>CM054124.1:17692500-20500000 GCA_028751855.1 Ambrosia trifida
GGCAACCCTAGTTCTCTCTCACATAGGTGATTCATTAGAAATTGTTACCTTAGTCGAATCATTAAAAGCCAAAGTCTTAGCCTCAAACTTGTCACTTTTAGGAATGGTCTAGGAACTTTCCAAATTCCTTTAGCAAACTCCCTTTTTCAAAGTGCGGGGTTTTCATCAACTCTCCCCCACAGTGACCTCACCCATTTACACAATTAGGTTGTCCTATTGAACTCAGATCTTGGGTTCTCCAGTCAACTGAGTTAGGTTTCTTTCACATGAACGTAGTTTTTCAAGGGCTTCTGTCTCATTCCCATGGACAACTTCTAAACTAACTCTTTTGCTTAAGCCTTTTGCTAGCAGATCCATGATGTTATCCTTTGACCTCATATAGTGAGCAGTGATAACTCCTATAGAGATTAGTTGTCGTACCGTATTATGCCTTCTTATATGCTTGTTCTTATTGTTATACATTGTGCTATGAGCTCTGCCAATTGTCAATTGGCTATCACAATATATGCATATGGCCGATGCTGGCTTTGGCCACCTTTGTATATCCTCAACAAATTGACGTAGCCATTATGCCTCTTCACCCGCTTTATCAAAGCGATAAATTCTGATATCATTGTAGATCTAGTAATAACCGTTTGCTTAGATGATTTTCATGATATCGTTGCACCTCCAAGCGGGAACACATACCTACTCGTTGCTCTGGAATCATTCGTGTCAAATATCAAATTCGCATCACAGTAACCTTCAATAACTGTTGGATATCTATTATAATGTAGCCCGTAATCTCATGTGTATCTCAAGTACCGAAGCACCCGTGTCACGCACCTCCAATTAATTGAACTTGGGTTACTCATGTATCTACTTAGCTTGCTTACAACATATGCTAAGTCTGGTCTGGTACAACTCATCAGGTACATCAAGCAGTCAATAATTCTTGAGTACTCTAATTATTTGATAGGCTCACCTCGATTCTTAGCTAGATGTTGACTCGTGTCAATGTGAGTTCTAGCCACATTAGAGTCATTTGCATTGAACTTCTCAAGAATTTTGTCCACATGGTGAGACTGACTTATAACAAGTCCATTATAGGTTCATGTGACTTTTACTCTCATAATCACATCCACTAATCCCATATCTTTCATGTCAAACCTTACTCTTAAGACGTTCTTTGGTGCCTTTATCATTTTTCTCATTATTTCTAGCAATGAGCATGTTATCCACCTACAGACATAAGATGACATATCCATCTGGTGTGTCTTTCATGTACACACACTTGTCACATTCATTGATCTTGATCCCAAAATCAAGCATGACATGATCAAACTTTGGATGCTATTGTTTTGGACCTTGTTTCAAACCATACAAGGATTTGACAAGCTTGCATACTTTATTTTTTTTATACCTTGGCTATGAAGCCTTCAGGTTGTTCCATGTAATCTTCCTCTAGATTTCCACTCAAGAAAGCTGTTTTCACATCCATTTTGTGAACTTCCGAATTTCTGATGGCTAGAAAGGCAAGTACAAACTTGATGGATGTTATTCGCGTTACCGACGAATATGTATCAAAATAATCCAAGCCTTCTTGTTGTTATATCTTTTGATCACCATCATTGCCTTGTACTTATCAATGGTGCCATCTGGCTTCATCTTTTTCTTGAAGATTACATCCCGTAGGAAGATCCACTAGCTCCCAGGTGTGGTTTTGTAAAATAGAGTCTGTTTCACATTTGATGGCCTCCTTCCACTGAGGCCCGTCCGAGGAATTTATTGCTTGTTAGTAAGTTTGCGGTTCCTCCTCAACCATATAGGTGAGGAACCAGAGCCAAATGATTTTTCAGTTATTTGCCTTTTGCTCCTTTGAATATCACCTCCATTGATATGAGATTGTCTTTGAGGTTCATCATTTTCAACCTCTTCTCTTGAAATACTTTCCCCAGCGTGATTTGATTGGCCATGTTCATCATTTGAACATTTTCCTCAAATGGGTTTTGTCAGACCCCGCCAAGGCGGAATCGAGGGATGCAACACAAAAGATTTTCAGGCATAAGTCAAGCAAACATTCAAATAAAAAACACAAGTTTTAGATACCGAATTCGTTAATGTTTACAACCCAAAACATAAGTTGTTTGAAAAGTTAAGATTTTTCATCTTAATCTCATAGTGACAGAGAATTAAACAAAAAATCCTGCAAAAGCGGTATCTGATGAATGAAAGCTTATAACTTCAAGTTCCAAATCATGAAAGTTCAATTACCTGAAAAACATGCATAAAAATTTGTCAACATAAAGTCGGTGAGTTCACAGATTTTAAAGACTTGTAAAATGTAAAGTTAATGAAATCCGTGGGTGACCAAATCAATGGCTAAGGCAATGACAAAATGTGACCAACATGAGTCCGTAACCAAACACCTTTGACAAGTTGTGCCTCGCACATCGTCCAATAAAGACAGTGTATCATCCTTTGTGAAATACTAGCACTCTTTTATCGTTTGTGTTCGGGTTAGAGCGACTAACAAAGAGAGGGTGCCAACCCAATATATCTATTCAAGTGTTAATGGCTAAGTCCATTTTTAATGGTTACAGTATAGGAAATAACACGAGGGCTTTATAAGATCTCTAAACATATTGTCTCATGCACACATAAGGTTTAAAGGAAATCATTCTAAAACATTGTAAACGTAACAAATATTGCATGCTTTCCCCTAAATATGAAAAAAAGTAAAAAAGGGCCGTGAAACTCTCTAGTCTGTGAGAAAGCTAGCAAGAATATAAGCTCGTAATACTAGAAATCCGACTGACACGTCCTATTTAAGATGGACATTTTAGGTCTAAATTCGATTGTTCATTGTATAAGTTGTTCGCCCAACTTACATAACTCAATAAAGCGTTTTGCTTATAAAATGTGTTAATTCGGAGGGTTGTTGGTGATTTTTATACCTTTCTATTCATCCATTTTACTCACATATGCACTTATGTATACAACCACACACACGGACATACTAGATATATAAACACACTCACACACACATATCTATATATATATAAGCGCATACACATCCATATACATATACCTCATGTTTCACACATATACATATCTACATATATAAACACATGGTTTACACACACGCATGCATATCTATATATACATATTCGGTACACGCACTTACATACATATATATATATATATATAGCGAAATGCACATGTGTATCAAGAATGACGTCATATGACGTAATATCAGCCATTATTTTATTTTATTTTTATTATTTTTATTTTTTTCGAAATATTAATACTAGATAATCATTTTGGTGTTTTTACTTTTTTTTTATTTTTTTAGGTTATATAATTTTTTTATTATATTTTGATGGAAGGGTTTTTGTAGACACACTTCATATTTACAAAAATGTCACTCGTTCACATTGGTTCCTTGATTCTCTCCCTAAATGGTGGTTCTCAAATGCCACCCGTTTACATGTGTATCAGGAATGACGTCATAAGACGTAATATCAGCCATTTTTATTTTACTTTTATTATTTTTCGAAATATTAATACTAGATAATCATTTTGGTGTTTTTACTTTTTTTATTTTTTTAGGTTATATAATTTTTTTTATTATTTTTTGATGGAGGGGTTTTTGTAGACACACTTCATATTTACAAAAATGTCACCCGTTCACATTAGTTCCTTGGTTCTATCCCTAATGGTGGTTCTCAAATGATCCAAATCATATATATATATATATATATATATATATATATATAGGAAGGGGAAAGTTAATTTGAGAACACCTATATCTCGTGCGAACCGTGAGAACGGCATCTAAAACCATTCAAATTCAAAATTTCTTTTTACGCTTGTCTTTATTACTAAAATACAATCTCAAAAACACAATTTACGCGTAAAAATTCAAACGTATACGGAAATAATTTGTTTTTACACATGTGTAAATTTGCTGTTTATACATGTGTAAACTGTTTCATTTACACATGTGTAAAAAGTTAATTTAAAAGTGTTTTTGCAAGAAAAGATGAATTATTTGGAAAGAAAATTCATTTATTAATGTTGTATTTTGATTATAATGGGGTTTGTATTAAAAAAAATTGATTTTGATTGATTTTTTTACTTGTTCTCACAGTATTTAGCGTTCTCAAGATAACCCTCCCCTATATAGGAATAAGATCAAATTGGAACCAATACCCTAGTTAGGAACTTAGGGACCAATCTGAGCCATCCATCATTGATTATGATCTAGAGGGAATTAGTGTAAATATACATTTAAATAATTATCTTTTTCTTTTAATTACAAACTCTAACCCCTTGCCGTCACTCTTCCCTCTCCAACAACAAAACCCAATCCTCTGTATTCTTCAAGTCAATATATGAAATTCCAAAGAAAATTAACCTATCCTTCAACAACAAAACCTAATCTTCCTAAATAATTATCTTTTTCTTTTAAGCAAATTAACCTATAACTACTTTTTCTCTTCAAATCTGATTTCCACCAAAACCCAATCCTCCTGAATACGAGATTTCAAAGAAAATGAATTTGATCTGAAGATATTAAACTGCCATTGCAGTCTGTAGTATTCATCTCGCCGTCACCGGTTTCGTCGGCGTCTCCGTCGCCTTCAACCTCAAGGTAATACTTCAACTATTTAGGGTTAATTATTTTGTTTTTCTGAACCGATTTTTGGGTTTTATTATTTTTTATTTGTTCCTTCTTTAATCTGTACTATTAATGTGTAATATATAGTGGTGTATAATACGTCGCTTGTCTCGTAAACCTCTGTGCATACTGTACATTAGTGTATAATCTAATATACTAATAATGTGTGATATATAGTGGGTTATACACTGATGTATATGATATTACTATACACTGATATTAAACACTGATGTATGCGATATTATGTTACACTGATATTATACTCTTATATTGTACACCAATGTATATAGGTATATTCACCTTTAGGTGTGTATACACTGATGTATATATGTATATCCAACTTTAGGTTTGTATACACTGATGTATAAAAGTGATTTGTTTTTTTTTTTCTTTTGATTGCTAGATGTATCCAAATGGAACTACTTATGAAGAATAATGTTACACTGATATTATACTCTTATATTATACACCAATGTATATAGGTATATTCACTTTAGATGTGTATACACTGATATATATATATATATATATAGGTATATCCAACTGTGGTGTATAATACGTCGCTTGTCTTGTAAACCTGTTGTGCATACTGTACATTAGTGTATAATCTAATACATTGATAATGTGTGATACACATAGTGGGTTATACATTGATGTATATGATATTATTATACACTGATATTAAACACTGATGTATATGATATTATGTTACACTGATATTATACTCTTATATTATACACTAATTTTTTCTTTTAATCAAATTAACCTATAACTACTTTTTCTCTTCAAATCTGATTTCCACCAAAACCCAATCCTCCTAAATACGAGATTTCAAAGAAAATGAATTTGATCTGAAGATATTCAACTGCCATTGCAGTTGGTAGTATACAGAGGATACAGAGGTGCAAATGGTGTTATGGTGGTGGTTAGTGTTGCAATCGATGGTGTACGGCGGCGCACTTGAAGACAAAATCCTCCTAAATGCGAGATTTCAAAGATCTCTCTTTTTTGTTGAATAAAAACCATGAATCAGTATTTATTATATTGCGGTTACTTTTGCTTCTTTTTTTATTTATATCTTGTTATTCATGTTTAATATATTTAAAAGACTTGTTGTTTTTTCTATTATTTTAAGGTGGGAGATGATGAAAACTACTCTTTTAATATCAACATGGGAAATCATAGCCGTTTATAGGTGTTTAGATCAAACTCCATGTCAAGTTTTGTATTCGACGTGTCCATGGTTATATACACCAATGTATATCTGTGTTGATGTAAGACACATGTGAGTTGGTAATGAACCGTATACACAGGTGTATTATATGTGATGTAAGACACATGTGAGTTTCTAATGTTCAACTGTGGTAATGAATATACACAGGTGTATCATATGTGAGTTGGTATTTTTTACACAGCTGTTGTATACACAGGTGTATCATAGTAGTAGAATGATTGTACAGTAGTCTAATGTTCAACTGTGGTAATGAATATACACAGGTGTAACATCACGATTTTTCCTCTTGTATTTAAAAAAAAAAATTATTAGTGATAATTAAAAAAAATTTATAATTATTTTAACTTGACAAGTTTTAAGAAATAAAATTTAAAGTTCATTGATTTTAACTTGTTAAAATTTTATAAAAGTAATAAAATCTAGTCACGAAAAAGTCTAATAAATTGTTTTTCCTTTAAATTTACAAAACCATAAGTTATCAAAAATATAGTTTATTAAAGGTTCAAATCGGTTTTATAAATATAGAACATGAGGGGCCATAATTGTAAAATTCAAACTCAAAAGTGAAAACCAAACACCACCATCTTTCCTTTTCTGGCCTCCTCCTCTTTGACCGGATTTATTTCCGGTAACACGAACCCACCTCCGGAAATCACGGTGACTCGTTACTTCAATCCAAAACGAATCCATTTATCATATCAAATGTTTCCTATATTTTACCATATTAGTTGTACGCGTTTTGACCGAAAACAAATGACTAAACAAACTTTAAATTCGATCCACCATTATCGGCCTCAACACCTAAAATAAATTCACGCGATTACGGTTCTTTTCTTTTAAACTAATCATCCATTCACCCTTAGAATCTTTGGCGTTCATCTCTGTGTAGTCAAATATAGTTTCAACCTTTTTGTGATCTACCTTTGTGTCGTTGGAACAATGGAACTCCGACCACCCTCCGTCTAGTACAACTTCCTCAACCCACGTAAGTAATCTTATTGTCTTTCTATCGGTTCGATAGGACTGTTAAAGCCCCACTATTATAAATGTCACTGTAACTATCGCATACAAATTTTATATTTTAACTTGGAGTGATTCAGAGAATTATATATTTGGGAATAATATGATTTCAGTATGAATGTTAAACTAAATGGGTTTAGTAAGAAAAGCATATATATAAAATTTATAATAGTTACAAGGTTGCACCCTCTGTTTGATACTCAGCACAAATAGTTTTCCTTAGTAACAAGTTTTGAGGAGGAAGTAAATTTATTTTATTAAATTAATTATTATTTTATTAGTCCAAGTGTCAGTCACCTCACTATTTTTTTTTTAAAAAAAAAACTTTTGATACATGAGTCTTTTGGATAGAAATGAAGTTATCTAACTACATGATTCTTGTTAAAGTCAATTTTTTTTAATATATAAAATTGGTTTCTAGATTTTTTTTTTTAATGACAAATTTTATACCACCTTATTTCCATTTAATTTTGCATTTTTAAAGATTTAAACCTACAACCTCACATTTGTAACGGGGGACACCATACCACTAGACCAAGAGGTCATGGGTAAAAGTGGTTTCTAGTTAACAAGTTATTATATTGTTTATTTAAATCATTAATTATTTACGTATGTTATGAAACATAAATAAAAAAAAAGGTTTCACTAATAGTGTTATATATTATATAATATGTAGCTTTAATAAACCTACTATCTATGTATAAATTGATTAGCTTATTCCCTTTTGTAGATATTCAAAGTTTTATAAATTGACTAATTATTTTGAACAGAGTGTTGTACTTTATTCGACAAAAAAAAAATATTATTTTGATAATAATATAAATTAAAAGTTATAGTTATTTTTTTTTTTGCTAACACTAAATATAAAATAACATTGACTCTAAATCGTCATCCTTAATTTACTTAGGTGCAATCTTAATTCGTTGATTTCCTTGCAAGTCCATTGCCATAACAAAGGTGAGTTTTACATAGCCCCTTTTCTATTTATCACCATTTTTGGGGTGAAACATGTTTATAACATCATCATTGCAATTCAATCATCAATGTGTCTATGTGTTTTCTATGTTGCATTATGTCTTGAGCATGATTAGAGTAAGCACCATTCTAGCATAATCATTAACATTGATCAGCCGGCGGTATACATTGATAGATCTATTGGACTGACAATCCCACCCGGATACGTGCCTCCTACAAAGGTTACGTGGGTGTTTGTTATCGTATAACATATTGGACCATGAGCGTATGGTATGAATCATTTTATAACAGTCATCAGGGTTGATTATGCACTCGATTTATTTCTAGTATGTTCTCACATATGGACTAGATTGACATGACACATGAATTGCACATCATTTTTACTCAATTATCAAAAACCTATGTAATTCTCACCAACTTTTGTTGACCCAAAATATTTTCAACTTAACATGTTTCAGGTTCTAATTGCTTGAAGATTTGAATTGATGCTTGAAGATGTTTGCATAGTTTTATTCAATTTGATGTACAAGTTCTAGAACAATTGTATGTAACTCGTTTAAATTATTTAATGAAATTTATTATTCACCATGAGCTACTGAACAATCATCAATACGTGACATCCCGATGTTTCCGCCATCGGTTGGGGTGTTACAACAGGTGTATCATATGTGAGTTGGTATATGTTTGCACAGCTGTTGTATACACGGGTGTATCATAGTAGTTAAATGATTGTACAATTATCTAATGTTCAACTATAATGGTTTGTAGATACTAGAACATGACTGTTGTATACACAGGTGTATCATATTAGTTAAATGTTAGTACAGTAGTCTGTAGTTTAAATGGGGTAATGAATATACACAGGTGTATTATATATGAGTTGGTATTTTGTATAACGGCTATTTGTATATTGCAATGTTTTTCTTAATTACATTATTTACATTGTAGGTTTCGTTGCCAGCAACGTATATGAATCTCCTAGCGGGATGAGATATTGGACGCCAAGTGTACCAGATGAAGTAAAACCCTATGTAGGCGCCAGGTTTAGATCTTTGGATGAAGCTATTATAATGTACGAAAACTATCGAGAAGATGTTTTTCAATCATCGAACGATTCAATTGCAGCAACGCCTTGTGAAAACGTAGTTAGTACAACATTGTATCCCACAAGATATTGGACGCCACATGTACCGGATGGATTGAATGTTAATGTTTGTCTATATCTTGGCATGATAATGTAGTCATTGAAATGGAACCAAAGTTGTTGTTTAGTTATGAATACATATATACAACAACATCGTATTAACACGTGTAATGCTTTTATGTACACCAATGTACTTTTTACATATACACTAATGTACATGTACACACATTTGTCGTAACCAACAATTAAATTGCACAAAATTAGATGTACAGATGTATTAACAACAATGTAATCATTTTATGTAGACCAATGTACTTTTTAAGTTTAATTTATATCCATTACACCAATGTATATCTACTTAGAATTTTTCAAGTAACTCATCTTTGTTTGGCTAGTATTTTTCCATATATACGTTGGTGTATATTTACTGAATTAGAATATTTCAAGAATCTAATATTTGTTGGCTTGTATTTTTCCCTATATACGTTGGTGTATAGCATGCACAGGGCAGTCCAATGATACAAATTGGATGTTTCGCTAACAAATATAAACCATTAATATCATCCAAAAGTTTGATAAGACCATATCATAAAAGTTTTAGAAAACTATCAAAAATAAACAACTTAAATTGTTCACACGAAACCTTAACCACATAAAAACTTTCAAATCAACTTCATGTTTTTCATTCTATCCAGCTCATATGCCTCCTTCAAAATACGATCATGTTCCTTATTTGCTTCCTGAGTAGAGCCATTTGAATACATCTGGGAATACAAAAGGAAAAAAAAACAAATCACTTTTATACATCAGTGTATACAAACCTACAGTTGGATATACATATATACATTAGTGTATACATACCTAAAGGTGAATATACCTATATACATCAGTGTATACACACCTAAAGGTGACTATACCTATATACATTGGTGTATAATTTAAGAGTATAATATCAGTGTAACATAATATCATACACATCAGTGTTTAATATCAGTGTATAATAATATCATATACATCAGTGTATAACCCACTATATATCACACATTATCAGTTTATTAGATTATACACTAATGTACAGTATGCACAACAGGTTTACAAGACAAGCGACGTATTATACACCATAGTTGGATATACCTATATACATCAGTGTATACACACCTAAAGGTGAATATACCTATATACACTGGTGTATAATGTAAGAGTATAATATCTGTGTAACATAATATTAGTGTAACATTATTCTTCCTAAGTAGAGCCATTTGGATACATCTGGGAATACAAAAGAAAAAAAAACAAATCACTTTTATACATCAGTGTATACATACCTAAAGGTGAATATACCTATATACATCAGTGTATACACACCTAAAGGTGACTATACCTATATACATTGGTGTATAATATAAGAGTATAATATCAGTGTAACATAATATCATACAGATCAGTGTTTAATACCAGTGTATAATAATATCATATACATCAGTGTATAACCCACTATATATCACACATTATCAGTTTATTAGATTATACACTAATGTACAGTATGCACAGCAGGTTTAAAAGGCAAGCGACGTATTATAAACCATAGTTGGATATACCTATATACATCAGTGTATACACACCTAAAGGTGAATATACCTATATACATTGGTGTATAATATAAGAGTATAATATCTATTTAACATAATATTAGTGTAACATATTCTTCCTAAGTAGAGCCATTTGGATACATCTAGGAATACAAAAGAAAAAAAAAACAAATCACTTTTATACATCAGTGTATAAAAACCTACAGTTGGATATACCTATATACATTAGCGTATACACACCTAAAGGTGAATATACATTAGTGTATAATATAAGAGTATAATATCAGTGTAACATGATATCATATATATCAGTGTATAATAATATCATATACATCAGTGTATAACCCACTATATATCACACATTATCTGTGTATTAGATTATACACTAATGTACAGTATGTTACACATTAATAAGTGTAAATACGCTTTAATATAAACCAACGTATTAAAAACTATGTTTTGCTTATCACTTTTGTTGACACGGTCTGTTATATACACCAACGTATAGTATACACAAGTGTATAATCAATTTTTACCAATAAAGAGTCTCCTTCTTTTTTCACCTGGTAATCTTAATTAGGGTTTGGTCGATTACCTTTTTTTATAAATATCCACCAATGTATAATATCAAAACTATATAACCTCTATGTTCGACACATTCGCATTTTTTCTGTACTTTGATAACATTAAAACAATCAGTGAATATATTTATGAAAATCACATTTAAAAAAACATATTTATGAAATCACATATTAGATTGAATGTACATTTCGATATAACAAAAAAAACAATTACTTCTGAGAAATTACTAAAATAAAGATTGAATATTAATACATACCTGTATTTTTGATCTTCATAAGTTTTCTAATATGTTCTTTGTAGGGTTCTGATGTATAGATACGTATTTGAAAATTTGGAGTAGTAGTCAGTTACAATGTAGACTTAATAACCTATTAATAAGCATATTGAACAAAAGTCAATATAACCCCTTGATTAAAATAAACAATTAATTAATGTTTTACTTATTTACAATCATGCCATTAGAGATCAATGGCTAAGATTGGTTTTTATGGTTCCTACTTAAGGTATGGTTCATATTTGAACTCTATCCTATATATATATATATATATATATATATATATATATATAGGAAAAAGATCAAATAGGAACCAAGAGCCTAGTTAGGAACTTAGGAACCAATCTGAGCCCTTCATCTTTGATCTTGATCTAGGGGTAGTTATGTAATTAAACAATTATATATTATATTTTAATTTAAATAAAAGTTTAATATATGGAAGTTAATAAAAACTTCCTGCGATTAACATTCCATTGATTTCCTCAAATCTCTCAACTTCCTGCGATTTCATCTTTATAATCCCAAATCAAAAATCACGTTCCATCGATTAAGATTTCCATCTCAGTCCATCTCCATCTCTATTATAAGATATAGCCGACCACCACCATGGATATGGTGGCGGCGGCGCTGTATTTAACCAGACGGGGGTGGGGTGCTACGGTATGCAGAAGACAACCGATGGTGGTCTGGTTCGACCTGAGACTAGGGATTGTTTGGGTTTTGTGGTCCGCTTGTGGCTGCTGTTGATGGCCGAGAGTGGTGGTTGTTGAGGAGTTAGCGACAGTAGGGGTGGTGTATGGTTAAGCTTTGATGGTGGTTATGTAGGTGACCGACGGTAGGTATGGCTCGAGTGGTGGTTGTGTAGGGGCAGAGAGGGGTGCGGTTGTCATGTGGGTTTCAGTCCGATGGGATTGGTGTTTTTGGAGGTTGTGGGGACGACGACCGGAAGGTTGTACAGCGATGAAAAGATTTGTTGTTAGTCGTTATACATCAGTGTATAATATATGTATTAATACTATCATTCTTTACCAGTGTATAATTATACATCAGTGTATATTGATACATTTGATTATCACTACTATTTATACACCAGTGTATAATTATACATCAGTGTATAATATATGTATTTAATACTACCATTCTTACCAATGTATAAATTATACATCAGTGTATATTGATACATTTGATTATCACTACTATTTATACAGTCTCCTATATACAACAACGTATATTATACACTAGTGTATAAGCAGTTGAAAATAATAAATCGTCTCATCATTTTTTGACCTCGTTATCTTATTTAAGGTTTGATCGATTACCTTTTCCATATAATATACACCAACGTATATTATCCAAAACTATATAACATCATGTACTGCACATTCGATTTTTGACGTACTTTGATACCATTCAAACAATCAATACACATATTGATGAAGAATGATTACCATGGGGAAAAATAACTACTTTCCTAAAATAATGGGATTATAAAGGAAACTAATTAAACATGTGTTATTAATAGTCTATATACAATTACCACATTGCCCTTTGATTTAATTAAATATTTAATTAATGTTTTACTTATTTACAATCATGCCATTAGAGATCAATGGCTAAGATTGGTTCCTACTTAAGGTATGGTTCCTATTTCAACCCTACCCTATATATATATATATATATATATATATATATATATATATATATGGGAAAGTTAATTTGAGAACACCTATATTTCGTGCGAACTGTGAGAACGGCATCTAAAACTATTCAAATTCAAAATTTCTTTTTACATATATCTTTATTACTAAAATACAATCTCAAAAACACAATTTACGCATATAAATTCAAACGTATACGACAATAAATTGTTTTTACACATGTGTAAATTTACTGTTTATACATGTGTAAACTGTTTCATTTACACATGTGTAAAAAGTTAATTTGAACGTGTTTTTGCAAGAAAAGATGAATTATTTGAAAAGAAAATTCATTTATTAATGTTGTATTTTGATTATAATGAGGTTTGTATTAAAAAATTTTGAATTTGATTGATTTTTTTACTTGTTCTCACGGTTCTCACAATATTTAGCGTTCTCAAGATAACCCTCCCCTATATATATATATATAGGGAAGGGATATTATGGAAACCCATTCTATAGTATAAGTATCTATAGAAAACCTAAGTTATATGGTAAACTATGAAAACCCAACTTGTGGCTATAATTAAGCCACCTCACCACCTTCCAAAATCAATTTATTATTAACAAAAGGGTATTGAAGTAATTTAACACTTGGCCTCTTCTCTTTCCAATGCAAGATCAAGTACAATATATATGTATATGTTTTTCCTCCTCTTTCCCTTTATTTGTTTTTAAAATCAAATTCAGATCTCATCTCTCTACCAACCCCTCTCTCTGTCTCTCTCTAGAAGATGAAACCACCACCACCGGCCACCACATCCGAACACCACAGCTTAATTACGACAGCTTCATCATCATCCACTCCATCTGGCTCCCATCGCACAACACCACCATACGGACCAACATTCCGACAACTTCATCATCGCTGGTACTGTTTTCCTTTTACCCGACGGCCATTGTGCAGAGACACAAAACCGGCGGACAATCATTCTGGTCGAACATATAAACACAAGTTGAGAAGTCGAACCATAACACAGAACAAGCGGCCAATCAGTCCCTTATCGGAGAAAAGGCGGCGGCGGCGCCGATCACCGGTGAAGGTGACCGGTTAGTGCTTTAGTGTGTGTTTGCTCGTGACTTTCATCAGAGGAGAAAGAACAAGGGGAGGGGTTTTATAGATAGATTAAATTAGAGGGTGTTTTGTTATAACAGATGTGTGTGTGAGAGTTTTATAAAAGGAAAAGGGTGGGTTGTCAAAGGGTGAGGAGGACATGTGTCCTCTCCTTTTTGGTGACTCACCCGATTCGATCCGGTGCGATTTTGGGTTCGTTAACACGTGCTAACTCGATCTTGAACGTTGTTTATTTTTTCGTTTAGATTTCTTTAATTTGCCTAAAGTTTTATGTGTTTTCTTTATTTCTTTGGGTTAGTTTTGATGTAAGTTTCTTTTATTTGAATTAGTATAGTGTGGAGTGTGTTAGTAAAAATAATATAACATCATAATTCGTAGGTTAACATGTGTTATTTGGGTTTTGTTCGAGGGGTGCAAACGAGCAGAGTCACTCGCGAGCAATATATGTTAACATGTGTTATTTGGTACTGATGTTCACATTTGGGCCCCGACTAACGCATGTACCAAATAACACATGTTAACCTGTTTATGCAACATTAACACATGTTAACCATCCACGCAGTTCATTTGAATGCCATGGGTAAGTTTTTCTTGGGTTCAATAGTTTGTAATGATACTTTGTAATAATGTGTGTTAATAGTTTATATATTTTATTTCTTAGTAAACTTATGAAGTAAAAACTATAGTGGTAAGCAAGTCGAAAAAGGGTTGACAAATGATACAGGTTTAACATATGTTACCACACCACTAAATGTTAGATCTTCTCATGGGTATATGGGGGCAACGGGTTTAACTTTATCAGATTAGATAACACATGTTAGCCCTTTATGACCAACTAACACATGTTACCCTCGTATGCAACATTAACACATTATTTTGTACTTGCCCCATTATAATAATATTTTTCTTAAACAAAAAGTATGAGAGAGGGTGTGACATAACCCATTATAATAATATTTTCTTAAAAAAAAGTAGGAGAGAGGAGAGAGATGGTGTGACATGACCCATTATAATAATATTTTCTTTATCAAATTAGATAACACATGTTAGCCATTTATGACCAACTAACACATGTTAACCTTCCATGCAGTTCATTAGTTTGTAATGATACTTTGTAATAACGTGTGTTAATAGTTTGTGTGCTTTATTTTCTTAGTAAACTTAAGAAGTGAAAACTATAGGGGTATATGGGGCAACAGGTTTAACATATGTTACCACACCACACATACTAACAAATGTTAGATCTTCTCATGGGTATATGGGGGCAACAGGTTTAACTTTATCAGATTAGATAACACATGTTAGCCCTTTATGACCAACTAACACATGTTACCCTCGTATGCAACATTAACACATTATTTTGTACTTGCCCCATTATAATAATACTTTCTTAAACAAAAAGTATGAGAGAGGGTGTGACATGACCCATTATAATTATATTTTTAACACATGATTTTTTCAACTATGATTTTTAACACATGTTAAGACGTTTATCAGTCGACACCAGACAACAGATCATCCGATGTTATAGTGCCAGATTTTTCAGTCAGTAACACATGTTAACAAATTTATATTATCCGCAGGAGTTAACAAACATAGTTGAGATATTAAAAACCATTAACACGTGTTATCTAATGGTTTCAAATGTGGCTCAAATCAGATACTTGGTAGTAAAAAAACAATAGTTGATATATTAAAAGTGTTAACATGTGTTAACATGTGTGAACATAGTCAACGTGGTTGACACGTGTCAACATAGTCAACGTGGTTGATACGTGTTACTTATACGGTAGACATAACTAAACACCAGCTTAACAAGTGTTAGTTACAGGAACCTTAACAGTAATACAACCTTTTTCATACACGTAAAAAATGATGTGCACAGACAGTATCTAATCTACTGTTCCCAGTTGCGTTGTTCCTTTTTTTTTAATCTATAACCTTCACAGTTAGTTGTTGTTCAGATGACAACAATGAAATACATCTAAAAAATTGCACAGGAGATGAATGTGTCTTAAGCGTTGGAAAATCGTCCCTCCTCGACTTCTTGCGCTTACGTCCCAAATCTAATGGTTGTTCACCATCACCAGGCGTCGCTTTCTTCCGCTTACGCACCCTAACCTGCTTGCTCGTAACTGTAAATGATGTAATGGTCTTAACACCTGTTAACAGATATAAATATCTACACATGTAAACAGGTAACACATGTTAACTACTTCCATAGTCACTACCTTCCCCGCCACATGTCACTTTAGACATATCGTTTATTTTTATGGTTCGCATTCTGTTATTAACACATGTTAACAAAAAAATTAAAGTGGACTATGGGCAGCAACACATATCGAAAGTCCGAGTAATATTATTTAGAAATATACAATTATAACACCGAAACTGAGAACGTTATATATATTTATTTTGACAAATTATTATACACGAGCATACGAGGCAGTACCAAACTGATATCTTATAACGAACCCGTCCGGTGACTTGGGTGAGTCATTAGGGAGGACGCATGTCCTCCCCATGTATTGACATCACCTCTTCTAAATCCATTTGCTGGCTTTCACAATAACCAGACGTGTCCCCATTTGAAAACCTCAACCCACCTTATTAATCCATTTAACTTATCCCAAATCTTAATAAACACACTATACACTAAACTCTAGAGAGAGGGAGAGGGAGAAAAAACCGAGTATAGAGAGAGAAAGGGAAAGCTAACAAGAAGAAGAAGCCGGTAGTCACCGGCCGTCGTTCACGACCCAGCTCCGGAGGAGCCATGGCGGCTCTCCTTCCCCTTCATCCGGTACCACTCCCAAACTACACACCCACAAACTCCCTTACTCACAATCAGATCTGTAAAGATAGAAAGATACTGCTCCGTTTTTCTAGAGAGAGAGAGATCAGCGGCTGGTTCGGTGAAGGGGATGGCACTGGTCTAGGGTTCCGGTTTGGGGGTTTTCTAGTGATGATGATGGTGATGTAGATTAAGAGGACAAACGACGGTGACCGGTGGGGATTTTTGTCGGTCGTGGTGGTTTTATTGTTATTGTGAAAGATTGGGTGAAGGTTGTTTATCTTGGAGAAGATGAAGAGTAGGTTGAATGGAGTTGGAGAAGATAGAGAGGAGAGAGGAGAGAGGGATGATGTTGTTGGAAGAGGTGATGTCTGACAAGAAAGGAGAAAAAGAAAAGTTTTTAGATTTCCTATTATACCCTTTTATGTCCTTTTTTACTTTTACTCAACCATTTTATTAAATCAAAAATCAACTTTAAATATGGGCCATTGATCAACCTAAATGAATGGATGTGATGGAGTTTCCAAGGTTTACCATCTAAGAATGGGTTTCCATAATATCCCTTCCCTATATATATATATATATATATATATATATATATATATATATATATATATATATATACGGTTCACATACACTCACACATATGTATATATATGTTACGCCACACACACACACATTCATATCTATATATATCTTTCGGCACACACGCACACACTTAACATTTACCTTTTTATTGAATGTTTACTACCTTTAAGGTTTTAATGCGTATATATATTATTTTGGATGAACAATCTATCCTTAAAAATGTAAGAAATATAAGATTTAGTTGAGTTTCCATACCACTAGTCGAAAGTAGGTGTGAGTTAGCCGAAAAAGGTAGAAAAGGGGCAAGCTTGATGGTTCATCTCGCGTCCACGTTTCGAAACACCTTGGAGATGGGTTCTATAGCCTTGAAATGGTAGTTTATGGCTTGCAAGGTGGGTGTCGAGTGCTGGTCTTAGGGGCCGAGAATTAGAGAGGGCTTTGGGTGAGTTTGTGGATTAGTGAGGTGGTGTAATGAACAATGGTGGTAATGGATTAGTTATATTGGACCGAAAAATGAGAAGGGGGAGGTGCAAATGGGGAAGGTCAGCTATCAAGTTCTAAGGGATTAGAAAATATTGCCACATTGGTGATTAGTCTTATGGTGTTTCATCTTTCCATAACATGACTCAACATATGATTTTATTAGGCATAAGAATCTATAGAGTTAGATTTTGATGGAGATGGATTATGGGGGTGGGGGTGGGGGTGGGGGTGGCGGTCGCATGGAGTCAAGAGAAAGAGAGGGAAGAAGTTATGTAGGGCAAATAAATTTGTATTAAACTTTGTGATTAGAGAATATTAATATTTTCTTGATTAATCACCTTGGGTTTAGTCTTTCCATGATGGATGATTAATGTTTTGATTTGATTTGATCATACACTTGATGCTTACTTGTTCATTTTATATTTTTTTATACAACATAATTTCATATTAAATATAATTGAGTTGGGAATAAAGTAAAAAATGGGTTGCTGGTATAGTTGTTTGAGGTCCATTTCTCTAATGGGGAGGTCATAGATTCGAGATTTGGGGCACCAACCATTTTCTATGTTTTTTTCATTTCCACAATATTATTTAATGTTAAACATAATTGGGTTAGGAATATACCACATATTGGGTTGATGGTACAGTGGTTTCAGGTGCATTTCTCTAAGGGGGATGTCATATGTCCGAGACCTGGGGTAGTAGCCATTATATATACAACAACCAACCAACAACCAACAACCATACCCAGTAAATCCCACCAATAGAAAACTATTGGTAGGGTCTGGGAGGGGTGGGATGTAGGCAAACCTTACCCCCCCCCCCCCCCATCCCTAGGATAGAGAGGCTGCTTCGAAGGAGACCCCCGGCTCTAAACAGGAGAAACTGGAATATATATAAAGTAAACACTTCCAAGTACCAACAATCAAGAAAGTGTGAAACATGAATACATAACCTATATGCAAGCATGGTTACCAACACAAACTAGCCCAACGGAAAAAAAAAAAAAAGACAGTCCCTAAGAATCACTAGCCTTAATTCTACGTCTCCACAAACTCCTATCTTGGACCATGTCCTCAGAGAGGTGCGACTCTATCAAATCCTGTTCAATACGCTTATCCCAGGTCAACTTGGGTCTACCTCTACTCCTCCTACCCTCAATATTCAGTGCTTCCACTGCTCTAACTGTCGCTGACGTCTGCCTCCTCCTCACATGCCCAAACCATCTCAGCCTCCCCTCCTTTATCTTCTCTGAAATCTTAGCCAAACCTAACCTTTCCCTAACAAACTCATTTCTTATTCGGTCTAGCCTTGTGTACCCACACATCCACCTAAGCATCCTCATTTCTGATTAGCCATTATATATATATATATATATATATATATATATATGTCATTTTAATAACATTATTTAATATTAATATAATTGGGTTGGAAATAAAACATAAATTGGGTTGGTGGTGTGGTGATTTGAGGTACATTTCCCTAAGGGTAGGTCACATGTTTGAGCTTGGTTTGAGGAAAAGAGGTTGTTTTTCTTTTAATTCCGAGGTATATAACAAATAGTATTTCATTTTAAACATAATTGGTTTCAAAATAAAACATAAATTAGGTTGGTGGTGTAGTAGTTTGAGGTGCACCCCACTAAAGGGAGGTCACAAGTTCGATACTTGGTTTGAGGCAATCGTTTTTCGAGGGTTTTTTTTGTTGTCGCTTAGGCTAATATTATCGCATTGCTACCCTAATAAACCAAAACGATAACGACAACGAACGCGCGACAACGCGCGCGGGAACCTTGCTAGTATAGGATTATTCGTGAACGATCGATTTAGGGTTCCACAACCTGAAATCATACCTAAATAATAATAATAAACCTATAAAAAAAATACCTAAATAATCTATACATATAATAAACCAAAGCCATTTTAATGACATGGCATTCAAAGAGGGTATTCTCTTTATTGAGTGTGCCTTGTGTCATCCCATGTGGCAAGGCCTTTATTTTAGGAAAATAATAATTTAAAATTTAAAAACAAAATTAGATTTTTATCTCTAATGTTTCCTCCCATAACTTTTAAACGTTAATATCTTTTATACACGAGTTTTTTTAAAGAAAAAAAATTACACCAAATTAACGAGTGTTTTATTATCTTTCCAACGAGTACCATAGTGCTATATAAAAAACGGAGAAAAAAACGACTATTTTTTGTAACCCGACAGGTATTGTGTCAGGTTTGGAATTAGTTTAAAAAAAATTGTGGGTTTGGGTCGGGCCTGGGATTAGGTGATACCCGACCCAATTACCTTTTTTTTATATTAGAATATAATAACTTATGGCAGAGATTTGTTTAAAACAATAATAATAATAATAATAATAATAATAATAATAATAATAATAATAATAATAATAATAATATTCATTAATCATATATTGGCAAGTCATTAATTATGTTGTTATATTAGATATTTTATTATGTCATATTAAATATTTCAACCCGGGACGCTCTCCAACAGTAATTGCTATGTTTTCTTTTTCTACCATATTCTGAAATAGCTCAAATCTTATTGTATGAAGTTAAAGACCTTTGACTGAATGTATTGGTGCTAAACAATCTATGTCTCCTTGAAGTGCATGAGATCTTAATATTCTGTTTTAGGTGTTGATGTTGTAAGGTGAAATGGATATTTTGGTATTTTTTTTAAAGTATCTAATGTATGTTGATGCATAGATGTCATTTTTATAGTTTAGATACTTTTAATTTTATTCACTTTACTTAGATTTCTCAACCCGGGACGCTCTCGAGGTATAAGCTAGTAATAATAATATAAGATATCCATAAATGTTTTTGTAAATTGTGCACTTACATTGAGTAAATGTTAAACCACCAAACAGAGCCCCCTAATTTAAAGAATCTCAACCGTATCTTGCGGGTGTTCTATCTTGTCTAGGGATTGAAAATGAGCCCACATAAAAGTAAATTATATAGGGTATCTGTTGGCGAAGATGAACTCATTGTTGTAGCAGAAGCTTTACATTGCAAAACCGTTAAATTTCCATTTCATTATCTTGGCTTAGTAATCGGTGTTAATATGAATAAGATTGCTAGTTAAAAACTGGTGATAGATCACTTCAAAAATAGGTTCAAATTGGAAGCTAGACATATGTCCTTCTCTGGAAGGGAAGTCGTGCTATGGAGCCTCCCTAATTAGGGCTGCAAACGAACCAAACGAACACGAATAAAGCCTTGCTTGTGTTCGTTTGTTAAGAAAATTATGTGTTCACGAACAGTTCATGAACACTTACCAAACAAGATTTTCTGTTCGTGTTCGTTTGTTAAGAAAACACTCATGTTCGTGTTCGTTTGTTAATTTTGTTCATGAACGCACACGAACATAAACAGACATTAATGAACACAAACAAGTGTTCATGAACACAAAGAAGTGTTCATGAACATAACCAAACACAAACGGACATATATTAACTTTTGAATAACATCGAATTCACATACATTAAGATAAATAAAAATAAAAGAATATAAAAAAGTATAAAAATTAAAAACCTTACTAAACTATAGAACACAAGCGAACATAAACGAAAACGTTACCTAACGTTCACGAACATAAACAAACGCACGCGACCTTTGTTCATGTTCGTTCCTTTCTTAAACGAACGAACACGAACGAACTTGTACAAATGATAAAATGACGGATGTCACAGAACTTCCCGCCGAACAGTTCATGAACTGTTCGCTGTAGGGGTGTTCATCGAATCGAATAACAAATTTTCGAATTATTCGAATAATTTATATTTTATACTGAATTTGTATTTGATTTGAATTCGATTAAAAGCTGACCAATTCGATTCGAATTCGTATTCGAATAAAAAACTCAATTCGAATTCGATTCGAATTCGTATTAGAAACTCGAATTCAAAACGAATTCGAATAAATTCGTTTAAGGTTAAGACTTAAGTTATGGGCTTTAGTTAGGCTTGGGCTTGGAAATGGGCTAATTTATGACTTAGGTCAAATTTATAGATTAGCCCTTGTTCTAAAGTTATAGGTGTGTATATAATTATATGTATATATATATATAATAAATATGAATTCTTTTTATTCGAATTTCGAATCGAATTTATAATCATAAATTCGTATTCGATTTACTTAGCTCGAATTGAATCGAATTTGAATTCGAATTCTTAATCATCTAATCGAATTCTTGATAATCGAATCGAATTAAGTCGAATTTCGAATTTTTCAAATTCGAATCGAATTCTAAACACCCCTAGTTCGCTGAAAGTTCACTTCGTTTGCAGCCCTATCCCTAATTACTTATTATTGCTTTTTAAAGGGCAAAAAAAAGCTCTCAATTTTAGAAAGGATCCGTAGAAATTTTCTTTGAGGAGGCCCTATGTTGAAAAACAACATTAATTGGTTGCTTTGGAAAAAAATGATATTGGATAAGGAAATAGGTGGCTTGAAGGAGATGAATTTGGCTCTTTTACTTAAATGGTGATGACAGCGTAGAGATGCTGGGGAGCATCTAATTGGCAAAAATTGTTTTGGCCATCCATGGTAGGAGGCGGGATGATGGCGTAGTGCCGCTAAAAAGATTTCAACAAGAGGTTTGAAAGGTCATCGGATCAATCAGCAGTGAACTCGATAAGATGAACATCAACATACAACAAAGATTGGTAACTAAAGTAGGGTGTGGCGATAAAACAAGATTCTGGTTAGGTAATTGGGTCGGGCCTAGGAAGTTGCGCACTTTATTTCCCAATATCTTCACAAAGGTAGTGGATAAAAGGGCCCTTGTTACTCATAGTTTTAATTTATCCATACTGATTTAAACCTATAAATGGCGTAGTTTTAAGGGGCGGGGATGGGCAGCCGACCTCCCCCCCCCCCCCCCCTCCCCCCCCCCCCCCGAATTTTCGCTCAGAAGTTCCAATTATGTAGTATTCGTATAGAAATTTTTTGGTATATAAGGTTTCGAGCCCCGAAACTTGTGACTTCCGATCCCCCGGTGACTTCCGACCCCCCGAAGTTTCAGATCAAGCTTCGCCACTGAAACCTATCCTAACTCAAACTCATCCTAATCTAATAATCAATCTAATCTAACCCACCCATTTTGCCACCCTATTTGTAAGTAATGAATTTGTTAAATTGTATCACCTAGAATGTTGTAATTTTAAAAGTTTAAGTTTGTCCTAACTTAAATTAATATAGTAAATTTAAGATAGTACATTTTCAAAGTCGAATATAGTATGTATTAGTATAAAAATATACAGAAAGAACCATCTACCATTGACAAATGGCATTTCTACTTCATTTGGTTGACCAAATACTCCCACTAGGCTAGTCTTGAGTCTTCCACAGTTCACATTCATGATTTAACCCCCCCCCCCCACACACACATATATATATATATATATATATATATATATATATATATATATATATATATATATATAGGGGGAAGGGAAAGGGGAAACCCTCTAAAACGAAGAAACTCCCGGAAACCCATCTTGTGGACCACATTGCACCACATCACCCATTAGAAAATATATTATTTTATGTCTTGAGGGGTATATTAGACATTTTATCTTTCCCTCCATTTATAAGTTTGAATTTTTTTGTTCTCCCTCCTATATAAACAAGATCTCTCCCTCTCTCACACACATACTCTCTCTCTCTCTCTCTCTCTCTCTCTCTCTCTCTCTCTCACTCACTCTCTCTTCTCTCTCTCTCTCTCTCTCTAACAATCAGAATTCTTTCACCCCCCCCCCCCCCCCAATACCACAGCTGCCACCCCCTCTCCTCCCCTCGTCCCTGGTCATCACCGTCGTCGTCGTCCCTGTTTCCACCGCCACAGCCACCACAGCTTCATAATATTATCACACCCCTGTTCTAATTCATCGTCACCCCTGTTCCGGACCCATGCTCACAGGTATGGCTGAAGTGGGTGGTTCCGGCGGTGGATGTGTTGTAGGGGGTCAATTTTGGTGGTGGTTGGTAGGGGCTGTAAGGAGGTCCGACCATAAAGTGAAATCGAAATCAGTAACTCAAGTTCACAACCTGCTAACGGTTCTCCTCTGCTTCACTCCACCACCGCCGCCGTCGCCATGAACTCTGGCCATCAAGGTTTTGAAGATCGGATCGGTCAGGCCGGTAAGTTTGTTTTTTGCTTGTCTTCTTCCCCCTTGAACATGGATTAACCCAGAACTACCAAACCCTACTTGCAGGGTTGGGTTTGTTTGCGTGAAGGAACAAAGGAGAAAAAACCAAAAAGGTCTTGGGAGTTGGGAGTAGTATTCAAACACTGATTAATGATTTAATCGAATTGAATTCTTTATTTTACGTCCATGTGAATATTAGTGGGCTTTTTAAGTTGGGGTTGGATTTTTGGACAATGAGTGGGTCAACTGAATAACATTAGGCTTACTTTTTTTTCCCCTTCAAATGCAAATTTGATTTGAGAATACTTGTAAACCCCAATTAAAAGCAATTTTCATAAGTTATTATTAATTAAACTTTTTCATGAGTTATTATTATTAATATGATTTTTTAACAAAAAGTAGTGATTACGAAGTAGTTGCATATGTTACACATTTTCAAAAGTAGTCATGCTAACTGCTAATGATTAATCAGTAGTTGTATGAGTAGTATAATGTGTGGAATGTATGTTTGCATCTGTTTCTTATATTGCGTCTGTTTCGTATGTAACAACAGAACTAAGTTTGTTTGTGATGGTTTTGAAAATGTATGTTTTCATCTGTTTCGTATGTAACACCATAACTAATCATGTTTACACGTAGGTAGCATACGTTAACACGTAGGTTTACATATTAAGAAACCTTTTTTATATGTTATTATTATTAATATGTTTTTTTTAATCAAAATTGGTGAATTTTAATGTCTCTTAACATATGCAACAATATGTCTGATTTGTTTTTTACCAGTATGTGCATGTTTGTATGAGTATTATAATGTGTGGAATGTATGTTTGCATCTGTTTCCTATACTGCGCCTTTTTCGTATGTAACAACAAAACTAAGTTGGTATAAATTAGTTACCGATTTTTTTACCAGATACAAAGGTTTGATTTTTTTGCATATTATAGAGGAAGAATTGGGAAAAAAACTCTTGAATGGAATGTCATTGATCATGGGATGAAATCTATGTTTGCGTTTGTTTCGTATGTAACAGCACCATTAAGTTGGTATGAATTAGTTTCTGTTTTTTTTACTACAAAGTTTTGATTTTTTTAAGTTTGATAATCTTGATAACTAAATGTATAAAACAATGTTTTTTTGTATCAGTTTCGTATTTTTTTTTTGTAATCCAGTTGGTTAACATACGTTAAGCGGCGGGGGGGGGGGGGGGGGGGGGGCTTTACATGTAAATTGATGATTTTTGTTTTATTTTTGCAGGTGAGCATATTTTTTGCATTAAAGATGAAGATGATTATCAAGAATGAAGTGTAGACGTTTTTTTTTATTTATGATACTTTTTTTTAGCATTTGTTGATTTGTTGATTTGTAATGACCGTTTTGTTTGTTTTTAGCATTTTGTAAGAAACAATTCTTGTGTACATTTGAATGTTTTTTGATCTATAAAGTTTTTAGCACTTTGTAATGACCGTTTTGTTTGTTTTTAGCACTTTGTAAGTAACAAAATGCCTATAACCATATCAATTCTCGTTACGTATGCAACAATTCTGGTGTCGGTACAATAAAACGAAAAAAACTATGGTCTAATAAAAAAAATAATAAATCAGCATTTTTTAAATAATATAAACTGGCAACTCAGTTTTAACCTACGTAACACAACACATGTTACATATGTAACACGGGCATCTGGCAGATTTAGGACAATGATCACAAAAGTATGAGAGAGATGATGTGACATGTGTCAGGTCAACTTGTCATAGATGTTTTTTCAGAAAATGTCATTTGACCCTTTTGCCCTTTTTTTTTGTCATCTAGTCTATTAATTTAAATCAAAAAGCATGAATTAAATGTGGACCATTGATCTAGTTTGATCAATGGTTGTAAGAGGGTTTAGTGGGTTTCTTCAATTTGAGTGGGTTTTTATTTTAACCATCCCATATATATATATATATATATATATATATATATATATATATATATATATATATATATATATATAACCCCTTAAATAACACGCACGCGCCTAAAACTTAGGCTATAGGGTGAGCAGACACCAAAAATGTCATGTCTCCAAGCCAACTAGGATGCCACATCATCAAGGTCCAATTTTCTCTCACTTGAGACATGGGTGGGGTGTGGAGACACCCACAAGATTCATGTCTCTTCCCTGAAAACCTGCTGCCTTGTTACCTTCAAAAAAAAAAAAAAAAAAAAAAAAAACTGTAATTGGAGCGTCCAATATGTCCACGGAGAGACGGGAGGGTCGGGGCTTGGGTTGGGACGCAACACCAGGACATTGTAGAGGTGGGGGACGGGGCATAAAAGTGGAGAACGGGGGGCTCATATGTCTGTTCACCTAATAGCCTTAGGCCACGGTTTAAACTCCGCAAATCACTCAATTATTTTATTTTACGTAAGAAAAACAAAATAAATATTATTTATAGTACTTTACATTTAGCTCTTCTCTTAACCATAGGTTATGGAATCTATACCATAACCAATTTTTATTAATATCTTACAACAAATAAATCCAAAACTTAATTAATGCTGGCAGCTAAATGATATTCTTAAACTAATCAAAATTTACAATAATTAATTAACATAATAACTATTTAAATAATTCATATGGTCCGATGTTTAACTCTATATGAAGAGTGTGCTACATAGGATTGAGCCACCAGTCACCTTTTATTTAGTTCTCCTGTGTCTGGCCAAACGAGACTTCTGAGTCCACTCTAGAACCCATTGATCCAACATTCTTGTTGATGTATTAACATTATTTTTTATTTTTAAGATTGACATGACAGGAGAAGATATAAGTGAAAGGAAGCTTGATCAAACACCTACATGGGTTGTAGGAGGTGTCTGTGAAGCTATTATTATTGTCTCCATAGCTTTAGCGGCCTGATGGTGGTGTATAGATATCTAAAGTAGACCACTATTGATATGTAACTAACAATCAATAGAAAATGATATGATCCTGATCATGTGCCCTAGTGGTAAAAGGGTCAGTTCTCTCTTTGGGGGAGCTGGGTTCGATTCTCACAGGAGGCATGTAATGGATACCCCCACCCTTGTGGTGGGGTAGGTGGTTGGGAAGTGATGGAGAGACCCTTGACCCTTGTGGTCATGGGTTCGACTCCTGATCCCTCCAGGTTTTACCGGTTCACTACCGTCGTGCCTTCGGGCGGGTTTGTGGGCCGGTTTTTCCCTGGAACAGGAGACGGGTGGGCCGAAGGGCTCTGTCCGTACGGACTAGAGGCCGTCTGGGGCCCCTTTCGGCCATTGGGGGCCGCGTACAGAGTACCCGGCAATACTTTAGTTGATCGTTCAAAAAAAAAAAAATAGAAAATGATATGGAAATCATTTTAACTTCTTTAAAATATATGTTAATCAAAACGAATATGTCAACTTTCAATTAACTGACCAATGGGGTGGTGGTCAATTGGCAAAGGCAAAGCCTTTAAAACACCTAGGTTATGGAAGGTCTTGGGTTCAAATCTCACAGACCACAGGATTTAAAAGAAATAAACCTTTCAACAAAAACTTGCAATTAACTGAATCAAAATGAAGTCAGAATATGAATATCAACTGATCCAAAATAAAGTCAAAATAGGAATATCAACTCCTTCCATGATGGTGATTATCAACAACTCCTTCATGTATTGTGTTTTCTTACGATGCACACACGCACCAGTATACACGTAAAGAGCTATCACTATCGAAAACTGTTAGAAATAAGTTGAAAACACAAAGTCTGTCAATGGTTGTCAATCAGAGTTATCATCTCAAATATATTAGTGGTTAATAGTGGTTAGTGATGCTTAACAGGTTTTATAGATTAACAGTGGTTAGTAATACTTAAATATAATAATGTATTTCATGTATTGTGTTTTCTTACGATGTACACACGTACCAACGTACACGTAAAGAGCTATCACTATCGAAATTAGTATGGATGCTTTGAAGTTATTATGTGGAGTGTTTTACATTAGATGTTATATAAGTGCATCATGTGGACTGTGGTGGACTATTTATGAATGTATAAATGTTTCAGCAATTCGTAAATTAACGATTGATTATAATAATTCAATAATTATTTTTTATACTACATTTTCAATTGAACCTTAAAAAATGTATTGTGTGTTGGGTGTGAAGTCCTTGGGCTAGTTATTGCTATTGGGCTTGTTTTATTGGATGTTTAGAAAGCCCATTTAGGTTTTCTTGTTCACCAAGCCTAAACCCTAGATTAGTCTCTTGTTGTGTGCTTCATGCAACCATCTAGACATATGAAAGTCATGCAACTCACGTCCCATATTCATTGTTTTATTTCACTTATGTTTTATTAATTTGATGCATTTTAGTAATAGGTTAGTGGGGTGGTTTTCCTACCCATTAGGTCCATGTTTCCCATGTTCTTTGTTTAGTTTACTTTACTTTACTTTGTAAGCCTTTAAAAAGGGCATTGATGTTACTAATAGAAGGGGAATGGAAATGTTGAATTAAGTGTATATATCCCTCTATATTTCTTTGAGTTTTACCCACTCAACGGATTAATTATCATCTAGCTTCTATCTATTTTCTTTGGATCAATTGGTTAACAATTAGGTTCGTAACAATTGGTATCAGAGCCGCCGTGATCCCCCTTCGGACCTATGGCTGCTCAAAAACTATCTAAACCCGAGTTCAATCTATGGAGAGAATCCTTTGCGAGACTCGAGTTCCGGTTTGAAACCATGTTTGCCGAGCTCCGATCGACCCGAACCGCGTTTGAAGCCTTCCACACCCCTGCACCTCCAACACCCGTTTCCACCGCACCACTACCATTTGTCGCATCACCATCGAAACAAGCACCACCCACCCAAACAACTGCGCCCATGCCAATTCCTACACCCGAACCAGATCCTATATCGACGTTGGGTCATTTTCTCTCTCCAATTTATATGGCATCAACATTTAAAAAAGCACCAACACTTGTTGATGAGGATTATGACAAGCTTGTTGTTGCTATCAGTGCTTATGGTTTTAAGCAGATGGCTACAAGTCTTCTAAAAGAGAACGTGCTCTTGCATAATGATGGTGAGGATCTTAACAACGTCCACCATTTGGTCAATGAATTTAAGAGGAGCACATCTGCGGAAAGGGCTGCCAAAAAACGTGAGTGGCGCCCACCATGGCGTTTTGCTAATACTTCTCTTAATGCAACCAGGAGAACCGAGTCGTGGCCACTGTGGCTCGTTGTGGAGACCTGTCCCGATCACATCCTTGAGGACAAGGATATTTTAAGGGGGTGGGATTGTTGGGTGCTTCATGCAACCATCTAGACATATAAAAGTCATGCAACTCACGTCCCATATTCATTGTTTTATTTCACTTATGTTTTATTAATTTCATGCATTTTAGTAATAGGTTAGTGGGGTGGTTTTCCTACCCATTAGGTCCATGTTTCCCATGTTCTTTGTTTAGTTTAGTTTACTTTACTTTGTAAGCCTTTAAAAAGGGCATTGATGTTACTAATAGAAGGGGAATGAAAATGTTGAATTAAGTCTATATATCCCTCTATATTTCTTTGAGTTTTACCCACTCAACGGGTTAATTATCATCTAGCTTCTATCTATTTTCTTTGGATCAATTGGTTAACGATTAGGTTCGTAACATCTCTATATATATCATGTCTATGTAATTGTAATAGCGGTCAGAGCTTAATAATAAATCCCTAGTTGCAGCCTGTGGACGTAGGTTCCCCACTGGAACCGAACCACGTAAAATTCTCGTGTTCGTGTGTCGTGCTTTATATTTTCTCGTTTATTATTGCGTGTTCGTTGTGAATCGGTTATTCCGCTACGCCACTTAATCCTAACAAGTGGTATCAGAGCTTTGGCTCGTTGGATTCACGATACGTTTCGCAATATTTTTTGGACGTAGGTTGTTTGTTCTAGTCTTTGGAAGCAATAATTCTTTGTGGTACGGTTACGACAAGGTGGAGTATTCTGGCTTATTTAATCGGTCATAGGGAGTTTGAGTAAAGAAAAAAGATAAGAGCAGATTGTTTTTTTTTTGTTTTGTCGTGATCTACAAGGAGAAGCACAAAACTAAATAAAAGCGTATCTTTTTTTTTCTTTCTTGGATACATCGATAAGGTTTCTTCAACCTTGAATCGATGTTTACGTTTAGCGCCGGAACTCCTTGAAGTCGTCACCGCATCTTAGGGTTTCACTTTGATATTGCCGCATATCGATCTTCTGTTTTACTACCGAGCCAACGCCGATTGTGACATTGTTGTTTATTGCCGTTTACAACCATTTTCAGCCGTGATCAAGAGAGACAGGTTCAGTCGTTCTTGTTTTTTATTAGGTTTGTTTGGGTTGTTCGGGTTTTGGGTGTTCAAGTTTCGGGTTGTTCGGGTTTGGTTTCGTTTGTCATTATGGCTGAAGACGGAAAATTGGTGATTGAAAAGTTTGACGGTTCGGATTTTAGTTGGTGGAAAATGCAGATAGATGCATTGTTGGGTCAAAAAGACTTGGATATGGTACTGGAAGAAAAACCGGAGAAAATGGATGAAGCTGAAGAAGCTCTGTGGAATGCCAAGGACAAGAAAGCTAGAGGTGTTATTACATTGTCGTTGACGAGGAGCGTTGCATTTAACATCATGTCTGAAACCACGGCTCGTGGTATGATGTTGGCTCTGTCAAACATGTATGAAAAGCCGTCTGCAGCTAATAAAGTGTTCTTGTTGAGAGAGTTGTTCACGATGAGAATGAAAGAGGGAAGCTCGGTGTCCAAGCACATAAATAATTTGAATTCTCTTATGTCCAGGTGATCGTCTGTGGGAATGAGATTCTATGATGAGACCAAAGCTGTGATTTTGCTATCTTCACTGCCTGATAGTTGGTCCGGGACGGTGACTGCTGTCACTAACTCAGTTGGGCCTGAAGGGTTAACATTTGAAAGGATCCGGGATTTGGTATTGGGTGAGGATGTTCGCCGCAGGAATACTAAAGGGTCGCCTTCTGAGATGTTGCATGTTGGCAGGGTGTAAGACCCTAACCCGTAATCACGCGATTATTGCCTAATCTTACGGGTTTTGACCTTAACTAAAAACCACTCCCGATTAAAACTTTGAAATTTTCTTTATAAGTCAACCCATTAAGATCAAATACATGTTTGATTCACACAAATTTTTACTTTTTAATAGTTGAAACATATTTTAAGATGTTGCGTTTTAACGGGAGTTCTTAGATTCTAGTGCGGAAGCTTGATGAGTGTTCGGGCGTGTTCGGTTCTTCTCGCGACTTGATCCTTGCTCCGGGACTTCCTTCACTTGTTTACCTATCACCATTTCACAAAAATGGTTAGTGGGTTGTCAATGATACATTTAAACTAGTACAGTATTCGTTACACATTGATACGGAACGAACCAGGCCAAACGGCCCTTTATCAGGAGAACAAACTGCTGCAACTTATGCGCAGCAGCTGTTCGGATCGCTTTTACCCCTTCTAAAACCCAAAATCTGACTTCGACTTTCAAATGAGAATTGTTCTACGCTCCGAGAGCTTTCCAGGCATATAAAGAACACCTCCTAACGATTTTTCTACGATTTTATACGCAATTTTAAAGTTCGTGCTGACGTGCAGGCTAAAGCGCGCGGCCGCTCGGTTTATTCGCGCGGCCGCTCGAACCTTCTGATGTAATTTTGGTGGCTTTTAAGCGTGGGAATCATGTCGCAACCGCATTTGATGATTCCCGAAGCCTAAGTAATGACTTGCCGACTAATTAAACCTTTGTTTGACTGAAATTATGGTCCGGTTTATGTCGCCATGATCCGGTTCTTAGTTTTGAATGTTTATGGCGACTTTTACCCAATTTTGACCCATTAAGGCCTTAATTCAAACAAGGCACTTTTGACCACTTAAATTGCATACCGTTTGAGTTGTCAAGTCATTAGACACTTGATCAACAAAAGCGTTTGTCCGATTTGTTTCATTACGACTTAGATTCTTAGAATCAACCTTTATTAATCCTTTAAATCCCCAAAATGCCCCTCATGACCAAATCTTTCAATTTAGCCATTCGTGGCGAAACTTCTTGTTTCAAATCCAATGTTTTTGACTCAATGACTTGTTTAAAAACTTCTAAGTCCACACGGACTTAGATTTTCAACATTTCTCAAGATTGTTCTAATGTGGTCGATTCTAAGCGCCTTAGCGTGCATTAGACATAGTTATGGAAATAACTTACTTGATTTGCACCCACACTTCATGTGGGTACTTTATCACCTATGTTGCTTCGCCGAAGGCGTTTATTTGACTACGGACTTACCGGGTGGCCTTGACCCATATCCATACCTTGTGTTTATCCTCCATGATTCTTAACATCAAGAATGCACGCGCAATTGCATCTACCTGTATGCTTTCTAAATAGACAACGTTAATTTCTCGGAACTCAAATGGAAATAACTTGCCATTTGACCCATTTTACTTTATGAATCTTAATGCTTGAAATACAAGCATCAAGTATTGGACTCACATGGTGAGGATATCACCATTTTACCCGTTTAGACTCGTAGTTCATAATACTAAGTTATCCAAGTTTTTATATATGGTTCAAGTGTTAAAACTTGACCCATTTAACAACAAGCTTAACCATTTCATTCAAATGATTTAAGTGACCCATCTTGGTTAAAACATCATTTCTTACATATCATTATTAATTGACCCGTTTGATGAATTTCACCATTCGGTCACCACTCATGGTTTCAATTAATCTCATAAACCTTGATTTATTGTGAATCCACGTAAATTGACCCACTTAATGAATTTCACCCGTTAGGATTTGTCTTTAGTACACACTCAATACCAATATATATAACACTTAATCCATGTCATAGTCTAGTAGTGTAAGTAGAACTTACTTGTATTCATTCCCATTGACTTGCACTAAAGGCTCATATCCGCTTGACCCGTTTAGTTCGTTGATCCATTCCATCCAAGCTTGCACCTAGCTTGACAAGATCAACCTTCACAATACTCATAAGATTAATTAAGTTAGTCATTATATCCAATAACTAACACATCTCATGAGTTTATTCACACCATTATTTTGTTTTCCCAATTATCATTTGGCTAAACTTTTCATGTATGGCGTGATTCATCTTTTAAACATGTGTTTCGCGTTTTATATGCGGGTAATTCCATGATTACCCAAATCAAGTTATCACCTCAATTTGCAAACAAGACTATTGAGGCATTTCATCAAACACTTGGTGTGCACCCACCAAATTCACTTGATTTTCATGAGTTTAAGTTTATCCAAAATATAGCCATGTATCTAATTATTATCATAACAAGATATTTAGGCATTTTAACTAAATTTGATCATTATAACAACTCCTAAGAGTCACCAAAACTACTAACCATGTGTGGTTTCAACCTAGAGGTTAAAACCCCAATTTCATAAGTTAACATACTCATATGAACATAATCAAACACACATATTAAATGTGATTTGTAACCAAATTATACATGTTTAAGGCTCCCCAAGGCTAGGGCAACCTATATTAACCATCAATTCCACATTTTTATAAAACCCTAGAACCATCATCTTCAATATACCATGGATTTGGATGATTTAGAAGGATCTAGAGTTACCTTATGACGTTTAGAACACTAGATGATCATGAATTCCATCATGCATTTAGAAAAGCCATCGATTTTGGCATGATTTGGGGCTGAATTGGTGGAGGTTCTTGTGTGTGTGTTTTTGATGGTGTGAAGAACGATTTTAGTGTGTGTTATCACACATTTTCCCTCTTAACCCCCATTTTATTCCAACTTTGCCTAGTTGTCAAGTTCAGCCCCTCCGGTTTAGTACAAGTATGTGATCTTTACTAATTAAGTTAGTTCTCATAATGTTCCCACGTGTGTTTGCAATTTACGGGACTTGTCAATGTCTCGTTTTATTATCCGCAAAATATTCCTTTTTGATAATGGGCTCAATATTGTATATATATTGATCCCACCTATTAGCGTAATTAAATGAAACGGGTTTGTTGTTATTTGGTTGTTAAAAACATCCACCATTTAACTCGCTTGTTATTTTATCAATTACGCCTAAAGGCGTATTTAGACTAAAACAAAATTTTGGGGTGTTACAACTCTACCCCCCTTAAAGAGGTTTCGTCCCCGAAACCTTTCTCTTATATTTGCTTTGGTTACCCTAAAGTACCTTGGTTCTCTAAACCGATTTGAGAACTGCTCATTCATTTGTCATTCTATAGTCTAAACAACTAGTACTATATACTTAGGGCGATTTTCCCTTTGTTCGACTTCACCCTTTCGATTGTATTCTAATACCTTAGTTTCCATAACGCAACCTATGTTACGCTACTCTTTTGTTTAACTAGGCGTTATTTCATTGCATAACATCTATTTTCATACCCTTACAGGGTATTCTAGTTACTCATGTATTTTTCATAGACCCGACTCAGAACCGTAGTCTATTTTCCGTCTACTACTTTTTTTTTTTTCGAAGGATGTAATGATTAAGGGGCCATACTATCATGCACCTTAGGGTATCTGCTGCAATACTCGATTGTAGCATGCATAGGCATACATGTCTATGCGTCTATTTCTAACAAGTAATTTGTCTTGGTTTCCAAGACTAACCCGGCTTTTTAATATAGCCGTTTTCTAGCTTTTTGGATTCATCCCCGAATCCAACCCTCGTTTCTTTTTGGTTTGCTAGAATGCTATAAACAAACCTTGCTTTACACTAACGTTTTCCTTTCTTTGGCTAATCCTATTTCAAGAATTTGCCATTTATTGGGTTTACCCAATTTCCCGTTTTGTTAACTCGATTGGTGGTCATAGCCCCACCCGACCCGTTTAAAGACCTTTGAGTTTTAGATTTCAAATCGTTTATATATTTAGAACGCTTAGTTTCTAAAAGTCCTCTTTCTGATTACCGATCTCAATACAAATTGAGGTCAGTTTTGTTTTCATAAAACACGGTGTAGATTGGTCATTACTACGTATTGTATCGACTAATTTCCTGTTATCACGGTTTGCATCAGATTGTAATAACTATACAATCCAACCGTTATTATGGTTTGTATTAAATCGTACCAACAATACAATCTAATGTTGTTGCAGTTTACACTTTCTCATCCTTAACCCGAGGGTTGAATGATTTACTGATTTTTCATGGCCCAAGCCCGCTGTTTTAGGTCATTAATCCCAAGATTCATGACTTACCCGAATGTGATTACGACTCAACCCTTGATTAAGGTTCAAGTCCCTCTTTACGAATTTAACCTTCTATAAAAGCCCGAGTTTAATTATGACTTAACCTTGATTAAGGCCCAAGTCTGTTTTCAAGCTAAATCTGTTTATGACTCGACCTTGATTAAGGTTCAAGTTTATTTCCGAACTGAATCTATTTATGACTAGACCTTGATTAAGGTTCAAGTCAATCTCTGTATCAACCCAGGATAACTCGAATCGTATATTGCCCGTTTTGCTAGCCCAGCGTATAAGCTGGTGCCTCGCTCAAGGTCTTGCATGGTTCGCATCCCTGCCGTGTTAGACAGTGGACTACGTTCAAACGCTCCAGTTTGTTGTCCTCTTTGCTAGCCCAGCGTATTCTAGCTGGTGCCTCGCTCAAGGTCTTGCATGGATCGCATCCCTGCCGTGTTAGACAGTGGACTACGTCCAGAATCCCCCGGCACCTCACACTTACTAAGTCTTTGTCACATAGGTTGTATATGTATTAATCATAAGAAACCCATGGTATCATATGTTTAACACTTACCTGGCCAGGGTAAGTAATTCGCATATGGTACGCACAGACTTATTATAATTAAGGCATCACACCCTATGCAAGCAAATTTTCAGCTCATGCTTGTGCCCCCTATTTTATTTGGTAAAACCCTTCCTTGATAAATTATTCAATGTTAGGTTTTTACCTTTATTCATTAAGAAAAAGCGATGTGTTTTCAATTTAATAAGCTTTGTGTGATCACACTCATTGGTATGATCACAACGCCGTTCTAAACATTAGTTTGGGATGATTACCCCCAACCCGGTCTCGATGTTCAAGTTAAGTTTGTGCATTGATCATTCATTATCATGAACTATGCACCTTTCACATTTTTCCTATTGCTTGCATATGCAATTACCACTCTTCAGGTGATAATTGCATACTAATGCACCTACTATGGTTTCGAGCATGTACCTGTTTGATACTTGCTCCCGTGTTCCCTTTCGTTACTGATCCATTAGCCCGAGTCGTTACTTGACTTGGTCCTTAGTGAGCATGCTATCAGCCGTGCTCCCGAAACCTCTACAACCTCGTTTGGTGAATCATTTGATCCTCTCTCGATCAAATAAGATGTTATCATCCCTGTCACATTTATAATTTCAATTAATTAGTAACATGACATTTCATTATTAGTATGCATCACTGCAATAGTGATGTTAGAATTCTTGTTATACGAGATTATCGTTGCCCGAATCAATCTTTTGGATAGGCCCCATGAGTACCTAACCCTTCCCTTACCAAGCTTTTGAGATAGCGTGTATCTACACGATATAACTATTGATTACCTATAACAATTTCCGATCAAAACGGATGGTCATTATAGGTATTACTTACCGGATTCCTCAATCAAGTCTTGAACCGAACACCCTTCAACACTTTGAGCGCACGGTTTGAGTCCAAGTATCCTTCCCGACACTCGGATCCCTCAAACCTATGGCTCTGATACCACTTGTAAGACCCTAACCCGTAATCACGCGATTATTGCCTAATCTTACGGGTTTTGACCTTAACTAAAAACCACTCCCGATTAAAACTTTGAAATTTTCTTTATAAGTCAACCCATTAAGATCAAATACATGTTTGATTCACACAAATTTTTACTTTTTAATAGTTGAAACATATTTTAAGATGTTGCGTTTTAACGGGAGTTCTTAGATTCTAGTGCGGAAGCTTGATGAGTGTTCGGGCGTGTTCGGTTCTTCTCGCGACTTGATCCTTGCTCCGGGACTTCCTTCACTTGTTTACCTAGCACCATTTCACAAAAATGGTTAGTGGGTTGTCAATGATACATTTAAGCTAGTACGGTATTCGTTACACATTGATACGGAACGAACCAGGCCAAACGACCCTTTATCAGGAGAACAAACTGCTGCAACTTATGCGCAGCAGCTGTTCGGATCGCTTTTACCCCTTCTAAAACCCAAAATCTGACTTCGACTTTCAAATGAGAATTGTTCTACGCTCCGAGAGCTTTCCAGGCATATAAAGAACACCTCCTAACGATTTTTCTACGATTTTATACGAAATTTTAAAGTTCGTGCTGACGTGCAGGTCAAAGCGCGCGGCCGCTCGGTTTATTCGCGCGGCCGCTCGAACCTTCTGATGTAATTTTGGTGGCTTTTAAGCGTGGGAATCATGTCGCAACCGCATTTGATGATTCCCGAAGCCTAAGTAATGACTTGCCGACTAATTAAACCTTTGTTTGACTGAAATTATGGTCCGGTTTATGTCGCCATGATCCGGTTCTTAGTTTTGAATGTTTATGGCGACTTTTACCCAATTTTGACCCATTAAGGCCTTAATTCAAACAAGGCACTTTTGACCACTTAAATTGCATACCGTTTAAGTTGTCAAGTCATTAGACACTTGATCAACAAAAGCGTTTGTCCGATTTGTTTCATTACGACTTAGATTCTTAGAATCAACCTTTATTAATCCTTTAAATCCCCAAAATGCCCCTCATGACCAAATCTTTCAATTTAGCCATTCGTGGCGAAACTTCTTGTTTCAAATCCAATGTTTTTGACTCAATGACTTGTTTAAAAACATCTAAGTCCACACGGACTTAGATTTTCAACATTTCTCAAGATTGTTCTAATGTGGTCGATTCTAAGCGCCTTAGCGCGCATTAGACATAGTTATGGAAATAACTTACTTGATTTGCACCCACACTTCATGTGGGTACTTTATCACCTATGTTGCTTCGCCGAAGGCGTTTATTTGACTACGGACTTACCGGGTGGCCTTGACCCATATCCATACCTTGTGTTTATCCTCCATGATTCTTAACATCAAGAATGCACGCACAATTGCATCTACCTGTATGCTTTCTAAATAGACAACGTTAATCTCTCGGAACTCAAATGGCAATAACTTGCCATTTGACCCGTTTAACTTTATGAATCTTAATGCTTGAAATACAAGCATCAAGTATTGGACTCACATGGTGAGGATATCACCATTTTACCCGTTTAGACTCGTAGTTCATAATACTAAGTTATCCAAGTTTTTATATATGGTTCAAGTGTTACAAACTTGACCCATTTAACAACAAGCTTAACCATTTCATTCAAATGATTTAAGTGACCCATCTTGGGTTAAAACATCATTTCTTACATATCATTATTAATTGACCCGTTTGATGAATTTCACCATTCGGTCACCACTCATGGTTTCAATTAATCTCATAAACCTTGATTTATTGTGAATCCACGTAAATTGACCCACTTAATGAATTTCACCCGTTAGGATTTGTCTTTAGTACACACTCAATACCAATATATATAACACTTAATCCATGTCATAGTCTAGTAGTGTAAGTAGAACTTACTTGTATTCATTCCCATTGACTTGCACTAAAGGCTCATATCCGCTTGACCCGTTTAGTTCGTTGATCCATTCCATCCAAGCTTGCACCTAGCTTGACAAGATCAACCTTCACAATACTCATAAGATTAATTAAGTTAGTCATTATATCCAATAACTAACACATCTCATGAGTTTATTCACACCATTATTTTGTTTTCCCAATTATCATTTGGCTAAACTTTTCATGTATGGCGTGATTCATCTTTTAAACATGTGTTTCGCGTTTTATATGCGGGTAATTCCATGATTACCCAAATCAAGTTATCACCTCAATTTGCAAACAAGACTATTGAGGCATTTCATCAAACACTTGGTGTGCACCCACCAAATTCACTTGATTTTCATGAGTTTAAGTTTATCCAAAATATAGCCATGTATCTAATTATTATCATAACAAGATATTTAGGCATTTTAACTAAATTTGATCATTATAACAACTCCTAAGAGTCACCAAAACTACTAACCATGTGTGGTTTCAACCTAGAGGTTAAAACCCCAATTTCATAAGTTAACATACTCATATGAACATAATCAAACACACATATTAAATGTGATTTGTAACCAAATTATACATGTTTAAGGCTCCCCAAGGCTAGGGAAACCTATATTAACCATCAATTCCACATTTTTATAAAACCCTAGAACCATCATCTTCAATATACCATGGATTTGGATGATTTAGAAGGATCTAGAGTTACCTTATGACGTTTAGAACACTAGATGATCATGAATTCCATCATGCATTTAGAAAAGCCATCGATTTTGGCATGATTTGGGGCTGAATTGGTGGAGGTTCTTGTGTGTGTGTTTTTGATGGTGTGAAGAACGATTTTAGTGTGTGTTATCACACATTTTCCCTCTTAACCCCCATTTTATTCCAACTTTGCCTAGTTGTCAAGTTCAGCCCCTCCGGTTTAGTACAAGTATGTGATCTTTACTAATTAAGTTAGTTCTCATAATGTTCCCACGTGTGTTTGCAATTTACGGGACTTGTCAATGTCTCGTTTTATTATCCGCAAAATATTCCTTTTTGATAATGGGCTCAATATTGTATATATATTGATCCCACCTATTAGCGTAATTAAATGAAACGGGTTTGTTGTTATTTGGTTGTTAAAAACATCCACCATTTAACTCGCTTGTTATTTTATCAATTACGCCTAAAGGCGTATTTAGACTAAAACGAAATTTTGGGGTGTTACACAGGGGAAGGGGGAATAGTAGAAACAGTGGGAGCAGCAAGGGTCGGGGCAGGAGCTCGTCTAGGGCTCGTCCGAGTGTGCGCTGTTGGGACTGCAATGAAAGGGGACATTATAGGAATGAATGTCCGAACAAGAATTCTGATGGAGGATCAAAGAATTCTGGTGGATTGAACACTGCTGCGGTAAGCGATTCTGAGGATGACGCTTTGATACTCTGTGTTGAAAGCAGTGTGGAATCCTTGGTCATGGATTCTGGTGCATCATTCCATGCTACCCATAGCAATGATGGCATGCAGAATGTTAAAAAAGGCGATTTTGGCAAGGTTAGGGTAGGAAACGGTGAAATTCTTGATGTGACTGGCATGGGAGATTTGGATCCGGTTACTACTTGGGGCACTACTTGGACTTTGTATGATGTCAGGATTATTCCGAGGCTTGAAACGAAGTTAATCTCCGTTGGGCAGTTGGATGAACAAGGTTTGGACGTTAAGTTTGGTGGTGGAAAGTGGAAGGTCGTTAAAGGTAATCTCGTGGTTGCTAGCGGTTTCAAGAAGGGGTCGCTATATATGGTGCATGTTCCGTCTGGGAAGTGACCGCCCTTGTTAAGACGAACGCCAAAGTCGGGCTCGCCGATTCGACAGTTAAACGAGTCCAGTTTACTGAAAAAGGACTCTGGGACTTCAGGTAATCAGCTTGAGCGTATTCGGATGTCTGAACATGTACGGGATTTTTGTAGCAGTGGGAGCATAGGAAGTGTTCCGACACCGTCTGGAAATCGACGTTGGGTTCAGAAGACCAGGTTTCCGAATGAAATCTCTCCAAAGAAGTTTCTACTAGTGGGGAGTGTTCCTCTGAGAATCCCTGTATCTGATGGTTTGTGTCTATGGGAATCAGTTGGGATTGAGGATGTGAAGATGGGGTCTTTTGAGACCGGGTTGAAGCCATCTGGGGCTTCAACGGGCCTTTCTGTTTACTGATGATGATTGGCCGGCTGTAACTAGGTTGATTGGGGATACATGGTTTGAAGTTTGATTTGTTCTTGGGAGCTGGACTTGGAAGACTTCTGTTCCTGTGTGTTTGAACTTTACAGATTACTGAAGACATGGATTGCTTTGTGCTTGTTGGCGGACTTGGTGTTTATCGCAAGGCCTTCAAGTGGGAGATTGTTGGGTGTGAAGTCCTTGGGCTAGTTATTGCTATTGGGCTTGTTTTATTGGATGTTTAGAAAGCCCATTTAGGTTTTCTTGTTCACCAAGCCTAAACCCTAGATTAGTCTCTATATATATCATGTCTATGTAATTGTAATAGTGGTCAGAGCTTAATAATAAATCCCTAGTTGCAGCCCGTGGACGTAGGTTCCCCACTGGAACCGAACCACGTAAAATTCTCGTGTTCGTGTGTCGTGCTTTATATTTTCTCGTTTATTATTGCGTGTTCGTTGTGAATCGGTTATTCCGCTGCGCCACTTAATCCTAACATTGTGATTCGATGTTAATCTTTTCTTGAGGATTATCATTTAGAAGATGATATCTTTATGGAACAGATCTTAGTAACGGCTGTTTGAACCAACAACTGTTGAAGTAACATCTATTTCAGACAGACCTTCTTAACAGACCCACTGTTCTAATACAAACTTTAGTAAATAGATTTTTCTTGCAACAGATGATTGACTTCTTGATTTGGTGTTTAAAAACGGTTTTCACCTAGAGTATTAGTAAAACATACAGAGAACCATCTACCATTGAGAAATGGCATTTCTACTTCACTTGGTTGACCAAAAACTTCCACTAGGCACAAGTTCACATTTATGATTTAGCCATTTAAAAAAAAAAAACTTAAATAACACGCACGCGCCTAAAACTTGGGCCAAGGTTTAAATTCGGCAAATCATTCAATTATTTTATTACGTAACCAAAAGGAAAAAAATATATTATTTTTGGTACTTTACATTTAAGTCTTCTCTTAACCACAGGTTATGGAATCTATATCATAACCATTTTTATTAATATCTTAAAAAAAGAAAATTGAAAATTTAAATAATGCTGACAGCTAAATGATAACTACGCTGTGTGAACTTCTTAAACTAATCACAAATTATTACAATAATTAATCTATATCTATATCTATATCTATATATATATATATATATATTACAAAGAGATTAATCCTACATGTCATAATCTTATGCAATCTCTCCTTTGAGATCTGCCACATAAGATGTGATGTGACAAGTGTAAACCAATTAAAAAAAAGGAATAAATATGATTTAACCTAATCTATTATAATATTTAAGCTAATCTATTAAATACCTAATCTACTAAATCTAAATATTAAAACTTTATTATTTTTTCTCTCATGTTTTATCCCATAACTTTTAAACGTTAATATCTTTTATATACGAGATTTTTTTAAAAAAAATTACACCAAATTAACGAGTGTTTTATTATCTTTCCAACGAGTACCATAGTGCTATATAAAAAACGGAGAAAAAAATGACTATTTTTTTGTAACCCGACATGTATTGTGTCGGGTTTGGGATTAGTTTAAAAAAATTGTGGGTTTGGGTCGGGTCTGGGGTTAGGTGATATCCGACCCGATTACCCGAAACAACATACCCAAATACCCGAACTATATACCCGATCATATACCCATGAATTTTTTAACGCATCACATAACCCTTAGACTAATGCGTTCGATATTTCAATAATTAACTTTTTTTTCTTATTTCATGTTAGTTTTTTTAGAATGATCGATTACAAACTTCCGAATTTATTTGTAATGACACTAGATTTGTACCCCGGCACAGAGATTCAATTTTTTTCTATTTGAATATGATAACTTATGGGAAAGATTTATTTAAAATAATAATAATAATAATAATATATTTTATTATGTCATATTAGATATTTCAAACCGGGACGCTCCCGAGATAAAAACTATTCAACAGAATATAACTTTGGCCAAGGTTTAAATTCCGCAAATCATTCAATTATTTTGGTACTTTACATTTAAGTCTTCTCTTAATCACAAATTATTAAATAATTCATATGGTCCAATGTTTAATAACTCTATATGAAGTGTGTGCTTGAGCCACCAGTCACCTTCTATTTAGTTCTCATGTGTCCACTCAAGAACCCATTGATCCAACATTCTTGTTGATGTCACATAAACAATAAATTAAGTTTGACATGGCAGGAGAGGATTTAAGTGAAAGGAAGCTTGATCAAACACCTACATGGGCTGTAGCAGGTGTTTGTGCAGTTATTATTATTGTATCCATAGCTTTAGAGAAAGTTCTTCATAAACTTGGAAAGGTATTTTTTATAATTTTTTGTTCTGAATTTTGCTATACTTTGAGGTGTGTGTGTGTGTTTGTTTTCTTTCTTTTTTTTTTTTTTTACAAGAATTTCCTAAGTTTGTAACTATCTTAGCTTGGTTTGAGGTTACTGCTTTACATGAATTTAATATATTTTGATAAAGAATTTATTTATTTATTTATTTTTTTTTAAATTCTTCAAGAACTCCTCAATTTTGTATGTGAATCTTTTGCTTATTTTGAGTTAGTGAAATAATGAAATTTGCTATATTTTTATAAAGATTTTTTTAAAGAAAAAAAAATAAAATCTTGAAGAACTCCTCACTTTTGCAATTTAATCTTTTGCTGATTTTGAAGTTAATATAAGGAAATCTAATATATTTTGATAAAGTTCAGTTTTTTTTTTTTTTTTTTTTTTTTTTTTTTTTTTTCTTCAAGAACTTTTCAGTTTTGCACATCAGTCTTTATCTTATCTTTAGGTTACTGATATAATGAAAGTTTCAGTATTTTTATAAACATTCATATTTTTTAATTAAATTTTTCAACCACTCCTCAATTTTGTACTATAAATTTTATTTTATTTTTAGGTTACTGATATTGTAATTTTAGTGTTAGGCTGTTAGCTTGTTTTAAACTTACTGAACTAATGAAATTTATAAGCAGTTATTCACAGATAAGCACAAGAAAGCTTTGTTTAATGCTCTGGAGAAGGTCAAAGCAGGTTAACAACACAATCTCACTTTAAAACTTCAGTTAATTCCCAATTTTGCTAATAAAAATAGTTTGATTTCTAACCATTGGTTGTTGATCATGTGTAGAGTTGATGGTTCTTGGATTTATCTCACTGATATTGACTTTTAGTCAGTATTACATTGCGAAAATATGCATCCCGGTTGATGTAGCTGATACGATGTTGCCGTGTGCTAAGAAAGATACAGATGAGAAAGAAGTAAAAGGAGGCCATCGGTTGCTTTTATGGTACGAGCACGGTAGATCATTGGCTGGTGCCCCTGCGTCTGGCTGCAAGGAGGTGAATTAGTTAGTCACTCCGTCTTAATCAATGTGTATGAATTAGGGTGTTGGGTTGGACTGAGAATGACCCATATTTTTATTTGTCATAAATGGGTTGCGGGCTGACAAATTCAGTCAATAAAAGGTCAACCTAAACATATGTTCATTAAACGGTATAGATATAGCAACCTACATCCTGATTATTTTGGTGTCACGTTTCTGGTCATGTCACACCTCTCGTATGAATAGGCGACTTATTGTTATATTAAGAGTATAGCTCCCTTTTTTTTATAGGGGAAAGTACCAATCATAACTGTGGATGGGCTGCATCAGTTGCATATACTCATATTCTTTCTAGCGGTCTTACACGTTGCGTACAGTGCTGTTACAATGGCTCTTGGGAGACTAAAGGTACACTGAATTTACCACCATTTGTGACTTGTGTTAGCCTTTATGCAATGCGTGTTGACTTTTAGTTGTTTTTCGTGTTATGACAAGCTTCATGTTTGTAGTCATTTACCCTTTAAACCAGTTCAGGAAGAGAACAACTAGGACTAATTGTAGAAACTATAATATGACAATAATAATAATCCGAATAACTGAAAAACGATTTATGAGACGTATTGACTTTACCAATCTGACCCGTTTGAGATAAAAGATAATGAAAATTGACCCGATCATAACTAAGTATTGCCAAATTTGCTTTGCAGACCCGTGGCTGGAAGCAGTGGGAGGAGGAGACATCATCTCATGACTATGAATTTTCCAATGGTAATTTCATTGTCACTGCAAATACTGTGGTGTTCAAAGTGAATTTTGTCGGTGTACGAATCTCTTCATATTAGTTACAAAAATACCAACTCACCAAATCTAAACAATGCATGGAAAATACAGATCCTTCACGATTCAGGCTTACTCATGAGACGTCTTTCGTGAGAGCGCACACCAGTTTTTGGACTCGAATTCCAATATTCTTTTTCATTGTAAGTCGTTAAGGACTTTATCAAATATTTATGGTTCATAATAGCTTATGTAAGCTTCTGTCACGCAGGGATGCTTCCTTCGTCAGTTTTTCAGGTCCGTTAGTAAGTCTGATTATATGACATTGCGAAACGGATTCATAAATGTGAGACCCCTTTCTCCTGATTATATGACATTGCGAAACGGATTATATGACCTATTTAACAATATTATTGTTATATCCTTTCAGCTTCATTTATCTTCAGGAACTAAATTTAACTTCCAAAAGTACATCAAACGATCACTAGAGGATGATTTTCAAGTTGTCGTAGGAGTCAGGTACAAATCAGTGTCACCCTTAACATGCTCATCAAACTATGTCGTCTAAATTCGCCATAACTTTTCATATTTCTGAAAAAATTTCAGTCCGGTACTATGGGCATCGTTTGTGATCTTCTTGCTTCTAAATGTTAATGGTATGTCATTAGTATTTTCCATGTCAAACCTGATATCATTTCAACATATAATTCATATGCATTATGTTACCTATTATTTGTAAATTCGTTTTATCATTTTGTTGTATGCAAAAAGAAGCTGTTCAATGTAAATATTAAAAAATTTCACCACAAATTCTCTTTGAGCATTGTTTGCAATATGATGCTTCACAATTTGTCAACTTATAGAAACTCTAAAACCGTATTCTCATACAGGCTGGCAGGCGATGTTTTGGGCGTCGATAATTCCATTAGTTGTAAGTGCCATTTATATTTTTGTTGGATAAAATCGGTAAACCAAGTTTCTGTATCGTCCTTATTAAGTGACTACCTTTTTTTATAACTAAATGACCTAAATGGAACAATAGCGAAAGTTTTCATATCTGCGCTATTTAGATCACGTAATTTTGACATTTGCAACAATTTTTACAGCAACGGAACAAACAATATCAAATCTTGAGTGGTTTTTATAGTTAGAAAAACTTTGAATGACTCACTAAAGAAACTTGGTCACTATTAGGTGATATATTAATGTTTGTTTATCTTTAAAGACTGATTACAAAGCGCAAACTATTGTACCGGCACAGATTATCTTAGCTGTTGGAACAAAGCTCCAAGCCATCTTAACAAAAATGGCTCTTGAAATCACTGAAAGACATGCAGTCGTCCAAGGGATTCCTCTTGTGCAGGCCTCGGATAAATACTTTTGGTTCTCGAAGCCAAGCCTAATGCTTCATCTCATACATTTTGCTTTGTTTCAGGTACTTAATGAAACCGTTGGGAATTTAATCACATATTTATTTATTCCCATTTGACTAACTGTTTTACTGGATCATTTGTGCTCACAGAATGCTTTCCAGATAACTTATTTTCTTTGGATTTGGGTAATAAATCTTCTTAAAAACTGCTGTATTTATGTACACGAGTTCTTTTGAACTATCGATAACATGAGTCTGCTTCTTGTACTTGTGCAGTATGAATATAAGATCAATTCTTGCTTCCATGACAATATGAGACTTGTGATTCTAAAACTTACAATAGGGTAAGAATTATCTCTAACAAAAGTTACTGCATATTCGAGCAACGGGTTTGGAGTGTTTGCTGATGGAATGATTTAATGTAGGGTTGGAACTCTAATCTTGTGCAGCTATATTACTCTTCCTCTATACGCACTTCTATCACAGGTTAGTAAATAACTTCTATTGGTCGATTTGGATTGTATTTTCTATTTTATTTGCAGTATATTGATGAAATTTAAGTAAAAAAGAAACAGTCAAAAACTAATAAGAAGGGGACCAAAATATGTTGTATGCAGTTATGCACAATACTTTACGGTTTCTCATATATCATATTTACTTTATTTATAGTTTATGAGTAAGACACAATACCTTAGGAGTTTGTCTTTCTTTGACCTTAAACTTTTGAGCTTGGTTTAGAAAAGATTCATCTGAGGTACAAGGCGCTACGTACGGAGAACGCCTTAGGGGCTCTTATCACACATTTCAATGTATACTTTAGTGCACTCTTGATCACATTTAAAGTATAAATGCTTAAATCTCTTATTTTCTTTTATGATTTTATTTCTTTATATATGGATATGGTATAAACATAATAATAGCATGTGATATATTGATGGGTTGCATTTGCATGTGTAGATGGGGTCAACCATGAAGAAATCTATATTTGACGAACAAACTGCTCGGGCACTGAAGAATTGGCGAATGGTGGTGAAGAGGAAGCAAGAAGGCAAAGGTGGAAAGACCCCGACCAGATCAGTAGCAAGTAGTCTTACTGCTAGCCCCGTTCATTCAATGACATCACCTATCTACCAGAAAACTGCAGCTTCACTCCATCGTTTCAAGACAACTGGCCACTCCACACATTCTGTCGCCTATGAGGACACTGATGCATCAGATTTTGAAGCTGAACCACTCTCTCCTGAATCATCATCTACCACACACTTGATTGATCCGAGGTTTGATGATCATGGCGAACATGAGATTAAAATAGATCTATCAACTCAACAAGAAGCTGAAACAAGAAATGAGGATGATTTTTCATTTGCCAAGTCTGCGACGCCTTTGGAATAGTTAAAAAACGCGTTAAAGATGATTCCATAAACCTGTCGTGCAATGAGATGTATGATTCATATGCACAATTGTTATGCTTACAATTTTTAGTTGACTAATTGTATCTTGTAGTATAGAAGAGTATACAAAAAATTTGATAAAACTTAACTTTGCTATCCAAAAGGGGTAGCGGTGCAGCTTTTGCCCGTTTGCCTTCTATTTCGATGTAATTTCCCTTTGGGATCGATTATTGTAAATCAAAATTATTTGCACCTCAATATGTTGATCATTGGTACAAGACCAAGATCTCTATGAAGGATCATGGCTATGGATAATACACAATCTCATCATATTTAGAATTTTTTTTTTTAAAAAAAAAGCCAACACTTCTTAAAAAGTTCAATTAGATTGTTCAACGCTTATTGGAAGACCGATGCATTCTAAGACTAACCGTTGTGGCCCGTGAGCAGCCTGCCGCGAACCACAATATTATCCAAGTGGATCACTCGGCCCATAGCAACTCCAAGTGACCGTCAGCGCGAGCGAGCCCAAGCGAGCTAGCTCGCATGAGCTAGCGAGGAGGAATTCAAAAAAGTAGTCGTTGGCTGCCAGCCAACGGTCCAATTTTTATTTAATATATATATATATATATATATATATATATATATATATATATATATATATATATGGTGCAAGTTGTTCCAAAGTTCATTCGTCTATCAATTTTTTATCTTCCACTTGATAAAAAATTGCAAACCAAACCCAAATTCAAATCCAATCCCAGCCCTACTAAACCGTGTGCGACCACCAATGTGGACTGTGGAAGAAGAACTCGCATTGGTGAATAGTTATATTCGTATTCAAGAGCAAGGAGATTTCGTGCAAAGCCAAAGTTTTTGGCGAACGGTTGTCACACGATTCAATCAACAAATGGGTGAAAACCACCGTCCAATTGACGCGATATATGGAAAATATTGTTCTTTAAAGGCGAAGTACACCATATTTGAGCATTTCTACGTAAATGCGGTGAACGAGAACCCGGGTTTAAACGATGATGAGTTGATTGAAGTGGCTCGTAACGAATAACGAACCATACACAATGATAACTACCCAAGGCTTGAGATTTGAAGACTTATGATAGGACGATTTCTAATATAGTCGGCTTTCTACTATTTACTTTATGTTTTTAAATAATGGTTTGATGTTTATGGAACGTGATGTTATTTTATGTTTTTTTATGTAATGTTTATTTTAATATTGATGCAATGGAATGTTTTATAAAGAGTAAAGTGCAAGGATGGTCCTTGTGGTTTGCCCAAATTTAAACTCTGCTCCTCAAGCGTTTCAAAATTACACGTATGGGATCTGTGGTTTGTATTTTGTTTCATTGATGGTCCCTGACTTGGATGGAGGTTAAGTTTTTCAGTTAAGTCAATATGAAATTACTAAATTACTCCTCTTTAAAAAAATAAAAAAAAAACCCACCAACCATCTCTTATATCTCCTCTTCTCAAACCCACCAACCATCACCAACCACAACCATCACCACTACCATCTCTCTCTCTCTCTCTCTCTCTCTCTCTCTCTCTCTCTCTCTCTCTCTCTCTCTTTCTCTCTCTCTCTCTCTCACTCACTCTCTCCATCATCTCATCACTGGCCACTGCCACCTTTAACATCTGATACAAACCACTTCCACAGTCCCCTTTATCAACCATTCATCACCTCCATAATCCACCATCATAACCGGTCCAAGACAGTGAACCACCACCATCGACCTCCAATGATTATAGTTTCATAAGGAATATAAGAGGGTATTGGATCTGGAACAGTAACCGAAGGTGGGTTGGTACATGGTGATAGTCACAAACAGGTAAAGATAACCGGTTATCCGGATTCGATTAAGGTTACGACAGTCACCAAGACCGGTGACTGCTTCGGCTTCGATTAACAGGAACAAAGGGAGGAATATGGTGACTGCTTCGGCTTCGATTAACAGTAACAAAGGGAGGAATATGGTGACTGCTTCGGCTTCGATTAACATGAACAAAGGGAGGAATATGGTGACTGCTGTCACACCCCGACTTTTCCCTCGTCGGTTGTGACGTTTGGTAGCTTCGCCGCGCAGCGGAAAGTTGCATCTAAGACTCTTACTTCCTGAACGCTAATTCTAACCCTCTAGGATCCCCGATCCCAAGACGTCGCCCACTCCAACCGTGCCGTTACCAAAGTTTAAACGTGAAAGACATACTTAAAAAGTCAACATAAAATGCTGGTGAGTTCATAAGTTTGTATAAAATGTTGCCGAAATGTTACCAAGTTCAATCCTGTCAATACTATGCCAATGTTACCAAAGTACGCTAGCTAGGCGTATGTTTTATTACTACTACGATTGGAAAACATTACTAGACACGTTTAGCAATGTTTAGCAATGTTCAGCCCGAATGTTCAGCATGTTACCAATGTTACCAGTTCGAGACAATATGCACCCGCCCGACCCTCCAAGCCGTCGAGTGGGGCAGGTCATGCCCAATAGATTTATCCACATTTCCCCCGTTGTGCATCCCCACACATTCATGGTTTTCCCCGGGACTTTCAAAGATCGTATAGCAATGCAAAGTTAAAACCATAGTCTGACATATGTTACCAAAATAGTTTAGCATGTTCTCTCCCCACAAAAGTTAAAGCAGTAAAAGTGCGGCCGTGAACTCACGCAACCCGTTTCATTTTCCAAAACTTTGTTTTGCTTTAAATTCCTCAATTTTCATAAAAGAAGCATGTCTTCCCCCCGAAAACATTTACAAAAACAGTAAAAAGTGGGGTCATGAACTCACCTTAATTTTTGTGCTAAGCTAGAAAACAAAGCCTCAAACCTCAACCTACTTCCTCGTGCCCTAATTACCAACAAAGGACACCTTAACAGTCTATCACACATAAGCCTAGCTTATTAACCGCCTAAAAGATAGTCTATCCGACTGTCTAGACTCGTGTGTACCAACGCTAGTCTCAATACGTTTCAACTCGACGAACCGATCATGACTTATCTTAATTCACGAGTTACATACAACATAGTACCCAAGTTTCACACTTGTCACTATTCGTGTGTAAACCTTGTTGGACTATAACCCCGAAACGTATAACTATCCTGAGCCGAAGATCGTCTCGTAAATCATTTTAGAAAATACTCTTTGAGGAAAAACAAATTTAGTTATTAAAACCGATTAATAACATTTGTTACTTTTTCTCAAATATCGCTTGAAAATCATCTTTACTGTTATAAATAGTTAGTCTCTGAAAACACCTCGATTTAATGCATTTGTCCAAAACACTTAAGGGAATTTATTTATAGAAATAGCAGTTCGTTACGCTTGATTTTATAAAAATTTGGGCAGAGTTTCCTCTGTTTTTGTACAAACCAGACAACACCCGTTGTCTACAATTTTCCCCAAAATCAACTTTCAAACACAATTCATCAAGTCCTATTATCCACATTTCCGATTCACGAGACTATACGTTTCGTCACCTATGTATACTTATTTTTATATATAGCAATATATATATATATATATATATATATATATATATAAAATATAGTCCGAAAATATAGTCCAATGTTATTTAGTCCGATGTTCAATATCATAAGTTATGTTAAGTTATCCATTTACCAAATCGTTCGATATATAATGTAGTTACCGTTTATTATTATTATTATTATTATTATTATTATTATTATTATTATTATTATTATTATTATTATTATTATTATTATTATTATTATTATTCGGTCCGTTCGCGAGTTAAAACTATTTCCTCAATATCAATATATTTATAAATATATAATATTCATAAGTATATAATATTTACAAATATCCAATATTTATAAATATACAAATAAAGTAATAATAACACGATTATAAGTATACCGAATCGCACACCGAGCCGTTGACTGTGTGTTGACCAGATCGTTGACCGAGGACCACCATTAACCAAGGCCTTGTCCGATTGACTCGCTGACCAGATTTGACCGGAACCGAACTCGCTTGACCCGAGCCCAAAATAACGCAACTCATCTTGCACAACGAACCCGACCTAGACCTAACCCAAGCCAACATGACTTGAACCAAAACGAAATCTGACTCGAGCCACCTTTAGTCGGAGACTCGATCCTTGGACCCGTGAACCACCCCCTGCACATCACAACCACCACAACCGTCGAGTGCCATCACCAAAACCTCCACCGAAAACCCCGCAACTAAGACCCATTACATCAACATCCCGTCATCATCCACCAACCCTCTGATCTGCTGCACCCGAGCGCCAAAAAACCTGAACCAGATCTGACCAAGTCTAGTCTGCACGACCCTAGACCTGGCCCGAGCAACTCCACAAAACCCGACTCACAAACCACCACTCGAACTAACATCGTCAGCCACCACGAGCCAAGCCCCCAAATAACCCTGTACCCGAACGCACCTCGAACCTGAACCAACCCCATCGCCGAACATCGCTGCCGCCTTCAACAACCATAATCATAACCGGACCCACCTGACGCGGACCACCAAATGAAAACCCTCCATCGGCCAAAACCTCCACCAAAACAATCGCCACCACCTGCGTCTACTTCTTGAACTGGCTTATCACTTTTCATGCAGCCTTGAGTCACCTTGAATGGCCACCACATCTCGTTTCGGACCTAAACCAAGCGCCGCCTCGCCACACGAGCCACCCGTTTCTATTGATTGTTGCTGTTTTTCGGGGTCACAGAGCTGCGCCGCCACCACCAGGGACTGTGGTGGTCGGTCGGTGCTGAAACAAGGGGAGGGAGGGTGTGTGAGTGTGAGGGAGAGGAGAGGAAAGGTAGAGAGAGAGTGGCGGGAGAGATGGGTTAGAGAGAGAAAGGATCGGATTTTTAGAGAGAGAGAGAGGTTAGGGTTTTGGTGGCTGTTGAAACATGAAGAAGAAGGTAAGAATATGATGCTTATATAGGTAGGGTTAGGTTAGGTGGAGTGTACTGCGTATTCGAACCCGTTATAACGTAAAACGTCTCGGTTTATATTTTGATTCAAAAATAAATTACGTAATTTAGTCGGTTTTGTTCGTAATTAAAAATAAAAATAAACCGAGCAAAAATATATATATTTCCGTCGACTGGCACGTGCGTTCGACGCACGCGTTGACATCGCGTAAATTAAATCGGTCGCGGTTTCCATTGTTAAAACCATCCGTTAACCTCCGAAACTTAATAATTAACAATATTTAATGGTAAATAATTATTTAAATCACATCAGTATAGATCGGAAGTTGCTGGTTGTCACATTCTCCCCATGTTACAGAAATTTTGTCCTCAAAATTTGAGGTAGGATATCATCCAAGAACCAATGGTAGTACAACAAAAATAGTCAACGGACTTGCCGGTACAAATGGCACAAGATAAAGTTCCAAAATCGACTGAATGCAAAGTGTAGACAATAACTTTGTCAATAATACCATTGGAGCACCCAAACGAAGCAACTAGTGCACTAGCTTTTTCATTATACACCGCATGGTGTGTTTGGATTTAAGGCAATAACAAACAAGTTGACGAAAATGAGGCATGCCAATAAAGATCACTCATCATTCCAATTCGATTGAATATTCACCGCAAGGTGCTGTATGAGTTCCCAATAATTCGTTTCAACCGAAGTGTCGACTTTAAAGAAATTCATCGACGAAGTATCAAAAGATTCATTGCCCACAATGGCCTAACATATCAAGACTAGAAGACAAACATTACGAGCAACATAATGATAAAACAAATCATTAATGAAACAATTGTTTGATGTGAAGTCCTACGATGGACCTTCACAAATTTAAAGAATTCAAACATGCAACAGTTGACACGTGTACAAAAATACGTGTCTAATTCTGTGGAAAAAAAAATAAGGAATCAACAAAAATTAGATTCCTTTACGATAGAATGTTGAAGACCACAAACACAAAAGAAGAGAGATGTAAATCGTGTCCAAAGATATAACTAGGTTCTAAAACAGGAACCTTAGAAGCTCAAGAAACAAGATCATCAAGATCTTAAACTGGTTTAAGAAAAGCAAAGTCACAAATGACACGAATAGGGGAGAATTGGCAATCACGTCCGCAACAACAAAAGAATGAATAACTCTTATCCATTATTTATATATATATATACACCATACATAACAGTATAGATATCCTCACGATAGATGTTCTTAGAATTATCAAGTGCCTGTAAATTCGCAATAACGTGACGTCTACGTTATCAAAAATTTACCTCACCAGATCATCCTATTAACCTCCATCATGAGTATATCACAAGCACTCATTACATTCATATAATAACATGTATATATATTACATAACATAATGTTTGTTGTGTGCGCCACCTTTCCCAGTGTTCTTCCCGTCCACATTCCAGCTTCTCAGCATCATCGGCAAAACGAGGTGCCTCATCAAGACGTTTCTGACCCAAGTTGACCCTGACGACACAACATGCTCCAAACCAGGGATGCGAGACCGTGGATGCTGCAACAATCCCTTTTTTCAACTCATCCAACTAATGCGACACGTGTGAGCGTTCTAGATACGCCTAAGCTTGAGTCGACAACCATTGGCGACACGTATTATTAACGAAACGTACTTATATATACTTTACGTAAATGCACACGATATATAAGCAAGTAAATTGTTCCTCATACCAAGAAACAATGACTCAGCTAACTCTATGTGAATAACCACTCTGATATCTAAAGTGATGACTCGCCAGTCACCAGTGAGGTATGCCTAACCACCACGTGTTATTATCCTTTCTATATACCATTATAGAAAATACTCACTATTCACATAAGAAAAGTAAATGTTCCTTGCGATGAAGAAACGTACGCTGAGCTAGTGTAATACACCACTAGTCATGTAACTGCTTTGGCAACGGTTGGAATTTCAGTTCCTAGGCGTTCGTACTAAATATTTGTCTTAGAAATTTTGGTCCCTATCTCGAAACAAACTCAAGTTAAAGCCTAGATATCTATACAGACACCTAATTCGCTAAAACCTATGGCTCTGATACCAAACTGTCACACACCGACTTTTCCCTCGTCGGTTGTGACGTTTGGTAGCTTCGCCGCGCAGCGGAAATTTGCATCTAAGACTCTTACTTCCTGAATGCCAATTCTAACCCTCTAGGATCCCCGATCCCAAGACGTCGCCCACTCCAACCGTGCCGTTACCAAAGTTTAAACCTGAAAGACATACTTAAAAAGTCAAAATATAATGCTGGTGAGTTCATAAATTTGTATAAAATGTTACCGAAATTTTATCAAGTTCAATCCTGTCAATACTATGCCAATGTTACCAAAGTACGCTAGCTAGGCGTATGTTTTATTACTACTACGATTGGAAAACCATTATTAGACACGTTTAGCAATGTTTAGCAATGTTCAGCCCGAATGTTCAGCATGTTACCAATGTTACCAGTTCGAGACAATATGAACCCGCCCGACTCTCCAAGCCGCCGAGTGGGGCAGGTCACGCCAAATAGATCTATCCACATTTCCCCCGTTGTGCATCCCCGCACATTCATGGTTTTCCCCGAGACTTTCAAAGATCGTATAGCAATGCAAAGTTAAAACCATAGTATGACATATGTTACCAAAATAGTTTAGCGCATGTTCTCTCCCCCAAAAGTTAAAGCAGTAAAAGTGCGGCCGTGAACTCACGCAACCCGTTTCATTTTCCAAAACTTTGTTTTGCTTTAAATTCCTCAATTTTCATAAAAGAAGCATATCTTCCCCCCGAAAACATTTACAAAAACAGTAAAAAGTGGGGTTATGAACTCACCTTAATTTCCGTGCTAAGCTAGCAAACAAAGCCTCAAACCTCAACCGACTTCCTCGTGCCCTAATTGCCAACAAAGGACACCTTAACAGTCTATAACACATAAGCCTAGCTTATTAACCGCCTAAAAGATAGTCTATCCGACTGTCTAGACTCGTGTGTACCAACGCGAGTCTCAATACGTTTCAACTCGACGAACCGATCATGACTTATCTTAATTCACGAGTTACATACAACATAGTACCCAAGTTTCACACTTGTCACTATTCGTGTGTAAACCTTGTTGGACTATAACCCTGAAACGTATAACTATCCTGAGTCGAAGATCGTCTCGTAAATCATTTTAGAAAATACTCTTTGAGGAAAAACAAATTTAGTTATTAAAACCGATTAATAACATTTGTTACTTTTTCTCAAATATCGCTTGAAAATCATCTTTACTGTTATAAATAGTTAGTCTCTGAAAACACCTCGATTTAATGCATTTGTCCAAAACACTTAAGGGAATTTATTTATAGAAATAGCAGTTCGTTACGCTTGATTTTATAAAAATTTGGGCAGAGTTTCCCCTGTTTTTGTACAAACCAGACAACACCCGTTGTCTACAATTTTCCCCAAAATCAACTTTCAAACACAATTCATCAAGTCCTATTATCCACATTTCCGTTTCACGAGACTATACGTTTCGTCACCTATGTATACTTATTTATATATATAGCAATATATATATATATATATAATATAGTCCGAAAATATAGTCCAATGTTATTTAGTCCAATGTTCAATATCATAAGTCACGTTAAGTTATCCATTTACCAAATCATTCGATATATAATGTAGTTACCGTTTATTATTATTTTATTATTCGGTCCGTTCGCGAGTTAAAACTATTTTCTCAATATCAATATATTTATAAATATATAATATTCATAAATATATAATATTTACAAATATCCAATATTTATAAATATACAAATAAAGTAATAATAACACGATTATAAGTATACCGAATCGCACACCGAGTCGTTGACTGTGTGTTGACCAGATCGTTGACCGAGGACCACCATTAACCAAGGCCTTGTCCGATTGACTCGCTGACCAGATTTGACCGGAACCGAACTCGCTTGACCCGAGCCCAAAATAACGCAACTTATCTTGCACAACGAACCCGACCTAGACGTAACCCAAGCCAACATGACTTGAACCAAAACGAAATCTGACTCGCGCCACCTTTAGTCGGAGACTCTAACCTTGGACCCGTGAACCACCCCTTGCACATCACAACCACCACAACCGTCGAGTGCCATCACCAAAACCTCCATCGAAAACCCCGCAACCAAGACCCATTACATCAACATCCCGTCATCATCCACCAACCCTCTGACCTGCTGCACCCAAGCGCCAACAAACCTGAACCAGATCTGACCAAGTCTGGTCTGCACGACCCTAGACCTGGCCCGAGCAACTCCACCAAAACCCGACTCACAAACCACCACTCGAACTAAGATCGGGAGCCACCACGAGCCAAGCCCCCAAACAACCCTGTACCCGAACGCACCTCGAACCTGAACCAACCCCATCACCGAATATCGCTGTCGCCTTCAACAACCATAATCATAACCGGACCCACCTGACGCGGACCACCAAATGAAAACCCTCCATCAGCCAAAACCTCCACCAAAACAATCGCCACCACCTGCGTCTACTTCCTGAATCGGCTTATCACTTTTCACGCAGCCTTGAGTCACCATGAACGGCCACCACATCTCGTTTTGGACCTAAACCAAGCGCGGCCTCGCCACACGAGCCACCCGTTTCTACTGATTGTTGCTGTTTTTCGGGGTCATAGAGCTGCGCCGCCACCACAAGGGACTGTGGTGGTTGGCCGGTGCTGAAATAAGGGGAGGGAGGGTGTATGAGTGTGAGGGAGAGGAGAGGAAACGTAGAGAGAGAGTGGCGGGAGAGATGGGTTTGAGAGAGAGAGGATCTGATTTTTAGAGAGAGAGAGAGGTTAGGGTTTTGGTGGCTGTTGAAAAATGAAGAAGAAGGTAAGAATATGATGCTTATATAGGTAGGGTTAAGTTAGGTGGAGTGTACAGCGTATTCGAACCCGTTATAACGTAAAACGTCTCGGTTTATATTTTGATTTAAAAATAAATTACGTAATTTAGTCGGTTTTGTTCGTAATTAAAAATAAAAATAAACCGAGCAAAAATATAAATATTTCCGTCGACTGGCGCGTGCGTTCGACGCACGCGTTGACATCGCGTAAATTAAATCGGTCGCGGTTTCCATTGTTAAAACCATCCGTTAACCTCTGAAACTTAATAATTAACAATATTTAATAGTAAATAATTATTTAAATAACATTAGTATAGATCGGAAGTTGCCGGTTGTCACAACTGCTTCGGCTTCGATTAACAGGAACAAAGGGAGGAATATGGTGACTGCTTCGGCTTCGATTAACAGGAACAAAGGGAGGAATATGGTGACTACTTCGGCTTCGATTAACAGGAACAATGTGTTATGTTATCGGAACAGAACTCGGGGTCGGCCGGTTATTATGGTGGTGGACAAAATTCAGGTTGAGGAAGATGTTGGTGGTTTGGGAAGTGATTGACGGGACGAGATGGTGGCGGCTGACGGGAGTTGGTGGTGGTTTTATGAGGATGAGGGTGGGGTAGGGTGAGGGAGGAAGAAGAATGTCTTGTGGGTGAATTTTATAAAAATTGGGTTTATTGTTTAGTGATGTTTTGGGGAAAGATGGCTGTGGTGGTCGGAGGAATATGGTGGTGGTGGTGGTTGGAGGAGGAGGAGGAGGAGGAGGGGGTGATGTTGGTTGTTTGAGGAGGAGGAGGAGGTAGTGCTGGTCTATATAAAAGATTAAACTGCTAGGATGGTCCTTATGGGTATTTTGGTCCTTTTACATGACTTAACTGATAAAATTTAACGACGTTAGCTGGTAGGGACCAAAATGTTATAAAATGTCAACGTTGGGGACCATTGAAAATATATGGGGGCATACGTGAAATTTGGGCAAACCACAGGGACCATCCGTGCACTTTACTCTTTTATAAAAAAAAAAAAAAAAAAACCCCGATAAAGTCCTCGCTCACCTTGAGCCACAACATGATCAAGTGAGCAGGATTGACACTTTAGCTAGTGCCATGTCAGCGCCCAGTTGTCCTGTTTTAATAGGATAAAGCCTCCGCTTACCTTAAGCGACAACGAATAATCTAACACCTTGATTTTAAGCACCAATAAGTGTTTAAAGTAAAAGACCTTTAACATATTAGGTAAGACTTGTTTACACCCTACGAGGTCAAGGTTTAAACCTTGATATATGTTGTTTTTTAACGACCAACGAAAACCAGGTCACCTGGGTAAACCTAATGGCAAAAGGCCACCCACGCCCGTGAACGCAAACGGCGTTGGTGACCCGGTCCGCCACCATTCCAGAGGAAACCCACCGCTCGAAGGCCCACTGTGGTAAAACCTCTGGCTTAATCTAGAAAATTTTTGCTTTAGGTGAGACTTAAATCCATAACCTTCACATTGGAAGGTCATGTTGCTGCCACTCCACCAGAAGATGATTAGCCGTTGATATATATTGTACTTGAAAATGATAGGATGTAGTTGACTCACGTATAAAAAGATATGCACACCCCACACTTACCATAAATCTATGCAAGTACAAAGAGGATTAGATGTTAGTTGATTCTCCTGTCTGTGTACTAAAAGACATAGCGCTGACATATCGTGTTAGACACGACCTGTTAAAATACGAACATAATAAGACACGAATATGAAACATATAAACACGAACATGACATGATAACTTATCGTGTCATTTTTTCCAAACACGAACACGAAACTGTTTATAACATGTTAACACGATAAGACACGATAAGAGAAAAACTTGTTTATAAACATTAGCCTTAAAAACGTATCCACAAATGAATGAAAGACTGAGTGGCTCTAGGGTTGAGAAGGAGGATGGGTAACGACGGACGTGTGATGGGTGACATCGGATGAGAACAGTGGATGGTGGAGTTGAGAAGGAAGAGGAGATATGACTAAGCGGTGTATATGTCTTTACTCTGTGATTTGAAAATTGAAAATTATGGTTCCTTAATCCTTAATCCGCATATGTATAAAGCATACCAACACCCCTTATATAACTTTTCTAAATAAAATTATTAACGTGTCTTAATGGGTGATTAACATGTTAAAAGGTCATTTTTTTTGTTTTTTATTGAATTACTGTGACTAGGGGCGGCAATTATTGACACGACCCAAAAACCGACCCGAACCCGACACGAAAAAAATAGATTTGGGTCAAGTAACATGACCCGTTTAAAAAACAGGTCGGGTTCAGGTTGACCCGTATTAAAAATGGGTCGGGTTCGGGTTGACGCATATATAAAATGGGTTGACCCGTTAACCCGTTTAAGTATTTAGAAAAAAAAATCTATTATATTTTTGTTTTTTTTTTTTTCATTTCTATTTACATTGTTTGTTATAATTGCGTTATTTTTGACACACTATATTATTTATTTGTTACACTTATATACTCACAAACATTTTATTGATAACCCGCTTACAACCCAACAGGCAATAGGGCTGTCAAATCGTATCTTAACAGGTCTCTGACGACGCGAACAATTCTTAATATTTAAAAAAAAAGTAAAAAAAATCAAATAGTATACTTTTTATATAACAGGTCTTATCGTGTCTTATACAGGTTACCCATTACATAAATCAAATAGTATAACTCATGAACATGTATGACTCATTAAAAATATGGGTTAAACGGGTTGTCTTCGGGTTGACCCGGAATTTATGTGGGTCGGGTTAGGGTTGAAATATTTGACACGAATAATAATATGGGTCGGGTTTGGGTTGCACATTTCAACCCATCAACGCACCAACCCGCAACCTGTAAACCCGTCATCCCATCAACCCGACATGATTGACACCCTGTTCAAATTTTGAACGACTATTGTATTATTTATGCAAAGATCAATTCATTATTTTTAAAAGATTCATAAAGTTTCGTAACTACTACTATTATTTTTTGTTATTATCATCGTGTGGTGATAAACATACGAGTAAAAGAAAATAAGTAAGCTTGTCTAATATTTTTATCTTTATTTTTTTATTTATTTACCATTTAATAAAAAAATATGCTCACTTTTATTTTCTCTTCTTTCACCTATTAAATAATAGTATCTATATATAGGTTTAGACAGTGCCGTCTCCGAGCATCCTAAAAAAATTTCGGGCCCGGGGCAATTAGAAAAATTGGCCTCTACCATGGCATAAAGCCATGCAAGAAAACTAAAAATATATGCTTGGTAAGGAAATCGAACCTAGGTGCTGCAAGTTGAGAGCATGTTGAGTAACCACCAGGCTAAACTTTGCTTTTGTTTACAATTTTACTTATAAATATTATATAATATATATACATATATATAAAACCTTCGGGCCCTCGGGATTTTCGGGCCTGGGGCCGTCGCCCGCGTCGCCCCTACTAAGAGCCGGCCCTGGGTTTAGATTCCTATACAAATCCAATTTTTTATGAAAAGTATGAGAACCAATGTGAAGGTGACATGTGGCAGCTGAGATATTTAATTAGAGGGTCATAATTGTAATTTGCTTTGTTAATCTTATTTTAGAAAATAATAAATGCAATTAAGTTTGTTATTAAGTAAGGGTATTTTAGGGATATTTTTTGAAATGTCAAAGAATTATGTTGAATTGTTATATAATATCTTTCGCCACGGTACAACAATTATCGAAATTTCTTACTAGTGTGTTTTATCATTTGTGTTCTTAATCGTTTATAGTGTTTTATATTCATACGTGACAATTACTAGTGTTTTATGTTCCAACGTGATACAATAGTGTTTTATGTTTTACGTTCATACCCGTGTGTTTTATCACCATATTCTCAACTTTGTGTTTTAACAGTCCCGTGTGTTTTATCATAATCTTCTTTATAATCCAGTGTGTTTTATCTTCATCATACACAATCAGTAACACATTCAAAAAACACACTAGAATGTACTTTAAAATACAACTATTAATACATTTAAAATGTGTTTTAAATTCAAAAAACACTAAACCACAAAAAAACCTTTGAACATAAAACACAACAATGAAATTATATATATATATATATATATATATATATATATATAGGATGAAACAAGGGTTTATAGAGATAGTTTTACTCATCATTTCTTTAGTTGATTTGATTATATGACTGTTTCTATTAGATAAGTATTCAAATCGCTTGTGCAAACATCTGTACTATAAATTTGAATGGGTATATGAAAATTGTTTAATCTTGTCACATGGATTAAGAAGCATAGCGACGGCACACAAATGTGTGAACTTTTTCTTTGAATTGTCACCACTTATTAGAGATAATCATAATTAATAGGAGAAGAGAAGTGAGATATGAGGTTTTAATGAGGCACTTAATTAGAGTGTGTATTTTACTATCATACCCTTAATGGTATAATCAATTAATAAAATTATAACATTAATTACAAAAATGCCATCCAATTAATCCAAACCATAGATTAAGATGATCCAATGGCCAAAACACCTTCTCACACTTCTCACAAAAAAAACACCTTGTACATGATTTTAACCCTATACACACACACACACACACATATATATATATATATATTAAAAAAAAAGAAAAAGGCTGAAATTATGCTCAACGTTTCCCTCCCTAAGTGTATTACGTGACATCCTCCCCTTTAGTTCTCTTTAAAAGTCTTTTTCTATCTCATGTCCCCCCCCACCCCACAATAAACGTTAATCAAGTCGCTAATCATGTTTAAACTAGTAAATATGAATTCTATTTTCATGCAGAGCAGAATATGTTAAAATCCTTTCTTTAAAAAAAAGTCAAATCTTCAAGACCACCGACTCAATCACGCCATGCAATGGTTGCTTCTGGCTATGCTCCTCATCCAAACATATATCTTATTTTTAATATACATTTTCGTTCTTATTAAAATTGTTGTTTTCATTCTTAAATCATAACACATATTTTAACACTTCATATTAGATTTGTCTATCCCGAAAAACTTATGAGATATAATTTAGTTAAATATAATTCTTATGTTTCTCTGTCCTATTAAATAATAATCATATTTTTTTATTTACCTTTCTATTAAATAAAATATTAATTTCCTTTTCTTTCTTAATTATTTTTTCTAAACTATTTATTCTATTTTTGTCGTTTATTAGCAACAATTTAATTTTTATTAATTCAACCCCGTATACTACACAGTAGAGGTGTACAAATCTTTTTTATAACCGAAATCATTTTTTTTAAACCGCTTTTTTTTTCAAGAGGAAAAACCTGTTTTTTACAAAACCCCCAAACCGGTATAACCGGTTGGGATCGGTTTTAAAACCATTTTTTTTAAACCGGTTTTTTTCTTAAATTTTTGTTTGAAACCGTTTTTTCTTAAAGGATGGGTAAACGAAAAAAAAAAATAGTTTTTTTAAAACTAGTTGTAAAAAAGAAACCATTTTTTTTGTACACCTCTACTACATATGTTTCTAACATAACAATAAATAAAAAATATAGTAAAAATGATAATTGATAAACACTACATCAAAGTTTATTTTTAAAAGACATATGTTGACGACCGTATGTTATAGTCGATAACATTATATTTACTTTACATTTATTCAACTCATATAAGATACGAGTTTATTTAACCCGTACAATGCTACGTTAATTAGCATCCTGTAATACATGGGTCGGGTTTCAACCTAGTTTTTAATATATAAAACCGCAGCACTTTTACTTTTCCATGCATATGATAAATTTAAGACTGAATTACACGTTTTGTCCTTTAGGTATATACCTGATTGCAAAGAATGTCCTTTAACTTCAAAATTGATTGGTTTTGTCCTTTATATTTTAAAATCTTGCACGTTATATCCTTTATGGCTAACTCAGTTAGTTTTCTCAGTTAAATCATGTCACATGACCTACACATGAGGGTATTATAGTAAATGTAACACCCAAACCGATGGCGGAAACATCGGGATGTCACGTATTGATGATTGTTCAGTAGCTCATGGTGAATAATAAATTTCATTAAATGATTTAAATACATTACATACAATTGTTCTACAAGAATTCGTACATCAAAATGAATTATACTATGCACACATCTTCAAGCATTAACTCAAATCTTCAAGCAAGTATAACCTGAAACATGTTAAGTTTGAAAATATTTTGGGTCAACAAAAGTTGGTGAGAATACATAGGTTTTTGAATATAATTGATAACAATAGTTTGTACAACAATCACAGTTGTATGATGATAGAGTATGAGCCCGACATGTAACAATGCGTCTTTGTACAATCAAACCTTGTGTCGACTGATGACTAATTCGCAAGTTAGTTAAATGTTGTTACTGTTATCGATCATCCCTGAATTTATGCGGGGGGATGGGTTTGTCAGACCTATAGCGCTATAATCTAAACAGGCGGCTTGATCATTGTTAATGATTGTACTGTGTCTTTTTGTTACAGTCAAATGATAGAATGATGTTGTAATTGAATCACAAGTAAATATGAGTAAATGATAGTATAAAATGTTTAAACATGTTTCACCCCAAAAATAGTGAAAATAGAGTAAAGGGGCTATGTAAACTCACCTTAGCAAAATGTTAAGTCTCGTGAAATAGAATATGCGTTGCCCAACGATGCCAAGTATTACCCTATAATTAAGGTAATAAATATGTCTAAGTCTTTCTAGTCTACAAATATATTCTAGGGTTTCGAATTTGGGATAAATGTTGGTTTGATTAATAAATAATATGTTTAAATAAATAAGAGAAATTTGTTAAATAAATAAACAAAAGTCTTTTTGTAAATTTCACATTAAAGATGGTCACACAATAAAGTTTTAAGTATGAAAATAATTTTTATAAAATTATTTTCTTAAAAATAGAATATTAAATCTATTTATTACAAATTGTCAAAATATAACTTTAATATTTAAAAAAAAATACTAAAATTAAAGAATTATTAAATTAAAAATTGTATTTCTGTTCTAAATAAATAGAAATAGTTTATATAAAATTTTGGTGCAAAAATATTGAAAAATGAATTTATTATGATTTAATTATGATTAAAACTAACAAAAATTGATTAAAAATATTAAATAAATGATTTTTCAGAAATAAAAATCATTTTAGAAAAGTTTATTGTTATAAAAACTTAGAATATTTTTGTGGAAATTTATAAGATTGTTTTGATATTTTAATAGAATTTTATATATATAATAGAATAAACTTGGATTATTTATTATATATATTAAATAAATAAAATTTTGAAAACTAAAAATTGTATGTTAAACTCCACTACTAGAATGACATAAAACAATTTTTTGTAGAATTTATAAAGTAGTTTCAGTATTTAAAACGAATTAAAAAAATATATAAGAGAATATATATATATATAAGTTTAAATAAAAAAATGCTTGTTGATGCCAAGAATCGAACCCGCGTCAAACCCGGGTCGGGGTTTTAAATCACAAGCCTAGACCAGCTGGTCTAGACCCTGAGAACGAATAAACTTGGTTAGAATTGATTTATATAATTATGCTTGAATAGGTTTTACACTTTTTTTTAAAAGAGAGAAAAAAAAAATGGTGCTTTGTGGGACTCGAACCCGGGCCGGTTCGTTGGTTCATGTTTTTATGAAAGGAGACCAACCAACTGATCTGCTGATCAGTTGGTGTTGGACAATGTTTCGAATTAATTAAATACTCATGGCAGCAGATCCATCATCCCCAAATCATATACCCTATGAACCCTAGATCTTTATACCCATTAAAACCAAATTAAAAGTCAATTATCCATGGGGTTAACGACTGGAACAGAACAACAAATAATATGAGGTGTTTAATTCGGACTTACAAGATGTTAATGGGCCAATATCAAGAGTCAACTCCGAAGTCAACGGTCGTGATTATGCAGAATTTAGGGCTCGAGATTTTATTGTGATTGTGAGGTTTTGTTTTTTCGATACTCTCTGCTCAATGATGACCATCAATTTATAGTGCCGTGGCTTGGATTGCTCGTATGGTAAGTTGACCCGGGCTTGGTCAAAGCTCGTTAATGGAGCTCCAAAAATGGAAGGAATACACGCTATTAGCATGCTGGGTCAAAGCTTGATTGGTGCCAGTCATTGGTTGAGGGGAATGGTTACCAAAAAAGTTGTAGGCGCGTAAATTTGAAGAAGGTCCGTCGGATGGGTCGGGTCTTGTTTGCCCAGCACACATCGAACAACACAGGGAAGAAGGAGAGGGTTTTGGGCTCTTGGTGGGCCGTTTGGGTTGGGCCAGACCCGGGTTGGGCTCAGGTGGGGGGGGGGGGGGAAGAAAGAAGGGATATTGGGTTGAGTGGTTAGGTTTGAGTTTGTTTTAAAATGTTGGTATTATTATTATGATTATTATTATTATTATTATTATTATTATTATAAACGTTTATATATATATATATATTTATATAAGTTGTGTGGTAGGAAATAAAAACTTAGGCACATTATAAAATGAAAAATATAAAGTACGTATTAGAATTCGGGGAAAAATTTTGCGATGTCACAGTCTCCCCTACTTTGAAAAACTTCGTCCCGAAGTTTATTGAAAGCACGGGGTCGGAAGTAATTGGATAGAAGGTGTGGTCTGAAAATTTCGTGTTGAGACATGACATGAATAGAATAATCTGTCTCGAATAGTGTGGATAAGAGGCGTGTTATGAGTTGTTTGACTAATTGATCTACCAGATAACTAGAGTTTTCACCTTGATAGAATTTCACACCACCTTAATGTACCTGTAAATTCATGATTACGTTCCGGAGCGCAATCACCAATTTACCTTACATTAAAGTTTTGCGTCCTTCTATGACTCGACCGATTGTTGAGCAGGTCCGATAGCCTCCACCAGTCGTGGAGTAGGTTGTAGGGCCTCTCTCGACTGTTGAAAAGGGCATAATGACCTCTACCAATCGTTGAGTAGGTTCGATAGCCTCCACCAGTCGTGGAGCAGGTTGTAGGGCCTCTCCCGACTGTTGAAAAGGCATGATGACTTCTATTAATTGCAGCAATTATTACACACATAGATTGCAAATTGATAACATGTTTATGCATGCAAATTTATAAGTATAACAAACACAGTATATGAGTTGTAGTTGTATAGATTTAGATAATTAGTTTACATACAAACAAGCATGCATTGAAGTGTTATGATTATACCATGTAAACAACTCTCAGGCAAAAATTTAAATACTAGAATTTATTATTCAAATAACGTCAATACATAGGATAAAGTAACCAATAGTCAAATGGTGAGACTTGCTGTTAGGTAGCTGGAGGGTCTTGATCTCTGTTTAGTTTAGGGCATCGGTTATGGAAGTGATTTGGGTCTCCACATTCATAGCATTGACCATCGATTAGGATTAGTAGCCTGAGCAGGGTTGGTGGGTTGGTTGACATTAGGATTTGGGGTCTCGCGACATGTGTTGACTAGATGTCCATACTTACCACAATTTGTGCACAAGCGACATGCTGAAGCAGTGGGATGATGTCGGTTGCATGTGTTACACAATGGATAGTTTCCTATATAGGGTTTCTTGTTAGAAGCTTGTGTAGTGAGGTTGACATCAGGATCCCTGGCCTTACGCTTCTGGTTCTCAGTAGTTACCGCGGCTACAATACTTGCTGTATTGCCCTTCCGAACTAAGGTACCGTTCTTTACGTGATTGTCGGTTAAGGTAGCTGCTAGACGTTTGGCCTCTTCGAGGGTAGCAGGGTTCCTTCCCCATACCGTGTCCTGAATCTGCATAGGTAAACCACCGATATATTTCTCAATGGCCACAGGTAGCGGAGTGACCTTATGAGGCAATAACAGACTGAGCTCATGGAAGCGGGTATTATAAGCAAGGTTTTCCCCACTATCCTGAGCAAGGGTGTGGAACTCGTCCTCTAATTTCTTGACCTCGTTACGTGGGCAAAATTCATCTTTCATTATTTCCTTGACTTGATCCCAGGTCATAGTAAGTGCAACTTCAGCTCCTCGGGTGCGCTTTTCCTCATTCCACCAAGTGAGTGCTCGTTTGTGAAGAACACTCATAGCATAACGGACCTTAAAGTTTTCGGGACACTCACTGTTAATGAAGGTATTCTCAATACCCTCGAACCATTGTAGAAGACCTGTAGCTCCTTGTTCTCCACTGAACTTAGGGGGATTACAGGAATTAAAGTGCTTAAGAGTGCATGCTGGGAGACCATTCCCGTTCCCATTGTGGTTTCCGTTGCCGTTTCCATTCCCGTTCCCATTGTGGTTTCCGTTCATCTGGATGACTTGGGCCAGTAAGTTAGGAACTAGAGTTGCTATTTGTTGCGCCATTTGTTGGGAAATGATTGCAGCCAGTTAGGCATCAACACCATTGTTGTTGTTGTTGTTGTTGTGGTTAGTGTTGTGGTTGTTGCTACTTTCCTCTCGGTGTCCACCACTGTTATTGCGAGTGCTGCGACGTGGAGGCATGATCTGTAAGAGACACAATGAAATGAATGAGGTTATATAAGGAATGTAATCATTTATTCATTAATTAAAACGAATAAACGAAAACGTTGACTTATCAAAGATTCTAGATTCTATAACATATGAAGACATGCTTTAGCCTATAAGTGAACACTCATCCCGAGAATTCCCAGGTAGGCATCCGGGTCCCTCGTCTGATTGGGATATATGCGTAATGCCAACCTAGACAGAAGACTCAGAATACAGGCGTTCACCCTTCCAGATTGCACGTGTTCGTTATTAAAATCTAGAACTTCGACGAGATCTCAAGGTGGTTCAGGCTAAGCCTGAGGAATTGTCCTACTAGTCTAAGAGTAGGTCTTGTGATGGAGAGCAATCTTCTTGTAAGGGTTAAAGTAGGGATAAGAAGTAGGAGGGAGATAGAGAATAGCAAGTAAAAGAAGCAAGTACGGGTTAAATCCTATGGTTATAGACTAGATTATTTTTCTAATAACCTAATTCCCTATAACCATGGCTCTGATACCAATCTGTAAGACCCCAACCGATGGCGGAAACATCGAGATGTCACGTATTGATGATTGTTCAGTAGCTCATGGTGAATAATAAATTTCATTAAATGATTTAAATACATTACATACAATTGTTCTACAAGAATTCGTACATCAAAATGAATTATACTATGCAAACATCTTCAAGCATTAACTCAAATCTTCAAGCAAGTATAATCTGAAACATGTTAAGTCTGAAAATATTTTGGGTCAACAAAAGTTGGTGAGAATACATAGGTTTTTGAATATAATTGATAACAATAGTTTGTACAACAATCACAGTTGTATGATGATAGAGTATGAGCCCGACATGTAACAATGCGTCTTTGTATAATCAAACCTTGTGTCGACTGATGACTAACTCGCAAGTTAGTTAAATGTTGTTACTGTTATCGATCATCCCTGAATTTATGCAGGGGGGATGGGTTTGTCAGACCTATAGCGCTAGAATCTAAACAGGCGGCTTGATCATTGTTAATGATTGTACTGTGTCTTTTTGTTACAGTCAAATGATAGAATGATGTTGTAATTGAATCACAAGTAAATATGAGTAAATGATAGTATAAAATGTTTAAACATGTTTCACCCTAAAAATAGTGAAAATAGAGTAAAGGGGCTATGTAAACTCACCTTAGCAAAATGTTAAGTCACGTGAAATAGAATATGCGTTGCCCAACGATGCCAAGTATTACCCTATAATTAAGGTAATAAATATGTCTAAGTCTTTCTAGTCTACAAATATATTCTAGGGTTTCGAATTGGGGATAAATGTTCGTTTGATTAATAAATAATATGTTTAAATAAATAAGAGAAATTTGTTAAATAAATAAACAAAAGTCTTTTTGTAAATTTCACATTAAAGATGGTCACACAATAAAGTTTTAAGTATGAAAATAATTTTTATAAAATTATTTTCTTAAAAATAGAATATTAAATCTATTTATTACAAATTATCAAAATATAACTTTAATAGTTAAAAAAAAAACTAAAATTAAAGAATTATTAAATTAAAAATTGTATTTCTGTTCTAAATAAATAGAAATAATTTATATAAAATTTTGGTGCAAAAATATTGAAAAATGAATTTATTATGATTTAACTATGATTAAAACTAACAAAAATTGATTAAAAATATTAAATAAATGATTTTTCAGAAATAAAAATCATTTCAGAAAAGTTTATTGTTATAAAAACTTAGAATATTTTTGTGGAAATTTATAAGATTGTTTTGATATTTTAATAGAATTTTATAAATATAATAGAATAAACTTGGATTATTTATTATATATATTAAATAAATAAATTTTTGAAAACTAAAAGTTGTATGTTAAACTCCACTACTAGAATGACATAAAACAATTTTTGTAGAATTTATAAAGTAGTTTTAGTATTTAAAACGAATTAAAAAAATATATAAGAGAATATATATATAAGTTTAAATAAAAAAAATGCTTGTTGATGCCAAGAATCGAACCCGCGTCAAACCCGGGTCGGGGTTTTAAATCACAAGCCTAGACCAGCTGGTCTAGACCCTGAGAACGAATAAACTTGGTTAGAATTGATTTATATAATTATGCTTGAATAGGTTTTACACCCTCTTTTTTAAAAGAAAGAAAAAAAAATGGTGCTTTGTGGGACTCGAACCCGGGCCGGTTCGTTGGTTCATGTTTTTATGAAAGGAGACCAACCAACTGATCTGCTGATCAGTTGGTGTTGGACAATGTTTTGAATTAATTAAATACTCATGGCAGCAGATCCATCATCCCCAAATCATATACCCTATGAACCCTAGATCTTTATACCCATTAAAACCAAATTAAAAGTCAATTATCCATGGGGTTAACGACTGGAACAGAACAACAAATAATATGAGGTGTTTAATTTGGACTTACAAGATGTTAATCGGCCAATATCACGAGTCAACTCCGAAGTCAACGGTCGTGATTATGCAGAATTTAGGGCTCGAGATTTTATTGTGATTGTGAGGTTTTGTTTTTTTCGGTACTCTCTGCTCAATGATGACCATCAATTTATAGTGCCGTGGCTTGGATTGCTCGTATGGTAAGTTGACCCGGGCTTGGTCAAAGCTCGTTAATGGAGCTCCAAAAATGGAAGGAATACACGCTATTAGCGTGCTGGGTCAAAGCTTGATTGGTGCCAGTCATTGGTTGACGGGAATGGTTACCAAAAAAGTTGTAGGCCCGTAAATTTGAAGAAGGTCCATCGGATGGGTCGGGTCTTGTTTGCCCAGCACACAGCGAACAACACAGGGAAGAAGGAGAGGGTTTTGGGTTCTTGGTGGGCCGTTTGGGTTGGGCCAGACCCGGATTGGGCTCAGGTGGGGGGGGGGGGGGGAGAAAGAAGGGATATTGAGTTGAGTGGTTAGGTTTGAGTTTGTTTTAAAATGTTGGTATTATTATTATTATTATGATTATTATTATTATTATTATTATTATTATTATTATTATTATTATAAACCTTTATATATATATATATATTTATATAAGTTGTGTGGTAGGAAATAAAAACTTAGGCACATTATAAAATGAAAAATATAAAGTACGTATTAGAATTCGGGGAAAAATTTTGCGATGTCACAGTAAAATCACCCACCCCTCTTATGTTCTTCCACAAATATGCACAGATTATAAACCCTAAACTAGATTGCCACCATCACAACCACTCACCATCACCACCACCACCAACCCACAATATATCTTCAACAATGGAACAAGTTACAACACAAACTATTTGGAATAAATACTTGAGATACAGAATAACATACGTATAAGCACATACACTTCTTTGAAAGAATTATGTTAGAAAAGAGAAAATATTCAAATTGTAGATAAAAGTAGTACAAATTAATTTAAATAGTGTAACTTACTTCTCCCTTTTTATCCTCATCCAACCGATTGGAGAATTTTAGAACATAAAGATCCTGAAAATATGACAATTAAACTTTGTTGTTCATGGGATTACAAAAGTAACTTACAGAGTTCTTTGACATGCTATCTAAAGGTTGAGAATTGGAACACTATTTGAATGTTACCAAATGCATATTAATTGTCCAATGCAAAGACCAATTTTGATTGAAAATACAATCTGACAACACAAACCATAAGAGAGTAACTAGATAATTGCAGCAACACGACGACCATGACAAGACCAACCGACTTTCAGACCAACTGCTGGACTACTCTGGACCAAGCATGAAAAGTGCAGAATTTCTTCCATACCCGACCCTAACTCGACCCTCAAACCTGCAACACAAACCTTGCCCAAACTCGACCCCTAATCTGCAACACAAACCCGACCCACACTCGACCCCTAACCAGCAACGGGCTTCTACCCACCTCCACATATCCGTCGCCCTCAACACCAATTAGTGCGAACCAAAAAAGATTGTGACGGTGATCGGAACTCGATTGTGGTGGTGGCAGACCTTGATGGTCTATACCCGAACCTTTTGAGATCTAGACGAAAAAGAGGGAAGTAAGCCACCGTTTTCTGGATCTAAGGTTTTGAAGAGAAAATTGTGTTTTTTTATTTAATTTGTATGAATAGGTGGGGGTTTTGATTTAGGCAAGGGGATGGTGGCAGAGATTGGTGCTGGAATGTGGGTGAAGGAGGAGGTGGTGGAAGGTAATGATGGAATGTTTAGTGATTTTAGGGGAAAATTAAAAGGGGTGGGTGATTTTACTATAATACCCTCATGTGCAGGTCATGTGACATTATTTAACTGAGAAAACTAACTAAGTTAGCCACAAAGGACATAACGTGCAAGATTTTAAAAAATAAAGGACAAAACCAATCAATTTTGAAGTTAAAGGACATTCTTTGAAATCATGTATATACCTAAAGGACAAAACTTATAATAAAGTGTATGTGCTTGTACGTATGTTATTCCGTATCTCAAGTATTTATTCCAAATAGTTTGTGTTGTAACTTGTTCCATTGTTGAAGATATATTGTGGGTTGGTAGTGGTGATGGTGAGTGGTTGTGATAGTGGAAATCTAGTTTAGGGTTTATAATCTGTGCATATTTGGGGAAGAACATAAGAGGGGTGGGTGATTTTACTATAATACCCTCATGTGCAGGTCATGTGACATGATTTAACTGAGAAAACTAACTGAGTTAGCCATAAAGGATATAACGTGCAAGATTTTAAAAAATAAAGGACAAAACCAATCAATTTTGAAGTTAAAGGACATTCTTTACAATCAGGTATATACCTAAAGGACAAAACTTGTAATTCAGTCTTGAAAGAATTATGTTAAAAAAAAGAGAAAATATTCAAATTGTAGATAAAAGTAGTACAAATTAATTTAAATAGTGTAACTTACTTCTCCCTTTTTATCCTCATCCAACCGATTGGAGAATTTCAGAACATAAAGATCCTGAAAATATGACAATTAAACTTTGTTGTTCATGGGATTACAAAAGTAACTTACAGAGTGCTTTGACACGCTATCTAAAGGTTGAGAACTGGAACACTATTTGAATGTTACCAAATGCATATTAATTGTCCAATGCGAAGACCAATTTTGATTGAAAATACAATCTGGCAACACAAACCATAAGAGAGTAACTAGATAATTGCAGCAACACGACGACCATGACAAGACCAACCGACTTTCAGACCAACTGCTGGACGACTCTGGACCAAGCATGAAAAGTGCAGAATTTCTTTCAGACCCGACCCTAACTCGACCCTCAAACCTGCAACACAAACCTTGCCCAAACTCGACCCCTAACCTGCAATACAAACCCACTCGACCCCCAACCTGCAACGGACTTCTGCCCACCTCCACATCTCCGTCGCCCTCAACACCAATTAGTGCGAACCAAAGAAGATTGTGGCGGTGATCGGAACTCGATTGTGGTGGTGGCAGACCTTGATGGTCTGAACCCGAACCTTTTGAGATCTAGACGAAAAAGAGGGAGGTAAGCCACCGTTTTCTGGATCTAAGGTTTTGAAGAGAAAATTGTGTTTTTTTTTATTTAATTTGTATGAATAGGTGGGGGTTTTGATTTAGGCAAGAGGATGGTGGCAGAGATTGGTGCTGGAATGTGGGTGAAGGAGGAGGTGGTGGAAGGTAATGATGGGTGACATTATTTAAAATGGGTGGGTGATTTTACTATAATACCCTCATGTGCAGGTCATGTGACATTATTTAACTGAGAAAACTAACTGAGTTAGCCACAAAGGACATAACGTGCAAGATTTTAAAAAATTAAAGAATAAAACCAATCAATTTTGAAGTTAAAGGACATTCTTTGCAATCAGGTATATACCTAAAGGACAAAACTTGTAATTCAGTCTAAATTTAAAGAGAAAAAACCAAGATGCTATCACTTTGCAACCTATAAATATATAAATTTTGCAACCTATAAATATGCAAATTTTACAATACCAGAACACATAATATTTTTATATAATGATATATACAAAACTACTACATTTGATAGTCTACTCAACGGGGTTTGACAAAAATATATAACCATTAGGCTGAGAGAGGCTATTGTACAAAGCCTCCTTAAAATACAAAGTGTAAGAAGGGATCCTGGCCCTCCATCTTCCACTTTTTGCGTTTTATAACAACAACCTCGTACATTAATTACACACGTTTCTTATTTATGGCAGTTATCAATTTGAGGGTAAATCAGACAAATTACAACTCTAATAATTCACTCTCATTTATGGACGGTTATAGTCGACAAATCATTCAACAAAATCATTCTCTGTTAACAAAACAAAAAAACAGAGCACTAGAAAATAACACTGATCAGAGAAGAATCATGGCTCCAAAACGCAAATCAAGTAAGGAATTGATCATGTTTTTAGTTTATTTTTGATCGTATGTCAATAATCGAAACAATAATAGTTGCTAATCGTTGGTTTTAAAACCCTAAAACAGGTGAATGACGAGAAAGAAGAAGCAAGTTGTGTCATGACAGACCTTCAAAACCAACGAATACATGTATTATTTATATGAAGAAAATACGTTTTATGTTATGATAACTTTAATGCTCTGTTTTATTAACAATTAAAATAAACGTGCATTTAGTTTATATATGAATACGTTTATGTATTTTAATGCATGCGTTTTATGTTTTAATGCATGCGTTTTATGTTTTAATGCACTGGTGATCATTTTCAATAACATGCTTTTTATGTATTTTAATGCATGCGTTTTATGTTTAATGCATGCGTTTTATGTTTTAATGCATGCGTTTTATGTTTTAATGCACTGGTGATCATTTTCAATAACATGCGTTTTATGTTTTAATGCATGCTTTTTATGTTTTAATGCACTGGTGATCATTTTCAATAACATGCTTTTTATGTATTTTAATGCATGCGTTTTATGTTTAATGCATGCGTTTTATGTTTTTAATGCATGCATTTATGTATCAAAGGTAAAACGTTTTTTTCTCTGTCAACGCCTGATTCACTGGTGATTATTTTCAATAACATGCGTTTATGTATTTTAATGCATGCGTTTTATGTTTTTAATGCATGCGTTTATGTTTTTACAATGGCAGTTGAATACTATCAATTTTATAACATGCGTTTTAGTGTATTATAAGTGCGTTTTATCAACATTGCTTCTTCGTTCTTTTGAATAGATGCTCTGTTTTTTTTTTTCTGTTTACAGAGTATCTTCTTTATGGAGAAGAGGATTTAGATCTGATAAACATATTAAATCAAAATAAGCTTACGATTAAGTAAAATTATAAAAACAGAGTACGTACCAAACATGATGATGAACTCTGCAAATTGATTATGATTTTGGTTGAAATTTTGAACGATATAGACGAAATGCGATTATAGTTTTGAATAAGATATGAATTGATGAGGAAAATCGTGTAATCAGTTATGAAATTTTGTTTTATGATGAAATGATAAAACAAGGATTTGTTAAATCATGATTTTGAATGTCATTTATTGATCGATGCAAATGTCAATATTACCCCTCTCATCAGTTGTTGTGATATAACAGACAAGTTTCACGTGGCAGCATTTTGTGGCTTCTTACACTTTGTATCTTAAGGGACTTTGTACCCAATACTTTCTCCCATTAGGCTAGTCTTCTCCAAGTTTACATTAATTAAACAAGAAAGAAAATATCGCTTAGGTGATAAAATTATATATTTTTTTGGTATTTTATAATCAACTTACCTCTTTATGATGTTGAATCTATGCAAAAATGTTTTTTTATTAATATCACATTAATGCTGAAAGCTGAATGATAACTACCTTGTGTGACTTTCATAAATTAATTAACTAATTCATAGGGTCTAATGTTTAGCTCCATATGAAGTGTGTGCAGATAATATTGTTCACCGGTTACCTTACATTGTTCTTCTCCTGTGTCCAACCAGAATAAGTGTCAACTCAAGAACCTATGTTTACAACACTGTACGTTGTTGATGTCAGATAAACCTTAAATTTGGATAGTTAAAGTTAAAATGGCAGAAGGAGATTCAAGTGAAAGGAAGCTTGATCAAACACCAACATGGGCTGTTGCAGGTGTCTGTGCAGTTATTATCATCATTTCCATAGCTTTAGAGAAAGTTCTTCATAAACTTGGAAAGGTAATCAGCTATATTTCTGACTCTTTTTTGTTTAAAGGGTGTACATGGGTCGGTTTTTTCTTTTTGCTCAAACCGAACCAAAAACCAAAAAATTTGTTATCATGATGGGTTTAGTTTGGTTTCGTTTTTTTTTTTCTAATTCGTTTTTTGCCAATAGAGCTAGAAATCATTGGGTATAAAAATAAATGGCCTAAAATAATGCATTAGTATTAAAGTAAAAAATGAAACCATTATTACTGTTGGGATTAATCTTAAACATTAACATAAGTTCTATGTCTAGTATAGTGTACATATTATTAACATAAGTCTATATAACATCCGGCCTCTCTCACCACCAATATTGTCCGCTTTGCCCCGATGGGTTGCCCATCCAGAGCATACGGATTTGTTTTTGGTAGCCCAGTGAAGACTTCCCAGGAGGTCACCCATCCTGATACTGCTCCCACCTAAGCATGCTTAACTGTGGAGTTCGCCTCTCATCCACTAACATTAAGCCCCAAAACGCGTTGGTGATTTAAGAGGCAAGACATAACTTATGAACCAAGGATCTCTCCTGGCCACGGTCGATGTGGGATTTTCCTGGGGTGTCACATTCACCCCCTGTTAGAGTCTCATCGTCCCTGATGAGGTATGCACCCACCATCCCGAACGGCACAGGAGTGACTCTAATACCATTTGTAACATCCGGCCCCTCTCACCAACAATATTGTTCGCTTTGCCCCGATGGGTCGCCCATCCAGAGCTCACGGATTTGTTTTTGGCTGCCTAGTGAAGACTTCCCAGGAGGTCACCCATCCTGATACTGCTCCCACCTGAGCACGCTTAACTGTGGAGTTCTCTTCTCATCCACTAACATTAAGCCCCAAAACGCGTTGGTGATTTGAGAGGCGAGACATTACTTATGAACCAAGGATCTCTCCTGGCTACGGCCGATGTGGGATTTTCCTGGGGTGTCACAGTCTAAGTCTAAGGTTGTAAACATGAACTGGGTTACAAGATGGACGGTTATGTTGGTTAATATACCTGCCGGTTCTTCTAGTATATATATGTATGTATGTGACCATTTGTAAATAAGAAAAGTTTGTGTTTCATAACCGCTTTTCAAAATTCCATCTACAAACTCTCTCCAAACTTTCTGTCCACATATAAATACACAAATAAACAAGCATAAGTCCAATTTCTATCATGGCATTAGAGCCTATAGATCCTAGAACCTGTGGTATATTCGATGTTGGAAGCGATCTAGAAGATGTTTATTATTTAGGGACAAAAGACAGTTGTGATGATTCACCATTATTCCCAAGTTGTTGTACTGATCGTGAGGATCACAAGAGAATGCCCGAAAAGGAAAAGTATAAGGGCGATGAAGACCTTTGAACATTAGATTTGGTAACATCCACATCGGTTCATCATCAATGAAAGATAAAGAATTTAAGAAGAAAGAGGCGTAGAAAGAATACAATCGACAAGTTGTAAAAGGAAAGGAAGTGCAAGAGTATCTAGTGGCCATGTGTTGTAGCATGTATGCAAGGAACTATTCCATTATAGGAAGAATTGTCCGAAGAAGATGGGCAAAACATAATTCATGGTAAAATGACAAAGATGGGATGATGTGTGATATGCAAGTTTGACAAGAAAAGAACATGGTTGTGGGACAAAGCCAATCTTTACAACATTAAATAATTCGTTTGGAGAAGAAGGATGCCTAACTGGATACAGAAAAGAGTACTTTAGAGGAAAGGGAACTGTTATAATCAGAAGTGGAGGACAAGCACACAAGATAGATTCGGTATTTTATATCCCCACTTTAAAGAAGAATGTGCTGAGTATTGAAAAACTCACACAAGAAGGCTTTGAAATTGAGTTTGATGGTGATATGTGTCACATATACAAGCCGTTGATCCAGAAACCGAAAGAGATCAAGAAAGTGAAGATTATCACGTGTAGGATGTGCAAAGGAGAAGATCATTTCATATTCAAATGTCTAAACAAGAAGGAAGAAGGTTGCATCGATACACAAGGCGCGTATTAACAAAGGAAAGGGATTGTTTGACGATTATGATCAAACAAATCATTTAATCGAAGAGGATATTGAAAGAGCATTATTGTTTAAACATTTTGAAGAATTTTCCATAATTGAAGGCAAAGAAGAAATCGAAACATTTATTAGAGAAAGGACAAATCATGTATCCTACTAAAAGTCTAAGTTGCAAGATTGCATTGTATTCATGGATTTAATCCATATCGGCACTATGATTCAGAGATTCAAAAGGAAATTTGAAATAAAAGTAGAAAGAAAAGTAGAATGGTTCATGAAAGACTTCATGAAAATTAGAATTAATGCTCCAATACCACCACTCGATTTCAAAGGCTATCCGATTAGTCTTTTAGAATTATACATGGTTGTACAAAGGTTTGGTGGATATCACAAAGTCACAGGAGATGAGAATTCGGCAGTGATTGCATTGGCTATGGGATACGGGGTGGGAATGCCGAGATTGACTTATAGAGACAAAATTGTCTTAACATTGAGGAAGGCTTGTGTAAGATATCAGGAGATAATAGAATGGTATCATCTCAAGAATAAAAGAAGGGAACTCACAGTCAAAGTGGGAGAATCAAGCGGAAGCAGCCATAACAAGACCAAGAAGAATTGGAGAGACAAAAAGAAGCAATCCAAGACTTCAAGCGATGAAGACTGAAAAGGCTGCATGATTCAAGACGTTAATGTTAAGATTAGGGGGTTGAATGTTAGGATTAATCATAAGCATTAACATAAATTTTATGTCTAGTATATTGTAGATATTATTTATAGAAGTCTAAGTCTAAGGTTGTAAACATGAACCGGTGTGTTCAAGTTAGTTATAGATGGTTATGTTGGTTAATATACCGCTCGATTCATCTAGTATATGAATGTAACTATGTGAACATTTGTAAATAAGAAAAGTTTGTGTTTCATAACCGCTTTTCAAATTTATCTCTAGAAACTCCCTCCAAACTTTTTGTCCGCATACAAACACATAAATAAGCAAGCCTAAGTTCGATTTCTATCAATTACCTTCTTTTATTTTCTCCAAACTAATAACCAAGACTTCTAATTGTAGTTCGTGTTGAATGTTGATTATTAGCTATAATCAACATGACAACACTGGAACGTAAAACTCGGTTTCTTTGGTTATCCGATTTGCCTTTTTTTTAAGAAAGACAAAATGGAAACCAACCAGTTAGCTTTTTGTATGGTTCGTTTATTTAGGTTAAATTGGGTTTCATTTTGGTTAATCGGTTTCTACGGACCCCTAGTTTTGTTTGAGTTAAACTTGTTTAAAAACAGAATACATTTATTTTCACGAGAAGTATGAAAATGATCAAGAATTGACATATAGACATCATGTTTTGGATTTACGTATGATTTTTTAGGTTGTTTTTTTCTAGAAAAACACCAAACACAATAATTTAAAATACAATGTAATATATTATAGCCATGGAATTAAAATAAAGTTATAACACACAGCTAAAACACAACAACTTAGAACACGTGTTCTTGACATATTGTTTTAAGTTTTTAAGCCTAAAATAAATTGTTTTGTGTTTTTTATTGCGATATTTGGTTTTATTTTAGCCTAAACAATCCCAAACATCATGAATAAATCCAAAAAAATGATGCCTACATATCAATTTTTAATCATTCTCACAAAAATATAGCATTTGTACCCTAACCCCGCCCTATATATATATATATATATATATATATATATATATATATATATATATATATATATTTATATATATAGTATAAGGTTATATTGAAAACCCTTGTTATAGTGAAAACCTTGGAAACTCATCAAACTCTAACTTCCCGACTTTTTTTTCTATGAAAATTTTAGGGTATGTAACATACATGATTTTAAGCATTTTGGGCCAAGAAAATCGAAAAAGTGCCGAGCCGTTTTTTTTAAAAAAAAAATAAAAACTGTCTTTGGGTAAAAAATGGGTAACACGTGTTAGTTTGGCTTAACATGTGTTAGTCGAAAATTTATTTATTTTTTTTTAAAAAAAAGTGCTCGGCGCTTTTTTGATTTTTTTTGGCCCAAAATGCTTAAAATCATGTATATTACATGCCCTAATTTTTTCAAAAATAAAAAAAATTTGGAAGTCAGAGTTTCCAGAGTTTTCACTATAAGAGTGGGTTTCCACATTATCCTTACCATATATATATATATATATATATATATATATATATATATATATATATATGTATAGGTTCCTGTACAAAGGACATTTTTTTGTACAAAGTGTGAGAAGTATATGTAGTCATTGTGTTTTAAATGTTGGCTATGATGTTTTCCATTTCATTTGCATTGTATTATATAGAAAAACGCCAAACGTAACAATTTAAAACACAATGAAATGTATGCTAGACATGGAATTTAAAACACACTTATTACTATCTTCGTATGGGTTTTTAGATTGCATATCTAGACTACATTAAATAGTGTTTTAAGTTGTTATGTTTTGTGTTTTCTATATAATACTATGCCTAAAGAATATAAAACATCATGCCTAAACTTTAAAACACAATGTCTATATAGACTTCTCACACTTTGTACGAAAAATGTCCTTTGTTCAGGAACCCTATCCTATATATATATAGGGGACGGATAAAATGAAAACCCTCTTGAGTTGAGAAAACCTTTGAAAACCAATGTAAAAAAACATTATTTTTCTTTGAAAAAAATAACAAATGTAAAATACATGTTTGTAAGCGTTTTGGGCAAAAAAATAAAAAAAGCGCAGATGAGATTTTTTTTAAAAGAATAAACAAAGTTGCTTGTTTTCAGCAACTTTGTTTATTCTTTTAAAAAAAATCTCATCTGCGCTTTTTTTTATTTTTGTTTTCAGCAACTTTGTTTATTCTTTTAAAAAAAATCTCATCTGTGCTTTTTTTATTTTTTTGGCCCAAAACGCTTACAAACATGTATTTTACATTTGTTATTTTTTTCAAAGAAAAATAATGTTTTTTTTACATTGGTTTTCGAAGGTTTTCTCAACTCAAGCAGGTTTTCATTTTGTGGAAACCCTTGTTATAGTGAAAACTCTGACTTCCCGAGCTTTTTTTTATATGAAAATTTTAGGGCATGTAATATACATGATTTTAAGCATTTTGGGCCAAAAAATCAAAAAAGCGACGAGCACTTTTTTAAAAAAAATAAATAAATAAGTTTTCGACTAACACATGTTAAGCAAAATTAACATGTGTTAACAATGTGTTGCCCGAAAACTTATTTATTTATTTTTTTAAAAGTGCTTAGCGCTTTTTTGGTTTTTTTTGGGCTCAAAATGCTTAAAATCATGTATATTGCATACCCTAAAATTTTCATAGAAAAAAAAAGAGCTCGAGAAGTTAGAGTTTCTAGAGTTTTCACTATAACAAGGGTTTCCAATATAACCTCATACTATATATATATATATATATATATATATATATATATATACATACTAGATTATATCCCGGGAGTGTCCCGGGTTGAGAATTCTAATTTGAAATATCAATTTTACATCTGAAATAGACTGATATGTTTTATAGTTACATGCAGGAAAGCTTCGGGTAGCACTTAACCTAAAACAATTAACAATGTATCTCCAATGTTAGTGCATAACCTTAAACAATGTATAACTCTAATATTAAAACCTAACCTAAGACAATGTACAACTCCAATGCTAACACATGTTGTAAATAAAATTCATATTTACTAGTTTGAACATAACTAATGACTTGCCTATACATGATTAATGAATAATCTGAACACTTTGTGTTTTTTTCTCCGTTTTTTTTTATATAGCACTATGGTACCCGTTGGAAAGATAATAAAACGCTCGTTAATTTGGTGTAATTTTTTTCTTTAAAAAATCTCGTATATAAAAGATATTAACATTTAAAAGTTATAGGAGGAAAGATTAGAGATAAAAATCTAATTTTGTTTTTAAATTTTAAATTATTATTTTCCTAAAATAAAGCCCTTGCCACATGGGATGACACATGTCACACTCAATGAAGAGAATACCCTCTTTGAATGACATGTCATTAAAATGGCTTTGGTTTATTACATGTATAGATATCGTTAGTTTTGAAGAACTCCTTAATAATCTACTTCAATCTATAGCTTGTTTTCAATATATAGCTTGTTTTCAGGTTACTAATATCATGAAATTTAAAACCAGTATTTCACAGATAAGCACAAGAAAGCATTGTTTGAAGCTCTAGAGAAGGTCAAAGCTGGTAAAAAAAAACATATCTTTTAAACATAACTAATTCCCATCTTTTCCAAAAAAATGTTTTAATATCTAACCATTGGTTGTTTCTCATATGTAGAGTTGATGATTCTTGGGTTCATCTCACTGATATTGACTTTTACTCAGTATTACATTGCGGATATATGCATTCCAGATGATGTTGCTAATATAATGTTGCCATGTGCTAAGAAAGCTAAAGCAGAGAAAGAAGGAAAAGGTGCTCATCGATTGCTTCTATGGTATGAGCATGGTAGATCATTGGCTGGTGACTCAAAGTCTAGCTGCAAGGAGGTGAATTAGTTAGTCATTCCATCTTAAGCAATGTGTATGAGATACAGGATGGCAGTCGTTTTGGATTGGCGGGTTGATTTGAATAGGACCCATATATTTATTAGTGATAAGGATACAAACGCCAACCCAAACAATACACTATTACACTAAGAACTGTGTAAAACCGAATGCGACCTGTGTACTCGTTTATTTATATTGGTCAAACAGGTTAGACATGTTTTAAATTACACGGGTTGTTGGTTGAAAATCGGTTGTAAACAGTTAAGCAGGTTATACATGGGTTTGCGATTCTAAAAAAAATAAAAAAAATACATGTGTTAAAATTTAAATGGATCATAATTGGGTTGATGGGTTGACCTTATAATATATAAATTTTCTTTTATATTGTAATTTTAAACAGGTTGATACGTTTATTTAAACTAGTTGACATGTTATAAACCGGTCGGTGGTTGTAACTCAACTGTAAACGGTTAAGCGGGTCATACATGTGTCGTAATAAATGGATTGAAAATTTGTTTGTGGCTTGAGCTTATAAACTTATGTTTTTTCTTAATTATAATTTTAAACAGGTAAACCTATATATTTAAAAGGTTAACCACGTCAATCTGAACATAAACAAGAACATGATTATATTCATATATTGTTTGGGTTTGTGTTAGTTATGGTTATATCATAATTATTATAATTCCCCTTTTTGACAGGGGAAAGTACCCATTATATCTGTGGATGGATTGCATCAGTTAGACATACTCATATTCTTTCTAGCGGTCTTACACGTTGCATACAGTGCTATTACAATGGCTCTTGGCAGGTTAAAGGTACACTACATTTACAACCATTTTGTGACTCATTTTTAGCCTTTATGAAATGAGTCATGGGTGTGGACTTTTCGTTTTTCTTTTGTGTTATGTCAAGTTGCATGTGTCTAATCATTTACTTGCATTAAATATGTAATCAACTGTTTGGGGTCAGTGTAAGTTACACCGTGTAATTGTTTGATTTGAGGATGAAACAAGTTTTTTTAGTACATACATTAACAGGTTGGGTTAACCTGCAAACTTATTATGACAATAAGAATAATCCAAATAATTAAAAAACCATTTATGTGGCTTTCAACTCATTCCCTGTTTAGCTTAATCTTTTTAATTTACCTATGTGGTCCACTTGAGATAAAATTGTATCCCAAATCGACCTGTTTATATGTAAGTTTTGGTTATTTTTCTGCTACCTATGTTTTGCAGACCCGCGGCTGGAAGCAGTGGGAGGAGGAGACATCGTCGCAGGACTATGAATTTTTCAATGGTAATTATGGTGGTGTGCAAATTAATCAGTTCACATTATAATTACAGATATACCATTATTGCCTATTTTACTCATCAACTATGTATTAAAAATACAGATCCTTCGCGATTCAGGCTTACTCATGAAACGTCATTCGTGAGAGCACACACCAGTTTTTGGACTCGAATCCCAATATTCTTTTACATTGTAAGTTGTCAAGGACTTTGTCAAATGTTGATAGTTATAACAACTTGTAATGTCAGCTTCCGAGTTCTGTCATGTAGGGATGCTTCTTTCGTCAGTTTTTCAGGTCTGTTAGCAAGTTTGATTATATGACCTTGCGACACGGATTCATAAGTGTGAGACCTATTTTTGCTGACTTTAGTATTTATTTATTTTGATTTTGTTTTTTTGCCTTCATCATGAATTATTGTTGTATCCTTTCAGCTTCATTTAGCTCCAGGAACTAAATTCAACTTCCAAAAGTACATCAAACGGTCACTAGAGGATGATTTCCAAGTTTTCGTGGGAGTCAGGTACAAATCCAGCATTTTCATCAAATTATATTGACCATAACTTTTCATAATTCTCAAAACTTTCAGTCCGGTACTATGGGCATCGTTTGTGATCTTCTTGCTTCTAAATGTTAACGGTATGTCATTACTACTTTCCATGTGAAACCTGCTCAATGTAATTTTCATAACATTTCACCATATATTCTTTTTCAGATTAAATTTGAAAGTCTTAATCGGTTTCAAATTTGAAATGTAACTGTTTTAACTAAAAAAAAAGTCTATTATGATGTGTGCATTCCTTCACAACTTGTCAACTTATATAAACTTTAAAAACCATATTATCATCCAGGTTGGCAGGCGCTGTTTTGGGCGTCGATAATACCATTAGTTGTAAGTGCCATTTATATATTCATAGGATAGATTCAATATTGTTTCACTGCTATGAAAACTTTCATAATATTCTTTTACACTGGGTGACTTAAATGGAGCCATAATGAAATTTAGTGACTTTTGTTCTTCACACTTACCTTATACTTGAAGTTAAAGTTGAAAATAATAATCACTAAATAGTAACCAAGTTTTATATATTTTCTATTTAGGCCACTTAATTTTGACACTTTAAAAACTTTCACAACAATACCGAAGAGTGGTTTTTATAGTTAGAAAATTTTGTGTCAATTTAGTAGAGCACTTAAGAAACTTGGTTACAATCAGTTGATAAATTCATTTAGTTGGCATTCTTTAAAAGTTGATAACAACGAATCAATCCTACGGCTACTTTATTGAACAGGTTATCTTAGCTGTTGGAACGAAGCTTCAAGCAATCTTGACAAAAATGGCTCTTGAAATAATGGAACGACATACAGTCGTCCAAGGAATTCCTCTTGTGCAGGCCTCTGATAAACACTTTTGGTTCTCTAGGCCGAGCCTAATGCTTCATCTCATACACTTTGCTTTGTTTCAGGTACTTAACGAAACCTTTTGGAATTTGATCACACATTTCATTATTCTCAAGCCACTAATTGTTTTACTGAATCATATGTGTTCACAGAATGTTTTCCAAATAACTTACTTCCTTTGGATTTGGGTAATAAAAGTGATATATTTACATATAAGTACCGAAGGGTTTTGAACCATGTATAACACCAGACTGCTCCTTGTGCTTGTGTAGTATGAATATAGTATCGATTCTTGCTTCCATGAAAATATGGAACTTGTAATTGTAAAACTTGTTATTGGGTATGTATTATCTCTCACAAAAGTGACTGCATTACTGATATAGGGGTTAGACTGTTTGTTGATTAACTCTGTTTGTGTTTAATGTAGGGTTGGAGTTTTAATCTTGTGCAGCTATATAACGCTTCCACTATACGCGCTTCTGTCACAGGTTAGTCTTGTTGAATAACTTTTGATTTGGATCGTATTTTATTGACATTCTGTCAAATGGATACATTGATGTAATTTAACTAAAAATGAAGCAGTCATGAGCCACCAAATAGTAACAAACCTTTTTAAATGTGCCACTAAAGTCAGTCAAATCTTTTTTGTAACTAAAAAATTTACTCAAGTATCAATATTGTTAAAACTAATAAACAATGTTGAAGCTAAAATATATGCTTTTCCTTTTTAGCTTATTTCCTTTTATTGAATATGTCACAAACATACTAAATACTAAATTTATGATATGTTTATATGTTGCATATGTAGATGGGGTCAAGCATGAAGAAATCCATATTCGACGAACAAACCGCCCGGGCCTTAAAGAATTGGCATATGGTGGTTAAGCGGAATCATAAAGGCAAAGGTGGAAAGTCACCAAACCGACCAGTAGGGAGTAGTCTTACTGCTAGCCCGGTTCATTCAATTGCATCACCTATCTCCCCGAAAACTGCAGCTACACTCCACCGTTTCAAGACAACAGGCCACTCCACACACTCTGACGTCTACGAGGACACCGACGCATCAGATTTTGAAGCTGAACCACCCTCTCCTGAATCCTCTACCCGACATTTGATTGACCCAAGGGTTGATTATCACAGTGATCACGAGATTAAGTTAGATCTCACGAATCAACAACAAGTCAAAACAAGAAGTAAGGATGAATTTTCATTTGCGACACGGTTTGAATAGTGGAAAAACAACATTGAAGATGATTTAGAGCCTAAAACTGTCCTGCAAGGATATCTATGAGTTTTATATTCATAGTTGTTATGCTTACATTTGTTAGTTATTGTTGGTTTCAGGCCCTTCTACAAACACAAACTCACACTCAACAAATAATCACAATCATTTACATTTGTTAGCATTACTCTATTTTACTCAGTCAATCACGTTCACTAGCATGCCCAAAGAACCGGTATAAAATATGACTCATTCTTTATTTAAATGCAAAACTAAAACACCAATTTATTCACTAAATAAACCAAACTTAAATATCAACCCGCAAACTCGTGACCCAATGACCCGTTGATGTGCTATGCGTGGTCTATAAATAATAGACAAACCTTGACACATAGTAATATAAAACAGACTCGACTAAACTAGACCACACGACAGACAAGTGTACCTATCAATGCAGTACAGACTAAGTAAGTCCGAGTATCGAACTCACATGACTTAAAATAAATGCTTTTTAAAATGGTTTTTGGTTTTTAATAATTAAATGAAATAAATAAAGTAAATAAATAAGATTAACAAACGACAAGAATCCTACATGTAAACTCACAACTCTCGGTAATGGAAAACTGAATGGATACCAGATTCTAAAGATAACTCAAGAAACCCTAAGATGTGCTAGATCTCCTCCCGGTCTCACCAACACACCTCAAAGAATCCTAAGAAATAAAACACCGGCTATCTAGCTCGGATCACCTCCCGGTCTCACCTCACTAAGAATGTAAAGGTACTCTAATGACTCGATCACCTCCCGGTCTCTCTAATCACAATACACCCGAAGATGTAAATGAGTAATTTAATTGGGTTAACTATGACTTGGAATTGCAAGAAACTAAAGAAAACTAGGATAGACTCACCTCCCGGTCTCACCCAAAACCTAACACCTAAAGTTCTAGACAACCCAACATTCCATCACCTCCCGGTCTCAAGAATGAAAGAATACCTAAGTCCTCTAAATTCTCTAATCAAGTTCTTATGGCTTTCGTGTACAAAACCATAAACTAAGCTACAAGCACTAAGCAAGTATCCCTAATAAACATCTAATGATGAAAGACATTCCTTAAGATGTTTATGGAACTATCAAAGATAATAAATCAAACTTAGATACGCACACGCATCATAATAAACACCAACCAAACTTTTACCAAAACATTAACCATTTAAAAATAAATCCAAAACTGAGAACTATAAAATTAACATGCAGTCATCATATACGACCTAGGTAGTACTTAAAGTTTAGCCAATAATAGTAATGACAAAACGAGAAAACATGGTATTGAAATCAAAATAACACATAGTTAATAGGTTCAAAACACGAAGTATCAAACGAAAATAATTAAGATTGTGAAAACCTCGATCCCTAGCTTTCTCTCCTTCACTTCTCCTCTAAATATTTAACTTCAAGGCTGCTCTCGAAGTCCTTTTTTTTGGCGGCTGATCTTTTTCTTTTCGAGCCCCCTATTGTAATTGTGCTCCTCCATTTTCACGCTTTGGGCCTGAACTTTTGTTGGGCTGTCAGATCGCTGCTGGGCTTGTTGACTTCTTTTACTCCTTTTCAATTTAGTCTTTCTTTTTTTCTTTTTGTTTTCTTTTGCTTTCTGTTGAGTCACAAATACCTTTCACATTTATTTCCTTTTTTTAATTATTATTATTATAACTTCATGTTTCCGACTTGGGTGTTTTAAGATCGACCAAAATTTCTCGTTTATGCTCTAACATCCATGAACACCTGCTTTCAAGTGTTTGTGTATCGATTAGAATTATTTCGTTTTGAGCTCCTTCTCCACGAATACCTTTAAAATAATTAAAATAATAAATACAAAATAAAAGCGACACGAAACGAATAAAGACCTGACAAAATAATATACAAAATACATAAAAAAAGAGATGTGTTTTGCATCACATCACCTGTGAACAAAACCTGATTAAACCCAACAATCACCCCCTTAATTGGTTTGTTCGCACCTGTCTAATCACAACAGTGCTTCTCGAACCATCTCGACTTCTACCGGACACCCGACCTCAACCTCGGTCCCAATTTGTACTCCAACACCATAATATTACACCGTGTTATTTTTGATAAAACATACCTTTTTCCGATCACACTTATTCCAAGAGGCCACTCCACTGACAAAGAAAACAAAGCCACCCGTTTTTACCGTTTTCTTTCAGCCGCTAAACGAAGAGAATCCAAAGCCACCTACTTTGACGGACCCTTCATGCTTGTTTTTCACGTGTACGCCGGTCTCCTCTTATCACGAACAGCCCTATCAAGGTACCTATTCTTATCGGTTGTGACTAGTCGCACAAATCCGCAACTAACAACCAAACGACCTTCCTTTAGTCACCTCCAACAGCCATGGAACACAAATGTTTATCACCGGTCACCCCCGATGTCACAAACGGTCCTTCCAACTTGACAATGCTGACCGGAACACTTCGACGCCCCCATCTTCCGCTGCTAGAACAGTCACGAAACAGCTGCCTGCTGTCCCGAAACAACCCCGCAAATATTCTACTTCAAATATAACGAACCAAACTCGGTCCATGCTGCTGCGTTTGCCCCGCAGCCAAGGGCTACACTCTTTCTCGAAAACCGACTCTCGAACCGGCCTTCTCCTTGTACACGATCCCTAGGCTCTGATACCAAATGTTGGTTCATGCCCCAAAAATACAAACAATCAAAACACACTTTTGAAACTCTTTCTGTATTATTAAACTTCAAAGAAATTGCAAGAGTTAGGGGTACAAAACTAAGCTACTGTTAACCCTATTTATAATTGAAACAAACAAATAAAAACACATGCTAAATTATCAAAAAACACCCCACGTAACTTCATGACTTATTCCTTCTACATACTTTGTCAAGTCTTTAACGTGCTTCCTTGAAACCTGGTCAATCCTAGACCAATTCTGCATTTACTAACAATCTAACTGACCCATTTGACCCGTTAACTTGCTAACCAGGTTCTGATCTAACCCACTGACCTATAAACAAACTCGATTATCCAACAGTTACACTCTGTTCCAGAGTTTCATTAAAGGATGGAAGAGAAAGGATTGGGAAGGAAGTGGGGAAAAAATGTGTTCCAGAGTTTTTTGTAGGAGGGAAAGGGAGGGAATGAGAGGGATAATAAAGAGGATTTTAATGTGATTTTCAATCTTTCCAATTTGGAAGGAATTGGAGAGAAAGGAAGAGGAGAGAGATCCTTTCTCTTCCATCCTTTAATGAAACTCGGGAACATAGCGTTATTGTATCTTGTTGTATAAATGTGTATACAACAAATTTGATAAAACTAATGACGGAGTTATTGTTTCGCTTATATGTATATAATACGTTGATCTTAGTATAAACTCAAAACATGTAATATAAAACTACATGTAGGCTTATTAACAAAAAAGGGGTGTAAAGTTAATCTGAAAGCCGATGATATAAAATGATTGTTATTTACATATAAAACATAAAAAAATTCGTGTTGTCTTGTCTTCATCTATTCTTATACATATTGGTTTTTAATTTCCACGATCTTGAGCATATTACACACTCCATACTTAGCATAAATATATGTGAGCACAAACAGAATTATATGTCGGTGGATTTGTATATGTGTTAGCTTGTTTTTAAAGAGAGAAACAAAAGAGAGAGAATTCCCCCAATCATGCTAGTCATCAATGAGACCTAGCTAACCGTTTTATTAACGAACTTTTAACTATTACAAAAGTTACAATAATTGTCCCTCAACTATTACGACTATTACAAAAAGGCCCTTAAAACTTTTAACTACTTTTAACAAATTATTTTCATATACCAATATTCCCAGGTTAAACAAAAAAATCCTTGTCCTCAACGATCATTCAAGCTGGAAATCAGGACGACGTAGCAAAAAAATATCTCTAAATTCCCAAGTAGCATCCATAATTGATTGACCTTTCCATTGCACCAAAGTCTGACCTGCAGTCCTATTGCCTCTCTTTATCACCCATGAATCATTGAAAATCTGGGAGACTTGGGAGTAGGTACCACATTTGTTGGTGGTCCAGAGGCTAATTTGAGTAGTGAAACATGAAATGTAGGATGTTGTATGTTGGAAACCGATGAAAAAACCTCATCTATAAGCGACAACCACAATAAGCATTTTGAATGTTTCTTACCTAACCAACATGAAATCATCAATAGCTTCTATCATAGAATCTCTATGAATATAAGGCACATGTATTGAAGGTGGATACCTATATAAAGCTTGGAAAGGTGTAGTGTGTTATTGTTGCACCTCAATGATACATGGTGAAATGGTAATAGGTGTGCAAACGAGTCGAGCCGAGCTCGAACTCGAGCTTGATTAACTTATAAGAGCTCGAGCTCGGCTCGATTAAAGCTTTGTTTTCAAAGCTCGTGCTCGGATCGTTGGTAATTTCTCAAGGTCGAGCCCGGCTCAGGCTTGGCTCGTTTATTATCTATTAATTAATATATTAAATAAAAATAATCAAAATAATAGTTTTTTTAAACTCGTGAGCTCGATAAGTGAAGCTCGAGCTCGGACTCGTTTACTACACAACTTTAAACAAGTGATAAACATTATTAAATATTTAAAAAAAAAAAAAAATTATACTAAGCTTGATAAGGCTCGACAAGCCTAACGAGCTTCACATGCTAGGCTCGAGCTCGGACTCAATAAATAAACGAGCTTTGTTTAGGCTCGAGCTTGATACGGCTCAGCTCGTTTTGAGCTTTTTACCGAGCCAAGCTCAAGTAGCTTGCGAACGATTCGACTTGGCTCATTTGCACCTCTAAATGGAAATCAAGAGATTGAGACAAAGATAGAGAAAGGTGAACAAGAAATCCAAAGAAGAAAAATAATAATCTCAAAATCAATAGCTATTCCTTCCATTACATCGATTTATTTAAGTACATATCAATAACTATCATTTGACCCCTTCATTATTACACTATTACATATTCGGTCATTCAACTATTTTGACAATAACAATACTCCCCCATAAAAAAGTTCTTGACCTCAAGAACTACAATGAATTACATAGGAATGTCATTCTCAGATAACAGTGATACCATAAAAAGGAGTTGAACCATGGTACCAAGATCCTAACTCTCGACTTGAATTTTAAATAGTAGAATACAAATCCTACGCTTTCCTTTCTTTTCAATTTCGGAGACTATTGTAAGCAAGTTTCTATATTCGATGATTGGCAAAAGGTTCAACATTCCTCATAGGCAACAAATGCTTCATTCCTAGGCAGGAAGTGTACCATTTGCACATAGAAGCCTCATTTTCAAAGGATTAGTGCCCGGCAAATTCTGGTTAACAACGTTGTCTAGATGAAAGTCTACCTTAGCGAGTCACGCGTATATTGTACTTAACTGGGTTAGTTAAGTCGTGTTATGGTTCGGGAACTGTTAGTTCAGTATAGAGGATCATCGGATGTTAGTCTAGAGGTTCATTAGATGTCAGTCCTTAACCAAGTGTACAAGTAGTGACGATTCGTAGAATCGTCAGAGCATAGGGAACATACAAGTCTCGAGTCCCGGGAATTGGTGAACGAGTGTGAATATGTTTGTTTGCAAGTGTTATGTGTTTACAATCATTATGTGACTTGTCGGTATGTGAAAATGTGTTAACAAATGTTAAAACGGGGTTTAACGCGCAAAATACACGGAACCAACCCCTATAGGCGATTAGGGTTGGCTAATCGCCTATAAGGGAGGCGATTGGGCCTCATTGGAGGCGAGTAGCATGCTAATCGCATGCTCTAGGGGGCGATTAGCCCCTAAATGCATGTAATGTCATGCGATTAGCAATGCTAATCGCGTATAGCTGCTGCATAATCGCATGGAACGTGCTGGACGACTAAAAACGACTATAAATACAATACTTGACCTCCTAAACTTCATAATATCAACCCTAGTCGTCCCATAACCCGCCCCAACACACACACAACCTGTGGAACGTGATTTGGATCAAAACACAAGGTTTCAAGCTTATTTCATCAATCTATCACAATCTAAGGTGTGATTTTCATCCATGCAATCTTTACTAACGTTTTTATTAAATCCCTAACGGTCCAGACCTGTTTTAAAACGAATAAGCTTTCTGAAAATCGTTAATAAGTATGGTTAATTGGATTTTAAATAGCATGCATGATGTATGTGGGTTTCCAATTAAAAGCTAGGGTTTTTATGATTCAAGATGGATGATTAACGTGTTATTAGGTTAGTTTCAGATTAATAATGATGGCATGATGATGAGATCTGGGTTATTGTTAATTAGGGTTACGGTTTTGCATGCTAATGTGATGTTTCATGTTATGTGTATTGCCTTTAAGATACATGATGGCATTCAGGGCTGATAGATCGAGGTTAAACGAAGGGTTTTGATGGAAATATGTTTGATATAGTTGTTTGGATGATATTTGATGTTTACACACGTTCTGGGATTGATTTGGAGTGTTAAACGCGCGAAAAACCGGAACAGCCATGTTGCAGGCGAGTAGCAACCCTAATCGCCTATACTATAGGCGATTAGGAGGCTAATCGCCTGAATGGACACCCTAATCGCCTATGTTTCATGCAATTGGGGGCTAATTGCTAGCAGATGCATGTCTTATGAGCTAATTGCTAGCAGATGCATGTCTTATGAGCTAATTGCTAGCAGATGCATGTCTTATGAGCTAATTGCTAGCAGATGCATGTCTTATGAGCTAATTGCTAGCAGATGCATGTCTTATGAGCTAATTGCTAGCAGATGCATGTCTTATGAGCTAATTGCTAGTAAATGCATGTCTTATGACCTAATTGCTAGTGAAATACATGTCTTATGACCTAATTGCTAGTAAGTGCATGTCTTATGACCTAATTGCCTATAGTATAGGCAATTAGCATTCCTAAATGCCTGTTGACTTTCATAATCGCTAGTTGACTTTTCCTAATCGCCTGAACTGCTGCTGTAAGTATATTTTGATATTCCGAGACCCGATTTGACACCTAGGAACATGCTAGGAGCCTCGTAACATATCTAATAACTTGGTAACATATGTTCGGACTTATTTACGTGATACTTGAACTACGTGCTGTAACTTGTTGGACGTTAACGTGTGTTAAGTGTGATTGCATGATTTTATGTTTGAGAGTGTAACCATAACACGGGGAGTCTCGGGTCACCAACGGGATGTCGAGTCGTGTACATTGGGTCAGTTTAACAGTCACGGTGTTTTCAAACAAACTTGGTTATGGTCTGGACATCTAGGGACTAACTAACCTGCGGGTTATTAGTCTATGTACTTGTAACTGTCATATGTTAGGTCGCCGCTTTACGGGACTAGCATAGCTTGCTGAGTTTATTCGTATTACGAAGTAACGCAACCTAAGGTGAGTTTACGGCCCCTCTTTTAACTGGTTTCACCTTTCGGGGGAGAAAACATGTGTTAAAACTTATGTTTGGAAACTACTGTCATACTATGGGTTTCTATGGTTTACTATACGATCTTTGGAAGTCCCGGGGGGAACCATGAATGTGCGGGTTAGCACAACGGGGAAATGTGAATAGCGCTATTGGGAGTGACCAACCCCGCTCGTCGACTTGGAGGGCTGGGCGAGTGCATATTGTCTCAAACAGGAACAACAAGTTTACTATTCGGGCACGACATCTGGTTTGCGAGTTAGTAATGGTTTTCCAATCGTAGTAGTAACAAAACATACGCCTAGCTAGCGTACTTTGGTTTTCGATTTGTTATAGTATGGACAGGTTGAACTTGGTACTGTGATTACAAAACCTGTAAACTCACCAGCATTTTTGTGCTGACGTAAACTTTTACATGTTTTCTCAGGTCGCTAAGGTAGCACAATGGAACTAGGGCGCACGCGTCTGCACGGCGTCTAGTTAGGATTGCATGGTTTTCAAACGTTGAACACTTGGTTTATTTTGGATTATGTTTTGAATAAGCTTCCGCTGTATTTGGGGATTTTTAAACTATGTTTTTGAAATTGCATAAGTTCATTTAGACTTGTTTATTGTGATCGTTGGTTTGGATCCTGGTTTGTCATGCGCCTCGCGGTAAAACTCCGCAAGTGGATTTTGAGGGTGTGACAGATTGGTATCAGAGCCAATGGTTATAGTGAACTAGGACTGCATGTAGAGTCTAGTCTATAGCCGAGTCGCACACACTAGACGATCACATAGTACTAAACATTATGGTGGGTTACGTATGGCCTTGTCGGGGTGTCTCTAAATCATCTGACCTTTCTATGTTACATCATTCGTTCCATCCTAAGTCGGGTTACTTGCTTTCTAGGCAGTGTGGTAAATTGGGGTAAATCGTGTACTCTTGAGATTTGTCCAAGGCTCGGACATCTCCCTTCCATACTCCAATAGAAATACTTGTCATAAACTACTGTAGTATTGCGGTGTATAGCTAAGAGTCTATGTTCGGTGATTTGAACTTTGAACTAGGAGAACACTTGGAGGACCATGTAGAGCGGTTTATCATTTTGGGTGCACACAAAATCATAAACCGAAATGCATGGAAGCCCTGGTGAGCTCTGGGTTCGAATGGATAGTCCTGGATTGGATCTAGCTTTGATCATGTAAACGCTAGTGGTTATCATTAGCTGCGAAACTAAATTTTCTCGTTCTTTCTGTCAGAATCATGTCTGGAGTACGAGGAGGACGTGGAGGTGGTCGCAATGGTGGACGTGGTGGTGGTCGCGGTGGTGGTGGTGGTCGCGGAGATGTAAACCTATCACAGGAAGATCTGAACAACTTGCTACAAGCTGCCTTTCAGTTAGGGCATAATGGTGGTGGTAAGTGGATTTATCCATTTTTGCCTCATTACTGAACCTTGTTTACATTCTTCGTGGTTTCTCATGCGTTTCATTTCAGGTGGTCCAGTTAACCCACCCCCACCCATGTGTACCTACAAGTTGTTTCGGGACTGTAAGCCCCAGGAATTCTCTGGCACTGAGGGTGCGGTGAGTTTACTCAGGTGGTTGGAAAAGGTGGAGTCAGTGTTTCTGATGTGTAACTGTCTCCCAGAGGATCGAGTCAAGTATGCTGCTGCTTTATTCCAGGATGTTGCTTTGACCTGGTGGAATAACATCACTTAGAATATGGGAATAGGGGAGGCGTATGCTATGCCTTGGGAAAACTTTGTTCAACTGCTGAAACGGGAGTACTGTCCAAGGGAAGAGGTGCAGAAGCTAGAGCATGAGGTGTGGAACCTCAAGATGACTGGGTCCGAAATTGAAAAATATACTGTAAGGCGTAATGAGTTGGCAGTGCTGTGTCCTGATCTGCATGTGCCAGAGTACAGGAGGATTGAACATTATATCTCGGGGCTAGTACCAGAGATCGCAGGGTTGGTGGCTGCGGGAAATCATCCTACATACTCAGAGGTGGTCCGATCAGCTCACAGGATGACAAACTTGAAGGTGAAGGAGGGTATCTTGCCTGCTAAGGGTTCGACTGTCAAGGCCCCGGAGAATAACAAGCGTAAGTGGGAAAATGAGGGGAAAGGATCTGGGTCAGCACAACAGGGTAAGAGATTTGATAGTGGGGGTTCTTCTTCTGGTAACAAACAGGGTGGTTATGCGGGGAAACTGCCTAAATGCAACAAGTGTGGGCGTCATCATCAGGGGGACTGCGATCGTAATCGTTGCCATCGCTGTCAGCGATTTGGGCATTTTGCTAAAGACTGTCGGGCGACACTTCCATCGACCCAGGCCCCAACTACTAACTCGGCTCCTACTACTCAAGGAACTACGGGAAGACAGGGATGTTACAACTGTGGAGAGACTGGTCATTACAAGAAGGATTGCCCGAAACTGAAGCAGGGCGGGAACAACGGTAACGGGAACAACGGGGGCGGCGGCAGAAATGCACGTGCCTTCGTCATTGGAGCCGCGGAGGCTAGACAGGATCCTGATACAGTTACCGGTACGTTCCTTCTCAATAATCGCTCTGTTAGTGTTTTATTTGATTCTGGTGCCGACAAGAGTTTTATATCTGTGGAAGTTAGTCGACTGCTAGATGTAGAACCCGTACCATTAGAGGCTAAGTATATTATTGAGTTGGCTGACGGTAAAAAGATTGAAGCTACTTGTATCCTTCGGGAGTGTCAACTAGAGTTGTCGGGTTTGTCTTTTCCTATCGACCTTATGCCGGTACCTTTGGGTAGTTTTGACGTTGTTGTAGGCATGGATTGGTTGTCCTTGTATCGCGCGGAGATTGTTTGTTACGACAAGATTATTCGGATTGCTCTCCCTGATGGAGAATTCCTTTCGGTGTACGGTATCAAGGGTGGTGTTCCGCTAAATCTCATCTCCAGCATGAAAGCCCTTAAGTGTCTTCGGAAGGGTTACTCGGCCGTTTTGGCACTCTTATCTGTTTCCTCTAGTGATGAGAAGAAGATCGACGACATTCCTGTTGTACGCGAGTTTCCTGATGTATTTCCTGATGATTTATCTGGTCTTCCTCCCCATCGTCAGGTTGAATTCGGTATTGATCTTGTACCAGGGGCTGCTCCTATTGCTCGGGCCCCCTACCGTCTTGCACCTCCCGAGATGCAGGAATTGTCTAGTCAGTTACAGGAACTCTTGGACAAGGGTTTCATCAGACCAAGTTCTTCCCCTTGGGGAGCCCCGATTCTTTTCGTCAAGAAGAAGGATGGAAGTTTCCGATTGTGTGTGGATTACGACCGTCAAGAACCGTTATCCTCTTCCACGTATTGATGATCTATTCGACCAACTCCAGGGTTCTAGTTACTACTCCAAGATTGATTTGAGGTCCGGTTATCACCAGTTGCGCGTAAGAGAAGCTGACGTTGCAAAGACCGCCTTTCGTACACGTTATGGCCATTTCGAATTCTTGGTCATGCCTTTCGGTCTCACGAACGCAACGGCGGTTTTCATGGATTTAATGAACCGCGTTTGCAAACCATATCTTGATAAGTTCGTCATTGTGTTTATTGATGACATTCTGATTTACTCCAAGAACGAGACCAAACACGAGGAACACCTGCGGTTAGTTTTGGAACTTTTGCGACGGGAACAACTTTACGCTAAGTTCTCGAAGTGTGACTTTTGGTTACGCGAGGTTCAGTTCCTAGGACATGTGGTTAATGAACTAGGAATTCATGTCGATCCAGCTAAGATCGAAGCGATCAAGGACTGGGGAGCACCAAAGACGCCAACTGAGGTGCGGCAATTTCTAGGCCTTGCGGGCTATTATCGTCTTTCATTATGGGGTTCTCGAAGATTGCTCAACTCCTCACCACTCTTACTCAAAAGGATAGAAAATTCGACTGGGGTGAACCACAAGAGTCGGCATTTCAAGAACTAAAGTCTAAACTGTGTTCCGCTCCTATTTTGTCCTTACCTGAAGGCCCTGATGATTTTGTTGTTTACTGTGATGCTTCTATTCATGGCCTCGGTTGCGTGTTGATGCAACGCGAGAAAGTGATTGCGTATGCTTCTCGTCAACTTAAGGTGCACGAGAAGAACTACACCACCCATGACTTGGAGTTGGGTGCAGTGGTATTCGCGTTGAAAATTTGGAGACATTACTTGTACGGTACCAAATGCACCATCTACACCGATCACAAGAGTCTTCAACATATTTTCGACCAACAACATTTGAACATACGACAGCGTCGTTGGATTGAACTTCTGAATGACTATGATTGCGCCATTAAGTACCATCCTGGCAAGGCGAATGTGGTAGCAGACGCCTTGAGCAGGAAGGAATCACTTAAACCTCGTCGCGTTCGGGCGTTGCAACTCACCATTCATTCCTCTCTACCTGACCAACTCCGTTCTGCTCAGTTAGAAGCTTTGAAGGAGGAAAACCTTAAAGCTGAGACTATGCACGGTGCCGACAAGCACCTCGAGCGAAGGCCTGATGGCCTGCACTACTTCGCAGAACGCATATGGGTTCCTTTATTCGGGGGACTTCGGGAGCTTGTCCTAGATGAGGCTCACAAGTCCCGGTATTCTATTCGTCCTGGTTCGGATAAGATGTACCAAGATCTGAAGGTGCTTTACTGGTGGCCAAACATGAGGTCGGATATAGCCTCATACGTGAGCAAATGCTTGACCTGTGCTAAGGTCAAGGTGGAATACCAGAAACCGTCGGGTCTCTTGCAACAACCTGAAATTCCGGAGTGGAAATGGGAACGGATTACAATGGATTTTGTCACGCAACTACCCAAATCACCCAGCGGGAATGATAAGATATGGGTGATTGTTGATCGGTTGACAAAATCAGCCCATTTTCTCGCTATTAAAGAGACCGACACCATGGATCGCTTGGCTCGTCTTTATCTGATGGAAGTTGTTTCTAAGCACGGGGTGCCGGTTTCTATTATTTCGGATCGTGATTCCCATTTTACTTCTCACTTCTGGAAGTCTTTACACAAAGCGTTGGGTACCCAGCTAGACATGAGTACAGCTTATCATCCACAGACTGACAGTCAAAGTGAACGTACGATTCAAACTTTAGAAGACATGCTGCGGGCATGTGTGATCGATTTTGGCAAAGGTTGGGAAGCTCATTTACCGTTAGTAGAATTCTCATACAACAACAGTTACCACACGAGTATCAAGGCAGCTCTGTTCGAGGCATTGTACGGGCAGAAATGCCGGTCTCCTCTTTGTTGGGCTGAGGTGGGTGAGAATCAACTCACTGGGCCTGAGCTAGTGTACGAAACTTCGGAAAAGATCGTACAGATTCGTAACCGGTTGGCAGCGGCTCGGGATCGGCAAAAGAGTTATGCCGATCAGCGTCGCAAACCATTGGAATTCCAAGTTGATGACACAGTACTGCTGAAAGTTTCACCGTGGAAGGGCGTCATACGCTTTGGGAAGCGTGGCAAACTCAACCCTCGGTATGTCGGTCCATTTACAATCCTGGAACGGATTGGACCGGTGGCATATCGTCTTGATTTACCGACGGAGCTCGGTAACGTACATAACGTCTTCCATGTGTACAACTTAAAGAAGTGTCTGGCTGACGAGTCTCTCATTGTTCCACTGGAAGAGATCAAGGTTGACGATCGTCTTCGGATTGTGGAGGAACCTGTTGAGATCCTTGATTACAAGATTCGTAGCCTACGTCATAGCAAGATTCGCATTGTGAAGGTTCGCCGGAACTCGAACCGGGGACCAGAGTACACTTGGGAACGGGAGGATCAGATGAAGTCTAAGTATCCTCATCTCTTTCCTAAGGAAGCGTTCGAATCGAGATATGTCTCCACTGCAGCTGAATGAATCTCGGGGCGAGATTCCTTTTTAACGTGGGGATGATGTGACAACTCGGGTAAATCTCTCTCTTGGTTTCTATCTTTTGTCTGTTTCTTTTGTTATTCCTTTTGGGTACTGTGCAATTTTCGGGACGAAAATTCTTTTAACGTGGGGATGATGTGACACCCGGCAAATTCTGGTTAACAACGTTGTCTAGATGAAAGTCTACCTTAGCGAGTCACGCGTATATTGTACTTAACTGGGTTAGTTAAGTCGTGTTATGGTTCGGGAACTGTTAGTTCAGTATAGAGGATCATCGGATGTTAGTCTAGAGGTTCATTAGATGTCAGTCCTTAACCAAGTGTACAAGTAGTGACGATTCGTAGAATCGTCAGAGCATAGGGAACATACAAGTCTCGAGTCCCGGGAATTGGTGAACGAGTGTGAATATGTTTGTTTGCAAGTGTTATGTGTTTACAATCATTATGTGACTTGTCGGTATGTGAAAATGTGTTAACAAATGTTAAAACGGGGTTTAACGCGCAAAATACACGGAACCAACCCCTATAGGCGATTAGGGTTGGCTAGTCGCCTATAAGGGAGGCGATTGGGCCTCATTGGAGGCGAGTAGCATGCTAATGGCACGCTCTAGGGGGCGATTAGCCCCTAAATGCATGTAATGTCATGCGATTAGCAATGCTAATCGCGTATAGCTGCTGCATAATCGCATGGAACGTGCTGGACGACTAAAAACGACTATAAATACAATACTTGACCTCCTAAACTTCATAATATCAACCCTAGTCGTCCCATAACCCGCCCCAACACACACACAACCTCTGGAACGTGATTTTGGATCAAAACACAAGGTTTCAAGCTTATTTCATCAATCTATCACAATCTAAGGTGTGATTTTCATCCATGCAATCTTTACTAACGTTTTTATTAAATCCCTAACGGTCCAGACCTGTTTTAAAACGAATAAGCTTTCTGAAAATCGTTAATTAGTATGGTTAATTGGATTTTAAATAGCATGCATGATGTATGTGGGTTTCCAATTAAAAGCTAGGGTTTTTATGATTCAAGATGGATGATTAACGTGTTATTAGGTTAGTTTCAGATTAATAATGATGGCATGATGATGAGATCTGAGTTATTGTTAATTAGGGTTACGGTTTTGCATGCTAATGTGATGTTTCATGTTATGTGTATTGCCTTTAAGATACATGATGGCATTCAGGGCTGATAGATCGAGGTTAAACGAAGGATTTTGATGGAAATATGTTTGATATAGTTGTTTGGATGATATTTGATGTTTACACACGTTCTGGGATTGATTGGGAGTGTTAAACGCGCGAAAAACCGGAACAGCCATGTTGCAGGCGAGTAGCAACCCTAATCGCCTATACTATAGGCGATTAGGAGGCTAATCGCCTGAATGGACACCCTAATCGCCTATGTTTCATGCAATTGGGGGCTAATTGCTAGCAGATGCATGTCTTATGAGCTAATTGCTAGCAGATGCATGTCTTATGAGCTAATTGCTAGCAGATGCATGTCTTATGAGCTAATTGCTAGCAGATGCATGTCTTATGAGCTAATTGCTAGTAAATGCATGTCTTATGACCTAATTGCTAGTGAAATACATGTCTTATGACCTAATTGCTAGTAAGTGCATGTCTTATGACCTAATTGCCTATAGTATAGGCAATTAGCATTCCTAAATGCCTGTTGACTTTCATAATCGCTAGTTGACTTTTCCTAATCGCCTGAACTGCTGCTGTAAGTATATTTTGATATTCCGAGACCCGATTTGACACCTAGGAACATGCTAGGAGCCTCGTAACATATCTAATAACTTGGTAACATATGTTTGGACTTATTTACTTGATACTTGAACTACGTGCTGTAACTTGTTGGACGTTAACGTGTGTTAAGTGTGATTGCATGATTTTATGTTTGAGAGTGTAAGCATAACACGGGGAGTCTCGGGTCACCAACGGGATGTCGAGTCGTGTACAATTGGTCAGTTTAACAGTCACGGTGTTTTCAAACAAACTTGGTTATGGTCTGGACATCTAGGGACTAACTAACCTACGGGTTATTAGTCTATGTACTTGTAACTGTCATATGTTAGGTCGCCGCTTTACGGGACTAGCATAGCTTGCTGAGTTTATTCGTATTACGAAGTAACGCAACCTAAGGAGAGTTTACGGCCCCTCTTTTAACTGGTTTCACCTTTCGGGGGAGAAAACATGTGTTAAAACTTATGTTTGGAAACTACTGTCATACTATGGGTTTCTATGGTTTACTATACGATCTTTGGAAGTCCCGGGGGGAACCATGAATGTGCGGGTTAGCACAACGGGGAAATGTGAATAGCGCTATTGGGAGTGACCAACCCCGCTCGTCGGCTTGGAGGGCCGGGCGAGTGCATATTGTCTCAAACAGGAACAACAGGTTTACTATTCGGGCACGACATCTGGTTTGCGAGTTAGTAATGGTTTTCCAATCGTAGTAGTAACAAAACATACGCCTAGCTAGCGTACTTTGGTTTTCGATTTGTTATAGTATGGACAGGTTGAACTTGGTACTGTGATTACAAAACCTGTAAACTCACCAGCATTTTTGTGCTGACGTAAACTTTTACATGTTTTCTCAGGTCGCTAAGGTAGCACAATGGAACTAGGGCGCACGCGTCTGCACGACGTCTAGTTAGGATTGCATGGTTTTCAAACGTTGAACACTTGGTTTATTTTGGATTATGTTTTGAATAAGCTTCCGCTGTATTTGGGGATTTTTAAACTATGTTTTTGAAATTGCATAAGTTCATTTAGACTTGTTTATTGTGATCGTTGGTTTGGATCCTGGTTTGTCATGCGCCTCGCGGTAAAACTCAGCAAGTGGATTTTGAGGGTGTGACAATTAGAGTCTTTAAAAATGCAATAGAAAAGTCCAAACATTTTAAAAGATTTATGGTGAATTTTAGGAATTTTCGTATCGCAGAGCGATAAATTACCCGTATTGGACATTGGTGACAACCCGGTTAACTTTTAAAAGTCTTGTTTTGACCCATAATGCTTGGTTTGGCATGGAAAAATATTTTCAGGATGAAAATATTATTAAAACCAATGAAGACTATGATTGATAGTTTTTAAATTACTATGATCTAATTATTGCGCGTTTTAGAGTTTTAACGCGAGTACGAGACCCGGTACAGTAGGGAACCACCTAATATAATCAAATTAGCTAAAAATGAATATTTTTATTTGGGAATATTATTATTGGCCAAATGGGTAAAAAACTTAGTTATTTAACATAATGGGTTTTTTTTTTTTTTTTTTGTTTATAAAATGTGATGTGTGTGTTTATGTTTATAAGTTTATAAAAAAAATAAACACCCACACCATATTAGAACCGGCCCCAATTCTCTATATTATTATGGTATTTATTATTAATCATTAATAATAAATTAAAATTCCTTATAATATAAACACCACACTTACACTCCACTTCATTCTTACATCATTCACTACACACACTTAAGAAAAAACTCTTCATCTCCTTCCTCCCTTCCTCTCTTGGTCAAGAACCACCAACAACACCACCACTCATCCTTTTTGGTCATAATTTATCAAAAATGACTATGAATCCTTGAGTATATTGGTAATATTGGTGATTTGGAAGCTAAAACCTTCAAGAATCTAGAGATTTTTAGAGAGAGAAACTAACAAAACCCACCATTTTACAAGATATCTTCAAGGGTATGTTTTTTTAACCAAAAACTCTTGTTAAATCTTTATATTTTTCTGTTTTGGTTTAGTTTTTCACCAAACAAACAAGGGTTTTGAAATGGTTTTATAAAACAAATAATGAGATGAGAGAAAAATGGAAAATAGTGATGCATGTATGTGTGTGTATGCGGTGCATATGTATATATGTGTAGGTTGGTTTGTTTTGTTCATAAGTTGATTGTTTATGCTTAGATCCTATGATTTTGATAACATGCAAGAGGGTTTTTAGGATGGTTTAGGATCTGATCTAAAAAGGGTATTTTGATGTTTAAGATGATCTGGATAAATGGTATTGGGTTGTAATTGTTGAAATGTGGCTTGTTGATCAATATGTTCATGTAATGTGCATTGTTTGATGATGTTTTTTTAGTTATTTAAGGTCTAGGACGGATTTGATCATGATAATGTTGATTAGGGTTTTGATAAGCCTAAACTAGTGAATATTGAGTTTAAATATGATCTACACGCTTGGGAGACCTTACATGTACGATCAAGACGCGTTTTCAGCTTAAAACGTCAAAATAAGAGCTTTTGAAACAGATATTTCAAAACAGATTTATAACAGGTTTTCATGACTGATTTTGATGTAAAATAAAGTATGATTAACTTTTCATGAAAGACCTAATGTAAAAACGTAAATGTATTTGCAAAAGATGCACGAAAACACATGTTTTCGACAAGTTTTACGCGATAAAAACACTTACTTTTAGGTCCGATGTAAAATAGATTGTTTAGTGTTAAAATGTGTATAAAAGTCATCATTTAGGGTGTATAATATTTTTGCCATTGTAACGGATGCTTACAGTGCAAAACTATGTGATAAAAGTCGTTGAAATGTGATTTTTGAGGCGCATAACGGCTAAATTTTGTGGTTGATTTAAAACAACAAACTTGGTCCTATTTTGAGGTTTATATTCAGGTCCTAGGGTTTAAATTAAGTTCATATAATGTTCATAGGTTGATATGAGACATTGGGAACTTGTATGATATGGAAATCGCTAATGCATGTCTTATAGTGCGTTAAGACGATGTGTTAGCATGTATGGATAATTTGGAATAGATTATGTGAATCTATATGATATGTGACTCGTAAGTTAATTACTTGGATGATTTTCATGAATCCTGGACATTCTATATGTAACTTGAGGTTTACTAAGAATGGCCGTGTTTTGGTATAAATGACTTTATATGGAAAACGAGTCTTAAATGTAGTGACTATGTGAAGCTATGTGCTACATGTGTGTATTTGATTTTAATGAAATGATAGGTTTACTAAGTCGAGTTATGTGGAATTTGACTTGAAATAATATACGTGTGAACATATAAGTGTAAACCTAAGGGTTGGGTAGTTAGACGCGATATGCATGTACGTGAGGTCTAAAACTTAACCAATCGTCAAGGTCACCAATGTGTCAATGGGGGTAAGGGTTATGAAAATTCAAATATTTTTGGTTAATCTAAGTCGAGGGAAGTTTGGCGAATAACTTGGACATACTTAGAATGTTTGCTAAAATAGCCTTATGGATTATAGGGTATTATTAGTGGCATATTGTGGTTTGGACTAGGGATTGCTTGATTGCTATGCTTGAGGTGAGTTTCATGGCCCCTTTTCTTTTTAAATGTTTTTGAACGTTTTATAATCAGGGAATTAACATGGTTGTATGATGAGTATACTAGAACTGTATAGAACATATGATGGCCTTTGGCAGATGCGTGACGCGAGCGCTAGTTGTCGGTTTATCCCCGTAGGTGGATACTTCTTTGCAGTTCTTAATCATTAGCTCTAGGATTAGAGCCGTGAATTATGTTGATAGATCTGGGTTTGACACCCCCTCCCAAAGTAGTCGCGTTATGCCACATTGGGAGAGCATACTTTATTGAAAGATGCCGAGAGACGCGTTCGAGTGTACATAGTTGCGCAATTGGGAAGAAATGTTGCGGTTTGATTAAGAGCCTTAGGTTGCGATCATGCTTGTATGACCTAGCTAGTCTACTTGGTTCTTAGTTTAGTAGGTACTCGATCATACGCTTTTTAACCAAGGAAATATGTTTATTTGCCTTAAAACCTGTGAACTCGCCAACATTTTTGTTGATATTTTTAAGCATGTTTTTCAGTTACTGATGCATAGGGGTCGAGAGTGTGGGTTTGGCATGCACTACTCATGGACATGATATTGGGACCTTAAAACTTTAAAACCTTATAACTTTTGGAACTGTGTTTTTATTTTGTAAAACAATGTTTATGTTACTTCGCTTCATCTTGGTTAGACATGTTTTTAAAACTTAAATGTGTTTGACTAGAGGGTGTTTGCAAGATGTCCATAAGTAATTATCGTGTGATTGCTAAACTTTGTGGTAACAACTTCCGTTACCTCACGACTTGCTTTCCGACGTGCGCTGTCGGGGTGTGACACGATCCTACCACCATAATGATATTTCCTTCAAATGTCCTACCACCAGTCTTCTTGGGAATTCATGCAATGAAAGAAAAATGCATGACCAACAATCCGTTGGTAATGAAGTTGAATTGATGTTCTTAGAAGATTCTTACAATCAAAGAAAAATATTATTTGTATGACTACCACATCTAGAGCCTGTCTAAAGGAAGGTTCTTACAATCTATATTTTGTATGTAGTTGATATTGTAAATGTGTTAGTTGGCATAAGTTCAGTTTTCTACCGGTATCTGGAGTTCATTTTTAGAAGACTTCTATCTTGTATATAGTTTGTTAACTCGTATATTTTCAGTGAATTTATGGACTTCCAATAATAAGCTTGATTGCTAGCTACAGTTTTTTGCAACATCTGTTGACAAGTCAAGAGATGTTGGTAAACAGAGTATAGAATAAACTAAAGATACATTTGACAAGTCAACAGATGGTTATAAGGCCTCAAGTGATTTATATGTAAATAATTAATTTAGTTTCTTAAAAATATTACTTACAATGAGTTATGTTCATGTCATTGCTTAAAAAAGTGTGTCAAGAGAATATTAATAATTTTAAACATAATATATGGTGAATAAAAACTATAATTACACATTTTATTGTTATAAAATATATTTTCATTTTTTAAAGTTATACGAAAAATAAAAGAGTTAAAATGATTTATAGATTCATTTTGTAAAATGAAATTTTTTTTTATTGTTTAGTTAAAATAAAAATGATCAAACGTAAATTAAGGGTAATATTTTTTAGTTGTTTAATAATAGTAAAAATAATTACATATACCATTAATAACCACCGTATTTGTAAGTTCAATCCAGATCATTCATTTATACAGTGGCCATCATAGAATTTTAGGTGTCTCGACTGTCAAATAATAATCATGACCTTGAAACTCAGTTTTTAAAGTCACTCGGTATTATTTATTGATTTAGTTTTATTTAAATAATGTTTGTTATCACTATTAATGTATGAAATTGGTAACAAAAATGAACGTAGGTATTCAGATGAAATGTTGTTAATGTAAAGTTGGTTTTACTCTCATGAATTTGAAATAGCAATAGTTAACTATACCAATGGTTAGAGAAATTATACCACTGAGAAAAGATAGAGTATTCAATGACTTGGAGTTTCTTGAAGAAGTGGATCATAAAAGGATGACTAACATTAAATAGAGTATGACTTGGAGTTTCATAAGACTTTTCTATTGACAAAAAAATAATAAAAAATTAAGTTAAATAAAGTTTACTATATGTTATATGTGAAACTGTGAGTAATTATTACAAATGTTTTGGTGGTTAAGCTTTATCATTTATTACACAGTTCAAGATATTAAATTTGTAGTGATTTTGTAAAAGAAATTGAATTATGTATTCAAAGATGTTTATTGACTAAAGTAAATGTACATAATAATATCAACTGTAATAATATTACCACAACCCATAACAATTGTTAGGATTTAAGTTTAATTGTTTGTGTTGTTTCTTGAACTATAAAACATTAACAATGAAGTTTGATCCGATAATAATTTTTTATATAATTTTCTTCAGAGATTGATTACAAGTTAAGTATTACAAACTAACATCTGCTGCTATCATCTGTGACACCCGGCATGTTCGGCTTAAACATATTAGTAACATCTAAGTCTACCTTAGCGAGAAACGTTTATAAACAAACTTAACTGGGTTAGTTGAGTCGGGTCAAGTTAGGATTGTCCAGGGTACAATGATCTGGAGGATCATTGGGAGTCGTTTTGGTAATACACTAGTACCGGGTTCCGTTGTTGGTGACATTACATGAACTAATTAAGTATATGTGTAGATTATGGGTCGTGTGGTGGATTGTATACATAGATGTGTTTAAATGATGTGTAAATGATTATCTGTGCTTAAATGTGTTAAATATAGACCGAGGATGCATGCTTATGTGTTAAGATGTGTTAGAATGCGTTAAACACGACAAACTGGAAAACTAGTTAAAAAGGGGTCTTGGTTCGACCCTTGTAAATGGGCGAACCAGGGATGTGGAATTTGAGGAATTCCCTTCGACCAGACAGGGCTCATTCGACCCTGTGAAAGGGTCGAAGGAGACCACCTTCGACCAATGAATTGGGGCGAAGGAGGATTAGTATAAATACCAACCTTTGTCATTTTTCATCATTTCACAAACACTAACCGTCCCAAAACGCTCTCAAACGATCTAAAACACTAAGGAAGGAGTTTTTGCTCTTCTTTTTCATAATCTAACCTATCTACAACATCTAAACAAGAATCCAAGGTGTGTTCATAATCCTAAACCTTTTTAAAAGCATTTTAATTCGTTTTCATCTAACCCTAATTGCCCGGATCTGTTCTAAGGGTGTTTTTATGATTAAAAACCTTTTAAACATCTTTCTAAATCAAAACATGATCGTTTAACATAGGTTTTCATGATGAATAACATATGTAAATTCTGTATTATGTGGTGTTATGTGTTGTTCAATGATTTGCTACTATATCTATGATAGAAACATGATATAGGATTGATATTATTGTTGGAATATTGTTGTCTAGGGTTAGGATTGGATATGATGATATTTGGGGGTTTTATTGGATTAAAACTTGATGTATGAATATTTATGATCAATAGAATGGATAAGAAAGATCGGATAATCGACAAACTGAGTATTTTAAGCTAAGCATGAATCGATTTCAAAAGTTTCCAAATTGGGTAAATTATTCATGAATGAAAGTGATGTTTCCATAATCTTTACCATTTTGGGAAAAGGCTGAAACGGACGTATTATCGGGGGAAATCGGTGGGGTTTTGTAGGAATAAGTTATCTATGCTTGACTGCTGTGATTGATGATGTTTCGAGTCGTTTTGAGTGTGTTTGAAGCGTTTTTAGGAAAAATTACACAACAGGGGCGAACCTGGCCTCCTTCGACCAATCGAAGGTGCGAAGGAGGGATCCAGGGTCAAACCTGGGTTTTTATTTGGACGAATGTGATATAACGGGCGAAGGAAGCATCAAACGGTCGAACGAGAGGTAAAACGGGCGAAGGAGACTAAAAGGTGCGAAGGAGACTTAAAACTGACTGGTTCGACTGTTCTGATGCAGAAATGAGATTTTTGATACAAACTAAGTGTTTTATGCTTGAACCTTGTGTGTAATCTAGGTGTACTTGATTAGTTAGGGTAATGGGTCACCAACGGGATGTCGGGTCGATCTAGTGTGTCGGTTAAACATTTAAACACGTTTTAAAACATACTTGGTTACGATCTGGACAATCAGGGACTAGATAACCTTATGGTTATTAGTCAGAACACTTATATGAACATTTTGATAGATCTCCGGTAGAGGGATTATCAAGGGCTAAACATCTTTACTTGTAATTGAAGAACGCTATCTAAGGTGAGTTCACGGCCCCACTTTTTACTACTTTAACTTTTGGGGGAGAAAACATGCGCTAAACGGTTTTGGTAACATATGTCATACTATGGTTTTAACTTTATATTGCTATACGATCTTTTGGAAAGTCCCGGGGGAAACCATGAATGTGCGGGGATGCACAACGGGGGAAATGTGGATAGATCTATTGGGCGTGACCTGCCCCACTCGTCGGCTTGGAGGGCCGGGCGGGTGCATATTGTCTCGAACAGGTACATTGGTATCATGCTGAACATACGGGCTGCTTAAACATGCTAAACATTGCTAAACGTGTCTAGTAATGGTTTCCAATCCTAGTAGTAATAAATCATACGCCTAGCTAGCGTACTTGGTAACATTGATATAGTATGGACATGGTAACATTTTGGTAACATTTTGAACAAACCTGTGAACTCACCAGCATTATATGTTGACATCTTTTTGGCATGTTTTTCTCAAGTCGCTAAGGTAGCAATGAACGGAACTAGGCGCACGGGTCTGCATTGGCGTCTAGGCATAGTTGCACGTTTTGTAATAAAAGTATTTTGAACAACTTTTGAGATGATAGCATAGTTGATTAAATGCTACTTAAACGCTTCCGCTTATTAAATTAATGGTTATGTCTATTTACGTTTTTCATATAGAGTTGTTTATTGTGATCGTTGACTTGGATCCTGGTTTGTTATGCGCCTCGCGGTAAAACCCCGCAAGTGGTAAATTGAGGGTGTGACATCATCCTTCAGTGGTTTCAACATGATCCAGTTCCTACAACATCTGTTGATTAACCATTATCTGTTTGTTTTTAAAGTCTGTTTTTTCAAATAGACATTTTGATGCATATGTTGAAGTTTATTTTCACTTGGCATGTGTTTGTACAAAATGCAATATAATTTAAAAAGCATAATGAAATATATATATATATATATATATATATATATATATATATATATATATATATATAAGATTTACATTTTTTAAGCATGCTTTAATTCCAAAATGACAGCTTTTGTCATGTCTAAAAACAAATATTTAAAACCAATATGAAGACACACACATACATATATATAACTAAACCATCGTGAAAGTTACTCTTGCTAATTCTTCATAATTTCATCCCGACGATGCTTCATTTCCTTACTGATGGTAATTATGTTATTAGTAAGGCATTTCATCTTCTTAGCAATATCGTCGTTTAGTGCGAGATGTTCTACAAGGTACTGTAGACCTGTGTTTTATTCAATAGACGAGGGAATTTCAACCACATCAGTCATGGTTTTGGCGTTTTTCCTCAGGTATGCAATTGCTAGAGATGTAACCATTCCACACGAGTTTCGTATTGTTTCTTCTTCAAAAGATTTTTTTTTGAATGCCTTAATAAGAATTTCATGTACTGTTTGTGGGACTTCGGTATGGTGGTTTTGAGAGGATGTCATGATTTTGTTTTATGTAAGTATTTGATTAGTGTGTGGTTAGACGTGCATGTAGTAGAGTGTTTTCAATATATGTATATGGATGGTGCGAATACAAAATAACTTGGAAAACACTGTCTTACACGTGTATTACACGTGTGAGACGTTTGGAATGCCAAGTAGGATATTATACATTTATTTGTTGTGATATAGCATGTAGATTTTACAGTTGTGACTTGGTAAATATAGTTGTTCATCTACCGCATTTATAGCAATAAATTTCGGCAATTAATGCGAAATGGGTAAGTATGATTATTATTTGAATTGTGGTGTTATAAATATGTAGATCTTTTACTCAAATTCTAAAATATAGTCATATCATCTAGGATAGTTATTATTCGTTTAGTCAAGGTATGGCAGCATCAGCAGCAGCAGCATGAGTAGACGCTTTGAAGGGTGAATTACTTAGGGAAGTTCTTGTACAATACGAGAAAGATGTATTGCATACAGATGTGTTAAAGCAGAGTTACACGCGTATTTCAAACTATTTTGATAAAAGAGATAAGGTAATAGCAAAACTGAAGTCTTTGCAACCATCAACAATTCGTGACATTGTTGTGGTGTTTAACATTGATGCGATGAAAAAGGATCTGGACCAGCTAGAAATAATTGGTGATATCCTAAATTCACTTAAGTATTCTATCGAGTTGAAGTTGAACTTTTTAAATTCCTTTTGATTCTTATTATGTTTATTGTCTTTCTTTTTTGTATGCCTTTTGGTAATGTAGTAGATCTTCATGTAAGCAACTGGTTATTTAAATAAAATATTAGTTTTATGTTTATGTTGTTTCTATAATAATTTTATATAGATGCAACACAAGTTAATGCAAATATATTCATAATAAACTGATTTAGATAAAAAAAATGTTATTTGTAAAAAAGAACATATAAGTTGATAAGTATTTGAGTTATTAAAATGTCTTTATTTTTTATCTTTTGTTTATGAATCGTCTAATATTGGTTTAGTCATCTTATGTATATTATTTTTTATCTTTTCTTTTTTTTTTATTAATGGAAAAATTACAAAACAAAAAGTAAAAATGTAAAAAATGCATAGTAGATAATAATTGTTAAAAAGTAGTTAAACATGATGTTATTTTATTTAGAACAAAAATAAAAAATGCGTGTTAATAGTTTTATAAAGACATTTTGATACACCTATTTAATAGTAAACACACTTTACAATGATCAAGATCTATTGTAAAAAAAGTTAATTGAAATTCTGTTAGAGTGAACAAACATTGAAGGCAAAACAGATGATAAACGCTCAGCAGATGTTCAAAGTATTGTATGATGATTTGGGGAGGTGGCCATTATATATAGCATGCCATCAAATACTCGGAAGGTCTGTTCGACAAAACAAATATTTAGAAAATACATATAAAATAAGTTTAAAAATGTTACATAGTTATTGATTTAAACGTACTTAAACAAAGTTATAAATCTAATTTAAAATAGTAAAAAGATGTAAAATAAATATTTCACCTAACTAATTAAGAGTATGAAGCGGATTTAACTAAAAAATTAATTCAATATAGCATTTTATGTGCATTATTATAACACAAAATCTCTTATACGCCTAATGATAGTGTATGATCCATTGGTATTCGGGCCATGCCGAATATATAAGCTATCTATATCACTGTTAAACGTTTTCCATCAATGTTGTGTTCTAAAATCTTTCAAAGGAGTCCATAATCTACACATCGATTATTTATAATCACTAAACTTAACTTGACAACCACAAAATCAGGTAAGAAACATATCTGAATCCAGTTATATTGTGTGAATATTCACAAGTTAGGTTAACTGTAGTTTTTACCACTTACTGTTGTTTTGTTATCAATTTTAGGGGTTCCTTTAGGTATTGTAATATTTAAGAAACACGCAAATCAAATGTGTTAGGTTTTCATTATTTTTTTACCAATTATTGTTTACTTATTTTCTTTTTACTATTCTTCTTCTAGGGTTTATAACCTGTATTTTGGTTTTGTATGTTTGTTATTGTTGTCATGTTTCTTCAATTTCATTAGTTTTCCTACTTTATTTGTAGTTGTGTGACACCCGGCATGTTTGGGTCAACATTTTATAAACACATAAGTCTACCTTAGCGAAAAACGTTTATTAAACATACTTGACGGGGTCAGTAGAGTCGGAACACAGTCCGTATTGTCCAGGGTCCAATGATTCGGGAGATCATTGGGTTAGTCACACACACACACACACGATACGAGTCCCGTTGTTGGTGAATTACATAAACTAATTAAGTGTATGTGTAGACTAATTGTCATATGGTGGATTATATGCTTAGATGTGTTTAAATGATGTGTAGATAATCATCCGTGCTTAAATATATTAAACATAGACTAAGGTTGCATGCTCGTATGTTAGGGTGCGTTAAACACGACAAATTGGAAAACTAGAAAAACGTGAGTCCTGGTTCGACCAAACGAATGGGCGAACCTGGGATATGGAATTGAAAGAATTTCATTCGACCAAGTCAGGGTACGTTCGACCCTGTGAAAGGGTCGAAGGAGGGTACATTCGCCCAGGTGAAAGGGGCAAATGTGGACTTAGTATAAATACCACACTTTGTCATTTTTCACCATTTCACAAACCCTAATAAAAATTAAGTTAAATAAAGTTTACTATATGTTATATGTGAAACCGTGAGTAATTATTACAAAAAAATAGAGTATGACTTGGAGTTTCATAAGACTTTTCTATTGACAAAAAAATAATAAAAAATTAAGTTAAATAAAGTTTACTATATGTTATATGTGAAACCGTGAGTAATTATTACAAATGTTTTGGTGGTTAAGCTTTATCATTTATTACACAGTTCAAGATATTAAATTTGTAGTGATTTTGTAAAAAAAATTGAATTATGTATTCAAAGATGTTTATTGACTAAAGTAAATGTACATAATAATATCAACTGTAATAATATTACCACAACCCATAACAATTGTTAGGATTTAAGTTTAATTGTTTGTGTTGTTTCTTGAACTATAAAACATTAACAATGAAGTTTGATCCGATAATAATTTTTTATATTATTTTCTTCAGAGATTGATTACAAGTTAAGTATTACAAACTAACATCTGCTGCTATCATCTGTGACACCCGGCATGTTCGGCTTAAACATATTAGTAACATCTAAGTCTACCTTAGCGTGAAACGTTTATAAACAAACTTAACTGGGTTAGTTGAGTCGGGTCAAGTTAGGATTGTCTAGGGTACAATGATCTGGAGGATCATTGGGAGTCGTTTTGGTAATACACTAGTACCGGGTTCCGTTGTTGGTGACATTACATGAACTAATTAAGTATATGTGTAGATTATGGGTCGTGTGGTCGAAGGAGAAGTAATCATCTGGTTCGACCCTTGTAAATGGGCGAACCAAGGAAGTGGAATTTGAGGAATTCCCTTCGACCAGACAGGGCTCATTCGACCCTATGAAAGGGTCGAAGGAGACCACCTTCGACCAATGAATTGGGGCGAAGGAGGATTAGTATAAATACCAACCTTTGTCATTTTTCATCATTTCACAAACCCTAACCGTCCCAAAACGCTCTCAAACGATCTAAAACACTAAGGAAGGAGTTTTTGCTCTTCTTTTTCATAATCTAACCTATCTACAACATCTAAACAAGAATCCAAGGTGTGTTCATAATCCTAAACCTTTTTAAAAGCATTTTAATTCGTTTTCATCTAACCCTAATTGTCCGAATCTGTTCTAAGGGTGTTTTTATGATTAAAAACCTTTTAAACATCTTTCTAAATCAAAACATGATCGTTTAACATAGGTTTTCATGATGAATAACATATGTAAATTCTGTATTATGTGGTGTTATGTGTTGTTCAATGATTTGCTACTATATCTATGATAGAAACATGATATAGGATTGATATTATTGTTGGAATATTGTTGTCTAGGGTTAGGATTGGATATGATGATATTTGGGGGTTTTATTGGATTAAAACTTGATGTATGAATATTTATGATCAATAGAATGGATAAGAAAGATCGGATAATCGACAAACTGAGTATTTTAAGCTAAGCATGAATCGATTTCAAAAGTTTCCAAATTAGGTAAATTATTCATGCATGAAAGTGATGTTTCCATAATCTTTACCATTTTGGGAAAGGGCTGAAACGGACGTATTATCGGGGGAAATCGGTGGGGTTTTGTAGGAATAAGTTATCTATGCTTGAGTGCTGTGATTGATGATGTTTCGAGTCGTTTTGAGTGTGTTTGAAGCGTTTTTAGGAAAAATTACACAACAGGGGCGAACCTGGCCTCCTTCGACCAATCGAAGGTGCGAAGGAGGGATCCAGGGTCGAACCTGGGTTTTTATTTGGACGAATGTGATATAACGGGCGAAGGAAGCATCAAACGGTCGAACGAGAGGTAAAACGGGCGAAGGAGACTAAAAGGTGCGAAGGAGACATAAAACTGACTGGTTCGACCGTTCTGATGCAGAAATGAGATTTTTGATACAAACTAAGTGTTTTATGCTTGAACCTTGTGTGTAATCTAGGTGTACTTGATTAGTTAGGGTAATGGGTCACCAACGGGATGCCGGGTCGATCTGGTGTGTCGGTTAAACATTTAAACACGTTTTAAAACATACTTGGTTACGATCTGGACAATCAGGGACTAGATAACCTTATGGATATTAGTCAGAACACTTATATGAACATTTTGATAGATCTCCGGTAGAGGGATTATCAAGGGCTAAACATCTTTACTTGTAATTGAAGAACGCTATCTAAGGTGAGTTCACGGCCCCACTTTTTACTACTTTAACTTTTGGGGGAGAAAACATGCGCTAAACGGTTTTGGTAACATATGTCATACTATGGTTTTAACTTTATATTGCTATACGATCTTTTGGAAAGTCCCGGGGGAAACCATGAATGTGCGGGGATGCACAACGGGGGAAATGTGGATAGATCTATTGGGCGTGACCTGCCCCACTCGTCGGCTTGGAGGGCCGGGCGGGTGCATATTGTCTCGAACAGGTACATTGGTATCATGCTGAACATACGGGCTGCTTAAACATGCTAAACATTGCTAAACGTGTCTAGTAATGGTTTCCAATCCTAGTAGTAATAAATCATACGCCTAGCTAGCGTACTTGGTAACATTGATATAGTATGGACATGGTAACATTTTGGTAACATTTTGAACAAACCTGTGAACTCACCAGCATTATATGTTGACATCTTTTTGGCATGTTTTTCTCAGGTCGCTAAGGTAGCAATGAACGGAACTAGGCGCACGGGTCTGCATTGGCGTCTAGGCATAGTGGCACGTTTTGTAATAAAAGTATTTTGACCAACTTTTGAGATGATAGCATAGTTGATTAAATGCTACTTAAACACTTCCGCTTATTAAATTAATGTTTATGTCTATTTACGTTTTTCATATAGAGTTGTTTATTGTGATCGTTGACTTGGATCCTGGTTTGTCATGCGCCTCGCGGTAAAACCCCACAAGTGGTAAATTGTGGGTGTGACAGATTGGTATCAGAGCCAGTGGTTATAGTGAACTAGGACTGCATGTAGAGTCTGGTCTATAGCCGAGTCACACACACTAGACGGTCACATACTTTGGGTCTATTAGTGGGATACGTACTAACGTTGTCGGGGTGTCCTTACATCATCATCATGCTTCTCCGTTACATCATCCGCTTTTATTTGGGTTCTTACCTACTCTTGCCTTCTTCTTCTGGATTGAAGAAGGAGGGGTTGATTTGTTGGTTCTAGCACACACATGCCTTCTTACACTTGCACCTATCGTAACACGTTACTCGGCGATGATATTCGGTGACTGGGGTCTAGATTAGGGGTACATCTGGAGGACCAGGTAGAGCAGTTTATCATTTCGGGTGCACACGAAATAATAAACTGGAATGCATGGAAATCCCGATGGACTTCGAGTTTGGATGTATAGTCCTGGGTTTGTTCCTAGGTTAACTCTTGTAAATTTCTAGTGGTTGACACTAGAAGTGAATCTGAATCCCTCGTTCTCTTGATTTGTTAGATCATGTCTGGTGCTCGCGGTGGTGGACGTCGTGGTGGCGGCGGTGCCCGTGCTGGCGGTGGTGGTCGCGCTGGAGGCGGTGGTCGTGGAAACATCAACATGACCCAAGCTGAACTGAACAACTTGCTACAGCAGCAAGTGAACATGGCTATGGCTAATTTCCAGGCTGGAATTAATGCCATGGGTGGTGAGTTGATTTCTGTCGACCTTGTCTCATTTTTGGGTTTTGTGTCCTTTCGTTTGTGTTTTACTCGTGTACCGTGTTTCAGGTGTTGGTGCCAATCCACCCCCACCTCAGTGCTCTTATAAGAAGTTTCGGGACTGTCAGCCCCATAACTTCGCTGGAACTGAGGGAGCGGTGGGACTGCTCCGATGGCTGGAGAAGGTGGAGTCTGTGTTTGTTATGTGTAACTGTCCTGCTGGGGACCGGGTGAAGTATGCTACTGCGACATTTGAGGGGCATGCATTGTCGTGGTGGAATGCTACTACTCAGAACGTGGGATTGGGAGAGGCTATTGCTATGCCTTGGGCGGAGTTTGTGCAGCTTTTGAGAGGTGAGTACTGTCCGAGAGAGGAGATACAGAAGTTGGAGCATGAGGTCTGGAGTTACAAGATGGTAGGATCGGAGATTGAGGAGTACACTGTGAGGAGGAACGAGCTGGCGGTGTTGTGTCCTGATTTACACACACCCGAGTACAGGAGGATCGAGCACTATGTGTCTGGACTAGTGCCCGAGATTGCTGGGTTGGTGGCTGCTGGGAATCTTCCCACTATTACTGAAGTTGTCCGATCAGCTCATCGGATGACTAACCTGAAGGTGGCGGAAGGCGTTTTGCCACCCAAGGGTGCTACTGTGAAGGTTGCTGAGGGGAACAAGAGGAAGTGGGAGAGTGTGGGGAAGAGTGTGGTGCCAGCTCAGCCGGCAAAGAAGTTTGAGTCATCTGGGTCTTCTTCTGGACAGAAGACGAGTGGGTATGTTGGGAAACATCCCAAGTGTAACAAGTGTGGTTTTCATCATTCTGGGGGTTGTGATAGGGCTCGTTGTCATCGGTGCCATCAGTTGGGGGTACCATGCTAAGGATTGCAAGGCGGCACTCACCCCAACACAGGCTCCTGCGGCTACTCCTGCTCCTTCTGCTCAGGGGACTCAGGGGAGGCAGGGGTGTTATCACTGTGGTGACACAGGACATTTCAAGCGTGACTGTCCCAAACTGAAGCAGGGCGATAATGGGAGGGGCGGGAACGGTAACGGGAACAATGGCGGCGGAGGCAGGACTGCACGTGCTTTCGTCATTGGATCTACGGAGGCTAGGCAGGATCCAGACACAGTTACCGGTACGTTCCTTCTTAATGATCGCTATGTTTCTGTCTTGTTTGATTCGGGTGCTGATAAGAGCTTTGTATCTTTGGATATTAGTCGATTGCTAGATATAGTACCCACACCTTTAGAGGCTAAGTACTTAATAGAATTGGCTGATGGTAAGAAAATCGAAGCGACACACACCCTTAGGGAATGTCGCTTGGAACTGTCGGGTTTGTCTTTCCCCATTGACCTTATGCCGGTACCCTTGGGTAGTTTTGATGTCGTGGTTGGCATGGATTGGTTATCGTTGTATCGCGCGGAGATCGTTTGCTTTGACAAGGTTATTCGGATCCCTCTCCCTGATGGAGAGATTCTTTCGGTTCGTGGCGAGAAAAGCGGTGCTCCGCTGAGTATCATTTCCAGCATGAAAGCCCGTAAGTATCTTCGGAAGGGTTGTGCGGCCATTCTGGCACTTGTTAACGTTTCTACTGACGATGAGAAGAAGATCGAGGATATTCCGGTGGTTCGTGACTTTTCTGATGTGTTTCCTGATGAGTTACCTGGTCTTCCTCCCCATCGTCAGGTTGAGTTTGGTATCGATCTTACTCCAGGCGCTGCTCCTATTGCCCGAGCTCCGTATCGTCTTGCACCTCCCGAGATGCAAGAGTTGTCCAGCCAGTTACAGGAACTCTTGGAAAAGGGTTTCATTCGACCGAGTTCTTCCCCGTGGGGAGCTCCTATTTTGTTTGTGAAGAAGAAGGACGGAAGTCTTCGCATGTGTATTGATTATCGTGAGCTAAACAAAGTGACCATCAAGAATCGTTATCCTCTTCCTCGCAATGATGATCTCTTTGACCAGCTTCAGGGCTCTAGCTACTATTCGAAGATTGATTTGCGGTCCGGTTATCACCAGTTGCGCGTCAGGGAAGCTGACATTCAGAAGACTGCTTTTCGCACTCGTTATGGCCATTTTGAGTTCTTGGTCATGCCTTTTGGCCTCACTAACGCACCGGCGGTGTTCATGGATTTGATGAACCGCGTTTGCAAACCTTACCTTGATAAGTTCGTCATCGTGTTCATTGATGACATTCTGATTTATTCCAAGAACAAGGCGGATCATGAGGAACATCTGCGGTTGGTCTTGGAACTTTTGAGACAGGAGTAGTTGTATGCTAAGTTCTCAAAATGTGATTTCTGGTTACGTGAAGTTCAATTCCTAGGACACGTGGTGCATGAACTGGGAATTCATGTCGATCCGGCTAAGATCGAAGCTATTAAGGACTGGGAAGCACCAAAGACGCCATCTGAGGTGCGGCAATTCCTAGGTCTTGCGGGTTATTATCGCCATTTCATTGAGAAATTTTCGAAGATCGCTCAACCCCTCACTGCTCTTACCCAGAAGGACCAAAAGTTCGACTGGGATGAACCACAAGAATCAGCATTTCAGATGCTGAAGCTTAAACTTTGTTCTGCACCCATCTTATCCTTGCCTGAGGGTACGGATGACTTCGTTGTGTATTGTGATGCTTCTATTCGTGGTCTCGGTTGCGTGTTGATGCAGCGCGGTAAGGTTATTGCTTATGCTTCTTGCCAACTCAAAGTTCATGAGAAGAACTACACTACTCATGACTTGGAACTGGGTGCGGTGGTCTTTGCGTTGAAAATTTGGAGACATTACTTGTACGGTACCAAGTGTGAAGTATATACCGATCACAAGAGTCTTCAGCATATTTTCGACCAGAAGGTGTTGAACATGCGGCAGCGTCGCTGGGTTGAACTCCTGAACGATTATGACTGTGCCATCAAGTACCATCCTGGCAAGGCGAACGTTGTGGCGGACGCCTTGAGCAGGAAGGAGTCTGCGAACCCTCGCCGTGTTCGAGCCTTACAGCTCACCATTCATTCATCGTTGCCTGACCGAATCCGTTCTGCACAGTTGGAAGCCTTGAAGGAGGAAAACCTTAAGGCTGAAACTATGCACAGTGCTGACAAGCATCTTGAGCTCAGGACGGATGGCTTACACTATTTTGCGGGACGTGTTTGGGTCCCATTGTTCGGGGGATTGCGCGAGCTTGTTTTGGATGAAGCTCACAAATCTCGGTATTCTATTCACCCTGGCTCCGATAATATGTCTCAGGATTTGAAGATACTTTATTGGTGGCCGAACATGAAAGTTGACATAGCTTCTTACGTCAGCAAATGTTTGACTTGTGCTAAAGTCAAGGTGGAGTATCAGAGGCCGTCTGGTCTCCTGCAACAACCAGAGGTTCCAGAATGGAAGTGGGAACGAATCACGATGGATTTTGTCACCAAGCTGCCAAGTTCACCAAGTGGTTATGATATGATTTGGGTGATTGTTGACCGACTGACAAAATCGGCACGTTTTATACCTATTAAGGAAACCGATGGGCTTGAGCGGTTAGCTCGACTTTACCTTAAGAAGGTGGTTGCTCGGAACGGGGTGCCTGTTTCTATTATCTCGGATCGTGATTCTCGTTTCGCTTCGCGTTTCTGGAAGGCTCTGCACAAGGCTTTGGGTACTCAATTGGATATGAGTACGGCTTATCATCCGCAAACTGATGGACAGAGTGAGCGGACGATTCAAACCTTGGAAGACATGCTTCGGGCATGTGTTATCGATTTTGGCAAAAGTTGGGAGATGCACCTGCCGTTAGTGGAGTTCTCCTACAACAACAGCTATCACTCTAGCATCAAGGCAGCTCCGTTCGAGGCTCTTTACGGACGGAAATGCCGATCACCACTTTGTTGGGCCGAGGTGGGCGAGAGCCAGCTCACTGGTCCGGAACTCGTGTACGAAACTTCGGTGAAAATCGTACAGATCCGTCAACGTTTGGCTGCTGCACGGGATCGTCAGAAGAGCTATGCTGATCGCCGTCGAAAACCTTTAGAGTTCCAGGTTGGGGACAAAGTACTTCTGAAAGTTTCACCATGGAAGGGCGTCATATGCTTTGGAAAGCGTGGCATGCTTAACCCTCGTTATGTCGGACCATTCGTAATCTTGGATCGGATTGGACCGGTGGCATACAGACTTGACTTACCTGCGGAGCTTGGTAGTGTGCACAACGTCTTCCATGTGTCTAACTTGAAGAAGTGTTTGGCAGATGAATCTCTCATTGTACCACTGGAAGAGATCAAGGTTGATGATCGTCTTCGCATTGTGGAGGAACCTGTCGAGATTCTCGACTACAAGATTCGTAGCCTTCGTCGGACTAAAATCCGCATCGTTAAAGTCCGTTGGAACTCGAACCATGGACCGGAGTTCACATGGACCGGAGTGTGTTTGAAGCGTTTTTAGGAAAAATTACACAACAGGGGCGAACCTGGCCTCCTTCGACCAATCGAAGGTGTGAAGGAGGGATCCAGGGTCGAACCTGGGTTTTTATTTGGACGAATGTGATATAACGGGCGAAGGAAGCATCAAACGGTCGAACGAGAGGTAAAACGGGCGAAGGAGACTAAAAGGTGCGAAGGAGACTTAAAACTGACTGGTTCGACTGTTCTGATGCAGAAATGAGATTTTTGATACAAACTAAGTGTTTTATGCTTGAACCTTGTGTGTAATCTAGGTGTACTTGATTAGTTAGGGTAATGGGTCACCAACGGGATGTCGGGTCGATCTAGTGTGTCGGTTAAACATTTAAACACGTTTTAAAACATACTTGGTTACGATCTGGACAATCAGGGACTAGATAACCTTATGGCTATTAGTCAGAACACTTATATGAACATTTTGATAGATCTCCAGTAGAGGGATTATCAAGGGCTAAACATCTTTACTTGTAATTGAAGAACGCTATCTAAGGTGAGTTCACGGCCTCACTTTTTACTACTTTAACTTTTGGGGGAGAAAACATGCGCTAAACGGTTTTGGTAACATATGTCATACTATGGTTTTAACTTTATATTGCTATACGATCTTTTGGAAAGTCCCGGGGGAAACCATGAATGTGCGGGGATGCACAACGGGGGAAATGTGGATAGATCTATTGGGCGTGACCTGCCCCACTCGTTGGCTTGGAGGGCCGGGCGGGTGCATATTGTCTCGAACAGGTACATTGGTATCATGCTGAACATACGGGCTGCTTAAACATGCTAAACATTGCTAAACGTGTCTAGTAATGGTTTCCAATCGTAGTAGTAATAAATCATACGCCTAGCTAGCGTACTTGGTAACATTGATATAGTATGGACATGGTAACATTTTGGTAACATTTTGAACAAACCTGTGAACTCACCAGCATTATATGTTGACATCTTTATGGCATGTTTTTCTCAGGTCGCTAAGGTAGCAATGAACGGAACTAGGCGCACGGGTCTGCATTGGCGTCTAGGCATAGTTGCACGTTTTGTAATAAAAGTATTTTGAACAACTTTTGAGATGATAGCATAGTTGATTAAATGCTACTTAAACGCTTCCGCTTATTAAATTAATGGTTATGTCTATTTACGTTTTTCATATAGAGTTGTTTATTGTGATCGTTGACTTGGATCCTGGTTTGTCATGCGCCTCGCGGTAAAACCCCGCAAGTGGTAAATTGAGGGTGTGACATCATCCTTCAGTGGTTTCAACATGATCCAGTTCCTACAACATCTGTTGATTAACCATTATCTGTTTGTTTTTAAAGTCTGTTTTTTCAAATAGACATTTTGATGCATATGTTGAAGTTTATTTTCACTTGGCATGTGTTTGTACAAAATGCAATATAATTTAAAAAGCATAATAAAATATATATATATATATATATATATATATATATATATAGATATAAGATTTACATTTTTTAAGCATGCTTTAATTCCAAAATGACAGCTTTTGTCATGTCTAAAAACAAATATTTAAAACCAATCTGAAGACACACACACACATATATATAACTAAACCATCGTGAAAGTTACTCTTGCTAATTCTTCATAATTTCATCCCGACGATGCTTCATTTCCTTACTGATGGTAATTATGTTATTAGTAAGGCATTTCATCTTCTTAGCAATATCGTCGTTTAGTGCGAGATGTTCTACAAGGTACTGTAGACCTGTGTTTTATTCAATAGACGAGGGAATTTCAACCATATCAGTCATGGTTTTGGCGTTTTTCCTCAGGTATGCAATTGCTAGAGATGTAACCATTCCACACGAGTTTCGTATTGTTTCTTCTTCAAAAGATTTTTTTTTTGAATGCCTTAATAAGAATTTCATGTACTGTTTGTGGGACTCCGGTAGGGTGGTTTTGAGAGGATGACATGATTTTGTTTTATGTAAGTATTTGATTAGTGTGTGGTTAGACGTGGATGTAGTAGAGTGTTTTCAATATATGTATATGGATGGTGCGAATACAAAATAACTTGGAAAACACTGTCTTACACGTGTATTACACGTGTGAGACGTTTGGAATGCCAAGTAGGATATTATACATTTATTTGTTGTGATATAGCATGTAGATTTTACAGTTGTGACTTGGTAAATATAGTTGTTCATCTACCGCATTTATAGCAATAAATTTCGGCAATTAATGCGAAATGGGTAAGTATGATTATTATTTGAATTGTGGTTTTATAAATATGTAGATCTTTTACTCAAATTCTAAAATATAGTCATATCATATAGGATAGTTATTATTCGTTTAGTCAAGGTATGGCAGCATCATCAGCAGCAGCATGAGTAGACGCTTTAAAGGGTGAATTACTTAGGGAAGTTCTTGTACAATACGAGAAAGATGTATTGCATACAGATGTGTTAAAGCAGAGTTACACGCGTATTTCAAACTATTTTGATAAAAGAGATAAGGTAATAGCAAAACTGAAGTCTTTGCAACCATCAATAATTCGTGACATTGTTGTGGTGTTTAACATTGATGCGATGAAAAAGGATCTGGACCAGCTAGAAATAATTGGTGATATCCTAAATTCACTTAAGTATTCTATCGAGTTGAAGTTGAACTTTTTAAATTCCTTTTGATTCTTATTATGTTTATTGTCTTTCTTTTTTGTATGCCTTTTGGTAATGTAGTAGATCTTCATGTAAGCAACTGGTTATTTAAATAAAATATTAGTTTTATGTTTATGTTGTTTCTATAATAATTTTATATAGATGCAACACAAGTTAATGCAAATATATTCATAATAAACTGATTTAGATAAAAAAAATGTTATTTGTAAAAAAGAACATATAAGTTGATAAGTATTTGAGTTATTAAAATGTCTTTATTTTTTATCTTTTGTTTATGAATCGTCTAATATTGGTTTAGTCATCTTATGTATATTATTTTTTATCTTTTCTTTTTTTTTTATTAATGGAAAAATTACAAAACAAAAAGTAAAAATGTAAAAAATGCATAGTAGATAATAATTGTTAAAAAGTAGTTAAACATGATGTTATTTTATTTAGAACAAAAATAAAAAATGCGTGTTAATAGTTTTATAAAGACATTTTGATACACCTATTTAATAGTAAACACACTTTACAATGATCAAGATCTATTGTAAAAAAAGTTAATTGAAATTCTGTTAGAGTGAACAAACATTGAAGGCAAAACAGATGATAAACGCTCAGCAGATGTTCAAAGTATTGTATGATGATTTGGGGAGGTGGCCATTATATATAGCATGCCATCAAATACTCGGAAGGTCTGTTCGACAAAACAAATATTTAGAAAATACATATAAAATAAGTTTAAAAATGTTACATAGTTATTGATTTAAACGTACTTAAACAAAGTTATAAATCTAATTTAAAATAGTAAAAAGATGTAAAATAAATATTTCACCTAACTAATTAAGAGTATGAAGCGGATTTAACTAAAAAATTAATTCAATATAGCATTTTATGTGCATTATTATAACACAAAATCTCTTATACGCCTAATGATAGTGTATGATCCATTGGTATTCGGGCCATGCCGAATATATAAGCTGTCTATATCACTGTTAAACGTTTTCCATCAATGTTGTGTTCTAAAATCTTTCAAAGGAGTCCATAATCTACACATCGATTATTTATAATCACTAAACTTAACTTGACAACCACAAAATCAGGTAAGAAACATATCTGAATCCAGTTATATTGTGTGAATATTCACAAGTTAGGTTAACTGTAGTTTTTACCACTTACTGTTGTTTTGTTATCAATTTTAGGGGTTCCTTTAGGTATTGTAATATTTAAGAAACACGCAAATCAAATGTGTTAGGTTTTCATTATTTTTTTACCAATTATTGTTTACTTATTTTCTTTTTACTATTCTTCTTCTAGGGTTTATAACCTGTATTTTGGTTTTGTATGTTTGTTATTGTTGTCATGTTTCTTCAATTTCATTAGTTTTCCTACTTTATTTGTAGTTGTGTGACACCCGGCATGTTTGGGTCAACATTTTATAAACACATAAGTCTACCTTAGCGAAAAACGTTTATTAAACATACTTGACGGGGTCAGTAGAGTCGGAACACAGTCCGTATTGTCCAGGGTCCAATGATTCGGGAGATCATTGGGTTAGTCACACACACACACACACGATACGAGTCCCGTTGTTGGTGAATTACATAAACTAATTAAGTGTATGTGTAGACTAATTGTCATATGGTGGATTATATGCTTAGATGTGTTTAAATGATGTGTAGATAATCATCCGTGCTTAAATATATTAAACATAGACTAAGGTTGCATGCTCGTATGTTAGGGTGCGTTAAACACGACAAATTGGAAAACTAGAAAAACGTGAGTCCTGGTTCGACCAAACGAATGGGCGAACCTGGGATATGGAATTGAAAGAATTTCATTCGACCAAGTCAGGGTACGTTCGACCCTGTGAAAGGGTCGAAGGAGGGTACATTCGCCCAGGTGAAAGGGGCAAATGTGGACTTAGTATAAATACCACACTTTGTCATTTTTCACCATTTCACAAACCCTAAACGCCTCAAAACACTCTCTAGCAACATTAAACATTGGGGAAGGAGTTTTTGCCCTTGTTTTCTATAATCTAACCTACAAACATCTTCTACACAAAGATCTACGGTGTGTTCTTCATTCTAAATCATTTTTAAAGCATTTCAATTCGTTTTCATTAAACCCCAAGAGTCCAGATCTGATTCAAACATGTTTTCATGGATAAAATCCTTCCTAATATCTTTCTAAACAAAACCTATTCATAAACAATGAGTTTTCATACAAATTAACATGTGTTAATAGTGTTTTATGTGGTGTTATGTATTGTTTGCTGATTGATTGTTTTATAGATGTTATAACAATGATCTAGAACTGTTATTGATGATGATTTAGGATTGAGATAGGTTACAATTGATTATTGATGATGTTTTGTTCATTTTGGGGATTTTGGGTTAGATCTAAGGCTTGTTCATGATGATAGTGATAAGGATATGATTGGGGGTTTATTGTTCATGATAATCTGAGTATATTAAGTTGATTATTGATTGATTTCAGAAAGTTTCCTAATTGGGTAAAGATTGCATGCGTTTGATGTGACATCTCCATAATTTGCTATTTCGGGTAACTTGTAAAACGGACGGATTTCGGGATAAAATTGGTAGGGTTTCGTAGGAATATGTTAATGATAGTTGACTGCTGTGATTGGTGATGTTTCGTGATGTTTTCAGACCGTTTAGATGCGTTTTGGTGCTTTTTATAAAATGCTGATGAAAACGGGCGAACGTGGAATAAAATTGGTTCGAATGGGCGAACGTGGAACAAAACATGGGAAAAACGGGCGAACGTGGCTCAAGCGGGCGAACGTGGAACAAAACGTGGGAAAAACGGGCGAACGTGGCTCAAACGGGCGAACGTGGATATGGGAAAAACCACATTCGACCATCTGATGTCCGGAATGAGATTTTTGATGCAAACTAAGTGTTTTATGCTTGAAACTTATGTGTTAAACTTATGTGCATGACTAATTGATGTAATGGGTCACCAACGGGATGTCGGGTCGGCCTGGGATGTCCGGTTAACGTTTAAACACACTTTTTAACACACGTAGTCAAGATCTGGACAATCGGGGACTAGTTAGCCTTCGGGTTAATAGTCATCACACTTATGTAAACTCATTGATAGGTTGTCATTAGTTGGGATTATCATACACGTGTTGGAATTCTAGTTATCAGAAGACGCACTCTAAGGTGAGTTTCACGGCCCCTCTTTTATACACTTTTCTCTCAGGGGAGAAGCATGCCACACGTTTTAACAAATACAACGTTTATGTTTTGAAACGCAACGCTTTTGGAACATACCACTTTTGGAAACGCAACACTTTTGGAAACATGACATATTTTGGAATGTAACTCTTTTAAGAAACGTGACACGTTTGGCGCTTGGCATATTTCACATTGGCACTTGACACTTTTAAACATTGATGTTTGGCATTTGACACTTGGCGCTTGGCACTTAATTACTATATGATGAAACGCAACGCTAAGTCCCTATTGAAACCATGAATGTGCGGGGCAGAACGGGGGAAATGTGGATAGATCTATCGGGCGTGACGAACCCCACCCGACGGCTGGGAGCCGGGCGGGTGCATATTGTCTCTACTTTGACACTTGGCACATGGGCAGCAACTTGAGCAACGTTTGTCAGTAATGGTTTCGGCAACACAGTCGTAGTAGTAAGGAAACGTTTGTTATTTACTTAAGGTTTTGCACATTTGGTACTTTGATGAAACTCTTTACGCATGAAAACGTTTTGTGAACTTAAAACCTGTGAACTCACCAGCATTATATGTTGACGTATTTTTGGCATGTTTTCTCAGGTCGCTAAGGTAGCAGCATTGAGTATAGGCGCACGGAGTCTCACGGCGTCTAGGGATCATATGCATGTTTTGTTAAACATTTCAGACTTTGAGTTTTACTTTTAAGTTGTAATAATACATTTTGCTTCCGCTGTGTTAGAACGGTTTTGAAACTCAATGGTAGTTTACGCTGTTTTCTTATCATATAGATGTCGTTTATTGTGACCGTTGACTTGGATCCTGGTGTGTCACGCGCCTCGCGGTAAAACCCCGCACGTGGAAATTTGAGGGTGTGACAAGTTGGTTATTATGATTATATATTTATGATTTTTCTAAACGATTATGGTTGTGTTAGTAATTTCTTTTACATTGATTCTAATATGTTGTCATAGAAATGGACTCATTCATGGCATGTGTTTTTGACCTAAAAGCTCAAAATCTGGTATTTATAATTTTATTGAAAGCTATATTTTTTTCAGACCTCTAATAAAATGTTTTTGTTTTTATTTTACATCCTTGTAAATGTTGTTGTTTCTTTATAGATATTACCAGAAAATGTTGTTTCTTTATAGATATTACCTGTAATTCAAAAGGGTATGAGTTAAATTTTAATAATTAAATTTGTATTTAACTTTGATAATATAACTAAAACTCTTTATATTTTCACTTCATAGGTTTGTGGTTAGTGGATGGATAAACTTTATAAAATCCAAAGATTTGAAAATGGATGACTGGTGTAATTTTAAGTTTGATGAATCGGAAGGAATTTCGGTCATAACTAAACATTGATCGTTTGGTAGGCGATGGTAATATTTTGATGTTGATATAATGTTGCATATTGGTGGTACTTGATTGTAGTTCTTAGGTTAACAATATTAACTTTCTGACTGTTTATTTGGTAGTTTTGAGTATGGTCACATTAGGTTGTCAAAGCTTGATCAGATTTGATATAAATGTATATCAAGCTTTTTGAAATTGTAAATGTGATGTCATTGTTAGTATGGTATAATTATCGTATTTATATTTTCTTTTTTAGTGTAACTTACAACGAAGTAAGTAAACTGATTTTGAGTTAAAATCTGTATATAAGGAATGGTTACCGTTTATACTTTTGTCATCATAAATTTGTCAAATTGTATGAATATGTAAAAACTTTCCATTAACTTAGATGATTATGAAACAGGCCTTAGTAACAACTATTTTAAGCAAAATCTGTTTGAAGCAACAACTGTTTGTAGTAACAGCAGTTTTAAACAGATCTCCTTAATAGACCCATTGCTCTGGAACAGACATTAGCAAACAGACTTTTTCTTGCAACAGATGATTGATTTCTTAATTTGGTGTTTAGTAAGCAGACCTTAGTAAAGTCTGTTTTTGTTTTCTATATTTGGGGACTAATTATCTTAAAAAAAAAGATATAGACATCCCGTTTTTTGATCGTGTGTCGAGTGCTAATCAAAAAAACATTTTAAAAACAACTCCTTAGCTACAAGGACTGCAGTATAGAGAGTAGGGTTGTCAAACCACGTCAAACCACGAGGAGTCTCTGGAAAGTGTTAATAGCAATTTAAGATTAAACTAAATTAATTTTATGAAGTTGATTTGCTGCTTGCTTACAAAAACAAAGTGATTGATTAAAAAGTAATAAAAATAATATAATGAAAAACGGTCACTCCGGGTTTCTAATTCCTTAATTTTAAAGCTACTTTGTAATTAACCTAGGTTAGAAATCACATAGACATGACTCTGTTTAAATTGTTCAACCCAATTCAATTATCTTAACACTAAATACAAAATCAAATTATTCCTAGAACCAAGAAACAATGATATGTTGTATCAATGCAATGAAACCAAATTGTCTAGATCAGTCAAACATACAATTTTCAATGCTATTACTAATTAAGCACATAACCGTGACAAATTACATCAAGATAGCGGGCAGGCGGACAACAAGTTGCGCCGCCACCCCTTTCTGAATAGCAAACCCTAACCTACTAAAAACGAACCCATGCCCTCGCGGAGCCGAGACATTGCTATGAATAACCCGTTGGACTCTGGTCAGGAAACGGATGGCTTCCGGTGCCAAGGAGCCAAAGGTATCAAATGCCATGGGTACAAAAACGTGTTGGTTCTCCTCACAAGCTTTAGCATGTTTCTCAACTTTCTTCGCCTCTGCTTTCCGCACCGCATGCCCTACTACAAAACCATTTTCCCTTAAACCAACAAGGGGAGATACACCTGTTAGGTCGACACAAGTGTGTTTCCCCCCGGCCCACCCAAAGACTAGCAGGTCTGCTGGACGTAGGGTGGATCTCCCTTCACAAAATTCAATCTAAACACTAGGTATAAAACAGAGTAAAACTAACAAAATAAATGAATAATTCACCCGGAGAGAACCGCGAGAAGATTAGCCTTGCATTTTGTTCACCGCGATTGCTTCCTCTTTCTCTTTTTTCCACCGTCCAATCTTCTGGTGCGTGACCTCAAGAAACAGTCGTCGAATAATATTATATCTTTCAATTGCCGACTTCCGTTTTTTTCTTGTTGTAAGTCCAAGATCTTCTCTACCGGGTATCAAACAAACAATCGAGTGCGGAAAACAAGATTGAATGTGAAGAACAAAAGATTAAAATGATGAAAATAATTATATTGCTGCTTCACCTTACACACAATCTCTAGGATTGTCTGGTACAAGGTGGTGGCTCTAGAGTTACAAATGAAAGGTCTAACCCTAACAATGAATCAAACAAAACATTATATAGGGTCCACTAAAGCATTGGCCCACATGGCCTAACCCAAGCCCATTAACTTAAACTAAGCCCAATTAATACAAACAGGCTTAATAAAGACAGCATAAACCTAGGGGGATATTGTAAGTCCAAGATCTTCTCTACCGGGTATCAAACAAACAATCGAGTGCGGAAAACAAGATTGAATGTGAAGAACAAAAGATTAAAATGATGAAAATAATTATATTGCTGCTTCACCTTACACACAATCTCTAGGATTGTCTGGTACAAGGTGGTGGCTCTAGAGTTACAAATGAAAGGTCTAACCCTAACAATGAATCAAACAAAACATTATATAGGGTCCACTAAAGCATTGGCCCACATGGCCTAACCCAAGCCCATTAACTTAAACTAAGCCCAATTAATACAAACAGGCTTAATAAAGACAAGCGTAAACCTACTTAAATATAGCCCAACAATATCCCCCTAGGTTTATGCTGTCTTTATCATGGCTTAGTAGGAAGAATCTTCAAATCTTGATCTTCCAATCTTGGGTTCTTTCTTGTTCTCATGGAGGTAGCTTCACAACTTTAATCATCATCAGCTTTTGCTTGAACATATTGCTAAAAGGGAACGTGAGAGGAGGATTCTCAGAAGCTCTTTTCTTTGTTAATCTTCTCTTTCAAGCAACTTCACAGGTACTTCTTCAGTTGTACTTTCATTGTCAAAAGATGACTCACTTCAGGTTCTTCTGACTCAGGTACATCTTCTCAGTATGGTGATTCATGCTTGTCAGCAATTGGAACTCTTTCATTCTTCATCAACCCCTGTTTCTTGATTTGTATACATTCTGCAAATTCTCAGAATTTTGTAAGCAAATAATTGATATAACAGAGGGTCCAGTATACACATGAACACCAAGTACATCAGTGTACTTCCATTTTAAAATCTCAAAAACCTGAATTTTGTTTGAGAATCGGTCAAATCCTCAAGAATGGTCAATTTTTTTTTTTTAAATAGATAAATAAATTAAAATAAAAATTCAAACTAATTACAATGCATCTTTTTGGTGAGAATCATGTGCAAGAAGATCATATCAGCTTTGTTAAAATGCAACACATCGTTAGTATATTTGTTCTAATAAACTTATTAAAGTGCCAGAAAGCAGTCCAAGACGATTACCAGTATCGTTTATCCACTTAAACAAACATATACACACGTCTTCAAGTCCTTTATTTTTCTTATTTTCTTAACGTGTGTTAGACCGAAATAACTGTGTGTCCCACATCATGACATACCCCCGCGATCAAGGTATGCACAAAGCTTCTTCATAACAGGTGAGTAAATTGCTGACATCTGTATGTTTTACAAGGTCAAGATCATCGGTGATCAGGTCTGCATATATCTGGATGCAACAGAGAGACCGATGGATTCTCGACCAGGGTTAGGGCAAATACCAAATGTTTCGGTATGATCGTTGCTTTAGGCTTTTGATTTGTGCCTTTAGCTTGAATTCTCTTTGAGAATATGGGTTTTGGCATTTCCTTATTGCTCTTTTAAGACGTCCTGACTGTGCCTAGGTCAGCATATATCTGGATGCAGCAGAAGGGCAGCCAGGACATCCCCAGATGTATCAACAATTTAAAGACCTGAAATCTCAGATATTGACAATCTATCAACGCAAGATTTAAGACCATAAAATCATACGCCGATGATGTGTTACCCACAAGTTACACAGTCCTTTATCTTTAGCATTAATTTTGAACTGAGTTCGTTGTGTAGTTTGCTTGCCAGTACATCATATAATGGAGCTGCAATCACACTTGATTTAATTTTCTTTTCGATTTTAAGGTGTGACATTTCAACAGCTGATGTACTATCATTTCTTCTTTTTCGCACCATGAAATTCTCATTTTCTGAATTTTCTATTGTTTTTGTATTTTTCTGAGGATATATATCCCCCTAAATTTGTGCTTAAAATTGAAAATTTAAAGAACAAATTTACAACCTAAAACTAAGAAAAATATTTTTGTGTTTTTCTAAAACCATTCTCGATTCAAGGACCAATTACGTTCAAAATAAAAAGCATCAGGTTTTGAGCGTACCTCTTTCGCTGATTTTACCTCCATTATCTCCTTTAAAGGAAACATACTCACTGTTTAAGAATTTTAAGATAAACGTATAACAGAGAGATGTCACCTGTCATGTGCGGGGAACAACCTTTATCAACATACCAGTGGTCGTCGACAATCCTCCTTGGATGTCCCTGCACTAAGAAAAGAGATTAGTTAAACATTAGTACCCAGGCCATCGCGGTCCTGGGCACTCCTGAAGCGTCAATGTAAGACACTTCTCTCAAGCACATGTCCTGCTTCTCATTTAGGACTGGTGTAGCTACCGCCTTTGCTTTCCAGACTTGCTTAGGCATAAGAACTGGTTTTGCTACTTTCGGAGTAGCAGCTTTCAGTTTCTTAGGTTGTTTTGATTTCTGTGGAGGAACAACCTTTCGCTTGTTCTTGGCAGCATTCCAGTCTCCATCAGACGGTTTAACTTTGGGATTCATGTTCTTCCTTGCCTTAGGTTTATCAACCTTCATTGTCTTGGAGTAGTAGTTATCCCTAGGCATAACCTTCTGATGTTGTCGATAATAGGGCACATAAGGACGACTTGTGCAGTTCCTTGCAATGTGACCGGATCTTCCACACGTGTAGCATGTCTGCTTCTTTGCATAAGGAGCAGATCCCGGTCTGTTAGATCCCACTGATGAATGTGAGTGATGGGATCTGTTGGATGATTTGTTTGCAGGCTTCTTAAAGTTTCTGCTCTGCTTAGAACATCTTGAACACCCGTGTGAACAAGATTGTGCTTGTGATGATGACTGTCCTTGAGCTTTCTGTTTAACTTCAGGAACCTGTTCAGAAGAGTTAGCATAGGTAGTTTTTCTATGCGGTGGCACATATTTATCGGTCGTGCCATTAACAGATAGCTCAAAAACAGTCTTTTGCACATATGGTATAGCATCTGCAGACAAATTAGACTGTTTCACACAAACACCTGTATTGTTAGTGCAAACAACATCATCCCCCTCAACCTTAACTTCTACCTTTTCTAAATCTGCACATGAAGTAGAAGCATCAGTAACATTCATACATTTAAAATCAGGGACTATTGGCTTTACCACACCTATGCCAATAGTCTTGGATGAGGGATCCTCACATTCTTGTTTAATCTCGACTGGCCTTGAGCACCAAGATTTTTCAGATTCTGGCTCAGTCGAGGGTGTGTCATTTGATTCAGACGAGCCACTTGATTCAGAAACATGTTGTGGCTCTGCTGAATCCCCCGTTGACTCAGCTGCTCTAGAGGACTCACAACTGGATTCACTCGATTCAACTGATACTGATTTCTCAGAGTCGGTTGTTTTGGGTGGTTCACATTTGGAGTCACTTTCAGAAGTTGGTGGGGCAGCTGGTTCAACGGTATGTTGTGCCATGTACTTTTCACAGAGATTTTTGAAAGTTTTCATGAAATCAAACTCAAATGGCACATTTGAGTCTGATTGGTCGGTCGGTTCAGTTTGCTCAATTTCCGGTTCAGTTTCAAAAATGGTTTCTTTTAAGACATCATTCAATTCAGTTGTGTCATTTGAAACTGGAACTTCATCTCTCTTCACATCAAAAACTCTGTCAATTTCTTTATTTTTCTCAAAATTTAATGTCTCAGTCTGCTTTGAAGCATCTTGAGACTTAACAAAAGTTTTTGATGGGGCCTGCTCTTGCTTATGTTGTTTGTTCTTTGGTTTAGAGATTTTTACAGAGACCGATTCAGGTTTGGAAATTTTAACTTGATCCCTCGATGGTCGACTGGTTGGCTCTTCTATTGGAGGACCGTATCCTTTAACAGGCAGAGCCAACAATTCTTCATCCGACATGGGAATTGAGGAATAGTTTTCATTAAAAGGTGGTGGAATTTCCACAAACCCAATTCCCTTATTCCTCACGTCCTTTGGTCTGTACCTTAACTGGGTATTGATCATTTTTTCAACTTTGGGACTGGAACAATCGAACTTTTTAAAATGAAAATCGGCATTTTCAAATTTAGATTTTAAGTCGATCAATTCCGCGGTTAAAGTATCAGACAGTCGTTTGAAGTGTAAATATCGACACTTGTGATCACTCACCTCCTGATGCAAGCGCTTGATATCGAGTTTTTGTTGTTCGACCATTTCTTTATAAGAATTAAATTTCTTTTTAATATCCCAAGTGGCCATTTTCTCGTATTCAAGCTGCTTGTATGCAGAGAGAGTTTCTTCTCTAAAACCTTTAATTTTTAACCTGCATCGTTCAGTGCAACATGATTCAGCTAAAATGTCAGCGTGTACCTCAGATGCGGATGGCACATGGTCATTTTCCATCTGTGCCATGAGAACTTGAGCAGCGTGAGCGGCAGGAGCAGCAGGTGTCACAGGAGCAGCGGGAGCTGTAGGAGCAGCAGGTGTGACAGAAGCAGCGGGAGCGGCAGGAGCAGCGAGAGCGGGTGAGCAGTCAGATTTTGAATTTGAAGATGAAGTGTCAGAGGCAGATGAGCATGTTGTAGCAGAGGTGTTGCTTTGAGTCGTCAGCTTTGCACGCTCAGCATGTTCTTTGACGAGTAAGATTAACTCATCCGACGTCATTTTGGACCAACTTGTTTCTGTGATAATCCAATTGACATACTTAAACCAGCTGCATGTTGGCTCATCTGGAATTCTTTTCAAGGCGTCGAGAAGACTTTTGTTGACCCATCGATTTGACACTATGATTTCAGCAATTTTTATGTCTGACAGTAGTTCGGTAAATCTGCCAATAATTGCTTCCACGGTTTCACCAGGAGTGTAACTGAAACCTTCAAGTCTCTGCTCAAACACCTCACTTTGAGAAGACATTTTAATTTTGAATAGTGATCCCCTAAAAATCTAGACGTTTCACCAAAATTTTAAGACGAGCACCGGGCGTCCAACCGTAGTCAACAGTAAAAATTAGTACACCGTCTAGTCCACCGTAGACAACCGAATCAAACCATATGCCGTAAGGTCGATCCCCCCAAATTAAACTTGTACCCCCAAATAATAATTCTACTACCACTATTATTATTATTATTATTATTATTATTATTATTATTATTATTATTATTATTATTATTATTATTATTATTATTATTATTATTATTATTATTAAAATAATAGTAGTGGTAGTCAAAATGTGAACAAAATGTGAATTGAAATAACACTTCAAACTTCACGTGGCTTTGTCCACAAAGAGACAACACTCCTCAAAATCTCTCACTTTATCACTATAGTCTCACTCTCTCTTTTCTTACCCTGCACCTTATCCTCTCTCATCAGTATCTTTCTTCTTCAATAAATCTGAACCTCCTCTCTCTTTCACTTTACTTTCTCGTGAACCAACAGCAAACCTCTAGATCTGTCCCTCTCTCTCCTCTATAATTTACTTTTCTTTTTCACCAAATCCCTTCCTTCTCTCTCTCACTCAAAACAAATCCAACGCCTCTCTCTCTTCGAACAAAAAAAATCCTTCACTCTCTTTCAAGTCTGTCTATTTTCTCTCTCACTCAAAAATTCTTCAACTCCACACCTCTTCACTTTCTTCAACAAAAACACAAGAAAACACTAACAAAATCCTTAAGAAGTGAAGAGGAAAACAATCACTGATCCGTAATCATACTCAATCGACAAAGAAGATGACGCTAATAAGATCAATCCGTCCATGCAGTGATTTTTCGTGTTAGGATTAAAGTCGAAAATGGGTTTGTTTCTGATGCAGTTTATGTTTTCGGACGGGGTTGTTTTTGGATGTGGGTTTTGGGTTTAAAGTTGCAGGTTGGTGGGTTCATGTATTTTCCGGGTAAGAATGGTTACGGGTTGGGTCGGAGGTGGAAGAAGACGGGTGGAGGAGGTAGGTGGGTTTTAGACGGGTGGAGGTGATGATGTCCGGGTGGTTGATGATGGGTGGTTAAACGGGTATGGTGGTGGTGGAGTTTCGAGGTGGGTATGAGTCCGGGTTCAAGTGTTCGAGTCCGAGTGGGTGTTCGGGATTGATCCGGGTTCAAGTGTTCGAGTAGTGAGTTCGACCTCGAGTGGCTGAGTTCGACCTTGAGAACTGAGTACGACGTGGAGTTCGACCTTGAGTTCGACGAGGTGGTGAGTTTGATCTTGATGCTGAGTTCGAGCTACGGGTCTGAGTTCAACCAAGAGAGCTGAGTTCGACCTTGAGTTCAACCTTGAGTTCAACCTCGAGTTCAACCTTGAGTTCAACCCTGAGTTCAACCCTGAGTTCAACCCTGAGTTCAACCTTGAGTTCGACCTTGAGTTCGACCTTGAGTTCAACCTTGAGTTCAACCTCGAGTTCAACCTCAAGTTCAACCTTGAGTTCAACCTTAAGTTCGACCCTGAGTTCGACCTTGAAGCTGAGTTCGAGTTGATGTCTGAGTTCGAGTGTCCGACCGGTTGGTTTGTGTAGCTGAGTTTCCGACGGGTTTTGCTGATTTCCGGATGTTTCCGGCAGAGTGTAGTTGATAGGTGTAAAATGAGGGACCACCTATGTGAATATAATTTTTTTTTTTTTTTTAAATTTTCAAAACTGATTAAGTGGTTGACCAATCTTTTTCATTAATCAGTGCCGAAAATTGTGCAAACACCAAAACTTTCTCCTAAAACAGATCAAACAACCTCTTTTGAATCTGTTCTTGATGTTCTTCAAGAATTTTAACACAAACAAATCTGCCAAAAATTCTAAAACACCAAAACAAAACTAATTAGAAAAATAAAATTAAAAATTTGAGATGCGAATAACCTGTAAAACTGATAAAACGCAGCAGCATAAACGTCTTCTTTTGATCTTCGAATGATACCGAACCGAGCCTTCGAAAGACTTCTTAGGCTCTGATACCAATTGTAAGTCCAAGATCTTCTCTACCGGGTATCAAACAAACAATCGAGTGCGGAAAACAAGATTGAATGTGAAGATCAAAAGATTAAAATGATGAAAATAATTATATTGCTGCTTCACCTTACACACAATCTCTAGGATTGTCTGGTACAAGGTGGTGGCTCTAGAGTTACAAATGAAAGGTCTAACCCTAACAATGAATCAAACAAAACAATATATAGGGTCCACTAAAGCATTGGCCCACATGGCCTAACCCAAGCCCATTAACTTAAACTAAGCCCAATTAATAAAAACATGCTTAATAAAGACAAGCGTAAACCTACTTAAATATAGCCCAACACTTGTGCATTAATGACCAGCCCGCAATCAAATTCTTCAGCCCACTAGTTAGTCAACGCCCAATATATTCCGTTTATTTTCAGTTAGGGATGGCCTAATCAAGTCTAGAGGTGCATAAAAAAACCGAAACCGGAATTGGAATCGGAAAAAAAAAACCGGAATTGGAACCGAAATAAAAAAAACCGGAACCGGGTATACCCGGAACCGTACCCGACCCTACCCGCCGGGTACGCATAGGGTATAGATTTCTATGTAAAAAATTGGACCCGGATTCGGACCCGATTTATACCCCGGTTGTACCCGGTTTTTTTAAATACCCGGAACCGGGTTGTACCCAGAACCGAATCATAGGAAATCTCATTTGCGCCATAATAGATAATAAGAAATTCCAATTTACATTGTCGTAAGCTTTTTCGAAATCAATTTTTAAAAGAAATGCCCTTCTATTTCGTCTTTTCAACCATTCCATTATTTCGCTTACCACAAGAGGGGCATCAAGAATAAAACGATTTGATAAGAAAGCCGATTGTGATATTGAAATTACACCACCTAACACCTTCTTGAGACGGTTAGCAAGGATTTTGGAAATAACTTTACTAATCATCCCAATAAGAGTAATAGGTCTATAGTCTTTGAGTCCCAAAGGCATTTTAACCTTTTGAATCAAAGTAATAAAAGAAGAAGCACATCGAGTGTTAATCATACTGGTCGCGTGAAACTCCATCATAATCCAGAAAAAAAAAATCCTCTTCCAACAAGCTCCAAAACCTTTTTACAAACCGGAAGTTAAACACATCCGGACCGGGGGCCTTGTCAGACCCGCAATAAAAAACAACATCTTTAATTTCCTGTTTGGAAAATAAAGTAATTAAGAAACCACCCTCTTGTTCATTAATCGAGTTTATACCTGAGCATATCAAATCTAGCCGATTCTTATATTCTTCTTTAAAGTGGCTTCTAAAAAATCGCATAACCTCTTTTTTAACTAAAGTTGGTTTCGAGACCCACTCCCCATTCACTTCAAGACCCGGAATAGCATTCCTAGCCTTTCTCCCATTCACCATGCTATGAAAAAAACCCAGTATTTTCATCCCCAAGAGCCACCCATTTCACTCGAGATTTTTGTCTAATATCCCGAGCTTGATAAAATTCAATCTCTTCGAGGCTCTTCTTACACTCAGACCAAACCCATAAATCTGACTCATCAACATCTTTCTGCTCCATCAACAATTCGATTTCATCCTTCTCACGTCTAAGTCTCTGCTCGTCTTCATTGTCTTTAATTTTACATTTTTTAACCCACCTTTTTAGTTTATCACAAAGTCTCTTCAATTTGAAAAATAAAGTAATATCTGTCGGCCCCTCCGTGTCATCTCCCACTAAAACCGATTGAATATCCTCCTCACACCCAGGTCTATTAAACCACGAGTCAAACCAACGAAATGGTTTTGGCCCGAAGTTCGTACCAACCCTTGAACCTTTCAAGCAACCATAAACTTAACAAAAAAAAGTCAGAAGCCTTCGAGCTGCACCACAAAAACTCCTGACTTGGGGGGCTGATGACGTAGGTAGCCTAAAGCAAAATAAGTTAATAACATTGCACGACTACGCTTGAAAGGTTGAAAGGTACGAAGGTTCAAGGGATCTTAAAGCACTGATCAAAAGATGACTTGTCTTGTCATCAATCTCCTCGGTTAACACAAGCAGCTGTCCATTTCTGGCACATGGAGACGCTGCAATGCTCGGACCGCAGGTCCAAAGCCATCCTCGGCTAAAAGTAGTATGTCCTCAAGTTGCACCAAAATCAAGATAATACTCATACTCAAAAAAGAAGATGCTCCTTCTATAAATCAGATCATCCCCTTACAGATCTGGACACCCTTTTTCTGATTATTCTCACTTACACATCTTCTATTCTTTTTTTATCATACACGTGTGGAGATTCTCTTTACCACACTAACATTTCACTTGAGTTTATAACAACACTTCTGGCTTTGGTCTCACTCAAACCAGAATCATAACACTCAAAATACAATTATCTTGAACCTCGTTCTACGTTTTGTAACGTAGGAGGACACCACAACCTGCGTTAGGCATATCCAAACCTTTTAACCCTTTTACCCTTCCTTGAACCCAGAACTAACGTTAGACCTATATTTGTTGTAGCAACACTGTTTATTTTTAGTTGGTGATTGCCTAATCAAGTCCACATGACATTTTAGTTCTTCAAATATAATCAAATTAAAGCTCATCTCTAACTTTTCCCAACAAATTATTTAAGTTCACCATGAAGTATTTTACAACAATTCCAAAGAAGGAAATCAATCGCAACTTAATTTCTTAGCTAGCTTTTATATTATTTCAATTTATAATACTAATTTAATTTTCAACATTTTCGTGTTTGCTGTATTACTCAACTTCGAATTTAGATTCTTCCATATTAACTTTCAATTCAACTAGAATTAACTAAATATTATGTCATAGAAGTTCATGTGATCATGTGTAATAAAACGTATTAAGTTAACAAATTATATAGCAATATTAATGTTGATGTGTATCTAAAACGCGCCGATCAAACACTAAAATATATACAAAACGAACATATTAACAAGGTGTGTTTCAAAGCACATCACACCCCCACACTTTTTCGTCTCGAAAAAAAATCATATATCTACTCTGCTCAAGACATTATCTCAGACTAACACCCCAGTCGCCTCATCATACCTTAGCTTAGGTCCCAAAGTCATACCCCATTTACATATCAGCATTAGATGTGTTAATTCAGCAAGTTAAATTGATTTCCATTCAAAAACGGAATTAACCTGACTAAACCTAACATGCTTCCGGTTTTTATTCTCATGCAACACACCCCTCACAATGTTCACTCCACTCGGTTTAATATCTGGACTAGCATGTAATGCGCTAGTATCATTCACTCAAAACCAAACATGTAACTCTGGTATCATAGGCTTGTATAACAATCACACCTCAACTATCGACAATGCACATATCTAAAGGACTTACAGGTTTTGGGCTTAGGGTAAAGGTAGGATAGATTTGGCTTTAAGTGGCTAAAATAAAATGGTAAAACCAATATGATTGATAATCCTTATTCACAATACACATAAATAAACACACTTTGGTCATAATTAACCATAACACATACTTCTATTTTTTTTTCTTTTTCCACAAATTAGACCGTGACTAAGGATCTACTGCCAAAACAATCAAGAAACAACTGGTATGTACCGAAAGAGCTGCTTTATGTCGGATTATAATGCTTTTAAAAACAATTTTCAAGACATTTTCAGTTTTTGATTTTTTTCTTTTTTTTTAAGACTAAAAAAATAAATAAAAATGAAATTTCTCCACCCCACACTTGAACGACACATTGTCCTCAATGTGAGCTAGGAATAAAATAAAGCATAAATAAAAATAAAATACAACAGTAAAAGGAACAGACTCCCCTGGATAAGCAATACGCGTATGAGTCCGTTAAATTCCTTCCAATGTCGGCCGTATAGCATTTCATTCGCAGCCGATAAACAAACCTGAAACAAAGAAACAAAAGAAAAAAAACAAACAAATTGGGATGCCTACAACCATTAGTGGTTCCCAGATCATCCCCGCTCGAATGGAGATTGAGTACGAGTAGGGCAATCTATTCTTGCAATTCAAATTATATCAAGCAATCCCATGACTCCAACAAATATTAAACTGACTCAAACACACTCAAAATAAAAATAAGATAAAAAATCAATATACAAAATATACAACAACCATACCTGATGTTCATTCATGGTGGTCTCAAAGAACATTTTCCTACCGAATTCCCAATGTATGTTCGGTAATTGACATGTCGAGTCTTCATCTAATTTCTTATCTTTGACATGTTTGTAAGATCATTAATGGGCCACTTCTCTATATTTTGTCCGGTGTCTTCGATGCTCACCTTCCTCTTATGCCCACTCGAGCCATCATCTTCAACTTTGTCCATTTTGCTCATAAATATGGAAGGATGGTTAGGGTACACCAAAGTTACCCGGTTTACTAGTTCTTCAGCATGTGTGTCTACAAGTGGTTGTACATACGAAGTCACGTCTACTTTAAGGCTTGTAGCTTCCTTTTCTAAGGCTTCATCCGTCACAACCTGGTCCACATGTGTCTCTTCAGCAACTTTTTCAGCTACATCAATGTTAACCATATCCGGTTCAACAGTCAAATCTTTAAGTTCCAAATCTGCTGGCAGTTGACCAACTTGCTTAAATAATGCCTCAACGGTGTGGCCCCGAACTTCATTATCCTTCCGAATTCTCTTAAAATCTTCCCGAATCGCCTTTACATCTTCCTGGACAGCCTTTATGGCCTCTAAGATCTCACTCAGCTGATCATTGCTTCCCTCTTCATTGTTTTGTTGCTGCTGATAACCGTAGTCAACACTCTGGCCTCCATTAACAATCGGATCAGTATTCATGTAGTAATCTGCAGTTTGTTCCATAGATTGATAAATCTTTGGCTTGTAGTATCTTTGCTGACAGTTCTGATATTGTGGCCAATAATATGAGGATGTTAAGCATGAGTCTTCATACTTTTCTAGCCCAAAGATAATACGATCTTTTCGTACATTATATGCTTCAACTCTCTGACGGGCAATTGGACAATCTTGCATCACATGATATGGGCTATCGCAGCACCCACATGCATCATAATCCACCCAGTTCATCCTGAATTGAATTTGCCTGCAAAAACTAACATACCCAGCGTAATACTGAACAAAATAGACAAAAATACAGGACAAGAAAAACAAATATTTTTGGTTTTATAATTAAAAAACAAATAATTAAGCTAAAAACACTAAGCGCGTGAACTCCCCGGCAACGGCGCCATTTTGATCGCGTGTCGAGTGCTAATCAAAAAATATTTTAAAAAACAACTCCTTAGCTACAAGGACTGCAGTATAGGGAGTAGGGTTGTCGAACCACGAGGAGTCTATGGAAAGTGATAATAGCAGATTAAACTAAATGATTAAACTAAATTAATTTTATGAAGTTGATTTGCTGCTTGCTTACAAAAACAAAGTGTTTGATTGAAAAGTAATAAAAAATAATATAATGAAAAACGGACATTCCGGGTTTCTAATTCGGTAATTTTAAAGCTACTTTGTAATTAACCTAGGTTGGGAATCATATAGACATGATCCTGTTTAAATTGTTCAACCCAATTCAATTATCTTAAAACTAAGTACAAAATCAAATTATTCCTAGTGCAAGACAACCAAGAAACGATGATATGTTGTATCAACGGAAAGAAACCAAATGGTCTAGATCAATTAAACATACAATTGAATCCAAAAGAACTTTAAGATGTTCACAAAATTTAATCCAAATACTAGGTATAAAACAGAGTAAAACTAATAAAATAAATGAATCATTCACCCGGAGAGAACCACGAGAAGATTGGCCTTGCATTTTGTTCACCGCGGTTGCTTCCTCTTTCTCTTTTTTCCACCGTCCAATCTTCTTGTGCATGACCTCAAGAAACAGCTGTCGAATAATAATATATCTTTCAATTGTTCCATCTCTCACTCATTTGCCGACTTCCGTTTTTGTTTTCTTGTGCGTTAATGACCAGCCCACAATCAAATTCTTTAGCCCACTAGTTAGTCAAGGCCCAATATATTTCATTTGATGACGTAGGTAACCTATAGAAAAATAAGTTAATAACATTGCATGATGTTAGGACAGAAAGGATTGAGTAAACCACTTTTGCAAACCTTAGGCTAATTCATTCTTCTGCAAATTATTCTAAGTATAGAACTACTGAAGAAAGAAGACAAAAGTACTGAAGAAGATAGATCAGAAGTTCTGAAGTCAAACCAGACAAGTCTACTGAAGACAAACTACTCATCAGTAGTTTGTCATTCATCAGCACTTGTAATAGAATCTTTCCACCGCCCTTATGTTTCAGTAGTTTATTTGTTTATTATTACTTTATCTTTTTGTACAAGTTCCAAGAATGCAACTTGTTGCAGACTTGCTTTTTGATCAAGGTTCATGTATTTGTAAGTCTATAAATAGATGGGTTCATCCCTCTGTTTTAGACATTGATTTTAATTGAAACTGAAATCCTTCAAAGCTCATTATTGTTATTTCTATTTCATTTACTGAGAATCTATTTGAGTATTTATTGTCATTCACATTTAATACTTAGATTCTCATTAAACTTGTCTTTAGTTTTCAAACATCTAGGGGGAGTAATAACTCCTGTTGATAGTGTAGTGCAAATCTGATTGAACTTGCTAAACACATAAGTGTTCACTATCAAGTAAACCATCAAGTGCATTACTGATCCAACAATTGGTATCAGAGCATTGGTTTATCTGATCACATATCAATCTAACACATTGAGAATCAGACACAGGCTCTTATTGATATTCAATAAAGGATTAAAAGTTCACTTTTTTCAACATCCATCACTTTAAGAGATATTTGACAAATCAATACTCTTTAAAATGGATTCACATAATGCTGGTTCTGCCAATAAACTTGCTATGCTAGTCAGAAATGAATACAATATCTGGCAAAGGAGAATGGCACATACATTATCTCAGACCAACACCGGTTGCTGGAAATCTATGATATATGGTCATTATAAACCAGTAAACATTAATCTTGAAACCATGGTTGCAAAAGTCGCTAGGCGCTCCCTAGTCGGAGTCGGGAGTACTCGGGGAGTTCTCGACCTAGTCGGAGAGTACTCGGGGAGTACTCGGCCTAGGCGTAGGGTATTCGGTCCTCGGCGACCTACCTTGTAGCGATTACTCGGGGAGTACTCGGCCTTCAAGACCTTGAGACCTACCTATAGTAGAAATACCAAAAGACCCAAAGGACTATACAGAAGATGACTTCCTAAAACTTGAGCTTGATGCTAAAGCTTTCTCTATGTTGGCAATGGCACTCCCAAATGAAATCTACTCTGGACTATTACATTGTGATAGTGCCAAAGAGCTTTGGGACTGCCTAAAAGAATAGTTTGGAGGAACTGAAGAGGTGATTGCCAACACTTGAGAAATCCTGGCTCAACAATATGAAACATTTGCTCACATAAATGGGGAAACTTTAACTCAACAATTTGAAAGATTCTCCTCATTAATATCTGAGCTAAAATTAAATGGTCAGACCTATACAACTGTATCTATGCTTCGTAGATTTTTAAGGTCTTTACCTGAAAAATGGGAAACATATTCTATAGTCCTCAGATCTTCACCAGACTTTAGCTCCCTCACTCTTACACAATTACATAGGAGATTGCTAACTTTTGAAAGAGAAATCGATCAAAAGAAGAAATTGCAAAGTTCTGATAAAACTGTTGATGACTATCTACCAGGTAGTACAACACTATTGGGACAAGACTCACCTACTTGTTCAAATAGCTTTGGATCTTTTGACCACATTGACATAACTGCTGGGATCTCATCAGAAAGATCATTCCCAGGTTATGACAATGATGAATATAGTCAAACTGCTGATAACATGTGTTTTATCATGGATGATTTAAAAAATTTCAGCAGTGATGACTTAGAAGAAATGGACATCTTACATCAACTGGCCATGTTAAGTATAAAAACAAACAAATTTTATAAAAGGTCAGGAAGGAAATTTCCAGGACTAAACAGTTCTACACAAATTGGTTTTGACAAATCTAAGCTTAGATGTCATAAGTGTCAAAAGTTGGGGCACTTTGCTAGAGAGTGTAGAAGTTCTAGCTATAACCAATCTCAGTCTGGAAATCAGTTTAACCCTAGTTAATAGGAATAATGGAACACAAGGAAGTGCACATTTTGTACAGGCACAAGCTCCACAAATCCAATATGTGCCACAAATACAATATGTACAGATGCCTGCTCAACAGATGCAGAGCCAACAATCAATCCCTTCCATTCCAGTTGCTCAACAACCTCAACAAACTCAGCAACCCTCACAACAAAGTTTGTTCACCTCAGGGTATGTTGACTGGAGCAGTCTTCCTTTTGACACTACTGAGTGCAATCCTAATGCAGACAACAAAATGTTTGACATCAACTGGGGAGAACCTGACAATGGCAGAAAGAATTTTGCCTTAATGGTATTTGAGGGCTGCACCTCAAAATCTGCCCTGTCTCAGGTATCAAAAGAATCTTTAACAAAACTTTGTTCAACTTCATGTAAAGAATCTTTTGCTCTTATAAGAGAGACCAATGTGCATTTACAAGGGAAAGCAAATGACTCTGAGAGAAAATTTACTCATATGAAATGTGATTTAGAAAGAAAACTTGCTGCAAAGGCAAAAGAAAATTCTAAATTGACTAACAATGCTATTGAAACCCAAGCACAACTTAAAATCATGATAGAAGACCTAGGAAATGTCAGAAAAGAGCTTGCTGACACCAAGGTTGTTTGTGAAAAATGAGTAGAATCTTGTAAAGGGTACCAACTGCTGCTTAACAAACAAAGTGAATCAAATGTTAGGTTTGGCATAGGGTACAATCACACTGAAACACCAACTAATATTTTCCCCAAAACTACTGAAGATGGGAGAAAATTTGTTTCAGATGAAACTTCTGAAGAGAAAGAATGCACATCTTTTCATGAAAACTTTCTAAAAACTCACAAAGAAAGTTCTTCAGAAGTATTGATAAAATCTGACTTTAAGTCATCAGTAGTTTCATCTACATCAGGTGTTGAGAACCTGAAAACTACTGATGACCTAAAATAAATCAAAACAGTCAGAAATTTGCCTTCAAATGAAAAAGAAAAGGCAAAAGAATGTGAAATCTGTGGTTTGTTTAACCACAAGACAGAATTTTGTAGATACAGAAAAGGAATTCAGTATAACAAGAAAATTTCACAACTGGTTGTGGGAAAACAACTCAAAAATGATTTTGAAGAAACTTTTTCTCCCAAGAAACAACAACCAGTCTACACCTTTTCTCAGAATAAGATGAAATCTCAAAAAAGTCTTTTTTCTCAAAATTCTCTTTCAATAGTTAGACCTACATCATCAGCAGTTTCACAAACTGCTGAGATTAAAGATCTCATGTATATGGTACAACTACTGATGACCAAGGTTGATGGTGGTCCTCAAAAGGATACCACCATTGCTCTTAATGAAAAATCCATTGCCAAAAAGACATGGATTCCTCAACCTGGTCAAGAACAAACTGTTAATGTTCTCAAGAGGAAACCCAAAGCCAAACTGGCTTGGGTTCCAAAATCTAACTAATTTGCTACTTTGTGCAGAGGGTCTCCAGAGGCTTAAATAGCATTTGGTATGTTGACAGTGGAGGCTCAATGCACATGACAGGATGCAGATACCTGATAAACAACTTTATCAGTCAAAGAGAAGGATCTGTATCCTTTGGGAACAATGCCATGGGATATGTGCTAGGACATGGCAATGTCTCTTCTGGCAAAATACAGTTTGACAAGGCCAATTTGGTTGAAAACCTTGAGTACAACTTGCTGAGTGTGTCACAAATGTGTGATAAAGGATATTCTTCCATTTTCACAAAAACATCATGCAAGATCATATCACCAAAAGGCCAGAAGTTGATAGAGAAGATCATTGAAGATCATACTTTGTTGATAGCCAAAAGATGTGGCAATGTCTATGCAGTGGACATTGAAAAGGACAAAGTACTGAACAACATTGCATGTTTCTTCTCAAAGGCATCAACTTCAGAGACTGATCTCTGGCACAGTAGACTTGGCCATGTGAACATTAAAACCATAATTAAAGTCACAAAAATGGGCTTGGTCAGAGGTCTACCCTTGAAAGTATACCAGTGTCAAGAACACTATGTATCCTGTTTAAAGGGAAAGCAGCATAAGTCCTCCTATAAGTCTATTGAAGAATAAAAAACAACTGCATGTCTTCAACTACTCCATATGGACTTATTTGGGCCAGTAAAAATCATGAGCCTTGGTAAGAAGAAGTACTGCTTGGTCATCATTAATGACTATTCAAGATTCATATGGGTATTCTTCTTATTTTCCAAGGATGAGGCAGCTGAAATCATCAAGTTCTTCATTCTACAAGTCGAGAAACAATATTCTCTATCTGTCAAAGCCATTAGAAGTGATAATGGGACAGAGTTCACGAACAAAACTCTGGATGAATTTTGTTTGTCTAAAGGGATTATTAGACAATTCAGTGTTCCCAGAACTCCTGAACAAAATGGTGTGGTAAAAAGGAAGAACAGAACATTAATTGAGGCAGCAAGAACTATGTTAGCTGATGCAGGCCTACCATTGTATTTCTGGGCAGAAGCAGTTAACACTGCATGTTATGTTCAAAATAGAGTCCTTGTCAACAAGAGACACTCCAAAACTGCCTATGAAGTTCTTTATGGCATGAAGCCCCTTATCTCCTTTTTCAGGGCTTTTGGATGTCAATGTTTCATTCTAAACATTAAAAACTCTATTTCAATGTTTGCTGCTAAAGTTGATTCAGGTTATTTTCTTGGTTATTCTTCCACTAGAAAATCCTACAAGGTTTTTAACTAAAGAACCAAGATAGTAGAAGAAATACTGAATGTCAAGTTCAATGGATTAAAGCACACTCTTATTCCAGCACATCCTGCTGAACTCTTTGACCTTGACAGCTTCCATTTCGGACCTAAAAAGACTGTCACTTCATCTAAACCTACTTATTATGGTGATCAGAGGTTTGATGATGAGGATCCAGCACCATGGACTCCTAATACAGTCATTAAATCAACTTTCAAACCTTTAGAAGTTTCGCAAACTTCTGATTCAACAACTGCTGCTGTACAAACTCAAACATCTCATTCAGCTCCTACAACTACTGAAGATGTTCAAACAGCTGAACCAAACATTATAAACCTCAGTGGTTTGTTTGATGAAGTATAAGAGCCACCTACACCTGTCAGTGGTTTACAACAACTGATTGAACACAAAGATCATCCATTGGAACAAATCATGGGTGATATTGAATCAGGTGTTCTCATAAGAAACCAGCTTTCCAACTTTTGCTTCTTCTCAGCATTCATTTCTTATTTGGAACCTAAGAAGTACCAAGAATCCCTCAAAGACAACAATTGGGTAGAAGCTATGCAAGATGAGTTGCTTCAATTCTAGAAGCAACAGGTTTGGGAAATCTGTCCTTTACCACCAAACAAGCTACCAATTGGCACAAGATGGGTTTTTAGGAACAAACAAGATGAGGCTGGTATGATTATTAAGAACAAGGCAAGACTGGTGGTACAAGGTTACTCTCAAGAAGAAGGAATTGATTATGATGAAACCTTTGCTCCAGTTGCAAGACTTGAAGCCATCAGGTTATTTCTGGCCTATGCCATTTCCAACAAAATAAAAGTTTTTCAAATGGATGTTAAAAGTGCATTTTTGTATGGAAAGATCAAAGAGGAAGTGTATGTTTGTCAGCCACCTGGGTTTGAGGATCCTTCTCATCCTGAGTGGGTGTACAAGCTTGACAAAGCTCTTTATGGGCTAAAACAGGCTCTAAGAGCCTGGTATGAAACACTTTCCAACTTTTTGCTCAAAAATAAGTTTACAAGAGGCTCCATTGATAAAACTCTTTTCTTTAAAAATGTTGGAAATCATGTCTTACTTGTTCAAATTTATGTTGATGATATCATATTTGGTTCAACAAACACAAAACTGTGTGATGAATTTAAGAAACTCATGCAATCAAAATTTGAGATGAGTATAATGGGAGAACTGCAGTACTTTTTAGGACTGCAGATTAAACAACAAACAAATGGAACTTTTATACATCAATCTAAATATGTTAAAGAATTATTGAACAAATTTTCTTTACAAAACTGTAAATCATGTTCCACTCCCATGACACCTACCACACAAGTTGAACCAGATGATCAAGGAAAACAGGTTGAGCAAACCATGTATAGTGTATGATAGGTTCCCTTTTATATCTAACTACTTCTAGACCAGAAATTATGTTTTCAACATGTGTCTGTGCTAGATATCAATCAGCTCCTAGGGAATCACACCTAATTACAGTCAAAAGAATCTTCAGATATCTGAAAGGAACTCCCACACTTGGAATTTGGTATCCTGCTTCTAGCAATACCAAGTTATCAGCTTTTTCAGATAGTGACTATGCAGGGTGCAAAATGTCAAGAAAATCAACATCTGGTGGTTGTCAATTCTTGGGAAACTGTCTAGTGTCCTGGCAATCAAAGAAGCAAACATTTGTTACAACTTCAACTGCTGAAGCTGAATACATTGCAGCTGCAAGTTGTACATCACAGATACAATGGCTCCAATATCAACTTCTTGATTATGGAATCAAAGAGACAAGACACCATTTCTTGTAGACAGTAAATCTGCCATTAGCATCATTCAAAATCCTGTTCAGTTCTCAAAGACTAAACATATTGAAATCAGGTATCATTTCATAAGGGATTGCTATGAAAAAGGCAAGATTGAAGTGAAGCATGTGACAACAGCTAATCAAATAGCTGACATATTCACTAAACCCCTTGACACATCAACATTTCAGAAGTTAGTATCCATGCTTGGGATGCTAAATTTGTAAGTGTTTCTTTTACTTTTCTGCACATATTTTATTTTTCACTTACATCTGTTTTTAGTCCAAAACTTCTGAAAAACAAAAGGAGAGAAACTACTGATGAACAAAACATCAGTATGGGAATATTTTCTAAAAAATGATTAACTTCTGATAAAATAATCTTCAGAAGTTATGAATAAAGTGTTTATAAAACTTTCTCATCAGTTTTTAACAAACTACTATAGAGAAAATGGGAACTACTGATGATAGTTGTTCTTCATTAGCAGTTTTGTCATTAAGGGTAAATCAGACATTTCCCACTTCAGAAGTTTGACCTAGGGCGGTTATAAACTTCTGATAAACACCTTTTCCAACACTTATCCTTTCAAAAAGCAAAATTCCCTCCTTCTCTCTCAAAACACTCTCAAACCCTTAACCTACAAACAAAAACACTGTTCGATCCACCCACACACAAACCACATGGCTCTTACACTAAAACAGGGACACAATCAAAGAGGCTACTTTGAGAAACATGAAGCCTGGTCCCAATACGACGAAATCATTGCTTTAGTCGTCAAATCCCAATGCTTCACTGCCTTCACCGTTGATCCTCCAATCTATACTGAAACTCTCAATGAGTTCTGGGCGAATGCAGAGACGGTGATTGTGAATGATCAAGTGATTTCCCTCAAATCAACCATCCAAGGGAAAACAATGGCAATCACACCAGCAACCTTGGGAATTAGACTGGGTCTAGATGATGTGGATGCCCCAGATCAATTTCCAAACTCTGAAATTCATCTGACCATGACAGAGTGTGGTTACCAAGGTACTCTCTCACATGCTACTATTTTTAAGAAATTTTGTGAACCTAAGTACAAACTTTTGTTTCATTACATCATCATGTGTTTGAGTCCAAAAACTGGATCTTATGATCAGATGCCCTCTACTTTTCAACCTATTTTTCATTCCATTGTGAATGAAACAAAATTCAGGGCATCAGCACTTTTCTTTAATGAGTTGGTGTTGCATCACCAAAACTCTAAAAAGAAGTTTTTGTTGTATCCAAGGTTCATTATGCAATGCATAATTAAAGAACTTGGAGAAGAGGTGCTTGTGGGTAAAACTACTGTTTTAAACCCATTAACCTCACAAGCATACTCTAGGCATAATAAACCGGCTGCCTGGCCAGAAGATGACCAAGGGGAACAAACAACAGTCCCCATGGAACCCTCATATTCCAAACCCTCACCCAAAAAGGCCAAGAAAACAAAACAACAAAAACAAAAACCCACCAGCCTTAAAAGAAAGGCAGTTCAGGAAGTTGAGATGCCTGAACTTGCCAATGTGTAATCTGCACTTGACAAAGATGTGACTTAAACATCCTCTCAGTCTCATCCATCTCAAACCCCCACAAGAGCACCAATCACAATTCTCTTCAAAAGAAAGAAATTCAAGAAAACCTACCAATTGGCCATTCTTTTGAAACTGCTGAACCTTTACCGCAAACTTCTGAACCTGAAACCATAGAAATTGCCAAACTTCTCTCTGGGCTAAAAGAGATTATCCCATTAGAACATGTCAGTCCCCAACAACCACATCAAACAGGGGACATACCATCAGACTATGACATGAATTTGGATATCTATAGCCCTAACCCAAGAGATGAGGATGAACCAGGGTTTCTAAGCCCATACTTAGAGACCTTAGGAACATTTGAGGCTGCTACTACTCATTTACCACCCAGTGGTGCATCTGAGGACAGAAGTAACATTTCTAAGACCTCATTTGTGGCAATTACTGATGAAGGCTTAATGCCTGAGGTAGGAAATCCTCTGAACCAAGAACAAGAGGTTCATGAGACAATTGGGTTGGGCCCAGCTCATGATATAACTGATACTGTCCTCATTGAGGATGTTATCAGGGATTCAGATGATTCCATTGATTTGGATGATGATTCACACTCCACCAAACATGAATTGACGGCTGCTAGTGAAGGTCCTGCACTTGGTGTCTCTAAGCTCAAAGAGTTGGTCACACCAGATCAGGTTAAAGTCCACTTAATCCTGATTCTCTTAAAGTGGCATCTTCAGTACATCCTGAAGATCACATAAAAACACACCCCTCACTAAAAATGCCTACCCAATCCCCTAGGTCATCAAGCATAGATCTGAACCAACTATGCAGCCCAGATGGTGCCCTATACAAGATGATGAACACCCTCATTTCCAATCACCTTAAATCTTACACAACTGCTTGGGAGTTGAAAGCCACAAATCAATTTGAGGTGATTAACAAGAAACTTGGTGAGTTGTCCAACAAGATTGACAACAACTCAAGACAGCTTGCTGAACTCACTGGTAGAACTTCTCAACCTGGCAGGCTTCCAGAAGTGGATGAAGCCAAAAAGGGGGAGAAGACTAAGGAACCAAAGGAGTCACTGGGAGCCAGGATAAAGGCAAGAGTGGCTCTACAACAACAACAACTGCTAGAAAAACCCCAGAAACAAAAGGAAGATCAACAAAGGCTTGTTTCAAGAACTGAAGTTGAAGCTGAAACTTCCCAAGGCCATAATGAAGAAACTGCTGAAGACTCTGAAAGTACTGAAGACAATCCTTCAGTAGTTGACACTTTTGTCAATACTTAAGCAGTTAACACTTCCAACATACAAACAACTGAAGAGCCTTCCAAACCAACACAACAACAACAACAACCAACTCCTATTCCAAGGCCTACAACAACTCAAATGGCTGTGCTAAGCCCTTCTCCAATTTCAATGTCCAAAGAATTACTAGAGAAGAGCTTACTTGCAGCCCAAAGAAAGGCTAAGGAAGAAGAGATCTGGAACAACCTGGAAGCAAGGGAAGACTTGAGCTTAAATGAAAAGCTTCAAGCCTATGAAGCAGAGTTGAATAGACAAGTTGAAACAGAAAGAATTGCTGAAGAAGACAAAAGACAACAACTGGTGTCTTTTATAACAAAGAACAGCAAAACAAAAGCCTATTCACTCAAAGGGCTCTCAATGGATGAGCTAACTAGAAGAGCTCAACTTGTTGCTGACAAGACTGCAACAGAGAAAGATAGAAAAGCCAAGAGAGCATAGATAATTTAAGAACTGGTAGCTAATAACTATGGTTCAAAAGCCCCAGTGTCAAAGTGGAGAGAAGACAAACTACTGGACACATACAAAAGATACAAGGATGACAAGGCTGCAAATCCAGGGAAGTACAAAACTTCTGAAGTGTCAACTTCAGTAGTTAGAACTTCTGGTGTCAAACAAAGACCAGCTACCAAGAGAAAACCATAGGACAATACAAAGACTGATTTCAAGATGGTGTTGCTAGAAGGCAACATAGTTGTACACGGAGACTTTTATATTGAAGAAAAACCTCTGATAACACAGTTTAGGGATCCTTCAACATTTACTTACCAAATCCAAAAGACTGTAACTGACAAACTGCACACAAAGGTAATTACTGAACATCATTTACCTACTTTTAAATTACCTGATGTGGTGAAAACAGAAGAAAGAAGTGAATCCCACCTGAGAGTCACAGAAATAGAGAACATCCAACAATCAGGAACATCCCAGGGATCCAGCATGGTCCCTTATACTTCATATTTTGACAAATCTAAAGTACTGATCATCAGATGGTCCTTTACAGATTCCAACTCAGTATTGGTGACAAGAAGAGATCTTACAAGCAAGGCCTTCAAATCCATGAATGAACTAAGAAATCTATCAACATAAGACTTGCTTACAATTCAACATCTAGAACCTTAATTGAAGAATTCCATGTTCAAAGAAATATGGAAGATAGTTGAAGAAAGAAGAAGAAAGCAATAAGGAATTAGATAAGGTTTTGGCTTCATCAATCTAGGGGGAGATTGTTAGGACATTTTCCTACCGAATTCCCAATGTATGTTCGGTAATTGACATGTCGAGTCTTCATCTAATTTCTTATCTTTGACATGTTTGTAAAATCATTAATGGGCCACTTCTCTATATTTTGTCCGGTGTCTTCGATGCTCACCTTCCTCTTATGCCCACTCGAGCCATCATCTTCAACTTTGTCCATTTTGCTCATAAATATGGAAGGATGGTTAGGATACGCCAAGGTTACCCGGTTTACTAGTTCTTCAGCAGGTGTGTCTACAAGTGGTTGTACATACGAAGTCACGTCTACTTTAAGGCTTGTAGCTTCCTCTTCTAAGGCTTCATTCGTCACAACCTGGTCCACATGTGCCTCTTCAGCAACTTTTTCAGGTACATCAACGTTAACCATATCCGGTTCAACAGTCAAATCTTTAAGTTCCAAATCTGCTGGCAGTTGACCAACTTGCTTAAATAATGCCTCAACTGTGTGGTCCCGAACTTCATTATCCTTCCGAATTCTTTTAAAATCTTCCCGAATCGCCTTTACATCTTCCTGGACAGCCTTTATGCCCTCTAAGATCTCACTCAGCTGATCATTGCTTCCCTCTTCATTGTTTTGTTGCTGCTGATAACCGTAGTCAACACTCTGGCCTCCATTAACGGATCAGTATTCATGTAGTAATCTGCAGTTTGTTCCATAGGTTGATAAATCTTTGGCTTGTAGTATCTTTGCTGACAGTTCTGATATTGTGGCCAATAATATGAGGATGATAAGTATGAGTCTTCATACTTTTCTAGCCCAAAGATAATACGATCTTTTCGTACATTATATGCTTCAACTCTCTGACGGGCAATTGGACAATCTTGCATCACATGATATGGGCTCTCGCAGCACCCACATGCATCATAATCCACCCAGTTCATCCTGAATTGAATTTGCCTGCAAAAACTAACATACCCAGCGTAATACTGAACAAAATAGACAAAAATACAGGACAAGAAAAACAAATATATTTGGTTTTATAATTAAAAAAACAAATAATTAAGCTAAAAACACTAAGCGCACGAACTCCCCGGCAACGGCGCCATTTTGATCGCGTGTCGAGTGCTAATCAAAAAATATTTTAAAAAACAACTCCTTAGCATCAAGGATTGCAGTATAGGGAGTAGGGTTGTCGAACCACGAGGAGTCTATGGAAAGTGTTAATAGCAATTTATAGATTAAACTAAATGATTAAACTAAATTAATTTTATGAAGTTGATTTGCTGCTTGCTTACAAAAACAAAGTGTTTGATTGAAAAGTAATAAAAAATAATATAATGAAAAACGGACATTCCGGGTTTCTAATTGGTAATTTTAAGGCTACTTTGTAATTAACCTAGGTTGGGAATCATATAGACATGATCTCGTTTAAATTGTTCAACCCAATTCAATTATCTTAACACTAAGTACAATGTCTAATTATTCCTAGTGCAAGACAACCAAGAAACGATGATATGTTGTATCAATGCAAAGAAACCAAATTGTCTAGATCAGACAAACATACAATTGAATCCAAAAGAACTTTAAGATGTTCACAAAATTCAATCCAAATACTAGGTATAAAACAGAGTAAAACTAATAAAATAAATGAATCATTCACCCGGAGAGAACCGCGAGAAGATTGGCCTTGCATTTTGTTCACCGCGGTTGCTTCCTCTTTCTCTTTTTTCCACCGTCCAATCTTCTTGTGCGTGACCTCAAGAAATAGTTGTCGAATAATAGTATATCTTTCAATTGTTCCATCTCTCACTCAATTGCCGACTTCCGTTTTTGTTTTCTTATGCGTTAATGACCAGCCCACAATCAAATTCTTTAGCCCACTAGTTAGTCAAGGCCCAATATATTCCATTTGATGACGTAGGTAACCAAAAGAAAAATAAGTTAATAACATTGCATGATGTTAGGACAGAAAGGATTGAGGAAACCACTTTTGCAAACCTTAGGCTAATTCATTCTTCTGCAAATTATACTAAGTATAGAACTATTGAAGAAAGAAGACAAAAGTACTGAAGAAGATAGATCAGAAGTTTTGAAGTCAAACCAGACAAGTCTACTGAAGAACTACTGAAGACAAACTACTCATCAGTAGTTTGTCATTCATCAGCACTTGTAATAGAATCTTTCCACCGCCCTTATGTTTCAGTAGTTTATTTGTTTATTATTACTTTATCGTTTTGTACAAGTTCCAAGAATGCAACTTGTTGTAGACTTGTTTTCTGATCAAGGTTCGTGTATTTGTAAGTCTATAAATAGATGGGTTCATCCCTCTATTTTAGACATCGATTTTAATTGAAACTGAAATCCTTCAAAGCTCATTATTGTTATTTCCATTTCATTTACTGAGAATCTATTTGAGTATTTATTGTCATTCACATTCAATACTTTGATTCTCATTAAACTTGTCTTTAGTTTTCAAACATCCAAGGGGAGTAATAACTCCTGTTGATAGTGTAACTTTACTTACTTATTCCGCTGTGCAAATCTGATTTAACTTGCTAAACATATAAGTGTTCACTAGCAAGTAAACCATCAAGAGCATTACTGATCCAACACATGACTACGCTTGAAATGTTGAAAGGTAAGAAGGTTCAAGGGATTGTAAAGCACTGATCAAAAGATGACTTGTCTTGTCATCAATCTCCTCGGTTAACACAAGCAGCTGTCCATATCTGGCACATGGAGACACTGCAATGCTCGGACTGCTGGTCCAAAGCCATCCTCGGCTAAAAGTGGTACGTCCTCAAGTTGCACCACAAATCAAGATAATACTCATACTCAAAGAAGAAGATGTTCCTTCTATAAAAAAGATCATCCCCTTATAGATCTGGACACCCTTTTTCTGATTATTCTCACTTACACATCTTCTATTATTTTTGATCATACACGTGTGGAGATTCTCTCTACCACACTAACATTTCACTTGAGTTTATAACAACACTTCTGGCTCGGAGTCTCACTCAAACCAGAATCATAACACTCAAAATACAATTATCTTGAACCTCCTTCTACATTTTGCAACGTAGGAGGACACCACGACCTGCGTTAGGCAGATCGGAACCCTTTAACCCTTTTACCCTTCGTTGGACCCAGAACCAACGTTAGACCTATATTTGTTGTAGCAACAAGTGGGCGCCCACCGTGGGGCTGCGCCATTGTTTCCTTTCAAAATCAATTGTGTAGCTCCAACTCTTCGATATGTCTGACCCTGAGTCCCTGAAAGAAGTGAACCAGATCTCTCCGATCACGGATCAAACTTCTCTTAATAGATCTGTGTCATTTTCTACTGCCGGAGGTACCCCCACCGATGCTCTGTCCCAAGAGTTCGCACTCTTTCAAACTCCAACTCCTACTCGCTCAAGGGTGCCATCTCCTTTTCCTAACACTATACGTACACCTGAACGTATAGATCTCACCGCTGAAGGAGTTGCAAGTCATTTTTTACAACTCAGATCTCTCCTGAATCATCATGTTATCAAAGAAAAGGAAAAGGGGGTCCGGATCCGGCTAGACTATAATGAGGAGGAACCATCACTCTCTCCCGGACCACCTCGTCCCCCTCATGTTACTTCCTCAGGTCCTCAACCTGCTCCTCACAACTACGGAGCCGAGCCCAGCATGGTGTTTCCTACACCTTATCAGGCAGTAAGGCCGAGTCCTACTGCTTTCCCTTTGTTCACACCCTAAGCTGCCACCTCCGGTGCACCCATTAGGCATGAACTTACCTTGGAACAACTTCTACAATCACCAGCCACAAGCATTCCACCCCTAACCACTACCTCGTGGGAGCATGCCATGGCTTCTCTACCCAAGGCTCACAGTGCCTCCATGAGCATACCCATGGGAACAATCAACATGGTTGCACCTGAAAAGCCTCCAAGGCTTCAACCTCATGCCTCACATGATAGCTCACTTTCCCTGGCAACAACTCATCAGCCAAGCCATTACTGCCCAACAAGTAAACACCGATGGGAACAACAACACAAGGGTGGAAAATAACATAAATCAGCCATATAAGCCTAGTAGCCTGTCTTGTTTCTCCCAAGAAATAGCAGACTATGACTTCCCAACTAAACTAAAGATGACAGCCCACATAAGAACCTATGATGGAACTGAAGGCCCTGAAGACCATCTACAAATCTTCTCCGGGGTGGCCCGGATGGAAAAATGGAGTAACCCCGAATGTTGCCTCATGTTCATGCAAACCCTTGTTGGATCAGCCCGTATTTGGTTTAATGACCTGCCTGCTGGAAGCATCAAATCCTTCAACGATTTGGGTAAAGGATTTCTGGCCAACTTCTCACAATAGAGACGTTGTGTCAAGGACGCCACAGTTATCTTCCAGATCAAGCAAAAAGACGATGAAAGCCTTAAAAGCTTCATCGAACGATGTGAAAAAGAAGGTCTTACTTATGTGGGGGCAGATGAGAAAATGAAGGTTGCAGGGTTTATGAACGCCACCAACTCCAAATATCTCACCAGAGACTTCAACAAGAGTCTCCTGAAAAGCCTTGAAGAAGCCCTGGAAAGGGTTGAAGCTCATATCCGAGGGGAAGAGGTTGTGGACATCAAGGAACAGAGAAAGAGGGTTGCCAGAGAAAGAGGGCTGCCAACTGGAGAAGTGCTAGCCCAAGCAGAAAAAGAGGCAGCTACGGAACCTATGACAGAACATCCAGAGGATCTAAGTCTTGAAGGTCTGAAGGAAGGAACCCTCCAAACAGAGATCGAGCCATAAACTTCACAGCTCTAACCAAAACCCCTCAAGAAATCTTGGCAACAAAAGAAGTTAAACACACCTTCTGACCTCCTCGTCCCCTACCAAAAAGAAAAAGAAACAAAAGTTCCAACCAATAGTGTAAGTTCCATGAAGAGAAGGGACATCACACCAATGATTGTTTCCAGCTCAAGAAAAGGATCGAGGAAGCCATTAAGTCCAGAGAACTAGCTCATCTAGTGAAAGGAGTCAAAGAAAACATAGTTGAAGGTAAAAAGAAAGAAGTCAACATGGTCCTAGTTGAACAAGAAACTCCCAACAAGCGTCAAAAGTTGGAAGCTTGGGAGCATCAAAGTGTTTGATGTCCCTCAACCAAAGAGGAAAAATGCTATGATCCTCTGGTCCTCGAAGCCTTCATAGGTTCAATCAAGACACAAAGGGCCTACATTGACACCGGAGCAGCAACCGAGATCATGTTTGAAAAATGCTTCAACCTTCTAAGCCTAGATGAATGCTCCAAGCTTCAACCATCTGAATCCTCCATCAAGGGCATAGCTGACATACCCATAAAACCCTTGGGGGAAATAACACTTGATGTTAGCTTTTCCGATGGGAAGATTCTGAGAACCGAGCCACTCACCTTTATTGTCCTCAACTTACCTTCCAGTTACGACGTTATCATCATGAGACCAAGAGTGGTAACTTTTGACATGACAATCTCTATCAGCCAAAAACGTATCAAGTTCCCAACAAGAGATGGAATCGCAACCCTCCAACCCTCTGCAGCAGTACTAATGGTAAATGAGGATGAAGGTGAAAGAAGCAAGCTAGGCTTAAGCATCAACTCGAAATACCCCGAGAAAAGAGTCCGGGTCAATACAGACCTCCCCAAAGAAACAATGCTGACGTCTTTGCTTGGTGTCCTAGTGACATGACAGGCATTCCGCGAGAAGTCGCCAAACATGAGCTCAAAATCCCTTCCAATGTCAAGCCAGTTGTCCAAAAAAAACGAAGTCTTGCTCCGGAAAGAAGCAAAGCTGCTTGCCAAGAGGTTGACAAACTCGTCGAAGCAGGGATCCTCCAAGATGTTAAGTATCAATCATGGGTTGCAAACCCGGTGATGGTTCGAAAGCCTGATGAATCTTGGAGGATGTGCATAGATGTCAAAGACCTCAACAAAGCATGTCCCAAAAGGCTGCTATCCATTACCTGAGGTTGATCTGAAAGCTGACTCACTTACAGGCTTTCCCTTCAAATGTTTGCTGGACGCCTATAAAGGTTACCACCAGATACAAATGAAGGAGGAAGACGAAGAAAAAACAGCTTTTCATACTAACAAAGGTATCTTTTGTTATAAAAAAAATGCCTTTTGGTTTAAAAAACGCAGGGGCCACTTATCAAAGGTTGGTTGACAAAGCATTTGCCAATCAAATCGGCAAAAAACATGGAAGCTTATGTCGATGACCTGGTCATCAAAAGCAATACTGAAGACCAAATGCTGAAAGACATACAAGAAACGTTCAACAACCTCAGAGAAATCAACATGAAGCTCAACCCTGTAAAATGTTCATTTGGCTTTGAAGAAGGAAAATTATTGGGACACATTGTAGGGAAGAAAAGCATAAAAGCCAAACCCAACGAAATTCGAGTTGTTCTAAACATGAAGTCTCCTCAGACAAATAAGGAAGTAGAAAGCTTGAATGGCAATCTTGCTGCCTTGAAGCATTTCATGTCCAAATTAGCTGAAAGATCCCTACCCTTCTTCAAGACCCTTAAAGGCTGCACTGATAAGAAAGATTTTAGATGGACAAAGGAAGCCGAGGAAGCCTTCACCCAAATGAAGCAACATCTTGCTTCCCTTCCCACCATTGCAGCTCCTGAAACAGGGGAAATGATCTCTATCTATCTTTCTATTACTAATGAAGCCCTCAGCGTTGTCCTCACCATTGAACGAGACAAAGCTCAGGTACCTGTTTACTTCTTCGGTAAATCTTTAAAGTTAGCAGAGGTCAAGTACCCTCCTTTGGAAAAACTAGCCTTGGATCTTGTGCAAACGGCTAGAAGGCTTCGAAGGTACTTTCAAGCACACCCGATACAAGTGGTCACCGACCAACCCATCAAGAGTGTGCTTGAAAAGCCTGAAACCTCGGGACGACTGGCCAAGTGGGTTGTCGAACTAGGCGAACACAAAATTACCTACGTCCCGAGAAAAACAATAAAAGCACAAATACTTGCTAATTTCATCATTGAAATTCCAAAGGAAGATGTGGCCGAAGTTAACATCACAACCAATGAACTCCCTGAAGGATCAGGGGCAGGTCTTGTTTTAGTTAACCCTGAAGGGTTGGAATTCACATATGCTCTTCGTTTGGAATTTCAGACAACCAACAATGAAGCAGAATACGAAGCCCTGATAGCATGATTAAAGCTTGCAAAAAAGATGATCGTTCAAAAGCTTCAAGTATTCACTGATTCACTCCTGGTCTCAAACCAAGTGAATGACAGCTATATAGCAAAGGAACCCAATATGAAGAAATATAGAGAAAAAGCTAAGGAAATCATGAATACATTTCAGTCTTGCAACATTAAGCAGGTTCCTCGATCACAAAACAAGAAGGCTGGTGCTCTTAGCAAGCTTGCTTCGTTGAATTTTGCTCATCTTACCAAGAAAGTATTGGTTGAAGTACTCCAACACCCTTCCATATCCAAGCTTGAAGTCCAAGATGTAATCACTGAAATTGGATCAAATTGGATGACTCCATTTATAGCATTCTTAAATAATGGTGAGTTGCCTCAAGATCACGGAGAAGCTGAAAGGGTCCGAATCAAATCCAAGCAATATGTTATCCAAGAAGATATACTCTACAAAAAGGGGTATTTGGCTCCATTGCTTCGATGTGTTGGCCATGAACAAAGTGAGCATCTGATCAAGGAGGTTCACGAAGGCATATGTGGAGCTCATTGTGGTCCAAGGTCAGTAGTTGCAAAGCTTATGAACCTTGGCTACTTTTGGCCAACTATGCACCGTGATGCTACCGAACAATTGAGGAAGTGTGAAGCTTGCCAAATCCACGCCCCCGTCCCAAAGAGTCCAAAACATGACATGATCCCCATCAATTCAGCATGGCCATTCTACAAGTGGGGAATGGACATTGTTAGCCCTTTCCCACCAGCTAAGGGAGGGATCAAGTTCCTACTTGTAGCCGTAGACTATTTTACAAAGTGGCCATAGGTAAAGCCGTTGGGAAAGATATCCGGGAAGCAAATTATTGAGTTTGTGTGGGAAAACATCATATGTCGGTATGGTCTGCCTGGGGTACTAATCACGGATAATGGCAAGAAATTTGCAGAAAAGCCTTTCAATGTCCCACTCAGAACAGAACGCCTCAACCTCTTCCTGTGTAAGGGAAGAGAAGCTCAACGCCATGTCCTTCTTGGCTCCATATTTGCTTAAAAGGATGATCAGAGCAAGAAAATGAAAAAAAAAAAAAGACTAACCTGAATGTTGCAAGGAATTAAACCCTAGAAACAAGGAGGAGAAACCGTCAAAGAAAAAGGGTAAAGTGAAGATATTGTGAAGATTAAAATTCTGAAAAGAAGTTATAAATAAAAAATTACAAAAAGTAATCATACTTTTCATTAAAAACTGCTATCTAAAAACTGACACTTGTCACATCAAGTGTCATCTCAAATTCAAATCCAGAGAAACAAACCGCCTAAGCAAGCTTTCAACCCTTGAACCTTTCAAGCAACCATAAACTTAACAAAAAAAAGTCAAAAGCCTTCGAGCTACGCCACAAAAACTCCTGACTTGGGGGGCTGATGACGTAGGTAGCCTAAAGCAAAATAAGTTAATAACATTGCATGACTACGCTTGAAAGGTTGAAAGGTACGAAGGTTCAAGGGATCGTAAAGCACTGATCAAAAGATGACTTGTCTTGTCATCAATCTCCTCGGATAACACAAGCAGCTGTCCATATCTGGCACATGGAGACGCTGCAATGCACGAACCGCAGGTCCAAAGCCACCCTCGGCTAAAAGTGGTATGTCCTCAAGTTGCACCACAAATCAAGATAATACTCATACTCAAAAAAGAAGATGCTCCTTCTATAAATCAGATCACCCCCCTTACAGATCTGGACACCCTTTTTCTGATTATTCTCACTTACACATCTTCTATTCTTTTTTATCATACACGTGTGGAGATTCTCTTTACCACACTAACATTTCACTTGAGTTTATAACAACACTTCTGGCTTTGAGTCTCACTCAAACCAGAATCATAACACTCAAAATACAATTATCTTGAACCTCGTTCTACGTTTTGCAACGTAGGAGGACACCACGACCTGCGTTAAACATATCCAAACCTTTTAACCCTTTTACCCTTCCTTAAACCCAGAACCAACGTTAGACCTATATTTGTTGTAGCAACAATGTTTATTTTCGGTTGGTGATGGCCTAATCAAGTCCACATGACTTTTTAGTTCTTCATATATAATCAAATTAAAGCTCATCTCTAACTTTGCCCAACAAATTATTTAAGTTCACCATGAAGTATCCTACAACAATTTTAAAGAAGCAAATAAATCGCAACTTAATTTAGTAGCTATCTTTTATATTATTTCAATTTATAATACTAATTTAATTTTCAACATTTTCGATTGCTGTATTACTCAACTTCGAATTTAGATTCTTCCATATTAACTTTCAATTCAACTAGAATTAACTAAATATTATGTCATAGAAGTTCATATGATCATGTGTAATAAAACGTATTAAGTTAACAAATTATATAACAATATTAATGTTAATGTGTATCTATAACGCGTCGATCAAACACTAAAATATATACAAAACAAATATATTACCAATGTGTGTTTCACAGCACATCATATTTTTACATGGGATTTCACCTAGTAATTTAGAATAGAGACAAAATTACAGAAAACGTCCTTTATGTTTACCCAAAGTTGCAGGTTTCGTCCTTTATCTTTAAAACTTGCAGGATACATCCTTTAAAGAGGTTTTTGTTGCAGGTTACATCCTTTACTGAAATTTTGGTTGCATAAAACGACCTTTACCACTAACGGTGTTTAATTATCTCGTTAAGATCCCCTCACATGCCATGCATGTGAGGGTATTTTCGTCAATTTGTGTATAAAGGATGTTTTCTGTAATAATAAACCATTTAACAACTTATTTAAAATTTCCCACCCCCAATTCGTTTGAACACAGAAACCCTAATTCTCATCAATCAAACATGGCTTCACAGACTTCATCAAACACATCAAACCCTAATTCGTCCGTCTACTGTGTTTGTGGCAGGGCTGCAATAATCAGGACCTCTGGAACATCAAAAAACCCTGGTCGAAGGTTTTACTCATGTCCTGTTAATGTAAGTTTTTCCCTGAATCTGATATGTATTATGCACAAGGTAGTTAATTTGTTTAATTTAATGTTCATAGGCATCTGAATGTGGTAAAGGTTTTATTGGATGGGCTGAAGCTAAGGTTTTTCATCAATCAAACGATTACATACAAGCCTCAAAAACTGAGTTAATAGCTTCAAACAATGATCTACGATCTTCAAACACTGAGTTAATAGCTTCAAACAATGAGCTACGATCTGCAAACAAGAACCTTGATGATTTGAACAAGAAGCTTGAAACTGAAGTTGCAAAGTTGAAGAAATACTTGGTTTTTACTTGGATGATTGTTATTGTTGTTGTTTTTAAGTTATTAATGTAATGATAATTAGTAAATTCAGGTTTGGTTTGGATTAGTCTTGTAATGTAGGATCTGTGTGGGTTAATGTAATGAACTGTGTTTGGTTAATGTAATGATCTGTGTTGGATTAGTGTTGTAATGACTATTTTCTATAACCATTTGACCCATTTAGAACACTTACATGTAATAATAAACCATTTTGACCCATTTAGATAATGATTGCATTGAATAACCATTGAACCATCACAACAAACCTGTTTGTAACCTGTATGTATAATCAACCTCATTTGGACCCATTTAACAATAACAACAAATCTGACAGTCACATTCAGACCCATTTTGACCCATTTAACTATGGTACTAATCTGTTTGTGTATAATCAGCCCCATTTTGACCCATTTAACAATAAAACATACCTGTTAGTATAATCAGCCCCATTTTGACCCATTTAACAATAACAACATAATTGTTAACAAACCTGCTACATAATTATAACATAAGGTTCACAAAGTTGTTCAAAAAGACATAGCATAAGGTTCACAAAGTTATTCAAAACAAAGCCATTACAGACCAGAATTCCATACATATTAAACTAAAAACAGAACAGAATTCCATCAGTTGTTTGTCTTCTTTGTCTTTCTACTTCCCTTGGACTTCTTACCACCACCTGCAGTCTGCTCATTCTTCTTCTTTTGCCCAACACCTTTACTTGCAAGTCTCTTCTTCCTTTGGCCAACAGGTGTAGTTTGTACATCCTTATCAACACCTTTACTTGCAGGCTGCTCATTCTTCTTCTTCTTGGATTTACTTTTGCCTTCAGGTTCCAATGTTTGGCCTTTACAAGTCCTACTGTTATGGCCCAAGTTTTTGCACTTTCCACATTTGACAGTCACATTTTTCCTAGATAACTTGCCACCCTTTGTCATATCTTCCTTTCCACATTTGACAGTCACATTTACAAGTCCTACTGTTATGGCCCAAGTTTTTGCACTTTCCACATTTGACAGTCACATTTTGGCCTTTACAAGTCCTACTGTAATCACCATGTAGTTGCTTCTGAGCTTTAGATCTGGCCCTATAAGCTGTCATCTTAGAAACAGCTACCTCATACTTCCTCTGGAACTGATCTTGGACTGCTTTAACTGGAATGTGGGGATTTTCTTCTATTTGATCCATAAGTTGTTGAGCTAAGAAAGTTGAATTGCAGGCATTTATTTTTCTGCTTTCCATGCATCTATGTTTTGGCAATAGAGTTTTAGTCATCCAAATGTTTGTTACTTCATCTCTAGACACCAACACCTCCCAAGGACAAACAAACTGATTAGGGTTTTTCTTTTTACCCCTACCACCTTTATGTTTATCTTTTGAACCCTCTGCTTTCTTACTTGTTTCATTTTCAGTCCCTTCTTTTTCTTTGTCAGGTTGCACAAGTGGTTCATTAACTATGTCAGATTCAAACCCTGTCCCACTTTGTACATCACCCTGTTTCTCAATTTTTTTAACCTTTTTCTTTGAAGGTTTCTTAATGGGTTCCATCTTTTCAACACCTGGAACATCACCATTACAAACCACCCTAACCCTGTTTTTATCATCCTTTATAACTTTTAACAGCCTTCTTGTTTCCACTATATGTTTTTTCAGAAATTTTTTCACTTCCTTCTTGTGATAAAATATTTGGCCTATGTAGAAATTCTGGTCATTAACATGTGCTCTTCTCAGATGTTTTAATTTTCTACTCCTGATGTTACCAATATTCTCATCACTATCACTAGCACTATCAAACATATCATTGTCTAAAACCTCTAAATCATCACTGTCACCTGTTACATTCTCATTGTGAGGTTTATCTTCTTCTACATCATCAACCATGAAATTGAAGTCCCTCATGTCCACATCACTTTCTTGCATATCATTATCAGCATCTACTATAAAATCACTATCTTCATCAGTACCTTCTTCTGCATCATCAACAATGTTGTCTTGCATATCATTCTCAACCTCTTCATTCCCATTGTTGTCTTGCATATCATTCTCAACCTCTTCATTCCCATTGTTGTCTTGCATATCATTCTCAACCTCTTCATTCCCATTGTTATCTTGCATACTTAGAATGGCAAAGTCACCAGTGACACTTGATTGAGATGGTAAGTCAGCTGCAAGCCTTGACATTCCATGTTCTACATACACATCAACAAACCTGTTTCCTTGACTAATGATGTCTACGAACCTGAATACATCAGCTTCCTCAGCTAATTGCTTAAGACCATGATCCAAATCAGCTCCAGGTTCTAAAAAATGGAAAAAAGTTGGGATACCTTCAGGATAACCTAAATCGTTGAGAATCCAACCTAACTCATATATACCAAATCTATCTGTATCCATCAAATCAACAATGTTCATCAAACCATTCACATACTCACGACCTGGAAATGAACTGAAATACCCTCCATGATACATATTAATACTGAACATTGATTCATACGTATCTACATTCAAAAAAAATTAAAAAAATTAGGGCTTTAACTTTAATAAATTAATTACAAAAAATTGGGGTTTTAAAAAATTAGGGCTTACCATATACAGAGTCGACATCGTATTCATCGTCATGTGTTCGAATATTGTACTGGCCTCCTTCAATCCTTGCCATTTCGTTCCTGATATCTTCTTCCTTCATGATGTTCTCTGAATATTGTACAGGGAAGAAGGAAGAAGAAGGGTTGGTCTGGTTGGTTATTTGATTACACAAAACGTCCTTTAAACATAAAGGGTTGAATTTTAATTACAATCTTAAATGACAAAAATACCCTCACATGCATTGCATGTGAGGGGGAGTTAACGGCAAACAGTAACAGAGTTAGTGTAAAGGATGTAACCTGCAACAAAAACCTCTTTAAAGGATGTATCCTGCAAGTTTTAAAGATAAAGGACGAAACCTGCAACTTTGGGTAAACATAAAGGACGTTTTCTGTAATTTTGTCTAGAATAGAATAATAACCCATTTAAAAACACACCTATTATTTAATGTAGTGTAATAATTGCATTTATTGACATACCTTGAATCTTGATTAAATATATGTCAACTCACACTGATTAAGAAAAGGAAAGTCATTACAATATTATTTAGCAACAATTTGACAAATAATCAAATGTCTGTTTTTCATTTAAAGTAATAGGAAAAAACTAAAGAATGCTTTTAGTGGACCATTATTTAGAATATAATATGGTTAGGATACCATGTTTACATAATAAAAAGAAAAGAGGAGCAACTCAATTTCTTTGTATGATTCCAAAATAATTCCTTATCCAGGACCTTACTTCCAATCATTTTTTTAATTAATATTTTTGTAATTATTGACAACCCAAGTCCAGCTTTTATGCTCATATAATAAGTAAAGCCATGATGCAGGTCACCATACCAGGAAAAAAAATTCTCAACATAATTAACAAGTTACTTATGACCCATTAAATATATACCAAAACTCAGCTCTAATTACATAATTTAAGTATAAAAAACTGAGGTTTAAGGATTTAATCCGCCCACAAAACCGACAACCCGAGACGAAGCAAGCCAGACGTTCATGTCATCATGCCATTACGCTTGCGCTTGTTAGACTTCGAAAAGAAGCATATATGTGTCCATGATTTCTTCTGTTTGACTGGTTGTGCTTTGATTTGCTTCTTCTCCTGGAGCTCCTTCATATACTGAACAACAGCCTGCAATGAGAGGAATTATTGTACAAAAATAATCAGATGTCGGGTTGTCCTTTGTTCGGCTTGACCTGTTTAGTTAAATGGGTCATGTTCGGGTTGACCTGTTTAACAGTTTAGTTAAATAGTTGGACTTGCCAACCTGTTTAACTAAACAAATATATATGGGTCATGTTTAGGTTGAACAATTCAACCCACCAACCACGCATGATTTACCGAATTAGCCATGGATTTGAAGTATATGTAAAAATAAAGAAATAAGGATAACTCACATGAGCGCCTTGATCAATTACGGATAGCGGTGGTATTTCCAAAGGATTCCCTTCAGCTTTTAGAACATGTAGCTTTGATAGCATAGAGAAAGAATCTGGAAGGAATCTTATCTGATTATTGCTCATATCCAATTCTTCAAGATTCTCAAGGTTTCCAATGGATCTTGGGAGGGAAGTGAGGTCCGCAAAGTTGTTGCTGACGTTGATTTTCGTGAGGGTGGTAGCAAAACATAAGCTTTCTGGGACTGATTCGAGCTCGTTGAAACTTACATCAAGCTCTTTAAGATTGGCGAGAGATGACATCGTGGTTGGCAACCGACCAATATTGTTGTAACGAACAGATAGTCTCTCCAATGACCCTATTTTACCTACGGCTTCGGGTAGGGCTTTAAGCTTGTTGTAGTCTGCAATAAGCTCTTTGAGGGAAGAGCATTGACCGATCATGTATGGGAGTTCTTCGATGTTGTTTGTTTCAATGTTGAGTTTTTGTAAACGGGTGAGTGAGCATATCGACTCGGAAACCAATGACAGGTTGTTTGAGCTCAAATCAAGCTCTTCAAGGGAGAATAATTTACCGAAGGTTGAAGGCAGAGATGTCAACTGGTTTGCTCGTAGATCAAGAAAAACTAACTTAACGAGATCTCCTATAGATTCTGGGAGTTCAACGATTTTATTAGAGTGCAGATCTAGTTTCGTTAATGATGAAAGATTTCCAAGCGAAGATGGTAATGAAACAAGCCGATTTTCTGATAGATCGAGTGTGATCAAACTAGATAACTTTCCTATTGAATCAGGAAGCCAATCGATTTGGTCCATTAATAAACCTCTAAGATTAAGATCTTTAGCTCCTTTCTTAAACGATACTTCAATCAGACTAGCAAGCTTTATGTGACTCAATTTCTCACCATATTCACCTACAAAATAAAGTATGAACCACCCGTCATTTCAACTCTCTATCGTCATTAACCAAAACATATAGCCGTAGAAAACTGAAAACGTCATGATCAAATAAATGCTAAGTGTCGTTATATTAAATAAAAAGCATGTAAAGGGAGATAACGTCACGACCTAATAATATATAAAGGTAAGCATCATGATGATCTAATCAACGGTAATGTGGAATAAAGCTCACCAAAAGTAACGGCCGGCTTTAAAGTAGAATCCACAATCGCGGGCCTTGGACTATCACTCGAACGTAACATTCTTCCGATCCCATCATGAAAACTACTCAACTCTGACTTGGTGACATAGCTATCGTCTCTAGTAAATAGCTCAGAACTTTTAACAGGCTCCTTATCATAGTACAAGCTAAAAGCCGATGAACTTGGAGTCGCAGTCAAAGTACTCAAAGAGTTACCACTAAAATTACCACCAGAAAACGAACCAGAATTCGACAAACTGATCAACGCAGGTTGCATATTATCATCACCACCACCACCACCTGTCGGGTCAACACACTTGGAAGCTCTCTGAATCATCTCATCAAACAACCGATGATAATTCTCAAGCTCAAGCAACTTAACGGCTTCCCTCTTCTGTTCCATCGTCTGAAAACGCACCAAATTCTTTTGCATATCCACCAACACATTAAACAGCTCATCCGGCACCTCTCTTCCCTTCTTCCTCCTACTAATAGCTTCCATCCTCGCCTGTTCTTCACTCTCCGCATTCCGAATCAATATCATCGCCCCTTCAACCTCCTCAATCCCCGGCCTTGGCGGAAGAGATCTATGCATCCTCATTATCTCTTCCACCACCTCATCCACAGATCTTCCACTAGATTCCATTCCTTATTCTTTATCCTATAAAATTCCAACAAATTTCCACAATTAAATCACAGATCCCTAAATCCCTAAACATATATAACCATATTCAATCGACCCACAATTGCATTAAATCTTATTAACTGTCTAACACCACAAAATGCATCTCTTTCAGTAACATAATATTAATATCACAGTAACTAAAAATCTCCATAATAATATTCAAAACCCACTTCACAATAATATCTAAAACACCATCAATTTCACAAAAACTGCTTCAAAACGAAAAAAAAATAAATAATAAGATAATACCAATTTAACTCATAATCATTAAACAATCCGAAACAACAAAATTCGACAGCCAAACCGACAAGAACCTTAAAAATATTATTCGTAGATTGAAAAAAAATAACCTTAAAGTTTACGAAAACGAAACAGAATTGTTATTATTATTATTAATATGGCAAATCGTAATAATATTATTATTATTCGAGGGTATATTCAAAAAAAGGATAATGAAACAGTAGTAATTATTATTATTATTAGTTGAATGGAATATGAAGGAATGGACCTGAGAATCGTGGTGGGCTTTTTGAGATTCGGTGACCGGAGGTACGGCGGTTGACGGTGGAGAGAGAGAATCGGTGTTTGGTTTGGTTCGACGAGGATTTGGGTACTTTGTAAGAAAAAGTGTGTGTTTGTGTTTGTGTTTATGTTTGTGTGTTTTTTTTTAATAATGTATAGTGTGTGTAATATGTTATGTCTGAAAACTTATGAGTTATATATATATAGGAAGTCAGTAAATGAATATGGGTTTTGTTTGTGTACCTGGTGTTTATTTAATATTTATTGTTAAGATTGTTTTGTAAGTTTTGGATATGATAAATTGGATTTTAAGAATTTAGATTACACGATAAATATCATCTAGTAATGTGGCTGGTAACGGTTTTAAGTTTAATTTTCGGTTAGCGAAGGTAGTCTTGCGTTACCAGAAATGTAATTTCGTCTGTCACGACGTTTGATTTTTGTTGTTTTGGCGTTTTACATGCCTCGTCCTTGTTCATGTAAGTGAGAGTTGTTAGTATCCATCCATAGTGGTGGAGTGGTGGAGAGGCCTTATGTTCACTTAGGTGATCATGGGTTCAATTCCCACTTTCAACATTTATGGTTTGGTATTCGGGTGAAGATCGAATACGGGTGGCGCCGGTTCGAATCTGACGGGCGGCGAGGTTTTACCGAGTTCTATAACACTGTCGTGCCTTCGGGCGGGTGGGGCTTGGGTTTCCACGCATCTGGAGAAGGCGGGGGATGCTAGAGGTTGAGTAGTCGATTATTGGGTACGGCACCCCGCAAGGGTGGTTGCCACACAGTTGTTCGCCGATAAAAAAAAAAAGTAAGAGTTGTTAGTGAGTTTGTTTTTGCTGGTATGAGTTACTGTAGGCTATGAGGGTAGTAAGTTATAGTATGGGTTATTACAAGTCGATTTTTGTTTTGGAATATAAGAGGAATTGTTACTAGAAACAAAATTAAAATGATAAGTTTATTTAAAAAAAAAATCAGTTTATATAAAAGGCAAAATAGTCATGACAGATGATTTTACCCACTGCGTATTGGGTTGGATGGTTATGGGTTGGAGTCTCGTCTGAGACAAATTTTATTTCGGGTTAAGCCAGTGGTTTTTCTAGTTGTGGGTTTCCTCTTGGATTGGTGGGTAGGATCATCACGATCTGTGACTCAGATAGAAGGGTGAGCAGATTGTTAGGGTGATTCAGGCGTCGCATTTGCTGACAAAAGATGTGGTTTTATTGGTAATTTATTTAAATGAATTCTAAAAAGCCTTAACTTGGGGAAGTTTAGCTCTTTAATTAAATCAGAAAATCTTTCTATATAAAATCGATCCGAAAAAATCCACAAATTATAAAATCACGTCCCTTTATTTTAACTTTATGCACAAGAAAAAGAGCAAGGAGATAATCAAATGGCGCAAGCAACTAAGTAGTTGGTTAAATAGACATTGTAAAGTGTATAATAAAAAATATTAGAAGGATTTATTGAAGATATATTAAAAAACCTAGATCTTTGTTTTTTCAAGAAACTAAAGTACAAGGGGGACGGGGCGTTATCAGAAAAGGTCACGAGTACCTCATTACCAGTACGGTAACATCGACGCCATCAGTGCTGGTAGGGGTCCCGTGAACCAAATACGGGTTCTTCTTACCGTGCTGGTTTTAAAGGAGAGAGAAAGTGAGCCGTATAGGTGAGTTATAGAAGAGAGAGGGTGGGAAATGTATTATTAAAAAAAAAATTAGTGGTGTAGGTGAGTTCTAGATGAGAGAGGGTGTGGGAAAGTTATTATTAATATTATTATTACTACATGTGTGAAAATAATTAATTATTGGGTAAAGAACCAGTTGAATGTTGCCTCTAAAAAACTGTTTCAGTAAAGTAGTGTGACAAAGCAGGATTTGTGTGAATTAATAAAGTGAAAAATAAATCTAGGAGCACCCCTCCTCCTAACAAGCTTTTTAGAGTTCATTGTAAAATTAATATTGTATATCAAATCTCTTGAATTCCTTTGCAGGCTTGGATGTCAATTTGTTCCCATTTAGATTGCAAAAGTTGGAACTAAGGATTGCGTGTAATCTCATTTACTTATTTTAATCATAGAAGCATATGATTAATAAAGATCATGACCATACCATGCAAATATCAAACATTTAACTATGAATATTAAGGAGATGGGTTGTAGTGGAGTAACGGGTTGCTATTACATAAATCAAACTGAACATGATTATTGATCAAAGAGTAAAGGATACTAGTACTAATAACTTTCCAACTTGATGATTCTAGTTTACTTTCTAAAGGATACTAGATTAATTACATGAGTACTAATAACTTTCCAACTTGATGATTCTAGTTTACTTTCTTCGCTTTTCTTTCTTTTCTTTTTTTTTTAAGGCAAACTTCATTAGAAAACAAACCGAGGCCAAGAGATTTCCAATCGGAAATCCCCACAAGCCAAAAGTTACATTACATCAAAAGAGAAAGACTTCCAACCCTTCCAATCCACCCCTTCAGATTTACCTCTACTACAAAACCAAAGATAACTCATAGACTTGACATCAGCCACTATCTCAGCGACGCTCCTGTTCTTCTGACCAAAAAGTCTTTCATTTCTAGCTTTCCATAGACGTCAACACGCCACCATGAAAATGCCATACAAAATCTTTTTTTTCTTCTTCGCCCAACCCGAACCACTAACTACTTCAACTATGTCCTTAATGGAGAAAAGATAAATAGGCGGAAGGTGAACCCAACTCGCGATATTCTGCCACATAACAGTCGCCAGACCACAACTGGTCATAATATGCTCCGCACTTTCTTCTTCATCACTACAAAAAGTACAACTACACTCTCCATGAATAATATTTCGTCTTCTCAAAGCTACCTTGGTAGGAATTCTATCACCCAACTCGCGATATTCTGCCACATAACAGTCGCCAGACCACAACTAGTCATAATATGCTCCGCACTTTCTTCTTCATCACTACAAAAAGTACAACCACACTCTCCATGAATAATATTTTCGTCTTCTCAAAGTTTACTACAATTACTTTCTTCGCTTAGCACCCAGTTTCTAAGAAAGAAAATGTGACTACCCTATAATTACAATATAAATAAGATAAAGAGGAATGATGGAAAGTATAAAACTCATCTAAAAATCAATCATATAGCCAATTGATTGGGATTACCCTATGAGTATGAGCATTCTTTATGCAGGCCTTTAATTAACCCGTTTAATTTTTATTTAATTTAATTTTTCTATAATAACTTGCGTCCAATAACTTTTGGAAAGCTGAATACATTTGTGCATTTAATTTTCCTCAACATTCCGAGTTAAATTTATGTTCATGGTAGAGCATGTTTTGTACCATAAGTTACCGGTATTCGTTTTTATGATTTTCAATCGATATAAAACACATGCTAATATCATTTTATCATGACTTTATTTTTTAAGTTTTCTTGCTCATATCATTTTATCTTGACTTTATTTTTTTTAGCTTTCTCTTATAGTCACAGCATAGTCTCACTATTTCAGAAATATCGCTTAGCATTTTAGAAAGAGTTAATTGCCAATTTAGTCTCTGAGGTTTGTTAAAAATTGTCATTTTCATCCAAATCTTTTTTAGTGCAGATGACTAAAATGACAAAAAAAATGAAACCACAGAGACTGAATTGACAAAAAAAAGATTTGATGAAAGTGATAATTTTTTATAAACCTCAGTGATTAAATTGGAATTTACTCGTTCAGAAATATGGCTAAAAGAATAAAACAATCATTCAACCCCTTTTCAGTAACCCATGGATCCCACATGGAATTTACGGTTTCAAATTAAACAGGATGGCCTCACTTTTTACCAATGCTCAACATTAGATGCTAGTCTATGGTGTATTAGAGATAGAATCCTATGAATAAACAAATCATTGCTTTGAATAAACTATTAGTTTATTTATATAGGCTTGGTCTATTCTCACCCCACTCATCTACCTTCACCCCATGTGGCTTCAAGGCGTCGTCCTAGGCCATAGTGCGATGCTTTAAGTATAAAAGCTGACCAAAAAGTCAACAACTAGGGTTGTAAACAAACCAAACGTTCAGCAAACAGTTTGTGAACTGTTCAGCGAGAAGTTCGTTTAATAATTGAACGAACATGAACAGAGGCCGCGTTGTTGGACATACGGTATGTCCGATAATAATTAAAGTCGAAATCAACGTAACCCGACCGGTACGATCCGAAGAGTTACACGTTGGTACACGAATAAGATAAGTTCACGTGTAGGTTGATTATTATTTGTGAAATAATAATAGTTTTGAACTCGAGGGACTTAATATTAATTAAATTAATATTAAGGAATAATATGATATTTAATAAGAAGGCTTAGTGTAAGTTATTGTTTTATAAAAGGAGGGTTTGCTTGGCTGTGATGAGTTTGAAAATTTTCCCGATACTTGATGAAGGTGGCATTGCAAGGATTGTTGATGACAGGTTTTAACCTGCAACCCGCCTTGCAGCCATAGCTCTTGAAAACTCTTAGCCATTGTCTTTTTTCAATTAGTGCTATTTTATTGTTTTTAAGAATTTCATTTTGATCCCGGTAAGAATGAACTTTGATGACTTCTTTGCTTGGTTGATAATAGTAATTAATAGCAATTATTTGTATTTATGATAATTATCTATATCTTAGGCAAGTTTGTTGTAATTCCTAGAATATTGCCAATCATTGTGCTACATATGGCACATTATGTATAATGAAAACGCATTCAGTAAATTATCTCCTTTATGGTATCATAACCAAGTTCCTCTTTTTCCTCCTCCTCCTAATCGCCGCCGCATCACAGCAGCCGGCCACCACCTTCCGCCTCCCCTTTTCACCTCTGTTTCCACCTTTCTTCATCTCCCCTCTCGCCATGGACATCTCCCTACATCCCGCCATGGTAGTAACCAACATCAAATCCATGATTCCTCTTATCCTTGAAGACGAATCCTCTCATTACTCAACTTGGACAGCCCTCTTTGAGGTGCACTGTCGGGCTTATCAGGTTTTCGACCACTTGCAGCCCCGCCCCTCCTGGAACATCTTCCGACGAAGACGCGGCCAAAATCCTTGCTGCCATGGCGGATGCCGATGCTCTCTGGGCACATCTTGACGCCTTGGTCCTGCAATGGATTTACGGTACCATCTCTAAACCTCTCCTTCACATCATTATTGTTCCGGGTCAGACCGCCTATGAAGCTTGGATTGCCATCCAAGACCACTTCAACGACAATAAAAGTGCTCACTAAATCCACCTCCAACAACAGTTTTCTAACCTTCATCTTGATGCCTTCCCGAATATGGCCGCTTATTGTCAACAGGCAAAACACCTTGCGAACCAATTAACCAATGTTGGGGCACCCGTCGACAACCAACGACTGGTCACACAACTCTTGGCTGGCCTCACTGAAACCTATGAAAGTATTTCCACAGTTTTGCAAAACAAGGATCCTCTACCAACCTTTAATGAATGCCGATCTCGCCTGACCATGGCTGAAACGACGAAGAAATCGTTGTCTGCTCGTGCGGCTACTAATGCGGCCACTGCCCTGGCAGAAACCACCACATCCCTGCCCGCTGACCATGCTGCGGCGTCTGCCGCCCATCGTGGCAGGGGCCGTGGCCGGTCACGTGGCCGTGGTCGTGGTACCTCGTGCGGTGGTCGTTCTTCCAGCAGTCAACCCCAGCACCCCTACATCGTCTTCCAAAACTCTTGGGCCGCCAGCTAGTGGCAATCCCTGCTGCAAAACCCCCAGCAAACTTGGTCCCCGCAAACTGCTACGCCTCCCTGCCCGTATCCTTCCAATCCTCGGCCAAACAACTCATCCGCGGGAATTTTAGGAGCGGCCCCAGACCAAGCTTACACAGCCACGCTGTCCCCCACAGATATTCAGCAAGCCCTATATGCTTTGTCTCTCAATCAACCGGATCCCCAAGGATTCATGGACACTGGGGCTTCGGGTCACATGAAAAATCCTCATGGTACCGACTCTCCATCTGTTTTTAATACTTGCACTAATAAATTTATTGTTGTTGGTAATGGTATGACCATTCCTGTGATAGGTCAAGGCAACTTAACCCTACCACCACCATTTCCGCCTTTTAAATTAAACAACGTACTTTATGCCACGAACCTTATCAAAAACCTTATCTCTGTCCGTAAACTAATTACTGATAATTTATTGTCCATTGAATTTGACCCTTTCGGTTTCACTGTGAAGGATCTCAAGACCAAGGCCCACCTCCTGCAATGTAATAGCTCGGGAGATTTATACCCACTGACTGCACCAATCCCATCCAAGACCAACTCTACTGATTTTTTGGCCACCACTCAAGACCGTTGGCATCAACGACTTGGGCACCCGAGCTTCTCCACATTGCATTCTTTACCATTATCTGTTTTTCGTACTATTAATAATGACAAACCTTTTATGTCAAGCATGTGTTTTTGGTAAAAGTGTGCATTTGCCATTTTCTGATTCTTGTAATAGTACTTCTTTACCTTTTGATATAATTCACAGTGATCTTTGGACATCTCCTGTGCCTAGCACCGGGGGTCATCGGTATTACGTTTTATTCTTAGATGATTTTACAAATTTTCTATGGACTTTTCCTCTAACTAATAAATCTAGTGTATTCTCTGTTTTCACAATATTCCACCGCTTTATAACCACCCAATTCGGTGCCAAAATTAAGCAATTTCAATGCGACAATGGAAAGGAATATGACAACCATTCCTTCCATAACTTATGTCGCCTTCATGGGATGCATTTCCGCTTCTCATGCCCCTACACCTTGTCCCAAAACGGTAAAGTCGAGCGTAAAATAAGAACAATCAATAACATGATACGCTCTCTTTTAGCCCAATCCTCATTACCACCTTTGTGACATCCGGTAAATTTTCTTTTCGTTTCATTCTTTCCGTCTCTTTCATTTTTGGGCTTTGTGCAATTTTTGGGACGAAAATTCTTTCAACGTGGGGATGATGTGACACCCGGCATATTTGGCTTAAACATTTTAGTAACACGTAAGTCTACCCTAGCGAGAAACATTTATAAACGGACTTAACTAGGTTAGTGAAGTCAGGTCAAGATAGGATTGTCCAGGGTTCAATGATCTGGAGGATCATTGGGAGTCGTTTTCAGGATACACTAGTACCGGGTCCCGTTGTTGGTGAAATTACATAAACTAATTAAGTGTTATGTGTAGATTAATTGTTATATGGTGGATTATATGCAAAGACGTGTTTAAACGATGTGTAGATAATCATCCATGCTTAAATATGTTAAACACAGACTAAGGTTGCATGTTCATGTGTTAGGATGCGTTAAAATGCGTTAAACACGACAAACTGGAAAACTAGAAAAAACATAGGTCCAGGTTCGACCACGTCGTGGGGGCGAACCTGGAAAATACTCTTGGTTTGACCCTTACTGAAGGGGCGAACCTGGAATGTGGAAATGAAAGAATTTCATTCGACCAGATCAAGGCACGTTCGACCTTGTGAAAGGGGCGAATGTGGGTACATTCGCCCAGGTGAAAGGGGCGAATGTGGACTAGTATAAATACCAAATTTGTCATTTTTCACCATTTCACAAACCCTAACCGTCTCAAAACACTCTCAAACGATTTTAATCACTAAGGAAGGAGTTTTTGCTCTTATTTTTCATAATCTAACCTATCAACAACATCTAATCAAGAATCCAAGGTGTGTTCTTAAGTCTAAACCTTGTTCAAGTATTTTAATTCGTTTTTATCTAACCCTAAATGTCCAGATCTGTTCTAAGGATGTTTTTGTTAATAAAAACCTTTTAAACATCTTTCTAAACCTAAACCCTATCATTAAACATAGGTTTTCATATCAATAAACATATGTTAATTATGTGTTATGTGATATTATATGTTGTTTAATGATTTGCTACTGTGCTAATGCTAGAAACATGATCTAGGGCTACTATTGATGATAGTTTAGGATTATTGAAGGTTATAATTAGATAGATGATGATATCAAGTCTAATTTGGGGATTTTATTGAATCTAGGGCTTGTTGCATGTTAGTATTATTAATAGAACTATTGGGGGTTTTCGATTTCATGATAAACTGAGCATTTTAAGATGATTATGGATTGATTTCGGAAAGTTTCCAAATTGGGTAAAGATTACATGCATGATGTGACACTTCCATAATCTTTGCCATTTTGGGAAAGGACTAAAACGGATAGGTTTGGGGGCAAAATTGGTGGGGTTTTGTAGGGATCAGCTTTTCATGCTTAACTGCAGTGTTTGATAATGTTTCGGGATGTTTTCGGATGTTTTTGAAGCGTTTTTGGGAAAAGTAATCTGTCAGGGTCGAACCTGGGCACATTCGACCGATCGAGTGGTCGAATGTGGAATCCCAGGGTCGAAACTGGACAGTTTGGTAGAATCTGTTTAAAAATGGTCGAAGGTGGCTTTCAAACGGTTGAAGGTGGCTTAAAAAGGGGCGAAGGTGGAGTTATTTTCCTGGTTCGACCCTATTGATTCAAAAATGAGATTTTTGATACAAACTAAGTGTTTTATGCTTGAACCTTGTGTGTAATCTATGTGTACTTGATTAGTTAGGGTAATGAGTCACCAACGGGATATCAGGTCGGTCTAGTGTGTCGGTTGAACACATAAACACGTTTTAAAACATACTTTGTTACGATCTGGACAATCGGGGACTAGATAACCTTATGGTTATTAGTCGGAACACTTATGTGAACATTTTGATAGATCTCTGGTAGTGCGATTATCAAGGGCTTGGCTTTCTATTATTTACTAAAGAACGCAACCTAAGGTGAGTTCACGGCCCCACTTTTACTGCTTTAACTTTGGGGGAGAAAACATGCGTTAAACTATTTTGGTAACATATGTCATACTATGATTCTAACTTTACATTGCTATACGATCTTTAAAAGTCCCGGGGAAAACCATGAATGTGCGGGGATGCACAACGGGGGAAATGTGGATAGATCTATTGGGTTTGACAGACCCCACTCGACGGCTTGGAGGGCCGGGCAGGTGCATATTGTCTCGAACTGGTAACATTGGTAACATTGCTGAACACACTCGGGCCGAACATTGGTAACAGTCTAGTAATGGTTTTCCAATCGTAGTAGTAATAAAACATACGCCTAGCTAGTGTACTTGGTAACATTGATATAGTATGGACATGGTAATTCTTTGATAACTGTTGGTATCACATTGAACAAACCTGTGAACTCACCAGCATTATATATGTTGACTTCTTTTTGGCATGTTTTTCTCAGGTTACTAAGGTAGCATCGGTTGGACTAGGCGCACGGTTCTGCATTGGCGTCTAGGCTTAGTAACATATTTTAAATAAATGTTTTGAATATTTTGGAACACAGTTTTGTAGTTGACTAAATTTTGAAATGCTTCCGCTATGGTTTAATGGTTTGATAACCAAGTTTTGAGTTTATGTATTTCATATAGTGTTGTTTATTGTGACCGTTGACTTGGATCCTGGTTTGTCATGCGCCTCACGGTAAAACTCCGCAAGTGGAAAACTGAGGGTGTGACAACCTTCATTTTGGCACCACGCCCTTGAAACCGCTACATACCTTCTCAACATCATTCCCAACAAACACCACAAATTTCTCTCACCCACCTCACACTTATACCACTGTGACCCTACCTACGACCACTTTCGGGTGTTCGGATGCCTATGCTACCCATTACTACCATCCACCACCATACACAAACTCGCCAATCGCTCTAAGCCTTGCGTCTTTCTCGGTTACCCGCCCAATCATCGTGGTTACCGTTGCTTAGACCTCAACTCCAACTCCATCTTCATCTCTCGCCACGTGCAATTTGAAGAAACCATCTTTCCCTTTTCAACCACACTTCCCACTCAACCATCCGATTACCATTTTCTTGAACATGGCCTTAGCCCACTGTTGTGGCCTCACCGTCACCCCACGACCAACTCTCAACCCAATAACAACTCACAGCCCACCCAACTCTCACATCAATCATCGCCCAACTCTTCCTCATCTTCGGACCACATCCCACACGACCCATCCCCTTCCCCTACGGCCCACACCCAAGCCCGCTCCCAAACAACTCCACTGGCCCATTCACATACCATGCCTCCGGCCCAAAACTCACCCCACATCGCCACCCCTCCTCCTGACCCAATTCCGAAAGCCCACCAACCCGCCACCCCACCCGAACCCACCAATCCCTCACCTGCTACTCAACACCCGACTCGTACCATGCGCACACGCGCCATGGACGGCATCTCCAAGCCAAAACACCATTTTAATCTCCATACCACCACGGTTGTCCCTATACCCAAGTCCCCACAGGTTGCCTTGTCCTCGCCTGAATGGTCTAATGCCATGATCAATGAGTTTGGCATTGATTGTGGTGACACCTTCAGTCCCGTTGTTAAACCAGCCATAATACGCCTCATACTAACTTTGGCACTGTCACGTTCCTGGTCCATTGATGTGTTGCAAAACACATCTCTTTTCCTATGTATTTTGTATATTATTTGTTTCGATTTTTATTTGTTTCGTGTCATTTTTATTTTGTATTTATGTATTTTATTATTTTATAGGTGTTGATCAAAAAGGAGCTCAAAACGAAAGAATTTTAATCGAGACACCAACACTTGAAAATAGGTGTTCATGAACGTTGGAGTGTAGATGAGAAACTCTGGTCGAGCGAAAAACACCCGACTTGAGTACTACTTATAATAATAATATAGAATAATAATAATAAAAAATATGAAAAAAATAACAAAGTTGACTTGGGCCACAAGCCCAAGCCAAAAGGAAATCAGTGGCACAAATTATTGAGGGAATATATATATATATATATATATATATTTCGTGAACACATATTATCAAGGAGATCATTATTTTTCACGTAGAACACAGTAGACGCCAAGGAGGACACGAATCACAACAGCATCTTGCACAGGTTTTAGAGGTTAATTGTGTAAGTGCATTATTCATGTATGTCCCTAGCTAGTGATCCAGTACTGAATGTCGGAGGTTCAGATAATCAGAAAACGACCAAGACTTTAATTGGAAGATACATTCGACCAGACGAGAGGTCGAATGTAGGTTGTCTTGGGTCAAATGTGGATTAGTTGATAGGAGAAGGCTTCATTCGTCCATATGAAAGGGGCGAATGTGGAAAACATCCACATTCGACCTCACGCTTAGGGCGAATGTGGAAAGCCTATATATAGGGAAAGTTAGTTATTTTGGATAGAGTCGGTTATCATTTGAGCCTTTTCCCTAGAGTGTGTATGTGTGTTTTTCTCTGTATTAGGTCTAAGATTTCATTTGTAAACATCTTGATTTGATCTAATACAAAGATTAAAGTTATGGAAATTGCTCGGTGATTCGTTATCTGTTTTCATCACGATCTTTATCGTTTATTTCTGAATCATTTTGCACGATCATTGGGGATTCCGCACCCTACGATTGATATTCCTGAGATCACGTTTCTTGATTACGATCCTAAAACGAATTCTCAAGTGGTATCAGAGCGTAGGCTCGATTTCACGATTGCAAATTGATCTGAATTGATGAAAACAGATTAGAATTCTGGTTTAAAGATCAAATCCCAAGAAATTTTTAAGCTTTTCATAAAAACATGGTTTTTGATTAATTTGGAGTTGAATTTGATGTTATTTTCACAAATGTTTCTCTAAATTCAATTCCGAACAAAACCTATCAAATTTCATTACATTTGGTGAAAATTTTGTCAAAAACCAATCAGATTCGTGTTCTTGAGGTTGAAGATGATGAACAGACCTGGAACGGTCGAATGTGAGATTTGAGGGTCGAACGTAGCCTTATTTGGTCGAACGTGGAGTGTTATTTGGTCGAATCTAGAGTTTATCAGTGTGATTTTGTTCATTCGACCATATTGAGTACATTCGACCAATCGAGTGGTCGAACGTGGGTTTAAACGGTCGAAAGTGAACTGAGTTTGTTATTTTCTACATTCGAACTTTATCAAACGGTCGAACGTGGACTAATTTTCACATTCGACCACACGACATTTGAAAAGGGTCGAACGTAGAATCTGATTTTCAAAGATTTTCGTTCTTGAGGTCGAACCAAGACAGATGTACATTCGACCCTTGTGAAAGGTCGAAAAAGATTGGTTACTTCTACATTCAAACCTACGAATTTTCGGATAATATTTTTCAAATTTTAAGGTGTAAAAAATTTCGAAAATTTTCTATCGAAAGCCTGTTTTTAGAGAATTTTTGAAATAATTTTTGTTGAAAAATGATGAATTACTTGGCTATGTCAAGAACTGATGATCAGATAAAAGCTGCAATGCAACAAAAGCTAACATGGGAACAAGTTGTTTCATCTAAGATTCAACAATCTGTTACACGACCAGCTGTGCAACCAACTGATAAAATGGTTAGTGTGAATGAGTATGTTAACAGAGAAAGTGTTAAAAGTAACGTTGTATGTCTGGTCAAACAAGTGGGGAATGAAGATTCAAGTGAATTGTCAGAGAGTGATTTGAGTTCTGATACGAGTTCAGAAAAGAGTGAATCAAGAGGAAGTGATACATCAAATGTTGATGGCAATTCTGAAAATGGTAATAATGCAGATGATGAGGTAACTTTAAAATCTGAATGTGCTAACTGTTCCGAGTGTGTCAAATTGAAAAATGAAGTGCTGAAACTTCTTGAGGACAAACAGAACTTAACAAATAAACTTGAAAGATTTCAAACTGAAAATAAAATTTTGGCAAATAATGAAGGACATTTTTTGAATAAAATTGAATCTTTTAAGAAAGAGATTTCAGAACTTCATAACACCATTTCAAAGAATAATTCCACATCGGAGTTGGAAATCACAACACCTTGTGTTGTTGATCCTAATTCTGAGGTGAAATCAAAACTTGAAGTGAAAAATGAAAATGTGGTTGTCACTTCAGAAACTGAATCTGAAGAAAAATCCATATTCAAGTTTCCTGAAGGAATTGAAGGATCCTATATGTTGGTAGGACAGGACAAATTCAATAAAGATTTTCCAATTGATAATATCGAACAATCGTTACTTAAATGTATCTTTGTCGATAACAATGATTTGATAAATCAATTTAGAAGTCAATTTGGTCATCTTCATTTTGAACTTAGTCCTAACCAATATGAGAATAAAAAGGATCAGCCTGGGAACAAAAAGAAAAATTCTAAGGCAAAAGGACCAAAACCAAACAAATCGAAAGGTAATGATCAAATGAAAAATTCTCATCAAAAGAATTCAAGAAATTTTTCATCTAGATCATATGACTCTTATGATTATTCATATACCTCTCGATTTGATGGTTATTGGAAAAACAACTCACCACAGTATTTTCATGGTTATGTTGAATGGAGAAGCTGTTTTGAATGTGGTGAAGTTGGTCATATTGCTGCTCATTGTCCCTACTGATATTGGGATGAAGGGTATGCATGTGATTTTGTGGAATATAGGTCTTGTTATAACTGCGAAGAGTGTGGGCATTTAGTTGATCCTTGTCCGTATGTTAAACAGAAAAAGACCGAAGTGAAATTCGCTAAAAATTCAAGCAATGTCAAAAGGCATGTATCCCCAAAACAACTCAAGAAACAAAAGGAGAAACAAGTTGTGTATGACAATCGTAACAAGATTACCTTGAATAAAAATGTAGAAAGTGAACGGGTTGCTAAGGTAAGGGGGAGTTCTAAGGCTAAGCCTAAGAATAACTCTAAACCTCCACCTTTATCAGTTAAGTCTGAGAAGGTTCCAAACAAAGTTCAGAAGCAGGTTTCAAATGAGAAATCTGAAAAGTCAACAATCAAAACGATTTCAACAAAATAAAAAATAAACTCTGAACGCGTTTGGAAACCCAAATCACTTTCTAAATCAATAGCAATTTCAACTTCAAATCAATCCATTGAAAAACCAATTGATTTTTCAAAAGGAGAATGGATTGATGTTTCGAGGATTGATGACCTTGGACGACCCATCATTGTGAAGGGATGGGTGTCTCTCTCGTGCTAATTGTTTAACAAGTGTGCAGATTGTTACAGACAGACCTATTAGCTATTTTTAATAGTTGATAGTGGAGCATCTGTATACAAGCTATTTATTGGAGTGGTGAAGGTCAAAAGAAGGGATATTGAAAAAGGAAAACAAGATTTAAACAGAGAGGAGAGTGTTTGTCGTCTGTTTCCTACCTGTGAAGTCGGAAAAAGTTGCAATCTCATGCAATTGCTCTCAGGTTTTGGATTTTACAATAGATGCGACAAAACGGTTTATTCTAAACTCTTTTATCTTTGTTAATGGCTTTACAAGTTGAAAGAACAATGTGAGTCAAGTAATCTGAGTGAGAAAATGGTTTTTGAAACTCAATAAGTAAATCTCATCGGATATCATTTTATTTTGTTTTTCTTCAAAAGTTGAAAAATCCAAAAATATGCTTATTTTTAGATTTTTAGGGGGAGAAAATTTCAAAAATCAAAATTAAAAAAAAATTAGAAAATCAAAAATGAGTTTTCCTGGTGAAAAAGAGGAGATGATAGTACATTAGTGGACTGTCAGACTACTCTAAAAACAAAATTGATAAACATTGAGTAGCCACTACAATTATATATTGGTAGGCTTGAAATCAAAGTTTAAAGTTCAGCATGGTGATATAAACCTAAAAACAATAACTGATAACCATGTGGATCAATGTCTCGTTGACATATGGTCTTAGTACCGAAATTTCGTTTGATAGAATGCCAAAATCGGAGGTTTCGGGTCGTTATATTGTTAGTTATCTGGGGATAGCCTAACTGATCTTTTGTCGTATTGATTTACGGACCTAGATCAGTCAGGGTATCTTAACAAAAGATCTTTAATGACAAATCCTTAAGTTACCGAATGAGGAACTTAACATGTGTGATGATAATCAAAGATTATCTAATGCATCGTATCAGTTCTATGATGAAAATCATGTATGATATCAGTCCTCCCCCTGGTTGAGTGCATAAGTCGCTTTCAAGCATTAATTTGCTAACCTGTCACCGCTGTGCCTCATACCTTGTAACTAACGGATAACTACAATATAATCACGTGTTACGATGAAACTTTGTGCAAATCTTGATACGGGAATGTGTCGCGTGTGCGGGGACCATAGATTTTTCAGTATCTAATATTACCATAATGTATCTAAAGTGCTAAACAATAAATGATGATTTTGAGTTTAAATGGACAAACATACTGATAATGGTTGTAGGATGCTCAATGTTAAAAAGCAGAAAATTGATCAAATAGAGTTTTGACTGACTGTTTAAATACTGATATGATCCTCTTACCGGAAAATTCATAAAAATATGTTCTATTTACTTTTATGCAATTCCATTTGAAAATTCAAAAAGATTTTTGGTGTGTTTTAGCATAAAATTTGAAAAATCAAAATATTTTGTTTCTACTTTATTTTCGATAACCGATGATGGGATACTTAATGTGAATGCTCAGATACATAAAAGTTGAAAAAGACTACAGATTTTCAAGTTTCTGGTTCATATTAAAAATGTTTAATAGTTCAGGGGGAGAACTCTTGAGGGTCAAAAGGAATGTGAAGAGTACTTCCGAGATTTTTGTCGTTTTTAACGTTGGTTGTAGTTTGTGCAGTTTTTAGTAAATTTTTCTGTAGAATCAAACACAACAGGTGCACTACACAAGATTCATCGACAAAGTGTGTAACTGAACAAGACCCAAACCTGAACATCAAGATCACCAGAACAACAGAAGCTAGTAAGAGGTTGTTAAAGAAATGATTGAAGAATTCAAGATTTAATGTTTGTTTTCATCTCTGGACCAACAAATGACAAAGCTAATATTGCTTGAGTCTGTCTAAGATTTCGAAGCTTACTGGAGAGATAGACAGGAACCTCGACACAAACATAAATGAAGATGGAAAGTTTTCAAGTCATTCAAGATGATGAGATCAAGACTTGAAGAATTGATAACTTTCTGATTTGGTACATCACTAGCTAGGTCCAAGGGGGAGATTGTAAGTGCATTATTCATGTATGTCCCTAGCTAGTGATCCAGTACTGAATGTCGGAGGTTCAGATAATCAGAAAACGACCAAGACTTTAATTGGAAGATACATTCGACCAGACGAAAGGTCGAATGTAGGTTGTCTTGGGTCGAATGTGGATTAGTTGTTAGGAGAAGGCTTCATTCGTCCATATGAAAGGGGCGAATGTGGAAAACATCCACATTCGACCTCACGCTTAGGGCGAATGTGGAAAGCCTATATATAGGGAAAGTTAGTTATTTTGGATAGAGTCAGTTATCATTTGAGCCTTTTCCCTAGAGTGTGTATGTGTGTTTTTCTCTGTATTAGGTCTAAGATTTCATTTGTAAACATCCTGATTTGATCTAATACAAAGATTAAAGTTATGGAAATTGCTCGGTGATTTGTTATCTGTTTTCATCACGATCTTTATCGTTTATTTCTGAATCATTTTGCACGATCATTGGGGATTCCGCACCCTACGGTTGATATTCGTGAGATCACGTTTCTTGATTACGATCCTAAAACGAATTCTCAAATTGAAGGAGGAGGCGCGGGTTCAAGGGTGAAGCTACGGGTTCGATAACTAAAAGTTTTAGTTTTTATATTTATTTACTCCGTGTTCATGAATATTGAGACCATGATTAATTTTTATGTTGAACCTTTGTTTTTATTGTTTTTCATTACTATGAGTAGATAAATCTTGAACCACTACTTAGGTTGTATGATGATCGCATGTTAGTTTTATATTTTCGGTTAATGGATTATTTTTTAATGGTTAATGTTTTGGTAAAAGTTTGGTTGGTATTTATTATGATGTGTGTGCGTACTTAAGTCTAATTTATTATCTTTGATAGTTCCATAATCGTCTTAGTGAATGTCTTTCATGTTTGGATGTTTATTAGGGTTACCTGCTTAGTGCTTGTAGCTTAGTTTATGGTTTTGATACCGAAAGCCATAGGAACTTGATTAGAGAATTTAAAGGATTTTTGTATTCTCCCATTCTTGAGACCGGGAGGTGATGGAATGTTGGGTTGTCTAGAGCTTTAGGTGTTAGATTTTGGGTGAGACCGGGAGGTGATCCTATCCTAGCTGTCTTTAGTTTCTTGCAATTCCAAGTCATAGTTAACCCAATTAAGTTACTCCTTTACATCTTCGGGTGTATTGTGATTAGAGAGACCGAGAGGTGATCGAGTCATTAGAGTACCTTTACATTCTTAGTGAGGTGAGACCGGGAGGTGATCCGAGCTAGATAGCCAGTGTTTTATTCTTTAGGATTCTTTGGGGAGTGTTGGTGAGACCGGGAGGAGATCTAGCACGTCTTAGGGTTTCTTAAGTTATCTTTAGAATCTGGTATCCATTCAGTTTTCCATTACCGAGAGTTGTGAGTTAGCATGTAGGATTCTTGACCTAGGTAGTTGCCTTCCTATCCTGATATTTTCCTCAGTTACCCTTGCTGTCTATTTATCCGTATTTACTTTATTTATTTATTTATTTTATTTCATTATTAAAAAAAACCCAAAAATCATTTATAAACCAATTTTGTTAAGTCTTAGTTGAGTCTAGTTTTGTTTTCTATTAGTGTCATGTGGGTTCGATACTCGGACTTACTTAGTCTGTACTGCATTGATAGGTACACTTGCCTGTCGTGTGGTCTAGTTTAGTTAAGTCTGTTTTATATTACTAGGTGTCTAGGTTAGGTATTTAGTTATTGACCACGCATAGCACATCAAGTTTTTGGTGTCGTTGCCGGGGACACTTGGCGATTGCGAAATTAGCTTTGATTAGGACTTTACTGATTAATTGGTCTTATTTGAGTCTTTTTGGTTTTTAGCGTGTATAGAGAGTCTTAGGTTTTTATTTGATCTTTTTGTGTGCTTGCGTGTTAAGTCAGCTTTTGTTTTAATTTTCCGTGTGCTTGTGTGTCGTTTTGTTTTGTGTGTTTTATTATATTTTTATTTTCTTTATATATCTAGTGCCCGTGATCGTGTTTGTTTTAGCGCCTGTATGCAGTGATGGTAGGAAGAAAGACTGTAGCAGACCACACACGGGATAAGACTAGTGATTACATGGGCCAACAGTACACGCTAAACATCAGTTTTGGTCCAGGTAAGTGCAGGGTTAGGTGGCCCAACGCGTATGAGCTTTTCGAACATATTTTTAAATTCGCCAATTGTTTCTTGATGAACAATGGTGAAAGAAAAGAATTAAACGCGTTTGATATGGGATGGATAAAATATAAGCCACCTGATTGAAACTGAATGAAAACCCAGTTGTAGAGTTTGTAATATTTTTTTTAATGTTCTTTGTATTTTGTTATTATTTTTGTTTTTGAGTCTTTTTGTAGGTTTTCGTGTTTGTTTAGGCATGGAAAATTACACCATGAGCGGATCCCATGTAGTTAATTATATATTTTATGATTGGGATTTTTGTTGGAGTTTGGCTAATAAAAGATTTTTTTTTTCTAAACATTAATTTTAATTTACTTTCTGCGAAAAAAGGTTCTTCGTGTAATGCGAGGAGCCTGGGCTGACCTGTTCGCTATACACGAATAGTAATTACCCCGGAAAGTTATATTTTAATCGCTTGTGACACTCGTTGAGATCACCAGTGTCCTTCACGTTGCGCGAGTTGATTAGAAAAAAAATATATTTTCCACCCTATTTTCTTCCGCCACCGTTCACCACAATTTCACCACATATTTTACCATCACCTACCACATTCCACCATCTTGCCTTTCAAGTACGTTTCCTGCGTTTTTGTATATTGAGTCGGTTGAGTCTGTATTTTTTTTAGAGTCTTTTATTTTATTTTTGAGTCAGTTTTGAGTCTTTAGTTTGAGTCATTGGTTTGTCTAATATATTTTATTGCAGGTTTGGATCTAGCCACCCGTACTCAATCTTCATTCGGGTGGGGACGACCCAACAATCATTTAAGGCAACCATTTGTTTTTATAGTTTCTTTTTAGTGTTTATTTGTCAGGTTTGAATCAAAGGCCGCGAATGAAGTGCTATACGGCCGGGTTTGGAAGGACAACTTCAAAGCGCTTGCAGCTACATCGCTTATATCCAGGGGAATCTGTTCCTTTTTTGTTGTATTCTTTTATTTCTACTTTATTTTTTCCTACTTTCACATTGAGGACAATGTGTCGTTCAAATGTGGGGATGGGAACTTCGTTTTTATTATTAGGTAGTTTGAGTCATAAATTATAAAAATCCAAAAAAATTGAAAAAAAAATTAAAAAACGAAAAAAAAAGTTGGTTTTGTGTTAGTCCCGACCCTTTTTGCGCGTAGTAAACGAGCCTTTTCAATACGTCGGTTAAAGCGGGGTCGATTGTTGGGTTTATGGGTCTTAGCATATGTTTCTTTAAGTTGCGGGATAGTAGGCTTGACTGAGTTGTTTTTCTGAAATAAAATGTTTGGGGTGCCTGGGATAGTGGATCAAGCTGGATGGCTAACTGGTTTTGCACTTGCTAGTATCGGTAACCCTTATTTCCACATGACAGTGAGTTTTGAGCCTTTAAATATTATATATAAATATTCACTATTTCGTTTCATGTGTGATATACCGACTTTGTTGCATTATTTTAGAACTTGTGCGTTTTGATGCATTTTGAGACCATAAGCTTGGACTTGACACAAATATGATAGAGGCATTAGGATTACCCATTTTTGTTTAGCCTTTTCGTTTGTTTTTGTTATTTGACCTGTTTCACCATTTTACCTTTAGAAACCACTTTGAGCCTAAACCTTTCGTTTGTCACCCATTTTATTTTATATTGATTACCGGATCGTATATATTTATATATTGTGAAAAAGGAAAAAAAATATATCAGCATAAAGAGTAGCTGACAAAATATATATATATATATATATATATATATATATATATATATATATATATATATATATGAAAGAGTGAGAGAAAAGAAAAAAAAGAATAAAGGTTGTGGGTCGAGAAGACCAAAGATTTAGAGTGTATATGTTCTATGTTTATCTGGTTTATCACTTATTTTTCTTTTTAGCCAATTTTCCCAATAAAATTTCCTACCTTTAACCCTTACCTACCCTTTCGAAGTCCTCTTGATTTGTGTTAGTATTAGCAATTTGGTGAAAATTTGATTGACGTACAAGCTTATGATAATTTTGCATCATAGTTCGGTTTTGAGAGATTCACTCCAAATAAATATATAACCGAAAGATGAGTGATATTGTGAGGGGTGCTTACAAGTGCATAGTCAGTTGCTTGAAGGTAAGTGAAGCTTGACTAGGTAGGCCTTGTTTTTTTATTTTTTTAAATTTGTATCATCTTGACTAGTCAGCCTTTTGAACGATGTAAGTCTTGTGAAACCGCTATGCTTGTTGATTTTGTAGCCTGCTTTTGACCCTGTTTGATGCTATCGTTTTTGTTAAGTGCTTTGTTGAAAATGTTGTCTAGGATTTTGTATAATTCTTTTTCAGGAAGCAAAAGTTTTAAGTGTGGGGATGTTTGATGTGTTGCAAAACACATCTCTTTTCCTATGTATTTTGTATATTATTTGTTTCGATTTTTATTTGTTTCGTGTCATTTTTATTTTGTATTTATGTATTTTATTATTTTATAGGTGTTGGTGAAAAAGGAGCTCAAAACGAAAGAATTTTAATCGAGACACCAACACTTGAAAATAGGTGTTCATGAACGTTAGAGCGTAGACGAGAAACTCTGGTCGAGCGAAGAACACCCGAGTTGATTACTAATAATAATAATATAGAATAATAATAATAATAATAATAATAAATATGAAAAAAATAACAAAGTTGACTTGGGCCACAAGCCCAAGCCAAAAGGAAATCAATGGCACAAATTATTGAGGGAATATATATATATATATATATATATATATATATATATATATATATATATATTCGTGAACACATATTATCGAGGAGATCATTATTTTTCGGGTAGAACACAGTAGCCGCCAAGGAGGACACGAATCACAACAGCATCTTGCGCAGGTTTTAGAGGTCAATTGAAGGAGGAGGCGCATGTTTAAGGGTGAAGCTACGGGTTCGATAACTAAAAGTTTTAGTTTTTATATTTATTTACTCCGTGTTCATGAATATTGAGACCATGATTAATTTTTATGTTGAACCTTTGTTTTTATTGTTTTTCATTACTATGAGTAGATAAATCTTGAACCACTACTTAGGTTGTATGATGATCGCATGTTAGTTTTATATTTTCGGTTAATGGATTATTTTTTAATGGTTAATGTTTTGGTAAAAGTTTGGTTGGTGTTTATTATGATGTGTGTGCGTACTTAAGTCTAATTTATTATCTTTGATAGTTCCATAATCGTCTTAGTGAATATCTTTCATGTTTGGATGTTTATTAGGGTTACTTGCTTGGTGCTTGTAGCTTAGTTTATGGTTTTGATACCGAAAGCCATAGGAACTTGATTAGAGAATTTAAAGGACTTTTGTATTCTTCCATTCTTGAGACCGGGAGGTGATGGAATGTTGGGTTGTCTAGAGCTTTAGGTGTTAGGTTTTGGGTTAGACCGGGAGGTGATCCTATCCTAGCTGTCTTTAGTTTCTTGCAATTCCAAGTCATAGTTAACCCAATTAAGTTACTCCTTTACATCTTCGGGTTTATTGTGATTAGAGAGACCGAGAGGTGATCGAGTCATTAGAGTGACTTTACATTCTTAGTGAGTTGAGACCGGGAGGTGATCCGAGCTAGATAGCCAGTGTTTTATTCTTTAGGATTCTTTGGGGAGTGTTGGTGAGACCGGGAGGAGATCTAGCACGTCTTAGGGTTTCTTAAGTTATCTTTAGAATCTGGTATCCCTTCAGTTTTCCATTACCGAGAGTTGTGAGTTAGCATGTAGGATTCTTGACCTAGGTAGTTGCCTTCCTATCCTGATATTTTCCTCAGTTACCCTTGCTGTCTATTTATCCGTATTTACTTTATTTATTTATTTATTTTATTTCATTATTTAAAAAAAACCCAAAAATCATTTATAAACCAATTTTGTTAAGTCTTAGTTGAGTCTAGTTTTGTTTTCTATTAGTGTCCTGTGGGTTCGATACTCGGACTTACTTAGTCTGTACTGCATTGATAGGTACACTTGCATGTCGTGTGGTCTAGTTTAGTTAAGTCTGTTTTATATTACTAGGTGTCTAGGTTAGGTATTTATTTATTGACCATACATAGCACATCATCCATCAACCAATTGGATGTCACAAATGCTTTGCTACATGGTCACTTACAGGAGACCGTTTACATGCACCAGCCCAAGGGATTCCGTGATACACGTTTTCCCAACTTCGTGTGCGAACTGAAGAAATCTCTTTATGGACTCAAACAGGCTCCACGCGCCTGGTACCGACGGTTTACTGACTTTGTCTTATTGCAGGGTTTTACACAAAGCAAGTCTGATCACTCGCTGTTCATTTATCATCATGGCCAGGACACAGCTTATCTTCTTCTTTATGTGGATGACATCATCCTCACTACTTCATCCGATTCACTTCGTGGCCGCCTTATGAAGTCTTTATCTGGCGAATTTGCAATGAAGGATTTGGGCCCGTTATCTCACTTTCTCGGCATTTGAGTCACACGGTCCGGAAATAACATTTTCTTATCTCAGCAATCCAATGCCAGGGACATTATACACAGGGCCGCCATGGACTCTTGCAAGCCCGTTGCTACTCCTGTTGACACTGGTACTAAACTCGGCTCCGCCTCCTCAGCTCCATTTCATGATCCCACAACATATCGCAGTTTAGTGGGAGCACTTCAGTATCTCACTTTCACATGGCCTGACATCTCCTATGCAGGTCAGCAGATATGCATGCATATGCACTCTCCCTCCGATGATCATTGGAACGCTCTCAAGCGTATCATTCGGTATATTCAGGGTACTACTGAATACGGGTTATCTCTAAATCCAGCCCCGAACATCTCTCTTCGTGCTTACACAGATGCTGACTGGGCAGGCTATCCGGACACCCGCTGGTCTACCTCAGGTTATTGTGTGTATCTTGGAGACAATTTAATATACTGGTCCTCCAAACGACAGCCTACAGTCTCTCGTTCTAGTGCTGAAGCCGAATATCGAGGGGTAACGAATGCTGTATCCGAAATTTGCTGGTTACGTAATCTGATGCTTGAACTGCGACAACCTCTTCTCAAGGCCACCCTGGTATACTGTGACAAAGTCAGTGCAATTTATTTATCCGGTAACCCTGTCCAACATCAGCGGACCAAACACATTGAACTGGACATTCACTTTGTTCGAGAGCTCCTACAACGGGGGTGTGTTCGCGTCCTACACGTCCCCTCACGTTATCAGATAGCGGATATCTTCACCAAGGGTCTCCCGTGCATCTTATTTGATGACTTTCGCTCCAGTCTCAACGTTCGCCAACCTCCCGATTCGCCTGCGGGGGTGTAATAGTAATTAATAGCAATTATTTGTATTTATGATAATTATCTATATCTTAGGCAAGTTTGTTGTAATTCCTAGAATATTGCCAATCATTGTACTATATATGGCACATTACACTTATAGAAAAATACCCCTATCTTGACACGCATTGCGCGTCATAAAATGGTGTTTATGACACACATCGAAGTGTCAAGGAAGAACATGTCATTAAATTTTTATGACATGCAAGCGCGTGTCATCTTTTAATGACACGTGTTCATGACACGCATTTATGACACGCTTTAATGACACTCTTTAATGACACTCTTTAATGACATACATTCTTGACACACCTTTGTGACACTCATTTTGCGTGTCATGGTTTTTTTTTACCTAAAAAAAATTCTGCAAAATGACTAATATCCCTGGATTTATATTTAAATTTATAATTACAAAATCAATAAATTTGATAATAAAACTGCATATATTATATATACCACCAAAAAATCTAATACAATATAAGCATTTATCGAATCCTACCACAAGTATTAACGGTTACAAAAATATTGTGTCAATACATTACGTTAGTCTATACCTAAACATACGGATCACTTGAAAATGAAGGTTGCGGCATAACTTGACCATTCTTCACGACTGATATCAATATTCGTATCCGTGTAAATATCTACTCCTCCCCCAACCTGAGACAACAATTAAATTAATAAGATGAAGGTTAAGGTTCATGATGGTTTTAGTTTCAAGAAAACAAGGGTGGCTAGAATTTGACTCGACCAACTTACAAAACGTTAATTGAAGCAATTACCAAACATTACACCAGCAATATTACAAACACTTGGTGTGCACAACAATTACCAAACAATGAACCAAAAACAAAGCAAATGGCTAAAATCTAATCAAATACACAACACATAGGAATCATTCAATCGAACTAGACTCAACAACCTTTCCAACCATATAAGATGCTCCTAAAACAGAAAAACGATTGATTTCATATGCTATTTATAGAACAGTCCAAAATCTGGACAAAAGCTGAAAATTTAGCTCAAAACCACCTTGACCCAAACTGAATTCAATTCTTTTAATCCATCCAAAATCTGGACAACATACCTGTGATCGATAAGATAGGAAGCATTCAATCGAACACGTCGCATGCTTTGTAATTCAAATATCTCCATCCCAAGGAGTTTCATCCGGACTGCAACAAAAACAAAACCAGTCAGTAACAAAATCAATAATCCGATTAGCCGAAATCCTTTTGACCCTCTTCGGATCGTTCAATAAGATCTCATTAAAAAATGTTAAATTCACATATCCCCCAAAATGTGTAGTTGTCAAAAGCACATAAGGCTCGCGCCTAGGCGTGAGGCACACCTTATAAGGTGCAGCCAAAAATAGGAACGACATACCACAAATTTGATCTTGGCAACATTGCTAGTCTTTTCTTTCTCTAGAGCAAAACTTTCCAAAATATTGTTATATGGCAGACCTCGAGCTTTACCAGCCTATTTGTTGTTCCCAAAATACGTCTCTGCATCATCGTAGCTTCTACCACCATAGGTTCCGGTTACCGGCTTCTGTTGGCATGATAATTTACAAGAAAACTTTAGAGGGACCACATGTATGAATTGAAAGGGTATAATGCTTCAGGTAAGAAACTTGCCAAATAGTAACAGATGAAATCAAATGCAATTAGATTCTTGATTCTATGATTCTATCCCCTAATACCTCATGAATTGGTATCATATTTTTCAGAATTGCTAAAGATGAACAAACAGCCCTAAAATCTTTAGCAATGCCAGCATCTATAACTAAGTAATCCATCCAATACATAAAATTTACGGATATCACAAATAGGATTGTTCGGATGTGCAATTTCGAAGTGATTATTAATTAAACTATAAAGAACTTAAATAAAGTCTACTTAATATGATAACTTATTCACTTGCACATTTGGCTATCATAAATTCAATACATAAAGCATAAACTTTAGACAAAAAAACTATTAAAATTTTTAAACACTTAAAACTAATATAAAACATAACTAAAAGTTCACGGTCCGGTCCGGTTTTTTACGGCTGGTTTTTGGTATAAACCGTAAACCAAACCGTTCACTACGGTTTGAAAAATTTTAAACCGAACGAACGTTAAAGAGATAAACCAACCATGACAGCAAACCAATGACCGGTTTGGACGGTTTCACGGTTTTAAACCGAACCATGAACACCCCTAGGCGCAGCTACTCCTAATGATTCCCACACACAACCTGTCAATGGAGAGGTTAAACCATAAACAAAACCCTGTTGTTAAAGACGTGTTCAAGTGAAGAAATACACATAGGCCAGGATTTTGGTTTTGTGAATTCAAACCCATTATATTTTAAGAAATCGATATTTTAGTTATCTATTTCCAAAATGTTATGTTGTAGAGCTTCTTTTTTACAGTTTTATGCAGTTATCAGAAAGAAACGCAACCAGGCTATGCCTTGTCATCTGATGCATAAAATTCAAATAGGGATTCTAATACAATCATGTTGTTTTTTTGTTCTTGATGAAGGAACGATTGAATCGGTCACTTATGGTTTGTCAAGACAAATTTGAGTCTGCAAAACTCCAAAAGACAAGGACTGATGCAACAAGGGATATGGAATCATGTGTGAACCGACAAAAGTATATGTAGCAAAAACGATAAGGGTTTCAGATTAAAGAAAAACACCTGAACAGAAGCCAGTCTTGGGGGAAGCATTAATCCAGCATCATCACCATGGGTCATGATGATACCACCGACAAATCGAGTACTTATTGCCCAAGAAGTTTGCCACACGTGTTGCCTTTGACCATTTTCATCAGCAAACTATACGAAAAAAGGGTTTAAGCTTTGGGGCCAACTAGTAATAATGCAAATAATTATGGTTCTTAATCATATACTGGATTCTAAAGAAGCTTATTCCCAAGAAAAATCCAGTCTACAACAACAGAAAATTTCGATCGTAACTTGTAAGTACATGAATTAGATTAGAAAAATAAACCTGTGTTCCAAAAGCACGGGAAAAATTTTGTCCTAAATTGTGTCTGGTTCCGGCCTGCAAGGCTTTACGATATAACAGGTCGAAAAGTTGAAGGCTTATCTTGAAGAAAATGTCAAGGCATCAGTCTACAGCAACAAGGGACTGATGCAACAAGGGATTGAAGAAAATGTCAAGGCATTACCACATTTGGTTGCAAAGTTGAAGGCTTATCTTGCCATAGATCCGACAAATGTGTGAGCTCTGCATCTTTTTTATAATAATCTATAGTAATATAGAATGCACTGTTATGTGGACACATGGGGAGATGAACAAACATACGCTAATACTTTTTCATATGCATACTTTGAGTTAGACCATAATCAAAAGGGGGATTCAATGAATAAGTTGTGGACTTATGGATATAATAACTTTAGATCCAAACAAACCATATGAAATGCATCAAGTAATACCTCAGAGATACGTTCCGTATCAAATGAATGCATATCTAGTAGCCACCGTTCTTTTTCCGCGACGGCGGCGTCGACGGCTCCCACCGCTTACAGACCTTGACCTCCTCCTCCACCACCATAGTAATCAAAGTCTTGCTACTCAATTAATCAACAATAACTTGACAATTAATCATCAAATCAACTTCATAATATTAACCTTTTACCAGATCTACATCATGAACTAAACAAAGTGAACAAACATTAAACATACAGAAGAGTTATTAGAAGATGATTGTTGTAACCATCTGAGTACTGACGCTGGTGACGAGGCTCAGATGCACCAGATCGTTGGCCTTGTCTTCCTACAGCATTCATCTCCTCAACAGACCTTCTGAGTTAGTGTTGAAAGGATTGGGTATAGAGAGAGAGAGAGAGAGATCTAGATGTGAGGGAGAGGAATCAGGGATTTGGTGGCTTCACAAAAGGAAAGCTTTTATACCTAGGGTTTATGGGAGGGAAATTCAATTTTTTTGTAATATTAACATGACACTAAAGATGACACACAAAATTCTATAGTGTCATGTTTTCTACTTCTTGACATTATATTCTTGACACACAAAAAAAACGTGTCATTAATTAACCAGATTTTTTAAAACATGACAATTTTTTTATGACACACGCTTTTGAGTGTCATAAATGTGCGCGTGTCATAAAATGTGTGTCAAGAAAGGGGTTTTTTCTAGTAGTGTTATGTATAATGAAAACGCATTCAGTAAATTATCTCCTTTAGTTGAGAATTGATGTTATATTTAAGGTGCTTACTGAGTGTGCATGCCTAAACCTTGAACATGTTGAAGCTGGAGTGCGAACAGTCACTTTTGTGTTGTTTTCAAGACATTTTGAAGATGTTATTTGTTGTTCATTCTGGACAAAAAGGGGTTAAGGTAGCTGCTACTTCTTTTGAACTACTCCTTTGTTTCTTAAAATGGATAAGCCAGTGTTTGGAACTTTGGATGAATAAAAGTGTATGTGCTTACTGCTAGTAAAGTTTAATATATTTTCCATAGAAAGTTTTTTTGAGTGAACCAAACTCAATCTGCAAAACATACACTACTGGAATGTCCTATATTTTTATGGTCATTCAGCATCAAAGAAACCTAATAGCAAAGATTATAATTGTTTTTATAACTGTTTCTTTTTACACTGAAAATAAAACTTACACATGGTCTCTTTATTTTCTATATATACGCATAAAAAAAAGACATGCGTTTGTCAAAAGTGTGATAGCACTCTTAGGAGCTTCAAATAAACTTCCTTGGTACTAATTGCCATACGTCTAGGCTTATGGAAATAAGTACTTTAGTCTAACCTTAAATATTCGGCAATTGGGATAAATATTATAAATATTGAATTTGGTCGGTGAAATGATTTCTGAAATTCTTTCTCACTTTTGATATTTGGGGTTCATTATCTTTTTGTAAATGGTTAGAAAAAAATGTGTTTCGTGAGACTACAACATATTAACCGGGCTCTCCGACAGGTAAATTATAATATTATTTTGCACGACAAATCAGGTTTAGTCATCTGTTGATTAATTTGGCGATTTGTGCAGGTGAAAACATGGGAAAAGTTAGTAAACACATTCTGCACGAGTGGAAATCAATAGCTATAATTGCTTTACAAGATTCAAAGAATTAATAAAACTTGTATATTGATAACTTAAAAAATTAACATATAAAACAGGCATAAACAGTCTCATAATGGGGCACAATTTGGGTAACACTGTTACTATTTGATACTTAAATCGTTCCTATTTGTATTTTGCAGGAAAATGAAGCTCCAAAACGGAAAGGAAGCATTTTCGGGCAAAAACGAGCAAAAACTGGAGATTTCTGAAGATGCGAGACTTGCTACCTGTTCATTGTATGTTTGAAGACAATCCCGGGGCTTAAACAGTGATAAAACCAGTCCGGGAGTGACCCAGCACGCCCACGCACACTTGCGCGGAGGCCCTGCACGCTAGAAGACAACACATCAAGCTTGGAGAGTAAGAAAACGTACTGAAGACACTTGCACGCCCATGCCACATCACTTGGCACGCCCATGCTCTTTGAAACGTGTTCCCCAAGGCTTAAACGACAAGATCTGACAAATTACTGATGTGCACGCCCATGCTCAAGTAGTTGGCACGCCCATGCACAGACAACTCAAAACTGCAGCAACAGAACGTACCTGAGACAGTGTGCATGCCCGTGCCAACCTTTGGCACGGCCGTGCTTGCTCTGGAGGCCTATAAATACCAAGCTAACCCCCACCATTTGATCATCCCTTCTAGTGCTCTCTTAGGCCGACTACCAAGCTTCTTCTAGAAATCTTGGGGTCCCTTGGGAGGCCGTCTGGTCCTCCTAACATCCCTCAATGGTTAGGCTTCGTACTACCTTGATTAGCTTGGCCAAGAAGAGGATCGTAGAGTAGTTATGCAATAAAACATTGAGGGTCGTGAGGATCATGAGAGAATACATATCACTTGGAAGATGGAGAGCTTGTCTATGAGCGGCCATGATCCTTGTGTTGTTCATTTCTATGGTTGTATCTTTCTATTAGCGAACCCGCTTCGATTTGTAGAGTTTTATTATTATTGGTAGTAGTTTATTTTTAGTTATTTGTCGTGTTATCTTCTTCTAATCTTTGTTTGTTTATCTTGGTGACAGGTTTGAATAATGATTAACTTAATAACAATCTTAATTTAATTAATCAATGGTATAATCAGCTTCTGGTAGTCCCGAGCTAGATCCAAGGCGAGGAAACCGGTAGTGAGACAGATCCTTCGGGCTTCTGATATCCAAACCGGATTCTAAACAGTGGATTCTGAAGTGGACCAGATCTGAGTGACACATTTCTGGTTCATACCAGATGGTTGAGTGATCTTCTTGGCAAAGGATGGTTCACCTATGGGCGCACTAGTGATCTCTTTTGTATCATACGCCTGTAGGGTTAGGGGCCGCTTTTGTTAAGGATTTCATTTAGCTTAGGAGGTTAGGGTTTGGTAATTAAGTCATCAATTATTTAAAACCAATTTTATAGTTTCTAGACCTATAAACATTAAAGTGTCATCAAGATAAATAAAACAAAGGTTTTGTAACTAGTTCTCGTTAGTACAAAGCCGTTAACCAATCGAGAGACCGCCTTCCTGTGACAACCGTAAGAGAGATCTTTCGGCTTTGACCGTTAACCAATGGGGATACGTGGTTTCCAGGATAAAGAGACTCTTCGGTACGGAACGCGAGAACTAAGGTGAGGTGTACGGTGTCCCTAGTTGGAGTGAAGCCTCCAATTTAAGAAGATGATAAGTTCAAAGACCCGAAGACTTGACCGCGGTTCGAGGAGCCTGCTATACGCGAGGCCCTGGCGAAGTACCCAAGGTGGACGCACGCCGGAGAGGTTTAGCATTCTACGTAGTAGTCGCCTTCGCTTCTCTATCAAGGAGTCGGCACTTCAAGATCACTCTCGTCTTCCACACAATTAACTATCTTAAACTATTAACTTTAATATTAAACTTAACTACTGTAACATTTGTACTTTTTACCTTTTCAATTCTAGTCCTTGTATTCTTGTATTTTTCTATTTTACCTGTTGTAATCTCGAGCTTATGATCAATGGAAAACATTTTGTCAAATCCATTTAATTATAATCTACTTTGATATTCTATTTGATACAAACATGTTACCTTACGCTTAAAAAACGAAATTCTATTGCTAAACCGAAGCATAAACGAACCCATACAAGTTGGAAATCAAGCCCAACCTAAAAACATGTCAAAATGGGCTTAAACCTTAAGTTTTAACCCAAAAACACGTCCAAAACCAAGTTTGTTGGGCCAAGCCCAACCAAAAAGCACTTTTGGGCCAAAACCACCTCGTCGCATAGCACGACCAGGATGCTGAATTCCTATCGCGTGACACGACGGCCTTACGAAATCAAAAACCAAATCAGCTTCATTCCACTCGTAAATCACCCATTTTTTTCCACATAAACACCTCCTAACCACCCTAATCAATGCATTAGACACCCAACCAGCCCACCTCACCTATAAATACAACCCCTCTCCACCCTTTAACCTCTTGTTCATCCATAATCTCTCTAAAATCACTCTCTAATCCTCAAAGTTTTGAGCAAACTTCCTGATAACACATCGGTAAGTTTTCCAAGCTCAAAACTTCTTTCTCTTCAGTTTTTCCTTCTCTTTTCTATCCAAAACTCCTTGGAGAAACCTCTAGGATCTTCCCTATATCTGTCCACAGAAGTGTGATAAGGGTAGAGCACCTAAAAGAGGCTCCAAAGGTGTTTGTTTTTTGAATAGTTTTTATGTCTTAAGATTGTTTGTTGTAAAGAAAACAACCAAGTCCACTAACAATCTAATGTTAGAGAGATTTGTGCTATGGTATTCGGTGACAAAGGAGAGTCAAGACTCATCCAAATCAGTCCTCAAACTTTACTTAAACTTCTTGGTTATACTAAGTAATAATATAAAGATATACTTTCAAGTTTCTATCTTACTATCTTATTAATAATCTTTGGAAGGTTTGTGGTTACACCCTACCTTACCAACTCTCTTGACCCTTTTTGTGCTATGGATTTATCCACACTAGAAAGGGGAAATCCCGTGTCCAAAACCCACGTTTACTCCATAAGCGAAGTGGTAATGACAGGAACCTATCAAATGGATTCACATTCCTAACTTTATACCATCCGAATCATCTAGGATGATTTTGTGCTTGGTCTAACTTAATCTCACGACCATCCGGATTGCCCGAAAGACAATTTGTGCTTGGTTTGCCTAAAAGGCTTGCATGAATCTCTTGAACATATAACCTAAACTCGGACCTAAGACCCTTATTCTTTAATTCTAGTTATTCAAGGCTAAAGCTTAATCTTCCAAGACACTCTTTTGGAACCTTATCAAGACGCACCCAAAGGTGAGTCATACTTGTCCCTTTTTCTTTTATCACTTTTGGGACCAACATGTATCGTATGCAAAACATACTAATTTTTTTATAAACACACATGCTCAATCTATTAAACATAGTTATATGCTAATTGCCATGCTTACGATTATTGATACTTAAACATAATTCATTAACTATTATTAGCCCACTTAACATGTATAGCGCTATAGGAGTAGCACCCCACCCCCTTTATGGGTCATTGTTAAGAATCAAACAGACCTAGCATGAATATGTTAGGTATACGCAGTGGAAATCGCGGGTTTGAGTTATGTTCTTTGTATGGTATGTATGTGCAATGCTATAGTATGAGATTCGAGTAAATCATTCTAATTACTACGTATGTAAACCAAAACTAGTATGCTCACCAATGCTTTACGTGTTGATGGATATTTTATACATGTTGCAGGAAATGTTTGATGCAGGATATTCAAGAAATCTACTTAGGATTGGACTAGAAACTCACGCTAGTTTAAGTTCTATATTTTGATTTCGTATTTTTCTTTTCATGAAAACAATTTGTATTCTGTTATCTTTTTAGATGATGATTATGCTATGAATGAAATTTTATCTTTAAATCATATTGTCACGAATTCTAGTGTCATGAAGTCTTTGAACAATCTATCACAAGTCGCGCCTCGATGTATTCCGTCATCGGTTGGGGTGTGACAGATTGGTATCAGAGCCATGACTATAGGGAATTAGGAAAAAATGCCATGTTTGACCTAGAATATAGTTAAGTACCTTTTTGACCATTCCTTTTATCATGCTTAATATACTTGTTCTCCCTATCTTGTTTCTACTCCATTCTTTTGGTCTTTAAAATTAACTTCCTATTTGTGGATTACTCTACACTCGAAGACGCACGTATATCACAAACGAAAGGAAATCACCGAAATAGTCGTGAAACCCTCACTTTGGTGATAACTTTCGATCCGCGTAAATTCTTTGTGTTTTTGAAACTACAGCAAGATAGGAGTGATATCCTCACCTTGGTGGAAATTTCACAATTCTTGTTCTAGTGGACACTTACCAATCGAAGGTTAGAATTAATTTTCTTACCACGTTGGACAAAGTGTACAAACCACACTCAAAGAAACGACCTCGCTAAGATAGGAGTGAAATCCACAACTTAGCGACTAGTTTCAATCCTTGATATTTTTTTAAAATCTCGCCAAAGTCTCAAATTTACTAATGACAAGAAACATGTAGTAACTAGAATGGTGAATACCGTTAACCGAAAGTTTCGGCGAGAGTATTTCTACTTATTAGGCCAAAGCATGTTTTCAAACTCAAAGGTAAATTTGAACCACTTTGGTTAGTCTTAGTTTCGTTTCGGAACACTCCAATTGCTTGCTTAAAACAATTCTCTCATTTTATGTTAATATTATTTTCAATGTTGTTTTCATGTTATGTTTTCACTACATATATTCGATTTATTTTTTTTACTACTCGCAAAGGCTCTCAAGACTCACATCTGTAGGATCGATTTCGAGCTAAAATCTGATTAAGTTGAAGATATAAAGATGAACACACACAAAATAATCAATAAAACCCACTAGATGATTTGCATAAAATGATGATACAAAGATAGCCCTCAAATCTCTAGATTGTGTGTTACCCCAAAACCCTAATCTTGCATTCTACTTATAGCCCAACCATAATTAGGCTAATTACATTTAGGTCCCTAGGGTTAATAAAATATTAAAACTCTCACTAAACAAGAAAACAAGTAATAAATATATTTTGTCTAAACAAAATATATTTATTTATCCGTAGCGTCTTTCTTGATCATAACTTGAGCTTCATACATCGATCTATTATATGTATTTCTCGACTTGCCTGACGTGTTGACTGCGAGCCATTTGACTTTGACTTTTGTTGATCGAATTTTGACTTGTTGACTTTAACTTGTTGATAACATTAGACTACCAAATTTAGACCTAACAATCTCCCCCTTAGTCTAATGTTATCAATCTCTTGTATCATCTTCAGAACCGTCAATCTCTACGTACTTTGATCTTCAATTTAGCAAAGCTTCAGTCTCAAAATCAGTACCCAACAATACTCCCCCTAGACTGATGCTTTCCATATTTTCTTTGCTGAAGGTGTTCTTGTCACTTTGCTCTTTGAGAACTCATATCTCACAATCTCCCCCTTTTTGCATGCATCATCTTTGAAAATCAAGAACAAACTTTTTCAACTCTCGGTAGCTTGAGTGGTTTAAAAGACGTAGGAGGAGGATTCCTATCTTGGTGTCTTCTGCAAACTTAAGGAAACAGGTGCTTTGGTTTAGTATCTTGCTCAACTGATGATCGGCCATCATTGCAGCAAGTAGTCCAAGAAACCTATCCACAATCACAAACACAACTCCGAATTTTCTTTAGAAAAAAAATCAACATACAGACAAAACCGTACACATCTGTGGTGTGCAATCAGGTAAGTGTCTCAAACGACTTGAGACACAAATGATGTGACATGGAAGACTTAAAAACAACTGTACACAAATAAATATATTTTTTTTGTTTAGGATTTTTTGTTTTTTTTTTTTTTAAATCCTTTTTTTTAACAACCATTAACCTTTGAGATATAGAAGGGATCAGATATAACTTGAAAAGCCTAGCCACGCTTCAACTTTCTTGAGGATAGTTACAACCCAAGAACGATTGTCGGTATGTTTGTCCTCTTAAGTCCATGCCTCTCGTCTTTCAACATACGTTTGGTGATGAGATTATCATGTTTTTGGTAATATTGACGAAAATTTTGTGGACCCCACTTGTGCTAGGTATAAGCCTACCAATCCTCAGGGTTTATTGAGATATAATGATGAGAGCTTCAGGTCTATGTTTCCATAAGCAGAGAAGATGATCATTATCTCAAATCAGATGATGAGAGCTTCAGGTCTATGTTTCCATAAGCAGAGAAGTTGATCATCTGATTGTTGAGCTATTTATATATATTTGCACGTCACTAACATTGCGTGTCTTTTGGTGCTCACTTGATTTGTTGGCCCCGCATTGGTAGCCTGCACTCTTAGGTGTCTTTTGAATATATATGCACAAAATTTTCTGTGTCTTTTAATCTCTCAACCTATGTATGACCGGACTCAGCTTGTGCAGACCTAAAACACAGTGGGAATCCAGCTTTTCGTGTAGATTTATTATTATTCACCTTATAGCAGTTTACTCAACTTGAAGGCTGAACCTACCGGCACATCATTAACTTGTAGTTGTAACGTCCTTTAGATCATATTCATGTGCAAACATAAACAAGTTAGTTCCTATCATTTCCCATATAAGATCAGGATTATTTGCATTAATCACATCTCATGGCCGAGACTATATTTTCATACTCCCCCTAAACTTTAATATTTGTACAACCCCTTTTTTTTAATTAATTTTTTTTTAAATAATATTTACAAAAAAAATAAAGTCTTCCACATCAGACACACATAAACATATATCAGCAAGAAAACGGTGTCAATTGTGCCATCAGGTTAGATACCATAACCAAACCTGTGAGATTTCCGCTCCAACCCTATTCTTGGAACAACCACTGTTACTAACCGTGTTACTAACAGTCCTCCATGGTAGTTCCTGCACTCATGAGTAAATTAATTAGAGAGTGGAACCCAGGCCATCGTGGTCCTGGTTTGTCCTTTTACATCAATGTAAGTAACTTCTTGAAACACCATACCTTTTCCCTCATTAGTTTCTTGTTCAACTTTTGTTTTGATTTGCCAAACCTGTTTTGGTTCAAAAAATTTGTTTGTGAAAGATTTAATTTTTGAAACAATTTTTTGTTTAAAACCTGGAGGAATAGATTGTGGTTTTGATGCTTTGGTCCTTTTAATCTTTGAATCATGTGAAACCGGCTTCACATGTGGAGATCTTGATGGAATATGAGTCATCCTAACATTCAAAGATGTGTGCATTTTATCCTTTGATCCAAAGAAGCAATCCGCATTACCTTTTCCGCTTGGATTTTGTCGTTCTGGACATTGCTTGAGCACATGACCTTCTTTACCACACCTAAAGCAAGCCTTGAATGGCTTTTGATAATTTGTTGTCCTGCGTGAAGCAACTGGGGATGTAGATTGTTTTGAGCTTGATTCGGCTTGTTGAGAAGCTTTGGGTTTTACAACACCTTTTGACTCTCTGATCTTTGACCCCGTGTGATTTCCATTCATCACTGATTCATCATCTGAAGTTGAGCAATCTTCTATAAACAGATCTTCTTCCAGTGAATCTTGATGGAGTTGATTTGTAGTGTCAACTCTATCATCAAGTTCTGACACTGAAGTTTCTGAATCATTTGAGCTTTCCCATTCTCTGGATGAACAAAACTCCGAATCACTTTGTGAATCATCTTTGCATGATGTTGACGGAGTAAACTCTGGAATTTCTTCAGTTAAGAACTTTCCAAACCTGTTATTCTCAAGAGCGGGAACAAAAACAGGTGGAGCACAAACGGTTTTATCATCACAAAATGCAGATTTTAAATCAGCACATTCATGCACAATATCATCATGACAAACATCAGAACGTGAGATAGGTTTCTGCCTATCACAAACATTTACCACACCATTCGAATCAACATTAGGTCTAGGTCCAGTACAACCATCCAAATTTAAGACGGTTTTAGTCTTTTCATTATTCCAAATAAACCAATTAACTGTTGAGTAACTGGCTTCTGGGTGACCCAACCCCAAAGTCTTTCCACCACAACTGTTATCATCTTCAACTTCTGCCTTTTGTGTCGCTTCTGCATTGCTTTTAATCATATTAGAGTTTGATTCAGGCGTGACACATTCTTTTTCGAAAAGATCATTTTTTGGATGTGGTTTTGGAATGGGTATATATTCACTTTTGCTCAAGGGTAAAAATAGAGATTTTACAATTCCCTTTTTATCCTTATACCCAATTCCATCCTTGACGAAAGATTTCCTTGAACAATCAAGGATATCTGTATGAGCATGCTTGCTTACATTCCATTTGTCCACAACAATTTGGAGATGATTTGTTTCATTTCTAGATATTTCTAGTTTTTCAGTTAAGTCATTTATTAAAAAATCTTTTCTGAGAACAAATTCTTTTAGAGTGTGCATTTCAGCTATTGTTGCATTTAACTTTCGCTGATATGCTAACTCATTTTCTTTCATTTCAGTGTTAATTTTTCGGATGTCATCCATCTCTCTTAAAATTCTCCTATTGTGGGACAAACAGTAAGCGACGGCTGTAACACACCTTGGTGAGCACAGCTTTGATTTTATTTCAAGTGGAATACTTACCAGGTCTCTCTCCTCAACCTTCTTCTGCATGCTCTGCGGTGGTTGATCAGCCTTGCTTGTGGAAGTCTTCTCAGCAACTAAAGCTTCCTCGGCAGCAGCCTCCTTTCCTTTGTTTTCACTCAACACACTTTTTAGACCAGCCTTCTCCATCCCTTCTCCTTTTGGTATCTCCGCTGATGACCCTGCCAAGGAGCTCACACCAAGTGTTGATTTTGTGTAGATCTTTGCCATCAGTGCCTTGTTGTTGTCGACTTCTGCGACCGTAACTTCTTCACCCCAGTCACAATCCTCCCCAAATGCCTTTGGTGCTTGTGTTTCAGCAGTCTCATTTTCATTTGTTACTACCACAGATCCTTTTGTAGGCTTGATCTCATTTCTAGAATTTGTTGAAGAACTATTAACATTTTCAGCTGAAATAGAGGATGGAGTGGAGCTTTTCGCACTAATAGGAGCAGTGAAAGCCATGTTTTTAGACATTGATGTTGGTGGACTTGATAATGGAACGTAACCGACTTGATTCATCTCACCCTTTGTGACATCATTTTCATACGACTTTAAGGTATTTATCACATCTGACAAAGTCATTGGAAAAATCATAAAGTCCTTCTTGACAGTCATGAATTTCAAGCTCCATTCCTTTAGGAGTGAATTGAACAACTTCTTGATTGAATTGCGGTTGTTAACAGGAATCCCGACCTTCTTCATCTTTGTGAGCATATTCATGAAACGATCGACGTGACTGCTTAAACTTTCACCACGAATGCTTCCAAACATGTCATACTCCTTTTGAACCATGTCTTGTCTTTTCTTAATCATGTTCTGATTTCCTTCATAGTAGTCACACAAGGCATACCACAGAGACTGAGCAGTGGTATACTCTTCGAACATGCTAACAACATCATTCGACAGAGCCATGGTAAGAGCATCGTAAGCTTTGTGATCACGTTGAACTAATTGCTTGTCAAGTTCTGTGAACGTTGACGGATCATCATTGTACACCTCACCAGCATTAGTGGTTCTCATTGGGATATGGGGTCCAAGTTGAATAGAAGTCCACTGAGTGTGATCATTAACAAAATAAAATGCTTTCATCCTGTTTTTCCAAGTCCCAAAGTCTTGAGCACCCTTCAATTTTGGTGGAGGTATGGTTGCAGTTCCGGTTTCAAGTTTCGCTTGGGATGTTGGTGTCATGTTGTTTAGAGACAATTTTTCTTTTTAGATTTTGATCCAATTTTTTTTTAACTCCTCAAAACCCAATTTGGATCACACTAAAAATAAACTCGTATTGACTTTTTTTTTTTTTTTTTTTGTATTCAACAAGTTTTAAAAATGAGTAGACCCAAATAAAATTTTAAACACCCAACCCAATTTAAACTTGTAACACATTTTGTTGATCTAAACAAATTTTCACGAGGTCCAAAATTTTTTGCTCTTGATAGACCCTTAAATACAAATCAATACTCTAAGACACAAATAAACCTTTAAGATCCGACCCCATATGTAACTTTTTTTTTTTTTTTTTGTTAATGCACTTCACGTAGACTTTCACCTTTCAAAATCAATTTTACCTCTCTTTTTTTTTAGTATATGGATTTTTTTTTTAAATATTAAATGTATATGTTTCCAAGAAAATCACGTGACCTTTGCAGATGCTTTAAAAGTACGCCACCTACAACAATTTTTTTTTAATTAACTATGTCTTTTCTTTTATCACAAACCAAAATCTAAAGTTGTTTTCTTAAATCCTCCAGCCACAAACAGTACATCTTCTCTCTCTATCTCATCTAAGTTTGTCATTCTTTTGAGAAAACAACACTAGCAAATTTGTTAGAAACACACAACAAAAACAAACCTCATAAGCAGACACACAATAAGTGGTGGTGCGGTGGAGTTTGTGGTCGAGTTTGGGACTGGAGGTGGTGGGTGTTGCTTCTAGATATGGTGGCAAATAATGGTTTAACAGTGGCTGAAGGCTGTGAGGTGGTGGTAGGGTACAGTACTGGTGGGTAGATGCTGGTAGGAGATGGGACGGTGTTGGCGACGGGGGTGGTGGGGGTGTAGCAGTGGCGTATGGTGTGGTGATCCAGTGTTACAATATAACGGTGTGGAGTTGGTTCGATGGTGGCTGTTGTTGTCGGAGTAGCGGTGGTGTTCGGAGCTGCCGATGGCGTTAAGTGCTAGTTGATGGTCGGGGTGTAAATAGATCTAAAGGTTTTAAAATAATGTTCTGTTTCTACTTATTCCTTTTTTCTTTTTTATTTTTAAGTACGCAGGCCTGAAAATGGCCAGACAATAAAGATGTTGAAAAAGTTTATAAACACCGAGACAAAGTCGCAGAAGACAAAGTCACTGACCCCAAAGTCGCCTTTGGTAAATACATCGGAAAAAAATAAAGTTGCTGGAAAAGTAAAGTACGCCCTAAATGTTAAGTAAGCCGGAAATTAAATACGCAAGCAAGTACACACTCAAGAACAAATACGCCCAGATCAGTTTATAAACTCCAAAAACACGCTAAAAAACTTCTGAACTGTTCCAAAACACCCCCAAATGATTTTAAAAACCACTCTAAATCTCCCTAGTCATACCATGATCAATCCTTTACAAACAAACAGCTTTTTAAAAACAGTTCAGATCTAAAATTTCAATAAAAAGTAGATAGTGAAAAACCCAAAAACTTTAAAAATCTATAAATTTTCAACGAAAATCAGATTAAAAGATGAATTTGTAGATGGTTAAATCCCAAATTCGAGTACCAAGCTCTGATACCAAATTGTAGGATCGATTTCGAGCTAAAATCTGATTAAGTTGAAGATATAAAGATGAACACACACAAAATAATCAATAAAACCCACTAGATGATTTGCATAAAATGATGATACAAAGATAGCCCTCAAATCTCTAGATTGTGTGTTACCCCAAAACCCTAATCTTGCATTCTACTTATAGCCCAACCATAATTAGGCTAATTACATTTAGGTCCCTAGGGTTAATAAAATATTAAAACTCTCACTAAACAAGAAAACAAGTAATAAATATATTTTGTCTAAACAAAATATATTTATTTATCCGTAGCGTCTTTCTTGATCATAACTTGAGCTTCATACATCGATCTATTATATGTATTTCTCGACTTGCCTGACGTGTTGACTGCGAGCCATTTGACTTTGACTTTTGTTGACCGAATTTTGACTTGTTGACTTTAACTTGTTGATAACATTAGACTACCAAATTTAGACCTAACAACATCTCAAGTACTCTAGCAATCTCCAAACAATACTAATAATCGCAAACCATCATTAATCAAACTCCTTTATATTGTCCAAATGCACTATACTTGCTTATACTTATGTGTTATGCTTTATACACAATGTGAAACTACATGATACTTGAACTATTTGACACAATGTGCTTTGTATGCTTAATTCACCTCTAAAAACAAAGACAAAATGCAATCTTTATACAAATAAACCATTGATGAAAGCTCATAATCCCTTTTTGTTTATCCCTTAGATGTCTTCCATGTCCAACCGAAGAAGCTCAAAACAAAGCACCAACAAGAAAATGCTCTCTTTCATGGCCAAGCAAATGACTAAGGTCATACCCAAAGTGGTTAGCAAAATCCAAGCCTCCGCAAGCCCACATGGTTCTGTTGACTCAAAAGCCGAATCCTCCAAAACTACCTCCTTCACCTTTAAGCAATTTAACCTACATCGACCCGTCTCTTTCATGGGAAACGATGGTGCTACCGCTATGCTCGAATGGTTCGACCACATCGAGCTAGTTTTAATCAATAGTGAATGCCCCGAGGATCTCCGCACTCGTCACACCACTAGTGTCTTCAAATCAAGGGCACTCGAGTGGTGGAAAAGCGAGAGAGCCACCCGTGGAAACGAAGCTTTAGCTCTGTCGTGGGAGGAACTCAAGCAACTCATGATTGAGGAGTTCTGCCCCGCGCAAGAGATTGAGCGACTCAAAGATGAGTTTTGGAACTCAAGCAAAACAGTGGTGATAACCCAACCTATACCAATCGTTTCAAGCAACTCCTTGTCCTTGTACCTCACCAATTCAACACCACTAAGAGAATCATAGCTAAGTATCTCAAAGGCCTCCCAACGAGTGTTCGTGAAACCATTGAAGGAGCCGAACCCACCACCCTAGAGAAAGCCATTCGTTTAGCTTCCAAAATCTCGGATAACCAAGTGAAAGATGGAACCTTAACTATCCCAAACACCACCACAGAAACCGTCAATCAAACCACCACCATTCCCACCGACAAACCAAAGGAAGCCAAAACCCCATCAACCTATAGCAATAACCGCAGACGCAAATCCTGAAACCAAAACTATGCCATTACAATCCCATCCACCGAAGCTCAAGCTCCAACTCCTTTTAATCAAGTGCCTACTCGAAAACCTTACACCGGTCCATTCCCAAAGTGTAACACGTGCCTATTTCATCACCTACCAACCTCTACATTTCGTTTCTGTACCAATTGTAACCACTATGGGCACCTTGTCCAAACTTGCAAAACCGGCCCTAGAACCCAAAACAACCAACCTCAAGTTGTCAACCAACTTCGAGCTGCTAACCAACCTCCTCTAGCCATCGCAATGGGCGTGCATGTTTCAAGTGTGGTGATCCTAATCATTTTGCTCCTCAATGTACCCGCAACAACCCAGCTCAAGCTCAAGTTCCGGCTCAAAATCAACCACCAAGGGGTCGCACTTTCAACCTCAATGCGGCCTAAGCTCAAAATGAAAATGATGTTGTGAACGGTACGTTCCTTGTTCATGGATCTTATGCTTCTGTACTTTTTGATACTGGTGCGGATAAGAGTTTTGTGTCTCAAGCATTAATTCGAATCTTCAAACAAGTAGAACCTGAAACATGTTAAGTTGAAAATATTTTGGGTCAACAAAAGTTGGTGAGAATTACATAGGTTTTGATAATCGAATAAAATTGTTGTGCAATTCATATGTCATGGCAATCTAGTCCATATGTGAAAACATACTAGAAGTAAATCGTGTGCATAATCAACCATTGTGACTGTTGTATTGTGGTACATCCCATACGCTCATGGTTCACTCGTTTAAATTGCAGTAACAAACACCCACGCAACCTTTGTAGGAGGCACGTATCCGGGTGGGATTGTCAGTCCAATAGATCTATCAATGTATACCGTTTGGCTGATGAATGTTTATGCTAGAATTGTGCTTACCCTAGTCATGTTCAAGACATAATGCAACATAGAAAAACACATAGACACATTGATGATTGAATTGCATAAATGATGTTGTAACATGTTTCACCCCAAAAATGGTGATAAATAGAAAATGGGCTATGTAAAACTCACCTTAGCAAAATGTTATGTCTCGTAAAAAAAATAGAATAATGTGTTGTGAATGTATGCGAGGCGAATCCCAAAGACTCAACAACGTAGCTAGTCCAAATTGAAGAAAACGAAAAAGAAAGAATATCAAGCTTCCAATTCGCCAATTACAAGAGCTTATAATCAAAGCTTCAATTGTAGAAGTAATAGACTATAGAAGAAAGGTATGAGGGAAAGTTTAATCGGATTGAAACAATCGATTTAGAGGTGCAAAGTATAATGGGTCATAGGTGGGTTTTTATACTAGTTTTGGAGTCAATTAGCCATTAAAATTGGTCAACACCATAAAGTAAGGTTTTATGATGAATTGACTATTTGACTAAGACTTTGACTGTTTGACTAAGACTTTGACTAGGACTTTGACTATTTGAGTCAAGGCTTTATTTAAAAAAAAAATCTTGTATGTGAAAAAAAAAAGAATTTAGAATCATATTATTATTATTATTATTTATATACATTTATGTATGTATATAAGTTGTGAGTTAGGATAAATAAAGACTTAGGCACATTTGTATAATATTAATGATAAAGGTGTAATAAAATATATATATATATATATATATATATATATATATATATATATATATATATAAGGGCTTTTTATGTATTAAAATTTTGGGGAAAATTTTGCGATGTTACAGTCTCCCCTACTTTTAGGAACTTCGTCCCGAAGTTAAAAGAAAAACACCATGTATACAATTGGTCGACTACCGAAAACCTTGATAAAATTTCTCACTACCTTAACGTACCTGTAAATTCATGATTACGTTCCGGACCGTAATTATCAATTTACCTTACATTAGGGTTTTGCGTCCTTTCATGACTCTACCGATTGTTGAGCAGGTTCGATAGTCTCCACCAGTCGTTGAGCAGGTTGTAGGGCCTCTCCCGACTGTTGGAAAGACATGATGACCTCTACCAATCGTTGAGTAGGTTGTTTGGTAGTCAACTAATTGTTGTACAAGTAAGCAAGTATGATTATAGATATGGCAATTAGTTCACATTCAAACAAGCATGCACTCAGATGTTATGATAATACTTGAATTTATTACTTGAATCAAAAAGTGTCAATACATAGAATTAAAAAGTAGACATCATTCAAATGGTGGGGTTTGTTGTTAAGTAGCTGGAGGGTCTTGATCTCGATTTAGTTCAGGGCATCAGTTACGGAAATGATTTGGGTTTCCACATTCATAGCATTGACCATAGTTGTGTTTACCAGGACGATTAAGATTAGCAACCTGAGCAGGGTTGGTTGGTTGGTTGGTGTTAGGGTTTGGGGACTGTTAGGACAAAGAGGATTGGTGAAACCACTTTTGGAAACCTTAGTCTAATTCACTTCTGTCATTTTGGCTAAGTATAGAAGTACTGAAAAGAAAACAAGAAACTGCTGAAGAGAAGATATGAGAAGTGCTGAAGAAGAAACTTCATCAGAAGTTCTGAAGTCCAAACCAGACAAGTTCACTTCAGAAGTACTGAAGACAAACTACTCATCAGTAGTTTGTCATTCATCAGCACTTAGCATTAGATATTTTCCACCGCCTTTTGCATCAGTAGTTTTATTGTTTATTATTACTTTTAGCTGTATTTGTTAGTTTCAATGTTGCAACTTTTTGCAACTTGTTTCTGATGTTTCTGTACTTGCTTTTTGGGCAAGATACATGTATGTAAACGTCTATAAATAGGAGGCTTCAACCTTCTATTTTAGACATTGATTTTAATAGAAAAATCCTTCAAACACTTTCACTGTTCTATTCCATTTCAGTATTTATTGTGAATCTGTCTAAGTATCTAATTCTCATTTACTGCTTAGATTCATAATAAATACTTGTCATTTATTAGTTTCAATCATCTAGGGGGAGTAATAACTCTTCCTAAGCATAAAAAGTGTTGCTTTAACTTATACATTCCGCTGTGCTTATTATCTGATATACAAGGGCTTGCTAAACACTTAAGTGTCAAGATAGCAAGTTCTTACTTAGCAAAAAGAGCAAACTGATCCCAACAATTGGTATCAGAGCATTGGTTTATCTGATCACATATCAATCTAACAAATTGAGAATCAGACACAAAGCTCTTATTGATACTCAATAAAAAGATCAAAAGTTCACTTTTTATCAACATCCATCACTTAAAAGAGTCATCTGACAAATCAATACTCTTTAAAATGGATCCACATAATACTGGTTCTGCCACTAAACCTCCCATGCTTGTGAGAAATGAATACAACATATGGCAAAAGAGAATGGCACATACCTTGTCACAAACCAACACAGGTTGTTGGAGATCTGTGATATATGGTCCTCACAAACCAGTAAATGTCAATCTTGAAACTAATGTTCAGGTCCCTAAGAACCCAAAAGAATATACAGATGATGATTTCCTAAAACTTGAGCTAGATGCAAAAGCATTCTCTATGTTGGCAATGGCTCTCCCAAATGAGATATACTCTGGCCTTTTACATTGTGAAAGTGCCAAAGAACTCTGGGATTGTCTTAAAGAACAGTTTGGAGGAACTAAAGAGGTGATTGCCAACACCAGAGAGATTTTAGCTCAACAATATGAGACATTTGCTCATATTAATGGGGAAACTTTAACTCAACAATTTGAAAGATTCTCCTCATTGATATCTGAGCTAAAGTTAAATGGTCAGACCTATACAACAGTATCTATGCTACATAGATTTTTAAGGTCTTTACCAGACAAATGGGAAACATACTCCATTGTTTTAAGATCCTCACCAGATTTTAGCTCTCTCACTCTTACAAAACTCCATGGGAGATTACTTACTTTTGAGAGAGAAATTGATCAAAAGAAGAAATTACAATCATCTGGTAAAACTGCTGATGACTACCTTCCAGGTAGTACAGCACTTTTGGGACAAGACTCACCAACTTGTTCCTATGGATCTTATGACAACATTGACATAACAACTGGGATCTCATCAGAAAGATCTTTCCCAGGTTATGACAATGATGACCAAAGTCAAACTGCTGATAATCTATGTTTTATCATGGATGATTTGAAAAACTTTAGCAGTGATGACTTAGAAGAAATGGACATTTTACACCAACTGGCCATGCTAAGCATTAAAACTAACAAGTTTTATAAAAGGTCAGGAAGGAAATTTCCAGGATTGACCAGTAATACAAAAATTGGTTTTGACAAATCTAAACTAAGATGTCACAAGTGTCAGAAGTTGGGACACTTTGCTAGAGAGTGTAGAAGCTCTAGCTTTAACCAATCACAATCTGGAAATAACTATAACCCCAATTATAATAGGAATAATGGAACTCAAGGGAGTGCTCATTTTGTACAGGCATAAGCTCCTCAACAGCAATATATGCCACAAGTACAATATGTTCAAATGCCTGCTCAACAGATGCAGAGCCAACAATCAATCCCTCCCTTTCCAGCTGCTCAACATCCTCCACAGCCTCAACAACCCTCTCAACAAAGTCTTTTCACCTCAGGGTATGTTGACTGGAGGAGTCTCCCTTTTGACACCACAGAGTGCAATCCTGATGCAGACAACAAAGTGTTTGACATCAACTGGGGAGAACCAGACAATGGCAGAAAGAACTTTGCCTTAATGGCATTTGAAGGCTGTACTTCAAAATCTGCATTGTCACAGGTATCAAAAGAATCTTTGACAAAACTTTGCTCAAATTCTTGCAAAGAAACTTTTGCTCTCATAAGAGAGACAAATGTGCACTTACAAGGTAAAGCCAATGATTTAGAAAGAAAATACACACAGATGAAATGTGATTTAGAAAGAAAACTGTGTGCTAAAACAAAAGAAGTTTCTAAATTAACTGACTCGGCTATTGAAACCCAAGCACAAATTAAAATCATGCTAAATGACCTGGGAGATGTCAGACAAGAACTTGCTGACACCAGGATCACATGTGAAAAATGGGTGGAATCTTGTAAGGGGTATCAATTATTGCTAAACAAACAAAGTGCTTCAAATGTTAAGTTTGGCATAGAGTACCATCATGTTGAAACACCAACAGATTTCTCTCCCAAAACTACTGAAGATGGGAGAAAAATTGTTTCAAATGAAACTTCTGAAGGGAAAGACTACACATCTTTCCATGAAAACTTTCTAAACAGAAATCCTGGCATTTTCAAAGAAAGTACTTCAGAAGTATTAACAAAATCTGACAACAAGCCATCAGTAGTTTCATCTACATCAGGAGTTGAGATCCTGAAAACTACTGATGAGCAAAATCTTTACACTAATGTCAGAAATTTGCCTTTAGATCAAAAACAAAAGGCAAAAGAGTGTGAAATTTGTGGTCTGTTCAACCACAAAACTGAATTTTGTAGATACAGAAAAGGAATTCAGTTCAATCAAAAATTTAAACAACAGGTTGTGGGAAATCAAATCAGAAATGATTATGAAAGAATCTTTAAACCCAAGAAACAAGAACCTGAAAACACCTTTTCTCAGAAAAAGATAAAATCTCAACCAAAATCTTTTTCTCAAAATTCTTTGTCAGTAGTTAGACCTGAATCTTCAACAGTTTCACAAACTGCTGAGATACAAAATCTAATGAACATGGTACAACTACTGATGACCATGGTTGATGGTGGTCCTAAAAAGGATACCACCATGGTTCTTAATGAAAAATCCATTGCCAAAAAGACATGGATTTCTCAACCTGGTCAAGAACAAACTGTAACTGTTCTCAAGAGCAAACCCAAAGCCAAACAGGCTTGGGTTCCTAAATCTAACTAATTTGCTTTTATGTGCAGAGAGTTTCCAGGGGCTTAAACAGCATATGGTATGTTGATAGTGGAGGCTCTATGCACATGACTGGATGCAGATACCTGATAAACAACTTTATTAGCCAAAGAGAAGGATCTGTATCCTTTGGGAACAATGCTAAGGGATATGTGCTAGGACATGGCAATGTCTCCTCTGGCAAAATACAGTTTGACAAGGTCAATCTGGTGGAAAACCTTGAATACAACTTGCTGAGTGTGTCACAAATGTGTGATAAAGGATATTCTTCCTTTTTCACAAAGCCTTCACAAAGACAGCATGCAAGATCATCTCACCAGAAGGCCAGAAGTTGATAGAGAAGATCATTGAAGATCATACTTTGCTGATTGCCAAAAGATGTGGCAATGTCTATGCAGTGGACATTGAGAAAGACAAAGTATTGAACAACACTGCCTGTTTCTTCTCAAGGGCATCAACTTCAAAAACAGATCTCTGGCACAGGAGACTTGGCCATGTGAACTTTAAAACCATAAATAAAGTCACAAAAATGGGCTTGGTCAGAGGTCTACCTTTGAAAGTATACCAGTGTCAAGAACACTGTGTATCCTGTTTAAAGGGAAAACAGCATAAGTTCTCCTATAAGTCTATTGAAGAATCAAAAACAACTGCATGTCTTCAACTACTCCATATGGACTTATTTGGACCTGTCAAGATTATGAGCCTTGGTAAGAAGAAGTACTGCTTAGTCATCATTGATGACTACTCAAGATTCACATGGGTATTCTTCTTATTCTCCAAGGATGAGGCTGCTGAAATCATCAAGTTCTTCATTCTACAAGTAGAGAAACAATATTCTCTATCTGTCAAAACCATTAGAAGTGATAATGGGACAGAGTTCAGGAACAAAACTCTGGATGAATTCTGTTTGTCTAAAGGGATTATTAGACAATACAGTGTTCCCAGAACTCCTGAACAAAATGGTGTAGTAGAAAGGATGAACAGAACATTAATAGAAGGAGCAAGAACAATGTTAGCTGATTCTGGACTGCCCTTGTACTTTTGGGCAGAAGCAGTTAACACATCATGTTATGTTCAGAATAGAGTTCTTGTGGTCAAGAGACATTCCAAGACTGCCTATGAAGTTCTTCATGGCATGAAGCCCCTTATCTCCTTTTTCAGGGCTTTTGGGTGTCAATGTTTCATCTTGAACATCAAGGAATCTATTTCAAAGTTTGCTGCCAAAGTTGACTCAGGTTACTTTCTTGGTTACTCTTCAACTAGAAAAGCCTACAAGGTTTTTAATTCTCACACCAGGATAGTAGAAGAAACATTGAATGTCAAGTTCAATTAGTCAAAACACACTCTTATTCCAGCACATCCTGCTGAACTCTTTGACCTTGACAACTTCCACTTTGGACCTGAAAAGACTGTTACTCCTTCCAAACCTACTTATTATGGTGATCAAAGGTTTGATGATGAGGATCCTACACCATGGACTCCTCAAACAGTCATTAAGTCAACTTCAAGACCATCAGAAGTTTCACAAACTTCTGATCCAACAAATACTGAAGGCCAAACTCAAACATCTGCTTCAGCACCTGCAACTACTGAAGACACTACAACTGCTGAACCAGATATTATAGACCTCAGTAGTTTGTTTGAAGAACATGAGCCACCTACACCTGTCAGTGGTTTACAGCAACTGATTGAACACAGAGATCATCCACTTGATCAAATCATGGGTGATATAGCTTCAGGTGTTCTTACCAGAAACCAGCTCTCCAACTTTTGCCTATTTTCAGCCTTTATCTCACAGTTGGAACCAAAGAAGTACCAGGAAGCCCTCAAAGACAATAATTGGGTGCAAGCTATGCAAGATGAACTGCTTCAGTTCAACAAGCAACAGGTCTGGGAAATCTGTCCCTTACCTCCAAACAAGCAACCAATTGGCACAAGATGGGTTTTCAGGAACAAACAAGATGAAGTTGGTATGATAATCAAGAACAAGGCAAGACTGGTAGTTCAAGGGTACTCTCAAGAAGAGGGAATTGACTATGATGAAACCTTTGCTCCAGTTGCAAGGCTTGAGGCCATCAGGTTATTTCTGGCCTATGCCATTTCCAACAAAATTAAAGTTTATCAAATGGATGTGAAAAGTGCATTTTTGTATGGAAAAATAAAAGAGGAGGTGTATGTCTGTCAGCCACCTGGGTTTGAGGATCCTTCTCATCCTGAGTGGGTGTACAGACTGGACAAAGCTCTTTATGGGCTCAAACAGGCTCCAAGAGCCTGGTATGATACACTCCCCACCTTTTTACTCAAAAATAACTTTACAAGAGGTGCCATTGATAAAACTCTTTTCATTAAACATGTTGGAAATCATGTCTTACTTGTTCAAATTTATGTTGATGATATCATTTTTGGTTCAACAAACACAAAACTGTGTGATGATTTTAAGAAACTCATGCAATCAAAATTTGAGATGAGTACCATGGGAGAACTGCAGTACTTTCTGGGACTGCAGATCAAGCAACAAACAAATGGAACTTTTATACATCAATCAAAATATGTTAAAGAATTATTGAACAAATTTTCTTTAAAAGACTGTAAATCATGTTCCACTCCCATGACACCAATCACACAAGTTGAACCTGATGATCAAGGAAAACAGGTTGATCAAACCATGTACAGATGCATGATAGGTTCCCTGTTATACTTAACTGCTTCTAGAACAGATATTATGTTTTCAACATGTGTCTGTGCTAGATATCAATCAGCACCAAGGGAATCACACCTTATAGCAGTCAAAAGAATTTTCAGATATCTGAAAGGAACTCCAACACTTGGAATTTGGTATCCTGCTTCAAGCAATACCAAGTTATCAGCTTTTTCAGATAGTGACTATGCAGGGTGTAAGATGACAAGAAAGTCAACATCTGGTGGTTGTCAATTCTTGGGTAACTGTCTAGTGTCATGGCAATCAAAGAAGCAAACATCTGTTGCAACTTCAACTGCTGAAGCTGAATACATTGCAGCTGCAAGTTGTACATCACAGATACAATGGCTCCAATATCAACTTCTTGATTATGGAATCAAAGAGACCAAGACACCTTTGTTTGTAGACAGCAAATCTGCCATTAGCATCATTCAAAATCCAGTACAGTTCTAAAAAACAAAACATATTGAGATCAGGTACCATTTCATAAGAGATTGCTATGAAAAAGGCAAGATTGAGGTGAAGCATGTAGCAACAGCTAATCAAATAGCTGACATCTTCACAAAACCCCTTGACACATCAACATTTCAGAAGTTAGTATCCATGCTTGGGATGCTAAATTTGTAAGTGTTTATTTTATTATTTTGCAATTTTTCATTTTTCACTTACAAAACAGACAAAAAGTCTGAAACAAAACTTCTGAAAAGAGAGAAACTACTGATGAACAAAACATCAGTATGGGGGAAATTTCTGAAAAGTGTGTAACTTCTGATAAAATAACCTTCAGAAGTTATGAATAAAAGTATTTATAAAAACATTTCTCATCAGCTGTTAAAACTACTGAAGAGGAAATGGGAACTACTGATGAAGTAATCCTTCATCAGCAGTTTAAGTCAAAAGGGCAAATCTGACTTTTCCCATCATCAGAGGTTTGATCTAGTCGGTTTAAAACTTTTGATAAAAAGATTTTTAACCAAGGCGGTTTAAAAACTTCTAATAAAGAAGATTCAAGCGGTTAAAACTTCTGATAAATACCTTTTCTCAACACTTATCCTTTCAAATTCAAAATATCCCTCTTTCTCTCTCAAAAACTCTCTCAATAACCTAAACCTGCAAATCAACTGTTCGATCAAAAACCAAAACCACATGGCTCTAGTTCTAAAGCAGGGACACAATCAAAGGGCCTTTCTTGAAAAACAAGAAGGCTGGTCCCAATACGATGAGATCATTGATCTTGTCGTAAAATCCCAATATTTTACTGCTCTCACAATAAACCCACCGATTCACACTGAAACTCTAAATGAGTTCTGGGCAAATGCTGAGACGGTGACGGCTGATGATGATGTCATTTCCCTCAACTCAAGAATAAAAGGGAAACCACTGACCATCACACCGGCCACACTGGCAACAAGACTGGGTCTGGATGATGTAACTGCCCCTGACCATGTTGCTAATTCTGATATTCACCTAACCATGACAGAGTGTGGTTATCAAGGTACTCTCTCCCATGCTACTATCTTCAAAAAATATTTTGAACCAAAATACAAGCTTTTGTTTCATTATATTATTATGTGTTTGAGTCCAAAAACAGGGTCTTATGACCAGATGCCCTCCACTTTTCAACCAATATTTCATTCCATTGTGAATGAAACTAAATTCAGGGCATCAAAACTATTTTTCAATGAGTTGGTGTTACATCACAATAATACCAAGAAAAAGTTTTTGTTGTACCCAAGGTTCATTATGCAATGCATAATAGGGGAACTGGGTAATGAGGTGCTTGTGGGAAAAGTTTCAACTTTAAATCCATTAACCTCACAAGCATACTCTAGGCATAACAAACCGGCTGCCTGGCCAGAAGATGATCAGGGAGAACAACAACAAGTCCCCCTGAAGCCCACATCTTCCAAACTCACACCACCAAAAGCCAAAAAGCCCAAGCCAACAAAGACAAAAACCCACCAACCCAAAAGAAAAGCTGTTCAGGAGGTTGAGATGCCTGAACATGCTCATGAGCAGTCTGCTCTTCAAATAGGTGAGACTGAAACACCCTCTCAGTCTCATCCATCTCAAACCCCACCTAGAGCACCCATAACTATATTATTCAAAAGAAAAAGACTTAGAAAAACCATTGAAACTCACTCTTCTTTTGAAACTGCTGACCAACAAATTTCACCTATTGCCCAAACTACTGAACCAACCCCTCAAATTTCTGAACCAGAGGCAATAGAAATTGCCAAACTTCTCTCTGGGCTAAAAGAGAAGGTCCCATCTGATTATGTCAGTCCCCTACAACCACAACAACCAGGGGACATAACCACAACATCAGACATGGATGTGGACATCTCTAGCCCTATCCCAAGAGATGAGGGTGGACCAGAGTCTTTAAGCCCAATTTTAGAGACTCTTGGGGCATCTGAGGCTGCTACTACTCAGTTACCACCCAGTGGTGGATTTGAGGATAGAAGTAACATAGCTAAGACCTCAGATGTGGCAACTACTGATGAAGGCTTAATGCCTGAAGTAGGAAATCCTCAGAACCAAGAACAAGAGGTTCATGAGAGAACTGAGTTGGGCCCAGCTCATGATTTAACTGAGACAGTCCTCATTGAGGACAACATCAGGGATTCAGATGATTCCATTAATTTGGATGATGTTTCAAAAACACAAACTACTGAATTGACGGCACTTTATGAAGGTCCTGTTTCAGGGGTATCCAGGCTCAAGAAGCCAGTCACCCCTGCACAGGTTAAAGCCCACTCAATCCCTAAAACCCCTAGAGTGGCATCCTCTGTACAACATGAGGATCTCCCAAAAACACCCCCTTCATAACAAATGCCTACCCAATTCCCTGGGCAAACAAGCATAGACCTGAACCAGCTATGCAGCCCAGAGGGTCCCCTGTACCACATGATGAACACTCTCATCAGAAATCACTTCCAAACATACACAGCTAACTTGGAGTTGTCTATCAAGAATCAATTTGGAGTGATCAAGACAAAGATGAATGATCTGTCCAACAAGATAGATTTCAACAGCAAACAGATTGCTCATCTTCAAGGACAATTCTCCGAACCCTCAACCTCAAAACTTAAACTTGATGAATCCAAAAAGGGGGAGAAAATCAGGGAACCTAAGGAGTCATTTCAAGCCAGGATAAGGGCAAGAGTGGCCATCCTTGAAAGAGATCAGAAAGATCAAGCCAGGAAAGAAAAACTGGCCAAACAGTTTGGTGTCTCAGTGGAAGAGATTGAAGCCACAGAAAAAGAAGATGAGACCCAAACCTCTGAAGAATCCCTAAGGCACAATGAAGAAACTTCTAATGGCAAAAGTTCTGATGAAGAATCAGAAAGTACTGAAGACAATCCTTCAGTAGTTGACAAACCATCAGCAGTTGTCAACCCATCAGAGGTTAACACTTCCAAACCTCAAACTGCTGACCCTTCCAGAACCACTGCTCCCATTCAACCAACATCTGATCCTATCAGGCCTACTACAACTGTTACAACAATGACTGTACTAAACCCTTCTCCTATCTCTCAATCAGCTGAATTATTAGAGAAGAGCTTAGTTGCAGCCAACAAGAAGGCCAGAGAAGATCTGATCTGGAAAACTCTGGAAGAAAGGGATGATCTAGACTTAAGTCATGAAGAAAAACTTCAGGCTTATGAAGCTGAACTACAAAGGCAGGCTAGCCTTGATGAGATTGCTGAACAAGATAAAAGACAACAACTGGTGTCTTACATTACAAAGAACAGCAAGACTAAAGCCTACACACTCAAGGGACTCTCCATGCAAGAGCTGACAAGAAGAGCACAACTGCTTGCAGACAAACTGGCCACAAGTAAAGAAGGAAAGGCCAAGAGAGCCCAGATGATAGAAGAATTAGTAGCAGAGGGCTATGGTTCAAAAGCCTCAGTATCCAAATGGAAAGAAGAAAGACTAATGGATACTTACAGAAAATACAAGGCTGCCAAGGCTGCAAATCCAGAGAAGTTTCAAACTGTTGATCCTTCAAGATCAGTAGTTAGAACTTCTGGTGTATCAACAAGAAGGCCTGCTACTAGAAAGAAAGCAGAGGACAATGTCAAAACTGATTTCAAAATGGTACTACTTGAAGGAAGTTCAATAGTCCATTCAGATTTTGACATTGAGGAGAAACCTCTGTTAACACAATTCAGGGATCCTTCCACTTTTGCCTACCAAATCTAAAAGACCATCAAAGAAAAGATGCATACCAGGGTAGTGACTGAACACCATCTCCCAACTGTTCAGATGCCTGATATGCAACAACAACAAGGAAGAGACTCCCACCTGAGGTTAACTGAAACAGAAAGCATCCAACACTCAGGACCATCAACCCAAGGGACAAGTCTGGTTCCCTATTCTTCTGACTTTAACAAGTCAAAGATACCTATCATCAGATGGTCACTTACTGATAACAACTCAGTATTGTTGACAAGAAGAGACCTCTCAAGCAGGGCTTACAAGAAGATCAGTGATCTAAAGAAACTGTCAACACAAGACCTGCTCACAATTCAACATCTGGAACCACAGAGAGGATCTCTATCTGATGGACAGTTAAACCGGCTCAAGAACACCATGTACAAAGAGATATGGAAGATTGTTCAAGACAGAAGAAAAACATAAGGAATTAGTAAGGTTTTGGCTTCATCAATCCAGGGGGAGATTGTTAGGACAAAGAGGATTGGTGAAGCCACTTTTGGAAACCTTAGTCTAATTCACTTCTGTCATTTTGGCTAAGTATAAAAGTACTGAAAAGAAAACAAGAAACTGCTGAAGAGAAGATATGAGAAGTGCTGAAGAAGAAACTTCATCAGAAGTTCTGAAGTCCAAACCAGACAAGTTCACTTCAGAAGTACTGAAGACAAACTACTCATCAGTAGTTTGTCATTCATCAGCACTTAGCATTAGATATTTTCCACCGCCTTTTGCATCAGTAGTTTTATTGTTTATTATTACTTTTAGCTGTATTTGTTAGTTTCAATGTTGCAACTTGTGCAACTTGTTTCTGATGTTTCTGTACTTGCTTTTTGGGCAAGATACATGTATGTAAACGTCTATAAATAGGAGGCTTCAACCTTCTATTTTAGACATTGATTTTAATAGAAAAATCCTTCAAACACTTTCACTGTTCTATTCCATTTCAGTATTTATTGTGAATCTGTCTAAGTATCTAATTCTCATTTACTGCTTAGATTCATAATAAATACTTGTCATTTATTAGTTTCAATCATCTAGGGGGAGTAATAACTCTTCCTAAGCATAAAAAGTGTTGCTTTAACTTATACATTCCGCTGTGCTTATTATCTGATATACAAGGGCTTGCTAAACACTTAAGTGTCAAGATAGCAAGTTCTTACTTAGCAAAAAGAGCAAACTGATCCCAACAATTGAATGACAAACTACTGATGGCCATACCTACCACAATTGGTGCACAGGCGACACACTGAAACAGTGGGGTGATGTCGTTTGCATGTGTTACACAATGGAAAGTTTCTTGTATAGGGTTTCTTGTTAGAAGCTTGTGTAGTGAGGTTTACATTAGGATCCCTGGTCTTGCGCTTCTGGTTCTCGGTAGTTACCGCGACCACAATACTTGTTTTCTCGCCTTTCCGAACTAAGGTCCCGTTCTTTATGTGATTTCCATCGCCATTTCCATTTCCATTGCAGTTCCCATTCATTGGGATGACTTGAGCCAACAAGTTAGAAACCAGAGTTGTGATTTGTTGCGCCATTTGTTGGGAAATAATCTCAGCCAGTTGGGCATCAACACCTTTGTTGTTTTTGTTGTTGTTGTGGTTGGTGTTGTGGTTGTTGTTACTTTCCTCTTGGTTTTCACCACTGTTATTGCGAGTGCTGCGACGTGGAGACATGATCTGTAAGGGACACAATGAAGGTTCAATGTGGCATGAAATGAATGAGGTGATATAAGGAATGTAATCATTTATTCATTAATTAAAACGAATAAACGAAAACGTTGACGTATCAAAGATTCCAGATTCCAACAACATAGTGAAGACATGCTTTAGCCTATAAGTGAACACTCATCCCGAGAATTCCCAGGTAGGCATCCGGGTCCCTCGTCTGATTGGGATATATGCGCAATGCCAGCCTAGACAGAAGACTCAGAATACAGGCGTTCACCCTTCCAGATTGCACGTGTTCGTTATTAAAATCTAGAACTTCGACGAGATCTCAAGGTGGTTCAGGTTAAACCTGAGGGTTTTGCCTTATTAGTCTAAGAGTGGATCCAGTGATGGAGAGCAACCTTCTCGTAGGGATTAATGTAGGGATAAGAAGTAGGAGGGAGATAGAGAATAGCAAGTAAAAGAAGCAAGTACTAGTTAAATCCTATGGTTATAGACTAGATTATTTTTCTAATAACCTAATTCCCTATAACCATGGCTCTGATACCAATCTGTAACACCCCAACCGATGGCGGAAACATCGGGATGTCACGTATTGATGATTGTTCAGTAGCTCATGGTGAATAATAAATTTCATTAAATGATTTAAATAAATTACATACAATTGTTCTACAAGAATTCGTACATCAAATTGAATAAAACTATGCACACATCTTCAAGCATTAATTCGAATCTTCAAACAAGTAGAACCTGAAACATGTTAAGTTGAAAATATTTTGGGTCAACAAAAGTTGGTGAGAATTACATAGGTTTTGATAATCGAATAAAATTGTTGTGCAATTCATGTGTCATGGCAATCTAGTCCATATGTGAAAACATACTAGAAGTAAATCGTGTGCATAATCAACCATTGTGACTGTTGTATTGTGGTACATCCCATACGCTCATGGTTCACTCGTTTAAATTGCAGTAACAAACACCCACGCAACCTTTGTAGGAGGCACGTATCTGGGTGGGATTGTCAGTCCAATAGATCTATCAATGTATACCGTTTGGCTGATGAATGTTTATGCTAGAATTGCGCTTACCCTAGTCATGTTCAAGACATAATGCAACATAGAAAAACACATAGACACATTGATGATTGAATTGCATAAATGATGTTGTAACATGTTTCACCCCAAAAATGGTGATAAATAGAAAAGGGGCTATGTAAAACTCACCTTAGCAAAATGTTATGTCTCGTAAAAAAAATAGAATAATGTGTTGTGAATGTATGCGAGGCGAATCCCAAAGACTCAACAACGTAGCTAGTCCAAATTGAAGAAAACGAAAAAGAAAGAATATCAAGCTTCCAATTCGCCAATTACAAGAGCTTATAATCAAAGCTTCAATTGTAGAAGTAATAGACTATAGAAGAAAGGTATGAGGGAAAGTTTAATCGGATTGAAACAATCGATTTAGAGGTGCAAAGTATAATGGGTCATAGGTGGGTTTTTATACTAGTTTTGGAGTCAATTAGCCATTAAAATTGGTCAACACCATAAAGTAAGGTTTTATGATGAATTGACTATTTGACTAAGACTTTGACTGTTTGACTAAGACTTTGACTAGGACTTTGACTATTTGACTCAAGGCTTTATTTAAAAAAAAAAATCTTGTATGTGAAAAAAAAAAGAATTTAGAATCATATTATTATTATTATTATTATTTATATACATTTATGTATGTATATAAGTTGTGAGTTAGGATAAATAAAGACTTAGGCACATTTGTATAATATTAATGATAAAGGTGTAATAAAAAAAAATATATATATATATATAAGGGCTTTTTATGTATTAAAATTTTGGGGAAAATTTTGCGATGTTACAGTTACTACCGTCGGTTCATCTCTAACTTTTCCAAAATTGCTACACCTCTCACCGCTTTGACTTAAAAATCCAAACCTTTCATTTGGGGTCCTAAACAAGAAGAAGCCTTTGAAACCCTCAAGTCCATGCTTTGTGATGCTCCTATTCTAGCTCTTCCCAAGGGGAATGATCATTTCGTGGTTTATTGTGATGCATCGAATCAAGGTTTTGGTTGTGTTCTTATGCAACGAGGCAAAGTCATCGCCTATGCATCAAGACAACTCAAAATCCACGAAAAGTATCATACCACTCATGATCTCGAACTTGGTGATGTTATTTTTGCCTTAAAAATCTGGAGACATTACCTCTATGGTACAAAACGTGTCGTTTTTACTGACCACAAAAGCCTCCAACACATTTTCAATCAAAAAGATCTTAACATGCGACAACGACGATGGGTCGAATTGTTAAACGACTACGACTGCGAAATTCGCTACCATCCTGGTAAAGCGAATGTAGTAGCCGATGCTCTTAGTCGAAAAGGTCATGCAGTTCTATGCAATATCCGAGAAACTGACCGTCTTCGCAGCTCTCAATTTCAAAATGATCTCTTCAACCGTATTCAAGATGCTCAGCATACATCAGTCAATGAAAATACTCTATATGAGGAAATGTCTTGTGGTGCCGAGTTACGCATGGAATCTAAGGCAGATGGGATTCTTTATTATCTTGATCGTATTTGGGTTCCCAGTCGTAACGACCTTCGTACTCTTATAATGAATGAAGCGCATAAATCCCGATACTCCATTCATCCCGGTGCGGATAAAATGTATCAAGATCTCCGTCGCAATTATTGGTGACCCGGTATGAAAAAGGACATTGCTCTCTTTGTGTCCAAATGTCTCACTTGCTCCAAAGTAAAAGCCGAGCACCAACGACCGTCGGGTTTGCTTGAACAGCCCAAAGTCCCCATGTGGAAATAGGAAAGCATTTTTATGGATTTCATTACCAAACTCCCTCGAACATCATCCGGTCACGATAGCATTTGGGTAGTCATTGATCGTTTAACCAAGTCAGCTCACTTCCTTCCCATTCATGAAGATTACAAAGTGGAGAAGCTAGCCCATATCTACACCAAGGAGATCATTTGTCGTCATGGTATTCCTCTTGACATCATCTCAGACCGTGATGGTCGATTCACCTCTCGTCTTTGGGAAACACTTCAGGCTTCCATGGGAACTCAGCTTAATCTGAGTACAACTTTTCATCCTTAATCTGATGGGCAAACTGAACGTACAATCCAGACTTTTGAGGACATGCTTCGGTCTTGCGTAATCGACTTTGGTGGGAACTGGGATGCTCATCTACCATTGGTCGAGTTCTCAAACAATAACAGTTACCATACCAGCATCCAAATGGCTCCATTCGAAGCTCTCTATGGCCGAAAGTGTCGTTCTCCTATATGTTGGCACGAGATTGGTGAGGCACAAATCATTGATCCCGAAATCATCCAGGAAACGACCAACAAAATCATTCAGATCCGTGATAATCTTTTAGCTACTCGAAGCCGTCATAAAAGCTATGCTGACAAACGGCGAAAGCCCCTTGAATTCAATATCGGTGATCAAGTACTCCTTAAGGTGTCTCCTTGGAAAGGAGTAGTCAGATTTGGAAAGAAAGGAAAGTTAGCTCCACGGTATGTTGGACCATTCAAAATCATTGAGCGAATCGGGAAAGTGGCTTACAAGCTCGAGTTACCCCAAGAACTCAACAATGTCCATCCCACCTTTCATGTCTCAAATTTGAAGAAGTGCTTAGCCGAAGGGAACATACACATTCCTCTTGATGACGTACGAATCGACGAGACTATGCATTTCGTCGAAAAACCAGTGGAAATAACGGATCGTGAAGTCAAGCAACTCAAACGAAAGCGTATTCCTCTAGTAAAAGTTCGTTGGGAATAGAAGAATGAACCTGAATTCACTTGGGAACATGAAGAACAAATGAAGAAAAAGTACCCACATCTTTTCAGTCAAGCCGCTTGAATAAATTTCGGGATGAAATTTCCTAAAGTAGGGGAGACTGTAACATTTGCACTTTTTACCTTTTCAATTCTAGTCCTTGTATTCTTGTATTTTTCCATTTTACCCCTTGTAATCTCGAGCTTATGATCAATGGAAAACATTTTGTCAAATGCATTTAATTATAATCTACTTTGATATTCTATTTGATACAAACATGTTACCTTACGCTTAAAAACGAAATTCTAATGCTAAACCGAAGCATAAACGAACCCATACAAGTTGGAAATCAAACCCAACCCAAAAACATGTCAAAATGGGCTTAAACCTTAAGTTTTAACCTAAAAACACGTCCAAAACCAAGTCTGTTGGGCCAAGCCCAACCAAAAACCACTTTTAGGCCAAAAACACCCCGTCGCGTAGCACGACCGGGATGCTGAATTCCTGTCGCGTGACACGGCGGCCTTACGAAATCAACAACCAGATCAGCTTCATTCCACTCGTAAATCACCCATTTTTTCCCACCTAAACACCTCCTAACCACCCTAATTAATGCATTAAACACTCAACCAACCCACCTCACCTATAAATACAACCCCTTTCCACCCTTAACGTCTTATTCATCCATAATCTCTCTAAAATCACTCTCTAATCCTCAAAGTTTTTAGCAAACTTCCTGATAACACATCGGTAAGTTTTCCAAGCTCAAACCTTCTTTCTCTTCAGTTTTTCCTTCTCTTTTCTATCCAAAACTCCTTGGAGAAACCTCTAGGATCTTCCCCATATCTATCCACAAAAGTGTGATAAGGGTAGAGCATCTATTAGAGGTTCCAAAGGTGTTTGTTTTCTGAATTGTTTTTATGTCCTAGGATTGTTTGTTGTAAAGAAACCAACCAAGTCCACTAACAATCTAATGTTAGAGAGATTTGTGCTATGGTATTCGGTGACAAAGGAGATTCAAGACTCATCCAAATAAGTCCTCAAACTTTACTTACACTTCTTGGTTATACTAAGTAATAATATACACATATACTTTCAAGTTTCTATCTTACTATCTTATTAATAATCTTTGGAAGGTTTGTGGTTACACCCTACCTAACCAACTCTCTTGACCATTCTTGTGCTATGGATTTATCCACACTAGAAAGGGGAAATCCCGTGTCTAAAACCCATGTTTACTCCATAAGCGAAGTGGTTATGACATGAACCTATCAAATGGATTCACATTCCTAACTTTATACCATCCGAATCATCTTGGATGATTTTGTGCTTGATCTAACCTAATCTCACGACCATCCGGATTGCCCTAAAGGCAATTTGTGCTTGGTTTGCCTAAAAGGCTTGCATGAATCTCTTGAACCTATAACCTAAACTCGGACCTAAGACCCTTATTCTTTAATTCTAGTTATTCAAGGCTAAAGCTTAATCTTCCAAGACACTCTTTTGGAACCTTATCAAGACGCCCCAAAGGTGAGTCATACTTGTCCCTTTTCTTTTATCACTTTTGGGACCAATATGTATCGTATGCAAAATATACTAATTCTTTTATTAACACACATGCTCAATCTATTAAACATACTTATATGCTAATTGCCATGCTTACGATTATTGATACTTAAACATAATTCATTAACTATTATTAGACCACTTAATATGTATAGCGCTATAGGAGTAGCACCCCACCCCCTTTATGGGTCATTGTTAAGAATCAAACGGACCTAGCATGAATATGTTAGGTATACGCAATGGAAATCGCGGGTTTGAGTTATGTTCTTTGTATGGTATGTATATGCAATGCTGTAGTATGAGATTCGAGTAAATCATTCTAATTACTACGTATGTAAACCAAAACTAGTATGCTCACCAATGCTTTACGTGTTGACGGATATTTTATACATGTTGCAAGAAATGTTTGATGCAGGATATTCAAGAAATTTACTTAGGATTGGACTAGAAACTCACGCTAGTTTAAGTTCTATATTTTGATGTCGTATTTCTCTTTTCATGAAAACAATTTGGATTCTGTTATCTTTTTAGACGATGATTATGCTATGAATGAAATTTTATCTTTAAATCATATTGTCACGAATTCTAGTGTCATGAAGTCTTTGAACAATCTATCACAAGTCGCGCCTCGATGTATTCCGCCATCGGTTGGGGTGTGACAACTACTTAGGCGAATGGTCCCGAGATGCGCATATCTATCTACTATTTTATCCCACCTTAGATTTTATAACAACAAACCTTTTTAAACCTCTTTTTATTAAAGAACCCTTCCGCTTTATTTTCTTAAAAAAAAAAAAAAAAAAAAAAAAAAAAAAAAACCCGATCGATTGATTGATGAAAGGATGAGTAGGGGAAAGTGTGTACCTTGGAATACGATACTCAATACTTACCACCGAAACTATATTATGCACGTCAGGTTCTCTGCCTATGTGTTGGTTTTCGTTTCTCAAGTAATTATTGTTTACTTTATAAATTCAAAAATTTGTTAATTGAGGTTTAGTAAAATCAGTCGTTTCCCCCAAACCACTGTTTTGGGATTGTTAAATCAAGGTCTTTTGCATTGGGGAAATTGACACCTTTTTAATGCTAAAACCAAACGCATCATATACTACAATCTTTATATAATTTTGTCATTTGACTTAACTTAAGGATGCACCGTCTGTTCACAATATTTACAATACATTTTTTGTAATAAAAAATAAAAATGCAGACACATAGAAAAAATAAAATTAAGTACATGCATATAAATCTATATTTATATATTTACATCTTATACATAGCGGTCTCCATAAGAAATACGCAAAAAATGCAATGATTATATTGTAAAATGCATAGACGCATTTGTATACGTAAATAACACAAAAACCCATTATCGTGCATAATATTTATTTACATTTTACGCAGGTTAGCGTTAATTCGTTTATTTACATTTTATATATAAAATATCATTTAAGATTTTATATCATCCCTATGTTTAAGACATAATCTTAATCCTTACTTGGCCATTCATATTCAAATCATGTGAACCTTATAATCCGATTTTGGTTTTAGGTATGGTTAAGAGTGTCAAAAATCGAGTATTTTAAGTTGATTCCGAAAACACTTCAAACACGGTGGTAAAGGACAGGGCCGTCCCTGAGAATTCAGGTGTCTGGGCCGAGTCACGAAAAAAGGTGCCAGTTAACCTTAAGCGTTAACGAAATAAATAAACGTAAACTATTTTTTAAACGACGGGTAAGTAATATCAAATCGATAGATCAACTTTTCATAGTTTATATTATCCAGCATTTCGTTCTCGATAACTATCCTTACCAATCCGCAAAGTTTTTTTTTACTTAAGTGGGATAACGCGTCATGGGTATTGACTAATAGACTAATGGTTAAGTTACTTTAGTGCAGTGGCGAATATAGAATTTTCTTTAATAGGGGCATAATACAAATCGACTAACAATAAACGATTAGTTTTATGGTTTTTTTATCAAATGAAATAAACTAGATATTTTTAAAATCAAATGAAATAAGCTAACAATAATAAAAGTAAAAAATTGTGGTAAAAATAAAATATTAGTTTTAAGTTTTTTTTTTTATCATTTGTTTTGAAGGGCGTTTTTTTATCATTTTCAATTTTGAAAATAATAGGGTGACTAACAATACAATGCAATGACAAAGACATGTTTGACCGACAATTACACAAGTTTTACCCACATAAACTTTTTTCAAGTACTTATAAAGTCACTTTAAAAAAAATTATAAATTCGTAACTTTACTAAAATACCCCCATCATCTTTGAGTATTTACGCATTTACCATTGTCTTTTTCACTAAACCCTTACCCTGTAAATTTTTTGACAGATTTGTAAATTTGCACAGATCAGATACGAACCATTTCCAACTGGTTTAATAAGGTTATTGCCTACCCTCCAATACATGTAAATCCGCCATTGTGACCGGCCAGATATGCCCCACTAGAAATTGGGTCCGGGCCGGGAGTCTTCCTCGCACCCCACCATGGTCTGCCATGGTAAAGGATCACGTACTGAATCTCGCATGTCTGACCCTAACCAATACGAATTACACGGTTTGGGCCATGAAGATGAAGGCTATCTTTAACGTCCACAAAGTCTGGGATGTTATAGAACCTGGTACAACTATTAACACTCACAAGGATCACGTAGCTATTGCTCTTTTGTTTCAAGCAGTCCCGGAAGAACTTGTTTTGCAAATCGGAACCTGTAGAACAGCAAAAGAGATGTGGAATGCAGGCCCTTCATCAGGGAGTTGAACGTGTATCGGAGGCTAGACTTCAAACACTTATAGCAGAGTTTGAAAACTTGAAGGTGAAGAATTCAAGTTCTATCACCGAGTTTGCTAGAATAATCTCGGGTATAGGCTCGAAGTCTGCATCGCTCGGAACCATAATAGAAGAACAAAAGCTAGTGACAATTTCTTACATGGTTTGGCCGAGCAAGTATATTCATATGGCGGCTGCAATAGAGCAAGTCGTCGACCTGAAAACGGTCGGTTATGATGATGTAGTTGGACGTCTTACCGCCTATGAAGAACGAATTAAACTCGAGCAACAGTTGCCAGCGGCCAAGGAAGAGAAGTTGTTATTGACCTACGAGGAGTGGGAATCCAAGAAAAGAAGTGGAAAGAACTTCGGTCGAGGCAAAGGAAATGTTGATCATAGCGGTAGAGGAAGAGGACGCAGTCGAGGTGGCTCAGGAGGTCGCGGCAGAGGAAAAGAACCGAAAGATAAATTTGTGAAAGATCGATCAAAATTAAAGTGCTTCAGATGTGATGAGCTAGGTCATTTTTCAAGCGATTGTCCCACAAGGAAAAAAGGAAGAAGAAAGAAATCTTGTTCAAGAAGACGAAGGACCAGTGCTGTATATGCACACATGTGAAGAAGAAACAAAGCATGTTGTGTACTTTAATTAGAAACAAGTCGATCCAAGAGTGTATGAATCTAGTCCATGTGAGAACCACACGTGGTTTCTAAATAATGATGCTAGCAATCATATGACAGGAAATCTCAGATGGTTTTCAAGAATAGATCGACGTGTTAAAGGGAAGGTGAGATTCGGAGATAATTCGTATGTAAGCATCGAAAGAAAAGGAAGGATCGTGGTTGAAGGAAAATCAGGAAAGCAAAGAATATTTGAAGATTTCTATTATATTCCATTGCTTAAGAATAATATTATAAGCATCGGACAAATGGATGAGATGGGTTGCTAAATCACCATTGAACATGGGACGTTGGTGATGCACGAGCCAAATGGAATGTTGCTCATGAAGGTACCACGCTCACCAAACCGTGGCTAAAAAATTAATCTAAAGGTTGTTTTTTTGGTGTGTTTACAGGCAAAACTACAAGATGAATCATGGTTGTGGCATGCTCGCCTTGGACACTTGAACTTCGATGCAATTAGAAGCCTTTCAAGAATAGTAATCGGGTTACCGAAGGTATCGAACGCGGAGCAAGTATGTGACTCGTGCATATATGGAAAGCAAGCTAGAGGTGCTTTTCGGAAGGAATCAATGTATCGAGCAAAGGAACCGTTAGAGCTACTCTATGCGGATGTATGCGGGGCTATTACACCAAAAACACCCAGTGGAAATAAATACATTCTACTAGTTGTTGATGATTATAGTCGCTACATGTGGTCCTTTCTAATCAAGACGAAGGATCAAGTTCTAACTGTTATAATTGAGTTTATCAAAAGTGTCGAAAATAAACTCCGAAAAGGGTGAGAGCTTTGAGAACATACAACGGTGGAGAATTCGTTTCACACATCTTGGGTGATTTTTGCAGAGAACAAGGTATTTCCCGACAACTCACGGCACCCTACGCTCCTCAACAAAACGAAGTCGTGGAAAGAAGAAACCTCATCATACTTGGCACCACCCGAAGTATTCTGAAGGCTAAAGGACTACCACAGAATCTCTGGGGTGAAGCTGTTCTACACTCAGTTTATTTGCTGAATCGGTCACACTCAAAGGCATTGATAAAGTCGACTCCCTATGAGAAGTTGAAAGGAAGGAAACCCAACTTAACTCATTTGAAAGTGTTTGGATGCGTCAGATATTCAAAGGTTTTAATCCCAGGCCAAAAGAAACTAGATGATTGGAGTATTCAAATGGTTTATCTCGGTGCACAAGGTAGCAAAGGAGTGCTTTACCAGATGTATGATCCAGTAAGGAATCGTGTGCAAGCTATGAGAGATGGGGATGTGAAGTTTGATGAACCGTGAGGTAGGAATGGAAGGATCTGGTTGATAAGTTTGATTCAAACAAACCGGAATGGATTGATTTTATTGCTGAGTCCAATCCGATAACAACATTAGTCGATCATCATTCAGACTTGATGAATGATGAGCAGCCTCCTTCGGGTTCGGAAGAAGAAGTACCTGAATCGCCAACAGAACCTGTTCAAGCTGAGATAGAGACAAACCAGATAAGACGCTCCACTCGAACGTCACATTTTCCGAGAAGGTTTGAAAGTTATCAAGTTGAAATAGTTCCAAGTCTTGACCATCAGACCAATGATACCGAACAAGACCTCATGTTATCCATGGATAATGAGCTGATGAATGTTCAAGAAGCATTGAAAGAAAAACATTGGAGAAGTGCTATGGAAAATGAGATGGCAGCCATTGAAAAAAACGACACTTGGAAGCTAGTTGAGCTACCACCGAAAGAGAAGCCAATTGGTGTAAGTGGGCATTCAAGGTGAAAAAGGACGCAACTGGAGCTGTAAAAAAGTACAAAGCTTGACTCGTGGCTAAAGGATATGCTCAAAGAATCGGGTTTGATTTTGAAGAAGTTTTTATGCCTGTTTCTAGAATCGAAACAATCAGGTTGATAATTACATTAGCAGCTAATCACGGATGGGAAATTCATCACATAGATGTGAAATCAGCTTTTCTTCACGGAGAATTAAAAGGAACAAGTCTTCGTAACACAACCCGAGGGGTTTGTAAAGAAAGGACACGAGTAGCAAGTCCATAGATTATTCAAAGCTTTGTACGGTTTGCGTCAAGCTCCAAAAGCGTGGAATTCAAGAGGTGATTCGACGTTGTTGAAGCTTGGGTTTTAAAAGTGCAAAAGAGAATAGGCCGTTTATGGAAAGGAAGTTGATAAACGACTATTGATAGTCGGAACCTATGTTGATGATCTTATTGTCACATGAGCTAGTAGTCAAGATATCAAGGCATTCAAGGGACAAATGGAGACTCAGTTTGAAATGAGTGATCTTGGCATCCTTCATTATTATCTTGGCATTGATGTTAAACAAGGAAGTCAAGGAATTTCAATTAAACACACAGGTTATGCTACAAAGATACTAAAGGAAGTAGGCATGTTGGAGTGCAACCCGACTAAATTTTCGATGGATCCATGCTTAAAGTTGTCAATGAATGATAATGGGATAGAAGTAAATCCGACTGAATACAGAAAGATTGTTGGACCTTTGAGATATTTAACTCACACTCGTCCTGACTTGAGTTACTCGGTTGGTTATGTAAGCCGATTCATGCAAAGACAAACCAAAACACACGAACAAGCCGTAAAGCATATTCTTCGATATCTAAAGGGAAGCCTTGATCTTGGTATCATGTATCCAAGATGCGGAAGCAAGGTTTTATTCGGATTCAGTGACAGTAGTTATGCAGTAGATGTTGATGATGGACGAAGCACTACTGGAAAAATATTCTACTATGATGATGCGCCAATTACATGGAATTCACATAAACAAGACACAGTCGCATTATCTTCGTGTGAAGCTGAGTTCATGGCTACAACATCTGCGGCATGTCAAGCGATTTGGTTAGGAGGTCTTCTAGCCGAAATACTCGGTGAAAAGGAAGAGGTTGTAACTTTAAAGATGGACAACTCATCAGCTATAGCTCTAATGAAAAACCCGGTTTTTCACAAGAAGAGTATGCAAATTCACAAGAGATACCACTTCATAAGGGAATGTGTCGAGAAAGGACAAATTAAAGTGGAATTGTCAGTTGGAGTTTACAAAGGGCGGATATTCTCACGAAGGCATTACCAAGACTCAAGTTTAACGAGATGAAAGGACTCGTTGGGCTTCCAATATTAGGGGGGGTGATTGAAGACGTAATCTTGTTGGATCGGTAAAAAAAGGAACTGACCTATAAGTGTGGTTTTAAGGTAGTTTCCATCCTAAAAGGAATCAAATAGGTTTATTATAGATAAAGATTATGTTTTAAATTTAGCATTATCTTTTGCTTGATGAACAAGGTTGTGAGGGTTATAAATAGAGGACATTATGTAATACCAAGGTATCACAATTCAATAATACAATAACAAGCGTTTGTTCCAATTGTTTGTTTCTATAATACCTATTGTCTAACAAAATATAATAAATATTGAATTTTGGTTGGTGAAATGATTTCTAAATTTTTTTTCTCGCTTTGGATATTTGGGGTTAATTATCTTTCTGTAAATGGTTAGAAAAAAATGTGTTTCGTGAGACAACATATTAACCGAGCTCTCCGACAGGTAAATTATAATATTATTTTGCAAGACAAATCAGGTTTAGTCATCTGTTGATTTTAATTTGGCGATTTGTGCAGGTGAAAATATGGGAAAAGTTACTAAACACATTCTGCACGAGTGGAAAGCAATAGCTAGAATTGCTTTACAAGATTCAAAGAATTAATAAAACCTGTATACTACGATCTTTATATAATTGTCATTTGACTTGGGATGTACCGTATGTTCACAATAGAGGTGCATAAATCGGGTTGTTTCAATACCCGGTTCCGGGTATGGAACTGGTTCGGGGTAGGGTCGGGTATTACTTTGACCGGGTATTGGAAGAACCGGTTCCAGTTCCGGTTCCTAGCATAAAAAACTATACCTGGTATACCGGTTTAGGTTTTTCAATACCCGGTTCCGGTTCTTTCAATACCCGGTTTCGGGTATGGAACCAGTTCCGGATATACCGGGTATTGAAAAAAAACGGGTACACTGGGTATTGAAAAAACCCGGCTATGCTGGATATTGAATTCTTTTTATACAATCACGTCGAAGGGTAGTGCGACTTAAATGATTATAACGCGGTTATAGAATTCTTTGGATGAGACGGGTCAATCTTGGGTTGTCGAAGTGGTCAAATGGCAACCCTTCTTGAATCAAGAAGTGACCCATTCCTTCCCGGACCGCCTCAACATCAAAATGTCAAATATTCCCGTCGCTTGACATATACTTTTTTTGGGTCATGAACCGGGTATTAGCAAAACCCGGTTCCGGTTCCGGGTACGGTTTTTTACATAGAAATTTATAACCTATGCGTACCCGACGGGTAGAATCGGTTCCGGGAGGGTCGGTTCCAGTTTTTTTAATACCCGGTTCCGGTTTTTTGTGCACCTCTAGTTCACAATATTTACAACACATTTTTTGTAATAAAAAATAAAAATGCAAACGTATAGAAAAAATAAAATTAAGTACATGCATATAAATCTATATTTATATATTTACATCTTATACATAGCGGTCTCCATAAGAAATACGTAAAAAATGCAATGATTATATTGTAAAATACATAGACGCATTTGTATACGTAAATAACACAAAAACCCATTATCACGCATAATATTTATTTACATTTTATATACAAAATAACATTTAAGATTTTATATCATCCCTATGTTTAAGACATAATCTTAATCCTTACTTGGCCATTCATATTCAAATCGTGTGAACCTTATAATCCGATTTTGGTTTCAGGTATGGTTAAAGAGTGTCAAAAATCGAGTATTGTAAGTTGATTCCGAGAACAAAGTGATTGGGTTTCGGTTTTGGTTCTAGATTTTTACAGGTTTTGGTAGGCCCGGTTATAGGTGTGGGTTGTGATGGGTTTCAAACCATAGTATATGGAACCGATTAATACCCTTTAGTTTAAAAAAAAACGGTTTTGGGGTTTCAAAACCATAACCCCCTTCATTTTTACCACATGAACAAAAATTGAATACACCTTAATCTGAATCCTAAGATTTTACCATTTACATATTATACTAACGCATATGACCCAAAAATGAAGCTTGGAGGGTTATTTTTTACTAACCAACCATTTACATCTAAGTGTGATTTTTACACTAGTTTTTGCATCCCCTTCTAAGTCTTTTCAACGGTTAAAGTTGAATATCATCTTCATGCTTGCTTTCGGATGAATTCTCCTTACAGTGATACCCCGTCTGTTGCGAAGATACCGTGATAATTCCACTCTCTAACTTTTGCTCTGGCATCTCACATTTTCCGTTCACAGGATTCATATAGCAGAACCTACAGTTCGAACTCTTTCACGCACCCGCCCACATAATCGAATAACTTCAAAATAAGAGAGAGATAGAGAGATAGAGAGAGAGAGAGAGAGAGACTATGGTTGCAACTTGTAACAAAACTTTGAAATAAATACAGTGAGACTTACCACATTGACCTTGTCAATAGTGTTATCCAAGTACTCGTCTGCCTTTTTACTAAGCCAATCTTCAAGCAAAACGTAAGGTTCACAATCTATAAACGCTTGTTAATTGTTATGCACCTAAACCCGCCCGCTATCACCATCCTACATTTCATAAACAAATGTTGCACCAGCCTTTTTACTAAGCCAATCTTCAAGCAAAACGTAAGGTTCACAATCTATAAACCCGCCCGATATATTTTCATTTTCACATTTTGACGTAGTAACATATATACGTATCTTGTAGGAAGTTATACGATATATACTTATTCGTCCGTTTTTACATTCTAGTCCGTTAACACATCGTGGTATAAATACATTACATTGATCACTTGTATTTATATATTTTCATGTCCCGAAATACATAAGTTGTTTATATATATTTTTGTAGGAATAAATACTTGTCGTCGTATTATTATTTTTCCTACTTCTCAAAATATATATTTTGTTACTTTTCCTAAGTTTCCGACAATATGTTTTCTTGAAATTAATCAACCTCTAACTTCTACATATTTTACTTGGAAACTTGGTATATAACATTTTATTTTCGAAATTAAGACTCGATTATTTATACAAAATACTCCATCACTTTTGTATTCTCATATATACAAAAGTGTTCATTTTTACACAAGGTTTTACCAAGTCTTCAAGTTACCAAATTTTATAAAAACCTTTGTTTTTATATTTTCCAATATGTTTGGTAACCTATATTTTTATAAAACTTTATCTTATAAAAATACATTATTTTATACAAAAATACATTTTTGTAACTTTACTAAGGTGCTGTTTGTTTTTCAAGAGGTAAAAGGTCTGCAGTCTGCGGACCATATCTGCAGACATCTGCAGGAGAAGATGTGGACCAAAGGTCTGCAACCTGCAAGAAGAAGACTGTTTGTTTGTTAACGTCTGCAGTGTAACCTAAAACCATAACCATAACCAACCACAAGCCACCATAACCATAATCAACCACAACCCACCATATTTGACCTAACCTCCCAATCTCTCTATTTATGGCTCTATTCATGTCCCTTATTGTTCTAATTTAATAGTTAGGGTTTAAAATAATTATTAGTAACTACGTAAAACTATATACAAATTCAACCACACTTTGCCCAAAAAAAAAAAAAAAAACATGACCACAGCTAACCACAAATCTACACGAAAGTATATCCATATCTCTTTTCAAACCTAATAAATAATAATTCATCCGGATTTAAATACAAAAAAGTTTTCTTCCTCTACAAAGTGATTCTCCATAAAAGCGACAAGCAAAACCAAACTAACGTACCGTGTGTATACCCTTTAAAAAAAAAGATTGCAGCGACGAAGGGTGGTGGAGGAGGAGGCGACGGGGAGGGATTGGGGAGGCGGGTAGAGGCGGCGTAGCGGAGGAGGGAGGAGAAGAAGAAGAAGAAAGGTTAAGAGAAAAAAAGAGAAGAAGGAAGTCTCAGAAGAAAAGAGAAGAAAAGGGAGGAGAAGAGGTTGGAAGAGGTAAGAAGACACTGGTCCATGTCTGCACCAAGAAGATGACGCGCAGACGTTTTTGAGTGAAACGTCTTCTAAAAAACAAACAATCTGCAGACCCAAAACATCTGCGCGTGTCTGCGCGATGCAGACAAAAGTGGTTAGAAGCACTTATAGGGAAAAAACAAACACCACCTAACTTTTTCAAAAAATAACATTGGAAAGTTAACATCTTACATTTTCAACACCTAACTTTCCAAAGTCACATTTTTAGATCTAAGTTTCTAAAATGTCATTTTACACCCCTTAACTTTTAAAGTTACAAAATAATACCTTTAACTTTCAAAAAGTTACCTTTCTTAACTTGATCTTTCAAAAGTGACAATTTTACACTAAACTAGTAAACTTGTTTTTATCAACTTTGTCAACATGACTTATTATTATGTTCTAACAATAATAATAGTCCAATATAGTCTTATTAAGGTTAATAATATGTGTATTTGGTGTGTTAAGTCCATAGTGTCCAACATGTCCATTTTTAGTGTTTCAAAGTTAGTGTTCTTTAAAAGTGTAGTTTTTAACTCTTGTAATATTTTTAAGTTTCATCATATTAATATGTTTTAGATGGTTATATTATGATGATCAAGACCACTTTTAAACATGTTCAAGTTATTTTTATGAAAATCACCTAAAACATCTTCTAACACATGTGTATGTGAACTTGTAAAAACTATAAAAACACTAACATATTTATGAAAAACTTTCGGCCATATTTTCATATTCATAAACCTTTGTTAAACTTGTAAAAACATATATTATTTCATTATCAAATGCTTAGTTAAACATTATGCTAAAACCTTTAACATGTACGTGTAAGATTATGTTAACATTTTAAACTAACAAAAATAATAACAATGCTTATATAAACTCACGGCCCTTGTGTATATATTAACACCTCCATTTTATTCTTGAAAAACATATGTTTTATTATGTGAAAGTTTATTATCCTAACCCATGTACAACTTGCTTCTAACACATGTTAAATAAAAACATACTGAAACAAGAAGCAAAAATAAGATACTTACAAATAGCACAAGGCTAGGGAAGACTCAAAATTAAGTGGAAGTGGGGCTTAAGTGTGTCTTCCTAAGGTTAAGCTCCAAGCCTTCTTGTACACACTTGATTTAGGTATGAAATGGAAGTGATTTGTGGAGTGTTTGATAAAAAAACAAAGATGGATTATGGTTGAAGGGTTGTGGTCGTGGGTTTTTGGAAGGAGAAGAAAGGTTTGTGTGTTGTTTTGATAATAACCTTATGCATAGATCCTTATTTTATAAAAGCTTGATGTGTACTTGGATTAGACAAAAGCATAAAGCATGCTTGGAACCTAATCATTTTGGATGGCCAAAGAAGAAATCTTAGGGTGGCTTTGCCACCTTCCTTAGGCCGGCCATGGGCATGGTGTGGGGCCCACCTTTGCTTGCAAAAATATCTTATAATTATTAGTTAAGATCTAATTAGTTCGGTTAGGGTTTTCGGGGTTTTATCGCGTGTTTATTACGAGCTATTCCGGGCATATAATTGACTCCCAATTACCTTTAAACATAAGTTATATTAGGCATTGGTAAGTTATTTAGACTTTAATTGGGTGAATTTATGAGTTTCGCGCGCATCGGGTGCGATACGCGAACTTTATTCATTACCGGGAGATTTGTGTTTGGAGTTTCCACATATGGTTTCGGAGTTCCAAAACACATAATATTTCATGAAATTCCATTTATTTCATATCCCGGGTGTTCGGGATCGTTTTCGGTTAATGAATCGTTATCGAGTAATCACCAACGTCCGTTCCGGGCAAGTTTAATTGCACGCGATTTCGTCGTGCTTCAACATTAGACATGTGCATTCCTATGCATCTTATGGGGAATTTGCTATTCTCAAATGCTTAGTTAAAACAATTAGCACGAAATTGCACTTAATTACTTTAATTACGATTAATTAATTAGTACGGAATTACCTTAATTTTGCTGGTTGTCACATGCCCTCTCTTCCACCACCAACACCTTAGACGATGAAGATGGAACATCAGTATCTCCGGTCACCACGTTCCTGAAAGACGTACCGTTGAGGTTTTTCACTGGCATATATTCAATGTTAAAATATGGAGTGTTCCCTACTCGTTGTTGAACATTCCTCTCTTGTAGTACCGGTTGCACTACTCGTCTATTGTTCGTGTTGTATTTAGCCACCGAAACACCCACCTTCGCCTCCATAATTTTCACTGTGTTCATGTTTTTCAGCACCTCGTTAAGGTTTGTGACACCAACATATCTTACGAACCCAAACCAGTTGCCTCTCGAATCCGTCTTCCTTGCTACATATGTGTCTTTAATAATACCATGTGACTGGAAGACCATCCATAACATCGAATTCCCCCGAGATAGATTAGAGACAAAGAAGGTTGTCACCGGCCTTGGATCAGTTTTCCCCCGGTTCTTCTGATGTCGGAAGGTCGCGTCCCTTCGGTTCCTCATGAGAGAGAAAAAACAAAGACTTTCTACAAGTTTTCCCAAGTAGGGGTGTCTTTAGGGAGGTCCGAGGAGGCCAATCAGACAGGGTCTATAAATTTTGATGGCATAATTTTTTTTTTAAAAAAATTCCTATAGGGATTATTTTGATGGCTAAAGCTTGCGAGGAGAACCAACACGTTTTTGTACCTTTGGCTTTTGATACATTTGGCTCATTGGCACCGGAGGCTACCCGTTTCCTGACCAGGGTCCAGCGGGTTATTCACAGTAGTGTCTCCGCTCCGGGTGGACATGGTTATGTTTTTAGTAGATTAGGATTTGCTATCCAGAAAGGGGTGGCGGCGCAGCTTGTTACCCGCCTGCCCGCTATCTTAATGTAATTTTCTTTGTCATGGAATGAAAAAGAGCTTAATTTATTCCTATATATATGTATATATTTTTTATATAACTCATTTAACACTTAAACTTGAGCCTATTTTTTAATGGTTTGAATATGATACATGAACTTTCAAAGATTTTCAAAGACAACCTGTTCCCAAGTCCTAAAATAATAATAGTGTGACAAGCGAGTCAACTCATTGAGTCTAATATTCATCATGACACCATAAACAACACATCACAACCAATCACACCTCAGATCGTCTTTCCCACCACCACCATGGAACACTACCCAGAAGAACTCCGAACACCACCAGTAACCCTAATATCCATAATCGGCCACCAAGACCTCCACGCCACAATCTCAACCCACCTCCATTCCGAACAACCTCCCATCAACACCCTCGCATTACCCGATTTCTCCAAGATCTCCCTCATTGATCGAACCCCTAAGCCCCCTGAACACCACCTACCTTCAGCTTACACCTCTTCCGGCATTATTAAACGCGATTGGCTCCTCAAACACCGTACCAGAGTCCCCGCTGTTGTTGCTGCCCTCTTTGATTCCGATCAGTTGTCCGGTGACCCCGCTCATTGGCTCCAGGTCTCCACAGATCTCGAAAACCTCAAGTATGACTTCTCTTCTGTATCGACTAGCGATTGATCGAGATTAATAGGGATTATTTAATAAAGATTAATTGGATTGGGATATTATATGTATTTTTAAGTAGACGTGTTTTAACACATTACTCAACTTGTGTATATTTAAGTAGAGAGGATTACTTGCCAGGATTTTACAAGTTTTAGCTGGAATCGGATTGGAATTTATAGGTTTTGGCCCGAATCACTAGACTGCTACCGATTATTAAGCCGATTAGGACCGGATTTGAGCATTGTTGACCGCCTAGCGATTAATTGGCTGATTAGATGAAAATTAAATTACTTGTGAACCGAGGACTAGTGATTAGGTGACGACTAATTAGAGGCTAGGCGCGATTTTTATAATCATGATGTAGAGGGTTTATAATTGTAAAAATGGAAGGTAAATCAAGAATTGATATTTAGAAGGGAAATTGGATTTAATAATCCCACCCAACTTCGAGATCGTGATGTTAAGTTTTAGTTAGCATGAGATCGCTGGAAGTTGGGACTTTGTGGGAACATTAACTGAGTTGGGATTAATCTTGGCCAATAGGTCAAAGTTAGTATTATTACAATCTAATTTCCTATTTAGAATTGGTCGAAGATTCACGTGTTTCTTACAACGGGTAACTGAGTTTTAGGCGGGAAATTAACTGTGAGGAGGAACCAGAGTGACATGTGGCATCAAAGTTTTTCATCTGTTATATAGCGTATACATAAGTATAGATGTTTGAAATTGTTTTGAATCTTGTTATAAATAAAATAATGTTTATGCTATTTTAAAAACTAGCAGATTTGGGATATGAAAGTAAATATTGGCTTTTGGGGCTGCGGGGTATATGTATGGGTTAATGTGTATTTTTGTGTTTGTTTATGTGTTTTTATGTATGACAGAGCAGTGATTAAAGGGAGGAATATCAAACTGGTAGTGGTGGTCGTTGTGAGATTTAATTCAAAAGGTATGTGGCTTTACCTGTGTATGGTGTTTGATTTATTTGGTAACTTATGTAATCTTTGGGTAAAATTTGGAGTGTATATTTTAGTTGTTTTCTATATTGATGCTTATGTGTAGCTCTGATGCACAGAAACGGCTAAGAGGTGCCGTACCCCGTACCCGAAACTCGCCGGGGACGGAAACGTGTACGGGGACGCCCAGAAACGTTTCTCCTCCGTTTCTTGACCGCTTCGAAAAGTCAAAGGGCGTTTCTGATGGCGTTTCTAGATTTGGGGACGTTTTTTTAAAGTTTCCTGCACCTTCCGGCGACGATTCCGGCGAGTACGCCACTCTTATTTTTGACGGAAAGGAAATGGGTGAATAGCGGCTGCTATAAGATGGAAATGTAAAAAGTTTTTGTTGGCGGCATGAGTCATGGTTTTACATATTGAAGGTGCAGGCATAAGTCGTCTTCCTCAAAGCATTTTTGAATTGAAAGGTCTGCTGCGTATTATTGGGTGTAGGTGGCGGCTTGAGTCTGCCACAAGAACTTCTTGTTGATAAGTTGCCCTAAAAACACAGCTAGGTTAACTTTTTGGGTTTAATATAACTTTATTTATTTTCACATTTAACCCCTATCTTTCATTTATTTAGATTTGGTCTTAAAACTTCTTGTTGATAAGGTACATTATCTATAATATATATTTATTTTTTATGTATTTATTTCCGTACCCGTGCGGTACCCGTTTCTTGATTTTTTGAGTTTTGCCGTTTCCCGTTCCCGTACCCGTTTCTCGTTCCCGTACCAGTTCCCGTGCAACATAGATGTGTAGAAGATTATGACTAGCATCAATGATTATTAACTTTTTGTTTATTGATTCATATTGCGAATGAACAAAATCTTTGTTGAACATGAATTAGATCATATAGGGCTGTTCTTGATCCAAAAGAGCAGAGGGAGTTTTCACAATGGCAATCAGTAAGCAAATCCTAGAAAACTAAGTTGAATCAGATTGGGACATATAAATTAGGGGTTAGTGTCATTCTTTGCTATTTTTTATCCCAAAAAGGACATATTGCACTCTTGGACATCCCACAAGGGAACATGCTGTGAATCTCGTGGAACAAGGGGAATACTTTTTCGTGGTAATTAAACTCGATGCACCGTCTTCATGGCTAGAAGCTTTAAAATGCCATGCAATAATGCAAGTAAATAGAGCTTAGGCGCTCACGTAGTACAACTTCAATGAATGTTGTTATTTTCTGTCCTCAACTACAATATCCATTTTGGTTTAGACGAATGTGATTATGTAGGCACATTGCTACTAAATTGTTATTTTGTCCTTGGCATAAAATCATGGTATTGCATAGACATGAATGTATACGTGAATATGAATAATTGAATATATGCATATGCAATGCACACATAATATGTGTGTGTATTTATTTATCTATGGTTGCATAACTTGAATATGGTTATCTCTATATTGTACAATGGTTGATTAGATAAGGTTTTTGGTGCAGAATCTATAACCGAAGAGCGCATGGTTGCTCTGCGCAAGCGTGCTGAAGTGGATGCAAAATATGTTATTACATTCGTTCCAGATGATGCATCTGAATTGAACCTATCTCTGAACAGGTATGCAGTTCTTTCTTTATGAATGTCATGACTCATGGTTACTCATCACAGATTGTTGTCTTTACTTTTACTAATTCCAAATGTAGGCTAGCAAACATATTTGGGGAGCTAGCTGTTACCTTTTACAGAGATGAAGGAAGAAGGGTTAAAACACGACTTGAAAAGAAGACCTATGGCTCCATAGAGTTTAATGTCCGTTACTGCTTTAAAGTAAGAAAATAGCTGGAATTTTTTTCCCTCGTGTTTCAAAGTTTCAGCCGCTTTTCTATTACAGTATTACATTCACACATAGTTGATGCCAAAAGTTAGAGAACATTGATTTGGAACTGAATCGAAACTAGAACTTGATCCTAAAGAATTTAATGAAACACAATTGCAAGAATCATTCTTTAAGTTAAGCTTCTCAAATTTTGAGTCTCTCTGCATCATCATTCTGTTAACTCTGTTGTTAGTGGTCTAATGACACCCTTGTAAAATAAAGATTGCGATCACGTGTATTTTTTAAAGGTTTGTGTACTGTAAATAATTCTGACTACTCAATAGGTCATTATAGTTCTATTACCTTCTATGGGCTTAGACAGTTAGGCAACATATCTCTTTACAAATTAAGGGAGGTTTGTTTTTTTTCTGGAGGGTTTAAAATGTTGAACACCTATGTAACGGGGTCTGAAGATTAAGTATAGACTTCGTATCAGTTAGTAAAAAACTAGTCATAGATCAAATTAATGCAAGAAAGTTCGTTCTTTATGATAATACCTTCTATTTGGAATAGAAATTTGTAATTACTCGCTACTTATCTGAATTCAACTTGTAGGTTGCTATATATGCAGAATTCAGGAGAGACTGGGCAGAAGCTTTAAGGATGTACGAGGATGGCTACCATGCACTGCGAGAGGTTCTCTTTCCAAAAAGATTGAATAAGGGATTAAGGGGATGTTTAGATGTGCATTTTGAAAGATATTATCATTAGATCTGAATCAGAATAAGATAGATTATATTTTAAAAGTCTAGTATAGCTTTCTTACAGCAACTTATTGTCATGTTATATTGTTATCCAAGCCTGATTGCTTTCAACAAAATTAAAGCTATTAAATTACTTTTAGCCAAACAATCCAAACTGATTCTTGTGCTTTTAAGTGTAAATAATCAGTTATAGCGAACATGCAAACATTCCTGAGTAACAAAGTATTTTGCCTCAATTTTTTAAATCGTTCTCCACACATTAGCTTAAGATTTTAGTGTAAAAAGACTTAAAGAAAATCCCTTCCTCTTATGGTACCAATTGATTCTTGGTCACCATGACACCTGAAGCAACCACATAGACTTATTGTCTCGGACTCTCAGGTGAATTTTTAAACAAGGCTGATAAGTCAGATCATTTTAGTTTTATCTTACATGTAGTTGCCACTTGATAAGGGACTATGTTAAAGTTGCTGACCGGAAGAAATACCATGCTTTCATGTATTATACTTGGAACTTGGAAAATATTACGTAGTTTGTGAAATAGTGTACACCTTAGCTTTTAATACTAAAAACGCTAGGAGCTTGGCTTGTTGGGGTTCCGTATGTACTAACAATCCAACTTAAACTGCAGATGATTGGGACATCTACTAGATTGCCGCCAATCCAACGGTTGGTTGAGATCAAAACGGTTGCAGAGCAGTTCCACTTCAAAATATCGACATTACTTTTACATGGTGGAAAGGTTCAAGAAGCAATTAAATGGTTTCGTCAGCATAATGCTACTTATAAGAACCTAACAAGCCCTACGCAAGTGAATTTTCTTCATTGGGAATGGCTGAGCAGGCAGTACTTAGTATTTGCTGAGTTGCTTGAAACTACCAGTGCTACCATTGCTTCTCCTGCATTAACTGTTGCAGATAGAACCTCATCTGATTGGGAATTCCGTCCAGCATACTATTATCAGGCAAGTTGTTTTAACAATATCTCCTGCTCTTTCTCTGCACATTCATCTGTGTGCAGCCAACTTTTATTGTTTGGAACTAGTGTCATCACTGACCTAGCTTCCATACATCTGTTGCAAACTGAAATGTACGTGTGTATGATTGATTTAGCTTTACACTTTGCTCAAATACTATCCTAGTTATAGTGGTATAGATATAGTGATGTAGGTGTTTGGATGTGCATGCTCAACATGATTAGTTAAATAGATAATCTGATGCTTAAAAGGCAGGGATGGATAGATATTTTTCATGTATATCAGTAGTCAGCTCACTCTAATTATTTTGACCCTTAATAATTAGAAAACTAAAATCATGATCAGTTTTTGCCAAAAACATACTAAATTAATGAGTTCAAACACATAAGACCCTCACATTAGATGGCTTCCTTTCATTCTTAGTTATATGCCTTCCCGATGGTTAACTTGATCGTTTAAGTGCCACAACATCATTTGAGCCATATTATCTCAACAAACATGGCTGTCTCATCCCACTCAGACATCAACATAATCTACTACGTGTTTCCACAACACAGCTTGCTGCTCAATTCTTAAAGGAGAAGCAGAAGTGGGTAGAAAGTGCTGTTTCCATGATGCCCACCGAGACTGATGAGAGTTGTGATTCTATTGTGCCTTCTCTTTATGTGGGCCAGTTTGCTCGATTACTAGACCTCGGGGAGACATCTGTAATGCAACTGTATGTAACAAACTTTTTTGTTGTTTAACTTCGTTATTATTAATTTTCATCTTTGAAATGGTTAGATGATACGTATTATTCTTTTGATGCTCTTCTAGAATCACAGATGATGATTACGTCGTCTTTGCTCTTACTGCTGAAAGGAAGAAGTTGGGGGACTCCACTGAAATCATTGCTTTGCTGAAAAACGCATATGAAACATACAATAACTCAAAATCTCAAAGGACAGCTTCTTTTTGCATGCTTTTAATGGCCAAACAATATTTCCTTACAAGTGATTATACTAATTCAAAATTACATTTTGATAAACTCACAAGTCTCTACAGGCAGGAGGGTTGGGTCACTTTATTATGGGAGGTACTTGGTTATCTGCGTGAGTGCTCAAGGAAACTCGGTTCAGCTCAGGATTTTATCTCATATTCACTCGAAATGGCTGCGTTGCCAATCTCATCAATTTCCAGCCTTCAAGAATTGCAAGATTGTGGGCCCGGCGGTTCCCCTAGTCTAAAACAAGTAGAAAATATACACAAGGAAGTATTTGCTATTGTTCGAGAAGAAATATCCAATGAAGAAGAAACCATGGGTGGTATGAAAGTAAATGGTGATAACCCACTTCATCTTGAAATTGATCTCGTGAGCCCCCTCAGAGTGGCCCTTCTTACATCAGTAGCTTTTCATGAACCAATTGTTAAGCCGCACACGCCTACTTTAATGACATTATCACTTTTATCTCAACTTCCATCTCCAGTTGAAATAGATCAGTTAGAGATCCAGTTTAATCAGTCTGAGTGCAATTTTATAATTGTAAATGCTCAGAGACGTGAGTCGTCATCAATCTCTCATATCCATCCTGATCGCAGAGTCGAGACTGTTCCAGTCATTCAACTTTTTACAAATAAGTGGCTACGATTGACGTATGATATCAAGTCAGGTAAGCCATGTAAAATAGGCACTTCACTTCACCAGGTTACTTAGAAAACGGATCAAAATCCATAGAAGGGGAACACGAACAGGTTGAAAGTCATCTAAAGTCTATTTTTAATGCTTACAACCTCACAATTCGTATTATTCCAAGAAAAAAATTAGTACTGTAGTAATAATATTGTTTTTTAATCGTATATAAAGTGTTAATATTTCTAATATTTTTTAAATAAACAAATAGTGTTTTCGGGTCAAACCAACAAGACTTGGGCCCGTGTGGCCCTGTTGATTTGTACTAAAAATAAACTGGTTCCACCCAAACCTGTTTTGACGCTTATCATGCTTATTGTAGAAGTTGTGAATCATCATTTATTATTCTACTATGATGTCTCAGTTTTGTTTTTGTTATATTATGTTAACTGACTCTGTATTTGATGTTGCAGTAAGTAGTGGAAAACTGGAATGCACATATGTAATTGCTCGAATTGGGCCTCACTTCAGCATCTGTTGTGGGGCTGAAAGTCCTGCCAATATGAATGATTTGCCTATGTGGAAATTTGAGGAGCGTTTTGAAGCTTCCCCAACGAAAGATCCTGCTATTGCATTCTCGGGTATGAAGGTTACCCAAGTAGAGGAACCAGATCCCCAAGTTGACCTTAAATTAGAGTCAGCAGGCCCTGCTTTAGTTGGAGAAACCTTCTTGTTACCAGTGACTCTCACCTCCAAGGGCCATTCGGTTGAGGCGGGTGAATTAAAAATCAATCTGGTTGATACCCGAGGTGTTGGTTTGCTTAGTCCACGAGAGGCTGACCATTCTCCGTCTTCTGACAATCTTCATGTCGAGCTTCTTGGTGTATCAAGTGGTCCCACCCAAGATAATAATGACAATATCAAGAAAATTCAACAGTCATTTGGATTGGTATCTGTCCCGTTTCTGAATGTGGGTGATTCATGGTCATGCAATCTGGAGATCCAATGGCACCATCCTAAACCAATCATGCTATACGTATCTCTTGGGTATTCTCCAACCAGTGGCGCTCCGAAAGTTCATATCCATAAGAGCCTGCAAATCGAAGGAAAAACCCCTGTTGTCATCAGCCACCGCCTTATGCTACCCTTCCGGCGTGATCCGTTGTTGCTCTCAAGACTTAAACGTTCCTCTGAGTCTGGTCAAACAGTATCACTTCCAGTCAACGAAACAACCATACTTGTCGTTAATGCCACAAACTGCACCGAGGTCCCATTGAGATTACTATCCATGTCTATCTCTGAAGACGACGTTACTTCAATAAACAAAACTAAAACCTCATGCACGATTCAGTCAGGAATTGACAGTGATCCCACTCTGCTTGTCCCAGGGGAAGAATTCAAGAAAGTTTTTACCGTTAAACCTGAGTTAAATGTTTCAAAACTTCACCTGGGAAGTGTGTGTTTGAGATGGAGACGGGATCATGAATTGTCAAAAGAGGTTGTTACAAAGCAAACTTTACCTGATGTGAACCTAGAGCATCCTCCATTAATTATTACTTTGGAGTGTCCTCCTCATGGGGTTCTTGGTGAACCGTTCACATACTTTGCTCGGATTCACAATCAAACGAAACTGCTACAAGAGGTTAAGTTCTCATTATCAGATTCACAAAGTTTCGTTTTGTCTGGACCCCACAACGACACGACATTTGTTCTACCATTATCAGAGTATATTCTAAGTTATAAGCTTGTGCCACTAAGTTCAGGCTCTCTACAGCTTCCGAGGGTTACAATAACCTCTGTGCGGTATTCAGCCGGTTTCCAACCGACAACTGCTGCATCTACCATTTTCATCTTCCCCTCAAAACCACAGTTCCAATTATCCACGCCTGAGAAGAAGTCCAATCCAGCTGACCAGGTTCCTCAACAGATTACTGCTTGATGCCATTTTCTGAGGTTAGATGTTTTTGCATACTGATATATTTACCAGTAGCTGCTCCTGATTCATGTGATCGGGTTAGTGATTATGGTTTGGCTTGTAAGTACACTATACTTTCATTTTTTAACTCAATTTTGCAATTAGCCATGGTTGTTCTGAATCTAGCTAATAAGGAAACTTGGTACTAGGTTGCTTATACAAATTATTAATACAAATGTGGGAATGTTTTCTTGATTGTTATGTTTTATGCAAAAAAAAAAATAATAATAATAATAATAATAAAAAAAAAAAAAAAATCAATAAATAATCAAAACTGAGGCTAATTTTCGATGCTGGCTGAAACTAGTCCGAAAAAGGCTAGTTTCATAAGAGCACATGAGTTGCTAACTCTCCGACAACGCAATGAATGTTAACTCGAGAATCCAAAAGCTTCCACACAAGTCCAAAGTAACTCATATCTTTTGCACTCTAATACCTTATAGTGTTCTACTTCTAGAACTAAGTGTTGCACGCCGTTCAAGTGAAATCAACGGCAGGCAACGACTAGAATAATCCGTTAAGCACGACGCAATTGTAAGGAAACACATAATCTTGAGGCACAAGTGGCACGGTTTAAAAAAACCAGTGTCCAATTCTTAGTCTTTTTTATTGTTGCCCAGATCTCTATTCGAATACAAGAATGGGCTCAAAGATTCACAAGAGAATTCATTACATATAAACAAGAAATGGATATAAATAAGGGTAGCACTTGAGAAATAAGTATCATCATCATTAACTCTTAACACTATTCCAATATGACTAGGTTTTGATTTAACTAAATGAAGTATAATAACCAATGTTCTTTTTTCTAGAAATGGGATTAGCTGCTGTTAAGTAGGGATGAGTATATTGCACCGAATCGATACCGATCCCGTACCGAACTGAGGTTGTTTGGTATCGGTATCGGTATCGGTATCGGTATCGGTATCGGTACTCGTATTTAGAGGTTTTCGGTTTCAGTATTGTATTTTCGGTAAGAAAAATAGCACAGGAAAGCTTTTAGATCAAATTACACAACAAAAACTGATAGCACATGAGAACTTTCAGATCAAATATTACCTACTACCTCTACCAGTAGACTGCCACATATCCAACAAGAATGGATTCTTAAAGTAGTAACTTAGACACAAATGGTTGGGTAGATTGCTAAACACCGATTAAATATCAAAACGTATGACGTACTAAAAAGAACCGTATGACGTTGCTCTGGCCCCGTTTCAATATCACAACGTATCGCAGCGATAATTTAAAAGAAGTGCGCCGAAGCACATTTGTTCTTTGATGAGTTGTAAATTATTTTCCGCACAATCATGTTTTGAATGAAATTTACGCCCAAACTTAGATAAAGAAAGCACGTCGTGATGGTATATTCGTAATTTCATAAAACACCGTATTTTAAGTCATAACAGAAAAAAAAAAGTTTGTGCTTGAAACAAACAGATAGGCTTATCTTATATACAACCACCCTGCAACTCCTTTCATTTGGAAAGGTGTATATATGTACATATATGTGATGGTTGTAGTTTATCTTTCATGGATGTACAATGATCTTTCATGTTTAGAGAAACATGTTTCTCATGAATACGACAAGGAACGGTCTCCATCTCGTGACCATTATGGCGTGTCTGAAAACGAGACTCTTCCTGTGCTTCTAAACTCATTAACCGACAAATCATTTCCGTCAAGACTTGTACCCGACATAGCTTCTTTAAGCCTTTTCTGGGAACGAGCTTTAACAGACTCTTGTTTTTCATCAACAAACGAAATGAAGGTTTTAAGGCGTCCTGGTTTGAGGCTGCGCTCAGGAAGATCGGGTTTGTGTTTGGTATACTGATGTATAATGAGTATCAAGTATACGAAAAGAGCAATGAAACAAGCTAGTCCACATATAAAAAACAGGCCTTTGAAGCTCTTTAGCTCCAGGCGGTCAACTGCAAACTTTGCTCCTTGTGAACTACAAGCACTTCGCATTAGCCATTTGTCGTGTATCCTTTGTAACTCGCCGTTTTCTGACAGTTTCAGAATTGCGCTTGATATATCTACTGCAAGATTAGAGTCCCGCGGAAATGCCTAAAAGAAATCAACATTTCAGGAAAATTAAGTCAATAACAAAATAGTCGACTCTAATGTCAACATCCATCATGCTAAGAAGTAAGAAGTCTAGTGCGTTGGCAGGTTGGATAGTTGAACCCGAACACAACCCATATATTTATTCATGCGTCAAACACACCAACACAAGTCCAATGGTATGTTATAAATAGGTTAAACGGGTCGTAACCAGGTTGTCAACCTGAACACGCCCCCCATTTTAATTAAACGGGTTAAATTGAACAAGACTTGTTTAATTAAACACATAAAATAGGTCAACCCAAACACGATCTGTGTATTAAACTATGACATCCCGAAACATGGTTATTATCATGTCGTGTTTCTTTCTGGTTGTGTCAGGAATTGTAACCCATACCACCGATAAGTAATAACTCTATATCAAATTTAAGTTTAGAAAGGATGATAAAGTCAGTCACTTACAAATCCCCATCCATTTTTGGTGAACTGTTGGCCAACTATGCTGAACTGGCAGCGGGTAGAAAGGAAGAGTTCAATATACGGACGTTCATCAACAATGGCAGCCACACCGCCATTACTAGGACCATCGTTTAACGCTTTTTCATAGTCTTCTGGCAAGTTAAGAGGAACAAGTCTTGTCTCAGAAATGCCAAGTTCTTGAACCAGATAGTTTTTGACAAAGGAATTTTGTTGGTAGCCAATGGGATCTTTTCTTGCTATCAAACTACTAATTCCTTCAATAGGCGAAGAAAGTTTCTGCACCGTCAAGATTGAGGTGAGGCTTGCAGTGTAACTGGAGCTGATTATCAGAACCACTAGTAACCACATGAGTAGTACGACTCGACCAAGAGAGCTCATCATGTTCTGTTCTGCATTAACCAACATCATATAATATAAAATTTATATATAATTATTAACTATGCTACTCAGAATTGCAATGGTAGAATGGTCAAGGTGGCTGGCTAACAGGTTCATGCTTGAATTTATATCATGAAACGAGGAATGTAGAATAATGCAGTCCACTCAAGATTAAAAACCATACTTTGACTTTTAAAAGTCAACATGTATTTTGTTTTTAACTGCAAATCAATATGGTTTCGAATGATTTTGGATACACCACTAGTCGACTCCCTAACCCCATTAATTACAACCTTCCTTCCAACCCATTTAACACGTCTACAACTTGATTACAACCTGTTCGAATCATTCAGATAACTAACTGGCTTACAGGCCCTGTTCGAGTTGCATGATTTTAAGTGTGTCTGGGTTAGGGTTGGTGTCTATGACAAATAAATATATGCGTCGTATTCCAATTCAACCCTCCAAACCGTCAACTACATATCGTTACATGCACTGTTTTATAAATGATTGAGGACTAAAAATTGTAATGCAGATATCATATAGAGTAACTTACTGTGAGAGAAATATAAGGTCGAAAAGCTAAACCTGCCAAGAACAAAGCACCAACTGTCAACATGCTATGTAGAAAATATTGCAAATATGGAGGTGTCAGATGTGATAGACAGTTACCATAGCGTCGTGATGATTTGTTGTTTAGGAGGGCCACGAAATTCATCGTTAATACGATGTTCTAGAATCCAAACAATTGCTCCCACAACAACAAACAAGGCCCCAGTAACACACCACAATTTTGCACTGAATGGCCTGAGAAAAGCCCATGATCCAGAGTTTAGCCTCCTCACTGGTGCCACTACTACCAGACCGGACTCCGTATATGGCTGGGTAAAATCTGCCATCTTTGTCCGGTCAGTGATGATCGCAATGTCTCCCACAACAGCATCATAGACCTACAGTACAGTAATTAATCAGACAGACAAACCCATGTTAACCGACTGTGGAAAAAGGCAGAAGAATTAAGAAAACGACACTCACACCCGCACTTATCAAGCTCACAAGATATGTAGCACTTGGATCATGATGACCATCTCCATATGGATACAACTTATACGGTACAGCGTATGGTAGCAGGTTTACTGCAGAAGTAAATACATCAATGCAATAGCCTTCGAACATATCAGTTCCCTTAACTTGGTCCACAAACTCCTTAAAGTTAACATGTCTTGGAACACCAATTTTCAGCTGCTTTCCATTATGTGGAAAGACCCATCCACGAGGCTTTTTAAGGGTTTCACCAGGCCAAACTACACTACGCAACAGCTTTGGTGAACCAGTTCGGTTTGCGACTGTTTCTGGAAGAGTAGTTGAGAGATGTGAAGAGTTTGACCAATATCCTACTGTCCTAAACCCGGTACCAATCACGTTAATAACTTCAAATGCTGGAGAAATCAGATTTTTATCAGAAGTGAACTCAACCGGACCTGTTGTTCCGTTCATTTTGACTTGTAAAATGTTCTTAAGCAACAAGTTCCCTTCGTTAAAGACTCTCAACGAATCAATATTCAAGAATCCTCCTCGTGAATTGTTCAATTCAGGATCTTTCGAGAAGGATATGCTTCCACCTTGATTAAAGAAGTTGTCAAGAGCACGAGCAAGCAACCAAATGGTATCGTATGCATACAGAGAAAATGTATTCAAGCCTAACGTTGTCATGTTTTTCCACTCGGTTGCAAACTTCCTTTTAAGCCGTGAACTTTTTATGTATGATCTCAATGTAATAACTCCTTGCATAGCCGAAAAGAATTTTGTCGGATTTACTGAGGAGCTTATTATATCAATGACGGTAGAGAGCCAATTTGTTGTGATCCAAACATACCCAGTATCCATCATGTGAAGATCATGCGCGACTGCAAGTATGTCTGGCCCCCAATTGGCATACGTGTGAACTACAACGACTCTAGATTCCATTAAAGCAACTTGAAGCAATACTTCTCTTATGTCTGCTCGTGTCGCTTCAGGTTTGATAGGCGCTTTGTGGGAGATCTTACACCTCTTAGCAGCTAACTGGTCTGCTAACGAAGTTATCCCATTCCTCCCATGATCATCGTCGATGTAAATAGCAACAACTTGCCTCCATTCGTAGTAGCCCACTATGTCGGCTATTGCAGCCATTTGGAAAGCATCACTGTGAGTTGTTCGGACAAAGTATGGATATTGAACTGAGGATAATGTAGGGTCTGTTGCCGTGAAAGACAGTAGTGGGACTTGAAGCTTGTTCACAACATGGGAGATCATGTGAGCTAAGACCGATGTCTGGGGTCCTATTAACGCCACGCTTTCAGTCTCCAGAGATTGTAAAGCTGTTGCAAAGTAAAAGCCACATTGTCATAATTTGTTGACTCATATTAAAAAAATGTTAAAAAATGTAAGGCATACCCTCCATAATACTGAGGAAGCCACTAAAATTGGAGTCATGAATGGTTAGTTTGAGGTTGGTGCCTTTAAGTATAGTTGGATCATTGTTCACATTTTCTATTGCAGCCTCTAAACCGATCTTCGAAACCTTGCCAATGATCGAATCCAGAGTCAATATGGATCCAATATTTACTACGTCTGGTCTTGAAGGTTTACTAGCATTCCATGTCATCTGAAATACAATATAAAGTACCTTAAAGGAAAGAAAACTGGGTTGCAGTATGACCACAAAAGCCAAAAAAAAAATATATAATTTTTTTAACTGTTAGGAAAAGAAAGGCTTGTTCACGAGCCAGGATTAGCTTGTGCTTCGATTGGTTTAAACGAGCCGAGTGGAACTCGGCTTGGTTTATCAACGCTCCAAGCCAAGCTGGCTGGGCTTGTAAGCGTCTAAACGAGCCGATTACAAGCTCGTTTGGTTACATAGTAAGCGAGCTTGAGTCCGAGCTTCGCTTATCAAACTCAAGCCGGCTCATGAGCCTAAACAAGCCCACTATTTATATAATTTTTAATCAATATCTTACATATATTAAACTAATAATAATTACTATTTATAAAACTATGAAAAAATAACTAAATTATATATCCAATAATAATTATAATTAGTAAACAATAAACAAGCCGAGATCGAGCCTAGTAGGCTCAGCTCGGCTACACGTATACCTGAGACTTAGCATAAGTCCAGCACTGCTCATTAAGGAAACATCCATTGAACAAAAGCATGAACAGCAACAACACCCAAGCAGTATTCATAGCCACTAGTCTTTAAAACTCTGATCATAAAATTCAAAACATGATGAGAAAGCCGTTGGACTTGAATAATGAACTCATATATTGACTACAGTAAACTGTAAGTCAGTCACTTCAGTAACCAAGGATAAAAAAACAGATGGGCTTAAATAATTAATAATGATAATAATTCACATACAAAAGCTGGTGAACGAATGACAACAGTGGTTGTAGAATTTTTTGCTACATATGGAATAATAATATAATAATAAATAAATAAATAAATAAATAAAGGGAGTGGTTGAGAGCACATCTTAAATGCGTTTACTGCACGCGGGCAATTCAATTCTAGTCAACCAAGTCGCATTTTTGTCTACGCAAGTTAAGTGTGCATGGGAGATCCATCCATAGTGGTGGAGTGGTGAAGTGGCTTTTGTTTCACCTATGTGATCAAAGGTTCAATCCCCACTTTCAACATTTATGGTTTGGTATCCGGGTGAAGATCGAATACGGGTGGCGTCGGTTCGAATCTCGGGCACGGCGCCCCACAAGGGTGGTTGCCACACAGTTGTTCACGGTTCGCCGATCAAAAAAAAGTGTGCATGGGAGAGTTTTTTTTTTTTTTTTTAATGGTTTGACAGGTTGAAACTTAAAAACCCTTAATAGAGTAAATAGTAATTTGAGTCTTTATGGTTTAGGCTTAAATTGCTGGTTGAAACTCTTATTCTAAAAACTAAGAAGATGTTAATTGAGTTAACTTATGTGACTAATTTTTAGAAGAAGAGATTCCACCAACAATTTAGACTAAATCACATGAACTCAAATTGCTATTAACTCTTTTTAATTTGTGATATCAACTCATCTAAAATCTTGTAACATATACGATTTATATAATACTTTTATCTAAGCCTATTATATTAAATTGTTAGTGGGATATCGTAGTAAACTTGCTTTAACTATAAAAATAAAATATCAAAAATTAGGAATATTGGAATCAGATTCTAAGAAGATATTTTGTAAACAAAGAGTTTTAAATTTATTGTAGACAAAAATATTTAAATCTAAACATAAATGAAACACATATACTTGAAGCAATATTTTTCAAGTGGAGGGTCAGGGTATATATTGGTCTATTCAACTTTCTAACTACTCTTTTAAAAGAGAGAAGTTTTGAAAATTCTTCATGGTATATTAACACGTTTAATTTAAATATAACATCTTCTTGGCTGTTAACACGTTTAATTTAAATATAACAGGGACATTCTATTTTTAAATATACTATCCAAAACATTGAAATGTTTTTCTAAAGGCCATTGAAATGTTTATTAACGCTGTGTTCGAGTCGGTTTTTTTAAAAGAGAAAAGAAAGAAAATGAAATGAAAATAAAAATAAAAATAAGTTGTGTTCAGGTTTTTTAGTGGATGGAATTGGAAGGAAATTGAAAAAGATTATGCTACATACGTTTTTAAATGATGGAAATGGAAAGACTAGAAAGAAATATTAATTTTCCTTCCTAACTTTCCTACAAAAATGAAAGGATTCGAAGAGAAAGGCGTATTTTTCTTAAATTTTCTTTCCATTTCCTTTGTACTATAAAACATGAAATGAAACTAATATTTTTCTCTCTCTTATTTTTTTCCCCTTCATTTCTTTTCTCTCTTTCATTTTCTTTTCTTTCGTTTACTAATCTTGGGAACATAGCGTAAGCATCAGAGTGTTCTCAGATATGGATGTACCAAGTATGCAAATATTTCTCTACCTCGATGATTAAGGTATGGCATGACCTGACCTGGATGTACCAAGGCCAAACAGAGCTCTGAATGTACAAGCATCAAAATAGTCCGTTTGAACTGTGTTTAACTAATAGAAACAATGAACAACAATGTCTATGAGGAAAAAGCGAACAAGCTCTAAGTACAAGTTGTTTTTGATGACACTAAGGGACATGATGTGGTGGTATAGTGACTTCTTGTTATTAAGATTCTATTAATTTTCCATGTTATTTATAAAATTTTTGCCTCCAAGGGACATATGTGGTGGTATAGTGTCTTCCGTGTATCGTAGAGATGGATGGTTGGAATCTAGCAAAGTATAAAAGTAAAAGCATTTAAGACTATGCTAGTTTACCATTAGAAAAGTTAGAAAAATTGCCACCAGCCTTAGTAAAAGTATGGTAAACTGCTAACGGCCATTTTATACGGTCCACATGCTATCTCCATTTCCTACGGAACTGCCAAGTCTGTGTATATAATTAGGCTTCATCTACTCCCACCCCACCCATCTAGATTAACTCCCCAACCGTCTTCAAAGCACCCCTTTTTGACCAGAAAGCAATGCTTTGAAGTACAAAAGTCACATTCCTTTATCAAACAATGAGATTTGTGTTGGGGTGGGGTTGGGTTTTTTTGGGGGGTTTTGAGGTGGATTTTGGTGGATTTTTTGTGAGGTTTTTTATTTTAGGGATTTTATGTCTTTTTGTAAGTTTTTTTTTTATAAAAAATATATTGGTGTGAACATGTTATTTACGACTACATTTTATTGTTCATCTGTTTATTTTCGGTTTTTTGTCAGTTTATAAAAAATATATCGTTTCCACTTATTAACTGTTTATAAAAAAAATACATTTTTGGTGATTCTTACTACTACATTTTATTATTCATTTGTTATTTATTAGTGTAGGCTGTTGAAAATATAAAATAAGGGAACAAATCACTTGATAAATTTTTGAGTCAGGAAAAACTATTAAAATATAATTTTTTTAATCAAAGTACTATAATTATTTTTGTTTTTTTCGATGTTTGATTGGTCCGTTAAAATGATTACCGAATGAGTGGGGACAATCATCATTACAGGAACAATAAATATGGAGAAACTACTCCAATATCAGAGATTTCCTTTTCCTTCAACTGGGGGAATAATTCTGTCCGCGAAATTAAAAATTACAAGTATATCTTATTTCTTGTAACAAGCAAAGTTTATATAGTCTATTGGAGTAGTTTTTAATTTTTTATGCTAATTCTTTATTTTATTTTTATAACTAAGGCAACTTCTTATCTTATAAATAGCTCTTAATATGAGAAATAAAAGAGGATATTTTATTTTATTTTTTTCTATATTGTTAAACTAGTTTTTTATTTCGGTAGTGTCTCGAGTTGAAATATCTAATATGAGATAATAAAATATATTATTATTATTATTATTATTTTAAACAAATATTTGCCATAAGTTATAATATTCAAATATAAAAAAAACGAATATCTGCGTCGGGGGTATAAATCTAGTGCCATTACAAATGAATTCGGAAGTATGTAATCGATTATTCTAAAAAGAACTAACATGAAATAAGAAAAAAAAGTTAATTATTGAAATATCGAACGCATTAGTCTAAGAGTTATGTGATGCGTTAAAAAATTCATGGGTATATAATCGGGTATATAGTTCGGGTGACACAATACCTGTCGGGTTACAAAAAATAGTCATTTTTTTCTCCGTTTTTTATATAGCACTATGGTACTCGTTTGAAAGATAATAAAACGCTCGTTAATTTGGTGTAATTTTTTTCTTTAAAAAATCTCGTATATAAAAGATATTAACGTTTAAAAGTTATGGGAGGAAACATGATAAAAAAATAGTAAAGTTTTAATATTTAGATTTAGTAGATTAGTTATTTAATAGATTAGGTTAAGGATTATAATAGATTAGGTTAAATCATATTTATTCTTTTTTTTAAATTGGTTTACACTTGCCACATCACATCCTATGTGGCATCTCTCAAAAGAGAGATTGCATAAGAGTATGACATGTAGGATTAATCCCTTTGCAATATATATATACTAGCTTATACCCCGGGAGCGTCCCGGGTTGATAAATCTAAGTAAAGTGAATAAAATTAGAAGTATTTAAACTATAAAAATAACATCTATATAGCAATTACCTGTTGGAGAGCGTCCCGGGTTGAAATATCTAATATGACATAATAAAATATCTAATATGACAACATAATTAATGACTTGTCAATATATGATTAATGATTATTATTATTATTTTAAACAAATCTCTGCCATAAGTTATCATATTCTAAAATAAAAAAAAGGTAATTGGGTCGGGTATCACCTAATCCCAGACCCGACCCAAACCCACAACTTTTTTAAAACTAATTCCAAACCTGACGCAATACCTGTCGGGTTACAAAAAATAGTCGTTTTTTTTTCTCCGTTTTTTATATAGCACTATGGTACTCGTTGGAAAGATAATAAAACGCTCGTTAATTTGGTGTAATTTTTTTCTTTAAAAAATCTCGTATATGAAAGATATTAAAGTTTAAAGTTATGAGAGAAAACATGAGAGAGAAAATAATAAAATTTTAATATTTAAATTTAGTAGATTATATATTTAATAGATTATGTTAAATAATATTAAACCATATTTATTTCTTTTTTTTAATTGGTCTAGAGTTGCCACATCACATCTTATGTGGCATCTCTCAAAAGAGAGATTGCATAATATTTTGACATGTCATCAAAATGGCTTTGGTTTATTATAGGTATAGATATATATATATATATATATATATATAGATATGTATTTTAGTACTTAAATCCAAAAAATAATAATAATTAGTATAGAGTAATTACGTAATTACTGTTGTAGAGTAATTATAACAAAATTTTTTTTAATTTTTTTATATTATTTAACTAGAAAGCATGTTTAAGTATATGAGATTTTTTTTTAAAAAAAATTAAAAAATTTCCCCATTCACTTCTCATTAGGGATGGCAACGGGTCGGGTATGGGCCGGGTTTGGCTAATACCATACCCATACCCGGTTATAAAATCTCATACCATACCCATCCCATTACCCGTCAGGTTTTTGTCGGTATTACCCGTCGGGTATAGAGCATACCTGCGGGTATCGGGTATACCCGTTGGTATTTGCATGTGTATATATATATATATATATATATATTTATTTTCTTTTATAGCCTGGTCTCTTTGGAAGCAGCCTCTCTATTCTCAGGGATAGAGGTAAGTTCTGTCTACATTCCACCCTCCCCAGACCCTACCAATAGTTTACTATTTGTGGGATTCACTGGGTATGGTTGTTGTAGTTGTAGCCTTATGTTTTAAAAAATCTAGAATATATGAAATTGTAATAAGTAACATATATATTATCATCACCATAATAATCTTTGAAATATTTAATATGTAAATATATATGATAGTATGAATTTTGAAAACTATTTATATATTTCATAGCATATAATTATAAATAATAATGTTATTAGAATATATATTTTAGACGAAAAGTTTATTTTTCAAATAATCAATCTATTAGAATGAAACATTACTAAAAAATAGTTAAGAAAACATATATATATAACTTAAAATTCTTCGGGTATATATTTCGGGTAGACGGGTATTTAGTTTCGGGTAATCGGGTCGAGTATTACCTAATACCATACCATACCCGTCCCATACCCGCGAAATATTTTTTTTTCAATACCAAACCCGTCCCATACCCGTCGGGTATTGGGTATACCCGTCCCAAATGCTTCGGGTTTCGGGTATACCAGTCGGGCTCGGGCTTTTTTGTCATCCCTACTTCTCATGTTTAATATGTTAAGTGTAGGACCGGTTTCGGACAATCCAACAATCACGAGCTGGTTCGTCTAGTGTGTGGAATCCACTAGACGATGTTTGAATAACAAAAACGCCACCAAACACGCACACGAGATATCAAAACACACACACACACAAAGGTTCAAAGCTTGCATTGGTATTGAAAACAGAGAGCGAGTGTACAATACGGAGCTACAGACTCTGAAACCGACGTACTAGGTTCTTAGGAATGTGTGAAATGACAGCCGAATGATTAGGGCAATGGTTGGATGTATTTATAGCCCAAACTAGTCGGCCCAAGGCCCAGGGGGCGACTAGCAGACTCGACAGGCGACTATGAATCATAGTCGCCTGATATCTACACGACTATGACCATAGTCGCCAAAAAACCGCTAGTCGTGTGAATTCAATCATAGTCGTCCATCAGGCCCAAATCATCATAAATTCACACAAAATACATATAAACGATTACAAAACAACGTACAAACACCTATACTAGGCTATGGACATCTAGATTACATGTACTAACAGACTCCCCCTTGGACCTAGCTAGTATGTCTTCAAAATCTTCAAAACTGTTGCAGTCTTCATCAGCAACTTGATCTTCTATTGTTGAGAGGTCCGGATCCTGCTTATCTTCGACCAGTCACAACCAGCGTTGATCTTGAATGCGAAGCAGAATCGGATCACCTGTTAAACTTTAGAGCTTGATCTGCATCTGGATTGAGGAAATGGATGGGATGATGATAAAGAGTAGCAATGTCTTATTATGAGAGATTGATTAGCCACATTGGATCCCAGACTCTAATCTTTCTGCAAATCTTTGGCTCATTGTCGAGAACAATCACTGCTTCCATCGTGATGTAGTCATAATACCAGAACCAGAACTTTGGGTGAAAGTCATGTTCCATAGGAGCGACTGGAATCTTCGACATGCTTTCGGGGGGCTTGATCTTGTGCTACTAGATTGGATGTCCTGTTTTAGGATGCAGTTCCTTGGTCTTGTAGGACTTTGGATAATGTGGGGAGAAATTCTTCCATCCGTCCTGGCTTTATTTCTTCAGAATGTTGATGAATGATTCAAATCCAGGACACTTCTCGTAATACAATGGCTGCAGACGTACTAGATCTCCGATATACCAAAATGGAAGACTCTTGATCTTGTTGTAGTATTTGAAATACAGAAGTCCGTATTTCCATTTGATACTAAACACCTTAGCATGTTCTATGTACGCCCAGCTTAGAACATTCCCTGACATCTTTGACAATCTTTTCTTGAACACTGATGCTTGTACTGGTCCTTTCTTGGCTAATCGATCGGCTGCAGATGGATACCATTGAGAGCACAGCCTCATAATGTGTTTTATTCTAGATATAGCTTCATCCGAAGTAACAGTAGGCACAAAACGAAGCTGATCCTCAGCCTTTTTGAGCATTTCTTCATCAATATTTGGAATCCCATCACTGTTGTTGTTGAAATAATACTCTGGATATTCTTCATGTGTAATATCCTCCATTTCCACCTCACTGTACCTGGGGTCCAGTTCTAGAGGAGTATGGCTCGCACTGGAAGATTCTCCAAGTGTTAAACTGAATACTTTCGTCATATCTTCCCTGGAGAGTTCTGGTGGTATCTCTCCCTCCTCCAGATCTTTGTGTTGAGGAATCTTGATTGGGTGATCGATGTCATCATACAGAAATATGTTCTTTGAAGGCTCTGTTGCTTCCAACGGCACCGATCCCATCAGAATGAAATCCTCCAATCTCTTGATTGCTTCAGCATTGGACTCCCCCTGAGTAGATGAGCTACTTTTGGGATCCTTTTCCTGAGTATCGCGTTCGCTTTTGGTACGGCGTTTTTCTGCACCAGAAGACGAACCCGCACTCGTATCTTGACGTGCTGTCATGGTACACGTAAATTTAATCCCAATTACAACCAATAGATAGTGGTAAAAAGGTATCGAACACAGTGAGTTTGTGGAAAATGTGTGAACTTATAGTTTTGCAAATCAACTACAATTAAACTACTAGACAAAAATTAAAGATCAAGAGTTTTGGTTGTTTTGATTTTAAAACTAAATTGACAACTAATTAACGATTAAATGAGATTTTTTCTTCAAATTATGGAAGCAATGATCATCATAGGTTTCGGTTTCTTTAAACACTTGTGCAAATTTCCAACTAGAAAGAGTTACATAGACATAACTCATGTAAAAACAATTGTTGTGATAAAAGGGAACAAAGTACTCGGATTATATTAACGCGAGGTTGTTTCCCGATGACCAATCAATCAATAACCAACCCCAATCCTTCCCGTGATATCTCGATTGTTAGCAACACAAAAAACGTACGATTTAGATTAAAAATTGGAAAATTAATCAACATGCTACAATCAATTGTTCAAACATCATAATAATAAAGCAAAGATACTAAATTATTATTCTAGAAATGATAGGAAACATACACAAGAGTTTGCCAAAACCTTCACCTAGAATGATCACCAAAAGTTTAGCCCGACATCGTTTGATGACTCAACATAACATTCATGGAATTGTTCATATGAATCAAAACCAAAAACCAAATGTTTAGAATAGTTCTCCAATGATAATTATCACCAAAAATCACCCCAAGAGTGTTTAGAAACGTTCCGCAATCGAAGTATGTGAAAAGACACCTCAAAAACGGTTTATATGGAAGCGGCTACAAAAATTGTGAAGGGGCCACCGTACCTTACGGTAGCCACCGTAAGGTACGGTGGAAGTAGGAACTTTTACGGTGGGTCTCTACTGATCGATGGTGGAGTTTTTGTACCCAGAAGCCACCGTACCTTATGGTGGCTACCGTAAGGTACGGTGGAGGCATTCAAAAAATTATTATTTTTTTTTTCTTTCAAATCTTCCTCGTTCCTTCCAGTTCCGACCCGTTCCAAAGCTCGGTTTTTCTTCGTTTTAAGCTCCATGATCTACCTACAATCAAAGTAACCGTAGTCATCTAATTCCAAGCAATAACATGATCAAATGTGAGTATAATACGCGTTTTATCATCATAAAAGGGTTGTTTCTTGAACCACTTGTCACATCCCCACACTTAACCATTGCTTGTCCCAAGCAATCCACTAAAAACCATTTTCAATACACAAACAATCATTTTAAATCAAGCTTAACATGTAATCTTTTTACTAACCCATTCTTAACACCCAAATCAACACACCCCTCACAATGTTTCTCCCCTCGGTTACAAGTAAGCACTAGCAAATATGAGCTAGTCACACAAAAGGCAAATGGGTAGTTGCACCTAAATCAATCTTCCTCTTACAAATGATAAACATGAATGCAAATCAAAGGGGCTTTTAAGGTTGTAACTTGGCTAAGTGCAAAGGTAGGGAATGGGATATATATGTAGTAGCGCATGACTTTACCCGGTCTTTTATTACACAATGAACACACACACACGAAACAAAGCCACTATATACAACATAAACATTCTCTTTCTCTTTTTTTCTCTTTTTCATCACTTCTTTTTGTCATCTTTTTTTTTCTCATTTTTTTTTCTTTTTTTTTAATAGAAGCAAACAAACTACATAAACATACGAGACACACTCAACTACACATCAACTTGCAACACTCAAATAACACTACTAACACACTACTAAAACACAAAAGACCAGGTCAAGTTTGGTATAAATTTAGAAAGCTAGTTAAAGGGTTAACAAACGATAGGCTTTTAGGCACAAAATGGGCAACTAAATGTCCAAACCCCCGCCCCTCTCGCTACCAAGCTCATATGTATAATTCATGAGGTCCAACCCCCCAAAACCCACACTCACACTCAACAAGATGAGGCTACCTAAATGCCCTTATCCTTTTTACACTCATGTTCAACTAAAGACTCAAATTGTATTCAAGCACAAGTTCTAGTGCACCCCCACCCATTGCCACTCTCACAAAGAAAGGTATTATTTATCTACACATGTGGCTTCAACTCTCACCAAGAATAAAAAGGGTGTTAAAGGTTGCCGGTGTGTCTCTTGGGGTTAATTCAAAGTGTTCAACTTCTCACAATGTTTAAGCTTGATTACAAAAAAAAAAAAAAAAAAAAAAAAAAAAAAAAAAAAAAAAATTAAACCTAAAAATTTTTCCCCCATCCCCACACTTAGGATACATTGTCCCCAATGTACGGTTTTGGAAGAAATAGATCGCTTCACCTTTTTAACATGAAAACAAAGATTCATACCTCAAACTACAAATGTCTTTTTGGTATTTTCATTTTATATATATATTTTTTAGATTTTTAAATTTTTTAACATCACACCACCGCTAACAAACCCAAACCAAAGCATCATCACTAACATCACCCATCCACCCGACCCAAAAACATAATATAAAAACACATATGTACAACAATATACAAAAGAAAACGACCTGATCAATAGTAACGAGGATGAGGCGGTCCGAAAACGGAAGTCATCAAGTCGTTCCAATCTCCAAACCCAAATGCCCCGCTACTGCTTCCACCTTGCTCCTGGGCCTGTTGTTGTTGTTGTCTCGGATCAATCCACTGCGAGTGATGAAGTGGTGGAGTCGGGTATGAGACACTCCTGTCATATGGAGGCAAAGATGCATATTCCACCGGAGGTGGATCCACAACTACAAGTCGCCCCGCATGCCAATCTTCATTCATGCGCCTATTTTGGTCATCCACATACCGTTGATTCACTTCCATCTCATGAGAATAAGCATGCGCCCGGTTCCACAAATCTTGTCGGTCAAAATTTTGTTTCAAAGTTCTCTCTATGCTCGCACTCATCATAGTCTGATGATCAAACAAAGTGCGCTCCGATCCTGACCAAGTATCAAAAATAGAAGATGGAGGGCATTGGTTCTCTATTACCTGTTGCATTGTACCCTCAAGTTCCCAATTGTCTTCATACGACCATTCCGTATAATAAAAAAAAACTTCCACCATACACTCGACTTGAACTCCCTTGACCCAAGTTTACATCCACGCCTTGTGGATCCTCCTCATAATCTTCCTCCTCACTTGGAGGTTCATCTTCACTTTTCGGTTCATCTTGCTCGTCAGGCAAGAGCATTCTAGCATCGGCTTTTAAATCCCTCCAGCTCTGTCCTTCCGACTTATGGTATCTCTCCGACTCGGTGTATGTCCAACCCAGACCCATCTTCTTCAACTCAAAAGGCTTATGCTTTTTCAACTTGCTTACATCATCCGCCAAGATAGCTTTTTGTTGCTTCAATAAGGCCGTGATAAGTCTACAATACAGAATGATACGCCTCCCAGCCTTATTCCGACACATCCATACATGATTTATGATTAAATATCGGATGGGAAAACATGGAGACCCATGAAGCAATGCATAGAGGATGGGTATTTCCGGGTATCTTCCTTCATTCTTATCTGCCCTTCTTGGTACCACATTCAGAATACAAATAGCTAAAAGCAATTTTGCCTCTATCTTCAAATTTTTCCGGTACGGGGTTCCATAATACGTACCCGGTAGAAATAAGGCTTGTAACATGTCCGTCCATCTTGGATGCTTATCCGACTTATTCAACAAATCATCTATTCTCGGGAACATGTAATCACGACTTGGCAAACTATCAAACTTTGCCAACTTCTTCAGTGTCTCGAACGACATCTCTACATTGATCCCATTAACCTTACCGGTAAGCTTCATTTGGGACGGCTTATCAAATCTATTACATTTCAACGTTGCCTTCGATTCTTCAATCTCCTCCATGAACAAGTTTTTACTATCCTTATCATAGCATCTCAACATTGCCTCCCATCCCAACGCTCGGAACCGATTAAACACATTGAATGGTCCAAACTCGATTTCTGGTACTTCTCGCTCACACAAAAAGGCACTACCTTTATCTTGTAGTTTTTTCATTTGATCATAGCACAAGGTTGCCTGCAATTCTTTGGGTTGGTCGTATAATGGGCCCGACTCCCATTTAGGCTTTTTGGCCGGGTCTAATCGGACTGGCTCGGGTTCCGGCTCCTGCACCATTTCTTCATCATGATCCGAATCATCATCACGGACTACATACTTCCTTCTCTTGTATTGCTTCTCAACTTGTTTACCCCTAGCTTTTGATGATGAACTCGCTGCTGCTACCTCGCCTGTTTTTGCCATTTTCCTATACAATTCACAAACAAGCAACACAACCACAAACATAACCAAATCAGTCCCATTTGCTTAACACCTCCCCACACTTGCTTGTTTTCATGGTAGTAGATGCTAGTGAACAAAAACTCATACATAGTTTAATAAAAATTGGGCATGATGCCTCTACAATGTTAATATTTCCAAAAGTTCAAAAATTGCATCTCAAATTTACATTCAATACGATATTATTAATCAAACAACAATTTTATAAACTAACATCCAAGAACAAACAAGTGGGTATGACTACAAAAGAACAATAACCTCATTTTTTCCACAATGTACCATCAAAATTAACAAAATAAAGCACATACCTTTGATTTGATGGTATTAGAACACAAGAAAGCTATAAACTTGAAAAGCCCCAATTTTTTGGATTTAGGGTTTTTGATTCGACCACACAAACACGTTTTTCTTGCAAATTTCTTGCCAAAATCAGAAACTAGATGAAATTTTAGTCAAGATTGACTTAAAAATCACTAGATTTGGGGAAGTATTAAGGGATTTATGAATGATTAAAGGTTATAAGGAAGTGGGTTTTGTGAGTTCTTGTGAAGAAGATGAAATGATGTTTGGAAGAAAGAAAGAAATCAGATCACGTGAGAGTTAAAAACAATTTTTTTTATAAGTCTGACCCATCAGTGCACAGCTCCCACCGTATCTTACGGTGGGTAGCGTAACATACGGTGGCCTTTGGACCACTTTTTCTGCCGTAAGGCAGTGTAAAACTACCGTACCCCTTTTTTGTTCCCTAGGTCTACCGTAATCTACGGTGGAACCGTAAGCTACGGTGGCCCCTAGGCGGTTTTTTTTTCAATAAAGAAAACCTTAACGAAAAACTTAGAATTTGAAATAAAAACTTGTAATTTCAAAAACATGGAAATTACCCTACCCCCTCGAAAATCCCGTGTTGTCCTCAACACAATGCTTGAACATTTCGTGACCCAAACGTCCCCACACTTGTTTTAAACACAGGTTTCGAGTAAAAACAAAATTGTGTACTAAAACAAAACAAAATAAAACAAAAAACTAACTATATACACTACTAAACCTGGGTCTTTCGTGGTTGCTCCTCCTCCACCGGGCGTAAGATGTAGCCCGCTTTATCAAGCTCCAAGTGGTTGATGTCGTTTCCTTCCAAGTACGGTTTCAATCGATGACCATTTACCGTTTGATGCTTGTTTGTTTGCTCATCGACAATATCCACATCACCAAACTTTCCAACTCGATGAATGACATAAGGCCCCATCCATTTACTTTTCAACTTACCCGCAAACATCTTCAACCTTGAGTTATATAACCAAACCTTTTGCCCCACTTCAAATGATTTCTTTCTCAACTTTGCATCGTGAACCTTCTTAAGTTTGTCCTTGTAGGCCTATGCACATTCATAAGCTTCATCTCGAATCCCTTCAATCTCGCTTAATTGCAATTTCCTTATCTTGCCCGCCTCATCATAAACCGCATTCACAGTTGTGATTGCCCAATGTGCCCGATGTGCTAACTCCATTGGCAAATGACATCCCTTCCCATACACCATCCGATAAGGTGTTGTGCCAATTGGAGTCTTGTAGGCCGTACGATATGCCCACAACGCATCATCTAACTTGCTCGACCAATCCTTTCTATCTGTTCGAACCGTCTTCATGAGGATTTCTTTAATTTGCTGGTTGGACACTTCAACTTGTCCACTTGTTTGCGGATGGTACGGTGTGGCAATCCGGTGATTCACACTATATCGCTTCAACAATTTCCCAAAATTAAAATTTTTAAAGTGCGAACCACCATCACTTATAATCACTCTTGGAATGCCAAATCGGGCAAAGATGTTGGATTGTACAAATTTGCAAACAACCGAATGGTCATTTGTCCTTGTTGCAATAGCTTCATTCCATTTCGATACAAAATCCACCGCCACCAAGATGTATAAAAACCCATTAGAATTAGGAAAGGGACCCATAAAATCGAGGCCCCAAACATCAAATATCTCCACGACCAAGATTGGTAGCATTGGCATCTCATCCCTCTTTGAAATACTTCCCAATTTCCCATCCTTTGACAATTTAGACAATTTCGGGCAAATTCACATGCATCCTTGAAAATTGTGGGCCAATAAAACCCACATGAAAGAACCCGATAGCCGGTTTTATGCCCACTAAAATGCCCTCCACAAGCGGAAGAATGAGCATGAGTCAAAATTTCCATCACCTCCAATTCGGGCACACACCTTCGAATAACTTGATCGAGCCCAATTTTGAAGAGGTCCGGTTCATCCCAAATGTGTTGCTTGACTTGAACCATAAATTGTTGTCTTCTTTTCTTGGTCCAATGATCCGGGATGGCACCCGTGGCTAAATAATTGACATAATGAGCATACCACGGTGCAACACGAGTAGACACGACTAATAGTTGCTCAGCGGGAAATCTTTCATTTATTTCTCCCACATCATCAATCCCTTCCACCGGAATTCGAGACAAGTGATCCGCCACTACATTTTCACTTCCCTTTTTGTCTCGAATTTCTAGATCAAACTCTTGAAGTAATAACACCCACCGAATCAAGCGTGGCTTGGCATCTTTTTTCTCCATCAAATATCGAACCGCACTATGGTCCGAATACACGACCACTTTACTCCCCCAAATATACGAACAAAACTTATCCAAAGCATACACCACCGCTAACAATTCTTTTTCGGTTATGGTGTAATTCAGTTGCGCTTCGGATAAAGTTTTTCCTGCATAATAAATCACCACCGGCTTCTTATCAATTCGTTGACCCAAAACAGCACCAATTGTAGTGTCGCTTGCATCACACATGATTTCAAATGGCTTTGACCAATCCAACGGTTGCAAAATAGGAGCCTTGACTAAGTGTTCCTTCAAAACATTAAACGCTTGCAAACATTCATTAGTAAAATCAAAGGGAACATCTTTCAATAGCAAATTACATAAATGCTTGGTGATAACACTAAAACCTTTAATAAAGTGTCTATAAAATCCCGCCTGTCCCAAAAATGATCTTACCCCTTTACATTTTTCGGTGGTGGCAACGATGATATTACCCGAATTTTTGCCTTGTCCACCTCCATACCCCTTTCAGAAATTACATGACCTAACACAATTCCCTCTTGCACCATAAAATGGCTTTTCTCCCAACTAAGCACTAAAAATTCGTTGAGATAAGATTCAAAACTAGTGCCAAAAATTGAGAAATCGTCCATAAACACTTCACGCGACTCTCCAACCATGTCTGAGAAAATACTCATCATACATCGTTGGAAAGTTGCTGGAGCATTACACAAGCCAACTGGCATCCGCCTAAAGGCAAAAGTACCATATGGACAAGTGAAGGTGGTCTTGTGTTGGTCATCCGGGTGTATTGCTATTTGATTATAACCCGAATACCCATCTAAGAAACAATAATATTTTTGACCCGATAATTTTTCAATGATTTGGTCAATAAAAGGGAGTGGGAAATGGTCCTTAGAAGTGGCGACATTCAATTTTCGGTAGTCAATACACACACGCCACCCGGTTACGGGTCGGGTGACTATTTGTTCACCACTTTCATCTTTGACCACTTGAATACTGGCCTTCTTAGGCACCACTTGAGTAGGACTTACCCAAGCACTATCCGAAATAGGATAGATAATTCCCGCATCCAACCATTTGATTACCTCTTTCTTTACCACCTCCCTTCGGTTCGGATTCAACCTTCTTTGAGCTTCTCTCATGGGCTTCGCATCTTCGTTGGTGATGATCTTGTGCATGACAATTGATGGACTAATTCCTTTAAGATCGGCAATCATCCATCCAATAGCTTCAATATATTCTTTCAAGACTTCCATTAAAGCTTGTTCTTGCGCCATCTCTAAATTAGAGGCAATAATGACCGGTAATGTGTCATTATCCCCTAGAAAAACATATTTCAAATGGCTTGGAAAGTCTTAGAGTTCCAACTTTGGTACTTCTTCTAAAGACGGTTTGGTACTCGAGTCGATCTCCACCGGCAAGCTTTCAAATTGGCGGGTCCATGGTGGTCGACCCTCCTTCAATGCCAAGACATCTTGCTTCTCCTCTTCAATCCTTAGAGCACAAGCATGTACCTGTTCAGAAAAATCACAAGCACACAAATCCATTCCATCCTCCTCATATTCATGCGGCTTGCATCCGTCGACTATATCTGCCATAAAACACTCATCAACACCGAAAGCATTAGAATTGTTAGTAAAAACGTTTAAACGCATTTTTCGGTTCCCGAATGTCATGTCGACTGTACCAAATCTACAATCAATCACAGCATGAGCGATATTAAAAAATGGACGACCCAAGATAACATTTTGTTGTTGTTTTGAATCCGCGGATGAGTAGTCCAATACCAAAAAGTCAACCGGGTAATAAAATTCATCAATTTTCACAATTACATTTTGAACCATCCCCCGAGGTAACCTATGAGACAAATCGGCCAAAACAACCGTTGTCTCCACCCTAGCCAATGGACCAAAGTCATATTGATCATACAAACCCCCTGGTAAAATGCTCACCCCAGCTCCAAGATCTAGCAATGCCTTTGCCATTTGAAAATTACCAACTTAAATGTTTATTAATGGCGTGCCCGGATCTTGGAGCTTAGGAGGAAGCTCCCCATTCAAAAACTGCACTTACATGCCCGGTAATATTCACCTGCTTAGGCATTTTCTTCTTTTGTTGCCTCTTTTGTGTGCACAATTCTTTTAAAAATTTTGCATAAGCGGGTACTTGTTTTATTGCATCAAGTAAAGGAGATTAATTTTTACTTGTTTAAACATGTCCCACATTTCTTCTTTTTGGGGACCTCTTGATGCAATAAATTTTTTCTTACCCGGGTCAAGTAGAGCCGATGGAAATGAAACTTGATTCGGTTCACTTTCAACTTTTTCATGTTTATCATTTTCACTCACTTCCGGCTTTTTAACATTTGGCTCTTTTGGTAAAACCGGTGGAATTTCATCATCCTCACTCTCATTACCCGTGACCTCCTCAACTACCCCCTCAACAAATCCCGGTGATAAATTAGCTTTAAACTCTTTACCACTTCTTAACACACTAACTTGATTAACATTAACATTATTACCTCGTGATGAACCATGAGACGGATTTACCTTGGTGTCACTAGGAAGTTGACATTTGCCTTTTTTCAATTTCGTCACATCGGTTGCCAATTGACGCATTTGAGTTGTTAATGCTTGAATGCTTTTGTCACGAACCTCATCCTTTTGTATCCGGGCTTCATCAAGTTGATTCCTCTTTTGCATGTCTTGTTGCATAGCCCGAAGTGTAACACCCCAACCGATGGCGGAAACATCGGGATGTCACATATTGATGATTGTTTCAGTAGCACATGGTATTCAAGTTTTAATTGAAATTTATTTAAAGCAAAATATCCAAAATTTGAAAATACATAACAAGTCTTGAATGAAATTCTAATACATCAAATAGCAAAACAAAGCATAAACATCAAATTGTCTCCTCATGCTAGCTCTAGACTTCAAGCATCGTTATTTCCTGTTGTGTTTGGAAAAATGGGGGGAGGGGGGTTAACTAGAAGTTGGTGAGAATACATAAGCCATGTCAAGCAATTAAGTTTAAGAATAAAAGTTTAGCAATTCATATGTCTATCGTAAGTTTAAGTCTGCATGAATAAACATGAAGTATAGTATGCACATAATCAAACCTCCGACAAGTTTAGGTCCATCCCGTCATCCACGGTTCACCTTAATATCACGTTGGAACGATAACAATCACCCGCGCTCCCCATAAAAGATGGTCAACGAATCTAGGTGGGATTGTCAATCCAATAGATCTATTATTGAGTATCGCCAGCTTGGCCATAGCTAATGATTATGTAAGTTGAAGTTTAAGTCTAACAGTAGTTGTCTAAGTCATGAGGCATTAAAGTTTACAACTAGACATGTATGTAGAATTACTTAAGTATAATGTTGCAAGTATAAAGAATTGCATAAACATGGTTACGTAAACTCACCGTAGCAAAGTATTAAGTCTCGAGAAATAGAGTATGTGTAGCCCAAAGTTGCCAAGTATTACCCTATGTATAAGGTAACAAATAAGTCTAAGTCTTTCTAGTCTATAAGTATTTTCTAGGGTTTCGAATTTGGGGATAAGTATTCGTTTGATTAATAATTAAATTGTTTATTAAATAAAAGAAATTCGATAAATAAATAAACAAAAGTCTTTTTGTAAACTCTAGATTAAAGATGGTCATATTATAAGGTTTTGAGTATGAAAATAATTTTTATAAAATTATTTTCTTAAAAATAGAATATTTAATCTATTTATTTAAATTTGTCAAAATATAACTTTAATATTTAAAAATATTAAAATTAAAGAATTTTTAAATTAAAATTTGTATTTCTGTTCTAAATGGACAGAAATAATTTATATAAAATTTTGGTGTAAAAATATTGAAAAATGAATTTATTATGATTTATTTATGAATAAAATAACCAAAAATTGATTAAAATATTAAATAAATGAGTTTTCGAAAATAAAAATTATTTCAGAATTGTTTACTGTTTTATAAATTCAGAATAATTTTTGTGGAAATCTATATAATCGTTTTGATATTTTTATAGAATTTTACAATTATAATAGAATAAACTTGTAATATTTATTATATATAATAAATAAATAATTTTTGGAAAACTAAAAATTGTATGTTAAACTTTTCTATTAAAACATCATAACATAATTTTTGTAGAATTTATAAAGCAATATTTGTATTTGAAAACCATTTTTAAAAATACTAGTGAATATGTATAAATCTAAAAAGATAAAAAAAATGTTTTGTTCAAGCTAGGATTCGAACCCGGGTCTGGGACAGGTTCGTGTTTAATATCACAAGTCCAGACCATCTGGTCTGGACCCTGAGAACGATTATTCTAAGTTTAAATTAATTATATAGTATAACTTGAAACTGATTTATAATTGTTATAAAAGAAAAGGAAAAAGGGTGTGGTATACGGGACTCGAACCCGCGTACCTTGTATACAAACAGACAGACACAACCACTTGATCTAGATCAGTGGTTGTGTTTGTTTTGTCTCTGTTTAAATTAAATAATAAGGTTTGCAGAAGGTTTCTTCCCCAAATCGTTCGATCGAACCCTAGATTTCTAAATAACCATAATTGATAACCAATAGCCCCTGATATGATGGGGCTATTGTTCGTAGGGTGCCGAAGATCAAAACCCAACAACAAAATGAAAACTTACAAAGCGTAATCGATGATTTATGGGCGGTCAAACAAAAAGTCAAGATGTGAGCAATTGAAGTTTGTAGAGATGTTTTTAGCAGAAATTGAAGGTGAGGAAGAAGAGATCGGCGAGTATAGGGTGTAATGAAGGCCTCAATTTATAGTGGAAGGCTCGAGTGGTGTGATTTGGTAAGGTTGACTCGTGTTTGAACATTGATGCGTGACTGGACTCGATTTTTGGAATGTTTTGATGTTAATTGGCGTGTTATGGACGCGAATAAGTCAGACGCGTCCTTCTCAGTTTACCATATTTGAATTGTAACACGAATTGATGATAATTATGCTTGATTGTCTTTGCAGTTGACTTTCTAAGTCAACTGCTAGGTTCTAAGCATGATATAAAAATAAAACGCGTGGAAAGTTGACAGATATGTGGTGTAGATCAACTGGTTGGCTATTTGTGTGTGAAAGCTTGAACCGGCCATGGGCTCGGGTTCGAATCCCGGCCCAGGCAATAATTTTTTTGACAATTATATACCTAATATATATAATATATACTTATAGCATAGTACTAGTGGTCCAAATGTGTCATGAAACATTTTTAAAGGGCACGATATTGATAAAAATTTGGCGTTTTATAAAATAATAATCGTAACGTACATAGGATTAAATGCGAAATGTTACAGTCTCCCCTACTTTTAGGAACTTCGTCCTGAAGATAAAAGAAAAACACAAGGTTGAGGGTGATTGGGTAGAATTCGGGGCAACTGTGGTTTGGAAGTTCTTTTATTGGTTATAGGATAGTGGTTTCGAATAATTTGGATAAGAGGTCGGGTATGTGTGAGCTTTAAGAGTTGAATTAGGTTCGTCTGAAATCGCAAGGAGAGTAAGAATCTAGCAAAGCATTAAGTTTTAGGAGTCCTAAAAGAAATGAGTTGATGGACTATAGAAGGACTAAATGAACTACCAGGTAACTAGAGTTTACAATTGGTTATATAACGAAAACCTTGATAGAATTTCACACTACCTTGACGTACCTGTAAATTCGTGATTACGTTCCGGACCGCAATCACCAATTTACCTTACATTAGGGTTTTGTGTCCTTCTATGACTCTACCGATTGTTGAGCAGGTTCGATAGCCTCCACCAGTCGTTGAGCAGGTTGTAGGGCCTCTCCCGACTGTTGAGAGGCTTGATGACCTCTACCAATCGTTGAGTAGGTTATTTGGTACTCAACTAATTGTTGAACAAGTACTTCATCCTTAATCGGCCGTTTGATTAAATGTAGCATTTATTGCAAATTGATAGTATGTCTATGTAATCAAGCATAGTATGTGAGTTGTAGTCGTATAGGTTTAGATATTGATATAGCAATTAGTTCATATTCAAACAAGCATGCATCCAAGTGTTATGATCATACAAGATAAATGACTCTCATGTAAAAGACAAAAATTTCGATACTTGGATCAATAAGTGTCAATACATAGGATTTATAGAAAGCATATAACATCCAAATGGTGGGGCTAGCTGTTAAGTAGCTGGAGGGTCCCTAGCAGGATTATTTGGAGCAGCATTTGCGGCAGGAATTCGACAAACATTCGCAAGATGCCCATACCTTTGACAGTTGGTACACTGACGACAGGGCAGTTGGGTTGGGTGGTGATACTGACAGGTGTCACACTTAGGTTGGTTCCCGGTATACTATTTCTTGTTGGGTGGAGGAGTGGTATCTATTGCGAAATTCCTGGCCTGGCGCCTCCCATTGGTTGAGGACTCAGTTTTAATCTTGACGGCAGGTTGAGGAGTATCATTCACAATAATTTTCTTTTCCCCTTTTCGAGTCAGGGTTCCTGCCTACACATGGTTATCTGTAAGGGTAGCCTCCAAACGCTTTGCTTCCTCGAGAGTAGCAGGGTTCCTCCCCCACATCGTGTCCTGAATCTTCATGGGTAAGCCACCAATGTATTTTTCGATTGCAATAGGCAAGGGGGTGACTTTGTGTGGTAGCAGTAGATTAAGTTCGTGGAAACGAGTGTTGTAGGCAAGATTTTCTCCACTGTCTTGGGCAAGATCGTGAAACTTGTCTTCCAACTTCTTGATTTCATTACGAGGGTTGAACTCTGCCTTCATAATGTCTTTAGCTTGATCCCAAGTTAAGGCCAGTGCGACTTCAGCTCCACGTGTCCGTTTTTCTTCGTTCCACCATGTGAGTGCTCGTTTGTGAAGAACACTCATAGCATAACGAACCTTAAGGTTACCGGGACACTCACTATTTATGAAAGTATTCTCGATACCCTCGAACCATTGAAGGAGACCAGTAGCTCCTTCGTCCCCGCTAAACTTAGGAGGATTGCAGGTGTTGAAGTGTTTGAGGGTACAGGCTGGGTGAGCGTTCCCGTTTCCATTTCCATTTCCATGTCCATTTCCATTTCCATTGTGGTTTCCATTGCTGTTTCCGTTGCCGTTTCCGTTTCCATTGCCGTTTCCGTTCATCTGGATGACTTGAGCCAGTAAGTTAGGAACCAGAGTTGCGATCTGTTGTGCCATTTGTTGAGAGATGATCGCAGCCAGTTGAGCATCGACACCATTGTTGTTGTTGTGGTTGTTGTTGTTGTTGTTGTTATTGTTGTCGTTGTTGTTATTGTTGTCGTGGTTGTTATTGTTGCTATTTCCTTCATCATGATTGCTGCCATTGTTAAGGCGAGTGCTGCAACGAGGAGGCATGATCTGTAAGAGACACAATGAATGTTTAATGAGATATGGAATGAATGAAGGACAATGAGGTAATATAAGGAATGTAATCATTTATCCATTAATTAAAATGAATAAACGAAAACATTGACTTATCAAAGATTCTAGATTCTAATAACATAGTGAAGACATGCTTTAGCCTATAAGTGAACACTCATCCCGAGAATTCCCAGGTAGGCATCCGGGTCCCTCGTCTGATTGGGATATATGCGCAATGCCAGCCTAGACAGAAGACTCAGAATACAGGTGTTCACCCTTCCAGATTGCACGTGTTCGTTATTAAAATTCTAGAACTTCAACGAGATCTCAAGGTGGTTCAGGCTAAACCTGAGGATTTTGTCCTATTAGTCTAAGAGTAGATCCAGTGATGGAGAGCAATCTTCTTGTAGGGATTAAAGTAGGGATAAGAAGTAGGAGGGAGATAGAGAATAGCAAGTAAAAGGAGCAAATACTGGTTATAATCCTATCGTTATAGACTAGATTATTTTTCTAATAACCTAATTCCCTATAACCATGGCTCTGATACCAATCTGTAAGACCCCAACCGATGGTGGAAACATCGGGATGTCACGTATTGATGATTGTTTCAGTAGCACAGGATATTCAAGTTTTAATTGAAATTTATTTAAAGCAAAATATCCAAAATTTGAAAATACATAACAAGTCTTGAATGAAATTCTAATACATCAAATAGCCAAACAAAGCATAAACTTCAAATTGTCTCCTCATGCTAGCTCTAGACTTCAAGCATCGTTATTTCCTGTTGAGTTTGGAAAAATGGGGGGGGGGGGGGTCAACTAGAAGTTGGTGAGAATACATAAGCCATGTCAAGCAATTAAGTTTAAGAATAAAAGTTTAGCAATTCATAAGTCTGTCGTAAGTTTAAGTCTGCATGAATAAACATGAAGTATAGTATGCACATAATCAAACCTCCGACAAGTTTAGGTCCATCCCGTCATCCACGGTTCACCTTAATATCACGTTGGAACGATAACAATCACCCGCGCTCCCCATAAAAGATGGTCAACGAATCTAGGTGGGATTGTCAATCCAATAGATCTATTATTGAGTATCGCCGGCTTGGCCATAGCTAATGATTATGTAAGTTGAAGTTTAAGTCTAACAGTAGTTGTCTATGTCATGAGGCATTAAAGTTTACAACTAGACATGTATGTAGAATTGCTTAAGTATAATGTTGCAAGTATAAAGAATTGCATAAACATGGTTACGTAAACTCACCGTAGCAAAGTATTAAGTCTCGAGAAATAGTGTATGTGTAGCCCAAAGTTGCCAAGTATTACCCAATGTATAAGGTAACAAATAAGTCTAATTCTTTCTAGTCTATAAGTATTTTCTAGGGTTTCGAAATTGTAGATAAGTATTCGTTTGATTAATAATTAAATTGTTTATTAAATAAAAGAAATTCGATAAATAAATAAACAAAAGTCTTTTTGTAAACTCTAGATTAAAGATGGTCACATTATAAGGTTTTAAGTATGAAAATAATTTTTATAAAATTATTTTCTTAAAAATAGAATATTTAATCTATTTATTTAAATTTGTCAAATATAACTTTAATATTTAAAATATTAAAATTAAAGAATTTTTAATTTAAACATTGTATTTCAGTTCTAAATGGACAGAAATAATTTATATAAAATTTTGGTGTAACAATATTGAAAAATGAATTTATTATGATTTATTTAAGATTAAAATAACCAAAAATTGATTAAAAATATTAAATAAATGATTTTTCAAAAATAAAAATCATTTCAGAAATGTTTACTATTTTATAAATTCAGAATAATTTTTGTGGAAATTTATATAATCGTTTTGATATTTTTATAGAATTTTACAATTATAATAGAATAAACTTGTAATATTTATTATATATAATAAATAAATAATTTTTGGAAAACTAAAAATTGTATGTTAAACTTTTCTATTAAAACATCATAACATAATTTTTGTAGAATTTATAAAGCAATATTTGTATTTGAAAACCATTTTTAAAAATACTAGTGAATATGTATAAATCTAAAAAGATAAAAAAATGTTTTGTTCAAGCTAGGATTCGAACCCGGGTCTGGGACCGGTTCATGTTTAATATCACAAGTCCAGACCATCTGGGCTGGACCCTGAGAACGATTATTCTAAGTTTAAATTAATTATATAGTATAACTTAAAACTGATTTATAATTGTTATAAAAGAAAAGGAAAACGGGTGTGGTATACGGGACTCGAACCCGCGTACCTTGTATACAAACAGACAGACACAACCACTTGATCTAGATCAGTGGTTGTGTTTGTTTTGTCTCTGTTTAAATTAAATAATAAGGTTTGCAGAAGGTTTCTTCCCCAAATCGTTCGATCGAACCCTAGATTTCTAAATAACCATAATTGATAACCAATAGCCCCTGATATGATGGGGCTATTGTTCGTAGGGTGCCGAAGATCAAAACCCAACAACAAAATGAAAACTTACAAAGCGTAATCGATGATTTATGGGCGGTCAAACAAAAAGTCAAGATGTGAGCAATTGAAGTTTGTAGAGATGTTTTTAGCAGAAATTGAAGGTGAGGAAGAAGAGATCGGCAAGTATAGGGTGTAATGTAGGCCTCAATTTATAGTGGAAGGCTCAAGTGGTGTGATTTGGTATGGTTGACTCGTGTTTGAACATTGACGCGTGATTGGACTCGATTTTTGGAATGTTTTGATGTTAATTGGCGTGTTATGGACGCGAATAAGTCAGACGCGTCCTTCTCAGTTTACCATATTTGAATTGTAACACGAATTGATGATAATTATGCTTGATTGTCTTTGCAGTTGACTTTCTAAGTCAACTGCTAGGTTCTAAGCATGATATAAAAATAAAACGCGTGGAAAGTTGACAGATATGTGGTGTAGATCAACTGGTTAGCTGTTTGTGTGTGAAAGCTTGAACCGGCCATGGGCTCGGGTTGGAATCCCGGCCAGGTAATATTTTTTTTGACAATTATATACCTAATATATGTATAATATATACTTATAACATAGTACTAGGGGTCCAAATGTGTCATGAAACATTTTTAAAGGGCACGATATTGATAAAAATTCGGCGTTTTATACAATAATAATCGTAACATACATAGGATTAAATGCGAAATGTTACACGAAGCATATCCATGAATTCATTCCCACTTGATGAATCTTAACCCGAACTCCTTTGACCCGTTTGAGCTTGCCCTTGGTATCCATTGTTGTTTCCATCCCTATAGTTTCCTTCATTGTATTGTTGACGAGGTGCATAATTACCTTGAGCTGCTTGAAAATTCGGGTTCGCTTGATTTGATGCATTCCCATAACGAAAGTTAGGATGGTTTCGTAACCCGGGGTGGTATACATTGGAATTCATGTCATAATTTCTACCACCCCCTTGAATAGCATTCACCTCTTCCGTTTGTCCTTTATTCACTCCCACTTGACAAACCTCCGCCGTATGGCCTATTTCTTGACAATTATTGCACACATTGTACAATTGATTTGAGGTTTGTACATTGCCACTCTCTACTCCATGCACTTTAGGCCTTTGAGTCACATGCCTCGCCCGTCTCGATGATTGAGCCTTCCTTTTGGAAGTCACCTCCATTTGCTCTAAAAATGCCCAATCATCTTGTTCATAATTTGTACCAAAAGTACCATTTGTGATGGACATCAAGTCACGGGCATCCTCCAAACTCAAACCTTCATGAAAAGCATTCAACAATTCCCAAAGTTGGATACCATGGTGAGGACAATTTCTTAACATGATGTTGAATCTCTCAAATGCTTCATGAAACATTTCCCCCAATTGTTGTTGAAAACTTCTCAAACCTCTCCTTGCATCATTGGTCTTTTGGGAGCTATAAAACTCATCTATGAATATTTGTTGCATGTCGGCCCATGTGAAAATCGATGCGGATGGTAGAGTGTGAAACCATCTCTTCGCCTTGTCTTCCAAAGAAAATTGGAAAAGAACTAACTTGACATCATCCGAAGAAAATCCTTGACCTCCAATAGTGTTGCAAATGGAATCATAAGTCTCCAAATGAAAAATAAGGCTCTTCCGTTGCTAGCCCCTTGAATTTTGGTAAACTATGGAGAGCGGTTGTTCTAACTTCAAAAGTTCTTCCATCCGCATTTTGAGGAATCTCTATTGGTGAAGGATTGTTAGTGATAATCGGCTGAAAATGAGCTTCAATTCCCTATACAACCTCATGGTGAAGTCTTCGAGGTGCTCCCAATGGTGCTCTTGGTTGACCCATTTGCCCTTGCATTGGCCCTTGCGGTGCAAATTGTTGTCGGTATGGGTATTGATGCATAGGTGGTTGTTGTTGTTGAATTGGCCTTTGATTTTGAGCTTGCATGTTTTGAGGGCGCATTTTATTAAGTGGTGTAGGACGTTGCAATTGCAGCCCTTGAGGTCTAATGTGTTGCACCCCAACCAGTAATTTACCCGGGTCTTGAAAATATTGAATTGGTTGACTTATTTGATCCGCTCCTGCTTGAGATCCCGAGTATGCTCCATCACCTCCATAATAATAACCTTCTTCGTTGTACCCACTGAACTCTCCTTATACCCATCATCATATCTATCCCTTTGAAATCCCAAATTTTGCCCACTTGGAAAAGATGAATATTAAAAACCCAATTGGGTTGGTGGTTGGTAAGTAGATGTGGTATGGACAATGGTTGAGCCTTGTGGTTGTGGGAAAGTAGAAGATAATTGACCCGTAGTTGGGAAAAAATGGGTAAATGGTGGAATTGTATTAGCAGGACTATAGGTAAGGTTGGGTTCAACTTGAGTAGAACTTGATTGTGTGGTATGGGTTGGTGTAGTAGGATTGTTGGAAAGGTTAGGCATTGTGGTGTTTGGTGAAAGTTGTATAGATGTAGTGGTAAATGATGAGGTCGTTTGACCCGTTGTTGGTGGTATTTGGAGTTCTTGCATGATGTTTCTTGGTGTAAACGGTGAAGTGGGTGAATCAATAATTCTGTTTTCTCGTATAAAAACTCGGTTTTGTCTCAATGTTCTTTCAATTTCCGGATCAAACAATAGCGGTGATGACTCGTGAGAGCTTCTAGTATGCATACACTTGAAGTACCTCCACACTAAACACAATCAGTGTAAACCCGAAAATAACAAAACAAAACTACTAAATTAACACACGTTGCACACTACTCCCCGGCAACGGCGCCGAAATTTGACGTGCTATCGTGGTACATGTAAATTTAATCCCAATTACAACCAATAGATAGTGGTGAAAAGGTATCGAACACAGGGAGTTTGTGGAAAATGTGTGAACTTATGGTTTTGCAAATTAACTACAATTAAACTACTAGACAAACATTAAAGATCAAGAGTTTTGGTTGTTTTGATTTTAAAACTAAATTGGCAACTAACTAACGATTAAAATGAGATTGTTTCTTCAAATTATGGAAGCAATGATCATCCTAGGTTTTGGTTTCTTTAAACACTTGTGCAAATTTCCAACTCATGTAAAAACAATTGTTGTGATAAAAGGGAACAAAGTACTCGGATTATATTAACGTGAGGTTGTTTCCCGATGACCAATCAATCAATAACCAACCCCAATCCTTCCCGTGATATCTCGATTGTTAGCAAAACCAAGAACTTAAGATTTAGATTAAAAATGGGAAAATTAATTAACACGCTACAATCAATTGTTCAAACATCATAATAATAAAGCAAAGATACTAAATTATTATTCTATAAATGATAGGAAACATACACAAGAGTTTGCCAAAACCTTCACCTAGAATGATCACCAAAAGTTTAGCCCGACATCGCTTGGTGACTCAACATAACATTCATGGAATTGTTCATATGAATCAAAAACAAAAACCAAATGTTTAGAATAGTTCTCCAATGATAATCTTCACCAAAAATCGCCCCAAGAGTGTTTAGAAACGTTCCCCAATCGAAGTATGTGAAAAGACACCTCAAAAACGGTTTATATGGAAGCGGTTACAAAAATTGTGTAGGGGCCACCGTACCTTATGGTAGCCATCGTAAGGTACGGTGGTGGTAGGAACTTTTACGGTGGGTCTCTACTGATCGATGGAGGAGTTTTTGTACCCAGAAGCCACCGTACCTTACGGTGGCTACCGTAAGATACGGTGGAGACCCTCAAAAAATTATTATTTTTTTCTTCTTTAAAATCTTCCTCGTTCCTTCCCGTTCCGGCCCGTTCCAAAGCTTGGTTTTTCTTCGTTTAAAGCTTCATGATCTACCTACAATCAAAGTAACCGTAGTCATCTAATTCCAAGCAATAACATGATCAAATGTGAGTATAATACGCGTTTTATCATCATAAAAGGGTTCTTCCTTGAACCACCCGTCATATCTCCAGCACTATCATCATCCTCATCATCCTTTCCATCGTTATCATCATCATCATAATTTCCATCATCATCATCTTCCTTGTCCTCATCTTCTTCTTCTTCATCATCTTCACTAGACTCATGTGCGGCTTCTAATCTGGGATGGTCTTCTATCAGTTTGTCAACCTGTTCCCTAAGCTTCTGGTTTCCAGCTTTATATTCCTCAATCCTTCTTTCATTGTTCACATTCGCTAGTGGCAACTGCTGATACTGTGATTCTACATTAGTTAATCTTACAACAATATCTTGATTGGACTGAATAAGCTGCTTATTAGATTCCACGAGCTGTTGATTAGACAATTGAAGCGCCCTATTGGAGGCTTGCAGCTCTTTGTTGATGCGGATTGTCTCACCCAATTGTTCCAACATCTATTTCTCATTATCTTGAATTGTGACAATCTTTCCTCTCAGATCAGAATTTTCACGTGCTTGATTCAGCATAAAAGTGACAACTTCATTCATGTGATGCTGAAACTGTTCAATAGTCATCACTGATCCTGAGGAGGATGAGGATTGAGGAGCTGTAGAAGAAGAGTGCATTTGGTCTCATAGATTCTAAATCAAATAAGCGATTATGTTCAAGACCAGTTACTACGATGCAATACCAGATGAGGTCGCTGCACCGGTAACTGAGGCAGGCTTAGTGAAGATTACTGATGCAGGCATTGATCGTGTACATGCAGACACTGCTGCTGTTGTAGTTGTTACTGTTGCTGATAGAACTATTGTTTCTGTTGTTTTGCTCCGCGCAGTTTGCGTGACAACATCGGCTAATTGATCAAATTTGTCTTTCTTCTTGGAGGATGATTCTACACGTTGAGACTTTCTCTTCAATCTACCTTTCTTTGGTGTGATTGTGTTGATGGAGGTGTTGCTAGTTCAGCATCTAAATCTGCAATTTGGGATTCTCATCAACTGTAAAGTCTGGGTCAGCTTCCAAACGCCTCTTTTTTGCCAATTCTGCCTTTGCCTTAGCACGTTTTTGTGCCCTTGTCTTTGGGGTATCATCTTCTGAATCTGTTTCGTCGGACACATCTTCTATATTAACATCTTCATCACCTTTACACACCTTTGATTTACCTCTGGCACTCGAAGAGCTCGGTTCAGTCACCATAGAGGTTTGGGGTTGAGCTATAGAATTATTATCTTGATTAGTGGACAAGGAAGTACCACCAGGCTCATTTGACCCCAATTCAACTGTTTCCTTTCCAATAATGTCACCTCATGACTTCTATATCCTCTTCAAAATCACTATTGTCGTCCCTCCACTTGTTCCCCAGAGGAGCAGCATAAGTTAGATTGCCCATTTAGCCGAATAGTCATCTTTTCTTCTGGTGTTGGTCTTTTGGTTACCCTCTGTACCGTTTCATGTGACCCATCATCCTTTCATCCATGTGCTGTAGATTAAAATTTTCTAATGAGTTCTTAGGTAGATCGGGAAGCTTTCGGTCTATAATCATCTGTAGGAATCGAGGATACATCAATTAGGGCTTCTCATCATTCCCTTTGGTAACCCTTTCTTTCAAATGCTTTATCACCATCCCTGAGAAGTTGAATTATTTGTTTAGAATAAGTGTAACTACGGCAGACGCCAATATATCTCTGATTTCGTCAAAAGATGTTCTACTCGGCCCTAAACACTGTAAGACGACATGTATTAAGTACTTGAAATATGCGAACACGTTTGCCTTGTGTAGCATGTTATCAGTCACCTCCTTTTTGTACTTCATTCTCAGAAAACATCCACGAATAAGAATGGAGTCAAATACTATCGGATCTTCTGGAGAGTCGTTGAAACGAAGCTTAGTGCATATTTCATTTTCTGAAACTACAACATCTTTCCCGTGGATCTTGCTTCGGATGAAAGAGGGCACAACTTCACGGTCTATCCTTGCGTTGTGGTAGAACTGACGCAGGATATCTCAATATGGCATATGCTGTTGTGAGATGGCGTACGCGATTCTTGATCTCTTAAGAAATTCCATAATTCCTTCAAAGCTTTTGTTCTCATCTCTGGTAATTGGGCCAAGAAACACGCACACATTGTTCTTTCCTGAGCTTTCATAGTTCATGGTGCCTGTACATTCGAAGCGAACATTAGAAATATCAAAATGACGCAAAATCGAAAAAAAAACCGGCAAACTTTTGCCAAATATCTGCAACAGGCTACTATAAATGCTAGTTGCATGTTTTAGACACGATTAGCTCATAGTTGCCCCTAATTTCACACGAGTCTGGTGCTGGTCAACTGTCTCTCATATGACTACGATTCGTAGTCGCCTGAACAGGTCTGTGTCAATTTTGAATTTCAAAAATTTTATGTGGGTCGATTTAGGTGATGTTTTTGGTTTCATTGTGTTATAAAAGCATCGATTAGCAAACCCCAATATAGATTTTAGTTATTAAGAAAGTTAAGATGGTCTATTATTCAATTTTAAGTCAGTTAGGGTTTGTATATAAAACCATCGATTAAATCCTTTAAATCTTGTTGTTAAGGGTTGAAATTTTGTCAATGTAGTACCTAGATGGTCATTAACAATAATCCAAGGTCTAAAAATCAAGATGTTGAAGTGGATATTAGGGTCGTTTGAGAGGAACATGGACGATGAATAGGAATAGTATGTGAAAAATGATAGAACTTTCTAAGTGTTGGTATATATACCAACACATACTCGCCTCCCATTCACACGACTATGACCCATAGTTGGGTTCTTTTTACGCTTTTGATACACGTTTTGTGCTAATGCTTTGGATTAATAATAATAGGCGTTTGTGTAAAGAAGATTGAAGATCAGAAGACACATTCGACCAGTCGGTGGGTCGAATGTGGTTTATACATGTCGAATGAAAGAATCAGTTTATGTAATGTTTGGTTCGAGCCTTGATAAGGTCGAACGTACACATTCGACCAATTCATAGGTCGAATGTGCAGGTCAATATAAGCTTAAAGTTTTTGTTGATAGGATAACAGTTGTGTCATTTGAACCAGAGCTTGTGTGTATTTATAGGTTGTGTCTAAAAGTTTCTGAAGGTCGAGTTTATCATTGTAATAGAGTCTTTCAAGCTAAACCTTATTTGATTATCAATGATTAACAATGTTTATCATGGATTTTACTGTGTCTGATTGATATTCTATCATATTGCATACAGATCAGGGATTCCGCACCTGATTTGTTTGACTTTTGTGATAAATTGTTTGTTTTCTATAAAAAGATCCTTTTACAAAGTGGTATCAGAGCTATAGTCAATCACACGACTGTGATTTGATAGTTTGTCATCAGATTATTACTCAAAAACATCAAAATTTTATCTGTTTTGCATGAGTTTTGGATGATCATGGAGATTGATTGATTTCGAGGTGTATTTACGGATAAAATCAAAAGTTCTTTCACAAAATTTTATCTCCTACAAATCCGAAGCAAAACGTGCTAAAGATCATTGAAATCCATCAACATTTGATAAAATTTGATCAAAATCAACTGATTTTTGAAAAATAACCATTTTTGAAATGGGTCAGGACGAACGTGGTGTTTAGGTCGAAGGAGTATGGAGTTTAGGTCGAATTTGTTGTTTTTAGGTCAAACCAAGTAAGTTCTAGGGTCGAACCTGTGTTTAGAGTTTGTTGGTGTTCATTCGAACCACATTTTTCTCATTCGAACCTACATGAGTTCAATCAATTTATTTTTTGGATCGAACCTTAGTCTTGTGTGTTATTTGTCTATCTGATTTTGTGTTAAGGGTCGAACCTTGTTGATACAAGTTTTGCGACTAGTGCTATTGGATTGCGCATTCAATTCTGTTTTGGTAATACGTTGGGTCGAAGGTAGACTTTAGAAGGGTTGAAGGTGACTGAAATGGGTCGAAGGTGGAGTATACTGGTCGAAGAAGGAAGTCTAATTTGCTATGTGCTGATTCGACCAGTTAAAGGGGCGAACCTGCACATTCGACCCTTACCGGGGGGGGGGGGGGGCGAATGTGCAGGCCTATATAAACTGAAAATTAGATTTTAATGTTAACTTTTGTCATTTGTGTTCCCCATTCGACCTGTATTTCTCTCTAGTGTTCCTAGGTTTTCTGAAAAGTTATTATTTCATTGTAAACAAGGTTTTGTAAGCTTAATCAATATTGTTTATGAATGAAATGGAGTTTAAAAGGTGATTTGCGTGTTTTGTTCATATCATTATGATTTCGTAACTGATTTAGGGATTCCGCACCTAAATTGGTAGACTTGTTTGATCAAACTACTTGTTTTTGACAAAACGATCCTCCACAAAGTGGTATCAGAGCCTATATGGATCAAACAACTACAAATTGATAATTTTTGAGCTGATTTGGACCCAAATTTGATCAAAATTTTTCTGTTTTGAATGAACAATGGTTTTTGATGAAAATTGATTGATTCGGACTAGTTTTCACGGATAAAATCAAGAATTCTCTTTATTAAACTTGTTCCAAATCAATTCCGAAGCAAAACCTGCAAAACATCATCAAAATTCATCAACTTTTGAAAAATTGGGATCAAAATAACTGATTTTCAAAGAATAACCATTTTTCAAAATGTCTGGGTCGAACCTAGGAGAGAAAGGTCGAACGTGTGTGTTTTAGGTCGAATATGAGATTTTTAGGTCAAACGTGGTTATTTTTAGGGTCGAACCTAGAAGTTGTGAGTTTGGTGTTGTACATTCGACCATATTTGGTACATTCGACCCTACGGGAGGTCGAAAGTGGGAAGTTAGTGGTCGAAAGTGAGTTTGTTTGTTATTTTCTACATTCGAGTCAGCAAGAAAGGTCGAACCTGGAACATTTTCCACATTCGAACCCACTCTTATTGATAAGGGTCAAACCTAGAAGCTAATCAATAATTTTTCTAAGTGTTTCGCATTCCGGACTTCGTAGACGATATGTGGAACTTTCCAACAACACCGAGGCCTAATACTACACAACAACAGCACGTTACTATGGATCCTTGGACTGTAGCTGCATAGAAGACGAATAGTCAACCATCACAGACGATCAACTATCTCGCAATGACTAGTTCGATGTCACAGACTGTTGCTCAACCTCCACAACAACCCATGAATGATTATTGGGGAGTTGCAGCAGCCTCGGTACACTCTCAAACTACCAATGATATTTCTGCTCTAATTCATGATTTGTCTTCAGGTAGCGGGAGTCGTCCACCGAAGCTGATGGAGATGGTGGATTACAATCAATGGAAGACCAAGTTCAAGATTCATTTGGAGGGAATGGGAATGGAAGGCACCGAGGCATGGCAAATGATAGCTAAGGGTTATGTAGCACCGGTTTTGGAGAACACAGGTGAACCAATTCCGTTGGAAAGCTTAGCTGAGGATGAGAAAAAGAAGTTTGCGGTGGAGAAGAAGGAGTTCTCCCAACTATCTCAAGCTATCAACACTGATCTTTTGCATCAGTTTGGATCTTGCACAACTTCCAAGCAGCTTTGGGATATGTTGAGGAATCGTCATGATGTTAACGAGAAAACTAGAAAGTTAAGAATGGAAGAGTTAAGAAAGGAATTTGAGAACTTTAGTTACGTGGGAAAGAGACTTTGAAGGAGTTGATTCCTAGATATTGTCATCTTTTGACTGAATTGTCAAATTATGAGATTAACATTCCTATGTCCGAATTGGTTGATAAGTTTGCAGATGCATTACCACCATACCGAAATCAACACATTGAGGTCCTAAAGGAGAAAGATGCTTATCAATATTGGACCATCAATGAGTTTATTCAAAAGTTGGAGAACAAAGAGATGGAAGATAAGAGGAAAGCAAAAAGAGCACAAATTCCTCAAAATCCAGAATTATATCATGGTAGTACATCTTCTACTTTGACTAGTTCAAGTACTAGTGGTACTGTTACTCCACACATTGCTTGTGTATCAAGTGTTATGGAACCAACCAAAACCCCGATAAACTATCTTGCTCAAACTTCATCTTACACACCACCATCATACCCTACCACTTACATTCCACCTTTTTCAACTATGCAACAAGCAGCCTGTTATTCAGCCAGCATGAATTAACCTCAACAACAACCTTACAATCAAAATCCTCAAATGAACCTAAGTTAACCAATCCAAAGCCCAATAGTGTTGGAGACATCTAACTTGAACAATGTCACAATTGAAGTTGCTCAGCAACATGTCGCACTGGTATCTGCTATGGTAGCATCTTACAATGGTTTGGTAGCTAGTCAAATTAGTAACAACAATCTAACCAGTGAAGACTATGCTTAAATTGATAAGGAGGAGATGGAGCTTATTGACATTCAGTGGGTGTTTGCTAGTGTTATGAGACGTGCAACCGAGTTCATAGAAAAGACTGGGAGAACTGATCTTTCTACATCACCCAACACCACTTATGGCTTCAACAAAGCCAAAGTCACATGTTTTAACTATGGTGGTAAAGGTCATTTTAAGAGAGAATGCACACAGCCAGCTCAACAAGGTAACAGGAATCCATTCAACACCAATTACCAAAATCGTCAATCTCAGAATCAGGTATCTTATCAAAGCAAAAACAACAACAATTATCAATCTCAAAACAATTACCAAAACCGACAGAACACCTCACCAAACAATTCTGCAAGACAAACAGCTACACCAAACTAGACTCAAACTCAAACACCACATAACCCAACTAGAACCATCATTCCTATTTCCACACCAAATAGCCAAACACAAACCGATAACCAAAACCAGGCTTTGGTAATTCAAAAAGATGAAGGTTTTGATTGGACTGGGATGCAATTGGGTGTTGAAGAGATTACAGTTGGTAATGTAGCGTGTGTTGCACAGAAGATTGATTTAGAGGAGCCGGTGTTAGTTGAAGAAGTTTTGGAGAATGCGAAGATATCTGAAGTAAAGATTGAAGAGATGGTAGAAGAAGCTGATATTCCTGTTGAGAAGACTCCAGGAATGATTCTTGATTCAGTCACTAATATTCCTAAAGAGCGTGATTTAGTATATTCTGATTCAGAGAGTGAGTCAGATTCAGAAGCTAGTGTTAATTCACTAGATGATGATATTGATCAACTTCTGGCCGAAGCTGATTTTCTTATGACTCGGAAGTCATGCATAGTGGATGACGCTTTCACAAGGATCGATTACTCCAAATTCTTTGCTGGGAAGGAAGCGCATTTTGCTTTGATGGCAATGACTGACCCACCGAAATAGGTAAGTTCTGAATCCACCATAGATATGAACAGGGATAAATATTGTGGTACATGTGATAGATTGACAGAGGAAAACAAGCAACTCAGGGTTCAACTTGAGAGTGCTAGAATCAACTATCAATCTTATCGCAAAGAAGCACATGAATTCAATAAAGTGCTTGATGGTTACAAAAAGGATATTTCTGATTTGAAGAAAACACTTTCTTTAAAACAATTGGCCATAAATAGTTATATCAATGAACTTGAAGAAACTAAACTTGAAATGGCAACCATCAAGTGCTTTGCTGAAAAGGTCAACAAAAAGCTAGAAAGTTACAAACATATTGCTTATGTCGTTGACCATATCATTGAAGAACCCTCACAACCGAGTAGTGCAAACTACAAGGCTGTTCCATCTCCAGTGTTATTTGAGAATCACACTTTACATTCAATAACACCGGAGAGTTCAATCAAATCTAATTCTACATCAGATGATGAATCTAACACTTCTAGTGTTGGGGATCCACATTCCGATGTTAGACCAATTTTGGGATTGAATAATGAGGGAGTGATTGCTGTGACTGATGATTCTGACTCAGAAGATGAGAAACCTGAGAAAGTGAGTGATATTCCCATTGAAAATCACATTATTACAAATGAACCTGTATCACCTTCTTAGATTTTACATCCGATGGCAAATGCTCATCGAGTGAATCAGTCAGTTAAGAAAGTTGAGAAAAATGAACCGAGTGACAAACCCGTCAAAGTATTTTATCAGATGGAAGGATCCAATAAGATTATTTCTGACGAGGAATATCCGATAAAATTTGCCAATTACTTAAAGATCGAGAAAATCTGGCAGGAGAGTACTATTTGGTTTCCTAAACATGAGAGGACCAATGATGTACCTCCAGAAATTTTAAAGAAAATTTATCTAGATGTTCCAAAAGAACCTAAGGTTCATGTCATTGAGTTTATCAAGCCGAAGGAAAAGGCTAACAGTTTTCTTGAGACGACTTACTCAAAGGACCCAGCTCCTGAGAGTTTAAGACGATGGTGTGTGGATGACCAATATCCTATCACTTCTTATGCAAATTCAAACGCCAAGAACGTGTTTGAAGAATACCATGCATGCTTTAAGTGCGGGGAGAGAGGGCATTTACTTGCTCACTACCCGTACGCGAGGCATAAGAGGCACGAAGTTGAAGTGAAGCAAACATATAGAAGTCCAGTCGACAATCACTGTTATCCGCAAAGACGTTTTGTTCCTCAACCAGCACCATTTTATAATCAAAGCCGTTATTTTCAAAAGAGGGATATTCGTCAAATTGCATATGATCATCGTAACCGGACAACTATGGAAAAACCTTTAAAGAAACCAGTGGTGAACACAACTGTTGATAGACAAAAGGTTCCACAAAAACCTGCTGTTAAATCATCGGTTGGACATGTCTCTATTAAATCAGAGAAGGTAACTAAGAAGGTTTCATTTAAGAACGATGTAAAGAAACCGACGGAGACTCCAAAATCTCAGATCAGGATCTTGAAACGTTCGGAACAGTCTTGGTCACATGTGGGTTCTCAAGGTGCTTCTACTTCAAAAGCAAATGAAAAATCTGAAATTGAGAAGAATTTAATTGATTAGAAAAAGGTCAATTCAAATTCAGATGTTTGTGTTAAAGAATCTTTGAAATTGAATGTTCCTAGACCCAAGACCAAACAGGCTTGGGTCCCCCGAAAGAACTAATGATTTTACTTGATATGTGCAGGGAGCTTCAGCTGGCCCTGTTAGTAGTCTTTGGATTGTTGACAGTGGAGCTTCTGGTCACATGACAAGGGACTTGTCGCTGCTATTCGACATCAGAAACATCAATGGCGGTTATGTAGCATTTGCTGGGAATAAAGGAGGTTATATAACTATGGAGGGAAGTGTGAGTAATGGAATTGTGAGTTTTGAGAAGATATTGTATGCGAAGCAGATCGATTATAATCTGCTTAGTGTCAGCCAAATCTGTGACAAACAGTTTTCTGTATACTTTGATGACAAATCTTGCTACATTCTCAAACCCGGCTTTGTTATTCCCAAGGAGTGGATCATGTTGAAAGCACCGAGAGTGAATAATCTTTACATTCTCGATATGTCAAAGGCGATGACAACTCAGGGCCCAGTTAGGTGTTTCCTCTCCAAGGCTACAGAGAAAGAATCTATTATGTGGCACAGGAGGATGGGATACATTCACCTAAGGAAAATGAATCATCTGGTGAGGAATGGGCTTGTCGAAGGCGTTAATGTCAAAAATTTTCATCTAAATGACAAGTGTGTGAGTTGCAAGAAGAGGAAGTAGCACAAACAATCCCACAAACCAAAGAAAGTAAACTCTGTTGAAATGCCACTTGAGCGTTTGCACATGGACCTATTCGGACCTGTCAAGCGTAAGAGTCATTGCGGAGAGCTTTATTGTCTTGTGGTTACTGACGATTATTCTAGATTTTCGTGGGTAATGTTCTTGCAATATAAAAGCGACACTTTTAACAATCTGAAAGTTCTATTAACTCGTTTAGAGAATGTCTATGGTTTGAAAATCAAAAGAATTCGGAGTGATAATGGGACGGAGTTCAAAAATGCACAGATGGATGCTTTTTGTGAAGATAAAGGAATTCATCATGAATACAGTGCTCCGTATACCCCTCAACAGAACGGTGTCGCGGAAAGGAAAAACAGGACTCTGATAGAGGCGGCGAGAACAATGCTTGCGGATTCTAACCTTCTGGTAATGTTTTGGAATGAAGCTATATACACAGCATGTTATACACTGAATCGTGTGTTAACAGTGAAGAAGTTTGGCAAAACTTCTTATGAACTGTTGAACAGACGAAAGCCGAATTTGTAGTATCTAGAACCATTTGGAGCACCGTGTACTATGCTTAATCCATCTGAGAAGTTTGCACCAAAAGCTTAAGAGGGATTCTTTGTTGGATATGCAACCCCACTCAAACGGGTATTCAACAAACGAATTCGTCAGGTAGAGGAGTGGGCTTACGTTGAAGTTCAACGGTATACTCAGAACGTACAGGGTAGTGGTCCAGATTGGATGTTTGATTACAAAGATTTCTTTGAGTCATTAAATCTAGATAACTTGGTTGAAGAGGCTGTATTAAGACTTTATTACGAGTGTGAAAACGCAGTGACTTCACCGTTGGTGCGTCCGATCACCGTAACTCCTCCAACAGCTTCTAATGATGCTAATGTTCCTGCAGCTGAAGAAGAAGTTTTCCAAGAAGCTTCCACTACTCTTAATTCATCAGAATCGGAAGATGATGATGATGTCACAAGTGAAGCTATTCTAGATCATATTACAGAGATACCACCAGTGAACCCAAATCCAAATGTTGCTTCATCATCTAATTTGGGTAATGATCTGGATTCGACAGAGAATTTGACTACTCAAACGGGAGTTCAAGTACCTGATCATCCGGAATCTCGGATTCATCGTATTCACCCGCTTGAGCAAGTGATTGGTGATCCTGGAAGCAGTGTTATGACTAGAGGACAACTTCGGAATGCAAACTCACCAGAAAATCTGGCGCTTTAGCTTTATATGCAAAAATTCAAAAATTTGGTTGTCAGAATGACTGGTCCTTTGCTTGTTATGTTTCGCAGGTTGAGCCGCAGGCATACAAGGACGCTCTTTTGGATGACGCTTGGGTAGAGGCGATGCAAGATGAGTTGTTGCAGTTTCAGAAACTAGGAGTGTGGACACTAACAGATTTACCTCCAGGCAGAAAGAAAATTGGAACTAAATGGGTTTTCAAGTGTAAAAAAAAGATAACAGAGGCGTAATCGTGAGGAATAAAGCTCGACTGGTTGTTTAAGGTTTTCATCATGTGGAAAGAATCGACTACAATGAGATTTATGCACCTGTGGCACGTTTAGAAGCTATTCGTATGTTTCTAGCGTTTGCCTCATACAAGAAATTCAAGGTGTATCAAATGGATGTTAAGAGTGCGTTTCTTTACGGTGTGGTCAAGGAAGAGGTATACGTAGGTCAACCTCCAGGCTTTGAAGATCCTATCCACCGGGATAAGGTCTACGTTCTCAACAAAGCAGTATACGGGTTGCACCAAGCTCCACACCAATGGTATGAGGAGCTGAGCACGTACCTACTATCCAAAGGATTCAAACACGGTTTGGTAGATTGCACTCTGTTCACCAAAAGAACAGGGGATGACTTGCTTCTCGTCTAGATTTATGTTGATGATATTATTTTTGGTTCTACTAACGAACTTTTGTGCAGAGAATTTGAAAAAGTGTTGCAGGAAAAGTTCGAGATGAGTGCAATGGGAGAAATGCAGTTTTTCCTCGGCCTGCAGGTGGAACAAAGACCAACGGGGATCTTTATACACCAAACCAAATATGTTTCTGAAGTCTTGAGCCAATTCCAGATGGAAGATTCGAAGCCGATGGATACCCCGATCCAACCTAATCACGGGATTGGAGTTGATGCTAAGGGGTAGCTGACTGATCCTTTTACATACAGAGCAATCGTCGGATCTCTGATGTATCTCACCGCATCTAGACTAGATATATGCGCACGATATCAGTCGAAGCCGAAACAAAGTCATCTTGCAGCTGTCAAACAGATCCTACGATATCTGAAGGGTTGTCCGTCGAGAGGACTATGGTACCCTAGTGATGATAATTTTGACCTAATTGCTTTTAGTGATGCAGATTGGGGCGGTTGTGACAAAGACAGCAAATCCACAATGGTTGGATGTCAATTTTTGGGGAGCAGGCTAGTGACCTGGCAGTGTAAGAAGTAGACGGCAGTCGCACTATCCACATGTGAAGCAGAATATGTGTCAGCTTCAAGTTGCTGCTCACAGGTTCTGTGGATTCAACAACAGATGGTCGATTACGGTTTGAAATTTCTGAAACCCCCCTTCACTGTGACAATGAAGCCGCAATTGCATTAACCAAAGACACGGTCAATCACTCAAAAGCTAAACATATTTGGATTAAGTATCACTTTATCCGAGATTGTTATGCCAAAGAGTTGATTGACATCGTCAAAATCCACACTGATTATCAACGTGCAGATCTTTTTACCAAAGCTTTCGATAGATCTCGATTCGATTTTGTATTAAAAGCTAATGGTATAAAAGAGAAACAAGACTGATCATCACCTCTGTTTATCACTTTTAGTTTTAGTTTTACTGTTTTTCAAAAATCCAAAAACCCAAAAATATGTTTTACATTTTAGGGGGAGTTTTTAGATTTTCAGAAAACCCTCAAACATTGAAAAATTCAAAAAGCCCTAAAAATTAGAAAAACCCAAAATGATTTTCCTGGAATAAAAGAGAAAATGATAGTACATCAGTGGGGATCTAACATATGCTAAAGATTTGAAATGACATATAAGCCGTGTGTTGAGTCTATGTGATGTGTTGGTAGGCTTCGTAGACCTATTACTGCGTGTTAGATACATACATATCAAACAAATTGTTAATGTGGATGAACTCCTCATGGGCATATGGTCTTAGTACCGTAATTTCGTTTGATAGGGTTTTTGTACAAAATTCGAAGGTTTCGGGTCGTTATGTTACTAGTTATCTGGGGATAGCCTTTCTGATCTTTTGTCGTAAGGTTTTACGGACCTAGATTAGACAGGGTATCTTGCTAAAAGAGGTTTAATGCCAAAACCTAAAGTTACCGAATTGAGGAACTTTTTCATGTATGATGATAATCAAAGATTATCTAATGCATCGTATCCAATCATTGATGAAAATCATGATTGATATTAGCCCTCAACCTGGTAGAGTGCATACGTTACTCTGCAGCATTGATTTGCTGACCTGTACACCTCTGTGCCTCAATACCTTGTAAAATTACATATAACAAAAGCATAATCACGCGTTACAATGAGTCTTTGTGCAATTATTCCTTGATACGGGAGTATGTCGTGTGCATGGGAACCACAGACAATTTTGTTTATTCTTTAAATAATCGTTTCAAACACTGCATAAAAGTCTGCATGAGAGCTTATGTGGATAACAATATCAGCAATTGCTGGATCACACATTGTCTTTAATGATAATAAACACTAAAGATCAAAGGTGTGATCAGATTTCTCAAAAACTGATATGATCCTCTTACCGGAAATCACAAAACATTTACTGTTTTATGTTTACATTTCTGAATTTTACATTTGTTCAAAATTTACAAAAACTCAAAAAGATTTTAGGTGTGTTTTAGCATAAATTTCAGAAAAACCAAAAATATTTTACATGTCTGTATTATTATTGATAACAGATGGTGATTGATGGTCGTTTTCTGAAACTTGATGAACCATTTGAGTTTTGTGATTTTTAAATGTGAAATGATGAATGTTTGATGCTTAAAAGATGTGAAAATTTTTTAACGGGATTCGATTTTGAGATTTGCTAAAATGTTCAAAAATTCCAATCTCCACTCGCCCCTTCGATGGGTCGAATGTGGAATTTTTCCATACATTCGAGCTTTTTAAAACGGTCGAATGTGAGTGTTCTAGTGTCTTTTGTACATTCAAATCCTGTTTCTTCTTTCGAACCTTTCAGTAGGGTCGAAGGTGGAAAAAGTTTCACATTCGCCCTTATAAAACGGTCGAATGTGGGAGCCTATATATACCATCTGCACGTTCGAACCTCCCATTCTAAAAAAAATTGAAAATTCTGAGATAACCACACCTTGTTGCTCTTGTTTCTTTCATCTTTGTTTATCATTCCTTGCCTTATACTGATCATTTTGAGACCAAAAACACAGGTAATGGACAACAAACAAAGGCAGATTCGATGAAATTGTTCTCGAACCCTAGACTGAATCATTTGAACATTTACAGGATGTTATTGATACAATTCTTGATTAGGATTTAGTCATTGAATGTTTTAGGGTGAGAATACAACAAAATCAGGGTTTAAAACACAACAGATTCTCAAATTGATTCTTTAAAAATAGTTAAACCCTAGATTGTGGTAAAAACAGTCAATAACTAAATAATTGATGCCATTGATTGATGAATAAGCTTAGTCGGTCACATTAAAAGATAAACAAATGAAAATTACATGTTTAGATGGTCAAAATTGGATTCTGTACATTTGGTCATATGAACAGTCAGGTTCCACCATTTAAGAAAGGTCGAATGTGGCTTTTCTTGTCAAAGGTGACTTGTTCATAGGGACGAATGTGGAATAAAGGTCGAATGTACATTTTTAAAACAGATTTTCACATTCGAACCTTGTTTTTCACTTTCGAACCTTGGATTTTCTACATTCGAACCTTCGAAGGGTCGAATGTGGACTTTCAAAAACCAAATTTCAATTTTGTGAATTTTGTCCGTTTTTAATGAATTTTCATGTTTCGTTTTTGCAGGATTTCAATGGAAGAACCACAAAATACAGAAGTACGAGCTGGATCGTCTGAAAAAGCTGCTGGAAAGAAACCAGAGGAAGAGTTGCCATTTGAAGAAGCTCACAATAACTGTGCATTTCTTGGCGCGGTCAAGAAACATACTGAGTTTTCTGCCATTGTAGACAATCTGAAGCGAAGCAGAGTTGTTGATGCTATAGCTACATCAGCTATTATCTACAAAGACCACCAAGTGGATTTCTGGAAGAATGCTAGAATGGATTATTGGGATAATGAGACGGCTATAGTTAGAAATATTCAAGGACATCTTGCTATTGTTACAGAGAAGGATATTCGAAAAGCTTTGAAGCTGAAGGATGAGCCAACTGATCCTAGGTGTTTGTCATGGATCGAACAGAGAAAATGCTTTCTCCGCATGAAGTATAACGCACCAATCACTGATGGAGCTTTGTTGGATCAGTAATGCTGTTGATGTTTTGCTTGCTAGTGAACACTTATGTGTTTAGCAAGTTCAATCAGATTTGCACAGCGGAATAAGTAATTAAAGTTACACTATCAACAAGAGTTATTACTCCCCCTTGATGTTTGAATACTAAGGACAAGTTTAATGAGAATCTAAGTATTAAATGTGAATGATAATAAATACTCATACAGATTCTCAGTAAATGAAATAGAAATAACAATAATAAGCTTTGAAGGATTTCAGTTTCAATTAAAATCAATGTCTAAAACAGAGGGATGAACCCATCTATTTATAGACTTACAAATACATGAACCTTGCCAAAAAGCAAGTCTGCAACAACTTGCATTCTTGGAACCTGCACAAAAAGATAAAGTAATAATAAAAAAATAAACTACTGAAACATAAGGGCGGTGGAAAGATTCTATTACAAGTGCCGATGAATGAAAAACTACTGATGAGTAGTTTGTCTTCAGTAGTTCTTCAGTTAACTTGTCTGGTTTGACTTCAGAACTTCTGATCTATCTTCTTCAGTACTTGTTGAATCCTTCTTCAGTACTTTAGTCTTCTTTCATAAGTAGTTCTATACTTAGAATAAATTGAAGAAGTATGAATTAGACTAAGGTTTGCAAAAGTGGTTTCCTCAATCCTTTTTGTCCTAACAATCTCCCCTTGGATTTGTGAAGCCAAAACCTTTTCTAATTCCTTATTGTTGTTTTCTTCTGTCATTGACTATCTTCCATATTTCCTTGAACATTTCTTCAATTGATTTAGCTGTTCATCAGTGAGAGATCCCTTTTGAGGTTCCAAATGTTGAATTGTAAGCAAGTCTTGTGTTGATAGATTCTTCAGTTCATTCATGGATTTGTAGGCCTTGCTTGTAAGATCTCTTCTTGTCACCATTACTGAGTTGGAATCAGTAAAGGACCATTTGATGATCAGTACTTTAGATCTGTCAAAATCTGAAGTATAGAGAACCATGCTGGATCCTTGGGATGTTCCTAAGTGCTGGATGTTCTCTATTTCAGTGACTCTCAGGTGGGATTCACTTTTGTCTTCTGTTTGCACCACATCAGGTAATTTAAAAGTAGGTAAATGATGTTCAGTAACTACCTTTGTGTGTAGTTTGTCAGTGATAGTCTTCTGAATTTGGTAAGTAAATGTTGAAGGATCCTTAAATTGTGTTATCAGAGGTTTTTCTTCAATATCAAAGTCTCCTTGTACAACTGTGTTTCCTTCTAGCAACACCATCTTGAAATCAGTCTTTGTATTGTCCTCTGGCTTTCTCTTGGTAGCTGGTCTTTGTTTGATACCAGAAGTTCTAACTACTGAAGTTGATACTTCAGAAGTTTTGAACTTCTTTGGATTTGCAACCTTGGCAGCCTTGTATTTCTTGTATGTGTCCAGTAGTTTGTCTTCTCTCCATTTTGACACTGAGGCTTTTGAACCATAGTCATTAGCTACCAGTTCTTCAATGATCTCATCTTTCTTGGCTTTTCTATCTTTCTCTATTGCGGTTTTGTCAGCAACAAGTTGAGCTCTTCTTATTAGCTCATCCATTGAGAGCCCTTTGAGTAAATAAGCTTTTGTTTTGATGTTCTTTGTTATGAAAGACATCAGTTGTTGTCTTTTGTCTTCTTCACCAGTTCTTTCTGTTTCAGCTTTCCTATTCAACTCTGCTTCATAAGATTAAAGCTTTTCATTTAAGCTCAAGTCTTCCCTTGCTTCCAAGTTGTTCCAGATCTCATCTTCCTTAGCCTTTCTTTGGGCTGCAGTTAAACTATTCTCTAGTAGTTCTTTGGACATTGAAATTGGAGAAGGGTTCAGCACAGTCATTGTTGTTGTTGTAGGCCTTGGAATAGGAGTTGGTTGTTGTTGTTCAGTTGGTTTGGAAGGCTCTTCAGTTGTTTGTAGGATGGAAGTGTTAACTGCTGAAGTGTTGATAGAAGTATCAACTACTGAAGGATTGTCTTCAGTACTTTCAGAGTCTTCAGCAGTTTCTTCATTATGGCCTTGGGAAGTTTCAGCTTCAACTTTAGTTCTAGAAACATGCCTTTGTTGATCTTCTTGTTGTTTCTTGGCCTTTTCTAGCAATTGTTGTTGTAGAGCCACTCTTGCCTTTATCCTGGCTTCCAGTGACTCCTTAGGTTCCTTAACCTTCTCCCCCTTTTTGGCTTCATCCACTTCTGGAAGCCTGCCAGGTTGAGAAGTTATACGAGTGAGTTCAGCAAGCTGTCTTGAGTTGTTGTCAATCTTGTTGGACAGCTCACCAAGTTTCTTGTTAATCACCTCAAATTGAGTTTTAGTTGACAATTCCAAAGCAGTTGTGAAAGATTTGAGGTGATTGGCAATGAGGGTGTTCATCATCTGGTATAGGGGACCATTTGGGCTGCATAGTTGGTTCAGATCTATGCTTGATGACCCTGGGAATTGGGTAGGCATTTTTAGTGAGGGGTGTGTTTTTAGGTGATCTTCATGTTGTACAGAAGATGCCACTTTAGGGGAATTAGGGATCAAGTGGACTTTAACCTGATCTCGTGTGACCAGCTCTTTGAGCTTAGAGACACCAGGTGCAGGACCTTCACTAGCAGCCGTCAATTCATGTTTGGTGGAGTGTGAATCATCATCCAAATCAATGGAATCATCTGAATCCCTAATTACATCCTCAATGAGGACAGTATCAGTTATATCATGAGATGGGCCCAACCCAGTTGTCTCATGTACCTCTTTTTCTTGGTTCAGAGGATTTCCTACCTCAGGCATTAAGCCTTCATCAGTAGTTGCCACAAATGAGGTCTTAGCAATGTTACTTCTGTACTCAGATCCACCACTAGGTGGTAAATGAGTAGTAGCAGCCTCAAATGTAACTAAGGTCTCTAAGTTTGGGCTTAAAAACCCTGGTTCATCCTCATCTCTTGGGTTAGGGCTATGGACATCCACATTCATGTCAAAATCTGAAGGTATGTCCCCTGTTTGATGTGGTTGTTGGGGACTGACATGTTCTGATGGGATGGTCTCTTTTAGCCCAGAGAGAAGTTTGGTAATTTCTATGGTTTTAGGTTTAGAAGTTTGTGGTAAAGGTTCAGCAGTTTCAAAAGAAGAGTCAATTGGTATGGTTTTCTTAAATTTCTTTCTTTTGCAGGGAATTGTGATTGGTGCTCTTGTGGGGGTTTGAGATGGATGAGACTGAGAGGATGTTTCAGTCACATCTTTATCTAGTGCAGATTGCACATTGGCAAGTTCTGGCATCTCAACCTCCTGAACTACCTTTCTTAAGTCTGGTGGGTTTTGGTTGTTTTAGTTTCTTGGCCTTTTTGGGTGAGGGTTTGGAAGATGAGGGTTCCATGGGGACTGTTGTTTGTTCCCCTTGGTCATCATCTGGCCAGGCAGCCGGTTTATTGTGCCTAGAGTATGCTTGTGAGGTTAATGGGTTTAAAATAGTTGTTTTACCCACAAGCACCTCTTCTCCAAGTTCTTTTATTATGCATTGCATAATGAACCTTGGATAGAACAAAAACTTCTTTTTAGAATTGAGGTGATGCAACACCAACTCATTAAAGAAAAGTATTGATGCCCTGAATTTTGTTTCATTCACAATGGAATGAAAAATAGGTTGAAAAGTAGAGGGCACCTGATCATAAGATCCAGTTTTTGGACTCAAACACATGATGATGTAATGAAACAAAAGTTTCTACTTAGGTTCAAAAAATTTCTTAAAAATAGTAGCATGTGAGAGAGTACCTTGGTAACCACACTCTGTCATGGTCAGATGAATTTCAGAGTTTGGAAATTGATCTGGGGCATCCACATCATCTAGACCCAGTCTAATCCCCAAAGTTGCTGGTGTGATTGCCATTGTTCTCCCTTGGATGGTTGAATTGAGGGAGATCACTAGATCATTCACTATCACCGTCTCCGCGTTCGCCCAGAACTCATTCAGAGTTTCAGTGTGGATTAGAGGATCAATGGTGAGGGCAGTGAAGTATTGGGATTTAACGACTAAATCAATGATTTCGTCGTATTGGGACCAGGCTTCATGTTTCTCAAAGTAGCCTCTTTGATTGTGTCCCTGTTTCAGTGTTAGAGCCATGTGGTTTGTGTGTTTGTGGATCGAACATTATTTTTGCAGGTTAAGGTTTTAAGAGTGTTTTTGAGAGAGGACGGAATTTTACTTTTTGAAAGGATATGTGTTGGAAAAGGTGTTTATCAAAAGTTTGTAACCGCCCTAGGTCAAACTTCTGAAGTGGGAAATGTCTGATTTGCCCTTAATGACAAAGCTGCTGATGAAGAACAACTACCATCAGTAGTTCCCATTTTCTCTTCAGTAGTTTGTTAACAACTGATGAGAAAGTTTTATAAACACTTTATTCATAACTTCTGAAGATTATTTTATCAGAAGTTAATCATTTTTCAGAAAATATTCCCATACTGATGTTTTGTTCATCAGTAGTTTCTCTCTTTTTGTTTTTCAGAAGTTTTGGACTAAACACAGTTGTAAGTGAAAAATAAGATATGTGCAGAAAAAGTAAAAGAAACACTTACAAATTTAACATCCCAAGCATGGATACTAACTTCTGAAATGTTGATGTGTCAAGGGGTTTAGTGAATATGTCAGCTATTTGATTAGTTGTTGTCACATGCTTCACTTCAATCTTGCCTTTTTCATAGCAATCCCTTATGAAATAATACCCGATTCCAATATGTTTAGTCTTTGAGAACTGAACAGGATTTTGAATGATGCTAATGGCAGATTTACTGTCTACAAGCAATGGTGTCTTGGTCTCTTTGATTCCATAATCAAGAAGTTGATATTGGAGCCATTGCATCTGTGATGTACAACTTGCAGCTGTAATGTATTCAGCTTCAGCAGTTGAAGTTGCAACAGATGTTTGCTTCTTTGATTGCCAGGACACTAGACAGTTTCCCAAGAATTGACAACCACCAGATGTTGATTTTCTTGACATTTTGCACCCTGCATAGTCACTATCTGAAAAAGCTGATAACTTGGTATTGCTAGAAGCAGGATACCAAATTCCAAGTGTAGGAGTTCCTTTCAGATATCTGAAGATTCTTTTGACTGCAATTAGGTGTGCTTCCCTAGGAGCTTATTGATATCTAGCACAGACACATGTTGAAAACATAATATCTGATCTAGAAGCAGTTACATACAAAAGGGAACCTATCATACATCTATACATGGTTTGATCAACCTGTTTTCCTTGATCATCTGGTTCAACTTGTGTGGTAGGTGTCATGGGAGTGGAACATGATTTACCGTCTTGTAAAGAAAATTTGTTCAATAATTCTTTAACATATTTAGATTGATGTATAAAAGTTCCATTTGTTTGTTGTTTAATCTGCAGTCCTAAAAAGTACTGTAGTTCTCCCATTGTACTCATCTTAAATTTTGATTGCATGAGTTTTTTAAATTCATCACACAATTTTGTGTTTGTTGAACCAAATATGATATCATCAACATAAATTTGAACAAGTAAGACATGATTTCAAACATTTTTAATGAAAAGAGTTTTATCAATGGAGCCTCTTGTAAAGTTGATTTTGAGCAAAAAGTTGGAAAGTGTTTCATACCAGGCTCTTGGAGCCTGTTTTAGCCCATAAAAAGCTTTGTCAAGCTTGTACACCCACTCAGGATGAGAAGGATCCTCAAACCCAGGTGGTTGACAAACATACACTTCCTCTTTGATCTTTCCATACAAACATGCACTTTTAACATTCATTTGAAAAACTTTTATTTTGCTGGAAATGGCATAGGCCAGAAATAACCTGATGGCTTCAAGTCTTGCAACTGGAGCAAAGGTTTCATCATAATCAATTCCTTCTTCTTGAGAGTAACCTTGTACCACCAGTCTTGCCTTGTTCTTAATAATCATACCAGCCTCATCTTGTTTGTTACTGAAAACCCATCTTGTGCCAATTGGTAGCTTGTTTGGTGGTAAGGGACAGATTTCCCAAACCTTTTGCTTCTTGAATTGAAGCAACTCATCTTGCATAGCTTCCATCCAATTGTTTTCTTTGAGGGCTTCTTGGTACTTCTTAGGTTCCAACTGAGAAATGAATGCTGAGAAGAAGCAAAAGTTGGAAAGCTGGTTTCTTGTGAGAACACCTGATGCAATATCACCCATGATTTGTTCCAATGGATGATCTTTGTGTTCAATTAGTTGTTGTAAACTACTGACAGGTGTAGGTGGCTCTTGTATTTCATCAAACAAACCACTGAGGTTTATAATGTCTGGTTCAGCTGTTTGAACATCTTCAGTAGTTGTAGGAGCTGAAGCAGATGCTTGAGTTTGTTTATCAGCAGTTGTTGAATCAGAAGTATATGAAACTTCTGAAGGTTTGAAAGTTGACTTAATGACTATTTTAGGAGTCCATGGTGCTGAATCCTCATCATCAAACCTCTGATCACCATAATAAGTAGGTTTAGACGAAGTGACAGTCTTTTCAGGTCTGAAATGGAAGCTGTCAAGGTCAAAGAGTTCAGCATGATGTGCTGGAATAAGAGTGTGCTTTGATTCATTGAACTTTACATTCAGTGTTTCTTCTACTATCTTGGTTCTTGAGTTAAAAACCTTGTAGGCTTTTCTAGTGGGAGAATAACCAAGAAAATAACCTTAATCAACTTTAGCAGCAAACTTTGAAATAGATTCTTTAATGTTTAGAATGAAACATTGACATCCAAAAGCCCTGAAAAAGGAGATAAGGGGCTTTATGCCATGAAGAACTTCATAGGCAGTCTTGGAGTGTCTCTTGTTGACAAGGACTCTATTTTGAACATAACATGCAGTGTTAACTGCTTCAGCCCAGAAATACAATGGTAGGCCTGAATCAGCTAACATAGTTCTTGCTGCTTCAATCAATGTCCTGTTCTTCCTTTCTACCACACCATTTTGTTCAGGAGTTCTGGGAACACTGAATTGTCTAATAATCCCTTTAGACAAACAGAATTCATCTAGAGTTTTGTTCCTGAACTCTGTCCCATTATCACTTCTAATGGCTTTGACAGATAGAGAATATTGTTTCTCTACTTGTAGAATGAAGAACTTGATGATTTCAGCTGCCTCATCCTTGGAAAATAAGAAGAATACCCATGTGAATCTTGAATAGTCATCAATGATGACCAAGCAGTACTTCTTCTTACCAAGGCTCATGATTTTTACTAGCCCAAATAAGTCCATATGGAGTAGTTGAAGACATGCAGTTGTTTTTGATTCTTCAATAGACTTATAGGAGGACTTATGTTGCTTTCCCTTTAAACAGGATACACAGTGTTCTTGACACTGGTACACTTTTAAGGGTAGACCTCTGACCAAGCCCATTTTTGTGACTTTATTTATGGTTTTAAAGTTCACATTGCCAAGTCTCCTGTGCCAGAGATCAGTCTCTGAAGTTGATGCCTTTGAGAAGAAACAGGCAGTGTTGTTTAGTACTTTGTCCTTTTCAATGTCCACTGCATAGACATTGCCACATCTTTTGGCTATCAACAAAGTATGATCTTCAATAATCTTCTCTATCAACTTCTGGCCTTCTGGTGATATGATCTTGCATGCTGTCTTTGTGAAAAAGGAAGAATATCCTTTATCACACATTTGTGACACACTCAGCAAGTTGTACTCAAGGTTTTCAACCAGATTGACCTTGTCAAACTGTATTTTGCCAGAAGAGACATTGCCATGTCCTAGCACATATCCCTTGGCATTGTTCCCAAAGGATACAGATCCTTCTCTTTGACTGATAAAGCTGTTTATCAGGTATCTTTATCCTGTCATGTGCATTGAGCCTCCACTGTCAACATACCAAATGCTATTTAAGCCTCTAGAGACCCTCTACACAAAGTAGCAAATTAGTTAGATTTGGAAACCCAAGCCAGTTTGGCTTTGGGTTTGCTCTTGAGAACATTAACAGTTTGTTCTTGACCAGGTTGAGGAATCCATGTCTTTTTGGCAATGGATTTTTCATTTAGAGAAATGGTGGTATCCTTTTGAGGACCACCATCAACCTTGGTCATCAGTACATATACATGAGATCTTTAATCTCAGCAGTTTGTGAAACTGCTGATGATGTAGGTCTAACTACTGAAAGAGAATTTTGAGAAAAAGATTTTTATTGAGTTTTCATCTTTTACTGAGAAAGGGTGTTTGCTGGTTGTTGTTTCTTGGGAGAAAAAGTTTCTTCAAAATCATTTTTGAGTTGTTTTCCCACAACCAGTTGTGAAATTTTCTTGTTATACTGAATTCCTTTTCTGTAACTACAAAATTCTGTCTTGTGGTTAAACAAACCACAGATTTCACATTCTTTTGCCTTTTCTTTTTCATTTGAAGGCAAATTTCTGACTATTTTAATTTGTTTTAGGTCATCAGTAGTTTTCAGGTTCTCAACTCCTGATGTAGATGAAACTACTGATGGCTTAAAGTCAGATTTTATCAGTACTTCTGAAGAACTTTCTTTGTGAGTTTTTTAGAAAGTTTTCATGAAAAGATGTGCATTCTTTCTCTTCAGAAGATTCATATGAAACAATTTTTCTCCCATCTTCAATAGTTTTGGGGGAAAAAATCAGTTGGCGTTTCAGTGTGATTGTACCCTATGCCAAACCTAACATTTGAAGCACTTTGTTTGTTAAGCAGCAGTTGGTACCCTTTACAAGATTCTACCCATTTTTCACAAACAACCTTGGTGTCAGCAATCTCTTTTTTGACATTTCCTAGGTCTTCTATCATGATTTTAAGTTTTGCTTGGGTTTCAATAGCATTGTTAGTCCTGGAAATTTCCTTCCTGACCTTTTATAAAATTTGTTTGTTTTAATACTTAACATGGCCAGTTGGTGTAAGATGTCCATTTCTTCTAAGTCATCATTGCTGAAATTTTTTAAATCATCCATGATAAAACACATGTTATCAGCAGTTTGACTATATTCATCATTGTCATAACCTGGGAATGATCTTTCTGATGAGATTCCAACAATTATGTCAATGTGGTCAAAAGATCCAAAACTATTAGAACAAGTAGGTGAATCTTGTCACAATAGTGCTGTACTACCTGTTAGATAGTCATCAGCAGTTTTACCAGAACTTTGCAATTTCTTCGTTTGATCGATTTCTCTTTCAAAAGTTAGCAATCTCCCATGTAATTTTGTAAGAGTGAGGGAGCTAAAGTCTGGTGAGGATCTGAGGACTATAGAATATGTTTCCCATTTTTCAGGTAAAGACCTTAAAAATCTATGAAGCATAGATACAGTTGTGTAGGTCTGACCATTTAATTTTAGCTCAGATATTAATGAGGAGAATCTTTCAAATTTTTGAGTTAAAGTTTCCCCATTTATCTGAGCAAAACTTTCATATTGTTGAGCCAGGATTTCTCTAGTGTTGGCAATCACCTCTTCAGTTCCTCCAAACTGTTCTTTTAGGCAGTCCCAAAGCTCTTTGGCACTATCACAATGTAATAGTCCAGAGTAGATTTCATTTGGGATTGCCATTGCCAACATAGAGAAAGCTTTAGCATCAAGCTCAAGTGTTAGGAAATCATCTTCTGTATAGTCCTTTGGGTCTTTTGGTATTTCTACTTTAGTTTCAAGATTAATATTTATTGGTTTGTGAGGACCATATATCACAGATTTCCAGCAACCGGTGTTGGTCTGAGATAATGTATGTGCCATTCTCCTTTGCCAGATATTGTATACATTTCTAATTAGCATAGCAGGTTTATTGGCAGAACCAGTATTATGTGGATCCATTTTAAAGAGTATTGATTTGTCAAATATCTCTTAAAGTGATGGATGTTGAAAAAACTGAACTTTTAATCCTTTATTGAATATCAATAAGAGCCTGTGTCTGATTCTCAATGTGTTAGATTGATATGTGATCAGATAAACCAGTGTTCTGATACCAATTGTTGGATCAGTAATGCTCTTGATGTTTTGCTTGCTAGTGAACACTTATGTGTTTAGCAAGTTCAATCAGATTTGCACAGCGGAATAAGTAACTAATGTTACACTATCAACATGAGTTATTACTCGCCCTTGATGTTTGAAAACTAAAGACAAGTTTAATGAGAATCTAAGCATTGAATGTGAATGATAATAAATACTCAAACAGATTCTCAGTAAATGAAATGGAAATAACAATAATAAGCTTTGTAGGATTTCAGTTTCAATTAAAATCAATGTCTAAAATAGAGGGATGAACCCATCTATTTATAGACTTACAAATACATGAACCTTGCCAAAAAGCAAGTCTGCAACAAGTTGCATTCTTGGAACTTGCACAAAAAGATAAAGTAATAATAAACAAATAAACTACTAAAACATAAGGGCGGTGGAAAGATTCTATTACAAGTGCTGATGAATGACAAACTACTGATGAGTTTGTCTTCAGTAGTTCTTGAGTGAACTTGTCTGGTTTGACTTCAGAACTTCCGATCTATCTTCTTTAGTACTTGTTGAATCCTTCTTCACTACTTTAGTCTTCTTTCTTCAGTAGTTCTATACTTAGAATAAATTGCAGAAGTATGAATTAGACTAAGGTTTGCAAAAGTGATTTCCTCAATGCTTTTTGTGCTAACAAGCTTTGCACAAGGGTAAACTGTGTCCGCAGTTTAAATACTTAGCTCATGTGATGTTACACGTTTTCGGATCCGTTAGTGGTGGGTATGATGTAATGAGAAAGAGCATAAGTTCGTTGATGGTAGCTCTTATATTGAACAAACCGTTCAATGTATCTAGGATGATATTGGATCACATGCTTGAACCATTGAAAGGTTTGAAGCACAAGAAGTTTTTGCTATATCCCAGGTTTTTGTAAATGATATTTGATCAGAAATACAAGAAGCTGAGAAAAGATCCTACACAGATTCTAGTTCAAGATCATATGAGCTTGAATACTTTGATCAGGATAAAGGGTTACAAAGGGGTTCTTGAGAATGAAAGACTACCCCAGAAGAATCTATTTGGACGTTTGATCAATCCTGATTATAAGGATCCAGGTGTGGATAAGGCTAGAAATGCAAAGAGTGAATCTGATAACGATGATCCTTTGTTTCATGTTAATCCGAAAGCAAAGAGAAAGAGGCAAGTGGTGAATGTTGGTGCTAAGAGTGGGAAAGGTAAAGGAAAAGAAAAGGAGGATGAGGCTGAACCTCTAAAGAAAACATCAAGAAGAAAGAAGAGCATGGCAAAGAAAGGTACAAGATTAGTTGATGAAGAGTCTGCCGATTCTGAGGAGACTCAAGAAGAAGAAAGATGGGATTCTGCTGACGAGACTGTAAAACAAACCAAGCCCAAGGCCACTGTGGCTGGTGAGTCCGAAAGTCTCAACAAGACTTTAGAAGAGCAGAGATTGAAGAGTCCGATTGTTATGGATGATATAGATTTGAGTCTTGGTATGGGTGCTGAAGATTTTAGTGGATCACCGATGGTTGGTGAAAAACAAAAGAAGCCCATGTTCAAGAAGAAATCAAAGACTGATGAGATAGAAAATCCAAAGAAGAAGAGAGCAAAAGAAGTTGAAATTCTGATTTGCAGGAAAGAAAGTTCCTGATATATCTAGTTCTAAATCTGCTACTCCCGTGACATCCCAGTGGCAAAGAAACAGAAGAAATCTGCTGCTGAGAAAACTGTTGATCCAACTGAAGATTTCAATGAGGCTATGGAAAGAGTCTTAAACAAGTTTAAGAAAAAGACTCCTGTTGCTGAGGCTTCAACACCACAGGTTACTATATCAGGTGATGTGATGAATGCAGTAAACCAGAAGCTTGCAGATGTGACATCCAGGAACCAAGCACATTACTAAGACATTACTAGCTGGCTTTACTGTTTACTTACTGAATTTTGGGACGAAATTCTTTTCAACTTGGGGATGATGTGACACCCCGCATTTTCATGTTCCTACTTTAACTGAACTCTAGTTAACTTGCATGTGCATACGTGACTAAACACTTGACTAGGGTTAGTTAGGAAGGTCTTCCTATATGTTATAGGGTAATAACATATGTTATGTGATAATAACATATGTTACATTATAATAAGTAAAGTTATCATCACAATGCACACACGAGTCTTGTATCCCGAACGTTGGTGAATTATCTGGCATACATGATAATGTGCACAATGGAATTATGATGAACGTGAAGTAACATGTTTATGTGGATTACATGTTTTTGTGAATTACCGCTTAACTGAAAGTTAGTACGTAAACTATGCAAATTATGAGCACTCTATGATTAATATGTATTGAGATAATAAAAATAATAGTTTTTATGGAGGTTGGGGTGGTTAATATTATCGGGTCCAGTATTGGGCTAAAACATGATTAACAAGTCTGGTTAGCAAACTAAGAAGCCCTAAAACCCAATTACTTGGGCAACAAGCCAAATCCTCTTATAAATATTGATCAAAACAAAATAAGAAACCCTAACCCCCTACCCCTTGCGCCGTAAACACCCCCACCCCACTCTCTCTCAATTTCAATCAAACAACAAATCCTCTTGATTAATCCAAGTGGTGTTGGGTGGAATCTCTAAACCTTGAGGATTTATTACATTGAAAGGTATAATTTTTATAAGTTTTATGATAATTGTTAATGTTTTGAAAAGCTTTTAAAAACCTTAGAAACTCTAGGAGTATGAATCGCATGTGTATGTGTTTGTGTAAATTCTTAGATGTTTTGCATGGAGGTTTATGAGAATTGATGTATGTGATTATAATTAGGGTTTAGGAATGTGAAAAATACGGATTTTAACTTGATTGTATAGGAGGATTTCATGGAATAGGTGATTATGGATGATTAGGGTTTATGAATAACTTGGGGTGCAAGTTTCAGTTTTCTGACAGAATCGTTAGGGTGTTTTGTAGGTTCTGTATTGCGATGTTAAATTGATTGTTTTGATCGATTCTTTACATGAATGGATTGTACATGGTCTTAGATTTTTAGAATGGGCAAAATAATCTTATTTGGATGTCGTTTGATATGTTTTTGGAATTTTATTTGATTAAAGGTCATATCAGATTTTCGGAGTTATAAATTGGGTCAACTTTAAACGGCCATAACTCGAGTTTTACAAAGGGTTAAGTTATGAAATTTGGAAAGTAGGTCAACATTGGAAAAACTTGGCTGTTCCAAGTGGATTCACCTCGTTTGTGTGAATACACAGTTTTTGGGATTTTTTCTACTAAACTGACCTGTTGTGAAAATTTTCTGGACATAGCTGTGTTGTACGAATTTAAATAATTTTTGTGTTTGGTTTTGAGACAAAATAAAAATATGGGTTATCAATTGAATCCCAATGAATATTCAGTAAAACTTTGGGAGTTTAATTCGTTCGTTAAGTATTTTAAATAATTCATTTTTTCACAGCGCACAATCTGCCCTAAAAACGCAGATTGTGTAAGGGATGTTTACGTGACTATTTGGAGTCTTATATGCTAAGAAATTAATGCGGAAAAATATCGGTTATCGGTCAAGGACCGATATTTGATATATCGGTTATCGCGGTGAGATATCGGTGGGATATCGGTGTGTAATATATATATATATATATATATATATATATATATATATATATATATATACTATATTAATAAGCATATAGGAAGGGCAGAAATGGTCATTTGTCACTTTTTAGAGATGTACAAACCTTAAAAGCATTATGTACAATAGTTTAGTGCATTAAAACTCTTAATTTTTTAAAGGTGCAAAATATAAGGCATCATGTACAAGTCTATAATGCTAAGGTAAAAAACACGGATACACATACACATTAGGGTTTCTCCACAACATTATCCCGCCCCCATTTCCTTGCTCTCAGCAGGCGATTCAAGATCTAGGGTTTCTCACTAGGTGATTCAAGATCTAGACTTTCTCTATGACACCATAACGATAAATCTCTCTCTATTCTACACTAGATGACACATGGAACCTAAAATAGAACATTGAAACAAGATGCATCTGCTAACGTGAAGGCTGGTAAGATAACTTCTTCCCTGTCTCAAAATCGATTCAGATATGGTAATGTAATAACATGAAGTTATTAGTTTTTTTATGATCCAAACTAGGTGTTGGTTTTGGATGCGTGACTTTAGGGGGGGGGGGGAGTTCAATTTGGATGCTAAAGTTTCTAAATGATGTATTAGTCTGAGTAAGTCTACTGCCCTGTTTATCAACTAACTTAATTTTTCTTTATTGTAATTTAATGAACAGTATACTCATTGAGCTTAAGTTTGTGTTGTGTAGTTTAATTTTCTATTGTTCAACGATTTCTTCATTTGGTAGCCTCATGAAGCTAGGTGACTGGCTATTAACACCTGCTTCAATTTTGTAGATGGATTCAGGGTTTTTTCTACAAAATACCAGTACAGTATCAGGTATGTATTAACACCTCTCATTATTCTTTCTTTATATGTTTTGTCTACTTTTGATTGTTGTTTATAAGTTTTATTAAAAGAAAACAAAATCATGTTATTGAAATTTAGCTGTTTAAACATCCCATTGAACTATGTATATTTTGATGGGTTCAAAGTTCTTACAGGTAAAGCTATTGAAATTGATATATGAACTAACTTTTACAGTTGATGGAGTCAAATATTTATGCTATAATATAACTTTACTTCATTATATATTTGTTGCAGCTTATAGTGACGCACCCGCACGGCTGTACTGGTAGATGTACCACTGAAAGACCCTTTGGTAGACCCGTTGGATTAGGTGTTTATTCTGTTTGAAGAAGACCTCATAGAAGAAGACGCTCGCTAAACGCTCATTTTTAGCTGTTTGGGACTTTTGTTTCTGCTGGTTAGACTTGGTTTTGGCTTTTTCAAGCTGTTTGAAACTACTTTTTTTTTGATGTGCCTCGACCCTTCTGATTTCCGTTTCCCCTACATCCTATTTAGACTTTGACGGATACGATTAATTGTACAACTTTCTTTGTCTAATTGCAGGAAGCTGCAGTAGCTCTCTCTGCAAGCTAGAATATCTGAAGCATCAGAACCGGTGGCTGGGTCGGACCAGCTGCTTTTCTGTAAGGTGATAAGGTTAGGTGTTTTGTGTAGTTTTTTTTTTCAAGTTCACTTACCATATGCTTGGATGATTTTCTAATTCCACATCAGGTGACGGCGTACGAACATTTGGTCTTTGTGGCGAACTGGTGAAGCAACTGTACTTTCAGTAATATGCTCTTTGTGTTTCGCCAGCCTACCGCGGCTTTGCCTGCAGGTATATAGAAAGAGATAGAGTGATCCATGTACCAATAATCTTACTTCTATTGCATGCCTTTTGTTCGTTATGTCATATATTTGTGTTACGCTTCTAATGGAATTGGCCCCTCTGCCGTTGTTGTCAATAATCTTACTTCTATTGCATATCCTTTGTTCGTTATGTCATATATTTTCTGGTTTTTATTGACAAATTTGCTCCGGTGGTATCAAATTTCTAGAAGTTGTAGACGAGGATGATTACCGGAGACAATGGCTGACGGAGATGATTACAGGGAGACAATGGCAAACGAGGTATACGTCTTTACCAACGGGTTTGTCTTTGTGATTTGTGTTTTGGTCGTTACATGTGGTTAATGATTACACATTGTGTATAACATAATGCTGGTGATGTTCGTGCAGGTACATACATTTATGCCGGCACTATAGGAAACAAGAGGTAATATCTGGGGTGCTGTTCATCATAGGATCTGCGCATAAAGTTTGTGGCGGAAAGGGTATTACAGGATAGCAACTTACACTTCTCTAAAGTTTTTTAATATATAAAAATTCTACATAATTATATGCCAACTGATTTTAGGGCAATCTCATGTATTTATTTCTATTTCTACAGGTATGGTTTCATTGTTCTCAACCAATGACGAGAACTCGGTCCTCCGAATTACGGTACTAACAGTTGAAATTTCAACCCATATACTTATTAATGAGTGGATTTGGATTATGTATTTATTTTAATGAGTTAAAATGGTAAAACAAATGAATTTTGCCTAAAAGGAAACAGGTCAAACAAATTGAAAGCCATCACTAAGAGTATTTTGAATGCATAATAATATCCTGATTTCTTTTCCAAATGAATTTCTTATTGTTGAAATAATGTAATTTTTGTAATCATATTTGACACGATAATTATGGATACAAAACCTGTCACGGGTTGATCCATATCATTACCCTAGGTGGCTCGTTTGCCGGCCACTAATGTTGTCATTTTTGCTTTTGTAGAAAATGCGTATTCGACATTTAAAAAATTACTCTTTATCTGTCTTATTTGTTCTGTATGTTAGTGATGAAAGCACACAGGTGACCACATGTAGTTGTTAACACCACTCTTGTTGTTATTGAATTAGATAGAGACTGGGTAATTGCATACAACGAGGGAAGATACCGAATATTTGGAGAGACGGTCAATTTGCTAGAGTTTTAATGTTGTCAAATCATCCAAGTCCAAGTCCAGAGTACAACATGGAGCAGGTATGATGTGTATATTCTCAGTACTCTTGATTAGATTTGGATCAGTTTTTGAACACGTTTTGGGATGTTCGTTTGAGTTTCATCATTCTAGATTGCTATCTTCTAACAGCGTTGTCGGGAGGCGCTAAGTGGTAACGTTTTTTGATCGTACTCTTTTAACTATGCAAATTATATTAATGGTGCTGCATTTTAGTCTGAATCAAAGTCAGATTAGGTGTGTGCTCAATTAGTAAATACTAAATACCATAAGGGAAAGGCACACCACTACTTTTGCATGTTCGACACAATTTTGCAACTTTATTACCATAAGGGAAAGACACACAACCACTTTTGTTCAAGTTAATGAACCAATTTAATGCTAAACCCATTTGCATTTCTATTTTTACACTATTTTTATGCTAAACCCATTTGCATTTCTATCATTAAATTGCGGTAGTTAAAATTGTATCAAAGAAAATCATATACAGTTAAGATCACTCAACATTACACCATATAATTAAATATAAATAAATTATGTGCTTAATTGCTTATGTTATTTTGTTTTAATAATATTAGTATAAACCATATAATTATCTGTATACTATATATTCATTGTTTAGTTGAACAAACAAAACTCAAATTTCCACATACAAAAAAAAAATGGTTTCAGACAAATTAGAGGGTTGTGTATTAGAGATGTTTTGTGTAAGTATGCTTATTTCTCTTAAATATATTTGAGGAGTTTCTGCCTCAACTTTTGTTTTACCCAAAACCTTCAGACCTATTTTCAGCTTTAAATCTATATTTCTTGTACTTTTGTGTCTTTCACAAGAACTGAAATGCCCTGCTTACCCTTTGTAGACCACAAGGGTTCCTAAAATGGAGGTATATTATGACATTTGTTTGGTCAAACATGTCTCCTTTGTGGTTTTACATGAAATTGGATTGTTTTTGAGGATTTGTTTTTATGCCGAATTTAAATCATCATCCAAAGATTTGTCCCTACTTTTTCTCTTACTATAACTAAGCTCATTAGAATTTTGAGTCTTGAGTCTTTTGACTTTCAAAGTCAAAACAACAATTGTTAGATTAGATACGGTATGAGTAGTTCTTGTTGAATCCAAACATGTGGAGTTTATGAAACACATTCTGGTTAATATCATAATTTTCTTAAACCTTGATCCTGATTGAGTAGGTTACAAGTTTATTGTTGATTCAGTAACGAGGAAGCAACGACTGCTTTGATGTCAACTATTGTGTTGGGGAATCACTATTCGATGTTTCAGGTCCTAATAAAAGTTGGAGGGTGAGCAGACTAGGTGGTGTTCGAGGACATTTAGTATTACTTGATATGATGTTCATCAACAATCAAGCTAGATGGTTAGGTAGTCCTAACAAACACAATAGAATTAGCAATACTGATGTGGAACTAAAGTCATTCTTTAAAGGTTTAAAGAGAAAGTGGGTGTTACGCAATAATTCGTCATAATATAAATAATAATTATTATAACCAGTAATACATGAGTAATAGTAAAAACCTACAATTGTTTTTTTAACGGCTAATTGTCCTCACTTTTTTTTCACCCCTATTTTGAATCCCTTTTCATTCAAAACCAACTCAAACGGTAAAAAAAATTAATTTTGGTAACCGTTCAAAAAAATGACTATATATACACACACCACTTAAGGGTAATTCCCACTCTAAACCCACGGTTAACGCACACACACTCATACACGCAAACTTCAAACTCAAACAATGACGTGCTGGAACAAGGAAGAAGAGATAGCCTTGGTAGTGTGCTACCAAGATGCAAGAAACGACCTTGCCCTACAACGACAACGCCGCCGTCACTCGGGCGCGGGAAGGGATACAAAGTTCTAGGACCATGTCTTGGCCGAATTCAACAACCAAGTTGGTGTCAACGATCACACCATTGAAAGCCTCCAGCACAAGTGGACCGATCTTAACAATAAATGTGATCGTTGGGGCACCCTCTACGCAAACACCTTGAGGGAGCACTCAGGCATTGAGGAGGCGTTGGTTATCGAATTCACGCTTGTTGACTCTGCGGCTCGATACCGCAACAAGTTTAAGTATTTTTAATTTTTGTTTAAATATTTTGTATTGTAATGATGTTTTAATATTAATATAATTATGTTTAAGTTTATGTTTTTATTTAATTATGTGTTTAATTTATGTGCTTTACTAATTGAAAACATTAAAATAAATGAAAATAATAAAATCAAACGGTTTCCAAACTGTGATGTAACATACAGGTTACCGTCACGGACATACTAACAGCACCAATGGCGGCACTGTTGCTGTGCTGGTAGTAGGGTTACCGTGAGGTACCCGTTCAATCCACGGGAAGCGCCACGTCCCCCTAATACATGTTGGATCGACACAATCCAACGTTTCCAGCCCATGTGTTACAACGTATGTGTAAAACTTATGTCATAGATAAACCATGCTGTTGCCACAAATAAGGAAACGAACGTATGTACTATACATTATATCACGAGATGATTGATATATTAACATCAAATGATTACCACGTAAATAGATGTCACCGCTGCATCGCGCGGGTTTCCTACTAGTATATATATAGTTATATAATAATAATAATAATAATAATAATAATAATAATAATAATAATAATAATAATAATAATAAAACTCTTATTGGGGTTTATTGTAAGTATAATATAAATAATTATCAATCTAACGTCATCCCACTTACTCCATGTATAGTAGAGTGTACACGTGGGTATACCAAACATAACCACCACATCACACCACAGGTCTGCACATCTTTTTCTTCCACATATATTCTCTCTTTATTACCTAGATCAATCATTCTTCTCTAATTTTCATCTTCAACCTGCTCACCCCTCCATCTTTATTAACACAACCCCTGGACCCATCAATTCCTCGCTGTCATTTAAATATCTATACATACCTTTCTTAAACCTTGCCTCGGTAACACAACTCTTGGGTCACTGAACCACCACTGACCCTACCAGTAATCATACTACAGCGGATAGCCGGATACCCACCAAAAAAACACAAAACGATAGTATCGGTCAAACAACCGATATTTTGGAAGCATGTATCGGCCGATATATTGGCTATCTCGACCGATATTATCGGGACCGAGATAAGCACCGAGATTTGATACCGAGACAAGTCCTTATGGCCGATAACCGATATAGCGGCCGAGATATCGGTTGTCTCGACCGAGATTAACTGCTTAGCTTATATGGTATGTATTTGACATGAACTTATATGGATACTTATATAAGATGTGTATGAGGTATAAAATTGATATTAATCAATATGATCACCAACGAGATATGTACGACTTACTTGTGCATGTAGAGTCATTAGGTGTTACTACACGGTTTGAACTTTAAAAGCCTTGGACAAACGAGTTGTATGGTGTGTTGGTTATGCACATATACTCACCTAGTGACATTTGTAATCGGGAGTCGGTAGCTCATTACTATTTGAGGAATTTGGATTATTCACGTGCAACCTAAGGTGAGTTTCACTACTTTTTCTCAAAAGCATGCGTCTCGGGTTTGAGACAACTTACAAAACGTTTTATAGTCCGGTTTGGGACTACTTTTACATCTCGGGTTTTGAGATGCTTTGACTCCTTGTGTGGGTCGGGTTTTGACTCCTTGTGTGGGTCGGGTTTACGATTCCTTGTGTGGATCGCGCTTTGATCAGTTTAAAACTTATTGGTCCTTTGTGAACTAAACACTATATCACTCAAAAAGTCCTTGCATATTATTGGGTTAATCGCTGGAGGCGAGCGGGGTATTAGTTGATAGCGCTATTAGGTTGTGCAGCAACCTCATGTTTGCGATGCTGGGAGCATGGACATGAACTTCTGACCACATTTGAGAACTAGTGTTGATAGATACTAGTTATTGAGGCAAACTATTATATTACTGAAGGTGTCCCAATAATACTGTTTAGTTGCAATGAGTGGGTTAACTACCCCTGACATTATTAAACTGATAACACTTGAACTTTTGGGGTCTTAGGGACCTACACTTTTACTTGGTTACGTGGTTTTTGGAAACCAACGCATTTACTTACTCACCTTCTTTACTTTGTGAACTCACCAACATTGTTTGTTGACCCACGATATACATGCTTTTGCAGGTAGTTAGCTTCCGGTTTCACGATTAGAAAGCACTGCACACTTCATTGCATTTGGGGTCTTGGGCATACTCCTAAATTACATATTATGATTTTACGTTTTCCTTCATATGGTTTTAATTTGGGCGCGTTGTTTTGCGCATGGTTTTAAAAGGTTTAAATGTGGTTTACGCTTCCGCAGCTTAACTAAACTTGGTTTTTGAAAACGAACTGAATGGTTTGGGCATTTAGAGTTCGTTCATATGACTTATGGCTATGGGATGGTATGTCATGCGCCTTGCGGTATAAACCCCGTAGTGGAAATTTGAGGGTGTGACAGTAGATATGATGAAGATTATTAACCAGCAACAGTAAGAGATTGAACAGTTGAGAAAGAATGATAAGAAGATGTTGGATATTGTAGAATCTTCACAAGAGAGTCAGGAAGAGTTAGAAGCAAAGATCAAACAACTTCAGGATGAAAATCAGAAGTTGTTAAAGCATGAACAGAGAAATACGAGAAGATTCATTGCTTTAAGACTCGAAAACAAACAAGTGAAGAAGGATAATAAGGGGCTTATGAAGCATATTGATGATTTGTATAAAAAATCTCCTCAGTTGAAAGAAGGAGAGGAAGACAAAGAACGTGAAGAAGAACTTGTTGATTTCGAACCATCAGAATCTGAGAAAGATGAAGAAGATGATGAGGATTTGGAACAGGATGCCGGTGATGCTCCTGAGAAGAAGAAAAAGGATGATGACAAAGATGGTTCTGGTGGTGATTCTGATGATAGCAGTTCTGCGAATGATGATGATAATGATGATGATGACGATGATACAGAGAAGTATAAATATGAAAAGAGAGATGCTAGTAAAGATGCAGGAGAATCAAGTTCGAAAGCTCCTGGTGGTAACACTGATGATGATGATGATGATATTTTCTGGAATGAAAAGATCAGATCTTTGTCAGATGAAGACAAGAAGTTATATCGTCAGATGTTGACCAAGAAAGTCTGGACGATTGAGCTGACAGGAAAGTTTCCAGAAATATTTGAATCGGATGATATGAGATTTGAGCTTGAGTATAACGATTCTGATCTTGAAGATGGTGAAATTTCTGCAGCTGTTTCTAAAGAAATACTTGAAGGATTGGCTAGACAAGTCGGTAAATCTCTTGAAGAGTTAATGAGTGATAATCAGATTCCTAACATTCCTGAAAAAGAAGCAGGAAATCACTCTGATGATAGAGATACGCCAGTGCTTGAAGATGTTGAGATGGAGGATATATTACCAGTGAGGAATATCCAGAGTATTTCAAAGACAAACAGGATTCTGCATTTCCTGAATTTTCTGAAGAAATGCTAAGCCAAGCTAAGAAACTTGCACGTGAAAAGTGTTTCTAGAAGGCAACACAGTTGTACAAGGAGACTTTGATATTGAAGAAAAACCTCTAATAACACAATTTAGGGATCCTTCAACATTTGCTTACCAAATTCAGAAGACTATCACTGACAAACTGCATACAAAGGTAGTTACTGAACATCATTTACCTACTTTTAAATTACCTGATGTGGTGCAAACAGAAGACAGAAGTGAATCCCACCTGAGAGTCACTGAAATAGAGAATATCCAGCACTCAGGAACATCCCAGGGATCCAGCATGGTTCCCTATACTTCAGATTTTGACAGGTCTAAAGTACTGATCATCAGATGGTCCTTTACTGATTCCAACTCAGTATTGGTGACAAGAAGAGATCTAACAAGCAAGGCCTACTATGAATGAACTGAAGAATCTATCAACACAAGACTTTCTTACAATTCAACATTTGGAACCTCAAAAAGGGATCTCTCACTGATGAACAGCTAAATCAATTGAATAATTCCATGTTCAAGGAAATATGGAAAACATTTCCTGAATACGAGCAACATGGAATAAGACGACAAAAGTTATGAGATACTGGTATGATGCTTATTAAAATCGAACTCGAAGGGAATTATAAGTTTTCAATCCATGTTTGAAGTACACAGAATAGTGTAATGTAACTTAGAAAATTTGTTGCGAATGGAAATTGTAGCTTATAGTCAAATAATTTCGCAAAAAAATGAAATTGTAACATGGAACTCATATAATGTATAATATAGTTTATCATAAAAACGAGAGATCAACGATGAAACATGAAACATGAAACATAGGTTTGTTCTTGTCTAGTCATAAGACCTAACAAAAACTTTGACTGTAAGCATAGCATGAAACAAGAAGCCGAGCTTTAGTTAGAGATTAATGAAGACGTGCTTTAGCTTATAAGTGGACACTCACTCCAGAAATCGTCATGTAAGCATAGCAGGTCCATCGATTGATTTGGATTTATGCAATATGGTAAGCATGTAAGCACACAATGCGAATCAAAATCTAACCACAATGATAACAAAGTCTAAGAATAACCTAGGAGTTCCCACACGCATAGGTACTTCCCTTCCCACAAGCATAGGTACTCTCCACTAGGCTGGACCTAGGACTTCCCTCTCGCATTGGTACTTACCTTTCCCACATGCTTAGGTACTTTCCACTAGGTTCCCAAATGTATATGAATATGTTTCTGTTTACGTTTATGAATATGTAATGATCACAAGTATACTACGTCTATGTCTAAGTATAAAGCACAAGAATTCAAATCATAACACATATATGAATGTATGTAAAAACGTTTATGACTATGTGCACGTGTAAGTTTCATATGTGTACATGTTTCACCCTAAAAGTGTAAGAAAACAAAAAGAGGATAAGTATACTCACAGTTTTGCTAAGCGCGATAAATCCACACAAAACTCGTCACAAGATAAACTTAGGAATTCCAAAGAACTCAACCTGTACGTACAAGAATACTAATGAGGGAAAGGACTTAAAAGTCTTTTGTGACATCCGTCACCCTTGTCTTTCGCCAAATTGACAATAATAGCCCTTCAAATATTTCCATTATAGTCTCTGTAAGTTTCGTTGTTTTAATTTTAGGTTCAACGATACAAAATTGGAAACTAAAGTGGGCCATGCCATTACTATGTTTACACCGACGTAAAAAGATCAGGAAGGGGAGTATGATGACTACGTTGATCAGGAAGGACGACTACGTTTTTGTTTTCCTTGTAACGTTCAAATCGTGTCGATGTCTTGTTACTCATCTCGTATGATAGATTATTGAGTTCCTTTGCCAACATTGGCATCTAACAATAGGAGAGAACACTCCTACGGTTGTATTCGGATGTTTTGATGCTACCTTTGTAAACACGTCTCCCCAATTCGGTCTAGCAAAATGTGTCCTTACCTGCAAAATGTGTCCTTACCTGCAAGAAAACATTGTGTCTAACAAATTCAAGATTGGTATAACAAAATAAAAAACTAAGATAATGACTGGAAATTCACACTCATATTAATGAAGGCTTTATGTAATTTCAACAAAACGAAATTCTATTTTGCAAACCCCCCTCCCCCCTTCGGGGGGGCCCTACTTCACACCAAGTGGACCTTTACACCAATGTAAACCCACTGTATAACAACTAATGTAGATATGTTTTTATCCTAGTGTATGGTAGAAATTGTATATATTTTGTGGGTTATTTACAATGGTGTAATACAATATGTTTTTTTAGATTTACACTAGTTTTTTATATTATCAATTAAGTTTTTTTTTGACGACGTTCTGTGGAGTTTACACCAACGTAATTTTTGTAGAAAGTTGTGTATGGTAGATTTACACTAGTGTAAAAACGAGCGGATAAAACCATGACCTACTTATAATTTTGACACATACTGAACTTCAAACTTTAATTGATTTTAAATATGTGCGCCTCCGCCATTCATATATAGATCTAACATGAATTTTAGTACATGAGCGAAGAGACCTTCACATGCAAAACTAAAGGAAATAAAACCTTATGATGAAGATGAATCAGCTATTGGTGTCTTGCTTCCTGAATCGGTAGCAGCTCGTTTGACGGTGATGGGGGCGTATAAATTCGGGCTTCCTTCAGAATCTCTGCAACAACCCAGTTTTTCCGCTTGCTTAATGGTCTAGATGGATCGAATTTAACCTGAAAAAAAAATGTTTCATACAAACATGTCAGGACTCTCCTTTTGATTACAATCATATAAATACTTGTGTGGTTTCAAACATAAAAAATATAGCCAATATAAATCCTTGTAATTCAAAAATAATACAACAAAATAACCAAGAAAGCGTTAAGATCCAGGCTCATATAAGTTGTCCCAAATGAAACACTCAAATGACAATACCTTATTAAAATTTTAGAACACGTATGAAAAAACAAAAAACACGCATTTTTAGACATCTATCCCCATCTATTGAGATGCTAGAGTTATCCAATCCAAGTTATTTTAAATCTTATTTTCTTTGTTACACGAAATCAAAAACGTGTTTTACGTTGGTGTAACCCCAAATGTTTATTAGAATACTAAGCAAAAAGCACAAAAAACTAAAAATAAAACTTGTTTACGTTGGTGTAACCCATTAGTGATTGAACCAAAAAAAAAAACTGTTTACGTTACTGTAACCCATTACCGATCCAAAACCATACAACCCCTTTGAAAATGCATTTGTTAGTCGTCACATTAGGCGCATAGTTATCAATTGCGAATAGCGACACATAGCGACACACTACCTATTCGCTAGCGAATAGCGATAAATAGCATTCAACCATTGTAGCAATTATAATCAATAAAATAAACAACACCACCAAATATACCCTAAAAATATGTTCACAAGTTATCTAATTCTTCTACCAAGGTGTGCTTATGTTGTCAATAATAACATCCAAAATAAGCATTTTAGAACACCTCATGTCGCATGCCACCAAGTTTCAATTTATCACTGAAATATAGGGTCACTGCTGTTAAAGCAAGAAAGCATGGCTTCTTAACAGAAGTAAAAAAGAAAATGGATTGAAAACCACAAAATGGTTTTGCTCTGTTTTTATAATTAACTAAATAAGTAAAAAGAAATCATCTACCTTCATTAAAATCGACACCCTTTGACCCAATTCTGTTTTTTTAAAGGGCCATTCCAACCATCCCACCACCAACAAATGCTTCGACTAATTTGCTCTGTGCTGCTTCTTTTCCTAGCGATCCATCCTCTAACATTTGACTGAATCAAAACCGCTGATCTTGATCATTCTTGGGATTCAACGCGGAACACTCGTACACCTATTACACCGGTGTAAATATGTGTTAAAAAAGATTTGCCACGTACAAGATTTGACTCGTTAGAGATATAACATATTCCAACTTAGAACAATTACAATCTTTTCTTTTCTTTTTTTTTTTTTTTTTTTTTTTTTTTGTAAAAAGTCAAGTCATAAAACAATATTCAACGGACAACATAAAACTAAACAATCTTCTCAAGTTGCAGAAATAAGCATACACCATAATCACAAAATTTTTAATATTAATGCTTAAATAAAGATATTCAAGTAAAGAGCTTAACAAATCCCCCCCCCCCCCCCCCAGCATATAATTTAAAGATTATAACCAATTAAAAATAAAAAGCTAGGTATTATTAATACAGGTCCATGTATCCTTTAGAAGCTTAAACAAACAAAAAACAGGTAAAACAACCAAAAAGATAATATTTTTCCTGTAATAAAAAAGAAAACATACGTATTGGGCCGCCATTGTTCATTCCTCATCATCAACATAGTTGAGGAATACAAAACAGATATGGGCAGACGTGGTTGGGTATAGATCTGGGTCTTCATCGTTCGTTCAACATCTACGATTCCACATTGGTTGGGCACCATCACAACTCCTTCATCCACCCAGCCTCCCTTCACCACCGTCACGACCGCCTCCTTCTTCCACACTGCCTCCCTCACCACCGTCACCACCATAAATTGTGACACCCGGCAAACTCAGGTTATTAACATTGACTAAACTAGTAAGTCTACCTTAGCGAGTCATTCATATTACGTACTTAACTGGGTCAGTCGAGTCGTTACGATGATTCTGGGAATCATCGGGAGTCGTTACGATGATCCGCGGGATCATCGGGAGTCGGTCCATAACCATGTGTACAAGGATTGGTGATTCGTGGAATCGCCAGGTTTAACGCACACATGCAAGTCTTGAGTCCCGGGAATTGGTGAACGGATGTAAACGTGTTAGTTATCGTGCATTATGTGTTTGTAATCATTATGTGACTTGTCGGTATGTGAATACATGTTTATATGTGTTAAAATAGTGTTTAATGCGCCAAAAACCCATTCTGGAACCAAACTGGCGATTAGGAACCTGGAGGGCTCCTAATCGCCACATGTATAGGCGAATAGGGGGAGACTGAAGGCGATTAGGGCTCTAATTGCCAGTATATAGGCGATTAGAAGCCCTACTCGCCTGAACTGATCCCCTACTCGCCTGATCTGATGTGCACGAGTCAAAACACCTATAAATACAACCCTTGACTCCCCAAACACCATTTGTGCAACCCTAACTGATCCTAAGCCTCCCACACACCTTGAAACACCTCTGGAACTTGTTTTGCTTCAAAACTCACCATTTCCAAGCTTACACACCTTTATTTGATAAAATCCAAGGTGTGTTCTTCATCCCAAACCTTTGTAATGTTATTGTTTTGGTTCCCCAAAGTCCAGACCTTGTTTTGACAAGAATGTGTCTTTAAAAACCTTGGAAATGAGTTCTAAAACAAGTCTACACTATAATACTTGCTATATGTGAAGTATTGATGCATATGATGATTTTTGGTGATTATAACATGAATGTTTCCATGAATTTGATGTACTTCCGATGTGTAGGAGTTGTTAGGATGATTATCTATGAGTTTAAGCTATTGTTATAGTGTTTAGATGGAAGTATGCATTTTGACCCATTTGGGTGATTCTTGAAGAATTAGGATGTTATGATATGATTCAGTGCTTGTTTATGGTTAAGAATCATGCTAGAATGATGTTATAACATAGGGATGATGAATTGCAAGTTGTAGGAGGTGTAATCTGATCTTTACTACTAAGGAAAGATTTCATAGTTAATGAAACCTAGTACTTTGCCATTTTAGGAAATAATATCACCGAGGCCGTTAGAGCAGAAATAAATTAGGGGTTTTTGCTTGGAATGGGTTGGCTAATGGTTTAGGTTTTGTATTGGGTGTTTTTGCATGTTTCGGATCTGATTTGGAGGGTTTAACGCGCGAAAACGCACGACAGCACTGCTGTAGGTGAATAGAACTCTAATCGCCTGATGTATCAGGCGATTACATCCTATTCGCCTGATACAACAGGCGAGTAGCCCCTATTCCCCACTTGTACTAGCGATTACAATTCTATTCACTAGTTTGACTCTCCTAATCACTAGTTGACTTTTCCTAATCACATGTAAGTTTCCTAATCGCGTGTATAGCTGTCGTAAGCGTATTTTGACATCCCGGAACATGATTTGACACCTAGGAACATGATAGGAACCCCGGGATACACCCAATGGCTTAGTAACACGTGTTCGGACCTGTTTATGCGTTAATTGGACATTATGCTAAACTAGGTGAACTCTTGCGCGTATTAAGTGTTTAATTGCATATGTTGCATGATGTCTTGTATTTATCTAACACGTGGGGTGTCGGGTCACCAATGGGATGTCGGTTCTTGTCTGGTACGGTCGGTTTAACAGTCAAAGGTGTTTTCAAACGTTTGTGGTTATGGTCTGGACATTCGGGGACTAGTTAACCTACGGGTTCTTAGTCCGGGTACTTATACACATCTTATGATAGGTCGCCACTATTTGGGACTATTATAGCATAATTACTTAACTGTTTTCAAGTAACGCAATCTAAGGTGAGTTTCACAGCCCCACTTTTACGTTTTGCCTTCGGGGGAGAAACATGCTACGTACGAACTTATTAAAGGTCATGTTATACTATGGGCACTTTATGTTACTATACGGCTTTTAAGGAAAGTCCCAGGGGGAAACCATGAATGTGCGGGGATGCACAACGAGGGAAATGTGGATAGATCTATTGGGCCTCACAAACCCCACTCGACGGCGGGGATGCCAGGCGGGTGCATATTGTCTCTATCTCTCGGGTTATCGAGGCATCGGTAACCCAGTCAATCTGGGCTGGATTCATCTTTTGGTACATGTTTAGTAATGGGTTCCCAACCGTAACAACACTTTTATAAAAGAAAACCTGTGAACTCACCAGCATTATATGCTGACATTTTTGGCATGTTTTCTTAGGTCGCTAAGGTAGCAGTCAATGGGCTAGGCGCACGAAGTTATGCACAGCGTCTAATATTTTGAAGCATATTAAACAATGTTTTGTAAACAATGATATGTCTTTTGGTTGTAAACAAGAAATGCTTCCGATGTTGGTTTACGGCTCAAAGCATGATATTTTGGTTTTAAAACTATATATGAATGCATGTTTGTTATATGTTTATTGTGATCGTTGACTGAGATCCTGGTGTGTCACGCGCCTCGTGGTAAAACCCCGCATGTGGAATTTGAGGGTGTGACAGATTGGTATCAGAGACAACGGTTATAGTGAACTAGGACTGCATGTAGAGTCTAGTCTATAACTGAGTCGCACACACTAGACGGTCACAGATAGTCGAGTCTTAACATGTGGGTAACAATATGACTTGTCGGGGGTGTCGGTGTCATCATCTTCTACGCTACATCATATGTTTACTCTTTATCATTCTATCTCTTGACCCATCCTTACCATGATTCGACGGCGAACGATATACTATTGAACCTTCTTGACGGCGGTGTACATTGGGGTAGCTTCGGCGTACTCTTGAGATCTGTCCAGGGATTCAGACATCTCCCTTCTATGCCCTAATGGACACGCTCGTTCTTATGCATACTATCTTATACTTATGATAATACCACGATTGGGCGCTAGTGTTCGGTGACTTGAACTTCAAACTTAAAGCACGCCTGGAGGACCATGTAAAACAGTTTATCATGTCGGGTGCACACGAGATTATAAACTGTGATGCATGGGAGCCCTAGTGGACTTTGTGTTTGAACGGATGGACCCGAACTGGGCTCGGTCTAATTCCTTAAAATTCTTAATGGGTTGTACCACGGGCAAGCCTAAATCTTTTGTTTCATGTTGTGACAGAAGATGTCGGGAGCTCGTGGAGGTCACAGAGGCGGCCGTGCTAGCGGTCGTGCTGACGGCCGTGGTGGTGGTGGTGGCCGTGGAAACATTAATATGACCCAAGCGGAGTTGGACAACCTGATGCAGCAGCACGTGAACATTGCCTTGGCTGCATTCCAAGCCGCTCATAATGCTATGGGTGGTACGTCAATTCCCACCTATCCTACCTTGTTCTAGGGTACTGTACCTTTCTTGATTTTTACTTGTGTGTCTGTTCCAGGTGGTGCTGTCAATCCCCCTCCACCCCAGTGCTCTTACAAGAAGTTTATGGATTGCAAGCCCCACAATTTTAGTGGAACCGAAGGGGCAGTGGGACTGCTCCGCTGGCTGGAGAAGATTGAATCGGTTTTCTCGATGTGCAGTTGCCCGAAAGGCGACCGGGTGAAGTATGCTTCCGCAACCTTGGAGGGTCAAGCTCTGACTTGGTGGAACTCCACCACCCAGACCATGGGAATTAGGGAAGCTCATTCTATGCCCTGGACAGAGTTCGTTCAGCTTTCGAAAAACGAGTACTCCCCGAGGGATGAGATCCAGAAGCTTGAGCACGAGGTCTGGAATCATAAGATGGTGGGGTCTGAGATTGAAGCTTACACTGCTAGGCACAATGAGTTGGCGGTGTTGTGCCCTGATTTGCACACACTAGAATACCGGAGGATTGAACATTATGTTGCTGGGTTGGTGCCGGAGGTTGCGGGTTGGTAGCTGCGGGGAATCTTACTGTTTATTCTGAGGTGGTTCGGTCGGCTCACAGGCTGACCAATATGAAGATGGCTGAAGGGGTCTTGCCTCCTCGAGGCGCTACTGTGAAGGCTCCTGAGAGCAACAAGCGAAAGTGGGAAGGAGTGAGTAAAGGCTCGAGTTCAGCTCAGCTTCAGTAGGTGAAAAGGTCTGATGTTGGGGGACCGTCGACTGAGCAGAAACCAGGGGGTTATATTGGGAAATTGCCGAAATGTGACCGGTGTGGGTTTCACCACAACGATCGTTGTGAGGACAGGAACCGCTGCCACCGGTTCCATAAGCTTGGGCACCAGGCAAAGGATTACAGGGTTAATCTTCAGGGTAACCGGAACCCACCTGCTACACCCACTCCGGCTCCTCAGGTTGTTGCTCCCCAGGGAAACCAGGGTAAACAGGGGTGCTATAATTGTGGTGAGCTTGGTCACTACAAGCGTGAATGCCCCAAGTTGAAGCAGGGCGAGGCTGGGAAGAACGGGTCGGGTAATGGAAACAACGGGGGCAGAGGCAGGAATGCTAGCGCCTTTGTGATTGGTTCGAGCGGGGCTCGACAGGATCCTGACAATGTTACCGATACGTTTCTTCTTGATAATCGCTATGCTACGGTTTTATTTGATTTCGGTGCCGATAAGAGTTTTATATCTCTTGGGTTTAGTCAATTGTTTGATAGGGTACCTACACCTTCAGAGGCTAAGTACTTGATAGAATTGGCTGATGGTAAGAAAGTCGAAGCGACGCACGTCCTTAGGGAGTGTCGCCTTGAATTGTCGGGTTATTCTTTTCCTATTGACCTTATGTCGGTGTCCTTGGGTAGTTTTGATGTTGTCGTGGGTATGGATTGGTTATCCTTGTATCATGCTGAGATCGTTTGTTTTCATAAAGTCATCCGACTTCCTCTCCCTGATGGAGAAATTATGTTGGTGCACGGTGAGAAGAGCGGGGTCCCTTTGAGTATCATTTCGTGTATGAAAGCCTATAAGTATCTTCGGAAGGGATATTCTGCCATTCTGGCACTTGTTTCGGTTTCGTCAGAGGAAGAGAAGAAGATTGAAGATATTCCTGTCGTTCGTGATTTTCCCGATGTATTTCCTGAAGATTTACCTGGTCTTCCGCCTTATTGTCAAGTCGAATTTGGTATTGAACTTACTCCAGGTGTGGCCCCTATTGCCCGAGCCCCATATCGTCTTGCGCCTCCCGAGATGCATGAGTTGTCTAATCGGTTGCAGGAGCTGTTGGAGAAGGGTTTCATCCGACCTAGTTCATCCCCGTGGGGAGCCCCTATTCTGTTTGTCAAGAAGAAAGACGGAAGCTTGTGTATGTGTATCGACTACCGTGAATTGAACAAGGTTACCATCAAGAACCGCTATCCTCTCCCTCGCATTGATGATTTATTCGATCAACTTCAGGGTTCTAGCTTCTATTCGAAGATTGATTTGAGGTCGGGGTACCATCAGTTGAGGGTCCAAGAAGCTGATATTCCGAAGACTGCCTTTCGAACCCGTTATGGCCATTTCGAATTCCTGGTCATGCCTTTTGGTCTCACCAACGCACCCGCCATATTCATGGATTGATGAACCGTGTTTGTAAGCCCTATCTTGATAAATTCGTGATTGTCTTCATTGATGATATTCTAGTCTATTCCAAGAACGAAGTGGACCACCAGGAACACTTGCGTCTTGTTTTGGAACTCCTGAGGCGGGAACAGTTGTACGCCAAGTTTTCTAAGTGTAGTTTCTGGTTGCGTGAAGTCCAGTTCCTTGGTCATGTAGTTAATGAAAAAGGAATTCATGTTGACCCAGCTAAGATAGAAGCCATCAAGGACTGGGAAGCACCAAAGATGCCATCTGAGGTGCGGCAATTCCTGGGTCTTGCAGGTTATTATCGTCGTTTTATCGAGGGATTTTCGAAGATCGCTCAACCCCTCACCTCGCTTACCTAGAAGGACAAGAAGTTCGACTGAGGTGATTCGCAAGAGTCGGCCTTTCAGATGCTAAAGGCTAAACTCTGTTCTGCTCCTATCTTGTCCTTGCCTGATGGCACGGACGATTTTGTGGTTTACTGTGACGCTTCTATCCGGTGTCTCGGTTGTGTGTTAATGCAGCGCGAGAAGGTCATTGCCTATGCTTCTCGTCAGCTCAAGGTTCATGAGAAAAACTACCCCACCCATGATCTGGAATTGGGTGCAGTAGTCTTTGCTTTAAAGATATGGAGGCATTACTTGTATGGTACCAAGTGCACTATTTACACCGATCACAAGAGCCTCCAGCATATCTTTGATAGGAAGGTGTTGAATATAAGAAAGCGTCGTTGGGTCGAGCTTCTTAATGATTACGAGTGCGCTATTAAATACCATCCTGGCAAGGCGAATGTGGTCGCAGACGCCTTGAGCAGGAAGGAAATCGCTAAACCTCGTCGTGTTCGAGCTCTTCAGCTCACTATCCATTCCGGCTTACCTGACCGAATCCGTTCGGCACAGCAAGAAGCTTTGAAGGAGGAAAACCTTAAAGCTGAAACCATGCATGGTGCTGATAGTCATCTTGAGCTCAGGTCCGATGGCCTAGATTATTTTGCTGAACGTATTTGGGTCCCTTTATTTGGGGGCTTACGGGAGCTCGTCCTTGATGAAGCTCACAAGTCCCGGTACTCTATTCACCCTGGCTCCGATAAGAAGTATCAAGACTTAAAGATACTTTATTGGTGGCCGAACATGAAGGCGGATGTGGCTTCGTACGTGAGCAAGTGCTTGACCTGTGCCAAGGTCAAGGTTGAATATCAACAGCTGTCCGGCCTTCTGCAACAGCCTGAAATTCCCGAGTGGAAGTGGGAGCGGATTACGATGGACTTTGTGACCAAACTCCCAAAATCGCCAGTGGTTGTGACATGATCTGGGTGATTGTCGATAGGTTGACAAAGTCTGCGCACTTCCTCGCTATCAAAGGAACCGATGGCCTTGAGCGTTTGGCACGTTTATATCTTAAGGAAGTGGTTTCTCGGCACGGGGTGCCTGTCTCTATTATTTCTGATCGTGATTCTCGGTTCGCCTCTAACTTCTGGAAGTCCTTGCATAAGGCTCTGGGTACTCAGTTAGACATGAGCATAGCTTATCATCCGCAAACTGACGGTCAAAGTGAGCGGACAATCCAAACACTAGAAGACAAGCTCCGAGCATGTGTGATCGATTTCGGCAAGGGTTGGGAGAGTCATCTACCATTGGTGGAATTCTCCTACAACAATAGCTACCATTCTAGCATCAACGCAGCTCCGTTCGAGGCTCTTTACGGACGGAAATGCCGGTCTCCTCTTTGTTGGGCTGAGGTGGGTGTGAGTCAACTCACCGGCCTGGAACTTGTGTACGAGACTTCCGAGAAGATCGTACAAATCCGTAACCGCATGGCAGCAGCTCGGGATCGTCAAAAGAGCTATGCTGATCGTCGTCGCAAGCCTTTAGAGTTTGAGGTTGGCGACAGGGTTTTATTGAAAGTATCTCCGTGGAAGGGCGTTATACGTTTTGGGAAGCGGGGCAAATTGAATCCTCGGTATGTGGGACCGTTCGCAATTCTGGAACGGATTGGACCGGTAGCATACAGGCTTGATCTGCCAGCTGAACTCAGTAATGTTCATAATGTCTTCCATGTCTCTAATCTCAAGAAGTGTCTGGCGGATGAATCTTTGGTTGTTCCTCTCGAAGAGATCAAGGTGGAAGATCGTCTGCGTATTGTGGAAGAACCGGTTGAGATTCTTGACTATAAGATCCGTAGCCTTCGTCGGAGTAAAATCCGCATTGTTAAAGTTCGTTGGAACTCAAATCGTGGACCGGAGTCCACGTGGGAACGGGAAGATCAGATGAAAGCTAAGTATCCCCATTTATTTCCTAAGCGCGCGTTCAAATCAATACATGTATCTGCTGAAGCTGAATGAATCTCGGGTCGAGATTCCTTTCAATAGGGGGGTGATGAGGCAACCGGAAAATTTTTCTTCCCCTTCGTCTCTTCCTTTTTGGCCTCGAGCAATTTTCGGGACGAAAATTCTTTCAACGGGGGGATGATGTGACACCCGGCAAACTCAGGTTAGTAACATTGACTAAACTAGTAAGTCTACCTTAGCGAGTCATGCATATTACGTACTTAACTGAGTCAGTCGAGTCGTTACGATGATTCTGGGAATCATCAGGAGTCGTTACGATGATTCTGGGAATCATCGGGAGTCGTTACGATGATCCGCGGGATCATCGGGAGTCGGTCCATAATCATGTGTACAAGGATTGGTGATTCGTGGAATCACCGAGTTTAACGCACACACGCAAGTCTCGAGTCCCAGGAATTGGTGAACGGATGTAAACGTGTTAGTTATCGTGCATTATGTGTTTGTAATCATTATGTGCTTGTCGGTATGTGAATACGTGTTTATATGTGTTAAAATAGTGTTTAACGCGCCAAAAACCCATTTTGGAACCTTACTGGCGATTAGGAACCTGGAGGGCTCCTAATCGCCACATGTATAGGCGAATAGGGGAGACTGAAGGCGATTAAGGCTCTAATCGCCAGTATATAGGCGATTAGAAGCCCTACTCGCCTGAACTGATCCCTACTCGCCTGATCTGATGTGCACGAGTCAAAACACCTATAAATACAACCCTTGACTCCCCAAACACCATTTGTGCAACCCTAACTGATCCTAAGCCTCCCACACACCTTGAAACACCTCTGGAACTTGTTTTGCTTCAAAACTCACCATTTCCAAGCTTACACACCTTTATTTGAGAAAATCCAAGGTGTGTTCTTCATCCCAAAACTTTGTAATGTTATTGTTTTGGTTCCCCAAAATTCCAGACCTTGTTTTGACAAGAATGTGTCTTTAAAAACCTTGGAAATAAGTTCTAAAACAAGTCTACACTATAATACTTGCTATATGTGAAGTATTGATGCATATGATGATTTTTGGTGATTATAACATGAATGTTTCCATGAATTTGATGTACTTCTAATGTGTAGGAGTTGTTAGGATGATTATCTATGAGTTTAAGCTATTGTTATAGTGTTTAGATGGAAGTATGCATTTTGACCCATTTGGGTGATTCTTGAAGAATTAGGATGTTATGATATGATTCATTGCTTGTTTATGGTTAAGAATCATGCTAGAATGATGTTAAAACATAGGGATGATGAATTGCAAGTTGTAGGAGGTGTAATTTGATCTTTACTACTTAAGGAAAGATTTCATAGTTAATGAAACCTAGTACTTTGCCATTTTAGGAAATAATCGCACCGAGGCCGTTTGAGCAGAAATAAATTGGGGGTTTTTGCTTGGAATGGGTTGGCTAATGGTTTAGGTTTGATATTGGGTGTTTTTGCATGTTTCGGATCTGATTTGGAGGGTTTAACGCGTGAAAACGCGCGACAGCACTGCTGCAGGCGAATAGAACTCTAATCGCCTGATGTATTAGGCGATTACAGCCTATTCGCCTGATACAACAGGCGAGTAGCCCCTATTCCCCATTTGTACTAGCGATTACAATTCTATTCACTAGTTTGACTCTCCTAATCACTAGTTGACTTTTCCTAATCACATGTAAGTTTCCAAATCGCGTGTACTGCTGTCGTAAGCGTACCACATGTAAGTTTCCTAATCGCGTGTACTGCTGTCGTAAGCATATTTTGACATCCCGGAACATGATTTGACACCTAGGAACATGATAGGAACCCCGAGATACACCCAATGGCTTAGTAACACGTGTACGGACCTGTTTATGCGTTAATTGGACATTATGCTAGACTAGGTGAACTCTTGCGCGTATTAAGTGTTTAATTTCATATGTTGCATGATGTCTTGTATTTATCTAACACGTGGGGTGTCGGGTCACCAATGGGATGTCGGTTCTTGTCTGGTACGATCGGTTTAACAGTCAAAGGTGTTTTCAAACGTTTATGGTTATGGTCTGGACATTCGGGGACTAGTTAACCTGCGGGTTATTAGTCCGGGTACTTATACACATCTTATGATAGGTCGCCGCTATTTGGGACTATTATAGCATAATTACTTAACTTTTTTCAAGTAACGCAATCTAAGGTGAGTTTCACAGCCCCACTTTTACGTTTTGCCTTCGGGGGAGAAACATGCTACGTACGAACTTATTAAAGGTCATGTTATACTATGGGCACTTTATGTTACTATACGGCTTTTATGGAAAGTCCCAGGGGGAAACCATGAATGTGCGGGGATGCACAACGAGGGAAATGTGGATAGATCTATTGGGCCTCACAAACCACACTCGACGGCGGGGATGCCGGGCGGGTGCATATTGTCTCTAACTCTCGGGTTATCGAGGCCGGTAACCCAGTCAATCTGGGCTGGATTCATCTTTTGGTACATGTTTAGTAATGGGTTCCCAACCGTAGTAGTAAAAACACTTAACGTCTAGCTAACGTTCTTATGACATAGTATTAACGGGAATGATCTTTGTGAACTTGTAACAACACTTTTATAAAAGAAAACCTGTGAACTCACCAGCATTATATGCTGACATTTTTGGCATGTTTTCTCAGGTCGCTAAGGTAGCAGTCAATGGGCTAGGCGCACGAAGTTATGCACAGCGTCTAATATTTTGAAGCATATTAAACAATGTTTTGTAAACAATGATATGTCTTTTGGTTGTAAACAAGAAATGCTTCCGCTGCTGGTTTACGGCTCAAAGCATGATATTTTGGTTTTAAAAATATATATGAATGCATGTTTGTTATATGAATGCATATTTGTTATATGTTTATTGTTATATGTTTATTGTGATCTCAAATGATCTCATTCCTATATATATATAGGTTCAATGAGGAACCTAAAAAAAAGTGGGGAACTGGGGAACCATACATTTAACATGTTAATTATATCATAAAAAAATCAATTTAACATGTAAAAAATCATTTTTATCAAAAAGTTTAATTCGAGATTTTGTATATAAATGTATGTAGAAGCTATTTTGACAAAAATAATCAAAAAATAAAATAATAAAAAAATGCTTATAATTAGTTAAAAAAGGTAAAAAAAAAAAATTTTTTACAAAAATTAATTTTTTTATTAGAATAGCTTCTACACATGTTTATATGTAAAAGCTCTGAAGAAATTTTTGAAAAAAAAATTTTTTTGCATGTTAAGATGAATTTTTAAAATATATTTAACATGTTAAATGCATGGTTTCCCAGTTCCTCACTTTTTTGAGGTTCCCCACTGAACCTTACACTATATATATATATATATATATATATAAGGGTTCCGGTACAAAGGGTTAAAATTGTGAGAAGGGTAAGAAGGACTCCCAAGGTGACATGTGGCACTAATGTAAATTAATGATAAGGCTAATTAGGTAATTATACACAAATCAATTAATTTATTAATTTTAATTCTTTTTTAATTTGGGAGTGATTATAGGGATTTTATTTTTCAAATAAACAACCGAATTACACAATATTATCTCTATAGTTTGAGAGTTTTCAAGTTTGCTGATGGGTGTGTTTTATGCTTGTTTATGATGGATTTATTTTCACGATGTGTTTACGAGCTTGAACACGAAATTCGAAGCACATCATGTGTTTTTTGAGACAAAATGTGCAAGTCAAACACATATCCCCTCCCCCCCCCCCCCCTACACAAAAAAAAAATCCTTTTTTATATCCTCAACCAAACCTCTTTTATAAAAAACAAAAATAAGCAACAAACACACATTTGCTGATGGGATTTGTTAGGACAAAGAGGATTGGTGAAACCACTTTTGTAAACCTTAGTCTAATTCACTTCTGTCATTTTGGCTAAGTATAGAAGTACTGAAGAGAAGACAAGAAACTGCTGATTAGAAGATATGAGAAGTGCTGAAGAAGCAGAAGTTCTGAAGTCCAAACCAGACAAGTTCACTTCAGAAGTACTGAAGACAAAACTACTCTTCAGTAGTTTGTCCTTCATCAGCACTTAGCATCAGATATTTCCCACCGCCTTTTTGCATCAGTAGTTTATTGTTTATTATTACTTTTTAGCTGTATTTGTTTCTTTCAATGTTGCAACTTGTGCAACTTGTTTCTGTTGTTTCTGTACTTGCTTTTTGAGCAAGATACATGCATGTAAACGTCTATAAATAGGAGGCTTCAACCTTCTATTTTAGACATTGATTTTAATAGAAAAATCCTTCAAACACTCTCATTGTTCTATTCCATTTCTGTATTTATTGTGAATCTGTCTAAGTATCTAATTCTCATTTACAGCTTAGATTCATAATAAATACTTTGTCATTTATTAGTTTCAAACATCAAGGGGGAGTAATAACTCTGCCTTAGTGTAAAAAGTGTTGCTTTAACTTATAACATTCCGCTGTGCTTATAATCTGATTTACAAGGACTTGCTAAACACTTAAGTGTCAAGATAGCAAGTTCTTACTTAGCAAAAAGAGCAAACTGATCCAACAATTGGTATCAGAGCATTGGTTTATCTGATCAAATATCAATCTAACAAATTGAGAATCAGACACAAAGCTCTTATTGATATTCAATAAAAAGATCAAAAGTTCACTTTTTATCAATATCCATCACTTAAAAGAGTCATCTGACAAATCTATACTCTTTAAAATGGATCCACATAATACTGGTTCTGCCACTAAACCTGCCATGCTTGTGAGAAATGAGTACAACATATGGCAAAAGAGAATGGCACATACCTTGTCACAAACCAACACAGGTTGTTGGAGATCTGTGATATATGGTCCTCACAAACCAGTAAATATAAATCTTGAAACTAAAGAAGGGATTCCAAAGGAACCCAAAGACTATACAGATGAGGATTTCCTAAAACTTGAGCTAGATGCAAAAGCATTCTCTATGTTGGCAATGGCTCTCCCAAATGAGATATACTCTGGCCTTTTACATTGTGAAAGTGCCAAAGAACTTTGGGACTGTCTTAAAGAACAGTTTGGAGGAACTGAAGAGGTGATTGCCAACACCAGAGAAATTTTACCTCAACAATATGAAACATTTGCTTATATTAATGGGGAAACTTTGACTCAACAATTTGAAAGATTCTCCTCATTAATATCTGAGCTAAAGTTAAATGGTCAGACCTATACAACAGTGTCTATGCTACATAGATTTTTAAGGTCCTTACCTGACAAATGGGAAACTTACTCCATTGTTTTAAGATCCTCACCAGATTTTAGCTCCCTCACTCTTACAAAACTCCATGGGAGATTACTTACTTTTGAGAGAGAAATTGATCAAAAGAAGAAATTACAAACTTCTGGTAAAACTGCTGATGACTACCTACCAGGTAGTACAGCACTTTTGGGACAAGATTCACCAACTTGTTCCTATGGATCTTATGACAATATTGACATAACAACTGGGATCTCATCAGAAAGATCTTTCCCAGGTTATGACAATGATGACCAAAGTCAAACTGCTGATAATCTATGTTTTATCATGGATGATTTGAAAAATTTTAGCAGTGATGACTTAGAAGAAATGGACATATTACACCAACTGGCCATGCTAAGCATTAAAACTAACAAGTTTTATAAAAGGTCAGGAAGGAAATTTCCAGGATTGACCAGTAATACAAAAATTGGTTTTGACAAATCTAAACTGAGATGTCACAAGTGTCAGAAGTTGGGACACTTTGCTAGAGAGTGTAGAAGCTCTAGCATTAACCAATCACAATCTGGAAATAACTATAACCCCAATTATAATAGGAATAATGGAACTCAAGGGAGTGCTCATTTTGTACAGGCACAAGCTCCTCAACAGCAATATATGCCTCAAGTACAATATGTTCAAGTGCCTGCTCAACAGATGCAGAGCCAACAATCAATCCCTCCCTTTCCAGCTGCTCAACTTCCTCCACAGCCTCAACAACCCTCTCAACAAAGTCTCTTTACCTCAGGGTATGTTGACTGGAGCAGTCTCCCTTATGACACCACAGAGTGCAATCCTGATGCAGACAACAAAGTGTTTGACATCAACTGGGGAGAACCAGACAATGGCAGAAAGAACTTTGCCTTAATGGCATTTGAAGGCTGTACTTCAAAATCTGCATTGTCACAGGTATCAAAAGAATCTTTGACAAAACTTTGCTCAAATTCTTGCAAAGAAACTTTTGCTCTCATAAGAGAAACAAACCTGCACTTACAAGGCAAAGCCAATGATTTAGAAAGAAAATACACACAGATAAAATGTGATTTAGAAAGAAAACTGTGTGCTAAAACAAAAGAAGTTTCTAAATTAACTGACTCTGCTATTGAAACCCAAGCACAAATCAAAATCATGCTAAATGACCTGGGAGATGTCAGACAAGAGCTTGCTGACACCAGGATCACTTGTGAAAAATGGGTGGAATCTTATAGGGGGTATCAATTATTGCTAAACAAACAAAGTGCTTCAAATGTTAAGTTTGGCATAGGATACCATCATGTTGAAACACCAACAGATTTTTCTCCCAAAACTACTGAAGATGGGAGAAGAATTGTTTCAAATGAAGCTTCTGAAGGGAAAGAATGCACATCTTTCCATGAAAACTTTCTAAACAGAAATCCTGGCATTTTTAAAGAAAGTACTTCAGAAGTATTTACAAAATCTGACAACAAGCCATCAGTAGTTTCATCTACATCAGGAGTTGAGACACTGAAAACTACTGATGAGCAAAATCTTTTCACAAATGTCAAAAATTTGCCTTTAGATCAAAAACAAAAGGCAAAAGAATGTGAAATTTGTGGCCTGTTCAACCACAAAACTGAATTTTGTAGATACAGAAAAGGAATTCAGTTCAATCAAAAATTTAAACAACAGGTTGTGAGAAATCAAATCAGAAATGATTATGAAAGAATCTTTAAACCCAAGAAACAACAACCTGAAAACACCTTTTCTCAGAAAAAGATAAAATCTCAACCAAAATCTTTTTCTCAAAATTCCTTGTCAGTAGTTAGACCAGAATCATCAGCAGTTTCACAAACTGCTGAGATTCAAAATCTAAAGAACATGGTAGAACTACTGATGACCAAGGTTGATGGTGGTCCTAAAAAGGATACCACCATGGTTCTTAATGAAAAATCCATTGCCAAAAAGACATGGATTTCTCAACCTGGTCAAGAACAAACTGTAACTGTTCTCAAGAGCAAACCCAAAGCCAAACAGGCTTGGGTTCCCAAATCTAACTAATTTGCTTTTATGTGCAGAGAGTTTCCAGGGGCTTAAACAGCATATGGTATGTTGAAAGTGGAGGCTCTATGCACATGACTGGATGCAAATACCTGATAAACAACTTTATCAGCCAAAGAGAAGGATCTGTATCCTTTGGGAACAATGCTAAGGGATATGTGCTAGGACATGGCAATGTCTCCTCTGGCATGATACAGTTTGACAAGGTCAATCTGGTGGAAAACCTTGAATACAACTTGCTGAGTGTGTCACAAATGTGTGATAAAGGATATTCTTCCTTTTTCACAAAGACAGCATGCAAGATCATCTCACCAGAAGGCCAGAAGTTGATAGAGAAGATTATAGAAGATCATACTTTGCTTATTGCCAAAAGATGTGGCAATGTCTATGCAGTGGACATTGAGAAAGACAAAGTATTGAACAACACAGCCTGTTTCTTCTCAAGGGCATCAACTTCAGAAACAGATCTCTGGCACAGGAGACTTGGCCATGTGAACTTTAACACCATAAATAAAGTCACAAAAATGGGCTTGGTCAGAGGTCTACCTTTGAAAGTATACCAGTGTCAAGAACACTGTGTATCCTGTTTAAAGGGAAAACAGCATAAGTCCTCCTATAAGTCTATTGAAGAATCAAAAACAACTGCATGTCTTCAACTACTCCATATGGACTTATTTGGACCTGTCAAGATTATGAGCCTTGGTAAAAAGAAGTACTGCTTAGTCATCATTGATGACTACTCAAGATTCACATGGGTATTCTTCTTATTTTCCAAGGATGAGGCTGCTGAAATCATCAAGTTCTTCATTCTACAAGTAGAGAAACAATATTCTCTATCTGTCAAAACCATTAGAAGTGACAATGGGACAGAGTTCAGGAACAAAACTCTGGATGAATTCTGTTTGTCTAAAGGGATTATTAGACAATACAGTGTTCCCGGAACTCCTGAACAAAATGGTGTAGTAGAAAGGAAGAACAAAACATTGATAGAAGGAGCAAGAACAATGTTAGCTGATTCTGGACTGCCATTGTACTTTTGGGCAGAAGCAGTTAACACATCATGTTATGTTCAGAATAGAGTTCTTGTGGTCAAGAGACATTCCAAGACTGCCTATGAAGTTCTTCATGGCATGAAGCCTCTTATCTCCTTTTTCAGGGCTTTTGGGTGTCAATGTTTCATCTTGAACATAAAGGAATCTATTTCAAAGTTTGCTGCCAAAGTTGACTCAGGTTACTTTCTTGGTTACTCTTCAACTAGAAAAGCCTACAAGGTTTTTAATTCTCACACCAGGATAGTAGAAGAAACATTGAATGTCAAGTTCAATGAGTCAAAACACACTCTTATTCCAGCACATCCTGCTGAACTCTTTGACCTTGACAACTTTCACTTTGGACCTGAAAAGACTGTTACTTCTTCCAAACCTACTTATTATGGTGATCAAAGGTTTGAAGATGAGGATCCTACACCATGGACTCCTCAAACAGTCATTAAGTCAACTACAACACCATCAGAAGTTTCTCAAACTTCTGATCAAACAAATACTGAAGGCCAAACTCAAACATCTGCTTCAGCACCTGCAACTACTGAAGAAGCTAAAACTGCTGAACCAGATATTATAGACCTCAGTAGTTTGTTTGAAGAACAAGAGCCACCTACACCTGTCAGTGGTTTACAACAACTGATTGAACACAGAGATCATCCACTTGATCAAATCATGGGTGATATAGCTTCAGGTGTTCTTACCAGAAACCAGCTCTCCAACTTTTGCCTATTTTCAGCCTTTATTTCACAGTTGGAACCAAAGAAGTACCAGGAAGCCCTCAAAGACAATAATTGGGTGCAAGCTATGCAAGATGAACTGCTTCAGTTCAACAAGCAACAGGTCTGGGAAATCTGTCCCTTACCTCAAAACAAGCAACCAATTGGTACAAGATGGGTTTTCAGGAACAAACAAGATGAAGCTGGTATGATAATCAAGAACAAGGCAAGACTGGTAGTTCAAGGGTACTCTCAAGAAGAGGGAATTGACTATGATGAAACCTTTGCTCCAGTTGCAAGGCTTGAGGCCATCAGGTTATTTCTGGCCTATGCCATTTCCAACAAAATTAAAGTTTATCAAATGGATGTGAAAAGTGCATTTTTGTATGGAAAAATCAAAGAGGAGGTGTATGTCTGTCAGCCACCTGGGTTTGAGGATCCTTCTCATCCGGAGTGGGTGTACAGACTTGACAAAGCTCTTTATGGGCTCAAACAGGCTCAAACAGGGTATGATACACTCTCCACCTTTTTACTCAAAAATAACTTTACAAGAGGTGCCATTGATAAAACACTTTTCATTAAACATGTTAGAAATCATGTCTTACTTGTTCAAATTTATGTTGATGATATCATTTTTGGTTCAACAAACACAAAACTGTGTGATGATTTTAAGAAACTCATGCAATCAAAATTTGAGATGAGTACCATGGGAGAACTGCAGTACTTTCTAGGACTGCAGATCAAACAACAAACAAATGGAACTTTTATACATCAATCAAAATATGTTAAAGAATTATTGAACAAATTTTCTTTAAATGACTGTAAATCATGTTCCACTCCCATGACACCAATCACACAAGTTGAACCTGATGATCAAGGAAAACAGGTTGATCAAACCATGTACAGATGCATGATAGGTTCCCTTTTATACTTAACTGCTTCTAGACCAGATATTATGTTTTCAACATGTGTCTGTGCTAGATATCAATCAGCACCAAGGGAATCACACCTTATAGCAGTCAAGAGAATTTTCAGATATCTGAAAGGAACTCCAACACTGGGAATTTGGTATCCTGCTTCAAGCAATACCAAGTTATCAGCTTTTTCAGATAGTGACTATGCAGGGTGTAAGATGACAAGGAAGTCAACATCTGGTGGTTGTCAATTCCTGGGTAACTGTCTAGTGTCATGGCAATCAAAGAAGCAAACATCTGTTGCAACCTTAACTGCTGAAGCTGAATACATTGCAGCTGCAAGTTGTACATCACAGATACAATGGCTCAAATATCAACTTCTTGATTATGGAATCAAAGAGACCAAGACACCTTTGTTTGTAGACAGCAAATCTGCCATTAGCATCATTCAAAATCCGGTACAGTTCTCAAAAACCAAACATATTGAGATCAGGTACCATTTCATAAGAGATTGCTATGAAAAAGGCAAGATTGAGGTGAAGCATGTAGCAACAGCTAATCAAATAGCTGACATCTTCACTAAGCCCCTTGACACATCAACATTTCAGAAGTTAGTATCCATGCTTGGAATGCTAAATTTGTAAGTGTTTACTTTATTTTTTTTTTAAAAACTTATATGCATATTAGTTAGAATCCAAGTTAACACTTGATTCTACCCAACTCTACATCAAACTTCTACATCAATCACTACTGTTATGCATAAAACATCAAAAAAAATTTTCCTTTTTCCATCCTTGATTCCATCCTGTTTACCTTTTCCTTCTTTTTTCTGGTTTTCACTTACAAAAGACAAAAGTCTGAAACAAAACTTCTGAAAAACAAAACTACTGATTAAACAAAAATCAGTATGAGAGAAACTACTGATGAACAAAAATCATCAGTATGGGGATAATTTTCTGAAAAAGTGTGTAACTTCTGATAAAATATTTATAAAAACATTTCTCATCAGATGTTAAACTACTGAAGAGAAAATGGGAACTACTGATGAAGTAATCCTTCATCAGCAGTTTAAGTCAAAAGGGCAAATCTGACTTTTCCCATCATCAGAGGTTTGACCTAATCAGTTTAAAACCTCTGATAAAAAGATTTTTAACCAAAGGCGGTTTTAAAACTTCTAATAAAGAAGATTCAAGCGGTTAAAACTTCTAATAAATACCTTTTCTACACCTTATCCTTTCAAACTCAAAATATCCCTCCTTCTCTCTCAAAAAAACTCTCTCAATACCTGCAAATCCACTGTTCGATCAAAACCCAAACCACATGGCTCTAGTTCTAAAACAGGGACACAATCAAAGGGCCTTTCTTGAAAAACAAGAAGGCTGGTCCCAATACGATGAGATCATTGATCTTGTCGTCAAATCCCAATATTTTACTGCTCTCACAATAAACCCACCAATTCACACTGAAACTCTGAATGAGTTCTGGGCAAATGCTGAGACGGTTACAATGGGTGATGAGGTCATTTCCCTCAACTCAAGAATAAAAGGGAAACAACTGACCATCACACCGGCCACACTAGCAACAAGACTGGGTCTGGATGATGTAACTGCCCCTGACCATGTTGCTAACACTGATATTCATCTAACCATGACTGAGTGTGGTTATCAAGGTACTCTCTCCCATGCTACAATATTCAAAAAATATTTTGAACCAAAATACAAGCTTTTGTTTCATTATATTATTATGTGTTTGAGTCCAAAAATAGGGTCTTATGACCAGATGCCCTCCACTTTTCAACCAATATTTCATTCCATTGTGAATGAAACTAAATTCAGGGCATCAAAACTATTTTTCAATGAGTTGGTGTTACATCACAATAATACCAAGAAAAAGTTTTTGTTATACCCAAGGTTCATTATGCAATGCATAATAGGGGAACTGGGTAATGAGGTGCTTGTGGGAAAAATTTCAACTTTAAATCCTTTAACATCACAAGCATACTCAAGGCATAACAAACCGGCTGCCTGGCCAGAAGATGATCAGGGAGAACAACAACAAGTCCCCCTGAAGCCCACATCTTCCAAACTCACCCCACCAAAAGCCAAAAAGCCCAAGCCAACAAAAACTGCACCCCACCAACCCAAAAGAAAAGCTGTTCAGGAGGTTGAGATGCCTGAACATGCTCATGAGCATTCTGCTCTTCAAATAGATGAGACTGAAACACCCTCTCAGTCTCATCCATCTCAAACCCCACCAAGAGCACCCATAACCATTCTATTCAAAAGAAAAAGACTTAGAAAAACATATGAAACACACTCTTCTTTTGAAACTGCTGAACAACAACTTTCACCACCTATTGCCCAAACTACTGAACCAACCCCACAAATTTCTGAACAAGAGGCAATAGAAATTGCCAAACTTCTCTCTGGGCTAAAAGAGAATGTCCCATCTGATCATGTCAGTCCCCTACAACCACAACAAACAGGGGACATAACTACTACATCAGACATGGATGTGGACATCTCTAGCCCTATCCCAAGAGATGAGGGTGGACCAGAGTCTTTAAGCCCAATTTTAGAGACTCTTGGGGCATCTGAGGCTGCTACTACTCAGTTACCACCCAGTGGTGGATCTGAGGATAGAAGTAACATAGCTAAGACCTCAGATGTGGCAACTACTGATGAAGGCTTAATGCCTGAGGTAGGAAATCCTCAGTACCAAGAAAAAGAGGTTCATGAGAGAACTGAGTTGGGCTTAGCTCATGATTTAACTGAGACAGTCCTCATTGAGGGCAACATCAGGGATTCAGATGATTCCATTAGTTTGGATGATGTTTCACACACTCAAACTACTGAATTGACGGCACTTTCTGAAGGTCCTGTTTCAGGGGTATCCAGGCTCAAGAAGCCAGTCACCTCTGCACAGGTTAAAGCCCACTCAATCCCTAAAACCCCTAGAGTGGCATCCTCTGTACAACATGAGGATCTCCCAAAAACACCCCCTTCACAACAAATGCCTACCCAATTCCCTGGGCAAACAAGCATAGACCTGAACCAGCTATGCAGCCCAGAGGGTCCCCTGTACCACATGATGAATACACTCATCAGAAATCACTTCCAAACATATACAGCTGACTTGGAGCTGTCCATCAAGAACCAATTTGGAGTGATCAAGACCAAGATGAACGATCTGTCCAACAAAATAGACTTCAACAGCAACCAGATTGCTCATCTTCAAGGACAATTCTCCCAACCCTCTGCTTCAAGGGTTAAAATTGATGAATCCAAAAAGGGGGAGAAGATCAGGGAACCTAAGGAGTCATTCCAAGCCAGGATAAGGGCAAGAGTGGCCATCCTTGAAAGAGATCAAAAAGATCAGGCCAGGAAAGAAAAATTGGCCAAACAGTTTGGTGTCTCAATAGAAGAAATTGAAGCAGCAGAGAAAGAAGATGAGACCCAAACATCTGAAGAATCCCTAAGGCACAATGAAGAAACTTCTGATGACAAAACTTCTGATGAAGAATCAGAAAGTACTGAAGACAATCCTTCAGTAGTTGACAAACCATCAGCAGTTGTCAGCACATCAGAAGTTAACACTTCCAAACCTCAAACAACTGAACCTTCCAGAACCACTGCTCCCATTCAACCAACATCTGATCCCATCAGGCCTACAACTGTTACAACAATGACTGTATTAAACCCTTCTCCTATCTCACAATCAGCTGATCTATTAGAGAAGAGCTTAATTGCAGCCAACAAGAAGGCCAGAGAAGATTAGATCTGGAAATCTCTGGAAGAAAGGGATGATTTGGATTTAAGCCATGAAGAAAAACTTCAGGCTTATGCAGCTGAACTACAAAGGCAGGCTAGCCTTGATGAGATTGCTGAACAAGATAAAAGACAACAACTGGTGTCTTACATTACCAAGAACAGCAAGACCAAAGCCTTTACACTCAAAGGACTCTCTATGCAAGAGCTGACAAGAAGAGCACAACTGCTTGCAGACAAAGTGGCCACAAGCAAAGATGGAAAGGCCAAGAGAGCCCAGATAATAGAAGAGTTAGTAGCAGAAGGATATGGTTCAAAAGCCTCAGTATCCAGATGGAAAGAAGAAAGACTGATGGATACTTATAGAAAATACTTGGCTGCCAAGGCTGCAAATCCTGAGAAGTTTCAAACTGCTGATCCTTCAAGATCAGTAGTTAGAACTTCTGGTGCATCTAGAAGAACTGCTACTCAGAAGAAGAAGGCAGAGGACAATGTCAAAACTGATTTCAAAATGGTACTACTTGAAGGAAGTTCAATAGTCCATTCAGATTTTGACATTGAGGAGAAACCTCTGTTAACACAATTCAGGGATCCTTCCACTTTTGCTTATCAAATACAAAAGACCATCAAAGAAAAGCTGCATACCAGAGTAGTGACTGCTCCCAACTGTTCAGATGCCTGATATGCAACAACAACAAGGAAGAGAATCCCACCTGAGGCTATCTGAAATTGAAGACATCCAGCACTCAGGACCATCAACCCAAGGGACAAGTCTGGTTCCCTATTCTTCTGACTTTAACAAGTCAAAGATCCCTATCATCAGATGGTCACTTACTGATAACAACTCAGTACTGTTGACAAGAAGAGACCTCTCAAGCAGGGCTTACAAGAAGATCAGTGATCTGAAGAAACTGTCAACACAAGACCTGCTCACAATTCAACATCTAGAACCACAGAGAGGATCTCTATCTGATGGTCAGTTAAACCAGCTCAAGAACACCATGTACAAAGAGATATGGAAGATTGTTCAAGACAGAAGAAACACATAAGGAATTAGTAAGGTTTTGGCTTCATCAATCCAGGGGGAGATTGTTAGGACAAAGAGGATTGGTGAAACCACTTTTGTAAACCTTAGTCTAATTCACTTCTGTCATTTTGGCTAAGTATAGAAGTACTGAAGAGAAGACAAGAAACTGCTGATTAGAAGATATGAGAAGTGCTGAAGAAGCAGAAGTTCTGAAGTCCAAACCAGACAAGTTCACTTCAGAAGTACTGAAGACAAAACTACTCTTCAGTAGTTTGTCCTTCATCAGCACTTAGCATCAGATATTTCCCACCGCCTTTTTGCATCAGTAGTTTATTGTTTATTATTACTTTTTAGCTGTATTTGTTTCTTTCAATGTTGCAACTTGTGCAACTTGTTTCTGTTGTTTCTGTACTTGCTTTTTGAGCAAGATACATGCATGTAAACGTCTATAAATAGGAGGCTTCAACCTTCTATTTTAGACATTGATTTTAATAGAAAAATCCTTCAAACACTCTCATTGTTCTATTCCATTTCTGTATTTATTGTGAATCTGTCTAAGTATCTAATTCTCATTTACAGCTTAGATTCATAATAAATACTTTGTCATTTATTAGTTTCAAACATCAAGGGGGAGTAATAACTCTGCCTTAGTGTAAAAAAGTGTTGCTTTAACTTATAACATTCCGCTGTGCTTATAATCTAATTTACAAGGACTTGCTAAACACTTAAGTGTCAAGATAGCAAGTTCTTACTTAGCAAAAAGAGCAAACTGATCCAACAGGATTTTATTTTTATGATGTGTTTTACGAGTTTGAACAAGAAATCCAAAACACATGATGTGTTTTTGAGACAAAATGTGCAAGTCAAACACCTACCCCAAATAAAAAAAATTCCTTTTTTATACCCTCAACCAAACCTCTTTTATAAAACATAAGCAACAATGTGACACCCGGCATGTTTGGGTCAACATTTTATGAACACATAAGTCTACCATAGCGAAAAACGTTTATTAAACATACTTGACGGGGTCAGTCGAGTCGGAACACAGTCCGTATTGTCCAGGGTTCAATGATTCGGATGATCATTGGGTTAGTCACACACACACACACGTTACGAGTCCCGTTGTTGGTGAATTACATAAACTAGGTCATGTGTTATGCGTAGATTGATTCTTGTGGTAGATTATATGCAAATACGTGTTTAAATGATGTGTAGATAATCATCCGTTCTTAAATATGTTAAACATAGACTAAGGTTGCATGCTCGTATGTTAAGGTGCGTTAAAATGCGTTAAACACGACAAACTGGAAAACTAGGAAAAACATAAGTCCTAGTTCGACCACATCGAGTGGGTGAACCTGGAAATTAATCTTGGTTCGACCCTTAGCAAAGGGGCGAACCTGGAATGTGGAAATGAAAAAGTTTCATTCGACCAGAACATGCACATTCGACCCTGTGAAAGGGGCGAATGTGGGTACATTCGCCCAGGTGAAAGGGGCGAATGTGGACATAGTATAAATACCACACTTTGTCATTTTTCACCATTTCACGAACCCTAAACGCCTCTAAACACTCTCTAGCAACTTTAAACATTGGGGAAGGAGTTTTTGCCCTTGTTTTCTATAATCTAACCTACAAACATCTTCTACACAAAGATCTAAGGTGTGTTCTTCATTCTAAATCATTTTTAAAGCATTTCAATTTGTTTTCATTAAACCCCAAGAGTCCAGATCTGATTCAAACATGTTTTCATGGATAAAAACTTTCCTAATATCTTTCTAAACAAAACCTAGTCATAAACAATGAGTTTTCATACAAATTAACATGTGTTAATGGTGTTTTATGTGGTGTTATGTATGATTTGATGATTGATTGCTGTATAGATGTTATAACAATGATCTAGGACTATTATTGATGATGATTTATGATTGAGATAGGTTACAATTGATTATTGATGATGTTTTGCTCATTTTGGGGATTTTGGGTTAGATCTAGGGCTTGTTCATGATGATAGTGATAAGGATATGATTGGAGGTTTCTTGTTCATGATAATCTGAGTATATTGAGTTGATTATTGATTGATTTCAGAAAGCTTCCTAATTGGGTAAAGATTGCATGCGTTTGATGTGACATCTCCATAATTTGCTATTTCAGGTAACTTGTAAAACGAACGGGTTTCGGGATAAAATTGGTAGGGTTTTGTAGGAATATGTTAATGATAGTTGACTGCTGTGATTGGTGATGTTTCGTGATGTTTTCGGACCGTCTAGATGCGTTTTGGTGTGTTTTATGAAATGCTGATGCAAACGGGCGAACGTGGCTCTCATTCGACCCTTCGTGTGGACGAACGTGGCTCAAACGAGCGAACGTGGCCCAAACGGACGAACGTGGCTCAAACGGGCGAACGTGGCTCAAACGGGCGAACGTGGAACAAAACGTGACTCAAACGGGCGAACGTGGCTCAAACGGGCAAACGTGGAAATGGGAAAAACTACATTCGACCATCTGATGTCCGGAATGAGATTTTTGATGCAAACTAAGTGTTTTATGCTTGAAACTTATATGTTAACTTTATGTGCATGACTAATTGATGTAATGGGTCACCAACGGGATGTCGGGTCGGTCTGGGATGTCCGGTTAATGTTTAAACACACTTTAAACACATAGAGTCAAGATCTGGACAATCGGGGACTAGTTAGCCTTCGGGTTAGTAGTTATCAAACTTATGTAAACTCATTAATAGGTGGTTATTAGTCGGGAGCATCATATGCGAGTTGGATCTCTAGTTATCAAGAAGACACACTCTAAGGTGAGTTTCACGGCCCCACTCTTTTACTGGTTTTATGTTTTCGGGGGAGAAAACATGTTGTGTTCTTTGAACGGGTGTCAAATGTGTTTTCATAAAAGGCGTGTCAACTATGTTTTTGGGTATTCATGTATTCACTATGTTTTGGGAGTATTCATTACGGTTGGGAGTGTTCATTTGGGTTCAAGGTATTCATTTATGTTCAGTATTATATGGCCTATGTTGTGGCAGTTCGTTAGCCGCGATGCGGTAGTTCGTTAGCCCCTAAGTGGTAGTCCGTTAGCTATGATATGGTAGTTCGTTGACCATGGGATGGTAGTCCGTTAGCTATGATAAAGTAGTTCGTTGACCATGGGATGGTAGTTCGTTAACTACCGTGGGCGATGGTTCGTTTGGGAGGTTCGTTATGGAGTTCAAACGTTTAACGAGTGTCTTCATCGGTCGATTGTATCATGATAGTCTTTCAAAAGTTCGTGAAACGTTTTACTTAAAAACTTGTGAACTCACCAGCATTATTTGTTGACGTCTTTTAGCATGTTTGTCTCAGGTCGCTAAGGTAGCAGCTATCGATAGGCGCACGGAGTCTCACGGCGTCTATGACTCATTTGCATTTCATTTTGAGTATTTCAGACTTGAGTTTTACTTTTGGGTTGTAATAATACATTTTGCTTCCGCTTTGTTAGAACGGTTTTTGAGAACTTAATGGGCAAATTTACGTTGTTTTCATATCATTTAGTTGTCGTTTATTGTGACCGTTGTAACACCCCAACCGATGGCGGAATCATCGAGGTGTCACGTAGTAACGATTGTTCAAAAGCACATGGTACTAAAATGTAAATATATTATTGAATAATTTAAATTGTCTTACATGGATGAAATGGGAAAAATACATAAGTCTGAACAAAACATGAAATTTGAAATAAATTATTAAAAGCAAGCACTAAAATCCAATGCTATGGAACTAAGATCAAACTGCACCTGAAACATGTACAAAATAAGTTTTGTCAACATATGAAATGTTGGTGAGCATTCCTAGTTTTAATATATATAGTAAGTTGGAAAATGTTATACAATTCAAGTGCAAAGCTACAGTGCATTTATGTAAACTATGTATCATACAAATGAGCGAAATCAATCCTGTGACTGTATAAATGTACTAAAATGAACGGCGGTGTACTTATCCAATAAATGGATAATAACTTAACAATGACCACGGATTCTCCGATGAAAAAGGGGGAGAATCAACCTAGGCGGGTTGTCAATCCAATAGCGCTATCCAATGTTAAGGTCGGCTTGTACAATGTTAATGATTTCACTAAGTACAAATGTATTCTACATGTAATGTCTAAGCATAAAGCACGTTTGTAAGCAAGTGCACATAGTACTAGAATTGTATTGTAAAAATGTGAACTTGTATTTGTAATTTGTATAAGTGTACATGTAACACCCCAAAAATGAATAAAAGCAAAAAGGGGATAAGAAATACTCACTTTCGCCAAATGACTAAATGACTAAGCGAGCGTGAAAATGCGAGCAATCCAAAGATTCAACAACGAAACAAGTCCAATTTAGAAGAAAAGAAACCGAATAGGAAAAATATCAAGCTTCAATTCGCCAATTACAAGAGCTTATAATCAAAGCTTCAAATGTAGAAGTAATATACTCTAGAAGAAAGGTATGGGGGAGAGTTTAATTGAATTGAAACAATCGATTTAGAGGTGCAAAGTGTAATGGGTCATAGGTGGGTTTTTATACTAGTTTTGGATTCAATTAGGCTTTAAAATTGGTCAACACAATAAAGTAAGGTTTTAAGATGAATTGACTATTTGACTAGGACTTTGAGTAGGATTTTGATTGAAACTTTGACTAGGACTTTGACTGGGGCTTTCACTGTTTGACTGTCTCAGCGGACCGCGAAAGCTAAAAAAAATTTATTTTTCTAATTTAATCAATTTTAAGTTCTGGACTTGTTTCCTTCGGTTTATAAGTTGTTTTAGGACCGAAAATTAAGGGCTTTGAGTATCAAGGTCTGAAACATACGTGCTCGAGTGTAGATGTGAGTATAAAATGTGCATACTTTTACTTATAAAAATTATAAGTTTTATTAAATTGTGAATTTTGGTCCTATTAAAATACGAGGGTTAAAAATGAAAATTTTGAAATAGTTGAGGAACCAATTATGCATATTTATGAAAAGTGGAGGGTGCAGGTTGTCACAGTCTCCCCTAATTTAGAAAATTTCGTCCCGAAATTACTTTCTAGTGTATGTTTCCATGAAACAAAAGACATTTGTAAAAAGGCAAGTAGATTTTAAGAAATGCATCAGCCATGATTTGACAAAGTTTGAAGTAGTTGTTTAATACCCAAAATAAGAGTTTGAAAATCCTTAAAGTTTGACCCAAGGTTAGAGAATTAAGAGTTTATAATGAGCAAGGTTTGGGAAAAGTATGTAACTGGTGAGGGCAGGGCAGTGTTATAGTAGCTTCCCTTACTTTAGAGAAGTTTCTGACCGAACATTATTAAGGACATGTAACAGGATTTCGACTAACAGAGAGTGTAAGAGTATACAAAGTTTGTGTTTTCTGTGTGGATGGTTCAGAGAAAGACTCTAGGAAGTCGAATTGAAGCTCGTGTAAGAACATTCTTATCGAAAATGCTAGCTATTAGTCAACGATCTAATAAAGAGATAGTAATGGGTAGGTTCTTGGTCAGACTCCTAGTCCGCTCCCGCAGTATCGCTCGTGCTTATATATAGGGTGTACCGCAGCTAACCCACCACACTACTGATACTTTGGACTCGTACTGATTGTCTACCAATAGCCTAAGTAGAATCACACACCACCCCCATGTACCTGTAAATCCATGATTGCGTTCCGGACCGTAATCATCGATTTACCTTACACTAGGGTGCTATGCTTTTCCATAACACTAACATAAGTAATACAAGAAACAATGCGTGCAACCAAAATGTGTTAAGTAGTAGATACTGCTCAAGTATAAGATGCGGTTAGAGGTTCTTCCCCTTTCAGGTTCACCTTTTAACCGTAATGAGATTAATGTGTAAGTATAAGACATGATTAGGGGTTCTTCACCTTTCGGGTTCACCCTTAACCGGTAAATTTTTGTTCACATCATTGGGCTCTAAACAACCATATTGATAAACTCGGAGGATTACACCGTTCCCCTTGGGTTAGAGGAATACTCTGAACCGAGTCGTACATGGGAACTGGCTTAGATCTCATACGAGCTATCAATTAGTATGATCGTTGGTCATGATGATGAACAAAATAATGTAAAGTATAATAGGGTTTTGCTCACAACAAAAAAATATGCATACCAAATATGCGTTCATGTAAGTATATAAGCATAGCATAAAATTTCGATTGAAAGAATAGCATAACGTAAATCGAGTAAATCGCACAATTTGCACAAAATGAAAGTAAACGAGTTAAATTAATGCTCAAAACTAGTGTTGTAAGAATAACTACTAAATAACTAGTGCGAGAATAGTTGCGAATAACGCGTGAAAATAACTACCAACAAAAGAATAATACAAAAATAATAAGATAATGTATGAACGTAACTATAAATAAAATGGTGTAAAAAAATAATGAAATTTACTGTAAATGAAAGTGCGCAGAACAGACGTATAGTCTACTGGTATGAGGATAACTTTTTGGAAACCGAAGAATGTTTTAAGTTCAAAACAGGTTCACTTGAAAAGATTTCGTAGGTACACATTTTCACGTGTTTACGAGAAGTCGAGTTTGAAAAGTGTTATAAGGTATATTATTAGTTTTAAATTCCTCCCGAAAACATATATTGGATACGTTATATGAAAACATGCAGATTTACATTTGATTTGTAAAATATGCAATGCAAGTTTATAAAATGCAAGATAAAAACCATTTCATGAAGTGTGTGTATATCTAATGTGTTTCGAAAGACCAAGATTTAAAATGATGTGAAGGTTGTGAATGATCCCAGATGCCTTGACGAATTTTGGAAAATAAAATTTTCTGTATTTAAACATTTCTTTAACTTGTGGGTTGAAAAGTCAGAAATTTTTAATTGTTATGAAATGTTGAGAAAATCGAAGTGTTACCCGTTAAGACTGGGTAAACTTGAAACCTTTTAAGTTTTCAAACTTTTACGAAATTTATACATTGAAAGATCATTTATTTGCAGGATCGTTAAGACATCTTTTTGGGCTCATAGCGGGCTATTTGTTTCAAGGAACAAGGTGTATGAAAAGTATGTTCTAATTTGGCGAATAGGCTTTGTGAAAAGACTTATAGAATAAGTTGTCAAATTAATCGTTTCAGAGAGTAGTGTACTAGTGCATATCGTGTAGGAAGGCATTTATGTATGAGTTTAGTCTGACTATGAAGTTCTAACTAATGGTAGTTGGCTATGGCTTAGGAGACTGGGTGCAGCAATATTAGTATTAGGTATATGAGGATGTACTGTGACTTCGATCAAGTAAGTTTGTAAACATGAAGGTATAAAACAGGTTGAAATAATAAGTTTGGAAAAACCATGTTCATTTTTAATTGTATGATGACGCAACATTCCTAAAATCCAGATGTGATCAAAGTTAAACACAGAGTTAAAAACTCAAGTCGTGGGTAAAAATGTTTTAACGCAAAACGAGTAATACCTTATAGTGTAAGAATCATGAACATAAGTGAAATAGTGTAAGCTTTAATGCGATAATATATCGAACAAAAGTTTTAGTAATGATGATAAGGGATTCAAAAGCGAATGATCAATGAATAATGGCATATGAAACATCAAGTGATTAAATGGAATCTTCAAATGATAAACAAACATAAATATAAATGATATAAAACATTGGAATTGTTTCCATAGGAAACTTTAACCAACTCAAGTATTTGAAATTTCCTAGTGACTTGTGAGGGCGTACTTTAGACTATAAGTGAATGCTCATCCCAAGAGTTCCCAGGTAGGTATACGGGTCCCTCGTCTGATTGGGATTTATACGAAATACCATGCCTAGACAGGAAACTTAGGATACAGTCGTTCACCCTTCCAGATTGCACGTGCCCCACCACTAGTGAATTCCAAAACTTTAGCGAGATTAAAAACGAGATGCAAAAATAGATCCTTGAGATTTGGATTTCACTCCTAACTCAAAGATGTATTTCAAAATTGAAAACGATTGTGGAATGAAACAAATCACTAAGTTAAGGATATCACTCCCAGCTTAGTGGTTAAGTTCCTTTTTGAAAGAAATATTCTTTGAGGTGTGGATGTCACTCCTATCTCAAAGATATATTCCTAAGATAAATAACATATAGAGGAGTGAAACTAATCACCTAGGTATGGATGTCACTCCTAACTTGGTGATATTGTTTCGTTTGTGAAATACGAGTACCTTCTTCTTTAAACAACACACCGAAAGAATAACGAGAAAGAATCATAGCGAAAATATCTTGAAAGAAAATAATAGGATAAAGAGAAATAAACACGAGAGGACTTGTGAATGTAAGCTTGGTTATAGACTAGGCTAAAAGGCATTCTAATAACCTAATTCCCTATAACCATAGCTCTGATACCAATCTGTAACACCCCAACCGATGGCGGAATCATCGAGGTGTCACGTAGTGACGATTGTTCAAAAGCACATGGTACTAAAATGTAAATATATTATTGAATAATTTAAATTGTCTTACATGGATGAAATGGGAAAAATACATAAGTCTGAACAAAACATGAAATTTGAAATAAATTATTAAAAGCAAGCACTAAAATCCAATGCTATGGAACTAAGATCAAACTGCACCTGAAACATGTACAAAATAAGTTTTGTCAACATATGAAATGTTGGTGAGCATTCCTAGTTTTAATATATATAGTAAGTTGGAAAATGTTATACAATTCAAGTGCAAAGCTACAGTGCATTTATGTAAACTATGTATCATACAAATGAGCGAAATCAATCCTGTGACTGTATAAATGTACTAAAATGAACGGCGGTGTACTTATCCAATAAATGGATAATAACTTAACAATGACCACGGATTCTCCGATGAAAAAGGGGGAGGATCAACCTAGGCGGGTTGTCAATCCAATAGCGCTATTCAATGTTAAGGTCGGCTTGTACAATGTTAATGATTTCACTAAGTACAAATGTATTCTACATGTAATGTCTAAGCATAAAGCACGTTTGTAAGCAAGTGCACATAGTACTAGAATTGTATTGTAAAAATGTGAACTTGTATTTGTAATTTGTATAAGTGTACATGTAACACCTCAAAAATGAATAAAAGCAAAAAGGGGATAAGAAATACTCACTTTCGCCAAATGACTAAATGACTAAGCGAGCGTGAAAATGCGAGCAATCCAAAGATTCAACAACGAAACAAGTCCAATTTAGAAGAAAAGAAACCGAATAGGAAAAATATCAAGCTTCCAATTCGCCAATTACAAGAGCTTATAATCAAAGCTTCAAATGTAAAAGTAATATACTCTAGAAGAAAGGTATGGGGGAGAGTTTAATCGAATTGAAACAATCGATTTAGAGGTGCAAAGTGTAATGGGTCATAGGTGGGTTTTTATACTAGTTTTGGATTCAATTAGGCTTTAAAATTGGTCAACACAATAAAGTAAGGTTTTAAGATGAATTGACTATTTAACTAGGACTTTGACTAGGATTTTGACTGAGACTTTGACTAGGACTTTGACTAGGATTTTGACTGAGACTTTGACTAGGACTTTGACTGGGGCTTTCACTGTTTGACTGTCTCAGCGGACCGCGAAAGCTAAAAAAAATTTATTTTTCTAATTTAATCAATTTTAAGTTCTGGACTTGTTTCCTTCGGTTTATAAGTTGTTTTAGGACCGAAAATTAAGGGCTTTGAGTATCAAGGTCTGAAACATACGTGCTCGAGTGTATATGTGAGTATAAAACGTGCATACTTTTACTTATAAAAATTATAAGTTTTATTAAATTGTGAATTTTGGTCCTATTAAAATACAAGGGTTAAAAATGAAAATTTTGACATAGTTGAGGAACCAATTATGCACATTTATGAAAAGTGGAGGGTGCAGGTTGTCACAACCGTTGACTTGGATCCTGGTGTGTCACACGCCTCGCGGTAAAACCCCGCATGTGGAATTTGAGGGTGTGACACACAAAAACACATATAATGTGTTTAAAACAAAAAAACAAAAAAACATTAATACATGAGTAACAACCCAAACCAGAAAACACTTTATAACACATCGGTAAACACATGCCCCCCAAATCAGTAAAACCTCCAAATCAGCAACACCCCAAACTAGAAAAAACCTTATGACACATCGGTCAGACATCTTATTCTTCTTATCCGGCTCCGGCGACCTCTTCCTCTCCCCTACCATTTTGTGAGTTATAAAAGTTTAGAAATCCAAAATCAATGACCGAAAACACAATAACGAAAAGATTATAAAACACAACCACGCACCTCCGACCCCGATCTACATTCTCTCTTGAATACCGTTATTGAATCGCCCAAAAAAATAAATAAGAGATTTAGGTTTAAACAAAAAAAAATGATGAAAGAAGCAGACGATTTGGAGGTGGAAAGTAGGGGTGTTCAATGAATCGAATAACAAATTTTCGAATTATTCCAATCGAATTTCTCGAATTTTTATTATTTTTACCTGAATTCGTATTCGCTTAAAATCAATTTATTCGATTCGTATTCGATTCGAATAAGAAACTCAAATTCAAATCGAATTTGAATAAATTCGATTTAGTTCAAATTCACCATAAATAGTAAATTGTTTTACCTTTTGCTTTAAAACCAGTACAAACTCATTATTTTTAACATATAGAATACAAATCTACAAAATTGATAAACAATAATATGTCAAATACGAGAATAGTAAAAATAGTAGAGAGTATAGCTTGTTACAGTTTTGTGATGTATAAGGTATATATGTAAAATATGGTTATGGTAAAAGTTCTAGAGACTATGGGTTCTTAGAATTTGACGAAAATTTAGAAATTCTTTTTTCAATGTGTATATTTATGTATATAATAATCTGTATGTGTATATATATTAAAAAAATATACATTTGCAGTTTTTATTCGAATTTCAAATCGAATCGAATTTAAAATCATAAATTCATATTCGATTTACTGGACTCGAATTCAAGGATTGAATCGGATTCGAATTCTTAATAATCGAATCGAATTTTTGGTAATCGAATCGAACTAAGTTGAATTTTGAATTTTTCGAATTCGAATCGAATTCTGAACACCCCTAGCGGAAAGTCATAGAAAAAAATGAAGAATATATGACGAACTGATGTCTAACACTTCTTTGTGCTTTAACAATAATCTCCTATCCATAAAATTCATAGAAGTTTTCAATTGTGGTTGACTTTTGTTGAAGGAATTCCCCATAATTCCTCTCATTTATTTAGGTATGGTGGTTTATTTATTTAGAGTATTTATCAAAATCAAGTGTCTTTTACCTTTATACCTCACAACATACATTTAATTAATAATATTATACCACAATTTATAAGTTTGCCACACATTTAATCTCATTCATCCATCTATATGATCTAATGAACACAATTACTTCTCACCATTCTCACAAAACACACCTTTTGTTTTTAATAAATGAAAATTACTATCTTGCCCATCCAGAACCTATTATATAGTAGTATAGATAGATATAGATATAAGGTATGGATCCTAAGAGAACCAACCCCTATTTGAGAACTGGGAGAACCATTCTAGACCACGCATTTCTTATAAATGCATTTTTTTTCTTTGATTGCACGTTTTTATGCAAGAAAAAAATTGTTTTTTTTTTCATTTATACATATGTATATATAGTAATTATACATATGTGTATATTTCAATTATACACATGTGTATATTGAAATAAAAAAATCCTGCATAAAAAGCAGCGATTAAAGCAAAAAAAAATAAAAATAACAATAATAATTTTTTTGCCTTAGAGAAATGTGTGGTCTAGAACGGTTTTCTCAGTTCTCAATTTGGCCAAATGTTCTTAAATTAACTTTCCCATAGGGGAGGGTTATATTGAGAACGCTAAATATCGTGAGAACAAGTAAAAAATCAATCAAAATCAATTTTTTTAATACAAACCTCATTATAATCAAAATGCAACATTAATAAATGAATTTTCTTTCCAAATAACTCATCTTTTCTTGCAAAAACATTTTCAAAATAACTTTTTACACATATGTAAATGAAACAGTTTACACATGTATAAACAAGAAATTTACACATGTGTAAAAACAATTTATTTTTGTATATGCTTGAATTTATACGTGTAAATTATGTTTTTGAGATTGTATTTTAGTAATAAAGATAAGTGTAAAAAGAAATTTTGAATTTGAATGGTTTTAGATGTCGTTCTCACGGTTCGCACAAAATATATGTGTTCTCAAATTAACTTTCCTATATATATATATATATATATATATATATATATATATATATATATATATATATATATATATATATATTAGGGTTAGGATAATGTGGAAGCCCATCCTTATACGGTAAACTCTGGAAACTCTGACTTCCCAAAAAAAAATGAAAAAATAGAGCAAATAATATACATGATTTTAAGCATTTTGGGCCAAAGAAATTAAAAAAGCGCCGAGTACTTTTTTTTAAAAAAAAAATAAACTTTCAACTAACACATGTTAAGCGAAACTAACAAGTGTTAACCATGTGTTAAATATTTTTTCGATTTTTTTGGCCCAAAATGCTTAAAAAATGTATATTACATACCCTAAAATTTTCATAAAAATATAAGTCAGGAAGTTAGAGTTTCCAGAGTTTATCATATAACAAGGGTTTCCAATATAACCTTATACTATATATATATATATATGATAAGGATAATTTAGAAACTCCCTTGAGTTGGAGAAACTCAAGAAACCCAATTGTGGCCATTGATCAACACTCATCAATGGTTGAGATTAGAGCAGCTATATTATATTAATAAACTATATGTCGTTTTTATTTGTTTGATGTAAAAGGGTAATTTAGGAAAATTACAATACCATAAAAGTCTCCATCATTGCATAGAGTTGTAAAAGCAAGTTGTCCTTTTTGTTTCTCTCACATACTTCTCCCTTCTTTTCACACTTACCCACATTTCTCTTTCCTACTTTCTCTTTCTCACACACATGATTATTAAAAAGATAATTAATTTTATTAATTCATACCACAAGTTGTATGTTTTATTAATTTTATTAATTCATACCACAACTTGTAATATGTAACTGCAGAAAATATGTTACATATAAAAGGGTGCAAAAATCGACGAATGTAACTGCAGAAAAAATATGTTACATATAATAGATATATAACTAGTGAAATGTTACATATGTAACTCATATGTTACAAAATAATTTACATACGTTATTAGAAAAAATCGGACAAAAACGTAACTGCATGTAACATTACTAAAACACAGTTGCAAATATGTTACATAAAAACCCGATTACATGTGGGTTCTTGTTACAAAATATGTCAAATAAAAAATGTACAATCTCTAATACAATTGGTACAAGTCATTATACCAAAATGGAGGTATGATGATGATGATGATAATAAAAAAGAAAAAAAAAATCCAATAACTATGTCTAATCCTTCTCCATCCCATCTTCAATGACAACCCCACCTACAAAAAAAAAAAAAAAAAAAAAAAAAAACAAATAATCATTTTAAAATAGCAAACAACTTGAAAATCACGTACAGCTACTGGTTTCAAATACAAAATAACTCAAAAGTCAAAGATCAAAAGATCTAAATCCATCTTTTTTTTTAACACAAGATTCTTAAAAGGCCACTAAAAAAATAAACGTTAAAAAACAAGTATATTATCAAATCCCATTAAATATAAATTATAAAAAATGTCTTGTCAAGATTTCTTGAATAATAATAATAATTCCAACCCAGATTCTTTGATTCTTGATCTTTTGATAATAAAATTATAAAAATTAACCAAACAGCCTTAATTCTACTTTAAACTGTATTAATAATAATAATAGTGAACTTCGTCGGTTGAAAGAATATGGAATATAAATTTGCAAATGTCGTATTTTCAGGTTTGGAGTTAAAAATAAATTAAAAAGAATCATGAAATACTATAACACAAACACAAAGGATCCATCTGAAATGAAAAAAAAAACAAAACTTAGATCTTTTACAACCTACTTTAGAAGCCATAAGTGAACAAAGCAAGCAACCTCCTAAACCACCGTCGACCACCGCCCATCACCACCACCTCCTATCTCCACAGCCACGAAACCACCACCATCCAGAACCCTACACCTTCGAAAAACACAACACGTTCAGATCCCACCTCACCCCCTTCAGATCTGTTGACGGTTAAGGCGTTGAAGGTGATACAGAAGGTGGTCGTCGTCTTTCTTCCTGAGCTGAAGAACCACCACCGCCGCATCATTCAGATAAGAGAGAGAGAGAGAGGAGTGTGTGTGAGAGAGACAGAAAGTAGTGTGTGTGTGTGTGTCTGAGAGAGAGAGTGAGAGAGAGAGAGAGAGGGGGGGAGGAGTGTGTGTGAGATAGACACTAGTATGTGTGTGTGATGTTTATTTAAATAGTTGGCCAGACAAAAAAGATGGGTACAAGTTACCATCTTGCCCTTTTGCTAAAAGGATGAGAAGGAAGATGTGGAATCTTGGTGACCATTAGATGGGTTTCAATTGTTTCTCCAACTCAACCAAGTTTCTTAAGGATACATAGCCTATATATATATTGTTACAAGTTACCTAAATTATAATTTACGCTTTAATTTAAACGAGCCAATGAGCAAGCCACAAGTCGAACTTTCCTTCGCTTGGGCTCGGCTCGGTTACAAACCGAACCGAGCTCGTTCACAGTTGAGCTTTTTTCAAGCACACTTCGGGTGAGACGCGAGCTTTTTGAACAACCCTAGTGCCTTAGTTGTTTTAATAAAGTTAAACAAAAATTACAGAATCGATATATAATTATGAAAATGTAAATGTCTATAAAATATAAACAGCTTATTTAAATAAGTATTAATTCTATTTATTCGAGTTCTTTTACCACTATATGCAAAATGGAAATGAAAATGTCTACAAAATGTACAATGTGGTGGAAGGATTTGTTTTTCACTTTTATAGTGTGGCACTCACAACTTTCCATAAGGTGGCATATTAGAACGCACAAAGCAACCACTGAACAAATAAATAACATATTAACAAAAGAAAAGATGTCAACATGACCACAGTCGCGACTAAGACCACAAAACAAGATACAATGATGATAATGATGGGAGCTCGATTAGAGTGACGAAATTGGGAAGCTAGTGGAGATGAAGTCTAAGCTTTAGTCAGTGATGAAGTAAGGAGCACCGAAAGCAAGAATGTCAACGAGGTAAGGGGGTGTGAAGTTGGAAGAAGTCGTGAGGGAAACTGTGGACCAATGATAAGTGGCATAGAATAATCGAATTTAGAATTAGAGCGAATAGATCCATGGTAAAGAAGATTAAAAGAACCATTGTGTTTCTCTCTTTATAGCATATTTGTAAATTTCTAGACACATTCGATGTGATAGAAGAGTGTTTAAATCACATATCACTGGAAGATTAAAATCGCCTTTGTGTTTCTCTCTTATTAGTGACATCAACGTGTTAGTGTTCGTGTTGATTATATTATAAGAACATACCTGATTAGCCAGTAACCGCATATAAGGAAGACATCATGATCTACAGGATGATCGGGTTCCCGTTTAGGGTGTACAGTAATGATGGCTAAGGATATCAAGGATCTCGGCTTATAGGGAGGAGAGGGGGACGAATTAGGTTATGAGTATTGGTGTTTCATTAGTCTTTAATCTCTTCTAATAATCTCTATATATACATTCAAGGGGAAACCATATTTTATGGTTTAGTAAGGGTAATTACATCTATCACATAAGAGTGGAAAGAGTGGGGCGGGAGAAGAGGGCGGGAAGTTGCTCCACAGGCGGGAACACCGCCCCCTGTGGGCGTGGAGGGGTGGGCGGGGGGGGAGGGGGGATGCCATGTGTCTTCATTTGATTAGCCAATTTTTTTTAACTTTAACATAATATAATATTATTCCTTTCACCCTCTTCCCCCCCCCCCCCCCCCACATGGGTCCCACAAATGCCACATGACGCTTCACCCTCTCTTTCCCCCCCCCCCCCCCCTCCCTGTAGTCTAAAGACCAATTAAAATAATAGGGGTATTTAGGTCATTGATTATTTATTAGATAAATGATTATAAAGGCCATTTAATTAGAATATATAAATATATTCTTACAGTTTGTTTATGTCATTTCTTTGATATTCTAAATGAACGGTTAATTATGAACACAAACGAACACCAATTTAGAGTAAATACCGTATCTAAAATCATGATGTAAGAACCATCACCATTACTTATAAGATAATTTATACATTAGATCGAGTTGGGTGACAAGTCAAAATGGATTCTGAGCAAAAATGAGTTCGAATCAAAAGAAGTAAACATTAGTCAAAAGAAATGAATATGAACACACCTCAAATAAATGAACATGAGTACAAGTCTTATTATATTCGTTTACGTTCATTTATATTTATTTATTTATGTTTGTATATATATTTAGTCTATTCATGTCAAAACATGATATCAAACTAATACTTCTTTGTTAAACCCATACCAAAAGTGTTTACACCCAAGAAATATTAAAACAAGATATAAACTATTACAACTCTCTACCTCAACCCTCTTAGATCAACAGATCTCTATCATCTACAAAACTGAACAGGATCTACACAACACTAAAATCAGGAACAAGATGTTCACTGATCATATAAACCCTAATCTAGATGAACAATGGAAAGGACTAAGTAAAATACAAAGAGAACAAATTGTGATCGAAAGAAAAGATGTCTCGAATAATAATCAGAGAGAGACAACAAAGTTATTTATATCCCAGCTGTCTCATACGTCAGCTCGGGATCCGTGTGAAGAGAATCGTAGCTGTCCACAAGAAGCATAAATTGATCTAGACCGTTCAATTATAGCAACACATGTGATGGGCCATCTGACTTTGTGTAAATAATAAGCCCACTTTTTATTTATAAATGAGCTTATCTAAAGGATTATTATAAATCAATAATGATGGCCCATGCTTGAAGTAAAGCCCAACGAACATCTTAGCATCAGCCAATGTATCATCCTTAGCCCAAATCAGAGTGCGGCATGTCAGAGCCCAGCAAACCTTCTTGTCAGATTTTAGTGCATCCTTTAACGACCTTCAATCTCCAAACTATCATCCTGCAAAATGACTTATGCAAAATGTTCAAACACAAATTATCAAAACTCATAAAGCCTAATCTTTTTGGTTATAAATTGAAGTTACAAACCATTCTTTCAACCCCCCCCCCCCCCCCACACACACACACACAATTTAATAACCAAAAGGATCTTGCATGTGCAAAAGTCTACACATCTCTTCATGACCACTAACACCAAGCCATTTTGTCATGACATCAGCTACTTGTTGTTCTGAACCAATTTTAAGAGTTTGAATGAAACCTTTAGTAATTAAATCTCTAAGAAAAAATAGATCCAACTCAAAATGTTTTATTTTGTCGAAAAATGCAGGATTTGCAGCTATGGACAAAGCAGCACTATTATCACAAAAAATTTTAACAGGTAACTTCACCTCAATTTGCAGTTCAGACAAAAGATTCTTAAGCCATAATACCTCACATGCTGCACTACACATAGCCCTAAATTCTGCCTCTGCAGATGACCTAGCAATAGTAGATTGTTTCTTACTTTTCCAAGAAACAAGAGAGTCACCTAGAAATATTCAGAAACCTGTAACAGATTTCCTGGTGACAGTACATTTTGCCCAGTCAGAATCTGAATAGGCAACAAGGTCAAAGTTTGCACTTTTCTTAAATGAAATTCCTTTACTAAGAGCCATTTTCAGGTATCTTAACAACCTTAATGAAATTTTTAAATGACCTTCTGTAGGACTGTGCATAAACTGGCTTAGATAATGTACAGCATAGGATATATCTGGTCTAGTATGAGACAGATATATTAATTTTCCTATTAACTGCTGATACCCAGTTATGTTAGTCAACTTATCAGAATTGTCATTACAAGTATTAGTTAAGATATGATTAGGCTCCAATGGACTTTTAAGTGGTTTGCATGCTAACATACCATACTCACTTAATAAGTCTAAACAGTATTTCCTTTGAGACAAACATATATCATCTCTCAAAGAAACTACTTCAAGACCAAGAAAGTACTTCAATTCTCCCAGATCTTTAATCATGAATTTCTCTTTAAGACACAACTTGACCTCATTAATTTCCTATACACTATCACCAGTTAACACAATGTCATCCACATAAACAAGTAACAACACAGTAGATGACTTAGAAATTCAAACAAATAATGAGTAATCACATCTACTTTGTAAGAAACCAAGACTACACAAAACACTCACGAGTTTTTCATTCCACATCCTTGGGGCCTGTTTAAGCCCATATAGAGATTTATTTAATTTACAAACTTTAGTTTCATGTTCAGAAAAATAGCCTCCAGGCAGAGTCATATAAACATCCTCATTCAGATCTCCATACAGGAAAGCATTATTGATATCTAACTGAAACATTTTCCAACCATTCTGAACAGCAATAGACATAACCGTTTTGATTGTAACAAACTTAACAACTGGAGAAAATGTTTCATTAAAATCAACACCTTCCTTTTGACTATAACCCTTAGCTACAAGCCTAGCCTTGAACCTCTCTATCTCACCACTAGACTTATATTTGATCTTGTAAATCCATTTACAACCTACAACACTCCTACCTTTACGAAGATCAACTAAAGTCCAGGTATTATTCCTGTTCAAGGCCTCTATTTCATCATTCATTGCACTAATCCAGTTAGGATCAAGTGTAGCTTGCTTGTAGTTTCTAGGTTCAACATTTTTAAATGAATTTATCTTTTGATACAAATCAAAAAAACAACAGAATCATCAACTTTGTCATATGTTTCCTTAAGTTCATCCTAAACATCACTAGCTGGCTTAGAAAACACATGACCCATATAGAGATCCTCACTAATTGAGTTAAGGATCTAGGTTAAAACAATTGAATTGTATATATCCCATTTTCTAGCAAGTATATCATCAGTTTGAGATTTGATACAAGTTTTATATATAAAATCCCATTTGTTCTTAACTTGAAGAGCTAGTGTCAAAGCATTTGACCAAACAGAATAGTTTTCTGAACCTTTAAGTTTAATGGTTACAATAGTCAAATTGCTAGAATCAGATGAATGCAAATAAAGAGGATCACTAGCATCAAGTTTACTAACAAATGTTTCATTACTAGCATTAACAAGTGGTCCACCACCACCACCAGCAGGGCCATCCCCACCAGCAGCAGCAGGATCCACGTTATCAGCCATAATGAAACCAAATCACAATTACTATAACTTTAGTAACAACAACACAAGTAACCCTACAATCAGTCAATCAGATTCACACAAGCAATCAATAATCACAAGCAAGAACAACCAAGAAATCAAATCAACAGAACCCTAGACACAGGTGAAGCTGAGCTAGTGATCCAGATCCTCTTAGGGGCCCCACCGCAGGTCTTAACTCAGGAGCATCTAGACCTGATACGACCTAACAAACAGATACAATTACTGACAATAATGAGCCAACTCCGGTCCACCTAACCCGGACAATGCTCCTAGACACACAATTAACAAAAAACAAGAATGGAACGATCTCACCAAGGGGTTTTCACAAGTTAGGGTTCTCCAACAAACTCGTAGTGTTTAACCTTCACTTAGGGTTAAACACCAGAGAGCAAAGAAGATACAGCCTCCTTAGATCCCAAGTTATAAATAACACCAAACAGATCAAACAGATCTGTCAACAAAACCACTAGATCTTCAGTGTTCGCACAACGGAATACCCAGATCCAAACAAGAACAAGGATGATCAATAAGATCGAATCATCCAATATCAAGAACCCTAAATATACAACCTAAGTCTCTGATACCATGTTAAAAACATGATATCGAACTAATACTTCTTTATTAAACCCAAACCAAAAGTGTTTACACCCAAGAAATACTAAAACAAGATACAAACTATCACAACTCTCTACCTCAACCCTCTCAGATCAACAGATCTCTATCATCTACAAAACTGAATAGGATCTACACAACACTATGATCAGGAACAAGATGTTCACTAGTCATATAAGCCCTAATCTAGATGAACAATGGAAAGGACGAAGTAAAATACAGAGAGAACAAATTGTGATCAAAAGAAAAGGTGTCTCGAATAGTAATCAGAGAGAGACAACAAAGCTATTTATATTCCAGCTGTCTCATACAGCACGGGATCCGTGTGAAGAGAATCATAGCCATCCACAAGAAGCACAAATTGATCTAGACAGTTCACTTATAACAAACATATGATGGGCCATCTGACTTTCTGTAAATAATAAGGCCACTCTTATTTATAAATGGGCTTATCTAAAGGATTATTATAAATCAATAATGATGGCCCATTCTTGAAGTAAATCCCAACGAACACCTCAACATTAGCCCAATGTATCATCTTTAGCCCAAATCAGAGTGCAGCATGTCAGAGCCCAGCAAACCTTCTTGTCAGATTTTAGTGCATCCTTTAACGACCTTCAATCTCCAAACTATCATCCTGCAAAATGACTTATGCAAAATGTTCAAACACAATCTATCAAAACTCATAAAGCCTAATCCTAATTACAAACCATCTTTTCAACAATTAATAATTTAGGTCCATGACTTTTTAGTCTAATTTCTTAAAGTATAACCTTATTTCTTAGTATTTGACCATTTGGGTTGTGGACCTGTGGTAAGTAGCTTTTGCTACTTTGGAGATGCCTTAGGTTCGATCCCATGGTGGGTGTAGTATAGATTTGGTGTAATTTAGGAGACTAACATATATTTGGTGTTGAAAAAAATCTTAGCCTTTTGTATCATTGGCTTATTACTTGATGTTACTATCTTAGCCCATTCTTTGACCTTTAGGTTTAGCCGCATGCCCTCATGTGTCATGAGTTCTTATATGGATAGTGTCCTAAGTCTTAATAACACCTATAATTCAGATTAGGAAAAGTACTTGCAATTCTTATGAGTCACAAGTCTTCATAGCACTTACAAGTCAGATTCACATGTTGTTGCTAATCGAATAATATTGTACTAGTAGAATCGACTTAATCACAAGCTTTCATATTTTCTACACATCCTGGTTATTTGAACCCGAATTTATCACACTCGACATCTTGCTCTTACATCATGGTTCTTACAATCTCATGTCATGTATATTGTGAAACAATGAGGTAAGTCGCAACTTTGTGGTGGTTCTATATGAAAACATGGTGGATAGTATATAAAACATTTTAATTTTAATTAATAGTTATTATTAATATGAGGTCAAAGGTTTGAGTCCAGTGGTAGACACTGATGTAGATTAATGATTAGGATTATAGACGGTGTGTGTTAGGCGTTAAAAAAACCTTTTTTTCATTTTTGTTTAATAAGATATATTTGGTTTGTTTAGAATAATCAATTGTTAACTTTTTATAACTTTTGCCCAGTTTCGTAGTGTTTGAATATATAAAAATTAACATAGAACTTAATGAATTTAAAAAAGCTAGAGATTCAATAAATTGGATATACAAGTTACAACAACATAAAATGTTTATATAGTTACTAGACTATTGCCCGTGTGGGCACGCGGTTCAACAACTAACAATTATTTAGAGCGGTAAAATCTATAAACAAAATATAGTAGAAATATTTTATTAAAATTTAAAAGCAAGAAATACACATTTTATTCAAAGATCACTAAATATTTCCTTATACACCACATTTTTTGTTTTAATCTTGACATTCCCATCACCATTTAGTATAAGTAATTTCACTCCTCCTCTGCTTTTAACTCTTGACAATGCAACATAAAGTTGGCCATGTGAGAATACGGGGTCTCTTAAATACAATCCAACCTTCGATAGAGACTATCATTGGCTTTTATTGGTGGTCATTGCGAAACATACGGATACTGGGAATTGACGCCTTTGGAACTTCACTAGAATCTTGTTATTAGATGGTATTTGAGAAGTATTATCTAGTAAAAAATAAAAAGTAGTGAAAAATATTTCTGATAAAATATTAAAAGTAAGACACCGTTTGAGTCAGATCATTCAAAATTCGAATTAAATGTTATAATTAAGTCTAATTGTTACCAATATAGATATTAAATTATGAAATTATATAGTTAAATAGAACATTTAATATTTGAATATTTATAAAGTTTAACTGAAATCTATCAATTCAAATTTTGTATTCAAGATTTGAATTTTAACTTGTAACTAATTTAAGAAATTTATAACTAAAGCTATTATTTATTAAATTTCAAATTTTGTTAAATTTAAAATATATTAGGAATCTCTAGTTATAATATCTCTATTTTAATGATCATAGTAGGATTAATTGTTACAATTATGAATTTAAATTCAAAGTTTGAAAATTTTTAAAATATTCAGATAATTCAAAATTTGAATTAAATGTTATAACTAAGTCTTATTGTTACCACTATTATCTAAAATTTAGATTTTTATAATGTTAAAAAAATTTAAAAATTAAAATTATAGATATCAAAATATGAAATTATATACTTAAATAGAACATTTAATATTTGAATATTTATAAAGTTTAATTGAAATCTATCAATTCAAATTCTAGTAATCAAAATTCGAAAGATTCAAATCATTCAAAAATTTGAATTAAATATTTTAAATGTATTAATTAAATCTAAATCTAAATGTTACCATAAATCTTACATTCATATTTTTCAGATTAAATATTTAAATAAAACATTTAGTATTCAAATATTTTTAAAGTTTAACGAAAATCTATAATTTCAAATTATAGTATTTAAAATATTAATTTTTACTTGTAATTAATTTGAGAAAGTTACAACCAAAATTATTAATTGTTATATTTTAAATGTATTAGGAAATCATAATTTAAAGATAATAAATAGGTGTAATGGTTACCATTATTAACTTTAATTAAAAATTTTGATTTTTTTAAAAGATTAAGTCATTCAAAATGTGTAATTAAAAGGATAATTAGTATGTGTAATTTTTACCATTATTAAACAAAATTTGAATTTTGTCTAATTCGAATTAATATTTTTCGAATTTTAATTTGAAATTTGCAATTGATAATTCATTATAATCATATTAACGAAAATAATATGCAAACATACTTTATTTACCAAAAATAAATATACAAAATTGATTATATATAAGGTAAATCAGGCGTATTAATTTTTTTATAAAAATTCAAATTTAAATTTCTTTATAAAACGGTTATGTATATATATATATATATATATGATTAATAATTAATAATAACTCGATTATGTTTAAAGGTTATTAATCAAATTGAAATCATAATTATTAAAATTAGATGTTTCCAAAATTGTGCAAATCATGATAAATGCTAATTATAACCTAAAAATAGTAATTTGACAAATCAAAGAATAACCATTTATTTGTCTCTTTAACTGTAGGCGACTTTAAAAAATGGATGTTTTTTTAATTTTAATTTTTGAATGTATAAAAATAATTTAATTCTGATGAAAATGTTAAAGTCTAAAATCTACCAAAAATAGTTTGACAGTTACAATTAGAGTGATTGTAATTTACATAAAAAATCGTTACTTTGACTTTTCTATTAATGATGTACGAAAAACTTACTATGTTTTCAAACATACTAATTAATCTTATTCAACAATGATAAATCACAAATCACAAATCTAGACATATAAAAGTCAAACATTGTCATACTTTGACATAAAGACTTAAAGATTTAAATTTTTTTATCAAATTGTGTAATAAATATAGTTTTGACTACTAATAACTGTTTATATGGTCAAATCTTTGAATTTAGAATGGGCGTAAATATAGTTAATATATAATTATTTTACCAAAATTTAGGTTTTGATTAATATACAAAACATAATTTTGAAAAAAGAAATCAGGGATCATTATAAATAAGATTTGAACAATATAGAAAAGTAACTTAGGAAATTGAACAATTAATGAACAAAATAATAAGGAGAAGGAAAACTTACAAACGATTGAGTGGTGTGCCTACAACAATTGATTTTGTTTCAAGAAAGACCCATCACTTTTGCGTTTAAGGCAGATTGGAAGAACGATCTAGTTTCAAAAGAAAAAGATATAGTAGATTAATCGTCAAGATCATAAAATTAGATGTATCAAACACACATAATACAGCTAAATCGAAAGTTTTAAATCATACCATAAAATTATATCCACATTAAATAATATCATTCAATTCCATATCCCCATAAATCGGAAGTTTTAAATCATTCATAAAAATAAAAGCTTGAAAATAGGAAAGATTATAGATTCTTTTAAAAAAATTTAAACCACTTTCTGATTTGGACATGATGCAATCGGGTGCACCCACATCCGAGATCCATGATCCATCCAATCAACAACCAAACTAAAGAGTTTCACTAAAAAACATTCTCTCAAGCATATGAAAATCCGAATTATATTAAATCCTCAAGAACAAATAAGAACAATTGATGAAAATTCTTGAACTCTTTAAACAATCTTAGCCGAATAAGAACTTATGAACATAAACGAAAAAATCATTGTAGTAATTACAAAAACAGAGCATATATATGAAATCATTGTAGCGTAAAACGAAAAACTTATTAAACATACACTGAATTACACAATACATACAGATTGATACCAAACCAATGAATCCACAATACATAAAACTAAAACTATAGACTAACTAAATATAAACAATAATACACAATACATCAAAATTGAAAACTTAATCAATGATACAGATTCATACACATTCATAAACAATACATACAGACTGATACATAAATCAATGAATCGAGAAATACAAAAAACTGAAAAACTTATTCAATCAAACACATTCACACCTACATCAATCATACATATTCATACCTAAATCAATGAATCCATAATACATAAAACTAAAACTAAAGACTAACTAAACATAAACAATAATACACAATACATCAAAACTGAAAACTTAATCAATGATACAGATTCATACACATTCATAAACAATACATACAGACTGATACATAAATCAATGAATCGAGAAATACACAAAACTGAAAACTTAATCAGTCATACACATTGATACCTAAATCAATCATACACATTCATACCTAAATCAATCACACAGATAAATACAGATTCAAACCTAAGTATTAAAATCAGTATGAAAAAGAAAAAAACATGAACCCTAAAACTGACTATTTAATACTAAAATCCAAACTTACATAGACTGAAACACTAAAAGATCAAGAAATCTTACCATTTTCAAATGCTCAGGAGCTGTGAAAACTGTGTTCTTATGTTCATAGATTCTTGATCACTGTCAAATTTGAAAACAAAACCAGATTCAATTAGACCTAAACATGAACCCTAAAACTAAAAAATTATTAAACCTAAACAATAATACACGAAAAATCAAAGACACGAAAACATTAATCGCCCACGAAAGATTAAGATATAATCATATCAGGAAAAAAACGAAAACAAAAAACAGAGTAACGTGATAAATGAACAACGATAACATTACAGAAGAATGGAAGAGATGATACCTTGAAGGAGAGGAGACGAAGGAGACGCTTTGTTGTTTGATTTGGTTTAGGGTTTGAAAGTGAATAGAAAATCGGTTTTGTATAATTGAGGAGAAGGTTTAGGAAAGTTAATCATATTCAATGATTCTTGACCAAAAATAAATGAGAATGTTTTTTTATTTTTAGAAAAAACAAAAATTTATAAATTACATGGTTGTGCCATGTGGCACAGTATGGGAGGAGGGAGAATTGAACATGCAATGTGGGAGGGACAAGTGTCACAATTGAGTTTTGTTTATTATATGTACTAGATCTTTGCCCGCGTTACACGCGGTTCACCAACGTACAATTATTTTGAGGGGTAAAGCATATAAAAAATGTAGCAGAAATATTTTATGAAGATTTAAAAGAAACCAATACACATTGTATTCAAATATCACTAAATATTTCTTTATACACCACATCTTTAGACACATTGAAACGGTGTGAAGATTCAATGGAGTCGCAGTTAAATACTCCACTTGGTGGTACATTTTGTATTCCATCATTTGTAGGATTATTGACCTTGCATCTCTTGGCATCTAGTTGTAATTTTCTAAATTTGCGACACTCGACCGCATTCTTAATTTTTTCTTCATTCGAGAGAACTGTGAAGAAAAATTAATTACTTGCATAATACCATTAGCATATAAATAAAGATGTAAAATATATGAAATTCGATTACCGTTAGATATATTAAATAACAGTGTTCCTTTGTCATTACCTTAAAAAAAACCATAAGTTAAATGAAAAAACACAAGTAATATAAAATGGAAATCAAAATTAATTTAGCTTAAAATGTTGCTATAATTAATTTAGATTAAAATGTTGCTATAATTAAAAATTCGAATTTTTTTTATTTAAATTATAGACGATTTTTAAAATGTATAGGTATAAAATGTAAAGATTTCAATATACCTAAAATAAACTTAAACATATATAATCCATAGATTTTTAAGTTGTAGAGGTATATTTTTTAAATATAATTTATTGTTTGTTAGTATCTATTGACTAAAAAAAGTCAAACCGTGTCAAACAATTAAGGTGGTTAAAGAAGTCAAACATTGCTAAAAGTATCAAAAAAAAATAATTAACTAAAATGTTAAATTTATAAACCAAAAAACTACAAATTAATGTTTAAAAAAAAATATTGAATGGTTAATTTCAATCTTTCAATGTTTTAAATTTACCAAAAAACAGGTTGATTGTTTATTTCTAAAATTTGAATGTTTCTTTCTAAAATTTAAAGATGGCAATCTACCAAATTTATTTTAATTGTTTGTTAAATTTGTTTGATTGGGTTTAGTAATTGTTATTTTTTATGTTGAAAAAAAAAATTAAAATATTACAGTTAATAAAAACTCAGAAATTGTTAGAAGTAAAAAAACTGAATCTGTTTTGCATTCAAAGATTGTGTTTGAATTTTAAAAAACAAAGTCAAACCTTGATTCTTTATTTGCTAAAATTGCACGATTTCAATTTACCAAAAATTTACTTTTGATTGTTTGTCAAGTATAGTTTGTAAAACATAAAATATTATTCCATAATTAAAAAAATGGCATTAATAAGAAATTAATATGAATTTTAAAAAAAAAAAGTCAAACCATATATTAACCGAAAAAAACAATTATTGTTTTCAAAAGGAAATTTTTTAAAAAAATCACAGATGGTTGTGTACAACATAAATTATTTCCATAATTACAAACATTGACATTAATAAGAAATTAATATAATTTTTAAAAAAGTCAAACCATTTACTAACCGAAAATAAGAATTAATGTTTTATCAATAATATTAAATATCACGGTTGGTTGTTAAAAATTAAATTATTTCCATAATTACAAAAACTGTTATTAATAAGAGATTACAATGAATTTTTAAGTAAAGTCAAACTATTTACTAAAAAAATAACATTATTGTTTTAAAAACAGTTTTTTTTTAAAAGAAACCCTTATCAACTATGTTTACTATCTTAGTTCCTAAACAACAAAATAACATTAATATATACCACTAATATCCATAACATAATATGCAAAATATAGTGTTTTTAACTAATAAGAATAACCCAAAATATTAGTGATTCTAAACATAAAAAACCCCAAAATTCACGAATTACCACATGAGTAGTAAACGTGCAAAAGTTGGTCAGTACAAACCACAAACCATTTTAGTCAAAAGTTACCCACCAAAAGTTTTCATCCTACCAATAACGTAATAAACTAAACCACCTAATTACCGTCACCTCTAACCACATTAGAAAGCCTGAACAAACCTTGTTTTTTGAAAAACATAAACCTTAAAACATCAATTGAACAAAAAAAATCCCTAAATCATAAACCCCTAAACTGAAACCTAAAAGCATAATAATCCATTCGTAGCTTTCTTAAAACATCAATTTAACCATAAATCGTAACCTTAAACATTAAACATAATTCGAAATCTAACACTTAAACCACTAATCAGTCTTAATAAATCAAACCTTAAAGAGAAGATGAAGCATTTTATTGATTTTTATTTTTAAATGCGTATTTAATATTATTGACCGATTTTGACCAAAGTAATTAATGATTTTTGATTTAAAAAAAAACTAAAATGCTTATAAATTATGATTGAGCAAGGTTTTAGGAAAGTTAATAATAATATTAGTAAATGATTTTGACCAAAAGTAATTGAATGATTATTGATTTAAAAAAAGAGAAAATTTTATTAATTCTCACAAAGTGCCATGTGGCTAAATCATAACAATCCATTCGTAGGTTTTTTTAAACATCAATTTAACCCTAAACCGAAACCTAAAACATTAACCCTAATGCGAAACCTAACACATAAACATTAGTCTTATCAGTCGAACACTAATCACTCATTAACCCTAATCAGTCTTAATAATAATCCATCAAAAAATAAAGAACAATCAATCAAAACTTAATCTTATCAGTCGAACCCTAAAAACCCCTAAATCGAAAGCTAAAATATAAACCCTAAAACATCAATACAAAATCAAAACAATTAACATGACTGAACAATAATAAATAAAAAAACAAGAACAATCAGTAAAACCAAGAACATCAATACAAAATCAAGTATATAAATAATTGAAATCAGTCAAAACAGAGACAACATACCTTAATCGACAAAGAAATCTGGAAAAAACACGAAAAAAATAAAGAGAAAACATTGACATGAAGAACGATTTGATTAATAAAGAATGGAAGAGATAAAACCTTGGATTGAAGATGAAGAACACGGTAAAAGAATGGTTGATTCGAACGATCGCCTGATTAGGGTTTGTGGAAATGGAGAGGATGATGACACGAATTTGAGATACAGGTTATGTTCCATCTGATTATTTAATCATCTAAATTTTGTAAGGGAAGAAAGCTTTGTAAAGGAAGAGTATAAGGGAAGAATTCTTTTAAAATTAGGAAAGTTAATAATTGTGATAAATGAGAATTGTCTCCTCCAAAACATGAACCCTAAAACTAAAAAATTATTAAACCTAAACAATAATACACGAAAAATCAAAGACACAAAAACATTAATCGCCCACGAAAGATTAAGATATAATCATATCAGGAAAAAAACGAAAACAAAAAACAGAGTAACGTGATAAATGAACAACGATAACATTACAGAAGAATGGAAGAGATGATACCTTGAAGGAGAGGAGACGAAGGAGACGCTTTGTTGTTTGATTTGGTTTAGGGTTTGAAAGTGAATAGAAAATCGGTTTTGTATAATTGAGGAGAAGGTTTAGGAAAGTTAATCATATTCAATGATTCTTGACCAAAAATAAATGAGAATGATTTTTTATTTTTAGAAAAAACAAAAATTTATAAATTACATGGTTGTGCCATGTGGCACAGTATGGGAGGAGGGAGAATTGAACATGCAATGTGGGAGGGACAAGTGTCACAATTGAGTTTTGTTTATTATATGTATAGATAATGACACAAATACTATTTTGTGTCCTAAAGCTTTCTAACGTTTCGTGAAAAAAAAAATTCCTCAGTATATAGCCGAACACAAAGTTCAGCGAATTTATGTGGACAACGGTAGCGCTTCGGAGATCATGTATCGACATGCTTTCAACAGTTGGCACCAGAATCACGAAGAAGGATGGTGCAGGTATTTATCTCCCTCAGAAGCGGTCGAATGGACGATATGCGTCCTCCTACCTACTGAATAAAAAGCTACAAATTACTGTACCCTTCATACCTAAAAATTGCAATAATCTTTATAACAGGTCTCAATGCCATTGGTTAGCTTCTCGGGAGAAGTAATCCAACCCGTTGGGCAGATTACTCTCTCGGTAACTTTGGGCACGGAAGGTCAAAGCCAAACAGTTATGCAGACTTTTCTAGTAGTCGGAGCCAATTCAGTTCATAATGTCATACTAGGCCGACCAAACATCTGTTCCTTCAGTATGTTTGCTTCCTCGATACACGGAGCAATTAAATTTCCAGCTGAAGCAGGGGTGGCAACCATATTTACAGAGCAAATGCAATGTGTAGCAGAAATCCGTCAAGCCTCAAGTTCACAAATCGCTCCGGTCACTCAGGAGTTCTCCAAAAAATGGTCAATCAATCCATGTTTTCCGAAACAAATGGTAACCATCGGTGCCCAGCTCTCACTTGAATATAAGGTTGTCCTATAGAGTCTTTTAACTGACTCCTTAGACGTATTTGCATGGCAACATTCGGATAAGAAAGGGGCTCCCAAAAGCTAGGCCGAACATAAGCTAAACATTTATTCGTCCGTCCACCCGGTTCAACAAAAGTGAAGAAGCATGGCGGTGGACCGAAACAAAGGCATTGCAGATGACATGAAAAATTGCTCGATGCTGATATAATTCGAGAAGTTCACTACCGAACCTGGGTTTCAAACCCGGTGCTGGTAAAAAAAGCATGACGGGGGGTGAAGGATGTGTGTTGATTTTTAGGATCTAAACAATGCCTGCCCAAAAGACTATAAACCTCTTCCGGAAATGGATGTGAAAGTCGATTCATTGGCTGGGTTTCAGCTAAAATGCTTTCTCAATGCGTACAAAGGCTACCATCAAATTCAGATGGCTGCCGGGGACGAAGACAAAACTGCTTTTATCGCCGCCGAATGGGTCTACTGTTACACTAATATGCCATTCGACCTAAAAAATGTTGGAGCCACCTATCAGAGATTGATGGACAATGTATTCAAAGATCAGATTGGAAAGAACATAGAAATTTACGCCGATGACGTGGTGATAAAAACCAAAGATGAAGAAGGCATGATAGCTGATATCCGGGAAACCTTTGCTTGTCTCTGAAGGATAAATATGAAGCTAAACCCGGCAAAATGCTCCTTCGACATGGAGTCCGGAAAATTTTATAGGCGTCATGATCGCACGAGATGGAATCCAAACGAATCCTGAAAAGGTAAAAGTCGTTGTAAACTTGAAATCATCTCGATCGGTGAAGGAAATCCAGTCGTTGAACGGGAGACTAGTGGCACTACACCGATTCCTTTCTAAAGCAGCCAAAAGAACCCTGCCATTCATGAAGTGCTAAAGCAAAACTTGGGAAAGAATGATTTCAAGTGGACAGACGAAGCAGAAAGGGCATTTGATGAGTTAAAGCAATGCCTCGGCATGTTACCAACCCTCACCGCACCAAAGCCAGGGGAAGTTCTTACTATTTACCTTGCAGCTTCTCAAGGTGCGATTAGCGCCGTTCTCGTAGTACACCAGCATCTGGCTCAAGTCCCAATTTATTATGTAAGTCGAGCTCTACGGGATTATGAGACCAGATACCCTATGTTGGAGAAACTTGCATTAGCATTGGTTCATGCTTCGAGAAGGTTAAGAAGGTATTTTCAAACATATGACATAGAGGTCCAAACCGATAAGAACATACAATATGTACTCTGCAAACTGGAGGTCTCTGGTCAACTGGGGGCTTTCGACTTAACTTTCAAAACAAGAGGAGCCATGAAGGGTCAAGCTGTAGCTAACTTTTTAGCAGAATTGCTGGATGGGGAAGACCCTCCGGAAGCCGACCTTCTCGGTCATGAAGAGTTCATGGAAAAGTGGATCTTGTTCATTGATGGTGCATCAAATGTAGAAGGCTCCAGCACCGACCTCATATTGATCAGTCCGGAGGATGCAGAATTCACTTATGCTCTCCGACTAGAATTTCAGAGCACAAATAATGAAGTTGAGTATGTTGGCTGGCCTATGGATGGCTTTGAAATGCAAGGTCCGACACCTTGAAGTCGTTGACTCGTTACTTGTAGTCAATCAAATCATAGGGGAATACGAAGCTAGAGAAATGAATATGATAAAATACCTTCAGAAGGCTCGAGAGCTCATAGCATCCTTCCGATTTTGTAAAATTTTTCACATCCCAAAGGAAGGAAACACAAAAGCCGATGCTCTTAGCAAGCTAGCTTCGGCCACACTTACTGAGCTCGTTCAAGATACCAAAATCGAAGCACTTTCCAAGCCATCGATTGACGAAAATGTCGTTCTACAGATCGAGGCTCAGCATGAGACCTGCATAATTCCCATTCTGAGACATATCATCGAGGGCTGGGTCCCCAATGACCGGGCTGAAGCAAGAAAGCTGAGCGTTAAGTCTTTGCAACACCAAGTCCAAAATGGCCAGCTATATCGAAGGACCTTCTTGGGCCCGGTCCTTCGATGCCTCATCCCTGACGAAGCAGCTTATGTTGTTAAGGAAATTTATTTTGGCATTTATGGGATCCATTCCGGACCCAAAATGGTTGTAGCTAAGGCAATGAATGCAGGCTACTACTGGCCAAATATGCAACAAAGTGTTGTTAATGAGCTTCGAACTGAGAGCAAAAAATGATCTGATACCAGTCACTTCGGCCTAGCCGTTCCAAAAGTGGGGTATCGACATTGTAGGTCCATTTCCCAAAGCTACCGGTGGTGTGAAATATTTGCTGGTGGCCATTGATTATTTCACTAAGTGGTTCGAAGCTAAACCACTAGGAGAAATATTCGGTCATCAAGTCAAGAGATTTGTGTAGGAAAATATCGTCTGTCGGTTCGGACTACCACTTTACATCGTTAGCGACAATGGAAAGTAGTTCGCCAAAAACCCCTTCAAAAATGATGTTTTGATCTTCATATCACCCGGCTGTTTTCTACGGTTGCCCACCCACAAGCCAACGGCCAAGTGGAAAGGGCCAACTGAAGCATTGTGGAAGGAATTAAGCATCGACTAGGAAGCAAGAAAGCTGGTTGGACCGATGACCTACCAAACCACCTGTGGGCTCACATGACGATGCCGAAAACAAGCAATAGTGAATCACCATTCAGTCTGACCTATGGGACATAAGCAATGATCCCCGTGGAAGTGGGTATGATAAGCCCTCGTATGGTCAATACCTCCGACAACGATGAAGCCCTTTGACTGAATCTAGACCTATTGGAAGAACGAAGGAAATGGCTTCCATAAAAGAATCTCGGTATAAAAAAAGAGCTCGAAAACTACCGCAATGACAGGGTGAAAAAACAAACATTTAAAATCGGAGACTACGTCCTCCGAAGCAATGAGGCTAGCAGAGCCGAACCCTTGGGGAAATTGTCCTCGAGATGGGAAGGCCCATACCAGATCGTTGCTGTGGGAGAAAAAGGTTCATATACCTTGGCAAAAATAGATGGCACTCCGGTTCCCAAGACTTGGAACGGAGTCCATTTGAAAAAGTGCTATATGTGAAGCAGCGAAGCATGAATTCGTTTCCTTTCATTTTAATAATTTTTAGTTGTAAACCGGGATGTTGATTACCCCGAGTTTTATTTTTCATGTTGGTTGTTAGTGGGACGTGTTTCCCCCCACCCATAATAAATTAAATGCTTCGGTATACATTTGTTTCATACATTAGCTTACATGTTTAAACAAATTAGCACCTAGGCCGGAGGTACCACCTCCGAACCATAGATTTCCTATGATATTCTATTGGAAGTCGGAAAAAATGAGAAAAGCGCCCGAACGTCCGAAATCACTAAACAAACCCAATGCTCCGACCTTTCGAAACAAACAAGCAAAAAAGTACCGAAACCGATGGTGGCAGGCATAATAAGCCGACGTCGAAACCGGGTAATAGAGAGATACGGTGTAAAACGTTAAACACGTTCAAATTTTTAAATGCTTCAAACAAAAAGGGGAAATCCACCTATCTCTGGCCATAATAGCCTATGCCGAAACACGGACAAAATAGTCATTGCATGCATAAGTAATTTAACTTTATACGTTACACATATAATTGTCGACAAAGTTGTAGTTTACCCTTTAACCTACTTACAGAATGCCGAAACAGGCTCAGATGGACGGGTACAAAGACCATCAAGCCTATAACGAAGCATTCCAACATCGTCGTTTGATGTTAAAAAACTTGCAAGTATATAATATAAAAAATTCGAACATAATAAATGCTAGAAGGTTGACAAAACACCGACCTACTCTAGAGGCAAAAATCAAAGTTGTCCGAAGCAACAACTTTTAATACAAATTCTAAAGGTCCGAAACAAACCCTCATAAAAGTTCAAAGTGACGAAATATCAAAAGGATGATATTATAGTCATCTCACTAAGGGAAGTAGCTTCCATCAAAATGAGGCCAAAGAAAGTCCTCAAAATGTCCTAAGATTGTCTGAAGCAGCAACCTCGGGTACGAATCATAGAAGGTCGAAACAAACCTTTGCAAAAAAAAAATTAAACGAAACATGACGAAGCATATGTGGAATCAATTAATTAGAAATAACACATGTGAAGAGTCGATATTTTCAATACATAAAAGGTTGAAGCAACCTTAAAATGTTACATGTTTGGTTTCGTACAAAAAAGGGGTCGTAGGACCCAACCATCCTTTAAAAAACATGGTCGTTGTGGCCGACAAACATCTATGACAAAGAAGGATCAAGTTTAGTTCGGAGATGGTTTAAAAATATCACCGGAAAGGCCAGCAGCTTGAAAGACCTCTAAAGACTCGCCAATGAAGCGCCCAGTATGCTGAAGAAACGGAAAGTCAAGATTATCAAACTGTTCCAATGCAGAATTCAACGTCTTTTCAGCCTACGGTTTCAGCTTCGGCACCTTGTCCATCGGCACATCCTTCGACGAATAGTGATAACCGACTTTAATGCCCACATTCACGCCACATGCGTCCATGGCATTAGTGATAACCTCGATCACAGCTCGTAACTCCCCTCCGGTGTGAACCCTCCGAGCCACAAGAGGCATGCCTTCAGTCAATAACCACTTCTTGGTTTCTAGCAACTCTTTCACTTGACCGGACAACTTAGAGTTTGACTCGGTTAAAGTCAAAGCATGCCCATCCATCTCTCTTTCCATCTGATCCAATTGACTTCGGAATTGGTTCACCGCCGTCTAAAACAACTTCTTTTCTATAGAAGCACGAACATAAAAAGTTTGAAAGTTTTACAAAGAACAATCAAATGTCTTGACCAAAAAAGAGAAAACGAGAGAACTACCTTGCAATGTTGCGTCCCTGTCAATCTTAAGAGTTGCATTCTCCTTCAAAACCTTGTCCCTTTCCTTAGTGGCCAACGTCGTAGCCGCACCGCTTGATTTCAACTGAAGAAGGGATTGCTCTAGCTTCTTCTCAATAACATGCTTCTCTGAAACAACACTTTCCAACTTCTTCCCCATCTCAAATAAGTTGCCACCACCCATAAGAGAACTTAGTTTCTCCTTCTTCATCTCCAGCTCGACCCACCTCCGATAAACTTCCACCACAATTCCATTCGACTGAGCCTGGTTGATCATCAAGGTGTCGGCTAAGGCCATTGGGGAAGCTTGGCGGTACCGGTGATCCTCAGCGGGGGTGTTAATATTTAAAAGCATGGTTCGAGCTGTCAAGGCATCTATTATCTTATCACCATTTTTCAAATCCCAGTTGGGAATGAATTTAGCTTCGGCTACGGTAGGATCTAGATCCATAGAATCTACAAAGACACCGAAAGAATCCACTTTAGCCTTCGGACCATACCACAAACGATCAAGATATCCTTTCGGATCTTCATCATCCGAAGTAGAAAACAGAGGAAACCAGGCCGGATCATCACACTTACTAAGAGGGCTCGCAGCACCAGATGTATCGGGGAACGAATGAATGGGAGAAGGGTTCATATGGCCAGCACCACCTTCGGAAAAAGAAACATGAAGTTCATCCGTCACAGACTTTCCACCATCAAGGTGATCAGAAAGAGCATCCAACAAGCCAGACGGAGACACCGAATCAGTCGATCCACCCTCTGGAATGGTAACCAAAGGAGTCTTCATCCTTTTCGGGGTCTTCTTACCACTCTTTGAGGAACTCTCATCTTCCGAGCCTTTCCTCTTCCTAGATTTCTTTTTCTTGTGTTTCCTCGAATCCTCCACATCCACATTAGTAGGCTGCTTACCAGTATCCTTATCAGCCTCGAACACAACTGTAGAAGACGCTGCACCCTTGGGGTTCGCCGAACCGGATTCCTCCGGAGTCCTGATCTTAAAATAAATTGCCTTCGTACAATCCAAGAAGGGTTTGTCACGCTGCGCCATTTGTAAGGTAGTAAACTCCAGCTCTGGATTGTCAAAAGACTCCAGGTGCAAACAATCCCTCAAAGGCATATCTGCAAAAGCACGAAGCAACAGTTAAAAAAACACAAGAGAAGGAAGGATGAAGCCACTTTTAACGTGACTACTAACCAATCTTCTTGAGCTCTACAACAGGCCAATGGTCTGACCACTATCCCATCACCAATATATGCTCCGGAAGCCTCCGGATTGGGAATTTGTTATCTACCAAACCCTTATGCATCTCATTGTTATACTGAAAATCTTTCGGCATATCACTTTCCAAAGGATCCTCCTTCTTCCTCCATACCATATCCTTCGACAAACAAAGGTCATCTAGCCAAAACCACCTATCTTTCCAGTCCTTCAAACTAGTCACCTGCCACCCCACACACTCTCGATTCTCTTTGGGCACATCGACCTTTCTACCCTTCTTGTCCTTCGGCTGCCTCTTCTCAAAGGAATACCAGTCGCCGGATCGGTTGAGACGATAAAAAGCCCTAAAAACATTCAAGTCTGGCACATAGTCCAACGACCAACTAGACAATTCAAACCGGTTTACCCTACTAAGGCCGAACAGATTCAATTGAGATAAATGAACCCGATGATGTCCCAAAACCTTCATCAGAAAACTAGTAAAAGGCACTCGATAATTTGCATAATTACGCACATGGGTGTAAAATGCAAATTTACCAGGGGGAATGGATGTATGGCAGTATTGGGTTTTGGAAGGGTCGGATGCAAGTTTACAAGAATACCAAATTCCTCTATAAACTCCTCAAGTTTATTTTGAGTTAAAACACTATATGAAACAAGCATATTATCTTTAGGCGTGGTTAATGAGTAAAGAAAAGGAATGAAAACACACCTTTTGGAAAATTGAAGACGATTGTTTTAAAGAGGGAAGATGATCCTGAAACCAAGCTTGAAGAACAGAAGATCTGGTATGAAGATCTGGGGAAGAAGATATTTTTTCAGAAAGAAGATGAAAAGTGAAAAGGTAAAAAATGAGATGAAAGGCTTGTTTATAAAAAGAAGCTGGTGGACATAAAACGACGGTTTGTAACCGTCCAATCAAATGCACCAAGTGGCAACCTCGAGCCAATAAAAAACAATCACATCAAGGGACTTTCGCTAGGGTCACCTGACGGTGATTCGGCAAAAAAGCATGAATGACACAACTATCACCCACTTGCTGAGTGACTGTCACTCACTTACCATGTGAATGACAATAGTTGTCATCCACCATACGCCGAATCTCGAAGGAACCAAAAGGTCAAAAAAAACCTCCAAGTTACAAGTCCTTTCTAAATACCGAAGGATTTAAAAAGACTTCGGGGGACTTGAAGAGAATATGTGGTTCTAAGCCGGAAGCCGAACCATCACAATGGTGGCAAGACCGGACCTAGTGTTCCGATGAACAAGGCTTCGGTGGAAAAGCCCATGGGCCCTGAACCACTGAAGCCCATTACAAAAAGTATAAATACTCACCAAATTTCCTCATGTGGTAACTTGACTCAACCGAACAAAATCTCTCTCTTTATACTTTTCCACTTCTTAAAACCATACTTATTCTCACGCCGGAGGGTGGTCACAGAGAGACCTTCCCGGTGTTTCTGTTTTGCAGGTTTTAAGGGATCTCGTTATTAACAGTCAAATACAATCATACCCTCTCAGATTTAGCACTCCCAACCAACTAAGAGGTAACTTTTTTTCCTCTTCAACCACACAACACGATACAAACCTTTAATATATGGGTAACACGTATACATACACACAAAACTTTGATGTAGCTTAACCCACACTAGAGGTGAACATATCCGCTTTTCTTTCACAAACTGGTTTCAGTTTGAAACCAATTCGGTTCCATTTCGGTTCATATACACACCTTTTAAAATCATATAAATACATCAAATTTAACTTTTTGTTCACTTTTAGATTTTTTTTTAATTAAGAAAATTGAATTCTTACAAAGAAAACATAGTTTATTTACGTTTATGGCTAAAAATATTTTTTCGTAAACCGGTTTCGGGTCGGTTTCGGTTTTTTCGGTTTCAACCGGTTTTTAGTGGTACCAGTTTCAGTTTGATTCCGGTTTGTTTGACCGGTTTTAATGTCGTTTTTAGGTCCGGTTTTCAATTCGGTTTCGTTTAGGTTTTTTTTTTTTTTTTGGGTACTGGTTTCAAGTGAAACCGGTTTGTAGCATTTTTATTCGAGTCAGTTTTCAGTTCCCAAACCAAATATTTGTTCATCTCTTACCCACACCCTATGCACTTGATTCACCCCAATGTCTATCATGTTAAACAAATAACAAACACCAATCTTTTTATAAAAAGAAGTGAACTTTTTATTAAGCTATATGTTTAAACAATAATAAGAACTTTTCAAAAAAAATAAGAATAAGAATAAGAAGGGAGAATTACACGTTTTGTCCTCTATGTTTACCTCAAATTGCATCGTGTATCTTTTATCTTTAAAAATTACACTGTGTGTCCTTTATTTGAAATTTTTGCACACCACGATGCAATTTGAGGTAAATATAAAAAACAAAATGTGTAATTCTCCCTAAGGTTGAGGGGTATGGAAGCGGTGAAGGCATCGGTGATGCTTGTGCGGCACCCTCCCCGACAGAGGAGTGACGACGTAGCTCTGGGGTGGTTGGCACCACACCCGGTAGCCTAATAATAAGAATCGAAAGTGTGGGGATTGACGTCTTCATAAAAGGTGGTTTGCAGGTCAACTGAAAGAAAGAGAGAGTATGGAATGGAATGGAAACACAAATTAAGCTGTCTCCCACGTGTCACATTTTACGCTACCATTGGATCCCATCTCATCTCATCTCATCTGATGGCCTTCCGTATTTGATTCCCTTCTTCATCATCATCTTTCCTCTGTTCTGTCTCTCTCTCTCTCATCTTTCTTTCTTTCTTCACCATTGATATCATCAACAAACTGTTTTAATATATTTATTCTTCTTCTTCCATACACCCACTTGCAACTGCCAGCTCTTTTCTTTTCTTTTCTTTTCTTTTCATATATATATTTATATTTATAAGTTAGATGAATTGATTGAGAGAGAGAGAGAGAGAGGTGAAATTAATGGGTCCTGAGACTGATGTATGGCCTCAATGTGCATCATTGGATAATGGGTATAATAATTTGAAGGAATGTGTTATGGAAGATAATAATAATAATGATGATGATTTGGATAATGCTAATGCTGCTAGGCCTCCTAGGAATATGCAAATGCAGCCTATGAGACATTGTCTTAGCCAGGATATGATGCTGCCTGCTACCTCCCATTCGGTTAGTTGTTTTCCTTACCACATTTCTGTTTTTCAGAATCATGTTTTGTATTCATAATTAATTAATTAATTGGTTTGTAATTTGGTAAGTAATAACATGACCCACATCATCTTTCTTTCTTTCTTTCGATTAGGCAGGCAGGCAGGATTTGTTAGAATTGCACCCCTCTCAGCATATGGTCTAAGATAGGAATTCGTGGAGGTTAAAAAATTTTAGGAGAAGACTACTTTGTGTCTTAGCTTTGTTTTGTTTAGGGATTGTAATTCTGTATTTATTATGTCTATTTGTTATGTTGTCTCAACAGCTTATTTATTATGTATTATTACTCTTTCACTACTTTTACTAGTATTTGGTAGCTGTCTACTTACTTATATATAGTGTGTTTGATGTCGAGCCCCGAGGGTCTCTCTAGAAGCAACCTCTCTATCTCTAGCGTACATCTCACCCTCCACAGACCCTACCAATAGCGTCCCTATTGGTGGGGTTCGGTTGTTGTTGTTGTATAGGTTATGATCATGGTATGTTAAAGATGAATTTATTAGTTGTTTTGGTGGTTTTAATATTATATTTTGTTGAGGAAGATGCCCCAACCCAAACAAACTGAGCCACATTTCTGTTTATGTGAATGAACTTAAAATCTTGTCATTTGGTCCATTTCCATGAGTTTATTATTTAGGAAAATGGATTTGAATTATCCAAACTATTATTACAGGCTTACACTTGATTTTTCTCACATGGATGATTATGAGCGAAATGGAGAAACATACATACATCCCTATGAGCAAAACTAAGTGCAAATCAATCAAGTGTTGATTTGCCAGTGGGATTGCCCTTGGCAACAAAAATGAAAGTTAAAGAATGTCGACTGCTTAGCATGGATTATCATTGGCCAGTCGATTATAGTTTTGATTATTAAAATCCAATTCGCCATTTTTCTTTTCTTTGACATTCAAATGACATATACCATATTTATGAGAATAGTATGTTGAAGATCAAATAACATTTTGTGGTTTTCTTTAAGAGTTAAGCATCTTAGACTAGCTAGCTGTTTAATTTACAAGCATTTAATTGATCCAGAGTTGATGATGTACTTACTACAAACTGATTTCCTAATAATTCTTCTTTTCTCTTCTCTGTTTGTAAAGAAATCACCAAGATGCACGTATATGCCCGTCGTCTTTCGCTCAGGAAGCTGTTCGGAAATGGGTCCAAAACCATATATGGAGGATGAATACATTTGCGTAGACGATATTCAACAACATTTAGATCCACAGCTAGATTACCCTCTTCATGGAGCTTTTTATGGGGTAACTTTACATGTCTAGTTAGTATTCCAAGTTCCTTGATGAACGACGAAACTAATTAAGTCTTTTATGCGCAGGTGTTTGATGGACATGGCGGCATTGATGCTGCATCGTTTACTAAAAGAAACATTCTTGAGTTCATTCTCGAGGACTCTATCTTCCCCAAGGGGGTCAAGAAAGCCGTCAAGAATGCGTTTGCCAAAGTTGATCATGCGCTAGCCGATACTAGATCTCTAGATAATTCCTCTGGAACTACTGCATTGACTGCCCTCATATTAGGAAGGTATACTCCCTGAATAATATTTGATAATATTAGGGATGCTAAACAGGTCGTGTTTTAATTTCGCAACTCGTTTAATTTAAAATTAAACATATTTTGTTAAATATTAAAAACAAACGGGTTAAACAGGTCACATATGAACCCGCCAAGTTGACACGAGCACATTCTGTTTTGTTTAGCTAAACGTGCTCGTGGGTTCGACCTGAACCTGCCAAGTTCGTGTCAGAGATTCACACCCCTATTTGACATATGTCAAGTCATCAAGATTCAAATATATTTTGTATATATGTCGAATTTCCCAGGAATATGTTAATTGCAAATGCTGGGGACTCGAGAGCTGTACTAGGGAAACGAGGAAGAGCAATCGAGCTTTCAACAGACCACAAACCGAGCTGCACATCTGAGAAAATGAGAATAGAGAAACTTGGAGGTGTGATTTACGACGGATATCTCAACGGACAGCTATCAGTAGCGCGTGCACTGGGAGACTGGCACATGAAGGGTGCTAAAGGTTCAGATTGCCCCTTGAGTGCCGAGCCAGAACTTGAACAAGTAACGCTAACTGAAGAAGACGAGTTTCTAATAATCGCATGTGATGGTCTATGGGATGTGATGAGCAGCCAATACGCGGTAACAATAGTAAGGAAGGAACTTATGCTGCATAACGATCCTGACAAGTGCTCTAGACAACTTGTCAGGGAGGCTTTAAAGCGGAACAGTTGTGACAATCTGACGGTTGTGGTCGTTTGTTTCTCATCCGACCCGCCACCCAAGATCGAGATACCAAAAATGCATAGACGAAGGAGCATATCGGTTGAAGGACTCGATGTTTTAAAGGGTGTTTTGGACAATGTTTGATTCAAAACCAACCAATTTTTTAAGTGTTTTGCTGGTTTTGACTTCCATTTTGTTGAGTTTGTAGCTCAAGCCTCAAAGTTAACTTGTATAAATTGATTAAACCACTAGTTTTTTTTTTTTTTAATACATTTTTTTTTTGGCTTACCAATCATCATTTTGTTACAAGGTAATAATAAGAATTGCACTTTCAGTTTTCTAATCTCTCTTTTTTTTTCCGTTTTTTGTGTGTGTCAATTTTAGATCAACTTGTCATCTTATACCATTTGTGTAAATGGGACAAGTTGTTTTAAGTTTTAGCCCTTTGGCTAATGGCATAATGTTTGAAAGTTCTAATAAAAGTGTACAGCATTTAAAATTGTCTTCAAGTTATATGTAAAACTTTCAAGTATTTTTGTATGAATTTTTTTTTTCATTTGTTATTGTGTATCATTTTTATTATTTTTTTACGAGTTTTAGCAACGAGCGTGTCCTAGAGAAGTTGTAACATAAATGGATGAACAATATTAGTAATAAATTCACATCTTCATATCCATCTTTATAATTTAACTGTATCACATTTCTTTAAATTTGTTTAACATAATAACATATGACATCTCAATGGAAGAAATCTTTATTTAAAAAAAAAAAAAAAAAAAAAATTCTCCATCTTACAAACACTTAATTTGTTATTTTTTTCATTTATTAGATATTCACAAATATTTACATAGATAATGAATAATGGTTCTCTATATTTGAAGAATTACTATTCATAAAGCTCTAAATTTTAGAAATAGGGATGGAAATGCAAAACAAGAGAAATATGATAATTTTCAATGTTAATATTTTTGTTTTTTTATCTAAGAAATACATATTTGTGTATTAGACGGAACTAGGTGAGACATTTGCGCTACGCGACAGGCTGTCTTCTAAAAAAGCGGTAAGCGCATTTTTATTTTACTAAACTATCACATATACGATATGAAACAAAGAACACAGTGTCTCATTGTTGTTACTAGGTTTAACGGTAACCAAACTTTACATTAGATTAATAACATTTTAAAAATATAATAATATTACACAAAACTGATAAAAAGAAGAATCAAAATACAATAATTCCACCTCATCTACAGCCACCAACACTTGAAATTAACATACATAATTTGTAAGATACTTGGTGATTACTTTTTATTAGTCATGGATACTTTGTTGGTGTAGGCTTAACTAGAACTTTTGTTATACCTTCATAGCTTGTGGTGTTATTTTCTTAAGTAATGAAAGTATAGGGATCACTTATGGCAAGACATCAAAGACAGATAGATACTGGGTAATCTAGGGGGAGATGGTCATGATAGTATGATAGTGTGTTCCTAACAGTGTCAAGAGTAAGTTGCAAATCAAACAACTTACTTTGACCTTCAAGAAGAGAATTTGGAAGTCCGTGTTTTTAATGAAGTTGAAGTTTCAAAAAAAAAAAAAAAGAAATAGCCGATTCTACAGCTAAACGTAAGGCACTCGAAACTTAATTTTGTCCGTAACTGGGTCTTGAGATGTTAGATCGGACACATCTCAATAAGTCCCGGGTAATGTATGTGCAAAGGTTACTTCCCAATCAAGGTATATCCACAGGACATGTCCCTTAAGGCGTGTACAGCCTGGTTAAAGCATGTCCTAAGGTTACATACGTCATCAAAACCTAATCCAAACGTCTTAAATCAAACAACCAACATCAAATGATAAAACATGAATAAGATGTAGATTGTGATCCGTTTTGTTACCAAGTAATAAAACTGCAGATAACTACAAAAACAATGTTCCACGCCATTTTATTTCTCACAAACTCTTGAAGCGGCACCATCTTGCCAAGGTTTCAAAAGGTTAAAATCCATACGAAGTTTATAATTCATGAGGTTTATGGTTCAAGACAATTGACAAGGATTTCAGCTATTTGGAACCTTACAATATGGCTGAAACCGATCTTGTGAGATTTGGGTTAATAACAGAAAGGGAGGTTAGCTCAGATCAACCTTGTTATTATCCGCAATGATTGAATGCTAAAAGTAATTAAGGGTACATATAATGAGAAAGTTATTTTAGTTATACATTGGTTTTAACCTTATGCATCTCAAAACAGATCAATCGGCTGCAGTTTCATAGCTCTGAAACTAAAATCTGCAATTTGCAAAACGAACAAACAACCAATCAAGCAAACCAAACCAAACAAATATAGGAAACCAACTTACCTATACACCAAGACTCAAAACCTGAGCATGTATACAAATTAAAACGCCTTCCAACCATCTACTGAATCTCTTCTTGGAGTTTCACTCTCCACTGCTGTCTTGAACGGGTCATGTGATGTGAATGGGCCGCTTGATCTGAATGGATCCGCGTCGTCAAATGATGGGAACCCATGATTGAAATCAGAAGACTCGTTCATGGAATCAAATCTTGAGAATGAATCATTCGGGTTTTGGAACAATGAATGACCAAAATCAGAATCGACCGTAGTGCTGCGCATGGAGTCGAATCTAGCAAGGTTGTTGTTTTGGTCGTACTCGGAATCTTGAGCGGTACTGCGGAATGAATCAAATCTTGAAAAGGAGTCCCGGGGTTGGAAGAGTCCGCCATCATTAGTACTGCTGCTAAAGGAATCAAATCTTGAAAAGTTATTGGTGAACGAGTGGTCTTCTCGAGGTGAGTTGGTAGCATACATAGGAGTGCTTGGAACTGAATCAGCAAATACAGAAGTAAAGGGTTGCTGTCTAGGAGAACCGGCATAACTGTAAGCAGGAGTGCTGGGAACCGAATCAGCAAAAGCTGAAGAAAATAGGTTATGGCTTTGGAACAAATTATCACCAGGTGGGGAGGAATTATATGATGGTGTGCCAGGAACAGAATCAAATGTGAAAGTCGCCTTCTTGGGAACCTCTGTTCTTATAGGGTTTAGACCGCCCCATCCATCATCAAACAATAGTTTACTCTCCTCCTGCAAAATATTATCATCATCATCAAATAGAAGTCTTATCAACATATACAGAATAAAATTTATATGATTTCCAACACCGAATAATTAGCATGTGTGTGTGTAGAACCAGGTTTATGTAGAAAACTACGGAAATCGCATAAACACTTATATCTATTGCCTTGACTATGATACATAAGTCTCTTATGTAACTGCATAACTGCCCCAAACTCTCCCATTTTATCTAACAAGAACTACATATAATTGTTTACGCGGTTCTCGCAGTTCTCTACTTAATATTGGTTTTGTCCAGAGCCGCAGAGTGTGCCCTATATGTATATAAATACCCACCTTATTAGGCTTTGTAGCATTGAAATCCCAAGCTGCATCTGAATCATAACTTGTGTCAAATGTACCCCACCCAGCCTCACCGAAATCTTTGTCACCAGAAATAATAGACTGAGCGTCTGAATGCTCACTGCACCAGTAACAAAAAAGAAGGGTTAATACCAAAAAGACCAACGTAGTTTCTTAACTTTTAAACAAGAATCTTAAATCCCTCAACCTAATCTTGATATATTAAAGTCCCCCTAAACTTGTCAATAATGTTACAATGCACAAAATTCCCTTAACCCACTTTTGGAAGAACAAATTCCCTAAACTTGTCTAAAATGCACAAACTTGTAAACAAAAGTTTAAAATAATGGCTTGTTACCTCTTAAATTGGTCAGTATAAGACGACATGAGACTTTTTTTGTGCAAAGATTCTTAAATGTTACTTTAACAATTTTTTATCAGTTTTAAGGGGTAACAAACTCTTTTAATTATTTTGCTCCATTACAAGCATTCTAGATTAGTTTAGGGACTTAAACATACAAAAACTGAATTGAGGGACTTTTTCGAGTACTTTTTTAAGAAGTTTAAGGGACTTCAAATACAAAATTTGGTTGAGTGACTTTTTCATCCAATATAAGAAAGTATGTAACTTTTTATGGTATTTACACATAAAAATGGAATACCTTTGTGTTCTTTCATGAAAAATCTTGTTAGGGGGGCTTTCTGGTGCCTTGCTACTAGCTGCTGGACTGTCGGGCGGACTATCTTTCTCTTTCTCTTTCTCTTTCTCTTTCTCTTTCTCTTTCACTTTCTCTTCCTCTTTCTCTTTGTCTTTCTCATTCAGTTCATTATCTGGTGTCGGCTTATCAGCATCCGAGGCGGCTGGAATTGCAGTCGCACTGCCTTGTAATGTGGATTTTTTCTCATGTGCCTTCGGCTTGGGAGGCGCTACCACATTTTGCACATCAAGTGTGAGCTCTTTCACAAATGTATATCCTGTAGCAAGATCTAAAATCAATCTATTTATCTCTTAACATGTATCAACTTAATTTTCTATTATGTGCTACTTTACCACCTTCATCTTCAAATGCATCCCACTTTTCATCCCAATCAGCTGCTCCTTCTTGAATACCATTTTGCCAACCTGAACAAATTTATTAGAGTCACCAACTAAAGCTCCTTTACAACCTTTAACCTAATAATGAAAGTATTTTAGGTCTATAAATGCCATATCAAGGATTCATCATTTGTAATCCTCGTTTGTTTACCACATACTGATATGCACCATGTACAACTTTTAACATGTTAATGAACCAAATCCAATCATTTATGCCATCCACGAATAATCAAGATCCATTTACACGATAAACGACCCAATACATCAACTCATTACGGTATATAAATACCAAATCATGGCTTTAATCAATTTCAAACCTCGTATTTTTTTTATTGTGTATCAACAAAAAAGAATTAATTAACAGAATAGTTGGCCTTTTAAATACAAAAAGGTGGAACACCATATGGTAAATGTGAGAATATTACCAAAAGGCAGCTCAACCAAGGATGTTGGTTTCCCACGCAATCCATACATTTTGCAGCGCTCATTCAACGATTTTACTTGTTCCTCAAGATCTGCTTGAATGCGATCAACACGGGCCTACATAGTCAAAAGGTTAAAAGAATCTTCCACAAGAAAAAGAAATTATATAGCACAATCAATCAGAAAACAACCTACCTGAATCTCATCAGGTTTTCCATCCTCGAGCTTGACTATTGCTCGGTAAAGCTCCATCTTTTTATCCTAATTATTATAATAAATAAAATATAGCATCAGTAGCATACAATTTGGAGAAACGAATCTCAAGAGAAGCTTGTCAGTAGACCTGAATGCCACGAAATGTGGCCTCCTCAATAGTCAATTTAGAAGCAACATCTCCAGCCTGTTTGTATTTCTCTTCATATTTCTTTGACAATGATTCAACCTGGAAACACAGATTACTTATTCCATAAAACAGCATTTAAAACTTGAATATATGTGTGTGTGTGTGAGCGCGCGCGTGTGAACAATTTATATATCATGTTTGTAGATATGCATTCACATCAATCAAGCATAAGGTATAATACCTCTCTTCTGTCACCGGAAACCCTTTCTGTGATCTCATTTAATCTAGAGTCACATCTGCTCTTGTACAGAACCTGTAATTAGAGAACAAAACCCAGTTTATATAGTAACAACCACTTGCCTTTTAAACTGTAAGTTTTTTTAAACAGCAGTAATTTTATAAAACTAACAAGAAACAATCATTTAATACTGATATATGAGAAACCATAAAATATCATCTTATTCAAACAATCACCAAATAAAACAAGAATGCATAAATCTAGAACCACGTTTCTCCATCTTCCATGTCTAATGCTAAATCAAGCTGAATTTGCAATAGTTCTAAACGACGCAAACCAAGAATGCATGAATCTAGATTCTAACCATGTTTCTCCCTCTTCCATGTCTAACGCTAATGCTGAATCAAGTTAAATATGTAATAGTTATAAACCACGCACACGCCCTTGAGGGCTACAATTGATTATAAAGGGAGAACTAGAGGAGAAATCTCACAATTTCCTGCATCTTGTTTCGGAAGAACTCAATCTTCTGTCTAGCTTCCAATATCTCTTTCTCAAGTTCACCCACCTGTGTCAGAAAAAGTAGGTAGTCAGAAGAATGAAAGTCAACTTTCACACTAATCAACAGGAAGGCAGTCAAAATAACATTTGGTTTTTGACATGCTTCATTCTGCAAGTTGTTTAATTACTCGCTACTTGTAATTTGTTAAGTTAGTAATGTATGGTTTGGTGCTTTTGTTTTGTCTGCCTGGTGCTCACTTATTAATGGCCATCTGATTAAAATGGCAGGATCTGCAACACAGCAGCCTGTGTTAATAAAGTTGAACCAAACAACATGCAGCTTGCTAGGACCAGTTTGGGATGCAGTAGAATTTCAAAGATTATTTGTAATTAAAATTGTTGGCAACAAGAATTTCATGTTTTTACCTTTTTATCTGCCTCAGTCGCCTCCTGGAACTTGGAATTTAATGACTTTTGCTCTTCATTGCTAAGTTGGTCTACCAGATGCTTCTCCAGCACAGGAACTGTCTGCTTGCGGTGTTTAGGCTGGTTCTGCTGCTGTTCATCAGCCTCATTGACTGGAATTGGAACCGGAACTGGACGAGGTGGTCTTGCTGCAACAGGAGCCACCTGCCGTGGCCCCGTCATCCCATGTGCTTGTTGGAGGCCTACAAGATAATTAATTAATTAATTAATTATAACCAGTGGTTGGTACTTGGTAACATGGTACACATCCCATTTACTTGCATGTTCCATCCCTAATGCATGAAACCTCCCAAATCATTCTATTATAAATAATCTCGAAATGACATATAATTTTTCTTATCTTAGTTGACAAACTTATATTTGTCAAAATTATAAATTAACATCTTTGGACAAAAAGTAACTATTCCAGATCCACCCAACAAGTACCAAAATTTTACAAGTGCCTATACCTGGTGGTGATCTCCATTGTGAAGCAGCAGGTGTTTGACCCTCAAATATATTGGATGGTAGCACCTTAGGAAGAGGACGGCCTTCCCTGAACCGCTCCATAAGGTACAGAGCAATACAAAATTCCTTTAGAGAAAGCATGCTGTCGTTGTCCTCATCGGACAAGTCCCACACTTGCTTTAAGATCTCTGAAATACCAATAATAACCATAATCAACTTTATTATTACAAGATTTGACACCACTACTTGATTTAAACATTCAAGAAACTCCTAAAGATTCTTTCAAAACAAAACTGTTCTGCCATCACCATGCATACTAGTGTTTGGCAATTCTTGGATTGTTAAAAGCATGGCTTTCTGCTGTTTTTTAGGGAATCCAATAAGTATATGATTTTTAAGCATATACCATTTTAGAAAGCAGATACTTGAGAACCTGTATTTTATTGCTAGCGATGGATTTCTAGTGTTAACGTTACCAGAAAAAAATAATTACATTCTTTCTTGTGATTGTTTCTTATATGGCTAGAATAACTAGATATATATCAAACTTAATCCTTTTTAAGCAAGAAGAAATTAATAATTATCAAATTTCTTACGGGTATATACTTATAAATATAACTTGAGAAGAAAATAAGATAACTTTTGAATGGTAACAGCAACATCATGCTAGTATGCTACAAGGATCTTCAACTGATCCAAAAATCTTTTGATTCTAGGTGGATGGCCCAGTCTTATATTTTTAAGTAAATGGTGTATGGAAGAATACAATAACAATTATAGTACAGAACAAGAGAAGCAATCAGAGCTCAGGAAGACGAACAGTGTCCTTGCATGATCTCCACTGTACACACAGTTTTTCAACAACTCTCATGAACGTTTTTAGTTAATACATACTTAGCAAAGAAGAGACACAAGAGATTTTTTAGGTTGCACTTCACACAGCTTTTCCTTCAATAAGTTAGTTAACATTAAATGGTCCACTGGAAATTTTTAATTCATTTGGCTTAAACGTTTGGGTATTTTCCTTGGTGAATCAAACAAGTAGCAAAGTACATTTCTGCTTACTTAGTAAACAAGCGTATGAGACAGAGCGTACATTATATAGCAATATGTATACATCATTTTGGTTGGTTTTCTTACCCCGAAGGAAGTTGATGTCCATACAGCCAAATTGATAGAAACACACCGTTTAAGGGTTAGCGTATATAACAAAGTCTAGTTTTATATATCACTCACCATCATGCTGATTTCTGGTTATCTATTCATGTAAATCTTGTTAAAGGAGTCATCTAGTGATTCTTATCATAATCTGTAATTCTCTGTAACCAGGTGCTTATAACTGATAATGAAAAAGTACTACTACCTCTTCCTCCTTTCCTATACAAGCTTAGATGTATTCTAAATGTGTTGATACTTTAATGTAACTGTCAACTTACCCGGACTCCAAATATTTTAAATGAACTAATACGACATTATTATTTTAAGGGCTACATAACAAAAACGGATAAAGTTTGCGTTAGTGAAAGCTTCTTTGCTTCTCCTAGCTGCCCTATCATCTAAATAAACTGCCTTATTTTATTGACTGAATTTTGTATTTGTTGCAAAAAAACAATAATGATAAAAACAATTCCTCCCTATGTTCCATTTTACATTGGATGTCAGAAATAATCTTACGTGGTTGCAAATACATACACCCAAAGCTACATATGTGCCATGATTTTAAGTGTAACTACAAAACTCGATAAAACAAGGGAAACTGAAAGAAACTTAACCTACCTCTTGGCAACTTCCAACTCAAGAACAGATTGCGTGCCTGTTCACCAGTAATTTTCCCATCTCTGTCTGTATCTACTTCCATGAAAACCTTAGTGTACTTCTGAATACTGGCCTGTGACATTTTTGGCCATGGTTGTGAAGAAGGAAGATTTTCAGGCCTCACAGGAGGAAATGCAGATCCAGGGGCTTGCTGATTATGTCTAAAATTCAGGTGTGTTTGGTGGTTCTGATTAGCAGTAGGTTGGTGAGTTTGAAAGGGTTTATTGGGTAACTGGGCCCCACCAGCAGAGGAAGGCAATGAAACACTTGCTTGAGATGAGACAGCATCACCAAATGATGCAAACCCATTTCCTGAAACGCCACGACTGATTGAATCTTTAGGTGCAGACACAGCAGCAGCCGTACCATTTGGTTTAGCATTTTGTAAGAAGCTACTAGTAGTAGTACTAGGAACTTGAGAATGTAATCCACTTGTCACTGAATCATTGTGGATGTTTGACCCTCCACCTGGCATTACATGATTGGCTCTCATGATTTGACCCTGTTGTGATGCATTTATACCAATTCCTGCTGAACCCACCACATTTACATTTGACTGAGGAGTCGATGCAGTTAGGTTAATCCGGGGAGGAGGAATTTTAGCTGAAGCAGGCCCATATAATGCTGCCTTCACAATTTCTGGAGTAAGGTCTCGCTTACTTTGTGCAACAGTTACAAGTTTCAGATAGTTGTAGAACTCTGCTCGCCCAAGATAACCACTTCGATTTTGATCTGCATATGTCCATATCTACGCACAAACAAAAACATACCATGAGAGAATGTAAAGAAGAAAAGACTAATCCAGTAGCACGTAATATGCAACCTTTTACTCTACGAATCATATCATACATTCTTTAAGTTTGAGATAAAAATGTTAAGCCCATGACTTTCAAGCATGGATGCGAACTACTAAATCCTGTGTAATCATAACATCAACAGAGTCTTCTCATATTACCTTTTTCTAGAAACAAACTATAGGAGAATGGGGAGAGAAACGGAAAAAAAATTCTCAAATTCTTTGGTTTCTCTCCCCGTCCTTGAGGGGAGAGAATATTATATTATTATCTCGGAAATTTTCCTCCTAAATGTGGCAAGATTTTGGAGATAAAGGTAAGGTATATTAATTTACTTTTGAAGTCACGAAGCCCTGATGAAACTAGTATATTGTAACATTAATGGTATCATCACAAAATTATCAAATTTCTTCCCTTTTCTCCACAAATTGAAAACATGAGAAAAAATTAAAGCTTGATAGTTTCTTTTCCTTTCTTTCAATTCAAACATACATAATAGAATGTGTGTGTGTGTGTGCATATAATGCTAATTTTGCTTTCTTTTCTCTTCAAGCTCGATAAAGCATCAAAGCATAGCATATAGTTGCTAAAATAATGAAATGTCAGGGGCAGAACAAAAACCCTGTCCAAACCTTCACTCTATATGCTTCTATATTACGAGAAGAGATGAAGAGGAAACAAGTGTTAAAGACCCATGTCTACCCCATCTCAAGTTTGAGCTTCAAATGTCATCATTTTCAAACCAAAACTAATCATTCTATACGTACTAAAATCTTAGCAGCTCATACCTTTTTATATAAATTATGTTGCTAGTCATCAGTCATGACGAAAAAAACGACAAAAATACAAGACTGTAACACAATTTTACGCCCCACTTACGGTGTGCGCATATAATGTATATATGTGTGGCCCTTGGGGGGGGGGGGGGGGGGGGGGGGGGGAAGTAAAGTTGCACTAGTTTTAACGTTATTTTACTAATTTCGTGAAAATAACGTTAAAAACAACGGACGGTTAATCATGCATCATGTGGTGGCGTGGATAGCCAAAAGACAAAGGGGTACATGCACCGATCGGGTTTGTCCCGATTGCTAAGTATTCTGTGCCTTATGTCCAAGGCTTGATACCAAACCGCATCGAGCCGGGGGTCTCATTGGAAGCAACCTCTCTATTCTTAGGGGTAGAGCCGTAGAGGTAAGGTTGTCTACATCTTACCCTCTTTAGACCCTACCTTAGCTTTGCTATAGGTGGGATTAACTGAGTATGATGATGATGATGATCCTGCTCAAGAGACCAAGCCAATTCTCCTAAGCAATAGATTCTTGATTGAACAATAATATGGTGCTTAGATGTGCCTTTCCATAGGGATTACCCAATCACTTACTAGTGTTTGAGTAGCCTAATTCTGTATCATCAGCTCCATCCATACAATTTAACTAGTACAAATGTATCCCTTATAATTGGTCACCATATAAAACCCACCCACATCCGATTACCCATATATATTCATAATCATTTATATAATACTTTTTTCCACTCACAACTACTCAAAAATATAGGATGGGGGATAAATTATAAACCCCCAAATATGGGGGTCCGGTTTACTTATGTTTTCCACAAAATTTGTTGTACAAGGTATGCGGATGGGGACTCAAATGTACGAATGAAAACCAACAAAACCTCACTTAAGGTTTAAATTCAAATAACCATCCTCAAACTAAGACAAAACTCACTTATAAGTGACTAAAATCTAACTTATTCCCTTCAATAATCAGAGAGCAATAAGAAAACACTCAAATCACTAAAAAAACATATACTCACACCATCAATCTCACCACCCACGCACAACTCCTCACCTCAATCCAAAAACTTAACATCACATAATGATTTTCAATATCCATAACCAAAGAAAACCTAACCAGAAGTCCATACCTAAATATAACACATACACTGACTTGAATCTAATACAGATCAATACTTCAACTCCAAAATAACGCAAAATTATAATAATATAACAAAATTACAGGATATTAATTACCTGAGCGAGAACAGGCTTAGGTAAACCAGACGCTTGAAAGAAGGAAACAGCTTCAGTGCCACTAACGCGTCCGTCCTGATCTACATCTGCTCGTTTGAAGTAGGCCTCGAATTGATCCGTGTTTACTGCACCAGTCGCCATTATAGTAACTGAAATCGAAGATCTGTGATGAAGGATAGGGATCGAGGTCCTGATTAGATCAGGATCTGGAAATTAGGGTTTTGAAAGTGGAAGGATTGGATTGAATATTATTAGTGACGGTTTTTGTCTCCGATTTGATGAGGGAATAAATCGAAATGGAAGAGAGTCGTCGGATACAGGATTATGATGATGAACCAAACGATGATGGTTTTAGGAGATGACACAAATGTAACTACAAAAGCTGTAAAAGTTTAATTATTGACCCAATTTTTTATTTTTTAATTTAATTTAACTAATATATTTCTTTTCTTGCAATAAAGTCGCTTCGCGACGGGAGGTCCTGTTGCGTTGAAGATTTAGTGGACGTTAAAGATCACGCGTCGCTGTGGGAGCTTCTGTTGCATGGAGGGTTTTGTTACTTTTGTAGACATAAAATATAATATTAAGTGACTGTTATTCTCGTATGGCCGGGGTTGATCACATGTTCGATTCTCGTCCATCGAAATATTATACCTATTAACGTTGAAAGGGTCCGGTGTGTGGGAGGACTTGAACTTTTGACCTCGAGGTTGGTAGGACTAGGATTTCACCATTGAACTACGTCTTTCAAAAAAAAAAAACTTTGATTGAGGTTGTGTTCCCGAGTTCTCCTGTTATACTAAGTATAGATAAATTGATTATACATTTTTTCAAATTTTATATGGTAAATCATCAAAATTTAAAAATTAAACATGTAGCCGAAAATGTCACTAGATTGACGACTCAGCTTTTTTATGTCTGTGATAACTCTCCTATTATATTAACTCTTATAGTAACTCTCCTGTTATAGTAAATATAGATCGATTGATTATAGATTTTTCAAATTTTATATGGTAAATCATTAAAATTTAAAAATGAAACACGTAGCCGAAAATGTTACTGGATTAACAACTCAGCTTTTTTATATCAGTAACAACTCTCCTATTATAGTAACTCTTCTGTTATAGTAACTATAGATAGATTGATTATAGATTTTTCAAATTTTATATGGTAAATCATCAAAATTTAAAAATGAAACATTTAGCGGAAAATGTCATTGGATTGACAACTCAGCATTTTTATGTCACTGACAACTCTCCTGTTTTAGTAAGTATATATAGATTGATTATAAATTTTTTGAATTTTATATAGTAAATCAGCAAATTTTAAAAATGAAACATGTAGCCAAAAATGTCACCTAATTGACAAATCAAGTTTTTAATGTCACTGACAACACTCCTATTATAGTAGTTCTCCTATTATAGTAAGTATAGAGAAATTGATTATAGATTTTTTCAAAATTTATATGGTAAATCATCAAAATTTAAAAATGAAACATGTAGCCGAAAATGTTACTGGATTAACAACTCAGCTTTTTTATATCAGTGACAACTCTCCTATTATAGTAACTCTCCTGTCATAGGAAGTATAAATAGATTGATTATATATTTTTCAAATTTTATATGGTAAATCATCAAAATTTAAGAATGAAACATGTAACCGAAAATGTCACTAGATTGACAACTCAGCTTTTTTATGTCACTCAGAACTCTCCTGTTATAATAAGTATAGATTGATTGAATATAGATTTTTTCAAATTTTATATGGTAAATCATCAAAATTTAAAAACGAAACATGTAGCCAAAAATGTCACTGGATTGACAACTTAGCTTTTTTATATCACTAACAACTCTCCTATTATAGTGGCTCTCCTGTTATAGTAAGTATAGATTGATTGATTATAGATTTTTCAAATTTTATATGGTAAATCATCAAAATTTAAAAATGAAACATGTAGTCAAAAATGTCACGGGATTGACAACTCTCATATTTAAATAACTCTCCTGTTATAGTAAGTATAGATAAATTGATTATAGATTTTTCAAATTTTATATGGAAAATCATCAGAATTTAAAAATGAAACATGCAGCCGAAAATGTCAATGTAGTGATAACTCAACTTTTTTATATTAGTGACAACACTCCTATTATAGTAACTATTTTGGTATAGTAAGTATAGATAGATTGATTATAGATTTTTGAAATTTTATATGGTAAATAATCAAAATTTAAAAATGAAACATGTAGCGGAAAATGTCATTAGATTGACAATTCAGCTTTTTTATGTCACTAATAACTCTCCTGTTATAGTAAGTATAGATAGATTGATTATAGATTTTTTTAAATTTTATATGGTAAATCATCAAAATTTAAAAATGAAACATGTAGTGGAAAATGTCATTGGATTGACAACTCAACATTTTTATGTCACTGACAACCCTCCTGTTATATGAAGTATAGATAGATTGATTATATATTTTTCGAATTTTATATGGTAAATCATCAAAATTTAAAATTGAAACATGTAGCCGAAAATGTCACTGGATTGACAACTCAGCTTTTTTATGTCATTGACAACTCTCCTATTATAGTGGCTCTCTTGTTATAGTAAGGGGCTGTTTGGTTGATTAAGTGCTGAATCATTAAGAGGTTTGAATGGTTAAGCGCTGAATCATTAAGTTGGACATTTTAATGGTTAGTTTTCTTGTCCCACGTTGGTAGGGGAGCCTCATTAAGGTTCAGCCTAGTTAAGTGCTTAATAGTTCAGTGCTTAATGGTTCAGCAACATCCCAAATTTTAATGATTCAGACTTAACCATTCCATTCAGAAGCTGAAACAAACACACTGAATGCTAAATCATTCATCAATGAATGGTTAAGAGCCTCATTAAGAGGCTACCAAACAGACCCTAAGTATAGATTGATTGATTATAGTTTTTTCAAATTTTATATGGTAAATAATCAAAATTTTTAAAATGAAACATGTAGTCAAAAATGTCACTGGATTGACAACTCTCCTATTTTAGTAACTCTTCTGTTATAGTAAGTATAGATAGATTGATTATAGATTTTTCAAATTTTATATGGTAAATCATCAGAATTTAAAAATGAAACATGCAGCTGAAAATGTCAATGGATTGACAACTCAGCTTTTTTATATTAGTGACAACTCTTCTATTATAGTAACTCTTCTGTTATAGTAGTATAGATAGATTGATTATAGATTTTTGAAATTTTATATCGTAAATCATCAAAATTTAAAAATAAAACATGTAGCCGAAAATGTCACTGGATTGACAACTCAGCCTTTTTATATTAGTGACAACTCTTCTATTATTGTAACTCTCCTGTTATAGTTAGTATAGATAGATTGATTACAGATTTTTCAAATTTTATATGGTAAATCATCAAAATTTAAGAATGAAACATGTAACGAAAAATGTCATTGGATTGAGAACTCCGCATTTTTATGTCACTGACAACCCTCCTGTTATAAGAAGTATAGATAGATTAATTATATATTTTTCGAATTTTATATGGTAAATCACAAAATTAAAAAATGAAACATGTAGCCGAAAATTTCACTGGATTGACAACTCAGCTTTTTTATGTCACTGACAACTCTCCTATTATAGTGGCTCTCCTGTTATAGTAAGTATAGATTGATTGATTATAGATTTTTCAAATTTTATATGGTAAATCATCAAAATTTAAGAATGAAACATGTATCCGAAAATGTCACTAGATTGACAACTCAGTTTTTTTATGTCACTGATAACTCTCCTGTTATAGTAAGTATAGATAGATTGATTATAAATTTTTTCAAATTTTATATGGTAAATCATCAGAATTTAAAAATGAAACATGTAGCCAAAAATGTCAATAGAGTGACAACTCAGCATTTTTATGTCACTGACAACCCTTCTGTTATATAAAGTATAGATAGATTGATTATATATTTTTCGAATTTTATATCGTAAATTATCAAAATTTAAAACTGAAACATTTAGCCGAAAATGTCACTGGATTGACAACTCAGCTTTTTTTATGTCACTGACAATTCTCCTGTTATGGTAAGTATAGATAAATTGATTATACATTTTTTCAAATTTTATATGGTAAATCATCAAAATTTAAAAATTAAACATGTAGCCGAAAATGTCACTAGATTGACGACTCAGCTTTTTTATGTCTGTGATAACTCTCCTATTATAATAAGTATAGATCGATTGATTATAGATTTTTCCAATTTTATATGGTAAATCATCAAAATTTAAAAATGAAACATGTAGCCGAAAATGTTACTGGATTAACAACTCAGCTTTTTTATATCAGTAACAACTCTCCTATTATAGTAACTCTTTTGTTATAGTAACTATAAATAGATTGATTATACATTTTTCAAATTTTATATGGTAAATCATCAAAATTTAAAAATGAAACATTTAGCGGAAAATGTCATTGGATTGACAACTCTGCATTTTTATGTCCCTGACAACTCTACTGTTTTAGTAAGTATATATATATTGATTATATATTTTTCGAATTTTATATAGTAAATCATCAAAATTTAAAAATGAAAGATGTAGCCGAAAATGTCACCTGATTGACAACTCAAGTTTTTAATGTCACTGACAACACTCTAATTATAGTTGCTCTCTTGTTATAGTAAGTTTAGATTGATGGATTATAGATTTTTCAAATTTTATATGGTAAATCATCAAATTTTAAAAATGAAACATGTAGGCGAAAATGTTACTGGATTAACAACTCAATTTTTTTATATAAGTGACAACTCTCCTATTATAGTAACTCTCCTGTTATATGAGGTATACATAGATTGATTATATATTTTTCGAATTTTATATAGTAAATCATCAAAATTTAAGAATGAAACATGTAGCCAAAAATGTTACTGGATTGACAACTCAGCTTTTTTATGTCACTGATAACTCTCTTTTTATAATAAGTATAGATAGATTGGTTATAGATTCTTTCAAATTTTATATGGTAAATCATCAAAATTTAAAAATGAAACATGTAGCCGAAAATGTCACTGGATTGACAACTCCGCTTTTTTATGTCAGTGACAACTATCCTATTATAGTAACTCTCCTGTTATAGGAAGTATAGATAGATTGATTATAGATTTTTCAAATTTTATATGGTAAATAATTAAATTTAAGAATGAAACATGTAGCCGAAAATGTCACTGGATTGACAACTCAGCATTTTTATGTCACTAAAAACTCCGCTATTATAGTAAATATAGATAGATTGATTATAGATTTTTCTAATTTTACATGGTAAATCATCAAAATTTAAAACTGAAACATGTAGCCGAAAATGTCAATGGATTGATAACTCAGTCTTTTTATATTAGTGACAACTCTTCTATTATAGTAACTCTTCTGGTATAATAAGTATAGATAGATTGATTAGAGATTTTTGAAATTTTATATGGTAAATCATCAAAATTTAAAAATGAAACATGTAGCCGAAAATGTCACTGGATTGACAACTCAGCCTTTTTATATTAGTGACAACTCTTCTATTATAGTAACTCTCCTGTTATACTTAGTATAGATAGATTAATTATAGATTTTACAAATTTTATATAGTAAATCATCAAAATTTAAGAATGAAACATGTAGCGGAAAATGTCATTGGATTGACAACTCAGCATTTTTATATCACTGACAACCCTCCTGTTATAGGAAGTGTAGATAGATTGATTATATATTTTTCGAATTTTATATGGTAAATCATCAAAATTAAAAAATGAATCATGTAGCCGAAAATTTCACTGGATTGAAAACTAACTCTCCTATTATAGTGGCTCTCCTGTTATTGATTATAGATTTTTCAAATTTTATATGGTAAATCATTAAAATTTACAAATGAAACATGTAGTCAAAAATGTTACTTGATTGACAACTCTTCTATTTTAGTAACTTTCCTGTTATAGTAAGTATAGATAGATTGATTATAGATTTTTCAAATTTTATATGTTAAATCATCAGAATTTAAAAATGAAACATGCAACCGAAAATGTCAATGGATTGACAACTCAGCTTTTTTTATATTAGTGACAACTCTCCTATTATAGTAACTCTTCTGGTATAGTAAGTATAGATAGATTGATTATAAATTTTTGAAATTTTATATGGTAAATCATCAAAATTTAAAAATGAAACATGTAGCCGAAAATGTCACTGGATTGACAACTTAGCCTTTTTATATTAGTGACAACTCTTCTATTATTGTAACTCTCCTGTTATAGTTAGTATAGATAGATTGATTATAGATTTTTGAAATTTTATATGGTAAATCATCAAAATTTTAAAATGAAACATGTATCCAAAAATGTTACTGGATTGACAACTCAACCTTTTTATATCAGTGACAACTCTTCTATTATAGTAACTTTTCTGTTATAGTCAGTATAGATAGATTAATTATAGATTTTTCAAATTTTATATGGTAAATCATCAAAATTTAAGAATGAAACATGTAGCGAAAATGTCACTGAATTGACAACTCAGTTTTTTTTATGTCACTTACAACTCTCCTGTTATAGTAAGTATAGATAGATTGATTATAGATTTTTTCAAATTTTATATGGTAAATCATCAAAATTTAAAAATGAAACATGTAGCCGTAAATGTCACTGGATTGACAACTCCGCTTTTTTATGTCAGTGACAACTATCCTATTATAGTAACTCTCCTGTTATAGGAAGTATAGATAGATTGATTATAAATTTTTCAAATTTTATATGGTAAATAATTAAATTTAAGAATGAAACATGTAGCCGAAAATGTCACTGGATTGACAACTCAGCATTTTTATGTCACTAAAAACTTCGCTATTATAGTAAATATAGATAGATTGATTATAGATTTTTCTAATTTTACATTGTAAATCATCAAAATTTAAAACTGAAACATGTAGCCGAAAATGTCAATGGATTGATAACTCAGTCTTTTTATATTAGTGACAATTCTTCTATTATAGTAACTCTCTTGTTATAGTTAGTATAGATAGATTGATTATAGATTTTTCAAATTTTGTATGGTAAATTATTAAAATTTAAGAATGAAACATGTAACCGAAAATGTTACTGGATTGACAACTCAGCTTTTTTATGTCACTGACAATTTCGGTTTTTTAATCACCGACAATTCTCCTATTATTGTAACTTTTTTGTTATGGTAAGTAATTAGATTGATTATAGATTTTCAAAATTTATATGGTAAATCAAAATTTAAAATTTAAAATTTAAAAATTTAACAAGTAGTCGAAAATGATTCTTCATAAATGGTACGGTCTGACTTTATTCAGTAGATATGTATGATGCTCAGAGCGTCTCTCTATCATTAAACACAATCTTTTCTTCTTCTTCTTCCCAAAATCAGTCTTTTCCCACAAAAAAATCTGCAACATTTGCACAAATCCCTTGTAATATCAAGTGGGTATTTCTATTTCATACCAACCAACCAATCAATCAATTAATCATGTCGTGTTCATCTTCATCTGGGTCAGAGGAAGAGGATGAATCCATGGAATCATATAGGAAAGGAGGCTACCACGCAGTTCGTGTCGGTGACACGTTCTCTGGTGGTCGGTATATTGCTCAACGGAAGCTTGGGTGGGGCCAGTTCTCAACTGTTTGGCTTGCTTATGATTCTCAAACATATGTAAGTCTTATATATATATATATATGATGATTACATTTAGTAACAACTTTATGAGATTTTGTGGAAATACAAATATGAACTAGTCTTTTGATTGATGGTTATGAAATGTTGGGTGATTCGTTATTTCCGAAGGGGAAGTTTTTATTATTATTGTTATTATTATTATTATTATTATTATTATTATTATTATTATTATTATTATTTATAAGTAAGTTTCTTTTATGGTTTACTCATTCTGCTTAATGGGCTCCTGGCTGCATTTTTTATTTGATAAATTTAATAAAAATGCCACTTGGATTTGTAGACTAATGTTGAATGGGTATATCCTTGGGTGGTTAGGAAGATGAATCGAGGGCAAAAAGGAGTGGCTCGCGTAGTTCTAAGTCAAAATTGGTTAAAGTTAGGGTCTTGAGGTGGTTTATATGTTAAAGAATTAAGAGACGCAACTTCTGATTGTAAATAAAGGTTATTTGGCTGTACCTAGACGTGCGCTCAGTGGCGAAGCTTGACCCGAAGGTTCGGGGGGTCGAAACCCTATATTTCCAAAAATTTTCTATACGAATACTATATAATCGGAACTTCTGCGCGAAAATTCGAGGGCTTTGGAAGGTCTCACCCTTTCCTTTTTTAACTAAGGGTATATCCATTGGAGTTCATCTGGTTCTTAATCAAGAACTAATGAACAGTTAGGCCTGCCTTCTTATGGTATAAGTAAGCATACATTGTTTCCAAAAGGGTAGTTCTTGGGAGCAAGATTTCATCTTTCTTTGATCTTAACCCGACCGAGTTGTTTAAATTGCGTTTGTTAGATTTTTTTCCTTTACAGTTTCATCAATAAAAATATTTTATTTTGGGTATGTTACATAATGCTTAGTAGTGTTTTTCAATTTACTTTGTTAGTATATATCTTGTTATCTTGAATAAAAAAAAAATGATAGTGGTACTACTACACAAGATGATGATTGTTATCTTGTTTTAAGTCACTTCAACGCGTACGCCCAAGCTCTTCGTTCTCTTGTTTAACATGGGCATCCAATATAACTTGTTGATAGTTTGATAAATGATAACGTAAGTGGAAAAATTTGTTGTGGATCTATTGGTTTACAAATTAGTTTTCATCTTTTATTATTTATCTTCCTCTATGATTGTCACTGCAGAAGGTGACCAGCTTAAATACTTACCGAATCATCGTCATAGTTAATGAATATCATATTAGGTATTGATATTGACTGATTCTATAATACATAAATCAAGTGTAATAATTCTTTGGAAGCCGTAATAATTTATTTGGAATCGTAATTATTAAAGTTCAGCTGTATTGAGAATGTATTAAACAAAATAATAAAACCAAAACAAGTTGCTTGATTTTGTTGGCATGGCATTCGCATATTTGTTGTTCCACATAGAACAAGCCTTTCGAATGCTACAATTACTTGTCATCAAAATACATGTTATAAGAGACGAGGTAAAAAAAAAAAGATGAAACATGTATGTATTTGTTGTATTTATTTACTTACTGTAATCATAGAGTGTATGTATTTATAGTAAACGGAACCAATATATTGCAACAATCCCATCAAGCTAGATATATGCACATGGCTGGCTTTAATTAAACATCCGGCGGGCTTTCCCCACAAGGAGTTCACGTCTTTGTTTTTGGTTGCTAGAGTGGAGACTCCGTAGGACACTTAACTGTATATGCTCTAACAACACATTGGTGGTATTTGAGGTTGGACATTCCTTGTGACCTAATATCTCTCTTGTGGACAGAATGATTACTAAGGTGTCGCATAAACAACAAACATCGTTGCTTTTGAATGAAACAAGTTGTTGATGTTTATTTTTAATGTCCTATCCTATTTCTAGATATACACAATTATCAGCAGCTATATGTTGATACCCTTTTTTCATCTGAAAAGTTTTATGATTAAGTTCTTAGGTGTCATTCATATTTTGTGTTTCTTTTTTTTGGATTGATTGATAATCATTCTTGTGTTTCTCTGAGCAAATTGCGACACATAGCCGCATGGTTTCACTTCATTTTTATTTTTTTTCGCCTAAAAGTCGTTCAACCATCCATGTTAGCATTTATGGCTCCCTGATCAAGGTTACAAATTCAGTGATCAAATTTGAAATGAATTAATCAAGTGAAAACTATTTCTTGCAGGTTGTCCTTTTTTCCTGGTAACTTTTGCTCTGTTCAATATTCAGCTATATGTGTGTGGTTAAACTTCAATATTCTTACTGTAATGACTACACTTTTAGCATTTTGGTAATCATATCTAATATTGTGTTGCAGAACTATGTGGCCCTCAAGATTCAGAAAAGTGCGCGTGAATATGCTCAAGCCGCCATCCATGAAATCGAAATTGTTTCGGCACTCACCAAACATGACCCGGGGAACAAAAAGTGTGTAATACGATTAGTGGACCACTTCAAGCATAGAGGCCCAAATGGTCAACATTTTTGCATGGTCTTTGAATTTCTCGGCGATAGCATTCTCCAACTAATCAAATACAATCGTTATAAAGGCCTTCCGTTAAACAAAGTAAGGGATATTTGTAGATGCATACTAACTGCAGTAGATTATTTACACAGACGTGGTATAATACACACTGACCTGAAACCCGAAAATATACTTCTCGTTTCCACCATAAATCCTTCAAAAGACCCAATTCGGTCAAAAACGAGCCCCATTCTTAGTAAACCCGAGTGGGGTATGAATAATGGTAGTAATTCTATTGAGAAAAAGTTAAAGCAGAGGGCTAGACGGGCAGTTGCAAGGATAATCTCAAGACGGGCTTCATTGGGAGGCGTGCGACCCGTTACAAAGACAGACAGGTGTCTTGACGGGATTGATTTTAGGTGTAAAGTTGTGGATTTTGGAAATGCATGTTGGGCTAATAGACCACTTGCAGATGAAATTCAAACAAGACAGTATAGAGCTCCTGAAGTTATATTACAGTCCGGATACTCGTATTCAGCTGATATGTGGTCCTTTGCTTGCACTGCCTTTGAACTTGCTACTGGCGAGATGATGTTTGCTCCTAAAATCGGACAGGGTATAAGTGAAGATGAGGTATTCTTAATTCCACTTTTCTAAAAATTTATTTTCTATCTAGAAGTTGCAACTTCGACCCGTTTGCTTATCAATCGACTGATAGTCGGTATGCTATATCTTTCGGGTCAGGTACAACATTGACTTCGATCCAGAAATCAGTTTTTCTGTCTATTTTTTCCCCATACACTAGTTGCGAATAAAGGTGTAAGCGAGACGGGCTTGCCTAACTTATTAAGTTCGAACTCGAGATTGGCTTGTTTCGAGCTCTATTTCTATAGCTTGAGCTTAGCTCGGTCTTGGTCTCTTGGCTCATTTATTAATTATATTATTAATATTTATTTATAATTATTTATATATGTATGTATAATTATAATTTTTTATATAGCATGGTATAAATCATTTAATTATTTATCATTATTTTATATATATTAATAATTATTTTCTAAATGTGTATTTGATATATTAAATAATAATTATATAAATAATAGGCTCGCAAGCTCGACAAATGAAGCTCAGACTTGTTTACTAAATGAGCTTATGTTTAGGCTTGGCTTGATTTGAGCTTATTATAGCTAGCCAATCGAGTTGCTAAATGTGTAAAACAAACGAATCCTTTCATAGTTTGGGCAGTTTGATTTGTTTCAACTACACCCCTAGCTAGATATGACTTGGTGATCTGGAATGATTACAGGCCCACCTTGCTTTAATGATGGAAATGCTCGGGAAGATACCACGAAAGGTAACTAATTAACAAAAATCATTAATTATGCCAGTCCAGTAATTTATTATGACAATCTAATTTTGTTTTGTTAATAACTAACTACAGATAGCCGTTGGATCAAAAGACTACTTTGACAGATATGGTGACCTCAAACGGATACGCAGATTGAAACACTGTCCTCTCACTTGCCTGCTGACTGACAAATATAAATTTTGCGCGAACGATGCACGTGATTTTGCAGACTTCTTGATTCCCATTCTTGATTTTGCACCAGAAAAACGACCCACTGCTCGCCAATGTTTGCAGCACCCTTGGCTCAAAAAATCATCTGCCCAGAACCTGGATTCTCAGATGTCCAAACTTCTGATTAAGTGATAAAAATCCATTACAACTATCTAGCTTGTTAGTCACTCACAACACACACATACGACTGTTGTAATCATTTTTATCGCTTACTCTCAAGTTAGGACATATATATATATGTATCGGTAGAATAGTTGGAAACTATTTTAATTATTTACAGATGAATACATTATATGTGGAATCATTAGGAGTTATAGTGTATTCGTTGATATATGCATCGAGTTTACAACCTGCGTAAGCAGCTAACGCTTGTTAGAATTTATGGGAGAGGAAATTAAAGAACGCGCTTGTTATATCTCCAGTTCTTGGATTGTAACCCCCCGCTAATTAAAGGGTTTATCTTAGACTCTAACCCGCTCAAAGGGTATATTATCGTTACACATGGCATATATAGAACGTTATCTAAAACAAGCTTTGAGCGTAAGTAGATTAATTTGCATTATTAATTTAGACTTGTGTAACATATTATATATGTTCTCAATGCTAAGTCGTATTCTTAATTTCTCCACAACATGTTATTTCAGGGTTCATTGGGTAAAAATGAACATTAGGCATCATGTATTATATCTAAACATAAAACATGTGTTATCGAGTGTTGATATATAGTAGCTGAGTGTTCAGATAATCAATCCATCCATGTAGAGCTTCAACTTGGATAAAATAGTAGTTGAACTCTTGCAAACGCTTAGAAGTCGAGGAATAAAGTTGTACTTGTATCCGTTTAAAGATACGAGATGCATGCAACACTTTAGTAATTAAGCAAAATATGCATGGTTAAAGAGAAGCTAGGTTTAACAAGTGTTAGAAATTGTCTAGCTGGTAACAAAATATTAGCAACCTCAAAGATAACCTCCGATATTTCAAAAGTTTTATCATAAAAAATCCTACAAGTCATCACTTGTAATCGAGTTTGTCTTGAATTGAGAACATATTGTTCACTGATAGTTTGCTGCTTATGTTAAACTATTTGATTTAATTTCAAAAAACAAATTAATTAGTTATTCGAAAATTGTACGTACTTATACAAATTATTAATATTATTACTCTCCTCCCTCCGATTGTTATAATAAAGTTATATACAAATAGATTTAACATGCTAAATGTAACATAAAGTATTATTGATCCATGTGGGTTTTGTAACTAAATTTTTATCACTGTCTAAAAAAAAACAAATATTTAGGGATCTCGATCAATCCCAAACAAATATATATAAAACTAGCTAATTCAATTCACTTTTTCAGTTCCTAGAAAAAAGTAACAACTTAATTACCAATTCCATTGCATGCATGCATGCATGCTAGCTTATTAATATTATTCATCAGCAAATTAATAGTAGTAACATCAATCATCTCTTGGATCAATTCCTCTCTAAAAACACGTACAATAAATTAATGGATCGAGAAAACCAACACTTATTTACCTCTACTCCCACTTCCTCCTTCCTCAACACATGTTTCAATGGTCTCAATGCTCTATCAGGTTACTTATATACTCATCATGCATCCATTCATTTTTCAATACATTACATTACCTTTTTATTTTCTTCATCTTATATAATTTTATTCCATTCCATTCCATTCCATGCTGCAGGTATCGGAATTATAACGGTTCCATATGCGTTAGCCGCTGGAGGGTGGTTAAGCTTGCTACTACTATTCACAATAGCCATCTCAACATTCTACACCGGTTTACTTATCAAAACATGTATGGATACTGATCCCACAATAACAAGTTATTCTGACATTGGAGATCGCGCATTTGGTAAACCCGGTAGGATCATAGTGTTAATCCTCATTAACATGGAGCTTTATTTAGTTGCTACCGGTTTTTTGATCATGCAAGGCGATAATTTAACCAACTTGTTTCCACACATGGCCGACTTGAATATATTTGGGATTTATGTAAGTAGCAACAAAAGCTTTGTTATTATTGTCGCCGCAATTATTCTCCCCACTACTTGGTTGAACAATATGCGAATTCTTTCCTATATATCAGCTGGCGGTGTCCTAGCATCTTTGATCGTCTTAGGCTCAGTCTTGTGGGCTGGGGTGTTTGATGGCGTCGGGTTTCAGGAAAAGGGTAGACTGATAAATTGGAATGGCATGCCTTCCGCTATTAGTTTGTATGCTTTCTGCTATGGAGCGCATCCGGTTTTCCCTACTTTGTATACTTCCATGAGGAACAAACATCAATTCTCCAAGGTATGTACTAGCAAAATATCATCTTTGTTGTGCAAGTGTTGTTTTAACATGTTAATTTGTATAAGATGTGTAAGGTAGCTAGGAATAGATTAACATGCATGCAATGTTTTAATACCATTAGAAACAATTAAGTAGGGTTGTTCAGGGTTCGGTTTAAACCACAACACCACCCAAACCGGTCATTGGTTCGGTTGGTTTGAAAAATTTCAGACCCTAGCTAAGTTTTCAGTGTCAAATAAATATGTTTGATGTAGCTGAATATAACTAGGAGATCTAAGCAAATTTTAGAAATTAGTGTTGGAATCCAGGATCGAAATAATGAAACAATACTCGAATTTGAATAACAAGAACAATAATATTGATGTAATATTTACGAATTTGAACAACAAGATACACATGAATTCTGGAATACACTTGACTTTGGATTGTGTTTTGTGAAAGACAATCTTGATAACCGAACAAATGAAACATGACAGTCCTATATAATATGATTTGAAGCATTGTGTCCCTTCTTGGAAACGGTTGTCTTGATCCCACCGGTTTGTATGGTTTTGGCGCCAACATAACTATATTAACCGTAGGGTTATTATTGTCTTTTCAGTCCAATATGCAGCCTTCAAGTCTTCGAATGCAAACTGTTATGCTTCTGTCTTTTGATCCGGTCATAACATAAATGTGCAGCCTTGTATTTGTTGACCCATATGCAAATATTATCCATCTAACTTCCTAACTAAACTAAAGTCTAAGACTTACAATTATTCTACTTATACATACATCACATATGAATAGATACACAGGTTTAATATTTACATAATACAAACATACTAATAAAACAAGTTTATATTTATATCTTAACAATTAGAATATAATTCTTGTCATTAAATATAGTCATGTTCATTTCTTTGTAGTGCTAATGCAATATCTTATTTTGCAATAACTCTTTGATGCCCTTGTACAGTTTATTAATATGCACTAAGAGAACTATTGACTGCAGTTAGGATTTAAAGGCCAAGTAAAAGACAACCAATAACTGTAACAATTTTTATTAATTATGCATTTTGGACCACTTTGTCATTTTATAGTTTATGCATTCTTTTAAAAAGGTCCAATAAAACCTAAGCCTAAACCAAATCTGAACCAACCTGTTACTAATGGTTGGTTTGTTTCATTTTTTTATTTTCAACAGTTAATTATATTCGTATAATTATAACTTATTATTTTAGGTTCTGATATGCTGCTGCAGGTTTTGCTACTATGTTTTCTTTTCAGTACAGTTACTTACGCTTCGATGGCAGTTATTGGTTACCTCATGTTTGGTTCAAAGGTAGAGTCACAGATTACCTTAAGCCTTCCTACCGACAAAACAAGCTCACGAGTGGCAATATTCACCATTCTGGTGACTCCAATAGTTAAATATGCACTAGTGGTGACGCCTATTGTTGACTCAATTGAAGAACGGTTCAATACAAAAAAGTATAGCCTCTTGATCAAAACATCACTAGTAATAACCACGGTAGTTGTGGCCATAGCACTCCCGTTCTTTGGAGATTTGATATCCCTTGTGGGGGCGCTTTTAATTGTGGCAGCATCGACCGTATTGCCATCATTATGTTACTTGAAGATTTCAGGCAGTTACAAGATATTTGGACTTGAGTTGGTGCTTATTGGATTCATTGTGTGCATTGGGATTTTGGTTGCAATTATGGGTACTTACACAGCATTGGCAGATATAATAAGGAAACTATAAGCTATAAATTACTATTTGCTAAACAACAGAACAGAGCAATGAGAATCTTTATATTTTAGCATTCAGGTTTGTAGGTCATGTGTAATGCAGCATTCCATTCTTTAAAATACTGAGTTATGATTGTTAAATATGAATTAGTTGAGAAAAAGTTTTGGGTGCTACTTTTTCTATTTTAATTTTTTTTTTTAAATTTTCGAACGGCAAATTTCATTAAAAACTAGCAAGACGCTAGAAGCAGCTACATTAAAAGCTAAAATTACACCGATTTCTCCAAGAAACAGATTTAAAAGAGGAATGATTCTTGATCGACAAAAAGCCAGCGATTTTATATAGAAAAATCTTCTCTGCTGGGATTGTCGTGTTGGAGAATACTTTTTCATTTCTTGCCCTCCAAATATTCCAACATGTCACCATGATAATTCCATAAATTACTTTTCTTTTCGCTCGTGACAAAGGAAGACTTTTTATGAATTTTGATAAGATCCTGCACCAAGAAGGCATATATTTGTGGTATTCCACACCACGAACTGATCCGGTTCCAAATTACTGAAGCGGTGTAACATGCAGTTAGATGGTGGCTTGCAGATTCATCAACATCCCCACATAGATGGCATGTCAATGGACCCGTGTGTATGCTACTTGATCTGTTACTCATCTATTTTCCGTAGTTGATTTGGTTAACACTCGCGGAGATAAAACTTGGATGATCCTTGTCACAATGATTGTGAGGAAACCGCGGTAATAGTTTTCGATGCACTGTTATAATATAAAACCGCAAACATATTCAAAAAAATAGAATCTACATTTTTATTAATGAGAACAAGAAGCATATTTTATTCTTTAATCCATTTTAGACCATATATTGATACACATTAAACTTTATATAGCTAATAGTAATAGTAATAGATGTAGTATATATGTTCCATAAATCAATATTCAAGCCTGCTTCTTCTTCTTCTTCTCCAAATAGTAACAGTTGTGCTGATATTTCAAGATCCCCCATACCACTTGCCAAAATCCCATCTCAGGCCACAAAGCTTTTGGAGAATACAATAAACTGTTGTTTGATTGCCACAACAAAAAGTTGCTGAGTCTGGTCTCACCTGAGCTCCTCACTAATATGTCAGGATCAGGAACCACCCCCATATACATATGCTTCTCCAAATCCACCACTTTTATCACATCCGTAGCGTCATCCTCATTAACAATCCCATCGTTATTCTTTCGTTTTGATGCAAGTGCCAAACCGCTCTTCTCCTGACAAGCTTCATAGATAGCTCGTGGGATTTCATGTGACGAACTATACGCCACGCATACCAAAAGATAAGTCTTGGTGTTTTTAGCAGTGGCTTCCATTGCCTTCTCAGCAGCAATCCTAACCGGCTCATCCAGTCGGTCCAGATCGCCAATAAACAACACTCTGACGCCGTATCTGTTTACCATATCAAGTTCTTTCAAAAACCCTTGAATCTTTTCATACATTATATCCATAACGTATTGGACTTCATCAGGGCGTCGGTTGAAATTATCAAGACTGAATGCATACACGGTTACATACTTCACTCCCACCTCGTAGCAGTATTTTAGAACCGACATAAGTGCTAGGAATCCGGCTTTGTGGCCTGCACCCTCTTCCAGCTTCCATTTCTTAGCAAACCTTCTGTTTCCATCCATGATGAATGCAATGTGCTGTGGGATTGGACCTGATGACATGAAGGTAAACAGGAGTCTTCTCATGCTGCTGATTAAGCTTCCTAACCCCTTGCTAATCAATCCAGATGGTCTCTCTTCTTCCATTTTTTCTGTCAAGTTTCACAAACTTCACTTCAATTCAATTCAATTGTAATAATACAAAATTTTAACGTCTTTCTGTCAATTATTCGAGTTTCCTGAATGTCAGAGCTCCCAATGATTGTTCACACAATCCGAAGTTTCAAAGCACAAATTGGAATGAAAATTATTAAGCAACCTGTGGTTTCAGCCCACCGATTGGTGTCAAACTATGCAACTATAATCTTAAACCGTGCATGGTTTGACACCAATCCATGTTTGAAACCACGGTTTGCTTAATTTTCATGCCATGTTATGGTTTGAAACCACAGTTTGTGTAAACAATGATTTGCCTGCAAGATACTCGCAATCTGTTGGTTTCAAACCACGGATACACCAAAAGTGAAAAACACTCTACGAAAACACCATTTATTAAAAAGTTCGAATTTTACAGCCTCTCAAGATTCATAAAGGGAACACCTTAAATTTTCTTAAAATGATAAATTTGAAGAATCTGAAAGTATATATAGTGGCTAAAAAAGAAAAAAGAGTAAAGTCCTATTTGAGTTCCTGTGGTTTGCCCATTTTAACTACTTGAGTCCAAAATCAAAACTTGTCTCGGTCCGAGTCCTTAAAGTTTCTAATCATAACTTCTTGAGTCCAAAAGATAACCTCTGTTAGATTTTCTCAGTTAAATTTTGGGAAATGACTTAAATGCCCCTGGTTTATATTTTTGTTTCTTTATTTTTTTTATTCCACATCCGTTTTTTTTAAAGTGTGTTTTTATTATAACCATCATCATCATCATTATCCAAATTATAATTCCTAAAACCACAAATCACAAACAAAAATACTCAAGAACACAGACCCGAGCCATGACCACCAGACCCGAGCCATGACCAAACCAACCAGGAACCCACGGTCGAGCCTCCAAAAGAGCAACCACATGCTGAACCATAACCATACCGAGCCACAACCATAACCAACTATAGGGACTCGTCGGCCACACCCGTACCAGACCTGAGACCCAACTAATAATCAAGACCAAAACCCGCAACAACCACCACCATCGAACCAAAACCCACCTAACTAGCGAACCCTTCCCTGACCCCTATCCAGCCACCACTCGAACCACTCCCACCGTCGCTTATCAGCAAAACCACACAGCCACCACCATCGAGCCATCCGCAATCGAACGGTCAAAAAACACCACAGCCTAGTTTGGGCCTAAAACCATGCGCCGCCACCACCAAGTTGTGTGGTGGCTGGCCGCTGCAACTGAGAGGATGGAGAGGGACCGGGAGGGAAGAGAGAAAGATCGTGATGTAGAGAGAGACCGAGAGGAGAGAGAGAGATAGAGTGGTTAGGGTTTCATCTTGTGATTGATAATGAGGAAGGAGAAGATAATGGGGCTTTTATAGCTAGGGTTTCATCCAAGGGCATTTAAGTCATTTCCTAAAATTTAACTGAGAAAATCTAACAGAAGTTACCTTTTGGAGTCAAAAAGTTAAGATTAGAAACTTTAAGGACTCAGACAAAGACAAGTTTTGATTTTAAACTCAAGTAGTTAAAATGGACAAACCATAGGGACTCAAATAGGACTTTACTCAAGAAAAAAAAATAGTCATCATCATCATACTCAGTTAATCCCACCTATAGCAAAGCTAAGGTATGGTCTGAGGAGGGTAAGATGTAGACAACCTTACCTCTACCCCTAAGAATAGAGAGACTGCTTCCAGTGAGACCCTCGGCTCGATGTGGTTTGGTATCAAGCCTTGGACATAAGGCACATAACACTTAGCAATCGGGACAAACCCGATCGGTGCATGTACCCCTTTGTCTTTTGACTATCCACGCTACCACATGATGCATGTTAACCGTCGTTTTTAACGTTATTTTCATGAAATTAGTAAAATAACGTTAAAACTAGTGCAACTTTACTTTTGCCCCCCGAGGGCCACATATATATACATTATATGCGCACACCGTAAGTGAGGCGTTTAAAAATAGTCATCAATTAATTTTCAACAACTGTTAGATTTTGTCTCTTGTGCGTTTCATCAGTTCATTGATAAAAAAACTTTAAAAATTACAAATTTACATCCTTGATCATCTTTATGTTTCTTATAAAGCATCGCACTCAATTATCCATGTTCTACCTCTGTTGTCAAAGCCCACTCAGGCGCGCGTCTAGGCTCACTTTTCAGGCTCAGCGCAGCTTCTCGCTTCGCTTATAAAAGACCTACTTTCAAGCCCTCAGACGCATTTTTCAGGCCAAGTTCCAACGGAATTCCGGACAATAATTGTCTGAATAGGTCTAAAACAATTATACAACGAGTCTATAATCAACCTAAAACAATCTAAGCTAACCCTAAAAAATCCTAAAGCATTTTTAAAACTCCTAAAAATGTATTTTTACACGTGTGTCTCATTTGAAAAAGCTCTTCTTTTTAAGCGTCTTGCACTAAGGCCCAAGGCTCACCCTTGACGCCTTTAGTGCACCTTGCTCCTTCAACAACTATGTGTTCTACACAGATTCTTTCATATAGAATCACCAAATGAGGTATTGTTAAAGATTTTGTTTTTTTTTTTTTAAATAAGAAACAAAACAAAATACCTATTAAAAAAATTTCACAAACTTTTTTCTCTTGGGCATTTCATCAAACATCTTGGGTATGATCATTAATAAAAAAAAAAAAAAACACACTGACACACACAACTCTATCACAAAACCCTATCAAATACCCACATATAGTAAATCAATTAAACATTGTAATAACCAACTCATGTGCAATTAATAGATGGAAAACACTAGTAACTGAATGAAATTTTTTTGGAACTTACAGGGAAATTTATTTATTTAATGTAAGGAGGAAAATCAGTTGAAGGAAGAGAACCCAATTGATCGATATGTGGAATAATGAAACTAATCAGAGGTTTAAATTGATAGAGAGAAAAAGACGTTAGTGATGAAACTTCTAAGGATAGAAATTTGGAGGCACCAAATGTTTTGTTCATTTGCATGATCATGAAATTCTGCTTTTCATATAATATATGTGACTCTCATCTCACTTACTTCAATTCTTTTTGTATTCTTTTACTAAATTTTGTGTATGTATATATATTTTTTTAACACCAAATATGGATCACTCTTGCGTCCAAACAATACGGCTCAACCCGACACAAAATTTATCATAGATGAGACTTCAACGACGTCCTGTTTTAAAAGACATGAGGCTACCACATAACCAAAATACAGAGTTTTTCATAAACATAAATATTGCAAGAGGCTAGTTGTCAAGATCGTCTATTTATTTAAGAATTTTTCTAAGATATCAAGAATATTAAAATATAACATTGTTGTGTCAAATTTTAAGCCATCATAAGGTTCTTCTAAGTTCTATCAACTAGTGACAATTAGAGAATTCAGCTCATATTTTTATCTAAGAAAACCTCAGATTTAATACACTTAAACTTCAGTCATTGTAGGGTCAATGTGATTATCTTTGACTTTATATGAATTCATATATTATACGCATATGAATACACGCACATTCTATATAGTTATTTAATCTACATGAGGAAATTTGATACAAGAGAGAAGGCTGGCTGTAATGCTTTATGTTAGGATTAAGTGGCGCAGCGGAAGGACCGACTCACAACGAACACGCAATAACAAACGAGAAAATATAAAGCACGACACACGAACACGAGAATTTTACGTGGTTCGGTTCCAGTGGGGAACCTACGTCCACGGGCTGCAACTAGGGATTTATTATTAAGCTCTGACAACTATTACAATTACATAGACAAGATATATATAGAGACTAATCTAGGGTTTATGCTTGGTGAACAAGAAAACCTAAACGGGCTTCCTAAACATCCAATAAAACAAGCCCAATAGCAATAACTAGCCCAAGGACTTCACACCCAACAATCTCCCACTTGAAGGCCTTGCGATAAACACTAAGTCCGCCAACAAGCACAAAGCAATCCATGTCTTCAGTAATTCGTAAAGTTCAAACACACACAGGAACAGAAGTCTTCCAGGTCCAGCTCCCAAGAACAAACCAAACTTCAAACCATGTATCCCTAATCAACCTAGTTACAGCCGACCAATCATCATCAGCAAACAGAAAGGCCCGTTGAAGCCCCAGATGGCTTCAACCCGGTCTCAAAAGACCCCGTCTTCACATCCTCAATCCCAACTGATTCCCATAGACACAAACCATCAGATACAGGGATTCTCAGAGGAACACTCCCCACTAGCAGAAACTTCTCAGGAGAGATTTAATTCGGAATCCTGGTCTTCTGAACCCAACGTCGATTTCCAGACGGTGTCGGAGCACTCCCGTGCTCCCACTGCTACAAAAATCCCGTACATGTTTAGACCTCCGAATACGCTCAAGCTGATTACCTGAAGTCCCAGAGTCATTTTCTGCAAACTGGACTCGTTTAACTGTCAAATCGGCGAGCCCGACTTTGGCGTTCGTCTTAACAGGGGCGGTCACTTCCCCAGACGGAACAGGCACCATATACAAGGACCCCTTCTTAAAACCGCTAGCAACCACGAGATTACCTTTAACGACCTTCCACTTTCCACCACCAAACTTGACGTCAAAACCTTGTTCGTCCAACTGCCCAATAGAGATCAACTTCGTTTCAAGCCTTGGAATAACCCTGACGTTACACAAAGTCCAAGTAGTGCCCAAAGTGGTAACCAGATCCAAATCTCCCATGCCAGTCACATCAAGAAATTCACCGTTTCCTAGCCTAACCTTGCCAAAATCGCCCTTTTAATATTCCGCATGCCATCATTGCTATGGGTAGCATGGAATGATGCACCGGAATCCATGACCAAGGATTCCACACTGCTTTCAACACACAGTATCAAAGCGTCATTCTCAGAATCGCTTATCGCAGCAGTGTTCAATCCACCAGAATTCTTCGATCCTCCATGTAACATCCAAAAAAAATTCATCAAATAAATATTCTGACTAAAAGAAATACTTGGTTCTTATCAAGTGGGTCTGTTATTGGATTTTGACTCATGCGACGATTTTATTGAACCAATTAACAAGTTTGATGCATATGTCTTGAGTTAGATGTAATTTAGGGACCGGTTTTGTCATTATGCAAACATGTCTAATATTACTTTGGAAACAAGTTTATATTAGATGAAAGTGAAGGGGGTCTATATGTAACTTTGTTATTTCATACACTTATAAAAGAATACAAAACCCTAGGTCATGGATCGACCTAGGGTGCAGCCCTATCAATAATCGGGAGAGAGGCGGAGTTGAACAGAAAGAAAAAAAAGGGAGAGCAGCGAACGGAGAAGAAGGCACCTATGGTGGTTCGAGGTGGCTTTCGGTTGTATGAATTTTTCTATATCATTGTGTTTGCCGACCGAGTTTTGATCAGCGCTAGATCCTTTCATCCAGTACGTGCTTAGTCTTGGTCTCAAGTCTCTTCTGCCGCCATCCTGGTTCGTAACAGGAAGCGCAATGCGCTTTGTATCTCATTTCCCTAAGAAAGGTATGGCTTTAAGCTCATTTTTTTAACAAACATCCAATCCTTCACGTAACTAGTGTTATCGTAGAATCGGACGAGGTGTTTGGCTATGGTAGTGATTACCGACAGTAACGGGTTGGTGGTATTGAAGGGCGGTGACGATAAGGGTGGTTACGGCTGTGGTGATAATAGTCGCACCAGAGGCTGATGGAGACAGGGCTAATGGTGGTTTTGGTGTGGACCGAAGCATGTTGGAAGGTTGGTCGTGATCGGCAACGATGGTGGTTGCGGTGATGGATGAGGTGTGTGGTAGTGGTGATCGGGGACGACGTGGAGGTGATTCTAATAACAAGGATGGTGTGAACCGTGGCATGTGAAGGTGGCGTAGTATAGGGTCATGGAGTTACATATTAATGTGAAGATGATGGAGATCGTTAATATGCATGGGAAATTCTTGTTTCTATGAAAGATTGCTAAGTGACGTGAGTATAAAGTCATTAGAATTTTGGTAAAAGTGCATGGAGTTATGGAAGAGAATACGGTGATACATGGGATTTTGACAGTAAGTTGCTTGGGGTGTTTTTAATAAATCCAATGGGATTTGTCTTGGGTTTTCTTTTGGCTACGGGTTTCATTTGAGGACGCGGTTCGAGGCACGTTAGCTTGAGGATTGGAGGCGTTGCTATCAAGTGAGTTCTTGTGCCCACTCTTTTAGTTAATATTTTATTAAATATTTTGGGCTAACGTGCATGATAAACCAGTATGATTATTTTTATGAAGTCACAAAAATAAATATTTTTATAAAGTTATAAATATTTTTGTGAACTCATATCTACATTATTTTGGCATGAAACGTAAGTAGGCGGAATTCGCCTAATGTGAATTTATAAATTGAAATCCATATTAACTCATACATATTATTTTGGTATGAAACGTGAGTTGGCGGAATACGCCTATTGTTTTATTATATGGTTTGAGTTATATGTGTTATTGGAAGTGGGATAAGCCTGCTCTGATTTACGGTATAATTTTTGTCATGGTTCACATAGTTTATGGCTTATGTGTTATTAGATGTGGGATACACCTGCTCTGATTTATGGTATTAGTTTTGTGTCATGCTTGTTACATGGTTTATGTTATACCTGTTTTTATATATAATAGACTATGTTGAGAGCTACCTGATATGTCGAACTGAGCTATGACAGAAGTGGGATATGCCTGCTCTAAACTCTTGTCTTGGTTTTGAGTTAGGATTGTTACATAGTTCATATTATATGTATTCTTATAAACGAAGCTATGACAGAGGTGGGATATGCCTACTTTAATCTCTAGCTTTGGTTTGCTTAAATAGACTGGATTGTAAGCGAGATGCGTTTATTATATATTTGGTAAGTGAAGTTTGAGGTAATTAGGCAGAGTATGCCTATCCTAGACTTTGATTATTGCTTGAGGGAAAAACAAATTAGCGGTTTGCGCTTATTGTTAACCCTAAGGTTGAGGTATTTTGTTAATACTTATTTTGACAAATTACTTGTTTATATAAATTTATAAATCTTGAACTCACTCAGCATAGCTGACTTTTGCATACACGTTAGATTGATTTCAGGATTGTTGATGAATAAAAGGAATGCCTTGGCATGCAGTGGAGCTACTTGGTTGCAGTTGACATTTCAAATAAGAAGGCTTCTAAGGGATTTTGCTCGAACGTCACTTATATTATTTCTAATATTCTAGTTGTTTTGTAATTACTGCTTTGACCCGTTTCGGGAAACCCATGTTGGGAAACTTAAAAACTTATTCGATATTCCGCTGCGAAATTTTCTGAAATAAAATAAGATTTTTATTTAATTGTTAGCATGGTTTTAGTCTTTGAATGCCAGCTGTTTGACACCGGTTTGCGGGTCTTACAAGTTGGTATCAGAGCAATGGTTCGAGGGATTCAGGCAGTCTGTGCTCGAACTCGAATCTGGTATGGGACCAAACTGTTACTAAGAAATGTCAACTGCTGGGTAGCTGCGCGCTAAGAGGTAATCCCTAGTTTTGACGTATGTCCATATATATATTTCATTGGCTGCTTAATAGCATGAAATCATAATGGGTGGTTAGTGCCTTTACATTTTGGTGTAGTACGGGAAGTTTATTATGTAGTGTATAATGCACAATACGTAGGTTGGAATGCTTGTCGTTGAACACTTAGATACATAAAGTGTTAGAAGGATACCCAATACCTATATTTGTTTGACTATGTTGTGACGGCTCTTATTGAGTGCTTAAGTGCAATAATTCATAAGGGTGTTATGATCTTGTGTTTTGAGGTAGGATAGAATTCTCTATTTCAATGGTTAATTGCAAACCTTTAATGTATAATAGATAAATGCTATGTGTATTTGTGATGGCAGAATTGTCAATGTGATCATAACATGTTGTGTTTAGGGTGACTAAAGTAAAGTAAACAGCTAATAACACCTGATCAATGTTATTAGAAGTTTACCCTTACTTTACACATCCTGAATATGTCATGTGATTGATCATGTGACGATTTTGTCGTAAATTGTTTAGTATGGGTTATGTCTATCGCTTTGTATTAAGGTAGATAAGATCCCAAGGATACTAAACATTTATGCGAGTTCGAGCTTGCGGTAGGAAATCCACTCCTTGTGACCAAGGCTATAAATAGTTGTCAACTCGGGTCATCAGGCCAAAGCCTTCCTACCCTCTTGTACTTAAGGTCATTGGGTTGCTTTGATGTTATTCTTAAGATGGACTGGCTGGCTACCATGGATACTCAACATTGTGTGCGGGCAAAGACTCATGCAACTTGCAGCTCCTGATAGGAATCGTATTACTGTTCATGGGGATGATAGTTGCTCAGTACCTCTGGTTATCTCAATGCTAAAGGCGGGGAAAATGTTGCAGCGTAGGTGTGAGGCGTACTTGGCGCAGGCCTTGGTTGCGGGGGCTGATATTTCCAAGCTAGGGGATGTCCCCATAGTGCGGGAGTACCCCGGGTGTATTTCCCGAGGATTTGACGGATTTGCCACCGGAACGCGAGGTTGAGTTCCAAATAGACCTCGTGCCGGAAGCTAAACCTGTCGCCAAGGCACCTTACCCACTAGCTCCTTTGTAATTGAAAGAATTCTCATCTCAATTGGAGGATTTGCTCCTTACTGAGAACCGACGATTATTTCGATCAACTCTAAGGAACTAGTTGGCTCTCGAAGATTGGTCTTAGATCGGGCTATCATCAGCTGAAAATATGAGAGTAGGACTTTTTTCTGTACACAGTAAGGACGTTATGAGTTTTAGTGATGTCATTCTGCCTGAATAACGCCCCCGCGACATTCATGAGTTTGATGAACTGGGTCTGTAGGCCGATGAGTTTGATGAACTAGGTGAAGTCTTGTCAGCTTAGTTTGAAACCGGATACAGTGAAGTAGATCTCTAGTGTTCAGAATGAAGCCTTACATGTGGAATGGAACATGACGGAGTGTATGTGGGGGGCAACAAGGACTTTTGGAAAGCAATGGAGACAGGATTATGTCCATAAAAGGCCGGATGAGGATACCTTGATATGGTGGGTTTAGGGATAAAATCATGGAGGGGGCACCCAAATCCTGCTATTCTACTCATTCGGGGGCTACAAGATGTACCAAGATCTTATGAAGAACTCTTAGTGGCCGACAATGAAGTATGAGGTAGCAACTTATGTGAGTAGGTGTTTGTCTTGTTTTCAGGTTAAAGAAGAGAATCAGAAACCGTTTGGAAAAAAAAAATTCCACCTTTGGAGGTACCGGAATGGAAGTGAGAGCATCTTACTATGTATTTAATTACTAAGCTACCCCGTACGCCCAAGGGGTTGACACCCATTTGGGTGGTGGTGGATAGGTTGACAAAGAGTGCTCGCTTCTTGCCAATACGGAGGACCCTTAACTCTAAAAGGTTGGTAGAATTGTTCCTTTGGGAAATTGTATCGAGACTCGGTGTGCCAGTGTCTATTGTTTTCGAAAGAGACACTCGTTCTACGTGAATGGGTACTAGGTTACACATCAGCATCGCATATCACCCGTAGACGGATGGTAAATCGAAAAGAACCATTGAAACTCTCGAAGATTGTGCTTCGGGCATGCATTATTGATTTCGGCGATAGCTGGGATTATCACTTAGTCTTAGCGGAGTTTTCATATACCAATAGCCATCACGCCACTATTGGGGTGCCACCATATGAGAAGTAGTTGTGTTGGCGACTATCTGACTAAACTAGGCTATGATAGAACTGGGATATGACTGCTCTGATCTATAGTATTGGTTTTGTGTCATGATTGTTACTTTTCTGTTGTGAGTTGTAACCTAAAATGATCATATGAATGTTATGTCTTGTGTAGAAGGCTATTCACCTGTACATGTAGTTAATAAACTATTAGCACGTTATCCTTAAAACATCACAATTGGTGGTTCCTTAACGAAGAGGATTCGAGGACGAATCCTATTATAAGGAGGGTAGACTTGTAACATCCCAAAAAAATTCATCAAATAAATATTCTGACTAAAACAAATACTTGGTTCTTATCAAGTGGGTCTGTTATTGGATTTTGACTCATGCGACGATTTTATTGAACCAATTAACAAGTTTGATGCATATGTCTTGAGTTAGATGTAATTTAGGGACCGGTTTTGTCATTATGCAAACATGTCTAATATTACTTTGGAAACAAGTTTATATTAGATGAAAGTGAAGGGGGTCTATATGTAACTTTGTTATTTCATACACTTATAAAAGAATACAAAACCCTAGGTCATGGATCGACCTAGGGTGCAGCCCTGTCAATAATCGGGAGAGAGGCAGAGTTGGACAGAAAGAAAAAAAAGGGAGAGCAGCGAACGGAGAAGAAGGCACCTGTGGTGGTTCGAGGTGGCTTTCGGTTGTATGAATTTTTCTATATCATTGTGTTTGCCGACCGAGTTTTGATCAGCGCTAGATCCTTTCATCCAGTACGTGCTCAGTCTTGGTCTCAAGTCTCTTCTGCCGCTATCTTGGTTCGTAACAGGAAGCGCAATGCGCTTTGTATCTCATTTCCCTAATAAATATTTTTATAAAGTTATAAATATTTTTGTGAACTCATATCTACATTATTTTGGCATGAAACGTAAGTAGGCGGAATGCGCCTAATGTGAATTTATAAATTGAAATCCATATTAACTCATACATATTATTTTGGTATGAAACGTGAGTTGGCGGAATACGCCTATTGTTTTATTATATGGTTTGAGTTATATGTGTTATTGGAAGTGGGATAGGCCTGCTCTGATTTACGGTATAGTTTTTGTCATGGTTCACATAGTTTATGGCTTATGTGTTATTAGATGCGCGATACACCTGCTCTGGTTTATGGTATTAGTTTTGTGTCATGCTTGTTACATGGTTTATGTTATACCTGTTTTTATATATAATAGACTATGTTGAGAGCTACCTGATATGTCGAACTGAGCTATGACGGAAGTGGGATATGCCTGCTCTAAACTCTTGTCTTGGTTTTGAGTCAGGATTATTACATAGTTCATATTATATGTATTCTTATAAACGAAGCTATGACAGAGATGGGATATGCCTACTTTAATCTCTAGCTTTGGTTTGCTTAAATAGTCTGGATTGTACTTTGTGTTGAAAAGCGAGATGCGTTTATTATATATTTGGTAAGTGAAGTTTGAGGTAATTAGGCAGAGTATGCCTATCCTAGACTTTGATTATTGCTTGAGGGAAAAACAAATTAGCGGTTTGCGCTTATTGTTAACCCTAAGGTTGAGGTATTTTGTTAATACTTATTTTGACAAATTACTTGTTTATATAAATTTATAAATCTTGAACTCACTCAGCATAGCTGACTTTTGCATACACGTTAGATTGATTTCAGGATTGTTGATGAATAAAAGGAATGCCTTGGCATGCAGGATTGTTGATGAATAGATGAGACTTCAACGACGTCCTATTTTAAAAGTCATGAGGCTACCACATAACCCTAAGGTGTACTTTGTGTTGAAAAGCGAGATGCGTTTATTATATATTTGGTAAGTGAAGTTTGAGGTAATTAGGCAGAGTATGCCTATCCTAGACTTTGATTATTGCTTGAGGGAAAAACAAATTAGCGGTTTGCGCTTATTGTTAACCCTAAGGTTGAGGTATTTTGTTAATACTTATTTTGACAAATTACTTGTTTATATAAATTTATAAATCTTGAACTCACTCAGCATAGCTGACTTTTGCATACACGTTAGATTGATTTCAGGATTGTTGATGAATAAAAGGAATGCCTTGGCATGCAGTGGAGCTACTTGGTTGCAGTTGACATTTCAAATAAGAAGGCTTCTAAGGGATTTTGCTCGAACGTCACTTATATTATTTCTAATATTCTAGTTGTTTTGTAATTACTTCTTTGACCCGTTTCGGGAAACCCATGTTGGGAAACTTAAAAACTTATTCGATATTCCGCTGCGAAATTTTCTGAAATAAAATAAGATTTTTTTTAATTGTTAGCATGGTTTTAGTGTTCGAATGCCAGCTGTTTGACACCGGTTTGCGGGTCTTACACTCCATCAGAATTCTTGTTCGGGCATCCATTCCTATAATGCCCCTTTTCGTTGCAGTCCCAATAACGCACACTTGGACGAGCCCTAGACGAGCTCCTGCCCCGACCCTTGCTGCTCCCACTGTTTCTACTATTTCCCCTTCCCCTGCCAACATGTAACATCTCGGAAGACGACCCTTTAGTATTCCTGCGGCGAACATCCTTGCCTAATACCAAATCCCGGATCTTTTCAAATGTTAACCCTTCAGGCCCAACTGAGTTAGTGACAGCTGTCACCGTCCTGGACAAACTATCAGGCAGTGAAGATAGCAAAATGACAGCTTTGGTCACATCATCGAATCTCTTTCCCACAGACGATAATCTAGACAGAAGAGAATTCAAATTATTTATGTGCTCGGTCACTGAGCTTCCCTCTTTCATTCTCATCGTGAACAACTCTCTCATCAAGAACACTTTATTAGCTGCAGACGGTTTTTCATACATATTCGACAGAGCCAATGTCATACCACGAGCCATGGTTTCAGACATGATGTTAAATGCAACGCTCCTCGTCAACGACAATGTAATAACACCTCTAGCTTTCTTGTCCTTGGCATTCCACAGAGCTTCTTCAGCTTCATCCATTTTCTCTGGTTTTTCTTCCAGTATCATATCCAAGTCTTTTTGACCCAACAATGCATCTATCTGCATTTTCCACCAACTAAAATCCGAACCGTCAAACTTTTCAATCACCAATTTTCCGTCTTCAGCCATAATGACAAACGAAAAATAAGATCAAAGTAACCCGGTTCCAAGTTGATAATTACCAGTCAAAAACTGACAAACAAACCAATCCCAAACAACCCGACCAATAACCCGAAAACTTGAACACCCAAAACCCAAACAACAACCCAAACAAACCTTAATCAGAAAACAAGAACGAATGAACCTGTCTCTCCTGATCGTGGCTAAATGGTTGTAAACGGCACGTTCCCAGCAACGTCACAATTAGCGGCGTCGATTCAATTGGTCTAACCTGGTACTAATCGATCAGCTTGTCAAAAAAGAATAAAAATAAAACAATGATGTTAATGTGTATCACAGGAACCAATAAAAGAACAAAACAAATGTTGATTTGAATTGTTCCACAAGATTGTTGGTGGCAGTATAGGTATAAATCAACTTGTGAGCTATTAAACCTTATCCAATTCAACCCCACACACACTCTTGTATTAGCCCAAGATTAATCCCTTCGTAAAATCCAAATCAGATTTGTTGAATGGAGCACAACCCCACAAAAACATGAACCTTTTTTTTTTATTCTTTGATCGCAAGACAGAAAAAAAATTGAAACCTTTCCTTGATCGATTTTGAACTGAAAATCCGACGGCTCTCAAGGGTTATCACAAACCCTAACCTCCAATCTTCAAAATAGAATAAACACCTCTGCGAATCGCTACGTGAATCCAACGAGCCGTAGCTATGATACCACTTGTTAGTATTAAGTGGCGCAGTGGAAGGTGTAACACCCCAACCGATGGCGGAAACATCGGGATGTCACGTATTGATGATTGTTCAGTAGCTCATGGTAAATAATAAGTTTCAATATATGATTTAAATAAATTACATACAATTGTTCTAAGAAATTGTACATCAAGATAAAAAAATACTAGCTACGCATCTTCAAGCATTAACTCTAATCTTCGAGCAAGCTATAACCTGAAACATGTTAAGTTTGAAAATATTTTGGGTCAACAAAAGTTGGTGAGAATTACATAGGTTTTGATAATTGAATAAAAACATGTACAATTCGAGTGTCATGGCAAGTCTAGTCCATATGTGAAAACAAAACCATCGGGTAAATCGAGTGCATAATCAAACCTTGTGACTAGAATATTGTGGTCCATCCCGTACGCTCATGGTTCACTCGATTATGTTATAAATTCGATAACAATCACCCACGCTACCTATGTAGGAGGTACACGTATCCGGGTGGGATTGTCAGTCAAATAGATCTATCATTGTATACCGTCGGCTGATCAATGTTAATGATTATGCTAGAATATTGTGCTTACCCTAGTAATGTTTATGACATAATGCAACATAGAATAACACATAGACACTTGTGATTTAATTGTAAATTGAATGTTGTAACATGTTTCACCCCAAAATAGTGAAATAGAAAAGGGGCTATGTAAACTCTCCTTAGGTTCATAATGAGTTCGTGCGTTTTATTGAGCGTGCAAACACTTAGTAATAATGCCTTGGAAAACTCGAAACTAGCTAGAGGAGATAATGACGGATGAAAACTTTAGTATGTGGGAGATGGGATAATAATGTTTTTTTATTTATTGAATGTTATAAAGAGTTGAATGGTAGGCTATTGTATTTATAGTGTAGAAATTGGAGTTGTAATTAGGGACTATTTTGACTAGGCTAGAATTTAGGAACAACTTTGACTTGGCTAGAAGACCATATTTACTAACACTTTGACTTGACTAGGAGACCATATTTACTAACACTTTGACTTGACTTGACTAGGAGACTACGTTTGACTTTTCAGGTTTGACTAAGGGACCTTGAAAGGGTTTAAGTTTAATTGGTTTTAATTAACATCACAAAACACCAAATGGTGTAGTGGTTTGTGTGGTGTGGTTAAGGTTTAGCCCGCCAGGGACTCGGGTTCGAATCCTGGCTCAGGCAAACATTTTTTTTAACGTTTTTAAATCAGAATTTTTAATAAAATCCAATTTAATATTGATTATAAGTCATTATTTAAACAAAAAAAATTAATAAAATGGATGGGAAAGATAATGTAAACATGAATCGGATGAATAAACGAGGGAGTTATATATATATATATATATATATATAAATTGTGTGATGTTACAGTCTCCCCTACTTTTAGGAACTTCGTCTCGAAGTTTATTAAAAACACAGGGTTGAGGATGATTAGGTAGAAATTAAGTCAATTGGGGTTTGGAAAATTTGGGTTAAGGCACGACATGAATTTATAGGTAATAGAATATTCTGTTTCGAATAATTTGGATAAAAGGTTTGATATGTGTGAGTTTTAAGGGTTGGATTAGGTTCGGCTGAAATAGCAACGAGAATAAGAATCTAGCAAAACACTAAACTTAAGTGTTAGGAAAGAAATATATGAGTTGATTGACTATAGAAAGACTAAATGAACTACCAGGTAACTAGAGTTTATAATTGACTATCTACCGAAAACCTTGATAGAATTCCACCCTACCTTAACGTACCTGTAAATTCATGATTACGTTTCGGACCGCAATCACCAATTTACCTTACATTAGGGTTTTGTGTCCTTCTATGACTCTAAACACATATGTAAGTAATGCAAAATAACCTTGTGATTGAATATTTGTATCAATGAGTCTAATAAATCTTTGTATCAAATTACATGTATGATGTATCCAAAAATGAGTCCAACTGTTGAGCAGGAAAAGACCTCTACCAGTCAGTGATTAGGAACCTCTACCAATTGTTGAGCAGGTGCGATAGCCTCTACCAGTCGTTGAGCAGGTTATTAGAACCTCTACCGACTGTTGAGCAGGCATGATGACCTCTACCAATCGTTGAGCAGGTTGTTAGGTACTCTACTAACTGTTGAGCAAGTACTTCATCCTCTACCAGTTGTTTGATTAAGTGTAACAATTGTTTTTTATTTAACACATAAGTTGCAAGTTCGTAATATATACATGTAAGTAAGTTTGTAAATGCATCAAGTATAGCATGCGAGTTGTAACAGAGTTGTCCTAGACAAGATTAATGACTCTAGGTGTGTTTATAGAAAATAGTTTATATTCCATGCTTTCAAGTATCATGAATAATCAAATGTTCAAGTAGATAATTAAATCCTCATGTATAACTAAGAATCAAGTTTGATGCAACGAACAATCAAGTTTTCAATAGTCTGATTATCATAGGGATCAAGTTCATGTTCCAGAAGGTGAAGAATATGAATTTAGTTCTTGAGAGGATGATGAAGAACTCAAAGCATCATCAAGGTTATGAAAGATAGTGAACGTGAAAATAGTTAATAAAGGGTTTATTTTATAGTAAGGAGATTATGTAGCAGTGTAAATCGTGGGGTTTGGATCAAAGGTTAGAATCTAGCGTATGAGAAAACATGATTGTGATAAATACCAAAAATTGTAAAAGTTCGAACAAGTTGAAAATAATTAGGTGGCAATGGAGATTAAATTTTGTTCATGAAGATGGAAAGATCTTATCATTTTTCTTTTTAAAACTGGTTTCTTATATAAAACAAAAGTTGCTAAAGAGTACAAACTAAGTGGCTTTAGATCAGAATATTTTAGTTTAGTCGAAGATTTTAAGCACGACGTTAGGTTTTATAGATCAAGGTGACATTATATCAAAAATCCTTTGTTATGCTAATGAATAAACATTTGGATTTAGAAATTAAGTTTGAGGATATCTTATAACAAAAATATGTATTTTCCATGGTTTATAGGTGATGAAAATTTTGACAATATTAAGAAATCTTTAGTGTTGGGCTAGGGTCTACCCAGGTTATGAGGTTACAGTTTAGAAATATGTAACATGTTGAAAATGAAATAATATGATTTGGGGAGGGTGTTGAAAATAATCAAACATGTGGCTAAGATGGTAAGATGAAATGTGATTGTGAAATCCATATATGATTAGGAAATGGGATTGATTTAAGGTGTAAAATTTTGAGATTTTAGAGCTTAGTTTTAAGGAAAGTGAGTGCAATCATTTATTCATTAATTAAAACGAATAAACGAAAACGTTGACTTATCAAAGCTTCTAGATTCTTATAACATAGTGAAGACATGCTTTAGCCTATAAGTGAACACTCATCCCGAGAATTCCCAGGTAGGCATCCGAGTCCCTCGTCTGATTGGGATTTATGCGCAATGCCAGTCCTAGACAGAAAACTCAGAATACAGGCGTTCACCCTTCCAGATTGCATGTGTTCGTTATTAGAATATAGAGCTTCGACGAGATTTATAAGGTATTTCAGGTTAGGATCTGAGAATTTTGTTCCAGTTATGGAGAGCAAACATCTTGTAGGGACTAAAGTAGAGATAAGAAGTAGGATAGAAGTAGAGAATAGAAACAAGTAGAGTTGCAAGTAAAAGGAGCAAGTACTGGTTATAATCCTCTGGTTATAGACTAGATTATTTTTCTAATAACCTAATTCCCTATAACCATGGCTCTGATACCAATCTGTAACACCCCAACCGATGGCGGAAACATCGGGATGTCACGTATTGATGATTGTTCAGTAGCTCATGGTAAATAATAAGTTTCCATATATGATTTAAATAAATTACATACAATTGTTCTAAGAATTTGTACATCAAGATAAAAAAATACTAGCTACGCATCTTCAAGCATTAACTCTAATCTTCGAGCAAGCTATAACCTGAAACATGTTAAGTTTGAAAATATTTTGGGTCAACAAAAGTTGGTGAGAATTACATAGGTTTTGATAATTGAATAAAAACTTGTACAATTCGAGTGTCATGGCAAGTCTAGTCCATATGTGAAAACAAAACCATCGGGTAAATCGAGTGCATAATCAAACCTTGTGACTAGAATATTGTGGTCCATCCCGTACGCTCATGGTTCACTCGATTATGTTATAAATTCGATAACAATCACCCACGCTACCTATGTAGGAGGTACACGTATCCGGGTGGGATTGTCAGTCAAATAGATCTATCATTGTATACCGTCGGCTGATCAATGTTAATGATTATGCTAGAATATTGTGCTTACCCTAGTAATGTTTAAGACATAATGCAACATAGAATAACACATAGACACTTGTGATTTAATTGTAAATTGAATGTTGTAACATGTTTCACCCCAAAATAGTGAAATAGAAAAGGGGCTATGTAAACTCACCTTAGGTTCATAATGAGTTCGTGCGTTTTATTGAGCGTGCAAACACATAGTAATAATGCCTTGGAAAACTCGAAACTAGCTAGAGGAGATAATGACGGATGAAAACTTTAGTATGTGGGAGATGGGATAATAATGTTTTTTTTATTGAATGTTATAAAGAGTTGAATGGTAGGCTATTGTATTTATAGTGTAGAAATTGGAGTTGTAATTAGGGACTATTTTGACTAGGCTAGAATTTAGGAACAACTTTGACTTGACTAGAAGACCATATTTACTAACACTTTGACTTGACTAGGAGACCATATTTACTAACACTTTTACTTGACTTGACTAGGAGACTACGTTTGACTTTTCAGGTTTGACTAAGGGACCTTGAAAGGGTTTAAGTTTAATTGGTTTTAATTAACATCACAAAACACCAAATGGTGTAGTGGTTTGTGTGGTGTGGTTAAGGTTTAGCCCGCCAAGGACTCGGGTTCGAATCCTGGCTCAGGCAAACATTTTTTTTAACGTTTTTAAATCAGAATTTTTAATAAAATCCAATTTAATATTGATTATAAGTCATTATTTAAACAAAAAAATTAATAAAATGGATGGGAAAGATAATGTAAACATGAATCGGATGAATAAACGAGGGAGTTCTATATATATATATATAAAATTGTGTGATGTTACAGAAGGACCGATTCACAACGAACACGCAATAACAAACGAGAAAATATAAAGCACGACACACGAACACGAGAATTTTACGTGGTTCGGTTCCAGTGGGGAACCTACGTCCACGGGCTACAACTAGGGATTTATTATTAAGCTCTAACAACTATTACAATTACATAGACAGGATATATATAGAGACTAATCTAGGGTTTATGCTTGGTGAACAAGAAAACCTAAACGGGCTTCCTAAACATCCAATAAAACAAGCCTAATAGCAATAACTAGCCCAAGGACTTCACACCCAACAATCTCCCACTTGAAGGCCTTGCGATAAACACCAAGTTCGCCAACAAGCACAAAGCAATCCATGTCTTCAGTAATCCGTAAAGTTCAAACACACACAGGAACAAAAGTCTTCCAAGTCCAGATCCCAAGAACAAACCAAACTTCAAACCATGTATCCCTAATCAACCTAGTTACAGCCGGCCAATCATCATCAGTAAACAGAAAGGCCCGTTGAAGCTCCAGATGGCTTCAACCCGGTCTCAAAAGACCTCGTCTTCACATCCTCAATCCTAACTGATTCCCATAGATACAAACCATCAAATACAGGGATTCTCAGAGGAACACTCCCCACTAGCAGAAACTTCTCAGGAGAGATTTCATTCAGAATCCTGGTCTTCTGAACCCAACGTCGATTTCCAGACGGTGTCGGAGCACTCCCGTGCTCCCACTGCTACAAAAATCCCGTACATGTTCAGACCTCCGAATACGCTCAAGCTGATTACCTGAAGTCCCAGAGTCCTTTTCTGCAAACTGGACTCGTTTAACTGTCAAATCGGCGAGCCCGACTTTGGCGTTCGTCTTAACAGGGGAGGTCACTTCCCCAGACGAAACATGCACCATATACAAGGACCCCTTCTTAAAATCGCTAGCAATCACGAGATTACCTTTAATGACCTTCCACTTTCCACCACCAAACTTGACGTCAAAACCTTGTTCGTCCAACTGCCCAACGGAGATCAACTTCGTTTCAAGCCTTGGAATAACCCTGACGTTACACAAAGTCCAAGTAGTGCCAAAAGTGGTAACCAGATCCAAATCTCCCATGCCAGTCACATCAAGAAATTCACCGTTTCCTAGCCTAACCTTGCCAAAATCGCCCTTTTAATATTCCGCATGCCATCATTGCTATGGGTAGCATGGAATGATGCACCGGAATCCATGACCAAGGATTCCACACTGCTTTCAACACACAGTATCAAAGCGTCATTCTCAGAATCGCTTACCGCAGCAGTGTTCAATCCACCAGAATTCTTCGATCCTCCATCAGAATTCTTGTTCGGGCATCCATTCCTATAATGCCCCTTTTCGTTGCAGTCCCAACAACGCACACTTGGACGAGCCCTAGACGAGCTCCTGCCCCGACCCTTGCTGCTCCCACTGTTTCTACTATTTCCCCTTCCCCTGCCAACATGTAACATCTCGGAAGACGACCCTTTAGTATTCCTGCGGCGAACATCCTCGCCTAATACCAAATCCCGGATCTTTTCAAATGTTAACCCTTCAGGCCCAACTGAGTTAGTGACTGCTGTCACCGTCCTGGACCAACTATCAGGCAGTGAAGATAGCAAAATGACAGCTTTGGTCTCATCATCGAATCTCTTTCCCACAGACGATAATCTAGACAGAAGAGAATTCAAATTATTTATGTGCTCGGTCACTGAGCTTCCCTCTTTCATTCTCATCGTGAACAACTCTCTCATCAAGAACACTTTATTAGCTGCAGACGGTTTTTCATACATATTCGACAGAGCCAACGTCATACCACGAGCCGTGGTTTCAGACATGATGTTAAATGCAACGCTCCTCGTCAACGACAATGTAATAACACCTCTAGCTTTCTTGTCCTTGGCATTCCACAGAGCTTCTTCAGCTTCATCCATTTTCTCTGGTTTTTCTTCCAGTATCATATCCAAGTCTTTTTGACCCAACAATGCATCTATCTGCATTTTCCACCAACTAAAATCCGAACCGTCAAACTTTTCAATCACCAATTTTCCGTCTTCAGCCATAATGACAAACGAAAAATAAGATCAAAGTAACCCGATTCTAAGTTGATAATAACCGGTCAAAAACTGACAAACAAACCAATCCCAAACAACCCGACCAATAACCCGAAAACTTGAACACCCAAAACCCGAACAACAACCCAAACAAACCTTAATCAGAAAACAAGAACGAATGAACCTGTCTCTCCTGATCGTGGCTAAATGGTTGTAAACGGCACGTTCCCAGCAACGTCACAATTAGCGGCGTCAATTCAATTGGTCTAACCTAGTACTAATCGACCAGCTTGTCAAAAAAGAATAAAAATAAAACAATGATGTTAATGTGTATCACAGGAACCAATAAAAGAACAAAACAAATGTTGATTTGAATTGTTCCACAAGATTGTTGGTGGTAGTATAGGTATAAATCAACTTGTGAGATATTAAACCTTATCCAATTCAACCCCACACACACTCTTGTATTAGCCCAAGATTAATCCCTTCGTAAAATCCAAATCAGATTTGTTGAATGGAGCACAACCCCACAAAAACATGAACCTTTTTTTTTATTCTTTGATCGCAAGACAGAAAAAAAAAATTGAAACCTTTCCTTGATCGATTTTGAACTGAAAATCCGACGGCTCTCAAGGGTTATCACAAACCCTAACCTCCAATCTTCAAAATAGAATAAACACCTCTGCGAATCGCTACGTGAATCCAACGAGCCGTAGCTCTGATACCACTTGGTAGGATTAAGTGGCGCAGCGGAAGGACCGATTCACAACGAACACGCAATAACAAACGAGAAAATATTAAGCACGACACACGAACACGAGAATTTTACGTGGTTCGGTTCCAGTGGGGAACCTACGTCCACGGGCTGCAACTAGGGATTTATTATTAAGCTCTGACAACTATTACAATTACATAGACATGATATATATAGAGACTAATCTAGGGTTTATGCTTGGTGAACAAGAAAACCTAAACGGGCTTCCTAAACATCCAATAAAACAAGCCCAATAGCAATAACTAGCTTAAGGACTTCACACCCAACAATTTATAAAACTAGGCAAGCGTCTAGGGTCACTAAGTCTTAGGGCCTCAAATTTTGCTAGGTTATGCTTGAAGTCGCCTATGATCTTAGGTCCATAGCTGAATAATGATGATGTTTCAAATTGTGATCCGTAAAGGACACAGGAAGTCTATTTCCATTGAAGTATTGTGTACACATTTAATTGAATCTTACAAGAATTTAGTATTTGGTGGTTTGGACTTGTTAGGTAAATAAACATTAGATGTTGGTACCCCCCATGTCTTGCAGCATATCCATTCGATCATTTGGTAAATTTGTTATGGTTCACAATTAAACACTAAACACATTCAATAAATGATGAGTCTTGATTCGTACATTAATTGTATGATATTCGTAACGTGTTAGAGGGAAATTATATATTAATATATCAGTGTAGTAATTCTTTAAATGAATCTGATCTTTTATACGGTTAGTTATTGTCAAGAAGCATAAATAATAATAATAAGGAGGGAGTTATTCTTACCGAAGAATGATAATGAAGTTGTTGCATTAGTTTTTTTTTATCGGCGTAGTTCACCAGGGTAAGTCGCTTGTCATCGAACATACCCGCCCCGGTTCGATCCACCGTGCATACAGGCTTTTCTACCCCTCGCCCGAAGGCTTCACATGTTTTGCATACCCCGTAAATTGAACTCGAGACCTTCCGGGCAGAATCCCCACTATTATGGGTAAACCTTCCCACCTCCATTACAACCATTGGGCTACAATATCATTAGCGTTACATTAGTTACTAACACAAAAATGTTATCCTTGTCATCATTAAGTTAAAGTATTTAAATCATCATTATTTTTGTATTTGCATCAAAATGACCATGGTATCTCGATTTATTTGGCTCTACAAATGCACCACAAACCACTCCACCATCAACCCATTTTGTGATTTATTATAGAAGCATATAGTTTTATTAATAAATAAGTGTATTGTAAAAAGTGTTTGGACCTTTAAAAAAAACTTGCACTTCTCATGATTTGAACTTGATACCTTAGGGATTACAAATGCACCACAAATCACTCCACCACCAACCAATTTTGTGATTTATTATAGAATCATATATTTTTATATTAACAAATAAGTGTTTGTAAAAAAAAGGGAAAAGAAGTTGTGGCAACACTATTCATTTAGTGGAGTTATAAAGTTATGTATAACTAGTGGGAATGCCCGCACGTTGTCACGGGTGTTTATTTATTTATTTATTTTTGTCACGATCTAAATTGCCCAAAGTATTCTACATTATAATATCACTTATCCAATCCGACCCAATCTGACCCGCGGGTGTTACACACAACACATAGGAACTAATCCATTACATGGTAATGGTTCCATTAAATTCTTTTAACTGGCTCAACACAGATCAAATGGCTACTAATCTATTATTTGATAAAGGCTTCAATAGAATTTAGACACAACATTCAAACCTTGTCCTCGCGGGAGGTGGAACCACCGGTTTAGCCATGGCTGTATAAATTAATCTCTGTGATTTTTGTTCTTATCACCCCTCAATATTATGAAACTTGATTACTCTGTATTCTAAAATATGTAGGGTGCTTTCCAAGGGAAGTATAGAATTCTAGAAAGATATGATGTAGGGAGAACAATAAACATAAAACCATAATCCAATCTTTGTGGTGAATTGTAAATAAGCTCATGAATACAAAAAAGGAAAGGCTTTGACTTTCAGTTACTTAAAGTCTCAAACATACAAGTCATCAAGTTATATGCATGAATTAAGTAACTTTATGCATTTTAAAACATCTTTCATAAAGAGTAAACATTTTGCCTATGCAGGTAGGAGCTTTAAGCTTTGAAACGCATAAATTAATATATAACCACTATTCATAAAACAAAACCATGTTTTTTCAAAGATGCATGTCAAGAAAACTTTAACATCATACTCTGATTGTTAAAAAAAAAAATCTAAATGATGATCATCTTGATGACTTATGAAATGTGAACACTAAACTAAAGACCATGATATCTTACCAAATCACATGGGTGAGATGTTTTAGGAAGGTAACCGTTTCCTTCAGATAGAGCTCTATATGCCAAAATTCTCTTGGTCCTGCATGATGAAGTCTTAAGGTATTCATGTTCTATGTTAGTAACTTACAAAAGAGAAAAAAAGAAATTAAAGGAAAAACAAACCGATACATAATAAACAATGATTTAACAAGAATACCATTGTTACAACTTAGAAACAATAAATTATTTAGACTTTTCAGGCCATAATAGATTGATGCCCCAAATCCTCCACTCTTTTAACATGTAATAACATAATAAGAAGTTGACATGATTATATAGCTGTAACATTAGGGAGAATAGTTCTACGTACATACTTGTGCAACCATAAAAAAACAAAGAGGGTGTTGACTTAGTTGTTTCCTAGTGCTAATGATCTAGTATTCACATGAAGGTGAAGTGCATTGTAGGGTTTCAAGGATTACAACATTCAATTGGGTGTTTATGGTGTTCATGAAGAGGCTACATCTTCATGTGGATACAAAGAGTGCATAAGAGATATATACAATTAGTATTAAAGGTTGTACATGAGGGCATAAAAGGAAGAAAATGACAAAAAATTAGAGACTTGTAAAGGACCTTTGGTATACGATCTTAACTTTGGATAATTTGGACATATTTACCTATGCCTCCTCCTTTATAATGTAGTATAGATAAGAGTCTCCTTTTTATAGTCTGGATTGGGCTTCTAAAATGGTTGAGATGGCCTCTGTCAACTATAAACTTTTTAGTTTATTGTTGTCGGTCTAAAACCCGGCAAAAGGAGACTTTACAATAAAAAAAAGAATTTATAAGGGTCCTGACTTTTTAGTTAGGTTAGGACATCCAAAACATTGGACCGGCTCCAGTGGCGAAGCTTAGTTCTCGAATCAGTGGGGGCCGGACTTAATTTTTTTCGATCAGTAGTGGCCAGAAGATCAAATCGGTGGGGGCCGGACCCAATTTACCTATGAAAATCACAAAATTCTACCATTGCGCCAAAAAATGGCGGGGGTCAAGATCCCCTCAGGATCTCAAGAAGTTGCGACCATGACTAGGGGTGTAAATGATGCGCAGCGGCTTGAGAGCTACTCGGGATCAGCTCGGTAAAAAGCCCGAATGAGCCGAGCTTTAACAAGCCCGAGCTCGAGCTTGAAACATGACTCGTTTAGTTATCGAACCCGAGCTCGAGCTTTTCATACAAAGACCGTTTAGGCTCGCGAGCCTAAACGAGCCCAAACAAATTTTATATTATAATTATTTTATATATAGTATACATACTATTTAACATTGGCGAGCCGAGCTCGAGCCGAGTTTTTAGCTCATTTAAAATTGTTCTAAAATTATTTCGATCCGAGCCGAGTCGAGCTCGAGCTCTTGGGTTTTACTTTCGAGCCAAGCTCGAGCTCAAAGTATTAGGCTCGAACCGAGCTGAGCTCGAGCTTCGTAAAAACATGACGAGCCGAGCTCGAGCCTAGTCAGGCTCGGGCTTGACTCGACTCGTTTTCACCCCTACCCTTGAGTGGCTCTGCAAAAGAGATATTATTAATTTAATTATTAAGAAAAGTTATTTAACTCTCTCTCTTTTTTTTTTTTTACCATTATACATTTTTTATTTAATTTTTTAATCATAAATAAATTCTTAGCTTGGTTATGAATAGTTTTTTTTAAAAGCTTAGTTTAGTGGAAATCCTTGTACAATCCTAATCTAGCGGTCTCAAGTTCGAGTCCCTACCCACACACTGGTATCCTCCTTGCCTAAGCTCAAACCGTCATGGGGAATTTTTTTTTGTGGTGTGCATGGATCGAACCTGTGACCTACTCCCGGATGGGAACCCTTAAGAGAAAACTCACCGTAACTCAAACCAGCTGATGAACAATTCTCATAATATTTGTGGTTCTGTAAAATATAGATATGTTAATATATGAACTTCATGAATAGTGCATATTCCATTCACTTGCTGCCACGTGGCAGCAAGCTTTTGTTTTTTTTATTCCAGCTTTAGACAAAGTTTATGTATTTAAGTTTATAATTATCATAAGTTTCTAAGGTTCTCATGCAGCCCTGGTGGTTTGGTTGTTATATTTCTAACGTCTATACCCGGGTTCGACTCTGCAAGTTTTTTTTTTCCTCATAAAACCCTGGGACAGGTGGCAATCTCCGTAGTTGACGTGTGGTATGCTCCTATTGGGGTTTTTAGCGGTGTTTGCCTCATCAACCAAACAAACACGCGTCCATCCATCCTCATCCAAACTACGGAGTAAATACATATATACAGAGAGAGAGAGAGAGAGGTAAAAAGGGAATCGCTGGTTGTTCCCGGAGACACCACGACGACGCAATTGCACACCAGTGCATCGATTACCTCTACATCTAAAACACCGTTGCTATTGTTTGTTTTTGTCCCTGAAATCCGGTCATTGCTCGTGCGTCTTGCATTTTGTGGTCTCCATCCAGCGGGCTAGGCGATGTGGAGTGTGGTGTTGAAGGTGTTTTCGGGGTTAAAGGGTGGTTCAGACCCTCTTCATCTTCTTTGCCGTTTGGTGGGTTTCGGTGGTTCGGAGGTTAGGGGAGGGCAGCGTTTAAGGGTTGGATCCCGGCCACCATACCGTCGTCAACGATGATCTGGTGCCTTTGTCTGCAATTTTTGAGGGTTCACCACTCCTGTTTTTTAAGGTAAAACCTTCATCCATATTAGAATCATGAAGATTGTCAACAACCTCCCTAATCCCCATCTGGGTGTTTCTTTAGTTTTATAGTAGAAAAATAAGTTGGAGATTTTGCTTTTGCAGGTAACTCTTGAGTTGATAACAGATTTTGTGTGTGTACGAGTGTTGTCGGTCGGTTATGGCTCGATTTCTCTTATCTCTATCTCTTCATTTGGTTCCGATTGCAGGTATGGATAATGCTTATTTGCTTTTTTAAAATTTGTTACCCATGTTCTTTCTTTGGTGTAGGCTAAGCCGAAACTTTTGTTATCGGTAACTCTAGGTTTCGTCACCTGATTGCATTGTTTGTTACTTGATTTCTGCCCCAAGTTTCGTTTGATAAGGCTGAAATTTTATTTAACTTTTGTCTCTCGATTCAAAATCTTGTCTTTGCTTTGTGGATTATAATGTTGTCTACGGGTAAGTTTTTTACCTCCGTCATTGTCTTCTGTTTGCTACAACCGTATCTACCGATTACATAACCTGAGGTGAAGTTGAAGAAATAAACTACACATGTTGACGATTGGTGTTATTTGAATTCTTTTTGAACTAGCTTGGGTGTATACATATAGTTTCTTGGTGTTTGCATTAATTGTATACATTTGAATTCTTCATCAACTAACTTTGGCATATACATGTATAAGTATATAAGTATGATGACTTCTGTTTAGGGAATCATGGTCTTGATTTACCATTTTGCGACATGATATACATTCTATTGTCCGTAATGCGTTGCTTGGCGTTTTTAATTTTGTAAATGTGTTGGGTATATAATGATGACTTATGTTTAGGCAATCCAGTTATGAGTTGGTATTTTATTAAAATAGATCATCATTAAATGTTTGCGAATTGCGATGTGTGCTTCTGGATGTTGAATGTCCAAGAATAGACTTCTCATTTTTTTCAAACTCACTTCGCATAAACCAATTAAAGAGAGATGAAGATGAACCAATGTTTCTATTTGCCTCGACTCAAACGCAAGTGCCGCTCTCCGCCAGGCAGTGGTTCGGGCTGGTGGATAAAAAAAAAAGGGTATGTGGAGGAGACCCTCTGGCCCCTGGTATCCATATTGGATACCGATCATCCCACCCCACAAGGGTTATGATGAATGATCCCGGCAAAATACCTCAAAGCGCTGCCCACAAGATTCGAACTTGTCTCCTCTCATGCCCAACACTTATCATTGGTAGTGGGTACCACTAGGCTATAAGCCCATTGGTGGGCTGGTGGATAAGGGCTACAGGTAAACTGGTATGTTCGTTTTCACTGATGATTAAATATTGCCTAATATATTCTTATTATGTTTTGTTGATTAGATATCGACCTAATTGGGTGCCATTGATTAACTATCTACCTATTACTGGAATTAAAGACTTTGTTCTCTTTTTAACTTTCACACAACAAGGTTCTCAAATTTGGTGGAAGATATTCGCTTTACAACCTGCTGTTAGGTATATTTAGAAGATATATATCAATCTTTATCTGCTAAAAATTAGCATTGATGTTAATGATATGAATGCCAAGTAACTGGACAACTTTGGTTATTGAATCTCCTTTGACTCTCAGGTACATTTAAATTATAAAATAGCAACTCTACCTTCAAATCGATGAATTCAAAAATAAATAAATAAATAAAGTGTTATAAAGCAATTATTTAATAACCAGAATCATCAATCAGGAAAAAAAAATCTGCTGTGTCCACAATGTAGATGCTCCACCGCTTACGGACCTTCAAATTTTGGTTGCGAGATTCCTGTATGTGGGGATCATCCGATTCTATTTTGATTCTTCGGGCGGCTGCAAAGTTGTGTAGTTATCGACCAAATAGGTGCGTTTTTACCACACCGTTTAATGACTTGCATTTCTTTATTTGTAGTGAAATTGAAGAAATAATTTTTATTTATTAAAGAGCTACATGTGATGATCAATGTCGATGGCGATGCCTTTGCATCAATGGTGGGTTCATTGCCCTGTTCAAATTATTTGTGATTTTTTTAATACCACTTCATAGTTACTTGATATCTTTGGGAGTGGCTCAATCAAGAATGGAGTTGGGTTTTATATGTTCTTTTTGGTGATGGTAATTAATATAGTGATTTGGGGTTTAAGGCTTGACTTGAATTCGAATTCGTATTGTAGGTAAGCTTGGACATCCTTTTGTTTTGTCCAGCTTTTTGAAAGGAACAGGTGTGAGGCTCTATAGGCTCTTTGGAAAACATTTTTTTACAAGAAACGCCACCCTGAAGCGTCACTTCAAGGGCAGCGTAAGACATCCTAAGGCGCGCTTCTTATGCTGGTTCGGAATTTTTGGTTCTGTAACCCGTGAGCAGCTGCTGGTGCACGGATCTGGTCTTGCAGGTCGCCAGAGATGCAGGCCGAGTGGCTGAACGATGTTAATTAGGAAAAGTGTTTCAAACATATTTGATTTGTTCTGATTGATTAATTGATATATTTAAATGATCACTGCACAATTTGTAAAGCACATAAAAAGCAAAATTGCAGGACATTTTGAGTTTGATTTTATAATTCTGTTATTTTTAGATAATATCTTTTGTAGGTTTTTTTTTTTCCAATATACTCTTTTCTGCAAGTTTTTTATTGATATAACCTTCTCTGTAAATTTGTTTTATTGATATAATTTTTTTAAGTTTGAATTTTTTTTTAGTGAGACGACCAAATCACAAGACATGAAATTTATTGCTGGATTTTTCATATTTTGTGCATGTTAGTTCTAAATTTTCTGTGAGGGCATTTAAATGAAAAAAATAATCTGGATAGGCATAAAAAGATAAAGAGGATAAACATGGACCGTTTCATATATAATAAGGTGTTTTGTATGCTTGATATGCAGGATGGTTCTGGGCACATTGGCTAAATTCTTTTTTCTCGGCAAGGAAAGAAATTTGATTTTGATTTAAAGCAGGTGAATTTTCTGTTTGAAGATTATCTCACATTGATCCGTTTTTTACTATGGCATAGAGGTCACAAATCTGATGATGTTACATTTCTATTAGCTTCGACTATCTGGTAACCTTCTGATGGAGTTAGGTGCCGCAGTAGAGCCGGCAACTACCACTGTACCACACCTCTTGCCTGTGCTGCCAATATTGCAAGGGTTTTATCTCCATTTATGAATTCATTCATGCCTCTACCTCTATTCTGAAACTAACTATGATCCCTAAAAATGATCTCATTTTAATTGTAGAATGTTGCTGCTGTTACATCAACATCGACTCGCACCCCAATATACAAAGCTTTTGCAAAGGGTGAAAATATAGGCAATGTTACTGCCAAGGGAGAATGTGTTGGACATGTGGCAGACCTGGTATGATCTATCTAGCCATGTTGAAGACTTGAATCATTGTTTATAGTAATGAAACACTTGCCCAATATGCATTAGGGGTGTATTGCTGCAGAAACATTGACTCTTCAACTGATCATTGTGATCCACTGTCCTTTCTTCCGGATTACACATCACACCTAATTTTCACATAGACTTTTCAGTGTTGGACAAGGAGTGAAGTTTTTATATGAGTCTTTGATATTAATCAAAAGTCCAAAATGCTATTTCATAATGACCAAAGAGAGGAAGAAACAATCGCGCAACGCGCGATTAAGGAAACCCACTAGTTGTCATAATATATGTTGATAACGATTAGTTGTACTTAAGCTTCTGTAGTTGTAACACAAATAATTACAAGACTTCCAAAAAAATTTCTCTCACTCATTATTTGTGATTCTGTTTCTTTCTCCTTTATTTTTTTTTCTCACTTTCTAAATAATAATATTACACGTTGTATTCAAGCTTAACGACTTTCAGTTATTCAAGCTTAATCGAAAACAAGAACGAGTTATGGTTATTTATGTATATACTAATTTGCAATCATGCATATATACCATGTGTTTTAATAGGTTGTTTACATCTTGGGAAGTTGGTTCAGTGGTTTAGATGTCCGCCCTTCTTAGTGGAGACGCAGTTTCAATTTTTATTTGGGCCATTTTTGACAGACATCTAGTTGAAAGGACAAATTGGGGCTTTAATCACAAGTTCGAACCTGAAGGGGGGCGAGAGTTTACATATTCCATCCGGTTTGACCTTGGACATAGCCCGAAATGGTAAGTTTACACGTGAGATTCTTTGTCGTTCCAAAAAAAAAAAAAAAAGATTGTATCCATCATTAATATCTTTAATTTTTATACTTTTAGCCTAACACGTTTACATCTTTTCTAGTTTAACCCCAAACCTTTCACTTTCAATTTTAGTTCCATATACTTTTCATCTTTTACATATTTCGCTTTACGTTTCAATCTATATTTTGCGAGTTAAGATGTCACATCGTGTTTGTGCGGTTCAACGTTTTTACTCCTATTTTTTTCCTCTTTTAATGGCCTGTCACAACGCACTGGTCCTAGATCGACTTAGTTATTATTTTCTTTGTTTTATATTTTGTTTGTGTGGACACATGGCTAAGGCTGCAAATGAACCGAACGAACACAAACAAGGTCTTGTTCGTGTTCGTTTGTTAAGAAAATTATGTGTTCACGAACAGTTCATGAACACTTACCGAATGAGATTTTCTGTTCGTGTTCGTTTGTTAAGAAAAATTCGTGTTCGTGTTCGTTTGTTAATTTTGTTCATGAACGCACACGAACACAAATGGACATTAATGAACACAAAGAAGTGTTCATGAACGGAAACAAACACAAAGGGACATATATTAACTTCCGAACAATATCGAATTCACATATGTTAAGAAATTAACTAGTTCCATCCAATATATAACCTAGTTATACAAACATAATTATTACTTAACATAATATTGGTAAACATAAGTAGTGTCGAAAAAAACTAAACTTGCATCTTAAACTTGATGTCTTCATTAATTATTTATTTAAATTTGAACTATTTATTAATTATTTATTAAATGATTATACTCAAAGTAAGGTTTGTTAATCTCATATAGCTATATACTTACCTAACGTAAATTATTTATTTATTTGGATAAAATAAATAAAAATTAAAAAATGTAAAAAACATTATAAAAATAAAAACCCTATTAAACTATCAAACAAAAACGAACACGTTACCGAACGTTCACAAACATAAACGAACACGTTACCGAATGTTCACGAATATGTTACTGAACATTCACAAACATGAACGAACGAACGCGACCTTTGTTCATGTCCGTTTGTGTTCGTTCATTTATTAAACGAACGAACACAAATGAACTTTCCGCCGAACGGTTCGTGAACTGTTCGCTGAAAGTTTAGTTCGTTTGCAGCCCTACACGTGGTTCAACATTCTTCTATCTACTTTTCGTATGATTCTATTTTTTTTGTTTTTTTATTTCTTTTTTAATACGAGCTTTTTGGTGTGGGTGCCGCTGGCAATGATGTGTTATTGAAGCCACTTGGCACTTTTAATACATGGGATTAAAACTAGTATTTTCAATAAACTGATTCATTATCACTTACATTTAAGATTTATCAAACATTTATCATTTACCTTTACTACTAATTAAAGTAATAAAGAACAAAACATGTAAATTTACAATTAGTTATTTTTAGATAAGAAAAAATTACAAATTTCGACTTTTACGTTTACATCAACTTTTGATGGATGCCCTTTTTAACTTTAAAATTGATGGGAATCATCCTTGACGTTTTAAACCCTTAAACTGTTTGTCTTTTAGCCTAAACTTTGTTTATGTTCATTATTAAATCTGACCACGTGGACTCCACATGAAGGTAAAATATTATTTCTACCTAAAATAATAAAAGAAAAATAAAATTTAAAAACCTATTATATATAACAAATTCCCTCTCCATATATATATATATATATATATATATAGGGGCAGGATCAAATACAAAGTAATACAAACGTGCGAAGGATGCGAAGGATCACTTTGTACATGATAATTACGTAATGATAATTACGTAATGCCTTCATGAACATAAAAAACATTACGTAATTATCATTACGTAATTATCATGTACAAATATCCTTCGCATCCTTCGCACGTTTCTTTTACTTTGTAGAATAACCGCCCCCTATATATATATATATATATATATATATATATATATATATATATATATATATATATGGGTGGGGTTCCTGTACAAAGTGTATTTTTCGTACAAAGTGTGAGAAGTCTATATAGGCATTGTGTTTTAAATTTTAGGCATGATGTTTTATGTTCCTTTGGCATAGTATTATATAGAAAAACACAAAAATTAACAATTTAAAACACTAATTAATGTATTCTCGACATGCAATCTAAAACACCCTACGAAGAAAGCAATCAGTGTGTTTTAAATTCAATGTCTAGAATACATTTGATTGTGTTATAAATTGTAAAGTTTGGTGCTTTTCTAAATAAATCAATGCAAAAGAAATCAAAAACATTATAGCCAAACTTTAAAACACAATGACTATATAGACTTCTCACACTTTGTACGAAAAATGTACTTTGTACAAGGACCTATACCATATATATATATATATACATATACATATAGGGTCAAGATCCTGTACAAAGTGTTTTTTTTTTTGAGAAGTGTGAGAATGTATTTTGGCCATTGGATCATCTTAATCTATGGTGTGGATTAAGTGAGTGTCATTTTGGTAATTAATGTTATATTATTAGTAATAAATTAGATGGCTGAGGGGTATTAAGGTAAAATCGTCACCCACATTTAATTCACATTTTAATTTAAATTTGTTAGTTTTTGAAAACATTCAACCCTTAAACTCTCTCTCTCTCTCTCCTTACCTCAGCGAAAAAAAAACAAGAATTGTGTATTGTTTGTTGGTGTAGAAAAAACTTTATGTGAATGATCTGATTAAAAACGAGGTTCGTCTCTTTCATGATTTTGTATTATTTTTTTTCTAATTTTTTTTCTTGTTTTTTACTAAGTTGGTTACATATTTCTAGTTCCAAAAATTGAAGAGTGTTAGTGTAATTGTGCCTGAAGAAGAACGAGAAGCCGACGGTGTTTTGTGCTTTATCATGATCATCTTGTTGTGTTTTATACTCATAGTTTGTATGAAGGTGTGTTAAATCGTTACTGTGTAATAAAAACACTACATATTGAATAACAAAACAATTGTTGTGTTATAAAACACCATACGGAGTAAACACAATTGGGATTGATTAAAAGTTATTTGATTTTTGATCGGTTGGGATGTTGTGTTTTATCATGATCATATTGCTATGTTTTATACTCATAGTTTTTATGAGGGTATGTTTAGATTTCTTGGTATTCTATGAATATTGAACATGATTCATACAAATAACACCACGGATTGAAAAAAACACCCTACACGTTACTATATAATAAAACACTACGGATTAAAGAATAGAAACAACATTTTTGTGTTGAATAAGAAAAAGTGCAGAAAAATATACTCTACCATTAAAAAATGGAAATGGAAATGTAACTAAATGCATGATACTTTCCTCAAATAATTAATTTGATTAATTATGATTAATGATAAATTGACTAAGTTACCCTTATTTCAAAATAAATAAGATTGCCACGTGTCAACTTTCTATTGTTTCTTACACTTCTCACAAAAAATCCACTTTGTACAGGAACCTAAACCTATATATATATAGAGAGAGAGAGAGAGAGAGAGTAGGGATTATGCGAGAACCAACTTTAGGGAGAGAACCAAGGAACCAATGTGAACAGGGGGTATTATTGTAAATATTCATATCCACACAAACTCCCCTATCTCATCCCTTCGTTCCTCCCACCTATGCACATATTATTATTCTCAATTTCCAACTTCCATTAATCACTCTAATCGTCTTCAGCATCCGGATTGTCCGACCTGATTACCATTTTCCAGTCATCGAATTCTTCTTCACTGGTCGTTTCATTGGCATTAAAATCTGTGTTCGATTCGCTTGACGGTGAGTTGCTCCCGGAAGCCATTGATTGCCTCAAGGTTAATCGAAAAAAAAGTTAAAAAAAAAACATCACCTGGATCATCTCTTCCCGAAACATACCAACTAGCAGCACAATCGTTCCATGAAAAGGTTATTTCACCTCAAACCCTAGATCTAGGTCATCTGCAGAAGGTTAAAGGTGAAGAGGACGTGAGTATTGTGGTTGAACCAGTTATTGTCGTGGTTACAGAGAATGTTAATGTTATTACTAATCGTGTGTTGTCTGAAGATGAGGTAGTGCAACAATGATATCAACCAAAGGCATCTCTGGAGTCAGTTTCAAGGTACACAACAAAATATTTACTATTATTTAATTGTATAGTTCTATGCCTTGGTTTAAGAATGTGCGCGTAATGTGCTTGATGCGGCGATGGAATGTGATATGGGTGTAAATGTGATAATATTAATAGATGAGATGTAGAGAAGAGATCGAAATCGAGAGCTAATAGTATAATATTAATATAAATAATAATATACAGAGCTCTCGATTTGGAACGATGACAAGAAGTTTAATGGAATCTTAAAAAGGGTGGAATGATTGGTGAAATCCGTGTTTAGATAATAATAATAATAATAATAATAATAATAATAATAATAATAATAATAATAATAATAATAATAATAAAGAGATTTTGTTATATTGATTAATGTTATTATTATATATTTATATATTTGTATTGAGATGAACCATATTTAAGCAATTTATATATATATATATATATATATATATATATATATATATATATATATATATATATATATATATATATATATATATATATATATATATGCACCCTATATGCGCATGTGCATATATTTATATGCAACACCCCAACCGATGGCGGAAACATCGAGGTGCCACGAAGGTGACGATTGTTCAATAGCTCATGGAACTAACTTATAAATATTGATACATTGGTTTGAATAGTTTATTACATTTGTAATGAAATACAACTAATACAGTGATTCTAATACGATAATCTCATAAATCTAAACTGAAATACAAAAGATTCTAAAATCAAATACTAATCCAAAAGCTTAAAGAATGCGTCTCAAAATAACCTGAAACATGTATAAAAATAGTATCTGTCAACACAAAAATTTTATTGGTGAGCATATCCTGTTTGTTTATATATAATAGACTCAAAAAGCTATTCGCAATTCATGTGCTGTACAGTTTGCAGTTTATGTAATAAATTGTATCCGTTCAAAATCAAGCCGTTATAAATAATTCACAATCCTTAATAGTTATATATAGTATCCGCCCATCAACAGGATTATATATAGTAGAGCGTACAATAATAATGTTCACATAACAATGACCAAGGACTCAACGGAACACCAGAGTCAATCGAGGGATAAGTCATAGTACTACTCATTGTTACGCTAGGCCACACAAGGGTTAATGATTTTGACATGATATAGATACACAAAAATTAATACAAAGCAAACACATATGACAATTGCATATAGTAAAAGATTTGCATTTGATCATAATATACATGAGTAGCCCCAAAAGAGTAAATGATAAAAAGGGGGAAAGATATACTCACTTTCGCAAATCTGTAATAAATCTCTAAGCGTCGTAAATTTATAAGAGGCGAATCCAACGATTCAACCTAAGTTCAATTATCCAATATAAGCGTCTAATTTTTAAAAGGAGTCTAGGGTTCTTAATCTAAAGTATCTAGAATGTTTAGTTTAAATTTGGGGTTTTTAGAGTTTATAAATACAAAATCGACGAGGTTTATATATATAAATATATAAATTGTTTCATCTAATAAAATCAAACGTGTTAAGTAAATAACCAATATTTATTATTCAAGTCTTTATTATAAAATATAGACTAATTTATATAACCAAAAATATTAATAATGATATTAATAAATTTTACTAATAACAATTTATATTTATTATATTAAATATAAAATATTAATTGGTTTATTAATATTTCATGAAATCTAATAGATAAATTTCAATTCTAAAACATATATTTTCTGGAGTTATATAATAATATCTATTCAGAAAATATATTATGATTAATTGAAAGTTTATTAACAAAACAAACATAAATTCATAAACAAATGTTAAAATCTTTGAATATGAAGATTTCTATGAAAACTTAACCTACTGACATAAAAGATCACCAAATAATTTTTATAGAATTTTTGTGATAAAAATCTATTTAATATAGATTTATTTGATTAAAATCACATAAATTCGTAATTTAATTCAAAACACCTTTAAAAATAAATATTTCTGTGAAAACATGCTCTACTGACCTAAGACGTCTTAACATAATTTTTATAGATTTTTTCTGATTAAAACCGATTTATTATGAATATTATTTGTTTAAAGCTAATTAAACAAATAAAACAAGATAACATTTTAAAACGTCTCAAAACAGAGGGAAAATGACATGAAAATTATTCTAACATATTGAAATATATTTTCACCAATTTTCATGATAAAATACGTAATATATGATTTTATATGAATTAAACATGATTTAAGATATATAAAATGTTTAAAAATATTAAACAGCTTCTAAAAATCCCGAAAATATTTATAAAACTTCTTATCAGTAATATGAACATTCATACCAAGTTTCACAATTTTTAGATCAATAATGAATGAGTTATGGATTTTTAAAGTTGTATATACTTTTAAATCAAAATCCCCAATTAATCAAGAACACTCTATACCTTAGATTTTCAATTGGAACCCCTAACGATTATGTTTGCTGAATTAAACAGAGGGCTTTTGATCTTTAAACATAAATGAAATATTATGCAAAAGTAATTGGAAAAACTCACGGTTTTGATAGCCCAAAAAGATAAAAGAAAACCGGAGATAACCCGAAATAAAAAGCTTCAAATTCGTCCGAAATACGAGATGTTAACCGGGTATTCAAGAACATAGATTATAGACCAAAAGATATGAATAAGTGTGTGTGTGTGTTTAATTGAGATAAAAACGCCTGATAATGTGTTTGTGATTATGTTTAAGTTTCAAGTGGGTTTTTATAATACTTTGGATTGATTGAGCCACTTGATTGTTATCAAACTCAAATTGGCTACATGTTATGACTAAGAACATAGGTGGCAACAAGCATGCAAAAATTGGCGCCAAAATATTGAAGATTGAAAGGATAAGGATGTTTTTAAAGTCAACAATGGATAAAATCTTATCTGCACATTCTGCACTCCCATGCAGTTTTCTGCACGGTCATGCACCTCGGATCCACACTGTCATGCATCACTGGTCGACATGGTCTGTACGGTCATGTAGAAATCCGCACTGTCATGCATAAATGATCCGCACTACCGTGCACAATTTTTTTTTTTATAAATGAGGGACTAAAATGGTATATTTAGATAAAGTGAAAGGCGCAGTTGTCACATTATATGATAATGATAAAAGTAATGGTAATGCACAAGTACATTAAGAGTTAATTTTTGGTTATTAATAGGGTCATTCGGTCTAATGCACATGTGCATATGTTGTGTGGAAATGAAAAAGAGTAATGTTAATGCACTTGTACATTAAGTCTGAAATGTTGGTTTCTTACGTGTTGCTTATTATATGTAGTTAAAAATGGGGAAAATCAAAGAAGGTAACGTTTGTGTTAGAGTTAAGGGATAAAGGTTAAAAAGGTTGCCGGATGCAATAACGGATGATGACACAATGGTTGGCACTGAAGTTAATAAAGGTTGCTATAATTTATTAAATTCATTTATACATATATGCACATGTGCATATATGTATATTTTTCATGTCACCCGATAAATGTTGTTTGTTTAATCACTCAAAATATCTCATATGCAGGTGAAGAAGTAGAAAGATTATTAAAAAATGAGGTCAAGTAAGCGGAAAGATAATGAAGTTGTGAACAATAATGGTATGTATTTTGCACAATGCTTAGATTAAAAGTTGGATATGCAAATGTGCATAATTATGGATGAACATCTTGTAATGTGTGTTTTGACAAATATATGTGCAGATTCAGTTGCAAAAAAGGAAAAATCGTCAAGGCAATTGAAGATGATGACACAATTGTATTACAATCAAGGGAGAAAGGAACAAAAAAGTTGCCGCATGCAAGTGAAGATGATGACACAATTGTTAATCAGAAAGTTGAATCAGGTTGGAATTATTTATTTAGTGCTGATGTAATTAGTATTCCCTTGTTCCATGTTATGTTTTTTTATTTATTATATACCAGAACCTGATTGAGTTCCATTTTATCTCCCAGAAGCAGAAGCTTGTGATGGCACAGTTGTTTATTAGGAAGTTGAATCAGGTTATTAGTTTATTTAGTTCATTTATATAGAATGCACATATGCATACGCACATTTTTTTATTGTGAAATATTAAATGTTGAATGTTTGCACACAAAATATCCTATATGCAGATAAAGAATTAAAAAGGAAGGTTCAAACGAGGTCAAACAAGCGGAAACATATTGAAACGGCGAATAATGATGGTATGTTGATTTGCGCAATATATAACATAGATTGTTGATTATGCACATGTGCATGATTATGGATGAATGTGATATAATGTGTTTTATGACAAATGTGTGTGCTGATGCAAGTATAATAAAGAAAAAACAGCCAAGCGTGTTAAAACGATGGCAACGAAGTCAGCTCAAAAGAAGGTTACGAAAAAAGCAAATTGGCGTTTGAAACAAACACACGTTACACCACATCAACTTTGGTTGGGGATAAGGAAATTGTCAAACAAACAAAGAAGTTTGTATAACATTTTGTGTAATGTATGTTTGGTTTAACATTTTGTTATGTTGGTGAACGTGAGATTGTGAGATAATTAGAATTTTGTATGTAGGTGGTTAACATAGTTGGTTTGTAATATGGATATTTTTTTGTTATCATTTGTTTTATCGAGTTAATACGTTTGGTAGAGACTACATGTAATTGTATGATAAAAACAAATTGGTATAAAAACTTTGTTATTTGAAGGATGATGCATGTATATATGTATGCCCGAAAGTTAAACCACTAAAAAATCTAACAATATTAGTGAAATGCGCATGTGCATGCAGTACATGTTTCTTATTTTATAGGTCTTATATAGAGGTGTTTTAAGTTTATTCATGTTTGTTGTCATACACGTGTTTTATTTTCAATTTATGTTATAATATGCATGACTAAACACTTGACGAGTTCGAGTGTATTTTATATAACTCACTTTGTGTCCATTTAATGATCATTGAATAGAATTTGTGACCCCTTATATATGTGTATCGCGTCTATTTAATAATCATTTAAGCATGGTAATTGACGATTCATTCAAAAGTGTGATTTAATAGTGAAATGCACATGTGCATCAAGGATGACGTCATAACAACCATTTTTTATTTTTTCGAATTATTAATGCAAAATAATCATTTTGGTGTTTTTACTTTTTATTGTTTATTTAGGTTATATAATTTTTTTTATTTTTTGATGGAGGGGTTTTTGTAGACACCATTCATATTTACAAAAATGTCAACTGTTCACACTGGTTCCTTGGTTCTCTCCCTAAATGGTGGTTCTCAAATGATCCAAATCCTATATATATAAAGTTTAAAAATCTATTATATATAACAAATTCCCTCACCCTATATATATATATATTATTACTAGCCACACCCCCACCATCCTACCACCACCACTAACCCTACCACCAACCTGTCGTAAGTTTGAGAGGAGGGGATTTGTTATATGTTGATGCGAACCAAGCGTTAATTGATTTGTTAGCCATCGCTAACCAAGTAAAAAATCCTAATTTTGGTGTGCTCAACATTCGTGAGGCAAATCAAGAGTCTCGACGTGGGGGATTAAAATCATGGGTATTTGGAGTAGTAACACAGCAAAACCAGGTGGCTGGGTCAAACCTAGGGTTTCCAATGATGAAGACAACGAAAACTTTGCACATCTTCACTGCATTAGAGTAATTTAGGTGTGACATGGGGTTTGATATGAAGGTATAAGCAGATTTGGGCGAATTAAAAACTTAGGGTTTGAAGATTTGGGAGTTAGAGTTTTAAACAAAGACAATGCTGATGGTGGTGAGGGTGGTGCGGTGGTTGTTAGATTTGGTGAGGTCATTCAAATATGGTAGTGTGTGGTGGTGGTATTTATAGGGGTAGGTTTTTTTTGGTCAGTGGTGGCAGCAACATGTGTAAGTGGTGGCCATAGGAGGTGGGGTTTTTATGGTGGTCGGATTTGAAAGTGATATGATATTTTGTCCTAAGACCTTAGAAGCTCTAGTGGCCTAAGGTTGTTCATTAACGCTATTCCGTGATAGGATAGCAATAAAGGTGTTAGGTTATGAGCAATGCTGAAGTTAAGTGGAAGTTGTAAGTTATCTAAGGAATTTTGTGCTTCTTTACAAAGAAGCTAGAACGTTTTGGCGCCTTCAAGGATAAGACCGGTGTGAAATGTATAGTCGTACTCAAACTAGTGGTAGTTTGTCATTACCACTCGAATCCGATACGAGATAGAAATTATTAAACAATATGAGAATGAAACGGATCTATGTCTCATGTTTGAAAAGTTATTGGAACATAAGGGATAAATGATATTGTTATCACTATGGCTATATGCTTCATTGAGCAGAGCGTTACTCAAAACAAAGAAGGTATAGTTGAACATAAATCTCCATACTTTGATAGGGACAATGCGTGTAGCTAGACGCCCAACTCTATCGTGCACTATACCAAGTAATCGTTACTTGTCCAGGTGGGAGTTTGTTAGAAATAGTGTCCAAATATCGATTAATAATACAACTATCAAAGTACGATCCAAAGCGTTACACTTTGTACTGAAAACATAGAAATAACATTTAATTGTTAAATATTATTAATCACAAATAAATTTCGATTGAGAAATAAATATTTAGTGAAATATTTATCGAAAAGATTATTACGAATAATCAATGTGGATTGTTTAGAGAAACAATAAATTGGAAGTTGATTAACTAAATGGATTAATCAATTGGATGGTTTAAAGTGTTCTTGTAGCATTCTTTCGGGATTACGAATAACTAACTCGGTTGTACGGCTAATATGGTTAAACCGAGCCGTACAAAATAAAATTTGATAGATCATTCTAGTTAGATAATGTTAAAATCTATAAAATTGATTTTTATCTAATTAGTAGCGACGATAATAAAACATAGATGTAGTAGAAGGACTAAAATTGATAATCTGCTAAACTAGTGTGCTTGATAAACCAAAAATGGGGAAGACTTCTTCCATAACCTGGAAATTGATCCCCACCCTCAAACACACTCAAAACACACACGTAACCATAAACGCAATAATCAAGCTCAATCAAGGTGAAATCAAAGGGCTTTTGCTTGCATTAGCTCTAAAACGAATCATCCAAGCATATTATACACTAAGGTAACCTTTGTTTTGCCTAAATCAATGATTATGTTCATGTGTGCTTATGATGAAAATCATGGGGTGTTGTAAAAAAAATGAATTCTTGGTATCCATAGGTTTCTAAATGATAGTAGACATCAATTAAACTGATATGAATGATAAAAATGATGCGTGTTGCTTGATTCATGTGAAATATGATGCTTCTTGTATGTTTAAGTAATGTGTTTTAGCCCTAGGTATGAACTACACTCGTGTGTAGGGAAATCTTGTATTTGTATGTGATTAATACCATGTATGTGTGTTAAATGATTAGAATGGATGGTATGAAGAAGAAACCTAGTTAAATGGTAGTTAATTGAACATGTGTTAGCCATGAAAATCATTCAAGGAAAATGGTGCACATAAAGAGTTCGATGAAATGTCTAAGTGACCATATTGTGGCTAGACGTTGTCATTGGGTACGCTTGGGTGCAAGCTTTAATATGAGGGGTTAATGAACCTCAAGAATATGAATTTAGGATTGATTTAACTCATTCCTAATAATCTAATGGAAATTTTCCAAATAGATGTTTCGAGTGGAACTCTGGGAGCTCAAGATGCCAAGTTAATGTGTAACACCCCAACCGATGGCGGAAACATCGAGGTGTCACGTAGTGACGATTGCTCAATAGCTCATGGTATTAATGTGAACATTTGACTATATTAAATTGAATAATTTATTACATTGAAATGAGATACAAAAATACAACGATTGAAAACTAACAATCTAAACTGAAACACAGTAAATCTCAAATCTAAGTCTAAGTTCCAAAAGCTTAAAAGTGATCTCAGAACAACCTGAAACATGTACGAAAATAATTTTGTCAATACAAAATGTATTGGTGAGTACATCCGCTTGGTACATATAGTAAAGAAAAGTTAGCAATTCATGTGTTATATATTGTTTGCAAATATGTAATAAGTAGTATCCGGGTAAAAATCAACCATATGAAATGAAATATATATATATATATATATATATATATATATATAGTATGTGCTAGTAACAGTAGTAATGAAACACATAGCAATGACCAAGGTCTCTCAACAGAGTCACAAGGGGTATATACCATAGTACTATTCATTAAAATGCTAGGCCGCAATGGTTAATGATTTGACAAGTCATAGATACACAAAATAACACAAGCAAACACACATGAGAATTGCTCTTTAGTAAGAAAGAAATAGAAACTTGATATAAGGTACATGAGTAGCCCCAAAAAGTAAAATGAAAAAGGGGAAAGATATACTCACAGTTTGCGAAAGCGATCAAAATCCAACTTAAGCTGATGTGAGTTAAGAAATGGGAATTCTGAAGAATTATACCTATAATGTATAAGAATACTAATAAGGAAATGTCTAAAAGTCTAAGGTATCTAGGGTTCTAAGGCATTAGGATTTGCTATGTCGATTTGGGGAAATAGAGTTGTCAATCCAGTGCACGTTTTCAAATCAAAAAGGTTGAGTTATGAAAAGGGAATTCCAAAGAATTCTACCTATAATGTATAAGAATACTGATAAGGAAATGTCTAAAAGTCTAAGGTATCTAGGGTTTTAAGGCATTAGGGTTTGCTATGTCGAATTGGGGAAATAGAGTTGTACAAGACCCGAGTTATGTGATTTTAAGAATACTAATAAGGATTGTCGATCCAGACCGACGACTAAGAGTTGTCAATGACAAAAGGCTGAGTTGTCAATCCAGTGCATGTTTTCAAATAAAAAAGGTTGAGTTAAGAAATGGGAATTCCTAAGAATTCTACCTATAATGTATAAGAATACTAATAAGGAAATGTCTAAAAGTCTAAGGTATCTAGGGTTCTAAGGCATTAGGGGTTGCTATGTCGATTTGGGGAAATAGAGTTGTACATAAAAATCAAACGGGTCGAACTCAGGTGACCTATAATGTATAAGAATAATAATAAGGAAATGTCTAAAACTCAGGTGACATAAAAAGCTTAGGTTCACTTTTTTTCAGCTGCATGTTTCATTTTTAAATTTTGATGATTTACCATATAAAGTTTGAAAAATCTATAATCAATCTATCTATACTTAGTATAATAGGAGAGTGTTTAAAAACATAAAAAATCTGAGTTGTCAGAAAAGAAAAAAAAGTGAACCTAAGCTTTTAATGTCACCTGAGTTTTAGACATTTCCTTGTTAGTACTCTTATCTATACATATAATATTTAGGAGCAATTGTGGACACTTGTCATTCATTTAGGCCCCTAGCAATTAATGCTCATCCATCATGGCACAATGTGAGAATTAATAAAATTTTCTTTTTTTTTTAAATCAAAAATCATTTATTAATTTAGTCAAAATCGGTCAAGGTGTTTTAATAACTTTCCTAAACATTGTTTTGGTGATTGAAGATTATTTTGGTAAAAATTGGTCAAGCATATTATCATTCCTAAAAAACTAATCATCCTCATAACAAATCATTCTCCATCCTCTTCTAAACCTTAAAACAATCAAATGAAGCAACCGATCATTCTCCATCCTTGGCGATCCTTCTTCAAGGTATTATCATTCCATTCTCCTGTAACACAATCATTGTTCGTCTATCGCCTCTCCTACGTTTCTTTCTGATTTCATCTATGTTTCTTTCTGATATCTTATATCTTCATTTGTTTTTGGCGATTAATGTTTTTGTGTCTTTATATTTTTTTTTACTGATTTTAATGATTTAGGTTTCAATCTGTATGTATTGTGTGTTATTGTGGATCCAAGGCGTAAAGACGGCAATTTAAAGGAAAATAATCAATGGTTTGTTTAGTGCAAGTGTTAATTGGTTCACATTCGTTTATATATGATCATGGTAAAGAATCCTACTTTTTTTATTTTTGTATATATCGTATATCCATTTGTTTCAGATTTGTACCCGAGCGACTGTTGCTTACATGCTTTTGATATCAAGGTTTGATTTTTGATTTTGAAATCTTTAGTTAGTTTTTATAAACAAACAGTTTGTTTGAAATTTTGTTCTTGGGCTTGATTTTTCTTTTGTTTGATGTTTCATGTTTGCTTATTTATATGAATTAATTTTTTGAATAATGTCATTTTATTTAGATTTTCAGGTAAGCACGTATGGAAATGTTTCGTATGCAAATGTATGGACAATGTTTAAAAACCTAAAAAAGAAAAAATATTACGACCTTCCTTGATTTTGATACAGTTACCTATTATCTAAATATATTCATGCTTTCATCATTTAATACACGAGTTTTTTCATCTCGATATACAGGACGGGCGATTATTAGCTTCAATCCCAGAGACGGTAAAAACTCACGGTAGAGTTTCTAATCTTTTTTATTTAGTTGCTCCATGCTCATGTTATTGATTACCATTTCATTAATATCCTTTAAACACAAAATTATTAATCATATATAAATATAAATACATTTATAAATAAAGTTAAATTTGAATTTTTTTCATCATAATTAATACGCCTATGTTTATTTGAATTGCTTTATTTTTAAACATTCAAAATAATTTTTTTTAAAAATTCCGGTTTTTAAAATTAAAGACATTTAAACACAAAATAAATGCTTGATTCTTTTATTTGTCGCATTACTATTTTTAGCGTATAATTAGCATTTATCATGATTTACACAGTATTGGAAACATCTAATGTTAATAATTATGATTACCATTTCATTAATAACATTTAAACACAAAATTATTAATCATATATAAATATAAATACACTTATAAACAAAGTTAAATTTGAAGTTTTTCATCACAATTAATCCGCCTATTTTCATTTGAATTACTTTATTTTCAAACATTCAAAATAAAAATTTAAAAAAAAAATCCGGATTTTAAAATTAATGACATTTAAACACAAAATAAATGCTTAATTCTTTGATTTGTCATATTACTATTTTTAGCGTATAATTAACATTTATCATGATTTACACAATATTGGAAACATCTCATGTTAATAATTATGATTATCATTTCATTAATAACCTTTAAACACAAAATTATTAATAATATATAAATATAAATCTATACATCTAATAAAACAAAGTCCATGAGGACACTTGTCAATCCCACATTGTGCCTCCAATTACATAGCCAATCAATTTGTGCCAAGTGTCCCATTGTGAGAATTTATAAAATTTTCGTTTTTTCTAAAAATCAAAATTCATTAATTATATTATATTAGGTAATTATATTAAATTAGGTAATTCATTATGATTTGGTCAAAGCTTCTCATTGAATTAATTAACTTCCCTAAAACAATTTAAACTCAAAATTTATAGAGAACATAATACAGAGAGAGAGACAGGCAGAGATCTAGAGAGAGAAAGTGATGAACGAACCGATATTGGAAGAAGCTTATCATGTAAGTTCATTGTTCTCTGTGTTAGTGTTTTCCAGAACCGTCTAAAGTGCACGCCATGTCTTTGCAGAATTCTGGTAAGGTGATATTAATATTTAGTGTCAATATGAGTGGCTACTTCCAAGGGTATGCCCAAATGATGTCATCGGTTGGTTGGAGAAGAGACAATGTTTGGAGCAATGGGTATGGTGGAAGCAAACCGTGGGGTCGCACGTCCATGTAATACCGAATTAGGTATTTGTTTTAAAGATTAATTTATAGATTAATCCAAATTATTTGTCTACACTATAACACGTTATAGCCTCATCTCAGTGTCCATTAATTTTTAATGGAAAACATCTGACTTGCCTTTTCAGAAAACTTTTCACTTGAAAAACCCATTGAATGACTACAAACCGGTTAAAATCAGCAGAGATTGCCAGGTATGTTTAATGTCGCACGTACATAATTACATACATAATTCATGCATATATGATATACACGCACTAACACATATATTATTTGTTCGAATGCGTATGTTTCAGGAGTTGCCTCAAGATATTGGAGAAGCTCTATGTGAATTGGAGAAGCTCGAATGTGTATGTATAATTTACAGTATGCTCATTGAGTTCGAGTGTGTATCATTTCGTAATTTAATTTGATTTTCAGGTTAATGTTCTATGGCATGGATAGGTGGCTCGATATTGATAACATATCATACGAGGTAACAATACAAATGTTATCTCATTTTAATCAAAATTATTTTTATATCACATTAATAACTTTCTTCTTCCGTAATATTAGTCAATCTTCGACAAGTATTTAGGCATCCCCTTTCATTCGCAAACTTTAGTTGATAATTTTTTTTTTTCTGATTTGTTTTTGTTTTTTATCAACAAATTTGTTTTTTTATCAACATATTTTTTGGTTGTTTAGACTGCTCGGGTTTTGATTAAAGATCATTCGGTGTTTGATTAGGCGGCTTTTAATACACGAGTTTTTTCATCTCGATATACAGGACGGGCAATTATTAGCTTCAATCCCAGAGACGGTTCACCTCACGGTAAGAGTTTCTAATCTTCTTTATTTAGTTGTTCATCAATATTTCCCATGCTCATGTTATGAATTACATTCAATTTACCTCTAAAACGATTATTAGGTTCAGTTATAGATAATAATTATGTATTGTTTTTGGATTTATGCGTAAATTTATAAAGAAAAAAATGGTTTGGAAAACAAAGTCTTCAATTTGGGTCGTTTTTAAAAGGTGTTGTTAAAACGGCGTTAGTGGCAATTTGTTAAATGTGTCATATTCCAAGGCTGTTTTTTATGTTCATGCTTTGTATGATAGAGATATTGATAAATTGAAGATATGTCACGTTTTCACGTTTTAGTCTTTTTACTTCTTTTTTTTTTTAAAAAAGCAAAAAAATGATAATGAGAAAGGAAACTGACGTAAATTAGGAACTCATTAAATTTCCTTATTACATTCAAATTACTCACTTCCTAAATTTAGTGTAATTTATATTGGTAATAAATTACATTTTGAATTTTGAATTTCAAAATTCAAATTAAAATTAAAAATATTTAAATTCGAATTATACAAAATTTCAAATTTTGAGTTTTGGTTAATAATGGTAAAAATTACACATACTAATTATCCTTTTAATTACACATTTAATAAGATTCAAAGTTTCTACATAAGTAGTGTCAACTCTCCAATTAATACATTAATTGATCCTATTAATTGTGTTATATTATTCTAATATTAGTTTAGCTTATATTGGTAATTAGTTAAATATCGAATTTTGAATTTCAAATTTCAATTTTCAAATTCCAAATTAAAGTTCGTTATAGGTGAATTGGGGTCAACGCCATAGGTGAATTGGGGCAAGTTATTAAACACTTTGACCGAAACATTAATGAATGATTTTCGATTTTTAAAAAATTATTTTTTTTATAAAAACATTAATGACTATTTTTTGAATTTTAAAAATAGAATAGTCATTAAATGTTTTTTATTTTAAAAAAATTAAAAATCTGGATTATAGTGTTTAGGAAAGTTATTAAACACTTTGACCGAAACATTAATGAATGATTTTCGATTTTAAAAAATATTTATTTTTATAAAAACATTAATGACTCTTTTTTGACTTTTAAAAAATAGAATAGTCATTAAATTTTTTTTATTTTAAAAAAAGTAAAAATTTGGATTATAGTGTTTAGGAAAGTTATTAAACACATTGACCGAAACATTAATGAATGATTTTCGATTTTTAAAAAATAAATTCTTTTATAAAAACATGACTCTTTTTTGAATTTTAAAAATAGAATAGTCATTAAATGTTTTTTATTTAAAAAAAATTAAAAATCTGGATTATACTGTTTAGGAAAGTTATTAAACACTTTGACCGAAACATTAATGAATAATTTTCGATTATTAAAAAATAAACAATTTTATAAAAACATTAATGATTCTTTTTTGAATTTTAAAAATAGAATAGTCATTAAATTTTTTTTATTTTAAGAAAATTAAAAATATGGATTACAGTGTTTAGGAAAGTTATTAAACACGTTGACCCAAACATTAATGAATGATTTCGATTTTTAAAAAATAAAAAACATTTATAAAAACATTAATGACTTTTTTTTGAATTTTAAAAATAGAATAGTTATTAAATGTTTTTATTTTAAAAAAATTAAAAATTATGGATTATAGTGTTTAGGAAAGTTATTAAACACCCGGCTGTGGAGTAGTCCGGGAAGCAAAAGGTGGAAGAAGATTTACACAATGTGGGGTTAGCAACGATTTCGCAAATATGGAACGCGAGAAATTTAAAGACTTTTGAGGACAGGTTTGTCTCTGATAATACTATTTGCGGGCGTCATCCTATCGGTGTTTTTCTACATGTAAGTAATGTTATATACGTAATTACCTCTCGCTGAAGTTCATTGATTATTTATTTGAAAACTGAATGTCCATTTGGTATTTGACTTTTGACTTATATGTGGATTTTTGAGGTATCACAGCTAATTCTATGATTTTGATCGCTTAAAGCTCATATAATCGCTTTTAAAACGCACATCCAAACACACTGTTTTTTGTATTGTTAGTTTACTTGATCTTAGTACTTAAATATTTGTAGGCAACACTCTGAAATGAGTAAGCATATCGATGTTGATGCAAAGTTAAGGAAGTTCTAAGTTGCTTACTCAGAGACCTTGAACGGTAGCTTTTTTATCAAATGCAAGCATATGGGTTATGTGAATTAGTTGATTAGTTAAAAGAGGGTTATAAAATGTTGTTTTAATGGTGTAGGTTCATGTTTGTTTACTTATAAATCGGTCGATTTGGGTAATGTTCAACTTTTCCAATGGGTCAAATAGGGTAAAAGTCGCCAACAGTGTGTTTATGGTGTTTTGATTAGATTGATGTTCCTTTATCTAATACATAGGCCATAGGTGAATTGGGGCAATCTTCCCTTTTCTTAACGGGTCGATTTGGGTAATGTTTGCCTTTTCAAAGGTGTCAAATAGAATAAAATATGCTCGAAGCTTTTTTAGCGGGTCGATATGGGTAATGCTCATCTTCTCAGACGTGTCAAATTAAATTGTGAAATTTAGGTGGTAGTTAGTTTCTTATTTTCATTTTTATTACTTTCTTATTGTTGAATATGCCATAAGTCTATTTTTAACACATACCATTTAAGTCGCCTTATTCAGGTTGGATTGTATTTAAGAAACCCTGTATTCTCACATGGCCAACTTTATGTCGCATTGTCAAGAGTTAAAAGCAGGGCAGGCGTGAAGTTACTTATACTTGATGCTGGTGGGAAACTGATGACTAAAACAAAAAATGTGGTTTATAAGGAAATTTTCAACGATATTTGAATAAATGTGTATTCGTTGCTTTTAAATTTTAATAAAATGTTTCTACTTTATTTTTCTTATACGTTATACTACTCCAAATAATCGTACGTTGTTGAACTGCGTGTCAACGCGGGCAAATATCTAGTACATTTATAAACAAAGTTAAATTTGAATTTTTTCATCACAATTAATACGCTTATTTTCATTTGAATTACTTTATTTTTAAACATTCAAAATAAAAATTTTAAAAAAATCCGGTTATAAAAATTAAAGACATTTAAACACAAAATAAATGCTAATTCGATGATTTGTCACATTACTATTTTTAGTGTATAAAAATCAATGCTAATTCGATGATTTGGCACGTTTACTACTCATGTGGTAATTCGTGAATTTTGGGGTTTTTTATGTGTAGAATCACTAATATTTTGGGTTATTCTTATTAGTTAAAAACACTATATTTTGCATATTATGTTATGGATATTAGTGGTATATATTAATGTTATTTTGTTGTTTAGGAACTAAGATAGTAAACATAGTTGATAAGGGTTTCTTTTTTAAAAAAAAACTGTTTTTAAAACAATAATGTTATTTTTTTAGTAAATGGTTTGACCTTTCTTAAAAATTTATTGTAATCTCTTATTAATAACAGTTTTTGTAATTATGGAAATAATTTAATTTTTAACAACCAACCGTGATATTTAATATTATTGATAAAACATTAATTCTTATTTTCGGTTATTAAATGGTTTGACTTTTTTAAAAATCATACTAATTTCTTATTAATGTCAATGTTTGTAATTATGGAAATAATTTATGTTGTACACAACCATCTGTGATTTTTTAAAAAAATTTCCTTTTGAAAACAATAATTGTTTTTTTCGGTTAGTATATGGTTTGACTTTTTTTAAAAATTCATATTAATTTCTTATTAATGCCATTTTTTTTTAATTATGGAATAATATTTTATGTTTTACAAACCATACTTGACAAACAATCAAAAGTAAATTTTTGGTAAATTGAAATCGTGCAATTTTAGCAAATAAAGAATCAAGGTTTGACTTTGTTTTTTAAAATTCAAACACAATCTTTGAATGCAAAACGGATTCAGTTTTTTTTTACTTCTAACAATTTCTGAGTTTTTATTAACTGTAATATTTTAAATTTTGTTCAACAGAAAAAATAACAATTACTAAACCCAATCAAACAAATTTAACAAACAATTAAAATAAATTTGGTAGATTGCCATCTTTAAATTTTAGAAACAAACATTCAAATTTTAGAAATAAACAATCAACCTGTTTTTTGGTAAATTTAAAACATTGAAAGATTGAAATTAACCATTCAATAAATTTTTTTAAACATTAATTTGTAGTTTTTTGGTTTATAAATTTAACATTTTAGTTAATTATTATTTTTTTTTGATACTTTTAGCAATGTTTGACTTCTTTAACCACCTTAATTGTTTGACACGGTTTGACTTTTTTTAGTCAATAGATACTAACAAACAATAAATTATATTTAAAAAATATACCTATACAACTTAAAAATCTACGGATTATATATGTTTAAGTTTATTTTAGGTATATTGAAATCTTTACATTTTATACCTATACATTTTAAAAATCGTCTATAATTTAAATAAAAAAAATTCGAATTTTTAATTATAGCAACATTTTAATCTAAATTAATTATAGTAACATTTTAAGCTAAATTAATTTTGATTTCCATTTTATATTACTTGTGTTTTTTCATTTAACTTATGGTTTTTTTTAAGGTAATGACAAAGGAACACTGTTATCTAATATATCTAACGGTAAACGAATTTCATATATTTTACATCTTTATTTATATGCTAATGGTATTATGCAAGTAATTTATTTTTCTTCACAGTTCTCTCGAATGAAGAAAAAATTAAGAATGTGGTCGAGTGTCGCAAATTTAGAAAATTACAACTAGATGCCAAGACATGCAAGGTCAATGATCCTACAAATGATGGAATACAAAATGTACCACCAAGTGGAGTATTTAACTGCGACTCCATTGAATCTTCACACCGTTTCAATGTGTCTAAAGATGTGGTGTATAAAGAAATATTTAGTGACATTTGAATACATTGTGTATTGGTTTCTTTTAAATCTTCATAAAATATTTCTGCTACATTTTTTTATATGTTTTACCCCTCAAAATAATTGTACGTTGGTAAACCGCGTGTAACGCGGGCAAAGATCTAGTACATTATAGGTCACCTGAGTTCAACCCGTTTGATTTTTATGTACAACTCTATTTCCCCAAATTGACATAGCAAACCCTAATGCCTTAGAACCCTAAATACCTTAGACTTTTAGACATTTCCTTATTAGTAATCTTATACATTATAGGTAGAATTCTTCGGAATTCCCATTTCTTAACTCAACCTTTTTTTATTTTAAAACGTGCACTGGATTGACAACTTAGTTCTTTTGTCAATCTAGACCGGCGACTAAGAGTTGTCAATGACAAAATCGTCCATAATTAGTTTTTAACTAGGGAAATAGAGTTGTTAATCTATAATCAATCTATCTATACTTCTATAATAGAGGAGTTGTCAATGACAAAAAAGCTGAGTTGTCAATCCAGTGACATTTTCGGCTACATGTTTTGTTTTTAAATTTTGATGATTTACCATATAAAATTTGAAAAATCTATAATCAATCTATCTATGCTTCTATAATAGAAGAGTTGTCCATGACAAAAAAGTTGAGTTGTCAATCCAGTGACATTTTCGGCTACATGTTTCATTTTTAAATTTTGATGATTTACCGTATAAAATTTGAAAATTCTATAATCAATCTAAATACTTACCATAACAAGACAGTTACTATAATAGGAGAGTTGCCAGTGACTAAAAATGCTGAATTGTCAATCTATTAACATTTTTGGCTACATGTTTCATTATTAAATTTTGATGATTTACCATACAAAATTTGAAAAATGTATAATCAATCTATCTATACTTACTATAACAGGAGAGTTACTATAATAGGAGAGTTGTCACCAACATAAAAAGGCTTAGTTGTCAATCCAGTGACATTTTCGGCTACATGTTTTAGTTTTAAATTTTGATGATTTACCATAAAAAATTTGAAAAATTTATAATCAATCTATCTATACTTACTATAACAGGAGAGTTACTATAATAGGAGACTTGTCACGGATATAAAAATGCTGAGTTGTCAATCCAGTGACATTTTTGGCTACATGTTTCATTTTTAAATTTTGATGATTTACTATATAAAATTTGAAAAATCTATTATCAATCTATCTATACTTACTACAGGAGGGTTACTATAATAGGATAGTTTTCAGTGACATAACAAGATGAGTTTTCAATCTTGTGATTTTTTCGGCTACATGTTTCATTTTTAAATTTTGATGATTTACCATATAAACTTTGAAAAATATAGGGTGAGGTTAGGATACAAAAGATATGTTTTGTGAGAAGGGTGAGAAATAAATGTGGCCTTTAGATCATGTAGATGGATGGGTGAGATTAAATTAGTGGCAAAATTGTAAATTGTGTTATAATTCATTTATTAAAATAGGTCATGTGAGGGTATAACTGTCAAAACACCACAAAATCTATTAAATATGTCCATTCATTTAAGGAAATCTCTCTCTCTCTCTCTCTCTCTCACGATGATTTTCTCTGTTTCTTCCCCCCTCTCTCTATTTTAAAAAGTGGATATGCAACTCACTGGTATCTATTTTCTTTAGTTTCTTCAAACATAGTTTTTGTCTCACCAACACATAATAATAATAATAATAATAATAATAATAATAATAATAATAATAATAATAATAATTAATAATAATAATAAAAAGCACCGAAAACACCATATGGTCTGTTGAAGAATGTGCTCTTTCTTATACCCTCATATTTTCTATCCATTTTATCCAATTTGTATGTTTATTATTTTACTAATAATTAACACTAATGGGTTTTGTCTCTTTATTTATTTATAGATGAGATTGAAGTTGAATAGGAAGAGAAGGAGGAGAGGGAAGAGACTGAGGGTGAAGAGGTAAACGCTGCTGAGGTGTTTGAACTATCGGTGTTGAGGCGGCGATAGTGGAAGCGGGGGCGGAGAATGGTGGCGGACGGAGGCGGGGGATCGGGAAGTTGACGTTCTGGCCTTCGATTACATTAATGTTTACTTATCAAGGTTTCTTGATTTTATATCTTGTAGATCTTCAAGTAGCTTTCAGGAATGGTGTGTTGCAAGATCTCCTTGTAAAACACAATAGTTGTTAAGCAAATTTTGTGTTTTACGTTCATAGTTTAGGTGTTGTGTTTTTTCTTCATAGTTTAGGTGTTGTGTTTTATGTTCATATTTCGGGTAAAGAGGATTGTTATTAAGCAGATTATGTGTTTTATGTTCATAGTTTAGATGTTGTGGATAAAACACAACAGTTGTTAAGCAAAATTTGGTGTTTTACGTTAATAGTACAGATGTTGTGTTTATAATGATAAAATGTGTTATGAATATATGGATGATTGTTGAAAAGAAATAGTTGTTAAATATCTGAAATAAATCCCAATAATATCTCAAATTAATTAAAGATTGATTTTTCACTAATCTTGAATAGGTTTAAAATTACCCTAATGCCCTTATGATTGAAATAAAATATTGCCACGTATCACCCTCATAAGCCTTCTCACCCTTCTCACAAATTTCATCCTTTGTACCGGAACCTCTATCGAAAAATATATAATCAATCTATCTATACTTAGTATAATAGGAGAGTGTTTAAAAACATAAAAAAGCTGAGTTGTCAGAAAAGAAAAAAAAAGTGAACCTAAGCTTTTTATGTCACTTGAGTTTTAGACATTTCCTTATTAGAATTCTTATACATTATACCGGAGTTTGACCCGTTTGATTTTTAAGTCTGTGACAACTCAGCTTTTTTATGTCTTGTACAAGACCTGAGTTCGACCCCTGCTGTCCACAGGTCCAACCTTGTTCATCAAAATTGAACAAGGTGTGGTTTGATAAACATAAAGAAACGTTTGTTCGTGCATGGACAGACCAAAACTACTTCGGTGAGTATATGACCAACAGAGCTGAGAACCAGCATGCAAGGATTAAGCTGCAAATTAAGGGGGCTAACAGCTCGCTCCACAAACTTGTTGGACTTGAAGAAGAAGTTGTGAGTTCACAAGAGAGAGCCATCAGCCACTCCTTTGAGGAGAGTCAAAGGAAGATAATGCAACATCATAACATACCGATGTTTGATCTCTTTCTCGGTCGCATTTCCCATAAATCGCTTAATTTGTTATTAAAAGAGATAAAAAAAAGATAGACTACTTCAAGCAAAATGGAATGGTTTGTAGTCATTAGCTTTTAATGAGTTGTGGATGCCGTGTGCATGTCATTTAGATTCTTATATAGCTCAAGGTAATACCATTACTTTATTTATTTATTTATTTATTATTGTCATTATTATTATTATTATTATTATTATTATTATTATTATTATTATTATTATTATTATTAGTGTTGTTGTGTATTAATTATTATTATTATTATAGGAATAAAAATACCTTTGTCCGATATAGACCATTTCTGAAGAAAGTTGAATTACAATGTGGAGAAAGTTAGTGGGGAAAGCGATGCTGTCCTTGATAGGGAGATTGATGGACTAAAAGAGAAACTAAAGTCTCAACTACCGCACGTTATTAAAAATATGATGACAAAAATAAATTCGGTGGTGAATCAGAGTATGACTGACCATCAACCTCCAAAGGTACAAACTAAAACTCGCGGGCGCTTGAAAGGAAAAGGTAAAGGAATAAAACAGGAGGAGGATGAGGAAAAAAGGTTAGTAACATAACTATTATTATTTTATTATTATTATTATTATTATTATTATTATTATATAAAACAGGATGAGCCTGTTAGAAGACGCATGCCGTCGTATCCAGCAAAAGACAAAAAAATCATTTTTGATAAAGATTTTCCATTGTTGGTGGGTAACAGGTACATAAATATCCATGCATACAGGTTTTTTTACGTACGCAGATGCGTACATACACCCTAATCATGATTTCTTAATTTTGGCTTTGACAGGTATAAACCGGAAATCATGCAATGGAAGCGCAAGCATCCTGTAGAGTATTACCGGTTTATTACACATATTCACGATGTTCGGCCGGAAAGTAACCATGACTTTAGGGGGTCATGAGAATGAATGGGCTACGATCCGCCAGGACTTATGACACGATCTAATTAAACGCTATGCTATGTGGGACGCGATGTACACAAGGTGGGTGGATATCAGGTCCCTGCCATATTAGATTCATTAGATTACTTTGGAATTGGACTTGCGCCCCGTAACAAATGGTTGGACTTTCCGAGCCAGGGAATTCTGATTTGTGAGAGGTATGGTGTGGTTCTTCATGTTTTCCACCCTACAAGAGGTTTTTCTACCACTTACATTCCTGTTTTCACTAATCCTGACGACTTATCTGGACATCCAATCATATCACTGGCCTTTCTGAATGGATGTAACAACACCCCAACCGATGGTGGAAACATCGAGGTGTCACGTAGTGACGATTGCTCAATAGCTCATGATACTAAAGTGTAAATTTGAATACATTGAATTGAATAGTTTATTACATGGAAAGAAATACAACGATTAAAAACGAACAATCTAAACTGAAATACAGTAAATCTCAATCTAAGTCTAAGTTCCAAAAGCTTAAAAGTGATCTCATAACAACCTGAAACATGTACGAAAATAATTTTGTCAATACAAAATGTATTGGTGAGCATACCCATTTCGTTCAAAAAGTATTTCGCAATTTATGTGCTATGATATAGGTAATATGTAAAAGGGTCAAAATCAAGCCATCAAGCCTCACATTGTTCAACAATCGTTCACACATCGTTCAATAAAAACCATAACAATGACCAAGGACTTAACTCGTTCACGTAAGTCAAACAAGGGATATAATTCGTAGTACTACTCATTGTTAGTTGCGGCCCAAAGGTTAATGACTTTGACAGATCGTTCATATAATTCACACAAAACATATCAATGAGCACATTGCTTTATAAATAATATACGTAAGTTTAATAATAATGACAAATGAGTCACCCCAAAAGAGTAAAACCGTAAAAAGGAGAAAGATATACTCACAGATTGCGAAAGCAATCACAATCCAACTTAAGCGGTCGTGAGCTAAGTAATGAGAATTCCGAGGAATTCAACCTATAATCTATAAGAATACTAATAAGGGAAAAGTCTAAGAGTCTAAGGTATCTAGCGTTCTAAGGCATTAGGAAACGCTAAGTCTATTTGGGGAATTAAACTTTTTATGATAAATTGAATTAATATAGAAGTTGTATATCAAAAACAATATACCAAAGTTTGTAAATATGGTTTAGGTAATATAATTATTACCAATTTAATATTTAGATAAAAATATATTTGAATAATTAAGACAAAATAATTTAGTTAATTACTTTCACTAAATTATTGTAAAGAAATACAATAATCATAAATGTTTAAATAAATAATTATGAGTTACACAATGATCCAACAAATGATAATTAAGACTTTCAAACATAAGAATATTTCTATTTTATAAGAAAAGTATTTATAAAATAGATGTTAAATAGTATAAAATAATAAATGATTAACTATATCTAATTAACATAAATAAGATTAAAAATACAAGACATGATCCATAAATATTATTTTTTTAGAAAATGAAATCTTTCTGATGTAAATCAATGTAAATAATTTTCTCATAAATTTTCTCCATTTATTTGCATTTAAAACTGATTTAATGAATTTAAATCATGTTTAAATGACTAAAATAGGAAAATTAATAAAAATAAATGTTTTCTAAACCAATAATTTTTATTTCAGTTAATTATGATTAAAAATAATTTCCCAAAAAGTTTGAGATTAAAATAATTAAAAATTAATTTTTAATAAATTAAATATGATTAAAAGAAATTAAATTAATAAAAATTATGAAATAAAATATTTTCCAGAAAATAAAAATATGATAATTTTCTATGAGGTATCAAAGAAGTATACCTAAATTGTTATAATTTTTGGATCAAAAATGAATTTATTATAAATATTCTAAGTTTTGGATCAAAAATGAATTAAAATCTGAAAAGAAAAAAAAAAAGAAAAGAAAAGTGGGGGATGCTGGAATCGGACCCATGTGGGTTTCCTTGACACAACACTCACAAACCACTAGACCATAACCAGATTTGTGATTTTATTTAGAGAAATAACTATAAAAATATTAGTTTTAAACTCATCTTCTTTCCCAAATTTCTAGCCAAGAACCCTAACCCTAACCAAAACCCAATTGACTCGAATAACACATGATTATATAGGGCTTTCATAAAGGGACAACTAAGAAACAAAACGGCAATATAAATTTGGACTTACAAGATCGAATAATGATCGAAAATGAAAGCAAAGAATCCAAACTAAAAGTCACGACTTGGAGGTCTTGAAGTCGCCATTTGACATGTTTTTAGTGGGTTTAGAATGTAAATTAGTGTAGAAAAAGAATGGTGTGAAAGATTTATATATTGGACCGGTAAAAGAGGAGTTTTAAGACAATTTAAGGTTCTGGCCGTTTCACTAATAAAACCGAATTAAAGTCCCTAATGAATTCTAAATTGTTTCACTTAATTAGAATTGAATCATATGTTTCTTTTGAACTTTATATCTTAGAGGCAATCTAGTAAATTCAATTGACATTTGAGTTTTATAACTCATATTTCACATTAAGTCAATAACTAATTAACTTCTTATTGAAGAATAATTATTTTATTATTATTAAAATTATCTCAATTATTATTTAGTGATTAATTTATAAAATACAAATGTCAAACATACAAGGATTGAAAGTGAAACTACAATATAGGTTGAGGACTAAAAGTGTGCATACGATGAAAGTGAACGGTGCAAATGTCACAATGGAGACCACTACACCATGCTTAATACAACAAAAGACGCTTCAATGCCAAGTGCGCATCAGTTTTGGAACCGTATGGTTGGGGATGATAACATTTATACAAACCCATGGATGAGGCTATATTGGGATCGTTTGGTACGTGGGAGAATGCTATAATTATAATGTGTAATAAATTATATTGTTGATATATAATGTGTAATGAATTATTAATTGTAAAAAAATTGTCATTTACGCTCTTTTATAGATATAACAGGTAGTGGAAAACATTTTTTTTTTAAAAACCTCAAATAACATGCCTAAACTTAACAAAGAACACATTTAAAAAAAAAAAAGAATTCCTACGGGTCATATGGGCCCATACGGGCCGTAGAGTGCGAGGAGACGAGCCATAGAGCTCTCCACGGCTAGTAATGTTTGGAAGCTCCACGGGTCGTAGAGGTCCCTACGGACCGTAGAGTGGCATAGAATTTTTTTGATAAAAAATGGTATGTGCTTGTAGAAAGGGTCTATGACCCGTAGAGACCTCTACGGGTCATAGGGTCACTCACAGTTTTAAATTCCTTTTTTATTTTTTTAAATATTATTTTCTTCTACAACCTGTAGGGACCCCTACGGGTTGTATAGGAATGGCTCTACGGGTCATAGACCCCTTCTACGAGAACATATCATTGGGGGATCCACCCATATTTGAATCCCCATAATTTGGTGAATATATGGATATCTATTCTATCTATATAATAATTGAGGTCACTTTGGTTGAATCAAGGCCTTAGAGAGAGCCTTTATGATCCAACAACTAATATGGAGCTCCAAATTATGACTATAAAAACCTTTTTCTTTTATTTTTTTGTTCATTCTCCATATCAAAACTCTCTTATTCTTCCTAATTCCTAACAAATCTTTCAATCTTTCTTCTTCACCTTGCATCATTTGTTGATTATCCACAACTGATTAAAGGTAAACATCCATACTACTCTTCTAATGTTGATTCCTATTATTATTTTGACTTTTTTTATTGTTAACATTATTAAGAACAAATCAAACCGAATGAAAATTCTTATTCTTTTACGTGGAAATCATTCTTCTTAAACACATGTTCTAATGAAACGGATTTGTGATAAATGGATTTGTGATAAACACATATTCAATCGGATTTATTATAAAGTGATAACACAGATACTATCAATTCCTATTGTTATTTTATTTTTTTATTCTTTTTAAGATTTCCTAATCTAATAACCATTTGAAATCATTCTGGTGTTTATCACATGTTCTAATGAAACGGATTTGTGATAAACATATATTCAATCGGATTTGTGATAAAGGGATAACAAAGATACTATAGATTCCTATTGTTACTTTTTTTATTCTTTTTAATATTTCATAATCTAATTACCATTTGAAATCATTCTTGTGTTTATCACATGTTCTAATGAAATGGATTTGTGATGAACGTATTTGTGATAAACACATATTCAATCGGATTTGTGATAAAGGGATAATAAGGATTGCGTTCAATCAGATTTATGTTAATTTTATTATTGTCATCACGGTTTTTTTAGACATATATTGAATCGGATTTACTATTTGATCGGATTTAGTAATGCTATATTTTAACATTTGAAAAACAGGATTTGATCCGAAGACACAAACGCTATTATGTTTTATCATAATGGTTCTCAATTCTTCAAGGTACTGCATGACCCTTCGGCAACAGTTTTGGTATATTTGTTATTTTCATGTACATATGCCTATTTAATTTTCAAAAATGATTCTTTATGTCACACCCTCAAATTCCACGTGCGGGGTTTTACCACGAGGCGCATGACAAACCAGGATCTAAGTCAACGGTCACAATAAACGACACTATATGATACGTAAAATGAAATAAACAACCATCAAGTTTCATAAATCCATTCGCTGCGGAAGCGTAACTTTTATTACAACCCAAAAAGTAAAAGTGCATAAGTCTAAAAAGATATGATAATGCATATGAAGCCTAGACGCCGTGTGACTCCGTGCGCCTAAGATAAGCTGCTACCTCAATGACCTGAGACAAACATGCTAAAAACGTCAGCAAATAATGCCGGTGAGTTCACAGGTTTTTAATTAAATGTTTAAAGTAATGAAAGCCATCATGTTATCACTATATCAAAAGTAATAGCGTTAGCTAGACGCATGAGTTATACTACTACGACCGGAAACCATTACAGACAACGATATATGATTTTTGCCCGAAATGATTTAGCGTACGACCGAGACAATATGCACCCGCCCGGCTCCCAGCCGACGGGTGGGGTCTGTCAATCCCAATAGATCTATCCACATTTCCCCCGTTATGCTATCCAGCATATTCATGGTTTCCCCGGGACTTTATGTATCGTATAGTATGTAAATGAATCAACCACTAGCATAACATGATAATTTATGTAATAAGTATAAGCATGTGTCTCCCCCAAAATGTAAAGCATAAGACGGGGCCGTGAAACTCACCTGATGTTGCTCTTCGCACTACAATAAGTAAACCTGCTCAATAGACGGCCCCTAATACTGGTGACCTATCATGACGAGCATATAAGGTGTTAGACTAACAACCCGTAGGTTGATTAGTCCCTAGTAGTCCAGACCATAACCGTGTACATATGAAATGATGTTCCAACGTTTAACCGACCGCACCAGGCAAGGCCCGACATCCCATTGGTGACCCGACATCTCACGTGTTAGACAATACAAGACATCATGCCACATATGCAATCAAACACTTAATACGTGCAACAGTTCACCTAGTCTAGCATAATGTCCGTTTAACGCATAAACAGGTCCGAATACGTGTTACTAAGTCATTGGGTGAATCCCGGGGTTCCTATCATGTTCCTAGGCGTCAAATCATGTTCCGAGATGTTAAAATATACATACAGCAGCATTACACGCGATTAGGAATCAAACTAGCAATTAGGAAAAGTCAACATGTGATTAGGGCTAGTCAACAGGCGAGTACAAGGGCTAATCGCCCCTAAGGATGGGCGAATAGGGCTACTCGTGTGATTTAGGGGCGAGTAGGGTCGTAAGGCATGCAATTCAGGGCTTAACTAGTGATTAGGATCGTAATCGCATGAAGTAAAGGCAATTGGACCCCCAATCGCCACTTGTATACACGATTAGGCTGCCATATAGGCGAGTAGGCCTCCAATCGCCTATAACATAGGCGATTAGGATCCCTAATCGCCTATAGTGCAGCTGATGTGGTTATTCGCGCGCCGAACACTCCAAATCAGATCCGAAACATGTAAAAACACCCAATAATCATTCTAACATATTAACAAACATATTCTAAGCAAAACCCCTAAGTTTTCATCATTCTAACAGTCCCGAATGCGAGCGTTTTCCCAAAATGGCAACTTAGCATGTAAACATCACATCAACAAGCAAGAACTTGCCCTAAATAGCAAATATTCAGATTTAACCACATAATCACGTTGTCCGATAGCATCCTACTGTTCTAGCATCATCCTAGAGCAAAACCCTAACATCACACAATCAACAACACACCTCATATCATCCTTAATCATCCAAAATCCTTCAAACGGGTCAAAACATCAAGTATCAATAATACACCACCAAAACCATTCAAACTCCTAGGACATCATCATGCTAACTTATAACAGCAATAAACATCAAAACAACACAAGAATAACCATGATTCAACCCTAAAAATCCTACCTTTAACACATATAACACATATAATGCATGTAAAGGTGTAGGTTTGTTTAGAAACGGTTTTAAATGGATTTTCAAAGACAAAAACCTTTATAAGTCAGGTCTGGACGTTTAGGGAGCAAAACATAATCATTTAAAGGTTTGGGTTTGAAGGACACACCTTGAGATTAAGAGATGATGATGGAATAAGCTTGAAAATGATGGTTTTGATGCAAAAACGAGTTCCAGAGGGTGTTTGGGTGTTGGGTTATGTTATGGGACGGCTAGGGTTGTTATTATGATGTTTTGGAGGTCAAGGGTGGTATTTATAGGCGTTTCTAGTCGTCCAGCACGTTACACGCGATTACGCAGACTTACACGCGATTAGGGAGCCTAATCGCATGAACCTTCATGCGATTAGCCCCTAATCGCCTATATGTACCTCCCAATCGCCCCCATATAGGCGATTAGGCTATTCTCCATCTGCCTAATCGCCTGCAGCCTCCCAGTTTGTGTGTTTTGCGCGTTAAACCCCGTTTTAACATATGTTAACACATATTCACATACCAACAAGCCACATAATGATTGTAAACATATAATACATGATAAATGACACGTTCCCACCCGATCACCAATTCCCGGGACTCGAGACTTGCGTGGTTGCGTTAAACCCGGCGATCCCACGAGTCACCGATTCTTGTACACGTGGTTATGGACCGACACCCAATGGTTTCTCGAACCATTGTAACGACTCCCGATGATTCCCGAATCATCAATATGACTTAATTAACCCTAGTTAAGTATGATATTAAGTAGTTATTTGAGATGTTTTCGTTGAGATAGACTCGTATGCATGTAAAGTACGAAACGCATGTATGTAAGGTATAAAAGTATTGACCTGAATATGCCGGGTGTCACATCATCCCCCAGTTGAAAGAATTTTCGTCCCGAAAATTAAATGAAGTCCGTAGGTGAAGAGACGAAAGGAAGAAAGAAAAGAAAAATTTTCCCCGTTGTTACATCATCCCCCAGTTGAAAGGAATCTCGACCCGAGATTCATTTTTCTTTGGAGGCCATATAGTTCGATTCAAACGCACGCTTAGGAAATAGATGAGGGTACTTAGCCTTCATCTGATCTTCTCGTTCCCATGTGAACTCCGGTCCACGATTAGAATTCCAACGAACCTTAACGATACGGATTTTACTCCGACGGAGGCTACGAATCTTATAATCTAAGATTTCAACTGGTTCCTCTACAATACGTAAATGATCATCAACCTTGATTTCTTCAAGAGGAACTACGAGAGATTCGTCTGCCAAACACTTCTTAAGATTCGAGACATGGAAGACGTTATGCACGCCGCTAAGCTCGGCTGGTAAGTCAAGTCTGTATGCCACCGGCCCAATACGTTCCAAGATGGGGAACGGTCCGACATAACGAGGGTTAAGTTTGCCGCGCTTCCCGAAGCGTATAACGCCCTTCCATGGAGATACCTTCAATAAAACCCTGTCGCCAACCTGGAACTCCAAGGGTTTGCGACGACGATCAGCGTAGCTCTTCTGGCGATCACGAGCTGCCGCCATACGATTACGAATTTGTACGATCTTCTCGGAAGTTTCGTACACCAATTCTGGACCGGTGAGTTGGCTTTCGCCCACTTCGGCCCAACAAAGAGGGGACCGGCACTTCCGTCCATACAGAGCCTCGAACGGTGCCGCCTTAATGCTAGAGTGGTAACTATTGTTGTAAGAGAACTCCACCAGCGGTAAGTGAATTTCCCAACTCTTACCGAAATCGATGACGCATGCTCGAAGCATGTCTTCAAGCGTCTGAATCGTCCGCTCACTCTGGCCGTCAGTTTGCGGATGATAGGCGGTGCTCATGTCCAGTTGAGTACCCAACGCTTTATGTAATTGTTTCCAGAAACGGGAAGCGAAACGAGGGTCACGGTCGGAGATGATAGAGACGGGCACCCCGTGCCTGGAAACCACTTCCTTAAGATAGATACGAGACAACCGCTCCAGACTGTCGGTTTCCTTAATAGCGAGGAAATGTGCGGACTTTGTCAACCGGTCGACAATCACCCAGATCATGTCACAACCACTGGGCGACTTCGGGAGTTTGGTCACAAAATCCATGGTAATCCGCTCCCATTTCCATTCAGGAATTTCAGGTTGCTGTAGAAGACCAGACGGCTTCTGGTACTCCACCTTGACCTTAGCACAGGTCAGACACTTGCTGACATACGAAGCTATGTCAGCCTTCATATTAGGCCACCAATAGAGTATCTTTAAGTCCTGATACATCTTATCGGAACCCGGATGAATAGAATACCGGGATTTGTGGGCTTCGTCCAAGACAAGCCCCCGCAAACCCCCAAATAAAGGAACCCAAACGCGTTCGGCAAAGTAATGCAGGCCATCAGACCCAAGCTCGAGGTGTTTATCAGCACCGTGCATGGTTTCAGCTTTAAGGTTTTCCTCCTTCAAAGCTTCCAATTGTGCCGAACGAATTTGGTCAGGCAACGAAGAATGAATAGTGAGCTGTAAGGCTCGAACACGACGAGGTTTGACAGACTCCTTTCTGCTCAAGGCGTCTGCCACAACGTTCGCCTTACCAGGATGGTACTTAATGGCGCAGTCATAGTCGTTCAGAAGTTCGACCCAACGTCGTTGTCGCATGTTCAATACTTTCTGGTCGAAGATATGCTGGAGACTCTTGTGATCGGTGTATACGTCGCACTTGGTACCGTACAAGTAATGTCTCCAGATCTTCAACGCAAAGATTACCGCACCCAATTCTAAATCATGAGTGGTGTAGTTCCTTTCATGGACTTTAAGTTGGCGAGAGGCGTAGGCAATAACTTTCCCGCGTTGCATTAACACACACCCGAGACCACGAATGGAAGCGTCACAGTACACAACAAAATCATCTGTGCCCTCAGGTAAGGATAAGATGGGCGCAGAGCAAAGTTTAAGTTTCAGCATCTGAAATGCTGATTCCTGCGGTTCACCCCAGTCAAACTTGCGGTCTTTCTGGGTAAGAGAGGTGAGGGGTTGAGCGATCTTCGAAAATCCCTCAATGAAACGGCGATAGTAACCCGCAAGGCCTAGGAATTGCCGCACCTCAGATGGCGTCTTTGGTGCTTCCCATTCCTTAATGGCCTCAATCTTTGCCGGATCGACATGAATTCCCAGTTCATTAACCACATGCCCTAGGAATTGTACTTCACGTAACCAGAAATCACACTTTGAGAACTTAGCGTACAACTGCTCCCGTCTCAAAAGTTCCAAAACCAAACGTAAGTGCTCCTCATGATCCGTCTCGTTCTTAGAATAAACCAAAATGTCGTCGATAAACACAATAACGAATTTATCGAGATAGGGCTTGCAAACGCGGTTCATCAAGTCCATGAAAACGGCAGGTGCATTCGTAAGACCGAAGGGCATGACCAAAAACTCGAAGTGGCCATAACGTGTACGAAAAGCGGTCTTTGGAATGTCAGCTTCTTGTACCCGCAGTTGATGATACCCAGACCTCAGATCTATCTTGGAATAAAAACTGGAGCCTTGGAGTTGATCGAATAAATCATCAATTCGAGGAAGCGGGTAACGATTCTTGATGGTTACCTTGTTTAGTTCCCGATAGTCAATGCACATACGAAGGCTCCCATCTTTCTTTTTGACAAATAGGATAGGAGCTCCCCACGGGGATGAACTAGGTCTAATGAACCCTTTTTCTAACAACTCCTGCAGTTGGTTAGATAATTCTTGCATCTCAGGAGGTGCAAGGCGGTAAGGAGCTCGGGCAATAGGCGCCGCGCCGGGCGCAAGATCAATGCTAAATTCGACCTGACGGTGAGGTGGAAGGCCAGGCAAATCGTCGGGAAACACGTCGGGAAAATCACGAACGACAGGAATGTCCTCGATCTTCTTCTCATCGTTAGATGAAACCGAAACAAGAGTTAAGATCGCGGAGTACCCCTTACGTAAATACTTATACGCCTTCATACATGAAATGATGCTCAAGGGAACTCCACTTTTCTCGCCATGAACCAAAAGAGTCTCTCCATCCGGGAGAGGGAGGCGAATGATTTTATCGAAGCAAACGATCTCTGCGCGATATAAGGACAACCAATCCATACCCACTACAACGTCGAAACTACCCAATGACACCGGCATGAGGTCGATAGGAAAAGATAACCCTGATAGTTCCAACTGGCATCCTTTAAGAATATGAGTCGCCTCAATATTCTTACCATAAGCCAATTCTATAAAATACTTGACCTCTAAGGGAGTCGGTACAATGTCTAACAGTCGGCTAAACTCAACAGATATAAAACTCTTGTCGGCACCCGAATCAAATAAAACGGAGGCATAACGATCACAAAGAAGAAACGTACCAGTAACAGTATCCGGATCCTGACGGGCCTCGCCCGACCCGATGACGAAGGCGCGCGCGTTCCTGCCGCCACCCCCGTTGCCCCTGTCATGTCTCCCAGCATTCCCTTGCTTCAGCTTGGGGCAGTCCTTCTTAAAGTGCCCCGTCTCCCCACAATTAAAACATCCCTGGTTACCCCTAGGTGCAGCAGTGGTAGTAGTAGTAGGGGCAACCACCTGTTGCTGAGTCTGAAGATTCACCCTGCACGTCTGGGCCAGATGCCCGTTCTTCTTGCAACGGGTACAAAAACTACAATTTCCCACATGATGATACCCACAACGATCACATCTAGGCAGCCTACCAGTATAACCACCCTGTTTTTGCCCAGAAGACGAACCCGTAGTCTCAAACTTCTTATGCTGCTGCTGCTGCTGAGGCTGCGCTGTACCCTTACCCGTGTTATCCCATTTCCTCTTGTTGCTGTCAGAGGTCTTCACCACAGTACCCTTAGGAGGCAAAAGACCCTCCTGAACCTTCTGTTTAGTCAACCTGTGAGCCAATCGAATAGTGTCCCGAAGTGTAGCAGCATCATTAGCGGTCACCAACCCGCGAATCTCAGGCACCAACCCACTGATGTAGAACTCAATAGCCTTATATTCAGGCGTCACAGAATCCGGGCACAAAAGTGCCAGCTCATGGTAGCGAGTGGTATACTCCTCTATCTCAGATCCCACCATCTGATGATTCCACAGCTCATGTTCCAAACTCTTGATCTCATCCCTGGGACAATACTCCATCTTCAAACGAAACACAAATTCGGTCCATGGCAACGCATGGGCCTCCAGTAGACCAATAGTCTGAACAGTCGAATTCCACCAAGTCAAAGCACATCCCTCAAACGTCCCCGAAGCATACTTCACACGAAACTCCACGGGGCAATTGCACATGGAGAAAGCAGACTCAACCTTCTCCAACCAACGGAGTAGTCCCACAGCCCCCTCAGTCCCACTGAAGTTATGGGGCTTGCAATCCTGGAACATCTTATAAGTACAGTGGACTGGAGGAGGTGGAGGTGGTGGAGGAGGAAAAGCATCCCCTAATCAACAAAACAACACGGTCAGAACACGATCAACACACGATAAAAGATAAGGAATGAGGGTAGGAGTAATTAAATTACCACCATGGCCCTGATGGGCGGCCTGCTGCGCAGCAATAGCAGCTGCCACGTGCTCCTGGATCAGATCATTCAGCTCCGCCTGGGTCATGCTGATGTTGCCACGACCCCCATTACGTCCCCCGCCATTCCGGCCACCAACGCGACCACCAACGCGACCACCACGACGTCCTGCCATCTTCTGTCAAGATCAAAGACAAGACATCAGATTCCAGAACAGATAACAAAGAATCATGAAGAAACCATAAAATAAGGTGAATCAAAGGATTGGGTTCCATCATAGTCATTAGATCAAACGCAGAGTCCACCAGGATTTCCATGCATCTCAACTTATTATTTCGTGTGCACCCGAAATGATAAGTCGCTCTACATGGTCCCCGAGGCGTGCTCCTAGCCTGACCTTCAAACCACTAGGCACCCATGTCCAAAATATAAACAGCAAGTACAAGTGTGTGATAATGTGTGCAAGCAGGTGTGTTCGTTGGAGTATAGAAATGGGAGACGTCCGAATCTTGGACGAATCTCCGCAGGATGCCGAAGCCACTCCAACGTACGCCACCGCCTGTGCAAGAGTAATAAGGATCCTCGTTTCCAACGCGAAGTTGAAGTACAAGATAGGAGATAAGAATAATAGATAGATGATGTAAGCATAAGTAATAATAACGAATGTAATACGAACACCCCGGCAAATTCCCGTATGACATGACTTTTATGAATGTGACCGTCTAATGTGTGTGCGACTCGGCTATAGACTTGACTCAACATGCAGTCCTAGTTCACTATAACCATTGTCTCTGATACCAATCTGTCACACCCTCAAATTCCACGTGCGGGGTTTTACCGCGAGGCGCATGACAAACCAGGATCTAAGTCAACGGTCACAATAAACGACACTATATGATACGTAAAATGAAATAAACAACCATCAAGTTTCATAAATCCATTCGCTGCGGAAGCGTAACTTTTATTACAACCCAAAAAGTAAAAGTGCATAAGTCTAAAAAGATATGATAATGCATATGAAGCCTAGACGCCGTGTGACTCCGTGCGCCTAAGATAAGCTGCTACCTCAATGACCTGAGACAAACATGCTAAAAACGTCAGCAAATAATGCCGGTGAGTTCACAGGTTTTTAATTAAATGTTTAAAGTAATGAAAGCCATCATGTTATCACTATATCAAAAGTAATAGCGTTAGCTAGACGCATGAGTTATACTACTACGACCGGAAACCATTACAGACAACGATATATGATTTTTGCCCGAAATGATTTAGCGTACGACCGAGACAATATGCACCCGCCCGGCTCCCAGCCGACGGGTGGGGTCTGTCAATCCCAATAGATCTATCCACATTTCCCCCGTTATGCTATCCAGCATATTCATGGTTTCCCCGGGACTTTATGTATTGTATAGTATGTAAATGAATCAACCACTAGCATAACATGATAATTTATGTAATAAGTATAAGCATGTGTCTCCCCCAAAATGTAAAGCATAAGACGGGGCCGTGAAACTCACCTGATGTTGCTCTTCGCACTACAATAAGTAAACCTGCTCAATAGACGGCCCCTAATACTGGTGACCTATCATGACGAGCATATAAGGTGTTAGACTAACAACCCGTAGGTTGATTAGTCCCTAGTAGTCCAGACCATAACCGTGTACATATGAAATGATGTTCCAACGTTTAACCGACCGCACCAGTCAAGGCCCGACATCCCATTGGTGACCCGACATCTCACGTGTTAGACAATACAAGACATCATGCCACATATGCAATCAAACACTTAATACGTGCAACAGTTCACCTAGTCTAGCATAATGTCCGTTTAACGCATAAACAGGTCCGAATACGTGTTACTAAGTCATTGGGTGAATCCCGGGGTTCCTATCATGTTCCTAGGCGTCAAATCATGTTCCGGGATGTTAAAATATACATACAGCAGCATTACACGCGATTAGGAATCAAACTAGCAATTAGGAAAAGTCAACATGTGATTAGGGCTAGTCAACAGGCGAGTACAAGGGCTAATCGCCCCTAAGGATGGGCGAATAGGGCTACTCGTGTGATTTAGGGGCGAGTAGGGTCGTAAGGCATGCAATTCAGGGCTTAACTAGTGATTAGGATCGTAATCGCATGAAGTAAAGGCAATTGGACCCCCAATCGCCACTTGTATACACGATTAGGCTGCCATATAGGCGAGTAGGCCTCCAATCGCCTATAACATAGGCGATTAGGATCCCTAATCGCCTATAGTGCAGCTGATGTGGTTATTCGCGCGCCGAACACTCCAAATCAGATCCGAAACATGTAAAAACACCCAATAATCATTCTAACATATTAACAAACATATTCTAAGCAAAACCCCTAAGTTTTCATCATTCTAACAGTCCCGAATGCGAGCGTTTTCCCAAAATGGCAACTTAGCATGTAAACATCACATCAACAAGCAAGAACTTGCCCTAAATAGCAAATATTCAGATTTAACCACATAATCACGTTGTCCGATAGCATCCTACTGTTCTAGCATCATCCTAGAGCAAAACCCTAACATCACACAATCAACAACACACCTCATATCATCCTTAATCATCCAAAATCCTTCAAACGGGTCAAAACATCAAGTATCAATAATACACCACCAAAACCATTCAAACTCCTAGGACATCATCATGCTAACTTATAACAGCAATAAACATCAAAACAACACAAGAATAACCATGATTCAACCCTAAAAATCCTACCTTTAACACATATAACACATATAATGCATGTAAAGGTGTAGGTTTGTTTAGAAACGGTTTTAAATGGATTTTCAAAGACAAAAACCTTTATAAGTCAGGTCTGGACGTTTAGGGAGCAAAACATAATCATTTAAAGGTTTGGGTTTGAAGGACACACCTTGAGATTAAGAGATGATGATGGAATAAGCTTGAAAATGATGGTTTTGATGCAAAAACGAGTTCCAGAGGGTGTTTGGGTGTTGGGTTATGTTATGGGACGGCTAGGGTTGTTATTATGATGTTTTGGAGGTCAAGGGTGGTATTTATAGGCGTTTCTAGTCGTCCAGCACGTTACACGCGATTACGCAGACTTACACGCGATTAGGGAGCCTAATCGCATGAACCTTCATGCGATTAGCCCCTAATCGCCTATATGTACCTCCCAATCGCCCCCATATAGGCGATTAGGCTATTCTCCATCTGCCTAATCGCCTGCAGCCTCCCAGTTTGTGTGTTTTGCGCGTTAAACCCCGTTTTAACATATGTTAACACATATTCACATACCAACAAGCCACATAATGATTGTAAACATATAATACATGATAAATGACACGTTCCCACCCGATCACCAATTCCCAGGACTCGAGACTTGCGTGGTTGCGTTAAACCCGGCGATCCCACGAGTCACCGATTCTTGTACACGTGGTTATGGACCGACACCCAATGGTTTCTCGAACCATTGTAACGACTCCCGATGATTCCCGAATCATCAATATGACTTAATTAACCCTAGTTAAGTATGATATTAAGTAGTTATTTGAGATGTTTTCGTTGAGATAGACTCGTATGCATGTAAAGTACGAAACGCATGTATGTAAGGTATAAAAGTATTGACCTGAATATGCCGGGTGTCACATCATCCCCCAGTTGAATGAATTTTCGTCCCGAAAATTAAATGAAGTCCGTAGGTGAAGAGACGAAAGGAAGAAAGAAAAGAAAAATTTTCCCCGTTGTTACATCATCCCCCAGTTGAAAGGAATCTCGACCCGAGATTCATTTTTCTTTGGAGGCCATATAGTTCGATTCAAACGCACGCTTAGGAAATAGATGAGGGTACTTAGCCTTCATCTGATCTTCTCGTTCCCATGTGAACTCCGGTCCACGATTAGAATTCCAACGAACCTTAACGATACGGATTTTACTCCGACGGAGGCTACGAATCTTATAATCTAAGATTTCAACTGGTTCCTCTACAATACGTAAATGATCATCAACCTTGATTTCTTCAAGAGGAACTACGAGAGATTCGTCTGCCAAACACTTCTTAAGATTCGAGACATGGAAGACGTTATGCACGCCGCTAAGCTCGGCTGGTAAGTCAAGTCTGTATGCCACCGGCCCAATACGTTCCAAGATGGGGAACGGTCCGACATAACGAGGGTTAAGTTTGCCGCGCTTCCCGAAGCGTATAACGCCCTTCCATGGAGATACCTTCAATAAAACCCTGTCGCCAACCTGGAACTCCAAGGGTTTGCGACGACGATCAGCGTAGCTCTTCTGGCGATCACGAGCTGCCGCCATACGATTACGAATTTGTACGATCTTCTCGGAAGTTTCGTACACCAATTCTGGACCGGTGAGTTGGCTTTCGCCCACTTCGGCCCAACAAAGAGGGGACCGGCACTTCCGTCCATACAGAGCCTCGAACGGTGCCGCCTTAATGCTAGAGTGGTAACTATTGTTGTAAGAGAACTCCACCAGCGGTAAGTGAATTTCCCAACTCTTACCGAAATCGATGACGCATGCTCGAAGCATGTCTTCAAGCGTCTGAATCGTCCGCTCACTCTGGCCGTCAGTTTGCGGATGATAGGCGGTGCTCATGTCCAGTTGAGTACCCAACGCTTTATGTAATTGTTTCCAGAAACGGGAAGCGAAACGAGGGTCACGGTCGGAGATGATAGAGACGGGCACCCCGTGCCTGGAAACCACTTCCTTAAGATAGATACGAGACAACCGCTCCAGACTGTCGGTTTCCTTAATAGCGAGGAAATGTGCGGACTTTGTCAACCGGTCGACAATCACCCAGATCATGTCACAACCACTGGGCGACTTCGGGAGTTTGGTCACAAAATCCATGGTAATCCGCTCCCATTTCCATTCAGGAATTTCAGGTTGCTGTAGAAGACCAGACGGCTTCTGGTACTCCACCTTGACCTTAGCACAGGTCAGACACTTGCTGACATACGAAGCTATGTCAGCCTTCATATTAGGCCACCAATAGAGTATCTTTAAGTCCTGATACATCTTATCGGAACCCGGATGAATAGAATACCGGGATTTGTGGGCTTCGTCCAAGACAAGCCCCCGCAAACCCCCAAATAAAGGAACCCAAACGCGTTCGGCAAAGTAATGCAGGCCATCAGACCCAAGCTCGAGGTGTTTATCAGCACCGTGCATGGTTTCAGCTTTAAGGTTTTCCTCCTTCAAAGCTTCCAATTGTGCCGAACGAATTTGGTCAGGCAACGAAGAATGAATAGTGAGCTGTAAGGCTCGAACACGACGAGGTTTGACAGACTCCTTTCTGCTCAAGGCGTCTGCCACAACGTTCGCCTTACCAGGATGGTACTTAATGGCGCAGTCATAGTCGTTCAGAAGTTCGACCCAACGTCGTTGTCGCATGTTCAATACTTTCTGGTCGAAGATATGCTGGAGACTCTTGTGATCGGTGTATACGTCGCACTTGGTACCGTACAAGTAATGTCTCCAGATCTTCAACGCAAAGATTACCGCACCCAATTCTAAATCATGAGTGGTGTAGTTCCTTTCATGGACTTTAAGTTGGCGAGAGGCGTAGGCAATAACTTTCCCGCGTTGCATTAACACACACCCGAGACCACGAATGGAAGCGTCACAGTACACAACAAAATCATCTGTGCCCTCAGGTAAGGATAAGATGGGCGCAGAGCAAAGTTTAAGTTTCAGCATCTGAAATGCTGATTCCTGCGGTTCACCCCAGTCAAACTTGCGGTCTTTCTGGGTAAGAGAGGTGAGGGGTTGAGCGATCTTCGAAAATCCCTCAATGAAACGGCGATAGTAACCCGCAAGGCCTAGGAATTGCCGCACCTCAGATGGCGTCTTTGGTGCTTCCCATTCCTTAATGGCCTCAATCTTTGCCGGATCGACATGAATTCCCAGTTCATTAACCACATGCCCTAGGAATTGTACTTCACGTAACCAGAAATCACACTTTGAGAACTTAGCGTACAACTGCTCCCGTCTCAAAAGTTCCAAAACCAAACGTAAGTGCTCCTCATGATCCGTCTCGTTCTTAGAATAAACCAAAATGTCGTCGATAAACACAATAACGAATTTATCGAGATAGGGCTTGCAAACGCGGTTCATCAAGTCCATGAAAACGGCAGGTGCATTCGTAAGACCGAAGGGCATGACCAAAAACTCGAAGTGGCCATAACGTGTACGAAAAGCGGTCTTTGGAATGTCAGCTTCTTGTACCCGCAGTTGATGATACCCAGACCTCAGATCTATCTTGGAATAAAAACTGGAGCCTTGGAGTTGATCGAATAAATCATCAATTCGAGGAAGCGGGTAACGATTCTTGATGGTTACCTTGTTTAGTTCCCGATAGTCAATGCACATACGAAGGCTCCCATCTTTCTTTTTGACAAATAGGATAGGAGCTCCCCACGGGGATGAACTAGGTCTAATGAACCCTTTTTCTAACAACTCCTGCAGTTGGTTAGATAATTCTTGCATCTCAGGAGGTGCAAGGCGGTAAGGAGCTCGGGCAATAGGCGCCGCGCCGGGCGCAAGATCAATGCTAAATTCGACCTGACGGTGAGGTGGAAGGCCAGGCAAATCGTCGGGAAACACGTCGGGAAAATCACGAACGACAGGAATGTCCTCGATCTTCTTCTCATCGTTAGATGAAACCGAAACAAGAGTTAAGATCGCGGAGTACCCCTTACGTAAATACTTATACGCCTTCATACATGAAATGATGCTCAAGGGAACTCCACTTTTCTCGCCATGAACCAAAAGAGTCTCTCCATCCGGGAGAGGGAGGCGAATGATTTTATCGAAGCAAACGATCTCTGCGCGATATAAGGACAACCAATCCATACCCACTACAACGTCGAAACTACCCAATGACACCGGCATGAGGTCGATAGGAAAAGATAACCCTGATAGTTCCAACTGGCATCCTTTAAGAATATGAGTCGCCTCAATATTCTTACCATCAGCCAATTCTATAAAATACTTGACCTCTAAGGGAGTCGGTACAATGTCTAACAGTCGGCTAAACTCAACAGATATAAAACTCTTGTCGGCACCCGAATCAAATAAAACGGAGGCATAACGATCACAAAGAAGAAACGTACCAGTAACAGTATCCGGATCCTGACGGGCCTCGCCCGACCCGATGACGAAGGCGCGCGCGTTCCTGCCGCCACCCCCGTTGCCCCTGTCATGTCTCCCAGCATTCCCTTGCTTCAGCTTGGGGCAGTCCTTCTTAAAGTGCCCCGTCTCCCCACAATTAAAACATCCCTGGTTACCCCTAGGTGCAGCAGTGGTAGTAGTAGTAGGGGCAACCACCTGTTGCTGAGTCTGAAGATTCACCCTGCACGTCTGGGCCAGATGCCCGTTCTTCTTGCAACGGGTACAAAAACTACAATTTCCCACATGATGATACCCACAACGATCACATCTAGGCAGCCTACCAGTATAACCACCCTGTTTTTGCCCAGAAGACGAACCCGTAGTCTCAAACTTCTTATGCTGCTGCTGCTGCTGAGGCTGCGCTGTACCCTTACCCGTGTTATCCCATTTCCTCTTGTTGCTGTCAGAGGTCTTCACCACAGTACCCTTAGGAGGCAAAAGACCCTCCTGAACCTTCTGTTTAGTCAACCTGTGAGCCAATCGAATAGTGTCCCGAAGTGTAGCAGCATCATTAGCGGTCACCAACCCGCGAATCTCAGGCACCAACCCACTGATGTAGAACTCAATAGCCTTATATTCAGGCGTCACAGAATCCGGGCACAAAAGTGCCAGCTCATGGTAGCGAGTGGTATACTCCTCTATCTCAGATCCCACCATCTGATGATTCCACAGCTCATGTTCCAAACTCTTGATCTCATCCCTGGGACAATACTCCATCTTCAAACGAAACACAAATTCGGTCCATGGCAACGCATGGGCCTCCAGTAGACCAATAGTCTGAATAGTCGAATTCCACCAAGTCAAAGCACGTCCCTCAAACGTCCCCGAAGCATACTTCACACGAAACTCCACGGGGCAATTGCACATGGAGAAAGCAGACTCAACCTTCTCCAACCAACGGAGTAGTCCCACAGCCCCCTCAGTCCCACTGAAGTTATGGGGCTTGCAATCCTGGAACATCTTATAAGTACAGTGGACTGGAGGAGGTGGAGGTGGTGGAGGAGGAAAAGCATCCCCTAATCAACAAAACAACACGGTCAGAACACGATCAACACACGATAAAAGATAAGGAATGAGGGTAGGAGTAATTAAATTACCACCATGGCCCTGATGGGCGGCCTGCTGCGCAGCAATAGCAGCTGCCACGTGCTCCTGGATCAGATCATTCAGCTCCGCCTGGGTCATGCTGATGTTGCCACGACCCCCATTACGTCCCCCGCCATTCCGGCCACCAACGCGACCACCAACGCGACCACCACGACGTCCTGCCATCTTCTGTCAAGATCAAAGACAAGACATCAGATTCCAGAACAGATAACAAAGAATCATGAAGAAACCATAAAATAAGGTGAATCAAAGGATTGGGTTCCATCATAGTCATTAGATCAAACGCAGAGTCCACCAGGATTTCCATGCATCTCAACTTATTATTTCGTGTGCACCCGAAATGATAAGTCGCTCTACATGGTCCCCGAGGCGTGCTCCTAGCCTGACCTTCAAACCACTAGGCACCCATGTCCAAAATATAAACAGCAAGTACAAGTGTGTGATAATGTGTGCAAGCAGGTGTGTTCGTTGGAGTATAGAAATGGGAGACGTCCGAATCTTGGACGAATCTCCGCAGGATGCCGAAGCCACTCCAACGTACGCCACCGCCTGTGCAAGAGTAATAAGGATCCTCGTTTCCAACGCGAAGTTGAAGTACAAGATAGGAGATAAGAATAATAGATAGATGATGTAAGCATAAGTAATAATAACGAATGTAATACGAACACCCCGGCAAATTCCCGTATGACATGACTTTTATGAATGTGACCGTCTAATGTGTGTGCGACTCGGCTATAGACTTGACTCAACATGCAGTCCTAGTTCACTATAACCATTGTCTCTGATACCAATCTGTCACACCCTCAAATTCCACGTGCGGGGTTTTACCGCGAGGCGCATGACAAACCAGGATCTAAGTCAACGGTCACAATAAACGACACTATATGATACGTAAAATGAAATAAACAACCATCAAGTTTCATAAATCCATTCGCTGCGGAAGCGTAACTTTTATTACAACCCAAAAAGTAAAAGTGCATAAGTCTAAAAAGATATGATAATGCATATGAAGCCTAGACGCCGTGTGACTCCGTGCGCCTAAGATAAGCTGCTACCTCAATGACCTGAGACAAACATGCTAAAAACGTCAGCAAATAATGCCGGTGAGTTCACAGGTTTTTAATTAAATGTTTAAAGTAATGAAAGCCATCATGTTATCACTATATCAAAAGTAATAGCGTTAGCTAGACGCATGAGTTATACTACTACGACCGGAAACCATTACAGACAACGATATATGATTTTTGCCCGAAATGATTTAGCGTACGACCGAGACAATATGCACCCGCCCGGCTCCCAGCCGACGGGTGGGGTCTGTCAATCCCAATAGATCTATCCACATTTCCCCCGTTATGCTATCCAGCATATTCATGGTTTCCCCGGGACTTTATGTATTGTATAGTATGTAAATGAATCAACCACTAGCATAACATGATAATTTATGTAATAAGTATAAGCATGTGTCTCCCCCAAAATGTAAAGCATAAGACGGGGCCGTGAAACTCACCTGATGTTGCTCTTCGCACTACAATAAGTAAACCTGCTCAATAGACGGCCCCTAATACTGGTGACCTATCATGACGAGCATATAAGGTGTTAGACTAACAACCCGTAGGTTGATTAGTCCCTAGTAGTCCAGACCATAACCGTGTACATATGAAATGATGTTCCAACGTTTAACCGACCGCACCAGGCAAGGCCCGACATCCCATTGGTGACCCGACATCTCACGTGTTAGACAATACAAGACATCATGCCACATATGCAATCAAACACTTAATACGTGCAACAGTTCACCTAGTCTAGCATAATGTCCGTTTAACGCATAAACAGGTCCGAATACGTGTTACTAAGTCATTGGGTGAATCCCGGGGTTCCTATCATGTTCCTAGGCGTCAAATCATGTTCCGGGATGTTAAAATATACATACAGCAGCATTACACGCGATTAGGAATCAAACTAGCAATTAGGAAAAGTCAACATGTGATTAGGGCTAGTCAACAGGCGAGTACAAGGGCTAATCGCCCCTAAGGATGGGCGAATAGGGCTACTCGTGTGATTTAGGGGCGAGTAGGGTCGTAAGGCATGCAATTCAGGGCTTAACTAGTGATTAGGATCGTAATCGCATGAAGTAAAGGCAATTGGACCCCCCATCGCCACTTGTATACACGATTAGGCTGCCATATAGGCGAGTAGGCCTCCAATCGCCTATAACATAGGCGATTAGGATCCCTAATCGCCTATAGTGCAGCTGATGTGGTTATTCGCGCGCCGAACACTCCAAATCAGATCCGAAACATGTAAAAACACCCAATAATCATTCTAACATATTAACAAACATATTCTAAGCAAAACCCCTAAGTTTTCATCATTCTAACAGTCCCGAATGCGAGCGTTTTCCCAAAATGGCAACTTAGCATGTAAACATCAAATCAACATGCAAGAACTTGCCCTAAATAGCAAATATTCAGATTTAACCACATAATCACGTTGTCCGATAGCATCCTACTGTTCTAGCATCATCCTAGAGCAAAACCCTAACATCACACAATCAACAACACACCTCATATCATCCTTAATCATCCAAAATCCTTCAAACGGGTCAAAACATCAAGTATCAATAATACACCACCAAAACCATTCAAACTCCTAGGACATCATCATGCTAACTTATAACAGCAATAAACATCAAAACAACACAAGAATAACCATGATTCAACCCTAAAAATCCTACCTTTAACACATATAACACATATAATGCATGTAAAGGTGTAGGTTTGTTTAGAAACGGTTTTAAATGGATTTTCAAAGACAAAAACCTTTATAAGTCAGGTCTGGACGTTTAGGGAGCAAAACATAATCATTTAAAGGTTTGGGTTTGAAGGACACACCTTGAGATTAAGAGATGATGATGGAATAAGCTTGAAAATGATGGTTTTGATGCAAAAACGAGTTCCAGAGGGTGTTTGGGTGTTGGGTTATGTTATGGGACGACTAGGGTTGTTATTATGATGTTTTGGAGGTCAAGGGTGGTATTTATAGGCGTTTCTAGTCGTCCAGCACGTTACACGCGATTACGCAGACTTACACGCGATTAGGGAGCCTAATCGCATGAACCTTCATGCGATTAGCCCCTAATCGCCTATATGTACCTCCCAATCGCCCCCATATAGGCGATTAGGCTATTCTCCATCTGCCTAATCGCCTGCAGCCTCCCAGTTTGTGTGTTTTGCGCGTTAAACCCCGTTTTAACATATGTTAACACATATTCACATACCAACAAGCCACATAATGATTGTAAACATATAATACATGATAAATGACACGTTCCCACCCGATCACCAATTCCCGGGACTCGAGACTTGCGTGGTTGCGTTAAACCCGGCGATCCCACGAGTCACCGATTCTTGTACACGTGGTTATGGACCGACACCCAATGGTTTCTCGAACCATTGTAACGACTCCCGATGATTCCCGAATCATCAATATGACTTAATTAACCCTAGTTAAGTATGATATTAAGTAGTTATTTGAGATGTTTTCGTTGAGATAGACTCGTATGCATGTAAAGTACGAAACGCATGTATGTAAGGTATAAAAGTATTGACCTGAATATGCCGGGTGTCACACTTTATTTTTTAATGTTGTTTTTAACGTGTCAATCCAGACTATGCTGAAGGCCATGAACAAATTTCTGTTGTCTAAAAACATACATAACAGGGACGTTACAGTTACCACATACGAAGGACAATCTTGGTTGGTACGATTTTTAATGTTTTTAATGTAATTTATTTGAATTACTATTTTTCGAATTTATGTTTAATATTATTGTAATAATTGACTGTTTTTCAAAAAAAAATTTAATCACATTTATGTATATTACTGTTTTTCAAAATTATTTTAATATTATTGTAATATTAGACCGAATTTAATGTCATCAATTCTGAATTATTGTTATTTATTTACATTAATAATAATTAACCGAATTTAATGTCATTTAATCTGAAATTTGAATGTGAATTATTGTTATTTATTTACATTAATAAAATTTGACCGAATTTAATGTTATTTATTACTATCTTTTAATAATTGACCGAATTTATATTAATATTAATATGAATTTCAATTTACCATAAGAAGCCTCATTTATTTTTTATTATGAATAATTGATTATTAATCAATTTAACCTTCATTTATGAACGGAATAACTCTCATTTATTTTTAATATTACGATTTTAGTTTTACTATTTGTAATAATAGTATTGTTGACCGAATATATTACTAATACTAATTGACATTAATAATAATTGACCGAATTGAATGTTATTTATTACGAATTTTTATTCTCATTTATTTATATTAATATTACTACGAACTTATGTTTAAACTATCTTTATGAATTATTATTGGTCTTGCCTGCAATTAATAGGATTTATTTTGTTTTTTAATGTTATTTAGTATGAGTTTTAATGACATTAATTATAATTGACCGAATTTAGGGGTATATATTATGATTTTTAAGCTCATTTATTTATTATTGACCGAATTAAATTACAAATATATTACTAATACTAAAACTAATATTACGAATTATTATTGGTTTTGTCTGCAATTAATAGAATTTATTCATTTTTTAATGTTATTCAGTATGAGTTTTAATGACATTAATAATAATTGACCGAATTTAGTGATATATATTACAATTTTTAAGCTCATTTGTTTATTATTGACCAAATTGACCGAACTAATTACGAATATATTACTAATACTAAAACTAATATTATGATTTTTAATTTTAATCCCATTTATATCTTATTGACCGAATTAAAATTTTCTATTACTATTTTTACAAATATATTACTAATTACTAATACTAACTAATACTAATACTAATATTACGATTTTAGTTTGCTTCAATTAGAAGTTATTTCCATTGGCGAATATTGTGTCATTAAATGGTGTTCAATCCAACACAGGCTGTTTGTTACAAAGGTTCCAACACAAGAAGTCATTGATTTTCAAATTAAAATTACGATTTTTTATGTTTGTAATGTAATTTATTTGAATTATTGATTACGATTTTGTGGTTATTTATTAAGATTTATAATCTCATTTATTTATATTACTATGTTTACGAATTATGATTAGTGTTGATTGCAATCAATAAGATTTATTCATTTTTACTGTTATTTATTTAGATGTTTAATATTATTTATTGACATTAATAATAATTGACCGAATTTAATGTTATTTATTAAAATTATTAATCTCATTTATTTATATTACTTTTTTCGAATTTATGTTTAATAAGATTTAATTATTTTTAATGTATTTTTAGTATGTTAGAATTAATGTTATTTATTGACATTAATAATAATTGACCGAGTTGAATGTTATTTATTATGATTTTTTAATCTCATTTATTTATATTAATATTACTACGAAATTATGTTTAATTTATTTTTATGAAATTATGTTTAAACTGTTTTTATGAAATTAGGTTTAATATTATTTATATTACTATTCATTCAAATTATTATTGGTTTTGCCTGCAATTAAAAGGATTTACTTATTTTTAATTGATATTTATTATGAGTTTTAATGACATTAATAATAGTTGACCGAATTGAATGTTATATATTGCGATTTTTAAGCTCATTTATTTATTATTGACCGAATTGACCGAATTAATTTATGAATATATTACTATTACTAATACTAATACTAATATTACGATTTTTAATTTTAATCTGATTTATTTATTATTGACCGAATTAAATTATGAATATATTACTAATACTAAAACTAATATTACGATTTTTAATTTATTCTCATTTATATCTTATTGACCGAATTAAAATTTTCTATTACTATTTTTACGAATATATTACTAATTACTAATACTAACTAATACTAATACTAATATTACAAATTTAGTTTGCTTCAATTAGAAGATATTTCTATTGGCGAATATTGTGTCTTTAAATGGTGTTCAATCCAGCACAGGCTGTTTGTTACAAAGGTTCCACCACAAGAAGTCATTGATTTTCAAATTAAAATTTCGATTTTTTATGTTTGTAATGTAATTTATTTGAATTATTGATTACGATTTTGAGGTTATTTATTAAGATTTATAATCTCATTTATTTATATTAGTATGTTTACGAATTATGATTAGTCTTGATTGTAATTAATAAGATTTATTCATTTTTACTGTTATTTATTAAGATGTTTAATATTATTTATTGACATTAATAATAATTGACCGAATTTAATGTTATTTATTAAAATTATTAATCTCATTTATTTATATTACTTTTTTCGAGTTTATGTTTAATAAGATTTAATTATTTTTAATGTATTTTTAGTATGTTAGAATTAATGTTATTGACATTAATAATAAGTGACCAAGTTAAATGTTATTTATTATGATTTTTTAATCTCATTTATTTATATTAATATTACTACGAAATTATGTTTAATATGTCTTTATGAAATTATGTTTAATATTATTTATATTACTGTTCGTCGAATTATTATTGGTCTTGCCTGCAATTAATAGGATTTATTTATTTTTTAATGATATTTATTATGAGTTTTAATGACATTAATAATAGTTGACCGAATTTAATGTTATATATTGCGATTTTTAAGCTAATTTATTTATTATTGACCGAATTAATTTACGAATATATTACTAATACTAATATTGCCATTTTTAATTTTAATCTGATTTATTTATTATTGACCGAATTAAATTATGAATATATTACTAATACTAAAACTAATATTACGATATTTAATTTTATTCCCATTTATATCTTATTAACCGAATTAAAATTTTCTATTACTATTTTTACGAATATATTACTAATTACTAATAATTACTAATATTAACTAAAACTAATATTACGATTTTAGTTTTACTATTCGTAAAAATATTATTGTTGACCGAATATATTACTAATTCTAATTGACAATAATAATTGACCGAATTGAATGTTATTTATTACGATTTTTAATCTCATTTATTTATATTAATGTTACTATGAAATTATGTTTAATATATTTTTATGAATTATTATTGGTCTTGCCTCCAATTAATAGGATTTATTCATTTTTTAATGTTATTTATTATGAGTTTTAATGACATTAATAATAATTGATCGAATTTAATGTTATATATTACGATTTTTAAGCTCATTTATTTATTATTGACCGAATTGACCCAATTAAATTACGAATATATTACTAATACTAAAACTAATATTACGATTTTTAATTTTAATCCCATTTATATCTTATTGACCGAATTAAAATTTTCTATTACTGTTTTTACGAATATATTACTAATTAATAATAATTACTAATACTAATACTAATATTACGTGCAGAAATTGCTTCACAAGTCGCTAGGTTTGTTATTTGCATATTCAACATTTATGTTTACAATATTCTTATTTTATAATTAGTTACACATTTTAAATTTTCTATACATAATTCTTTTGTAAAGGTTTACTGTGATTGGATGACCTGATTTACTTCAATCAAAAGATACTTCCATTGGCGAATACTGTGTCTTCAAATGGTGTTCAATCGAGCACAAAATGTTTGTTACTAAGGTTGCACCACAAGATGTCATTGATTTTGAAATTTAAATTATGATTTTGTTGTTATTTATGAAGAGTTTTAATGTTATTTATGATCATTTTAATGTCATTGATTTGAATGATTGATTATGATTTGGTTGTTATTTATTAAGATTTTTAATCTTATTTATTGATATTACTAATATTACGAAATTCATTTTAATATTGTTGACCGACTTTAATTTTGATATTACAACTTTCCTTTAATCAATTGTGATGAAACGATATTTTTTTTAAACATATACGACTTTCTTTCAAACATTTATTTAAATCTATTTTACAGTTTATAATTTAAATATAATCCGAAGATAACACTGTACATTTATTTTCCTACACTTTTATTATTCTTTTAATAATAAATATAATTTAAATATAATTTACAGTTTCCTAAAATATATATCATGTATTCAAAATAATTTTCAATGCTATTACTAATATTACGACCTTAATGTTAATATTGTTGACCGAATCTGTATAAAAACTTTTTACATTTTTGTTAAATTAATGGAGGTCAATTCTTTGACTATATGTCTTTGAATTTGATTGTGCTAATTTTAACCGTTGTTGACCAATTCACGTCAATTACCAATCCTTCCCATTTTTATAATTCAAAGACTTTCCTTTAATCATTTGAAATGAAACGATATTATTTTAAACATATACGACTTTCTTTTAAACATTTATTTAAATCTATTTAACAATGTTAAATCTATTTAACAGTTTATAATTTATATATAATCCAAAGATAGGAGTGTATATTCATTTTCCTACACTTTTATTATTCTTTTAATAATAAATATAATTTAAATCTATTTAATAGTTTCCTAAAATCAATCAATCATACCCAGTATATCCCACGAATAGTAGACTATTGGTAGGGTCAGGGGAGGGTGAGATGTAGGCACACCTTACCTCTACCCATAAAGGATAGAGAGGCTGCTTCCAGAGAGACCCCCGGCTCAAAAAGAGAGAACAGAAGACAGGCAAGCATACAAGTAAAGGGACAAGCACCACAGGGATATTTCGCTATCGGCTAACGGACCAAATGCAGGACTAAGCTAGTAAGATAGTACATAAAAAATGTATGTGACAACTCGGGTAAATCTCTCTTTTGGTTTCTATCTTTTATTTGTTTCTTTCGTCATTCCTTTTGGTACTTGTGCAATTTTCAGGACGAAAATTCTTTTAATGTGGGGATGATGTGACACCCGGCAATTTCTGGTTAACAACGTTGTCTAGATGAAAGTCTACCTTAGCGAGTCACGCGTATATTGTACTTAACTGGGTTAGTTAAGTCGTGTTATGGTTCAGGAACTGTTAGTTCAGTATAGAGGATCATCGGATGTGAGTCTAGAGGTTCATTAGATGTCAGTCCTTAACCAAGTGTACAAGTGGTGACGATTCGTAGAATCGTCAGAGCATAGGGAACATACAAGTCTCGAGTCCCGGGAATTGGTGAACGAGTGTGAATATGTTTGTTTGCAAGTGTTATGTGTTTACAATCATTATGTGACTTGTCGGTATGTGAAAATGTGTTAACATATGTTAAAACGGGGTTTAACGCGCAAAATACATGGAACCAACCCCTATAGGCGATTAGGGGAGCCCAATCGCCTATAGGGTATGCGATTGGGCAACATCAGGGGCGAGTAGCATGCTAAATGCATGCTACAGGGGGCGATTAGCCCTAAATGCATGCACAGTCATGCGATTAGCAATGCTAATCGCGTGTAAATGCTGCACAATCGCGTGTTACGTGCTGGACGACTAAAAACGACTATAAATACAATGCTTGACCTCCTAAACCTCATAATATCAACCCTAGTCGTCCCATAACCCGCCCCAACACACACACAACCTCTGGAACGTGATTTTTGATCAAAACACAAGGTTTCAAGCTTATTTCATCAATCTTTCACAAATCTAAGGTGTGGTTTCCATCCATGCAATCTTTATTAACGTTTTTATTAAATCCCTAATGGTCCAGACCTATTCTAAAACAAATAAGCTTTCTGAAAATCGCTAATAAGTGTTGTTAATCGGATTCTATCTATCATACATGTGTTATGTGTGTTTATGATTAAAAGCTAGGGTTTTTATGATTCAAGATGGATGATTACATGTTATTAGGTTAGTTTCAGATTAATAATGATGGCATGATGATAGGATCTGAGAAATTGTTCATTAGGGTTATAGTTATGCATGGTAATATGATGTTTCATGCTATGTGTATTGTGTTTGGATTACATAGTTGCATGCAGGGCTGATTATACGAGGCAAAACGAAGGATTTTGGTTTAAACATGTTTGGTATAGTTGTTGGATTGATATTGGATGATTACACGCGTTCTGGATCTGATTTGGAGTGTTAAACGCGCGAAAAACCGGAACAGCTGGGTTATTGGCGATTAGCAACCCTAATCGCCTATGTTATAGGCGATTAGGAGGCCAATCGCCTATAAAGATGCCCTAATCGCCTATATAACATGCAATTGGGGGCTAAATGCCTCTATTACATGCAATTGTGATCCTAAATGCTAGTTAAGTCCTGAAATACATGTCTTATAGCCCTAATCGCCTATAAAGTCAAGATTTACATGTCTTATGACCCTAAATGCCTATATTACATGCAATTAGCCTTCCTAAATGCCAGTTGACCAACCTAAATGCTAGTTGACTTTTCCTAATCGCGTGTACTACTGCTGTAAGTGTAAATTAGCATTCCGAGACCCGATTTGACATCTAGGAACATGCTAGGAACCCCGTAACATATCTAATAACTTGGTAACATATGTTTGGATGTAATTATGTGATACGTGAACTGCGTGCTATAACTTGTTGGACGTTAACGTATGTTAAGTGTGATTGCATGATTGTTTGTTTGGGAGCGTAAACATAACACGGGGAGTCTCGGGTCACCAATGGGACGTCGAGTCTTGTACATTGGGTCAGTTAAACGGTCACGGTGTTTTCAAACGAACTTGGTTATGGACTGGACATCTAGGGACTAACTAACCTGCGGGTTATTAGTCTAAGTACTTGTAACTGTCATATGTTAGGTCGCCGCTTTACGGGACTAGCATAGCTGCTGAGTTTATTCGTGTTACGGAGTAACGCAACTTAAGGTGAGTTTACGGCCCCTCTTTTAACTGGTTTCACTTTTCGGGGGAGAAAACATGTGTTAAAACTTATGTTTGGTAACTACTGTCATACTATGGGTTTCTATTGTTTACTATACGATCTTTGGAAGTCCCGGGGGGAACCATGAATGTGCGGGTTTGCACAACGGGGAAATGTGAATAGCGCTTGTGACAACCTGCACCCTTCACTCTTCATAAATGTGCATAATTGGTTCCTCAACTATTTCAAAATTTTCATTTTTAACCCTCGTATTTTAATAGGACCAAAATTCACAATTTAATAAAACTTATAATATTTATAAGTAAAAGTATGCACGTTTTATACTCACATCTACACCCGAGCACATATGTTTCAGACCTTGATACTCAAAGCCCTTAATTTTCGGTCCTAAAACAACTTAGAAACAGAAGGAAACAAGTCTATAACTTAAAATTGATTAAATTAGAAAAATTATTTTTTTTAGCCCTCGCGGTCCGCTAAGACAGTCAAACAGTCAAAGTTCCAGTCAAAGTCTTAGTCAAAGAGTCAAAGTCCTAGTCAAATATTCAATTCATCATAAAACCTTACTTTATGGTGTTGACCAATTTTAATGGATAATTGAATCCAAAACTAGTATAAAAACCCACCTATGACCCATTACACTTTGCACCTCTAATTCAATTGTTTCAATTCGATTAAACTTTCCCTCATACCTTTCTTCTAGAGTATATTACTTCTACATTTGAAGCTTTGATTATAAACTCTTGTGATTGGCGAATTGGAAGCTTGATATTTTTTCCTATTCGGTTTCTTTTCTTCTAAATTAGACTAGTTTCGTTGTTGAATCTTTGGATTGCTCGCATTTTCACGCTCGCTTAGTCATCTAGTCATTTGGCGAAAGTGAGTATTTCCTATCCCCTTTTTGTTTTTATTCACTTTTGGGGTGTTACATGTACATTTATACAAAATACACATACAAGTTCACATTTTTACAATACAATTCTAGTACATTGTGCATTTGCTTACATACATGCTTTATGCTTAGACATTACATGTAGAATACATTTGTACTTAGTGAAATCATTAACCATGTACAAGCCGACCTTAACATTGGATAGCGCTATTTGATTGACAACCCGCCTAGGTTGATTCTCCCCCTTTTTCATCGGAGAATCCGTGGTCATTGTTAAGTTATTATCCATTTATTGGATAAGTACACCGCCGTTCATTTAGTACATTATACAGTCACAGGATTGATTTCGCTCATTTGTATGATACATAGTTTACATAATTGCATTGTAGCTTTGCACTTGAATTGTATAACATTTTCCAACTTACTATATGTATTAAAACTAGGAATGCTCACCAACATTTCATATGTTGACAAAACTTATTTTGTACATGTTTCAGGTGCAGTTTGATGTTAGTTCCATAGCATTGGATTTTAGTGCTTGCTTTTAATAATTTATTTCAAATTTCCTGTTTTGTTCAGACTTTTGTATTTTTCCCATTTCATCCATGTAAGACAATTTAAATTATTCAATAATATATTTACATTTTAGTACCATGTGCTTTTGAACAATCGTCACTACGTGACACTTCGATGATTCCGCCATCGGTTGGGGTGTTACAGATTGGTATCAGAGCCATGGTTATAGGAAATTAGGTTATTAGAATGCCTTTTAGCCTAGTCTATAACCAAGCTTACATTCACGAGTCCTCTCGTGTTTATTTCTCTTTATCCTATTATTTTCTTTCAAGATATTTTCGCTATGATTCTTTCTCGTTATTCTTTCGGTGTGTTGTTTAAAGAAGAAGATACTTGTATTTCACAAACGAAACGATGTCACCAAGTTAGGAGTGACATCCATACCTTGGTGAGTAGTTTCATTCCTCTATATGTTATTTATCTTAGGAATATATCTTTGAGATAGGAGTGACATCCACACCTCAAAGAGTATTTCTTTCAAAAAGGAACTTAACCACTAAGCTGGGAGTGATATCCTTAACTTAGTGATTGGTTTCATTCCACAATCGTTTTCAATTTTGAAATACATCTTTGAGTTAGGAGTAAAATCCAAATCTCAAGGATCTATTTTTGCATCTCGTTTTTAATCTCGCTAAAGTTTTGGAATTCACTATTGATGGGGCACGTGCAATCTGGAAGGGTGAGCGCCTGTATCCTGAGTTTTCTGTCTAGGCCTGGTATTTCGTATAAATCCCAATCAGACGAGGGACCCGTATACCTACCTGGGAACTCTTGGGATGAGCATTCACTTATAGGCTAAAGTACGCCCCCACAAGTCACTTGGAAATTTCAAATACTTGAGTTGGTCAAAGTTTCCTATAGAAACAATTCCAATGTTTTATATCATTGATATTTATGTTTGTTTATCATTTGAAGATTCCATTTAATCACTTGATGTTTCATATGCTATTATTAATTGATCATTCGCTTTTGAATCCCTTATCATCATTACTAAAACTTTTGTTCGATATATTATCGCATTAAAGCTTACACTATTTCACTTATGCTCATGATTCTTACACAATAAGGTATTACTCGTTTTGCGTTAAAACATTTTTACCCACGACTTAGGTTTTAAACTCTGTGTTTAACTTTGATCACATCCTGATTTTAGGAATGTTGCGTTATCATACAGTTAAAAATAAACATGTTTTCCCAAAACTTATTATTCAACCTGTCTTATATCTTCATGTTTACAAACTTACTTGATCGAAGTCACAGTATATCCTTAAATCATGACTTTTGTATCCGTTTATACAGCCACAATACTTTCAGGACAATATATTCTGATATATCTAATACTAATATAGCCACACCCAGTCATCTAAGCCATAACCAACTACCACTAGTTAGCATTTCTTAGTCAGACTAAACTCATACATAAATGCCTACCTACACGATACGCACTAGTACACAACTCTCTAAACGATTAATTTGACAACTTATTCTATAAATCTTTTCACAAAGCGTATTCGCCAAATTAGAACACACTTTTCACACCTTGTGCCTTGAAACAAATAGCCCACTATGAGCCCAAAGAGATGCCTTTACGATCCTGCAAATAAATGATCTTTCAATGTATAAATTTCGTAAAAGTTTGAAAATTTAAAAGGTTTCAAGTTTACCCAGTCTTAACGGGTAACGCTTCGATTTTCTCAACATTTCATAACAATTAAAAATTTCCGACTTTTCAACCCACAAGTTAAAGAAATGTTTAAATACAGAAAATTTTATTTTCCAAAATTCGTCAAGGCATCTGGGATCATTCACAACCTTCACATTATTTTTAAATCTTGGTCTTTCGAAACACATCAGATTTACACACACTTCATGAAATGGTTTCATCTTGCATTTTATAAACTTGCATTGAATATTTTACAAATCTAATGTAAATCTGCATGTTTTCATATAACGTATCAAATATATGTTTTCGGGAGGAATTTGCAACTAATAATATACCTTATAACACTTTTCAAACTCGACTTCTCGTAAACACATGAAAATGTGTACCTACGAAATCTTTTCAAGTGAACATATTTTGAACTTAAAACATTCTTCAGTTTCCAAAAAATTATCCTCATACCAGTAGACTATACGTCTGTTTCGCGCACCTTCATTTACAGTAAATTTCATTATTTTTTTACACCATTCTATTTATAGTTACGTTCGTACATTATCTTATTATTTTTGTATTATTCTTTTGTTGGTAGTTATTTTCACGCGTTATTCGCAACTATTCTCGCACTAGTTATTAGTAGTTATTCTTACAACACTAGTTTTGAGCATTAATTTAACTCAGTTACTTTCATTTTGTGCAAATTGTGCGATTTACTCGATTTACGTTATGCTATTCTTTCAATCGAAATTTTATGCTATACTTATATACTTACATGAACGCATATTTGGTATGCATATTTTTTTTTGTTGTTGTGAGCAAAACCCTGTTATACTTTACATTATTTTGTTCATCATTATGACCAACGAACATACTAATTGATAGCTCGTATGAGATCTAAGCCAGTTCCCATGTACGACTCGGTTCAGAGTATTCCTCTAACCCGAGGGGAACGGTGTAATCCTCAGAGTTTATCAATATGGTTGTTTAGAGCCCAATGATATGAACAGAAATTTACCGGTTAAGGGTGAACCCGAAAGGTGAAGAACCCCTAATCATGTCTTATACTTACACATTAATCTCATACGGTTAAAGGGTGAACCTGAAAGGGGAAGAACCTCTAACCGCATCTTATACTTGAGCAGTATCTACTACTTAACACATTTTGGTTGCACGCATTGTTTCTTGTGTTACTTATGTTAGTGTTATGGAAAAGCATAGCACCCTAGTGTAAGGTAAATCGATGATTACGGTCCGGAACGCAATCATGGGTTTACAGGTACATGGGGGTGGTGTGTGATTCTACTTAGGCTATTGGTAGACAATCAGTACGAGTCCAAAGTATCAGTAGTGTGGTGGGTTAGCTGCGGTACACCCTATATATAAGCACGAGCGATACTGCGGGAGCGGACTAGGAGTCTGACCAAGAACCTACCCATTACTATCTCTTTATTAGATTGTTTACTAATAGCTAGCATTTTCGATAAGAATGTTCTTATACGAGCTTCAATTCGACTTCCTAGAGTCTTTCTCTGGACCATCCACACAGAAAACACAAACTTTCTATACTCTTACACTCTCTGTTAGTCGAAATCCTGTTGCATGTCCTTAATAAAGTTCAGTCAGAAACTTCTCTAAAATAAGGGAAGCTACTATAACACTGCCCTGCCCTAACCAGTTACATACTTTTCCCAAACCTTGCTCATTATAAACTCTAAATTCTCTAACCTTGGGTCAAACTTTAAGGATTTTCAAACTCTTATTTTGGGTATTAAACAACTACTTCAAACTTTGTCAAATCATGGCTGATGCATTTCTTAAAATCTACTTGCCTTTTTACAAATGTCTTTTGTTTCATGGAAACCTTCACTTGAAAATAATTTCGGGACGAAATTTTCTAAAGTAGGGGAGACTGTGACAACCTGCACCCTTCACTCTTCATAAATGTGCATAATTGGTTCCTCAACTATTTCAAAATTTTCATTTTTAACCCTCGTATTTTAATAGGACCAAAATTCACAATTTAATAAAACTTATAATATTTATAAGTAAAAGTATACACGTTTTATACTCACATCTACACCCGAGCACATATGTTTCAGACCTTGATACTCAAAGCCCTTAATTTTCGGTCCTAAAACAACTTAGAAACAGAAGGAAACAAGTCTATAACTTAAAATTGATTAAATTAGAAAAATTATTTTTTTAGCCCTCGCGGTCCGCTAAGACAGTCAAACAGTCAAAGTTCCAGTCAAAGTCTTAGTCAAAGAGTCAAAGTCCTAGTCAAATATTCAATTCATCATAAAACCTTACTTTATGGTGTTGACCAATTTTAATGGATAATTGAATCCAAAACTAGTATAAAAACCCACCTATGACCCATTACACTTTGCACCTCTAATTCAATTGTTTCAATTCGATTAAACTTTCCCTCATACCTTTCTTCTAGAGTATATTACTTCTACATTTGAAGCTTTGATTATAAACTCTTGTGATTGGCGAATTGGAAGCTTGATATTTTTTCCTATTCGGTTTCTTTTCTTCTAAATTAGACTAGTTTCGTTGTTTAATCTTTGGATTGCTCGCATTTTCACGCTCGCTTAGTCATCTAGTCATTTGGCGAAAGTGAGTATTTCCTATCCCCTTTTTGTTTTTATTCACTTTTGGGGTGTTACATGTACATTTATACAAAATACACATACAAGTTCACATTTTTACAACACAATTCTAGTACATTGTGCATTTGCTTACATACATGCTTTATGCTTAGACATTACATGTAGAATACATTTGTACTTAGTGAAATCATTAACCATGTACAAGCCGACCTTAACATTGGATAGCGCTATTTGATTGACAACCCGCCTAGGTTGATTCTCCCCCTTTTTCATCGGAGAATCCGTGGTCATTGTTAAGTTATTATCCATTTATTGGATAAGTACACCGCCGTTCATTTAGTACATTATACAGTCACAGGATTGATTTCGCTCATTTGTATGATACATAGTTTACATAATTGCATTGTAGCTTTGCACTTGAATTGTATAACATTTTCCAACTTACTATATGTATTAAAACTAGGAATGCTCACCAACATTTCATATGTTGACAAAACTTATTTTGTACATGTTTCAGGTGCAGTTTGATGTTAGTTCCATAGCATTGGATTTTAGTGCTTGCTTTTAATAATTTATTTCAAATTTCCTGTTTTGTTCAGACTTTTGTATTTTTCCCATTTCATCCATGTAAGACAATTTAAATTATTCAATAATATATTTACATTTTAGTACCATGTGCTTTTGAACAATCGTCACTACGTGACACTTCGATGATTCCGCCATCGGTTGGGGTGTTACAGCGCTATTGGGAGTGACCAACCCCGCTCGTCGACTTGGAGGGTCGGCGGGTGCATATTGTCTCAAACAGGAACAACAGGTTACTACATCGGGCACGACATCTGGTTTGCGAGTTAGTAATGGTTTTCCAATCGTGATAGTAACAAAACATACGCCTAGCTAGCGTACTTTGGTTTTCGATTTGTTATAGTATGGACAGGTTGAACTTGGTACTTGGATTACAAAACCTGTAAACTCACCAGCATTTTTGTGCTGACGTAAACTTTTACATGTTTTCTCAGGTCGCTAAGGTAGCACTACTGGATTAGGGCGCACGCGTCTGCACGACGTCTAGTTAGGGTCGCATGGTTTTTCAAACGTTAAACACTTGGTTTATTTTGGATTATGTTTTGAATAAGCTTCCACTGTGATTGGGGATTTTAAACATTGTTTTTGAAATTGCATTATGTTCATTTAGACTTGTTTATTGTGATCATTGGTTTGGATCCTGGTTTGTCATACGCCTCGCGGTAAAACTCCGCAAGTGGATTTTGAGGGTGTGACAATGTAGTACATTGAACATCATAGAAACATGTAAACGGGACGACAAGCGCAAGTAAGTTTCACATTACTTAAGAAAACAGGATAAATAGACACATGAATCAAAATAGGTTTAGAAATCCTATAGATAAGGGCTCATAATACCCGGTTATGCTACCTAAGTGTCAAATCCTAAAAGTCACTTACTTTAATCCTACGTCTCCAGGAACTCCTTTCTTGGACCATGTCCTCAGAGAGGTGCAACTCTATGAGATCCTGTCTAATTCGCTCATCCCAGGTCAATTTAGGTCTGCCCCTATTCCTTCTCCCCTCTACAACGCATGCTTCCACTGCTCTAACTGGCGCTGTTGTTCCTCTCCTCTTCACATGTCCAAACCATCTCAATCTCCCTTCCTTTATCTTGTCTGATATCCTAGCCACTCCAAACCTCTCTCTAAAAACCTCGTTTCTAATCCGATCTAGCCTTGTGTGCCCGCCCATCCACCTAAGCATCCTCATCTCTGCGACCTCCATCTTGCGTGCGTGCGTCTTCTTGATTGCCCAGCATTCTGTCCCATACAACATAGCAGGTCTAATTGCGATCCTGTAAAATCTCCCCTTCAATTTATTTGGGAACCGCTTATCGCACAATACCCCTGTGGCTGCTCTCCACCTACACCACCCGGCTTGTATGCGATGTGTTACGTCACTATCTATATCCCCATCCTTTTGAACAAATGATCCTAAGTACTTAAACCTAGTTACCTGCGGGACAACCTGACCCTGAATAGTGATATGGGTGTCCTCGTCGTCGTTAACCCCACTGAAATCACAATAGAGATACTACGTCTTTGAGCGACTAATCCTTAAACCCCTTCCCTCTAAAGCTTCTCGCCACTCCTCTAACCTTGCATTCAAAATTTGTTTAGTTTCTGCAACTAACACAATATCATCTACAAAAAGCATGCACCATGGCACTGGCTTCTGAATCGACTTAGACAACTCATCCAAGACTACCGCAAAGAGAAACGGACTCAATAGTTTCCTAAAATATATAATGTATTCAAGATAATTTTCAATGCTGTTACTAATATTACGACTTTAATTTTAATATTGTTGATCAAATATTAGTAAAAACTTTTTACGTTTTTGTTAATTTGATGGAGGTCAATTTTTTGACTTTATGTCTTTGAGTTTGATTGTGTTAATTTTAAGCATTGTTGACCAATTCACGTCAATTACCAATCCTTCTATTTTTATAATTCAAATATATAAATAAATATTCCTACTCGATCACGTCAATCGAGGCACATTATTTCGATTTTGCAGAATTGTTCGAGACACAACAATACTATATAAACCTTAACAAAAAATAAAATCATTTAATCGTCATACCAAATTTAACAACAAAATTAAATGATAATATAAATTTTCAAAATGTTACTTTTGGTACAACTAATAATGTCAATAATAAATTGTATATAATGGGTAAGGCAATTTGAGACGCGGATGATTTTAATGTCATTTATTTGAATGATTAATTACGATTTTGATGTTATTTATTAAGATTTTTAATCTTATTTACTGATGTTACTAATATTACGAATTTCATTTTAACATTGTTGACCGACTTTCATTTTGATATTACGACTTTCCTTTAATCATTTGTAACTAAACGATAATCATCATCTTCATTTCAATAAGTGTGCTAATTTTAAGATGTTAATAATAATTTGTATATAACGGGTAAGTTAATTTCAGACGTGGATTATTTTAATGTCATTGATTTGAATGATTGATTATGATTTTGATGTTATTTATTAAGATTTTTAATTGTTAAGTACTATATTTACACAGTTTAAATAATGACGTTTTTAGCGGCTTTTTGTAACATATCAAAAGTTGCCTAAAGTGTGTGTACAATGGGTCCTTTTTGCTACATGTTGAAATGGGTCTGGGGTTGATCCTTTTGGTGTCTATTTTTTAATAAAATATAGGAAATTTATATTACAGCATATGACATTGGACCCATTTTCTTATTAGTTGTTTTTTAGCTATGTAATCGGTTTGAACCATTGGATAGATAACATGAAAATTTAAGCTACCCATTCAAGTAAGTGGGTTAAGGATTGTTTTTTGATTTACTTATCACCGTATCCATATCTTTACAACAACTATATTTTATGTAGAATACAAATATGGAATACAATGGTGGAGGTTTTCATAAATTATTGAAAATGAGCTGCACTCCGAGGATCGTGATGACAATGATAACAACTTCGAAGGTGAAAAATCAGCTATCAATGAGCAAGAGTTGGAAGATTTTGATTGAAGTAATGAAAATAGACCATTGGTTGAAGTTCGTTAAGCCCCAACTAAATGATAAGTGTTCTATGCTTAAGCTTAGTTATGATTATAATATAGATATTACCCTTACCCAAATGATGTAATGTGTGATATTGGTTGAAGTTCGTTAAGCCCCAACTAAATGATAAGTGTTCTATGCTTAAGCTTAGTTATGATTAGAATATAGATATTACCCAAATGATGTAATGTGTGATATTGTGATAGTATGCTATGTAGTTTGCAGTTGTCAAATTAAACTTTACTTACTCGATATATCAATCATTTCGTTACATTAAACTGTTAGATGACATTTTGCATTTAACATCAAAAATCATACATATTGCATTATCAAACATTTAGTAACCAAAACAAATCGTATAATACAATTCTTATTTTCCTACTTTTTTTTCATTTTACTTTCGGGTGAACCGTGGGTCCCCACGGGACTCTAACCTAGTATGTTATATACTAGGTTACAGCCCCGTGTGTACACACGGTATATCCCCAAATTAAATAATAAAATTATTATAAAGTTCATAAACTAAATATAAATATGAATTTTATTGTAACAATGGTTCCAGTAAAAGCATCATGGAATAGCATACTTAGTCTTAGGTAGACTCTGTACTTGTAAAACTGCATAAAACATTATCAGTAATTCATGATCAAGTGCGTAACTGCTCATAAATAAAGTTACTTCGTGTTGTCGATTTTGATCCTATATCGCAGCATCATGACTCGTAAATGGAGCCAACATGGGAAACAGTAAAAAAAATTGTACAATAAAATTTATGACATTCTTTTTTAATTTAAAATTAACTCGATGATTTTTTTTTTTTTTTGGTTTACGAACACGAGTTTCTTAGACACGTAAGGATTCAATAAAACAAAATGACAAATATTCTAGTAATGATTAGGGATTTTTTATAGAAAAGTTTTGGCTTTTGAGTTGGTATGCTTTTACAGGTTGAGAACTTTAATATAAACCAAACACATTTGTACCAATTTATGCCCCACGGTGTGCACATGTAATGGTATATATGTGTGATCCTTAGGGGGCAAAAGTAAAGTTGCACTAGTTTTAACGTTATTTTACTAATTTCGTGAAAATAACGTTAAAAACAACGGACGGTTAATCATGCATCATGTGGTGGCGTGGATAGCTAAAAGACAAAGGGGGTACATACACTAATCGGGTTTGTCCCGATTGCTAAGTGTTCTGTGCCTTATGTCTAAGGTTTGATACCAAACCACATCGAGCCGGGGGTCTCACTGGAAGCAGCCTCTCTATTCTTAGGGGGTAGAGGTAAGGCTGTCTACATCTTACCCTCCTTAGACCCTACCTTAGCTTTGCTATAGGTGGGATTAACTGAGTATGATGATGATGATGATTTGTACCGGTTACTCTCTTAACAGGTTAGAAATTAACCTAGATTGGAGTATCAAATTTGACGGGTTGTCTGACATAAGTAAGAAATCGGTGTTTCAATCTATGTTCTTGGATGGATTTTGTTGTCCAAGCCGACAGGGATCAATATAAGGATTTCGATTTTGATTACATTAACAAACAAAAAACAACTCCAAGACATGATTGAAAGGAACAAATGCAACAAACTAATGAGAAAAAACAACTGAAATTCAAATACAGAACAATTCACATAGACAACCAGGTATGCAAATCAACCCAATTTCAAAAAGTGACCACACATATAGACCAAAGTTTGTATATATACGCACTCTGACTATACCATTTACAAGTGATACTACTTTACCAAATCCCAAAAAGCCCTAGTATGTTCATATATCATATTCAATCGACTCTGTTCAAGGTCAAAGTCAGGACAAGGTCTCAAATCAACTAAGCTTGAATACTTTCAGCTTGAAGAAGAGCCTCACGGATCTGTGAGGCGATATCTTTGACTGCACCAGGTCCATGAGGAAGAAACACAGCATTAGACTTTGATAAAGCCCGATGTCTTTCATGGTGTCAAAATATTGAGTCAACAACACCATATCCATAACCTCTTTGGCTGATGTTCCTGGCACATTTTCAGAAAATGCAAACACACTGTCTCTAAAATTGTCCACTATGGCTTGATGCTGTCTAGCAATACCCAACCCAGATAAGTATTTGGATTCTGCTTCTCCTTCTGCATGCTTGATTTGTAGAATCTTCTCGACTTCTGCCTTCTCATTTGCAACAACTCTCATTGTAGCAGGTTATTCATTCTCATCAAAAAGCATTTAAGTACAAATTTATCCATAAATCTTTATTGCTTTTGGACTTATGTCCGCCAGTTATTTAAAAAGATATTCCATTAAGTAACAAAATCAGGGTACTTGTTAACACTAAAGATATCGATATAAAGTCGCAAACATAAAACTTCATGACTATATGCCATGAAAGAAACCGTAACAGGCGGCTACGACTTAATTATGATTGGGATCATGGTTAGGGTTTCAGAACACAAAATAACACGCAAGAATCATAAAGATAAACAAACCTCGAATAACATGAACCTTGATCCCTTGAGAATGCTATGATATTCAACCAAAACAATGAAGATAAAGAGCCAGAATAGGGAGAAAGCAGAAGAGGCCAAATAACCTGAACAAAAAGCCATATGTCAAGTACAAACATGTATTTAAAACCAGAATCATTTAATCTGTTAAATAGCTCGAGTAAATTACTAAATCAAAATCAAACTAACCGGATATAATCGGTTAAATGACTCGAATCACTTACCAGTTAGACAATACTATATCTTGATGAATACATACCGCCACCGCCCTCACCACCACTGTAAGCCTATAAATTAAGAAAAACATCAGCAGAATTATGATTAAGAGCCCTAAGAAAACCTAAACAATCTATACATGTTAATTAATACGACATGACATTCTTAAACATAATTATACACTTAAACCAAAAACATTATTATAAAAGACACTTAAACAATCCTAAACACAAAAACAATCTATATATGTCTGCATTTTTGTGTTTTTGTATGAAATGCAGATTCAAATCTATACACTTATATTTATTAATAGAACTAATGTAAGGATTGCAAATTCTCTTATATATTATTGGCTACTCCAAAGTCTTAACCCATCTAGTCTTAATCACCACTCGAGGCTTGAATCCAGCTAAGTTATAACAGTCCCGCTGAAATGGTAAACATTCATAGAACACATCTTTCGATGCAAAAATAAACCAAGAAAAAACATACCTGAAAACCGATGTGCCCATTCAGTGGAAAGTTCATTACCGGCGGCCTTCCTAAATAGCTGAAAATAAATCACACTGAAAGGATATCGTTAATCACACTGATGTTTCGTCCGAATAAAGGAAATTAGAAACTTGTGGTTACCTCAAAGCTTGTAACCAAACAGAATGGAGGTAGCAAATGCATTAAAGGATATATATAGAAGTTGAGAAAAAGTAAGGTAAAATTATGACAACTAAAGCAAATGCAAGGTAAAATTATGACAACTAAAGCAAATGCTACAGCATGGGTATGATACATGGCCAATTCTTAGAAACAAAAAAAAAGTTATATTTCTTTAAGACTACAATTTCAATCATCTACTTTAATAACTTAAATTTTTCTATGCATAGATGTGACAAAACGAACAAATGTAGAATTGGGTTCTAGTCAACCAAGTAACTTCTGATACGGGTCGATTTGGGTAAACCTATAATGCTTTTGTTGAAATATTTTACTTTTTACATATTGTTAGCATAAGATCAATTAAAATAGTCAAATAAAGAAAGGACCCAAACTAAAATCAATTGTAGTCACATGGGTGCTCCAATGTTCGGATTTTTAGCTTTACAATTATATTCATAAATGATTTAAGCAACACAACATCAAGCAACTTAAACTCATAGAATTAAATTATAAATAAAATTCCATAAAATAGTCAAAACAATGAAAGAATGAAGTTATAATCAACTGAACACTATGGGGAACTGGTGTTTGGTTTTTTTACCTATATATTCATAACTGAATTAAGTAACATAACTACAACGACTTGTGGACCAAATTCAATTCGTGGAATTCCATTGCAACATAACTTCCTCAAAAAGGAAAAGCTAAAAACCTTCGACCCACATAAATATCTATGGAAATCAAAGGTCATTCACACTCGAATATTAGAAAACCAAGAGCTAATAGCTATAGACACCAAAATGTGGATGCATCTGGAAGCATCCAATTTAACATTTTAACCAACACAAAATCAATGTTCTAAGCCATGTTCATTATATTTTGTTTCCTTTGATAGTTTTCATTGCCAGCTGACCCAAGATAACTACATCGAGAAAACAGATATAACAGAATCAAGTATACAAAAAAACAAAAACACAAAACTCTTAATGAGGTAAGCACATACACAAACTATCCTATGCGGCTTTGCCATATGAACAATGGGATTTATGGCCACTTAGTTCATTCTCAAAGTGCCTATCAAACAAAAGAATATCATCAAATGTGAAATTTCATGTTTATTTTTTTTTGGGATGATTTTTCCGAGGATATTCAGTCTTATATATAGCTCTGGTAGATTTATTGCAATTCCCATAAAATTCACAGAAACTAAGAACAGAATAATTACAAATGTTTAATCAAGTTTTCTTTTGAAGTGAATGACTACAAAATTTACAGAAACCACAAAGAACAAAATTATCAAATGTTTTTAATCAAGTTATTTGAAGTGAATTGTTATAAAATTTATACCGATTAGAAGTGTTAAATTGAGTTTTTCAAAGTAAATGACTACAAAACTAACAGAAACCACGTAGAACAAAATGATTAGAACTGTGTAATTTATCTTTTTGAAGTAAATCACTACAAATACAAAAAAAAAAATACTAAGAACAAAAGGATAAGAACAGTTTAATCAATAATTTTAAATCAAATCACTACAAAAACCTCAAATTTTCACTAATTGAGCAAAGCATGAATAAATGATTAAATAAAAAATCGTGAATTAGGAAGGGTAAACATGAGTAATCAATTTAGGGAACTTACATGTCACACCCTCAAATTTCACATGCGGGGTTTTACCGCGAGGCGCGTGACACACCAGGATCCCAGTCAACGATCACAATAAACAAACGACAAACATGCATACATATATATATTAAAACCAAAACATCATGCTTTGAGCCGTAAACCAGCAGCGGAAGCATTTCTTGTTTTCAACCAAAAGGCATATTATAGTTTACAAAACATTGTTTAATATGCATCAAAACTCTAGACGCTGTGCAAGACTCCGTGCGCCTAGTCCATTAACTGCTACCTTAGCGACCTGAGAAAACATGCCAAAAATGTCAACATATAATGCTGGTGAGTTCACAGGTTTTCTTTTATAAAAGCGTTGTTATAAGTTCGGTAAAATCATATCTGTTACTACTATGTTATAAGAACGTTAGCTAGACGTTAAGTGTTTTTACCACTACGGTTGGGAACCCATTGCTTAACATGTACCAATAGATGTAGCGTGCCCAGATGACTGGGCTATTACCGATGCCTCGGTGAACCCGGAACTAGAGACAATATGCACCCGCCCGGCCCCGCCGTCGAGTGGGGTTTGTGAGGCCCAATAGATCTATCCACATTTCCCTCGCCGTGCAACCCGCACATTCATGGTTTCCCCCTGGGACTTTCCATAAAAGCCGTATAGTAATGTAAAGTAACCATAGTATAACATGACCTTTAGTAAGTAAGTATGTAGCATGTTTCTCCCCCGAAAGTAAAACAGTAAAAGTGGGGCTGTGACACTCACCTTAGATTGCGTTACTTGAAAACAGTTAAGAAATTATGCTATGATAGCCCCAAATAGCGGCGACCTATCATAGGATGTGCATAAGTATCCGGACTAATAACCTGCAGGTTAACTAGTCCCCGAATGTCCAGACCATAACCATAAACGTTTGAAAACACCTTTGACTGTTAAACCGACCATACCAGACAAGACTCGACATCCCATTGGTGACCCGACATCTCACGTGTTAGCCGAATACAAGACATCATGCAACATATGAAATAAAACACTTAATACGCGCAAGAGTTCACCTAGTCTAGCATAATGTTCAATTAACGCATATACAAGTCCAAACACGTGTTACCAAGTCTTTGGACGTATCCCGGGGTCCCTATCATGTTCCTAGGTGTCAAATCATGTTCCGGGATGTCAAAATACGCTTACGACAGCAGTACACGCGATTAGGAAACTAACATGCAATTAGGAAAAGTCAACTGGTGATTGGGAGTGGTCAACAGGCGAGTAGGGGTGTATTCGCCTAATGTATCATGCGATTGGGGTCCTAATCGCCCCTGCATCAGGCGATTAGGATTCCCAATCGCCTGTTGCAGATGCGTGGCGCGTTTTCGCGCGTTTAACCTTCCAAATCAGATCCGAAACATGTAAAAACACCCAATATCAAACCTAAACCATTTACCAACCCATTCCAAGCAAAAACCCCCCAATTTATCTCTGCTCTAACGGCCTCGGTGCGATTATTTCCAAAAATGGCAAAGTACTAGGTTTCATTAACTATGAAATCTTTCCTTAAATGGTAAAGACCAGATTATACCTCCTACAACTTGCAAATCATCATCTCTATGTATAATATCATTCTAGTGTGATTCCTAACAACATACAAGCAATGAATCATATCATAACATCCTAATTCTTCAAGAATCACCCAAATGGGTCAAAATGCATACTTTCATCAAAACACTATAACAATAGCTCAAACCCTTAGATAATCATCCTAATAACTCCTACACATCAGAAGTACATCAATTTCATAGAAACATTCATGTTATAATCACCAGAAATCATCATATGCATAAATACTTCACATATAGCAAGTATTATGGTATAGACTTGTTTTAGAACTCATTTCAAAGGTTTTTAAAGACACATACTTAGTAAGACAAGGTCTGGACTTTTGGGGAACCAAAACAATAACATTACAAAGGTTTGGGATGAAGAACACACCTTAGATTTTATCAAAGAAAGGTGTATTAGCTTGGAAATGGTGAGTTTGAAGCAAAACAAGTTCCAGAAGTGTTTTGAGGTGTGTGAGAGGCTTAGGATATGTTAGGGTTGCACTAAGGGTGTTTGGGGAGTCAAGGGTTGTATTTATAGGTGTTTTGACTCGTGCATAGCAGATCAGGCGAGTAGGGGAGCTGATTAGGCGATTAGGAGTCCTAATCGCCTATATACTGGCGATTAGGAGCTCCATTCGCCCCTAATCCCTCCCAATCGCCTGTAGCATTCCGGGTTGGGTTTTTGGCGCGTTAAACACTATTTTAACACATATAAACACGTATTCACATACCGACAAGTCACATAATGATTACAAACACATAATGCACGATAACTAACACGTTTACATCCGTTCACCAATTCCCGGGACTCGAGACTTGCGTGTGTGCGTTAAACCCGGTGATTCCACGAATCACCAATCCTTGTACACATGGTTATGGACCGACTCCGATGATCCCTCGGATCATCGTAACGACTCCCGATGATTCCCCAGAATCATCGTAACGACTCGACTGACCCAGTTAAGTACGTAATATGTATGACTCGCTAAGGTAGACTTACTAGTTTAGTCAATGTTACTAACCTGAGTTTGCCGGGTGTCACATTACACCCCTTCGTCGGCGTCAATTGGAGCCCTTGAATGTGATGAAAATGATTATCAGCATTCAGAGTTTGATTGTTCCATTCGAGTTTGCCTTCCTGAAAAACAATCCAATTAAGAATCACTCAACATCAATTTAACCCTAGATATGCAAACACACATTCAACTAAAGCATAAAAACATGAACTTAAAATTAACCAGTTTTTACAATTAAATAACCCATGGGGTAAAAAGATTTACAGAAAAATAACACACCTATAAGTTTTCTCACAGTTTGTGCACTATCCCCACGGCCAGCATGCAGCTGCAAATAAAAAATATACTGTATACATATCACACATTTTAGAAAAATTAAAACAAAGCTCCGAGTTGACTTACTGACATAATGTGTTTAGAAACTTGTTTGTCAAGCTCCTCATCAGGCTTATCAAGCAATATGAAAACCAAATCAAACCGTGAAAACAAAGGATCATTAATTTTCAAATTCTCATTCACAGTTTTTCCCCGGCTGTAACCAAGATAAGCAATTGATATAAAAACCCAAATAAGCAAAATGGCAAATGGTTCTATAGTTAACCAAGAATCAGAATCAGTTTTTGAGAAAAAAACTGGATCTACTATTATTATAGCCATTTTTTTAGAAACAAACTTATTTGTAAACCCTAATTTCCACTTCTTCTTCCTCATACTCAAAATCTTGGTAACATCGATTGTTTCACTCCCTTTCTCAAGAAACACTAAAATCCATATCTTCATTCCGTCACACAAGGTAATCTTTAACTATTAAACAAGCATTATATGTTCCTCTAATTGTTTACCATCGTTCTTCTGTTGCATTACATATGATTTATTTTAAATGTAGTATGTGAACGCATACTCTTTTGTTTGATTGATTATGACGATTCAAGTTTTTTGATGGTTTGTTTCTTCATTTTGTACTATTTATTATTTTCATTAAAAATGTACTATTTTGCTATTGACTGTTCTTTGCTTTTATATTTTTTATACTTTTTATTGTTTTCTTTTTAGGGCGTGCTTATCTCTCCAATTAATTTCATACTAGCAATGAGTTCATTAATTCTGACATTTAACACATCTTTTTCTACAAGAGGAAGTGCGGTAGTCTTAATTTTATACAACTTTTTTTTTTATATTATCAATATTTGTACACCCTTTACCTGAGTTTAATGTGGTATTGATTATTGTTGTGTGATACACAAGTTTTGTAAATATAGTGACTGATGTTACATGAATGGAAATATATTGGTTTACAAAGAAAACAATGAAAGACGGTAAGTCCACTGTAATAGGTGTGTTTGAATGGGGGCTTATTCATTTTATTCGAGTGTGCATAGGGATGGAAAAAAAAAACCCGAACTCCACAGGTATACCCGAAACCTGAAATATTTTGGACGGGTATGCCCGATACTTGATGGGTACGAATCCGGGTTTGGGTTTAAAATGTTATTTTTTTTGGGGTTCGGGTTCGGGTATGGTATATAGTGATACCCGATCGGATTACTCGATATATGGATATCTGATTACCCGCAAAAATACCCGATATAATTTATTTATAATGTATATATATATATATATGTTTTTTTATACTATTAGTATATGTCTGTCTATTTGTATTTCTAAAATATCGTTTCCTTATATATTTAATGTTTCCAAACTTCCCCCAATTCCATTATTTACTGGCATATTAGAATTAAACGTCAAAACTTTCAGGGTATTTTCTACTACAAATCTTAACGGGTATTTTTTTAACAAAATAACGGGTATACCCGTTACCCGTGAGTATACCCAATACCTGACGGGTAATTACCTGACAATACCCGACGGATATTGGGTCGGGTTTGGTATTACCAATACCTTATCCGAACTCGACCCATTGCCACCCCTAAGTGTGCAAATAGTTTTATAGTTCCAAGTATATTTATTTTCTTTTAAATGTCATTTCAATCTTAATATACTTGATGACATTTACCAAGAAAATGTAGCAACAGAATGTACCATACTCTTAACAACATACATGGAACAATGCAGAGAATCAGTGAAGGGATTAGGATAATGGCTCATTTAACTTTTAAATTATTTACAAATATTCTTCATCATAATATATGTGAATTTCATAGATAAACAGATATTGATTTATGTTGGGTTTAAATACGGATTTCCTTGACCATATGTGAATTTCACTATAAACTAGGACTAAAAAGGGGATATTTGGGTTGGGTTTAAATATGTTAATTTTTAATATTTTATATAAATTTTAATTTAATTTATATTTTGATTATTTATAGAGTTATTACTTACGTATTTAAATCAAAACCTATGATTACTTTATAAATCTGTGTATTGTAATTTTTTTTCTTAAATGTAATATTCAATTTCTTTTTTCTTTATTATGTCATATACAATCTAAATTAGTTAACCCATATATCACACAAAAATCTAACCTAGTTTAGTTTTTTTTTTTAAATTAAACTTCATTATATACACATGCCGAATATGGACCTCAAAAACGGAGACCACCGGCCAAACCGATTACATCGCGTTCAAAGGACTATTACACCAAGTATTCCACTCTACCCCTTTAATTCTCGATCTATGTCTAAACCAAAAAAACGACACGGTCTTTACATTCGCTAAGAGTTCACAAGGACGCCGATGTTTACCACTGTAACATTTCGCATTTAAACTTGTACGTTACATAATCATCATTAATAAAACGTCAAGTTTCGATATTCTTGTGTGTAATAATTATTTTTGTCGCATTTTAGAAGCCCTAATACTCTATATATTATAAATATAATATGGTTAAGACTTGATTAATTACAAAAATAAAAGGTGCTTGGGCCGGGATTCGAACCCGCGCCCAAGACCGGCCCAAACCACACAATACACAAACCAGCTGGGCTGGCCAACATATCTGTTCAAATCCAGCGCGCTTAAATTATATACTTGATTTAAATCCTTCACAGTTGACTTAAAAAGTCAACTGTGGGACGCGAATTGCCATAATCATACATCATAACTCGTGATTTGTACATCTTTGGTAACAATACGCGATTACCGGCCTATCATGACTAAGCAATACGATAATTATCAATCAATTGTCAACCAATTGACCTTATACGCGTATAAACTTCAATGCTTGGTCAATTCTTGCCATTTCACCAATCCAGTGATAAACACTATAAATTGATATTCCACAAGCCATCCCAACTCGCCATTTCATCTCTCTTAATCCCTCAATTCTTCACACAACGCTGTTCTTGTTCAAACGATTACAGTTTGACTTTTAAACTTGACCGAGCAATCGAGATCGATACAACATTGTAAGTTAAATATTTTCTGTGGGTTTTGTTCATCGGCGTTCACTCATCAATAGCCCAATGATTAATTGGGCTATTGATGAGTGAATCAATCAATTGCAGAAACTAGGGTTCGTGAATATTGAATTGGGGATAAACTGATTTTTGCATCGCGTACTTATTTTTATTTAAACAGAGTTAATCACAACCACTAGCCTAGGCCAAGTGGTTGTGACTGATGGTATTTACCCAAGCCATCCGGGTTCGAGTCCTGGCCATGGCATCCCTTTTCCTTATTTTTTTTGATTTTTTTAAAACAAACAAATCAATTAAATATATATTATACATTTAATCTTGTAAATTCATTTTTAATTATTAAAACCTTTTTATAAATTCTAAAAAAAATTATTTTTAACAAATCTGATGTAAAAGTTTTACCTACAATTTTTAGTTTTCTGAAATTTATTTATTTAATATTTATAATAATTAAATCAATTTTATGCTATTATATTTATAAAAATTCATTAAAATATCAAAACAATTTTATAAATTTCCACAAAAATTATCCTGAGTTTGTACAATGATAAACTTTACTGAAATGATAAAATCATTTATTTTATATTTTTAATCAATTTTTGTTAGTTTTAATCATAATAAAATCATAATAAATTCAATTTTTATTATTTTTGCCCCAAAATTTTATACAATTTATTTCTGAATATTTAGAACAGAAATATGATTTTTAAAATAATAATTCTTTAATTTTGGTATTTTTAAATATTAAAGTTAAATTTTGGCAATTTGTAATAAATAGATTGAACAATCTATTTTAAGGAAAATAATTTTATAAAAATTATTTTTATACTTCAAACACATTATTGTAAACAGCCTAAATTCAAACTTTATAAAAAAGACTTTCATTTATTTAATGGTCAAATTTCCCTTTATTTAATTAACATTTTATTATAAATTCAACAATTGGATATCCCCAAATCGAAACCCTAGAATATACTTGTAGACTAGATAGACTTAGACTTATTTGTTGCCTTATACATAGGGTAATACTTGGCAATCTATTGGGCTACACTTATACTATTCCTCAATACCTAACACTATACTAAGGTGAGTTTACGTAACCATGTTTATGCGATGCTTTATACTTACAACATTTTATTTAAGCAATTCAACATGTATGTCTAGTTGTAAACTTTATTGCCTCATGAATTAGTCAACAACAGTTTTAACGAGTTTCAACGAGTTTCAACATTACATAATCATTAGCTATGGCCAAGCCGGCGATATTCAATAATAGATCTATTGGATTGACAACCCCACCCGGATACGCGTACCTCCTACATAGGTAGCGTGGGTGATTGTTATCGTTCCAACATATTACTAAGGTGAACCATAGATGACGGGATGGACCTAAGCTAGTCGGAGGTTTGATTATGTCGATTCAACATATTATGCTATTCATGTAGACTTAAATTTACGATTGACATATGAATTGGTAGACTTTTATACTTAAACTATTTGCTTAACATGGATTATGTATACTCACCAACTTCTAGCTGACCCCCCATTTTTACAACTCAACAGGAAATAATGATGCATGAAGACTAGAGTATTTCCATGAAGAATAATTTGAAGTCTATGCTTGCTTGGTCTTTTGTGATGTATTTGAATTCCACATTTAAAACTCTTTATGTATTTATATTTTTGGATATTTGCAATTTAAATTTATTTCAATTAAAACTTGGATTACCATGTGCTACTGTATACTCATTCTTACGTGACACCTCGATGTTTCCGCTATCGGTTGGGGTGTTACAGATTGGTATCAGAGCCTTGGTTATAGGGAATTAGGTTATTAGAAAATAATCTAGACTATAACCTTAGGGACTTAAACAATACTTGCTTCTCTTACTTGTAACCCTAATTGCTTCCTTAATCCTATCCTTATCCTATACCTTATATAACCCTAAGCCTACATGTGACTACTCTTATTCGTCTGCTGCAATCCTGATCCACCATTAGATTAATAGGACAAAATCCTCAGGTTTAACCTGAACCCCCTTGAGATCTCGTCGAAGTTCTAGATTTTAATAACGAACACGTGCAATCTGGAAGGGTGAACGCCTGTATTCTGAGTCTTCTGTCTAGGCTGGCATTGCGCATATATCCCAATCAGACGAGGGACCCGGATGCCTACCTGGGAATTCTCGGGATGAGTGTTCACTTATAGGCTAAAGCATGTCTTCATATGTTATTAGAATTTAGAATCTTTGATAAGTCAACGTTTTCGTTTATTCGTTTTAATTAATGAATAAATGATTACATTCCTTATATAATCTCATTCATTTCATTGTGTCTATTACAGATCATGCCTCCACGTCGTAGCACTCGCAACAGCAATGGTGAGAACCACGAAGAAGGTGGTGACAACCATAACCATGACCAAGGTCCTAACCACAACAACAATGGTGTCGATGCCCAACTGGCTGCGATCATTTCTCAACAAATGGCGCAGCAAATCGCAACTCTGGTTCCCAATTTACTAGCACAGGTCATCCAAATGAACGGCAACGGGAACGGTCACGGCAACGGTAACGGCAACGGGAACGGGAATGGCAATGATAATGGAAATGGACCCCCAGCCTGCACCCTTAAGCATTTCAATTCTTGTAACCCTCCAAAGTTTAGTGGTGAAGAAGGAGCTACAGGACTCCTCCAATGGTTTGAGGGTATTGAGAATACCTTCATCAACAGTGAATGCCCCGACAACTTCAAGGTTCGTTACGCCATGAGTGTTCTCCACAAACGAGCACTCACTTGGTGGAATGAGGAGAAGCGCACTCGTGGGGCCGAAGTTGCTCTTGCTATGACATGGGACCAAGTCAAGGAGGTCATGAAGGAATAGTTTTGTCCTCACAATGAGGTTAAGAAGCTTGAAGATGAGTTCCACACCCTAGCTCAAGATAGTGGGGAAAACCTTGCCTACAACACCCGCTTTCACGAGTTTAGCTTATTGTTGCCTCACAAAGTCACTCCCCTGCCGGTAGCCATCGAGAAGTACATCGGTGGTCTGCCCATGCAAATCCAGGACACCGTTTGGGGAAGAAATCCTGCAACTTTGGAAGAGGCCAAACGTCTAGCGGCCACTCTTACTGATAATCACGTGAAGAACGGTACTCTCTTCCGCAAGGGCACTAAGAAGACGGTTGCCAAAGACACTCCACAGCCCGCAATTGAAGTCAAGCCTGAGACCTCAAGCAACAAAAAGCGCAAGGCTAGAAACTACATGGTTGCTGCTACTCCACCTGCTGCCCAAAACCCAGTCAAGAAGCCATATGGCGGGACTCACCCCCTTTGCAACACTTGTCAATACCATCATCTTCCTAGTAGACCGTGCCGCCAGTGTAATAACTGTAAGCGGTATGGACACTACACCAACGCCTGTCAAGCCCCTGCTGCCCAAAACAAACAAAACAACCAAAAAAACCCAGCCAGAAACAACCCAGCTCCCAACCAACCAAACAACAGGCCTGCTCGTGGTCAATGCTACGAGTGTGGCAGCCCTGATCACTACATCAACAATTGCCCCAATCGTAACCAAAACCGCAACCAAAACCAAAACCAGAACCGCAACCAAAACCAAGGTGCTCGAGGTCGCGCCTACAATCTCAATGCTAACCAGGCTCGTGACAACAACGAAGTGGTGAATGGTACGTTCCTCATTAATAACCACTATGCATCCATATTATTTGATTTAGGAGCTGATAAGTCATTTGTGTCACTGAAGTTTGAACCTTTACTTAACTTACCCCACACTAATCTAGAGGAACCTTTAGTGGTAGAGGTAGCTAATGGGAAGTCTATTTCGATCGACTCTATTATTCGTAACTGCTTGTTGAACCTCGACGATCATACCTTCTCTATCGATCCCATTACCATGCATCTTGGAAGTTTTGATGTTATAGTAGGCATGGACTGGTTGTCAACTCATCGTGCCGAAATTCTGTGCTTCGAGCAAGTCATACGCATTCCTCTCGAATCTGGTGAGATTTTGAAGATCTATGGTGAGAAACCCTGTGGCGAGCTTAAGCTCATGTCTTGTACTACTGCCCAAAAGTACTTACGAAAGGGGTATACAGCCTTCTTAGCTAACGTGATAGAGAAGAAGGACAAAGGCAAAAGTATCCAAGACATTCCTATTATTCGAGACTATCCTGAAGTCTTCCCAGAGGATTTACCTGGTTTGCCTCCTGCTCGACAAGTGGAATTTAGAATTGATCTTGTTCCTGGTGCTAATCCTGTCGCTAAGGCTCCTTATCGTCTTGCACCCTCTGAGATGCAAGAACTCGCCAGTCAATTACAGGAACTTTCTGATAAAGGGTTCATTCGCCCTAGTTCTTCTCCATGGGGAGCCCATGTCTTGTTCGTTAAAAAGAAGGATGGTTCTCTTAGAATGTGTATTGACTATCGTGAACTCAACAAACTCACCATCAAGAATCGTTATCCACTGCCTAGGATTGACGATCTCTTCGATCAACTTCAAGGAGCAACCCACTTCTCGAAGATTGATCTCCCTTCTGGTTATCATCAGCTTAGAGTCCACGATGAAGATATTCCCAAGACAGCTTTTCGCACACGCTATGGTCACTATGAATTCATGGTTATGCCTTTTGGATTGACCAATGCTCCCGCAGTATTTATGCATTTGATGAATCGGGTTTGTAGACCCTATCTCGACAAATTCGTGATCGTTTTCATCGATGATATTTTGATTTACTCTAAATCAAAATCCGATCACGAGCAACATCTTCACTCCATCTTGAATCTCCTAAAGAAAGAACAACTGTATGCCAAGTTCTCAAAATGTGAATTTTGGCTTAAGGAAGTTCAATTTTTGGGACATGTCATTGATATGAGCGGGATTCATGTTGATCCCGCAAAGATCGAAGCTGTGAAAAATTGGAGTATTCCTCAAACTCCAACCGAAGTCCGTTCTTTCCTTGGTTTGGCTGGTTATTATCGTCGATTCATCGCCAATTTCTCCAAGATCGCTGTTCCTCTCACTACCTTAACTCACAAGGGTAAACCCTATGAGTGGGGACCAAAGCAAGAGGAAGCATTTGAAACTCTTAAGCTGAAACTCTGTGAAGCTCCTATCTTGTCTCTACCTGATGGTAATGATGATTTCGTGGTCTACTGTGATGCATCAAACCAAGGTCTTGGTTGTGTTCTCATGCAACGAAGAAAGGTTATTGCTTATGCGTCTCGACAACTCAAGACTCACGAAAAGAATTATACCACCCATGATCTTGAATTGGGCGCTGTTGTCTTTGCTCTCAAGATTTGGAGACATTATCTTTATGGGACCAAATGTGTGGTATTCACGGACCACAAAAGTCTCCAACATGTCTTCGACCAAAAGAATCTTAACATGAGGCAACGAAGTTGGGTTGAATTACTTAACGACTATGATTGCGAAATTCGCTACCATCCTGGCAAGGCGAATGTTGTGGCTGACGCACTTAGTCGTAAAGAGCGTATCAAGCTTCAATGTGCGGGAGTTCGTACTGACCTTCAGGATCGCATTCTCCAGGCTCAACACACATCGGTCACCCAAGGTAACATGTACGATGAAATGTCTTGTGGTGCTGAGACTCAACTTGAGACAAAACTTGATGGTCTTCTCTATTTTCTTAATCGACTGTGGATTCCCGACCGTGATGATCTTCGTACCTTCCTCATGAACGAGACTCATAAGTCTCGTTATTCTATTCATCCTGGAGCTGACAAGATGTACCAAGATCTCCGTTATTCTTATTGGTGGCCTGGTATGAAGAAAGACATTGCTCTTTTCGTTGCAAAATGCCTCACTTGTTCAAAGGTCAAGGCTGAACATCAACGACCATCTAGTATGCTTGAACAACCAGAGATTCCTGTATGGAAATGGGAGAGCATAGCTATGGACTTCATCACCAAACTCCCTCGTACACCCAAAGGTTTTGACAGCATTTGGGTAATCGTCGATCGTTTGACCAAGTCAGCCCACTTCTTACCTATTCGTGAGAAGTATTCTGTAGAAAGGTTGGCAAAGATGTACGTAAGTGAAATCGTATGTCGTCATGGTATACCTTTGGACATTATCTCTGATCGCGATGGTCGTTTCACCTCTCACTTTTGGGATTCTCTACAAGATGCTTTGGGTACCAAGTTGAACCTGAGTACTGCTTATCACCCTCAAACAGATGGTCAGACTGAACGGACCATCCAGACACTTGAGGATATGCTCAGGGCATGTATCATCGATTTTGGTGGCGCATGGGATTCTCATCTTCCTTTGGTTGAGTTTTCATACAACAATAGTTATCACGCCAGCATTAACATGGTTCCTTTCGAGGCACTCTATGGTCGTAAATGTCGTTCACCTGTCTGTTGGACTGAGGTTGGTGAAGCTCGTATCACTGGACCCGAACTAATCCAGGAAACCACAGACAAAATTCAACTTATTCAGGATAATCTTCTCAAGGCTAGAAGTCGTCAGAAGAGTTATGCTGATAAACGTCGTAAACCCTTGGAATTTCAAGTTGGGGACCTTGTACTACTTAAGGTATCCCCTTGGAAAGGAGTAATTCGTTTCGGTAGAAAGGGAAAACTAGATCCTCGATACGTAGGCCCCTTCAAAATTCTTGACAGAGTTGGAAAAGTGGCTTACAAACTTGATCTTCCACCTGAGCTAAGCAATGTTCACCCGACCTTCCATGTTTCGAATCTCAAGAAATGCTTAGCGGATGAGAACCTTCATGTTCCTCTTGAGGATGTGCAAATTGATGAAAGCATGCACATTATCGAGAAACCCGTCGAGATTGTTGATACTGGAGTCAAGAAACTCAAGCGCAGTCGCATTCCGATCGTTAAGGTTCGTTGGGAATCTAAACGAGGCCCAGAGTTCACTTGGGAACGTAAAGACCAGATGAAGTCGAAGTATCCACATCTTTTTCCACCAGACTCTCCAACTCCAACTTCGGGACGAAGTTCCTAAAAGTAGGGGAGACTGTAACATTTCGCATTTAAACTTGTACGTTACATAATCATCATTAATAAAACGTCAAGTTTCGATATTCTTGTGTGTAATAATTATTTTTGTCGCATTTTAGAAGCCCTAATACTCTATATATTATAAATATAATATGGTTAAGACTTGATTAATTACAAAAATAAAAGGTGCTTGGGCCGGGATTCGAACCCGCGCCCAAGACCGGCCCAAACCACACAATACACAAACCAGCTGGGCTGGCCAACATATCTGTTCAAATCCAGCGCGCTTAAATTATATACTTGATTTAAATCCTTCACAGTTGACTTAAAAAGTCAACTGTGGGACGCGAATTGCCATAATCATACATCATAACTCGTGATTTGTACATCTTTGGTAACAATACGCGATTACCGGCCTATCATGACTAAGCAATACGATAATTATCAATCAATTGTCAACCAATTGACCTTATACGCATATAAACTTAAATGCTTGGTCAATTCTTGCCAATTCACCAATCCAGTGATAAACACTATAAATTGATCGTCCACAAGCCATCCCAACTCGCCATTTCATCTCTCTTAATCCCTCAATTCTTCACACAACGCTGTTCTTGTTCAAACGATTACAGTTTGACTTTTAAACTTGACCGAGCAATCGAGATCGATACAACATTGTAAGTTAAATATTTTCTGTGGGTTTTGTTCATCGGCGTTCACTCATCAATAGCCCCATGATTAATTGGGCTATTGATGAGTGAATCAATCAATTGCAGAAACTAGGGTTCGTGAATATTGAATTGGGGATAAACTGATTTTTGCATCGCGTACTTATTTTTATTTAAACAGAGTTAATCACAACCACTGGCCTAGGCCAAGTGGTTGTGACTGATGGTATTTACCCAAGCCATCCGGGTTCGAGTCCCGGCCATGGCACCCCTTTTCCTTATTTTTTTGTTTTTTTTTTAAACAAACAAATCAATTAAATATATATTATACATTTAATCTTGTAAATTCATTTTTAATTATTAAAACCTTTTTATAAATTCTAAAAAAATTATTTTTAACAAATCTAATGTTAAGTTTTACCTACAATTTTTAGTTTTCTGAAATTTATTTATTTAATATTTATAATAATTAAATCAATTTTATGCTATTATATTTATAAAAATCCATTAAAATATCAAAACAATTTTATAAATTTCCACAAAAATTATCCTGAGTTTGTACAATGATAAACTTTACTGAAATGATTTTTAATTCTGAAAAATCATTTATTTTATATTTTTAATCAATTTTTGTTAGTTTTAATCATAATAAATTCAATTTTTATTATTTTTGCACCAAATTTTATACAATTTATTTCTGAATATTTAGAACAGAAATATGATTTTTAAAATAATAATTCTTTAATTTTGGTATTTTTAAATATTAAAGTTAAATTTTGGCAATTTGTAATAAATAGATTGAACAATCTATTTTAAGGAAAATAATTTTATAAAAATTATTTTTATACTTCAAACACATTATTGTAAACATCCTAAATTCAAACTTTATAAAAAAGACTTTCATTTATTTAATGGTCAAATTTCCCTTTATTTAATTAACATTTTATTATAAATTCAACAATTGGATATCCCCAAATCGAAACCCTAGAATATACTTGTAGACTAGATAGACTTAGACTTATTTGTTGCCTTATACATAGGGTAATACTTGGCAATCTATTGGGCTACACTTATACTATTCCTCAATACCTAAGACTATACTAAGGTGAGTTTACGTAACCATGTTTATGCGATGCTTTATACTTACAACATTTTATTTACGCAATTCAACATGTATGTCTAGTTGTAAACTTTATTGCCTCATGAATTAGTCAACAACAGTTTCAACGAGTTTCAACGAGTTTCAACATTACATAATCATTAGCTATGGCCAAGCCGGCGATATTCAATAATAGATCTATTGGATTGACAACCCCACCCGGATACGCGTACCTCCTACATAGGTAGTGTGGGTGATTGTTATCGTTCCAACATATTACTAAGGTGAACCGTAGATGACGGGATAGACCTAAACTAGTCGGAGGTTTGATTATGTCGATTCAACATATTATGCTATTCATGTAGACTTAAATTTACGATTGACATATGAATTGCTAGACTTTTATACTTAAACTATTTGCTTAACATGGATTATGTATTCTCACCAACTTCTAGTTGACCCCCCATTTTTACAACTCAACAGGAAATAATGATGCATGAAGACTAGAGTATTTCCATGAAGAATAATTTGAAGTCTATGCTTGCTTGGTCTTTTGTGATGTATTAGAATTCCACATTTAAAACTCTTTATGTATTTCTATTTTTGGATATTTTGTCACACCCTCAAATTTCCACGTGCGGAGTTCTACCGCGAGGCGTGTGACATACCAGGATCCAAGTCAACGGTCACAATAAACGACGTCTAAATGTAAAAGCATACGTAAACAAAACCATGCATAAGTTTAAAACCAACATTCAACAGTGCGGAAGCATTTTAAAGTTTACAAAAGTCATGCATAAATAAACATAAGTTCAAAAGTTCATAATCCCAAAACGTGCAGATGAAACCCTAGACACGAGACGACTCCAGTGCGACCACGTGCGCCTATCCATATGCTGCTACCTTAGCGACCTGAGAAAACATGCTAAAAGAGTCAACATATAATGCTGGTGAGTTCACAGGTTTTAATTAAATGTTTACAGTGATCCTTCAAAAACCGTTACCCTCACAATTACTACTATGCTTTATAAGAACGCTAGCTAGGCGCAGAATAAGATACTCATACGGGTGAAACCATTGCTGACTAAGCCGAGTGTTACCCTTATTCCTATGGGCTACCGTCATCGCCGGTAGACCTTGTGTTGTTTAGAGACAATATGCACCCGCACGGCCTCCAACCGTCGAGTGGGGCTTGTCAGTTCCCAATAGCGCTATCCACATTTCCCCGCCATATACCCATGTTAGTGGTTTCAAGGGATTTTCGATGAACCGTATAGTAAGATAAGTAAGCCATAGTATAACGTGATAACAAGTCATAAGTCATAAGAGTTTAACAAGTCATAAGTCATAAAAGAGTTTGTAAGCATGTTTCTCACCCCGAAAGTAAAAACTGTAAAATGTGGGGCCGTGAACTCACCTTAGGTTGCGTATTCCGTTTAAGAGTAAACCGTATGCGTGATATGAGTAAACCGTCTGTAAGGTATGATAACCCCAACTATTGGAGACCTATCATAAGATATGTGTCAAGTTAGACTAATAACCCATCGGGTTCATTAGTCCCTAAGTCCAGTCCATGACCATTATGTGTCCAAAAAGTATGTTTGACCGACAACCAGACTACGCAAGACAAGACTCGACATCCCATTGGTGACCCGACATTCCACGTGTTAGATAAATACAAGACAATCATGCCACATATGCAATTAAACATTTAATACGCGCAACAGTTCACCTAGTCTAGCATAATATCCGTTTAACGCATAAACAGGTCCGAATACGTGTTACTAAGTCATTGGGTGAATCCCGGGGTTCCTATCATGTTCCTAGGCGTCAAATCATGTTCCGGGATGTTAAAATATACATACAGCAGCATTACACGCGATTAGGAATCAAACTAGCAATTAGGAAAAGTCAACATGTGAGTAGGGCTGGTCAACAGGCGATTACAGGGTCTAATCGCCTGTATTATACACGAGTAGGCTTCCCTACTGGCGAGTACACCCCTAATCGCCTATACAGTCATGCGATTAGGGTGCTACTCGCCTGTAGTAGCTGTACAATGCAATTTCGCGCGTTTAACGCTCCAGATCAGATCCGAAACATGTAAAAACATCCAATAATCATCCTAACACATTAACAAACATATTTCAAGCAAAACCCCTAAATTTTCATCATTCTAACAGTCCCGAATGCGAGCGTTTTCCCAAAATGGCAACTTAGCATGTAAACATCACATCAACATGCAAGAACTTACCCTAAATAGCAAATATTCAGATTTAACCACATAATCACGTTGTCCGATAGCATCCTACTGTTCTAGCATCATCCTAGAGCAAACCCTAACATCATTCAATCAACAACACACCTCATAACATCCTTAATCCTCTAAAATCCTTCAAATGGGTCAAAATACCAAATATCAACAATACATCACCAAAACCATCCAAACTCCTAGGACATCATCATACTAACTTATCTCAGCAATAAACATCAAAATACATAAGAACAACCATGATTCAATCCTAAAAATCCTATCTTTAAACACATATAGCACATATAACACATGCAAAGGTGTGGGTTTGTTTAAAAATGGTTTTAAATGGATTTTCAAAGATAAAAACATTTATAAGTCAGTTCTGGACGTTTAGGGAGCAAAACATAATCATTTAAAGGTTTGGGTTTGAAGAACACACCTTGTAATCAAGAGGTGATGATGGAATAAGCTTGGAAATGGTGATTTTGATGCAAAAACGGGTTCCAGAGGGTGTGTGGGTGTTGGGTTATGTTATGGGACGGCTAGGGTTACACAAATGATGTTTTGGAGGTCAAGGGTGGTATTTATAGGCGTTTTTGGTCGTCCAGCACATTACACGCGAGTATGCAGATTTTATACGCGAGTAGGGTGCCTAATCGCATGACTATTCATGCGAGTAGCCCTACTCGCCTGTTGGCATCCTGCTACTCGCCCCTACAGCATGCGATTAGGCTATCCACCAAGCCTAATCGCCTATAGCCCCTAAGTTGGTGTGTTTTGCGCGTTAAACCCCGTTTTAACACATGTTAGCACATATTCACATACCGACAAGTCACATAATGATTGTAAACATATAATACATGATAAATGACACGTTCCCGCCCGATCACCAATTCCCGGGACCCGAGACTTGCGTATGTTAAAACCCTAATGATGTGCGACTCGACTCGACCATGTGTAACGTATGCGCGACTCGCTAAGGTAGACTTACTAGATTTTCAAAAGTTAGTTACCGAAAGTTGCCGGGTGTCACATCATCCCCCTGTTGAAAGAATTTTCGTCCCGAAAATTTCCCGAAGAAGAGGAGAGAAAAACAAATAAGAAGAAAAATTTTCCGGGTCGTCACATCATCCCCCTGTTGAAAGGAATCTCGTCCCGAGATTCTTTCGGTTTCCAACAGTAATGTGTGTCGACCTCGGTGCCCAAGTAACGTATCCCCAAAATACAACAAGTGAAGGTCATGAATCAAACGTGCCAGTAACAACCGGGAAACCACTTTCCCAAATACGAGTATGAGACAAGAGACTCCCGATGAAAGCCTACTGGAGCCTACTGTGATCGGTATAACTAACCCACTGGTACCGTCCTAGTAGCATCCCCAAAGGACCCTCATCAACCCAAAGAATGAGAAACAGAGACCAAACCACAAAGAAAACACCCGAAACACGAACGCACAACAATGCGGATAAAAGTATGACCAAAGCGTAACAAGAGATAAGAGAGAGTACGTACGGGTAACAGTGTCTGGGTCCGCCTGGTTCTCCCTAGCACCAATCACGTAAGCATGAGCACGAGTCCACCGGCCACCGCCGTCCTTGTCCCCGTCCTTCCCCGCAGTCTCCGTGCCCCCTTGAGTCAACTTGGGACAGCTTCGCTTGAAGTGCCCCGCTTCCCCACAATGATAGCAACCCTGATTCCCCTGTGGAGCAGGGGTAGTAACAGCAGCAGTCTGAGTCGTCCCGGAGAGGTTGACCCTACAATTCTTGGCAAGATGCCCCGTCTTCTGACAACGCTCACAGCGAAAGCTCTCACAAGTACCAAAATGATGAAACCCACAACGTCCACACTTAGGGCTTTTCCCAGCATAGCCCCCCTGTCTCTGATCCGATGCTGACCCAGAAGCTTCAGTCTTCTTCGCTGCCGGTTGTCGCTGAGTCCCCGATGAACCCTTATCCACGCTCTCCCACTTCCTCTTGTTCTCAGTCGGCGCCTTCGCAGCAGAGCCTCTAGGAGGCAAGACACCCTCAGCAATCTTCAAGTTGGTCATCTTAGTAGCTGACCGCACAGCCTCTAACATAGTAGTAGGATCCCTAGCAGACACCAACCCCGCAATCTCTGGCACCAAACCCGCAAGATACTGCTCTATCCTCCTATACTCCGGTGTAGACAAACCTGGACACATCACAGCTAGCTCGTTGTGCCTGATCGTGTACTCCTCAACCTCAGAACCAACCATCTTAAGATTCCCATATTCCTGTTCCAACCTCTTAATCTCCTCCCGCGGGCAATACTCATCCTTCAACCTACGCACAAAATCCGCCCAAGGCATGGCGTTTGCCTCCCCAAGACCAAGTGTCTGTGTGACGCAGTTCCACCACGTCAAGGCGGCTCCTACAAAAGTCCCCGAAGCAAACTTCACCCAATCCACCGCTGGAGTCTCACATAAAGCAAATACCGACTCCGTCTTCTCCAACCACCTGAGTAACTCCACAGCTCCCTCCGTACCCTGGAAGCTGAGAGGCTGACAATCCTTAAACCGCTTATAGGCAACACCTGCCTGAACTGGAGGAGCAGCAGCACCCATGAAAGTCTGCTGGGCTGCCTGAAAAGCAGCTAGTGCAACACCCAACTGTTGCTGCATCATCTCATTGAGCTCATCATACGTCATAGTAATGTTACCACCACCTCTACCCCCACCACGGCGTCCACCTCCGCCACCACGGCGTCCACCTGCACGTCCACCAGCGCGACCAGACATGTTCTGCCAAAACATGAGACGAGACACTCAGTACCACAAACAAACCAAGCTACAAGTGACCAACGAACTCAGAATACGGCTACAGCATGACCATTAGCCCGAACACAAAGTCCACCAAGATTTTCATGCATTTCGATTTGTGATTTCGTGTGCACCCGAAATAACAAATCGCTCTACATGGTCCCCAAGGCGTGCTCCGAGCTAGAACTTCAAGTCACCCGATAACCACATCCCAGAATGATATGACTAACTCAAAAGATCGATAAGTAAGTCCCCTCGGCTGTAACCCAGAGATGAAAATAGAATGAAGCTAAAAATAGTCAAGAATGAGATAAGTAATGTGACACTGTATGGTAAGGAGACCGACACCCCGACAAGATTAGTATGTTTGCCCAAAAGACACGACTCAAATGTATGTGACCGTCTAGTGTGTGTGACTCGGCTATAGTCTAGACTCAACATGCAGTCCTAGTTCACTATAACCATTGGCTCTGATACCAATCTGTCACACCCTCAAATTTCCACGTGCGGAGTTCTACCGCGAGGCGTGTGACATACCAGGATCCAAGTCAACGGTCACAATAAACGACGTCTAAATGTAAAAGCATACGTAAACAAAACCATGCATAAGTTTAAAACCAACATTCAACAGTGCGGAAGCATTTTAAAGTTTACAAAAGTCATGCATAAATAAACACAAGTTCAAAAGTTCATAATCCCAAAACGTGCAGATGAAACCCTAGACACGAGACGACTCCAGTGCGACCACGTGCGCCTATCCATATGCTGCTACCTTAGCGACCTGAGAAAACATGCTAAAAGAGTCAACATATAATGCTGGTGAGTTCACAGGTTTTAATTAAATGTTTACAGTGATCCTTCAAAAACCGTTACCCTCACAATTACTACTATGCTTTATAAGAACGCTAGCTAGGCGCAGAATAAGATACTCATACGGGTGAAACCATTGCTGACTAAGCCGAGTGTTACCCTTATTCCTATGGGCTACCGTCATCGCCGGTAGACCTTGTGTTGTTTAGAGACAATATGCACCCGCACGGCCTCCAACCGTCGAGTGGGGCTTGTCAGTTCCCAATAGCGCTATCCACATTTCCCCGCCATATACCCATGTTAGTGGTTTCAAGGGATTTTCGATGAACCGTATAGTAAGATAAGTAAGCCATAGTATAACGTGATAACAAGTCATAAGTCATAAGAGTTTAACAAGTCATAAGTCATAAAAGAGTTTGTAAGCATGTTTCTCACCCCGAAAGTAAAAACTGTAAAATGTGGGGCCGTGAACTCACCTTAGGTTGCGTATTCCGTTTAAGAGTAAACCGTATGCGTGATATGAGTAAACCGTCTGTAAGGTATGATAACCCCAACTATTGGAGACCTATCATAAGATATGTGTCAAGTTAGACTAATAACCCATCGGGTTCATTAGTCCCTAAGTCCAGTCCATGACCATTATGTGTCCAAAAAGTATGTTTGACCGACAACCAGACTACGCAAGACAAGACTCGACATCCCATTGGTGACCCGACATTCCACGTGTTAGATAAATACAAGACAATCATGCCACATATGCAATTAAACATTTAATACGCGCAACAGTTCACCTAGTCTAGCATAATATCCGTTTAACGCATAAACAGGTCCGAATACGTGTTACTAAGTCATTGGGTGAATCCCGGGGTTCCTATCATGTTCCTAGGCGTCAAATCATGTTCCGGGATGTTAAAATATACATACAGCAGCATTACACGCGATTAGGAATCAAACTAGCAATTAGGAAAAGTCAACATGTGAGTAGGGCTGGTCAACAGGCGATTACAGGGTCTAATCGCCTGTATTATACACGAGTAGGCTTCCCTACTGGCGAGTACACCCCTAATCGCCTATACAGTCATGCGATTAGGGTGCTACTCGCCTGTAGTAGCTGTACAATGCAATTTCGCGCGTTTAACGCTCCAGATCAGATCCGAAACATGTAAAAACATCCAATAATCATCCTAACACATTAACAAACATATTTCAAGCAAAACCCCTAAATTTTCATCATTCTAACAGTCCCGAATGCGAGCGTTTTCCCAAAATGGCAACTTAGCATGTAAACATCACATCAACATGCAAGAACTTACCCTAAATAGCAAATATTCAGATTTAACCACATAATCACGTTATCCGATAGCATCCTACTGTTCTAGCATCATCCTAGAGCAAACCCTAACATCATTCAATCAACAACACACCTCATAACATCCTTAATCCTCTAAAATCCTTCAAATGGGTCAAAATACCAAATATCAACAATACATCACCAAAACCATCCAAACTCCTAGGACATCATCATACTAACTTATCTCAGCAATAAACATCAAAATACATAAGAACAACCATGATTCAATCCTAAAAATCCTATCTTTAAACACATATAGCACATATAACACATGCAAAGGTGTGGGTTTGTTTAAAAATGGTTTTAAATGGATTTTCAAAGATAAAAACATTTATAAGTCAGGTCTGGACGTTTAGGGAGCAAAACATAATCATTTAAAGGTTTGGGTTTGAAGAACACACCTTGTAATCAAGAGGTGATGATGGAATAAGCTTGGAAATGGTGATTTTGATGCAAAAACGGGTTCCAGAGGGTGTGTGGGTGTTGGGTTATGTTATGGGACGGCTAGGGTTGCACAAATGATGTTTTGGAGGTCAAGGGTGGTATTTATAGGCGTTTTTGGTCGTCCAGCACATTACACGCGAGTATGCAGATTTTATACGCGAGTAGGGTGCCTAATCGCATGACTATTCATGCGAGTAGCCCTACTCGCCTGTTGGCATCCTGCTACTCGCCCCTACAGCATGCGATTAGGCTATCCACCAAGCCTAATCGCCTATAGCCCCTAAGTTGGTGTGTTTTGCGCGTTAAACCCCGTTTTAACACATGTTAGCACATATTCACATACCGACAAGTCACATAATGATTGTAAACATATAATACATGATAAATGACACGTTCCCGCCCGATCACCAATTCCCGGGACCCGAGACTTGCGTATGTTAAAACCCTAATGATGTGCGACTCGACTCGACCATGTGTAACGTATGCGCGACTCGCTAAGGTAGACTTACTAGATTTTCAAAAGTTAGTTACCGAAAGTTGCCGGGTGTCACATATTTGCAATTTAAATTTATTTCAATTAAAACTTGGATTACCATGTGCTACTGTATACTCATTCTTACGTGACACCTCGATGTTTCCGCCATCGGTTGGGGTGTTACAACCACCAAACACTCTCAAATTCCTCTCGTTCCACAACATCCATATGGTAGTGTAGATAATGCCTCTAAGGATATCCTTCTCCTTCTTCGTATTTGGTTGCATGTCCGCTAAAGCTAGAAGGTCCTTGACATCAAAAACAATCGGAGGACTAATCTTACACCAAGACGACACTCGAGCCCATATCTCCGTGGACCATATACAACCGGTCATTAAGTGCATCAGCGTTTCTTGATCATCGCCGCACATAGGACAAGCCAAATCTTCTATCAACACTCCGCGTTTAAATAACTCCATTTTAGTAGGAAGACGATTAAGTGCGGCGCGCCATACCATAATCTTACACTTTAGGGGTGTCCAAGTCTTCCATTTTACACCGGTTTCAATCGGTTCTGTAATAGGGGCTGCTAAGACCTGTTTCGCTATCTGCACAGAGAACATACCACTCTTATCACATTTCCAGGTCCATTTGTCCGTGCCTATAAGCCATTTATACTCAAACAAATCTGTCAACAGCTGATACAATTCGCTGACTTCTGCAGCAGAATTTGGCTCCTGTTTCCAGCTCCAAAACATCTCATTCGCTGACCCGTTTGAAATCTGCACACGACTGTTTACTGCAGCCCATTTGTTACTCTCCAAACGAAATAACGTTGGATAACCTAGTTTAGTTATAAAATTAAATATGTTTACTAGCAAACAAATAATGAAAAAATAAGTTATTTATGTTTAGGAACCTTTGCTTTTGTAACTCGTGTGTGCTATGTAACTCGGATGCAGAATCAGTGAACCATTTATTCATCGGATGTATCTTTGCGGCGGAGATCTGGTCCAGAATTGAAGTGTGGTGCCGTTTATCTCCTATCTATGCTTTCCATGTTTCAGATCTTATGCAGTTAGAAGATACACAAGCCTCAACGAAGCAAAGTCGATACATCTTGAGAGGGATTATTATTACCACTATTTGGGCGATGTGGAATGGACAGAATGCTAGAATCTTCAAAGATAAAAGACGGCGAGTCATTGAAGTCGTAGAGAGTATAAAGAGCACTTCGTTTTTTTGGATTCGAAATCGATCTAGATTTAAAGACATAGATTGGAACGTTTGGTGTATGTGTCCTTTGATTTTGTTGTAGTCGTTTTTTTGCTCGGTGGTCCTTGCTTTGAGGACCGCTTGTGACGCGTGTGAATGAAATTTATCTTTAAAAAAAATCTAGCTACCTAATTCTTTAACCAATTTATTAGTTATAAAAAGTAGATTCTATAAATGCCTAACTGAAACAGACGAAGTTTATATTTATTTTTGGGATATTTGATTTTCTTTGAATATATTTTAAAAATACTTTTTTATATTCATATTGAGTATTTAACAATTATATAATTTAAATTTTAAAAAGGTATGAAATAAATATACACAACATTAATTTTTTTATACACGGTTTACAGACTACATAAGTTGTGAAATGTGTCAAAAGTCATGATATCTAAATACAGAAGATTAAAAATATCGCCCATTCGGATATCTATATCTATACTTCTATATAATGGGTGCTTAATGGCTAAGAAGGTAAATTTACATCTTTTTTAAGATGGCATATCAAGAGTGTTAGTATATAAATCTATAATTTTTGTCCAATTTCTTCCTTTTATGCCCTCTTGTACAACATTTAATGGTAATTGTATAAATGAGTAATGCAAGTCATACACCTTATTCAACCTTTGAAACCATGAGATTGATTTTTGAAGCCTCTTCGGTTCTGCTCCATTATACTCTTAAACGAAACCCCTGTAATCAATATCTTGGATATAATTGCAATTGAATAGGAAATTCAATTGAAAAGTGATAGAAATTGCTTATTCAAATGGTTGAAAATGAGTTAAAAGAGAAAGCAAGTGATAGAAATTGATTATTCAAATGGTTGAAAATGAGTTAGAAGAGAAAGCAAGTGAGTCATATGCTTACCGTTTTACAGGCTAATCACACTTTTCTAGGTACTTCATGTAACCTTCTCTCTAGTGATTATGTTATAGTGTTTAAAATTTTGTCTCGATAAATCATCATTCACTCATTCGAAATTATCTTTATTGGAGTTGTTTGTTGTAAGTCTCACTGTTATGATTTTAAATATGTACAATTTACTTGTATTTTAGTTCTAAATGAAAGCACAAAAACTTGGTGAATAGAGCGACAAATGAAGTAGCAGCAAAAAAATCATATTACTACTTTGATAGTTTCAATGAGTTATTACATAATTAATTATTGTACATCTACAAATTGGAAAATTGGGTACACCAGTTAGAGAATGAAATAGAAGTAATATATTGTTAGTGGAATTGCATTGTGGATGTTGAATTAAATGGTATGAAAACAAGCGCCACCCAAGTTTAAAGTGTCTCCAGCAACACGCAGTCATATTGTTTTGATAATTTTATCTTGGTGATTTCTTTTGTGATTTAACATGTTTTGTTTTTTTATGTAATTGCCTTTCTTCTTACATATCGGCTAATCAGTTTGTAGATTGTCTTTGTTTCTAATTCTTATGCCATGGTACGTACTCATGAATTGGTTTGTATGCTTTAAACTATGTCATATACTTGCTACCATCATTTATTTTTATTTTGTTCTAAGCATTGTGTCATGTGTTGGTTATTATTCAGATTTGAAAATGTGTTAAAAGGAGAAATAGACGAATGCCTACAAAATGCTCAAGAAATTGGTGCTTTAGTGGATCCAATATATACTTTGGCTTGATAGAAGTTAACATGTCAACTTAGTAACCTGAAACTTAACGACTACATAAATATTTATTTCAGAAGGGCTTATTCGAACCACAACATTGGGTACCAAGGTGTACTATTGCATTTGCATTTTTGTGTTTTGTAAATAATCACATTGTTGTATTGCAATTTGTATTTGGATCCCGTGGCAACGCGTGGGTAAACCAATCGGTGCTTGGAGTTTCGGTTTATTTTTGGCCCACTCCGGTTTATAGCCTGTACCTGTTTGGCCAAAAATGAAAACCGGTTCCAATCCTTCTTAAAAAACCCGAACCGGTTTAGAACCTAGATTGATTTGAGAAAGAAAGGGTTATCTTTAGGCTCCGTTAATGTATTTTGCATAAAACAAACATGAAACATAAATGATTAATGCATTCTTTCAATATCTTTCTATTAAAAAACAAATTAAAAGATGATTGCTTCGGTGGTTACCATGAAGAAATTCGCATTACAAAACGAAAAAAATAGAAAAGCAAAAAAAGGGAGATGAAGATTTGATTAGTCATCTAAGATGTGTGTATAATGTACAACACCAATAATGTGATTGACTAAACGCAAAAGCCAAACACAATACAACCCCACCGCAACACGCGGGTTCCTGCTAGTATAGTTGTAAATATGCTACAAGCTTCTTGTGGTCATTCAAAGTAAATGAGGAAACAACCTTTACCCGTACCACATCATTGAACGTGCATTTTCTTGGTTTTTTAACAAGTTAAAAAAAAAATAAAAAAAAAATAATAATAATAATATTTTTTGTCACGCGTAACACAACTACACCACTAATCTTACTTCAAGATCTACATATCTGTGTCCGCCATAGAACTGAAACACTCAACTATTTGTACGCGATTGTCATTATGTATATATCTTGATACAACTAGGCTATTCTTTTATAAATAATCCTGCGTTCTATATATGCTTGATTTATGTACTAAGGATATTAAGTATACTTTTAATATGTTTATAATTCCATATTTTAAAAAGATAATCACTTTCGAAATCCATAATTTAATAGTAGTTGTCGTCGTTGATATTACTTAATTAACTAGCGTATCTTTTTTTTTAATGATAAACGACTTTATATATAAATATAAAGCCCCACCAAGATGGTGACAGGAATACAACAGTCCGCAAAGAAAAACAAACAAGACGATTACAACATATCTACAATATCAAAACTAAGCCATTTCTCCTAAATCGGGTCACCCAAGTTCGACCGATTAGCCACCCAAAAAAAACGCATCCTCTTTCACAAGATCCATGGTCTTCACAGTCGGAATAAAAGTATTGTCAAACACTTTTAGGTTGCGAGCCATCCATATCCTCCAAATCGTAGTAGCAATGATAATCACATGAACCGTTTTCTTCCATAACTAGCGTATCTACATGGGTTAACAACCAAACTAAAGAGAACAACAAAAAAAAAAATCAATAACAAATCACACCTAACAATGTATTGGCATTTAACTAAGAACCCGAAATAGATATAAATGCATTACTTTTGTAACTCTTTTTTTTGAATAAAAACAAAAACAATAATAACATGTGTTTCAAGAAGACAATCTGTTGTGTAGTTTGGATGAGTTGGTGTAGGGGATGAAGAGAGGAACCAACGAGGATCCTTGACAATTCACACTAGAAAGATCCTATTCCTACCTAGTGGTGCAAGCAAGCATTCAACCCAAGTTTTTAGTACCAAAGATGTCAACATCTCATCCAGCAAGATTAACATATTTCATTTGACTACATCCTGCATTCACATTATATACATCGTCAAAGGGCATTTTTATACCATGTCAATGCCGAATGTTCACATGCTCATTTCTCCATATGTCTCTCTCTTTTATAAACACTGTTACACTTATATCTTTTGGTTAGCATATATACCAAATCTTTGAAGTTGTAATTTGTTATTTCAGTTATTTTTTAATCCATTCAATCATCAACAACAACAAAGATCTGTTCTATAATTCATGTACAAGCAAAAAAAATAAGTGAATATCATTACAAAAATCCACATCATTGTGTTTTACAAGGACACTTGGTATAACAACATATATAATCCATTCACATGACTACATATACAAAAGTTACAAAAAATACATATATATATTGACCATACAATCACCTGAAAACTGCGAAGAAAAACTGTTTACGCAGTTTTGCACACACAATTTTCCCGCCGGGCCATGGGCTACTTATGATACCCGTAACGCTAAATTAAATAAAAAATGAAACCATGCTACAAAAAAAAAAGAAGAATTTAGATTGTTCCTTAGGTTTTGACCTTGATAGCATATATCTGCTCCAAAACCTCCACCACTTCTTTCATGTCGGGCCGTTTTCGTGGTTCCTGTTCCAGGCAATGAAGAATGAGTTGAGCAAGTAGTAGTACGCCTTTACTTGAGTATTGGCCTTCTATCCTTGCATCCATTAGTGTTTTTACCTTCTTCCTGTTTGGGAGCAACGGTCTGGCCCAATCGACCAGGTTAGTCTGTGGGCCGGGCCTTTTTGTGTCAAGTGCCCGTAAACCCGTCATCATTTCAAGTAGCACAACCCCAAACCCATACACGTCACTCTTCACGTACAAATGTCCTGCACATTTTTGTATAACATTACCATCTATGCACTTGAAAAACATGCCTACATAGGGGGGTGACTCAATTCGATTAACATTTTATTGCGCGACTAAAGAATAATATGGCCCTAATGACATAATTATAGTAATAAATCATATTACTATAATTTATTAATAATTAGAAAAAACATAGAAAGTGTTTTAAAAGTTAACCCAAAAGGTTTTGACCCATTCTAAAATTTAATCCTTTTGACCTACTACCCAACAGCTCGTTTTGCAACATATACAAGATATGTTTGGTTATGTAGTTGGAATTCACTACCATGAGTGTGTGAATGGGCAGATAGTGAAAATTACACGCGTTTGCATATGGTAACCGGCATAACATAAAAATCTAACTCGTGATCAACTACAAGTCTTGATAATTTTCGTTCACAACATTCAGTTTAATGTGGAGATTAAATTCGATTTTAAACGACTTGTTTCTACTTGTCTTCATACAAGTGTGGATATTTGAAAAATTGCCCAACATTTCTAATAATAATCATCTGAAATCTATTAGTAACGTCATTTCAGTAGATAGACAAGGAAAATGTATAAAAGCAGTATTGTATGGCAATGCCTCAACAGATAACTAGAATTTGTTTCAGTGAATTACTTTTGTGTTCATTTTACTTGACAATTTGTATCATAGAAATAAAACGAAACCACCATTGTTGGACAAATCCCCAATAAAAATATTCATTTCCACTGTGCTTGATATTAATAGCTTTAAAAGACCCATTGGTATGTGAGAACGTTTATTGGTAATCGTGAGAACCCTTCAAAAGAAAGAAAAAATTCACAGGCCCTCATCAATACCCTACCAGCAGGACCAAGTAAAACACCGGCAGCTGGCCTTCAAGGGGTCTGCTAGAGGGCAATCAGGCACTTATCACTGTGCCACCCCATGGGATAAATTTGGGGAAACGTTCATGCATTGCAAGTAGATTTTTATTTATTTTTTTGTGATTTTTTCAAGAATGACGGTTGCTTCGGTTCAAAGTGTCTGGTACGACATGTTATATTTTGTTCAAAACAATATATAAGATAAATTTGACAAAGTCAAATTAATCAGGGGTTACTTTTCAGCTTCAAATTGACGCACGGATTAAATAAAAAAGAGTACATCATCAATGATATTAATATTTCAAAAAGAGAGGTCACCTGTAGCAATGTACTCGGGAGCAGCATAGCCGTGTGTCCCCATCACCCTTGTTGTTACATGTGACACTCCACCTGAAGGACCCAGTTTCGCCAACCCAAAATCTGAAATTTTTGCATTGTAGTTCTACAAATAGTCAAAACAATAGAGATAAATGATCATAAAAACCACAAGCATACAAATAATAATACACACACACATATATAGGGGAGGGTTCAATGTAGAACAACAAATGATGCAAGAACCAATCTGAAGTATAAATGATTCATTTATTATTAAAAGCTAAATAAAATAGGTATATATATAAAAAAAATATTAAATAATTTCTTTCTCTCTCTCTCATTAATTAATTTTCTTTTTAATCTCCTGTCTTCCTCATATCAAGTTTCATACAAATGTATTGATCAAAATGTTATAGTACATGATTTATGATATATGAATACAGAAAAATTTATATGCAGCACATATGCATATATCAATTGAGGTATAGTCACATAACTTTGATTTAATTTAATAGTGATGTTGGAATTATAGATAAATATACAAATAATGTTATAGATTGTTTCCCTTTTAATAGTCACATTTCTCCTTTGTCCCCATATGGGCAAAAGAGAAATATGGATATAGAAATTTGAACGAACTACCATGAGGCCCATCAAGCAATATAAAAGTAGAAAGGTAAAGGTTAAAATTATATAAATCTCTCACCCCATCAAGCAATATATTAGAGGCCTTAATATCTCTGTAAATTACGTTGTCATCTGAACTGTGTAAAAAAGCTAGTCCCCGAGCTGCGCCTATGGCTATTTTGAGCCGTAAATTCCAAGAAAGTGGTTGAACTGCAGAACCTCCTGCACAATGCACAGCCCAACAATCAATTAATTGTAAATTTTACAGTTTTGATTCATACATACATTTGTTGTGTTGTTATTACTTACGTCTAAAAAGATGGTTTTCTAAGCTTCCCTTCTGCATGAACTCATAAACAAGTAGAAGGTCTCTATCTTCCCTGCAGTACCCAATAAGCTTCACCAAGTTAGGATGAGAAAGCCGTCCCAAGAAGTTCACTTCAGACTGCAATTTTATTCCAACAAGCCGATCTCGTCAACCAAACTTACCTTTTTTAGTTTTATCTATGTTATAAACAAACACCGTAAACCAAATCAAGACGGCTTCGTTTTAAAAAAAACATGTAGGCCCCAAAAGCCGAGACAAGAGCCTCATGTAAGCAAGACTTTGCTCTATGCCTCTATGTACAACCAAATAAGATTTATGTACTACCTATGGCTATTTTGAGCCATAAGTTCCAAGAAAATATGAGCCTTCAAAATACCCTAGTTTCAGGGGCGGATCTATAGTAATAGCAGGGGGTGCGGACGTTGCAGCTCAACTTCGCGCACGTAGTGGAAAATTAGTGGAAAATTTGGTTTTTTTTTTACGAAATTTGAAAAACGTTGCTACTAAAATGAAAAACGTTACTACTGAAAAATGTTTCTAGATCCACCACTGCCTAGTTGTGACATATTTGGACAAATTTAAACGCCTCATGCCTCAAGGGCGTGCTTTTTAAAAACTAAAAAACACCGAAAACTCACAAACACCATCACAATTTCACAATTCAAAAACCTTTACTAAATCCATCCAACATGAAAAATAACCATATTTATCCATGTAAGCATTTTATGCGATTTCCAGTCAAAATGACCATTTTAGCATATAATATCTACATCCGACAAAACCATGTTTGCCTACCGGCTTTCTTGCTACCTAACTATGTACAACCCAAACAAGAGAATCATCCCAAAAGACTAGTCTGGTGAGTGATGTAACCAATTACCGATACGAAACAAGTCCCAACCAAACCTTGCAATCGTTTCAATCCAATCCGTAACAAACCATAATTTACAAATGACATGAAAGCCAACAAATAACAAACCTGCCACTCCTGAAAGCCTTGAACACTCTCATGATTCAACTTCTTAATAGCAACCATAAAGCCAGTCCCATTTTTGGAGGGCAATAGAGTCTTTTCATCAACCCAACCTTTGTAAACAGTCCCAAAGCCTCCGACACCCAAAACCATATCGGACTTAAAACTTCTAGTACACGCCTTCAAATCCGAGTACGTGTACACCTTCAAGTCCGCCGCCGGTAACACCTCTCCAGCCGGTGACTCCCCCTCAGAAAACCGGCTATAGCCGGTCGTATTACTACTCGTCCCTGATATCCCCACTCCATTACTTGTCCCAATTGACGTCCCTATTATTCATTCATTCATTAAAAACTTATAATCAAATAATATAATATAATATAATATGATTGATTAATATTTTATTAAAGATTAACCTGTGGTGGAAGAGGGTCTGGTGGTGGTGGTGGTGCTGCTGGGATTGACCGAGACCGTTGACTGGGTTTCTGCAGCAGAAGCAGAAGGAAAGCAATTACCCATTGGTTGATGATATTATTATTATTATTGTTTTTATGTTTCCATCAATGTTTTAGAGAGAGAGAGAGAGGTAAAAGGTGAATGATCTGGAAATTGGTTGGACTTTAGAAAGAAATGTCAATGAAGATGGGAGGGAAGGAAGGAGGGAGAGAGGTATGAAATGTGGTATTTTTTTTTTCTACGGAAACCAGGTGGGGGTTTCTTGGGGTGCGGCTTTCCCACCTCTCATCAAGGGTGTCAAACTTGTTAAGGTAAAAAAGTTGAAGCTAAGACTTATCACTATGTTCCCGAGTTTGCTAACGGAAAGAAAAGAAAAGAAGAAAAAGGAAATTTAGGAGAGAAAAGAAACAGATGGAAGGGAAATATATAACTTCATTTTGTGTATTCAAGTTCAAAGGAAAGGAAAAGAAAAGAAAATAAACATTTTATGTGTTTCCGAGTTGAAAGGAAGAGAAAAGAAATGTTTAATTTTAAAGTTATACCCTTATTGTATACTATAGTAAGTATGAGGGTAAAACAGTAAATGATATAACTTTTATTTATTTTTCTTTCCATTTCTTCCACTTCTTTCCATTTTGAGAGTAAAGTTTTATTGAAAGATTTTTCTTCTACTTCCTTCCCCTTCCTTCAGCTTCATTCCTTTAATGAAACTCTGAAACACACATATTTTTTACTTTCTCTGTTTCCTTTCACTTCTTTCCTTTAATGAAACTCGGGAGTACAGTGTATATGTTGTCGGTAGAGGTGAGCGATAACTTTATCCTCTAATATTAAGCCACATAAGCGCTGACATGGCAGGGTGATAAAGTTGCAACTCACTAGCCTTATCCTGTTGTGGGTAGAGGTAAGCAGCAGCTTTATCCAACTTTTTTTTTAATTATTATTTTTTAAACTTTGTTATTTTAAATTTATATAATATTTAAATTTGTAACACAAATTAAATTAAAAAAAACATAAAATATTTATTAATAAAAAAATTAAAAAGACGTAATTGATAAAAAAAAAACAAAAAAAAAAAACTAGTAAACTACTCCTCTTGGTCGTTGAGCTCTTGTTCGAATTCCTTCATGAGACGATCCTGTTCTCGTTGAAGTATCGCCCGACGAGGCATTGGTAGGTTGCTAAAGTCTTTCGTTAAAAAGTCAATGTTCCTCAATCAAACTTTATCGACTTTAGCTTTCGCCGTCATCTCCATTGTAGTCCGTATTTTGCTAATTTCCCCCCGAGAACTCGTTATCGGCTTCATTAGCAGTTTTTTTAGCTTTTGCCTTGTCTCTTCCAGCTGGTCGACCTAGGGGAGACGGAGGAAACCCTCATCAGAGTTTATGTCAATCCCCACGTGAACATCCGAGCTTGTGGAGGAGATATACCCACCCAATGAAGAGGTTTTGGTTCGCTTTGATGATGAGCCGTCTTCGTTCATGTCTTCAAGCGAAATTAGCTCTACCCGTTTGGAGCAATTACGAAATATTTTCCACAAGTAGTCTTCATCCCATGTTTTGTTGGTCTTGTACTTGCGTAACACCTCATCTTTCCACTCCTCGAAAATAAACTGATATACATCAAGATCGCTAGATCCACTTTGACGCACTCGATTAGTGTTCCTGTTATGAAGGTTAGTAAACAAGCCCACATATTTTCTAATCTCGGCCCACCAGCCATAAATCATATCCGGCGAACGCATTTCACTCCGCACTTGGGCGTATAAAATTTCTCGGATTCGTCTCCAAAAAAAACCTTCGCCCGTTGATAGTCGGCTACAATATGTATATATATATACATATATATATATATAGTTAAAAAAATTAGTTATACCGGCTTTTCGATCTTCCGATACTTCCACCCAAGCCCGACAAAGAGCTATTTTCTCCTCTTTCGTCCAAGGCGTCACTTGACGCTTTGGTCGTACATCTTGTTCGGGCGGCTCACCACCCCTAGCCGCCGGACCACCACCCCTACCACCACTTCTGCCACCTCGCTTTGGGGCTGGTGGTTGAGAATCCGAAATTACAAAATCCGGAGACGGTGGTGGCATTTAGCTAAGTTAACTTCGATTTCGTTATTCGTACCACCATACTCGTCTTCATCAAAGAACTCCATAGCGGGTTGGTAACATCCTTGCCATTGTGACGGATCCATTTTTGTAAAGATCGAAAGTTGCTTTGTGATATTTTAAGTGTTTGTAGGTTGAAGAGTGTATTTGTTTATTATGGGTAAATAAAAAAATGTTTTTTTATATATAAATAGCCAAACTAGCCGTTGGCTAACGGCTAGTTGGCTGCCAACGGTCATTTTTTTCTCGCTACCACACGCGAGTCTTCCCATTTGCCATCACTCGTGCCAGCTATCAAGTGTGGATGTTATGGATCAGGCTAGCCACGTGGATCAAGTTGTGGCTCGCAGCTCCTCGCTCGCGGGCCACAACACATAGTCTAAGGTTAACGCTTGATTCACGGGTTTACCTTGTGAGTAGTTTTTTTTTTAAATTCGAGTTCAGCTTATTTATTAATTAATTTGCATACATCTACTAGTGGAAGTTCCCGTGAGTTGCCGCGAGTGTTTATGTTTTTTATCACCCGTTTCGCGATTGGTTTCACGTACTTTGTTTATTAATTTAATTTTGTAATACAACTAATATATACATATATATATATATATAATTATAGGGGATGGTTCAAGGGCTGTAAACAAATCAGACGTTCGATAAACAGTTCATGAAATGTTTGGCGGGAAGTTCGTTTGTGTTCGTTCGTTTTAATAAATGAACAAACACAAACACGAAATTTGTTCGTTTAGTTAAACAAACAAACATGAACAGATGTCGCGTTCGTTCATTTATGTTCGTGAACGTTCGGTAACGTGTTCGTTTATGTTTGTTTGTGTTCGATAGTTCAAGTTTAATATGATAACTTTGTGTTTTTATGAGACATTATGTGATCAAGATTGTGTCAAGTATCTTGGGGTAATTAGATTAGTATATTTTTGGGTGGATAATGTTCGTGATGAAATTTTCAGAATTCAATATGTGTTAGTTTGTGCTCGGTTTTGTTCATTAATGCATGTTTGTGTTTGTCTACGTTCATTGATGTTTTTTTTTTGTATTCGCTTTTGTATGATACCTAAATTTAACAAATAAAGTCAATTAACAAGAACACGTTCATTTCCTTAACAAGCAAACACGAACAAGAAATCCCGTTCGTTAAGTGTTCATGAACAGTTCGTGAACATGTTATTTCCTTAACAAACAAACATGAACAAGGCCATGTTCGTGTTCGTTTGGTTCGTTCACAGCCCTATTCAATAGAGAACTCATTTTATGGGGAGTACTTGAGAACTCCTAACTAAATGCAAAAAAAATCATAACTCAAAATTTAAGTAAAAACTAGAAAACTAACTCGGAGCTTTTTTTTTTCCCACATCATCCCCGTTTAGGAAGAAAAATTAACATAAAAAACGCTACGGCACATGTGTAGTATAACCCAGAAACCTAAACCCCCCACCCCCAACTTACCCCCACCCAAAAACCTAATTCCACCCCACCCCCACCCTTACCAAAAAACTTAAATCGATTACCCAAAAACCTAAACCATCCATCCAACCCCACCCAAAAACCTAAACCCACCCCACCCACCGCCTATCAAAAAACCTAAGCCCCACCCACCACAACCAAAAACCTAACCCCCCCCCCCCCCCAACCTAAAAACCTAACCCCACCCCCCCCCCCCACCCAAAAACCTAAACCCACCATACTCACCCCCACCCCCCAAACCTAAACCTTACAAGCTAAACTTAAAAAAACTAACCCTAAAAGCTAAACTAAACCCTAAAGCTAACCAGACATTTACTACACATGTGCATTAGAAGTCGCATATTTTTTTTATTTTTTATTTTTTTCTGAACGGGGATGACGTGGGAAAGACAAGGTTCGAACCAGATTTTTGGTTTTTGACTTAAATTTTGAGTTATGATTTTTTTTTTTAATTTTTTTCTTAATTTAAGTAGGAGTTCTCGACATAACTATGAGTTCTAAATTGAACCTTCCCCTATAAATATATATTCACAAGGAAAAGTTGAGGATAAACAAAAGAGCTGACATAAAAGATAACAATATAATAAATAGTTTAGGACATTATGCATATGAAAAATCATTACAAAACCGCATAATTTGTTATAATAATTCAGTAGGATTAATAGAAAGTTCATTTGGTGGGTCACAATCGCATCTGGTCGGCTCCGGTGGGTTCCCTTAACCAAGCCACTGCCTATGAGTCGCCGGCTCATTCTTCACCAGGCACGCGGGTACAAATGATTTATGTACCTATTTGAGGTGAATCATAGCGCCATTATTTGTGAGCTTTGGTTGTTTACTTGTTCCTTCCATGGTTGACATGTAGTCTTTGAAATATGGTTTAGTTTTAGTAATATGGTTCTGGTCTAGGTGATATGGTGTTGTGTGGTTGTTTAATTTAGGTTGTCATTTTGTCATGGATGGAAATGAGTCTAAACACTTGTGAGATCGTTCATTCGAACGTGTTTGGATGTGTACACACAGTGTGCGTATTAATGTACATTACCTTGTCGGTTGCATATGATATTCGAGGTGGAGACCTTGGGGTTTATCACCATAGCGGGGACCAAACCTACAACCGTGGTGATGTTCTCTGGCTACACCAACATAAAGCAACTCCAACTCCCTTCCAACAAACAACTATTAGGTGGGTGATGAAGCAACCCACCTGATGTGGTGATATAATGGAGGTTTTAATAAACCAAAGGAGCATAGTTCCTACCTCCAAAAGTCGAAAAAAACCGAAAGAAGTAGGGAGGGATATTTAAATTGAAGAGTTTACAACTTCATTAAAGGGGAAGTCGTTAAAATAATTACATCTATGTGATCAGGTGAAAATAATATTAAAAATGACAGACGGTTAATCATGCATCCGTGGTGGCGTTGATAGCCAAAAGACAAGGGCGTACATGCACAAATCGGGTTTGTCCCGATTGCTAAGTGTTATGTGCATTATGTCCAAGGCTTGATACAAAACCACTATCGAGTCGGGGGTCTCACTGGAAGCAGCCTCTCTATTCCCACGCGATAGAGGTAAGGCTGTCTACATCTTACTCTCCTCAGACCCTACCTTAACTTTTGCTATTAGTGAGATTAATTGAGTATAATGATGATGATGATCACGACTAAGTTGCTTTGTACTCTATATCAAATTTTATTATCAAATAACTTAAATTAATTTGACATATAACACGTTCTTGTGTATAGATTTAGCAATTAGCAACTTAAAGACTCGTATATCTCACAACATGCTAAGCACAAAAGTATAACACTCTGTGAAGGGCAAAAACATACTTAGGTACCATAAGCTTTTTTTTCACTTAAATGATTTTAACCAATCCTGCACTTCTGACCTTTTTTGTCTGCGCCGCGCAGACGCATGCAGAGGTTTGAGGTCTGCAGATTGTTTGTTTTTTGGAAGACCTTCACTCAAAAAGGTCTTTCTGGCCTCTTCTTGGTGCAAACTTGTTCCAAGGTCTTCTAAGGTCTTCAAAGGTCTTCTCCTCTTCTCTTCTCCTTACCCACCACTACCTACCACCACCACCACCGTCCACCACCACCACCACCCACCACCGCCGCCCACCACCACCACCGTCCACCACGGTCCACCACAACCACGACGGTCCACCACCACCACCATCACCACCGTCCGCCACCACCACGGTCCACCAACATCACCACCACCCATCCCCACCACCACCGACCACCACCACCATCCACTACCACCGTCCACCACCACTACCACCCACCACCACCACCACCGTCTACTACCACCCTCCACCACCACGGTCCACCACCACCCACCACCGTCCACCACTAGCACCACGGTCCACCACCCACCGCCACCACGGTCCACCACTAGCACCACGGTCCACCACCACCGCCCACGACCACCATCCACACCACGGTCCACCACCACCACGGTCCAACACCACCACCATCCACCACCACCGTTTACCACCACCACCGTCCACCGTCCACCGTCCACCACGATTCACCACCAGACTACCGTAAAAATCAGTTTATTTAAATTTCAGTTTATTTCAGTAGCCTACAGACGTTAACAAACAAACAGTCTTTTTCATGCAGACTGCAAACCTTTGGTTCACCTCTTCTCCTGCAGATGTGGTTCGCAGACTGCAGATCTTTTCCTGTAGAAAAAACAAACAGCACCTAAATCACTTTTTTGGAGGCAACACTTAGCTGATTCACTTCATTTAAATCTTTATTTTTTTAGGTTTCCTTTTTTTAATTACCGTTTTAAAGAAATGACCGTTTGATTTAAAAGAACCGTTTGTAAAACTAAAAAAATAACCGTTCCATTAAAATTAAAAAAAAATACAAGAAACATCAATTAAAATAAACATACAAACACCTAAATTTACTCGTTGCCTTCAACCCAATAATGCTCCCATTCGTATTTCGCCGCGATTTCTTCTTTAGATTTCAAAACCAAGTCCAAAGATTTACCATTTGCATGACATTAAGATCACTTCATCCACTCCCTCGTAAGGCTCTTATATTCAAGCAAGTAAAAATATATTTTAGAAAAAAATATATAATTAAATAAAACCGTAAGTTAAATATATCATAATCGTTACCGCTTGTTGATGAAGCCCATTGAACGAATTCATTTGTAGGTTCATGGTGGTCCATTTAGAAGTAATTTGATCAACTGTTCGGGTGGATCCTCCCAACAGTTCTGCGTAATGTTTTTGGACCGCCTTCCAAAAACTTCCCTTGCTTCTTTGATTACTCTTCTCCCCGTTCTCTAACACATAGCACCAAGCTTTTGCCAAAGCAATCTCTTGTGTCGTATTCCACTTCACAGCTTTTGTTTGCTTCCCAAATCCCCCTCCCCCCCCCCCACCGCATCAACTTCTACAACTTGCTCCTCTACACAAATCATATCCTCCATTTCATTGCCTAATTCTTCATCTCCATGTACCAACTGTGTCTCTGGCATAGTTTCTTCCTCCTCATCGTCATCGTTACGTTGGTGGAGCTCGAACTCCTTTAGTTGGGAAGGTGTTAATTGAGGCGGCGTAAAAAATTGTGAATACAAAATGGGCTGGCTTTGGGGTTATTGGTAAAACGGTTGTGGTTGGGGTTGGGGTTGACTTTGTGGGAATTGTTGGAATTGTGGGTAAAACGGTTGTGATTGGGGTTGACTTTGTAGATAATTGATCACGAGCCTATAGGGTTCAACCGTACCCGAGCTCGAACCCAAACCCGTACCTCTACCTTGATTACTAGAACCCCCGACTTTAGATTTCGAGGTTCCCCTCCCACCCTTCGAAACACTATTTGATTTCCTTGGATCCATTTGTTTTGTTTGTGTTTTAAAGTTGTCAAGTTAAACAAGGTTTTGGTTGTGTTTTTTTATTTAAACTGTCTACTTATATACTTTGCAAAATAACGATCAAAAATGTTACCGTTTCATTTAAAATCAATTGAAACGGTCAAAAAAGGAATAAAATAATTAAATGAAATCGACCGTTGCATTTAATATACCACTTTACCAGCCGGTTAACTAGAACCCGAATTTGATTCACGGGACAACTACCAGCATGGGTGACTGCGGTGTTACCGTGTTGATAGTGGAGTACCCGTGACCAATCCTAATGATGCCCCATCCCCCTTAAAACAAGTTACCTATACTTATTGTTCAATGTTAATCACCTTCTAGGATTATATTTTCTCGCTTTCATCTACCTTTTCTAGAATTACAAATACAGAGCAATCAACTTTCCCTATACATAAATTTTAACATGACTTGTAAGTTGGAACTCTTAACAAATGAATTTACGATATGAACTGACTAAACATTCAACATAAATGAAAGTTTATTTTTTTCTATCTCGTGCTCTGCTTGAAATAATCTGCAAGATAAATTAGAAATAAATGAAACCAAAATATAGTATTGGTTTGGTTTTATTTAGGTTGCATGCAAATGCAAGAACCTAATTGAGAACCAGTAGGAAGCATGCGCGTTGCCGCGGGAGCGATAATATAAAATGTGATATTCTATATTTAGTTTTATCAATTCTCTCGTGTATCGTGTCAATGAATATTTATGTACCCTAACTGAGCCTTAAAAATATGCTAAAACTATGTGGAATGCATATACATGTATTTGTAACTATAAATACTCTAAATCATTATGTCCACCATTCAAATTATAAGTTTCTAATCAATTCAGAATCGAATTCCATGTTTAAATAAGTTTGAAATTAGGAGTGGAGGTTAGTGGTCGATTGAGGGTGCCCCGCCCCACTCTCATTTTCTTTGCTCAATAGTGTAAGTTTACGTGTCATTGGCCTACATTTTTATACGCAATATTGTGTCCAACCCCTTCCGTTTTAAGGGTCGCCCTTGATTGTCGTTGCGACAAGGATCCGGTGTGTGTGCAAAACACTTAGAACTATGTAGCAAACTAACCATGCTTCTAATCAAATTCTCACTTCTAAATAAGAATTAATTTCCCTATGTTTCAATACTTATTTTAAAAAAAAAAACATAACATAGATGAAAAACCCATTAAAATCTCAATTTAAGATTCATGTTATTAATCAATACAAAAAATGAGTTCAAAAATCATTAATCAAAGTTGTAGACTCTAATTATACAGCACACCTAAATGATTGTAACCTTTGATATAGTTATTTTAAAAAGTATAACATGCATGAATAACCAATTAAAAGCTCAATTTCTTGTCTAAGTTAAGACTAAAAGATTAATGTTACCAATCAAAACAAAATAGAAAATATGTTAATAAATCATTAATCAAATTTATTAGTTGTAGTTATACAACACAACTAAATGGGCGAATCAATCCTCATGATTGAAGATTTAAACATTTTTTATAGTCTTAACCAGACATAGCATAGATCAATAACCAACAAAAAAAAATTAACAGCAAAAAAAAAACATATCAATTCATGTGTTTGCTACAAATTTAGATTTTTTTTTTCTACAACAACAACAAAGCTTGCTTCCAACTGGAACTCCTCTTACTCGGTCCAGGCGAATTCTTTAGACCACTAACCTGAAAAATAGCACTGAATTTGTATTATAAAAAGCAAAGAAACACAACAAGAAAAATCAAGAACATATAATTATAAAAACAATAAAATAGAAATCCAACCTTAGCAGCATCAACAGATTGTCAATCGAAGAGAAGAACCAGCAAGATGTGAACATCTGGGTGTGATGGGTATGGAAGAACTTATAGTTTCAAGAAGCTGGAGTTATGGAACTCGAAGAGAAGATTTCGAATTTTCGAATTAAATTTTTGGTTAAAGTGAATTTGTTCTTTATAACAATGTTATGCGAATGATGATTGGAATGTGAACTAATCACCTTTTGTATAGTTAATATTGTATTCATTATGATGAACCACCAAGGAAGATGAAGGTTAGTATGAATTGAATCGACTAAGATGACCTTAAAGTGTCTTAAAAGTTTGATGAATGTCCAACTTTAATCCCTCTAAACTGGCTTTAAGTTTATTGTAAATTATGCTTAAATATTTGTATACAATACAAAATTACAATGGTGTACATCTTTGGGCATAATATTTATCAAACTCTTTGAAAGGCACTCAAATTCTATTTACAATGTATACAACTTCCTAATAATCGAATATGCTATATTGGACACTATATAAAGGTAAAACTTGGACCAAAAACAAATTGTATGCAAGGCAACCAAATCCTGAATCGGCCTGTTTCAACCAAACAAACTGTATCAAAGCAGCAGTGAAATAAAACGACGGGAAGATATTACCGATCCAACCTCGATCTTCAAGAACATTTTTAGTTTAGCGTTGTGATTCTTACTGGAAACTTCCCTCAATTACCCAACCTGTAGTTCCAATAACAGTTTTGAGTTCAGCTTGTTAATAAAACCAATAGAAACATGATAAATATTGATCTCAACTCTATAGATAAAACACATTAACATTTATAAAAGATATTAGCAATTAAAGAAAAAAAATTCCGATTGGGTTTCCTACAAAGCTGTTGAAGGTTGATTAGGACGATGTGTGTGGTTCTGCCTCTTTGGCCATACAAGTGTTGAAATTGAATAAGCACACCAATTCTTTAGCAACCTCATCCTATACACCATAAATATTTGATGAATATAAGTAAGTGTATGTTTCCAATAACTAAAGGTATATTATTAACAATGTAAAAGGACAAAAATTACAAATCGACAATAAAACAAATCGAGCAATGAAAAATACCTCGAATTGGTTAAATGGTGTTTCTTTCTATATGCAAAATCTATGAACTTTGTCATGGTTTGCATCATGAGTAACCTAGACATGTCAAGTAATGATATTAGTAAGATGAGTTTCTTGAAAAGTAAAACAAGTGTAGAAAACAAGAAAGCAATGACTATAAATGAGTATTCAAGAGTAAGGACATGAGTTTTATTGGGTGTTATGAATGTAGGTTACATCTTGAGAGACATATAAAGTGTGTATTACACACATATACAATGTGCATAATATGTTATACATGAGGGGAAAAAAGGGTAGAAAATAACAAAAATATAGAGATTTGTAAAGAGGCTTTTCATATACCATCTTAAAATTAAGAGGAAATTACTTTCATGAACATGCTTCCTCCTTAATTAGGTAATCTAGATTATGTCCTGCACATTAAAATGATTTCAACTCTTTAAATAGCTAAAATGGAGTTGATATCTTCATGACTCGAAAACTCTCTTACTAAGTTACTATTATTTTGAAACAAATATTTCATCATATGATCAACCAAAAGCCAGTGGGTAAACACCACATGAAAAGAAATTGTTAATTTCACATGGAAATAAAATCAAAAGAGAATAGTCTTTAAAGTAGCATTGTCTTCGGTAGGGGTGAGCATAATACCAAAAAAACCAAACAAAAACTGAAAAACCCGATTTAACCGAACCGAACCGCTCAAAAACCGGAAAAACCAAACAAAAAAAAAACGAATCGAAATTAGTGGTTCGGTTTCGGTTTTGCATTTTATAAAAACCGAAAAAAACCGAACCGAATAACCTAAAACATCATTTTTTTAATATATCTTATACACTGATTTATCAATTATTAGTTTTATTCTTGAAAATAATTAATTTTCAAAGTATTACAAAAGAAATGTGTTAATAAAAACTTTGGAAAAACATGGAAACGTTTAGAATGTTTGGTCTATGTAAACAATATTAATTTAAAACGTTAAATATATTAACATAAATATAAACATCTAAAAAAGATTCTTAAATCTTGGATTGTAAATGCTATTTTTAAATTTTATGAAATTATGTTCCAAAACCGAAAAGACCGAAAAACCAAACCGAACCGTTACTAAAACCGAAAAAACCAAAACCGAACGGTTTTCAAAAACCAAAAACCGAACACTTCGGTTACAGTTATGATTTTACCAAAAAACCAAACCGTACTGGACCGTGCACACCCCTAGTCTTCGGATTCTCTAAGTAGCCTTTGAATGCTTTTAGCTATTCTGGACCATTGTTAGCATCTTGTCTACAATTTTTAACCAAATTCTCAACGGGACGAAACGAATTTCATTAAAAAAAAATAGACTATTACATAAACAATAAGTTAACATTTTCACCAATTACCCAACTCAATCACTTAACGACATTGACTTCAAGTCTCACTGACACATACCATCAATAACATGGTGATTGTAACTCAATGTGACGTACTTGTATGATGCAAACTTAACTCTCCAGCCGCTGAACCAGGAATAACCCTATTCTTAGCTCCACATAATTTATTTAGGTTGATAATTAGATTTTATTTAAAGTTGATGTTGTAGTCATGATTGCTTTGTACAGGTATTCACTGTGTTTGTGTTTAAGTAATTCATTAATCATGTATAGGCAATTCATTAATCATGTTAAGATAGTATATATGTTTTTGAACCTACTATTACATATAAGAACCAGCTAACTACATGTATTTTCACATATGTAGTCAGTTTTGTAAGAATTTAATTCTTTGTATTTTGAGTGGTGTTGCTAGGAATATTGATTACAAAGGTTGTTAAGCCGGTTAGATGTAGCCTGTGATTTTTAGACACTAGGTAAATCTCTAGCTAATAAGTGATAATTAATCACCCCACCATGCACGCCTTCTTAGATTATTTTTAATGTATGTACTTTGAATCGAGTGACATATGATGATTATTGAAATAGATACTTAAATTATGTGTAAGTAGAGAAAATAGTCGAGAGACATGAAGATATGAAGTCACGATCTTACAATTTTTTTAGTCGATAACAGTTATATCATTTTTATTTATCTTCAAAATTGATTTTCACTGCTTACCTATTTATTTTTTTATTCGGTGTCACCCAATTTGATCGGTGTATATCCATAATAAAGATCGAACAGACATGTCATTCTTTCACATATGCTCACTTTACATATCAGAATCTCTAATCATCATCATCATCATGACATATCATTTGATACCAATTTGATTGTATTTTTTTCCAGGTTCACATCGTAGCTTTAGAGTGTCTTGAGGAAGGGGCAAGTTGTACAGAGACTATAGTCTAGAAAGAGGTGCACACGTAGAATTAGAAGTAGGTTTTATGACTTATCGAGTGTTGATTCTTTACAAATTTTATTTTTTTTTTTTTGTTTTTGAAAACGGCCTATTCCTTTTACGGAATACACATTTTGTCACTTCATATTAGATTTGTCTATTACAAGAAACTCTCATGGAATAAACTAGTTTATTTATAAAACCATTTACAGTTTTCATCATCATTATTTTTTATTGCTTTGCAGCCGTAAATAATAAAATGGATAATAGTGACTTAGGAGAGAGGTGAAAACTTAGAAAAAATTATATTCGATAGGTGAGAATGTAACTTGTCATTTTGTTTCACTATTTTATATTTTTATGTAATAAGTCGTTTCACTAATAAAGATTATATACAAATATATGTACTTTTTTGATACTCAACCCTTATAATACATGGGTTTATAAAGCTACTTGTGTGTATAGTGAAGGGTTTTTGTATAAATGATTCTTATCCCACAAATAGCTCTTAACGTGAGAAGTAAATAAGTTTTTTTTTTTTTTTTGAATTGTTTTTTTCATATCGTTAAACATGAATTTTATTACTAAAATCTAAAAAAAATAGTGTGGAGTAATTACATAATCACTCTTGTAGAGTAATTACGTAATTATTCTAGTGTAACCTACTGTAAAGACTCTAATGACGTATTTACGTTAGAAAATTTTAATTTTTTTTATATTATTCATTTAGAAAACATGTTTGAGCAGATGAAAAAAATTCAAAAATAAAAAATCCCTCTTCAGTTCTCGTGTTTAGTATCTTAAGCCAATTTATATTTCATCTTGACTCTCTATATATGTTCTATTTCTACGTCTAATAAATAAAAAATAATAAGATGCGTGTCAACTTTGTAACTCACCTAATATTTGTTCTCTCACTTTTTTTCTTCTATTTGATATTAGATGTATACTTTTCATGTACTATAAATTTTGAGAAATACATAAGTACTCTTAAAAAGCAAATATTAAACATTTGTAATACACATCTCTAAACTAGTAGAACAGGAAACCAGTAATTAGCAAACGACTTTCTGATGGATATGAAATGACACGGTTTTGCATTCGTTTATAAGACTGTGACTATCAATACTCATTTAATTTTCACACAATTACATTAGGACGTTGAGTTTGTTTCAAAAGATGTTTTTGGATTGTCAAAGAACGATCAAGCTCCTCAAGCAATCAACCTCCTCAAGCAATCAATTTCCTCGACCGCGTGAAGAAAGTTGTGCAAAGTAACTCTCCGTCTGCTAAGGGCCAATGTTGTATTTTTTATAGAATAGGCTTTGCAATTCAAAAACGGGCAGCGGCACAACTTGTAACCCGTTTACGTACAGATCACTTGTATTTGGATGTTCAAATTATGTACAAATTAATTTGTTATTAATAAAAAAATAAAATAAAAAGAACGATCGAAATTTCTGAAGCTATTCAGGCGGCCAACGTGTAATGGATTAGTCAACGTAAGTTTTAAATATTAGTATTATCTATATATATTAATTGAAGGACACTAACAACAAATAATATTTTAATATTTACTTTATAACTAGGTATTAGTTGCTTGCGCTTCGTTGCGGGTGCGATTGTTATGCGAAACGCGGCAGGAGCTCCTGTTGCGTTGAGTGTTTGGCGGACGTTAAAGATCGCGCGTCGCTGTGGGAGCTCCTGTTACGTGGAGGGTTTCGTGGACATCAAAGATAATATTAAGTGACTGTTATTCTTGTGTGAGCTTCAAAAAAATACTCACTGCTAAAACCTAAAAGTTTGGTGGTCAAAGTTTGAAATCCTAAAAGCTAAAATTTTGGCCAAAGTGCAATGCAAGTTTAAAAAAGTTGAGTGGTCAAAGTTTGAAATCCTAAAAGCTAAAAGTTTGGTGGTCAAAGTTTGAAATCCCAAAAGCTAAAAGTTTAGTGGTCAAATTCGAAGAAAATAAAGTTAAGCTAAAAGTTAGTGGCCAAAGTTTTAAATCCTAAAAGCTAAAAGTTTATTCGTCTAAGTTTGGTAGTCAAATTAAAAGAAAATAAAGTTAACCTAGAAGTTAGTGGCAGAAATAAAGTTAACGTAAAAGTTAGTGACCTATATATATATATATATATTAGGTGGTCAAATTAGAAGAAAATAAAGTTAACCTAAAAGTTAGTGGCCAAAGTTTTAAATCCTAAAAGTTAAAAGTTTGTTGGTCTAAGTTTGGTGGTCAAATTAGAAGAAAATAAAGTTAAACTAAAAGTTAGTGACAGAAATAAAGTTAACGTAAAAGTTAGTAGTCAATATATATATATATATATATATATATATATATATATATTAAACAAAGACACTATTGAGGTGTCTTTGTATTAATATATATAGATAATTTATTGTTATATTATAACTGCACTTTGGTTACCAACTTTCTTACTAACTTATTTGACCACCAAACTTTGACCACCAATGTTTTAGCTTCTAGGATTTCAAACTTTAACCACCAAACTTTTAACTTTTAGGATTTTAAACTTTGACCACCCAACTTTTTTAAAGTTGCATTACAGCCACATTCACCGCAATATCTTTTAGCTAAGCATTGACACATTTTTTTTTTAACTTTGACCACCAAACTTTTAGCTTTTAGCCGCGAGTATTTTTTTAATCCCACGCGAGAATAACAATCACTTAATATTATCTTTTATGTCCACGAAACCCTCCACGCAACAGAAGCTCCCACATCGACGCGCGATGTTTAACGTCCACCAAATCCTCAACGCGCGATCGTTAACGTAATTTGTGCACTTCGGTGTCGTTACCGGCAACAAATTTTGCCGCTTTTCGGGACTAATACTTTCAATACCAGTATAGTGATCTAGATGATTCAATTGTTCTATCGAGTTGATGTATCGTGAGGTCGTCCACATATTATGTTTCTATTGGTCCGCGTAATATGACACCTTTTAGCTAAGCATTGACACATTTTTTCTAACTTTGACTTCAAATAAAGCGTACTACTAAACATGTATGCACAACAGCCGCGCCCGCGACGAAGCGCGGGCTAACGCGCTCCACGGCAACGCGCGGGCTAACGCGCCCTGCGGCAACGCGCGGGTAACTACCACTAGTTGATTTTTATGTTTCACAGTCGTTTCCAACACCATCCAATCACCCTTGTGGTGGGCTGTGAAGTGGCATGGAAATGATGGGTAGAGCCTACCTTTTTTAAGGTGTTAGGTTTGATTTTTGATTTAATCAGGTTTTACTGATTTTTCACTGTCGTGCCTTCGGACAGATGGGGTTAGGTTTTCCCCAGAACTGGTAGTATGGTGGGTTCTGGCTACCTAGCACTATCTTTGGGCGGACACCTAAGCGTGTCTTCACCCAAGTACGTATGAGATGCTTTTGTAACTAATGATGGATGTCCCAGGTAGCCGGGACTATCATTTGTTAGCCGTTAAAAAACCTCCTATAAAGTCTCATATAATTTAAAATAGTTAACAAGGATGTTTTACCGTTATGCATGAATCGTACAAAAAAATATTATTCACGTCTAAACTAAAAAAATATATAACAAGATGTAAAGTTCTTCCACCTTAAAAATATATTCCAATTCTTAGAAATAGTTATAAAAAAGCATTCAGTTTTATAAATAATAAAAAAGTAAACGTTAAAAACTTTCTAATTATTACATAACAATAACAATTAGTACTAGGTATAAATTTAATATCTTATTAATAATGTGAAAGTATATAATAGAAAGAGTGTTAACATAGGATTATAAGAAGCCATCAAATCATGCCACCTGTAAACTATGATTAACGGAAATAAACTCAATTACTGTCAACTTCAGGGGCGAATCAGACATTTTGTGTATAACTGAATTACTACAATCACGTTCTATATACGGTTACGATTTCATAATCTCTTTTTTTACGTGAATTATTTCAAATTCCATATTGAGTTATACAACTTAAATCAAACACATTATGACATCATAATCTCATTCAATTGAAGTATTAACAGGATGTTTGGTATGTTTGGTTGATTATTAGCAATTGTTTTTAAATCAGTTTTCAGTAGTTAGCATTTATGTAATTGTTGATTATGTTATTCAGATTTAAACTTATCCGTTGATAATCCGAGCGTTTCTGTTGAAAACTCGATTCCAGATCTCGATAATGTTGTATTTCATGGTATCTTCATGATGCTCTGTTTTTTGTTTCAGTTTTTCAATTAGTTTTTTACGTTTGATTTCAATAACAATTTGGTGTGCATTATCAGACCTGATTACAAGTGAGACAAACGAGCAAGCTGATATTGAAAGTTTGAATTTCATCAATGAACACAGAAGGCTCGAAGGTATTTGAACTATGTATTTGATAAATTGATGCATTTAAAATTTTCAAGTGCGTTTATAAGTTTTTCAGATTTATATATAGATTATTCATGAGTGCGTTTAAACCAACATGTGTGCGTTTATTTATTTTAAATGTCGAATATTAAACATGCGTTTATAAATCATAGTGTGCGTTTATTGTAGGTGTCTCCTTAAATGATCCTGTAGTAAAGCAACTTGTTAACTCATTCATCCCGGACGTTCCAGAATCAGTCAAACCTGTAGTAGACATGGTTTTTCCTAGTATTGATCATGCATATGAGTTTTATAAAAAAATATGTAAAGGCTGCTGGATTTTCTGCTCGAAAGGGTTGTCAATATGTGCACAATGGTGTTCTACGTATCAAATACTTTATTTGCTATAAGGAGGGTTATAAGCCAGTTAAAGTAATCCCAGATAATTCCAAGGAATATGTTAGGACAAGGAATAGATCTTCTATCAGGACTGGATGTAAGGCACATGTAAAACTAAGTTTCAAAGATGGCAAGACATTCAAGATTTATAACTTTGTAGAAGGTCATAATCATGCTTTTGTATCTGCAGATGACATTCATTTCCTAGCAGCTAATAGAAAGCTGACACACACTCAAGAAGAGATGATATGTCAGCTGTCTTCTTTAAACATGGGTCCTGTTAAATCTTTTAATATCATGAAGACCAAGTACGGAGGATTTGAGAAAGTTAGTGCAACGGCTACCGATTGCAAGAATTTTAAAGGAGGATAAACACCTTTATTGGTGAATATGATGCTGATATGATAATGTCTAGGCTTAGGGATAAGAAGAAGTTCTTGCCAAAATTTTCTTTCGAGTTTTCTGTTGATGATAAGAATGCACTCACTGGTTTATTTTGGGCTGATGCGTTATGCAAAAGAAACTACATGGAATTTGGAGATGTGATTTCCTTTGATGCAACATTTAACACAAGTAAGTATGTTTTTAAATTTTAAGGTTTCATATCCAACTATTATATGTTAATAGTTTATTAAAAACTCTTCTAATGTGTTGTAGGTACAAGATGGTTTTTGTACCATTTACTGGAATTGATAATCACTGTCGAAATGTGACCCTTGGAGCAGGCTTGTTGTCATTCGAGACAACTGAATCTTACACTTGGTTGTTACAATCATTTTCCAAATCTTTTGGTAAGCATCCAAAAGTAGTTGTAACCGATCAAGACCCCACAATGAAAAATGTTATCCAGTTGGTGTTTCAAAATAGCAGGCATAGATTGTGCATGTGGCACATCATGAAGAATGTTTCTGACAAGGTCATTATAAATTTTGCATAAATTTAAAGTTGTGCGATTGTTTATATACTTGGTGCATTTTATTAATAACATAAAAGTATAGGATTAATGAGCGCGTTTAATGTATTTTAACGTCCGTTTGTTTTAATACAATGCATGCGTTTAAAGTTAACATATGTGCGTTTATTTTCATTTGTTTTGTTTTTAGGTGGGTAGTGCATTATGCCGTGATGATGAGTTTAAAAGGCGAATTGGTGCAATAGTATGGACAGACTCAATCAGCCCAGAAACGTTTGATTTTGAATGGGGTGTAGTTATGGTTTATTTTAAACTTACAGAGAACAATTAGTTGACCGACATGTTTAACATGAGGTCAATGTGGATCCGTGCTTTTTACCGGGATGAACATATGTCAGGCCTAATGAGGACAACATCAAGATCTGAGAGTGAAAATCACTTCTTTTTCCAGGTTGCAAATTAGCAGTTGACACTTTTTGAATTTTTCAACCATTCTGAAAATTTACCTGAAGCTCAGAGATTCAACCATAGGAAGAATGACCATGATTCAAAGCATATTGTTCTTGATTTTTGGACTAGAAATTCTATTGAGGAGGAGGCATCCAAAATATTTATAAGGACTATTTTTTTTTTTTTTTATTCAAGAAGAGATTTATGCCACATATGAAGGATTAATAGGTGTTCATATTCAAAGAGCTGAAGAAGGTTTTTTAAAGATTTTTATTGAAGATCCACAAGTACATGGTCAAGGTTTTATTGAGGTATTGAGTGCATCTTTAATATATAGAATGTGCGTTTTTAATGAATAGCCATGTTTTAAACATAGTATGTGTTTTTAATATTTATAGGTGCTTTTCAAAAGGGAAGTGCATGATGATGTTGAAGATGTTACTTCATTATGTCCTTGTAGGAGGGTTGAGCAGTATGGGTTGCTGTGTAGGCATACATTTTTTATTCTAAGGATGTTAAGAGTTAACAGATTTCTAAAAAAAGTATATCCTTAAGAGGTGGACCCAAGATGTTCTTCCAAATGAAATAAAATATTAATTTGAAACTAGAGAATTTGGTGATGATAAGAGTGAACAAGCTAGAGATATTGCTAAGGAGAATGTGTTGGCTGGTGAATATCTTGCAAACACTTTAATTACTGATTTATCTAAGTTAACTTTGTTTAGGGATCAAATGAAAGACATGATGAACAAGGTTGATGAGAGCAGGTTTAAGAGACCTAGTCAGAAGAAGTATGACAGATATGCTTCTCTTCTTGGTTATGATAAACCATCCGATTCTAAACCTACTATTCGACTAGCTAATGGGATAAAGAACAAATGTCATGGTAAACAGAAACGTATCAAGTCCAGCAAAGAAAAAACAGTTAGTCGGATGGGTAAAAGGAAGAGAACGTGCAAGATATGCGGAGAGAAAGACCACGATCGACGTAAACATCAAAGAGGTGTTGGTTCAACTCAGCCAGAAGTTGAGCAAGAGGATCAAAATGTTGAAGATGAATTTGAAGATAATGAAGATGTAGAAGTAGAAGAGCTTGATGATTAGGAATACGTGTAGATACAATTTTACTATTCATGCGTTTTAAATTTCTAACATGCATTTTACGTTTATTTGTTACTCAGTAATTTTTATGTTTTAATACGCATGTCTTAGTTCAACCAAAGTGTGTATAAATAACAAACATAAGTGTGTTTAATATAGATAAAAGGTGTGTTTATAGCATTCATAAAATTACATCATCTTCCATCACCACAACCACCACAACCACCACCACCACCCATCATCCACCATCACAACCCCCACCAAAAAACAACCATTCAAAACCACAAACAACCACATGAAATCAACCACAAAAAACCACTACCATAATAATAAAAAAAAATATTTACAAACTGAAACCACCACCACAAAAAAAAAAAAAAAAAAAACCCAACACATCCATCAGTTCCCACCCAAAATCTTGTCCCTTGCCTTCTGTTTCCCTGCATATTCCTCATATGCATGTCTCTATGTTACTTAGTGTCTGACAAATGAGATTATCAAAAGAGGCTTGAGTTTGGAGTTGCTCTATTAATGAATCCCTAAATGGAGATTTTTCCTCATTGGGTAGCTTCTCATGGGGATCCATGTTCTTCATAGACTCCCTGAGGACCTCAATCTATACACCTAAAACCACACAGGAAGAGTTGATGTCATCTCTGACCTCAGATATGGAATCCACCATAATGAGAGTTTTTACTTGAATATTGTTGATTGCTACCTGGTAGTTATTTGCCATTTTTAGTGTTTTTGAGTGGGTATGTGAGACTTTTACATTGATAGTGTATATTTATAGACAAAACAAGTTAATTACATATGATATGTGGTAGTTGAATATTGAATTTTATGACTTAACTATATTCATTAACAATCAAATTATATACGTAGTCATTAGTGAAATAAAATGTTAAAATATTATGTGTATAGATATCTTGATTTTTTTTACCATTAATACATGAGACAACTTGGTTGTTGATGTTAATTAATTTGTGATTTTTCATCATTACATGTACTAAAACAATAAAAAGCTAAACACTGTTAATTTGCAAGCCATGTGCGTTTGAATTCTACATCAAGTGCGTCTAAAAAATTACAATGTGTGTTTCAAATAATGAATGTGCATTTATTTTCACACCCAAATAACTTTAAACGCATGCTACATATAGAACACATATTAACGTGCGTTTTGCACACTTTGTTATCACCGTCTTCTTCCTTTTCTTCTGCAACTTCTGTTAAACTAATTATTTTAGGTTTAATCCCTCTTCTTGAATTACAATCGAAAGTATTTAACAACTATAACGATCGTTTATTCATTACACCGTCTTCTTTATCGTTTCAATATAATCCTCTGTTTTCTGATTTTTAAAATGAATCACTTTTCTTACGTTTTCGTTCACTGTAATCGAGTTTTACTTGTGTATTTGATTGTCTAATCTTACGGAATGTTTAATCGATCTGAAATCGTTTGAATTGAAGTTTCGATTTGAGCCTCTGTTTAACTAAAAAAACTAAGTGTTTTTTTCCTAATTTACCCCTGGTTTGTTTAAGCCGACCTTAATTAACTTTGTTAATTACAATCATGCCACCACCTAAATCTAATGGTTGTGGATCCTTCCTACACTTTCTATGTTAATAATCATTTGTACGTTAACTCTCCCCATTAATAATTGTTTTATTGTTTAGTTGATTCAATAAAAGCTTATTGCATCCATTGTGGGCATTATATAGGGCGCTAAAAAGCCTTATAGTGTCGGGAATACCGTCTCCCTAGACGCTATGGGCAAAAAAATTCCACCGTGATATATATAACGTTGTGCCCATTGTTGATTTAAAAAAGGACCGTTGTATATATATCTCCGCATAAACAACAAGTAATACTTACTCAAAGGAGGTGCGTGGGGTGATAGACTCGTGGTTGTTGCAGGGTGTAATCCTTTCCTCACCACTCTTGGCTAGATCCAAACCTGGAAATAATAGAACCGGTGGGCCGTGTGAAAGGAGGCGACTACCTAGAAGTCACAATGACTCGTAATAGCAGACACAAAAATGGTGTTGGCCCAGTAGGTTGTGATAGTGAATGATCGATCTTATACAAAGGAGGGGTGAGCTTCTTTATATAGGACATACACGGGCCGGACATCATTAACCCATAACCACGACGATGGGCTTGACTCCTTTCGGTCCAATCGGTTAGTATTGGACCATGTGATTATAATCTGACTAGACGTAATTAATGCATGAGAGAGAGAGAGAGAGAGAGAGAGAGAGAGAGAGAGAGAGAGAGAGAGAGAGAGAGAGAGAGAGAGAGAAAAGGTGTACCGCCCTGCCATTGGTCCACGTGGCGTGACTGGCGTGACTATATTGGCCACAGGCGGATCTTCTCTGACTGCGTCAGTTTGCTCCTTATGGAATGTCGTCTGATGTGACATTTGATATAAAGGTAAACAGTGCAGCAAATGGGGATAAGGGGGTTGCACCTTCATTGCTGGTGTTCAGACTTGGTGGGTCAACGCTGACACGCGTTGGCTTGTGATTGGTCTGTGATAAACCATCGCAGTGTTGTGCGATGGATCTTGCGCAAACTAATTGGACTCCACGTTTATCTCTACAGACACCTTGGACTTCGCGGATGTGACACCTGTCGAAATCACAGGTCATGACTGTAACATTTGGCATTAAATTCTATGTACGTTACGACTATTATTGAATAAAACGTCGAATTTTATCATTATCGTCCCTTTTAAAAATATTTCGTGACGCATTTGGACCCCTAGTACCATACTATAAACATATATTAGTGTTAAAGTGGTGTTATAATTATAAAAAATTATTGCCTGGGCCGGGGTTCGAACCCGTGCCCAGGCCGGTCCATCACACACACATAACCTAAAACCAGCTGGTCTACTACTGTCTTGGTATTAAACTTTTGATGTCTAAATATTTATAACAAGTTTAATAGTGCAGTTGACTTATGAGAAGTCAACTGCGACGATCATCCTTCAAATTCAAACCTCATACCGCGTTTTTGAATCCTAATATGGTAAACTACGTAATTGGTTGACTAACACGCGTGTAATACATGCTTAATCACCATCAATTCTTGCCTAAATCTGAGCAATTACGCGTCATTGTCTTTAAACGGGTCAAACTTACTAATTCGAATCACACGAGCCCCTCACTATAAATTAGACCCTCATTCACAAGCTAATATCGCCGAACACTCTCTCCCTACCCTCAATTTCTTCTGTAAAACTCGTCTTGATCCTCTTTGGGTTCGCGTTTGACTTGAAGTTTGACCGAGCCTCTTAGTCACGATTTCAGTTTGTAAGTGGAATTTTTTTGATGGGTTTTGTTCATCGGCCATAGAGCAGCAATAACCCCGGGTTATTGCTTGCTCATTTTGGTTATTAGAAAATCTAGGGTTCGTGGGTTACGAATTGAGGATAATCAATTCTGCAGACCTTAGTATATAGTTAATGCAGAACCAAGTTCATCACCAACTGATCAACAGATCAGTTGGTGTGACTCTTTTCCTTAAAACACAAACCGGCTTGATGGCCCGGGTTCGAGTCCCTTATCACGCGTCCCTTTTCATTTTCTTTAAAATGATTATAAATCTGTTTCAAGTATAACTATATAATTATTTCAAACCAAGATAAATCGTTCTCAAGGTCTAGACCAGATGGTCTAGGCTTGTGATATAAGACACACGAACCGGCCCAGACCCGGGTTCGATTCCTAACATGTGCAAAACATTTTTTTTAACCCTTTAGACTTATATATATATATATTCACCAATATCTTTAAAAATGGTTTTAAAATACTAAAATTTCTGTATAAATTCTACAAAAATTATTTTATGATGTTCTAATAGAAAAGTTCATCATACAATTTTTACTTTTCCAAAAATTATTTATTTATTATATATAATAAATATTTCAAATTTATTCCATTATAATTATAAAATTCTATAAAAATATCAAAACGATTTTATAAATTTCCACAAAAATTATTCTGAGTTTATAAAACATTAAATATTTCTGAAATGATTTTTATTTTGAAAAATCATTTATTTAATATTTTTAATCGATTTTTGTTATTTTTAATCATAAATAAATCATAATAAATTCATTTTTCAATATTTTTGCACCAAAATTTTATATAAATTATTTCTGTCCATTTTGAACAGAAATGCAAATTTTAATTTAAAAATTCTTTAATTTTAATATTTTTAGATATTAAAGTTATATTTTGGCAAAATAGAAATAAATAGACGAAATATTCTATTTTTAAGAAAATAATTTTATAAAAATTATTTTTATACTTAAAACCTTATAATGTGACCATCTTTAATCTAAAGTCTACAAAAAGACTTTTGTTTATTTATTTATCGAATTTCTTTTATTTATTAAACAATCTAATTAATAATCAAACGAATACTTATCCCCAAATTCGAAACCCTAGAAAATATTTGTAGACTAGGGGTATGTTTGGCAAGGAGCTTTTAAGAGCTTTTAGGAGCTTCAAGCTTTTAAGAAAAAGCTCCTACTTAATAAAAAATCTTGTTTGGTTGAAGGGGCTGGAAGCTTTTAGGTTAGAGAAAAAGCTCTACAGTGAAAAGCTACTAGTAGTAGCTTTTAAGAAAAATCTCTACTAGATACAAACTTTTAGGGTATGTTTGGCAAAACTAGCTGGAGGCTGGTAGCTGGAAGCTGTAAGCTGGTAGCTGCAAGCTGGTAGCTGAAAGCTTTTAGCTAGAAGCTTTTTAAATATATTTTGGTGTTTGGCAGAGTAGCTGGAGCTTTTAATAAAATGTATAAAATGACCAAAATGGTCATAATTAAAAGATTGTAAAGAAGGTTTTTATTTTATTTTTAAAATAGAATGGGTATTTGTGTCATTTACTAACTAAAAGCTTGTAGCTTGTAGAGCTTTTTCTTAAAAGCTACTACTAGTAGCTTTTCACTGTAGAGCTTTTTCTCTAACCTAAAAGCTTTCAGCCCCTTCAACCAAACAAGGCTTTTTATTAAGTAGGAGCTTTTTCTTAAAAGCTTGAAGCTTGAAGCTCCTAAAAGCTCTTAAAAGCTCCTTGCCAAACATACCCTTAGTTAGTAAATGACACAAATACCCATTCTATTTTAAAAATAAAATAAAAACCTTCTTTACAATCTTTTAATTATGACCATTTTGGTCATTTTATACATTTTATTAAAAGCTCCAGCTACTCTGCCAAACACCAAAATATATTTAAAAAGCTTCCAGCTAACAGCTTCCAGCTACCAGCTTGCAGCTACCAGCTTGCAGCTTCCAGCCTCCAGCAAGTTTTGCCAAACATACCCTAGAAAGACTTAGACATATTTATTACCTTAATTATAGGGTAATACTTGGCATCGTTGGGCTACACTTATTCTATTTTCACGAGACTTAACATTTTGATAAGGTGAGTTTACATAGCCCCTTTTTTCCGTTTTACATTTTTGGGGTGAAACATGTTTAAACATTTTATAAAACTATCATTTACTCATTCTTACATTGTTGAAACTTGTGATTCAATTATAATAATTGTATACACTATCATTTACTCATTCTATCATTTGACTGTAACAAAAAGACATAGTACAATCATTAACAAGGATCAAGCCGCCTGTTTAGATTATAGCGCTATAGGTCTGACAAACCCATCCCCCGCATAAATTCAGGGATGATTGATAACAGTTACACTTTCACTAACTTGCGAGTTAGGTCTCAGTCGACACAAGGTTTGATTGTACAAAAGACGCATTGTTACATGTCGGACTCATACTCTATCATTATACAACTATGATTGTTGTACAAACTATTGTTATCTATTATATTCGAAAACCTATGTATTCTCACCAACTTTTGTTGACCCAAAATATTTTCAAACTTAACATGTTTCAGATTATAGCTTGCTTGAAGATTTGAGTTAATGCTTGAAGATGTGTACTTAGTATTATTCATTTTGATGTACGAATTCTTGTAGAGCAATTGTATATAATGTAATTAAATCAATTATTGAAATTTATTATTTACCATGAGCTACTGAACAATCATCAATACGTGACATCCCGATGTTTCCGCCATCGGTTGGGGTGTTACAGATTGGTATCAGAGCCATGGTTATAGGGAATTAGGTTATTAAAAATAATCTAGTCTATAACCATAGGATTATAATCAGTACTTACTCCTTTTACTTGCAACCCTACTTGTTTCTAATCTCTATCTTCCTCCCACTTCTTATCCCTATCTTAGTCCCTACAAGAAGATTGCTTCTCCATCACTGGATCTACTCTTAGACTAATAGGACAAAATCCTCAGGTTTAGCCTGAACCACCTTGAGATCTCGTCGAAGTTCTAGATTTTAATAACGAACACGTGCACTCTGGAAGGGTGAACGCCTGTATTCTGAGTCTTCTGTCTAGGCTGGCATTGCGCATATATCCCAATCAGACGAGGGACCCGGATGCCTACCTGGGAATTCTCGGGATGAGTGTTCACTTATAGGCTAAAGCATGTCTTCACTATGTTATTAGAATCTAGAATCTTTGATAAGTCAACCTTTTCGTTTATTCGTTTTAATTAATGAATAAATGATTACATTCCTTATATTACCTCATTCATTTCATTGTGTCTCTTACAGATCATGCCTCCACGTCGCAGCACTCACAATAACAGTGGTGGAAATCATGAGGAAGGAAGCAGCAACCATAACCATAACCACGACACTAACCACAATAATGGAGGTGATGCCCAACTGGCTGCGATCATTTCTCAACAAATGGCACAACAGATCGCAACTCTGGTTCCTAACTTACTGGCCTAAGTCATCCAAATGAATGGAAACGGCAATGGAAACGGAAACGGCAATGGAAACCACAATGGGAACGGGAATGGAAACGGGAATGGTCTCCTAGCCTGCACTCTCAAACACTTTAATACCTGTAATCCCCCTAAGTTTAGTGGAGATGAAGGAGCTACTGGTCTCCTACAATGGTTCGAGGGTATTGAGAATACCTTCATTAACAGTGAGTGTCCCGATAACTTTAAGGTCTGTTATGCTATGAGTGTTCTTCACAAACGAGCACTCACTTGGTGGAATTAGGAAAAGCGCACCCGCGGAGCTGAAGTTGCACTTGCTATGACCTGGGATCAAGTCAAGGAGATAATGAAAGCTGAGTTTTGTCCCCATAACGAGGTTAAGAAATTGGAGGACGAGTTCCACACCCTTGCTCAGGATAGTGGGGAAAACCTTGCTTATAATACCCGCTTCCACGAGCTCAGTTTGTTGTTGCCCCATAAGGTCACTCCCCTGTCTGTAGCCATCGAGAAGTATATCGGTGGTCTACCTATGCAGATTCAGGACACGGTGTGGGGAAGGAACCCTGCTACCCTCGAAGAGGCCAAGCGTCTAGCAGCTACCTTAACTGACAATCACGTAAAGAACGGGACCTTAGTTCGGAAAGGCGAGAAAGCAAATATTGTAGCCGCGTTAACTACTGAGAACCAGAAGCGTAAGACCAGGGATCCTGATGTAAACCTCACTACACAAGATTCTAACAAGAAACCTTATACAGGAAACTTTCCATTGTGTAACACATGCAAACGACATCATCCCACTGCTCCAGCGTGTCGCTTGTGCACCAATTGTGGTAAGTATGGCCACCTGGTCAACACATGTCGTGAGACCCCAAACCTTGGAACCAACCAACCAACCCTGCTCAGGCTGCTAATCCTAATCGTCATGGTAGATACAACTATGGTCAGTGCTATGAATGTGGAGACCCAAATCACTTCCGTAACCAATGCCCTAAACTAAACCGAGATCAAGACCCTCCAGCTACTTAACAGCAAGTCCCACCATTCGAATGTTGTTTGCTTTTTATTCTATGTATTGACGCTATTTGATTCAAGTAATAAATTCTAGTATTGAAATTTTTGTCTGAGAGTTGTTTATATGGTATAATCATAACACTTGGATGCATGCTTGTTTGAATGTGAACTAATTGCTATATCAATATCTAAATCTATACAACTACAACTCATATACTACACTCGTTATACTTATAAACTTGCTTACATAAACATATTATCAATTTGCAATTTATGTGTATAATAATTGCTACACTTAATAGAGGATAAAGTACTTGCTCAACAGTTAGTTGAGTATCAAATAACCTACTCAACGATTGGTAGAGGTCATCATGCCTTTTCAACAGTCGGGAGAGGCCCTACAACCTGCTCCACGACTGGTGGAGGCTATCGAACCTGCTCAACAATCGGTAGAGGTTCCTACTCACTAACTGGCAGGAGTCTTTTTCCTGCTCAACAGTTGGACTCATTAAATACAAAGGTTCAACCACATGATTATTTCTGCATTACTTACATGTGTGTTAGAGTAATAGAAGGACACAAAACCCTAATGTAAGGTAAATTGGTGATTGCGGTCCGGAACGTAATCATGAATTAACAGGTACGTTAAGGTAGTGTGAAATTCTATCAAGGTTTCGGGAGATAACCAAATGTAAACTCTAGTTATCTGATAGTTCATTTAGTCAATCAACTCACACATAACACGCCTCTTATCCAAACTATTCGAGACAGTTTATTCTATTCATGTCATGATATAACCCAAATTTTCCAAATCACAATTATTTTCATTTCTACCTAATCACCTTCAACCCTATGTTTCCAATAAACTTCGGGACGAAGTGTCCAAAAGTAGGGGAGACTGTAACATTTCGCTATATTCTTTGTACGTTACGACTATTATTGAATAAAACGTCGAATTTTATCATTATCGCCCCTTTTAAAAATATTTCGTGACGCATTTGGACCCCTAGTACCATACTATAAACATATATTAGTGTTAAAGTGGTGTTATAATTATAAAAAAATTATTGCCTGGGCCAGGGTTCGAACCCGTGCCCAAGGCCGGTCCATCACACACACACAAAACCTAAAACCAGTTGGTCTACTACTGTCTTGGTATTAAACTTTTGATGTCTAAATATTTATAACAAGTTTAATAGTGCAGTTGACTTATGAGAAGACAACTGCGACGATCATCCTTCAAATTCAAACCTCATACCGCGTTTTTGAATCCTAATATGGTAAACTACGTAATTGGTTGACTAACACGCGTGTTATACACGCTTAATCACCATCAATTCTTGCCTAAATCTGAGTAATTACGCGTCATTGTCTTTAAACGGGTCAAACTTACCAATTCAAATCACACGAGCCCCTCACTTAAAATTGGACCCTTATTCACAAGCTAATATCGCCGAACACTCTCTCCCTACCCTCAATTTCTTCTGTAAAACTCGTCTTGATCCTCTTTGGGTTCGCGTTTGACTTGAAGTTTGACCGAGTCTCTTAGTCACGATTTCAGTTTGTAAGTGGAATTTTTTTGATGGGTTTTGTTCATCGGCCATAGAGCAGCAATAACCCCATGAATAATCGGGTTATTGCTTGCTCATTTTGGTTATTAGAAAATCTAAGGTTCGTGGGTTACGAATTGGGGATAATCAATTTTGCAGACCTTAGTATATAGTTAATACAGAACCAAGTTCATCACCAACTGATCAACAGATCAGTTGGTGTGACTCTTTTCCTTAAAACACAAACCGACCTGATGGCCCGGGTTCGAGTCCCTTATCACGCGTCCCTTTTCTTTTTCTTTAAAATGATTATAAATCTGTTTCAAGTATAACTATATAATTATTTCAAACCAAGATAAATCGTTCTCAGGGTCTAGACCAGATGGTCTAGGCTTGTGATATAAGACACACGAACCAGCCCAGACCCGGGTTCGATTCCTAACATGTGCAAAACATTTTTTTAACCCTTTAGACTTATATATATATATATATATATATATATATATATATATATATATATTCACCAATATCTTTAAAAATGGTTTTAAAATACTAAAATTTCTTTATAAATTCTACATAAATTATTTTATGATGTTCTAATAGAAAAGTTCATCATACAATTTTTAGTTTTCCAAAAATTATTTATTTATTATATATAATTAATATTTCAAGTTTATTCCATTATAATTATAAAATTCTATAAAAATATCAAAACGATTTTATAAATTTCCACAAAAATTATTCTGAGTTTATAGAACATTAAACATTTCTGAAATAATTTTTATTTTCGAAAAATCATTTATTTAATATTTTTAATCGATTTTTGTTATTTTTAATCATAAATAAATCATAATAAATTCATTTTTCAATATTTTTGCACCAAAATTTTATATAAATTATTTCTGTCCATTTAGAACAGAAATGCAAATTTTAATTTAAAAATTCTTTAATTTTAATATTTTTAGATATTAAATTTATATTTTGGCAAAATAGAAATAAATAGACGAAATATTCTATTTTTAAGAAAATAATTTTATAAAAATTATTTTTATACTTAAAACCTTATAATGTGACCATCTTTAATCTAAAGTCTACAAAAAGACTTTTGTTTATTTATTTATCGAATTTCTTTTAATTATTAAACAATCTAATTAATAATTAAACGAATACTTATCCCCAAATTCGAAACCCTAGAAAATATTTGTAGACTAGAAAGACTTAGACATATTTATTACCTTAAATATAGGGTAATACTTGGCATCGTTGGGCTACACTTATTCTATTTTCACGAGACTTAACATTTTGGTAAGGTGAGTTTACATAGCCCCTTATTCCGTTTTACATTTTTGGAGTGAAACATGTTTAAACATTTTATAGACTATCATTTACTCATTTTTACATTGTTGAAACTTGTGATTCAATTATAATCATTGTATACACTATCATTTACTCATTCTATCATTTGACTGTAACAAAAAGACATAGTACAATCATTAACAATGATCAAGCCGCCTGTTTAGATTATAGCGCTATAGGTCTGACAAACCCATCCCCCCGCATAAATTCAGGGATGATCGATAACAGTTACACTTTTACTAACTTGCGAGTTAGGTCTTAGTCGACACAAGGTTTGATTGTACAAAAGACGCATTGTTACATGTCGGACTCATACTCTATCATTATACAGCTATGATTGTTGTACAAACTATTGTTATCTATTATATTCGAAAACCTATGTATTCTCACCAACTTTTGTTGACCCAAAATATTTTCAAACTTAACATGTTTCAGGTTATAGCTTGCTTGAAGATTTGAGTTAATGCTTGAAGATGTGTACTTAGTATTATTCATTTTGATGTACGAATTCTTATAGAGCAATTGTATATAATGTAATTAAATCAATTATTGAAATTTATTATTTACCATGAGCTACTGAACAATCATCAATACGTGACATCCCGATGTTTCCGCCATCGGTTGGGGTGTTACAATGACCGTACATTCACTTACACATATACATTGAGCATGGCATTACATTTCATCTATTGCATCATAATTGGACCATACAGGGTTCCAGCAAGTCAATCCCGAGGCATACAGTCTAGCAGTAGACACACTAATTAATACAAAGTCTCAGCTAGTCGAATAATTCATGATAGATTATAGGAAATCCATGCAAAACCCTAGTTGTGGGAATCCATGCAATTGAACACAAGGTTCCAAATTGTTGCCCCGACAAGAACAAAAACAAACAATGTTCAAAACGATAAATCACCCGACGTATTATCCATGGGAAACTAGTAAAAATCACAAACAACGTGCCCATATGTATCTCTAAAATTCGATCCATATAGACTTGTGTGAGTAGTTGCACCAAACAAATACACCACCATTCACACATGCACACATACGACTAGGTATACACACCTACGTGATTGTCCTTTAATAAACTAATGTTTTACGCGCACATATGCATACACATCGACACACACAAGGCCTATATATATATATACACACGGGCATACACACACATGAATATATGTTTGGAAATTGACTAACAATCATCTACACACACACACACACATTGTCCACACATCTCTCAAACTTCGCACCATAATACCCTATTTCCCAAGACTTACACCTAAATAACAATAACCTCACTACGACAATTCTTTCACCATGTTTGGATAACTAAAACTAGTTTCTTTCTTTCCCTAGAAATTGTCCAAGTCAACTCCTACACAAACAACCATGGAACACCCCACAAACACCAAGACTACTTCCCAATTTGGCAAGCCACTTTATGATCACTAGGATCCATGATGCTTGACTTACAAAAGCTCTCCATGTCCCTTCCCTAGGCCAAAGTTTTGGCCCATACATTCCAAAGAAGCCAAGTGTATTATTTTGAACTCAGTACCAACCTACCTTACATACATACATTCACCACCACCTCACCATTCTTATCCATCCATTTCTAAAACCTAGGCCCTTACACCAACATAATAACAACATAAAACACATAATCATCCACACCTTGTTGACTTGCCAAACCAATCTTGCCCCTTCCCCATGCATTCCGGCCGAGAGCCCCCTACACAATCAATCAAGGCACCAAAGTCAACTAGTTTCACATAGATGGACATTAGACCTTTGTTGATGCACTATTATGTGGACGTCACTGTCGAATAGACTAGGGTTGAGTCTTGTATTGTATTATATGAGATTGTGGTGATCCATAAGGGCATTTTATGGATCTGATGCATTTGTGAATATAGACCAAAACCTAAGTCTAGGTTCGACCATTTGAAAGGGGCGAACCTGCAGAATCTGCAGGTTCGACCTCCTTAAATGGGCGAATGTGGGTTTAGGTGTTGGACTATAAATAGCAATCTCATGTGTTGGTTTTTATTAGTAGATTTGAGTTTGTGCTTTGAATGCTCTCAAGGGGGAGGTCATGCCCGACCTCCCCCGGCCCCGAGATAGATGTTTATCCTACTGTTGACAGTGTCTATAACCGTTTATGAATTAATACGAATCTGTGATGACTTTGTTATCGTATGTTTTTGTCTCGTCTCGAATCTCCCATCTGAAACCGAGTTGTTTTCGTTTAATCGATCCGTGGATTCGGTTTGTAACCGGATTCTCAACTGGTATCAGAGCTATGGTACCGATTTGAACGATCTAACAGTCGTTTGAATCAATCACAGCTCGTTTTCATGATTTCAGACGTTAAAATTTAGTTCTTGATTGAAAGGTTAAAACCCTAGAAACCCTAGATTCTTATTGCACCCAAAATCATGTGATTTCACCATGTTTTTGTGAATTTGAGGGTTAGGTTTTCATTTCCGCACCTTTCTGTACAAGTTTCATCATCAAATTCGAACAATCAGAGTGTTTATGGGCTGATTTGCAGAAAATATTGAAGAAGAACACGTTTTTCTGCAAACGGTCGAATGTGTAGAAGATTTGAACTTACAAGTGGTCGAACGTGGCTTGTAAACGGTCGAACGTAGGTTTTGAAGGTCGAATCTGCTAATTTGAATTGATAAGAACGGTCGAAATTGGAAGTTTTCCACATTCGACCTCACGACTGGTCGAATGTGGAATCTTAATTTTAGTCAGGTTTAAATGAACTTGGTTCGACCCAATCATGGTACATTCGACCATAAACAGGGGTCGAATTTAGTTTTATTTTCACTTTCGCCCCTTCGACATAGAGAATGAAAAATTAGTATTTTAAGGGGTAAAAAATTTCGATGATGTCTATATAAATTGTTGAAGAAATGATGATGATGAAACGTTTTATTGTGGGGTAGTCATGAGAATCAACAGTATGATAATCAGATTCAAATGACTATTATGGGCCAGAAAATAGACATATTTTATTCCGCAAGATGAAGAACAGTCAACCCAGTTCCAGTGTGATTGAAGGAACTTGTTCAAACAAAGTTGTTATGTACAAACATATCAAGATTGAGATCTCATTGTTCCAAAAGTAATGAGGGATCCTAGTAGGAGTCATGTGGCACGTAGATTCAACGAAAGTTTCAAGGTTACAGTCCTAAAGAATTTCAAGAGCTGTTGGTGGTTATTGTTGGCCCTATAGAAAACTTCAGTTTCTGAAGCATTTCAAGTCCAAAATTGTACCGGTAGTTCCTGCTGAAAACTTCTGATTGCTTGATTCACTCGTCTACGGCTTGTATTCTGTCGAACAAATGAAGTTACTCAAGAACATTTAAAGAGAAGAATGTGTTAATGCAATCACAGTCAGCACAGATGATGAATTTCATAGAAATACAAGTGTCCGAGTGGATTGTTTTGCACATAGTCACATTTGAGAATTGGGTACTGACAGTTAGACTTCTCCAGCTGGTGTGAAGGGTGATTCAAAGGTTAAGTGCAGATATGAGATGTGAATTAGTGGTAGTACCTACGTCTAACATTGAATATCTGATCGGTCAGTATGGAATCCTTCTAGCAGGGGTCTTATCAGGTTAGTTGGATTGCGAGTGATGTACTTGGTCAAGATGACATTCCTGAGTACTGATGCTACAAGACTGTAGTGCATTACATTGTCAACTTCACATTGGCGTAACTAGGTGATCTGGTTGTAATTCAGCGGCTCGTTTGTGACCTCCGTCACTTTTATCGCTATTATATTATATATATACATTTTTTTTATTATTTCATACCACCTATCTTGTACGTCACATTTTATCCCCATATAATAATAATAATAATGATAATAATATCCCTTTTATCCAAGTCTAGACTAAACCACAACCCAATCCATATCCCTTGTCCATCTCATAAGCCCAAAGAACAAGCCCAACACAAGCTTGGCCCAAGCCCAAGTCCTTTCCCTTCCATCAGCTGTTAAAAAAAAAAAAAAAAAAACATTTGGCTCTGCCGGGATTCGAACCCGGGCAGGAGCCGGGTCAACCAAACATCCACACGCACCAATAACCACCTGAGCCACGTCTCACTGTTGGTTTAAACTCAGCCCATAAAATATTTAACACCATCTAAACTCCTGTCTGTTCCCTTCCCTGTACGCGAACCAGCAGCAGCAGCAATAAATCCTTTCCTTTGGAAACCTTGACCTTGACCAACCTATAATTGGCAACCCTTTTTCTTGATTTACTCGTATAATGAATGGACAACTAATTACGTGTCATATACACGTTAAAATATCATTTAATTCGTACCAATTTTTCCATTTTTCACGCGTGAACATTCAACCATGGTCAAACCTTGCTAAATCTTTAATCCGACCATTACACTATAAATTGGACATGCTTAGACATTCACAACTCGCCATTTCATCTTTCTCAATCCCCAATTTTTCACAACAAACCTCTGCTCTTGAATTTTGGTTCGAGTTTGACTTTTTCCTTGACCGGTCGATTCTGTATCTAAACGAGATTGTAAGTCTAATTTTTTTGATGGGTTTTAATGATCGGCCTATGCACAACATTAACCCTAAGATTAATTGGGTTAATGTTGTGTGAATCGACCAATTGCAAATCTAGGGCTCATATGTTTGAATTTGGGGAAGAACACGATTTTACTTATATTATTTATTTTAAATAAACTGAACTCAAACACAACCACTGGTCTGGACCAAGTGGTTGTGTCTGGTGTATTGTGAACCTGACTACACGGGTTCGAATCCCACATGTGTGAAACTTTTTTTTTTCTTTTCTTTTTCTTTTACTTTCTTCTTTTCATATATATATACTTAACCTTTAATCTTTTAAAATCGTTTTTAAATACTAAAAGTGTTTTATAAATTCTACAAAAATTATCATATGATCTTCAAATGATAAAGTTCATCACCCAAATTTTAGTTTTTCAAAAATAATTTATTTAACATATATTATTAATAATACAAGTTTATTCATTTATATTTATTAAATTCTATAAAAATATCTAAACGATTTTATTAAATCTCACAAAAATTATCCTAAACTTGTATATTCTTAAACATTCCAGAAAATATTTTTATTTCAGAAAAACCGTTTATTTTATATTTTTAATTAATTTTTGTTAGTTTTAATCATAAATAAATCATAATAAATTCATTTTACAATATTTTTGCACCAAAATTTTATATAAATTATTTCTAACTATCTAGAACTGAATTACAATTTTTAATTCAGAAAATCTTTGATTTTAATATTTTTAGATATTAAAGTCATATTTTGACAATTTGAAATAATTAGATTAAATATTCTATTTTCAAGAAAATAATTTTATAAAAAATATTTTCATACTTAAAACCTTATGTTGTGACTATATTCAACTTAAAATTTTACAAAGAGACTTTTATTTATTTATTTATTAAATTTCTTATATTTAATAAACAATTTGTTTATTAATCAAATAAACGTTTATCCCCAATTCGAAACCCTAGAATTCCATGTATCCTAGAGTTATTCCCTTACACATTATCAAATTCTTTAGGTTGATTCTTTGGGATAATTCCAACTCATATTTCGTTGTCCAAGTTCAATTACAAGCTATTACGTAAACAGTGAGTATTCCTACCCCTTTTGCTTTTATACATTTTTGGGGTGTTACATGTACACTATTACAATTTCAAATACAAGTTTACATTTTTACAATACAATTCTAGTACTATGTGCATTGCTTACAACGTGCTTTATGCTTAGACATTACATGTGGATTACATTTGTACTTAGTGAAATCATTAACATGGTACAAGCCGACCTTAACATTGGATAGCGCTATTTGGATTGACAACCCGCTTAGATTGATTCTCCCCCTTTTTCATCGGAGAATCCGTGGCCAGTGTTAAGCCTTTTATCCATTTATTGGATAAGTACACTACAGTTCATACAGTACATTATACAGTCACAGGGTTGATTTCGCTCATTTGTATGATACATAGTTTACATAATTGCACTGTAGCTTGCACTTGAGTTGTATATCTTTTTAACTTACTATATATATCAAAACTGGGAATGCTCACCAACATTTCTTATGTTGACCAAACCTATTTTTGTACATGTTTCAGGTGCAGATTGATCTAATGCTTTAGCAAGAGACATTTAGTGCTTTATTTTAATTCAGTTATTTCAATATTTACATTTCATTTAGACAATGTAATTTCCATTATCATGTAAGACAATTTTGGTTTATTCGGTAATATTTACATTTTAGTACCATGTGCTTTTGAACAATCGTCAATACGTGGCACCTCGATGATTCCGCCATCGGTTGGAGTGTTACAGATTGGTATCAGAGCCATGGTTATAGGGAACTAGGTTATTAGATAAAAAGGCCTAGACTATAACCGAACTTCAACTTTCATGCATTATATTTCCTAAATTACCCTACCCCTCATTTCCCTCTACTTTCCTTCTCCTATCTCTCCCTTCCTCTCCATTCTTCTCATCTTTCATCATGGTGCATACAGATGGTGTCCTACAGGGAGTGGAAAGTTTACATCATCATAGAACGGGAGCAGTACCTTTTATGAAGACACTCTTAGACATAATACCTACTCTTATTTTACTCCTTCGAAGTTGTTGAACTTTAATGAGTGTGATAAGGACACGTGCAATCTGGAAGGGTGGACGCCTGTACACTGGGTTTTCTGGCATAGGCAAGCATAGCGCATAAATCCATTTACGGACCTGTTATGCTTACCTGGGGATTCCTGGAGTGAGTGTCCACTTATAGGCTAAAGCATGTCTTCTTTGATCACCATTGGGTTCAATTTCCTTTGAAAAGTCAACGTTCTTGTTGAGCTTTACGGCTAGACAAGGGCACTCCAAGCATTTTGTACAAGTTTTTCCAATAATACCCTCTCGTTTAATATACAATACTCTGCATATCATGATTGCTTACAAGATCATATCTTCATAAATCATCTGTACGATTATACACTTACATTTTCTAATCTCATGATTATTAATTAACTACCTCATAGATGTCTGCTCGCCGCATGCTCCGTGATGCCAGCCAACGCCCTGTTCGTGCTTCTGGACGACGTTCTGATCGTCGCCTCGCATCTTTAGTCGCCGAGCAAATTGCTGCAGTGATCCCAAACCTTGTCGGTGAGATAACCCAGAATAGTAACAGTGCCAACACAGGGAGTACGACTCAATTTCGGTGCACTTTCAAACACTTTAACTCCTGTAACCCCACAAAATTCACTGGTGAGGAGGGTGCTACTGGCCTCCTCCAATGGTTTGAAAGCATGGAGAGTACTTTTGTGAACAGTGAATGTCCTGATGAACTCCGCGTTCGCTATGCTACTAGTGTCCTTCAAAAGGGGGCGCTAACCTGGTGGAATGGCGAAAAACGCAATCGATGAGCGGATGTTGCTTTATCATTATCTTGGGCTGAAGTTAAGGAACTCATGATCGCCAAATTCTGCCCTAGGAACGAAATCAGGAAACTAGAGGAAGAGTTCTATGGGTTGAAACAAGACAGCGGTGAGAATCTAGCGTATAATACTCGATATCACGAACTTAGCATACTGGTTCCACACATGGTCACCCCAGTCTCTCGAGCAATCGAAAAATATATCGAGGGATTACCTGACCTGATTCAAGACGTTGTCACTGGAGGCAAAGCCACTACGGTAGAAGAAGCCATCCAACTTGCAGCCACATTAACAGACAAACACGTAAGGAAAGGAAACTTGATTAGGAAGGGCACCAAGACGGCTACTGAGAAAACCACCAATACAGTTGAACAATCTAAGACTGTTTTAGCAAAGGCCGCCACTACTGCTTCGAACTCTAAGAAACGAATGGGCGATAATCTAAACCATACTGTTGTGGGTCCTGTGACTCAACCTCCTATCAAGAAAGCCTACACGGGAACCCATCCTCAATGCAACACTTGCAAGTATCATCACCCTGCAAATCTTCCCTGTCGTCAATGCACTAGGTGTGGAAGGTTTGGACACTTTGTCACTACTTGTCGTGTAACAGATTGGACGCAAGATAATCATCAAACAGCTGCCCAGGAACCACTACGGATTACTAACGGACGGGCATGTTATCATTGTAGAGACCCTAACCATATGCTACCTCAATGTCCCAAATTGAACAATGTAAACCTGGTGGCACATGGACAAGCTTTCAATATCAATATCAACGAAGTAGATGATCAGGACGACGTTAATCCCACGGGTTAAGCCATGGATAAAATCTTCCCAAGACTCGAGAATCCAATACTCGTGTTTTCATTTTCTTGATTTTATTATCATTTTGTACCCAATTTTGTCGCACTCATTAGCATACAACATCTAGAAATTTCCTTGCATACTATTGTGTAAGAACACAGATTGGAAATTTATCAAATTCGATTACGTTTATTTTATAAGTTTCAGATTCTACCTTACATTTTATTGAAACATTTGGTCTTGACTTCCATGGAAATCAAAATACTTATTTAATCCTACAAAGCTTTTCTAAAAACATCATTGTTTGTCACATGGAACTTGATTTTTCCCTTAATTTGATTATTCATTGAACATCTAATTATTCATGATACTCGTAAACATTTAATTATTCATGATAACACTTACACTTAATGGTTGTAGTACTTACAAACTTGCTTGCATGTGTGTATTATCCACGTAACTCAGATAAACATTTCATTTAAAGGGCTCCTCGGACGAGTGGTAGCCCATACTCAAAAACTGTTATGCTTACAAAGTCATTGCAAACCAATGCTATTGACCTCATTATTACATGGCCTCATTTCATTGATAACATCTCATTGTAACTCAACGTGTTGTTGTGACATCTTCTGGTGAAACTTATTTGCTTTAATGTGTGTTAGATTAGGATCATAGAAGGACACAAAACCCTAATGTAAGGTAAATTGATGATTCCGGTCCGGAACGTAATCATGAATTTACAGGTACGTTAGGGTAGTGTGAAATTCTATTAGAGTTTTTGGTAGGCGTCCAGTACGTTTTCAAAGTATCAAAGGTGTGGTGGGTTAGCTGCGGTACACCCTGTATACAAACACTAATGATGCATTGAGAGTGAGACTGGAAGTCGGACCAGGAAACAAACTCTAGTTACTTGGTAGTTCATTTAGTCTTTCTGAAACTTGAAGTTTAATGTTTTACTCCTTATCCAAATCATTCGAAAACAACTCTGTTACCTATAAATTTACGTCGTGCCTTAACCCAAATTTTCCAAACCACAGTTATTTTAATTTTTACCCAAGCATCCATAACCCTATGTTTCTAATAACTTCGGGACGAAGTTTCTAAAAGTAGGGGATGTTGTGACCTCCGTCACTTTTATCCCTATTATTATTATATATATACATTTTTTTTATTATTTCATACCACCTATCTTGTACGTCACATTTTATCCCCATATAATAATAATAATAATAATAATAATAATAATAATGATAATAATATCCCTTTTATCCAAGTCTAGACTAAACCACAACCCAATCCATATCCCTTGTCCATCTCATAAGCCCAAAGAACAAGCCCAACACAAGCTTGGCCCAAGCCCAAGTCCTTTCCCTTCCATCAGCTGTTAAAAAAAAAAAAAAAAAACATTTGGCTCTGCCGGGATTCGAACCCGGGCAGGAGCCGGGTCAACCAAACATCCACACGCACCAATAACCACCTGAGCCACGTCTCACTGTTGGTTTAAACTCAGCCCATAAAATATTTAACACCATCTAAACTCCTGTCTGTTCCCTTCCCTGTACGCGAACTAGCAGCAGCAATAAATCCTTTCCTTTAGAAACCTTGACCTTGACCAACCTATAATTGGCAACCCTTTTTCTTGATTTACTCGTATAATGAATGGACATCTAATTACGTGTCATATACACGTTAAAATATCATTTAATTCGTACCAATTTTTCCAGTTTTCACGCGTGAACATTCAACCATGGTCAAACCTTGCTAAATCTTTAATCCGACCATTACACTATAAATTGGACATGCTTAGACATTCACAACTCGCCATTTCATCTTTCTCAATCCCCAATTTTTCACAACAAACCTCTGCTCTTGAATTTTGGTTCGAGTTTGACTTTTTCCTTGACCGGTCGATTCTGTATCTAAACGAGATTGTAAGTCTAATTTTTTTGATGGGTTTTAATGATCGGCCTATGCACAACATTAACCCTAAGATTAATTGGGTTAATGTTGTGTGAATCGACCAATTGCAAATCTAGGGCTCATATGTTTGAATTTGGGGAAGAACACGATTTTACTTATATTATTTATTTTAAATAAACTGAACTCAAACACAACCACTGGTCTGGACCAAGTGGTTGTGTCTGGTGTATTGTGAACCTGACTACACGGGTTCGAATCCCACATGTGTGAAACTTTTTTTTTCTTTTCTTTTTCTTTTTCTTTCTTCTTTTCATATATATATACTTAACCTTTAATCTTTTAAAATCGTTTTTAAATACTAAAAGTGTTTTATAAATTCTACAAAAATTATCATATGATCTTCAAATGATAAAGTTCATCACCCAAATTTTAGTTTTTCAAAAATAATTTATTTAACATATATTATTAATAATACAAGTTTATTCATTTATATTTATTAAATTCTATAAAAATATCTAAACGATTTTATTAAATCTCACAAAAATTATCCTAAACTTGTATATTCTAAACATTCCAGAAAATATTTTTATTTCAGAAAAACCATTTATTTTCTATTTTTAATTAATTTTTGTTAGTTTTAATCATAAATAAATCATAATAAATTCATTTTTCAATATTTTTGCACCAAAATTTTATATAAATTATTTCTAACTATCTAGAACTGAATTACAATTTTTAATTCCGAAAATATTTGATTTTAATATTTTTAGATATTAAAGTCATATTTTAACAATTTGAAATAATTAGATTAAATATTCTATTTTCAAGAAAATAATTTTATAAAAAATATTTTCATACTTAAAACCTTATGTTGTGACTATATTCAACTTAAAATTTTACAAAGAGACTTTTATTTATTTATTTATTAAATTTCTTATATTTAATAAACAATTTGTTTATTAATCAAATAAACGTTTATCCCCAATTCGAAACCCTAGAATTCCATGTATCCTAGAGTTATTCCCTTACACATTATCAAATTCTTTAGGTTGATTCTTTGGGATAATTCCAACTCATATTTCGTTGTCCAAGTTCAATTACAAGCTATTACGTAAACAGTGAGTATTCCTACCCCTTTTGCTTTTATACATTTTTGGGGTGTTACATGTACACTATTACAATTTCAAATACAAGTTTACATTTTTACAATACAATTCTAGTACTATGTGCATTGCTTACAACGTGCTTTATGCTTAGACATTACATGTGGATTACATTTGTACTTAGTGAAATCATTAACATGGTACAAGCCGACCTTAACATTGGATAGCGCTATTTGGATTGACAACCCGCCTAGATTGATTCTCCCCCTTTTTCATCGGAGAATCCGTGGCCAGTGTTAAGCCTTTTATCCATTTATTGGATAAGTACACTACAGTTCATACAGTACATTATACAGTCACAGGGTTGATTTCGCTCATTTGTATGATACATAGTTTACATAATTGCACTGTAGCTTGCACTTGAATTGTATATCTTTTTAACTTACTATATATATCAAAACTGGGAATGCTCACCAACATTTCTTATGTTGACCAAACCTATTTTTGTACATGTTTCAGGTGCAGATTGATCTAATGCTTTAGCAAGAGACATTTAGTGCTTTATTTTAATTCAATTATTTCAATATTTACATTTCATTTAGACAATGTAATTTCCATTATCATGTAAGACAATTTTGGTTTATTCAGTAATATTTACATTTTAGTTCCATTTGCTTTTGAACAATCGTCAATACGTGGCACCTCGATGATTCCGCCATCGGTTGGGGTGTTACGTCGTTGAATTCGCAAATGATATACGTGGTCTAGCTGACTTCCTGCGTATTGATGCTGAGGGTCCGTAGTGCATTACTTGGTCAGTTCATGAAGGATATTATATTTCTACTCAATGCAATAATGCATGTATTGAGGGGGAGACCTGTGATTTTGACTGTTGATGTGCAAGAGATTTGTGGATTCGCCAGCAACGTCCAAGGGGGAGATTGTTGATGACTTTGTTATCGTATGTTTTTGTCTCGTCTCAAATCTCCCGTCTGAAACCAAGTTGTTTTCGTTTAATCGATCCGTGGATTCGGTTTGTAACCGGATTCTCAACCTTTTCACTCGATGAAAGCAAGACATTGACTTACCTTATTTGTGAACCAATCAACCATAATCACCTCCCAATCTCTTGGCTATATAAGGAGACTCAAGAGCCAAAGGAAAGCACACCCTAACACTTACAATACTCACTTACACTTGGAAATCTCTCCCATCCTTTGTATAACCATCGACCAAGAACAAGCAAGCCAAGGAACCCTTAGCCGATCAAAAACCATCGACCATTGAGAGCCACAAGTCACTAACAATAAATACCTAGGAGTCACATTGTGGGGAGAACTAGCTTGTTTTCTTTGTTTCTTTCCCCTACACACACAAGGTACATGAACCGAACCATTTCGCTTCTTTCACTACATTTCGATTACATGTATGGTCCACCCGAACACCACACACTCGAACACAATACTATACATCAAGTATGTCGGATAAAACTAACTTAAACACTCAAGTTTTATGTTAAAAGTTCAATATATAAACTTATGTATACACACACATACGTACGTAGATATATACACCCTAGAACATGTATATGGACATATACATACACACATACACGGGGATGTATGCGTGTATGTATGGGGTCAAGACCCGGCCCAAGCTAAGTAAATTTCACCAAATTTTATAACATACACCATTGCTAGATTTATAAATGTGACAACCGTCACCCTCATATTTTGAAAAGTTGTCAATTTTAACCCTCCGTCCATTTTAAAGTTGCAGCGCTAGTCCTTGTCAATTATTATTTATTTTATTTTAACTTTTCTTTTAAAAGGGTTCGTGTATACATTTTGTATACGCACGTTTCGACATATAAAACGTACTATACTCGCATAATCACGTTATCTTATGAAAGTCCTATTTATTTTATTTAAGTTTAAAAAGTTTAAAGTTTTAAAAGGTTAAATATAGTTAGTTAGTTAAGTTTTCTACAGGAAAAACTAACTAAATTGTAAAGAAACTAACATAGCTAAACATGAGGAACTGAAACTGTCATTAATCAAAAGTTTTAAAGAAAAGTTCAACCTTTCCCTGGTTCACTCGGTTTTCCGGCCAGACCCCTGGCCGCCGGCGCAACATTCCGGCAACCATTAATAATCAGTATTCGTGTCCCTTTAAACTTGTTTTAATACACGGTTCGGTTTCTCCATCATGTACGAGTTCGATGTTATGATTAGTATGCGTTATAACCTTGTTAATAATCCACCATTAAAGAAATTCAAGTTGTAACCGATTGGAGTTTTAAATGACTCAAATACGTTCTTTTTTGTGAACAATCACATAAATTGGATTCGCTACTCGTTTTCTGCACCTTTCTATAGCGTAATCCCTCTAACACCTCGCACAAATCATGTATCTAGAGCCTACAATTTGTGGTTTCACTTTCAGACATAAACTTGACGTTTCTTGATCTTATACACGATGTAAGTTCGATTCCTTTTTGCCGTTTATTTCATTGATCTTTCCTAAGTAAAAGCCCCATGTTTCTGATCTCGTTTCGAGTCTGTATCAATATTATTGTTAGCTTAGGGTTAGGGTTTCTTAGGTTGATAGTTGGGGAAGAAGATGGTGTATAATATATATGTTAAATATTTACTCCTTCCAAATTATTAACAAGTCTATCTAGTGGTGTAGTTGTTGGAACTAAAATTTGATACATAGAGGACCTGGGTTCGAGTCCCACAGGCCAGGTTTTAAGTTATTGTTTTTTTATCCTTTTCTCTGAATACTTTTGGATATATTATACAATTATATAAATAATACATTATTCTTATAATATTCATAACTAATTCATTTTTGATCCAAAAATTATAAAAATTTAGGTGTAGCTTCTTGGCACCTCATAGAAAATTATCATATTTTTAGTTTGTGGAAAATATCTTATTTTCGTATTTTTGTTGAATTTATTTGTTTTAATCATATTTAATTGATTAAAAATTCATTTTTAATGATTTTAATCTCAAACTTTTGGGAAATTATTTTTAATCATTATGAACTGAAATAAAAATATTTGGTTCAGAAAACATTTATTTTTATTAATTTTTTTTTTATTTTTAATCATTTAAACATGATTTAATCTCATAAAATCAATTTTAAATATAAATAAGTTTATAAAGATTATGGGAAAATTACTTTCATTAATTCACATAAGAAAGTATCTATTTTCTATAAAAATAACATTTTTGGATCATGTCGTGTATTTTTAGACTTAATTATGTTTAATTAGACATAATTATTTATTTATTTATTTATTTATACCATTATATACCTAGTTTATAAATATTTTTCTTATAAAATAGAAATAGTTATATGTTTGAAAATCTTAATTACTGTATGTGAGGATCGAATTGTCAAAACAAACACTATGATCGAACAAGTCTATCAATTCAGGTGCGGAATCCGTGATTCGATTACGAAATGATAATATAATCAGCAAAACAAACAAATCACTTTCAAAGTTTTCATTTCATTGATAAACAAGTTGATAATCTTTACAAAATGATGTTTACAATGATATATAATACGGTCAAACTCAAAACACCCTAGGGAGAGAACACACTCAAAGAAGGGAAACAAAATGACCAAAAGTTAACATTAAAAACTGATTCAGCCTTTATATAGACCTGCACATTCGACCAAACGTATGGTCGAATGTGCAGGTTCGACCAAACAAACTGGGCGAATCAACACAATACATAACAAAACTTCCTTCGACCTCTGAGCTCTCCCTTCGACCATTTATATCTACATTCGACCATTCTAAAATCCACTTTCGACCGTTCGTAAGTGACAAAACAAGATTTGATTAGCAATTCAATAGCATTAGTCGCACATTGTGTATCTACAAACTCCCCCTCGACTATTGCTTGAATTGCTTAAGCCTTCAATCTTCATCCATCCTCTTGTTCATCAACTTGATGTGCAGTAAGGTTTTCTGCTCTTTAGTCATTACTGGTTCATGAGTTTGCTTCGGTTTCTTCTTTTCTGTCTTTTGAACTTGAACAAACTTCCCCAGCTTCTTATCATAGTCGCACCCCGCATTAACATCCCATGCAAAACATAAAAATACCACACGTTGGTATTTAGCAGCCTGTTCACTGTCTTTCTCTTCACAATATATTGGGTTTTAATACAGCATGATAATATCTTCATGAGAGCAGTTTATCAACCACATCGGATCAAAGATATGTATCTTCTTGAAATCATTCTTCCCATCCTTCAACAAGATAATAGCCTCTGCCGTCTTCCAATCATAATACCACCACATAAAGTCTTTAGAAAAGTGTTGTGGAATAGGCATCAAAGGTATATGCTTCAAAACTGTCGGTGGATCATATTTCAAAGTAACCTTGTTCAACCCCGTTATCTGATCTTTCTTCTTATGCACAATCCTCCTCGGATACTGTGGGGTGAACACTTCCCATTTAGTTCTACTCTCTCTCGCCATGCGATCTGCAAAGTAACCGACAACATCGTTGTTTACTGTAGCACCTGACATCGTGTGTCTGTAGATATCGCATACAGCCTAATAAGGTAGTGTCTTTATGCCATGGAATCTGTGAAAATACAGATTTCCTTTCTCCCACTTCACTGCAACACACCTTAGTTGTCTCAAATATTTCCACCCGAGAGCTTTTCCTTTAAACAGTTTGTTATGGAACTTATAGAAACCACCCTGAATTTCAGTCTTTGGTCGGTTGGCTTCTTTCTCTTTCAGCTTCCTTAACAAGTTCTTCAGATCGTCAGATTGTTCAACAGTCGGCTTCTGACAATCCGAGTTCTTGAAAACTTCAACAACGAACTTCTTGCTTTTCTAACGAGCAAGTTTCTCAGCTTGGCTCAACAGTTCTTCATAGAATTCAAGAAATCCAGAATCCTTGTCATTTTTTAAGTATTCTAGATATTCCTCACTTGTAATATCCTCTATTTCAACATCTTCAAATACCGGAGCATCTCTATCATCAGATTGATTTCCTGCTTCTTTTTCTGGAATATTCGGTATGTAATTCTCACTCATTAACTCTTCAACAGATTTCCCAACCTGTTTAGCCAGTCCTTCAAGTATTTCTTTCGAAACAGCTGCAGAAACTTCTCCATCTTCAAGATCATGATCATTATACTCAAGTTCAAATCTCATGTCATCTGACTCAAATATATTTGGAAATCTTCCTGTCATCTCAATCGTCCAGACTTTGTTTGTTAACATCCGACGATATAACTTCTTATCTTCCTCAGATAAAGATCTGACGTAACATCGCAAAAAAAAAAAAAAAAAAAAAAAAAATCCTCTCCAAATTTTAATAAAAGTCCTTAATCTTTATCTCTATTATCATCCATTTTATACAAAATATACCCACACCTTTATTGTCTTTAACTCACAACTTATATATATATATATATATATATATATATATGTATATAATAATAATAATAATAATAATAACAAATATAACAAAAAAATCAGATTTTATTTGAAACATAACATGTTTGTATTCTTTTGGACCAAAAACAAAACCAAACCCACCCTATCACCTATATTAATTCGGAACCTAACCCAAACCCCCCTTACACATATCTGAGCCCAAAAGCACAGGCCCAAACCTATGACTCGGCCCAATCCCCTCTAATCTGCTAAAAAAAATAATCTGTTTCGAAACAGACTCGAACCCAAGCTGCGAGCCGGTTCAACGTCTTACACCCAACAACATCACCACTAGGCTATCAGGATATTATTGTTAGTATCCAGACATGACTAAATTTTATAAACAAGCAGACTAAAGCTGCAGATCTGACCACGAAACCCAGTCGAAATTCAGCATGGAAAGTGTGTAAATGGAGCTTGTTTTGGAAGGTTTAATCATAGCAATTTGACCAGACTTGGCCGAAGACCAATCACGCGTCAATCGAGCATAACAGCTCGTAATTTAGCAGAATTTTTGCTCGGTTTGACCAAGCTTGACCAAAATTTCAAAACCTTCCATATTCGAAATCATAGTATAAATTAAACCCTCCTAGAAACCTAAATAATGCCGAAGAACAGACCCCTACCCTCAATTTCTGTTAAATCCTTCGTAATAGCCATAAAGCATGATCGTTTGACTTTCGTTTGACCGGATCCATCATGTATCATCGAAGCCTGTAAGTATGAATTGAATCCATGTTTTTGTTCCATATTAATTGCCGATCAATAACCCCAATATTTCTGGGGTTATCGATTACTAATGGTATCTATTTATAAATTAGGGTTCTTAGTTTAGATGTAATGGGGAAGATGACAACTTTCATAGTTTTATAAATACATTCGAAATCAATATAAACCAAAACTGATATCTAGACCAGACGGTCTGGCCATGTGTTATAAGTCACTGAACCGCCCAGGGCTCAAGTTCGATTCCCATGCCCTGCTTTATTTAAAAAAAAAACGAATTGTTATATATTATATATATATTTTTGCACATTATGTCTAATATGTGTTTAAAAATACCAAACATGATTTATAAATTCTACAAAAATTATTTTATGTTATTCTAGTAGAAAAGTTTAACATACAATTTTTAGTTTTGCAAAAATTATTTATTTAATATATATAATAAATATTTCAAGTTTATTCTATTTTAATTATAAAATTCTATAAAAATATCAAAACGATTATATAAATTCCCACAAAAATTATTCTGAGTTTATATAACATTAAACTTTTCTGAAATGATTTTTATTTCTGAAAAATCATTTATTTAATATTTTTAATCAATTTTTGTTAGTTTTAATCATAAATAAATCATAATAAATTCATTTTTCAATATTTTTGCACCAAAAATTTATATAAATTATTTTTATCCATTTAGAGTAGAAATACAATTTTTAATTTAAAAATTCTTTAATTTTAATATTTTTAATATTAAAGTTATATTCTGACAATTTGAAATAAATAGATTAAATATTCTATTTTTAAGAAAATAATTTTATAAAAAATATTTTCATACTTAAAACTTTATATTGTGACCATCCTTAATCTAAAATTTACAAAAAGACTTTTGTTTATTTATTTATCAAATTTCTCTTATTTATTAAACATTTTATTTATTAATCAAACAAATACGTATACCCAATTCGAAACCCTAGAAAATACTTGTAGACTAGAAAGGCTTAGACTTGATTGTTACCTTATACATAGGGTAATACTTGGCAACTTTGGGGCTACACTTATACTTTTTCTCGAGACTTAATACTTTGCTAAGGTGAGTTTACGTAACCATGTTTATGCAATTCTTTATACTTGCAACATTATACTTAAGCAATTCTACATACATGTCTAGTTGTAAACTTTAATGCCTCATGATTTAGATAACAACAACAGTTAGACTCGCTTCAACAATACATAATCATTAGCTATGGCCAACCCGGCGATACTCAATAATAGATCTATTTGATTGACAATCCCACCTAGATTCATTGACTATCTTTTATGGGGAGCGCGGGTGATTGTTATCGTTCCAACATAATATTAAGGTGAACTGTGGATGACGGGATGGACCTAAACTAGTCGGAGGTTTGATTATGTCGATTCAACATTTCATGTTTATTCATGTAGACTTAAACTTACGATAGACATATGAATTGCTAAACTTTTATTCTTAAACTTAATTGCTTGACATGGATTATGTATTCTCACCAACTTCTAGTTGACCCCCCCCCCCATTTTTACAACTCATCAGGAAATAATGATGCTTGAAGTCTAGAGCTAGCATGAGAAGATATTTGAAGTTTTATGCTTTGTTTGATTTTTGAATGTACTAGACATTTAATGTAATTCATTATTGTATTAAAGGATTATGTAAACATATGTATTACCATGAGCTACTGAACAATCATTCATACGTGACACCTCGATGTTTCCGCCATCGGTTGGGGTGTTACATCTGATCTTCTCATTCCAGAAAATATCAGTATCGTCAGTATTGCCACCAGTAGCTTTCGAACTAGATTCTCCTGCATCTTTTCCTGATTCTCTCTTTTCATACTTATACTGATCAGTGTTATCATCATCGTCATCATCATCATCATTAGCAGAGCTATTACCATCTCCAGAATCATCACCTGAACCATCATTATCATCACCATCTTTCTTCTTCTTAGGAGCATCACCGGCATCCTGATCAAGTTCTTCATCCTCTTCTTAATCAGACTCAGATGGTTCAAAGTCAACAAGCTCTTCATCTCTTTCTTTATCCTCCTATCCTTCTTTCAATTGTGGAGCTCTCTCATACAAATCATCAATAAGCCTTTTCATACTCTTATTGTTCGTTCTCATCTTCTTGTTCTCAAGTCGTAAAGTTATGATTCTTCGAGTATTTCTCTGTTCATGCAATAACAACTCTTGATTCTCTTTCTAGAGTAACTTGATCTTAGCTGCTAACTCTTCCTGGCTCTCTTGTGACGATTCAACTACATCCAATATCTTCATATCATTCTTTCTTAACTGCTCAATCTCAGCTTGTTGCTGGTTAATGATTTTCATCATTTCAGTCAGCTTCTGATTCACCGCATCCATCGCATCTCCTGATACAGTAACCTTAGGAGTTGAATCCTCAGCAACTGGAGTCTTTTTCTTAAACTTATTCAAGACTCTATCCAATGCAGCATTGAAATCGTCAGTTGGAATATTAGATTGCTCAGCAGCAGATGTTTTCTGTTTCTTAGCTGCTGGGATGTCACGGGAGACTTAGAGCTAGACATAACAGGAACTTTCTTTCCTGCAATTAAACTTTCAATTTCTTTAGCTCTCCTTTTCATTGGCTTTTCAGTTTCAACAGCCTTAGCTTTCTTCTTGTATGTTGGGTTCTTTTGTTTTTCTCCAATCTTTGGCGTTCCACCAAAATCTTCAGAACCCATACCAAGACTCTCATCAATATCATCCATCATAATCGGACTCTTCATTCTCTGTTCTTCCAAGGTTTGATTCAGACTCTCAGATTCACCAGCCACAGTGGCCTTGGGCGTGGTGGTCTTGACAGTCTCGTCAGCATAATCCCATCTCTCTTCCTCCTGAGTCTCTTCAGAATCCATAGACTCTTCATCAACCAAGTGTATTCCTTTCTTTGCAACACTTTTCTTTCTACGAGAAATTTTCTTAGGTGGTTCTGCTTCAGCTTCTTTTTCCTTACCATTTCCTTTATCACTCTTTGCACCAACATTAACAACTTGTCTTTTTCTTTTGGCTTCAGGATCAATAGGACATAAAGGATTATCTTCATCAGAATCACTATTAGCATTCCTAGATTTATCAACACCTGGATCTTCATAACCTGGATTGATCAGGTGACCAAACAAGTTCTTCAAAGGTGGTCTTTCATTCACAGGTACACCTTTATATCCTTTCATCCTCACCAATGTGCTCAAACTCATGTGATCCTGCATCACAATCTGAGTAGGATCTTTCCTTAACTTCTTGTACTTCTGATCGAATATCATCTGCAGGAATCTTGGATACAGTAAAAACTTCTTACTCTTCAATCCTCTCAATGGTTCAAGCATGTGGTCGAGTATCATTCCAGATACATTGAATGGTTTGTTCAGAATCAGGGCAACCATTAAAGAACTAATACTCTTTCTCATCACATCATATCCTCTACTCATAGACCCGAAGACATGTAACATCACATGAGCCAGGTATTTAAACTGTGGACACAGTTTACCTTTATGTAAGGCTCCGTCTGTGATCGGTCCATTGTACTTCATCCTCAGAAAACATTTCCTCTGTTCAATCCAAGATAAAACTCTCGGATCAGTCTTCTTATCATTCAGCTTCAAGGCTTTCCTGATGTCATCTTCAGATACAATAACCAACTCCCCCTGAATCTTACTAACAATAGCAGTTTCATTGTCCCAAAAGTCGATTCTTGCATTCGTCTAGAATTCCTTTTGATGATCTCTGTAAATGATAGTAGGAGTGGCAATAGCATCAACGACTCTACTCCTCTTCAGAAAATCAACAATACCGGTGAATTCGGTATGGTTCTTCAACTCACCAAGAAAAGCGCAATAATTATGTGCCTCCTCAAATGGTAGTTCTTCTTCCGGCTTCTTCCCGGCAGCCTTATCTGATGAACCTGCTGGTATATCAGAACTTTGAGGTTCAGACATTATTAATCTACAAAACAAAACACGAAAACACATTAGACACGGACAAAATATACAAAATTTGAAATTTTTTATTTTGGAATTCCACATTCGACCAAACGTGGGTTCGAATGTGGGAAATAAGAGGTTCGAATGTGGAAATATGTTTCGAATGAGAAAAGTCAATTTTAAAAATGTATATTCGACCGTTTGTCCACTTTCGACCGTTTGAACAAGTCACCTTCGACCAAAAAGTCACATTCGACCCTTTTGAAATGGTCGAATCAGGTTGTTCATCTTCAAAAATCACAGATTTTGATTTTGAATGTTTTAACATGCCATTTTGATTTGTTAAGTTTCTTATAGGTCCGATTAACCTTTATCAACAACCAATTGTTATTATTGTTCAATAATTAAGTGTTTTTCCCTAAAATCTAGGGTTCGAAGAGTTTTAATGATCAATTCAATAATCTGATGTGATTTAACCCTTGATTTTGTTATCCTCTCCCCCTAAAGCACTTAAGTATTAAATCCCAATCAACAATTATCACTATTACAGTCCATATGTCATGGTTTGATTCAATCAAATAGTTCGATCATAAAAACACTGATTCTGTCATGAATACTGGATGGATACCTGCAATTTTGGTCTTGAAATGATCAGCAAAGAACAAGGAACACAATAATATGATTTAAAACAAACGAGCAACAAGGCATGGTAATCTCAGGTTTTTGAAAATTTTTGAAATGAATGATCGAAGGTGCAGATAAGGTTATATAGGCTCCACATTCGACCCTTTTAGTTGGGCCTATTTAAAGGTTCGAAGGAGGAAATATGGTTCGAATGTGCAACAGACATAAGAACACTCACATTCGACTGTTTTGAAAGTTCGAATGTAAAAGCAAAATTCCACATTCGACCCATCGAAGGGGCGAATGGAGATTGGAATTTTTGAACTTTTTACCAAATCTCAAAATCGAGTCCCCTTTAATATGATTCTTAACTTTTAAGCATCCGACATTCATTATTTCTCATTTAAAGGTCACAAAACTTAAATGGTCCATCAAGTTTGAGAAAATCACCATCAACCACCATCGATTATCAAAAAGAATATAAAAATGTAAAATCTTTTGGATTTTCTGAAAGTATTTGTTAAAACGCACCTAAAATCTTTTTGAGTTTTTGTGATTTTTGAAAAAAAAAAATTAAAATGCAGAAATGTAAAGATAAAGCAGTAAATGTTTTGTGATTTCCGGTAAGAGAATCATATCAGTTATTAAGAAATTTGATCACATCGTTGATCTTTTATATTATCATTAAAGACAATGTGTGATCCGGCAATTGCTGATATTGTTGTCCACATAAGCTCACATACAAACTGTTGTGCAGTGCTTTAGACTGATACAATTATTTATAGTGTAAACTCAATTGTCTATGGTTCCCACACACACGACATACTCCCGTATCAAGGAATAATTGCACAAAGACTCATTGTAACACGTGATTATGCTTTCGTCATCTGTAATTTACAAGGTATGAAGCACAGAGGTTTACAGGTCAGCAATTCAATGCTACAAAGTAACTTGTGCACTCTACCAGGTTGAGGGCTGATATCAATCATAATTTGCATCAATGATTAGATACGATTCATTAGATAATCTTTGATTATCGTCATACATTGAAAGTTCCTCAATTCAATAACTTTAGGATTTGGCATTAAAGCTCTTTTATAAAGATACCTTGTCTGATCTAGGTCTGTAATGACTTACGACAGAAGATCAGATAGGCTATCCCCAGATAACTAATAACATAACGACCCGAAACCTCCAAATTTTGTATAAAAACCCTATCAAACGAAATTACGGTACTAAGACCATATAACAATTCGTTTGATATGTATGTATCAAGCACTCAGTAATAAGTCTACGAAGCCTATCAACACATCACACAGACTCAAACACACGCCTTCTATTGCATTACACTTCTTTAGCATGTGTCAGATCCCCACTGATGTACTATCATTTCCTCTTTTTCTCGTAGAAACCATTTTGGGGTTTTCTAATTTTTATGGCTTTTTGACTTTTTCAATGTTTTTGGTTTTTCTAAAAATAAACTCCCCCTAAAATGAAAGACATATTTTTGGGTTTTTGGATTTTTCTGAGAAACGGTAAAAACTAAAAAGCGATAAACCGAGGTATGATCAGTCTTGTTTTTCTTTTATACCGTTTGCTTTTAAAAGATATTCAAATCTTGATTTATCAAAAGCTTTGGTAAAAAGATCTACACGTTAATAGTCAGTGTGGATTTTGACCATATCAATCAACTCTTTTGCATAACAATCACGGAAAAAAAATGGTATTTAATCCGGATGTGCTTAGCTTTTGAGTGATTGACTAAGTCTTTAATTAATGCAATGGCGGCCTCATTGTCACAGTAAATAGGAGTTTTAAGAAATTGCAAACCGTAGTCCACCATCTGTTGTTGTATCCACAGAACTTGTGAGCAGCAGCTTGAAGCTGAAACATATTCTACTTCACATGTTGATAAGGCGACTGCAGTTTGTTTCTTGCATTGCCAGGTCACGAGCTTGCTCCCCATAAACTGACATCCAGCCGTTGTGGACTTGCTGTCTTTGTCACAGCCTCCCTAATCTGCATCACTAAAAGCAATTAGGTCAAAATTATCATCATTAGGGTACCATAGTCCTCTCGACGGACAACCCTTCAGATATCTTAGGATACGTTTGACAACTTCTAAATGAATTTTTTTCGGCTTCGATTGATAACGTGCACAGAGACATGTGGCAAACATTATGTCTGGTCTAGATATAGTGAGGTACATCAGAGATCCGATGATAGCTCTGTATGTAAAAGGATCAGTCAGCTCCCCCTTAGCGTCAACACCAATCCCGTGATTAGGTTGTATCGGGGTATCCATTGGCTTCGAATCTTCCATCTGGAATCGGCTTAAGACTTCAGATACGTATTTGGTTTGGTGAATGTATGTGAGGATCGAATTGTCAAAACAAAGACTATGATCAAACAAGTCTATCAATTCAGGTGTGGAATCCCTGAATCGATTACGAAATGATAATATAATCAGCAAAACACACAAATCACTTTCAAAGTTTTCATTTCATTGATAAACAAGTTGATAATCTTTACAAAATGATGTTTACAATGATATATAATAAGATCAAACTCAAAAACACCCTAGGGAGAGAACACACTCAAAAGGAGGGAAAGAAAATGACCAAAAGTTAACATTAAAAACTGATTCAGCCTTTATATAGACCTGCACATTCGACCAAACGTATGGGCGAATGTGCAGGTTCGACCAAACAAACTGGGCGAATCAACACAATACATAACAAAATCTTCCTTCAACCTCTAAGCTCTCCCTTTGACCTTCTATTTCTACATTCGACCATTCTAAATCCACTTTTGACCGTTCGATATTGACAAAACAAGATTTGATTAGCAATTCAATAGCATTAGTCGCACTTCGTGTATCTACAAACTCCCCCTCGACTATTGCTTGAATTACTTCAGCCTACGATCTTCATCCATTCTCTTGTTCATCAACTTGATATGCAGTAACTTCTTCTGCTCTTTAGTCATAACTGGTTCATGAGTTTGCTTCGGTTTCTTCTTTTCTGTCTTTTGAACTTGAAAAAACTTCCCCAGCTTCTTATCATAATCGCAACCTGCGTTAACATCCCATGCAAAACATAAGAATACCACACGTTGGTATTTAGCAGCCTGTTCACTGTCTTTCTCTTCACAGGATATAGGATTGTAATACAACATGATGATATATTCATGAGAACAATTTATCAACCACATCAGGTCATTGATATGTATCTTCTTGAAGTCATTCTTCCCATCCTTCAACAACATAATAGCCTCTGCCGTCTTCCAGTCATAATAGCACCACATAAAATCTTTCCAAAAGTGTTGTAGAATAGGCATCAAAGGTATATGCTTCAACACACCCGGTGGATCATACTTCAAAGTAACCTTGTTCATCCCCGTAATCGGATCTTTCTTCTTTCTGTGAACTATCCTTTTAGGATACTGCGGGGTGAACACATCCCATTTCGTTCTACTTTCTCTCGCCATGCGATCAGCAAAGTAACCAACATCATCGTTGTTTACCGTAGCACCTGACATCGTGTGTCTGCAAATATCGCGTACAGCCCAATAAGGTAGTGTCTTTATGTCATGGAATCTGTGAAAGTACAGAATTCCTTTTTCCCACTTCACAGCAACACACCTCATTGCAATAACTCCTCTTGCATTGCCTCTACCCAAGCGTCATCCAAAATAGCATCCTTGTATGTCCGCGGCTCAACGTGCGAAACATAACAAGCAAAAGACCAGTCATTCTGACAACCTGATTTTTGAAGTTTAGTATATAAGGCTAGAGCGCCAAGATTTTCTTGTGAGTTTGCATTCCTAAGTTGTTCTCTCGTCATAACACTGCTACCAGGATCACTGATGTGTTGCAAAACACATCTCTTTTCCTATGTATTTTGTATAATATTTTGTTAGATTTATATTTGTTTCGAGTCGTTTTAGTATGTATTTATTTATTTTATTATTTTATAGGTGTTCGTGGAAAAAGAGCGTTAAACGAAGAATTTTAATCGAGACGCGAACACTTGAGAGCAGGTGGTCATGGACGTTAGAGCCTGAACGAGTAACTTTAGTCAAGCCAAGAACACCACATGAGAGCATGAAGTATACTACTACTACTACTACTACTACTACTACTACTACTAATAATAATAATAATAATAATTGAAAATTAAAATATTAACTCACATGGATTTGGCCCAAGTCTAAAGTCATAACAATCCAATTATTAGGGCGGCACATTTGCTGGAACATATTATTATATCGAAACAAATATATCAGCCGCAATGGAGAAGAGGAAGTAAACCGTAGCACAGCATCTTTAGAGAAAGAGGATAGAGGTTACTTGAAGGCCAGGGAGGCACGGGTTCAAGACTAGAGCTACGGGTTCGACTATAATAAATTTTAGTTTTAATATTTATTTACTTTGTGTTCATGAATATTGAGACCATGATTAATTTTTATTTTGAACCTATGTTTTTATCGCTTTCCTTGACTATGAGTAGCTAAATCTTGAACCACTACCTAGGTTATATGATGAATGCATGTTAATTTTATAACTTTCGGTTTATGGATTATTTTTTAATGGTTAATGTTTTGGTAACGATTTGGTTGGTGTTTATTATTATGTGTGTGCGTACTTAAGTCTAATTTATTATTTTTGATTGTTAGGATCTGAGTTTGATTGTTTTGATTATATTTAACTAAGAATGATAAGAGTGATATGAATATAGATGGAAAGTGCAGTGGAATGATAAACTATTAATCAAAACATGAGAGTAATTGTTTTCCGATCGAATGCTTTCATTTATCTAAAAGATTACAATCATACAAGTACTCCCCCTCAGCCTGATCACACAGTGATTGTTTGTCTGAGAGAATGTTTGTGTGTGTGATGCAATAGAACAGTACAAGCACTGTTCTATTTATAGACAAACCTAAACCACTGATGACCTAGGCTGACGTCACCTAAGATAGTGACCTCTAACAGAATAACAAACATAAAACATCTGCCTATTACAAACTACTGTTACATTGAAAACACTGAAGGTAAACTACTGTTGTAGGAAAACTCTGATGGTCTTGTATCCTCTGCTGGAGCCTAAGTGCTGTTGGCTCCAGCAGTGCTTTAGTCTTCAGTACTTTGATCAGTAGTTGTTCTTCATCAGACCTTTGGTCAGCAGTTGTTCTTCATCAGTGTTTATTCAGCAGTCCTTTGTATCAGCAGTTGTCATAGCAGTTGTTTGGATGGAACAGTTGTTAGAGTCAGCAGTCTTTTGGGAGAAGTATGTTGTAATGACTGTTTATTGTGTGGATCAACTGTTAGCATGTTTTGGCTTTTCAATCATCTGTTCTTCTCCAGGTCAGCAGACCCAACAATCTCCCCCTTGAACAGATGATGCCAAAACTCAGCCTTATTTACTGATCTTTATTTCTCATCAGACTTTCTCTGATTTGACCTTTGAATTGTAGTTCAAAGTCCAGAGCAAATAAGTCTTCTTCATCTCTTTCAAGCTCTAGATTTAGCAAAGTTTGAAGATCATTTGCACATAGGCTGTATGCATCATCCATGCTAATCTTCTGAACTCTTCCATCTGACCTGAGCAGAGTCAATTCATGGTTGTCTTTGTTGACTTTCCATTTTAGAATTTTTGAGTCAGTGGATTTGCTGAGATGAACATTTATTTGGGATGAGTTAGGTGATGGAGGTCTTCCAATGAGTTCCCTGAGTTTCTCTGTTGTGGGATCAGAGAAAAAATGTATCTGATTGAAGAGCCCTTCTTTGATAAATGTATCAGCAAACTTCTTCTGATCTTCTTCTGACATTTCCTTCTTTTTCTTGAACTGTCTTCTTGCAGCAGCTGATAGATCAGAAGTTTCAAGTAAGCTGTCTAAGGTAAAAGTCTGCTGGGGTCTCTTCATCAGTGGCTCATCAGGATAGACAGGTTTTCTAGGCAGGCTGGGATCCTTCTTTCTGTTTTCTTCAAGACTCTTGTATGTATCAACCAGCCTCAGCTCAGACCATCTAGAGACAGACCTCATTTCCCCATAGTTAGCAGCTACTATCTCTTGTCTCATTCTTTTAAACTTTAAGGCTCTGACTGGGTCTCTGCCTTTGCCAAAATTAGGAGTAGAGACTTTAGCTTTGGGGTCTTTGGCCAACTCTGCTATTCTGAGAAGTTCTTCTCTTAGTGCATGAGTGGTCCAACCATTAAATTGCTTTTTGGTTGCTTTATATGGCTTGGTTGCCAAGATCTGTTCCAGAAGAGAATCCCTAACCTCCTTTTCCAAGTCAACACTGAGAGGCATGGAGGACATGGAGTTGCTCAGGGTCTTAGCAAAGTCCTCAATCCTTCTGAGTTTGCTAAGCTCTGCTGAATGGATGCCCTGAGCAGTCCTGTCATCCTTCCTTTTGCATCTCTCCTTAATGATGACATCTACCTGTTCACCCTTGTATTTGAGATATGTATCAATGTTTAGGGGAACAGGGAAATTTGGGAGAGAAGGGAAAGATCTGTCAGATGGTTGTTCAGTATTGTAGAAGGATTGTAATTCCCCCTTGAGTAGATCAAGTTCAAGGGGATACTGAACAACCAATGGTGTAATGGTTGGTGGTGGTCTATGGGAACTGAATTTGGATGTGTGTGGTGAGAATGATGAAATTGGAATAGCTGTAATAAGAGTGGATTATGCAGTTGAGGTGGTATTTGGTGATGTAGGTTTGGTGGTTGTATGTTCAGATGTGCTTGTTGGTTTAGGTGCAGTGGTTTGGGAAGCAGTGTTTTGGGTGGTTTCAGTGTTTTGGGTGGCAGTGGTTGCAGCAGCAGTGGTTTTGTCAACAGAGGTTTTTAGCTTAGATGGTGGTTTTCTGACATGTCTAGCAGGCATTTTCATCCTTTTTGAGGATCCCACATCTTCAACCTCCTGCTGTTGTTCCTTCTTGAGGTTCACCAGCAACTCTGCTTTAGCTTCCAAGGTGTCAGCCCTTTTTTGTTTGGCCTGAGCAACCTTTTCAGCTTCTATGTTTGCAGAGTTGTCTACTGCTTTGCTTTTATCAGTGGTTTGTTGTGGTGCTATTGATGTTGCTTGTTGTTGTTGTTGTTGTGGTGCTGTTTGACTAGCCTCTGGTTTGTTGGCAGACTTGGCTTTGCCCTTTTTAGAAGGTGGACAACCAAAGGGATCTAGCTTTGGTAGCCTATCTCTGCCACTCTCCCCCTTTTTGGCATCATCAGCCGTGAAGACATCATCATCTTCATCCCTGAGAATGGTGGTAGGGGCAGAGCCAGTGAACTTCAGCAGGTGATCTTTGATGGCTTTAATGTCTGCATGTGTATCTTTGTACCTTGCATCCACCATGTTTCTGATCTCAGCCATATATGTTTCATGGGTCTGATCAGCTAGTTTTCTGTGAGCTATGATGATGGGGGAAACGGATTTCCATAGCTCACTAGCTATATCAGCTGTTGATGGTTGACTTTTGGAAAGGTCTACTATGGAACCCAGTATAAGCTTGACATCAGATTTGATGTCTGCTACAGAGGTTTCAATTGCTTGAACTCTGTCCGTCAATTCTTGGTATTTTGACCCATCACCTAAGTTAATAGGATCATCTGAGTCCCTACCAGTGGTAGTTCTACCTGATTCAGTCCTAATAGGTGAATCAGATGCCCCTTTTTCTTGGTACTGGGGACTTCCAACTGATTTTGGGGACACTATAGTGGCCTCATCAGTTGTTGCCTTCAAGGGAGTCTTAGCAATGTAACCACTGTCCTGGTGTGAGACAATGGTCTCTACATCAGTAGTGGCTGCTCCACTTGAAAACTCACCTAGAGTTGCATTGAACTCAGGTGGTGTAACCTCCTCTACTGTTTGTGGGATGGCAGATTGAATGTTCTCAGGACCAGTCACTTGTGGGGGTATGCTCTCAGTGATAGGTGGAAGAGAGGAACTGGGATTTTCCTGAGATTTCTCAATTGCTTCAAACAGAGGTTGCATGGTTTGTGGAACATGATGTGATGGTGAGGGTGGAGGAGTAACAAGAGAATTAGCCCTGGGAGAGGGGCTTGTGAACATTTGGCCAAGTGACTCAAATGTATCATGATGTGTTTCCCCTTGGCTTACAACATGATCCTTTTGGGAGGATTCATGAGGAGTTTGGTCAGGTTGAGGTATGTCCAACTGTTGTGAGGAAGTAACAACAGTGGTTTCAGGTTGCTTTGGTGGTGCAACAGAGTTATCTTCTGGTACCTCATCATCCAGAAGTCTCATTTGTGGTTGAGTGGTGGTTTTTGTGGATGGATGTTTTCTTTTGGAAGTGGCTGGTGTGGGTTTCACAGCACTGGATGTAGTGCCATGATCATCAGGAGCAGTGGGCTCAACAACAGAGGTTTTGACAACAGTTGTTGTCTTTGTCCTCTTTGTTTGTGTTTTTGAAACTTTGGACACTTTGGACACTTTTTCTTGGGTGCTTCCACCCAGCATTCTAGTGAAAGTTTCATCAGTTAAGCTTTTCATTTGCATTGCCTCACCCTTTTTGAAAACTTTTTCTGGTAAGGCCTTTTGTAGGATTACACTAAGAATTCTTGGGTAAATTAGAAAAGCATTGTTTGACCCAGACTTAATTGCTTTCACATTTGACACTAAGTCCATGAACAATCCCTGGGAAAGATTGAAGTCAGAGTTTGACAACATGGCATAACCCAGATATTGCATCCTTAATGGGATTTCATTGAAGGATGTGGACTTAGCGGAGACACACAGAAGAAGGGTATGGAAGAAAAATTTCATGACTGGTGGGAAAAACTTTTTGAAAAGAGTTGATCCAGTCATCTGACCATCATACCCTCGTTCTTGAAACTCAGTGTGAAGCTCTGTTTTTGTGAAGGAGTCCTTACCTGCCAGGTCATTTAGTGAGAAGGTTGTGGATATTGTTTCAGGGGTAATGACGATACTTGTTTCTCCAATTTTGGAAATAATGGAAGTAGGCTTTTTGTCTTGCAATAGAAACTCAGCATTCAACCAGAACTCTTGGAGAGTATCAATGTAGATGGGGGCGTCAGCGGTTAAGATGGGTAGGTATTTGGAGTTTAGAAGAATGTCAATGGTGGAATGGAATGATATGTTATCATCTGTTTTAACCAGATATGGGAGACAATTGTGGGTGGCTTTGGCTTGAAGATCCATTTTAATGGATTTCGAAGGTGAAGATGAATGAAATTTGATTGAGGGTTTGAGAATGGAGAAGGCGGTTTTAGTATTTTGAATACAATGAGACAGTGTAACAACTGTTGTGGTAAAACAGGGTTTTTATAGGCTCAAAGGAAACCGCTGATGTGGCCAAACCTCTGCTTGTATGAGCAGACGTGGCAATCATCTGATGGATGAACATCTGGTGGAGAACAGCTGTTTTGGCAAACAGCTGATACAAACAGCTGATGGAACCAACTGTTGTATTTTGTTTTTTTTTTTGTATAGATATAGTATAGATATATAGTGAAACAGTTGTTTTATCTGATCAGATGTTTTGAAACAGATTTTTCAACCAACAGTGAATATGAATGAAACAGTGGTTGTTTTATCTGATCAGATGTTTGAAACAGATTTTTCAACTAATCAGCTATTTTTAAGGAGAAATTTTGATTTTCTGAAACATTTTATTGCTTTAAAAAAAATTTGTTTGTTTAATCCATGTTTAACATACCAATTCCAGAAATCAGATTTGTAAAGGTAGATGTGTCTAAAGCTTTTGTCAACACATCTGCCAACTGATCCTCTGTTGGAACATGGTGCAGAGAAATCAAACCTTTTTCATAGCTGTCTCTGACAAAATGATGTCTAATGTCAATGTGTTTGGTAGTGGAATGAGAGACTGGATTCTTGATGATATTTTCAGCAGCTTGACTATCCAACATAAGTGGAGTCTGTAGTGCAGTTATCCCAAAATCCAGTAATTGATTTTGAAGCCACATGAGTTGGGCTGTACATCTTGCAGCAGCAATGTATTCAGCTTCAGCTGTTGAGGTTGAAACAGCTGCCTGCTTTTTGCTTTGCCAGGAGACTAAGGCATTCCCTAGAAATTGGCACCCTCCTGATGTGGACTTTCTTGTGGTGTGACAGCCAGCAAAATCACTATCTGAATAACTTGAAAGCTCAATGTTTCCATTAGCAGGATACCAAATACCAAGTGTGGGAGCACCTTTAAGGTATCCGAATATCCTTTTCACAGCAATAAGGTTTGACTTTCTGGGTGAAGCCTGGGATCTTGCACAGACACAGGTAGCAAACATAATGTCTGGCCTAGATGCAGTTAAGTACAGTAAAGACCCAATCATGCATCTATAATGTGTTTGATCAACCAGTTCATCCTTGTCATCAATAGTGAGCAGCTTGACTGTACTCATGGGTGTACTACATGGCTTACAATCATTCATCTCAAATCTGGTTAATAAATTCTTTACATATTTGTTTTGGTGAATGAATGTGCCATTTTGCAGTTGTTTCACTTGAAGACCAAGGAAACACTGAAGTTCACCCATGGCACTCATCTCAAACTCTGCTGTCATTAGTTTTCTGAACTCTTCACACATTTGGTTACATGTGGATCCAAAAATGATGTCATCCACATATATTTGAACAATCATTAAGTGTTTCCCTTTCCATTTTAGAAATAAAGTTTTGTCAATTTTACCTCTTGTGAAGCCAATAGATAAGAGAAATGTGGAAAGAGTTTCATACCAGGCCCTTGGTGCTTGTTTGAGTCCATACAGAGCTTTGTTAAGCTTGTAGACATAGTCAGGATGGAATGTGTCTTCAAAACCAGGTTGTTGACATACATAGACTTCCTCCTGAATTTTGCCATAAAGGAAAGCACATTTGATGTCCATATGATACACCTTTATGTTGTGGTTGACAGCAAAGGCTAAAAATAGTCTGATGGCTTCTAGTCTTGCTACATGAGCAAAAGTTTCATCATAATCTATTCCTTCTTCTTGTCTGAAGCCTTGAACCACAAGCCTGGCTTTATTCTTGACAACAATACCCCTTTCATCAGTTTTGTTTTTGAAGACCCACTTTGTTCCTATAGGACAAACATCCTTAGGTAATGGTACAAGCTCCCATACTTGTTGTCTTTTAAACTGAAGGAGTTCTTCTTGCATTGCTTCTACCCAACTGTTGTCTTTCAGTGCCTCTTGGTACTTGACAGGTTGTGTGAGAGATAGGAAACCTGCAAAAAGACAGATATTGGAGGATTGGCTTCTTGTGAGCACACCCTCTCTGATGTTGCCAATGATCTGGTCTGGTGGATGAGCTCTTAAGTAAATAAGATCTCCCTGATATGGTATGATGGCATTTTGAGGTGAAGGACAGAGGTTTGGTGACTCTGTTGGTGTAACATCTGTTTGCACTTCTGTAGTGCCATCAGATGTTTGGAATGGAAGTGGAGGAATGGGTCCAAGTGGTGTAAAACTGGACTGACTTTTGTCAACAGAGGATTGACTTTTGTCAACAGATGATTGTTCAGTGGTTGTGAGAGGTGAAACAGTGGTTTGATGATAAGACTGGCCAACAGTGGTTGACTCAGCTGTGGCAGAGTTTTGACAATTGTTTTGAACAGCTGCTTCCTCTGAAGCAGAATAGATTTTGTAGTGACTGGGGATCACAACATCTGTTCTGTAATCTTGTTGTGGAGACTGTGGAATACCTGCATTGTTAGTTTTAACAGTGATATCTTCAAATTTGAATTTATCTAAATCAAATAGTTCATCAGGGTTTGCTGGGATTTTTAGAGATGAAAGTTCATTGAACTTTACATTCAGAGTTTCTTCTATTGTCTTGGTCTTTGTGTTAAACACTTTATAAGCCTTGGCAGTAGAAGAATATCCCAGAAAATAACCACAATCTACTTTGGCTGCAAATTTTGAAATGGGATCTTTGAGATTTAAAATGAAACATGGGCAGCCAAAGATTTTGAAAAATGAAATTAATGGTTTGATTTTGAACAAAATTTCATAAGCAGTTTTTTGATGTCTAGGGTTGATCAAAACTCTGTTTTGAACATAGCAAGCAGTGTTTACAGCTTCTGCCCAGAAGGACAATGGCAAACCAGAATCTGCTAGCATGGTTCTTGCAGCTTCTATGAGAGTTCTATTTTTCCTTTCAACCACCCCATTTTGTTCTGGTGTTCTTGGGATGCTGTACTGCCTCACAATCCCTTTTGACACACAGAAATCATCCAATTTCTTATTTTTAAACTCTGTTCCATTGTCACTCCTGAAGACTTTTACTGGCAAGTCATATTGTTTTTCAACTTTGGTGACAAAGTCCTTCAATATACCTGCAGTCTCATCCTTAGAATGTAAAAAGTAAGTCCATGTAAACCTAGAAAAATGATCAACTATGACAAGACAAAATCTTTTTCTTCTTAGACTCATGATTTTAACAGGGCCAAACAAGTCCATGTGCAACAGTTGTAGACATTGACTGGTTTTGGACTCATTAATGGATTTGTAAGAGCTTTTATGTTGTTTCCCTTTTAAACAAGAAACACAATGCTCATCACATTTGAATTCTTTTGATGGTAAACCTCTGACAAGGCTTTGTTTGGAGAGTGTGTTGATAGTGTTAAGGTTGGTGTGACCCAATCTCCTATGCCACAATTTTGTCTCCTTTGTGGAGGCAGCAGAAAACAAACAGACATTTGCCATAGGATTGTCCTTTAACATATCAACAACATACACATTGCCACTTCTATGAGCAACAAGTTGTGCTTTGCTCTCAGCAATGATGGTATCAATCTTTTTCACCACTTCTGGCCCAATAATCTTGCAAGTTTTCTTTGTGAAGAATGAGCCATAACCTTTGTCACTCATTTGTGAAACACTCAGAAGATTAAACTTGAGATTATCAATAAGATTGACATTTTCAAACTTGAGTTTCCCAGCTTGTACAGTCCCTGACCCCAACACCTTACCTTTTGAATCATTACCAAAGGATATATCACCCCCTCCATGAGCCAAGAAGTCCAGAAGAAGGGCTCTACATCCTGTCATGTGCCTGGAGCCTCCACTATCTACATACCAAAGACTATCTAAACAAGCAGAAGCTCCCTTAGCAGCAGCCATCAATGCACAATCACACTTGCACTCACAATCATCAGATGCACCCCAGGGATCTGAGAGATTCACAACCTCTTCTTCAGGTTTTTCACCTGTAACAACTTCATCAACAACATCATTAGTCACAACATCAGATTCAGTCACCACCTCCTCAGATTCAACCTCATCAACCATAGCCATGAAACAAAAGTTTTCTGGTTCATTTTCAGCTTTGGCAACTAATGCAAAATTTTCATCTGTTAACTCATCTGGTAGACTGCTCCAATCAACAAAGCCTTGTGTAAAGAAGCTCTGTTGACTGGTCTCTGCAGGAGCAGAGGATGAAGCAACAGTTGTTTGCACAGGTGCTTGAGCAACAGGTGTTTGCACATAGTGGATCTGAGGAACAGTGGTTTGGACATACTGGACAGGAACAGTGTTTGAAGACTGTGCAAAATGAGCAGTGTTTTGCACATTTGGTCCAGGGGTATTATAGGAATTTTGATAAGTGTTGGTCTGAGGTCTTTGATTTGGATAGGTGATTATAGGTGTACCATGTTGACTCCTACATTCCCTAGCAAAATGACCAAGTCTATGACATTTGTAACACTTTATCTTTGATTTATCCAACCCAACCTTTGATCTGCCAGTTAACCCTGGAAACCTTCTCCCAGTTTTCTTGTAAAAATTGTTAGTTCTTACACTGAGAAGGGCCAATTGGTGCATAATGTCCATTTCTTCCAAATCATCAGGGTCAAAGTATTTCAGGTCATCATACTCAAAGGATATGTTATCAGATGCCTGGATATCACCACCACTTGCTGTGAAAGCATAGTTTGGTGAATAAGAATCAGAGTTAAAACCTGAGTTAAAACCTGAAGTTATGTCAATGAAATGATCATAACTCTGATCCTTAGTATTTCCAGGCACCTCATCATGACCCAAAAGTGCTGTATTCCCAAAAACATAATCATCAGACACTTTTCCAGAGTCCTGGAGCTTCTTTTTCTGGTTAAGCTCTCTCTCATAGGTCAAGAGCTTACCATGAAGTTGGGTCAGTGATAGGACCTTAAATCCAATCGAGTTTCTCATCACAATAGCAATAGTGTCCCATTTGTCTGGTAATGATCTTAAAAACCTATGGTTCAGGGTTGAATGAGGGTAAGTAAGACCAACCAGTTTTAGTTCACTAATTAAACAATTAAACCTCTCAAATTGTTGAGTTAATGACTCTCCTTTAACATGACTGAATGTTTCATATTGTTGGTTAAGTATTTCACGATTGTTTTCAATAACCTCCTCAGACCCACCAAATTGTTCTTTCACTGCATCCCAAAACTCCTTTGCACTGTTACAGTGTAACAGCCCAGCATATATATCATTGGGTAGAGCCATGGCCACAATACTGAAGGCCTTAGCATCTAACTCAATTTTCTGAAAATCCTGGTCGGAGTAGTTTTCAAGTTTCTTTGGCTCCTGAACCTTGGGATCTTCAGTACTCGGCACCATCGGAACATGTGGTCCGAAGATAACCGACTTCCAACACCCAGTGTTCTGTTGAGCTAGAACATGGCTCATCTGACGTTGCCAGATATTGTATTCAGATCTGACAAGCATCGGTGGCTTGTTGTTCGTGCCAGTGTTATGTGGATCGTGATTGATTGAAGCCATTCTCTGATTTTTCAAAAAACAAAGTCTGTTTAAAAACGGTTGAAACGAAATTAAACTATTACTCTGTTTTCAATCCTACAGACAAACGATATCAATAATTGTGACCTGATCTGTTTATATTAAATTGATTTGTTAGATCGAATTTAATTGACCAAGCTCTGATACCAATTGTTAGGATCTGAGTTTGATTGTTTTGATTATATTTAACTAAGAATGATAAGAGTGATATGAATATAGATGGAAAGTTCAGCGGAATGATAAACTATTAATCAAAACATGAGAGTAATTGTTTTCTGATCGAATGCTTTCATTTATCTAAAAGATTACAATCATACAAGTACTCCCCCTCAGCCTGATCACACAGTGATTGTTTGTCTGAGAGAATGTTTGTGTGTGTGATGCAATAGAACAGTACAAGCACTGTTCTATTTATAGACAAACCTAAACCACTGATGACCTAGGCTGACGTCACCTAAGATAGTGACCTCGAACAGAATAACAAACATAAAACATCTGCCTATTACAAACTACTGTTACATTGAAAACACTGAAGGTAAACTACTGTTGTAGGAAAACTCTGATGGTCTTGTATCCTCTGCTGGAGCCTAAGTGCTGTTGGCTCCAGCAGTGCTTTAGTCTTCAGTACTTGGATCAGCAGTTGTTCTTCATCAGACCTTTGGTCAGCAGTTGTTCTTCATCAGTGTTTATTCAGCAGTCCTTTGTATCAGCAGTTGTCATAGCAGTTGTTTGGATGGAACAGTTGTTAGAGTCAGCAGTCTTTTGGGAGAAGTATGTTGTAATGACTGTTTATTGTGTGGATCAACTGTTAGCATGTTTTGGCTTTTCAATCATCTGTTCTTCTCCAGGTCAGCAGACCCAACATTGATAGTTCCATAAACGTCTTAGTGAATGTCTTTCATGTTTGGATGTTTATTAGGGTTGCTTGCTTTGTGCTCGTAGCTTAGTTTATGGTTTTGGTACCGAAAGCCATTGGAATTTGATAAGAGAATTTAGAGGACTTAAGTATTCTTCCATTCTTGAGACCAGGAGGTGATGGAATGTTGGGTTGTCTAGAGCTTTAGGTGTTGGGTTTTAGGTGAGACCGGGAGGTGATCCTATCCTAGTTGTCTTTAGTTTCTTGCAATTCCAAGTCATAGTTAACCCAATTAAGTTACTCCTTTACATCTTAGGGTGTAATGTGATTAGAGAGACCGGGAGGTGATCGAGTCAATAGAGTACCTTAGCATTCTTAGTGAGGTGAGACCGGGAGGTGATCCGAGCTAGATAGCCAGTGTTTTATTCTTTAGGATTCTTTGGGGTGTGTTGGTGAGACCGTAAGGAGATCTAGCACGTCATAGGGTTTCTTAAATTATCTTTAGAATCTGGTAGCCATTCAGTTTTCCATTACCGAGAGTTGTGAGTTTTCATGTACGATTCTTGACCTAGGTAGTTGCCTTCCTATCCTGATATTTTCCCCAATTATCCTTGCTGTCAGTTTATCTTATTTATTTGATTGTTTTATTTATTTTATTTAATTATTAAAAAAAACAAAAACCAAAAATCTTTTATAAACCAAATTTGTTAAGTCTTAGTCGAGTCTAGTTTTGTTTTCTAGTTGTGTCCTGTGGGTTCGATACTCGGACTTACTTAGTCTGTACTGCATTGATAGGTACACTAGCCTGTCGTGTGGTCTAGTTTAGTTGAGTCTGTTTTATATTACTAGGTGTCTAGGTTAGGTTGTTTATATTTTTAGACCATACATAGCACATCAATCACCAATAACTTGCTCGAGTGGGTGAATACGATGTATCCGAGATTCTGGATAATCAGGTACTTGCACTCCCGTTTGAGTAGTCAAATTCTCTATCGAATCCAGATCATTACGCAAGTTGGATGATGAAGCACCATTTGGATTTGGGTTCACTGGAGGTGTCTCTGTAGCAACATCTAGAACCGCTTCACTTGTGACATCATCATCATCTTCCGATTCTGATGAATTGAGAGTTGTGGAAGCTTCCTGGAACACTTCTTCCTCAGCTGCAAGAGCATTGGCATCATTAGAAGCTGTTTGAGGAGTTACGGTGATCGGACGCACCAACGGTGATGTCACTGCGTTTTCACACTCGTAGTATAGTCTTAATATAGCCTCTTCAACGAAGCTATCTATATTGAATGATTTAAAGAAATCTTTGTAATCAAACATCCAATCTGGACCGCTACCTTGTACATTCTGAGTATACCGCTGAACTTCAACGTTAGCCCACTCCTCTACCTGACGAGTTCGTTTGTTGAATACCCGTTTCAGCGGGGTTGCATATCCAACAAAGAATCCTTCTTCAGCTTTTGGTGCGAACTTCTCAGATGGATTAAGCATTGTACACGGTGCTCCAAATGATTCAGCTTTTGTCTGTTCAACAACTCATAAGAAGTTTTGCCAAACTTCTTCAATGTTAACACACGATTCAGAGTATAACAAGCTGCGTAAATGGCTTCATTCCAGAACATTACTGGAAGATTGGAATTCGCAAGCATTGTTCTAGCCGCTTCAATTAGAGTCCTGTTTTTACGTTCTGCGACACCGTTCTGTTGAGGGGTATACGAAGCACTATATTCATGATGAATTCCTTTGTCTTCACAAAGAGCATCCATCTGTGCGTTCTTGAACTCCGTCCCATTATCACTCCTAATTCTCTTGATCTTCAGACCTTAGACATTTTCTAATCGAGTGAACAGAACCTTCAGATTGTTAAACGTATCGCTCTTATGATTCAAGCACATAACCCACGAGAATCTGGAATAGTCATCGGTAACCACAAGACAGTACAATTCACCAGCATGACTTTTACGCTTGACCGGTCCGAATAAATCCATGTGCAAACGCTCAAGTGGTAACTCAACTGAATTTACTTTCTTTGGTTTGTGGGACTGCTTGTGCTGCTTTCCTTTCTTGCAACTCACACACTTGTCATTTAAATGGAAATGTTTAACATTTACGCCTTCGACAAGTTCATTTTTCACCAAATGGTTCATTTTTCTAAGGTGAATATGTGCCATCCTCCTATGCCACATTATAGATTCTTTTTCAGTAGCCTTGGAGAGGAAACACGTTACTTGGCCTTGGGTTGTCATGGCTTTTGACATGTCGAGAATGTACAGATTGTTCACTCTCGGTGTTTTCAGCATTACCCACTCTTTTGGAAGTACGAAACTTGGCTTGAGAATGTAGCAAGATTTGTCATCAAAGAATACAGAGAACTGTTTATCGCAGATTTGACTGACACTGAGCAGATTATAGTCTATTTGCTTCACATACGATATCTTATCAAAACTCACGATACCATTACTCACACTACCCTCCATAGTAATGTATCCTCCTTTGTTCCCAGCAAAGGCTACATATCCGCCATTGATGTTTCTAATGTCGAACAGCAGCGATAAATCCCCCGTCATGTGACCAGAAGCTCCACTGTCAACAATCCAAAGACTACTCACAGGGCCAGCCGAAGCTCCCTGCACATATCAAGTAAAAAGATTAGTTCTTTCAGGGGACCCAAGCCTGCTTGGTCTTGGGTCTTTGAACATTTTGTTTCAAAGATTCTTAATCACAAACATTTGAATTTGAATTGATCTTTTTCTGATCAATTAAATCCTTTTCATTCTCAGAATTCTCATGTTCTTTTGAAGTCGAAGCACCTTGAGATCCCACTGGTGACCAGAATTGTTCCGAATGTTTCAAGATCCGAATCTGAGATTTGGAGTCTCAGTCGGTTTCTTTACTTCATTCTTGAAGGAAACTTTCTTGGTTACCATCGCTGATTTAACAGAGACAGGTCCAACTGTTGGTTTAACTGCAGGTTTCAATGGTACCTTTTGCTTCTCAACAGTTGTGTTCACCACTGGCTTCTTAAAAGGTTTTTCCATTGCGATCCAGTTACGACGATCATATGTCATCTGACGATTATCCCTCTTTTGGTAATAACGGCTTTGGTTTTAAAACGGTGCTGGTTGAGGGACAAAGCGTCGTTGTTGATAACAATGATTATCTACTGGACTTTGATATTTTTTCTTCACTTCAGCCTCGTGCCTTTTGTGCCTAACGTACGGGCAGTGAGCAAGTAACTGCCCTCTCTCCCCGCACTTAAAACACGCACGGTACTCTTCAAAGTTTTTCTTGGCGTTCGACTTTGCATAAGTAGTGATAGGATATTGATCATCCACACACCTTCTTCTTAAAATCTCACGAGCTGGGTCCTTTGAGTAAGTCAGCTCAAGAAAACTATTTGCCTTCTCCTTCGGCTTAATAAACTCCATGACATGAACCTTTGGTTCTTTTGGAACATCCAAATAATTTTTCTTCAAAATCTCTGGAGGTACATCATTTGTTCTCTCATGTTTTGGAAACCAAATGGTACTCTCTTGCCAAATTATCTCAATCTTGGAATAATTGGCAAAGTTAATTGGATATTCCTCGTCAGAAATTATTTTATCGGATCCTTCCATCCGGTAAAACACTTTGACGGGTTTGTCACTTTGTTCATTCTTTTCAGCCTGCTTAACTGACTGATTCACTGTATGAGCATTAGCCATTGGATGTATAATCTGAGAAGGTGATACCGGTTCATTGGTGATAATTTGATTTTCAACTGGAATATCACTCACTTTCTCAGTTTTATCATCCTTCGAGTCAAAATCATCAGGTACAGCTATCACACCCTCATCATTTAGTCCTAAAATAGGTCTAGCATCGGAATTTGGATCTCCCACACTGGAAGTGTTAGATTCATCATTCGATGTAGAATCAGATTTAACTGAACTCTCCGGTGTTATTGAATACAAAGTATGATTTTCAAACAACACTAGAGATGGGACGGCCTTGTAGTTTGCACTACTAGGTTGTGAAGGTTCCTCAATTATATGATCAACAACATATGCAATATGTTTGTAGCATTCAAGCTTCTTGTTGACTTTCTCAGCAAAGCACTTGATGGTTGCCATTTCAAGTTTTGTCTCTTCCAATTCATTGATGTAATTGTTAATGGCCAATTATTTTATAGATAGTGTTTTCTTAAAATCAGAAATGTCTTTCTTATAACCATCAAGCACCTTATTGAATTCATGTGCTTCTTTTCGATATGATTAACAGTTGATTCGAGCACTCTCAAACTGAGTTGCTTATTATCCTCTATCAATCTATTGCATGCACCACAATAGTTATTACTGTTCATGTCTAAAGTAGATTCAGAACATACCTGTTTCGGAGGCTCTGTCATCGGCGTCAAAGCAAAGTGTGCTTCCTTTCCAGCAAAGAATTTAGAATAATCAATTATGGTAAAAGCATCATCCACTATGCAAGATTTGCGGGTCATAAGAAAATCAGCTTCGGCTAGAAGTTGATCAATGTCTTCATCTAGTGAGTTAACACTAGCTTCAGAATCAGACTCGCTCTCCAAATCAGAATAAACTGAATCACACTGTTCAGGAATATCAGTGACTGAGTCAAGAACCAATCCTGACTTCTTTTCAACACACACATCAGTTTCTTCCACCAACTCCTCAATCTTCACCTCAGATATCTTCTCAGTCTCCAAATCATCTTCAACTAACACCGGCTACTCCAAATCTATCTTCTGAGCAACGCACGCCACGTTACCAGTAGTGATCTGCTCAACACCAAGTTGCATACCAGTCCAATCAAATCCTTCATCCTTCTGGATTACCAAAGCCTGGTTCTGGTTATCTGGTTGGTTTTGGCTATTTGGTGTGGAAATTAGAATGATTGTTCTAGTTGGATTGTGTGGTGTTTGGTTTTGGTTCTGGTTTTGTGTAGTGGTTTGTCTAACAGAATTGTTTAGTGAGGCATTTTGTCGGTTTTGGTAATTATTTTGTGGTTGGTAGTTGGAATTGTTTTGGCTTTGATAAGATACCTAATTTTGAGATTGACGGTTCTGGTAATTAGTGTTGAAAGGATTCCTGTTTCCCTGTTCTGCTGGCTGTGTGCATTCTCTTTTGAAGTGACCTTTCCCACCACAGTTAAAACATGTGACTTTGGCTTTGTTGAAGCCATATGTGGTGTTGGGATATGTAGAAAGATCAGTTCTGCCCGACTTCTCTATAAACTCAGTCGCTCGTCTCATGACACTAGCAAATGCCCACTGAATGTCAATGAGCTCCATCTCCTCCTTGTCAATTTGAGCATAGTCTTCACTGGTTAAGTTGTTGTTACCAATTTGACTAGCTACCATACCATTATAGGAAGCTACCATAGCAGATACCAAAGCTACATGTTGCTGTGCAATTTCAACAGTGACATTGTTCAAGTTTGATGTCTCAAACACAATTGGGCTTTGGTTTGGTTGACTTTGGTTCATTTGAGTTGGGTTCATTTGAGGAATGTAGGATTGTTGTTGAGTTTGGTTCAACTTAGCTGAGTAGCATGCAGCTTGTTGCATAGGTGAAAATGGTGGGATGTAAGTAGTAGGGTATGATGATGGTGTATAAGATGAATTTTGAGCAAGATAGTTTATGGGGGTCTTGGTTGGTTCAACAATGCTTGAAACACAAGCTATGTGTGAAGCAACAGAACTACTAGAACTAGAACTAGTCAAAGATGAAGATGTACCACCATGATATAACTCTGGATTCTGAGGAACATGCACTCGTTTTGCTTTCCTCTTCTCCTCTATCTCTTTATTCTCAAGCTTCTGAATGAATTCATTGATGGTCCAATATTGGTACGCATCTTTCTCCTTAAGGAGCTCAATGTGTTGATTCCAATATGGTGGTAATGCATCAGCGAACTTATCCACCAGCTCAAACATAGGTATGTTGATCTCTTAACTTGAAAGCAGCTACCGACCAAGGATCCATTGTCTCTTGCTGTTGTGGTGTTGTATTAGGTCGTGGTGTTGTTGGAAAGTTCCACATATCGTCTGCAAAGTATAAAACACGAAACGATTAGAAAAATTTTCAAACAGTTTCTACTTTCGACCTTTTATCAATAAACGTGAGGGCGAATGGCGAAAAATTTTCAAACAGTTTCTACTTTCGACCTTCTATCGACTGGACTTTGATATTTTTGCTTCATTTCAACCTCGTGCCTCTTGTGCCTAATGTACGGACAGTGAGCAAGTAAATGCTCTCCCTCCCCGCACTTAAATCATGCACGGTACTCCTTAAAGTTGTTCTTGGCGTTCGACTTTGCATAAGTAGTGATAGGATATTGATCATCCACACACCTTCTTCTTAAACTCTCAGGAGCTGGGTCCTTTGAGTAAGTCGGCTCAAGAAAACTATTTGCCTTCTCCTTCGGCTTAATAAACTCTGTGACATGAACCTTTGGTTCTTTTGGAACATCCAAATAAATTTTCTTCAAAATCTCTGGAGGTACATCATTTGTTCTCTCAGGTTTTGGGAACCAAATGGTACTCTCCTGCCAAATTTTCTCAATCTTGGAATAATTGGCAAACTTAATTGGATATTTCTCGTTAGAAATTATCTTATCGGATCCTTCCATCCGATAAAACACTTTGACGGGTTTGTCACTTCGTTCATTCTTTTCAATCTGCTTAACTGACTGATTCACTCGATGAGCGTTAGCCATTGGATGAATAACCTGAGAAGGTGACACCGGTTCATTGGTGATAATGTGATTTTCAACTGGAATATCACTCACTTTCTCATTTTTATCATCCTCAGAGTCAGAATCATCAGTTACAGCTATCACACCCTCATCATTCAGTCCCAAAATAGGTCTAACATCGTAATTTGGATCTCCCACACTGGAAGTGTTAGACTCATCATCCGATGTAGAGTCAGACTTAACTGAACTCTCCGGTGTTATTAAATGTAAAGTTTGATTTTCAAACAACACTGGAGATGGGACGTCCTTGTAGTTTGCACTACTTGGTTGTAAAGGTTCCTCGATTATATGGTCAACAACATATGCAATATGTTTGTAGCTTTCAAGCTTCTTGTTGACTTTCTCAGCAAAGCACTTAATGGTTGCCATTTCAAGTTTTGCTCCTTCCAATTCATTGATGTAATTGTTAATGGCCAATTGTTTTAAAGATAGTGTTTTCTTAAGATCAGAAATGTCTTTCTTATAACCATCAAGCAGCTTATTGAATTCATGTACTTCTTTTCGATACGATTGACAGTTGATTCGAGCACTCTCAAGCTGAACCCTGAGTTGCTTATTATCCTCTGTCAATCTATCGCATGCACCACAATACTTATCACTGTTCATGTCTAAAGTAGATTCCGAACTTACCTGTTTCAGGGGCTCTGTCATCGCCATCAAAGCAAAGTGTGCTTCCTTTCCAGCAAAGAATTTAGAATAATCCACTCTGGTAAAAGCATCATCCACTATGCAAGATTTGTGGGTCATAAGAAAATCAGCTTCGGCTAGAAGTTGATCAATGTCATCATCTAGTGAGTTAACGCTAACTTCAGAATCAGTCTCGCTCCCTGAATCAGAATAAACTGAATCACACTGTTCAGGAATATCAGTGACTGAGTCAAGAACCAATCCTGACTTCTTTTCAACACAAACATCAGTTTCTTCCACCAACTCCTCAATCTTCACCTTAGATATCTTCTCAGTCTCCAAATCATCTTCAACCATAGCAGATACCAAAGCTACATGTTGCTGTGCAACTTCAATAGTGACATTGTTCAAGTTTGATGTTTCCAACACAATTGGGCTTTGGTTTGGTTGGCATGGGTTCATTTGAATTGGGTTCATTTGAGGAATGTAGGATTGTTGTTGAGTTTGGTTCAAGTTAGCTGAGTAGCATGCAGCTTGTTGCATAGGTGAAAATGGTGGGATGTAAGTAATAGGGTATAATGGTGGTGTATAAGATGAGGTTTGAGCAAGATAGTTTATGGGTGTTTTGGTTGGTTCAACAATGCTTGAAACACATGCTATGTATGGAGCAACAGAAGTACTAGAACTTGAACTAGTCAGAGATGAAGATGTACCACCATGATATAACTCTGGATTCTAAGGAACTTGCACTCTGTTTGCTTTCCTCTTCTCCTCCGTCTCTTTATTCTCAAGCTTCTGAATGAATTCATTGATGGTCCAATACTGGTATGCATCTTTCTCCTTAAGGACCTCAATGTGTTGATTCCAGTATGGTGGTAATGCATCAGCGAACTTATCCACCAGCTCAGACATAGGTATGTTGATCTCATAACTTGAAAGTTCAGTCAACAAATGGCAATACCTCGGAATCAACTCCTTTAGTGTCTCATTTCCCATATAACTAAAGTTCTCAAACTCTTTTCTCAACTCCTCCATTCTTAGCTTCCTAGTTTTCTCATTCCCATCTTGACGATTCTTTAACATATCCCACAGTTGCTTCGAAGTGGTGCACGACCCGAACTGATGTAGAAGATCAGTGTTAATGGCCTGGGATAGTTGTGAAAACGCCTTCTTTGTCCTTCGCAAAGTTTTTCTTCTCATCCTCAGCTAAGCTCTCTAATGGAATCGGCTCACTAGTGTTCTCCAAAACTGGAGCTACATACCCCTTAGAAATCATTTGCCAAGCTTCAGTGCCTTCCATTCCCATTCCCTCCAAATGAATCTTGAACTTGGTCTTCCATTGGTTATAGTCCACCATTTCCATCAGCTTTGGTGGACGGCTCCCACTACCTGAATATAAGTCATGAATTAGCGTTGAAATAGCATTGATAGTTTGAGAGTGTGCCGCAGCTGCTGCAACTCCCCAATAGTCAGCCATGGGTTGTTGTAGTGGTTGTGCAACTTGTTGTGGCATCGAACTAGTCATCGCCAAGTAATTGATTGGGTGGGATGCTTGACTAGTCGTCTTCTGAGCAGCTACCGACCAAGGACCCATTGTCACTTGCTGTTGTGGTGTTGTATTAGGTCGTGGTGTTGTTAGAAACTTCCACATGTTGTCTGCAAAGTATAAAGCACGAAACGATTAGAAAAATTTTCAAACAGTTTCTACTTTCGACCTTTTATCAGTAAACGTGAGGGCGGAGGTGGAGTTATGTCCAGGTTCGACCCTTTCTTATAGGGAATTAGGTTATTAGAATGCCTTTTAGCCTAGTCTATAACTAAGTTTACTTTCACGAGTCCTCTCGTGTATATTTCTCTTATTTCTAATATATTCTCACTATGATTCTTTCTCGTTATTCTTTCGATATTTTGCTTTGCGAAGAAGACACTCGTATTTCACAAACGAAATGATATCATCAAGTTAGGAGTGGTATCCATACCTTGGTGATTAGTTTCACTCCTCTATATGTTATTTATCTTAGGAATATATCTTTGAGATAGGAGTGACACACATCTCAAAGAGTATTTCCTTCAAAAAGGAAATTAACCACTAAGCTGGGAGTGATATCCTTAACTTAGTGATTGGTTTCTTTCCACAATCGTTTTCAATTTTGAAATACATCTTTGAGTTAGGAGTGAAATCCACATCTCAAGGATCTATTTCTGCATCTCGTTTTTAATCTCGCTAAAGTTTTGGAATTTACTAGTGATGGGGCACGTGCAATCTGGAAGGGTGAGCGCCTGTATCCTGAGTTTTCTATCTAGGCATGGCATTTCGCATAAATCCCAATCAGACGAGGGATCCGTATGCCGACCTGAGAACTCTCGGGATGAGCATTCAGTTATAGGCTAAATTACGCCCCCACAAGTCACTAATAACATTTCAATTACTTTAGTTAGTCAAAGTTTCCTATGTAAACAATTCCAATGTTTTATATCATTGATATTTATGTTTTGTTTATCAATTGAAGACTCAAATGATAAATCATGAACTATATTAAGTATCGGGAATCTATTCGTAATACATACGTTGATTTTTAGCATTCACGTCATTTCAAATCTTGGTCTTTTAAAACACATTAAATTTACACATACTTCATGAAATGGTTTCATTTTGCATTTTATAAACTTACATTGCATATTTTACAAGTCAAATGTAAATCTGCTTGTTCTCATATAACGGATCCAATATATGTTTTCGAGAGAAACTTGCAACTAATAATATATTTTATAACAATTTTCAACTCAACTTCTCGTAAACACATGAAAATGTGTATTTACGAAGATTTTTCAAATGAACCTGTTTTGAATCTAAAACACACTGTGATTTCTAAAAAGTTATCTTTCAACTATATCACAAAGACTGAGCAAACTACGTTTTTGATAAATAAAATTTTATCTTATTACACCCGCACTCTTTCAGTCGCAAACCTTTTAGTCTAACAAAATATTGGACATATCCTTATCAGAATGTTGCTAATTGTCTTTTATCATATAATGCATACATGTAAAACTAATTAAATATAAACCCTTATGTTAGTAGACTATACGTCTGTTCTGCGTACTCTCACTTGCCGTAAATTTCATTATTTTATTCATGCACCGCTTTATTCATAGTTATTTCTAACACGTTGTTTGTGATTATTTTCACACTGCTTATTTGCAAGAGTTCAACTAGTTTACTTTCATTTTGTGCAAATTGTGCGATTACTCGATTTATGCTATGTTTTCCTTTCGAATGAAAATTTTATGCTATACTTATATACTTACATGAACGCACATTTGGTATGTATATTTTTCTTTTTGTTTTGAGCAAAACCCTGTTATACCTTACATTATTTTGTTCATCGTCATGGCCAACGAACATACTAGTTGATAACTCGTATGGGATCTAAGCCAGTGCCCACGTACGACTCGGATTAAAGTATTTATTTAATCTGAGGGGAACGGTGTAAATCTCGAAGTTTATCAATATAGGTGTTTAGAGCCCAACGATGTGAACAGAAGTTACCGGTTAAGGGTGAACCCGAAAGGGAAGAACCTCTAACCATGTCTATTACTTACATGTTACTCTCATTACAGTTAAAGGGTAAACCCGAAAGGGAAGGACCTCTAACCATGTCATTGTTTCATTGCAGTATCAATTACTTAGCATATCCTGATTGCACGCATTTGTTTCTAGTTTTACTTAGGATAGGGTTATGGAAAAGCATAACACCCTAGTGTAAGGTAAATCGATGACTACGGTCCGGAACGCAATCATGGGTTTCAGGTACATGAGGGTGGTGTGTAATTCTATTTAGGCTATTGGTAGACAATCAGTACGAGTCCAAAGTATCGGGAGTGTGGTGGGTCATCTGCGGTACACCCTATATATAAGCATAAAAGATATTGCGGGGACGGACTAGGAGTCTAACCAAGAATCTACCTATTACCCATTACTACCTCTTCATTAGATCGTTGACTAATAACTAGTATTTTCAATAAGAACATTTTACATAAGCTTCAATTAGTTTTGTTGGAGCCTTCCTTTTTGACCATCTCTATAGAAAACCTTAAACCTTGTGTACTCTTACACTCTCTGTTAGTCGAAATTCTGTTGCATGTCCTTAGTAATGTTCGGTCAGGATTCTTTCTATAGTAGGGAAGATTGTTTCATTAGTACCTCTGCCCCTCACCAGTTACATGTTCCCAAAACCTTTCTCATTTAAGCTCTCAACTTCTTAATCTCGGGTCAACTGTCAAAGATTTTGAAACTTTTACTTTGGGTATTAGACAACTATTTTAAATTTTGCCGAATCATAAATGATGAAATTTTCTTTTAAAAATCTAGTCGACTTTTACAACGTCTTTTGTTTCATAGTAACCTCCATTTGAAAGTAATTTTGAGACGAAATTTTCTAAAGTAGGGGAGACTGTGACAACCGTCACCCTCATATTTTTAAAAGTTGTCAATTTTAACCCCCCGTCCATTTTGAAGTTGCAGCGCTAGTCCTTGTCAATTATTATTTATTTTATTTTAACTTTTCTTTTAAAATGGTGCGTGTATACATTTTGTATACGCACGTTTCGACATATAAAATGTACTATACTCGCATAATCACGTTATCTTATGAAAGTCCTATTTATTTTATCTAAGTTTAAAAAGTTTAAAGTTTTAAAAGGTTAAATATAGTTAGTTGGTTAAGTTTTCTAAAGGAAAAACTAACTAAATTGTAAAGAAACTAACATAGCTAAACATGAGGGACTGAAACTGTCATTAATCAAAAGTTTTAAAGAAAAGTTCAACCTTTCCCTGGTTCACTCGGTTTTTCGGCCAAGCCCTTGGCCGCCGGCGCAGCATTCCGGCAACCATTAATAATCAGTATTCGTGTCCCTTTAAACTTGTTTTAATACACGGTTCGGTTTCTCCATTATGTACGAGTTCGATGTTATGATTAGTATGCATTATAACCTTGTTAATAATCCACCATTAAAGAAATTCAAGTTGTAACCGATTAGAGTTTTAAATGACTCAAATACGTTCTTTTTAGTGAACAATCACATAAATTGGTTTCGCTACTCATTTTCTGCACCTTGCTATAGCGTAACCCCTCTAACACCTCGCACAAATCATGTATCTAGAGCCTACAATTTGCGCTTTCACTTTCAGACATAAACTTGACGTTTCTTGATCTTATACACGATGTAAGTTCGACTACTTTTTTGCCATTTATTTCATTGATCTTTCCTGAATAAAAGCCCCATGTTTCTGATCTCGTTTCGAGTCTGTATCAGAATTATTGTTGGCTTAGGGTTAGGGTTTCTTAGGTTGATAGTTGGGGAAGAAGATGGTGTTTAATATATATGTTATATATTTACTCCTTCCAAATTATTAACAAGTCTATCTAGTGATGTAGTGGTTGGAATTGAAATTTGATACATAGAGGACATGGGTTCGAGTCCCACAGGCCAGGTTTTTAGTTATTGTTTTTTTTCCTTTTCTCTGAAATACTTTTGGATATATTATACAATTATATAAATAATACATTATTCTTATAATATTCATAACTAATTCATTTTTTATTCAAAAATTATAAAAATTTAGGTGTAGCTTCTTGGCACCTTATAGAAAATTATCATATTTTTAGTTTGTGGAATATATCTTATTTTCATATTTTTGTTGAATTTATTTGTTTTACTCATATTTAATTGATTAAAATTCCATTTTTAATGATTTTAATCTCAAACTTTTGAGAAATTATTTTTAATCATTATGAACTGAAATAAAAATATTTGGTTCAGAAAACATTTATTTTTATTAATTTTTTTTATTTTTAATCATTTAAACATGATTTAATCTCATAAAATCAATTTTAAATATAAATAAGTTTATAAAGATTATGGGAAAATTACTTTCATTAATTCACATCAGAAAGTATCTAGATTCTATAAAAATAACATTTTTGGATCATGTCGTGTATTTTTAGACTTAATTATGTTTAATTAGACATAATTATTTATTTATTTATTTATACCATTATATACCTAGTTTATAAATATTTTTCTTATAAAATAGAAATAGTTATATGTTTGAAAATCTTAATTACCATTGGTTGGATCATGGTGTACTCATAATTATTTATTTAACATTTATGATTATTGTATTTAATTACAATAACTTAGTGAAAGAAATTAATTAAATTACTTTGTTTTAATTATTCAAACAGATTTTTATCTAAATATTCAATTGGCAATAATTATATATTACCTAAAGCATCTTTACAAACTTTGGTATATTATTTTTAAATATATAACTTCTATAATAATTCGATTTATCATAAAAACTCTAATTCCCCAATTCGACTTAGCAAACTCTAATGCCTTAGACCATAGATACCTTAGACTTTGTAGACTTTTCCTTACTAGTATTCATATACGTCATAGGTTGAATTCCTCGGAATTCCCATTACTTAGCTCACGACCGCTTAAGTGGATTTTGATCGCTTTCGCAAACTGTGAGTATATCTTTCCCCTTTTCATGTTTTACACTCTTTTGGGGCTATTCATATACACTATGACTAAATGTTATTATTTTACTAAATGCAATTCTCATGTGTGTTTGCTTTATGTTAATTTGTGTGTCTATGACTTGTCAAAATCATTAACCTTTGAGGGCCTGGCATTTCAATGAATAGTACTATGGTATATACCCTTGTGACTCTGTTGAGAGTCCTTGTCATTGCTATGTATTTCATTACTACTAGCGCATACTATATATATTTCCTTTCATTACATACGGTTGATTTTGAACGGATATTACTTATTACATAATTGCAAATGGTACCGCACATGAATTGCTAAACACTTTTCCTACTATATTTATTCAAACAGGGTATGCTCACCAATACATTTTTGTATTAACAAAATTATTTTCGTACATGTTTCAGGTTGTTCTGAGATCACTTTTAAGCTTTTGGAACTAAGACTTAGATTTGAGATTTATTGTATTTCAGTTTTAGTTGCCACTTTAGAATTTTGTATCTTGTAATTTCTTTTAATGTAATAAACTATTAAATTCAATGTATTCAAATTTACAGTTTAGTCCATGAGCTATTGAACAATCGTCACTATGTGTCACCGCGATGTTTCCGCCATCGGTTGGGGTGTTACAATAAACATGTGTTAAGGTCACTAAAAACATGTGTTAATAAGCTTAACACAAGAGTTCTTTTGGAAACTAGGTTAACCACTAAAAATATGTATGTTAACAAGGCAAAATCCATAAACATGTCATTTTTATACAAAACCATCGAAATGTATGTCCATATCCTATCTTTAAGTACACATAACTAAGACTTAAGTGTCATATGGTAACAATAAGTAAGTCAAGATGTTGGTTTCACCATAAAACGCTTATCATAGCCACAATAACGACAAAAACGAACCTTTCCCCAACAGACGCAGTGTGTGACATATATGGATAATGGTACATAAACACATACTTAAGTTTGAATTTAGGGCATCCCAGTCCAGCCGTTTCCACGTCAGATACTATCCAGCCTAGTATTCAGACATCAGGTGAGTTTTACACGGCTCCTTTTTACAGTTTTTAACATTTTTCTGGGGGAAAAACATGCGTACTGTTTTCAATTACATTCATGACTATTATGTGAACATGAGACAATAAGGTTCAGGATCCATAAAGCCCCCATGTCATACATCACACCATAACCATTAGCTATGGACTTAGCTATGAAACACCAGAATAGATCTATTGAGTTGACACCCCCACTCTTGGTCAGTTGCTCTGACCGGATGACAGATATCAAAAGAGTGCTTGTATTTCACATTTATTCATTGTCTTCAGTGTACAATGGGCGAGGCACAACATGTCAAGGTTTGGCTACGAGCTCATGTCAGATCATATATTAATTATTGCCCTAGCTAGGCAATAATTTAGTCGCGTGCGAGCATTATGGGATACTACCTTTTGAACCGTTGTTGTGTTGTTTTAATCCAAACATGTTAATACAATGGTTTTTATCTTAAGACAATTAACGTTATGTTTGTGAAATTTGGTTATCTAATGGAAGTTCCTATCAGATTTTTATTAATGCTCGTGTGACCTTTGTGCTTGGAAATAATTCGAAGTCGCATCCCGTGTTTCCGCCTTGGCGGGGTGTGAAAGCGGAGGTCTGTTGCCCTCAAACCCTTGGCTTTGTGAATGGCAGTGGTGATTCTGTCCGCGGAGGTCTTGGGAGTCCGCAATGTTATTGGGTAGGGTCTGTCTCAACGCGAGCAATTGAGATCCTATCCCTTCAACACCCAACTTCTAAACCCAATCATTTTATAAAAAAATATTTTTTTTATAAAAAAACTCACTATACCACAATGTAGTCTCCTCTATCGGAAGATTTGTTCATCGATCTACATCAAAGATTTTTTACGACGGCGCCGTGGAAGAATAAGCGGTTTCAAGTGCGTGCGGCCTAACGATTATCGCCATGCAACATGTAACTCATTCTCCCCACGCCCGATATTGGCTAGGGAATATATTATGCGAGATCGTATAGCCGCAAATGATCGCTTAATGAAAGATTATTTCAATCCTTCGCCGGTTCACGGCTCCGATGTTTTTAGGCACCGATTTTGGATGAGTAAAAGGTTATTTTTGCACATTACCGAAGATTTAGAGGCTAGCTATGACTACTTTAAGCGAAAACCTGACGCTAGAGGATGTTTAGGATTCACCGTAATTCAAAATAACACTTCTGCGTTACGCATACTCGCCTACGGGAACACATACGACATCAAAGACGAGTATTTGAAGATGGCGGAGAAAACCACACGCGATACCTTGGAGTATTTATGATACGGTATATTTACAATTTTATATATAATTTTAAAGTTGTAGTTAAATTTAAGCTTATTAATTATGGTTTTATATATAATTTTAAATTTGTTAGTATATGCCAATTATATGGAAAACGTTACTTGAGAAACCCCACATGGAACGACTTTCAACAGATATACGAAGTGCATTTACAAAATCATAGAATATCCGGCGTAATTGGCAGTGTAGACTGTCGTTAATGGCGGTGGTATAATTGTCCAACCGCATGACGAGGTCAACATACACATGGTGACCAAAAAGGGCCAACACTGGTTTTATAAGCCATTTCCTCACACGACCTATGGGTTTGGTCGGGCTTCTTTGGTGTTGTCGGGTGTATGAATGACATAAATACTTTCCAGTTTTCACTATTGCTAGAGGCTTACATTACCAGGATGATACAAAAAGCTTGGTTTTATGCAACTGATAATTACTACGAGCATGGATACTACTTGGCCGATGGTATATATCCGAAGTATTCAATGATTGTCAAAACATTTTCTGAAACACTCGGTGTAAGAAAAATATTTTAAAAAACTGCAAGAGTCTGCAAGAAAGTACATTGAGAGGTGTTTTGGGGTTCTTTAACAACGACGACATTTTGTTACAAATCCTTGTCGTGTGTGGGATAAAGAAAAAATTAGAATGGTGATGTATGCTTGTATCATATTGCTTAATATGATCCTAAAAGACGAAGGAAAAAACAATATGTGAAAACTTCCGGAAGATGTTGTTGAAGGGACGCAAGTGACAACGGAGGAAAAATAGAAAACAGTCAACTCTTGCATTCTAATGATTTACATAACGCGTTAAAGACATATTTGGTAAAGCAAGTTTAAGCGATTCGCCCAATTCAACACGTTGATGACGACGAAGAAGGTACCGAAGAAGAAGAAAATTATGAACAAGGAGGCGACAACGGTGATGAAGACGAGTAGTATTAAATATATTTTGTTGTAATTTCTTTTTAATTTAAATGTTATGTTATTTTATTTAATATGTTATTTGTTTTTTAATTTTATATATTTAAATAAAAAACAATAATTAATCAATGATTGGTAAGGGTTTTAAAGGAGCTTTATCCATTACACACCTTTTTTTTAAATTCTCTGCTTTCACTCAGTACCATTAATACCATGTATCGCATAACGCCCCATTAAACATCTACCACTATATATGACCATATGAAAGGGCCTTTAGGGCACAAGGGGTGCTTGTAGGATAACATTTTTCTTTCACTAATTTTAATCAATTATGTCTTCCCACATAACTTCATTGTTTTACTTCACTGAAACATTTTATTTGAAGGTAACACTCCACTAATTTTTTTACTTATTTTCATTTAAATACCCAAACTTTTTTTTTGTTTTTTAAATTTCACACGGTTTCAACATTCAAACCGGTTATTAACATTTAATTCATTCTATTATAACCGTCCCACCAAACGGTCAGCAAAATTAATTTGTAATTCTTGGAAACCATCGATTGAATTTAATTGAATTCACCTAAACGGTCAAACCCATAATTTTAATAGTTCAACCATTCAAAATTTTGTATATAAATAGATCAAACCATGGGGTTAAAATTCACACTTTACCACGGTTTAAAAAAAACAAACACCCACAAAGATGAATACGTGGACCGAGGAACAAGAGATGACGTTAGTGGTGTGCTACATGGACGCCACAAACAACCTAGATTTACAACAACTCCCGAGGGACGAGGGGTCGGCCTACTCCCAAGGGGTTTTGGACGCGCGTGTTGAGCGACTTCAACCAACACGTTGGCACCAACAACAAGACCATCCCAGACATCCAGTTGAACTGGGCCGATCTCAATATCAAGTGTGAGAGGTAGACCACCCTCTACGAGCAAACGATGAGGGACGATCCGGACCTCGATCACGAGTTGGCTATCGATTTCACTCACTATGAGTATGAGGCTCGATACGACAACAATTTCGACCATGTCGAGGCATGGCAATTGTTGCGCTAACCTTAAGTTTATTTTTTCTTTGTTTTAATGTATTTTTATTTTATGTTTAATATTATTATGTTTTAATGAAATGTTCTTATTTATATTTTTTTTATTTAATTAGATTTTAAAACAAACGGTTAAAATAATAAAAAAATTATAAAACAAACGGTAAAAATTATAAAACAATACTAAAAAACAAACGGTTAAAACACAAAAAAATAGTATTTATTTAAGTCAAAAGTAAAATAAAACCAGTTACCAGCACGGTAAATAGAACCAGAAAAACGGTTCACAAGACCACTACCAACTTGAGTGGCAACGATGTTACCGTGCTACTATTACTAATGGGTACCTGTGAACAATTTGGATGACGCCCCGTCCCTCTTACATTCCGGCAAACATCCGGTCATGATGAATTAAATATTCTTATGTTGACGCAACAATTCCATATGATGTTCCCCGTTGACGTGACGGTTTAGTTTTATTTAATTTAAACGATAATAACAATTAAAAAATATCGTTAAAAAATTAGGTTCTACAAAAATCTAAGTCAATTTTATGCTTATTATCTTTTAACCAGGGCTGTCCAAAAAGCTTGTGGCTCGAAGCTCGCTCGGATTTAGCTTGAAAAAAGCTCGCTCGATGTAGCTCAGTTTGAAACTGAGCCGAGCAGGCTCGGTTTGGCTCGAATAATTCTAATTTTTAATACATATAATATAAAAATGTTAATATTTTTATATACATATAATATACTATGAAAATGTTAAAAAAGATGAGAAATCTATATATATATATATATATATATATATATATATATATATATATAGGTAAAGTATATGGAGGAAACCCTCCTTATTTGGTAAACTCTGGAAACTCTGACTTCCCAACATTTTTTTTTTAAAAAAAAATAGGGTATGTAATATACATTTTTTTAAGCATTTCGAGCCAAAAAAATCGAAAAAGCGCCGAACGGTTTTTTTTTTAAAATAAAAAACGTCTACTGTTTACATATAGTTAACACATTGTTAACACCTATTATTAGGGCTTAACATGTGTTATTCAGTTTTTATTTTATTTTTTAAAAAAAAATACTCGGCGTTTTTTTAATTTTTTTGGCCCAAAATGCTTAAAATCATGTATATTACTTGCCCTATTTTTTTCAAAAAAAAAAAATATTGGGAAGTCAGAGTTTCCAGAGTTTACCAAATAAGGAGGGTTTTCTCTAGAACCATTCCCTATATATATATATATATATATATAGAGGGTAGGGATCCTAAGAGAACCAACCCCTATTTGAGAACTGAGAGAACCATTCTGAGCCACACATTTCATATAAAGGCAAAAAAAAAAAAAAAATTTTTTTTTTTTTTTTTTTTTTTTTTTTTTTGCTTTAATCGCACATTTTTATGCAAGGAAAAAAAAATTTTATTTTTTTTGAATTTTTTTTTCATTTATACATATGTGTATATAGCATTTTTCAACTATACATATGTGTATATTTCAGTTATACATATGTGTATATAGCATTATACATATGTGTATAATGCAATTATACACATGTGTATACTGAAAAAAAAATACAAAAAAAATAAAAAAAAATTCCTTACATATAAAGCAGCGATTTTTGCAAAAAAAAAAATAAATAAATAAAAAAAAATAAAAAAATAAAAAAAAATATTTTGCCTTAGAGAAATGTGTGGCCCAGAATGGTTCTCTAGTTCTCAATTTGGGGAAAGGTTCTCATTTGAACCAAATCCTATATATATATTGCAAAGGGATTACTCCTACATGTCATACTCTTATGCAATCTCTCATTTGAGAGATGCCACATAAGATGTGATGTGACAACTCTAAACCAATTAAAAAAAAGAAATAAATATGATTTAACCTAATCTATTATAATCTTAAACCTAATCTATTAAATACCTAATCTACCAAATCTAAATATTAAAACTCTATTATTTTATCTCTCGTGTTTCCTCCCATAACTTTTAAACGTTAATATCTTTTATATACGAGATTTTTCAAAGAAAAAAAATTACACCAAATTAACGAGCGTTTTATTATCTTTCCAACGAGTACCATAGTGCTATATAAAAATCGAAGAAAAAAATGACTATTTTTCGTAACCCAACAGGTTTTGTGTCGGGTTTGAGATTAGTTTAAAAAAAAAAATTGTGGGTTTGGGTCGGGTCTGGGATTAGGTGATACCCAGTCCGATTACCCGAAACAACATACCCAAATACCCGAACTACATACCCGATCATATACCCATGAATTTTTTAACGCATCACATAACCCTTAGACTAATGCATTCGATATTTCAATAATTAACTTTTTTTTCTTATTTCATGTTAGTTTTTTTAGAATAATCGATTACAAACTTCCAAATTCATTTGTAATGGCACTAGATTTATACCCCGGCGCAGAGATTCGTTTTTTTTATATTTAAATATAATAACTTATGGCAGAGATTTGTTTAAAATAATAATAATAATAATAATAATAATATATTTTATTATGTAATATTAGATATTTCAACCCGGGACTCTCCCGGGATAAAAACTAGTATATTACATATTTAATATTTGGTGACAGTAGCATGAAGATTCTGTGCTTGGGATTGATGTTACAACTAATCAAGTTATTTAAATAAACTCAATACTGCTTTTGATCCAAGTACTCAAGTTAATTTGTATGTTGATAAACTTATACTGTATTCCGTTGAAATTTGAAAATTAATTTGCGTTTGTTTGAACTTGATTTTAGCTTGTAATGTATAAGATTGAACTTATTTTAAATGTGTTATTTTTAACTACTGAATAATATTTTAGAATATTGAATTTTGAAAGCCATTTTTCTTTTTTCTTTTTAAATTTGAGCCAAATCAGGCCGAGCTCGAGCTTTGATTTTTAGCTCAGTTTTAAATCCGGGCCGGCTCGGTTTATAACCAAGCCGAGCGCGAGCTTGACCTGGCTCGGCTCGGTTCGGCTCATGAACAACCCTACTTTTAACTACATGAAATTAAAAAAATAATTAATATTTTTATAATTTATTATACGTAACTCTTATATAGATGTTTTGATGTTAAACATTTTGAAAATATAAATTTATTTTTTTTAACTAATTATAGTTTTTTTCATGTAAAACTGGTATGGGGTAATGAAATGGACGAGAGAATGGAATGGAGAATGTAATGGAATGGACGAATGAATGAAATGGATGATTACCTTTCATGGTCTTGTTTGATTACACATAACAATGGAATGAATCATTATTTTGTATTGTTTGGTATATAGGAAAAGACAAGGAATATTGGTGGTGGCGGTTGGTAGCGGGTGCCGGTGACAATGATTGGTGGTGGCGAAGGTGGTGGTCGGCGATGGCAGCAGCTGTGACGATGATGGTGGTAGTGGTGGCAACGACAATGGGTGGTGGTGGCGGTGGGTGGCGACGTTTAGTGGTGATAGTAGCGGTGACGTTGGTGGTCGGTGGTGGGGGGTGGTGACAAAGAGTTACGAAGACAAGGAGTGCTGGCGATGATAGCGGTGGCGTTCTATCCCTTTAAGTTTTTCTTATGTAATTGCTTTATACTTTATTGTTTACTAGATTATACCTCGGGAGCGTCTCAAAGTTGAGAAATCAAATATGACATATCAACTTTACATATGAAATAGAGTGATGCGCTTTACAGTTACATACAAGAAAGCCTCAGGTAACACCTAACCTAAAACAATTAATAATGTATCTCCAATGTTAACGCCTAATCTTAAACAATATATAATTCTAATGTTAACATCTAACCTAAAAAACTCCAATTTTGTTTAATTTTCTTTAAAAAATCTCCATTATGGGAGGAAACATGACACTCATATAGAATTATATATTGTTTAAGGTTAGGCGTTAATATTGGAGATACATTATTAATTGTTTTACGCTATGTGTTACCCAAAGCTTTCATGCATGTAACTGTAAAGCGTATCATTCTATTTCATATGTAAAATTGATGTGTCACATTTGATTTCTCAACCTCGGGACGCTCCCGGGGTATAATCTAGCATATATATATATATATATATATATATATATATATATATATATATATATATATATATATATAGTATTCTAAAGCTAAAAATTCTAGATGACACTCAAAGAAGCCAACATCCTTTTTAAGTGTAGCATGTGGCACTAAGTGATTTTAGAAAAAAAATATATATAAAACAAAATTAGATTTTTTTTTTCTCATGTTTTCTCCCATAATTTTTAAACGTTAATATCTTTTATATACAAGATTTTTAAAGAAAAAAAATTACACTAAATTAACGAGCGTTTTATAATATTTCCAACGAGTACCATAGTGCTATATAAAAAACGGAAAAAAAAATGACTATTTTTTATGGGGTTTTGTTCATACAGGAAAAAAAACACAAAGTGTTCAGGTAATTAATTAATCATATATAGACAAGTCACTAATTATATTTAAACCAGTAAATATGAATTTTATTTTTAACATGTCATAGAATTGGAGTTGTACATTGTTTTAGATTAGACATTAATATTAGAGTTATATATTGTTTTAGGTTACATGTTAACATTAGAGTTATTAATTATTTAAGGTTAGGCGTTAACATTGGAGATGCATTGTTAATTGTTTTAGGTTAGTTGATGCCCGAAGTTTTTCTACGTGTAAAATTGATATGTCATATTAGATTTCTCAACCTTTGACGCTCTTAAAATATAATATGGTACACAATATAAGAAAACATAATTATGATATCATTACCCTTTGCAAAAGACAAATTTTCGAAAACAAAAATCAAAAGTTGTATGCGTTGAGAATAAATAGTTGCAGAGTCTATCATTTTAAAGGTTGAAAAATTAGATAAGTTCGAAGTCAACACTTTTAGAAGACAGCACAAGTATATGTACTTTTTTTTCTCACCACTCACTATATAGAATACAGCTGTTGTATGCAAATATTGCAATGCTTACTCGTATGTCATAACTTATGGAGAATGAACCATTGGAGGCGCACATGAGGCAATTATTGGTCTAAAATTAGAGAAAAGGCCCTTTGATATGTTTTGGAATAGGAAGAACACCGTACCTCTTTAGTGGTAGGGTACTTCCATTTGATCATTGTTGGGACAAACTCTCTATAACTAATGATACAAATAAACTACTGATGAAAAGAAAGAAAGAATGAATAAAGATGTGGGCACTTCAACATTCAACAGTATTATATTGACCGACTTGTATTGCAATATGATTCCTACCAATATCATGTAATTGGGCAAATCTTTTTACTCTTATTACTACTTATTATTATGGGGATGGTTATTCTACAATACATTCGTAGGAAAATCTAATATTGTTAACTTATAAACTCACTTCTCGCACGATTTTTAAACGTTTGTCACTTTTTCATACGCTAATACTTTTTTCCAAAAAAAAAAAAAAAAAAAGTTACGCACAATATTAAGAAGCATTCCATTCTCTTTAATTGACTATTGCTATTGTTTTCTTAACCTTTGTTAGGATCTGAAGACCTATGTAATGTATCACTCTTGCTGAGACGGAAGAACATAAAAACAAAACAGATTTGAAAGATCTAGAATTGAATATTTCATTAATCAACATAGCATAATCTTCATACACATAGCGATACATATATACCCGGCTGTCAACACCACCAGATAGTGTGGACTGCTTGGACACTAAGTCCTTTCACTAAAAAACTGCTCTCTAACAAACCATGGCAAGTGACACAAAGACACTAAGTTCTCTCACTAGAAGATAAGAAGGCCACCGAGTATAAATGAATATTATGGATCAATAAACCACTCATTCAAGACTAGGGATGAGCATCTTTTCTCGAGTACCTATACCCGTACCTATACCGTACTTATATCGGTACCCATACCGATTTTGGGTACTCGGTATAGGTATCGGTACCCACTTTTATTGATTTTGGTATTCGGTACTTTCGGTATCGGTACGGGTAAAAATGGTACTTGTACCGAATTCTATATACTAATGAATTTGATAATATGTTTTACTTCATATTATGGTAATTATGGTATTCGTATCAATTTTATCTATTTGGTACATGTACCATATTGGTACTCGTACCAATTTTATAAATTTGGTACCCGTATAGTGTTGATACTTGTAATGGTTTATCTACTTGGTACCTGTATAAGTGCTCAAAAATGAAAAATAATAAAATGGTACCAAAACGGGTACCGTACCAAAATACTGGTACCGATACCCGTACTCGTACCCGTACCTATATATTCGGTACGGTACTCGGTACCACTTTTGTTCAAATTCAGTACCTGGTATTTTCGGTACGGGTACGGTACCGATCTCATCCCTATTCAAGACAAGAGACTTGATATTGAAATTAAATTGGATTTAATGGGTTTTAAGAAGGTGGGTTACATCTTGAGGAGAGGGATCAAGTGTGTATTAGACATATATACAATTGGCATTATATGTTGTACATAGTGGTATAAAGAGAAAAAAAATTGATGAAATTACCTTATTAGACATGTTTGGTCCTTAATAAGGTATAATAAGGTACGTAATATAGAAATAGAGATGTTATCCTTTTAATATTGATTGACATATTTTTAATTAGTCATTTAATTTGAGTTTTACTATTCTTATTATGTGATCCGAGTCAAACTATTTAAGAGAACCAAAAGAAAAGATAGTTTTTTTCTCAAATGGGTGTATCTACAAAAATTATAAGCCTAGAAGAATGGATGTCTAAGTGGGTCAAGTCATTTTGAAATTTAGTTTTGATTTGTATGTGACGTTGATTCTCATAACGGATTGACTTTATTCGGTATTTTATTTTTATTTGAATTGCTAAGAAGACAATTGTTATGTTTTGTTTTGTGGTTGAGATTATTGAAAATTTATTGTTTCCTAATGTTATTGTGCAGAATTTGTTGTATATATATATTTTTTTTTGTAATTTTTAGCGTTCATTTTTACAGGTTTTTTAATATTTATAGATTTTTTTTAATTTTTGTAGTTTTCTTTTTGCTGTAAACGTAAATTTAGATTAAACAATATTTTTGCTGAATTTTGATTCCTTTAATTTTATTCTTGATTATAAAAAACTAAAAGAAAAGTATAGATTAACTAAAAATAAAGAAGATAGAGAAAAGTACCCATATAGGTAAATATTTTTTAAAGTACACCAAAAGGGTAAATAGTTTTTGTAGATACACCCATTTGGGAAAAAACTCACCTAAAAACAGCGGTGAATCAAAACCTGAAATCGTTGGTATGAATTGTTGTCTGTCTGTTCACGTAAGTAGGAATAGGAAGAGCAATGGTCGTGACTCGTGATGAACGTGGATAGAAAAGGCCAATATCTATCTGTTTAGTTTTTATTTAAAAACCCATATAGGTAAATATTTTTTAAAGTACACCAAAAGGGTAAATAGTTTTTGTAGATACACCCATTTGAGAAAAAAACTCAAAGAAAAGGCCCAAACTTACTAAAAGTCAATTGATCATCCGTACGTAAAAATTTGCGAACCTATAGAAAACTTTTCCTGCCACGCCACCACTACAAGTGCCTTAGAAAACTCAACAAATATGCTTGACTATGGGATATCCCAATCATAGTAGACAAAAAAATGTATTTGGAATCACCAATAATCCATACAACACTCCGAGACCAAACATATTAAGACAAGGCAAGGTACCATTTCATAAGAGATTCTGCTGAAAAGGTAAAATTGATTTACATTACATTCACATTGATAAACAACTTATTGATCTATTCATCAAGCCCTTTGAGCGTACAAGATTTCATTATCTTGTGCCATAAACACGCTGCACGCATGCTTCCCTTAGAATGTGGTGGATCTAGAATTTATTTTCTGAAAAAGGGGAGGGGAATTGGAGAGTTTAACCTAACTTTTAAGGGGGACGGTCGAGATTTTTGCAAGCTTGAAAAGATGAAACAAACCAGAAAAAGCCCAAACTTTATACGGTCATAATTGAGTTACGGAGCCCATAAGTAGGCGACGGTAAGATCTTGATGATCGGAATCACTTTAATTCATGCGAACTCCTTACTCGATTACTTATCTCTACACACTAAACAAATCCAGATGAAAACACACATGGGCTAATTTTCTATCCCCATGTTAACACACTGTAACGTGTAACTAAAAATATTTAAAGTCAATTTAAAATAAATAAGGGTTAATTTTTTTTAACGATAATTAGTTGGTCAAAAAAATAATAAAAAAATGGGAGCAATAAAAATAATAAGGATCCAAGCCGTAATTATCTATCTATCTATCTATCTATCTATCTATATCTATCTATACATATAATAAACCAAAGCCATTTTAATGACATGGCACTCAAAGAGGCATTCTCTTCTTTGAGTGTGCCATGTGTCATCCCATGTGGCATTGAGATATTTTAGGAAAAAAATAATTTAAAAACAAAATTGGATTTTTTCACCCTCATGTTTCCTCCCATTATTTTTAAACGTTAACATCTTTAATATACGAGATTGTTTAAAGAAAAAAATTACACCAAATTAACGAGCGTTTTATTATCTTTTCAACGAGTACCATAGTGCTATATAAAAAACGGAGAAATTTTTTTGTGAGGTTTTGTTCATACAGGAAAAAAAACATAAAGTATTCAGGTAAATCATTAATCATGTATAGACAAGTCACTAATTATGTTTAAATCAGTAAATATGAAAAAAAAATTCAACCAGAGCCGAATAGGTTAATAAAGTTATACGTTGTTTTAAGTTAGGTATCAATATTAGTATGTTAGAGTTGTACATTTGTTTAGTCTTTAGGATATGTGTTAATATTAGAGTTATATTAAAGTTCTACATTCTTTTAGGTTAGGTGTTAGCATTGAAGTTATACATTGTTAATTTGTTTTAGGTTAGATATTAATATTAAAGTTATACATCAGTCTATTTCATATGTAAAATTGATGTATCATATTAAATTTCTCAACCCGGGACGCTCCCGGGGTATAATCTAGTCATTTATATATAAATGACCTTTTTTTTAATCTAAACCTCATTTACACACAATAACAGACAGTTGACGTAGAAACAAGAAAATTAATTTTAGACTCAAATGAAAGCATGTGACAAGATCCGTTTTTAGATGTAGTATGAGAAACATCAAAATACACGTTAAATATGAAAAAAAAAAAGTGGGTTATAACGTAATAGGCAGCTGTGCTAATCATCCGATGTCTCAAACTATTCTAGATGGTAATAGGCAGTGGTGCTAATCAGTTATCAGACTACTCATGCTAGTCAAATCGGGTTATTCGAATTTAAAAGTCTTGAAGCGAAATTTCGTAAGTGGGTATGAATTCGGGTTATTCAAACAAACCGAATTATGAAAGAAAAGTAACAAACAATATATAAATAAATAAAAATTCATTTGTACTTTTTATAATAAAAAGCAAAAGATGTTGAAATTATGGAGTTGAAACCATAGAATAAATTGAGAATCAGTTGTATTATACTATGAGTTGTGTAATCACTATCGAAACAAACAATTTTAACAGTATAATCAAATGTTTGAATGGATTAAACATAGTATGTATCAAGAATCGAATTGAAGTTTTATGAGAATTGTCTTACCCAAAATCAAATTGGTCTATATCCCTTTGAATGTGCTGATAACCAAAAAACAAACAAAGAAAAAAACCGTCCCAAAACTTCCGAATCATTATCCCCACTTTATCAAAATACACCTTCCCAAATGTGTACTTAATAAACAAGATGGCCCAAATCAATTGGTATGTATCTGATCCAAGCCCAATAAAATTGATAATTTAATCTTATTAATTAGAAATAACCTAACCAGCACTCCATCTCCTAGCTTGATTAATTTTCAACAAGATCAACCAAAACGACAAGCTAACTTTCACTAATTATGTCAATATATAACACTAAAATTACCAACAAAAAATATACCGTACGATTTGAATACTACTAACTAGATCCAATTATTGACTTTTTAAAATCCAATTAACATCTCCTGTAATATACCAATACAATTCGAAAATCTACTAGGTTTGGGACGAATATCGAAACCGATTCCGTACATAATCTTAAAAATATAATAAAGAATATTTCTAAAATTATTAATCACAATATTAATTAACCAAGTCATAAATTTCACTTACTTTCCGCAAGTTTTCTACTCTTAACTTTTTCGTTATAGAGTACACCACTTACCACGAGAATCGACACACGGAACTTGGCACCTTTGCCAACATGTAAACAAGTTAAACGCAACGAGTGTTTAACAAAACAATAAGCAAAAATACAAGGGGTGGAGATGAAATTTTATGAACCAATGTATCAGGCAGAAATAAACATGCATGCATGCATGCATTAAATTCAACGAGCCAAATCCAAATCTCAATCAAACATGGAAGAAGAAACAACCCTGGATGATGATCATGGAAAATCGTTAACGGCTATATACATATTCTTCATCGCGACGGCCTTCCAGTTTGGTGAAAAGTTTTTAGCACTCCATAAGAGGGTATAATATTATAATTAATTCCATTCATTTCTATTTTATATTATTGATTGCTTTATAGACATCTTCGTTCTATGGATTTGTTATAATCCATTAGCCAACCGATTTGGAATGGTTTTCTCATATGATCGAATGCATGTTTCATTGAATAGCATCATTATTTGAGAAAGCATACTCATGAATTATTATTATTATTGGATTTGAACCTTAAGGAGTGTTTAGTTGTTAAAACTAATTATTGCTAACTGTGTGATTGATGGGAATAAAGAATTTTTTTAATAATTTAGCCCAGGTTGTTAATTACATAATTCACTGAATCAATGGTTATTTTTACCACGGTAAAGTATGATCAAAGTAGTGATTATGATCAACTCGACTTAAACCTTGATATCATTGGGAGGCTGCCGGTCCTAGGTTTTTGGAGGCCCTAAGCAAACTGAAAAGTCGAGGCCTTTTGAATTGGTATAAAAAATCGCAAATATCAAAATGCCAAATTGATTTTTTTGTTACTCAATCGTAAATCGCACCACATATATAGATTATAATTATTGGAAAACAATAGTATTTACATGGATAATCCTTGTTTCGCTTGATATTGAAACATTGAGCAGCCATTGGCGCTGATTGGTTACCCTTAATTTCGCTCATAATTTCTTTGCCAATCGCTATCTATGTCGGTTGCAATTAGCGATGTGGCAAGTAACCTGCTTAGTCTTTTATGTCTTTAGTTATTAGTTTGTTAATTTAGACCGTTAAATACACACATAATACATGAAGAAAGTAGTAAATAAAATACGGAGGCCCATATTTTTTAGGGGCCCTAGACTTTTGCCTAGTTTGCTAAGCCTATCGGGACGGCCCTAGGCCGGGTCACCTATTTCTGTACAGATTTTACACACTTAACACTACGGTGGGATGCTTCTTACTCGAATTTTGAATGAAATCGATCGCGTGAAGAAATGTTACTATTAAATGGTGTTAGAGGGTGTTTGCCGGTTGAGTTTTGAAATGGATTTTTAGATTATTGCGTTTTGAAAACGCAAATAATCAGTTTTTAGTGCCTAGGAAAGGTTTATAAAAATAGATTATATGCATTTAATAGGTTACCAAAACGCAATAATTTAATAGCAGCTCAACCCCTACTGTAACAAAACACATAATCTATTTTTTTAAAAAGCAATGCTAAACACCCTCTCAGTAGTCTGCCTATTTCTTATATACTATATAAGTTTGAAAGCAAATGTTGTCAATACAACTATTTTGAGACACTAGCTAGTCTTTAACCTTTCTTACTTTAGCACATTTGTTGTATGTGAGCCCTTAGTGAGACAAAAAAAAAAAAGTGTCTATTCTGAACATGGATTGAAATTGTATCCATTCTTCTTTGTTTGGGAACAATTCCTCTTCATGGAGCACAATTTATTGCATAATTATGAATTTATGATTATAATTTAAACACATAAACATTATGATTATCAGTTTTATTTCTTACTATCAAAACATACATCTTCAAAAAGGATCTCCTAATTACCCTCTCCCGTCTTGTTGAAATTGCACATAAAAGTAAGCATCAAGATAATCAAGGATACCAAAAAGATTGTATGAACACGACTCTGACAGGTTAACAGGTCTCTGACGCGCGTGAACAATCAAGTTCTAAACATGAACACGACTCGTTTAACTCATTTATATCTCATGTTTATAACACAGTTTTATGTTTTATGTACCAAAAAAGGGAAATGAAAGATTTTTGCCTCTTAATTCTAAGTATTAAAAAAAGCCAAAAAATTAAATAGTGTACTTTTCAGTCAAACAGGTCTTATCGTGTCTTAACAGGTTACCCATTGCCAGCCCTAGATGATATCTTGGTTTTAAAATGCGCTCATTATGCGTGATGTGTTCGGTGCAGTGGCGAAGCTTGACCCGAAGGTTCGGGGGGTCGGAAGTCACCGCGGGGTCGAAAGTCACTAGTTTGGGGGGGTCGAAACCATATATTTTCAAAATTTTCTATACGAATATTATATAATCGGAACTTCTGCGAGAAAATCCGGGGGGATCGGCCGCCCCTCCCCGCCCCAACTATGTTGCGCCATTGGTTCGGTGCGCTGACGAGAGCACATTACCAAGGCTGTTGCATTGCGTTTACATAATGCGAGGATATTGCGCCGATTTTGATAATGCGCTTCATTATGTAATACGCTCTAATGCGCGCAACATGGTCTTTTTGTTTTGTTTTTTTCCAGAGTATTTGAAATGGATCAGGTTTTCTCAATAATTAATATCCTAGTAGTAGGCTTGATTTGGACCAAACACTTCTGTGGTTCTAGAAATATTTAAGTACTGCCTTATTTGAACCAAAAAGCACAACCCTCTTCTTCTTATTACTGAAGTTTTCTTGGCTCAATTGCGTTTTTATAAGTTATGTATAATCAACTTTTTTTTTATTTTTTAAAAAAGAACGCATCGCATACGTGATGTCTCCTGTTGCACATCATATTTTTTTGGACCAAACGCATCAGAGCACATAACGCAATTTAAAACTAAGGATGATATGGATCATTCTTGAGTCTTGAATGGTTCAGTGGCTTTTTTTTTATATCCTCTATACTTTCTTCTCCATTCTTTAGTTCATGAACTTTCCACCTATCATGGACGCATTCATGATGAGTATAAAGCTATCTTCTAAAGACACTGATGACGTACAATGAATTATCTGGAAGAAGTTTGTATCAAAACCTCATACTCTTATTGAAAAATTATACATATATTTCTTAAAGGGATACATCTAATAAATTATCAGGACTAGAAGATGAATCATAGGAAAAAGGAAGCAAAACATTTTATGGATATTTATCATGATCAAGATTCTCACGCATTACTTTTAACATATATAGCTGTGAAGGTGCAAGGCGCAAAGGGTGAGCCTTGGCCTAGGTGCAAGACGCTGAAATAGCAAGGGCCCGGCCAATCAAGCAAGGTGTATAGCATAAACATACATTTTTAGGGGTTTCAGACATGCTTTATTTAGGCTGGTTCAATGCCATGTTTGGCTAGAACTTGCAAATTTTTGCCGGAATTTACAGATCTGGCCAGAAGCTTGCTGAAGTGCCTGGATGGCAACAAGGCGTTTTGCCTGGGCCTCAGCTAGCTTGGGAACCTAAGCGTGCTCCCCAAGCGCCTTGGAAAACTAAGTTTCCTATTCAAAGGACTAATAATAAACATACACCGGCCACATGCTTATCCTATTTTGTTACATGGGTTATGAGGGTCTACATAGCAGCAATTGTAAGTTAAATAGAAACTCAGTTACATCTAGACTAGACCATTACTTTATAAGTTTCTTCTATCAATAATTTATTTTAGATAATCACACACTTGCCATTAAAAAATCTAATCCATACACATCTTTTTTATGTTTTATTACAATGAAATCACAACTCATATATGAATACATATTATATATATGGGTAATAATCACAACAATATAAAGATTTTTTTAGCGAAAAATCTCAGTTATCATGGGATGAAGAGTATGTTTACAAACTGTGCCCTGTATGTATATCTCAAGGATCAAATTATTTGCAAGTAAAAATAACTTTGTTGTCCTATTTCAGAAAGCATCCATGAGTGAGAAGGATCTGCAGCTGCGTGCTGAGATCAAGAGACTGTTGAAAGAGGCAGCCGCTTTATCACAGTCAGTAATATCAAAACTTTCCCTATTTAACTGTATTATTATGTGCAATCACTTAGCTCAGTTTTTTGCCCTGCTGCCTATGCATTCCATGATTTTCTGTATCAGTAGTTTCAAAAGGTATATGGCGTTTTTTAACATGTTTGGCGAAGCAAACTACAACCGAAAGTTTCTGATAATATACCAAAATGATTTACATAAGAGAATGTCAATAATGGATTTCATTCAGTTCATATTTGTTATTAAATATATCAAAATTGTCAAAAGTACCTGAAGAAGTAAGAACCTGGGTAATGCTCTGAATCTTCTAGATGATACAAAAATATCTTCCCAATTCGTTCAAAGTGAGTGTGAAGATAACTTCTGCAAAAGAGAACACCGTTAGGACTCGCCACAGGATTGGGGGTAATCCCGTGACCACCCTCCGGCGTGAGAATAAGTAATGTTTTCTGGTAAACGAGAATGTAGTAAATGAGAATAGAGATGATGAGATGATTTGCTTTTACCTTTCATCCTCCTTTTATAGCTTGCAGTTTTGCTATTCTCCCGTTCTCTTTGCTAAAGGAGATAATTATTGCATGATTGTTTGCCCATCGATTTCGCCTTTTTATTAATTCTATTTGACTATTATGTTGACCGATTTGACTCCTTCGAGTTAGTTGGGTCTTTCTCTATTGGGCTTATGTTAATGCGGTATGGGCCAGATTGACTTATCTGGGCCCTACCTTGTCGTGTCCCTCCAGTCTAGTGATAAGAACGTGTGAATATTACTAGACTTTTTGTAAATAGAAAAAGCGCGAAAAAATCGAAAAAAAAGTGTAGTTTAAATCCAAATTGGGATTCGTGTTTCACGGCTAAGGCACGTGATGTATTAATTACGATAACCGTCGCATCAATCTCCCTCATAAATGGTATGAGTGCCTAGGGAGTGGACACCTGGCGTTGTTGTATTTTGAATTTAAAACATCCCCATTTTTTCTGTATAAGAGGACCTTTTTTGTTCAAATAATCTCATTTCAACCGTTTTTTTCTTCTTCATTTGAAAATGGCTCCCAAAGCAAGTTCATCACTCGTCGTCATGAATGTGTCTGATATACCCTGTAATTGGCCTTCGTTTCCTTCATTCATTAGTGACTATCATATTCCTTTGGAGTGGGGGCCGATGCTCCCAGGTAAAGATGACCGGGCCTTCCCTCTCAAAGAAGGCAAAATCACATTATACGCGGAGTTCTTTACTTTTTCTCATTTTCGACTGCCGACCACTAATTTCATCTTTGATCTGTTGTCGTATTATAAGGTAAACCCTTCCCAATTGCATCCCCTAGGCTTAATAAAAATTCGCCATTTTGAGTTTTGTGCCCTAGGGTTAGGTAGAGCACCTCGTTTGGAGATTTTTCGGGTATTATATGTTTTGAAGTTTAAAGGAGAATACTTTACCTTTGATCGTCGTCCCGGTACATTGTCCTGTACAGACAATTTCTCCCAAAGTGTTCGTGACAAAGAATGGAGAAAGAAATTCTTCTTTGTTGATGAACGCGTTCTTCCTGTCCGGGCCCCAATTAGGTATCCAGAGGCCAAAGCTAAATTGGCCGACGAGTGTCCCCTTCCTTCTGTGTATGAGAAGGATCCATTGTATCTCCCCCTGGCCAACAATCCTACAGAATGCACCTTTATTCCAGAGAGGGCTTTGGTTGTTGTTGGTATGAGCCGGATATGGGTAGATGAAACTGTGTTTCCGGAGTATCGGCGTGAAGATCAAGGATCGTGGCAATATTTTGATGTTCTTGATTCGGAAATTTCTTCTCAATTGGTAGAACATGATCGTCCACTAGGCCCTGACGAGCTTGACGTTCTTAGTCAAACAGTCTCTAATTTCCTTATTCCTGCCCCTGTTGGTCCTGTCCTAGGGCAAGTTGTTGGTTCATCTGTATCTGTGGTGGAGTCTGTCCATTTGGATGTTGAAAAAGATGTTGTGGACCCTATTGACACGAATCCTATCAATGTTGCTCCTCCACAGAGTGATGTGAGTGCTGAGAAGAAGAAAGATAAATCAAAGAAAAGAAAAGCCGTTGTTGTTCCTGGTGTTGAAGCATTGTTAGCCAAGAGAAAACAAATGCTGGAGATGAAGGAAAAATCCCTTTGTGAGTATTTGATGTTTCCTTTTCTCGTTTTTAGTACTGTTCCCCCCCTTTTTATTCACTATTTGATTATTGTCTATATGTGAAAGGATAGCTGTCAGTCTGCCTTCATCTGGATCTGAAGAGGTGACTACATCCTTAGCTGACACCGTGAAGGTCATTCCGGACTTTGTTGGGAGTAGTACCGGGGAAACTGTTGTTGTCACTTCATCTCCTTCATTTAGTACTGTTGCTCAGTCCTCGGTTCCCGTGACCAGCATTTCTGTATCTTCGCAAGCTCCTGCGTCGGAGGCTGTTGCGGCCCCTTCTTTGTCATTACCCGGCGTATCGGTCCCTGTTTCTGTGAAGCCGGTGTTTTCTCCTGCTGGACCCTCTGTAACTTCCAGCTTTGTGGCTGGGCAAAGTTTCTCCCAACTTTTACGGGACGTGCAGTAAAATCCCATCCAATTTCCTGGTGGGATCCGTACTGGAGGTTCACCGGCTCATGGTTATCCATCTAGTGTAAGTGAGATGCCGGCCAATGTGTATTCTCCTGGTATTAATTGGCGACCGTCTTTGAAAGATGTCCGTTACACGCCTGGGTGGCAGATTGCTGAGTCAAGTCGTTTGATACATCCGGACGTCATTCGTCATTGGTTAGAACATGCCTTCCCCCCGGCAGAGAGGTCCTATTTGCAGGGGCTGGATAATGCACAGCTTGCTGAAAATGTGCTGGGTTCCGGTGTGTGTTATACCGCTGCTTCCTATGAAGTTCTTCGTCGATGGCGGGCTGATCTTGCTAGCCTATTGGAGATTCGTGATAGGCAAGTCTCCCTTATGTCTCAGAATGAAAGGTTGGCCAAACAGCTGGCAGAGGCTGAGGTAGAGCTGGTATCTCGGCAAGTGGCTATAGAGAAATTGGAAGGTGACAAAGCCCGGATGGTTACGAATCATATGGAGGAGATACTGAATTTGCTCCGGGCTAATGATTCCCAGGGCGGTATCATTTCTCGTCTTGAGAGCCGTGTGAATACTTTGTCCAAGGAGTTGGCTGCAGAGAAAAGCACTATTGCCCGAAACCAGGCAGAGATGGAGAGATGTAAGCTGCTGTCCGCCGAGGTTGAGAACTTTGAATCCCGGATCAGACGGGCAGAGGAGGAAAGGGATTCCATGGTGGAGAAGCTTAATGAGTGCCAAAGGCAATTGACTCTTTCAAACCAACGTGCTGACCAAGCTCTTGACTCTGCCGAAGATGCCAAGGCTCTTACCATCTCACTTCAGTCCCAGCTGGAGCATGTTCGCATTGACCGGCATTGGTTGATTGGACGAGGCATTCCTGCCTCATGGCGCTTCATCCGGACCAGTCAAGCATATCAGGATCGTATTAATGCTTTCTATGAGGTGGCCATGGAAGCCGGGTATCACGGTGGGTTAGCGTATGGTAATCAAATTGGTCTTGTTGGCCAGAAAGTACCCCCACCCACGGAGCAGGAAAAAGAGATTCCTACCCGGGTTGCTGATTCACTGCAGGCCTTAAGCAGTGATACCTTGGAGGCTATCTCTCAGTTAAGTAGTCATGTTGGTGATGATGGTATTTCGTCTCTTCGATCTTTGCTTGAGCCTTTTGTTACGGTGCCGTCTGATGGTGAAGGTTCCTCTTCTAGTAGAGATTAAAGCCCCTTGTACGTGTGACTTTTTATTTATGTCTTTATTTTGCACGTGTAGTTTGGAATGTAATATGTGGTGTGTGTTTGTGCCACTTGTCATTATTTACATTAAAGTGTACTGACGGTGGATTTGACAGCCATTGATGGCCTTTTGCATGTCATGATTACATGACGTTATGAGTCGCCAATTTCACTGTTTCCACAGATATTTGTGTCAGAATCATTAAAAGCGTATCTCTTGGTCTTCCCAAGAGGATCTTTATAAGTCACTTGACTTATCAAATAATCCATTTATCCTCTGTTCTTAATTTTTCTCTCTTTATTATTTTTTTTATCTTTCTTCCATGGCTCGTCGTTCAACCTCTATAATGGAGTTATTGAGGGAACTCGATGCTATAGATGGTTTGCAAATGCTCTACCAATGTTCTTGTGATATGGACGGACGTCGAGATGCACTCGAACAATTTAACATTAAGTATGCCGATTACGTGCCTGCACGAAGATATGGAAAGACATATTCTCGTGGTCCACGGAAGTTGTTTTTTGATGTGGATCGTGACGTTGGTCATGAGCATCCTCCGGAGCCTGGCCCGAATGTGATTGTTAACGAGCCTGTGGTTCATGTTCCAGAGGTTCCTCAGCAACCTATCGTTTTGTTGGATTATGGTGGAGGCTTTGCCATCAATCAAGAGGATCCTCATGCTGGAGCCGCTGAAGATCTTCCTGACAACCCAGTTCCCCCGGTTATTCAGGCAGAAGGATTGCTATACACCCCTGCAGAGGTGTTAGCAATTGTTGATGGTAGGTTCTGAGGGGTCCCATGCTTGTGAATAGACTTAACAGGGTTATTTTTGCTTTTGTTTTGACTAGCTAGTATTTTGTAGGGAAATGGCATTTGGATTTTTGTCCTGCCCCCTGTCTTTGTTTTGCAATGTCATATGTATGACTATCTTTTGGATGTAACACATCAATGTACAGATATGTAAGAAATATTGCCGTAAAAGGCGTTTTATTAACACGGTGTGCCGTGAACATTATTAGAATGTTTACATTAAATATATCTATCGTGAGAGATTAAGGCCATGTGTCTTGAGTCGTGCCCGGTTACACGTAACACTTCTTTAACTGCGCCGCGTTCCATGTCCTTGGTATTGGTTCTCCATTCAACTGTTTCAGGGAGTATGCTCCCTTCCCCAGTACCTCAGCTATCTCATACGGCCCTTCCCAATTTGGTCCCAATTTTCCTTGATCCGCGGATCTGCTTGCTTCATTGTCTCGCATTACGAGTTCTCCTACTTTGAACATCTTCTCAAGGACCCGCTTATTGTAGTATTTTTCTAGGAGTCTCTTGTACCGTGCTTCGTTGATACATGTGTCACACCACGCCAATGGCGGAAACACGTGGCGCGACGGTTCAAGAGCATAAAGCCAAGATTAACGCAAATCATAAGTAATTAAGAAAATGGGTCATTTATTTAAGACGTCGAAACCATGTTTGATGTTCACACATAAACGAAAATTGTTTTTAATACATTAAGGAGGCTCCTCAAATATATCCCAAATCTTTGGGAAATAAAGTTGAAACCCTTTTGAAACACCCGACGCCCATATGAGAGATTCCCCCGACCCAGCTTGCCACGTTGTCCATCATCTATCAATTACCTGAAAGATATGTTTAAAAAGTCGTCAATATATAAATATTGGTGAGTTCACAGGTTTTAGTTTATCAAACTTTATCTTTTGGGAATTTCCATGTTATGACAATTTATAGGAGTTGCAAGTTCCTACAATTCTACTTGAGCCTATAACCAAACCAAGACAAATATAATAATGCCCCGCTCCAAGTCGTTACTCGGTATCCTACGACTTGATTTCAGAATACGTGCACCCCAGGCATACGCCGATGCATAGTCGACGCTATCGATTAGGGGTGGGCCTTGTCAGGAACCAATAGTACTATTCAAATGTTCCTTCGGTTTCATTTCCCTGAATTAATGATTATAGTAGAGAGGTCTCAACCCCGAGTGGCGATCACAACTCAAGTACTTAACCCGTCAAACATTTCCCTAACATATCTTTCCCCCGAAAACATAAAATAGTTTAAAATGGGGCCGTGAGACTCACCTGAAACTGTGCTTGGCTCAAAAAGGAAGATAGCAAATTTTGTGGTCTCGCACCTACAAACGTCCTAGGCGTATAAGTCACTACACCTATAGTGCATGTGCCTTGGCAAGTTGTACACCCAACTCCCCGACCACGTGTCGTTCCAATTCCCGTTTAATTAGACGCGTATCCTAGGTTCATTGGCGATGGATTACCCTTTTCCTTCGAGTTATGTATTATTCTCGTCAATATCCTTTGTAACTCGAATACAATTATTCTCGACACGACTCTACCTAACATATAATTATTTTCCCATTTAAATAATTATACTTAGGGTCGTATCATTCGATATAATGTATTCTTAATACCCGACCCGACTCACTTTGCCGCATATTTATTTTCCCATTTAAATAAACATGCTAAGGTCTTGTCGTTCGGTAGCATATTCTTAACGCCCGACTCGGCTTACCATGCCGTACATTTATTTTCCCATTTAAATAAATATACTAGGATCTTGTCGGTATTCACATATATATAGGTATATTTTGCCTACTCGTCTCGGTTTTCCTTCTCGCATATCTACTTTCCCATTCAAATAGATATACTAGAATTTCGTCGAGACGAGCATATATATATATATACATATATCCACGTGTGAATTTTCCTTGTTAAGTCCATACGTTGTTTAGCGTTTTTAATTCTTTACGTTATGCTTTCTCCCACGAATATTTTTCTCTAACACTTAGGAAAGTGTTATATAATTTTCACCCATGTTATATATATTTTACTTCTTAAAATATATATATTTTCACGTTTTGCCGCAATGGCATTTTTCTCTAGTTTGTCCGTTTATTTGCTATAGTTAGTTTATGTAACTAAGTCCGATAGTTAAATTTCTCCAAGTTTCTTCCAATATGTGTTCTATAGGAATATTATTTATATTTCTAACCTCCAAACACATATTATTTGGAAAGATATATTTTTGTATTTTTAGTCCAACTTGTTAACTTGTATTCCAAAAATGTTCCCGACACTTTTATATTCCCATTTATATAAAAGTATCCATTTTTGTACAAGTTTTCTCAAGTCTCTACTTTTGTCCAATATTTTATAAAAACCTCTATTTTTATAAAATCCTTATGTTAATATAATTTCCTATTTTTATAAACTTCCATTTTTATAAAAATACACTTTTCAATAAATACACAAGTAGGTTACTAGTGTTTACCAAAACTATACTTGGAAAAATCATTATTTATGCTTTTTGACACCAAACTTTCCGTTAATGCATTTTTGAACCAAAGTTTCTAAAATATCTATTTTAGTCCATCAACTTTCAAAGTTACAACATTAGTCCCTTATCTTGTAAATGTTGCATTTTCTATCCTAACTTCCAAAGTTAGCATTTTTCTTCCAACTAGTGGACTTTAAAGAACCATCTTCTTCATGTTTGGTTATTTTTACATTATTCCACTTCTAATAGTCTTGTATTTCATAAATAAGGTTACTAATATTGGTGTTTGGTGTATTTGTCCATCATATCCAAATTTCACTCATCTAAGTGAGTAGACTTTAATTTTGTAACTTTTTCATCTATGCCTTCCTAACATATTCCATCTTATTTTATACTTTAGATAGTCATTTTATGATGATTAAAACCATCTTTTAACGCATTTAAGTTTCTTTCATAAATCATGCCCAAATCATCATCCATCTTAAGTGTATGTACATATTTTTATATTTTCTTGAAATATTACTAATATCAAATCCATGATCTATCTACATATTATTACTCTTCCATTTTAGTCTTGTAAAATATATTAAGACTTTATGTTTCAAAACCACATTTTACCCATTAATGTACAACTTGCTCATAAGAACACATAACATGAACATTAATAATCAAAGCAAGGTTAAAAACTTACTACTAGCTCAAGGCTAGGGAAGACAAAAACCTTGGATTTGAGTGGGGTTTAGTGTGTTCTTCCAAGTGATTAAGCTCCAAGCTCTTGAAACACACAATGGGGTTTTGAAAGATGAAGATTTAGAGATGATTTGGAGATGTAAAATTTGAAAAGAAAGTGTATGTGGGGTGGATATATGCTACGGCTCAAGGGAAGAAGAAGAAGAAGTTTTTGGCTTTTTGATTCAAGTATGCTCACAAGATGCTTATAATATCCCTTCCAAATCCTCCCAAGATCACTTGATATCTTTCTTAGATTATGTAATCTTAGTGAAGATAATGTAGGATATGGAAATATTTGTGGAAGATTATTAAGAGGGGTGTTTGGCCGTGAGGTTTAGAGAGAGAGGAGAGGTGATTAGCTAATTTTTTTGGCCAATGTTAATCCATGCAAGCTAATGATTAATTGTGATTATATTTGGATTACTAAGAATTTGAAGAGTTAATCATATGGGGTGGCCCCTAGGCCGGCCCCTTTGGGGTGTTTGGGTGGGGTCCACTTTGCTAATTAATACCCATTATTGTTATGTTTAATTCCCTCTCGTTCGGGTACCGTCCGGGTATTTTTCGGGTTTTAATCGCGTGTTATCCGGATATTAAAAATAACTTTAATAACCCTTAAACATAGTCCAGTTTAAGCGTTGATAAGTTATTTAGGCTTTTGCCGGGTGAAATTGTAAGTTATGCGCGTATCGGGTGCGGTACGCGCACTTTATTCGTTACCGGGAGATTTGTATAACAAGCTTTCACGTATGGCTTTGGAGTTCCAAAACCCATTATATTTTGTGAAATTACACTTTATTTTATATCCCGGGTGTCCGGGATCCGTTTCGCTTATTTAATTTTTACCGGGTAATCGCCAGTGTCCATACCGGATAGATTTACTTGCACATGATCCTATCATGTTTTGTAATTAAACATATGCATTCCTATGCATTATTTGGGAATTGCTATCTTTCTAAGGCCTCAGTTAAATAATCAGCACATAACTGCATTTAATTACGTTAATCGCGTTTAGTTAATTAGTACGGAATTACCTTATTTTTGCCGGTTGTTACAACATGCTGCCTCACGACGTTCTTCCAGCATCTCAAGATTTTCACGAATCAACTCTTCATTCTTGCTTTCATTGCTGTTTCTTCTTAGGGAAGGGATTCCGATTTCTGCCGGGATCATTGCTTCTGAGCCGAATGTCAGACTGAACGGCGTCTCACCATTACTTGTTTTTGGCATAGTTCTGTGTGCCCAGAGGACATGTGGCAACTGTTCAACCCAAGATTTTCCTTCTACATCCAGTCGTTTCTTCAGTCCCTCCAGTATGCTCCGATTTGTTCTTTCCACCTGGCCATTGCCTTGTGGGTGGGCGACGGAAGTGAAAACCTGCTGGATGTGCAGCCCTGTGCACCATTCTTTAAGTGACCTATCCGTGAACTGTGTTCTATTGTCACTGACAAGGTATAGTGGGACGCCGAAGCGGCAGACGATGTGTTCCCATAGGAACTTCTTGATGTTTGCTGCTTCAATTTTTGCCAATGGTTTGGCCTCGACCCATTTGGTGAAATAGTCAACGGTGACCACTAGATATTTCAGTTTTCCCAGGGCCAAAGGGAACGGCCCCACCAAGTCTACTCCCCACTTTTGGAATGGCCACGCGGCCGTGACCGGTATCAGGTTGTTCTTTGGTCGTATTGTTTGTAGTGCATATTTCTGGCAGCTGATGCATTTTTGTAGTTCCTCTACGGCCATGTTGTGCATTCCCGGCCAGAAATATCCTGCATTTGTTATTTTGGCTACTACTGCTCGAGGCCCCTCATGTATTCCACATATGCCTGCATGTATGTCTTGTATTAAGAATCGTGCCTCTGATGGTGCTACACATCGCAGAGCCGGACCTAAGTAAGACTTTCGGTACAGGTTTCCTCCATACATTTCATACTGCAGGGCTTTGGTCCGTATCTTCATTGCTTCGCCTTTACTTTCCGGGAGTGTTCCCTTTTCCAGGTATTGTTGGATGGGTGTCATCCTTGATATCTTTGCCACGAATATATTGTGCACCTCCGCCATATGGGTTGATGGCTGCTTTAAGGTTTTGATGTGAACGTCTTCTTCAGTACCTGAAGATGCCAGCTTGCTGAGCGCGTCCGCGATGTCATTCTTGTGTCTTCGCATATGAATGAGTGTTATTTTCTCAAACTTTGACATCAGTTCTTTTGTTTTTTCCAGGTACTTTGCCATCGTGTCATCATTGGCTTCATAGGACTCGTTAACTTGATTGTTTACTAGCAACGAGTCCACGTGAGCATCAACTCTTTTTGCTCCCATTGAAAGTGCCAGACGCATTCCCGCTAGCAACGCCTCATATTCTGATTGATTAATTGAGCATTCAAAGTCAAAACGCAGCGCGTGCAAAGATTTCATTCCTTCCGGGCTCACTAGCATGAGGCCGGCTCCCGCTCCTTTGCTGTTGGATGACCCGTCCGTGTACACTTGCCATGCTGAGTTCTTGTCTCCCGTTGTAGCTTCATTGCTGCTCTCTGGTAACTGTGTTGTTTCATCTTCCGGGATTTCGGCCATGAAGTCCGCTATTACTTGCCCTTTAATGGATGTTCTTTTCTTAAATGTTATATCCAAGGCCCCTAGCTCAATGGCCCATTTTGCTAACCGCCCTGAGACTTCTGGCCGATTCAGAATTTGTGCTAAGGGAAAACCGGTTAGCACTTCCACCTTATGCCCTTGGAAGTATCTGCGTAATCGGCGGGATGCATGTACTAATGCCAACACCAATTTTTCCAGCGTTGGATACCTTCCTTCCGGGTTGGAGAGGACCCGACTGATATAGTATACTGGTGTCTGTAGGCTTTCCCGTTCTTCTAACAGGACTACGCTGACCGCGTGATGCCCTGCTGCTATGTACATCTTTAGGACCTCCCCGGGTTTAGGAGCAGTGAGTGTAGGAAGATTGCCAACAAACACCTTCATTTCTTGAAACGCTCTTTCTGCTTCTTTCGTCCATCTGAACTTGTTTTTGTTCAGGCATTCTTTCAGGGTGGATATGAAAGGAAGAGACCTTTCCGCGTGCCGTGCCAGAAAACGGTTGATGGCTGCTAGTATCCCGTTTAGAGTTTGAGCTTCTTTTAGTGTTTTTTAGGAAGGCATGCTTGTGATTGCTATTATCTTTTCCGGGTTAACCCTAAAACAGTATTTTGACACCACCACTCCTAGGAATTTCCCTTCTTCCATTCCAAAGGAACATTTCCCAGGATTGAGCTTGATGTTGTAATCTCGCAATGTCCTGAATGTTTCTTCAATGTCTGTGATGATTTTTTCTTCCGTACAACTCTTGATTACTAAATCATCGACGTAAACATCCAGGTTACGACCAATTTGTTTTTCAAATTCTTGGTCCATCAACCTTTGGTATGTCGCTCCCGCATTCTTCAGTCCGAAGGGCATCTTTGTGTAACAATAGATGCCGACATCAGTGTGGAATGCAGTCTTATCTTCATCCTCCCGGGCCATCTTGATCTGATGATAGCCTTTGTACGCATCGAGAAAACATTTGAACTTGAATGGTGCTAGTGAATCTACCTTGAGATCAATTTCTGGAAGAGGATACGTGTCTTTTGGGCAGGCTTTATTCAAATCTTTATAGTCTACACACATACGCCAAGTCCCGTCATGTTTTTTGACCATGACCGGGTTGGCAACCCAAGTATGGTACTTGGTCTTTCGTAAGATGCCTGCTTCTTCCAGTTTTTTTACTTCTTGAACCACCGCGGCCCGCCTTTCCGGGGCCATGCTTTGTCTTTTCTGAGTGACGGGCTTGATGGATGGGTAGGTCGACAGCTTATGCTCTGCTTTCGATCTTGCTATGCCCGTCATGTCAGCGTGTTTAAAAGCAAACACGTCTAAGTTACTCCTTAGTACCTGCTTGAGCCTGTCTCGTGCTACCGCGGACAGTGTGTCGCCTAACATGACCGTCTGTTCTGGGTATTCCGTGTTTAACACCCATCTCTCCGGGCCAACAAGTCCAGTTAGTGCCTGACGATGTGACTTGCGGTCTGTGGCTGCACAAGTTTTGTCTCCAGGCACCGTGACGACTCCTTGGGGAGTAGGGAACATCAAAAAGCCCCTGGCCGTTGAAACCAAGGCGTCAATTCTTCCTAGAGTATACCGCCCCATGATCACATTGTATTGGGAATTGGCCAGGATGACCAAAAAGGTGACGAATATTGTTCTTTCTTTGCGCCCGTCTCCGATGATGACTGGAAATGTGAGCTGCCCCAGAGGTTCAATACTTTCCCCTGTGAAACCCCTCACAGGACCCCTGGCAGGTTCGAGCATCCTTTGATCTTCCGGATGCATCCGTCGGAAGCATGGCTCATATATGATATCTTCAGAACTGCCGGTGTCTACCAAGACCCTCCTCATGCTATAATCCCCTACCGCGGCGGAGATTACCAAGGCTTCCATGCTCAACATCCGGTAATGAGGAGGTATGGTCATGGTTGCCTCCATCCATGGTTCTATTCGTTCGAATGATCTTTTTCGGTCGTACCTTGATTCAACCTTCACCATATTTATTTCCCAGGGTCTCTTTCCAGCAGCCTTATCCGCTCCGGCGGATGAGGTATTCGGTTTTACATCTCTTACCAAATGTGCCAACTTTCCTGTTTTGAAGAAGTACTCGATTTGCTTTTTTAGCTGGAAACAATCGTTTGTTTCGTGCCCAGCACCCTTATGATAGGCACAGTATTTAGACTTGTCTTGAGACGGTGATTCTTTCAAGGGGCGAGGCGTGTTAAGCCTCAGGTCTTAAGATTCCAATATTTGGAGTGGTGTTTTTGTTAGCTCCGGATATTCGAATCTTGGTTTCGACGAGCTTTCTCCTTTTCCCACGAATGTATCTTGGGATCTTTCGGATCGTCGTCGATCGTCTCTTCGATCTTCCCTGTTATCATTCCGGGAGTATGGATGTCTATCCGACCTTCCCCTGTTCTTGGAGCTTTGCTGCTCCCAGAAAGTTTCAGAGTTTTTGACTGCGTCTTGTTTCTTTCTCACGGCGTGGTTAATGGCTATGAATTTTTCCTGTTTCACATAGGCCTTCGCAATGGTCATCATTTCATCCATGGTCTGCGGGTAGCCTGTCGGGCCGTGGAGTTTCCGTAACAGACCATCGTCGTTTACCCCCATGGTGAAAGCGGTACATGCTAATTCCTCGGTGAGCCCAGGGATCTGCAGTCTTTCTTTGTTGAATCGAACGATAAAGTGCTCCATTGATTCGTTATCCCTTTGCCGTATGTGCATGACTTCATCTCTGTATTTGGTGTGTCTTCTTTGTTGACTGAACTGTTGTGAGAAGCCCTTCACAATTCCGTTCCAGTCATTGGCGAAGGTTTGTAGGGGCGGGGAGGGGCGGCCGACCCCCCCGGATTTTCGCGCAGAAGTTCCGATTATATAGTATCCGTATAGAAAATTTTGAAACTATAGGGTTTCGACCACCCGAAACTGGTTTTCGACCCCCCGAAACCAGTGACTTCCGAACCCTCGGTGACTTCCGACCCCCCGAACCTTCGGGTCAAGCTTCGCCACTGGTTCCAGTTGGATACGGATCCGGGAGGCAGGCAGGCTGTCCCACCAGACCCGTGCTGCTTCGACAAGAGTCTGGACGAACATGTGACACCAAGCTGGCATGGGCCAATCCTTCGACCGCCCCCCGGACTCAAAAATACTTAAATGGTCATCCGGGTCCCCGGTACCATCATATTTTCCCACAGTTGATGGCAACTTCAAATTGGGAGGTAGAGGGGCGTTGGCTATCCGGATAGTGAACTTTGAGTACGTAACCATCGCTTGAGGTCGGTAGGGACGAGTCAGGTCTTCATCGTCCCCTTCTTCTCCGTGATCGGGAACCCAGTTACGTGCCGCGTCCCGTGTCCCGGGCTGTGACGTTCGAGGTAATGGCTGGCCTGATATTGGCGTGTCTTCATACGACAATCTTGTCCTTACTCCCTCGAGATGAGTTCCCGTATGCTGTGGAGCCGGGTTAGCTGTGCCTCCCGGTCCCGTCATCATGGGTTGGGTTGGTGGGTACATATAAGGGAAGATATATGGGTACGGACTTCCCGCCACGGGAGGATACATGTATCCATAAGGCGGCATTGGAAATTGTGGAAAGCATGATTGGTTCCCGGGGGTGATTGGAGTGTATGTGGTGAAAGCCGGATGTGCTGGTGTTGTCATGGGTGCGGACATCATGGATGCGTTCACTGTCGCGGAGAACAAAGGCAAACTTGCAGCGGCAGTCATCCATGATGTGACTGTTGGAATAGGTGGGCCTCCTACGACCGTTACAGGCGTCGCTGTTGGTCTTGGGTAAGTGTTAGCCGCGGTAAGTCCGACAAACGAGAGTGTGGAGACGGCCGATACTACGGGAGGCGTAGATCGCAACCCGCTTTGTGTTGCCGGCAGTGACGCGAATCCCGGGGGCTGCTCCATTATTATTTCTTCGTCTATGGGTTCCGCTGAGTAGCGGTCCTCTCTTGGTCTTTCCGGGATTTCGGACACTAGTCCAGGTTGAGCTGTGTTGCTTGTCGTCATTTTGATCGAGTGGGAAAAATATATTTTTGCCTTGTTTCCGTCCCACGGATGGCGCCAATGAAGAAGTAAGAACCTGGGTAATGCTTTGAATCTTCTAGATGATACAAAAAGATCTTCCCAATTCGTTCAAAGTGAGTATGAAGATAACTTCTGCAAAAGAGAACACCGTTAGGACTCGCCACAGGATTGGGGGTAATCCCGTGACCACCCTCCGGTGTGAGAATAAGTAATGTTTTCTGGTAAACGAGAATGTAGTAAATGAGAATAGAGATGATGAGATGATTTGCTTTTACCTTTCATCCTCCTTTTATAGCTTGCTGTTTTGCTATTCTCCCGTTCTCTTTGCTAAAGGAGATAATTATTGCATGATTGTTTGCCCATCGATTTCGCCTTTTTATTAATTCTATTTGACTATTATGTTGACCGATTTGACTCCTTCGAGTTAGTTGGGTCTTTCTCTATTGGGCTTATGTTAATGCGGTATGGGCCAGATTGACTTATCTGGGCCCTATCTCGTCAGTACCTTTCATGCTCTGCAACAGTTATTCATGTCTGAAGTTTTCTATGTTCACACCATATCGTTAGCGCTCTGCAACTAAAATTTTACATCATTAAAAACTTTAAACGTTTGTGATGAAACCAGTTGAACTCTGGATGCATATATTAATTATAAAGGATGTCTTGTGTACTAAAATATGATTAGCATAAACAATACCACCTTCGTTGTTCATCTTATAGTGAATTTTATTTATTCCATTCTCATTAAGAAATCTTTGATTACTGCACATGTGACCAATACATAAAACATCTTTTGCATCATTCAATTTAGGCCTTCAACATTTGCTCAAGCTGCGAAACTAAGGAGAGCAGCGGCAGCTAAGGAGAAGGAACTTGCAAAAAGTATGCTATTTACTTGCTACATTTTTTTAATACCGTTGTTTATAAATTTATTCATCGCATTTAGAGATGGTGGAATGGGTGGGTTGGGTTGGGTTGGGTTGGGTTGGGTGACAGGTCAACATGAATAATTATTAATGGCAGTCATAGTGGGTTTGGCTGGCTTTACCCCTCCACATTTGTCTTTTTTTATTCATTTTTTACTTTATAGTTGGTTAGTTAGTGTTATATATAATAAGAAAAACTATGGCATTTGAAATTTGAAAAATATAACTGTTCCATATTTGGCCAAGCTTTTGACTTTTACCCCTTTGTACAAATTACACACATTTCATTTGTACACACTCACAGAAATGTGTAATTTTTTGGGAGATTGTTCACACTTGTAAACGTGCAAACATTTGTTGCATTCATCAGTGTGGAAAATTGTTACGCGCCAAGAAAGATTTTGTGCACGTAATTGTATAAAAAGATGTTCACACTTTATAACTATGGAAAAATATTAGATTATTGATCAATTTTGTGACACCCAATATCTTATTTGATCAATGCTACACTTTTATATGCATATAAATATAAATATTAGATTTATCCACAGTTAAGACTTATGTTGTGCTACTTTGTTTCTTACTAAAAGTTACAAATTTGGATCCGTCTTTTCGCATCTAAGGGAATCTTACAACAAACTTTATGTAGCTCAAGAGACATTGACAATGGAGATGAAAGCGTCATATGGGTCATACGAGAGAATTCTTATGATTTCAAAGGTGCTTCTTATATTCTGTAGGATACCGTGTTTGCAAGAAATATTTACATCTTCTTCTTCTTCAATTCTTCTTGTTACAGATGGTTGTTTATACTGTACTTACCCTGTGGCTTTGGCGTGTTCCTGTGGCTGCTATATCGAAACAATTTGTGCAGCCGTTTGGTAAGCCATTCTTGTCCTTGTAATGGTAGGTCATCCATCCATATTTACCTTTAGCTTTCACGATACACACGCACACACTGGTGTTTGTTGACATACAACATTAGTAGAAGCGGAACAAAAATATAAGATTGGAAAAATTGATATGTATATACTTCAACTATGAATAAAAGGCAAGGTGTTACAAACTACATATAGCAAGTAACCATAATCTAAGTGAAAAAATGGCATTGGGCGTCCCCCACCAACCAGTCCAACGGCCACACGAGAGAGGTAAATCAAATGTTCCATAATAATTGGTGGGACTGGGTTTGATCGATATACATCAGTCGAGCACTGCTAGTGCGTCTAGTTGTTTTGTGGGGAGGATGTGCGATGTACATCAATCGAACAATGCGAGTGTGCAGTAAATTGACCGAACCAAGGACGGACTCACAGAGTACGTGAAGCAGATTCTGCAGAGCTTGAATATTGAGGTTGTGTTCTGTCTTGTGGAGTGCCAATCTTGAAGTAGTTGTGTATTAACCCAAAAATATTGTTTACATTATAACCTTGCTGTAATATCATGTAATAAGAGATAAATCAAACTGATTTGTAAATATTTCAAGTGTACGTAAAAGTGCGGTGTTCTACTTATAAAGTAGGGTATACAGAGGGTGAGACGAGGGCAAACCTTACTTCTAACCAACCGGTGATTTACATATTTACATTCTAATATCCTTTTTGCAATGCAGATTGGTTTTTATCATGGACCGCTACATCTTCTTTCAATGACGATGTGATGGTAACCCAACTTTTACGTTCTTCTTCATTCATGTTTGAATAATTCATGAATGAAATATCTTCATTAATCTAATGAATCTAAAACAGGAGAACAGACTCACATATTGATTCGAAACTTAAATGAATAGGGCATGTTCCCTTCGGAACCAACATGTGCATAATTCACTTGTACATACATAGTGCATAACACTATTAAGACAAAACAACGTAATATCAATCAAGACGAGTAATGGTAACATAGTTTAACTAATTTAATCGCAGGATTTGTAGTATACAATAGATGCTTTATTTTTTGATGTCTGATGGTTACATCGATCAACTTAAACTGCAGATTGGGATTGTACCTTGGTTGATATTATCCAACAAGGTTGGCAGATACTTTGTTAAGAAAGTCTTCAAGTTTGCTTAACTAAACAAATTTATTCATCAAATTTGTTTATTTGTTATTATTTTTTCATTTGATTTCATGTATATGCCACTTATAAACTAAGTTAAACCTCAATCAATACAGAAAAACAGATGCTTTAATTATGTGTTTACTGTAATTCTGTAAATAGGAAAATGGGGTTTAAACACGACTAAACTTTGCATATCTTTGTTTTGACGTTGTAATTGGTTCTGATATATATTCAAGTATCAAAATCAGTTTTTGAGAAATTCTATAGCCTCTTTATAACTATGGCACTAAAATAATAAGGGAATGAGATAACGTACTATTATATATAGTTTGAACTAGTTTTTAGACCCGCGCGCGTTGCGGCGCGGGTACATTGCAAGTATCAAAAGTATTACGCATTCGTTTGCTTTCATGAAGCAAAGTCAGTGACATTATAACTTACCTTCTTTTAACATCAGCGACATTACGCGTTCGTTAGTATTTTTAATATAAAAGTTGCAGAAAAATTGCCTTGCTCGGCAACATGATATTGTTTTGCTTTTGTGGTTCATGGGTGAGGCTACCTGGATAGGTGGGCAGTTCCTATTGGTGGCCAGTAAGGAAATGCTTAATTTATTATTTCCTATACTAATAGGAACAACACTATAATACATATAAATTCAAACATGAAATTGTAATAAACACTTTGATATGTAAGGGTATAAGACCATATGTAATGGGCATTATGTGGGCATGAATGAGCTTAATAACGCCCTTAACACCGTCCCCCTAGGCATTATAGGGGCATGAAAAAAGGAGGGGCATTTCTAGTATAATGCCCAAAGAGGAAAAAAAATAAGGAAAGTAATGATTAAAAGGGCATTAAAATAGGTTATAACCATTACACATCTTTTAAAGGGGCATTATGATGATGATGTATCAAAAAATGCCCCTTAGGGGCATTAACCATTACCCATAGTCTAAAACAAAGTTGCAAACCAACCTCCGATCTCAAGTTATAGAGAAATGCAATGAGTGTGTATATTAGAGTAACTCTATATGACATGGATGCATAACATAACATCATACATGAGCTGTTCCACACTCAACTGAGAGACCCACTTTCTAATCACCAAGAATATTTAATATCAAAAATAAATACACAGATTCAAGCACAACACAAAACCATGTGCCAATATAAATCTCACCAACACTAACTAATAATCTCTTCTCCTCTCTCCTCTATAAAAAAGTTCACATCACCGGTAACATTGATTACCACTCACCCATCGGCACGATCATTTTCGCAACAACTGTAAAAAAACCATCACAACACCGACACAAAACTCCTTGACACCAGGGAATGCCTCTTGCTCATCACTCGCAACCACCACTATCACAACCATATTCAAGGCTCCGATGATGCATGGTCATTATCGTTGCCTTCATTTATCGAAACCCTGAAGACTATCAACAAAGATCATCAAGAACAGAGGGAGAGAGCCGATTTTGTCAGACATTGGTTTTATTGCGGAGAAGACGAACAGCGAACAGAAGTAAGCGAGCGGCCCTCTCTTTCCTCTGTCTCCATCCAAAACGCAAACGCGGCCTAAAACCCGTCACCTTCTCTCCGGAGCAGAAGGCAAGAGAGAAGGAAGACGGCCACGTGTGTGTGATAGCGATCGGTGTGTTGAAAACCCCAAAGAAAATCGCTTTAATCGGCAACCGGTTAGGTGATGTGGTCAACAGAGGGTTTGGCCTAACGAAGGAATGAATTTGGCTAAATAATAATACAAAAAGGAGAGAAGAAAGTTAACGCCGTGAACGTTAAGAAACTTTTCTCTGACGTTAAAACACTGTTCCCCGTCACGATGTAAATTAATATATATACTAATAATTAGTAAAAAAAAACATAAAGATAAACGATATAACACTTTATGCTATTTTTTTCAAGACGAAAACACAAGCACATTGTGTTAGACCCACGTTGAAGAAACACATACTTATACGGGTATATATTCCCACGATGATGATGAACGGTACCCAACCTCGTCTTCTCCATCTTCCAGATCCGGATCTGCGATAAGAGAGAAAAAAGGAAAGAGAGAGATGGAGGCGACTGCCAGGAGTTTCCTCCCATTACAGACACAAAAAGTGTGGTAGGCTCCAACCTGTCCCCTAGGGTTAGAGGTGAACCTCTTAAATAGGGAACTAATGGGCCACCATCACAGACCCCTAACTATATGGGCACATAGCCCATTGGCACCAAGCCCAGTTAGGGGGTTGCCTCTACAAAACCCCCAGCCCAATAAGCTTAATACAAGCTACATTACGATGGGCTTCGCTATTAGGTTAATAATAAATAATATATATTAGCATAAATAACGTCAGGTGTTGACCGGCTTGACCGAGCCGGGACATACCTCGTCATGTCCCCCAGTCTAGTATCGTGATTAAGATGATGGTGCTAGACTAGAAGAAACTCGTGGTCTTATAGTAGATATTGTCTCATCAAATAGGTTACGATGAAAATCAGGCGGCGCGCGACAGATGTTTGGTTAGTCAACTGTCTATCCGTGTTTTTGATTTGTTCTTCGAGTACGCATAAGGGGAGCATGCTGAATCGCAGCGTGTTAGGGTGTCTTACGGTTTGAAATGTGATGGTGGTTCTAAGATTGAATGTTCTTGAGCATGAGTATTCTGATTACAAATACGCAATCTGGATAATATAGTACAGCTTGTGCGCGCGACGTTCCTTCATGTTGTCAGATGCAATATAACTTGTGCACACTTGAGGTGTCTTGTATGTTGTTTGATTTGTAGGTAATGCCTGGTTTGATTAGGGTTAACCCGTATCATACCCGGTCCTGCCCCCCAGTCTGGTGTGATGGTCGACATTGAGTATGACGCCAGACTATAAATGTTGTCAAACGAATGTGAAAATTTGGATTCATGTGAATCGGGCCAAACATATTATGGAGTTACATCCAGCTTGGATTGCCCGATTCATTAGGGAATTGCGAGATTAATCCGTACCACATCCTATTAATTGGTAGGAGTATAAAAGTTACCCTTATGATAGCAACATAATGATGACAGACCAACACGATGTTCGATAGACTGTTATATTCGAGTGTTATTCACTAGGTATGATGTAGCCTGAACTTTGTTTGTCCACACCCATTATTCGTTACCATGGGATTTCTTTTTACCCTTTCGTGGGGGGTGGTTTGTGGTAGCACGCAGGCTGTGAATGCGTGATCTAGATAGAGAACTAATTATGACATACTGCCCAAAGCTTTGACTTGAGCGTTTTACTATGGTGCCTCGCGTAGCCAAATGTGGTGTGCGGCCTAGTAATGTCATAGTGCGCATGATGATGCGTTACGGAGACGGAGCATGCGTATTCCGATGCAGTACCGCCTCCAATACCTTGATGAGGATGATACACGCAACTGATGTATACCGTACTCTGCGGTGATGGCTTTTACCGTTTTACATCAGGCGGAAGCAATGCTCCACGGGATACGCGAAGAGCTTTGCTGACGCATGTGAAGACCTACTCCGCGGATGCGTGAAGAGCTTTTGTTGGCTGGTGAAGACCATACTCCGCGGATACGCGAAGACCTTACCAACGAGTAGGAGTCACCGATAAGCGCGGGGTTACGAATGAGCGCGGAGTTACCGGCTTACACAGAGTTACGAAGAAGGTATGACCAGATATTACAACGCGTGGATGAACCTGGAATTCGTTACTCAAGGATCCCTTTCATAAGGCTCTGTCATTCCTTAGCCCGCAGGACAGGTACGTTATACGCGGAGCGGAATAGAGCTGACGTGCGTGGGACTGGATCCCTTCATCGTGGAAAAGTGGATGGCCGAATTGTTGAAACGTTGGTGACATGCATGTGGATGGCGTGGAAGCCGGCTATGCAGAGGTGGGTTGGTGTAAAACCCGGTTGAAATGAGGCGGTTCAGCTTGAAAGTCGGTTGGGAGGAAACGAACCGTGTGAAGGCCCACATGAAAACATTGAGGCATAAAACCGAAGGTGCGAACCAGGAAAAGTAAATAATAGTGGCGCGAACCAAGCGACGCAAAAGCCGGTGCCCTGAAGTCGGGTGGCTGAATAATGTATCTTATAAGCAAATAGAAGCGACACATAGTGTTGTACTGTTGTTATACCATAATAGTCTCTTGGTTTAGCGCTACTAAGTTAGGGCAGTCGCGCTGAACTTAATTGACAAATGCCAAAAAAAACATGTGTGATCTCGTATGAAGCATGTTCTATGTAACATGTGTATCATGTGGTCGTCTAAAGCCCCAATGAAACTCAAGTTCAGGTTTTTATTCGTGACAGGCCCCATGATTAAAAATATAACACAAGTAAATAAATCACGTTCCTTTCACTGCTGACTTAGTGATCCATGGCAAGTATGATGAAGTTGCTTGCTTTATGTTTGTTTGCTTCCCCCTTGTATTTGTATTTTCATTAAACAGAAATGCTCTCGCATGTGTGCTTAATTTTTATAATGTTAAGGGGTTAACATTGCCCAACTCAAGGGTAATTAAAGCTTGTTGTTGTTAGCTGACGTAAGCTCATATTTTTGGTGGGCAATAGGTCAGGGATTTTACCATTGTTTTGTCGGTCTAACAATTTGGCGATGGTAAACATGAACGTGGCACCGCCTGTGATGAGTGTGGTGCCCTAGGCTGTTACGCCGGTTATTTATGTTCCTGCCGAAGTGGCAGGAGTTGCCAATGTAGGCATAGTTGCACATTACACTCCTGCAGAAGTGCGTGCTATGCTCAGTGATTCGTAAAGGTCGTTTAGAGTGTTTTGTATTTCCCTTGGTGTATATTTTTGTATAAGTTTGGGACAAGTACTTGGTTTTTGATTTGTAGTGGTTTTTTCATATCTCAAGATGAAGATATCCACTCTTAGCGCTGTAAAGTTCAGTAGCATTGCGGATTTTTGTCCGCCACTAGTAGTAAATTGTAATGGATATGTTTATCCGATTATAATGCAGTGTAATTGCAGTTGTGCATTTTTTGCGGTCTCTTGTACTTCGAGTGTTGGTCGACGTATTTAAAGAGAATAAGCTAGTGACTATAATGTAGTCGTTATTCGAATAGTCTAGCCACTGTGTTATTGCGGTGATCTAGGAAGTGCGATAATGCTGTAGGGTCGTTTTCTAAAAAATGTTAAGGATTCATAAATGCATACGTGTTTTTAACGGTGATCAACAGACCGGTTTCATTGTTACATGTATCAGTTTTTTCAAATGGGCGGCATTCCATGTTCGCGGGATTGGCCTTCCGTCCAGGTGCGCCAATGTGTCTACGCCTTTACTAAGAAATTCCGCTATGAGGTATGGGACTTTCCCCGTTAGGCCCCAGCTTGCTCTGGGGCTGTGCTCTGCTGGCTTCATTGCCGCGCAACACGCATATCTAAATGTGCGTGTGACATGTATACAGTATTGATGTGGCGTATAGCCGAGTTTGGATATGGCGTATAGCCAGATGAGGATGTGGCACGTAGCCAGCTAGTGACTTGATCCGTAGCAGAACATGCGAATGGTCAGTGACTCCCCGTCTTGTACATAAATGGACTTTACACGAGGACGTCTGGTCTGTCTGCACATCTAATACACAGGCTGAGACTAGATGCTCGCTTTAAGTAGTATTGGCGCTACACCTTGCTAGTCCTCGAGTTCAGTGCTGCTAAATTATATTAGTAGCATTGAACTTGAATGATATGTATTCAACATCAATAACGTAAGTACATATAAAATTATAACCTGTTTAAGAGGCTGTTAAATAAAGCATGGGCGAAGGGAAAAGAACGAGGAAACCTTTTGTTCTCGCCTGTTTTGGGACGTTGACCGTTGGTTGTAAGTGATCTCGCAACTGCGCTCTTGGTTGAAGACCAATCAGTGTGTAGACTAATTGTTGAGGAAGGTTGCCTGATATGGTGGTCGCGCCCAATAATAGTGGTGCCACCTGTGTCATCCCTATCCTTGTATAAAGGTTATTAGGTGTGTAAACCAAAATGTTTGTTCCTGAATGCTTGGTTATATTTCGTCTGTCCGATATGTAGCTTTTTAGGAGAACAAGTTTCCTAGAGGATTCATTCGTCGAGTATATAGCATGCCAAATTGGTTCATTGACAAGTGTATAGTGAGGTGAATAGGTCATCTGTTAAGCACAACAGAAGAAAAATAGATTAGGTGGTTAACGCGCAACGCGATACGTAGAACATCCGGTAAGCATAATGCTATTAGCAATATTAGTGTGCAATATTTGAACATTTGAACTCATAAAATGTTAAATAAATTTCCATGCGCAAGATAAGTATCAGAAAACATCGCCTTATATCGCGTGAGAGCGAGCACATCTAAATGTGATGATCTAATATGAGTCATCTTGTCTTGAGCCTCCCATGCCTATTATGTGCAGGCACCTTAAAACAATCTTCTGCTGTCAAGTCTAAAAGTTTAGTCAACTTTGTCAAAATATTAGGTAAAAGCATAGATGATAGCCAGATAAAACCCAGGGGTGGCATACAAAGTTCATGTGTTGATGACTTGGTTATCCCATTTTCTCTTGACGGTTGTGTCTTTACAGATTGTTAGATATACTATGTACTTATGCATGTAAGATGAAATGTATGTTGTAATACAAATGGGATTAGATTTCTATGCATATTGATGCATATCAAGCATTAATACTTTTACTTCTACGTGATATTTATTACCATATCATATATTGCACGAGGTGTAGAAGGCGGCGTTGAAGCTCGCCGCACCGAGACGGGCACTGCGAAAGTGGGTGACACGAAGACGGGTTGGCGCAAAGGCCGATTGCGCGGATGCGAGTTGGCGTAGTGGCGCGGAGGTTTGAAAGTGGGTGGTGCAAAGGCCGGTCACGCATAGACGAGTAGCGCGAAGGCTTGTGAAGTGAAAGGTTTATGAATTGACCTCCAGTTTCAATTGCTTTGCCAGACTATATGCAAAGCTCATGAACAACCTTTACAAATGTGTTAAGGTTTCCAAATAAAACCTCTTGTTGTCGTGGCTCCTTATTTGACAGACATAAACAATAAGAAAAATCAAACTTCAATTTACTATATGCACTAGTCAGTTTTGCGAATTTATATTATGTTGGCCAGAGATGGTGTGATAGCAGGAATAAGACGCCAGTAACAGCGTGACCACGATAGCCACCGCCGGTGAAGACATGTCAAAGTGAGTCACCCGCACGTAATGGCGCGTCAAAGTGAACCGTATGGCAGAGGGGGCATGAACATGAAACTTATGCCCACCGATAACCGAGCGGTATATAGGATTACCCGCCGATGAATGCGCGGCCGAAAAAGTCCACAACCGGTGGCAAACTCGCATATAATGGAAACAATGCCAACCGCCGTACGGGGTCTGCCAGACATGGCGTAACCAAGTAGGCTTGCGCCCGAAATGGCGTACCCTAATGGGTTGTCCGGTAGCGTGATCAAGTTCGCGCCCGCTGGGGACGTTGTAACCGAGGTGGTGCCTGTGAGGTGGCGCAACCTAGTAAGTTGTCATCCGTGGATAGCGTAAATTAAATAGGTTGCCCGCCTGAAGTGGCGTGGCCAAGATCGCCCACTAAAGATGTTGTGACCAAGATTTGCCCGGGGCGTAACGGGTCCAGCAAGCGCGTAAGGCGACAATTCTTATAGATTCAAAGGTATCAATTGTTTTATTGCTTTGATGTTTTCGGTACCTTGACGAGCTTCTCGGGACTGTAACGATGCTCCGGCCGAACCGCAACAGAGTTCTAGTAAGGATGAATAAGTTTCACCGGACTGGAACATTGTTGAATAGACGAGATCTTCCGGCTAAAAGCCTCCTGCAAAAAATAAATAATATACACGGACCGTATCATCTTAATGATCAGTGCATGAACAAAATCCATGATGATATTTATGAGGTGGTGTTGCACAAGCTTGCACGGCATACGCATCGGAATATAAATTAAAAAGACTGACTATTATGTAATAATATTAATAAGACTTTTTATAAGCTAAAAGTGTCCATTTTTTTTCCCGCCGTTTACCGTGTTTGTAGGCGATAGTATGTGTACATTAGACAAGAAAACAGGAAATTCAAAAAGAACTTATCTCGATATTGGACGTTGACGTGCCGTACGGCATAAAGCGAAAACATGGAGTCGTTCCGTGCGAATCTGGATCTCGCCCGAAGAAAACGGATTTGGAGACGATGTCAGATCAGTGGAACTAAGAAATCAGATGTAGATATCCCATGAATGAGACAAACAGAACGCGTATTTGGATCCAACGTTTGAATCATTCAGAACGTAGATCTGATAGTTACTGATTATTCATGGGGCTTCTTTGATTGTAGGTTCCAGAAACCGTTCTTAATAGGCCAAACAAGTTTAGATCTGGAAATTATTGATTCGTAAACTGCTTTTGGAGCTCCCAGAACATCGACAGAAACTCCAATGAGCATATAACGGAGGATAATGATCTCGAAATCAAGGACCGATCTGACTGAAAGAAGAAGACGAAGTATATATCGTTGCCGGTCCCACGGATGGCGCCAATGAAGAAACACATACTTATACGGGTATATATTCCCACGATGATGATGAACGGTACCCAACCTCGTCTTCTCCATCTTCCAGATCCGGATCTGCGATAAGAGAGAAAAAAGGAAAGAGAGAGATGGAGGCGACTGCCAGGAGTTTCCTCCCATTACAGACACAAAAAGTGTGGTAGGCTCCAACCTGTCCCCTAGGGTTAGAGGTGAACCTCTTAAATAGGGAACTAATGGGCCACCATCACAGACCCCTAACTATATGGGCACATAGCCCATTGGCACCAAGCCCAGTTAGGGGGTTGCCTCTACAAAACCCCCAGCCCAATAAGCTTAATACAAGCTACATTACGATGGGCTTCGCTATTAGGTTAATAATAAATAATATATATTAGCATAAATAACGTCAGGTGTTGACCGGCTTGACCGAGCCGGGACATACCTCGTCACACGTGATATAAACTCGTTTTATTTTGAATCGACGATTACCAATGACATTCAGAAAAACGACAATGACACTTCAAAAAGATGAATTATTACAGGGGAAATCACAAGAATAAACGTCTAGAATTTAGGGAGAATGCTAACATGTAGACGGGTTGAAATGGTGGGACCAATACTTTTTTACACCAATAGAATCTCTCAAAAGTGAAAACACCTCTAAACATGGCTAATATCTTGCCATTTCACCGACACAAAGTACAGACACGTCTGACATATATACTGAACCGGCTTATTACGGCTTAAGTCCTCAAATTTTTAGCCGTTATTTCAAATGGCTTTAGACGTTTTGTATGGCTTCAAACAGCTCGGCTTTCTCCCTAAACCTTTTATACGCTCCCTAAACCTTAGACGTCATATCCCTAGCCATGTGTTAGTTATAGCCGTTTAAAGGCGGCAGCCCCAAAACCTTAGAGCTTTTTCTCCCAAATTCCCTAACTTCTAGCCATGTTTCCATCCCAAACAATTTTTAGCCCTAACTTTAGTCGTTTCATAAGTAAATTCAACCATTTCAAAATAAAAGGAATAATGAAAATAAATAATCTCAACTATTGACTATTGGCCAATAACAGTCCCAACTACGAAAATTACCAATAATGGTCCCAACGTTCGACATATTGGAATATAATGGACCCAAACTAACGGAGGTCTAACTCCATTAGTGTGATGCTGACGTGGCATCCTAGGTGGCAAAATGATCCTACGCGACATCCTAAGTGGCAAAATGATCCTACGTGGCATGCCACATCAGCACCATACTAACGGAGTTAGACCTCTGTTAGTTTGGGTCCATTGTATTCCAATATGTCAAAAGTTGAGACCACTATTGGTAATTTTCGTAGTTGGGACTGTTATTGACCAATAGTCAATAGTTGGGATTGTTTATTTCCATTATTCCCAAAATAAAATCTTATTTAACCTTTGATTTTGCAAAATCAATTAATAAGTTTTAGTTAATAACTGTATTAAATTTAAGCACTATTTTTAAATGTGTGTTTAAAATCTTATTTTATATATATATATAAAAAAAAAATCTTTGATGCTTGATATTTTCATTGACATAAAAAGCATAAATATATAACAAAAGTTAGTCATTCTAAACATATACGTAATAGACATACAAAGCACAAATGTTTTTTTATTGATAAATTTGAAATTCATGTACTAAACAACGTTTGGACGCAGTAAACAAGATGCTCCAACAACATACAAAGATATACGCCTTCATTACCGTGTAGGAACTGCTGAGATACCACATAATCTTCATTAAAATTGAATGACATGCTTTTTTCATGATTTCCTGACTTTTTCCAGTATCGAATGTTCACCAACAAAGATCTAAAATACACAGCAATTTTTGATAACCTTGGGTAAATAACTGTTCTATATTTGTCTCTGACACAAAGATCTTCAAACCCATAAATTAGTAGTTCTTGGTTCACAAGCTCAAGACGGACAAGTAGCCACTGCTTATTTTCAAGGGGTAACGGAAATAAAACGTAATCAACTTCAAAAAATGAAGGAAATGGGTTGCATTTACCATTAGCATGATTGACCACATTTTTTGGAACTGAGTCTAATAAACTTTCGTAAAATTGCGGTTGAAGAATAGTCCATCACATATTTAGCAGTGGATCTTTTTGAAGTTGCCTACTCCAATTCACGAGTCTTCCAATCCATCCTTCAATATACTGTAAAAATTAAATTAACAATTAATACTAACAAATTAGCATAAACAAAATATATATATAAAAAATATTAAATTTTACTATTGGCGTAAGATAGTCGTTACACCGATAGGCCAATAAGGTTCCCCAAAAAATTTTGTCAAGCTCTATGGCTCTAAAAAAACAACGGAATAACAGAATATATATTTGGTGAGCATATTTAACATTTAAAACAATGACTAAAACCCGTAATAATAAAACTTAACAATCATTTGTCAAACATCATAGCAAACATAGTTTTAAACTTAGAATAAAAGATCATTTTTTTTTTTTTTAAAATGGGTTAATTTAAGGTACATGATTTAAAATCAATGTTAATAACATATAAATATGTTATATAAAAAAAATCACTAATGTTTTAATAATGTTTAATTCGGATAGTTAATAAACCTTTTCAAAGTATGTTTAATAATTTATTTCTAATTTTGTATTAAAATATAATTATATTAACCGCAAAAACATAATATAAATATATTAAATTGAAATTTAGTAATTATATTAACAATTATAGTTGTAACATGAATCATTAGAAACCGAATGAATGAGAATCTATTTATATTAATAACAGAAATCATTCAATTCATTTTTAATTATTTCTGTTACAACTAAGATTATTAATATTATATTACTAAAATCAATTAATTCATTTAATATATTATATTTGAATTTATTGTATTAAATAATAAAATGAGAGAATTCATGAGGGAGTGTCATGTGTCTCTCATGTGTTTTCTTTTATGGAATAATGGAAATAAATAATCCTAACTATTCACTATTGGCCAATAACAGTCCCAACTACGAAAATCACCAATATTGGTCCCAACTTTCGACATATTGGAAACCAACGGACCCAAACTAACGGAGGCTAACTCCGTTAGTGTGATGCTGACGTGGCATGCCACGTAGGATGACACGTAGGATCATTTTGCCACGTGGCATGCCACGTAGGATGCCACATAGGATTATTTTGCCACGTGGCATGCCACGTAGGATCATCTTGCCACCTAAGCATGCCACGTCAGCATCACACTAACGGAGTTAGCCTCCGTTAGTTTGGGTCCGTTGGTTTCTAATATGTCAAAAGTTGGGACCAATATTGGTGATTTTCGTAGTTGGGACTGTTATTGGCCAATTGTCAATAGTTGGGATTATTTATTTCCATTTTTCCTTCTTTTATTATATAGTGTAGAAGTGTAGATGTAGATGTAGATGTAGATAAGCTACAATAACTGTATATTAAATGCTCTTAATTGATATTATTTAATATGTACTTTACCCGTCTAAAAATATAGGAAACGGCTAGAGTTTTGGGAAATGAAGAAACGGCCACACATAATAAATAAAACGGCTACATTTTAGGGAATAAAATAAGATAACAGTTAGAAACGGAATTCCCTAGAGTTTAGGGAAGACCATGAAGAAACAGCTAGAGATTAGGGAAGAGTATTAGGGAGGAAAATTATTAAGACCACTAGACTTCAGGGGTGAGGGTGTAGAGACAGCTAGAACTTAAGGGTAAATAACTAGCTCAAGCCGGTTCCAAGCTGAGCAGAACAAAGCAGACGTCTTCACTTCCCTTTGTGCTAGCCGTTATGTCTTAGGTGGAGTAATATAAGTAGTGATGTACAAAGCGGTTTTTTTTTTGTCAAACCGAACCGGTTTTAAAACCGGTTTCGGTTTCTTTTTAGTTCAAAAACCGGTTTTTCCTCAAACCGGTCCGGTTTCCAAACCGGTTTTTAGCATCGAAGACCACCAATGATTGGAAACGATTTGGGTCGGTTTTAAAACCGGTTTTTTTGCCAAACCGGTCATCCAAGAATCCAAATACACTGTCAAAATCGGTTTTTTCCTCAAAAACCGGTTTTTTTTTTTTCCAAACCGGTTTCCTCTTAAACCGGTTTTTCAACCCTAACCGGTCCACGAATTGCCCAATTGAACCCAAACCGGTGAATCGGGTCGGTTTCCTATCGGTTTGAAAAAAAACCGGTTTTTGCAGAACCGGTTTTCCGGTTTTTGGATCGGGCCGGTTTGACAAACTGGTTTTTTTGTACACCTCTAAATATAAGTGGTTGAAGGTGACGTCTATATATTTGCCAGCTCAACACATGTCATCTTCTGATTATCTAGTTTTTCGTGAAATCCCTAAATCTTAGCGTGTAACTTTGTTTATTTTGGTAAAATTACTAGGTCAATGTTTATTAACGTGATTTTCCCGTTATTATATACGATGCCAGAAGCCAAACATGGGATTTCTTCATCAGGCAAAAGGACTCTAATCAAAGCTTATAAATTGCTCATTTATTTTTTAAAACTCAAAATACTTTACCACCAAGCAACCTCTAAGGAACATATTGAACAATAATATTAGGTCACATTTTTTCCATTAGAAAAAGTTTCCTGTAAAAAGAAGTTTAGCGTAAAAAGGATAAGAAGAATTTTGGCCTTTTGATCAAAATAAATCAATGGATGAGATTAAAAATGGGAAAAGTATAAGTTAAGTTTCTAAAATAGAAGGAGAAGGGTAAAATAGGTATAACCCACAATTGTTGAGTTCCACCCCCCATTTTTTAAACATCCATACCTTTTCAAACGACATTATTTTTCTAAAAAAATTATACTATAAAAACAAGATTTTTATCCTCTTTCATTTGCATACCTTATTGCTATACTTTGAAAAAAATTGATGGGTTGATAACTTGCGTTTTATAATGATACAACTTGCGTTTTTTGTTAGATATAACTAACATCTTTTTATCAGGTATAACTTGCGTTTTATCAGATATAACTTACGTTTTATCATGTATAACTTGCGTTTTATCATGTATAACTTGTGTTTTATCATTTATAACTTGCGTTTCATCAGGTCGTCTTATCAGGTATAACTCGTGTTTCTAAAACGCAAGTATACTCTCAATAAAACGCAAGTTATCAACCCAGCAAATTTTTTTTTAAAGTATGGCAATATGGTATGTAAATGAAAGAGGATGAAAAACTTGTTTTATGGTATAATTTTTTTTTAAAATAATGTCGTATGAAAAAGTTATAGCCATTTTAAAAATGAGGGTGAAACTTTAATGACGCAAAGATTTAACATCGTGCCCCTGATTATCTAGTTTAATCTATGACTAATAGTCATTCTTATACTTTTTACGTTAAACTCATTTTTATGTTGGCCTCACCCTTTTCCCTTGTATCTCTTCAATTAAATTTATATCATAATTTCCTCATCTCTCTCTTACTTATTTAATGTTTTTTTCCTCAACTATTTATTTTTCCTTCGCTTACTAATAACCATTTAATATTCTATTGATAACCTGGTTTAATACATTGTTATCTAAAGTAATATAAATAAATAACAAAGTAAAATATTGATAATTAGTAAATAGAGTCAAGTTATCTTACACAGTGTACAAAAAATGAGAAAAGTGAGAAAGATACTAAAAACATAATAGATCCCAAAATATAACATAATGTGTCACAAAATATAACACAATCACAATAAATGTAACACCATGTCAAAGAAAAAAAGAGACAAAATGAATCATAAAAATGACACGATGATGAAAATAAAGAAAAGACATAATGTAATATAAAAGACATAATGATATAACACAAATTCCAAAAATTACAAGCTAAAAATTCACAAAATCGAAAACCTAAAAACTTAAGATCGTAAGGTTCGATGTGATGGTTCCAATACCGCTTGAATGAGTTCAATTGGACTCCGTTTGATACCCTTCATACGAATTCTTTTTTATTCCCACTGTGTATTTCAATATAACCCTAAGAAAATAATACATCAAAATTCATTTGCTTAAAGACATGTATAGACGGCTGCATGCGTCAAATGATGTGGCCATGCTTTTGAGGGTGGCATGGACTGATATGTGGATCCACATCACCTAGCCCTCCAAAACAAAATTTGCACGGGGTGGTGATGTGGACGTGGCTGAGTGGCCTCCATGTCACCTTGAATTTATTATTATTTTTTTGTTTTAAGTTATAATTAATGTACTTAAATAACACACGACATTTTTATATAATAATAAACATTACATTAAAATTAAACTAACCTGATTTAAACATCAAAAACATAATAAACATAAACTATAAAACCTAATCTAAGGTCTCCCGGATCATTTGCCATGCCGATACGAGAGGAAACTCACCACCTTTGCGAAACTCATACTCGATTTTAGTGAATCCAACGAACTCATGTTCAGGGGTATTAGGGGGACTTGTTGCAGGGTTGTTTGGTGGACACTCTCGAAACATTGGCACTTGTTTCGTAGGTCAGTACACTTGTGGTTTAGTGAGTTGGTGGCTCGGTTTGAATCACCGACCAAGTTCGTGAATTCCCGAAGTACATTTGGCCAAATAAAACTAAATGATGATTTTAAATAGGTAAATTTGAATTAATTGGGTAAATAAAACTAAATGTACTTTTAAAATAAATAAATAAATAAATGTTTTACTTTTGTGAAACGGTCTACATTGTGGGCCCAATCAAGGCCCTCCACATCAACCGTTAGGTGTTGTTTCACAAAGGTAGAATTCTCCATCGAATATGTGTCACACCTGATTTCACGCCGGGTACGAGGTGGTGTGCTGGTTAAAGGAGTTTCACATCCCGCTTCACGTCACCCCACTGTTTAGGTGATAGATAGTAATTTGTAATAGTAATAGTAATAGGGAATTTTACTGAAACCTAACCCCTGAAAAACTGCCGCTATCTTCAACAGTTTCACGATTTCAATCAGTAATCCAGATCCTTCTGGATCTTTCTCCATCATCTCTAGTCAAATCCCACATAAACTCCCTCATCTATCTTCATCTCTACCAAAGCAAATCATTCGATATTCCAATAACCAGAAAATCAAACGAACCCCGAAGCAGAAGAAGAAACAATGTTCGGCGTCGTCTTCCCGAACCGAAGCTTCCCGATCGACATCTCAACCTTCACTCAAATCGACACCTTTCACTGGCTCCTCGACATGAACACTTTCGTAGGTAATAATTAATATTAATATTAATAATTTCATTGAATTGAATTGTATCATAGCAAACCATAAAACAACATTTGTCATTTGTAGGTGAAGCCTATGACTCCATCCGTGAAGTCTGCATATTCCTCCTCAACAACTTTACACTACCTGCAGACAAAGCTTTAGCTGTATACATCCAGTCCCCTGGCTCCCCCTTCCTATTCGTTGGTGCCGTAACCCTAGCTAGACCATCTGCTGTGTTATCCCTCCCTTGGCCAGACCCAGGGGGTGATGGAGCTAATAACCATCTTACAGCTCCTGATGCTGCACCCTTGTCCGCTAAGATCGGTGTTTCGGTTGTGGATCTTGCGTCGCTGCCGTCGCTTGATGTGGCGGCGGAGAAGAAGATTGAGCGGTTGGCGATGAAGGTCGGGGAGAATTTGTTTAATTTTATGCAGTCGTTTTGTGGTGTTGATGGGAGTAAATTGGTGGTGCCGATGGATATATTGGATCGGTGGTTTAAGAAGTTTCAGGAACGGGCCAAACGCGATCCTGAGTATTTGAAAGGGTTTGCTTTGTGAATGCTATAGAATTAGAATCACTGGGTTACTCAACATGAGCATGATGAACAAATTGGGCGTAGTAGAGTTTGTTTTATATAGTTTGGTTGTTTGGGTATCTGATTTGTGATGTAACAGTGGTTCTGTTCTGTTCTGTATGTTTGTTAAATTGAGTTTTTGTTTATCAAGTTTTGAAGTGCATATTTGGATTGATTTCAATTTGAGCTTGTGTTGATCCGGTATGCCTATGTGGTGTCGATTTTTTATTTATCTGTATCTTAGGACACAAGAACTTGTGCGGACTGATTTTGTGTCATAGCAAGATGTTATGTGTCGTCATATGGGCTGGCATGAGAGGATTTCATTTGCCTGTATGAAAGCAGCAGGACTCGCGAAAGAAACAATTGATAGTTAAAGTGAAAGTGATACGATTCTTGCAGCAGCAGCGCATATTACCTTGTTCTGCCCATTCCATACGTGCCCGTACCTAACTATACAAACTAGTTTTATACCTGTCCATTGGACGGGTAGTACAACAAAATTACAGAACCATATAAACGTATTTCGTTTTTTGGTTTGCTACCAGTACAATATAAAACAGCCTTGTATATAAAACTATATACACAAGGCAAAATGGTTGTATCGCTTATCATTAAATACAAATTATAAACAAACGTAAAAATAGTTTGGATGGTTAGGTTGATATAAACTATATTAATTTAAAAGGTTAAATTTATTAGCATACTAAAAAATGATATGTTATGACCTGTTTACCAAAAACATTTTTTTCCCGTTTACTAAGATTATGGGGCTATTTGGTTGATTAAGTGTTGAATCATTAAGATGTCTGAATGGTTAAGAGGCTCTGAATGATTAAGTATTAAATGGTTTAGCTATGCACCAAGTCTGAATGGTTCATCTCTTAACTATTTCATTCAGAGCCTTTTTTTAGGTTGTAACAAACAGTCTGAATGCTTAACCATTCAGAGCTGAATGGTTCAGAGCCTCATTAAGAGGCTACCAAACAGGCCTTATAATTTTGTTTCGCTTACTAAAAACATTAGATTTTATCCCTTTACTAATATTGCAATTTTGACCCGTTTGAGGAGACTTAGATCATTGGAAATTAAGCTTTATACCCGTTGGATCATTCTACATGTTGGACCCATTGCATTTACATATACAAAACACATAACATTATATTTCTTTCTTTTTGTCTACCACCTTCACAGGCGAAAACAATATTTTTATATGAAAAAATATATAACCACAAGACGATTTCGTATCTTCCCATTAAAGGCAGAATGTAATAAACTTCTTCATATACAACATTCCAAGAGGGACCTCAAACATTTTGTAATGGATCAAAAAATCAACATTAAATCCTTAGATGAAGCACGATTTATTTACCTTTACCATAGACTTTACAAAATTTGCATGTACAAGACCAGATTCATTAGATCCAACTAAATATCTTCAAAAGATGCTTCATATGTAGTACTTTTTAATATTCCATCTTGATGGAATCTACTTTCATAAGCAAAAGCATGAGCATCTTGTGAGGCTACACGTACAGTTCACTCTATTCTTCCACCTAAAATACATCATTCAAAGCTAATAAGAACTTAAATGTTAACCATTTTTAAAAATAAAAATAAAATAACTATGATTTATCATGTTACTAAGTCATGGTATTGTCATGTATTAATACTGGTGTAATGAACACTTAGTAATTCTCATTTACACTATAAAGGTCATTACCACATATACTTTCAGTTGGAGTCAACCTATTGATTTGTTTTTTAGGTAAAAATTTGCAGGTTAAAAAGAAAACCTTCACTACAATATCAAATTTTGCTTTTGCAAGTGAATTCCTTAAATTTTGAGCTTGTGTAAGACCTGAATAAAAAAAAATGATTATAAGTTCTTAAGGATGGCCATCTTACTTCAATTGAAAACATAACTAACTTAAAAAATAAGGGTTCTAAACTCAATTGTTATAAAGGAAACATAAAATTGCTTTATATATACAGATATATGAGATCAAATCAGCAGATCACAAACATGAGAACCCCAAACAATTACACAAATATGCTTACTGCCTTTAAATGCATCAGGCAACAAATGAAAATTTTCTACCCATAAAGTTGGTAATTTTGACCCATCTATGTAAAAGTAATTTATTTCAAATTGGCGGATAAAGTTAAAACATTGGCTTAAAACTAAAATGGGTAAACAGGGCAGAACTCGCCCAAGGACGTTGTGATGCTTACAACTTTACAAATTCGTGTAACAAAAGCGATAATGTTATTCATGTATACACCATGTATAACATTTCTATCCTCATTATAAAAACGATTAACCAAATCAATAAGTGATAAAGAAACATAAACTCTATTAGATAATGATACAAAGCAATTGAGTAGCTAGATCATAAGTTTAAGGATGCATGGGAGCATGACAAACGGGTCAAAAGACCCAACTTAAAACAATCATATCTTTTGACCCGTTTAGAGTTATAGAGCCGACCCTATATTAGATAGAAGGCCCGATGATGAAAGGCCCACTGGAATTTGGTACAGTGGCCTTTCATCTAAACCATCAAATCTGTCTCAGTATTGGTTTCGTTTTAACTGTAGATGATATCAAATATGAGATTTTGCTAGAAACACGAATTCGGATTCTTGTCTGTTATCTCCACTTTCAATATTTTGGCAAACATGCTAAACTTAGAACCACGATATATAAAGAGATATCATCAACCATATATCTGAAGTCTGTGTATACTCGCATGTGTGTGTTTTGTGATTCAATCATGCATCAAATATTGATTAAAGTTGGAATGAGATCTTACATTAGTGGCACCTCCAATCCAAACTTCTGAGCAGATATACAAGGGTGGTGATTACGAATTCCTGAGTGCTGGCATCATATCTAGTGATTGTTTCAATGCCTCTTACCTTAAAAAAAAACCCTCAAGAAATGAACATATTATAGCTGCACAAGTCTATAACAATGCATATCGAATCCAAGAATTAGCATACTCATATTTAAAGCATCTCATGGGCTAAAAAAGGACTCAACGCAAACTATTGCTTGGATGAGCTTTGTATTAACAACAATAACTTACTTTTACATACATTACTTCCATGTCCTAACTCTGTCATTGCAAAGCAACCTTTGACCTCATACGTTTCAGCTGGTTTCAATCACTTATCGTGATGGCGCTTTATACACATGAACTGAATCGCTTCTGAAATAGAAATTGTTTACGGCCCAGATCGGGTCAAGTTGTAATATCATCCCGGATAGTGTAGCAATCATGTACCGAGAAGTCTTTGACCGCTTCTAAATCATACAGAGCAAGAAACAAATTTTTAAAAGGAGTAGAAGATGCCAATAGTGAATCCAGAAGCGTAGATTGCACCCTTTTCCAAATGAGCCTTTAATCAAATGGTTCAAGTTGTCGTTTGCAACCAAAAACTTTTGTTTTCGATTCTAGCTTTCCACCACCATTTTGAAAGAAAAGCTAGGCTTGTATTTTTTAAAGATCCAAGCCCCAAACACTTTGATGATACCGGGGCTATCACCCACTTCCACGAGCTTTATACTATGAAAAGTAGTGTGTGGGAAGACTGTACAAGAAAACTTTGATCAGACCCAGTTATACGATAGCCTTATATATGATTATTTCCTCAATATAACTGAACATCTCAGACAATAAAGTAGCCCTGTATGAGGTTGAAAAAAAAAACAAAATATGTAATGTGTGTGTCATAATACCATACACCATAGAATAGTACAAAAAGGAACTAAAACCTTTTAGCCAGTGACATTATGTAACCTTCCAGGTCATTCTTCAACTCCGCACTCCTCGTCCTTTTGTAATCTGGGATATGTTTTGTTTAGCTCCATTATTATATCAAACTTTTAACAATATCAATATTTTTAGTTTCACTTGTAACTACATTTAGGGCACACCAAATTTTGGGGAAATATCAGAACTAAAACAAATCAAATTACCATCAGTAATTCACTATCCTCTTCGTCCGGTGACAGAAAATCCAACCACGTTTGTGGATGACGAGCTACATTCGATGCAAGCACCAAAACTTCATGTGCACCTACACAATCCACATCCTTCACCACTTGATCTTCAATAGGAAACGTCAACGAATCTGAACCATCAATTCCATCCCCAAATCGAATCTGATACATTAGCATCAACATGTCAGGTGCCGGAATTTATGTGATTCCGATTAGATTCGGTGGTGTAGTGGTGGCGACGACAAACATGACATGATTGGACGATTTTTGGTTGTTTGGTGATCGAATCAATAGATTGCAGAAGGATAGATGATAATATGAAATTAGTAGTTTGATTTATGTTTGATGATTATATATAACACTTACAGAGTGGGAAACGTGGAGCGAGAAAGACGGGGGACGAGGAAACGTGGAGGGGATAAGCTGCTAAAAAACCTCTATGAATTGCTTATGTGAAATGGCGGGAACGGTTATCTGTAACCGCCACAAAATCAGTAACCGTTCAATTTATACGGACAGGATTGCTGGAAATCTTGATCTGACGGTCACATTCAAACCAAAGACAGTTGAAAATGGCTGGCGTCAATATTATATATAATACCCTTTGAAAATAGCACCCAACCATTGACATTGCTCAAATCAAATGCACTCCCAAGCATTTTCGTCTATAGGAGTTTATCGAAAAACCGAATCGATACAACTGTAGAAAATGATTAATCAATGTTAGTTATTCTCTTGATAACCAACTTTCTTGGTCCGGTTATATATCTGCAAAACTGAATTAACAAAAACCAAACCGAATTCTTCACAAAGGATCTATTCTTCTATAGGAATGGCATCTAAGAATTTGAAACTGTAAAGAGGGTGTTTGGGATTGAGTTACAAAACAACTTATTGTCAAAAAGCCAATAAGTCAATAATCTGTTTGTCTACCACAAAAACACTTTTGGTTTTGGCTTTTTGATTCAAGCTGTTTTCTAAAAGTCACAAATCTTTGCTTTTGGCTTTTGGCTTTTGACTTTTAGAATACAAATTACAAATCTACCCATCCATACAACCAATCTTCACACCCACAAACATTTTGTTCAGCTCTGCATTCTCATAACAACCTGTGCATTCAAAACCAACAACGACCTGTTCATTCATTACAAATATCTACCCACAACCTGCTCAACAACCAACACCCATCGCATTCAAAATACCAACAACCATACACTCGTTGCATTCATTTCACAGGTAAAAGAAAAGTAGGAAACGAGAGAAAAACTTACGGAAACAACGGGAATCGACTGCAATCCACCGGCGATTTGACCTCTTTTATTACACACTGTTATCATCGATTAATGAATGATGTTAGTGGTGGGAGTTTTTTTATGGTGAAAGATGGTTGATAGTGTAGAAGATAAAGGAGATAAGGACGATGATGTTGAGCTGTTTGTTAACAGCAAGCTTTTTTTTTATGGTGAATTTTCTTTGTGGGGGGTTTTCAAAGGAATAGACTTTTTGTGGGGTTAACAAACAGCAACCTTGTATTATAACATGTATGACATTAGGCCATGAGAAATTCATTCAAGTATTTAACCTTTAAGATAGGAATTACGTAGTTTAGATTTTTTGGGGCCTAATTTTTGAATCTGTGTGTGTATATATTAATGTTTACTCCATTATTGTAATACGTAATTATAGATAATGGATGAAAACCACCTTCATGACGTTGATTGTGAGACATCAAATAAAAAGAATAGATCGAAATTTGTGTGGGATAATGCTACACTCATGGACTTTATCAAAGCTTGCGTGAGTGAAATTGATAAAGGGAATAGACCTGGTACTCACTTCAATAAGTGAAGAGGTATAAGCAATTATACCGCGGCTTGGCCACTTGTGATTCGGTCACATCTAAGTCCAACAAGCTACCTACAAGTAACTTGAGGACTTGGGAAGACATGAAGAGGTATAAGCAATTATACCGCAGCCTGCCTATTAAGACACTAGGCCGCAGCCGGACATTCTGACCGAAGGAAAGTACAAGCCTCACCCGAAAGTCAAAAGACTCCGAATGATAGTACGAAGGGGGGTCCGAAGTATAGTACAACTAGGCTGACTAGTATAAATACCCCCTTTAAAGTACAATTGACACACGAAGGCATAGACTCCGAATCTCACTTTCTCTCTCTACTTTCTCTCACTAAACAAATACTTATCCTCACGCCGGAGGGTGGTTACAGAGAGGCCCTCCCTCCTCCTCTGTAACGAGCCTAACGGTCTTTTACCTTGTGCAGGTTTAAGCTCAGGTTCGGAGCATTTAGATCCATCTCGAGTCGTACTTGTTTTCACTGTGATTGCAGGTTCGTCCACTTTTTGGATCTTCAATTGGCGCCATCCGTTTGTACAACCGTTTTCTATACCCTTAAAAGGTAAAGATCGCGATGGTTTTTCCCATGGCGGCTTCATCCGAAGGTTTTGTTATCGAAGATGTCACAAACACTGAACAGGGCGACGGAGCAACCACTGTTGCGGCCTCTGTTGTCCTAACCCCGTCTGCAGGGCTCACCAACATCCCCCGAACAAGTCAAGACACCGCACCAGAATTTGATGCAGACTTTCTGCTCAAGAATCGTGATTTCTTGTTGCAACTTAAAGCACAACAAGAAAAAGAAGCAAAACTTAAGAGCGTGCGGGTAAACCTATTCTCCACCGATGGAGTTCAAGCATCATCCGGTCATGGTACGGGCCCTGTTGCACAAGTCACTTACTCCACCGTGGTTACTACTCCCGACCTAGGGACCCCGCAAGGGAGCTGCTTCCCATCGGGACACCACGCAGTCACACAGCCTGTCACCACAGTAGCAAAACGACCAGCCGTCACTACCGCGGAAGATGACCTTACTACTCCCTATCGCCCAGCCTATATGGCTGCATACTCCAAGTTTGCCCCCCGTATCGCCAGCGCTCCTCTACCGGAAAAACTGAAAATGCCTACAACGATCAAAAGATATGATGGAACAACGGATCCGGATGATCACATCCATGATTTTGGAGGAGCCGCAGAAATCGAACTATGGCCCATGCCTGCATGGTGTCACATGTTCGCCCAAACCCTTACAGGGGCAGCTCGGGTGTGGTTCGACGGTTTGGCACCAGGTGAAATAGCGAATTGGACTGAGCTCCGCCGTGCTTTCCTACAAAATTTTTCTCAACAACGGAGATGTTCAAAGGACATCACCGAAATTCACAACATCCGTAGGAAAGATGGGGAGTCACTGGAAAGATTTATTGACAGGTTCAACAAGGAGAGCATGCAAATAAGTGGAGCTCTCGTTCAGCTGCGGATCTCCGGCTTTTGCCACGGAGTCCGAAACAACCAGCTCGTAGAAAAGTTACATGAAGATCTTCCGAAAACCATGGAAGTATTAATGGAGCGAGCACGAGCCTTTGCTCGAAGAAAGAGTGCTTGTAGCCAAACATACGACAATGAGTATCGCTCTTCATCAAGAAGTAGTTCATGGAAGAAAGGATCAGGAGCTCCAAGCTCAGATCGAAGTAATTCCTGGGGTAAAAACAGGTCACAGCCTTACTCAAGAAATGACAAGAGTTCTACTGGTCGAAACTCTTCTTCACACCGGGGGTCAACTTACTCCGATCTGCTAAAATCTCCTAGCGAGATACTCAGCACGGAGAATGTAGATTTCCCCAAGCCCCCAAGACAGAAGCCCACATCCGACAAGAACACCAAAAAATACTGTGATTACCACCGAGCTAGAGGACATGATACTGATGATTGCTGGTCGCTGAAGCAAGAAATTAAAAAAGCTCTTAAGGCAGGTAAGCTGTCCCATTTAGTAAAGGAGATCAAAGAAGGCAAAACCGGCACCACAAACATTCCAAATCCAAATGATCAAGCTGGGATACACATGATCCGAACCATCAAGCAGCAAGGGGTGAAAAGAAGTAGTGATCATGTCACGGAATGGATGGTCCAGCCCATCACTTTCCCCTCCATTTCACCAGAAGATTACAAAGACGGCCCGATAGTTGTGTCGGGGATCGTGGCCGGACATAAAACTCACCGGATCTATGTGGATGGAGGAAGCGCCACCGAAATCATGTACCTCCAATGTTTCCAGTTACTAGCCGAAGCATCCCAACAAAAGCTGATCCCGGTATCCATGCCATTAATCAGTTTTTCAGGAGAAATCGTACAGCCCATAGGACAACTGTCCTTACCGGTAACGTTCAGCTCAGGGAATTTGTAACATTTCGCATTAAATAGTATTCCGTTACGATAAAAACGACAAAGCGTTATTACTATTTTTGTGGCATTTTAAACTCTAATACAATGATAATTATTCTTATATATATATATATATAAAAGTATATATATACAACTATAATAATAATAATAATAATAATAATAATAATAATAATAATAATAATAATAATAATAATAATAATAATAATAATTAGATTTGTTCATTATTGTTAAGCCCACAACACAAATCAACCCACCCTCTCTTTAAACCCAAGCCCAACCCAACCAAAGGCCCAAACCCCTCCTTTTTCCCCCTGATCTGTTTTTAATCAAAAAAAAAATAAACGGTCCCCGCCGGGTTTCGAACCCGAGTCACCACGCACACACACACACGCGTTTCCCATCTGCTCCACACACCCTTATTGATTATAACCCAGCTTTAATTGTATTTAAAGCCACTTTCAATACTTCCTTTTTCTTCCCTGTTAACGTGAACAGCAATGAGCTGCTGTTGACCAAGCCTTGACTCAACCAAATCTTTATAATTGACGCGTGACTGATTCAATTTATGAAAGTTACTTGATTACCGGCCTATTATGACTCGGCAACACGATAATTATCAATTAATTGTTGCCTAATTTAACTCTATACGCGTCCCACGTTAAAGACAAAGTCAAACCATTCCAATAATACGAACCAGACGATTGCACTATAAATTGATGCTCTGCGAGCACTTCTAACTCGCCAATTCACCTCTCTCAATCCTCAATTCTTCACCTAACACTCTGTTATTGATATACGATCGTGTATTTTGACCTCCAGTTTGACCGTGCATTTGTGACGATTAAGCTTTGTAAGTGACAATGTTTTTGTTGGGTTTTGACCTTCGGGATACACACAATGATAACCCTAAGGTTAATTGGGTTATCATTGTGTAATCTGTCCGATTGATTAAGCTAGGGTTCGTAATTGTTGATTTGGGGATAAACTAGGTTTGCATAGCGTATTTATATAATTAAAAACAAAAACAATCACAACCACTGGTCTAGACCAAGTGGTTGTGACTGTTGCTTGGCCCCTAATCCACCCGGGTTCGATTCCTGCCCATGGCATCCCATTCCTTTCTTTTTCATTAAACTTTTTTTAAATCAATTAATAATATATAAATTACATTTAAACTTATAAATTCATTTTTAAATATCAAAACCCTTTTCTAAATTCTAAAAAAATTATTTTTTAACAAATCTGATGTCAAAGCTTTATCTACAATTTTTATTTTTCTGAAATTCATTTATTTAATATTTATAATAATTAAATCAATTTTACACTATTATATTTATAAAAATCCATTAAAATATCAAAACGATCTTATAAATTTCCACAAAAATTATCCTAAGTTTTTATAACTTTAAGCTTTTCAGAAATGATTTTTATTTCTGAAAAATCATTTATTTAATATTTTTAATCAATTTTTGTTAGTTTTAATCATAATTAAATCATAATAAATTCAATTTTCATTATTTTTGCACCAAAATTTTATACAATTTATTTTTAAATATTTAGAACAGAAATATGATTTTTAATATAATAATTCTTTAACTTTTGTATTTTTGAAAATTAAAGTTAAATTTTGGCAATTTGTAATAAATAGATTTAAAAAAATCTATTTTAAAAGAAATAATTTTATAAAAATTATTCTTATACTTCAAACACATTATTGTGAGCATTCTAAATTCAAATTTTATAAAAAGACTTTCATTTATTTAATTATCAAATTTCCCTTTATTTAATCAACATTTTATTTTAAAATTCAACAATTGGATATCCCCAAATTCGAAGCCCTAGAAACTTATACATTTATAGACTTGGTAGACTTAGACATATATATTACCTCATTATAGGGTGATACTTGATACATTGGGCAACACACTATTTTTCAAGAGATAACGTTTTGCTAAGGTGAGTTTACATAGCCCCTTTTCTCTATTTTCACTATTTTTGGGGTGAAACATGTTTAAACATTTTATACTATCATTTACTTGTGATTCAAGTACATCATCATTCTATCATTTGACTGTAACAAAAAGACACAGTACAATCATTAACAATGATCAAGCCGCCTGTTTAGATTATAGCGCTATAGGTCTGACAAACCCATCCCCCGCGTAGACTCAGGGATGATCGATAACAGTAATAACATTTAACTAACTTGCGAGTTAGTCATCAGTCGACACAAGGTTTGGTTGTACAAAGACGCATTGTTGCATGTCGGTATCATACTCTATCATCATACAACCCTGAGTGTTGTACAAACTCTTGTTATCAATTATTTCTCAAAAACCTATGTAATTCTCACCAACAATTGTTGACCCAAAATATTTTCAACTTAACATGTTTCAGGTTCTACTTGCTTGAAGATTTGCTTGAAGATATGTGCATAGAATCATTGTATGTAAATTATTTAAATCATTTAATGAAATCATTATTCACCATGAGCTACTGAACAATCATCAATACGTGGCACCCCGATGTTTCCGCCATCGGTTGGGGTGTTACAGATTGGTATCAGAGCCATGGTTATAGGGAATTAGGTTATTAGAAAAATAATCTAGTCTATAACCATAGGATTTAACAAGTACTTGCTTCTTTTACTTGCTATTCTCTATCTCCCTCCTACGTCTTATCCCTACTATCATCCTTACAAGAAGATGCTCTACATCACTGGATTCACTCTTAGACTAATAAGGCAAAATCCTCAGGTTTAACCTGAACCACCTTGAGATCTCATCGAAGTTCTAGATTTTAATAACGAACACGTGCAATCTGGAAGGGTGAACGCCTGTATTCTGAGTCTTCTGTCTAGGCTGGCATTGCGCATATATCCCAATCAGACGAGGGACCCGGATGCCTACCTGGGAATTCTCGGGATGAGTGTTCACTTATAGGCTAAAGCATGTCTTCATATGTTATTAGAATAGAGAATCTTTGATAAGTCAACGTTTTCGTTTATTCATTTTAATTAATGAATAAATGATTACACTCCTTATATAATCTCATTCATTTCATTGTGTCTATTACAGATCATGCCTCCACGTCGCAGCACTCGCAACAGCAATGGTGAGAACCACGAAGAAGGTGGTGACAACCATAACCATGACCAAGTTCCTAACCACAACAACAATGGTATCGATGCTCAATTGGCTGCGATCATTTCTCAACAAATGGCGCAGCAAATCGCAACACTGGTTCCCAATTTACTCGCTCAGGTCATCCAAATGAACGGCAACGGGAATGGTCACGGCAACGGGAACGGGAACGGGAACGGCAATGGCAATGGTAATGGACCCCCAGCCTGCACCCTTAAGCATTTCAACTCTTGTAACCCTCCAAAGTTTAGTGGTGAAGAAGGAGCTACAGGACTCCTCCAATGGTTTGAGGGTATTGAGAATACCTTCATCAACAGTGAGTGCCCCGACAACTTTAAGGTCCGTTATGCCATGAGTGTTCTTCACAAACGAGCACTCACTTGGTGGAATGAAGAAAAGCGTACTCGTGGGGCCGAAGTTGCTCTTGCTATGACATGGGACCAAGTCAAGGAGGTCATGAAGGAAGAGTTTTGTCCTCGCAATGAAGTTAAGAAGCTTGAGGATGAGTTCCACACCTTAGCTCAAGATAGTGGGGAAAACCTTGCCTACAACACCCGCTTTCATGAGCTTAGCTTATTGTTGCCTCACAAAGTCACTCCCCTGCCGGTAGCCATCGAGAAGTACATCGGTGGTCTGCCCATGCAAATCCAGGATACGGTGTGGGGAAGGAATCCTGCCACCTTGGAGGAAGCCAAACGTTTAGCAGCTACCTTGACTGATAATCACGTAAAGAACGGGACCTTAGTTCGGAAAGGCAATAAAACAAGTATTGTAGCTGCGGTAACCGCTGAGAACCAGAAACGTAAGACCAGGGATCCTGCTGCAAACCTCACTCCACAAGCTTCTAACAAAAAACCTTATACAGGAAACCATCCATTGTGTAACACATGCAACCGACATCACCCCACTACTTCAGCATGTCGCATATGCACCAATTGTGGAAGGTATGGCCATCTGGTCAACACGTGTCGTGAGACCCCAAATCCAAATGCCAACCAACCCACCAACCCTGCTCAAGCTGCTAACCTTAATCAATACAACTATGGTCAATGCTATGAATGTGGAGACCCAAATCACTTCCGTAACCGATGCCCTAAACTAAACAGAGATCAAGACCCTCCAGCTACCTAACCGCAAGACTCACCATTTGACTATTGGTTGCTTTTATTCTATGTATTGACGTTATTCGATTCAAGTAATAAAATTCAAGTATTATCATAACATCTGTGTGCATGTTTGTCTGAATGTGAACTAATTGCTATAATCATACTTGCTTGTACAACAATTAGTTAACTACCAAACAACCAGCTTAACGATTGGTAGAGGTCATCATGTCATTCCAACAGTCGGGAGAGGCCCTACCACCTGAACGACTGGCGGAGACTATTAGACCTGCTTAACAATCGGTGAAGTCATAAAAGGACGCAAAACCCTAATGTAAGGTAAATTGGTAATTACGGCCCGGAACGTAATCATGAATTTACAGGTACGTTAAGGTAGTGTGAAATTTTATCAAGGTTTTCGGTAGTTAGCCAATTGTAACCTTGGTTTTCCCTTAACTTCGGGACGAAGTTCCTAAAAGTAGGGGAGACTGTAACATTTCGCATTAAATAGTATTCCGTTACGATAAAAACGACAAAGCGTTATTACTATTTTTGTGGCATTTTAAACTCTAATACAATGATAATTATTCTTATATATATATATATATAAGTATATATATACAACTATAATAATAATAATAATAATAATAATAATAATAATAATAATAATAATAAGATTTGTTCATTATTGTTAAGCCCACAACACAAATCAACCCACCCTCTCTTTAAACCCAAGCCCAACCCAACCAAAGGCCCAAACCCCTCCTTTTCCCCCCTGATCCGTTTTTAATCAAAAAAAAATAAACGGTCCCCGCCGGGTATCGAACCCGAGTCACCACGCACACACACACACGCGTTTCCCATCTGCTCCACACACCCTTATTGATTATAACCCAGCTTTAATTGTATTTAAAGCCACTTTCAATACTTCCTTTTTCTTCCCTGTTAACGTGAACAGCAATGAGCTGCTGTTGACCAAGCCTTGACTCAACCAAATCTTTATAATTGACGCGTGACTGATTCAATTTATGAAAGTTACTTGATTACCGGCCTATTATGACTCGGCAACACGATAATTATCAGTTAATTGTTGCCTAATTTAACTCTATACGCGTCCCACGTTAAAGACAAAGTCAAACCATTCCAATAATACGAACCAGACGATTGCACTATAAATTGATGCTCTGCGAGCACTTCTAACTCGCCAATTCACCTCTCTCAATCCTCAATTCTTCACCTAACACTCTGTTATTGATATACGATCGTGTATTTTGACCTCCAGTTTGACCGTGCATTCGTGACGATTAAGCTTTGTAAGTGACAATGTTTTTGTTGGGTTTTGACCTTCGGGATACACACAATGATAACCCTAAGGTTAATTGGGTTATCATTGTGTAATCTGTCCGATTGATTAAGCTAGGGTTCGTAATTGTTGATTTGGGGATAAACTAGGTTTGCATAGCGTATTTATATAATTAAAAACAAAAACAATCACAACCACTGGTCTAGACCAAGTGGTTGTGACTGTTGCTTGGCCCCTAATCCACCCGGGTTCGATTCCTGCCCATGGCGTCCCATTCCTTTCTTTTTCATTAAACTTTTTTTAAATCAATTAATAATATATAAATTACATTTAAACTTATAAATTCATTTTTAAATATCAAAACCCTTTTCTAAATTCTAAAAAAATTATTTTTTAACAAATCTGATGTCAAAGCTTTATCTACAATTTTTATTTTTCTGAAATTCATTTATTTAATATTTATAATAATTAAATCAATTTTACACTATTATATTTATAAAAATCCATTAAAATATCAAAACGATCTTATAAATTTCCACAAAAATTATCCTAAGTTTTTATAACTTTAAGCTTTTCAGAAATGATTTTTATTTCTGAAAAATCATTTATTTAATATTTTTAATCAATTTTTGTTAGTTTTAATCATAGTTAAATCATAATAAATTCAATTTTCATTATTTTTGCACCAAAATTTTATACAATTTATTTTTAAATATTTAGAACAGAAATATGATTTTTAATATAATAATTCTTTAACTTTTGTATTTTTGAAAATTAAAGTTAAATTTTGGCAATTTGTAATAAATAGATTTAAAAAAATCTATTTTAAAAGAAATAATTTTATAAAAATTATTCTTATACTTCAAACACATTATTGTGAGCATTCTAAATTCAAATTTTATAAAAAGACTTTCATTTATTTAATTATCAAATTTCCCTTTATTTAATCAACATTTTATTTTAAAATTCAACAATTGGATATCCCCAAATTCGAAGCCCTAGAAACTTATACATTTATAGACTTGGTAGACTTAGACATATATATTACCTCATTATAGGGTGACACTTGATACATTGGGCAACACACTATTTTTCAAGAGATAACGTTTTGCTAAGGTGAGTTTACATAGCCCCTTTTCTCTATTTTCACTATTTTTGGGGTGAAACATGTTTAAACATTTTATACTATCATTTACTTGTGATTCAAGTACATCATCATTCTATCATTTGACTGTAACAAAAAGACACAGTACAATCATTAACAATGATCAAGCCGCCTGTTTAGATTATAGCGCTATAGGTCTGACAAACCCATCCCCCGCGTAGACTCAGGGATGATCGATAACAGTAATAACATTTAACTAACTTGCGAGTTAGTCATCAGTCGACACAAGGTTTGGTTGTACAAAGACGCATTGTTGCATGTCGGTATCATACTCTATCATCATACAACCCTGAGTGTTGTACAAACTCTTGTTATCAATTATTTCTCAAAAACCTATGTAATTCTCACCAACAATTGTTGACCCAAAATATTTTCAACTTAACATGTTTCAGGTTCTACTTGCTTGAAGATTTGCTTGAAGATATGTGCATAGTCTTATTCAATTTGATGTACGAATTCTTGTAGAATCATTGTATGTAAATTATTTAAATCATTTAATGAAATCATTATTCACCATGAGCTACTGAACAATCATCAATACGTGGCACCCCGATGTTTCCGCCATCGGTTGGGGTGTTACAGATTGGTATCAGAGCCATGGTTATAGGGAATTAGGTTATTAGAAAAATAATCTAGTCTATAACCATAGGATTTAACAAGTACTTGCTTCTTTTACTTGCTATTCTCTATCTCCCTCCTACGTCTTATCCCTACTATCATCCTTACAAGAAGATGCTCTACATCACTGGATTCACTCTTAGACTAATAAGGCAAAATCCTCAGGTTTAACCTGAACCACCTTGAGATCTCATCGAAGTTCTAGATTTTAATAACGAACACGTGCAATCTGGAAGGGTGAACGCCTGTATTCTGAGTCTTCTGTCTAGGCTGGCATTGCGCATATATCCCAATCAGACGAGGGACCCGGATGCCTACCTGGGAATTCTCGGGATGAGTGTTCACTTATAGGCTAAAGCATGTCTTCATATGTTATTAGAATAGAGAATCTTTGATAAGTCAACGTTTTCGTTTATTCATTTTAATTAATGAATAAATGATTACACTCCTTATATAATCTCATTCATTTCATTGTGTCTATTACAGATCATGCCTCCACGTCGCAGCACTCGCAACAGCAATGGTGAGAACCACGAAGAAGGTGGTGACAACCATAACCATGACCAAGTTCCTAACCACAACAACAATGGTATCGATGCTCAATTGGCTGCGATCATTTCTCAACAAATGGCGCAGCAAATCGCAACACTGGTTCCCAATTTACTCGCTCAGGTCATCCAAATGAACGGCAACGGGAATGGTCACGGCAACGGGAACGGGAACGGGAACGGCAATGGCAATGGTAATGGACCCCCAGCCTGCACCCTTAAGCATTTCAACTCTTGTAACCCTCCAAAGTTTAGTGGTGAAGAAGGAGCTACAGGACTCCTCCAATGGTTTGAGGGTATTGAGAATACCTTCATCAACAGTGAGTGCCCCGACAACTTTAAGGTCCGTTATGCCATGAGTGTTCTTCACAAACGAGCACTCACTTGGTGGAATGAAGAAAAGCGTACTCGTGGGGCCGAAGTTGCTCTTGCTATGACATGGGACCAAGTCAAGGAGGTCATGAAGGAAGAGTTTTGTCCTCGCAATGAAGTTAAGAAGCTTGAGGATGAGTTCCACACCTTAGCTCAAGATAGTGGGGAAAACCTTGCCTACAACACCCGCTTTCATGAGCTTAGCTTATTGTTGCCTCACAAAGTCACTCCCCTGCCGGTAGCCATCGAGAAGTACATCGGTGGTCTGCCCATGCAAATCCAGGATACGGTGTGGGGAAGGAATCCTGCCACCTTGGAGGAAGCCAAACGTTTAGCAGCTACCTTGACTGATAATCACGTAAAGAACGGGACCTTAGTTCGGAAAGGCAATAAAACAAGTATTGTAGCTGCGGTAACCGCTGAGAACCAGAAACGTAAGACCAGGGATCCTGCTGCAAACCTCACTCCACAAGCTTCTAACAAAAAACCTTATACAGGAAACCATCCATTGTGTAACACATGCAACCGACATCACCCCACTACTTCAGCATGTCGCATATGCACCAATTGTGGAAGGTATGGCCATCTGGTCAACACGTGTCGTGAGACCCCAAATCCAAATGCCAACCAACCCACCAACCCTGCTCAAGCTGCTAACCTTAATCAATACAACTATGGTCAATGCTATGAATGTGGAGACCCAAATCACTTCCGTAACCGATGCCCTAAACTAAACAGAGATCAAGACCCTCCAGCTACCTAACCGCAAGACTCACCATTTGACTATTGGTTGCTTTTATTCTATGTATTGACGTTATTCGATTCAAGTAATAAAATTCAAGTATTATCATAACATCTGTGTGCATGTTTGTCTGAATGTGAACTAATTGCTATAATCATACTTGCTTGTACAACAATTAGTTAACTACCAAACAACCAGCTTAACGATTGGTAGAGGTCATCATGTCATTCCAACAGTCGGGAGAGGCCCTACCACCTGAACGACTGGCGGAGACTATTAGACCTGCTTAACAATCGGTGAAGTCATAAAAGGACGCAAAACCCTAATGTAAGGTAAATTGGTAATTACGGCCCGGAACGTAATCATGAATTTACAGGTACGTTAAGGTAGTGTGAAATTTTATCAAGGTTTTCGGTAGTTAGCCAATTGTAACCTTGGTTTTCCCTTAACTTCGGGACGAAGTTCCTAAAAGTAGGGGAGACTGTAACATTTCGCATTAAATAGTATTCCGTTACGATAAAAACGACAAAGCGTTATTACTATTTTTGTGGCATTTTAAACTCTAATACAATGATAATTATTCTTATATATATATATATATATAAGTATATATATACAACTATAATAATAATAATAATAATAATAATAATAATAATAATAATAATAATAATAATAAGATTTGTTCATTATTGTTAAGCCCACAACACAAATCAACCCACCCTCTCTTTAAACCCAAGCCCAACCCAACCAAAGGCCCAAACCCCTCCTTTTCCCCCCTGATCCGTTTTTAATCAAAAAAAAAATAAACGGTCCCCGCCGGGTATCGAACCCGAGTCACCACGCACACACACACACACGCGTTTCCCATCTGCTCCACACACCCTTATTGATTATAACCCAGCTTTAATTGTATTTAAAGCCACTTTCAATACTTCCTTTTTCTTCCCTGTTAACGTGAACAGCAATGAGCTGCTGTTGACCAAGCCTTGACTCAACCAAATCTTTATAATTGACGCGTGACTGATTCAATTTTTGAAAGTTACTTGATTACCGGCCTATTATGACTCGGCAACACGATAATTATCAGTTAATTGTTGCCTAATTTAACTCTATACGCGTCCCACGTTAAAGACAAAGTCAAACCATTCCAATAATACGAACCAGACGATTGCACTATAAATTGATGCTCTGCGAGCACTTCTAACTCGCCAATTCACCTCTCTCAATCCTCAATTCTTCACCTAACACTCTGTTATTGATATACGATCGTGTATTTTGACCTTCAGTTTGACCGTGCATTCGTGACGATTAAGCTTTGTAAGTGACAATGTTTTTGTTGGGTTTTGACCTTCGGGATACACACAATGATAACCCTAAGGTTAATTGGGTTATCATTGTGTAATCTGTCCGATTGATTAAGCTAGGGTTCGTAATTGTTGATTTGGGGATAAACTAGGTTTGCATAGCGTATTTATATAATTAAAAACAAAAACAATCACAACCACTGGTCTAGACCAAGTGGTTGTGACTGTTGCTTGGCCCCTAATCCACCCGGGTTCGATTCCTGCCCATGGCGTCCCATTCCTTTCTTTTTCATTAAACTTTTTTTAAATCAATTAATAATATATAAATTACATTTAAACTTATAAATTCATTTTTAAATATCAAAACCCTTTTCTAAATTCTAAAAAAATTATTTTTTAACAAATCTGATGTCAAAGCTTTATCTACAATTTTTATTTTTCTGAAATTCATTTATTTAATATTTATAATAATTAAATCAATTTTACACTATTATATTTATAAAAATCCATTAAAATATCAAAACGATCTTATAAATTTCCACAAAAATTATCCTAAGTTTTTATAACTTTAAGCTTTTCAGAAATGATTTTTATTTCTGAAAAATCATTTATTTAATATTTTTAATCAATTTTTGTTAGTTTTAATCATAATTAAATCATAATAAATTCAATTTTCATTATTTTTGCACCAAAATTTTATACAATTTATTTTTAAATATTTAGAACAGAAATATGATTTTTAATATAATAATTCTTTAACTTTTGTATTTTTGAAAATTAAAGTTAAATTTTGGCAATTTGTAATAAATAGATTTAAAAAAATCTATTTTAAAAGAAATAATTTTATAAAAATTATTCTTATACTTCAAACACATTATTGTGAGCATTCTAAATTCAAATTTTATAAAAAGACTTTCATTTATTTAATTATCAAATTTCCCTTTATTTAATCAACATTTTATTTTAAAATTCAACAATTGGATATCCCCAAATTCGAAGCCCTAGAAACTTATACATTTATAGACTTGGTAGACTTAGACATATATATTACCTCATTATAGGGTGATACTTGATACATTGGGCAACACACTATTTTTCAAGAGATAACGTTTTGCTAAGGTGAGTTTACATAGCCCCTTTTCTCTATTTTCACTATTTTTGGGGTGAAACATGTTTAAACATTTTATACTATCATTTACTTGTGATTCAAGTACATCATCATTCTATCATTTGACTGTAACAAAAAGACACAGTACAATCATTAACAATGATCAAGCCGCCTGTTTAGATTATAGCGCTATAGGTCTGACAAACCCATCCCCCGCGTAGACTCAGGGATGATCGATAACAGTAATAACATTTAACTAACTTGCGAGTTAGTCATCAGTCGACACAAGGTTTGGTTGTACAAAGACGCATTGTTGTATGTCGGTATCATACTCTATCATCATACAACCCTGAGTGTTGTACAAACTCTTGTTATCAATTATTTCTCAAAAACCTATGTAATTCTCACCAACAATTGTTGACCCAAAATATTTTCAACTTAACATGTTTCAGGTTCTACTTGCTTGAAGATTTGCTTGAAGATATGTGCATAGAATCATTGTATGTAAATTATTTAAATCATTTAATGAAATCATTATTCACCATGAGCTACTGAACAATCATCAATACGTGGCACCCCGATGTTTCCGCCATCGGTTGGGGTGTTACAGATTTGCCAACGAACGGTGATCCTAACTTTTCTGGTAGTGGGCTCCAGGTCCGTGCACAATATCATCCTGGGAAGACCAGGGATGAAAGCCTTTGGAATGGTAACATCTACCATCCACGGTGCACTCAAGTTCCCAACCGAAGAAGGTATTGCCACACTGGAATCCGAAGCCGGGCTCTCCGTTTCGGAGATCCGACAATCGTTAGATACGAGCAATGACGAAGATCACCCAGGAAGCTTTGGCACTGCTGTAACCGAGAAATGGTCAATACACCCACGCTTCCCAGAACAAAAAATCTCCATTGGCGCGCAGCTCCCAGCCGCAGCTCGAGAGGCACTCTGGAAGTTGCTCTCAAACTCCTTAGACGTCTTCGCCTGGGAAAATTCAGACATGACAGGGGTCCCAAGATCATTAGCAGAGCATAAGTTGAACACTTATCCCGGCATAAAACCGGTGGCTCAGAAGAAGAGAAGTATGGCCCCTGACCGTGTTAAAGCTATAGCAGAAGACGTCAAAAACCTGTTGAGCGCCGATATAATCCAGGAGGTACGATACCAAACATGGGTAGCCAATCCCGTACTGGTCAAGAAACATGACGGAGCTTGGAGAATGTGCGTGGATTTTAAAGATCTCAATAATGCTTGTCCGAAGGATTGTTATCCTTTACCAGAGATCGATGTGAAAGTTGATGCCGTGGCCGGATTCCGATTAAAGTGCTTCCTTGATGCCTATAAAGGGTATCATCAAATTCAAATGGCCGAAGCCGATGAAGACAAAATGGCCTTCGTCACAAATAGCGGCCTGTACTGCTACAAAAAGATGCCGTTCGGTCTAAAAAATGTTGGTGCCACATACCAAAGATTGATGGACGCAGCCTTCAAGAACCAAATTGGAAGAAATTTGGAAGTTTATGTGGATGACGTAGTCATTAAAAGTGGCACGGAAGAAACCATGATAAAAGACATTGCCGAAACTTTTGCTAAGCTTCGAGAAATAAACATGAAACTAAATCCCAAGAAATGTTCCTTCGGCCTAGAAGAGGGGAAGTTCCTGGGGGTACTAATGGCCCGGGATGGAATAAAAGCCAATCCAGAAAAAGTCGAGGCAGTGCTAAAGATGCAGCCCCCTCAAAATCTTAAAGAAATGCAGTCTTTGAATGGGCGGCTAGTGGCCCTGCACCGGTTCCTCTCTAAAGCCGCAGAAAAAACCCTGCCGTTCATGAATGTTCTAAAGAAGAGTTTGGGAAAGGAACAATTTCAATGGATAACCGAAGCTGGCGTCGCCTTCGATGAGTTAAAGAAATGCTTGGTCAACCTACCCACCTTAACAGCTCCAGAACCCGGTGAAACACTCACGGTATATCTCTCGGCCTCGGAGGGAGCTATTAGCTCCGTCCTCATTGTCACCAGGGCCACTGTTCAGCACCCGGTATACTATATCAGTCGAGCTCTCCGAGAATATGAGGTCCGATATCCGATCCTAGAAAAGTTAGCTCTCGCCCTGGTTCATACCTCCAGAAGGCTCCGTAGATATTTCCAAGCATTCAACATTGAGGTACAGTCTGAACAGCCGATCCTTCGGGTACTTCGAAAGCCAGAGGCCTCCGGGCAAATGGCTAAATGGGCCATCGAGCTCGGTGCTTTTGATATCACGTACAAAACTAGAGGGCCAGTAAAGGGTCAAGCTGTGGCTGATTTCTTGGTAGAAATTCCCCAATCCGCAGAGACCGAGCCCCAGCATGCTCCAACAAGTACTTGGTCCCTCTATACCGATGGGGCTTCGGGTTCGGAAGGATCGGGCGCTGGAATGGTCTTGCAAGAAGCTGAGGGAAAAGAACTGCTTTATGCCATCCGGTTAGATTTCAAAAGCTCCAACAATGAGGCCGAGTTTGAGGCACTCATAGCAGGACTTCGACTGGCTATAAAGGTCGGAGCCAAGAAGGTACTCATAATACTATAAAAACTCCCTGCTATAGGCAAAGTTCGTCCAAAACCTTTAACATGCTGTAAACATTGCAGGTTATCTACCATGTCGATTCTTTATTGGTAGCTAATCAAATATCTGGGGAATATGAGGCTAAAGAAGCCAACATGATTCTATACTTAGCTGAGGTACGGGTATTACCCATAACCATCAGATCAAAGATATTAGCACCAACGAAAACGACTAATCCTTGCTTCAAATGCAGGCTAAAAAATTGATGAAGCAATTCGAAGCCTGTCAAGTGATCCATATACCGGGAAGCAAGAATAAGAAGGCCGATGCTCTGAGTAAACTGGTCGCGTCCACTGATGACATCACTCAGCAAGAAGTACACATGGAAGCCCTACAAGGCCCATCCATTCAAGCAACCGCGGTACTGTCAGTCGATACAGCATTGGATACTTGGATGACTCCTATAGTCCAATACCTTGTGCACGATGTCGTACCGGAGGACAAGGCAAAGGCCCGGAAGTTGAAAGTAAAAGCCCTCCAATACCAAGTCATTGACGGTCAGTTATATCGAAAAACATTCTTGGGACCACTCTTGAAGTGTGTTGACTTGGACGAAGCTTCATATATCGTCCAAGAGATTCACCGTGGCATATGCGGTATTCATGCAGGTCCCAGAATGGTGGTAGCCAAGATAATGAATGCAGGATATTTTTGGCCGGGCATGCACAACAGCGCCGTTACCGAACTGCAGAAATGTGAAGAATGTCAGCGACATGCACCTGTCAGCCTCCGAGCTAAAAATAACCTCATCCCCGTGACTGCGGCATGGCCATTCCAACAATGGGGAATTGATATCGTCGGGCCATTTCCTATGTCCACAGGGGGCATGAAGTTCTTGTTAGTGGCCGTGGATTACTTCACGAAATGGGTTGAAGCCCGTCCACTGTCGAAAATATCCGGAAAAGAGGTGAAAAAGTTTGTATGGGAGCAGATAGTATGTCGTTTTGGCCTTCCTCAGACAATCATCAGCGATAATGGGACGCAGTTCGCAAACAACCCCTTCAAGAAATGGTGCCAAGACCTGCACATCCAACAGTCGTTTGCCTCGGTGGCACATCCGCAGGCAAACGGGCAGGTCGAGAGAATCAACAGAAGCTTGGTGGAAGGGATAAAGAAACGGTTGGGGCGAAAGAGGAGCGGCTGGGTAGACGAGCTCCCCAATGTCTTATGGGCTCATCGTACTCATACAAAGACAAGTACCGGGGAAACGCCCTTTAGTTTAACCTACGGGACTGAGGCCGTAATCCCCGTGGAAATTGGCTCCCCATCTCTACGGGTCCAACATATCAGCAATAATGACCAAGAGCTACGGATGAACCTGGATTTGCTTGATGAAAGGCGAGAAGCCGCGGCCATTAAAGAGGCGCGGTATAAACGAGAGTTGGAAAAATTTTACAACTCCAGGGTGAAAGAGGTCCGGTTCAAGCCAGGGGAATATGTGTTTCGTTGCAACGAAGCCAGTGGGGTTGAAAAAGGAAAGATGACCGCTTCTTGGGAAGGACCACATAATCAAGACCGCTGGAGTAAAGGGCGCCTACACCCTCCAAACCCTAGAAGGGAAAGATGTACCCCGCACCTGGAACGGTGTTCACCTTAAAAAATGCTATATGTAAGCAAGACCAGCTAATTTTTTCTAAGTTTCTTGATTGTAATGTGAGATGTGCCATTCCTCACCATTTCCATTTCCTTGTTATTATTCGGGATGTGACATACCCCGACAAAACATTAATAAAAAAGCTGGTCCATACTTTGAAAAATTTCTGAGGTGCTAATATAAGCCGCAGCTCAATAAATGAGCTCGACATAACAAAAGCCACGTGGTATGAAAAGTGTCAAACAGGAGTAGCATAAAGAAACGGATCAAAGTGGATAAGTTTTGATCCGGATCTCAACTAACCTAAACAAAGCACCTAGCTAAAACTTAAACATAAAGCAATGACTCATAAGGGGACAACTTAAAACACCAGCACGCGGCATGGATAACAGCCGCGTCTTGGTCAAGAAAACCCCGCAAACCATGGTTATTTAACACATGTGCTAAAATCCGCGGATAAAATAAGGACGTGGCTAGATATGTGGACGCACAAAAGATCAAGCCACGGTCCAACGAATCGGGCCCTTTAAGGCCAAGTACATTTTTGTCACCTGAAAAATAAACATCATAAATACGTAACCCGGACTCATTATAAGATCCGGAAGTAACTTGCATTTAAAGAAATTCGAACCCAACAAGGAGTTTCGAACCAGGTGGAACTTGTTCAAAATATTACAAAACATTCCGGACCTCATAAAGGCCCGGATCAAATAAATTGTTCAACAAAATTAAATGGAAGACTCGAGCTTCAGTTCATCAAAGGCCTCGGACAGGGACTCGGGGGGACCGGTGACTTGATCAACCAACCTGGCAACCTTGGGAAAGACGAGGGAATCATAAGCATGAGCAGCGGCAGCAAGCTCCTCCTGGGCATTTTGCTTTATCAGCGGCATCTTCTCCAAAGGAATGCCCTTCGCCACAGCAGCATAGCCGGCCCTCACGCCCACGTTAAAACCTAAGGCATTCATGGCATTGTTAACATCGCTAACAGCCTTCTTCATGATCGAGCCCTTGTGGACGTGGTCCGCTATCAATTTAGCCCCGGTAGTCAAAAAGAAGGTCTTCAGCCTGAACAGCTCGTCGATATTCTCGACTAGCTCCTTCTTCTCCTCCTTCCACGCTACCTCGTCCCCGGCCATTTTCTTCTCAGCCGTGGCAAGCACCTGCCTTGCCAACTTCTCTCCCTCCACGGCCTCGTCCCGCTCTACAAAGTAACGGCCAAATCGAAGTTAAGTTAAAAATCAAAAGGAAGTTGAACAATAAAAAACGTACCAGCAATTAAAGCATCGGTACCTTTCCTTAGGTTGGCCATTGTAACGTCCATCTGCCTCAGAAGATCATTGGTCTTCTTGGAATCAGCAGCAGCAGCGGCTTCGGACTCTTGAAGTTGTTTCTTCAAAAGATCAACTTCTTGAAGGGCCTTATCCCTGGCCTCCGCAGCCGAAGCCACGGCAAACTGGGTAGAAGAAGCCTGATTCTGAGCATCCCTCAGATTCTTCTTTAACTCGGCCATGGCCGGACCATGATTACAGGAAGCCCCCTTTCTCCGCAGCCGATCCCTGTCCACTTCGGCATCCGTCCAAAGACGATACGCCTCAGTCACCAAGAAATTGGATTGGGCTTGGCTAACCAACAATGCCTCACAAAGAGCAGGCGAATCCAAGTTGTGGTAATACTCCCGATCAGCAGGGGTATCAAGGTTGAACAACATCATACGAGCAGATAGCCCGTCAATCACCCGATCTCCGTTCTTTAAGTCCCACTCCGGGACAAACTTTTCATCGGCAATACCACCACCACCAGAACCCTCCCCTGCCACCGCTGCAAAATTATAAAGGGAAAAAGCTTCAGTCTCGCACCACGATGGGGGGAAAGTATCATCCTTATCCCCCACATCGGTTTGAGAAAGAAGGGGAGATTGCCTAAACTCACCAGCAGAAGTATCGTCAGGCCGCACCACCTTTTCCTTCAACGGGCTAAGTATCCCGGCAGACCCATCCAAACCCTCCTCATCACTAAGCCCCCCGCCCTGAGGATCATCCACCATTAGTATTGGAGCCGAGTCTCTGGGAGATTTACCCCCAAACAAATGATATTCAAGGTTATGGAGAAGGTTAGAATATACCTCAGTAGTATCTTCAACAAACCGTAGCTTCTTCTTCGGTTTTGAGCTGGCGGTGGTGCCCTTCAAAGCCTTCCTCTTTCCTGCGCCCCGAGAAATCGAGGTATCGGTAAGAGCTCGACCCTCCTTATCACCAGAAACCTCCTTGGAGGCACGAGAGGGATCGGAGGATTGATGACCCGTACTGGCAGAAGGGTCCGGTTGTTGAACACTTGTAATAGGTGGGTCGGGAGGGACTTCAGAAGACAAAGCTGCGCCCTCGGTAGACAGAGCTACCCCAACAGTTTCGGTCACGACCCCCGTGGTCTGACCATCCCCACCAGTGCCACTTGCACCAACACCTGTACCCGCCACTGGCCGAATGGCCTGGTGCGTCCTCTCCATCTGCGCCACCAACGATTCAGTATTACCCAAGTCTTCGCTGGTATACTCCAGAGCTGCGTCATCGAAGGTAGTCAACTTCAGACAATCCAGCAGCGACATCTCTGTATAAACAAAAACAAGGGAGTTAGAAAAAGCTAGCAGAAACACAAAAAAATAACAAATGAAGCTGCGACTCTCCACTCACCCTCTCCGTTATAACGCACTAACGGCCACCTATCATCCAAACTCCAATTCATGCTAACCCCTCCGAGACAGAGAACATGCTCCGGATACTTCTGGATATTGCTCTTGTTCTCCACCAGATCCAAATACAACTTACGATTGTATTTAAACTTCTTGGGCAAGTCCCATTCAGACGCTTCAAAACTATCACGCCACACCATATCCGGAGGTAAGCATCGATCGTCCAAAAAGAAGAACTGGTTCTTCCAATTCTTTAAACTAGTTGTCTGATAATCATGACAACTCTCCAACGACCGCCGTTTCTCAAACGTATACCAGCTACCGGCCTTGCTAAGCTTATAGAAGCACCGGAAAACACTCAGATCCGCGCCCTTCTCCAAAGCACGGCAAGAAAGCTCGAAGTGATTTATTCGGCTGAGACCGAAAGGATTCACTTGAGAAATATGCACGCCGTGAAACTTCAACACCTTCATCAAAAATTTGGTAAAGGGGATGTGGTAGTTGGCAAAATCACACACTCGGGTGTAAAAGCCAAACTTGCCAACGGGAAAGGGGTGTATCACCTCCCTCGGCCCCGGTAATACCGGGTTCAACTCACGAGGGATCGAGTAAGTATCAATGAACCGGGCATGCTTATCCGCGGACAGATTTGAAAAAGTCACATTCATATCGTCCTTCACCATCTCCAGGACCCAAGGACAAAACAATAAAATAGGAAATATGAAGAAGGATGAAGACAACGCACCTTAAGCAGGCTAGTGAAGCTCGAACGGATGATAAGGACGCCGAAGGGGGTAAGTAAGATCAGAGAGCAAAGTAAGAGGAAACAGTAAAAAGTAAAGAAGGAAAAAGGTTAAGAGGCTTATATAGGAGGAGGGGGCGACGGTTGAGATGGTTAGGGTTGGGGACAGCTGGTTCAGATGAGCGGTCCAGATTGCCCCGAAAAACGAACCGCCATCACATCAGTCATACAATCGCATGGCTATAACAACACCCACGTGTCAGGGGAATACGACAAAGCTCCTGGACAGCTGGCCCTGACACGTGTCAACCACCCTCACCAATTCCCTATAGATGCCGTAACAAGCCTAAGAGACCGCGATATGATTAACTCCAACAAGTTACCTACAAGTAACTTGAGGACTTGGGAAGACATGAAGAGGTATAAGCAATTATACCGCGGCTTGGCCACCTGTGATTCGGTCACGTCTAAGTCCAACAAGCTACCTACAAGTAACTTGAGGACTAGGGAAGACATGAAGAGGTATAAGTGTTGATGCGTTTTGCGACTAAGGATTGGATAAACATTATTAACATATGTTAGTGACTTGGCCGAAGGTAGAGATTATGGGCGAAGGTAAATATTAGTGGGCGAATGTAGATGGATAATGGGCGAAGGAAGATTAGAACTGACAAGAAGACACATTCGACCAGTAGAAGTGGACGAATGTGGAAAATGCCTACGTTCGACCAGTGAAAAGGGGCGAACGTGCAGTGTCTATAAATAGGTTTTGTGATTTTGATTATGTAATAGAGTTGTCAGTTGTGTCTGTGTTTAGGTCAGGTTCAGAGGTTGTTTTGAGATATTGTGTGTGTGTTCTAGATTAACGTAAAACTGATTGTAAAAGCTTATTTGAAAGAAGTTAATCTATGAAATGATGTTGAAAATGATCTTGATTGCGTTTTGATTTGTGTTTTATCAATTTGTTCAGAACTAGGGTTTCCGCACCTGGTTTTGTGACTTGTATGATCGTATAATCCTGTTTTAGCTAAAATCTTTCGCTCACAAAGTGGTATCAGAGCCTAGAGGATCATACAATAACAAATTTGATAAAATCAGAGCTGATTTGGACATGTTTTTGACCTAAATACATCTGTTTTTACATAAACATTGTTTTTAAGTGTTTTTGATCGATTTAAAGGAGAATTTGTGGTCGAATTCAAGTTTTCCAAGAATTAAAGTTGCTCCAAATCAATTCCGAAACATAACCTGATTGAGATCATTCAAATCCATGAACTTTTGAAAATCTGAGATCAGAATAACCGTTTTTCAAACAATAACCGTTTTTCAAAAATGAGATCTGATCAGAGTGGGCAAACCTGGAACCTGACTTGAGTTGAGTGGTCGAACGTGTTGTAGAGTGGGCGAACCTGAAATTTCTTGTTGAACTTTTCACTTTCGGGTAGAGATTTTCACATTCGACCGGATTTGTTTTGGGCGAAAGTGGAAGGGTGTTATTTTGTGTTTACATTCTGGTCATATATACGTTCGGGTGTTACTGTTTGGGCGAACGTAGGATCAGAAGGGTCGAGAGTGTTAAAGTTTGGACGAACTTAGAATTTTCTGGTCGAACCTAGTGTATTTCGGGCGAACCTAGGATTTTGTTGAAAATTTTTCTAAGTGTTGAGATTCTTTTTAGTTTGTGATCATGTGGCGTTTTCAAACTACTCCGGGATCAGCAACAACACAACCACAACAGCAAACGATGGACCCATGGACAGTGGCAGCGCAAAAGACGAACACACAGTCTTCACAACCACTTAACTACATGGCAACGACGAGCACGATGCCTCAAAGTGTAGCACATCCGGCACTACAATCTGATTACTGGGGAGTAGCTGCAGCGGCGGTAAATACTCAAACCACTAATGCTATTTCTACTTTGATTAAGGATTTGTCTACAGGTAGTGGAACTCGGCCACCGAAGCTCATGGAAATGCAAGAGTATAATCAGTGGCATACCATGTTCAAGATCCATTTGGAAGGCATGGGAGTAGAAGGAGCAGAGGCTTGGAGCATGATTGTTAAAGGTTACACAGCACCGATTTTGGAGAATACAGGTGAAATGATTCCTTTGGAAAGCTTAACTGAGGACGAGAAGAAGAAATATGTGGTGGAGAAGAAGGCTTTTTCCCAATTGACACAGGCAATCACAAGTGACCTGTTGCATCAGTTTGGGACATGTACTACATCAAAGCAGCTTTGGGATAAGCTTAAGAGGAAGCATGATGGAAATGAGAAGACTAGGAGTCTGAGAATGGAAGAATTGGTCAAAGAGTTTGAGAATTTTTCTTTTATTAATAATGAAACTTTAAAAGAACTAACTCCTAGATATATGCATTTGTTGTCTGAATTGTCTAGTTATGGTGTACAGATTCCAATGACTAAGCAGGTGGATAAGTTTGCAGATGCTTTACCACCACAATGGGATCAGCATGTGGAAGTTCTAAGAGAGAAGGATGCTTATCAATTCTGGACTATTTCAGAGTTTATCGAAAAGCTGGAGAACAAAGAGTTGGAGGATAGGAGGAAAGCTAGAAGGTCACAGATTCCTCAGAATCCTAGTTTGTATTTTGGAGGCACTTCAGTTCCAGTTGGTAACTCGAGCTTAGGAAGCATTGCACCACATGTTGCATGTATTTCCAATGTCATGGAATCATCAAAACCAACCACCAACTACTTGACACAAACATCATCTTACTCACAACCATCATACACACCACCACAATACAATTCCTACATTTCACCATTCTCCCCAATGCAACAAGCAGGTTTTTACACCGCTAACCAATCACAACAACCAATAAACCAAGTTACTCAACCTAATCAACAACCGGTGGTTTTGGATACATCTAACTTGGGAAATGTGACTGTGGAGGTTGCTCAGCAACACATTGCATTAGTCTCAGCAATGGTTTCATCCTACAATGGGTTAGTTGCTAGTCAGATTGGGAACAACAACTTAACCAACGAAGACTATGCACAGATTGACAAGGAAGAGATGGAACTCATTGACATTCAATGGGCTTTTGCGAGTATCATGAGAAGAGCAACAGAGTTCATTGAGAAAACTGGTAGGACTGATTTGGCAACTTCTCCCAACACAACCTACGGATTCAACAAGGAGAAGGTTACGTGTTTTAATTGTGGAGAAAAAGGACACTTTAAAAGGGAATGCACTCAGCCACCTAAACAAGGTAATCGAAACCCTTTCAATGCAAATTACCAGAACCGTCAACAACAAAACCAAGTTTCTTACCAAAATAACAACTACCAAAACCGAAACTTTAACAACCAAAACAGACAACCAAACACTCAAAACCAGTTTCAAAACCAATCTCCTAACAACACAAACCGAACAGTTGTACCTATCACTACACCTAATGAGACTCAACAGAATGCGAGTCAGAACCAAGCTTTGGTGACTCAACAGGATGAAAGGTTTGACTGGTCAGGTATGCAAATAGGAGTTGAGGAAGTGACTACTGGTGGGAATGTGGCATGTGTTGCTTATCAGGTTGATATGGAAGAGTCGGTGACGGTTGATGAGAAGAAAGAAACTGAGGAGTGTGAAAGTGATGATTCTGAGACTGAGATGGAAGTGGAGAATGAACCTGTTAAGGTTAAGGCTGAGGAAACGAGTTCTGGAATGGTGATTGATTCTATTACTGATGTTCTTGAAGAGTGTAGATCAGTTTATTCAGATTCTGAGAGCGAATCAGACACAGAGGCAAGTGTTCATTCTTTAGATGATGATATTGATCAGCTGCTGGCAGAAGCTGACTTTTTGATGACGAGGAAGTCGTGCATTGCTGATGATGCTTTCACCAAGATTGACTACTCCAAGTTTTACACTGGAAAGGAAGCTCATTTCGCGTTGATGGCCATGACTGAACCGCCAAAACCTGTAAGTTCTGAATCTAGCACTGATGTTATGAGTGATAAATATTGTGGAACATGTGATAGATTGACTGAGGAGAATAAACAACTCCGAATTTCACGTGATAGTGCTATCATGAACAGTCAATCTACTCGCAAAGAGTTGAATGCTTTCAACAAAGTATTAGATGGCTATAAAAAGGACATTTCCGACTTGAAAAACACTTTGTCATTGAAACAATTGGCAATAAACAACTATATCAATGAAATTGAAAACACCATGTTGGAAATGGCAGCCATAAAATGCTTTGCTGAGAAAGTGAACAAAAAGTTGGAAAGTTATAAGAATGTTGCTTATGTGGTAGATCATATCATTGATGATAACACCACCAATTACAAGTCTGTACCATCTCCGGTTCTTTTTGAAAATCATAACTATCACCAACTTATACCGGAGAGTTCGGTAAAATCAGACTCATCATCGGAAATGGAATCTAATACCTCGAGTATTGGTGATCCTTATTCCGATGTGAGACCGATTTTAGGCTTGAATGATGAGGGTGTTTATGCTGAAAGTGTGAATTCAGACTCAGAGAATGATGATACTGGTAGTGATCAAACTGTTAATGTATGTGAGATTCCAAAAGAAAATCACATCATTACTACTGAACCAGTGTCACCATCTGATCATGTTCATCCGATGGCAAATGCTAATCGTGATAAAAAGTCTGAAAAGAATGATGTTAAGAAAGATAATGGTGTTAAGAATGTTGTTAAAAAGAATGAGTTGAATGAACCAAGTGACAAACCTGTCAAAGTGTTCTATCGGATGGAAGGATCCGATAAGATCATTTCTGATGAGGAATTTCCAATCAAAAACGTTAACTATTCTAAACTTGACAAAATCTGGCAAGAAAGCACGATTTGGTTTCCAAAACATGAGAGAACAAACGAAATTCCACCAGAAATTTTAAAGAAATTGTTTTCGGATGTTCCTCAAGAACCAAAGGTCCATGTCACCGAGTTCATTCGACCAAATGACAAAGCAAATGGTTTTCATGAACCCACTTACTCGAAAGGACCACTTCCTGAGAGTTTGAGGAATCAACAATATAATGATCAATATCCTGTTAGATCATTTGCTTCACCAAATGCTCATTATGTTTTTGAAGAATATAGAAAATGCTTTAAATGTGGAGAACGTGGGCATTTACTTGCTCAGTGTCCATATGTAAGGCATAAAAGACATGAAGTTAGAAATTCCATGAGAAAGCCGATTGATCATTATGTTCCACCACATAGACGGGTTGTTCCTCAACAACAACAGTTTTATAATCAAAACAATTTTCAAATGAGGAACAATCGTCCAATCCAATATGATCAAAGAAATCGGATTGCTATGGAACAATCTTGGAGAAAGCCTGTGGTGAACACAACAGTTGATAGACAAAAGGTTCCACAAAAACCAATTGTCGAATCAAATGTTGGACCTAAGTCTGTTAATTCAGATAAGGTTGCCAAGAAAGTTACTTTTGGTAATTATGTTCAGAAACCAATTGAGAAACCAAAATCTCAAATTCGTATTCTTAAAAGGCCTGAACAATCTTGGACACCTAATGGTACTCCAGGAGCTTCTACTTCGAAGGTAAGTGAGAAAAATGAAAGTGTTTTGAACAATCAGAAAAAGTTTGATCTAAAACAAAAAGTTGTTGAAAAAGTTAATGAGAATGTTTCTTTGAAAACCGATGTTCAAAGGCCCAAGACTCAGGCTTGGGTCCCCCGAAAGAACTAAATGATTTACTTTTTGTGTGCAGGGAGCTTCAGCTGGCCCTATTAGCAGTCTATGGATTGTTGATAGTGGAGCTTCAGGCCACATGACGGGGGATCTCGCATTGCTGTTTGATGTGAAAAACATTAATGGAGGGTATGTCGCTTTCGCGGGTAATAAAGGAGGATATATCACGATGGAAGGAAGTGTGAGTAATGGGATTGTGACTTTCGAACGGATTTCTTATGTCAAGCAGATAGACTATAATCTGTTGAGCGTCAGTCAAATATGCGATAAACAATTTTCTGTGCATTTTGATGACAAATCCTGTTATATTCTCAAACCGGGCTTCAAAATTCCAAAGGAGTGGGTAATGTTGATGGCACCTCGAGTCAACAATCTCTATATTCTTGACATGTCCAAGGCGATGACATCACAGGGGCAAATAACATGCTTTCTATCCAAGGCGACCGAAAAAGAATCGATAATGTGGCACCGCAGAATGGGGCACATTCATCTGAGGAAAATGAATCAATTGGTGAGAAATGGACTTGTCGATGGAGTAAACGTGAAACATTTCCATCTGAACGACAAGTGTGTAAGTTGTATGAAAGGCAAGCAACACAAACAGTCCCATAAAGTGAAGAAAGTTAACTCTGTTGAGATGCCGCTTGAGCGATTGCACATGGACCTTTTTGGACCAGTCAAGCGCAAAAGTCATCTTGGAGAGCTTTATTGTTTAGTCGTCACTGATGACTATTCAAGATTTTCATGGGTGATGTGTTTGAAGAACAAAAGCGACACTTTTACCAACCTACAAGTTCTGTTCACTCGATTGGAGAATATCTACAATTTGAAGATAAAAAGAATCAGGAGTGACAACGGGACGGAGTTCAAAAACGCCAAGATGGATGAACTTTGTGAAAGCAAAGGGATACATCATGAATATTCGGCTCCGTATACCCCGCAACAGAACGGTGTTGCTGAAAGAAAGAATAGGACTCTAATTGAGGCGGCTCGAACAATGCTCGCTGATTCAAATCTTCCAGTAATGTTCTGGAACGAGGCGATTTATGCAGCAAATTATACATTAAATCGGGTTCTAACAGTGAAGAAGTTTGGTAAAACATCTTATGAGCTGTTACACCGACGAAAGCCCAATTTAGAGTATCTAGAACCATTTGGGGCGCCATGCACGATGTTGAATCCAAGCGAGAAGTTTAGTCCTAAAGCTGAGGAGGGATATTTTGTTGGATATGCAACCCCACTCAAACGGGTATTCAACAAGCGAACTCGTCAAGTGGAGGATTGGGCTAACGTGGAAGTTCAACGATACACTCAAAATTTGCAAGGCACGGGCCCTGATTGGATGTTTGATTACAAAGATTTCTTTGAATCATTCAACCTAGATAGCTTGGTTGAAGAAGTTGTTATCAGATTACTTTACGAGTGTGAAAACGCAGCGACTTCACCGTTGATGCGTCCAATCACCGTAAACCCCCCACCAGCTTCTAATGATACCAGTGCTCCTATACAAGAAGAAGAGATGTTTCAAGAGGCTTCAACTTCACTAGACACTTCAGAATCTGAAGATGAACAATTTGAAGAAGCCGTTCTTGAACATGCAGAAGAATTAGAGGCGCAACCTGTGAACCCAACTCCAAATCCAGATGTTGCTTCATCATCAAACACGGGTCATGATCAGGATGCTGTAGAACACTTGACTGCTCAGACGGGAGTTATTGTATCTGTTAATCCGGAATCTCGGATTCATCGTATTCACCCGCTAGAGCAAGTTATCGATGATCCTGGAAATGGTGTTATGACCAGAGGGCAGCTAAAAACTGTTAACTCGCCAGAGAGTTTTGGTGCTTTAGCATTGTATGCCAAAATTCAGAAATCTGGTAGTCAAAATGATTGGTCGTGCAGGGTTTCCATCAAATCGAAGGGATTGATTACAACGAAATCTATGCACCAGTAGCACGAATTGAAGCTATTCGGATGTTCCTTGCGTTTGCTTCATACAAGAAATTCAAAGTCTATCAAATGGACGTCAAGAGCGCATTTTTGTACGGGAAAGTCAAGGAGGAGGTTTATGTCGGGTAGCCACCAGGCTTTGAGGACCCAATCCACCGGGACAAGGTCTACGTGCTGAACAAAGCTTTATATGGTTTGCACCAGGCTCCAAGACAGTGGTACGAGGAGCTAAGTACATACCTCATCTCCAAAGGATTCAAGCGCGGCCTCGTCGATTGCACCCTCTTCACGAAGAAGACGGGAGATGACTTGCTTCTAGTACAGATTTACGTTGATGATATTATATTTGGTTCAACTAACGAACTTTTGTGCAGGGAATTCGAAACTGTTATGCAAGAAAAGTTCGAAATGAGCGCTATGGGGGAGATGCAGTTTTTCCTCGGCTTACAGGTGGACCAAAGACCAGACGGGATCTTCATTCACCAGACGAAATATGTATCCGACATCTTGAGCCGATTCCAGATGGAGGACTCTAAGCCGATGGATACCCCGATTCAACCCAATCACGGGATTGGAGTGGACGCTAAGGGGGAGCTGACAGATCCATTTACATACAGAGCAATCATCGGATCTCTGATGTATTTGACAGCGTCTCGACCAGATATTATGTATGCAACGTGTCTCTGTGCTCGCTATCAATCGAAGCCGAAACAAAGTCATCTGACGGCGGTCAAGCGTATCCTTCGATATTTGAAGGGTTGTCCATCAAAAGGACTATGGTACCCTAATGATGATGATTTTGATTTTATTGCTTTTAGTGATGCAGATTGGGGCGGCTGTGACAAAGATAGCAAATCAACAACAGCTGGTTGCCAGTTTTTAGGGAGCAGGTTAATTACCTGGCAATGCAAGAAACAGACTTCCGTCGCACTGTCTACATGTGAAGCCGAGTACATTTCAGCCTCGAGTTGCTGTTCGCAAGTGCTCTGGATCCAACAACAGATGGTCGATTACGGTTTGCAGTTTCTTAAAACCCCTATACACTGTGACAACGAAGCCGCAATTGCATTAACTAAAAATACTGAAAATCATTCTAAAGCGAAACATATCCGGATTAAATATCATTTTATCCGTGATTGTTACGCTAAGGAATTGATAGATATGGTCAAAATCCATACTGACTACCAACGTGCAGATTTGTTTACAAAAGCTTTTGACAGATCCCGCTTTGAATATCTTTTAAAAGTAAACAATATAAAGGAAAAACAGGACTAATCGGCACCTCGGTTTATCACTTTTTAATTTTTAGTCTTACTTTTAAATTTTTTTTTGGGAATTTCTCTTTGCTAATTGGGAATTTCTCTTTACTATCATAATCCTCAAAGAAGTTGATACTTTCGAGGGGGTTGTTTAATCCTCAACGAAGTTGATGCTTTCAAGTGGATTGTTTCTTTCAAAAAATTTTTTGTTTTTCAGAAAAATTAAAAATCCAAAAATATGTTCTTTATTTTAGGGGGAGTCATTTTATCAGAAAAACCAAAAACATTGAAAAATTTTCAAAAGACCTAAAAATTAGAAAAATCAAAATGATTTCCTGGATAAAAAGAGGAAATGATAGTACATCAGTGGGGATCTGGCACAGGCTAAAGAATTGTATAGTTTAATGAGATGTATGTTGATTCCGTGTGATATGCTGATAGGCTTCGTAGACTAAATATTGCGTGCATTAGTGATACAAACATAACAAACTACGTATTTGTGGCTGAACACCTCATGGACATATGGTCTTAGTACCGTAATTTCGTTTGATAGGGTATGTGTACAAAACTCGGAGGTTTAGGGTCGTTATGTTATTAGTTGTCTGGGGATAGCCTATCTGATCTTCTGCTGTAAGTCATTACGGACCTAGATCAGACAGGATGTCTTTATAAAAGAGCTATATGCCAAAACCTAAAGTTACCGAATTGAGGTACTTTCCATGTTATATGATGATCAAAGATTATTAATTACATCGTATTGATCATTGATGCAAATCATGATTAATATCAGTCCTCAACCTGGTATGGTGCATATGTTACTTTGCTGCATTAATTTGCTGACCTGTATACCTCTATGCATTATATCTTGTACAATTACAGACGACGAAAGCATAATCACGCTTTACAATGAGTCTTTGTATATTTACTTCTTGATACGGGAGTATGTCGTGTGTGTGGGAACCACAATGTGTTAGTCTAATACATCTAATTCGTATCATTTTAAAGCATTGCGTAATTGTCTGCATGTGAGCTTACGTGGACCACAATATCAGCAATTGCCGTGTCACATATTGTTTCTAATGATAATATTGAAACAGATCAACGCTGTGTTCAGATTTCTCAGAAAACTGATATGATCCTCTTACCGGAAATCACAAAATGTTTACTTTAATGCATTTTACTTTGTCGCATTTTACTTTTATTGTCAAAAAGATACAAAATCCAAAAAGATTTTAGGTGTGTTTTGATAAAATTTCAGAAAATTCAAAAGATTTGCATTTCTGCTTTATTTTTGATAACCGGGATGCTTGATGGTCAATTTCTGAGATTTGAGAACACCATCTGGGCTTTGTATCATTCGAAACGTGAAAATTTGAGTTTTGAAAGTTTAACAGATTGAAAAATGTTGAACGAGATTCGAATTCGTGATTTGGCGAAATTTTCAGATTTTTCCATTTCACATTCGCCCCTTAATTGGGTCGAATGTGGAGAAATCATCACCTTCGACCATAATGGTTTTGGACGAATGTGGAATATTTCACTTCCGGGTGTCAATTCCACTCTCGGGTACATTTTTCACCTTCGGGTCTTTAATTAGGGGCGAAGGTGGACTTGTTTTACATTCGTGCCAATTATTTGGGGCGAATGTGGACTTCACCCACATTCGACCACCACCAACGGCCGAAGGTGGCTCTTATATATACACCATTTCAGGTTCGAGCCCTTACATTCAAAAAATTTTCAAAATCCTTTGATAACCAGACCTTGTTGCTTGAATTTCTTGTGATTGTGCATTTCATTCCCTGCTTATTCCTGATCATTTTGAGATAAATTTCACAGGTATTGGAGCGTTTATCAGACCAGAATCGTCGTGATTTTAAACCGGACCTAGGGTTTCAATTTTAGGGGTTTAAGATGTTTGTTAATTACTGATTTTTGCTTCCGATCACTTTTCATAAGTTTTAGGGGGAGAATACAAAAGGAATTAGGTTTATAACAATGATTAGATGTTCGTTTGATCGATTGAACCAGTTAAAACCTAATTCTACTTTAAAACTCATGAAAACTGAATAATTTTGACAATTGGTTTTGAACAAGTGTTAATCGGTCATGTTAGGTCATATTAGGATAAAAATTACATGTTAAAAACTGAATTGGCAAAATTTTGGGGGAAATCTATTTCACCTTCGGTTGAAATAAACGGGCGAAGGTGGAATTGATTTGGACGAAGGTGGAATAATTTGGACGAAAGTGATTTTTTACTCAGATCCTGTTCACATTCGACCACAATTTTCACATTCGACCAAATTTTCTCACATTCGACCATTCTAAAACGGGCGAATGTGCAGAATGTTTTTGACCAGAAGTTTTTGTAATTTTTGTCGTTTTTTTGTATTTTGACGTGTTTGTTTGATTTTAATGTGCAGATGGCTGATCAATCCGAGAACGTTGATGCACCAGTAGAAAATGTGGAAACTCCAGCAGAAATTATTGTTACAGATCCGGTGCCAGAGGCAGAAACTTCAGTTCCAAGCAGTTGGCCGTTTGAAAGATCGCATAACTGTTGCGCATATCTCGGTGATGTAGAGAAGAATACGGAGTTCACCGGGATCATAGAGTTTCTGAAGAGGAGCAGAATAGTTCATGCATTAGCCACACCAACGATCATATACAAAGACATTATTGAAGATTTTTACCAAAATGCGAAGTATGACTTCTGGGAGAATCAAACGATCATCAAGAGCAAGATTCAGGATATGGAGATGTTCTTGACTGAAGCTGATATTCAGGAAGCGTTACAGATAAAGTTTGAAGATAGTGAAGATCCCATGGAGTTGTCATGGACAGAGCAAAAAGCGTGTTTCTTACGGATGAAATACAAAGGTCCAATTACTGACGGATCTATGTATAAAGGAAAGCTGGGAGTGCAGTATAAGTATTTTGCACACGTTCTTATCCACGTATTTGGGTGTGTGAGCGGTGGATATGATGTCATGAGAAGGAGTTTAAGTTCGTTAATGGTTGCGTTGACACTCAACAAACCATTTAACGTATCTGGGATGATTCTTGATCATATGCTGGAGATGCTGAAAGGAATGAAGAACAAGAAGTTCATGTTATATCCTAGATTTCTAATGATGATCTTTGACTATAAGTATCCTATGTTGAAAAAGGATCCGACTATGATCCTAGGTCAAGATCATATGAACATTAGAACATTGATGAGAATGAAGGGTTACAAAGGTGTGCCTGATAGTGAGAAGCCACCTAACAGGAGATTATTTGGTGCTTTGGCTCGTCAGGATTACACTGATCCTGGCAAGAACAAAGCAAGACATGATAATAGTGATTCGGACAATGATGATCCATTAGTGTATGTTGATTCAAGCACTAAGAGGAAACGACAAGTAGTCAATCCTGGAGCCAAAGGGAAGGGCAAGGGAAAGACTGTGGATCAGGGAAGCTCTAAGCAACAAGCGGGTAGACAGAAATCGACAGCGAAGAAAGGATCAGGTTTGGTGGACGAAGAGTCGGTAGATTCAGAAGAGACTGAAGTAGAGGAACAGTGGGATTCTGATACTGAAAATGTGAGGACCACCAAACGTAAGGCCACTATGGTTGGTGAGTCTGAATCCTTGAACAAATCGATTGAAGAAGCTGAGAGAAGAAAGAAATCTGTTGAAGATGAGAGTCTAGGTGTTGACCTGGCAGAGTTGAGTGTTGGAGATACTGTGGTGCTTAATTTGCCTAGAAAGACAAAGAAGCAAAAGACCATGGCCAAGAAGTCAAGTACAAAAGAGCTGAGGGAGAAAGAGTTAGCTCAGCTATTGAAGGGTAAAAGAGTACCTGATGCTGGTACATCATCTAAGCTATCTTCACCTGTCGCCAAGAAGCAGAAGAAAACGAAAGAGGCAGAGACTTTACCAATCGATCAATTCAATGTCGATTTGGATAAAGTGCTCGATATGTTCAGAAAGCCTCAGAAGGAGAAAGTAGCTGAAGTTGAGCCATCTAAATCAAAATCGAAGAAAGTAACTGTGGATGACGATGTTATGAAGCAAGTGAATAAGAAAATGGAAGATATGATGAAGATGTTGGTTGCTCAACAGGCTGAGATTGCTAAGTTTAAGCAAAATGAGGAGAAAATGCTTCAGATCGTGGTTGCTTCGAAATCTAATCAGGATGAGATAAATGATAAGATCAAGATGTTGGAAGCTAAGAATGAAAAGCTTGAAAGAAAGTGTGAAAGAAACAAGGGCAGGATCAAACTGATTAAGGCAGATAACAAAGAACTAAGGAATGAAAACAAACGCCTTAGTAGTTTGATTGACGAGCTTTATAGCAGGGCACCCCAGTTGAAAGAGGGTGAAGAAGATGAAGAAGAGGAAGAAGAGTAGGTGGATTTTGAAGATTCTGAATCTGAAAAAGAACAAGATGATGATGAGGATGATGATGGATCGGAGAAAAGTGATGATGATGATAACAATGATGATGATGATGATGATGCTGAAGGTGCTGGGAGAAAGCAAGGAGATGAGTTTAGCAGTGGTAGTGATCATGATGGAGGAGATGATACTTCTAGATTCACTTATGAGAAGAGAACACCAAAGAAGAAAGATACTGGAGAATCAAGTTCTAAGAAGAAAGGTGAGAACGTTGATTCAGATGAAAGTATTTTCTGGAATGAGAAGGTGAGATCTCTATCTGATGATGCTAAACAGCTGTATAAAGATATGTTGGAAAAGAGAGAGTGGACCATTGAGTTCACAGGATGCTTCGCTGAGATATTCCAAACTGATGAATTAAGATATGAGTTGGAATATGAAGATCCTGATCTTGAAGAAGGGGAATTACCTGCATCTGTGGCAAAGGAAATACTAGATGGTCTAGCACAGAGGGTAGGGAAAACTTTTGAAGAGTTTATGATGGATGAATCGATTCCAGATATTCCTGAAAAGGATATTGGAAGTCATTCAGATGATATGCAGACTCCTGAGAACAATGAAGTGGAGATGGAAGATATAACTCATGAAGAGTTTCCCCAGTACTTCAGACAAACAGATGAAAATGAAGTATTTCCTGATTTCACTGAGGTACCAAATAAGTCAGCAAAACAGAAAGCTAAGAAAAGGAGTGAAGAGTTTGTAGAGAAGGTATTCGGTACTGATAAGAAAGATTCTTCTAACCAGTCTGATGAGTTGAAGAATTATTTGAAGAAATTGAAGGAAATGGATGAGAACCGACCAAAGCCTGAAGCTCAAGGTAACTTTTACAGATTTCATAATGACAAGTTCAAAGTCAGAGCTCTCGGGTGGACTTACTTAGGCAGGCTGAAATGTATTGCTGCAAAATGGGAAACCGGAATCCTGTACTTCAACAGATTCTGTGACTTGCTTACTCTACCATACTGGGCGGTTAGAGACTTATGCAGATTCCCAATGTCAGGTGCCGAAGTAAATGGATCACATGTCGGTTGGTGTGCAGATAAATTGGTTTGGGAAAGTCGTACGAGATGGAACAGATTCAAGCCTCAATATCCCCGAAGAAAAGTTCATAGGGATATTGATCCTCAAACCAATATGAAGCGAGTTACTTTGATTTACAAAGCACCTAATGTGATGAGGAAGATACCGTTGATGCCGATGCCACAGCATTTTAGTGCTGATTTTATCTTCTGGTATTATGATTGGAGAAAGGCTGAAGCGGTGATCGTGTTGAGAGATGGAAAGGATAAATACAAACATGTTCATGTATTTGATCCTATGTGGTTGATTAATTGCACGTTTGAAGACATCATCATGCTTTTCTACAATCCAATCTACTATGAACCAAAAGACTTTGCTCAAGCAAGAAAATACACTCAAGTGGTTGGAGTTTGTTTTGCGTATGACATCAATGCAGGAAGCAACTTGGAGGGTAAGCTTGGTAAGACAGTGAAGATAGCGAATGTGTCTAAACCAGTGAAGAAAACATTTGAGCCTCCATTGACTACTGAGCAGAAGAAACAGCTTAGAATCAAGTTGATGAACAAGACAATGGACCAACAGAGAAAACTATCCAATCAATAGTCGAGGGGGAGTTTGTTGATGCGTTTTGCGACTAAGGATTGGATAAACATTATTAACATATGTTAGTGACTTGGCCGAAGGTAGAGATTATGGGCGAAGGTAAATATTAGTGGGCGAATGTAGATGGATAATGGGCGAAGGAAGATTAGAACTGACAAGAAGACACATTCGACCAGTAGAAGTGGACGAATGTGGAAAATGCCTACGTTCGACCAGTGAAAAGGGGCGAACGTGCAGTGTCTATAAATAGGTTTTGTGATTTTGATTATGTAATAGAGTTGTCAGTTGTGTCTGTGTTTAGGTCAGGTTCAGAGGTTGTTTTGAGATATTGTGTGTGTGTTCTAGATTAACGTAAAACTGATTGTAAAAGCTTATTTGAAAGAAGTTAATCTATGAAATGATGTTGAAAATGATCTTGATTGCGTTTTGATTTGTGTTTTATCAATTTGTTCAGAACTAGGGTTTCCGCACCTGGTTTTGTGACTTGTATGATCGTATAATCCTGTTTTAGCTAAAATCTTTCGCTCACAATAAGCAATTATACCGCGGCTTGGCCACCTGTGATTCGGTCACATCTAAGTCCAACAAGCTACCTACAAGTAACTTGAGGACTTGGGAAGACATGAAGAGGTATAAGCAATTATACCGCGGCCTGCCTATTAAGACACTAGGCCGCAGCCGGACATTCTGACCGAAGGAAAGTACAAGCCTCACCCGAAAGTCAAAAGACTCCGAATGATAGTACGAAGGGGGGTCCGAAGTATAGTACAACTAGGCTGACTAGTATAAATAACCCCTTTAAAGTACAATTGACACACGAAGGCATAGACTCCGAATCTCACTTTCTCTCTCTACTTTCTCTCACTAAACAAATACTTATCCTCACGCCGGAGGGTGGTTACAGAGAGGCCCTCCCTCCTCCTCTGTAACGAGCCTAACGGTCTTTTACCTTGTGCAGGTTTAAGCTCAGATTCGGAGCATTTAGATCCATCTCGAGTCGTACTTGTTTTCACTATGATTGCAGGTTCGTCCACTTTTTGGATCTTCAATAAGCTTGGGTGGGCGAATTTAAAAAAAAAAAACCATGACTGAAAAAACGGGCAAAATTTTTGATAAAAAACAACTTAAAAACAAATGGGACAACTTGAAAAAAGAATGGAAGGTTTATAACCGCTTAATGAGGCTTGAAACTGGAATTGGTGGGACGAGAAGCTTTATTAATGCATCGCCTGAGTGGTGGGATGAGAAAATAAAGGTAAGGTCTGATATTATTTTTAATCATTTGTAGTTACAATTGTATCGTGAAATCTATGAATTAATCCTTTTATATTGTAGGAAGATAAAACCTATGCCAAATTTAGGGACACAAATTTGGACATATTACGCATTAACATGTGCTTTACATTTGTATGGGCCGGATGGGAGGGGACCGCCCATGATACAAGAATTTTCAATGAAGCCTTACAGAGGCCAGATCTTCATTTTCCGCATCCAACGGGTGGTTAGTATAATTTTTAAGAAATGCAAGTTTTATGTTTTTAATACTTGTTTGAAATGAATAACAATTGTTTTATTTTCAGATAAATATTACGTTGTTGATGCTGGATACCCAAATACTAAAGGATATCTTGCTCCATATAAAGGTACGAACATTCGTTATCACCTACCGGATTTTCAACGTGGATAGACTAGTGCTATGCGTGCACCTCGCGGACCGAAAGAGACGTTAAACTATTATCACTCATCATTACGAAATATTATTGAACAAACTTTTGGAGTGTGGAAAGCTAGGTGGGCATTATTGAAAGATATGCATGTTAATTACAAGTACAAGAACCAAGTGAGTATTGTGATAGCATCGATGGCAATCCATAATTTTATTAGAAAGGCTGGTAGGTTTGATGAAACATTTAACATGGCTCAAGAAGAATCATATAATCCCACAGAAGGTCATACTAGTAATGAAGTTCATGAAGAAGGTCCAAGTACACGTCGTACAAATAATGACGACATGCATATGGCAGCGATATGAGATATTATTGCACAAGATATAATGGAATCGCGGCGTTGAATGTACGATGACATTATTTTGTATTTTTAGTGGATTATTTGTTGTTTGTATGAACCTAAAACTATTATCGTCTAATTAAGAAATTATGAAATTTGTAAAAGAAATTTTCACTATATATTTTCTAATTTTATTTGTTTGTTTAAAGTTAATTTTTCAAAAAAAAAATGTTAAGCATATATGATTTTGCAAGTAAAAGTAGTAAATATATAAGAAATGTCCTTTTTAATCATTTTACAATAATAAGCAAAGCCAAACACTTTTTAAAAAACAACTTATTGACTTATTGACTTTTCCCACCACAAAAGTTAATCCAAACACTTTTTTAGAAACTCCTTTTCAAAAAGCCATAAGTCAATAAGCACTTTTAGCTAAAAGCACTTTTGCATCTCCAAACTCAATCCCAAACACCCTAAAAAAAATCTACAAACGAACCCAATTAGTCATAGAAGTAGGTTCACCTGACCTGAGATTCTATGTTATGTTAGTTTTGCAAATGAAGGTAAAGAAAATTTTTAAAAACTCGGTATCCAGCTCATAACAACTTCGGTTAAAATGAAGCAATGTTGAAACTAGCTCATCAAACTCTATTGTCCTAGCTTTTAGTAAACCTACCTTCCAGGTTTTTATTTTTGACTCTAGCTTTATGCCTGCCTAGCATTGGGGTTTAACTAGAGGTGTACAAAAAAACCGTTTTTTTTTTAACCGGAATTAAAAACCGAAACCGGTTTTTATAAAAACCGGTTTTTTTATAACCGGTTTCAAGCCCGAACCAATTCCACTATTATAGACCGGTTCTAGTTATAGAGAAAATGGTTTTTTTAAAAACCGGTTTTATTAAAAACCGGTTAAAAAACCGATTATGACAAAAAACCGGTTTATCCAAAAAACCGGTTGTAGTGTAGTATAAAAAAACCGGTTTAACCGGTTTTTTACCGTTAAAGATGTTTTTCAAGAGAAGTTTGATGTATTCAAGACGCTTGTTTATGTTTAAGACTTTAAGTTGTTTAAGTTTTTACTAGTTATGTTTTAAGACTTTAAGTTGTTTAAGTTTTTAGTTGTTTAAGACTTTAATTTGGATGGTTTTATTGTGTAATTTGGATGTTTTAGTAGTTAATGAAATGGTTATGGAGGTTTTAAGTTATAAGTTTCTTAATTAATATGTTAGAAGTTTGTTTGGAATGGGAAAAAAAAATAGCAAAACAGCAGCTGCAAACAGCAGCCAGCAAACAGCAGACTCTGCAGGTTTTTTTCCGGTTTTTTTTTGTCAGACAAAAAAACCGGTTTTTTTATTCGGTTTTAAAACCCGGTTTTAAAAAACCGGTTTATAACCCGGTCCCAACTGGTTTTATTTAATACGCCTATTCGTTGTAAAAACCGGTTTTATAACTGAACCGGTTATAAAAAAAAACCGGTTTTGAAACCTATAAAAAAAACCGGTTCTGAAAAAAACCGGTTTCGGTTTTAAAAATAACCCGATTTGTACACCTCTAGGTTTAACTTTAGGGTTTAGCTTTAAGGCGGCTAGCATTGTTGCTAGTTTTAGAGTTTAGGTTTAGGGTTCCACAAGCCGGTTTCAACGTCGCTGGAATGAGTTCAACCGACTTCTTTTGAACCGAATATTGAGTTTTTAAAAATCATTCTTAGGCAAAACAAACTTCTTAGTGATCATTCCCCTATTGTTCCCGAGCTGAACCAAACCGAGCAAACCTTTGCTCGTGCTTGGCTCTTTTACAAAACGAACCGAGCCGAAAATTAAGCAAGCATTTTTTTTTAACACGCATTTTTTCGAGCAAGCAACAAAACAAATGGTTTGGACAACAATAAATTTAGGATTTTCCTTCAATGTTTCTGTTATCGGGTGACAACTAAGGTCCAACTATCCAAGCCAAAGATCCGTGGTCCAAGGATGAGGCTCAGATTTAGGTGAGGCAATAAGCAAATTGCAGAAAACAATTATCATATTGTGGTTGTGGCGTAGAGTGATAATAGGAAACAATTGTGAACGGATTAGCAATGGGCTTGGACCATTACCATCACCAACTTTGACTACCTATATATATATTGTACCATTAAAAATATAAGCACGCAAATTCAATTTAAGCCAGCTTATAACCTAAATCAGGGAGAAATTAGTCCAAAAAAAGAGAGAAAATAATCCATCTGTAACTTAAATCTTAAAATGGAATCTAACACCAAAATCATGACTTAGATTGGATTAACCTAAACCATGATGAACAGTTTTAGTTGTAACCAAACTTCTTAATGCAGTTAAACCCCAAAACTCCTTTAACAAAAATAACATCTCTAGTGAACCCTAGCAAGAAAATTATGTTCACAACAAACGGAGCATATAAAGCTTTGAGAATATGATAGTTGTAATGAGCCCGCCGTAGCCCAAAAACTTGGGTTCGCCAGCCATCACTGGCGACCTACATACAAATAGTGACGTAAAAAATCATGACTGATTCACCACACATTTTCAAATAAAGACATGATCCGTCATGTGTTGTAAAATAGCCATTCATGGCGTAGAAAATTTAGAAGCACAACAATGTGACAAAGTACACCAAACCCAAAAATGGTGCAATAATTAGCATGTAAAAAATATACTATTGAGCTAAGGCTTTTTGTTGGGAATTGATGATGACGATCCACCTTCAACCCGCTTGATTTCGTTCAGCACCTCTTGCAAAGTAGGTCGTCCTGATTGCTTCAACACATTGCTATCTGAGTGAGTTAGTAAAGCAGAAAGGTGTTTCAAACACGAGAGATATTCGCTCTTTATGTCACCCAAGTTATATAACGACCTCTGGATTCCATACTGCACTTGGAAAAAAAGAGTTGTGCAAATTAACCATCTATACAAGGGTAAAACTGGAAAATCATAAAATTATGTTATATTAAAAAAAAACCATGGGAAAGATCGTTGGTTTGGTTACCTGTTTATAAGCAGAAATGCAATCAAGAAGAGCTTTCTCGGCCTCTGAATGTCGCAGTGTCTCTTTCTCCTATGTTTCCCAACAGCAACCATTAACTTAAGGTTGCAGATTCTTACACACATACATATATCTTAAAGAATATGAATTTTGTATATCAAGAAAGATCCTTCTAGACTCTTTTATATAACAGTTTAAACTGGATCCAAGCCTATTTAAATGCTTACAACCTCTTTGAGTCTCTTAAAGAAAAAAAAAACATATTACAATTTTTGGTACAGTTTTGGCGATTAAATATTTATATATTTAATAATGGTCGCCACCTGAACAAAACAATGACCCGTTCTTGACCTGCTATCTCCAGGTCCGGAAAAATAACAAGCTATCAATGTATGCAAAGTTAAAGAAAAGATCTCCTTGTATCTATCTATCTATGAGATGAAACAATCCACAACATCTTTAAATGTAGAAGTAGATCTTACCGCAGGCTTGTGTAACTCAGCCTTAGTAACCTCCAGTTGGCTCAAAGCATTTAAAGCTTGCAACTGCATCACATCCAACACCAAGGTAAGTGTATTTAACCGTTTAATTTACATTGATCTTGCAGACTTTTGTGTGTGCACATAAAATGGTATCAGTAGTAGATGTAACACAAGTGTTTAGGGTACAAGTACAACTAGAGATATTATAATATATGGTCATAGATACATGCCAAAAGGGAAACCTATGTGGTTTAGCAGTAGCTTCCTGAAAATAACTATTTACCACTAGCTCATATATGAACGATTCCACTTTTTTTCTATCCAAGTTTGAAACGCATCCTAACGAACCTACTTAGCTGTGCATATATCACAACATACTAAACCCCACAATGCATATATGAAAATATTTTTGAAAAACATACAAAAACACATGGTAGATGTTGGAAGCTTTAATTATGAGTACAGTGACTCAGCCGCATAATATACCTTTTCCTCAACCAAACTATCGTTGATTGAGGCAGGGTTCCCGTGGAGTTTTGAGTCTCTAATAGGGTTGCTCATTTTTTATCCAGAACCCGAAACCCGACCTGAAGCCACCCGAACCCAAATTAGAGAATACACGAAAAACCCAAACCGGAATATCCCTAACCCAACCCGAATCTTAAATGGGTCGGTTATATGGTCACTTTTTCCGGCCAAATACCTGAACAACCCGACCCGAAAATAAACCCGAACAATTAATGTCTTTTTTATAGATGCCTTTAATTTTAGTCTTTGGTAATTTCAAACGTTAAGTTTTAAGACTTTTGAGCATTATCATATCATATTGTCAAATGATGTTTGAATTTTGATAATATTATTATGCAGCAAGAAAAAGGCATTTTCCATATTACATTTAAACCCGAAAACCAAACGACCCGAAACCGATCAACTCGGACTCTAAATGGTTCGGTTATCGGGTCACTTTTTCTCGATCAAAAACCCGAAGAGCCCAACCGGAAAAACCAAAACCCCAAAAGTAACCTGAAGAACACCCCTAGACTCTCTAAAATGTGGTAAGAAAATAGAAATACTCATCTGAATTTAAGCATATTAAAGGGTACTTCACAATTCACATCATCATATGAAAGTATGTACTAGATCAACCACAAAATAAATTGGCCAGTATTATATAATCACTTTAGAGTTCAGACAAAAGCGTTTTGATCTCCAATGATACAGAGTCTAATCTGGAAACTTTAGGAATTGTTGGTACATGCAATAGTTAGACATGAGTTGTTTGTGGAATATGGAGGTACTGAATATCTTTAGTTACATGAAAACAAAAGTTACTCGTTTCACTAAAAAACTATGCACGGAAGTTAGAAAAGATATATCAAGGTGAAGTTAATGCAATACTAGTGGTAAGACTGTTAGGACTTAGGAGGCATGGGGAGGAAGTTCAATTTTTTTTTTCTTTACAAGGACCCAGTGTTGTAAAAGGCGCTAGGCGCTAGGCAGGCGGTGAGGTCCAGCGTAGTGACTAGTCGGGACTAGTCGGGACTAGGCGAAAATTAGGCGGAATTAGGCGTTTTGGTATTTTATACGTATTATATATATATATATATACACAAATTTAGGGGTTTTTTGAAAATATGTAAAGATATATACACATAATACTTAGATATATACACATAATACTAAGAAATACCTAGAAATACTTAGAAATTTAATAAAAAAAATAAAAAAAAAATAAAAAATAACACCGCCTAGGCCCGCCTAGGCTCCGACTAACTGCCAAATCGCCCAGGAATCCGCCTAGGGCAAAATTCCAAGTTTTACCTCAGCCTAGCGCCTAGGCCGCCGCCTAGGGCGCCTTTTACAACACTGCAAGGACCCAATTGCTATTGACATACTAGGAAGCAAAACACACATATGCATCAATCACACACTAAGTAGTCAATATCAGTGGGATATCGGCGGGATATAAGTGGGATATCGGTTATCGGACCCTCACCGATATTCAGTATTTCAGTGTCAAATATCGGTGGCAAATATCGGTACCAATATTATCGGTGATATTTGACGATATCCCGCTGATATTTTGATTCTCATATATCGGTTATAGCGCCGCATTTCCAGTTTTGCTTTTTTAGAGGCCAAATTACAATAAAAGCCAATAAAAATCTTTTTTTTTTTTTTTTTTTTGGGAATAAGCTCATAAATATTAAGAGCCCAACTACCCAAAAACACTTCCAAAACCCTAAACCGAACAAATTTGTCTATCCTTCGTCTTCTACCATTCGTCTACGACTGCCATCAAATCTGTAAGTATTGTATATTATTATGTTTTAGGTTATATATAGATAATATTTCAAATATTGACACTTTTGAGTCTTGACTTTTGATATTACTATTAGTAATTTAGTATTATATATGACTATGTTTAGGTTATATATATATGTTAATATATAAATATTATAAATCTATATGATATTAAAATTACCGATTTCCCACCGATATCCTACCGCGATAACCTATATCTCAAATATTGGCCCTTGACTGATATTCGATTTCCCACCGCATTAACTGCTTAGATCACACAATAGAAGTCAAGCATTTAACACTTGGTTCCACGTGGTTGAAGACATTCCTAAAACCGTTATGCAAAGTAATATATGCTAGTATCTTTTGTAGTTGATCTAAGTATCTAACACATGCTTTCGAACCACAAGTTCCCAAAAACAATTATCTTAAGTAATATATGCTATTATCTTTTGTAGTTAATCTGATACATGCTTTCGAAGGAAGAAGTAAATAATCAAAACCATGTTTACTATTGCTAGAATACGTTAGTGCCTAACCCAACACAATAAGATTAGCTAGTAGGGTTTTAATAATGTTTAGGACACATGTCTATAGATACTTGTATCATTTTAACTTGCTCAACACAATTACACGTCTACCTTCATGACTATCAGCTAGGTACTTATTACCACATATTACAATCACAAACCAACTGACTGATTTGGTTCTTGTGGGTACATAGGAAAACTCTCCCAGCCCGGAAGTAGGTCTCATTTTGTTTCTCCCCGCTCTCTATGGAAGAGCTTTGAACTTGTTAATAATGGCCAACTTGTTGCACACAACCTCACGAGTCACGGCTCCATTTTAGTCAACTGCTACTCAAGTTTAACGTCCGGGATTACAATCCACTGTATTTGGTAACAGATATTGACCTGGAACTACAGCATCACCTGACTTTGATTCTTTTACTGGGACTTCTCCTTGGTGTACTTAACTAAACTGGAATCTAGAATCAAGAACACATTGGATTAAGACCGGAAACTGAAATATTGACCCTGACTGGAGGACAAAACTTTGAGCAGGAGATCGTAACGTGAATAAGAGGATGGGGATCCACACAATCGGCGGTGTTGTGTGGCTGACTGGATATGTGAACAGGAGATGAGTGAACAAGTGTGCATGAACAGTACCATGAAACCAAATCTCAACAGTGTTGTTGGTGGTTGCTCGAAGTATAAGCAACAACCATTGCTGTCGATCAACAACATTGACACCACAAGTAAGGCCAGAAGAACTTCTGTTGATAGTTGGCGTAAGAACGTGGCACAAAAAAGGTGAGACTCAAAGGAGGCGGTGTTTGTTGTGCAGTATTATGATTACAAAGCTAGGGTTTCTGTAGGACCGCCCTAGCTCTGATACCATACAAATCCTTAAACAATGTTTGCATATTAGTTGTTAGGTACGTAGGTAGATAGACGATAAAAGACTAGAAAGAAAATTAAGTAAAAGACAAACAATAAACTCAAACAAATTGAGAAGGGCATTTGAAGTAGTGAGATTCAAATAATGGAACCAAATTATTGGCCAAAGTAGTGTGAAACTAACCAGTATAAGCAACGCTGTACGCTCAGAGTATGTATCTGTCTTTGACAATCGGTTAGACTTACTATTTGCTCCTTGCTTTATCAACTTATCCAAAGTCTGCCGGGCTATCCTGTCAAAGAGGATTAGTACATAGTATTGTAAGATAAAACACCTTGTTAATAATACAATACAAAGGTACAATCAAAATAGGTTTAGTAAGTTGGTAACTACATTTTACCATACATATTCAAACAGTTAATGGTCAAGGACATTCGTTGAAAATAACGCTTAAAAGTAAAATGCAAGTCTAAACACAGTTCAAAGAAGGGTAAGGACACCATGATATGACACTTAACCTTACATGGTATAAAACTTTAATCCTACAAACTTTATTCCCATTCAATTGGAGCTAGCTAGAATTAAAAAAAAAAAAAAAAAAAAAAGCATACACATGAAGAAACCTGCAAGTTCAGATGAGTTAGAACAATACCACACTGAACAGTGGGTTGAGTAGGTAATTAGTGACTTAGTTGCAAACATAAATTAGGTAAGGGATGCTAAGATTAGAGATCGCAGAAATTAAAATCAGTTACTTTGTCAAAGTTTAGTTGTTGAATTAGTAAAAATAAATATGTGTGGTTAAAGAGTTTTCTCTCAGATTTGACCCTGATTTGTTTTGGTTAATGAACTAGGAGTCTATTAAACAGGACCATGCTGAACATACGGGCATGTCTAAAAAGTCAAACCTTATTACATTGCCCAGAAGATGTTTTGTGTTGTCAATGACTGCAGTTGCTTCAGATATATTCCCCCTTGTTTGTCTGCATAGAAGAAGCTCCACCCTAGCCATGTGAAGCATGTTAGCAGCTATCTGACATTTTACATAGATGAAGGTTAATCATCATTATCCCAAACAGATATTCCACAAAAACAGATACATGCCATTGCTATATTTACTTGTCCTGTTGTTTTGAAAGTTATATGTCCAATACACCCAAGGATCATCTGAGAACCACTTTAGCTATTGTACATATTAATTATTTGATGGTAAAGGGGAAGGAAAGGTACTATGGGTATTCTATCCTCCATTTTTGTGTCACTGTCATCCCTCCATTTACTCGCACCCACACCGACCCTATTTCTTATTCATTTATATGAACTACGGAATTTTACTGCCAATAATAAAGAAACAAAAACAATGTGTACCACGCTACCACCATTTCTTTTGATTCGACATTCCTACATGTAAAGCCTTATGATTTCTTGTGTTAGGACTTAACCACGCACGAACTTAACACGAACACGATACGAGGGATTTGCATGGTTCAGTCGACAGACCTACGTCCACGAGAGCAACTAAGATATTCTTTTTATTGAGGGTGTTAAGAGATTACAAGTACATGAGATGAATATCTAGACAAGACATTATGGTTTTCATCCTAGCTAAACAAAGCTGGGCCTAAAACCATTTAGACCCAATCTGGCCCAAATCTGGTATAACCTATTCTAGGCGATCCACAAGTATGGGCCGAAGCATAGACAACTCAACATCTTGCGGCTGCTTTTTTTATATTTTAACTTCTATCTATCTATCTTTTGAAAGTTGCAGTTCCCATGAAAATAAAAATTAGTATATATATTAATTTGTAACTGTCGGCGGAACAGCCGTCAAATACGTTTTTCAAACTTTTACCACAAAGTTCTTTTCTTCCGTTTTGGCCACACTTTTCCTTCACTTTACAACAGCGCACAGATCAGAAGACACCGGCCACTGCGGAACAGATCATAAGACGCCGGGGAAGGTTGGTGATGACGTTTGACGGTGTAATAAGTCACTGGTCGGCATGCCGACATTGACGGCAAGCACAATCGATGGATTCTTTGGCTGCAAGGAGATCTTTGCGGGTGTTTAAGCATCTAACTGCTGCCTACGACAACAGTGTTTACGGTTTCAACAAAATTGCAGGTTTTTCAAGATTTTTAGTTTTGGAAAGGTCAAGATTGGTTGGATAAATTGGGTCTTTTAGAGTGGGTATTCTGATGTTGTGGGAGGAAAGAGGATGAGTAAATTATTGGGTTTAGGGATGGGGTTTTTAAGACCTGAAGAATGAGTAGATGCGTGATGTGTTTCTGGGATTTTTTTGGTTTGACATGTTTGGTTAACCATGGAGATTGAAGATGACCAGTTCTAAGGGTGAAGTAAACATGGCTTAGGGACCAATGATTTGATTTATTATTTTTTTTTTGTTTGTGTATTAATAGATTTCATAACACTAAAAACTTTTTTTTTTATCGGCAAACAACTGTGTGGCAACCATCCTTGCAGGGTGCCGTGCCCAAGAATCGACTACTCGACCTCCAGCAGCCTCCGCCTTCTCCCGATGCGCGGAAACCCGAGCCCCATCCGTCCGAAGGCACGACAGTGTTATAGAACTCGGTAAAACCTCGCCGCCCGTCAGATTCGAACCGGCGCCACCCGTATTCGATCTTCACCCAGATACCAAACCATAAATGTTGGAAGTGGGAATTGAACCCATGATCACCTAAGTGAACATAAGGCCTCTCCACCACTTCACCACTATGGATGAATTCATAACACTAAAAACTACTTTATGCCATTCCATTTGCTTTTCCTTCTACCAGCAAAGTTCGACGTAGACAACATCTTAGTATTACATTTAGATAATGACTTCAACCGAGACATGAGACTTTAAATTAGGAACCAAAAAAAAAACCTAAACATTCCATAACAACTATATGAAACTCAATTAGTAATATCCATTTGTAAGGCATATCATTGCATAACATCTAAAGTAGGATCTTAGCAACATACTTAACATGTTCGCGGGCGGAGCCCGCGAGCAAACTACTAGTTGTCATAATGTATAATACTGTAATCTATCACAACTGATGTTATTTGTTGTCTATGATACTACAGAAATACAAACAGAAAATAATTAGTGATTATTTCACTAAGAGATAGCTCAAATGATCATATTTGGATTGCCTCAGATATCACCACATAAACTTGCCTACTTTTTGTCGTACTCAACTGGTCTCGACACTTTCTTCCTCTTCCTTTTTATCTTTTGGTTTTACTTTTGAAATTTAGTTCACACAATTGTTCATTTTCTTTTGTTTTTGGTTTCTTCTTTTGTTATTACTCTGTAAATTATTTGTAAATTAGTGCATATCAGTATGAATCATTGTATATTTTTCTAGTGTGCATATTTGTCTTTGCGTTTAAAGTTTTATCTGAATTTCGATTCATATTGTAGCTCATGATTTCATCCTGGATGGAGATTTTCACTCCTTGATATGTTTAACATACAAGCTCACACTACAATCAAATATGTCCGAATGAATAAAATGAAGACAATTATCTGCTGATGGATGAAAATGTTGTTTGTGGTGCCATTTTTATCACAAAGCAGAGAAGTAATTCTGAAAATGACACCAGTAACTGTTTCTAGTTATCACGAAGCCCATTACTTTCAAGCCAAACAAGATATGCATCCATGTCCAGTAACTAAGGAAGATCATAAATATGCATATAGAGAAAAGGTTATTTGCAAAGTAAAAACCTGAATATTGTCATCGCGAAGTAGCTTTTTCCGGGAGTCGAGACATCTACAATATAAATTTGTTAGATCCTCACCTATAGTTGTAACTTAGTAATCAAATTACACAAAAGTAAACCTTTGTAGGAGTAGTTTTGCTTCCATCAAACTCTCTTCTCCCTCTGCTGACTCAAGAATCAGTGCAAGCCTTTCAGATGCAATCACAGTCTCCAAAGACTCACTTCCCTGACCAATCAACAATTTTCCTATTAACTTACAAATCAAAGCATGCGTCACACAATAAAGAGAATGATGAATATATAAATAAGATACATGTTAGGCTAAACTTAACAGCAACTTTCAAATTCACAACGTTTTCAGAATCATATAATAACAGAATGCATTTGGAAAGGAAAACCCGTACTATCAGTCTCCCTAACCTAGCTAGGTGTGACTTTTTATTTCACACACACAGCCAGAAACATGTCCATGGACCAAAACAAATATGATGGCCTGGCAGCAGATCCAAGAAACTGATAATTAGAAGATATGCAACTCTTGCAGGCTTGTAGCAACAACAAAAAAAAGGATAAATATCCACACCTTGGACACTTCCATTGTATGCAGGATCTTTCTCTGCATGTCAACAGCATCAGTGATATTACCGGAGTTAACATAAATCTGCAAGTATACAATAGTTTCAAGTTTCAACCACTGGCCAAGTAATCCGGTTAAGGTAGCAAGAAATCTAAACAAGTTAACTGGAGAAACTGATTGGTAGGATGAATTGTAAGAAGATTTATAATGATGAATGCAAGATTAATTAAAAATAAATCAAATTATATCCAGGTGTCATATTTGGGCTTTATATGATGGTCACTTGGATGGTGATTGTTGCAACTACATATTGTTAGTACTTGAAGGATACAATGTCAATTCAGTCTATTGATTAACCTACCAAATACTTATAGTACTAAGTCCTGTTTTTTTTTTTTTTTACTTTTACTAGTATAAGGTAGAATCATAACTAATGCAATCTCAGACATAGAAAAGCACTGTGAGATTTGACCACCAAACATTGTTTATGTTGGACAGGGTTAAATGTTCCAATAAATATGTATTACTTCAGGGGTTCTGAATTCAGAGTTAGGTTATATACTTATATGCAAGTCATCTTGCATATGAAGAATACATTAATGCCTCTTCCATTGGTTTTCCTGAATAATAAACCACACCAAGGGTTCTTTCTTCAGGTAAGACGCCCTTTACGTATTGATGTCCAAGGTGGGAGTGAAAATATTCCTTGACATTATTAGTTTTCAAGACTTAGATTTCTGTGGAAAATTGATTTAGGATATTTCTATGAACTCTTTGAAAAGTAGTACCAACTTCTGATTTGTCCTTCGTGAGAGACAACAATCATTTAATACTATGAACAATTTCTAATTAAAAGGACTTGCTTTTAATTATGAAGAAACTAGTGGATTGCCACCTATATCTCATATAGTGAGAAGCAGTTACACCACGACATATGTCGATGATAAGGGAGAGGATGGGATATTGCCCACCTCTATCTAGTTGGTGACCAACATGTGATGGAACTGACAGATGGTATATAGCAGCTAGCTTTTCTAGCGCAGTGAGTTTACTACTGCAAGCATATGCCTAACCTGAACTTTGTATGACAAAGGACAAATATTACCCATTATTGTTAAGAAATGATAAGTTTACTAATGCAAGCATATGCCTAACCTGGACAAGATACTGCAGCCTCCTCATGCATAAGAAAGATTCTCCTTGCCCACCTGCCTATATATATAGTTAAACCCAAATCGGAGACACTGATACACAACAAGGATTTACTTTCTACTACAAAAGAAAAGAATGTACCTCAAGTATCTGAATAGAATCCTTTATAAGGACTTCAGCATCCTTCCCCTTCCCTTGAAGGTGTAGTACCTGTAAGAACCACCATATCATCAAGACTGCACCAAAGATACAAAGTGTAATATAGACTACCAGCTCCTTTCTATATCAATTATTCCAGGTTGCACACATTTTTAATAGACATCCCATGGCATTCACCACCATTTGTCAGACGTTAGTTGTAAGGTATCTTTCTCATCAGACATCATTATTAAATTAAAGATATGGAACAATGGCCTTAATAATAACTACAAATAAAAAAAATTACTCCCTCTGAAAAAGAAAGGTTTCTTCTTATAGTGCAAGTAGGTTAACTTCTTTTTTTTTTACCCGATCAAATATGTTAATGTCATTCGATAACAACAGCATACGGGCATTATGGAAGGAAATCAATGATACCAAAGGTCCTTTCATGATTTAGGCAATGAATCAAATAGGTAACTTTCAGTTGAAATTTCACCAAGAAGATAATGTATTATTTCGGAACATATTAGAAAGAAATTTGTTGCGTTTTTATGGACAAAAAGAGAAGTATAGTTTAGTTCAAACACCTAGCAACAAATTATAAAAAAAGAGCAACCAATTGCTTGATATAATGCATGAACACATCTTAGGAAATCCAACCTGCAAGATTTGTGTGAGACGCTAGCCAGAACTCCTCAACTTCGACGCTTGAGAGAATAAACCACTAAAGTAGCTTTTGTGGCATTTTGCAAGAGTTTGTGTATGTGATTCAACCAGTGAAATTTTGCACAGCATGTTTCATGTTTTTAGATTCAAGTTCAAGCATTGGCACAAATATGTTACAGCCTAATGCCTATAGTTTTTGAAAACATGTTAATTAAAAGAAAACTATTGAGTATTGATTAACAACCATTGTGCAGTTATTCAGCCAAGCTATACTGTAAACAAAATTTTGCACAGCATGTTTCATGTTTTTAGATTCAAATTCAAGCATTGGCACATATATGTTACAGCCTAATGTCTATAGCATAGTTATCAAAGGCACTAGGCACACTCAAGGCGTACATGCCTCGCCTGGGGCCTAGGCGCGAGGCGCAAAAAAAGCGAACAAAGAAAATAAAGTAAAAATATATTAAAATAATACTATTTTTTTATCTAGTTAGTATAAAAAGTTTAAAATATTGATGTATTAGTTTATAGAAGTAGTTTTCCTTAGATAAAAGTAGAAATCTGGCTGGAATCTAGCCATAATTTAACGAATTTGGCTGGAAACTCTTCGGAATTTGGGAATCTAGCTAGAATTTGTGCCTAAAACATCACCTGAAGAATTTAAAGTGCAATTTCCTCGACTCAAGGCGCAAATGCATCGCCTCGCCTAAAAAACGGGCCTAGGTGCAAGAGGCTATGGCTTTTAACAACTATGGTCTATAGTTTTTGAAAACATGCTAATTAAAAGAAAACTATTGATTAACCATTGTGTAGTTATTCAGCCAAGCTATACCGTAAACAATCACAATTTATTGGAAAATAATGTACATGACATACAATGAACCAGAAGAATAAAGATTAATGAGCCAAAAAAGGTTTGAAGAGAATCATGAAGGCTCTTGTGTGATAGCATTTATAATCCATAGAAGAAAACACATCTCCAGTTGAGAAAATAAGTACTAGTGCATGAAACAAGAAAGAATAAAGTTCAATAGAATCTATGAGTAGAGAGAAAACAGACAACATAGAGAACTAGGGTCTTTTTGTTAGAGATCTTCTCTTGATTGGGGGGCTAGCATGTCATATGTATGATGTAAACCTAAGACACCTATCAGATCTTCAAAGAAAATCACCCTACCCTCCCCACCCTAGTCTCTTTGCTCAAAGTAAGCCCCACAGTTCAAAACAACAAGTGACCATTAGTGATTCATTTATTCCGCATGTTCCTCAAAGCAAAAAAATGATGATCATGATGATGTATAGAAAGTACAAATATCTCATGGTAGTAGTACCTTTCCTAGATGATACATGGTCTCAGCATAGTCAGCATGACCTTCTCCCAAAACTCGCCTCTTTATCTTTGTTATTAGAAAAAGAGAAATAATGTACATCAGTGACAACGGTCACAGTCAGATATGTATGGAAACAAACCATGATGTTATACCTTTAAAGCACGCTGCCCAAGAAATAACAAATCACATGAAAAGGCAACAAGGTCTCCATGTCAGTAATTATGTGTTCAGTTCAAACTTCAAACAATAAAAGAACACACACATGTATTCGTAAAATGGAAAGAGCAGCAATCATGTGATATGTTCAGTATGCATACCTACAAGAATAATATATTGATCATGCAATTGAATTGATATATGAAAGGACATAAATGAAGATGATATGCCCCAACAAAAAAAAATGACGGCATAACACAAGTCTACTGCATATGTACCTCATAGCAAGCACGAGCACTATCCAATTCCTTTTGGACAAGATAAAATTGTCCTAGATTATGAAGTGCAGCCCCAACCCTAGAACAAAAACAGATTATAAAATCAGACACTAGTAAATAAAATTTTTGTTAATATAGAGATTCAGTTCAAATAGACACAGCTAAAGTGGTTTTTGGTGCATTGAAATATTGAATAGTTCATTTTATTTCCTGAACCAGTGCCTAGAGAGGTTTGATCGAATTGGTACTGCTCATAATTTACTCGTTTGACATCCAATTAGAGAAATGAAAATATACAATATAACTGGGGATGAAAACACACCTGTATGTTTTTTCTGTCTAAGAAAAGAGAACATTTACAAAGGATCTATTATGTTAGTCTATTCATGCACATAAAATAACCAACTAAAATTACCATTCAAGAGTTTTTCCTTTAGCACCCTAGAGATATCTTAGTTCTTATTTTAGAGTTTGAATGTTTGATCCACCTGCCAAGGATCAAACTTTTAATTCAGATAACAGAGATAGCAGCAGCAATCATCACCTCCCAATCCAATCTCAACATTAGACCATAAACCTCATCAGCCCATCGAGTCACAAATCCAGAGCCTTTACGCCCTTGTAACATCATCTAGTCCAGGTAAAGTATTCCCCAGCTCAAAATTGCCTGTTTTTGTAAAATGTTCAAAGGTTTTCAAAATTGGTCTTCAAAAGCTTTGTTGCTATTACTCAAATTTTTTTAAGGGTTCCACAACAGTCTACAGGAATTATAATAGATTCCCCGGCTGTAGAGTTCCAATGCTTATAACTGAAAGATCCAACGTCATTCTGAAACTTTCAAAGGTAAATCTATAAAGACTATACTATGTTTTGTCATTTGTGATATATAAGAAGCACACTTACTATTCTAAACAGTTGAGATTGTTTCTGAAACTTAAAAAATGTTAATATGCAGGTTTTAGTAAAACCGTTTTACAAAACCAAAAGGTTGCCATCTAATTCATACTCTCCACAAATGGCTATGTTATACTCTCTTTGCCTAGTTGTTGTGTTGACAGTTCTCACCGCATCCTTTTACATTATAAATCTATTGCTTTCTTAAGATACAATATATTCCCATATCCCTGATGTTAGAAGTTAGAACTCGATCAGAATTCAGACAACATAATATGAACCAGGTTCTGTCATCACTGTATCCATATATGCATCGTCAGATCTATGTAGTTAACTTGGCCGATATAATGGTACAAAATATCGGTCGGAATATCGGTACCGATATTATCGGCGATATTCCCAATAGCAGTATCTTTCTTCTTAGTTCTTCCATTTGTCTTACTTCTTATTCTGTTATTAGTATTTTAAGTCTTAATTGTTAATTGTTAGTGTTAAATATTAGTGTTTTAAGTTGTAATATGTTCCCAAATCCCACTTGCTACAATTGTTATTGTTTTGCAAGTTTCAAGATGTTAATTTGTTACTGATAGGAGAGTATATTGAATTGTTAGTGTTAAATTGCTATCCACATGGATTTTGCATGATATGAAAATTACCGATATCTCACCACGATAACCTATATCTCAAATATCGGTCATTGGCCGATATTCGATATTTTACCGCATTAACGGCTTAGCGCCAGATCCTTAAGTAATTTGGACCATCAAGGACAACAATGTCTAGTCCTGATGATTATCTTAATGACATTGTCCTAGCAAAAGATTGCGAGGGAAGTAGTGAACAAGATATCCTATACATTGGTATTTCCTGGACATAAAAGTTTAACAATCTTAATCAGCATGTTTGGATATCTTTTGCTTCTTCCCGGATAAAGTGAAAACTGCAAAATTTAACCTATGTTGCAAACCAAGAAACTTATGCCTAAGTCTCTTCGGGATCATGGGTACACAGTTTAGTGCTCCATTTTTAACCTCCTAACTACCACAACACTGCTTGTTTCTTATTATGTCAAGTTTATGACAAACCCATAGACTTCGCACTAGGATGAGATGCTTTATATGTTTCGAGGTATCTCGAATGGAATCCTACGTACATAACAATCGCCCTCAAGGTAGAGCGATAGAGAAAAATTTGTCCTCTGCATGGCTTCGTCACTGACTTATGTTCTGTCTGTAGATAATAATGGTTAGATAGAAGGTGACCTATTCTATATGGTTCCAAATGTATGAGAAGTCAATCCAACATTGAAGTTTCGTAGGCCAGACTTAACTTTTCGCTATATGATATGTAGGATGCATTTGCACGGTTGGAGTTCAGGTGAATTTGCACAGGATGTATGGTTCAATTCATTTCCCAATAAGCATTACCCATGACCAGGATGCAAGATTTCAATTTAGTAAAATATATAGCTACTAGCGGATCTTCATGACCAAAAAACCCACAATAAGGAAATATCCAGGCCTACCCTTGGTTTTAAAAAGCGCGAAGCGCACAAAAGCGACGAGGTCTAAAACCGAGGCGCAAAGCGCAAATCGCAAAAGCGGTGGGCTTTTCGTACGCGAGGCGCAAGACAATTATATAATTTTTTTTATATATGCTATATGTTTTTAGCATTATTTACTCAAAATATAGATACAAATAAGGTATATATATGATTTAACTAAAATGTACAGCCTTTTTAGCTACATGTATAACAATTTTAAGCATAAAAACATCATGTGTACAAAAAGCGCGCTTTTCTCGCTTTTTTTTCTTGCGCTTTTTGCGCTTTTCGTGCGCTTTTTGCGCTTTTCTTGCGCTTTTCGTACACTGCTCGCCTAGGGTTACATAAGGCGCACGGATTTGCGCCTAGGTGCGCTTTGCGCTTAAGCGCGCCTCAAGCGCGCTTTTTTAAACATAGGGCCTACCTATTTTCAGTTTTATTTCCCTTATCTTTTCATGTTTATCTCCTGATGAAGAGATAGCAACCTTACACATACACGGGTCGCCTAACTTTTATAGCAAATCTGGCATAGGTTTGTGCAAAAGTTGGACAAAACCAAGGAAAGAACTGGCTAAGTTTGGTTCTCAGTTCTAGCTTATTTTAAAACTGGTTCTTGGTTCAAAAAGAACATCAAAAATAAGATTTTGAGTTCAGTTCGGTCTGGTTTAGATTGGAACCAAACAGATCCTTTGTATTTTATAACCTTGAAATGGAATCAATAAGGCAAATATCTTTATTTAATTAAGAGAAACTCAACATTTATTTGATACATTGGGACCGAAGCAGTCTAAACATGAACAAAGTAGAACCAAACCACCGCAAATAATTTAAGAAGCCAAATATTTACCCAAAAAAAAGGTTTTGCATATTAAGGCCAGTATCTGACGCACATAGTTGGATGAATAGAGTTCTGCATTGTTCTCCAGATAAATAGCAGTAAAATGAACATGTACGGCGTACCTTATGTCTTCAATTCCATATGATTCCTCAAGAATTTTTATTGCCTCCAAGTACAACGGTTCGGCTTTATCATATGCCTTCTTAACTCTATACAACTCAGCCTACAATCATAGCCAACAACATACTATGATAAAGTGCAAAGCTTTGAAGTAAATTTAGGTATCGCTACGCAGTTTATGTATGACAGCTGAAATAAAAGATAAATGAACAAATATGTGCTTTCAAAGGTGTGGAGAACACCATCTTACTAGAGTTCAAACAATGACACGAGGGTAGATTATTACACACTTAATGGTTCGTTAACGTTTTAGTAAGAAACTAAGAGGGTGTTTGGGATTGCGTTTTGAATCTGATTTTTAGATTATTGCGTTTTGAAAACGCAGATAATCGGTTTTTAGTGTTTGGGATTGCATTTTGAAAACGCTGATAATCAGTTTTTTTAGGCTACCAAAACGCAATAATCTATAAGTAGCTCCACCCTTGCTTTTCCAAAACGCATAATCTATTTTAAATAATCAATCCCAAACACCCCCTAAGAACTGGCGATAAAAGTTGACAATTTATGGTTGGTGGTCGCATATAACTTGTACAAAGAAGCAAGAAAGAATAGAAACAGACGAAAACTTTGAAGGCCACATATGGAGTGTACATTAGTGCTAATTAACCTCAAAACTTGCGAACCTACAAAAGCTGATGTGTTAATTAAACTAAAAGAGAGATGTTGCTCAAGAATATCAATCTTTGTCAATATCAATTTCTCATCATTTTACATATCATACAAGGTGTGTTAACCTTAATTTCATAAACCAAAAACTTGCAACAAACATTGAAGGCATAGAACCTTTTGAAGTGCAAGAAATTCCTATAGAAACTCTTATTAGTTTCATAGAGTAAACCAAATGCATAATAATCCTGTAGTCAGATGTAAATCAGATACACACCAAGTTGTTGCATGCAGAGGCAACATGAGGATCCCTTTCCCCAAAACCTTGTCTAGCTTCATCCAGTGCACCCATAAACAACCTCTCTGCATCCTCCATTTTACCCTTTAAAAGCAATTACAACACATAAAGAATATAATACAACACAACACAGTGACCTATGCTATTTAAAATCACCACATAATTAAACCTTGCCTGCAAAAACAGATCCCTTCCACTGTCGGTGAACACCCTCCACTTGGATGTATGTATGTTTGATACTACTGACCCATCATCGATTTTCTGTAGACCAATCGAATCAGTTGCAGTTACTTCAGGGGATGATTCTTCAGCCAAAACAGGGGTCAAATTTAATCCAAGACACAGTGCTGCAGGAACATTTTACATATAAGTGTCACAAATGACATTATACATCATTGAAACTTAAACTTCTCTAATTTCAAATAGAGAGCATCCCCGACAACTGTTATATATCTCAGAAGTAAGATGAAGTTATTCACAAGCATCTTCATGATATGAACCAAATTGGTTTTAGATAGAACAGAAAGATTAGAGAAAACAGAGAGATTGCAAAGACATATAATTCAACTTCAATGCATAAACTCAAAACAACACAAACACCAAATATACAAATGACTGAATGAGCAAGTAGAGAACTGACCACTAACCCACGCATTAACCAACGACATGCATGGCAATTTTGGAAACTAAACTGACTTCTTAAATCCTAATATATAACATAAAGAAAATAACATAACATAAAATAACAATTAATCCTAATATTATTCCATAAATATATGCGCACATGACTTCATTCTCTTGTGCATGCCCTAAGATAGTCTAAAAACCTGGAATATATAGAGATACTAACTAATTTTCATTTAACATACTAACATAGTATTTCTAATGCAACTTTGTTCAGTTTGTGTGATATAGATATATTGAACAAATTTGTTTTCTGCTTTTATGCATATCTGTACACTGAGATACATAGAGATACTGTAAAGCAAGTTGCTCAATGAAAAAATGCCAAAGAGAATGTTGAACAGGATTCTCTTGACATGACCATAGGGTATGGTCACGTTCCTAGTCATCATCACCACTACCCTCCACGTCATCGCCACATGCCCACATCACTCCATCCTCCATCACCTTCCACTATGGTATGGTCACTACCCTCCATCACCTTCCCCAACAATCACATTCTCAAACAACGGGCCCGTGACAAACCTGACACCCCTCACGGTTGTCACACCGTGAAGGGATGAGGGATGGTGTTTGCGTGAGCTCACGGGCTTCAAGAACCTCTCACGGGGGCGTCACGTCCCCATACCCTTAGGCCTAACTGAATGTCAAACTGAATTTGAACATGAACATCTATCACCCAAATAAAAATTATATAATTTGTCTCTTGCACCTGCCAGTCGGCAAAAGCAAGTTCCTGGTCTTACCAACTACTGAGTGTTCAGTGTTCACAAACAGTTGTAACCAAGAAAGCCGTACAAACCTAAACAGGTCGGTCGGTTTAGCCGGTTTGAGATTCAACGGTTCATAGCCTGTTTGATGAGGCCCACCCAATCCCGCTGGTTTAATTTCTCGTTTCTTGCGGTTCAGCCGTAGTTTTCTCTGAAACTGGTTAAACCTGACTATGAACGTCCCTATTTAAGGCATATGTATGTATGTTTAGCAAGTAGTGAATATTAATAAACAGTAACCATCAACGATTCAACCCTACTAAGGCATATGCATCATGAATTATGTATGTGATCAAAGTTGAGTAGCAGAATTGAAAGCATAATGTTAACATAAGATAAAGAATATTAACCTGAAAGTAGTAATGTTGCTAAGGTAGAGGCAAGTGAAGTATCGGACTTGTGAACCTCGAGGAGAGGCATGGTCCAATTAGGAGGCGTGAATAAGCGATCGTGGTACCAAAATGGTGCAATAGGAACCCTAGATCCAGTTAATTTGTCAATACAAGGCTCAGCAGTCACAGGTGTAGAATGGATGGATTTAATAAGATTGGATTTAATGTTTGTTGATAAAACCCTAGATGATCGAAGAGCTTTGGAAGCTAATGAACGGAACGCCATTTGATTATTATTAATAATCACTGTAATAATAATAATAATAATAATAATAATAATTTGTGGGTGGGTGGGCAGTTGTTGTTTTAGCGGGAGGAGGATAGAAGAAGAGCTGTGTCTTTCAACTATGTTTTCAAATGATTAATTGCGACCTAGAAAAGTCAAACTGCCTGTTGATAAAAACCTTCCGCACCGCTTGTTTAATCCAACCTTTTCAAACTGGTCCTAGAAAACTCAAACTGGCTAAGGAAAGGAGTAGATCTTGATTTGGTGGATTGTTTGGTGTCCTGGTAAGGGTATGTGTAGTGGCCCGTTGTGGGGGCGTTTTAGCCACCCATAGCGCCGGGAACACCGCCCCCTCCGGCGCTATGGGGCGTTTTAGGTGGTGGCCGGCTGTGCTCATAACGATCGTTATGGATTGAGTTTGGAATGATTTGATGTTGATGACCGTTTGACAACGGTCAAAAACATTTAATTTTTTTTTTAAACAAAATCTCTCTATATATATACATATACAACACAACCAACTCACACATACAACACAAATATATACACTTTTCCAACCAAACAAAACCAAATACAAACCAAAAACCAAACCTATGGCAGCGTGGACGAATCAAGAGCAACTCGAGTTGGTGCGGGCGTGGATGAACATTAAGGAGATCCCGCCAGCCAATAGGGAGTCTTTTTGACGCAATGTGTTGGTCGAGTTCAACCAAATCACCGGAACGAACCACCGTACCGTTGATCAGATCACCAGTAAGTGGTCTGCTATACGAAATAACGTTAACAGATGGCATGGAGACTATGAAGCGACGATGCAGGCGCACCCTGGGGTTAATGGTAGTCTCCGGGGCCGGCCCCGTCCCCGGACCCGGCGAACGTACTGCCGGACATTAGAAGGTCCGGCAGCTCCTGGTTGAAAACCGCCCATATTATTCATTGTGTTCAGGATGAGGAAAGGATGAGGAAGGGGGAAGAGGTGTGACTGAGATTTGGGAGGAGGGGGGTATTTATAGGTGTGACTGAGATTTGGTGTGGGGGGGGGGGGGGGGAGTTTGAATTCAAACTTTGAAATTCAAACGTTTAGGGGGAAAGTATGAAATTCAAACTGTTTGGAACAGTAACCGTTTGAAATTCAATTTTTTTATTAAATATTATCTTTTTAATATTAAATATTTTTTTATTAAATATTATCTTTTAATATTAAATATTTTTTATTATTATTAGACAACATCCCAATTGAAGCGTGGAAGTGTTTAGGAGAGGAAGGAGTCCAATGGTTAACTAACTTCTTCAATAGTATATTCAAGTCTGGATATATGCCAGATCAATGGAGGAGTAGTGTCGTGGTGCCTATATATAAGAACAAAGGAGACGCCCAATGTTGTGGAAGCTATAGAGGAATTAAGTTGCTGAGCCACACTATGAAATTATGGGAAAGAATAATTGAGACTAGGATTAGAAAAGAAACTCATATTTCGCTAAACCAATTTGGCTTCATGCCAGGGCGGTCAACTATTGAAGCAATCCACATTCTAAGGAGACTAATGGAGAAGTATAGGGAGAAAAGACGGGACTTGCATATGGTGTTCATTGACTTAGAAAAGGCATACGACAGTGTCCCACGTAAGATACTTTGGGATACTTTGGAAGGTAAGGGGGTGCCGGGGAAGTATATAGATATAATTAAGGATATGTATGAAAGGTCTGTCACCTGCGTTCGGGCTCCTGTAGGGGATACTGATTCCTTTCCTGTGGAGATTGGACTCCATCAAGGGTCTGCTTTGAGCCCATTCCTCTTTGCGATGGTATTGGATGAGCTGTCCAAATCGATTCAGGAGGCAGTTCCGTGGTGTATGCTTTTTGCTGATGATATTGTGTTAGTGGCGGAGACCAAAGAAAGTCTGAATGCGAGGGTAGAAGAGTGGAGAGCATCGTTAGAGAGCAAGGGGTTAAGGATTAGTCGCTCGAAGACAGAGTACCTCTACTGTGGTTTCAGTGGTGCAGATGACGTTAGTGACACGCAAATCACCATCGATGGTCAAGCGGTCCCGAAGACAACGACTTTCAAATATCTAGGATCTTTTGTTCAAAATGATGGAGAAATAGATAGAGATGTAACCCACCGTATCCAGGCCGGCTGGTGTAGATGGAAAGCAGCCTCTGGGGTTTTGTGCGACAGGAGGTTCCCAACTAAACTAAAGGGTAAATTCTATAGAGTTGCAGTCAGACCGGCTATGCTGTATGGGTCGGAGTGTTGGGCCATCAAGAAGACTCAAGCTCGCAAGATGGATGTAGCAGAAATGAGGATGCTTAGGTGGATGTGTGGGTACACAAGACTAGACCGAATAAGAAATGACATTGTTAGGGGAAGGCTAGGTTTGGCTAAGATTTCAGAGAAGATAAAGGAGTGGAGATTGAGATGGTTTGGGCATGTGAGGAGGAGGCAGATGTCAGCGACAGTCAGAGTGGTGGAGGAGCTGACTGTTGACGGTAGGAGGAGTAGAGGTAGACCCAAGTTGACATGGGATAAGCGTATTGAACAGGATTTGATAGAGTTGCACCTCTCTGAGGACATGGTCCAAGATAGGAGTTCGTGGAGACGTAGAATTGAGGCTAAGGAGTCTTAGGGACTGTTTCATATATACCTTGCTTTAATACATGACACTTTCTATGTTACTATATGTGTTATATTGTTCTTATGGCATATATACCTTTGTTTATAATACATGACACTTTCAATGTTTATATAAATTCAGTATCTCTCCATTAGTTTTTAGTGTTGTTTACTGGTAGTTTTCTGTTTGTCGAGCCGGGGGTCTCTCTGGAAGCAGCCTCTCTATCCGCAAGGATAGGGGTAAGGTTTGCCTACATCCCACCCTCCCCAGACCCTACTCTTAGCTGTGCTAAATTGTGGGATTTACTGGGTAAGGTTGTTGTTGTTGTTGTTATTTTTATATTTAATGAAATATAATTAACTATTTAATATTCTTATTTAAATAAACAAATAAAAAACAATGATTACCCAATCATTTATAACCCCTCATAACCCCCATTCCTACTACACCCTCTTTTTCCATAACCCCCACATAACCCCCCTTCTATTACTTTTTAATATTTTAATACCATAACCCCACATAACCCCCCCACCACTACACACACTCTAATGGTATGTGTAGTGGCCCGTTGTGGGGGCGTTTTAGCCACCCATAGCGCCGGGAACACCGCCCCCTCCGGCGCTATGGGGCGTTTTAGGTGGTGGCCGGCTGTGCTCATAGCGAGCGTTATGGATTGAGTTTGGAATGATTTGATGTTGATGACCGTTTGACAACGGTCAAAAACATTTAATTTTTTTTTAAACAAAATCTCTCTATATATATACATATACAACACAACCAACTCACACATACAACACAAATATATACACTTTTCCAACCAAACAAAACCAAATACAAACCAAAAACCAAACCTATGGCAGCGTGGACGAATCAAGAGCAACTCGAGTTGGTGCGGGCGTGGATGAACATTAAGGAGATCCCGCCAGCCAATAGGGAGTCTTTTTGACGCAATGTGTTGGTCGAGTTCAACCAAATCACCGGAACGAACCATCGTACCGTTGATCAGATCACCAGTTAGTGGTCTGCTATACGAAATAACGTTAACAGATGGCATGGAGTCTATGAAGCGACGATGCAGGCGCACCCTGGGGTTAATGGTAGTCTCCGGGGCCGGCCCCGTCCCCGGACCCGGCGAGCGTACTGCCGGACATTAGAAGGTCCGGCTGTGACACCCGGCAAACTCAGGTTAGTAACGTTGACTAAACTAGTAAGTCTACCTTAGCGAGTCATGCATATTACGTCCTTAACGAGGTCAGTCGAGTCGGTACGATGATTCGGGGGAATTATCGGGAGTCGTTATGATGATCCGCGGGGTCATCGGGAGTCGGTCCATAACTATGGGTACAAGGATCGGCGATTCGTGGAATCGCCGGGTCTAACGCACACACGAGTCTCGAGTCCCGGGAATTGGTGAACGGATGTAAACGTGTTGGATATCATGCATTATATGTTTGGAATCATTATGTGACTTATCGGTATGTGAATACGTGTTTAAATATGTTAAAATAGTGTTTAACGCGCCAAAAACCCATTCCAGACCTTATAGGCGATTAGGAGCTGGGGAGGACTCCTAATCGCATGAACAAGGGGCGAGTAGGGGAAGATTACAGGCGATTGGGACCTAATCGCCTGATGTTATACGCGATTAGGCCCCCAATCGCGTATAAAGGACTGCTACTCGCGTATACTGCAGGGTCCGGGTCAAAACACCTATAAATAGAACCCTTAACTCCCCAAACACCTCTAGAACAACCCTAGCTGCTCCCAAACCACCCACACACCTTAGAACACCTCTGGAACTCATTTTGCTACAAAAATCACCATCCTCAAGCTTATACACCCTTCTTTAGCAAAGTCCAAGGTGTGTTCTTCATCCCTAACCTTTGTAAAGTTGTTATTTTGAGTTCCCCCAAAGTTCCAGACCTTGTTTTACCAAATGTGTCTTTAAAAACCTTTCAAAAGAGTCTTAAACCAAGTATACACCTTAATGCTTGTTATATGTGAAGTTTATATGCAAATGTTGGTCCTATTGGTGATTTTAACATGAATGTTTCTAAGATATGAGTGTACTTCTGTTATGTAGAGACCATTAGGAAGGTTGTCTTAGAATCTTAGCCATTATTATGGTGTTTTGAAGAAAATGCATATTTTGACCCATTTGTATGTTCTTGAGGATTTAGGATGATTATGGTGTGATTGTTGATGCAATGTTGTTAGGATTCACACTAGGAAGGTGTTAGATCAGAGATTTTATGGGTTACATGTTGTAGAGTTTGAAATCTGATTATTTCCATTTAAGGAAAGATAAGGTTGGTGGAAGAAACCTAGTACTTTGCCATTTTAGGAAATAATTGCATAGAACATGCTAGATCAGTGATATGTTGGGGGTTTTTGCTTGAAATGGGTTGGTAAATGATTTAGGTTTGATATTGGGTGTTGTTACATGTTTCGGATCTGATTTGGAGGGTTAAACGCGCGAAAATCCGTTACACAGCAGCTGCAGGCGATTAGGAATCCTAATCGCCTGAGCTATTGGCGATTGTGCAGAGATTAGGGGCGATTGGGCCCTAATCGCCTGAAACTTCATGCGATTAGGCCCCCTAATCGCCTATAGGCTATTGCCTACTCGCGTGTAACCTTCCTAATCGCATGTACTGCTGTCGTGAACGCGTTTTGACATCCCGGAACATGATTTGACACCTAGGAACATGTTAGGAACCCCGGGATACACCCAATGACTTAGTAAGACGTGTTCGGACCTGTTTATGCGTTAATTGGACATTATGCTAGACTAGGTGAATTGTTGCGCGTGCTAAGTGTTTAATTGCATATGTTGCATGATGTCTTGCATTTATCTAACACGTGGGATGTCGGGTCACCAATGGGATGTCGGGTCTTGTCTGGCACGGTCGGTCTAACAGTTAAAGGTGTTTTCAAACGTTTAAGGTCACGGTCTGGACATTCGGGGACTAGTTAGCCTGCGGGTTATTAGTCCAATACTTATACGCATCTTATGATAGGTCGCCGCTATCTGGGGCTATCATAACATAATCATTTAACTATTTTCAAGTAACGCAAACCAAGGTGAGTTTCACAGCCCCACTTTTACTGATTTGCTTTGGGGGAGAAACATGCTTTGTACGAACTATTTAAAGGTCATGTTATACTATGGGCACTTTATGTTACTATACGGCTTTTATGGAAAGTCCCAGGGGGAAACCATGAATGTGCTGGCACGCACAACGAGGGAAATGTGGATAGATCTATTGGGCCTCACAAACCCCACTCGACGGCGGGGCCGGGCGGGTGCATATTGTCTCTACCTATCGGGTTACCGAGGCATCGGTAGCCCAGTCATTCTGGGCTGGTATCAACTTTTGGAAACGTTTAGTAATGGGTTCCCAACCGTAGTAGTAAAAACACTTAACGTCTAGCTAACGTTCTCATGACATAGTATTAACGGGAATGATCTTTGTAAAACTTGTGACAACACTTTATAAAAGAAAACCTGTGAACTCACCAGCATTATATGTTGACATTTTTGGCATGTTTTCTCAGGTCGCTAAGGTAGCGGTTGTCGGACTAGGCGCACGAGGTCATGCACGGCGTCTATTATTTTGGAAACATATTAAACAATGTCTTTGTAAACAATGATATGTCTTTTGGTTGTAAACAAGAATGCTTCCGCTGCTGGTTTACAGCTCAAAGCATTATATTTTGGTTTTAAATATAATCTTGAATGCATGTTTGTTGTATGTTTATTGTGATCGTTGACTGAGATCCTGGTGTGTCACGCGCCTCGCGGTAAAACCCCGCATGTGGAATTTGAGGGTGTGACAGATTGGTATCAGAGCCAACGGTTATAGTGAACTGAGACTGCATGTAGAGTCTAGTCTATAACTGAGTCGCACACACTAGACGGTCACAATTAGTCGAGTCTTAGCAAGTGGGTAACAACATGACTTGTCGGGGTGTCGGTGTCATCATCTACTACGCTACATCATCTATTTACTTCTTATCATCCTATTCCTTGACTCGTCCTTACTTTGATCCGATGGCGAACGATATACTACTGAACTCTCTTGACGGCAGTGTGCATTGGGGTAGCTTCGGCGTACTCTTGAGATCTGTCCAGAGATTTGGACATCTCCCCTCTATGCCCTAATGAACACGCCCGTTCTTATGCATATTATATTGTACTTATACTTATGATAATATCATGATTGGGCGCTAGTGTTCGGTGACTTGAACTTCAAACTTAAAGCGCGCCTGGAGGACCATGTGGAACAGTTTATCATGTCGGGTGCACACGAGATCATAAACTGTGATGCATGGGATCCCTGGCGGACTTTGGGCTTGAACGGATGGACCCGAGCAGGGCTCGGTCTAATTTCTTGAAATTCCTAATGGGTTATACCACGGGCAGGCCTAAATCTTTTGTTTCATGTTGTGACAGAAGATGTCGGGAGTTCGTGGAGGTCGCAGGGGCGGCCGTGCCGGCGGTCGTGGTGGCGGCCGTGGTGGCGGCGGTGGCCGCGGGAACATTAATATGACCCAAGCTGAGCTGGATAATCTGACGCAGCAGCACGTGAATATTGCTTTGGCTGCATTCCAAGCCGCTCATAATGCTATGGGTGGTACGTCGATTCTCATCTATCCTACCTCGTTCTGGGGTACCTCACCTTTTCTTGATACTCACCTGTGTGTCTGTTCCAGGTGGTGCTGTCAATCCTCCTCCATCCCAGTGTTCCTATAAAAAGTTTATGGACTGTAAGCCCCACAACTTTAGCGGCACTGAAGGGGCAGTGGGACTGCTCCGATGGTTGGAGAAAATCGAATCTATTTTCTCGATGTGCAGCTGCCCGGATGGCGACCGGGTGAAATATGCTTCTGCGACCCTGGAGGGTCAAGCTTTGACTTGGTGGAACTCCACCACCCAGACTATGGGTATTGGGGAAGCCCACGCCATGCCCTGGGCAGAATTCATTCAGCTGTTGAAAAATGAGTACTGCTCGAGGGATGAGATCCAGAAGCTCGAGCATGAAGTCTGGAACCATAAGATGGTGGGTTCCGAGATTGAAGCTTATACTGCTAGGCACAATGAGTTGGCGGTGTTGTGCCCCGATCTGCACACACCTGAATATCGAAGGATTGAGCATTACGTCGCTGGGTTGGTACCGGAGATTGCTGGGTTAGTTGTTGCGGGTAATCTCACTGTTTATTCTGAGGTAGTTCGGTCAGCTCACAGGCTGACCAACATGAAGGTGACTGAAGGGGTCTTGCCTCCTCGAGGCGCTACTGTGAAGGCTTCTGATGGTAACAAACGGAAGTGGGAAGCTGTGGGGAAAGGCTCGAGTTCGGCTCAGCCTCAGCAGGTAAAGAAGTCTGATGTTGGGGGATCATCGTCTGAGCAGAAACCAGGGGGTTATATTGGGAAGAAGCCGAAATGTGACCAGTGTGGATTTCACCACAACGGTCGTTGCGAGGACCGGAACCGTTGCCACAGGTGCCATAAGTTTGGGCACCAGGCAAAGGATTGCAGGGTTAATCTTCAGGGTAACCGGAACCCTCCTGCTACACCTACTCCGGCTCCTCCTGTCGCTGCTCCCCAGGGAAATCAGGGCAAACAGGGGTGCTACAATTGTGGTGAACTTGGTCACTACAAGCGGGACTGCCCCAAGTTGAAGCAGGGTGAAGCCGGGAAGAATGGGGCGGGTAATGGAAACAATGGAGGCGGAGGCAGGAATGCTCGCGCCTTCGTGATTGGTTCGAGCGGTGCTCGACAAGACCCCGACACTGTTACTGGTACGTTTCTCCTCGATAATCGCTATGCTACGGTTTTATTTGATTCTGGCGCCGATAAGAGTTTCATATCTCTTGGGTTTAGTCAATTGCTTGATAGGGTACCTACACCTTTAGAGGCTAAGTACTTGATAGAATTGGCCGATGGTAAGAAAGTTGAGGCGACGCACGTCCTTAGGGAGTGTCGCCTTGAGTTGTCGGGTTATTCCTTCCCTATTGATCTTATGCCGGTGTCCTTGGGTAGTTTCGATGTTGTCGTGGGTATGGATTGGTTGTCCCTATATCATGCCGAGATTGTTTGTTTTGATAAAGTCATTCGACTTCCTCTCCCTGATGGAGAAATTTTGTTGGTGCACGGTGAGAAGAGCGGGGTCCCGTTGAGTATCATTTCGTGTATGAAAGCCTATAAGTATCTTCGGAAGGGGTATTCTGCCATTCTGGCACTTGTTTCGGTTTCGTCTAAAGAGGAGAAGAAGATTGAAGATATTCCCGTTGTCCGTGACTTTCCCGATGTATTTCCTGAAGACTTACCTGGTCTTCCTCCTTATCGCCAGGTCGAATTTGGTATTGAACTTGCTCCGGGTGCGGCCCCTATTGCTCGTGCCCCTTATCGTCTTGCACCTCCCGAGATGCAGGAGTTATCGAACCAGTTGCAGGAGCTGTTAGAGAAGGGTTTCATTCGGCCTAGTTCGTCCCCGTGGGGAGCCCCTATTTTGTTTGTCAAGAAGAAGGACGGAAGCCTACGGATGTGTATCGACTACCGGGAGTTGAATAAGGTTACCATCAAGAATCGCTATCCTCTTCCTCGCATCGATGACTTATTTGACCAGCTTCAGGGTTCTAGTTTCTATTCGAAGATTGATTTGAGGTCGGGGTACCATCAGTTGAGGGTCCAAGAAGCTGACATTCCGAAGACCGCCTTTCGAACTCGCTATGGCCACTTTGAATTCCTGGTCATGCCTTTTGGTCTCACCAACGCACCTGCCATCTTTATGGATCTGATGAACCGTGTTTGTAAGCCTTATCTTGATAAGTTCGTGATTGTCTTCATTGACTATATTTTAGTCTATTCCAAGAACGAGGTGGACCACCAGGAACACCTACATCTTGTTTTGGAACTTCTGAGGCGGGAACAGTTGTACGCCAAGTTTTCTAAGTGTAGCTTCTGGTTGCGTGAAGTTCAATTCCTTGGTCATGTGGTTAATGAGAAAGGAATTCACGTTGACCCAGCAAAGATTGAAGCCATTAAAGACTGGGAAGCACCAAAGACGCCATCTGAGGTGCGGCAATTCCTAGGCCTTGCAGGTTATTACCGTCGTTTTATTGAGGGATTTTCGAAGATCGCTCAACCCCTCACCTCGCTTACCCAGAAGGACAGGAAGTTCGACTGGGGTGATTCTCAGGAGTCAGCCTTCCAGATGTTAAAGGCTAAACTCTGTTCTGCTCCTATCTTGTCCTTGCCTGAGGGCACGGACGATTTTGTGGTTTATTGTGACGCTTCTATCCGGGGTCTTGGTTGTGTACTGATGCAGCGCGAGAAGGTCATCGCCTACGCTTCTCGTCAACTTAAAGTTCATGAGAAGAACTACCCCACCCATGATCTGGAATTGGGTGCGGTGGTCTTTGCTTTAAAGATTTGGAGGCATTACTTGTACGGTACCAAATGCACTATTTACACCGATCACAAGAGCCTCCAGCATATCTTTGATCAGAAGGTGTTGAACATAAGACAGCGTCGTTGGGTCGAGCTTCTTAATGACTACGAGTGCGCTATCAAATACCATCCTGGCAAGGCGAATGTGGTCGCAGACGCCTTGAGCAGGAAGGAAACGGCTAAACCTCGTCGTGTTCGAGCTCTTCAGCTCACTATCCATTCCGGTTTACCTGATCGAATCCGTTCGGCACAGCAAGAAGCTTTGAAGGAGGAAAACCTTAAGGCTGAAACCATGCATGGTGCTGATAGCCACCTTGAACTCAGATCCGATGGGTTACACTATTTTGCTGAACGTATTTGGGTTCCTTTATTTGGGGGCTTGCGGGAGCTCGTTCTTGATGAAGCTCACAAGTCCCGGTACTCTATTCACCCTGGCTCCGATAAGATGTATCAAGACTTGAAGATACTTTATTGGTGGCCGAACATGAAGGCGGACGTGGCTTCGTATGTGAGCAAGTGCTTGACCTGTGCCAAGGTCAAGGTTGAGTATCAAAAGCCATCCGGCCTCCTGCAACAGCCTGAAATCCCCGAGTGGAAGTGGGAGCGGATTACGATGGACTTTGTGACCAAACTCCCAAAATCGCCCAGTGGTTGCGACATGATCTGGGTAATTGTCGATAGGTTGACAAAGTCTGCGCACTTCCTCGCTATCAAAGAGACCGATGGTCTCGAGCGTTTGGCACGGTTATATCTCAAGGAAGTGGTTTCTCGGCACGGGGTGCCTGTCTCTATTATTTCTGATCGTGATCCTCGGTTCGCCTCTAACTTTTGGAAGTCTTTGCATAAGGCTCTGGGTACTCAGTTAGACATGAGCACAGCATACCATCCACAAACTGACGGTCAAAGTGAGCGGACAATCCAAACGCTAGAAGACATGCTTCGGGCATGTGTGATCGATTTTGGCAAGGGGTGGGAGAGTCATTTACCGTTGGTGGAATTCTCCTACAACAACAGTTACCATTCTAGCATCAAGGCAGCTCCGTTCGAGGCTCTTTACGGGCGGAAATGCCGGTCTCCTCTTTGTTGGGCCGAGGTGGGTGAGAGTCAACTCACCGGCCCGGAACTTGTGTACGAGACTTCCGAAAAGATCGTACAAATCCGTAACCGCATGGCAGCAGCTCGGGATCGTCAAAAGAGCTATGCCGATCGTCGTCGCAAGCCTTTGGAGTTTGAGGTTGGCGACAGGGTTTTGTTGAAGGTATCTCCGTGGAAGGGCGTTATACGTTTTGGGAAGCGGGGCAAATTGAATCCTCGGTATGTGGGACCGTTCGCAATCCTGGAACGGATTGGACCGGTCGCGTACAGGCTTGATCTGCCGGCTGAGCTCAGTAATGTTCATAACGTCTTCCATGTTTCTAATTTGAAGAAGTGTTTGGCGGATGAATCTTTAGTTGTTCCTCTCGAAGAGATCAAGGTGGATGATCGTCTGCGTATCGTGGAGGAACCGGTTGAAATTCTTGACTATAAAATCCGTAGCCTTCGCCGGAGTAAAATCCGCATTGTTAAAGTCCGTTGGAACTCTAATCGTGGACCGGAGTTCACGTGGGAACGGGAAGATCAAATGAAGGCTAAGTATCCCCATTTATTTCCTAAGCGCGCGTTCGAATCAAGACATGTCTCTGCTGAAGCTGAATGAATCTCGGGTCGAGATTCCTTTCAACAGGGGGATGATGTGGCAACCGGAAAATTTTTCTTCTCTTTCGTCTCTTCCTTTTTGGCCTTGGGCAATTTTCGGGACGAAAATTCTTTCAACAGGGGGATGATGTGACACCCGGCAAACTCAGGTTAGTAACGTTGACTAAACTAGTAAGTCTACCTTAGCGAGTCATGCATATTACGTCCTTAACGAGGTCAGTCGAGTCGGTACGATGATTCGGGGGAATTATCGGGAGTCGTTATGATGATCCGCGGGGTCATCGGGAGTCGGTCCATAACTATGGGTACAAGGATCGGCGATTCGTGGAATCGCCGGGTCTAACGCACACACGAGTCTCGAGTCCCGGGAATTGGTGAACGGATGTAAACGTGTTGGATATCATGCATTATATGTTTGGAATCATTATGTGACTTATCGGTATGTGAATACGTGTTTAAATATGTTAAAATAGTGTTTAACGCGCCAAAAACCCATTCCAGACCTTATAGGCGATTAGGAGCTGGGGAGGACTCCTAATCGCATGAACAAGGGGCGAGTAGGGGAAGATTACAGGCGATTGGGACCTAATCGCCTGATGTTATACGCGATTAGGCCCCCAATCGCGTATAAAGGACTGCTACTCGCGTATACTGCAGGGTCCGGGTCAAAACACCTATAAATAGAACCCTTAACTCCCCAAACACCTCTAGAACAACCCTAGCTGCTCCCAAACCACCCACACACCTTAGAACACCTCTGGAACTCATTTTGCTACAAAAATCACCATCCCCAAGCTTATACACCCTTCTTTAGCAAAGTCCAAGGTGTGTTCTTCATCCCTAACCTTTGTAAAGTTGTTATTTTGAGTTCCCCCAAAGTTCCAGACCTTGTTTTACCAAATGTGTCTTTAAAAACCTTTCAAAAGAGTCTTAAACCAAGTATACACCTTAATGCTTGTTATATGTGAAGTTTATATGCAAATGTTGGTCCTATTGGTGATTTTAACATGAATGTTTCTAAGATATGAGTGTACTTCTGTTATGTAGAGACCATTAGGAAGGTTGTCTTAGAATCTTAGCCATTATTATGGTGTTTTGAAGAAAATGCATATTTTGACCCATTTGTATGTTCTTGAGGATTTAGGATGATTATGGTGTGATTGTTGATGCAATGTTGTTAGGATTCACACTAGGAAGGTGTTAGATCAGAGATTTTATGGGTTACATGTTGTAGAGTTTGAAATCTGATTATTTCCATTTAAGGAAAGATAAGGTTGGTGGAAGAAACCTAGTACTTTGCCATTTTAGGAAATAATTGCATAGAACATGCTAGATCAGTGATATGTTGGGGGTTTTTGCTTGAAATGGGTTGGTAAATGATTTAGGTTTGATATTGGGTGTTGTTACATGTTTCGGATCTGATTTGGAGGGTTAAACGCGCGAAAATCCGTTACACAGCAGCTGCAGGCGATTAGGAATCCTAATCGCCTGAGCTATTGGCGATTGTGCAGAGATTAGGGGCGATTGGGCCCTAATCGCCTGAAACTTCATGCGATTAGGCCCCCTAATCGCCTATAGGCTATTGCCTACTCGCGTGTAACCTTCCTAATCGCATGTACTGCTGTCGTGAACGCGTTTTGACATCCCGGAACACGATTTGACACCTAGGAACATGTTAGGAACCCCGGGATACACCCAATGACTTAGTAAGACGTGTTCGGACCTGTTTATGCGTTAATTGGACATTATGCTAGACTAGGTGAATTGTTGCGCGTGCTAAGTGTTTAATTGCATATGTTGCATGATGTCTTGCATTTATCTAACACGTGGGATGTCGGGTCACCAATGGGATGTCGGGTCTTGTCTGGCACGGTCGGTCTAACAGTTAAAGGTGTTTTCAAACGTTTAAGGTCACGGTCTGGACATTCGGGGACTAGTTAGCCTGCGGGTTATTAGTCCAATACTTATACGCATCTTATGATAGGTCGCCGCTATCTGGGGCTATCATAACATAATCATTTAACTATTTTCAAGTAACGCAAACCAAGGTGAGTTTCACAGCCCCACTTTTACTGATTTGCTTTGGGGGAGAAACATGCTTTGTACGAACTATTTAAAGGTCATGTTATACTATGGGCACTTTATGTTACTATACGGCTTTTATGGAAAGTCCCAGGGGGAAACCATGAATGTGCTGGCACGCACAACGAGGGAAATGTGGATAGATCTATTGGGCCTCACAAACCCCACTCGACGGCGGGGCCGGGCGGGTGCATATTGTCTCTACCTATCGGGTTACCGAGGCATCGGTAGCCCAGTCATTCTGGGCTGGTATCAACTTTTGGAAACGTTTAGTAATGGGTTCCCAACCGTAGTAGTAAAAACACTTAACGTCTAGCTAACGTTCTCATGACATAGTATTAACGGGAATGATCTTTGTAAAACTTGTGACAACACTTTATAAAAGAAAACCTGTGAACTCACCAGCATTATATGTTGACATTTTTGGCATGTTTTCTCAGGTCGCTAAGGTAGCGGTTGTCGGACTAGGCGCACGAGGTCATGCACGGCGTCTATTATTTTGGAAACATATTAAACAATGTCTTTGTAAACAATGATATGTCTTTTGGTTGTAAACAAGAATGCTTCCGCTGCTGGTTTACAGCTCAAAGCATTATATTTTGGTTTTAAATATAATCTTGAATGCATGTTTGTTGTATGTTTATTGTGATCGTTGACTGAGATCCTGGTGTGTCACGCGCCTCGCGGTAAAACCCCGCATGTGGAATTTGAGGGTGTGACACCGGCAGCTCCTGGTTGGAAACCGCCCATATTATTCATTGTGTTTAGGATGAGGAAAGGATGAGGAAGGGGGAAGAGGTGTGACTGAGATTTGGGAGGAGGGGGATATTTATAGGTGTGACTGAGATTTGGTGTGGGGGGGGGGGGGGGGAGTTTGAAATTCAAACGTTTGGGGGGGAAAGTTTGAAATTCAAACGGTTTGGAACAGTAACCGTTTGAAATTCAAAATTTTTTTTTATTAAATATTATCTTTTTAATATTAAATATTTTTTTATTAAATATTATCTTTTAATATTAAATATTTTTTTATTATTATTTTTATATTTAATGAAATATTATTAACTATTTAATATTCTTATTGAAATAAAAAACAATAAAAAACAATGATTACCCAATCATTTATAACCCCCTCATAACCCCCTTCCCACTACACCCTCTTTTTCCATAACCCCCACATAACCCCCCTTCTATTACTTTTTAATATTTTAATACCATAACCCCCACATAACCCCCCACCACTACACACACTCTAATAGGTTCTATGTTTATTTTGGTGGAATGAAATTTGTTGGACTTTCAAAAAAAAAAAAAAAAAAAAGGAGTAGATCTTGAGGTAAGGCTACTCGTGTGGGGATGGTCCCACACCTCATCCTGGTCTGTCCTCGTCCCCAGTATTGTAGGACTCGCTAGGCGCTAGTCGGTCGGTGAGATACCGACTAAGGATTTATTGGGATTAATCAGGATTAATCGGGATTAATCGAATTGGATTTTTATATATATTTTTCCAAATTTATGCATATATAATGCTAATTTTATGCCTTATATGTATAAATTTAGAAGTTTAGGGCCAAATATATACTAGAGAATATGAAAGGGGGGTTAAATATTAAAGTACCTAAACTTAAATAAGTCAAATCACCTCCATCGTTCACCATATCCCGTTTTTTCCTCCCCGTTCATTCTTTTATCGTAAGGAACCATCACACGCAACTAGGGTTTATGGAGTTTTATCGATTTTGCTTCTAAAACATGAGTATCATTCAATTTTGAGTTAGAACTTATTTTATTTGATCGATTTGCTCCAGTTTTGATCCGTTCGAATTCATTTTTAGGTCGGCCGGTGGGGTACCGACTAGGGATTAATCGGGTTAATCAGGATTAATCTGGATTAATCGGATTGGATTTTTATATATATTTTTCCAAATTTATGCATAAATAATGCTAATTTTATGCCTTATATGTATAAATTTAGAAGTTTAGGGGCCAAATATAAACTAGAGAATATGGAAGGGGGTTAAATATTAAAGTACCTAAACTTAAATAAGTCAAATCACCTCCATCGTTCACCATATCCCGTTTTTTCCTCCCCGTTCCTTCTTTTATCGTAAGGAACCATCACACGCAACTAGGGTTCATGGAGTTTTATCGATTTTGCATCTAAAACATGGAGTATCATTCAATTTTGAGTTAAGAACTTGTTTTATTTGATCGATTTGCTCCAGTTTTGACCCGTTCGAGTTCATTTTTAACCTAATTTTGAGTTTTTTTAGGTCTGACTAGGACCAATTTGGTCCGATTAATCGGTGATTAATCGTGCACTGATTAATTGAGTGATTAGCCCAAAATTAATCAGTAAAGTGAGGACTAGCAATTAATCACCGACTAATCGGTGATTAATCGGGATTTTTACAACCCTGCTCGTCCCTAACACCGCGCCCCTCGGTCCGTCTTCGTCCCAAACGTCCTCTCCAGGACGAACAGGATGAGCTTGTGGCATTTAATTATTATTATTTTTTTACTTTTGGGGATCAAACAGCTATATAAAAAATATATATTAAATTTGAGTTAAGTTTGGATACTAACACTAACTTGTGTTAACTTTTATGTTATAGTAAGGCTAATTTTTTTTTAAAATGACCAAAATACCCTTAATCCTAAAAATAAAATACCCAAAATAGCCTCCGTACTCGGTCGTTGATCCCCACCTAAATCAGCCCATCGCACGTGTGACAACCGACAAAATTAAGGTAATTCCGTACTAATTAATTAATCGTAATTAACGTAATTAAGTGCAATTTCGTGCTAATTGTTTTAACTAAGCATTAGAGAATAAATGTTGAAGCACGACGAAATCGCGTGCAATTAAACTTGTCCGGAACGGACGTTGGTGATTACCCAATAACGATTAATTAACCGAAAACGATCCCGAACACCCGGGATATGAAATAAATGGAATTTCCATGAAATATTATGTGTTTTGGAACTCCAAAACCATATGTGGAAACTCCAAACACAAATATCCCGGTAATGAATAAAGTTCGCGTATCACACCCGATGCGCGTGAAACTCATAAATTCACCCAATTAAAGTCTAAATAACTTATCAATGCCTAAAATAACTTATGTTTAAGGGTAATTGGGAGTCAATTATATGTCCGGAATAGCTCGTAATAAACACGCGATAAAACCCCGAAACCCCTAACCGAACTAATTGGATTTTAACTAGTAATTAGGAGATATTTTGGAAAGCAAAAGTAGGCCCCACACCCATGCTTTGGCCGGCCTAAAGGAGATGGCCAAGCCACCCAAAGATTGCTTCTTGCTTTACACAAAATGATTATGTTAGAAAGCATGCCACCTTTTGTCTAATCCAAGTACACACCAAGCCTTTTTATAAAAGATGGATGCATGAACAATCTTACCATCACAACAACACAAAACACTTCTTTTCTTGTCCAAAACCCACGGCCATAATCATCTTACCACAATCCATCTTGTTTTTTTTTATCAAACACTCCACAAATCACTTTCATTTCATACCTAAATCAAGTGTGTACAAAGAGCTTAGAGCTTAACCATAGGAAGACTCAACTTAAGCCCCATTTTCACTTGATTTTGAGTCTTCCCTAGCCTTGTGCTAGTTGTAAGTTTCTTATTTTTGCTTCTTGTTTAAGTATATTTTTATTTAACATGTGTTAGAAGCAAGTTGTACATGGGTTAGGAAAATAGTTTCACATAATAAAACATATATTTTTCAAGACTAAAATGGAAGTGTTGATACATTCTTTAGGGCCGTGAGTTATGAGGGGATTATTATTGTTTTTATTAGTTTTAAAGAGCTAACACAATCTTACACATGTTAAAGGTTTTAGCATAATGTTTAACTAAGCTTTTGATCATGAAATAATATATGTTTTTACAAGTTTAACAAAGGTTTATAAATATGACATTATGGACTAAAGTTTTATAAAAAGATGTAAGTGTTTTTATAGTTTTTACAAGTTCACATACACATGTGGTATGTGTTAGAAGATGTTTTAGGTGATTTTCATAAAAATAACTTGAACATGTTTAAAAGTGGTTTTGATCATCATAATATAACCATCTAAAACATATTAATATGATGAAAATTAAAAATATTACAAGATCTAAAAACTACACTTTTAAAGAACACTAACTTTGAAACACTAAAAATGGACATGTTGGACACTATGGACTTAACGCACCAAATACACCTATTATTAACCTTAATAAGACTATATTTGACTATTATTAGTGTTAGAACATAATAATAAGTCATATTGACAAAATTGATAGAAACAAGTTAACTAGTTTAGTGTAAAATTGTCACTTTTGAAAGATCTAGGTAGGAAAAGTAACTTTTTGAAAGTTAGAGGTATTATTTTGTAACTTTAAAAGTTAAAGGGTATAAAATGACATTTTATAAACTTAGATCTAAAAATGTGACTTTGGAAAGTTAGGTGTTAAAAATGGAAGATGTTAACTCTCCAAGGTTGTTTTGTGAAAAAGTTAGTAAACCTACAAGAATGTATTTTTGTATAAAATAATGTATTTTTATAAAATAAAGGTTTATAAAAATATAGATTACCAAACATATTTGAAAATATAAAAACAAAGGTTTTTATAAAAATTTGGTAACTTGAAGACTTGGTAAAACTTTGTGTAAAAATGAACACTTTTGTATATATGGGAATACAAAAGTGTTGGAGTATTTTGTATAAATAATCAAGTCTTGATTTTGAAAATAAAATGTTATTTATAAAGTTTTCAAGTAAAAATATGTAGAAGTTAAAGGTTGATTAATTTCAAGAAAACATATTGTCGGAAACTTAGGAAAAGTAACAAAATATATATTTTGAGAAGTAGGAGAAATAATATTTCGACGACAAGTATTTATTCCTACAAAAATATATATGCAACTTGTGTATTTTGGGACTTGAAAATATATAAATACAAGTGATCAATGTAATGTATTTATACCACGACGTGTTAACGGACTAAAATGTAAAAACGGACAAATAAGTATATATCGTATAACTTCCTACAACATACGTATATATGTTATTGCATCGAAATGTGAAAATGAAAATATATATTTTAAAAACTAAAATATATAATTTGGGTGAAAATACATAACACTTTCCTAAGGTAGCGTTTGGTATGATGGAATGAAAGGGGGAATGGAATGGACCATTACAAGGTAATGAAAAATAATGTGTTTGGTTGGCTAAAGGAATGGAATCACCCATTCCACAAGGCATTCCATTCCCTCAAAACCATTCCATCCACCCCCCATGTTTTTTTTTCATTCCATCCCCATTCACCCTTTACTAACAAAAGCATAACCCACCACCACCACCATCCACCACCACTATCGCCACTACCCACCACCACTATCGCCACCACCCACCGCCACCACCACCACTGCCATCCACCACCGCCACTACTCACCATCGTCACCCACCCACCATTACGACCATCCACCTCCACCTTCCACCATCGCCGCCACCGCCACCGACCACAGCCGCTGCCGCCCACCACCGCCGCTACCGCCACATATCACCACCCACCATCACCGCCACTGACCACCACCCACCACCGCCACTAACCATCGATTTTATTCATTCGTTTTTTCTTTTCTATCCAACAACACAAAGTAATGTTTTGTTTCATTCCCACATGGCAACCAAACAAGACATGGAATGGTAATGATCCATTCCATTACCTCGTCCATTCCATTACCTCGTCCATTCCATTCCCCCATCCATTCCATTACCCCATACCAAACAGACCCTAAGTGTTGAAAATCTATTCATGGGAGAATTAACGTAAATAATCTACCACGATTACACGTTAAAAGCAAGTATAAGAACTTGACAATGTTCGCAGTGGCGAAGCTTGGTTTCGGAATCAGTGGGGGCCGAACTCAATTTTTTTCGATCGGTAGTGGCAAACCGGTGGAGGCCAGACTCAACCCGGACTCAATTTACCTATGAAAATCGTAAATTTCTACCACTGCGCCAGAAAACAGGGGGCCAGGGCCACCCCGGGCCCTTCTTATCCTTCGTCCCTGAATGTTCAACCCGACAAGATCCTAGTATATTTATTTAATGGGAAAATAAATACACGGTAAAGTGAGTCGAGTCGAGTGTTGACAATGTAATATCGATCGACAAGATCATAGTATAATTATTTAATGGGAAAATAATTATGCGGCAAAGTGAGTCGAGTTGATAATGATATAAAACAAGTTAATTATTACAACGGTATAAGCGTAACTTATATCAAGGGTAATCCACCACCAACGAACCTAGGATACATGTTTAATTAGACGGGGAATCAAACTAAATAGTGGTATTGAGAGTTGGGCGTACAACTTGCCGAAACACGCGCGCTATAGACCTAGTGATTTATACATCTAGGACATTTGTAGGTGTTTGACCTTGGACGAGCTATTCTTTGAGTTGGATTGCTTACTTTGGCTTGAGGTGAGTTTCACGGCCCCATTTTACTATTTTTACTTTTCGGGGGAAATATATGTTAGGGAAATATGTGATATGTTGAGTACTTGAGTTTGTTGTTCGCCACTCGGGGTGAGTCCTCGTTACTGTAACCATTTATTCGTGTGTGTATGAAATCGAAAACCGAAGGAATATATGGATAGTACTATTGGTGCCTGACAAGGCCCACCCCTAATCGATAGCGTCGGTTTATGCAACTGTGTATGCCAGGTGTGCACGTATTCTAAACTAAGTTATTATTTACCAAGAAAAAACTTTAAGCGAGGCATTATTAGTCTTGGTTTGGTTATGGGCTCAAGTAGATTGTAGGAATTTGCAACTCCTACAATAACCACTACTTGTGTTTATTTCTCAAAAATGTGTTGTTAAAATGATTTGTAAATTAAAACCTGTGAACTCACCAATATTTATATATTGACGATTTTTAGCATATATTTCAGATAACTAATTTGCTGGAAGTCTACATGGCTAGGACCGGGCGGGGATCTCATAAGACGTCGCATATTTTGATGGGGTTTTACCTTTATTTTCCCTGGGTTGGAATATAATAGTGTAACCTCTACTTTTGGGTTTTAAATTATGTTGTTTTAAGAATGTACGAACATGAAACTACTTTCGACGTATAAATAAATGATCATTTTTTTAATTACTTGTAGTTTGCGTTAATCTTGGTTTAATACTTCTTCGAACGTCGCGCCACGTGTTTTCGCCATCGGCGTGGTGTGACATCACGCCACCCATTCCTTTTGTTTGGATTTAAAAAAAAATACTAAAGATTGACATTTTAAAATCTACAAATCATTCAAAACATGCAAATCAATAACATTGGGATTAAAAAATCTGCAAATTCCTTTTTATTTGAATTTGCGATTAGGATGTGTGTGTTTTGAAGTTTCATGCTTGCTACTGCCCAAAATCGGCCTTAAATCGGCAACAAAAAAGGTTATCAAAAGCAACCGTAACAATCGACCACCACAAAATCAGGCTATCAAAATCGACCCTTAAGTCAGTCTATCAATTTTGCAGGTGGTAGTGTTACGGTTGCAATTGCCTAACAGAAGACGATGTGGTTAACAAAGAAAATCTTTGAATGGGAGATTTATTACTCTGGTTTAGTGGTTTTGGTGTTCGTTGTTACATTTGGTGTCCCAATTTCGAACATTTTAGGTTAGGATTTTCTATCCAAAGGGCGTGGCAGCGCTGCTTGTTGCCCGTATACCTACTATCTTTACGTAATTAGCCCTTTATATATTATAAAAAAATTATTTTTTTGTGAAGGATGTGTAAACTTGAGTCACGTAAATGGTTTGCTAATACATGTTCTTGTTTTTTTATAATTATTTACGAAAACAACCCCAATAATTGAAATGAAGTTAATTACATAAATGGTCCCTCTAATTACTTAAGGGTATTTTTGTTATTTTATCCAAATTTAACAGAAAAGCTAACCAAAGTTAGTGTTAGTACCCAAATTTGTGATAAATTGCGACTATAAACCCCAAACATGCAACTAAAATAAGTTAGTACTCAAATCTGTTATTATGCTCAAACCATAGAGACTATCTTTGTAACTAACTCATTAAATTTTCAAATTATAAATACCACCATTTATAACACATACATCTTTTTTTAAAAATTCTCTACCCACACCAATTCTCTCTAAAAATTATAAATACCATCACTACTTTGTTCTTCAAATTTCTTAAAAAAAACACCACCATGTCGTATTTACCTTTGGTTGATCCGTCCTCTTCGTCGAGCGAGGAAGACCAACTATTTATAAACGCCGTTTGGGAAGCGGTACATATCATTGCGCAAGAGGAAGAGGAGGAAGAAATAAACTCACAACCATATACTAGGCAAGCGAAAATAAATAGAAACCTGGAAGGTTAGTTTATTTTTTTAAATCTATATAGGCAATATAATTTTTTTAGAATTTATTTCGTCACAATATTTATTTTAATTTACAACATACGTGTAGGCGCTCACGAGAGATTAGTAGGCGATTATTGTCACACCCCAACCGATGGCGGAATACATCGAGGCGCGACTTGTGATAGATTGTTCAAAGACTTCATAGCACTAAATTGTGACAATATATTAAAATAGATTTCATTCGTATCTAAGATGCAACAAGTTTACAATTTGTTCACGAGAAAATACATCAACATAGACATGAATTAAAATAAGGATTGTTTCGTTTGTTTCTAAGGCCGAATCCTAAATGATATTTCTTGTATCATCTCATCAAGCTTTTTCCTGCAACATGTACAAAATATCCGTCAACACATAAAGTATTGGTGAACATACTAGTTTTTGAATACATACATAGTAATAAAATGTTTTACTCAAATCACCATGCTATAGTTTTTGCACATACAGAATCATACAAAAGGAATAATCAACACTCGTTTGCACTCCTTGACCTAACACCGAAGTGGTAGGCCGGTAAAACTTAACATGACCCAGTTAGAGGGCGGTGTGGTACTCCTATGGCGCTATACATGTAAGGTGGGTTGTATACTAAGCAGCATTTGTATGGATAGTTTGAATTCTAGCATGGCATAGTATATAAGCATGTTTAGTAGATTGAGCATGTGAGTATGAAAGTGTTTAGTGTAATTGCATACGATACATGTTGAGCCCCAAAAGTGATAAAGAGAAAAAGGGGACAAGTATGAACTCATCTGGAATTCACTATGTAAATACTAGCAAGTAGCAACAAGTCTGAACTTGGATTAATTGAACTCTTGTATCCTATAAAAAAATAAATGATGCCTTAAATTCTGATGCAAATAAGCTTGTTTCGTTTCTTGGTTGTAAAAATAGTTTATTCAACTACCTAGACTCGTATTGAACTAATACGTATCTTAAAGTGTACATGACTTAATGAACCGATAACACTTGGTTTAGTTGCTCGAGCGTATGCGTGTGTATATAGTTATTTAAAATGAATACTTTAATATGGTATTCGAAGTCACGTCTTGAAATTATTGCTAAAACAACATTTTGGTTAATGAAAATAATATTTGCGGAACTTGACCCGAATGTTAACTTATTTTGAAGTTGTAGAGTTTGGAAGTTAAAATCTAAACGTAAGAGCATAGTTTCGTTTACACAAAGTTTATGATTTGAATGTCTGATATGTTATATTTTATAAAAAAATTGGCAGAGTTCCCTCTCTTTTCGTATAAAACCGATGACTCAAGTCGTCTATAATTTCCCAAAACAAAGGTCTAATTTCATGCTCATTGCATAACTAACTAATACTTTTAAATATAAGTTTCGACAAGTGGTAAGCTTTTATATACATAAGTGTATTTTTGTGTAAATATTTCAATAATTCGCTAGTTCATAACATGAATACTTATGCGCCTACATTTATATATGTTAACCATTTTACTCATCGTAACATTATTATTTAAACCTTTTACAAATATAAGTCAGTTCGGTTCGTTTGGTCCTTTTAAAATATATATTTGTATACACAATATGACACGATAAAAATTAAATTGAAGTCATGGCGTGCGTATTATACCTTTCTGAGTCGCGTATTCGCCTCGAAACTCGTGTTGACAGATTTGACCAGTTTGACCAATGTTGACCCGAGTTTGAACAACAGCTTGACCTGGTCAACTAGTGTTGACCGAGTCCTTCAAAGCTCAAACCGATCACTACGGCTGCCTCCTTGTCGTCGTGACCATTACCGGCCACAACATCAAAATCGTACCAACAACCCATAACCGGTGCCTGTGCTATGCCGCTGTCACTATTGCTTCTGCACCATAACAAATCTGAACCAAATGCTAAACACTGCAACAATAACGAACCTACAATCATTGACCAAGCGGACATCACCCTTGACGACTCATACTTTGATCCAGAACAAAAAAAAACGGGACCTAACCCCTCCCGGTTGTTTCTGTAGCTAAACCACAACCAGACGACCGGAAGTCACCACCACTGCGGGCTGCTACCAGTGGCGCCGCCACTGCTGATGGGTTGGTTAAAAGATGTGCATTAACATGTCTTCAAGTGAATTTTAAGGAATGAAAAGTTGTTGAATGGTAGTGCTCTGATATTATTTTGTTATTTCATGTTTTGACAACTAAAGAGTGCAAATATGGAGTTTTGGAGATGCTCGGGTGAGATATGGGAGCCAAAACAAGTTGGGAAATCAAAATTCAAGAAAAATGGTGGTTTTGGCGTATCCTACGCCACTTTTGGCATATCCTACGCCATTGGCATAGGTGGAGAGCAACTGGTCGTGTAGGGTAGCAGAATTCTGATGAGGAAATTTGGGTTTGGCGTAGGCTACGCCATTAGCTGTCAAGACACAATCATTTCCTTAATTTACTCAATTATATCAGGAATTACTAGGGGAATCAATAAAAACAACTTGCCTTGACCAAGAAAAGCATCTTCCATCATTCCTAATCATTCTCATTCATCAAAATCCATCCTACATTCATCCTTTCATCACCTTCTCAAGATCCAATGTTGAAGATTGAAGAACACGAATTGTTGAAGAACTTTATGGCCATGCTTGGCTAAATCTTTTTGTATCACACTTGGGAAGTAGACAATTGAAGATCTAGGGTTTAACGTTTGGGTATTTCTTTAAACTATTGATTATGTGTTTGCGTGTTTGAACTACTGTGTTGGATTGTGATTAATCTTATGTTAAAGCCATTTCAGTTAATTGATCTTGTGCCAATTTCTAATGTCATGAACATGGTTTCTTGCTCTAACACAAACATAGGGTTGTATGTTCTAGTGTAATGAAGTATATTATTGTCCATCTTTGAATGTTGATGATTCTTGATACCTAAGTCTATTGAACAATCAATCCGTTAACACCAATTGCATCACAATTGTTTGACCCATTTGTGAAAACCTTAGTCTTCATTTGTTGAAATCCGGGTGTGGTCTTTTTAATCAATTGTTTACAATCCAAATTACTTTCTACTCTTACAATCTAAATTCAATTTTTATTAAAATAAACAAGATCCTTTCAAATCAAAACTCTTAAATGACAAAATGCAATTGATGTGTTGCAAAACACATCTAATTTCCTATGTATTTTGTATATTATTTGGTCAAGTTTGTATTCGTTTCGTGTCAGTTTTATTATGTATTTATGTATTTTATTATTTTATAGGTGTTTGGAGAAAATGAGTTCAAAATAAAAGAATTTTATTCGAGACACCAACACTGGATAACACCTGGTGTTTATGGACATTGGAGCATAAACAAGGAATTTTGGTCGAGCCAAGAAACACCCGAGATACGAGCTTGGAGTATACCTTTACTACTACTACTACTACTACTACTACTACTACTACTACTACTACTACTACTACTACTACTACTACTACTACTACTACTACTACTACTACTACTACTACTACTACTACTACTACTACTACTACTACTACTACTACTACTACTACTACTACTACTACTACTACTACTACTACTACTACTACTACTACTAATAATAATAATAATAATAATAATAATAATAATAATAATAATAATAATAATAATAATAATAATAATAATAATAATAATAATAATGTGAAAGTGGACTTAGGTTCACGAGCTAAGGGGCCAAGAAAAGAGAATTGGGCAGTGGCCTTAACGCCACTTGACTCCACCAAGAATGAGGGAATTGTAGTTTGTGGGCCCAAATTATTTTAATGAAAAAAGAAAAAAAACCCTATATGGAGTGAAGAGGAGAACGGTGGCAGATGATTTTTTATTGGAAGGACATTATTCTCGAAGGTCACATATTATTTGAGGAGCATTCATACAGCCGCCAAAGATAACTCGAGAACACAGACGGCAACAGCATACAGCAAATCTTGGGTAATTATCTAGAAAGGAAAAAGAAGGGGAGGAAGCTACGGGTTTAAGATTGAAGCTACGGGTTCGACTATAATTAATTTTTGGTTTATATTTATTTACTTCGTGTTCATAAATATTAGTACCATGACTATGTGTTATTTTGAACCTATGATTTTAACATTTTCCATGTTGATGAGTAGCTAACCCTTTTTAGGCTACCTAGGTCATTATGATGAATACTTAGCATTTTTATGACTTTCGGATTCGTTTAATTATATAATTGGTTTATGTTTTGGTAAAGATCTATTTGAGTTTGGTTATAATGCTTTTGCGTATTTAAGTCTAATTTATTATCCTTGATAGTTCCACATGTGTTTTGTTGAATGTCTTTCCGTTATAGATGCATGTTAGGTTGCCTGCTTTGTGCTTGTAACTAGTTTATGGTTTTTGACGTCTAATTCCATAGGAACTTGATTTGAGAGTTTAGAGGACTTAAGTATTCTGCCATTCCTTGAGACCAGGAGGTGATAGGGTGTCGGGTTGTCTAGATCTTTAGGTATCGGGTAGAGGTGAGACCGGGATGTGAACCTTGCCTAGTGTGTCTTTAGATTCTTGTAATTCCGAATTATTTCCAAGCCAATTAGATTACTCCTTCACATTTTTGGGTGTGTTGTGACTAGCGAGACCGGGAGGTGAGCGAGTCTTTCGAGTACCTTAGCATTCCCTAGTGAGGTGAGACCGGGAGGTGATCCGAACTACTAATCAGTGATTTATACGTCCCTTAGGATTTTCTTTGAGGTGTTAGTGAGACCGGGAGGTGATCTAGCATGTTTTAGGGGTTTCTTGGTTCGGGCGTATCTTTAGAAAACCTGGTAGCCAATCCATTATTCGATTTCGAGAGTTGTGAATCTGCGGGTATGATTCTAGACCTAGGTAGTTGCCTTCCATATTATCTGAGCTCGATCAAGTGTTCTTAGCTTCTTGTTTCGTCTCTGTGTTATTTATTTTAATTGCTTTTATTTTATTTGCATTTAGCTTATAATTAATTCTTAAAAATCCAAATTAATAGGCTAGGAGTCGACAGAGGTTTAGTACTGAGAGTGGCCATATTGTGTCCACGGTTCGATATTCCGGACTTACTTGCTTTGCTACACTGCGACCGGTACACTTGCCATTAGTGTGTGGTTTTGTAGGTTTTTCCATTTTTAAAACTTGACCGATTTATTTACTACACACCGTGCGCTTTCGATTTTGGCGCCGTTGCCGGGGATACAGTGCGCTTTCGAGGAGGACCCAAGTCGGGGATCTAGTCATTTTATTGCTTTCTTAGTTTGGTAGATTTTTATTTTTAATTTTATAAAGAAAAAAAAAATATTTTTGTTTATTTGCTATTTGTTTTCTTATTCTAGTATAGTTTTAGTTTCTCTGTATGCATAGGAAGTACCCCGTTGCAGTCCTAGAACATTTTGCCGACCTGATAGATCACATAGAAATGGCTGCACGTAGGACTGTCGCTGAACACATCAACATTACACCCACTCACATCCGGTCCAGTATTACGCTACCCACTGTTGAGTTGAACAACTGGACCATTGAACCCACTCTGATAAACACCATATCTCATTCAGTTCAGTTTCACGGCATGCGTGATGAAGACCCATATGGCCATTTAACTAGATTTGGTAGAGTCTGTAGCACCTTCCAGCTTAATGGTGTCACTGATGACGCCATTCGTTTGCGTCTGTTCCCGTTCTCACTTACTGATCAGGCCCTCACATGGTTGGACTCCCTCCCACAGGGAGCCATCACCTCTTAGACTGATCTTCAGACGAAATTCCTACAAAAGTATTTTCCCCCTGCTAAAACTGCTCGTCTTAAAAATCTTATCTATGTCTTTACTAAGCAATCAGGGGAGTCCTTCTATGATACATGGGACAGATTCAAAGCAATTTTGAATAAGTGCCCTCATCATGGTCTTGAGGATTGGAGAGTCGTGGAGAAATTCTATACTGGAGTTTCTGACGTGACCAAAAGATTTCTTGACTCTACAGCAGGCGGTAACATGATGAAAACCAAAACCGCTGTTGAATGCCTTGAGATGATAGAGGACCTAGCCACTGGCACGTACATTGAGCCTGGCTCTGGGGGCGTTACTACTGCCCCTAAGGGTATCCATTCGGTTGAGAGTAGCATTGCACTAGCCGCCCAGGTAGAATCCTTAGCTAAGGTCATGAAGGATATTCAAGTTAAGATTAGTGCTAAGTGTGAGATTTGTAGAGGGGGTCATGAGACCATAGATTGCCACGTAGGTCCTAGTGAGGAATTGCACTATGTCCAGAATTCAGATCAAGTCCAAAGTTACAACTCTGGATGGCAGAGTATAGGAGATTCTAAGTCTGAGATTAGTGAGTTAGTAAAGAAAAATGAGGAGAATCAGGCTAGGACAAATAAGCTCCTAGAGACCATAGTGATGCAGCGTGAGACCCGTTATTAGGAGCAACAAAAGAAAAATCAGGAATTTGAGTTGTTATTTAGGAATCAGGGGTCCACGCTCCAGAGTTTAGAGAGGGTCATAGGAGAGTTAGTTGGTAAGATGACCAGGAATTCAACAGATGTTCAGGTGAATGCGGTGTTCACCGAAAGTGGGAAGAGCACGGGAGTTGATCACCCGGTGTCGAGAGAGAGAGAGTGAGGTAGTTGAGGAGGAGAGTGTCGATGAGGAGATTAGGGTAGAGTCTTCGGGCAAGGTGCACCCTACTAGGCTAGACCCAGCAAGTACCGCACAACCCAAAAGTAGGTTGAAGGAGAAACAGTCTGAGGGGGAGCCCAAAAAGGTTTATGTTCCACCTGCCCCTTATGAACCAGTACCGCCCTATCCTGGTAGGTTAAATAAGAGTGAGAACTTAGAGAAATATAGGCACTTCACTGATGTTCGTAGAGATATGCCTAAGTATGGGAAGTTCTTGAGGGAGATGTTGTCTCGCAAGGGGAAGTTGAAAGAACTTTCCCAAGCCACTCTAAGTGAGGAGTGTTCGGCTGTCATTCTTAATAAAGTACCTGAGAAGATGACTAATCCTGGGAGTTTCACTATCCCTTGTCAGATAGGTGATTTGACAGTTAGGAACGCCCTCGCCGATTTAGGTGCTAGCATTAATCTCATGCCCTATTCCATGTTTAAGAGATTAGATCTTGGGGAGTTGAATCCAACTAAGATGTGCTTACAGTTGGCTGATAAATCTGTTAAGTACCCTATGGGCATTCTAGAGAATTTTCTAGTAAGGGTGGAGAGCTTTGTGTTTCCCGTTGATTTTGTCGTACTTGATATACGGGAGGATGAGCATGTGCCGCTGATCTTAGGACGACCCTTCTTACGCACTGCAAAGGCATTGATTGATGTCTCAGATGGTCGAATTACACTGCGCGTAGGGGATGACTCCATCACTTTTGGTGTTAATAGGTCTAGGGAAAGTATGAGTAGTCAGGTCGAACCTGTGTGCTTTCTAGGCACTTTCATGTCACATGTTGACCGGTGCATTGACTACATCTGTGGAGCAGACTTATTGGATAGGCGGCACCAAACAGAAGAGAGGCAGGAGGTAGAGATAGAGACTATAGTTTCTGTGGAGCATGATCCGGGCCCTACAGCCGGTGAGCCTCCCAATAGGTTAGAGGTAGTTAAGGTTGTTGAGAGTTTAGAGGAGGTGATGGATAAGCCCTCGGTTCATATTTTGCTATCCCACGAGTGTGAAAGTGAGCACAAGAGAGATGCGGAGAGAGGGGCACTGTTTAAATTTAGCCTTGAGGTACTGAATAAACCTAAGTGTGGGGATAAGATCCTGATTCACCACTCGCATTTAAGAATAATTTCTAGTGATCCTAGATTTAGGTGGAAAAGATCGTGCCTTGGGAGAGATGACATAAGTGGGACGATTGATTTACATGAGGATAGTGTAGATATCCTTGTTGATCCAGGTTAGAGTGCTTGATAAGAATATGATCACATGGGTGAAAACCCAAATGTAGAGTTTTGTATCGTCATTCGCCATATATGTTTTTATTTTATTTTATTTTCATTCTTCTTTATTTTATTTTATTTTTTTAGTTTATCGAGTCTTGTGGGATTGCCTTGGCCTTTTTCACTATTGGATCCTCCCCGCTCGTACTTAATCTACATTCGGGTGGGGTCGATCTTAAAATTATTTTTTATAAACAGGCATCTCACTTGTCATTGAGTCATTTTAGTTTCATTTTTTTTAGTTTATTTTTGCAGGATTATGATATGGCCGCGAAGGAAATGCTATACGGCTGTAGATGATGGACGGACATAACACTTTCTGCGAGTTATCGCCATATATTCCAGGGGAGTTCGTTCCATTTATTTTGTTGTTATATATTTAGTTTGTTTCTGCTTTATTTTTGCATTTTTATTTTTAGTTTACGTTGTATCCTGGAGCACATTGAGGACACTGTGCCTTTCTAAGTGTGGGGATGGGAGACTTCGTCTTTATTTTGCTTAGTTGTAGGTTGAGTAAAAAAAATACAAAAATACAAAAATAAAAAAATTGAAAAAAAGAAAAGGAAATGTCCCTGATTTTTTGTGCATTTTATATGGAAAATGATAGTAAAATTGGGATTTTTGGTTTTCAAAATATTAAATATATGAGAAAATAAATAGTTTGAAAGCATGTTTGCTTAAGATGTGTCGATAGGCCCAGCTAGCTTTGAAAGGTCCTAGGATTGTTCTTAATATACCTTAATAAATCATGAAATCTTGTGGGTTCTCATCTTAGGAGAAACGATAGAACTGAAACCGTTGATAGTAATTAGAGGTACCAATGTAGGTTGAAAGTCCATATGTATTATTAATAAAATGGCACACTTGATCCTTTTTATGATAATAAATCCGGTGAAAAGTGGCGCCCAAAAAAAACATCCACATGTCCATCAATTGAGCTAGACAAAAAAAAAAAAAAAAAAAAAAAAAAACTGAAGACTCTGATCGAAACTCCCTCAAGGTCAAGTTGAAAAAAAAAATACCGAAGCTCATGCTGTCTCTCTTGGGGATGGTGACTCTGATTGAGACAACCTTTGGGTTAGGTATGAAAAAAAAACAAATGTGTCTAAGCTCATAAACTTCATCCATCATCCATCATAATTTAATTTCTAATACATTAGGGAGTTTAGTTTGTAGTGGTTGGTAAATCTATATGGTTTAACCTTTGCTTCGAAAGCTTAAGGTGGGATTAGGTGAAGCTGGATATCTTGAGTGTGAGACCCATAGATTGATTGTAATAATATGAACTTAATTGCTTTACATGATTGAGGCCTGATTAGCTAGTGGTTGGGTTTAGGTGGACAACAATACCGACAGTTTTAGTTGACGCGTAATTAGATCTTATTAAAGAACCTAAAAGTTTTTGAAACCAAGAATTCTAATTATGATTCCACTGCAGTCTTTTTCAGGGACGAAAAAGGTTTAAGTGGGGGATGTTTGATGTGTTGCAAAACACATCTAATTTCCTATGTATTTTGTATATTATTTGGTCAAGTTTGTATTCGTTTCGTGTCAGTTTTATTATGTATTTATGTATTTTATTATTTTATAGGTGTTTGGAGAAAATGAGCTCAAAATAAAAGAATTTTAATCGAGACACCAACACTGGATAACACCTGGTGTTCATGGACATTGGAGCATAAACGAGGAATTTTGGTCGAGCCAAGAAACACCCGAGATGCGAGCTTGGAGTATACCTTTACTACTACTACTACTACTACTACTACTACTACTACTACTACTACTACTACTACTACTACTACTACTAATAATAATAATAATAATAATAATAATAATAATAATAATAATAATAATAATAATAATAATAATAATAATAATAATAATAATAATGTGATAGTGGACTTAGGTCCAAGAGCTCAGGACCAAGAAAAGAGAATTGGGCAGTGCCAAATTATTTTAATGAAAAAAAAACCCTATATGGAGTGAAGAGGAGAACGGTGGCAGATGATTTTTATTGGAAGGACATTATTCTCGAAGGTCACATATTATTTGAGGAGCGTTCATACAGCCGCCAAAGATAACTCGAGAACACAGACGACAACAGCATACAGCAAATCTTGGATAATTATCTAGAAAGGAAAAAGAAGGGGAGGAAGCTACGGGTTCGACTATAATTAATTTTTAGTTTATATTTATTTACTTCGTGTTCATAAATATTAGTACCATGACTATGTGTTATTTTGAACCTATGATTTTAACATTTTCCATGTTGATGAGTAGCTAACCCTTTTTAGGCTACCTAGGTCGTTATGATGAATACTTAGCATTTTTATGACTTTCGGATTCGTTTAATTATATAATTGGTTTATGTTTTGGTAAAGATCTATTTGAGTTTGGTTATAATGCTTTTGCGTATTTAAGTCTAATTTGTTATCTTTGATAGTTCCACATATGTTTTGTTGAATGTCTTTCCGTTATAGATGCATGTTAGGTTGCCTGCTTTGTGCTTGTAACTAGTTTATGGTTTTTGACGTCTAATTCCATAGGAACTTGATTTAAGACTTTAGAGGACTTAGGTATTCTGCCATTCCTTAAGACCGGGAGGTGATAGGGTGTCGGGTTGTCTAGATCTTTAGGTATCGGGTAGAGGTGAGACCGGGAGGTGAACCTTGCCTAGTATGTCTTTAGATTCTTGTAATTCCGAATTATTTCCAAGCCAATTAGATTACTCCTTCACATTTTTGGGTGTGTTGTGACTAGCAAGACCGGGAGGTGAGCGAGTCTTTCGAGTACCTTAGCATTCCCTAGTGAGGTGAGACCGGGAGGTGATCCGAACTACTAATCAGTGATTTATACATCCCTTAGGATTTTCTTTGAGGTGTTAGTGAGACCGGGAGGTGATCTAGCATGCTTTAGGGGTTTCTTGGTTCGGGCGTATCTTTAGAAAACCTGGTAGCCAATCCATTATTCGATTCCGAGAGTTGTGAATCTACGGGTAGGATTCTAGACCTAGGTAGTTGTCTTCCATATTATCTGAGTTCGATCAAGTGTTTTTAGCTTCTTGTTTTCGTCTCTGTGTTATTTATTTTAATTGCTTTTATTTTATTTGCATTTAGCTTATAATTAATTCTCAAAAATCCAAATTAATAGGCTAGAAGTCGACAGAGGTTTAGTACTGAGAGTCGCCATATTGTGTCCACAGTTCGATATTCCGAACTTACCGGTACACTTGCCGTTAGTGTGTGGTTTTGTAGGTTTTTCCACTTTTAAAACTTGACCGATTTATTTACTACACATTTCACACATTAGCAATCTACATAACTAATCTAGCACCTTCATAAGCACCATTATTTAATCAACTAAATAACATTCACTAACCACACACTCCTTGGATTGATACCTTATTTACCCTATCTACCTAGGTTATTTAGGTTTTGTATGACCCGTGACGACCGGCTCATCAAATGGCGCCATTGCCGGGGAGCTAGTGCACTTAGTGTTTAGTGATTAGCTGATTTTGTGATAATCTGTTTAATTATTTGTTTGGTTTATTCTCTATTTTTTCTTTGTTACGCGGGGTGTGTTATTTGTGTAGTTCACAGGTAGTGCATGCGTACAAGACATTCGGGGAGGACATCTCCTTTAGTGTTCGAACCGGAGATCGAAAGAGTAGCAGGAGGAAACCGACAACACCGGTTAGAGGAGCCGATTCCTTCTAACTCTCAATCACCACTTACAGATCAAAACTTGTCCTTTGGAACCGTCCAAATGGCAAACTCAAACCAAAATCGCCGTTTGGGTGAAAACCGAAGACCATCCACTCCACCACATCTAAACCGGAACCAACTCCCATAGCAACATCCACCTCATCAACCAAACTATAACCGAAATCCCAACAACCAAAATCTCAACCAAGGCTCTTCCATATCAAATCGTGGCAATCCCACATTTGATCCCGTGAACCGATATAATGAAGTGAGATATGATGACCATATCGATAATATTGAAGAGTTAAGGGAAAACATCAATGTTGATAAGCCATTTAGTGTTTCGGGTTATCAATCATCGGATCGAGTTAGTGTTCATACTTATCATTCGGGGGAGGATGAGTATTCGAAAAGGGATTACACCGAGAAAGATGAGGGTTGTAGTTATGGAAATGGTAATGGTAGTCATGAAGATGAAGAAGATTACCAAAGTGATCACCATTCCAATGTGAGTGCGAATCAAAACTTGGGTAATGAAGGGTACTATAATCATGTCTTCGATAATCATCAACCAAGGAAAAACCCAAGAGGGCACCGAAATCGCAATATTAACCAACACCGGGGTGAAAATTATGTGGGTTGAGCGAGAGAAGACTTCATGGGAGAAGACAACCAAGAGATGAAGAGGTCGATGCTCCACAAAGAAGGCCTCACGCCCCAATGCAAGGAGTTAATGGTCGGTTTAGACCAATTGCTTCTGAAAATGAGTCATCCATTGTTCCACCGCCTCAAGGAAGAAGATCTTTTGATTGCAAACCGAATTACATCAACATTCTTCCTCACTTTCATGGGAAGGCTACCGAAGACCTGTATGATCACCTTTCCGAGTTCACCGCAGTTTGTAGTACTATGGGGGGTCACAAGTTCTCCCAAGATGAAGTTCGGTTGAGGTTGTTCCATTTTTACCTCAAAGATAAGGCAAAGAAATGGTTTCTCACTTTGCCTTCACATAGCATTTATACTTGGGGAGAAATGCAACAAGCATTTTTGGATGAGTACTTCCCTAGTTTCAAACGGATGGGGCTCGATTGTAAATTCGTTCCTTTCAACAACTAATGGGTGAACCACTTCATGAAGCTTTCACCCATTTCAAATAAATGATTCGAAAATGCCCATATCACAAGATCGAGTTATGGGAATTGGTCAACAGTTTTGTAAACGGGTTGAATAAGGAGGAGAGGAAGTATTTAAAGTCTACTAGCAATGGGACTTAATTATCCAACCCGGAGCAAGAAGATTGGGATTTTTTGGAGTTAATGAGTAAAAACTCCAAAGCTGAGGAATCCGCGGATAGAAGAACCAAGCATCCCATTTCAAAGTCCCTTCCCGATGTGGATGCTAATGCAAAAGACCAAATTGCTACATTGGAAAGAGAGTTGGCTCGTATGAAGAATAGAGAAGTATCATCGGTGCCATATGCGGTGTGTGGGGTATGTGATGAGATGGGACACAAAACAAATGAGTGTCCGGAAAATTCGGGTCAAGAAACCACAGATGTAAATCAAGTATATGGAGGAGAAAAGAAATATGATATGAACTCAAACACTTGTCATCCAGGTTTGAGAAACCATCCTAACTTTAGGTACGGTAATCCTTCCAATCAAATGAACTCAAATTTTCAATCAAACACTCAAGGGGGTGATCAAGGCGGATCATATCAAAACCGCCAAGGTAATTGCAATCAAGGTGGTTACCAAAGAAATTCATATAATCAAGGTGGGTATTCAAAGAATTACAACACTCAAGGAAGCTCATCTAAAGGACAAGGTGGTGATGATTCTTTGGGATCAAAGTTGGATGCTTTAATGAATATGACGAAGGAAACCAACAATGATGTCAAAGAAATGAAGAAGGCAAATGAGGTGAGAGATAAGTCTCACGAGGCCCTAGCTAAACAAGTGGGGCAACTTGCGGAAGAAATGGCTCAATTGAGAGGAAGCACGGGAAAGCTTCCTAGTGACACCACTATCAACCCGCAACATCAAGGTTCGAGTTCGAAGAACAATCACATTGTTCCCATTAATAATGTAACTGCTCTTCGTAGTGGTAAAAATATTGATAATAAAATTGATGATAAAATTGAGCCACCATCGCCCCAATTTGTTGTAGGGGTGGTGGAAGATGTGAGTGATGAGAGTGAAGGTGAGGAGGAAACGGGTCAAAATGAAAGTAAATTTTTTTCTGAAAAGCCAAAACCCGTTGAGAACAAACAAGTTCCCAAGGCTACGGAAAAGGGTATGGAGGGTAATACCATCCCTTATCCTGAAGCATTGTTGGAACCATCTAAAAAAGTGGTCAAGAAAAGGGGCCCGAAACAAGAAGAGTTGTGGGAAATTTTTAAACAAGTGAAAATTAATTTGTCACTTTTAGATGCAATCAAACAAGTTCCCTCCTATGCAAATATCTAAAGGATTTGTGTACCCAAAAGAGAACTCATAAAATCCCAAAGAAAATTGATTTAACTGAAAATGTGAGTTCTATTCTTTTGGTTTCACTTCCACCAAAGTTACCAGATCCGGGGGCGCCCATCATATCCATTCAGGTTGGAGAATTTAAAATGACACGGGCACTTTTGAACCTTGGAGCTAGTGTAAGTATCTTTCCGGGTAGCCTTATGACCAATATGAATTTGGTCCACTTTAAGAGTCCAATACCACCGTTGTATTAGCCGATTTGACTCATAAGCTACCCCGTGGGATGGTTACAGATGTGATAGTAAAAGTTGAAGATTTTTATTATCTGGTGGATTTCTTAGTACTTGATTATGTTTCCATGGACCTAACCAAACAACCAACGGTCATCCTTGGTCGACCATTTTTAGCCACATACAATGCCCAAATTAATTGCAAAACGGGCACTCTTGACATGACCTTGGTAACCGTAGGTTTCGGTTAAATGTTTTTTTTCAAATGGGCCTAACCCTCTAGTCAATGATGAATGCTATATGGCAGACATTGTTGACGAGTGTATACCTCTATATGACACTGTTGTAGATGAGGAAAACACAATAGAGGAATGCTTTATGTTTGACAGGTTAAAGATGGAGACATTGAAAAGCCTGATGGAGGAGGAAAAGAAACAAGAAGCAATGGCGGTAGAGGAAGGAAGACCACCATGGACTCATCAAGTGGAAAGTCTTCCGGATCATAGTGACACAAAACTGAAGCCATCATTAGTTGAGCCGCCATAAGTGGAACTGAAGGAGTTGCCTAATCATTTAAAATATGCTTATGTTGGTGAAGGCAACACGCTCCCGGTGATCATTGCTTCAAAGTTGACTGGGGAGCAAGACGGAAAATTGATGAAGGTATTGGTGACCCATAGAGGAAAGATTGATACTACACTTTTCATTCGGGGAAAAGGAGGAGATTTTCTGCTGGTACAGGTGACGTTGATGACATCATCTTCGGATCACCAAACGAAGACTTATGCAAGGAATTCGAGCGGGTCATGAAAATGAAGTTCGAGATGAGTCCTATGGGGGAGTTAAAGTTCTTTCTTGGTCTGCAAGTGGATCAGAAGGCAGATGGAATGTTTATTTATCAAACCAAGTATGTGCATGACATCCTGACTCGTTTCAAGATGAATGATTGCACACCTTATCATACTCCTCTACCGGTCAACCACGGTCTCAGTCCAGATACCGAAAGCGACAAATATGTCAACCCTACAGAGTACCGGGCAATGATTGGTTCACTCATGTACTTAACTGCTTCTAGACCTAACATTATGTTTCCAGTTTATCTTTGTGCCAGGTTTCAGGCGGATCCAAAGGAGTCACATATGATTGCGGTCAAACAGATAATGAGATACCTTAACGGGAAACCCAAATTGGGTCTCTGGTATCCATTAGATGGTGGATTAGATCTCGTGTCCTTCACCGACTCAGACTACTGAGGATGCAACCAGAACATAAAATCGACGACTGGCAGTTGTCAACTACTTGGGGGGAGACTTGTATCCTGGCAATGGAATAAGCAGATTTATGTAGCGGTGTCCTCATGCGCGGCTGAATACGTTGCAACTGGTAGCTACTGTTCACAGGTTTTGTGGATACAACAATAAATGCAGGATTACGGTTTGAATTTTCTAGATACTCCCATTATAATTGATAACAAATCTGCCATATCCGTAACTGAAAACCCAACCAAATTTTCTAAAACTAAACACATTCATATCAGACATCACTTTATAAAGGGATTGTTATGAAAAGAAAATGGTGCATTTAGAAAAAGTTGACACGAAAGAGAATTTAGCAGATCTTTACACCAAGGCATTTGATAGGGCTCGTTTTGAACTGTTGGTGCAACTAAACGGGATGAGGAATCCTGAATGATTTTATGTTTCCCATAAGTTTCTGAAGTTTTTGTAAATACATTTTCTTTACTTATTACAAAAAAACGAGATGTCACTGCGTAAAAGAGAGGATATGATAGTACATCAGCTGCTTGACCGTCGCACTTAAAACAGAATAGAGAACTTAAACTGCTAAGTGCGACCGTAGCTCCATCATGTGATATACCAGTAGGCAGACTTACAACGCATACTCGGCCCATATTATAATAATAATATAACATGACTATGGTACATGTGGGGAACATAACATCGGCATACGATTTTATGATCTTAATTCTTGCGTTGATAGATTGCCAAAATCAGAGGTCTCAGGTCTTTATTTTGTTGATCTAACCGGGGATAACCTGGCTGTCCTTCCGCTGCATCCAGATATATGCTGACCTAGGCACAGCCAGGATATTTTAAAAGAGCAAATCCAAAGGAAAAATGCCAAAACTATTGGGTTTGTGGAGACTTGATTTGGGCTCGGATTAGAAGACATATAAGTGACAGACCAATTAAATTGAAGACTTGGCCCGTTTTATTTAATTAGCCCATTATTAGTTTTCTTGGGGATTAAGTAGTAAACCCTAATCTTGTATTATAAATATAATGTGTTGCACTTGAAATTCCTCATCACGAGTAATGGAAAACAAGAGCAAAAACTCCTTCCTCAGTGATTAAAGTTGCTAGAGAGTGTTTACAGGCGTTTAGGGTTTGTGAAATGATGAAAATGACAAAGTGTGGTATTTATACTATGTCCAAGTTCGACCATTACATGTGGGCGAATGTAGAGTTAAGTGGTCGAATGTAGTTCTTTTAAAACAGATAGCCAGGTTCAACCCTTCGAACGGTCGAACCAGGAAGTGCCTTTTCTAGATTTTCCAGTTTGTCGTGTTTAACGCATTTTAACGCATCCTAACACATGAACATGCAATCTTAATCTATGTTTAACATATATAAGCATGGATAATCATCTACACATCGTTTAAACACATATTTGCATATAATCCACCATATAAGAATCAATCTACGCGTAACACCCAATTAAGTTTATGTAATTCACCAACAACGGGACTCGTAACGTGTGTGTGTGTGTGTGTGTGACTAACCCAATGATCCTCCAAATCATTGAACCCTGGACAATACGGACTGTGTTCCGACTCGACTGACCCCATCAAGTATGTTTAATAAACGTTTTTCGCTAAGGTAGACTTATGTGTTTATAAAATGTTGACCTAAACATGCCGGGTGTCACATCATCCCCCTGTTGAAAGAATTTTCGTCCTGAAAATTTCCCAAAGTAAAAGAGAACGAAGCGATAAAAAGAAAAATTTTCCCGGTCGTCACATCATCCCCCTGTTGAAAGGAATCTCGCCCCGAGATTCACTCTTCGACAGTAATGAGTGTCGACCTAACCCAAGTAACATTTTCCCAGAATGCAAACGAAATGATAACCACGAACGAAAGATGATATCAACAGATACTCTATGTCAGGGAACCGCCCTCCCCAAAGTGAATACAAACAATGAATCCCCCTGATCGAAGGCCTACTAGAGACTACTGTGATCGGTATAAATGATACACCGGTACCGTCCAAGTAGCATCTCTAAAGGACCCACATCAGACCCATGAATGCAAAACGATGACCAAATACCAAACTGAATGCACACCATGAATACGAATCGCCGAACAACGTGAATGAGAATGAATACAAGCATAACGAGAATTAAGAAAAGAATACTCACCGGTAACAGTATCAGGATCCTCCTGGTTCTCCCTTGCGCCAATGACATAAAAACGACCCGGAGCAGCTCGACCACCACCCTCGTTGTTCCCAGCACCACCTGTAGTCCCTTGCTCCAGCTTAGGACAATCCCTCTTAAAGTGTCCATTATCCCCACAGTGATAACATCCCTGCCTCCCCTGAGGAGCAGTAACAGTGGTAGTAGCAGTAGTGGCCTGTGCCGGTTGTAGCTGAAGAGTAGTCCTACAGTCCTTAGCATGATGACCAAAACGTTGGCACTGACGACAGCGAAACTTCTCACAATCACCCGTATGATGAAATCCACACTCACCACACTTCGGGAGTTTCCCAGTATAACCCCCAGACCTCTGCTCGGGTGACGCTCCCACAACCTTCTGTTTCTTCGCCTGCGACTGGGACGACCCAGCGCTCTTTCCAGCACTCTCCCACTTCCTCTTGTTGTCCGCAAGGGCTTTCACAGCAGCACTCATCGGAGGTAGAACGCCCTCAGCAACCTTCGTGTTGGTCAGCTTGTGAGCTGCCCGAACAGTGGCCAACATAGTAGTGTGATCAGCGGCAGCAACAAGCCCAGCAATCTCCGGCACCAACCCAGCAACGTAGTGTCCAATCCTCCGGTACTCCGGTGTATCCAAACCGGGGCACATCACGGCCAACTCGTTGTGCCTAGCAGTACATACCTCGATCTCCGACCCGACCATCTTCAGATTCCAAAACTCGTGCTCCAGCTTCATAATCTCGTCTCTTGGGCAATACTCCGCCCTCAACATCTGAACAAACTCGGACCACGGCATAGCATTGGCCTCACCCAGACTAAGATTCCCAGTGGTGGAGTTCCACCAAGTCAAAGTGTGTCCCTTAAGAGTAGTAGAAGCATACTTGACGCGATCAGCGTCGGGACAGTTACACATAGCAAACACCGATTCGATCTTCTCCAACCACCGAAGTAGTCCCACTGCCCCTTCAGTCCTATTGAAGTAATGGGGCTTACAGTCCATGAACTTCTTATAGGTGCACCCAGACTGCACCTGATTAGTATTTCCTAGGGTCTGCTGAGCAGCCTGGAAAGCAGCCAACGCAACGTTCAACTGCTGCTGCAACATGTTCTCCAACTCCGCCTGAGTCATGGTGATGTTCCCACTACCTCGTCCACCGCCATTGCGACCCCCGCCGCCACCACGGCGTCCACCAGCGCGACCAGACATGTTCTGCCAAACATGAGACAAGATACTCAATACCACGATCGGATCAAGCTACAAGTGACCAAACGAATTCAGAACGTTGTTCCAGCATGACCATTAGTCCAAACACGAAGTCCACCAAGATTTTCATGCATTTCGATTTATGATTTCGTGTGCACCCGAAATAACAAATCGCTCTACATGGTCCTCTAGGCGTGCTCCTAGCTAGAACTTCAAATCACCCGATACCCACATTCCTAAAAGAAACTGTTATCGCACGAGGATCCCAAAGTGAACAATCACTCAGGGGTGTACTATGACAAGTACTAGTGCAGGATAGTGTGCGTGTAGGTAAGTATGTACATTAGACCATAGAGGGGAGATATCCAAAACCTGGAAAGATCTCAAGAATGTGCCGAAGCCACCCCAATGTACACTACTGCCAAGTATAAGCGATAAGCCCCTTCATCTTCAAACTCGAAGAAGAAGATAGAACCAAGGTAGGAATAACAAAAGATAGATAATGTGATACTGTGTGATGAGGACACCGAGACACCGACAAGGTTAGTGTGTTTACCAAATGACACGACTCGTAACTATGTGTGACCGTCTAACGTGTGTGATACTCGGCTATGGACTAGACTCTACATGCAGTCCTAGTTCACTAGAACCATTGGCTCTGATACCAATCTGACAAACCAGGATCCAAGTCAACGGTCATAATAAACGACACTATATGATATGAAAACAACGTAAACTACCATTGAGTTTCAAAACCGTTCTAGCACAGCGGAAGCAAAATGTATTATTACAACTCAAAAGTAAAACTCAAAGTCTGAAATGTTTAACAAAACATGCTTATGATTCCTAGACGCCGTAAGACTCCGTGCGCCTATCGACAGCTGCTACCTTAGCGACCTGAGACAAACATGCTAAAAACGTCAGCAAATAATGCCGGTGAGTTCACAGGTTTTTAATGAATACCGACTCCAATGAATACTAACTCCCAAATGAATACCCATGGTCAATCCAGACCACATGCATGCAAAACATATGAATACCTGTTACTGCTGCGATTGGAAAACCATTACTGGACTCGAATACTGTGAATACTGAATACGTGCCCGAATGAATACTGAATACTACATACTGAATACTGAATACTGAATACTGAATACTGAATACTAAATACCTAAGAGACAACATGCACCCGTCCGACCTCCAGTCGACGAGTGGGGCCGGTCAAGCCCAAATAGATCTATCCACATTTCCCCCGTTGTGCATCCCCACACATTCATGGTTCTCTCCGGGACTTCCAAAGATCGCATAGTAATATAATGAATACTCCAAAACATAATGAATACTTGAAAACATAATGAATACTCCAAAACCCAATGAATTCGTGAATACCAAAACATAGTTGACACACCTTTCATGAAAACATAGTTGAAACGCCTTTTATGAAAACATAGTTGACACACCTTTCATGAAACCATAGTTGAAACGCCTTTATGAAAACATAGTTGACACACGTTTAAATAATACAACATGTTTTCTCCCTCGAAAATTTAAAACCAGTAAAAGAGTGGGGCCGTGAAACTCACCTTAGAGTGCGTCTTCTGATAATTAGAAATCCAACACGTGTATGATAATCCCAACTATTGACAACCTATCAATGAGTTTACATAAGTGTGATGACTGCTAACCCGAAGGCTAACTAGTCCCCGATTGTCCAGATCTTGACTACGTGTGTTAAAAAGTGTGTTTAAACGTTAACCGGACATACCAGACCGACCCGACATCCCGTTGGTGACCCATTACATAAATTAGTTATGCACATAAGGTTAAGACATAAGTTTCAAGCATAAAACACTTAGTTTGCATCAAAAATCGCATATACGTAGTCGTAAGGTCGAATCGGGAGTTTACTATGTTTGGTTCGCCCCCAAGGGCTTCTGGTTCGACCCATGGACCCTTAGTTCAACCCTCATGATGTTCATTCAACCTATTCACAAGTTCATTTGACCTAACACATGTTTATTTGACCCTAACATATGTTTACTCGACCTTAACGTATGTTAATTCGACCCTAACACGTATTAATTCGCCCCCGGACACCCAGATTTGACCCCAGGCACCCACATTCGACCCCCAGACACCCACATTCGACCCTTTGGTGCTACATTCGACCCGTTTGAGCCACCTTCGACCCTTTTGAGCCACGTTCGACCCTTTTGAGCCACGTTCGACCCTTTTAACCCACGTTCGACCCCTTTGACCCACATTCGACCCTTTTGAGCCACGTTCGACCCCACGAAGGGTCGAATGAGTTCAACGTTTGACCGTTTGCTGCATAACTTCATAAAACGCACCAAAACGCATCTAAACGGTCCGAAAACATCACGAAACATCACCAATCACAGCAGTCAACTATCATTAACATATTCCTACAAAATCCTACCAATTTTACCCTGAAATCCGTCCGATTTACAAGTTACCCAAAATAGTAAATTATGGAGATGTCACATCAAACGCATGCAATCTTTACCAAATTAGGAAACTTTCTGAAATCAATCAATAATCAACTTAATATACTCAGATTATCATGAACAAGAAACCCCAATCATATCCTTATCACTATCATCATGAACAAGCCCTAGATCTAACCCAAAATCCCTAAAATGAACAAAACATCATCAATAATCAATTGTAACCTATCTCAATCATAAATCATCATCAATAACAGTCCTAGATCATTGTTATAACATCTATACAGCAATCAATCATCAAACAATACATAACACCACATAAAACACCATTAACACATGTTAATTTGTATGAAAACTCAATGTTTATGAATAGGTTTTGTTTAGAAAGATATTAGGAAGGTTTTTATCCATGAAAACATGTTTGAATCAGATCTGGACTCTTGGGGTTTAATAAAAACGAATTGAAATGCTTTTAAAAAATGATTTAGGATGAAGAACACACCATAGATCTTTGTTTAGAAGATGTTTGTAGGTTTGATTATGGAAAACAAGAGCAAAAACTCCTTCCTCAGTGATTAAAGTTGCTAGAGAGTGTTTACAGGCGTTTAGGGTTTGTGAAATGATGAAAAATTACAAAGTGTGGTATTTATACTATGTCCAGGTTCGACCATTACATGTGGGCGAATGTAGAGTTAAGTGGTCGAATGTAGTTCTTTTAAAACAGATAGCCAGGTTCGACCCTTCGAATTGTCGAACCAGGAAGTGCCTTTTCCAGATTTTCCAGTTTGTCGTGTTTAACGCATTTTAACGCATTTTAACGCATTAACATGCAATCTTATTCTATGTTTAACATATATTAGCATGGATAATCATCTACATATCGTTTAAACACATATTTGCATATAATCCACCATATAAGAATCAATCTACGCGTAACACCCAATTTAGTTTATGTAATTCACGAACAACGGGACTCGTAACGTGTGTGTGTGTGTTACTAACCCAATGATCCTCCAAATCATTGAACCCTGGACAATACGGACTGTGTTCCGACTCGACTGACCCCGTCAAGTATGTTTAATAAATGTTTTTCGCTAAGGTAGACTTATGTGTTTATAAAATGTTGACCTAAACATGCCGGGTGTCACACCGTCGCTAAAAGCCTGACCAAAATCCTTAACTCATTAGACTTATACTTAAACAATTTAGGTTGATTCCTCGGGATATTTTTTTGGGGGGATTCTTTTTGCCAAGCAATCACCAAGCTATAGTTGAATCTACTTATGCAAGGTGAGTATATCTTTCCCCTTTTCATGTTTTACTATTTTGGGGCTACTCATATACACTATTATCAAATGTTATTATTATACTTGATACAATTCTCATGTGTGTTTGCTTTATGTGAATTTGTGTGTATTTATGCATAGTCAAAATCATTAACCGTTCTGCGGCCTTGCATTTCAATCAAAAAGTACTATGGTATACCCCCTTGAGACTCTGTTGAGAGAATCTTGGTCACTGTCTTGTTAATTCATTATTCAGTTGGTTATTCATATATTAGTCTAATTCATAGGCTTGATTTTGACTGATACTACTTATTACATATTTGCAAACGATATACAACACATGAATTGCGAAACGTTTTTATACTATATGTATTCAAAACAGGGTATGCTCACCAATACATTATATGTGTTGACAAATTATTTTCGTAGATGTTTCAGGTTCTTATGAGATCATTTCTAAGCTTTTGGAAATTAGACTTAGATTTGAGATTTATTGGATTTCAGTTTTAGTTGTCACGTTAGAATTTTGTATCTTGTAATTCCTTTAAATGTAATAAAATATTCAATTCAATGTATTCAAATTTACCTTTCTAGTCCATGAGCTATTGAACAATCGTCACTATGTGACACCTCGATGTTTCCACCATCGGTTGGGGTGTTACAGATTGGTATCAGAGTCAGGTTATAGGGAATTAGGTTATTAGAATGCCTTTTAGCCTAGTCTATAACTAAGCTTACTTTCACGAGTCCTCTCGTGTATATTTCTTTTTATTCTCATATTTTCTTTCAAGATATTTTCGTTATGATTTTTTTCTCGTTATTCTTTCAATATTTTGCTTGGAGAAGAAGACACTCATATTTCACAAACGAAACGATATCACCAACTTTGGAGTGGTATCCATACCTTGGTGATTAGTTTCACTCCTCTATATGTTATTTATCTTAGGAATATATCTTTGAGATAGGAGTGACATCCACACCTCAAAGGATATTTTTCATCCAAAAAGAAACTTAACCACTAAGCTGGGAGTGATATCCTTAACTTAGTGATTGGTTTCACTCCACTGTAATTTTCAATTTTGAAATACATCTTTGAGTTAGGAGTGAAATCCACATCTCAAGGATCTATTTTTGCATCTCGTTTTTTTAATCTCGCTAAGTTTTGGAATTCACTATTGACGGGGCACGTGCAATCTGGAAGGGTGAGCGCCTGTATCCTGAGTTTTCTGTCTAGGCCTGGTATTTTGTATAAATCCCAATCAGACGCGGGACCCGTATACCTACCTGGGAACTCTTGGGATGAGCATTCACTTATAAGCTAAAGTACGCCCCCACAAGTCACTAGGAAAATTCAAATACTTGAGTTAGTCAAAGTTTCCTATGGAAACAATTCCAATATTTTATATCATCGATATTTATATTTGTTTATCATTTGAAGACTCAATTTAATCACTTGATGTTTCATATGCCATTATTCATTGATCATTCGCTTTTGAATTCCTTATCGTCGTTTTTAAAACTTTTTGTTCGATATATTATCGCATTAAAGCTTACACTATTTCACTTATGCTTTGTGACTTTTACACTATAAAACATCACTTCTCTTTTGCTAAAACATTTTTCCCATGATTCAGATTTTAAACTTCATATTTAACTTTGATCGCATCCTAATTTTGGTATGTTAAGTCTTCACACACAGTTAAAATAAACGTGGTTTCAAAATTTATTAATCAACTTGTTTATATTCTTATATTTATAAACTAATTTGATAGATGTCACAGGATATCCCTAAACTATGACCTTTTATATCCGCTTGTGCATCCACAATACTCTCAACACAAAATATACACTAGATTAATACACACCCTACATACACGTTGTGCCTTGAAACAAATAGCCCACTATGAGCCCAAAGAGATGCCTTAACGATCCTTACAAACAAACGATCTTTCAATGTATAAATTTGTTAGAAGTTTGACAACTAAAAGGTTTCCAGTTTACCCAGTCCTAACGGGTACCACTTAGATTTTCTCAAACACTTCATAACAATTACAAAAAAAATTTTTTTGACTTTAATAAGATTTCAACCTACAAGCTAAAGAAATGTTTAAATACAGAAAATGCTATTTTTCAAAATTTGTCAAGGCATCTAGGATCATTCACAACCTTCACGTCATTTTAAATCTTAGTCTTTTGAAACACAATAGATTTACACATATTTCATGAAATGGTTTCATCTTGCATTTTATAAACTTTTATTGCATATTTTACAAGTCAAATGTAAACCTTCTTGTTTTCATACAACAGTTTCAATATATGTTTTCGGGAAAAGAAACTTATGACTAATAATATGATTTATAACACTTTTCAAACTCGACTTCTCGTAAACCCATAAAAATGTGTACCTACGAAATCCCTTCATATGAACCTGTTTTGAATCTAAAACAAACTTCGATTTCTAAAAAGTTATTCTCATGCATTACTACTATTCTTTCAACAATATCACAAAGTTCGAGTAAACTGCGAAAATTTACCTTTTACACTTGTACACTTTCAGTCGCAAAACTTTGGTTTCAAACAATGGATGTATCCTCTTATCAGAATGTTGCTAAAATGTCTTATATAGTATAACGCATACATGTAAAATTACTAAATTTTAACTTGCACGTCAGTAGGCTATACACCTGTACCGTGCACTTTCATTTACAACAAATTTCATTATTTTATTCTTACACCGTTCTATTTGTAGTTACGTTCGCACATTACCTTATTACTCTCATATTATTCTTTTATGGGTGGCTATTATCACGCGTTATTCACAACTACTCTCGTACTAGTTATTAGTAGTTATTCTTACAAACACCGATTTTGAGCATTAATTCAACACGTTTACTTTCATGTTGTGCGATTTACTCGATTTACGTTATACTATTCTTTCAATCGAAATTTTATGCTATACTTATATACTTACATGAACGCATATTTGGTATGCATATTTTTTCTGTTGTGAGCAAAACCCTGTTATACTTTACATTATTTTGTTCATCATCATGGCCAACAAACATACTAGTTGATAACTCGTATGAGATCTAAGCCAGTGCCCACGTACGACTCGGATTAGAGTATTTCTTCAATCCGAGGGGAACGGTGTAAACCTCAGAGTCTATCAATATGACTGTTTAGAGCCAACGATGTGAACAGAAGTTATCGGTTAAGGGTGAACCTGAAAGGGAAGAACCTCTAACCATGTCTATTGCTTACATGTTACTCTCATTACGGTCAAAGGGTAAACCCGAAAGGGAAGGACCTCTAACCATGTCATCGTTTCATTGCAGTATCAATTACTTAGCATATCCTGATTGCACGCATTTGTTTCTGGTATTACTTAGGATAGGGTTATGGAAAAGCATAACACCCTAGTGTAAGGTAAATCGATGAGTATGGTCCGGAACGCAATCATGGGTTTACAGGTACATGAGGGTGGTGTGTAATTCTATTTAGGTTTTTGGTAGACAATCAGTACGAGTCCAAAGTATCAGGAGTGTGGTGGGTTAGCTGCGGTACACCCTATATATAAGCATAAACGATACTGCGGGAGCGGACTAGGAGTCTGACCAAGAGCCTACCCATTACTTTATAATTACTATCTCTTTATTAGATCATTGACTAATAGCTAGCATTTTCGATAAGAACGTTCTTACGTGAGCTTCAATTCGTCTTCCTAGAGTCTTTCTCTTGACCACCCACAAAGAAAACACAAACCTTGTATACTCTTGCACTCTCAGTTATTTGGATTCTTGTTGCATACTCTAATAATGTTTAGTTAGAAACCTTTCTAAAGTAGGGGAGATTGCTTCATTAGTACTTCTGCCCCTCGCCAGTTACATATTCCCAAAACCTTTCTCATTTAAACTCTCAACTTTCTAACCTCCGGTCAAACGTCAAGAATTTTGAAACTTTTACTTTAGATATTAAACCACTAATTTAAACTTTTCCAAATCATTAGTGATGAATTTCTTAAAATCTACTTGCCTTTTTACAACATCTTTTGTTTCATTGAAACCCCAATTTGAAAGGAATTTCGAGACAAAATTTTCTAAAGTAGGGGAGACTGTAACATATGCAATTTTACTAATGATTTAATTACAACGTTAGGGACTTAAAGAGACCATAACCCAAAGTTAAATACAAACATGCATTTTTTTTAGAAGTTTTATATGATAAAAATATGTTTTTAAAATAAAATTTACTCTTTTGATTTAATTACATTGAATATAAATACTAATAGCTATTTATTGAAAATAAATGGTAGTGAATTTTGAGCAAGTCAAAACTCCCATGCTTGCATTTCATAAGTTTACTAACCTCTTAAATGTTTTTCATTATTATAAAACTTAAATGGCAATAATCATGAGACTCCCTTTTTCCTCTCACGCAATTATGTTTGGCACCACCACATTTAGGTATATATGTATATATATATATATCGATCTAAATCACGAAACAACATAGATTGATACCTTCCTATCCTTCCGCAAAGAGTCGGTCATTCCCATGGGCCTTCCGACGACTCCGAACCACCCAAATCAACCATCTTCGTTGATGTGTTTCTATCGTGTCCCAACTACACTATTCTTAAAGACTTTCACCGGTGCTGTTTCATTCTGTTGTAGCCACGTAACCGCCTCCATCCGCTATAGGACTTAGACAGTTTTTATTGATGTTCTTCTTGCAATTTAAGGTAAACATTTATCGACTTACATGTCATGATAGATATTCTACGAACTGATCGAACGCCATTGTTAACCAACTTATGAACAACTCCTATGGATTTTTTTTAAAATTATTCTAAGAGATGAATACTAGTTTATTGTGTATATATATACACACACAAATGGTTTATATTTTTTTGAAGCAAACAAATCAAATTAATATCCTCGAAAAGTTTTGAACATTTAGTTTGATCTATTTTTTTATATTGAATGGTTCTTAAACTTGATGCCATAAAGGAGTTGTGTTTTAAACTACAAAAACGAAAGAGAGGTTCATGAAACAATGATTCTTATTTTAGTTTACATCTTTAAACATCATGGGTTAACATATATCTACTATATTCATATTTTTATATAGTCACTTGATACAAAATACATATTATCATTTCCATTAAATAATATATTAGCTAACAAGTATATATAACAGTTGAATTTAAACAAAAGTAATTACTATTTTTAAGATGGGTTGCTTATGAAAATTTGAGATGTCATAATATAGTCATAATTTATTTTGTAACTACAGCTTTATGCATCAGATTATGTCGTTATCTTTCTAAGACAAAATTTTATTATGGTTGTAACCAATAGTTTGAATAAATTACTACCCTACAAAAGTTATGACTGAAACGTTTAAATTTTCGAATTAAACTCTACTATGTTTATTCTGATGGTCCTGTATAATAATATTTTTGGGTTATTAAATTCTCAGTCAAATGTATAATCTAGTTACTATAGTCTTTACTAGTACATATAATTTATTATCACATTATTTTATTTTAACTAATTTCAAAGTATATCATGAGAAACTTGTTAAGTTGAAATTAAAAAAGATATATAGTTCGGATTCTTTTAACCCGTCGCTAAAAGCCTGACTAAATCCTTAACTCATTAGACTTATACTTAAACAATTTAGGTTGATTTCTCGGGATATTTTTTTTTGGCGGATTCTTTTTGCCAAGCAATCACCAAGCTATAGTTGAATCTACTTAAGCAAGGTGAGTATATCTTTCCCCTTTTCATGTTTTACTATTTTGGGGCTACTCATGTACACTATTATCAAATGTTATTATTATACTTGATTCAATTCTCATGTGTGTTTGCTTTATGTGAATTTGTGTGTATTTATGCATAGTCAAAATCATTAACCGTTCTGCGCCCTTGCATTTCAATGAATAGTACTATGGTATACCCCCTTGAGACTCTGTTGAGAGAATCTTGGTCATTGTCTTGTTAATTCATTATTCAGTTGGTTATTCACTTATTCATGTGTTAGTCTCATTCATAGGCTTGATTTTGACTGATATTACTTATTACATATTTGCAAACGGTATGCAACACATGAATTGCGAAACGTTTTTATACTATATGTATTCAAAACTGGGTATGTTCACCAATACATTATATGTGTTGACAAATTATTTTCGTACATGTTTCAGGTTCTTATGAGATCATTTCTAAGCTTTTAGAAATTAGACTTAGATTTGAGATTTATTGGATTTCAGTTTTAGTTGTCACGTTAGAATTTTGTATCTTGTAATTCCTTTCAATGTAATAAATTATTCAATTCAATGTATTCAAATTTACATTTCTAGTCCATAAGCTATTGAACAATCGTCACTACGTGACACCTCGATGTTTCCGCCATCGGTTGGGGTGTTACATTCAAGTTCATTTATGTAACTATTTATGGCCAATTGTTTTAAAGAAAGAGTTTTCTTCAAATCAGAAATATCCTTTTTGTAACCATCAAGCACTTTATTGAATTCATGTGCTTCTTTGCGATAAGATTGACAGTTGATTCTAGTACTCTCAAGTTGAACCCTGAGTTGCTTGTTCTCCTCTGTCAATCTATCACAAGTTCCACAATATTTATCACTGTTCATATCTATAGTGGATTCAGAACTTACCTGTTTCGGAGGATCAGTCATCGACATTAAAGGAAAATGCGCTTCCTTCCCAGCAAAGAACTTGGAATAATCAATTTTTGTGAAAGCGTCATCCACTATGCATGACTTCCGAGTCATAAGAAAATCAGCTTCGGCCAGAAGTTGATCAATGTCATCATCTAGTGAATTAACACTGGCTTCTGAATCTGGCTCACTCTCCGAATAAGAATATACTGAATCACGCTCTTCAGGAATATCAGTGACTGAATCAAGAATCAATTTTGAAGTTTTCTTAATAGGAATATCAGCTTCTTCTACCATTTCTTCAATCTTTACTTCAGAAATCTTCTCATTCTCCAAAACTTCTTCAACTAACACCGGCTCCTCTAAATCAATCTTCTGAGCAACACAAGCTACATTACCAGTTGTAATCTCTTCAAAACCCAGTTGCATCCCAATCCAGTCAAAATCTTCATCTTTTTGAATCACCAAAGTCTGGTTTTGGTTATCGGTTTGTGTTTGGCTATTTGGTGTGGAAATAGGAATGACAGTTCTGGTTGGGTTATGTGGTGTTTGATTTTGAGTCTGGTTTGGTGTAGTTGTTTGTCTAGCAGAATTGTTTGTTGAGGTGTTCTGTCAGTTTTGGTAATTATTTTTTGATTGATAGTTGTTATTTTGGCTTTGATAGGTTACCTGATTCTGAGATTGACGGTTTTGATAATTTGTGTTGAAAGGATTCCTGTTACCTTGTTGAGCTGGTTGTGTGCACTCCCTCTTAAAATGACCTTTACCACCACAGTTAAAACATGTGACTTTGGCTTTGTTGAAGCCATAAGTGGTGTTAGGTGATGTAGATAGATCAGTTCTACCAGTCTTCTCTATGAACTCGGTTGCTCGTCTCATAACACTAGCAAACGCCGACTGAATGTCAATAAGCTCCATCTCCTCCTTATCAATTTGAGCATAGTCTTCACTGGTTAGATTGTTGTTACCAATTTGACTAGCTACCAGACCATTGTAAGAAGCTACCATAGCAGATACCAATGCGACATGTCACTGAGCAACTTCAACTGTGACGTTGTTCAAGTTGGATGTCTCCAACACTATTGGACTTTGACTTGGTTGACTTGGGTTCATTTGAGGAATGTAAGGTTGTTGTTGAGGTTGATTCATGCTAGTTAAATAACATGTTGCTTGTTGCATTGGTGAAAAAGGTGGAATGTAAGTGGTTGTAACATTTCGCATTGAATTCTTTGTACGTTACGATGATTATTAATAAAACGTCAAATTTATCATTTATCGTTCCTTTTAAAAATATTTCGTGACGCATTTGGACCCTAGTACCATACTATATACATATAATATCATTATATTATTGTTTTAATTATCAAAAAAATTATGGCATGGGCCGGGGTTCGAACCCGAGCCCATGGCCGGTTCAACCCAACACACTCACAACACAAACCAGCTGGTCTACAGCTTCAAGTTGGGATAATACTGATTTAGATTATACTTATATTAAGATTGGAATTGCAGTTGACTTGCAAGAAGTCAATCTGCGATCCCAACTTCCTAAAATACTTGATCTATACGCGTGATTATCATAAATGTTGATTGATATGGTTGACTCGCGTCTTATGCACACTAATTAACAGTTATAACATTCCAAATCTGTGTCAATCACGCGATTTTAATCAATGCCTTGAGTCAACTTTCCAATTGTCCAATTCGTGTGCAATACTATAAATTGAGCCCCTCATTGCAAGCTAAACTCGCCGAAAAACAAACCCCTACTCCCAATTTCTGTAAACAAACTATTTTCAATCAACAATCAAGAACGGTTGACTTTTTCGTTGACTGAATCATATCACACGAAATCGTTTTGTAAGTTTTCAATTTGTTTATTGGTTTTGATCATCGGCACCCTACGAACAATAGCCCCATCATATTAGGGGCTATTGGTTGTCAATTTTGATTATTAAGAATCTAGGGCTCGTAAGCCACGATTTGGGGATAAACTTCTGTTTCTGCACGTTTTATATATAAACAGAAAACAAAACAAACACAACCACTGATCTAGATTAAGTGGTTGTGCCGTCTGTTTATATACGAGGGTACGCGGGTTCGAGTCCCGTCTCACCCACACTTTTTCATTTCTTTTATAAAGATTATAAATGTGTTTCAAGTATAACTATATAATTATTTCAACCATGGTTTAATCGTTCTCAGGGTCTAGAACAGATGGTCTAGGCTTGTGATATAAAACACGAACCGGTCACCAGACCCGGGTTCGATTCCTAGCATGAGCAAAACGTTTTTTTTAACCTTTTAGATTTATATATATTCACTAATATTTTTAAAAATGGTTTTAAAATACTAAAATTGCTTTAAAAATTCTACAAAAATTATTTTATGATGTTTTAATAGAAAAGTTTATCATACAAATTTTAGTTTTCCAAAAATTAATTATTTATTATATATAATAAATATTTCAAGTTTATTCTATTATAATTATAAAATTCTATAAAAATATCAAATGATTTTATAAAATTCTACAAAAATTATTCTGAGTTTATAAAACACTAAACATTCCAGAAATGATTTTTATTTCTGAAAAATCATTTATTTAATATTTTTAATCAATTTTTGGTTATTTTAATCATAAATAAATCATAATAAATTCATTTTTCAATATTTTTGCACCAAAATTTTTTATAAATTATTTCTGTCCATTTAGAACAGAAATACAAATTTTAATTTAAAAATTCTTTAATTTTAATATTTTTTGATATTAAAGTTATATTTTGACAAATTGAAATAAATAGATTAAATATTCTATTTTTAAGAAAATAATTTTATAAAAATTATTTTCATACTTAAAACCTTATAATGTGACCATCTTTAATCTAAAGTTTACAAAAAGACTTTTGTTTATTTATTTATTTATCGAATTTCTTTTATTTATTAAACAATTTAATTAATAATCAAACGAATACTTGTCCCCAAATTCGAAACCCTAGAAAATACTTATAGACTAGAAAGACTTAGACTTATTTATTACCTTATACATAGGGTAATACTTGGCAACTTTGGGCTACACATACACTATTTCCCGAGACTTAACACATTGCTAAGGTGAGTTTACGTAACCATGTTTATGCAATTCTTTATACTTGAAACTTTATACTTAAGCAATTCTACATACATGTCTAGTTGTAAACTTTAATGCCTCATGACTTAGACAACTACTGTTAGACTTAAACTTAAACTTACATAATCATTAGCTATGGCCAAGCCGGCGATACTCAATTATAGATCTATTGGATTGACAATCCCACCTAGATTCGTTGACCATCTTTTATGGGGAGCGCGGGTGATTGTTATCGTTCCAACGTGATATTAAGGTGAACCGTGGATGACGGGATGGACCTAAACTTGTCGGAGGTTTGATTATGTGCATACTATACTTCATGTTTATTCATGTAGACTTAAACTTACGATAGACATATGAATTGCTAAACTTTTATTATTCTTAAACTTAATTGCTTGACATGGCTTATGTATTCTCACCAACTTCTAGTTGACCCCCCCTATTTTTACAAACTCAACAGGAAATAATGATGCGTGAAGTCTAGAGCTAGAAGGAAGGGACAATTTGAAGTTTATGTTTTTTTGGCTATTTGATGTATTAGAATTTCATTCAAGACTTGTTATGTATTTTCAAATTTTGGATATTTTGCTTTAAATAAATTTCAATTAAAACTTGAATACCATGTGCTACTGTATACTCATTCTTACGTGACACCTCGATGTTTCCGCCATCGGTTGGGGTGTTACAGTGGTAGTGTATGATGGTGGTGTGTAAGATGAAGTTTGAGCAAGGTAGTTTATCGGTGCTTTGGGTGGTTCCATAACACTTGAAACACAAGCAATGTGTGGAGCAACAGTACCACTAGTACTTGAACTAGTCAAAGTAGAAGATGTACCACCATGATATAATTCCGGATTTTAAGGAAATTGTGCTCTCTTTGCTTTCCTCTTCTCTTCCATCTCTTTGTTCTCCAGCTTTTGAATAAACTCATTGATGGTCTAGTATTGATAAGCATCTTTCTCCTTTAGGACCTCAATATGTTGGTTCCAATATGGTGGTATAGAATCTGTAAATTTGTCTACCAACTCAGACATTGGAATCTGAATCTCATAAATCGACAACTCCGTCAAAAGATGACAATATCTGGGAATAAGCTCCTTTAGAGTCTCATTTCCAACATAGCTGAAGTTCTCAAATTCCTTTCTCAATTCATCCATCCTCAACTTCCTGGTTTTCTCGTTACCATCATGACGATTTTTCAACAAATCCCAAAGCTGCTTGGAAGTTGTGCAAGATCCAAACTGATGTGGAAGATCAGTGTTGATAGCTTGAGATAGTTGGGAGAACGCCTTTTTCTCCACTGCAAACTTCTTTTTCTCATCCTCAGCTAAACTCTCCAGCAGAATTGGTTCACCTGTGTTCTCCAAAACCGGTGCAACATAACCCTTAGCAATCATTTGCCATGCCTCGGTGCCTTCCATTCCCATTCCCTCCAAATGAATCTTGAACTTTTTGTGCCATTGATTGTAATCCACCATCTCCATCAGCTTTGGTGGACGACCCCCGAGTAGAAATAGCATTGGTAGTTTGAGAGTGTACCGCGGCTGCTGCAACTCCCCAATAATCATTCATGGGTTGTTGTGGAGGTTGAGCAACAGTCTGTGGCATCGAACTAGTCATTGTGAGGTAATTGATCGACTGAGATGGTTGACTGTTCGTCTTCTGTGCAGCTACAGTCCAAGGATCCATAGTAACATGCTGTTGTTGTGTAGTATTAGGCCTTGGTGTTGTTGGAAAGTTTCACATATAGTCTACAAAGTCCGAAATGCGAAACACTTAGAAAAAATTTTGATTAGCTTCTACGTTCGACCCTTTTCAATAAACGTGGGTTCGAATGTGGAAAAGTTCCATGTTCGGCCCTTGCTTCTGACCCGAATGTAGAATATAACACACAAACTCACTTTCGGCCACAAAAATCCCACTTTCGACCTCCCGTAGGGTCGAATGTACCAAATATGGTCGAATGTACAACACAACACTAACAACTTCTAGGTTCGACCTAAAAATAACCACGTTCGACCTAAAAATCTCAGATTCGACCTAAAACACACACGTTTGACCTTTCTCTCCTAGGTTCGACCCTGTTCATTTGAAAAGCGGTTATTCTTTGAAAATCCTTTATTTTGATCCCAATTTTTCAAAAGTTGATGAATTTTGATGATGTTTTGCAGTTTTTGCTTCGAAATTGATTTAGAACAAGTTTAATAAAGAGAATTCTTGATTTTATCCGTGAAAACTAGTCCGAATCAATCAATTTTCATCAAAAACCATTGTTCATTCAAAACAGAAAAATTTTAATCAAATTTGGGTCCAAATCAGCTCAAAAACTATCAATTCGTAGTTGTTTGATTCATATAGGCTCTAATACCACTTTGTGGAGGATCAATTTGTCAAAAACAAGTAGTTTGATCAAACAAGTCTACCAATTTAGGTGCGGAATCCCTAAATCAGTTATGAAATGATAATAATATGCACAAAACACGCAAATCACCTTTTAAGATCCATTTCATTAATAAACAATATCAATTAATCTTATAAAACGTTGTTTACAATGAAATAAACACTTTTCAGAAACACTTAGAACACTAGAGAGAAATACAGGTCGAATGGGGAACACAAATGACAAAAGTTAACATTAAAATCAAATTTTCAGTTTATATAGGCCTACACATTCGCCCCCCTGTAAGGGTCGAATGTGCAGGTTCGCCCCTCAAAATGGGCGAATCAGCACATAGCTCTTCAGACTTCCATATTCGACAAGTATACTCCACCTTCGACCTTTATCAGTCATCTTTGACCTTCAAATATCCACCTTCGACCCCACATTTTTATCAAAACATATTTGAATGTGCAATCCAATAGCACTAGTCACAAAACATGTATCAACACTTACAATGTTGTCAACAAACAAAATAAAACAAATCAATCCACATTAATTAAATATTTGATTTAATACAAAACTAAATATGTTGGCTATTTTCATATTGTAATAGTTTTATATATAAAATTCATTTTATATATAAAAAATAATTGTTTGAAATCTTCATTGACTTTGTTATTTCAAGTTAATTCAATAGAGAAATGCAATATCTAAGTAAGTGGCCACAATCTTTTTTTAACTTATTTGTTTCAATCTTTATTTCCATGTTATTAATTCACGCAATTTTATTTTTATAATACAGTCAAATTGATCCAATTAATGTCATTAAGGTTAAGGACCTTGATGTTGGAAAAGAACAATTATACACTCAAGGTTAAAAATACTTTGGCTTTGGAAGAAACTAGATGTCAAGTTCCAAATGAACGATACTCGATTAGGATGGTTTAACTATTGAGGAGATATTTTTAAATCAATTTTATTTTTTTAAATCTTATGCTAAACATAATCACTCTTATTACTTTTGAATTTTTTTTTGTTGTACCTGCAGTCTCAAGGTAACAACCACGGTACAGAAAATATATTTTAGAAAGTTTGAAAAAAAAATTATGTGAATACAAATCTTTTTTACAAGAAATTATTTAGGGGCTGATGAATATTTAATATTATTTTTGTTGTAAAGGCAACTCTTTTTTATTTTAAATATAATATGTAATATAATTTTTCTTAATTGTATTTTTAAATTTATTTATAATATATAATTTAAATTGTTCAACCCGTGTATCACACGGGTACATAACCTAGTTTTATATAAAAAAATTGACTATGATACAGTTTTGAGTTAATCTTCTTTAAACCAATGAGAAAGAACAAAGTGTAACTTCCATACACTACTAGAAAACGGGTATTTCTTGACGCGCATTTTATGACACGCGCTTATTTATGACACTCAAAAGCGTATGTCATAAATAAAATTGTCATGGTTTAAAAAATTTGGTTAGTTAATGACACGCTTTTTTGTTTGTCAAGAATATAGTATCAAAAAACAAAAAACATGACGATATTAAATATTGTGTATCATCTTTTAGTGTCATAATTTCAAAAATTCTATTTCCCTCCTCTCTAAATAGTGTGTCATCGTCCCAACCATCATCATTCCCAAATCTACTATAATCTACTATAATATATAAATAAAAGTATTTGTGGGACACATGGCACAATCTCAGAGCTTCTAATTTTGGTTTCTCACTCATTTTAGCAGATTACCCATTTGGATCCATGTCGATCTTTTATGCCCCGAGATATAAAAACCCTATTATTATTTTCTCAAAGACATGGTTTACCATTTCTCTCTCATACATGACACCCTCCTCCACTTTTCTCCTCTCCTCTGCCATTCCAGAAAACCCTATACATCTCCTCCAAAAATTGTCGCCGCCTCTAATCTTCGGTCAACAAAGTTTGTAATTTCCAGTTTTTTGCATACATAACCTATAGGATCTTGGTAAGTATTTGTCTCTTAGATGTTTTATTCTTTTATTTCATCTAAATCTGAAAAAAATAGGGTTTCATCTTCATTCCGAATGGGTAATTTTAAGGTTTATTAGATCATTTTATGTTTTACCTCTTCAGTTCTGTGGCTAATTTTCCGTTGTTCATCTTCTGTTCAATGGTAACACTTAGACCGATTGCGTTGGTGACGAGCTTATGTAGGGGGAGATTACGGCGCTGTGAGTATTTAGGTTATCTAATGATGATAATAATAGTTTTAGTACTACTGTTATAAGATGTAACTTTATTTGATTTTTGTTTAAATTCATCATATCAAACACATGATTACAAGTACTGGTAGTAGTTTCACCCACAATTGAATAGTCCAACATTTGACTTTGAAATTGACATGTTTGTGTTTATTTATACAATGGAATATTGAATTACTGCTACATATAAGAAATTTTGGTGTATAGTTAAGTATACTGTTATTATTTTGGATTGGAAACATAATGTGACTTAATTGTCAAATTGAGAATACATGAGTACTTTTTAAGGTAATATGCGAAGGCATATTGTTTGCAGCTTATCCCTAAAAACTTTAAATTTTGTTTTGTTTTGTTTTGTTTTGTAGGTGAGATATTATTATTATTTGAATGGCATGGACCTTCTTTTCTTGAAGCCTAATTGCATTATTCTAGCACTGTCTCATACTAACCAAGATCTTGCAACATTCGATGCTATCAAAATTTCTTATGAAGTGGATCCAAAAGGTATTATATTGTTATATCTCTGTACACATAGATATGCTATCATTAGTTAATGTTTAAAAAAATAGTTTTATTAGATACAATCTTAATACATAGGGCAGAGAACTTTTAGTGTATTAACAAAGATTGATCTTATGGAGGCACTGATGTTGTTGAGGTAAGCTGACCTTCTCTCCACCATTCGTATTTTCTGAATTTTGCTTTTTAGTCTTGGTTTAAAAAAGCGTGAAGCGCTCCGAGGCGTTTAGGTCTCAAAATCCGAGGCGTGAGGCATGATGCGAGAGCCTCACATATGTGATTTGTTGCTCTATGTACACCTAAAAAAGCCTAGGTATAGTCAAAAGTTAAATATGTCTCACTCCTTTTACATCTCGGCTTTTTTTGTCATGTAAAACATTGATTATCTCTTCATCCCTTTGGTTGTTTCTATGTATTACTCTCCTACGAACCCAATCTTGACCAATTTTGACCCAGAAGTCTATCTTGAAGCGCCATCTCAAAGCCCTAAGGCGTTTTTGTGATTGCCTCGAGTGCCTCATGCCTCAGGCACTCCTGAAGCGCTATTTATTAAACCAAGTTTTCAATATAGATATTAATGTATTTTTTGTAGGGTTTAAGCTATAAAAGCAAACTTTCTTTCCTCAAAGTAATAATGTGTCAGCTAATATTTTTACTATCAATTACACTATAAAATTTTGTTCTAATATGCAATTTTGTTGACCAATAACCGGTTTAAACACAAAACAACACAACATATAACTGTGGGAACATTCTACATGTTTTGTAGATACCAGAAGAAAATCATATAAGCTAAATTTCCATTGGATTGATGTAGTCAACCAATCTCAAATTGATATCGAGAAAAAATTGGCATGATGTTTTCTTCAAAGAGAGAACACGCAACTTTTACTATTTCGCCATATAGCATTTTAAGTGTGCAATTGCAGAAAAATGCTTATTCATAACTGGTAAGCGTGTAGCATAATTGTAATGAATTTTAAATTCGGAAAAGTAAGAATACTTCAAAATTCAACTAATTTTGGTGTTTATTCTGTTGTTTTATTGAATTTGCAAACGTGCAATTTATATTAATGGCGGGAGCATCAATGATCTTGGATTTCTAAAGGGAAAAAAAGAAATTGATGGTTTATTTATTTCAAGTCGGTCTCCAAGTCTGGTCTTGGATAGTTCAGTGGGTCAGTGGGTCAAGCACGTTGATTAATGGGTCAAGCTGAAACATTTTTTTTACTAAGGATTCTATTGGTATATGTTTTTTGACGATTGTTCCGATGGTGTTCAGTGATGTATAAAAGCTTAGTTCTATAGATATTAAGACACTACTAGCATCGAGGACAAGGAACTAAGGAGAACTATGTAGTCACGTGCTTGTGGGAAAGCCTGAGTCCTTCGGAAGGTGCTTTTTTTCTAATATATTATTTAACAAGTCCAGTTTCGTTACACGGGTGGCTAACCTATTAATTCATATATAAGTATGGACTATTCTATCAAAAATCTATATTCTTCTTCATATTTGTTCACCGTCCAAATATCTAGGTTTACATTTTCATATATAATTATTGTTATATTCAATACATAACTATATACATTCTATTACATATGTTGTTTGTTATCATTTATAACCATTCTTTACCCTGATTAATTTTATATAATGTTAATTTTAGCAATCATAATTCTTTACACATATTTTTTCTTTTAATTCTTCAGTTGTCGTAATGAGGCAAAGTATAAAATATTTTGAAAAATAATAGAATTCGTATATGAAAACATGCAACTTAAAAACATATATGTAGCCTTCTCTATCATTAGAAAATTACGTGGAACTAACAATCAATAGAAAACTATATGCTAATCATTTTAACTTCTTTAAACCTATATGTAACTAACAATAAATATAAAATTATATGGAAATCTTTTTAACTTCTTTAAAATATATGTTAATTCAAACGAATACGTCAATATTCAATTAACACCCTATATTATTTTCTTCATATCATTTAATAAATTATATTCGTTATCAATTATAAATTTGGGAATCCCGTGTAACACACGGGTAGATAACTAGTACATCTCTTCATCCCTTTGGTTGTTTCTATGTATTACTCAAATATCATTCCCAGCCCTCATCGTCCCTAACCCTAACTATTATTTAAAAGCAAAGTCAACAAAAATTCCTCCTGCTTGGAAACAATCGTAACCCTAACCTAAGCGCTTTAGTATGATGCCCTTGCCTAATCGTCCTGCGTTGAATCAGAAAGTTACGGTACTGCTTTGAATCATCCATCAGATTCAGGTTTGTTTCAGTCTCGAAGTTAATTCAGTCTAGTATTCAATACGCCTCTGTTTAGACCTAATTTATTTTGATTCTTATGTGTTTAATAATTAATGATGTAGATCTGGATTCTGTTAGATGGTTAGGGGTTTTGGAAGTTAGAAGATTTGATTTAGGTATATATGCGCGTAATTGTAGAAATGAGATGTTTGTTGGAATATCGAGTGGATTCAGTTGTGTTATTGATAAAATTGAAAGATGGAATTTATGTGCTTGATTAACCATTTGTTCATGCATAGATTGGTCCGGATTATAGGCATTTTACTTATGGGTGACTCATGAAAGTGTAATAACACACAAAAGGTAATTCGAAAATACATAATAACACGTTTGATTTGGGTTTAGGTGGATTTGACACTGCTAATGTTGCAGCTAGGTATTTAAATCTAATGCTAATTTGTATTTATTTTCTTACCTCGGTCTTTAATAGAGTTTTATTGTGATATGCCAAACTCGTGAACAAGCTGTGATCAGGTTTTGGGGTTTTGATACAGATATCAACTTCAATGTTAGTGATTATGAGGAGCATATGAATCAGGTTTTGGGTTCAAAGCAAATAATACTATGAATTTTGGATCAATGTAGTGGTTATCCAATGTGTTGTTTTGTTACAACAGGCTAATAATCTTTCTAAAGGGGTTTTTGTGCACCTTCTACGCCGCCATAACAATGGGTTTTAGAGGGGAGGTCGATCATGAAGAACAACGAATGTGATATATTGGAAGCTCCAATGGGGCAGTCTGTTAGAAAATTAAGTAGATGTTAAGCAGCAATTTGAAAAAAAAAGTGCTAAAGGTAGTAACCCCATTGAGGTTATGTTTAACCTTTAAATAATTGTTAGAGATGAAAATACAACATATAAATCAATCCGTATGTCGTACTAAACAGTTAATATATATGTAGTGTAACGAAAACTATATGATAATTGTTTGCTACATATTGCATTCGATATTGCAAAAGACCACCAACAATCAGCATATACCCAGAGGCAAAGTCATCTTGTAATTGTTTGCTACATATTGTGTTTTTTTTTTCTGTAAGACCCTAACCCGTAAACACGCGATTAACTTTAAAACTTACGGGCTTTGGTCTTATAGAATAACACTCCCGATTTAAAACTTTGATCTCTGTGAAATCCAAACCATTATGATTTCTACATCATAGGTCCCAACAAAATTTTTGTAATTAGGTTTACTAAAAACATGTACTAAATCCTGCGTTTAATCGGGAACTTCAAATGCGGAAGCTTGATGAGTGCTCGAGTGTGTTCGGTTCTTCTAACAAGTCTTGATCATCATCCATCCAGTGCAACTGAGTACCTGTGGGTTAAACACGATTAATTAACCCATTAAACGTTACTAGAATCGAGTAGGATGGAAAGTATAAGAAAAAGAGTTTTGTTACTATAATTTCCAGCATTAATCCCCTTTTAGGTTCTGGATCCTCTTGAGGTTCTGGATCCCCTTTTAGGTCCTGATCCCCTTTTTAGGTTCTGGATCCCGTTTAGGTCCTGGATCCCCTTTTTAGGTTCTGGATCCTCTTGAGGTTCTGGATCCCCTTTTATGTGACAACCGGTAAAATTCGGTCAATCGTTGACCGGATCTTGATCATGATCCCTATATGCTTCGCATATACTAAGGTTGATTTTGGTTAAGTTGAGTTGTTACAAGTCCAACAAATGTCTTTCGAGAAGTTCGTGGACGACTAGATGTTCTAAAGAAAGACTACGCATCTTAACGTTAACAAACTGACATCGATAAGAATTCATCAGAATGGACAAACTTAGAGTTATTGCGTATAAATACGGCACGTATTTATTGTCGAAGCGATCGGATGTGGAATCGGATTGAAGAACGGATGAAAACGTAGCGTTTGGAGAACGCGGAGAGTAACTGATATGAGAACCGGACATCGAAATGCGTGGTTTCAACTGCATATATGCTTTCGGATTTATTATTTATTATAAATAATATTATATGTTTAATATCGAAAGCTATCGGGTCGTTTAAATGGAGGAAATGGTAACCGGTTAGGATAACGCGATTCTAACAGACGCTCTGAAAGAACGCGTAGGATACCGATATTAATTATATTTTTGCTCGGTTTAACGTCATTTAAGATTACGAAAAAAACCGACTAATTCTTATACTTAATTATTAAGCCTAGATATGAACCGAGACGTTTCGCGAGATTACGGGTTCGACACGCGGTATCTACCTACCTAACTCTACACCCTAGCTATAAAAGGGTAGTTTTCTTCTTCATTTCTCATTTCCTAGCCAACAACACAAGATGAAAACCCTCAAATCCTCTCATCTCCCTCTCTACACTCACCCTCTCTCTAGATCTCTCTCTCATCTCTCACGTGTTCTCTCTCTACTCTCTCTCTAACTCCCGCTCGTCTCTCTCTCTCTCTTCCTGGTTAAGAACCGGCCGGCCACCACCCACCTAATGGTGGTGGCGGCGCACTGTTTCAGGCCCAAAGAGGGGCGGAGGAGGCGGCGTGGTGGTCCGGTTCAGAAGAAGTGCAGGCGGCGGTGGTGTTTGCTGCTGATACAGGGGTCCGATTTAGGGGTAAATGACGATGGTTTTTATGGTGGTTCAAGGGTATAGTGGTTGTGGTGGTTTGGTCCAGCTATGGTGGTTTTCGGGTGGTTGTTGGTGGTCCCGATTATGGTTGTTGTTGTTGTTGGTTGAGCCGAAGATGGTGGTGGTTGTAGAAGAAGAGGCGGCGGCGGCCCCTAGTGGTTGTGGAGGTGCTCGGGTTCGGGTCTGATAGGACTCGGGCTTGGGTTAGCTTTTGGAGATGGTTGCGGTTCATTGGGTGTCAGATCTAATGGGTGTTCGGGTTGGATCGGGGCTGCATGTTGGTTTCGAGTGGTGCTCAGTCAGATCCGGGTCTGATAAGGCTCGGGTTCGGGCCAGATCTTGATTATGTTAATAGATCTTGGTCTACATGTTGCTTGATGATGATGATAAGGATGCCCGGGTTCAGTTTGGTGCTCGGGTTCGGGTCCCGAGTGTAAAGGATTAAAAGATGGTTTAAGTTGTGGTTTGGAGCCCGGTTAGAAGCGAGTTCGGTCAGATCTGGTCAACAAGCGTTGCATGCGTACATAAATGGTATAATATCTTGATTTGTTATTATTATTATTATATATATATAAGTGTATATATATGTATATTATAGATACGAAACTAATGTGACTCACGAAACGAACCAACATTGATTATATAATAAGCTATATTGTATATTAAAGACGGATTAGATAATATTGTATATTGGACTGGACCGTTGGACTATATTATATAATTCTATATATATACATATAAATTATGATGTACATAACTATACAAGTATAATTTATATAAAATAGCGAAATGTATAAAGTCTCGTTCGATGGAAATACGGATAAATATATTGAATGATATGTATTTGTAATTGATTTTTGGGTAAACTATAGATAACTTGTGTTGTCTGGATGGTATAAAAACAGAGGAAACCCTGCCGAAATTTTATAAGATCCAGAGCACAACGAGTGCAATATACTTTCCTAGAAACAAATGTACAAAACAAATATATTTATCTGATTCTATGCTTAATGATGAGCTATACGTTTCGTAGCACTAAGTCCAACGTAGGTTACACACGAGTGGTAACAAGTGCGCAACTTGAGTACTACGTCGTATGTTAACACCTAAATAAGTCGTGATTGGTTCATGGAGTCACACCACTTTCTAGACTCGGATTCGTACATACGAATCTAGATATCTGGATAATATGCTTTTCGTGTTAGATCTTAAGGTGGCTTTGTTGGTAATTAGGACACAAAGATGTCAATAATGATTCAAGCGTTGATAGCTAACTTAGCAGGAATGTTCAGGTGAGTTCATGCCCCCACTTTTTACTGTTTTATAACTGTTTTCGGGGTGGAAGACATACTTGTTTTATGAAAACTCGTTTACTATAAAACGTAACAAAGATTTTATTATACGGATTGGTATAAAAGGAGATAAATTGTATTGAATTGTACAGATTGGTACAAAAAGGGATAATTTGTACGGGAAGATACAAATTGGTATAAAATGGGTAATTTGTACGGAAGATACAAATTGGTATAAAATGGATAATTTGTACGAGAAGATACAAATTGGTACTAAATAGATAAATGGTATTATATGTTTTTCTCGACCCCTTTTCATTTAAATGTTTTTCGGACATCTTAACAATCGGGGAGATTAATATGCGGGTATGATGAATAAACTAGAAATATAGAATATATGATGCCCTTTGGTTTGTGCATCGGTGGATACGTTCGAATAACGTGACATCAGTGTGTACCGACGGCTTGCCACACACTCTCAGCACATCTAATCATTAATCTTCAGAAAAGGCCGTTGTTTATGTTGTAGTACTGTTGGGTTGACTCCCCCGTTTTCATGATTTGTCTGGGTCGAAATCTGCTTGAAAGAATGAACATAAACTCCAAATGTTCCTCTCATGGTGAGTGGAACAGCAGTTATGGATTGGTTAGGAGCCTTAGGATACATCATATGCTTGTAAGACCTAGCTAGTCTACATAGTTCTATTCTAGTAATACGGAAATCATACGCCTTTTGTTTTAAAAGCTAAAGAAATATGAGTAGTTGCCTTAAAACCTGTAAATGCGACAATCGCTTTTTATTTTATAAAAACATGTTGGCATCAATGTTTTGTTTTACTACTTCTGCTTTTAAATACATTTTAAACTATGGGAAGAAACCTCATTATTGAACAGGATGGTTCAGGTTGGGTGATTTATGGGAAGAAATCACGTCATTGAATATGGGTTTACAAAGTACAAATATAAAACCATGAACTCACCAACTTTATGTTGACGTCTTTAAGTATGTCTTTCAGGTTTAGATTTTGGCAATAGCATGGTTGGAATAGGCAAACATCTTGGAACTGGAAACCCAAGAGTCTTAGAAATGGCGTTTGGAGTTCAAAGAGTCTTAGAAGTATATATTCCGCTGCGTAGTATTAAAGAGATCAACCCACAAGGATTTTCGGGGTGTGACATTTTAGGTCCTGATCCCCTTTTTAGGTTCTAGATCCCGTTTTAGGTCCTGGTCCCCTTTTTAGGTTCTGGATCCTCTTGAGGTTCTGGATCCCCTTTTAGGTCATGGATCCCCTTTTAGGTTCTGGATCACATCCAAAAAGGGGAACCACGACTTGTTAAGGCCATAGGTTTTACAAAGCCTCATTAGACCATTCAAAAAGCATAATAATCATTTTGTGAACTTATTGGACTCTTGTTTAACTAAAAAACATCATCTGGTTTATGTTATTAAGACCCGGTTCCCAGTTTTAAATGTTTATGTCGATTTTTACCTAAATCGACCCGTTAAGGCCTTGGACTCTACAAGACACTTTTTAATCACACCAAAGTCATTGAAATCATATTGTCAACTCATTGGACACATGTTCAACTAAAAGCATTTCCGTTTTGTGTCATTATGACTTGGTTATTAGATTTAACCTTTAGTAAATCTATAAATTCCCAAAATGCCCCTTTATAGCCAAATCCATAAGTTTAGCCATCCATGGTGACACTTTTGATTCAACCCATTGCTTTTAACTCATTGACTTGTTTGAAAACCTCTAAGTCCTTCCGGACTTAGATTTTCACATTTTCTCAAGTTTTCTCTTATTTAGTAAATTCTAAGCGCATTAGCACGCATTAGACATGGTGATGGAAATAACTTACTTGGTTGACATCCACACTTTATGTGAGTAGCTTTAGTACCCACATTGCTTCGCCCAAAGGCGTTTATTTAGCTATGGACTTACCGGGTGGCGTTGACCCATACCTTGCACCCATATAGATTACTTAGGAAACGAGTGCCCAATTTTCCAAGTGTTCTCCTGCATACACTCTAGATTGACCACATTAGCCTCTTGGGACTCAATGGTATTGCATTTACCATTTGACCCGCTACCCACAAGTTTCTTAAAGCTTAGATAACTGGATTTTAATGTCGGGTTTGAATGGTGAGGGAATCACCCCTTCGACCTGTTAAGACTCATGATTACATAACTTTCTTATTCATGTGATTTTCATCCAAAATCTGAGTTTAGACTCTTGTTTACCATATGGCTTTATTGGTTGACCCAATTGATGATTTCCATCATTTGATCAACACCATATGACTCATTTATGACTATGAATTTTGTTTTAACATGAAATCGCATCAATCACTCGATTAGTAGGTTTCGCCCCTTGAGGTCATACCTTTTTTCCCACTTCAAATTTTAAACACTTATATCAATACAAGAGTTGTATTTGTAGACTAGTAGTGTAAGTATTACTTACCTTATATCCGTTTCGCTTCCGTACACATTGAGCTTGCATCCGTTTGACCCGTTTGCTCCATAGTCCTTGTACCTAACTTAGGGACATGTCAAACCCTTTTTTTGTTAGAACACATAATATGGATTTCTTTCATAATCCATGGCATCATGTATTCATTTTTCCTCAAGCTCAACATTTACATTTCTAGTTTTCATGTTCATACATGTTCTACACATTTATTTTCTCATTCAAGCATTTCATCAAACACCTTATATGCACTAATTTCATCATGTTAGTTCTAGGTGTTCAAGACTTTCTAAATTCCACCATGGCTTAGCTAACCATTTGCACATGATCAATTCACCAATTAGCATACATACATGATACAAATCACATATAGTTGCAAGATTTACCACATAGTAGGGTAATTCATGTTTAGGGTAAAAACCCACTACTTATACATAATGAGAATTCACAAATTCATATGAATCAACATCATATAACAATTCATCACGTTTTATAGCTTCCTTGATGTCTACTAACACATAGAAATCCATAGAAGCTAGGAATTCGCGTTTTTAATGTGAACCCTAATTTACCATCTTCCACATACAAGTGTTTTAGGTGAAATCAAATGGGTCTAAAGATACCTTGTGATGTGTAGAACACTAGATAAACAAGAATTTCATCATGCATCAAGAAACCCCCTTGATTTGAGCAGATTTGTGCTTGGTAGATGAGTTAGGGTTGGAGCCCTTCTTGGGGTCTCCTGAAGATCATACGAACACACACACACATTGTGTATGTTTTATTTGTTTTATTTTTATTAATAAACCCCACTTCATCATATTGGCAACTATGTCCCCTCAAGTTTTTCCAAAGTCTTTTGTTAAAACTCATTTAGCAAAACTAGTGTTATTCCCATAATAGGACATAACCCAAGTTCTCATTATTCGAGTATCACTTTATTATTTTGCGAATCACGCCTAATGGTGTAATTAGGCGAAAGGATGATTTTGGGGTGTTACATTTTCCGTAGTGGATAGTTCATAACATTCATTATTAACAGAATTGAAACATTTAAGTTCCATTGCATAGCATGTAGAGTTATATTGCTTGAACATGTGATGACTGTAAAATAATAATATCAATGCTACTGACCGTATGGGGGTCTGGAAGGTATCGTGGACGAAACAACGGACCTTCAAAGCCTCCTGTTCCAGTGCAGATATGGGTTAGAAAGGGGGAATCTGCACAAAATTGACATCACCAAGCGTCTAAACCTCTGGTAAATCTCATATCTATGTGCATTTGTAGTTTCTAGCCATATTGTTAATTGATTCTTCAATGAATGTTTGCATATTCACTGAATTTATAACTGAGAATGTAGAACCATACTCGTCGTAAAAAGCTAGAGTGGATGATTATGAATATGTATTTTTAGTTTCATGATTGCTTCAAAAAGACTATTTGTTTGTTGAGAAAACGTTTCTATAGAAAAAACTTGTGGTTTTCAAAATAATATATTGTATTACTGGAAGCATTAACTTAGGTAGAATTTCCCCATTCATAAAGTTAGTTGAATTTTGGAAATTGTGTCTTAATCAGTGCCATTGTTATGAGCAGCCCGAACCAGCTTCTTCCAGGTAATTTTGTCACATTTTTGTTCATTTGAAATGTCACATACTCTTTGGTTCTCAATCTTTGTAAGTATTTTTATCTTGTTGCAGTTATAGTTCATCTTCATAAACCTGTTACTGTTCAACCAACGCCTGTGTCTACTTCCACAGGTACAAATGTCAGCCTGTTTCAGTCGTTAGGGATCATTTATTAATCATATTTTACTTTAATTTCCACTCATTTTGTTTGTTCTTTAACTTTCATCACTTTCATCTTTATAATTTAATTGTTGTCTCAGGCTTGGGGAGGAGTAGTGGTTACACGGATGCGGATATCGATTGCATTCGTAAAGAATGGTCAAGTTATGTCGCAACGTTCATTTGTAAGTGATCTGTATTTTTAGGTTTAGACTAACGTAATGTATTGACACAATTTTGTAACCGTTGAATACTTCTTGTAGAATTTGACAAATGTAATGGGTTTTTGGTATATAAAATATTGTTGTCTCAGGCTTGGGGAGGAGTAGTGGTTACACGGATGCGGATATCGATTGCATTCGTAAAGAATGGTCAAGTTATGTCGCAACGTTCATTTGCAAGTGATCTGTATTTTTAGGTTTAGACTAACGTAATGTATTGACACAATTTTGTAACCGTTGAATACTTCTTGTAGAATTTGACAAATGTAATGGGTTTTTGGTATATAAAATATATGAATTTTATAATGAAATTTATTGATTTTGTTACTATAAATATAAATATGAATCCATGGTTAATTAGTAATTGTGCAGTAAGTTTTTTTAGGTGAAAAAAATCATGACACGCAAAATAAAAGTCATAAGTTTGTGTCATAAATGCATGTCAAAAACGAGTGTCATAAATGTGTGTCATGAATGCATGTCATTAAAAGATGACACGCGCCTGCATGTCATATTAATTTTATGACCATGCCTATAACGACTTTCTTTTGTGTGTCATAAACACCCTTTCATGACGCGCAATGCGCGTCAAGAAATGTGTTTTTTCTAGTAGTGATAGTAAACATGCATTGGTTTTTTCTTGGCACCCTTTCATGACACAAAACCTGGTCAAAGTCTTAGTCAAACAGTCAAAGTCCTAGTCAAATAGTCAATTCATCATAAAACCCTACTTTATGGTGTTGACCAATTTTAATGGCTAATTGAATCCAAAACTAGTATAAAAACCCACCTATGACCCATTACACTTGGCGCCTCTAAATCGATTGTTTCAATCCGATTAAACTTTCCCTTATACCTTTCTTCTATAGTCTATTACTTCTACAACTGAAGCTTTGATTATAAGCTCTTGTAATTGGCGAATTGAAAGCTTGATATTCTTTCTTTTTTGGTTTTTTTTCTTCAAATTGGACTAGCTACGTTGTTGAGTCTTTGGGATTCGCCTCACATACATTCACAACGCTTAGAGGATAATTCAGCTTAGTGAATGTGAGTTTACATAGCCCCTTTTTCTGTTTTACATTTTGGGGTGAAACATGTTTAAACATTTTATACACTATCATTTACTCATTCTTACATTGTTGAAACTTGTCATTCAATTACACTATCATTTACTCATTCTATCATTTGACTGTAACAAAGAGACACAGTACAATCATTAACATTGATCAAGCCGCCTGTTTAGATTATAGCGCTATAGGTCTGACAAACCCATCCCCCCCCCCCCCATAAATTCAGGGATGATCGATAACAGTTACACTTTAACTAACTTGCGAGTTAGATCTCAGTCTACACAAGGTTTGATTGTACAAAAGACGCATTGTTACATGTCGGACGCATATTCTGTCACACCCTCAAATTTTCACTTGCGGAGTTTTACCGCGAGGCGTGTGACACACCAGGATCCAAGTCAACGGTCACAACAAATGACAACTAAATGTAAAAAGATACGTAATTCAAACCAAGCAATAGTTTAGAAACTACAATTCAACCACAGCGGAAGCTAAATAACTGTTACAAAACGTTAACGTTGAAACATAAGTTTTTAAAGTTTGAAAATCCAAAAATGTGAACCATGATCCTAGACGCAAGTGCGACCCCGTGCGCCTAACTTGATATCTGCTACTTTAGCGACCTGAGAAAACATGCCAAAAAGACGTCAACATATAATGCTGGTGAGTTCACAGGTTTTAAGTTCGTAAACGTTTTCATGTGCAAAGCGATTCCTCCCAAAGTGCCAAGTGTGCAAAAGTTCCAAGTAAATAACAAACGTTCCCTTACTACTACAATTGTGTTGCTAAAACCATTACTGACAAACGTTGCTCGAGTTGCTGCCCATGTGCCAAGTGTCAAGGTAGAGACAATATGCACCCGCCCGGCTCCCAGCCATCAGGTGGGGTTCGTCACGCCCGATAGATCTATCCACATTTCCCCCGTTGTGCCCCGCACATTCATGGTTTCAATAGGGACTTAGATTTCATCGTATAGTAAATAAGTGCCAAGCGCCAAGTGCCAAATGTCAATGTTTAAAAGTGTCAAGTGCCAATGTTTTAAATATGTCAAATGCCAATGTTTAAATATGCCAAGTGCCAAACGTGTCACGTTTCTCAAAAGAGTTACATTCCAAAAGCCGTCATGTTTCTAAAAGTGTTAAGTTTTCAAAAGTGGCAAGTTTCAAATCATAAACGTTGCATTGTTAAAACGTGTGGCATGCTTCTCCCCCGAGAGAAAAGAGTATAAAAGAGGGGCCGTGAAACTCACCTTAGAGTATGTCTTCTTGATAACTAGAGATCCAACCCGTGTATGATACTCCCGACTAATAACCACCTATTAATGAGTTTACATAAGTGTGATGACTACTAACCCGAAGGCTAACTAGTCCCCGATTGTCCAGATCTTGACTCCATGTGTTTAAAGTGTGTTTGAACGTTAACCGGACATCCCAGACTGACCCGACATCCCGTTGGTGACCCATTACATCAATTAGTCATGCACATAAGGTTAACACATAAGTTTCAAGCATAAAACACTTAGTTTGCATCAAAAATCTCATTCCGGACATCAGATGGTCGAATGTGGTTTTTCCCATTTCCACGTTCGACCCGTTTACCCACCTTCGACCCATTTCAAGCCACGTTCGACCAAAATATTGCACGTTCGACCGACAAAGCCCAGGTTCGACCTTGGAGGTCCACCTTCGACCACTCGACTGGTCGAAGGAGCTCTAGGTTCGACCCTGTCAGTTTGTTTCTTCAAAAACGCATCAAAAACATCCAAAAACATCACGAAACACCATGAGTCACAGTAGTCAACTATCATTAACATATCCCCACGAAACCCTACTGGTTTTACCCCAAAATCTAGTCGTTTTACAAGTTACCCAAAATAGCAAATTATGGAGATGTCACATCAAATGCATGCAATCTTTACCTAATCAGGAAACTTTCTGAAATCCATCAATAATCAACTTAATATACTCAGATTATCATGAACAAGAAACCCCTAATCATATCCTTATCACTATCATCATGAACAAGCCCTAGGTCTAACCCAAAATCTCCAAAATGAACAAAACATCATCAATAATCAATTGTAACCTATTCCAATCATAACTCATCATCAATAACAGCCCTAGATCATTGTTATAACATCTATATAGCAAGTAATCATCAAATAATACATAATACCACAATAACACATGTTAATTTGTATAAAAAATCATTGTTTATGAATATGTTTTGTTTAGAAAGATATTAGGAAGGTTTTTATCCATGAAAACATGTTTGAATCAGATCTGGACTCTTGGGGTTTAATGAAAACGAATTGAAATGCTTTAAAAATGATTTATAATGAAGAACACACCTTAGATCTTTGTTTAGAAGATGTTTGTAGGTTAGATTGTAGAAAACAAGGGCAAAAACTCCTTCCCAAGTGATTAAAGTTGCTAGAGAGTGTTTAGAGGAGTTAAGGGTTTGTGAAATGGTGAAAAATGACAAAGTGGTATTTATACAATGTCCACGTTCGACCATTGCATGTGGGCGAACGTAGAGTTAAGTGGTCGAATGTAGTTCTTTTAAAACAGATAGCCAGGTTCGACCCTTCTTATGGGTCGAATGTAGTTTCATGTGGTCGAAGGAGAACCCTTATCAGGCTGAGGGCCAGGTTCGACCCTTCGAACGGTCGAACCAGGAAGTGCCTTTTCCAGATTTTCCAGTTTTTCGTGTTTAACGCATTTTAACGCATCCTAACACATGAAAATGCAATCTTAATCTATGTTTTACATATATAAGCATGGATGATCATCTACGCATCGTTTAAACACGTATTTGCATATAATCCACCATATAAGAATCAATCTACACATAACACTTAATTTAGTTTATGTAATTCACCAACAACGGGACTCGTAACATGTGTGTGTGTGTGTGACTAACCCAATGATCCTCCAAATCATTAATCCTCCAAATCATTGAACCCTGGACAGTACGTTTAATAAACGTTTTTCGCTAAGGTAGACTTATGTGTTTATAAAATGTTGACCCAAACATGCCGGGTGTCACATATTCTATCATTACTCATTGTTATACTTCAATCATGATTGCTATACAACATATTGTTTTCAATTATATGCAAAATCTATGTATTCTCACCAACTGTTTATAGTTGACCCCCCCCCCATCTGTCCAACTCAACATGTTTCAGGTTTTTACGTGCTTTTGGAAGTTGTACAAGTCTTGGATCACATAGGAGCTTTGGATCTAGTTTATGTAAATCAAGTAGATGTAATTATTAAATTGCATGACAAATTGTAAATTGTTTAGTAATATTCAACTTCCATTTAGTACCATGAGCTATTGAACAATCATCACTATGTGACACCTCGATGTTTCCGCCATCGGTTGGGGTGTTACAGATTGGCATTAGAGCCATGGTTATAGGGAATTAGGTTATTAGAAAATAATCTAGTCTATAACCTTAGGATTTTAACCAGTATTTGCTTCTCTTACTTGCAACTCTACTTGTTTCTATTCTCTATCTCCACCCTACTTCTTATCCCTACCCCTACAAGATAATTGCTCTCCATCATTGGATCTACCCTTATACTAATAGAACAAAATTCTCAAGTCCTAACCTGAACTGCCTTGAAGATCCCGTTGAAGTTCTAGATTTTGATAACGAACACATGCAATCTGGAAGGGTGAACGCCTGTATTCTGAGTTTTCTGTCTAGGACTGTCATTGCGCATAAATCCCAATCAGTCGAGGGACCCGGATGCTTACCTGGGAATTCTTGGGATGAGTGTTCACTTATAGGCAAAAGCGTGTCTTCACTATGTTATTAGAATTTAGAAACTTTGATAAGTCAACATTTTCGTTTATTCGTTTTAATTAATGAATAAATGATTACACTCACTTTCCTTAAAACTAAGCTCTAAAATCTCAAAATTTTACAGCTTAATCATATATGGATTTCACAATCACACTTCATCTTACCATCTTAGCCAATTGTTTGATTGTTTTTCAACACCCTACCCAAATCATATTATTGTTTTTATCAGCACGTTACATATTTTTAAAACTGTAACCTCATAACCTGAGTATACCCTAGCACAAAACTAAAGATTTCTAAATCTTGTTGGATTTTTATTACCTAGAAACTTTACAAAATACATATTTTTGTCAAATGATGCCTCGAACTTAAATTCAATTGTTTATTTATAGACATAACAAACGAATTTTCTATATAATGCTTTAATCTTTTAAAAATCACTTAATTGAACCTTGATCTTCAAAACCTAATGTCATGTTTAAAATCTCCAACTAACGGAAATATTTTAATCAAAGCTCACTTAGTTTGTACTATTTAACGACTTTTGTTTTAGGTATAAAACCAATTTTAAAACCTTTCCAACCTCATGAACAAAAATTTAATCTCCAACTCCCCATTGACACCTACTTATTTTCAACAAGTTCGAAACTTTTACAATTTTTGGTATTTGCCGCAATCATGTTATCTCATACACTTGATTCTAACCTTTGATCCAAAGCCCATAATTTACATTGCTACATAATCCCCTTACTATAAAATAAGTTCTTTATCAGCTATCTTCACATTCACTATCTCTCACAACCTTGGTTCTGCTTCAAGATTTTTCCTCTCAAGAAATAGACTCATATCCTTCACCTTCTCAAACATGAACTAGATATCCATGACAACCAAACTATCATACATGAGGATTTGTTTATCTACTTGAACATTTGATTATTCATGATACTTGAAAGCATGGAATATAAACTATTTGCTATAAACACACCTAGAGTCATTAACCTTGTCTAGGGCAACTCTATGCTATACTTGATACTTGACGCATTTACAAACTTGCTTACATGTATGTATTATCAATTTGCAATTTATGTGTGTAATAATTGGTACACTTAATCAAACAACTAATAGAAGATGAAGTACTTGCTCAACAGTTAGTAGAGTACCAAATAACCTACTCAACGATTGGTAGAGGTCATCATGCCTGCTCAACAGTCGGTAGAGGCCCTACAACCTGCTCAACGACTGATAGAGGCTATCGCACCTGCTCAACAATTGGTAGAGGTTCTTACTCACTGACTAGTAGAGGTCTTTTCCTTCTCAACAGTTGGACTTATTTTTTGATACATTGTATACGATTCAACCACAAGGTTAATTGTATTATTTTACATGTGTGTTTAGAGTCATAGAAGGACACAAAACCCTAATGTAAGGTAAATTGGTGATTGCGGTCCGGAACGTAATCATGAATTTACAGGTATGTTAAGGTAGTGTGAAATTCTAATAACGTTTTGGTAGCTCATTTGGTTTTCATATAGTCAATCAACTTATGCATTTCTTTTAGGATTCCTAAAACTTAAAGTTTAGCGTTTTACTAGATTCTCCTTGCTAATTCATGTCGTGCCTTAACCCAAACCACAGCTGCCCTAATTTCTACCTAAGCACCCTCAACCCTGTGTTTTTAATAATTTCGGGACGAAATTTTCTAAAGTAGGGGAGACTGTGACAACCTGCGCCCTTCACTTTTCATAAATGTGCATAATTGGTCTCTCAACTATTTCAAAATTTTCATTTTCAACCCTCCATTTTTAATAGGACCAAAAGTTACAATTTAATAAAACTTATAATTTTTGTAAGTAAAACTATTGCACGTTTTATACTCACATCTACACCTGAGCACGTATGTTTCAGACCTTGATACTCAAAACCCTTAATTTTCGGTCCTAAAACAACTTAGAAACCGAATGAAACAAGTCCGGAACTTAAAATTGATTAAATTAGAAAATTTGATTTTTTTTAGTTCTCGCGGTGTGCGAAGACAGTCAAATAATCAAAGTCCTGGCCAAAGCCCAAGTCAAAGTCTTAGTCAATCAGTCAAAGTCCTAGTTCAAGTGTAAATCTCTGTTTTTATAATTTTTTTCGTTTTCGTTCATTGTAATCGAATATTTTTTGTTATTTTGATTGTGTAATCATTTAGATTGGTTTAATCGATTTCAATTGTTGAAAAATTTTGTTTCGATTGATTTTTGTTGTTACGTTTTGAAAAAAAAAATTAGACAGTTTTTCATTATTTACCATTGGTTAGTTTGACCCAAGTATGATTAGGTTTTTAATCTGCATCCAGCTATTTTGTTAATCTAATGGCTGAGATTGCTTCTTACGCTTTTTACATTAAGAAGTTTTGTACGTTATCTTTTCTCTATATTTATAACACTTATTGATATACCGTTAAACTGTAAACCCTTTGGTATCTAAGCCGTCAAAGTTGACCCACCCAACATTAAACCTTATACATATAATTTTTCCTACACTTCTTGATCTGCATAAAGGAAAAGAAATTGAATTAAAAAAAAAACAGTTGAAATAAATAAGATGGCATCTTTATTTAGGTGTTGTTTGTTTTTTCTAAGGTAAAATGTCTGTAGTCTGCGGATCACGTCTGTAGACATCTAATCATCTATAGAAGAAGAGGTGGAACAAACGGCTGCAGTCTGCAAGAGAGAGACTGTTTGTTTGTAACGTCTGCAGCGTAACCCAAAACCATAACCCACCATAACCAAAACCCTCTACCAGTAACCAGTGAATTAACAAAGATAAAAGTGTGGTACCGTGTATTAATTAATTGCATTAAACTTATATTTATAAAAAGTAAATACAAGTTTTATCTTTTTCAACTTGTTTAGATGTCATGTGTATATGGGGAGGGCCACTTTTGTTGGCCATAAATTGCATGTGCTCGCTTGAAAGACTTAGGGGCTGTTTGGTAGCCTTTGAATAGTCATTAAGAGGCTACATCTGAATGATTCATAGTCTCTTAATGGTTAAGATGTAATCTTAAGTATGAATAGTTATGAGGTAACATCTTAATGGTTGCCTCTTAATCATTCAGACTCAAGGTTACCTCTTAACCATTCAGAGGTTACGGACCATTAAGAGGTAGCCTCTGAATGGTCATTAAGAGGCTACCAAACAGCCCCTTACTATAAAAATCAACATATGATTTACCAATAAACCGTAAAGTATAACCAAGAACTGAAAACACCTACAATAAACATTTGCAAAAGAATTATAGCTTCATATTATTACTAGATATTAAAAACATAAACATATCATCGCATATTCCCATTGATAATTCAGTGACGGATACAGGAAATTTTTTTACGGGGGGCACAAATTGGTTGTGTTGAAAGAAAAAAATGTCAAAACAAATCGGGTTAAAATGGGTCGGGTAAAATCAATTTATACTTATCATATTGATAATATAAATCAAGTTATAAGAATGATTACCACTGTTTGACTTTTTTTAAATTACATTAGTTGGTTCAATATTTTTATTAAAATGTATCTAAAATATATATCTCTACTTGAGGATCCCAAACTTATAAAAAAATGACAGAACCATATATTAATTAATTCAATAAAAAGGATAAGTAAGAAATTAGAAAATTAAATAGGACAAAAGTAAAAGTCATATTATTTTGAAATAAAATATTATTGTGGGGTAGTTGTCCATAATGCCTTTGCAGACTTTAAGTTACCACGTTTCAAATTAAAAGAAAAAATCAAATAAATAATTTGGTTTTACTTCTTCTTCTCCATCTTACCATCCTATGTCTGCAAAACCTTTACTCAATGGAAAAAAAATAGGAAAAATATATAGTGTTGGTTGTACGTACGGTGGGCACATGCCCACCCTACTCAATGAATAAATCCGCCAGTGATTGATATCCATTGCCACATGACATAGTCACATAATATGTGTTGATATTAAGTTGTATAAGTTCTGATGATGTAGGGTACCTATTGGGCCAAATCCAACTTATCAAGTAGTAAAATAAACAATCAATATATTAAGCCAAGCCCAACGAATAGGCCCACTAGGGTTTTAACCCATCTCCCACTCTATAATTAGAGGGGCAAACCACATATCTAAGGTAGATTAGTCTTGACATAAGACCTCTCTCTCTCTCTCTCTCACACACACACACACACACACACACTCTCTCTCTAAATACTCTCTCTAGAGTTATTCTCTCTAATAATATTTTCAGCAGCAGTAGGCTGAAGCCTTGAAGCCTCCGAGCTGCTGCTATACATTCTTAGAAACCTATAACCATGCTGATTCTACAACCAAGCTGGCTGCCACAGCCACTACGTGTGGAATCACACTCTGTTACTTGCAGGTCTCAGCCTTCATCGGCTTACGTGGATGGTCCTTAGTTGTAACTTGGGATCAAGAGTTCCTTTCTTCAAGATCATACTCTTATGTTTAATCTTTTCTAACATATCAATAAACTAATAACAACATTCTGACTTTGGGTCGATCCCAAATCAGAATCATAACAACAATATCAAAACTCTTGAACCTCCCATCTACGTTTACAACGTAGAGGGACACCACGACCTGCGTTTAGTGAATTGAAACCCTTTAACCCTTTTATCCCTTCTGACTAGTTATTTCATGCTACTGGTCCAAACCCTTTAGGCAGCAGACGAGGTCAGAAGCTTGACGACCTTGGAACGTTCACACCCTCTCCGGACCTATATTTGTTGTAGCAACAAGTTGGCGCCCACCGTGGGGCCGTGCTACTTAGAACATAAATTATTTGTAGTTTGGCTCCGTCTATCTATTTTCTATGTTCTTTCTACGTTTGGAGAAAACGTTCCGAGTGAAGTCACTTCTACACCTCTTACACATCCGTGTTTTGTCATGTGCTCTATGATGAATCTACGCTAGAATCTACGATTATAAGGTTCTAAACCTCTGGCACTTACACAATAATTAATTTGAAACATGGCTTGCTAGTCCTCAAGAAAGTATATGCATGAAAAAGTCATTTAATCTTTTGACAATGACATTTCACATAAAAAAATATGACATATTTAATCTTTTTAGAATAAAAGAAAGTCAAAACCTACTAATTTACTTTTTGTAGGCTCTGTCACCTTTTTTTTTTATTTATCTACGTTTCACTTTGAGTGAAGTATAAAAAAGGGGGTGTGATATGTACTATACTATACTATTGTCAAATCAAATAGTATATAAAGTTTTCAATTTGTACTAAAGGTGGTCACGAGCAAACAAAAAAATTACAGAATACTTATTTTTGTAAAGTTTGCTTGTATAGTGTAATGTAAAAACATGGTAGAAAATTACTACAAACATTCATATGTACACACGTGTATGCACAAAGTACATATATCTTCGTACCCATATATATATATATATATATATATATTAAAGTCTCTGCACATTGTCCTGTTTAATGATTATGAATACACTCTACCTATGATATTCATAAAGACTTTTACCAAGTCATTGATCTCGGGAAAATAAATTTCACAAAAGGACAAAAATACATGTTTTTACCCAAATAGATAAAAGCATGAACTCTTTTACCTTAATGTGCACAGAGCATCTTTTAGCCTTTCAGACTAGGCTTATACGTCTACTATACACGGAAGCTTTTCAGCTTTTAAGATATTATTCACCACAACTCTCTACATTACTGTTCACAACAGCAAAGCTTACTGTACCTACTGCAACCTTTTAAGCTTTTAAGCTACTATTCAGCTTTGCAGGTGCATAGATCTACTATACATCAAAACTTTTCAACGTTTCCAAATTATGCATACCATACATTGTTCCTTGAAGCTTTATAGACGTTTAACACAATGTCCAACGAAGTTTTCTAACCTTCAAGGCTACTGGTCACCAAAGCTCCACAACCTTTTAAGCTACTGTTCTACAAAGCTTTAAAGCCTTTTGGGCTATTATTCGTCAAAATTTCACAGAACTTTTAGGCTACTGACCATCAAATCCTTTAAGCCTTTTAGGCTACTACTCATCAAAGCCTTCAAGCCTTTTAGGCTACTTCTCATCAAAGCCTTCAAGCCTTTTAGGCTACTACTCATCAAAGCCTTCAAGCCTTTTAGGCTCTTACTCATCAAAGCCTTCAAGCCTTTTAGGATACTACTCATCAAAGCCTTTAAGCCTTTCAGGCTACTAACCATCGAAGCCTTAAATCCTTTCAGGTTATTGCTTATCGAAGCGTTCAAGACTTTCAGGCTACTATTCTCTAAAGCCTTCCAGCCTTTCAGGCTATTGCTCACTCAAGCTTTAAAGTCATTTTGGCTACTATCCGTGGAAGCTTTAAAGCCTTCTAAGCTACTATTCCCTAAAGCCTGATAACCTTTTTGGCTATTCACATTGAAGTTGTAAAGCTATTTGAGCTATTGCCCACTAAGGGTTCACAACTTCTCAAAATTTCGTACATTAAAACTTTTGGGAAATTTTGTACATTAAAACTTTTGATCCAATTAAGCCACTCATAATCAAAAGTATTAAAGTATTTCATGCTACTAACCATAAATACTTCACACCCCTTTAGGCTAGTCTTCAAAGAAGCGTTAAAGCCTTTTTAGGCTACTTCTCATGGAAGCTTTACATCACTTTAGGCCACTACTTGCTGAAGCTTTACAACTTTTTAGTAAATAAATAAAAAAAGATATGTACATGCTTTTCTGACAACCCATGTGGGTCAAACAAAAAGTAAGTGTTATCAAAAGTCAAAAGAGAATAGCCCTGTAGTATTTTAGCTTTTTAAACTAGACATAAAGACCTAGTTAATTTACTGCTCGTTGAAGCTTTAAAGCCTATTGGGTTACTCTTTATCAAACCTTCACAACCTTTAAAGCTACTAATCATTAAAGCTTTAAAAGTCTTTCAGGTTTCTAATGCCTTATAGACTTTTAGGCTATTCCAACGGAAGCTCCAAAGACGTTAAGCAACCATTCATCAAAGCTTCACATCCTTTTGGCCAGGTATCCAATGAAGCGTTTGACCTTTTTAGGCTACTTTTCATGGAAGTTTTATATCAGTTCTGCCCACTAATTCTCAAAACTTACAGCCTTAAAAAGTTGCTGCTCATCAAAGCTTTACAGCCTTTTATGCTGCTACTCATAAAAGCTTTACAGCCTTTTAGGCTAAGGGATTCATTAAAGCTTTATAGCTTTTCAAACCATTGTGCGTTGAAGCTTCACAACAACTTAGCTTCACAACGTTCAAATTGATTATTCATAAAGTTTTGCTATTACTTAGATCAACTTCAACTTCTAAACAGCTTCAAAAGCTACACATGAACCATTTATACTAACGACCAAGTCAACAAATCAAAACACCATTCCTAACCAATAGCCACAAATACAGTTATGATGTAAGCATAGTAACACCGTTTTAAGGCTAACATAAGGAAACATCAAAATAAACATATGATTCAACACATCAACCTATGGATCTTTAAATCGCCAACGTCGCAAGCTTTCAAACAAGCTTCTATTTTGTGAATGACCTAATAGATCCGAAATAAAAACAACTTCAATCAAGAAGTTATATCTTGCAAACAAAAGAATCAAATAAACTAGTAAAACATGCCTCTAGCCATGAACATCTTTTACCAAGGGCTGATATGAGTAAGTTGACATGCTTAAATAAAACAAGTAACCACCAAATCAAATAAGCATATCAGCTCATAAGGTTAAAGGATAAAAGGACTGAACGTATCTAGGTAAAAAACTCAAATGGTTGAAAACAACATAACCTAAGTCATCTCTTAATGACTCTAGTGGTTAAATGGTAACAGGGCAAAAGGCTTCCCCTAAAAGTAACCTATACAACAACAAATCCTCGAAAGTGGAACAAAGAGGTAAGATGTATAACAACACTTTGATATCAGTCATAATCACTCATCACCATGTCATGCTACTTCTGACTGGTGGGATGGTGGCTCGTGTGGACAAACCCACATTTAAAAGAAGTCAAGAAGCAAAGAAGCAAAACAGTTACACATGTCAACTTGTTTACTCAAATGCTGAGATGCCTTCAAGCATCTTACCATAGCAAAGAAACACGATAATTCAAGACAACAGCCTAGCTACTTTCTTTCGAAGAAGTTAAGAAGCTTAAAGGCTTACTATATTGGGTCAACATTATTCAAGGAAAGGCGAACCTCTTATCAAGACTAACCTTGTGTTCAAACAACCTAACGTCTCAATGGGACACACATGCCACCTAAAGCATATGCTTTTCTCCCCTTGAAAAGATAAACAACTCAAGGAAGGAAAAGCCTCCCCATGCCAATAAGGTCACTTAAAAGGAATGAAAGAAAAGATCATTGTGTACACAAATCAACACCTCCCATACATCCTCCCTTAACACCACTTTAGCTACAATGAGTCAATAAATGTAACCACTTTCTTTTAACTAGTGAACAAAGTTAGAATCGTTCATCCAATAGGTTATAAACCTCAAAGAACCTTACAAACTCTAACCTGGTAAACACAAAAGGTTTTAAGCTTTGTAGGTCCTCACAAACTGTAACCTCAGAGGCTAAGAAGGTTTAAGCCTCACAGGCCTTCATAAGCCATAACCTCCAATGCTTAGAAGGTTATGGACTTCAAAGATTATCACCACGGAAGCCAAGAAGATTATAAGCTTCACAACGTATCACCTCTTTTGACTACAAAAGCTCGACAACAAGTCAAACTCGTTACCAACGCAAGTTTTATACCTCAAGGATGACAAAAGTCAAAATACATCACATGTTCATGATAACATTGGTAGACTTGACATGATTCTTACATAAACTCCTTCGAACATGTCATTTAAAGCTTCAAATACTCAGAAGTTTCAAAAACAGCTCAGAAGCTTCAAAATAAACAAAACAAGCTTCAAAGCTTAAAAATTTCAAAACACATTAAAAGAAGCTCAAAAGCTTAAACGCTTCAACTACCACAAGCTTAAAAGCTTAAAAGCTTCAAATACAACAACTGAAGCTTACAAGCTTGAAAGCTATACAATAAGCATAGGAGGACAAATGGGTATACATGTCATGACTTCTGCCCTAAAGCTGAAACGGATACAAGCATCTTGCTAATATGCAACAACTTATCAATCCTTGGACAAAAAACATGATTAGAACAAGGCATACGTTCTCCTCCAGTATGAACACTACTTCTTGCAATTTAAAAAGCAAAAGAAGAACTTAACTAAAGTAAGAAGCTATCAAACTAGCTATAAGCGGAAGTGTCCTTGTAGCAAACAAGTTCTATTCTAAGAGCTCCCAACTAGGTGAACCGCCTATGATAATACTTGTCTTCTACTAAGGCTTTAGCATGAACAAAACATACACCAACAAAGATTATCCAAAGCAACTTGCTTAATTGCCGAAGCTCTTGCTAAAACATCAACGCTTCTCACTCACACTAAGCGCAAACGCCTGTCCAAAAAATCTCTATCGGAAGAATGTTACCTAAGCTAAACATGAATACGAAGTCTGAAGCTTCTAAGCCTTCAACCATGTTTGGAGATTTAGCAACTACAAAGACTACAAAGTCAAGACAAGCTAACCCAAACCAACCTGAGAAGCATGTCAACACTTAAGCAACTCACGAAATCATGAAAAATGCAAAACAAGATGGGGATACATAAGAACAAATTAGTAATCATCGATCTAACTTGGTAACACCAAAGATCGCAATCACTAATTTATTTAATACAACTAAGGCTACAAAATAGTCGTAGTAAAAAGGATCAAGCCCCATAGAAGCATAAAACCAGAAACGTAGAATCACTGAAGCATCATACTATACATAAAAGAAGATTAAGGACAAATCAAACCGCAATGCTAAGGCGTTGAAGCTGTTGGAAAAATAACAAAGCAAGCTACTTAGCAACCAAAGTAGATTTGTTAAAACACCAACACCTTGCCAAAGCACTTTGCTACAACACATAAGCGTCTTCCTAAAAGACAACTTACATGTTACAAAAATAAAACCTTGGAAAGTTTGGCCCAAAATAGGAAGGACGACACATTGTGCTCCAAGCTCACAACGGTGGTTCCTACAAGCTTAATCAAGCAAGAAGGAAAGAAAGTCCCAAGGCATCGGGACGACAGTCACCTTAAAAGGTTCAGCCTAACCACCAATGGCCAAGAGATTTCTACCACTTCTTTGTGTAAACATTTAGTTATCATGAAATGAATAAATCATAGCATTTTCCATCAAAATTTGTCTTTCTATCCTATAATTAGGTTGAGAACCTAGCAAGAAACTCCATGACAAGAGCCATGTAAGGGGATGAGCTCCCAGGCCACTTCGCTGAATAGGTTCAAGGGTTGAATTGACCTATATAAGGGGTGAGTTCCTATATCAATCCAACTCCATGAGACCTACAAAGCTTTTTCTTTACATGTCTCATAGACGGGTTTGAGCAACCTACACAAATTATTCCTTAAGTTTTTAAACAAACTTCAGAAAAACCAAAAAAAAACACTAAGTAGTGTACATAGGATAGGTGGAAACTTGTTTGCCTAGACTACCTTAAGGATAAGTGACTGCAACACTTAACATTTTAAGGTGTTACCGGTAAAACATTCCCCAACAAATGCAAAGACAAAACATGCAAACATGCAAGCATCCAAACATGCAAGCATCCAAACATGCGAACATATACAATCACAAAAATACACTAAGGTACAATTCATGTAACATTGTGCATTTTCCCCCAAATCTTAATAAATAAATGCCCTTATTTTTATACATCTTCATCCCTATTATCATAAATTTTATACAAATATGCCTATGTCTTTATTTGCTTTAACTCACAATTTATATTTGCTTTAAACTCACAAATCATATATATATATATATATATATAGAGAGAGAGAGAGAGACAAAAGATCAAATATAAACAACTTTTTCGTACGAACTGTACGGATCAAAGAAAAAAACACGCGGGCCGCGTATAACTAGAGTAATTATATAATTACTCTAGTTATACACGACCCCACGTGTTTTTTCCTTTGATTCGTACAGTTCGTACGAAAAAAGTGTTTGTACGTGAACCTTACCCTATATATATATATATATATATATATATACATATATATTTCACTTGGTTTAAATAATAATAACAATAATACTAATTATAATTATAAAATCAGATTTTTAATTTTTTTTAGAGCTTAGTTATGTACTATAATTTAAAAAAAAAAAAAAAAACTAAACCAAAACACTTCTTAGAACTAAACCCAAACATAACCCAAACCTTGCCCCTTGTATTTTTCGGAGCCCAAACATCAGAGCCCAGCCCACAGCCCAATACACATAGCCCCATAACCTGGCCCAGTTTCCCTCTTCTTTCCTTCCTGCACTCGATGTGCAGACCCCATGTTTGACCAACAAAACCTTCAACTTTGACCACATAATTGAGCTTATTTTGGAAACTATAAATCAAATTAAATGGCCAGACTTGACCGGCAATAAAACTTCGCATTCCAGGTACTGTTAATGCGTATTATTACGCGTAAATCATGGCTAATAAATCTGATTTATGACTGAGTTTGGCAATGATAATGGTAATCACAATGGGAATGGCAATGGGAACGGGAATGCTCACCCTGTTTGTACCCTCAAGCACTTCAACTCTTGCAACCCTCCTAAGTTTAGCGGGGATGAAGGAGCCATTGGCCTCCTTCAATGGTTCGAAGGTATCAAAAATACCTTCATTAATAGCGAGTGTTCTAACAATCTCAAAGTTCGTTATGCTATGAGTGTCCTTCAAAAGCGGGCACTCACATGGTGGAACGAAGAGAAACGGACTCGTGGAGCTGAAGTCGCACTAGCCTTAACTTGGGAACAAGCTAAAGACGTTATGAAGGCGGAGTTATGCCCTCGTAATGAAATCAAGAAGTTAGAAGATGAGTTTCACGATCTTGCCCAAGACAGTGGAGAAAACCTAGCCTACAACACTCGTTTTCATGAACTTAGTCTACGCTACCACACAAGGTCACCCCTTGCCTGTTGCAATCGAAAAGTACATTGGTGGCTTACCCATGCAAATTCAGGACACGGTGTGGGGAAGGAACCCTGCTACTCTCGAGGAAGCAAAGTGTTTGGCGGCCACCCTAACAGATAACCATGTGAAGGCAGGAACCCTGACTCGGAAAGGGGAAAAAAACTGTTGTGAAGGACACTCCTCAACCTGCTATCGAGATTAAAACTGAGTCTTTAACCAACGGAAGACGCAAGGCCAGGAATTTCGCAATAGGTGCCACTGCCCCACCCAACAAGAAGCAGTATACCGGGAACCATCCTAAGTGTGACACATGTCAGTATCACCACCCAACCCAAGTGCCTTGTCATCAATGTACCAATTGTCAAAAGTATGGGCATCTTGCGAATGTTTGTCGAATTCCTGCTGCTAATGCCCCTGCTGCTCAGAATAATCCTACTAGGAATACTCCAGCCCCCAATCCTCAAAATGCTAGGCCTGCTCGTAGGCAATGTTTCGAGTGTGGTGACCCCAATCATTTTCGTAATCAATGCCCTAACCTGAACCGAGATCAAGACCCCCCAGCTGCTTAGCGACAAGCTCCATCGTTTGAATGTTATTTGCTTTTTAAAATTCTATGTATTGACGCTTTTTTATTCAAGTAATAAATCCTATTATTGAAATTTTTGTCTTTTACATGAGAGTTGTTTATCTAGTATGTTCATAACACTTGGATACATGCCTGGTCGAATGTGAACCGATTGCTATATTAATATCTAAATCTATACAATTTCAACTCACATACTATACTTGTTACACTTATGAACTTGCTTACATAAACATATTATCAATTTGCAATTTATGTGCGATAATTGTTACACTTAATCAACAACTGGTAGAGGATGAAGTACTTGCTCAATAGATAGTAGAGTACCAAATAACCCACTCAACGATTGGTAGAGGTCATCATACCTGTTCAACAGTCGGTAGAGGTCCTAACAACCTGCTCAACGACTGGTAGAGGCTATCGCACCTGCTCAACAATCGGTAGAGGTTCCTACTCACTGACTGGTAGAGGTTTTTTTTTCCTGCTCAACAATTGGACTCATTTTTGGATGCATTGTGCATGTAATTTGATATAAACATTTATTAGACTCATTGATACAAATATTCAATCACAAGGTTGCTTTGCATTGTGTGTGTTTTACATGTCTGTTTAGAGTCATAGAAGGACACAAAACCCTAGTGTAAGGTAAATTGGTGATTTCGGTCCAAAACGTAATCATGAATTCACAGGTACGTTAGGGTGGTGTGAAAATTCTATTAGGGTTTTGGTAAGAACCCCATTACGTTTTCGAAGTATCAGAGGTGTGGTGGGTTAGCTGCGGTACACCCTATATATAAACACTAATGATACAACGAAAATGGTAGTAGGGGGCCGGATCATTGACAAACCTTAGTTATTTGACAGTCCATTTAACCTTGATGGTCATCTTGTGCATTCTTGAAACTTTTGCCATACTTAAACCATAGTTACCCTAGCTTGTACTTTGTACCCTCACCTACTCTCAATAGCCTCTCCAACATTAACTTCGGGATGAAGTTTCCAAAAGTAGGGGAGACTGTAACATTGTGCATTTCCCCCCAAATCTTAGTAAATAAAAGCCCTTATTTTTATACATCTTCATCCCTATTATCATAAATTTTATATAAATATGCCTATGTCTTTATTTGCTTTAACTCACAATTTATATTTGCTTTAAATTCACAAATCATCATCATCATCATCATCATCATACTCAGTTAATCCCACCTATAGCAAAGCTAAGGTAGGGTCTGAGGAGGGTAAGATGTAGACAGCCTTACCTCTACCCCTAAGAATAGAGAGGCTGCTTCCAGTGAGACCCCCGGCTCGATGTGGTTTGGTATCAAGCCTTGGACATAAGGCACATAACACTTAGCAATCGTGACAAACCCGATCGATACATGTACCCCTTTGTCTTTTGGCTATCCACGCCACCACATGATGCATGATTAACCGTCCGTCGTTTTTAACATTATTTTCACGAAATTAGTAAAATAACGATAAAACTAGTGCAACTTTACTTTTGCCCCCAAGGACCACACATACATAATGCGCACACCGTAAGTGGGGCGTAACAATAATAATAATAATAATTTCACTTGGTTTAAATAATATATATATATATATATATATTTCACTTGGTTTAAATAATAACAATAATAATAATTATAATTATAAAATCAGATTTTTAATTTTTTTTAGAGCTTAGTTATGTACTATCATTTAAATAAAAAAAAAACTAAACCAAAACACTTCTTAGAACTAAACTAGGGGTGGGCAAAAATCGGTCCGACCCGACATTACCCAAAAATTGGACCGAAAATAAACCAAAACCGAGACCGATATGTTAAGTAGGTTTAGTCACCGGTTTCCATATATTTTCATTTACGGTTTCGGGTCGGTCCTCGGGTCAGACCCAAAAGAACCGAAACAAAACACCAACCTAATTAATACTGATATTCCATAAGCTTCCATCGAAAGTGCAATACAATTAATTGCCTAAATAGAACTTTGTAATGCAATATACAACCTATAACCCAACCCAATATACTAAAATACAATAAATTCAATTATGGTGGTCCACTAGTCAACAACTCACGGCCCTATGAAAATCATTTGATTTTTAACCTTTAAAATATTGATTTAATATTATAATTTAAACTGATATATATAATCATCAGCAAGACGGCATAACAATTACCGTAGATTGAAGAACATGCGCAAAACTAGATTTCAAGGTTCAGAAGAAAGAATTGACGATCCAACAGAAAAGAAGATATGAATATACTTCGCAACGTACAATCAAAATTAAAACCCCAGCAATCATGGTAAACATTCCGGCAGCAAATTAAAGCATCCATCCATCGTTTAGGTGTTATTATAGTAGCCATTAGGTTCAAATTCATCTATGCGTTAGGATTATAGACCAGCAGGTTCGCAATTGTAACAGTCTTGCATTCGTCATTCATCGGTTTTGGTCCTCAATCGATACCCGAACAACCAAGACCGACCCACCTACCCAGGTCCAGTCATCGGTTCTATTTATTTCTTAGTCTCGGGTTTCGGTCCGGGTCGGGTCTGAACCGGTTCGGTCCGGTCATGCCCAAATGCTCACCCCTAAACTAAACCCAAACATAACCCAAACCTTGCCCCTTGTATTTTTCGGAGCCTAAACATCAGAGCCCAGCCCACAGCCCAATACACATAGCCCCATAACCTGGCCCAGTTTCCCTCCTCTTTCCTTCCTGCACTCGATGTGCAGACCCCATGTTTGACGAACAAAGCCTTAAACTTTGACCACATAATTGAGCTTATTTTGGAAACTACAAATCAAATTAAATGGCCAGACTTGACCAGCAATAAAATTTCGCATTCTAGGTACTATTAATGCGATTATTACGCGTAAATCATGGCTAATCAATCTGATTTGTGACCGAGTTTGACATTTCCATATAACCCAAAATCAATCTTTATAAAATGAAGGTTGTAACATAATTAAACGCACACACACATCCTAAATCAGCCGAAAATCAAAACCCCTCTCCTTAATCTCTCGCTATAACCCTCTAAATCGTCAGATTAATCCTGCTTGACTTTTTTTGGTTTGACTCGTGATATGGAAGACGTGTGTTCTGTGTAACCAAATTCTTTGTTCAGGTAACCTTATCGACACTTTTTAGATAAAGACCCCATGGTTTATTAAACGTTAAACAGTCGTGTAATTCGAATAGGAATTTAGGGTTCTTCATTTTGATTTGGGGAAGATGATACTATACACGCATGTTAATATATAATCTGCAAATGAATTGAAAACAACCATCTGATCTAGATCAGATGGTTGTTTCCTGTGTTAGCAAACCAGTGGTCTTGAGTTCGAACCAGAGCCCACGCGTCTTTTTGTATTATGTAATCTTTTAAATCCTCAAACACACCCTATAACTTTCTGAAACCAAATAATCACGTTCTTAGGGTCTAGACCAGTTGGTCAGGCTTGTGATTTAAAACCTTTGAACCGGCCATTGACTCGGGTTCGAGTCCTAGCCACAACAACAATTTTTTTAAACCCTTTTATTTATATATTTTACCTATTAAGCTTTTAAAATCGATTATAAATACTAAAGTGGTTTAAAAATTCTATAAAAAATATTTTATGATGTCCCAATGATGAAGTTTATTATACAAATTTTAGTTTTTCAAAAATAATTTATTTAATATATATAAAATATATTACAAGTTTATTCATTTATAAATTAAAAATTTTATAAAAATATCTAAACAATTTCATAAAATCTCACAAAAATTATTTTAAACTTATAAACCAATAAGGGTTCCAGAAATAAATTTTAATTTCTAAAAAACATTGATTTAGTATTTTTAATTAATTTTTACTATTTTAATCATAAATAATTCATAATAAATTCATTTTTCACTATTTCTATACCAAAATTTTACATAAATTATTTTTGTTCATTTAGAACAAGAATTTAAATTTTAATTTGAAATTTCATTAATTTTAATATTTTTAGATATTAAAACTATATTTTGACAAATAAAAATAAATATACTAAACATTCAATTTTTGAGAAAATAATTTTATAAAAATAATTTTCATATTTAAAATCTTATAATGTGACAATCCTTAATCAAAAATCTACAAATAGTCTTTTATTTATTTATTTTCTGAATTTATTTTATATATTAACAATTTATTCGAAATTAACGATTAATCAATTATCAATCCCCAAATCAGGAACCCTAGAACTACTTGTAGACTAGAAAACTTAGACTTTTAAGTTTTCCCATTACTCAATTATTGCCTTCTAAATAGGGTGATATTTGGACACAAGAGCCACAATTATTCTATATCAAGGGACTCAATTCTAGCACTAAGGTGAGTTTACATAGCCCCTTTTTCCTTTTCACTATTTTGGGGTGAAACATGTTATAACATCAATTTACAATTCAACATAAGTGTCTATGTGCTATTCTATGTTGCATTATGTCTTAAACATTACTAAGGTAAGCACAAGTAGACTAGCATAATCATTAACATTGATCGAGCCGACGATATACAATGATAGATCTATTGGACTGACAACCCCACCCGGATACATGTACTTCCAGTATGGGTAGCGTGGGTGATTGTTATCGAACATATAACAAAATCGAGTGAACCATATGCGTATGGGATGGACCACAATATTCTAGTCACAAGGTTTTATTATGCACCCGATTTACCTAGTAGTTTTGTTTTCACATATGGACTAGACTTACCATGACACTCGAATTGTACAAGTTTACATAGAGGGAAATTTCCTGCATAGGGTTTCTTGTTGAAAGCTTCGGTAGTAGGGTTTCTTGGGGTTTACGGGAGCGGGGTTTGCATCAGGATCCCTAGTCTTACGCTTTTGGTTCTCTTCTGTTACTGCGGCTACAACACTTACTTTCTGCCCTTTTCAAAATAGTGTCCCATTCTTCACGTGGTAGTCATTTAAGGTTGTCGCTAGACGGTTGGCCTCTTCGAGGGTAGCAGGGTTCCTTCGCCACACCGTGTCCTGAATCTGCATGGGTAAGCCACCAATATATTTTTCGATAGCAATAGGCAGGGGAGTGACTTTATGAGGTAGTAATAGGCTAAGCTCATGGAAACGGGTGTTGTAGGCGAGGTTTTCTCCACTATCCTGGACGAGAACGTGAAACTCGTCTTCCAATTTCTTAATTTCGTTACGAGGACAGAATTCGTCCTTCATGATGTCTTTGGCTTGTTCCCAAGTCAAAGCCGGGGCAACTTCAGCTTCGCGAATTCATTTTTATTCGTTCCACCACGTGAGTGCCCACATTTGGAGGACACTCATAGCATAGCGAACTTTAAGGTTGTCAGGGCACTCACTATTGATGAAGGTATTTTCCATACCCTCGAACCACTGTAGAAGACCAGTGGCTCCCTCATCTCTGTTGAACTTGGGAGGATTGCAAGTGTTGAAATGCTTGAGGGTGCAAACAGGATGAGCATTTCCATTCCCATTTGCTACTTGAGCAATTTGGGCAACTAAATTGGGGAGTGCTGCCGCCATTTGTTGGGTGATGATTGTGGCGAGTTGAGCATTGCTAGGGTTATCGTTGTCTTGGTTGTTGTTGTTATTATTGTTGTTGTTGTTGTTATGGTCATTGTCGTTGTTGTTGTTGTTATGGTCATTGTCGTTGTTGTTGTTGTTGTTGCGAGTGCTGCGATGAGGAGGCATTTTTCTAAAAGAAACACAATGAAGATTTCAATGAGGCATGTGATATAATGAGGAGTGTAATCATTTATTCATTAATTAAAATGAGTAAACGATAGCATTGACTTATTAAAGTTTATAGATTCTAATAACATAGTGAAGCCATGCTTTAGCCTATAAGTGAACACTCATCCCGAGAATTCCCAGGTAGGCATCCGGGTCCCTCGTATGATTGGGATTTATGCACAATGCTAGTCCTAGACAGAAAACTCATAATACAGGCATTTACCCTTCCATATTGCACGTGTTCGTTATTAGAATATAGAGCTTTGACAAGATTATCAAGGCAGTTCAGGCTAGGACCTGAGAATTCTGTCTTATTAGTCTAAGGGTAGATCCAGTGATGGAGAGTAATCATCTTGTAGGGGCTAAGGTAGGGATCAGAAGTAGGATGGAGATAGAGAATAGAAACAAGTAGAGTTGTAAGTAAGAGGAGCAAGTACTGGTTAAAATCCTAGGTTTATAGACAAGATTATTTTTCTAATAACCTAATTCCCTATAACCATGGCTCTGATACCAATTTGTAACACCTCAACCGATGGTGGAAACATCGAGGTGCGACGTAGTGATGATTGTTCAATAGCTCATGGTACTAAATGAAAGTTGAATAATATTAAACGATTTACAATTTGTCTTACATGTAATGATTACAGCAGTTGATTAATATAAACTAGGTCCAAACCACCTATGTGTTCCAAGACTTGTACAACTTCCAATAGCAAATAAAACCTGAAACATGTTAAGTTGGAAAGATAGGGGATCAACTATAAATAGTTGGTGAGAATACATAGGTTTTTGCATGTAATAGAAATCAATATTTTGTATAGCCGTCATAGTTGAGATATATCAATGAATAATGTTAGAGTATGAGTCCGACATGTAACAATGCGTCTTTTGTACAATCAAACCTTGTGTCGACTGAGACCTAACTCGCAAGTTAGTAAAAGTGTAACTGCTTTCGATCATCCCTGAATTTATGCGGGGGAATGGGTTTGTCAGACCTATAGCGCTATAATCTAAACAGGCGGCTTGATCAATGTTAATGATTGTGATGTGTCTTTTTGTTACAGTCAAAATGAATCCATAAGTTTCAATGTAATGAGAATTGAGTAATTGATATTGTATCAAAAATATTTAAACATGTTTCACCCCAAAAATGTAAAACAATAAAAATGGGCTATGTAAACTCACCTTAGCACAAGCGTTGAATCCTTTGAAATAGTCTAAACGTGGCACAAATGATTCCAAGTATTACCGGAAAGATGGTGCAAATTTCGCTGCAAGTCACCGCCAAAAGAGCTCTGAAATCAAGATATTTAGAGTGAAAAAGGATCGATTTAAGGTATATTAGTGTAAATCGGTCCCTTAAGAGTATGTAGGGAGGTCGAATTTATACAAAGGGTTCTTAATTGGAAGGTCTTGATTGTTTGACCGAGATATGGTCAAACCGCGTCACAATTGAGGAAAAAAGGAAAGAATCGAGCTGTTTATTGGCGTAATTATGGGCTGTAATCGACATAAAGGAAGCAGTCAATCAAGTCTATACAATTAAATTCGAAAATAGTTTCCATAATCAGATCAAAGGCGCAAAACTTGAATGTGTGTTTGACTTGGATGAATAATAAATCTGTATAAAGAAATTCTGAATCCAAAATGTGACAAGTATAGGCTTTGGCCGAGTGGTTTGTTGTTTGTTGATTAAGGCTTGTCTTGCTTTGGGCATGGGTTCGAATCCGCCCCAAATCATATATTTTTTTTTTTTTTTTGACAAAACAACATTATTTTTTATTTATTTTGCTAATAAAAATAATAAGAGTGATTATGAAAAATTTATTATATGTCAAATTAGCGGATAACGGGGAACTTTTATTAACTTTTTAAAGGGGTACAAAAATACGAAGAGTTACAATTATCACAAATAAATATTGTACAACTAATGCAAAAAGAAACAAATCAATAGATTTGGACACTTAGTCATATCAACAAAAGAAGCTCAACTTCATACAAACGAAGCTTATAGAAACGCTCTATATATCATGCTTCGATCGAAGGAAGCTCCATCTTCGAACGAAAGAAGCTTACAAGCATAAATCATGCGTCAAGTTTCGCATCAAAGAAGCTCGCTAGCAAGGTCATACACTCACCTTCCTATGAACAAAACTCGTGAATAAGAATCAAAAAGCGAACGTTCGTAAACAAAGAAATTCGCTATTTAACCTTGTTTGCTTCTGTCTACTTGATTCCATCACCTGTATCATAAGAAAGAATTTATCACAAAACTTTGATAGCACAAAGAATTAGGCTAGTGATGGATTTCATCCATAAGCTTAAAGGATGAAATCCATGAGCTTTTCAGCTGTCAAGCCAACCCACTTTGCTTAAAGGATGAAATCTATATGCTTTAGTTAACAAAAACAATAACTTTGCTTAAAGCCTTCAAAGCTTAGAACACGTATAAGTTTTTATCAAGCCAGGTTATAGTAAGTCAACCTTCAAGGAAATGTGCTTCACCTTCATGTGCAAGAAGCCTTTCCTTCGTAGACATGCAACCTTCCTTTTGTCACATGAAGCTCATTTGCTATCTTGCTTAGAAATCGACCATTCGGTCAATATAATAATCCACCATATCTCGGATTAACTTCTCGATATTTGTTCAAAAACATGACTTACAAAAAACCTTTGTAAGTGCACCTAGCTACAATCATTTGGTGATACTTAGCTACTTTCTTGAATACATACAAGCATTTAGGCTGCTATAGTCATTTAGTAAATGAACCACCTTCTCAAAACTTATGGCCAAGGTAAGATATTTTACAAAATAATTGCAATGTCTCCCCAAAGAGCATACATGTCGAATATAAATGGTCTTAATCACATGACTCGAAATGACTTCGCTAATACAACAAAGAAGCTTAGAAAATTAAGCTCAAAAGGCGATAACTTAAAAAGTCAATACCCGATATGCCGAAGCTAATACAAGCTAACAAGGAAATAAGCTAGTAATGGAGAAATATCCAGCTCCATAACTTCCATCAAAATAACTGCTTAGCAAGCTGCAAAGCTTATCAGCTTAAATCCTAATAAGCTTTCAAGCTCATCAGCTGCTTCCACCAAAATAAGGGCTTAACAAGCTGCAAAGCTTATCAGCTTAAACCTCAATAAGCTTTCAAGCTCATCAGCTCGAACCCCGACAAGCCTCCAAGATCATCAGCTTAAACAAGCTACAAATCTTATCGGTATAAACCCTAACACATTGCAAAACTCATCATGCTAAGGTTCATTTGTCGATACTTATCCTACTTACACTAAAGTATTTGCATTACTATCCATAGAATCATGTATTCGTTTTTAACCCTAGCTCCTCATAAGCTATTTTCTTGCATAAGACATGTCATTAGCTTAGGTTATTACATAGCTAACATCACACACAAATGTTAACTTTCACACACCCCTAATTCCGTTAGTTTGCTAGTTTTCATCTTTTTGGCATTTTATCGAGTACTTGGTGTGCATCCACCAATTCACTTAATTTCAAGAATCTAAGTTTAGCCAAAGCATAATCGTTTGTCTAATTGACGTCATATCATGTTATTTAGACGTTTTTGCCTAAATTTCTCATTATAACAACTCCTAATAGTCACCAAGATTACTAGATGTATGTGGTTTCATCCTAGAGGTTGAACCCCAAATTTTGCATGTGAACATAATCAAATACACATATAGATTGTGATTCATAACCAAATTAGACATGATTGAGGTTCCTACAGCTAGAGTAACTTTTAACAACCTACAATTTCATGTTTTATGAAAACCCTAGATTTCCACCATGATCAAGAATGAATATTACATCACATTTAGCCAGATAAAATGTACCTTGGTGTGGTTTAGACCTTAGATGACTCGTTTCTGACCAATGCACGGATTTCCGCTTTGACATGGCTTGGATTAGAGCTTATTCTTGTGTTTTACGGTTAATGGAGATTGAGTCTCTTGCTCAATCATCGACACACATATGTGTGTTTTTCTTTTTAATAATATTAATAAAACACAAGTTTGTCATTTTGTAAACTATGGTCCCTCCTAGTTTTAACCTTCTTAATTGACCTTTCTAACTTAGTCAAGTTTTGGGGTTATTTATGTCCATATTCTACAAAAATGGATTTAACGGGGTTAATTCACTATTAAGATCATAATCCCCGTTTATATCATCTAGGTTTCATTTTATCCGTTGATTCAAACGTACACTTTATTATCAAATCCATTTCGTTATTTGTTTAATCACGCCTAATGGTATAATTAGACGAAACGAGATTTCAGGGTGTTACACAAGTCCATCTTCACCCTAGCAACACCCAAGAGCTCTAGCCAATAATTGGCATTAAAACAAGCTCACAAAGTTTGATTTTTGTGACACACCACATTTTTAGGGTCCTACTTTAACTAAACTCTAGTTAATTTTATTACATTCACAGCATGTTACTTAACTAGGGTTAGTTAGGTAAGTCACATGTTGCACAGTTATGGACTAGTAACTGCATAGCAGAGGTAATTCGGGGAATTACCGAACTACGTATAAGAGTATTGAACCATGAACGTTGGTGAATTAAGAAAATAAATAATTATGAATTAATGGTTTGATATTAATTGCAATTATGTGTTTTCTGTGAATCTATGTGTAAACTATTATGTGATTACGTGAACTTAAACTAAACGTGTTGTCAAAATCGTAATCGATGAACCATTAGGATGGTTGGGGTCTAAATTCATGGGGTTATGCTTGGGTTAGTCTAAAATAACGAAAACATCAAAGAAAACGTGCAAAACACTGAACAGGGCCGCGCGAAATGGGTTCGGTCAAAGTGAACGGTCGTTCACTTTGACCGAATGGCCGTTCGGCGGGCCCAGCGCGTTAAACCGACTTGAAACACCTTAAGCCCCATGCACTTCATAACCACAACCCTAATCGTCCATAACAACCCCTATACGAAAAATATACCCTCTAACACCTGCTAAAGCTCAAGAACATCATCCGGGAAGATTAGAAGGTGTTCGGTTCTTGATTGTGAAGTGCTTTAGGTATATTATCTTAAACCTTTGTGTTTTTAACCTTCTTGATTATGTTTAAACACCATAATATAGTTTGTCCAGATCTGAAACAAAGTTATAAAGATTAAAACATGAGTTTTCAAAAGATTAAAATGTTAGACATAAGGTTTCATGATGATTATATGATTACATTTGCATGTTAGTGTATGTTGTTGATTGTTGAATGTCTAGGGTTTGTAGATGATTGTATTCAGGGTGAATCTTGCATGTTTTGGTCATGTTAATGTATTAGGGATATTGTATGATGATTATTTGAGGTTCTTGATTGATAATATTCACCTAGGGTTTGAAATAGTTGAGAAGATTGCATGTTTAAAATCTGGACAGAATGTGTATGGTAACTTGTAGGGTCTGTAACTTGACTTGAAAGTATTGGTTTTGATCGATTCTTGATATCTGCATGTCGTACATGGTCTTAGAGTTCTGGAATGGGTAAAATCATGTGATTTGGTGATCGTTTGATATGTTTTTGGAATTTTATTCTAATGAGGGTCTAAACTAATTTTCGGATTAAAAACTTGGGTCAACTTTAATTGGTTGTAACTTGAGTTTTATAAAGAACTAGGTCATGAAATTTGGTCAGTAGGTTTATAAGGGAATAGTTTGTCTTCTCCAAGTGGATTCATCCTGTTTGGATGAATACACATTTTTTAAGGATTTTTACCGTAAACTGACATGCTGTGAAAGTTTTCAGAACCTAGTTGTGGTATTTGATTTGTCATAATTTTTCAAAAAGGTTTTAATGAGAAATAAAAATAGTGAATGACAAATGGGCTCATAAGAATATTCTGTAAAAACTTGCTTGTCTAATTCTTTGTGCAATTATTTTTAGAAAAATCATTTTGGCGGTGTATAATCTGTCCTAAAAACACAGATTGTGACATAGATGCATATGTACTTATTTGGAGTCTTATATGACTTGGCTTTGACTTGATCTTGCATGTACACTTATATGAGATGTAAATGACGCATATAATTGATAGTAAACATAACGTTCACCAACGGGTTCATAGGGTCTACTTGTGCATGTAGTCACGATAGGTGTCACTTAAATGTTTTCGCATAAACTAACGTCATGGAAAAACGGGTTATATGGTGTATCGTATATACACATGTACTCGGGAGTCGGTAGCGAGTCTCTACTTCTTATTTGGATTTGGATTTAGCACTTAACACAGCCTAAGGTGAGTTTCACTACTCTTTTCTCAAAAGCATGCGTCTCGGGTTGAGACAACTTTCTAAACTTTTTTCTAGTCCGATTTGGGACTACTTTTTCATAGTCCGGTTTGGGAATACTTTTTCTAGTTCGGGTTGGGACTATTTTTACATCCCGGGTTTTGGGGTGCTTTGGTTCACGAGGTGAATCAGATCTTACTAATTCATGTTTTGGTCCTTGATGAACTAAGCCAACACTATCATTGAAGTCCTTCTCTATACCGAATGAATTGCCAGGTTGGCAAGCGGTATATTAGTTGATAGCGCTATTAGGTCTCATAAACCTCACATCGTGCTGGGAGCATGGGTGTGAACTATAACTTAACATTTATTATCATTGTGGATAGGCAATGATGCAAGGCACTTTGCTCGCTGATGCGAGAGCTCGTAGCTTAGCAGTTCGGTATGCATGTGTTTAGTTATCATGAGTGAGTTAGCTACGTACCCCTGACATGTGATGAATTAGCGGTCACGTGGTTTTGGAAACCTACGCATTTACTTACTCATTTACTTTGCTTTGTGAACTCACCAACTTAGCATGCTTTTGCGGGGTACGGAGCACGTTAGGGCATGCATCATTGTGTCATGGGATAATTGAACACTGTTAACTTATATATTGTTTTTCATTCATTTGGTTTTATCTTAGGCGCATTGTTTCGTGCATGATTTTAAAATGGCTATGTTTGGTTTACGCTTCCGCAACTTAACTAAACTTTTGGTAAAACATTAAATCGTATTTTTGAAAACGAACTAAATGGTTTGGGCACTTAGAGTCGTTCTTATAACTTATGGCTATGGGATCCTGGTGTGTCACGCACCTCGCGGTATAAACCCCGCAGTGGAAATTTGAGGCTATGACAATTTTGCAAGAAATAATGGTGAGGATTGGATAGAGATTTCTAGGGGAGTTAAGGGACTTCTAGGATTTCTCTCTCAAGGGTAGGCTACTATAAATGTTTATGGAGTGATCCTAAACTCCAAGGTCACTTAAGAATCTTAAAAGAATAATTTGGAGGCTAGAGAGCCCACTAGTGGGAGAAACAAGTAAAATGAAGGATTCAATAGATAGAATGGGATAATTCAAATGAGAGGTGAGCACCTCTATTTATAGCAAGTCCTGCACATAGGGCTGCAAATGAACTGAACTTTCAGCGAACAGTTCATAAACTGTTCGGCGGGAAGTTCGTTTGTGTTTAAATGAACGAACACGAACAAAAAATTTCATTCGTTTAGTTAAACAAACGAACATGAACAAAGGTCGTGTTCGTTCGTTTATGTTCGTGAACGTTCGGTAATGTGTTCTTTTATGTTCATTTGTGTTCGATAGTTTATTAAGGTTTTTAATTTTATACTTTTTTATATTCTATTATTTTTATTTATTTACTCAATAAATAATATTTATGAGGTGACTATATGAGATCAATAAACCTACTTTTTGTATCCAAGCTCATTCTATGTTTCCACATTCCAGCGTTGATACCCTCCACCTCCAACGCCCTCTGTCATCCACCTCCAACGCCCTGCTCCCGTATAAAGTATGTTTGGACAATTAGGTTATATTTTGGGTGGATCTAGCTAATGTCTTAATGTATGTGAATTCGATGGTATTCAAAAGTTAATATATGTTCGTTTTTGTTTGTTTTCGTTCATGAACACTTGTTTGTGTTCTTTAATGTCCGTTTGTGTTCGTGTGCATTCATGAATAAAATTAACAAACAAACATGAACATGAGTGTTTTCTTAACAAACGAAAGCGAACAAAAAATCTCGTTCGGTAAGTGTTCATGAACTATTCGTGAACACATAATTTTCTTAACAAACGAACAAGAACAAGGTCTTATTCGTGTTCATTCGGTTCGTTTGCAGCCCTACCTGCACACCCTTGCACAAGGGTATGCACGCCCGCGCATGGTAGCCAGGTACCGTCTGTTGGTACTGGGAGTCCTTTATTACAAATCTTGTCGCAGGCAGTTAGGCTGCACGCCTGTGCATGCCACGTGGCACCAATTTTGGCAGTCTTGGTCGGTTCAAAGGCTTCCATGACACTGCACCCCATGCACAACCATGCGCGTCGGGGTGCATGACCGTGCATGTTAACTTTTCCCTTCTGTTGACTCAAAATTGTTGATTTGTTGACCAGGGACCAGTAAGCGGTCGTGCAACATCTGGTGTTGCCTTATGAGTCTTCAATCTTTATCTTTTGTGTTGTTTTTCACTCCTTTGTGCTTTTTAGTTCCAAAAGCCTACGCGTACCAAATATGAAGGATTTAGCTATGTTCCTTGATAAATGCTTGGTCTCCTAGCAAAAGGAATGACAAATACACATGTAAAACATGTGTAAATACGGGCACATCAACATCTAAGAAACCAAAGAAAATGGCTACCCAGGAAGATAAGGTCCTTGGGAGTCAGGCTAAAACACAATCAGAGCCAATTGAGATTGATGTTACTTCTTCACATCAAGTTTCAAAACCTCTACCAAGCCAAACTTCTCAGGATCTCTCTCAAAAGAGTTATGTTGTAAGCCAAAGTGCCAACCCAACATATGAGTTATCATTTGATACTCGTATGTTCATTCCACTGCCCAGGACTACTTCTCTAAAGAAGCAAACATTGAGCTCATATTTTTCAATTGATCCCATGGAGGCTAATATTACTCAGTACAATAATCTGAGCTAATCTCAACCACAAATTAAAGAGATTGAAAGCCATCAATGGTTCAGGTACATGAGGAAGTCAGACCTAACCCATATGAGGAAGAGGTCCATCACACTCATGCTAATCCTGTAGTAGTGATTGCAGAAGTGGCTACCACTATTCTTAGAGGAACAATTGTTTCCCAGGAAGAAAGTGGCTACTACTAGGCTTCTTTCCGAGTCTACACTATAACTTTAAGGACTTTCATTCAAAACGTTTTCACCACATGAAACATCGACTTTAATCCATCCATGACGCATGCACAGTCGATCTGCATGTTAGTGTGATCAACAACTTGAATTTTGCTGAAGTTTGACCATGTTTTGAGTTTTCAAGCTTTTTTCTTAAACTATTTGACTAAGAATTGACATCAAGCACTAATTAAGTTGATCACTTTTTTTAAAAAATAGTTTCACAAATTTTTAGGATAAATACTATTGCTTAAAACATGTTATAAGACATCTAAATGTGCTGTTAAAACAAAAAATAAGACATCTAAATGTAGAAGATACTTGCAACCATTTTTGTTTATACTCTTATTTTCAGTTGCAAAGCTTAGTTTCGGAATCGGTGGGAGCCGGACTCAACCCGGACTTAATTTACCTATGAAAATCGCAAATTTCCACTTATGCGCCAAAAAACAGGGGGGGCAGGGCCACCCCTGACCCTATTTATTCTTTGTCTATAATATCTCAAGTCTTAACATATTTTGTCCTTGGTTTTAATGCTCGTTAACCTCCTCGTCAATAAGATCACATCTTCTATAAAAATAAGTATAGAAGATGTGATCTTATTGACAAGGAGGTTAACGAGCATTAAAACCAAGGACAAAACATGCTAAGACTTGAGATATTATAGACAAAGAATGTTAAAAGTGGATTGAACCTGATGTTTGTAGTAAGTTTCATGAATGAAAATTACAGTTCACTCCCTAATCTACTTAAATGATAAAATTGAAGAGAGGGTAATTCACAGAATAGTTAACGGTTGTTAGTAACACAAACAAAATATGTTAAAAGACTTGCAAAATGTAAGGGGAAAATAGTGTAAAAAATAATATACAAGAAGGAAAGTGTATCCATTTTCTTATTTCGTCGTCGTTATGCCAATGAGGTAGTGGTGGAGTGGTTAGAGAAAGATTTGATGTTCTTTGTGACTGCTAATCAATGATAGTGACAAACGCTCCTGTTAGAAAACTTACATAGTAATCGCCGCAACGCCTTTCATACATGAACCTCACATGTTTCCAAGTCCTTGTACTTTCTGCAATGAACTGTAACAAAAAACGAAATCAAAGAAAAAGGAACCGGGCTAGTGTTTCACACAATTCCCTTAAATAGATTCGTCGTCTGTTCCCAGGGTACACCGGTTCGAAACAGTGACGATGGTGCACTGCCGGACTATCCCACTTGCCTGAAAAGAAACTGGAACAAAGCTGCTTCTGAAAAATTATTGCTGCAGCAATCGACAATGTATGCGAGTGAATATGTTTCTATTGTGTTGCAAGAGTTTTAGTGTAATTTTTCATGTATCTTATTTTCTCAAAATGAGGTACAAAGCCTCATATGTATACATGAACCATGGCTAGTGAAAAGTCTCACATAATTAGAGACTTAAATTTCCTTTATTAGCCATAAAACTCTCTTCAAGCCTCATAAAGCATTTTTATTTGTCTTAATTTCACTACATGAAGAATATAATTAATAATTATAATTTCACTAAATTATAATTAAATCTACATTCACCTTATTTCCAAGAATCCCCCACATGAATGGAGATTGATCAGAACACGCATATTTCGAATAAACCCCCACATGAATTGGAGTCATTCTGAGAAGCAACCTCATTCCGATTAAATTTCAACAGTTGAGTTTTGCATACGATAGGTAGGTGTGACCCTTTGAACCTTCGCTTATGAAATGCACTTAGCCCACTGGCTCTGAGTAGAACGCGATGTCTTTGAACTCGTCTGTCGTTTGTGTGGAAGACAATACGCTTCACACAAGACTCTCCCTGACAACGTCAAGTCCTCATAGTTGTGTCCGTTACGGTCATGGATACGTGCCTGGTTCTGCAAGAGCTATTAAGTATTGTGCCCCAACAATACCCTTCGAAGCGACCCCACTTCTCTCTCACATAGGTGATCTACTGGGACTGGTTACCTCAGTCAAATCATTAAAAGCTATAAGCTTAACCTTACCCTTGTCACTTTTAGGAATGGACTAGGAAGCTTATTAAATTTATGGTAAGCTCCCTTTTTCAAAACGTGGGGTTTCCACCAACTCTCCCCCACAGTGACCTTCGCCAGTTCATACAATTAGGTTGTCCTATTGAACTCAGATCTTGGGATCTCCAGTCAGCTGAGTTAGGTTTCCTTCGCATAAACCTAGCCTTTAATGGGCTTTAGTCCCATTCCCATTGACGACTTCTCAACTAACTCTCTGCTTAAGCCTTTTGTTAGCGGATCCGCGATGTTATCCTTTGACTTCACATAGTCAATAGTGATAACTCTTATAGAGATTAGTTGTCGTACCGTATTATGCCTACGTCTTATATACCTGTTTTTACTGATACACATTGTGATATGAGCTCTGCCAATTTCCGATTGACTATCACGGCGTATGCATTGGGCCAATGCCGACTTCGGCCACCTAGGTATATTCTTAACAAATTGACGTAGCCATTCTGCCTATTCATCCTCTAAAGCGATGAATTTTGATTCCATCATGGATCTAGCAATAACCATTTGCTTAGATGATTTCCATGTTATCGCAGCACCTCCAAGTGTGAACAAGTACCCACTCGTTGCCTTGGAATCATTCGTGTCAGGTATCCAATTCACATCACAATAACCTTCAATAACTGTTGGATATCTTTTATATTGCAGCCCATAGTCTCGTGTGTATCCTAATCACCAAAGCACCCGTGTCACGTAATTCCAATGAATTAAACTTAGGTTGCTCGTGTATCTACTTAGCTTGGTTGCTAAGTCTGGTATGATACAACTCATCAGATACATCAGGCTACGAATAATTCTTGAGTACTCTAATTGGTTAACAGGCTCACCTCGATTCTTAGCTAGACGTTGACTCGTGTCAATGAAAGTTCTAGCCACATTAGATTCATTTCCATTGAACTTCTCAAGAATTTTGTCCACATAATAGGACTGACTTATAACAAGTCTGTTCTAGGTTCGTGTGATTTGTACTTCCCAAAATCACATTCGTTCATATCAAACCTTCTATTTTCAAATGCAAGTCACCTCCACACTTAAGTGTTACTGGATAACTGCAAATGGGGTGATGAAAGTTTCTTCCTTTCATATGTAGCTTGAAAACATCTCAAGTACCATTTTTACATCCCTACGGATTGTTTCTTAAATGGCTTTTCCCCACATTTCTTGCACTTTGATTAAGTTTGAGTAATATCACTCATAATGACATTAGACACCCGTGATAAAATAGAGACTATCTATATATTTGTGTTATAGAGGTCATCCATTGTATTACTCAACCCATATTTCTCACACGAACCGTTTTCTGAGCTATATGAGTTCTCCCCATATTCAGCTAAATAGTATCATAACCAATGAACTATATATTCGGTTCGTTCGAGTCATCCTTTTTAATGAATTATATATTTGCTTTTACAAAATTCATTCTTATGTCGTCACATATATTTGAATGTTCAAAGTTAATTTATTCTCCATGGAGCATCTAAATTAACAAGTATTAGTCTAGCATGCTTTAGACTACGAATACTTAGCATGTGAACAGAAGATGCATCATTTTGATTCTTCACAGCCTTAAGAGATAACTCACTATCTCTTCCTAACATTCACGTCTTAGTTTAGACACAAAATGAGATTTTGTTTACCATTCCAAAACTTTGGTTTAAAGAATGCTTCAAAACCATAATTAATTCCATTCATTAGGATCAAGACTCGTTTGCCTTTAATCTCCAAGGCTTCACCATTGACTCTTTAGGACTTAAACATAAGTCTTAATATAAGTCACTTTGATGAACATATTCATCATCAACAAGTCAATTAGATTGACACTCAACGACATGACATTCACATATGCCTAAGTGATATGTATATATTTTGTTGAAACTATTTATTGGGTAACTCTCCCAAAATATATCACGAATCCTCCATATAATTCAACTAACATTGATGGTTTGTAGAGACTCTACACATCCATCACTATTCTAAGTCTTTTATAATAAATCTCGCAATATTTATAAAAGACTTATGAATAATAACATATATTTCTATCATATGTTATAGTCATCTAAACTACATTTGTGCATTTCTACGTAAATGCTCTCAACATTAGATGACATATCTCATTTTCGTGCATATAACTTCAATACACTTGCCACGTTGATTATGATTATCTTAATGGGAATGGATGAAGAGTTTTTCTTCTTAGTCACTTAATTAGAGACTTAATTTAAAATAAAATCTCTAATAAATTGACATAAAAGTTCTAATAAAGTAACATAAAAATATAATTAGAAAACATGAAACTCTACTCAAGAGTTTACTCTTAATTCACCATATTAAGATTCCAATTAATAATTATAATTTACCAAATTATAATTTTAATATAATCCAAAATATATATAACATATTACATATATATTTAAACGGATTATAAGGATATATAAACATCAAATTTCAAAGTGTTATTCTCTTCAACACTTTATCGTTCGATGAAATAATAGCAATTTTATCGTCTCATGGCATGTTTCGATGTACTCCCTCAATACACTGTTTAAAACAACACAGTTGTTTATACTTAACTACTCACAAGTAGTCGAACAAGTAAATATATCCAAAACAACATCAAGTTGTTTTACACTAAACAGTCTCTCTAGACTATTATATGGTTCAAGTCATCATACTTCTCATACAAGTATCAAACCATATATCTATATTTCTATATTATCTTATTAAGGAGGAGTGATGGCCAAGATTGTAATTTTGTCAAGCATCCAACTATTCAAGCAACATGTACAATTGAATTATGCTTACATGATGGGGGTATAATTGGAACTTTATGGACATTTAAGACACTTAGAAGGGTAGAATAGTAAATTTACCATAATCCAATGCCTCACATCCTAAAATCTTATCCCAATTCTACCCTCATGTCCAACATTTAGAATACAAAATACAACCTATGATGCATCTTAAATGTGAGACCTTTCAACCCCTCTTAATCATTAACCTATCATAATTATCAACCTTTCATCATCATCATGATTAATTCATTAGTAACTTCTTCCTCTTATATATCTATATCTATATATTATATATATGGGGTCAACAACAACAAGAATCACCACATAAATCACCTAACGCAATTCTTTGGTTTCTCGCCTCAAAACCCTTCTATCATCACAGGTTCCTTACCGTATCTTTCATTTTATTTATCATTTTCTTTTCTTTTATCTATGACATTTCATTAAAGCTTGATATACATATATATTGTTTATCAATTGGTTGTCAATATAATTGTTGTCAATATATTTAGTGGTGATTATTATTATATACTTGTGCCGCAGGGATATCATAAATAATTTACCGTCTTCAACTGTTACATGTTTTGCAGCCAACAATCCAGAAGCGCACAGGTATGCCTTAAGTGATTCTGTTTCGTTTTCGATGTCTAAGATGTTTTCACATTGACATGCCTCCGGAGCTGTAGCATACTCATTTAATAATTTAACAATAACATAATCATTAATCCCTACCAAATTACTATACTCATTTAATAATTTAACAATAACATAATTATTAATCCCTACCAAATTACCATCCTGTTGTTAATACTTTTATTTGTTTATAGTATATTTATTTATCACATATGAAATTTGCAATTTGTATTTTCCACACAAGTTTCAGTTTTTTAATCAATTATTGTTGTTATATTTTTTTCTTTATTTTATTATCTATATGTATAAAGGGCAATGGAATGCTACAAAACAACTCAAAATCCAATAGATGTAATACATTAACTATAAAAAACATGGTTTGAGAATTAACATGTTACCACTATAAATTCTTTATTGCATTTGATTATGTTATACCAGTTCTAAATAGCAATAGGAATTGGGAGTTTGCTACTCAAATTTAATTCTTACAAATTTGATTTACAGGAATCAGATGTACCGGTGCAACCCTCTGATATGTCCAACAAGAGATTTTTGTTATGCGACAATCTGATTTATAGCCAGCTTATGCTTCATTTTTTTATACAATTAACGTTTGATTATTGTCGTAACAAATTTAGCAAACATTGTGCCTCCGCCTCAATGCGCCGTTAAAACAACTATTTATTATATATTCTTGACTTTTGTGAAAATTCATTTGCTAAGACTCAACTAAGAATCTTCAATATATATAACACGTATATAACCAACTTAATTTGTAAACAACTTACATAAACTCACTTATGAAACGAGCGCAAAAATACAAATTACACACCCGCGGCAACGCGCGGGCTTTCCTACTAGTAATTTGTAAAAGACATGTTTTACTCATACAACACATTTCTACTTTTACAAGTATTTTCCATAAACTATACATATTTATGTTTTGATTACAAATCAAAACCATAAACTCTAATATAGTTTTATTATTTAAACCATTCATAACTCACTAGTTAGAGTATATGGTTTTCATTATTAACAATTTCTAATTCGTTTATTAGAAACTATACGTGTACCATATAAACATATACGGTTTCAAAATTAACCATTTATAACATACTTGTTAGAATACAAACGATTACACGTTTCATCATATGGAGTTTTGGTTAAATAAACCTTTTCTACCACACCAGTTAGAAATAAACAATTACCCAAAATCGTTTTAAATATCATTGATATTCTTAACTGTTTCTAACATGTTTGTTAGAAATACATGATTATGACAATCATTTTAGAACTTATTGGTTTATATAAAATAAACCATTTCTAACACGCTCGTTAGAAAATTAAAACATCTACATAAATGGTATTAACTTCGGATTTTCCAAAATATACCCGTTTCAAACTCGCTCGTTCGAAACCGTCAAATTTTAACCAACCTGGTTCAATGTTAATTATTTTCCAAAATAATCATTTCTAACCCGTTTGTGTATTTTGTACAATAATATTTTCTAACACATTCGTTAGAAATATAAACATCTTATTTGTTTTTACAAAATCATCAATTTCTAACACGCTCGTTAGAAAAATAAATATATAAGTTTAAAGATTAAACTTTTGATTTTGTAAATAATTATTTCTAATACGCTTATTAGAAATGTTTCATGACACGTTATTCTTTCAACGCCGTCGATTCTAACACACTTGTTAGAAATACATGTTTCAAAACCTTCTATTTTGAAACCTTTTAATTTTCCAATACTCTTATTAGAAAATGTAAACATTTCAAATACTTTGAAATTATCTTTCTAATATGCTTACTAGAAAGAAAACATTATCAAATGTTTTTCTTGGGTTTACAAATATTATGACTTTTCTAATACTCTCATTAGAATTTTAGTATTTCAAAACGTCTAAATATATGTTAATAATCCGGTTTATCTAAACACGACACAAAACCCATGAACCCGAAAAACCATGAATATTCGGATTAAAGATTTCACTCCAATCACAAATTTAATCCGATTCGATGTACCACAACATATTTCAAAAGAAAATATTACAAACTTTCGCGAACCAAAAAGTCCTTAAGAAAAAGGTTTAAAGATTGGTTCCCAATCTACACGAAAGTCTGTTTTACTAATCTGTTTAAGTTTGTTAGAAAACTTACATAGTAATCGCCGCAACACCTTTCATACATGAACCTCACATGTTTCCAAGTCCTTGTACTTTCTGCAATGAACTGTAACAAAAAACGAAATCAAAGAAAAAGGAACCGGGCTTGTGTTTCACACAATTCCCTTAAATAGATTCGTCGTCTGTTCCTAGGGTACACCGGTTCGAAACAGTGACGATGGTGCACTGCCGGACTATCCCACTTGCCTGAAAAGAAACTGAAACAAAGCTGCTTCTGAAAAAGTTTTGCTGCAGCAATCGACAATGTATGCGAGTGAATATGTTTCTATTGTGTTGCAAGAGTTTTAGTGTAATTTTTCATGTATCTTATTTTCTCAAAATGAGGTACAAAGCCTCATATGTATACATGAACCATGGTTAGTGAAAAGTCTCACATAATTAGAGACTTAAATTTCCTTTATTAGCCATAAAACTCTCTTCAAGCCTTATAAAGCATTTTTATTTATCTTGATTTCACCACATGAAGAATATAATTAATAATTATAATTTCACTAAATTATAATTAAATCTACATTCATCTTATTTCCAACAGCTCCGAGGAGCGTTCAATCCTAAGCCACACCCCGGTTTTCACCCGGCTGTTACTCCATGGAGGAAACTCATGTGGAGGCAGTATGATTTCCGGGAGAACATCGTAACAAGTCTAATACACCAGCGCGGACCCGGTTAAAACAACGTAGTCTGAGGTAGATCTTGGCTATGACTGCCGATTCATTAGGTCACTGTATGAAAGTCAAGTCACCGTTCAAAAAAACTATTATTACTAGTAGGAAACCTGTGACACCCGGCAAATTCTGGTTAACAACGTTGTCTAGATGAAAGTCTACCTTAGCGAGTCACGCGTATATTGTACTTAACTGGGTTAGTTAAGTCGGGTTATGGTTCGGGAACTATCGGCTTAGTCTAGAAGATCATTGGATGTTGGTCTAGAGGTTCATTAGATGTCAGTCCTTAACCAAGTGTACAAACGGTGACGATTTGTAGGATCGTCAGAGCATACGGAACATACAAGTCTCGAGTCCCGGGAATTGGTGAACGAGTGAGAATATGTGTATTTACAAGTGTTATGTGTTTACAATCATTATGTGACTTGTCGGTATGTGAATATGTGTTAACATATGTTAAAACGGGGTTTAACGCGCAAAACACACGAAACCAGCCCCTATAGGCGATTAGGGAGGCCTAATCGCCTATAAGGGAGGCGAGTAGCCATCTTAGGGGCGAGTTGGGGACTAATTGCATGACTGTTCATGCGATTAGGCCCCAATTGCATGAACTTACATGCGATTAGGCTTCCTAATCGCGTGTAAAGGCCGCATAATCGCTAGTTACGTGCTGGACGACTAAAAACGACTATAAATACCATACTTGACCTCATAAACTTCATAATACAAACCCTAGTCGTCCCATAACCTGCCCAAACACACACACAACCTCTGGAACGCGATTTTTGATCAAAACACAAGGTTTCAAGCTTAATCCATCATTCTTTTACAAATCCAAGGTTTGGTTTCCATCCATGCAATCTTATAAACGTTTTTATTTAATCCCTAATAGTCCAGACCTGTTCTAAAACGGAAAAGCTTTCTGAAAATCGTTAATAAGTGTTGTTAATCGGATTTTAACTAGTATACATGTGTTATGTGTGTTTATGATTAGAAAGCTAGGGTTTTTATGATTCTAGATGAATGAATGACATGTTATTATGTTAGATCAGAATAATAATGATATTATGTTGATAAAAATCTGAGTAACTGATTATTAGGGTGATAGTTACGCATGTTAGTGTGATGTTGCATGCTATGTGAATGGTGTTTGGAATACGTGATTGCATGCAGGACTGATAATACGAGGCAAAACGAAGGATTTTGGTTTAAACATGTTTAGAATAGTTGTTGGGATGATATTGGATGGTTACACACGTTCTGGATCTGATTTGGAGCGTTAAACGCGTGAAAAACCGGAACAGCAAGGTTACAGGCGATTAGCAACCCTAATCGCCTATGTTAGAGGCGATTAGGGGACCAATCGCCTATAAGAAGTCCCTAATCGCCTATATTCATGCGAGTAGAGGGCTAAATGCTAGTAGTGCATGTGGTATAGCCTAAATGCTAGTAGTTACATGTGGTATAGCCCTAAATGCTAGTAGTTACATGTGGTATAGCCCTAAATGCTAGTAGTTACATGTGGTATAGCCCTAAATGCTAGTAGTTACATGCGATTAGCTTTCCTAAATGCTAGTTGACCAACCTAAATGCTAGTTGACTTTTCCTAATCGCGTGTACTGCTGCGGTAAGTGTAAATTAGCATTCCGAGACCCGATTTGACATGTAGGAACATGCTAGGAACCCCGTAACATATCTAATAACTTGGTAACATATGTTTGGATGTAATTCGGTGATACGTGAACTATGTGCTATAACTTGTTGTGCGTTAACGTATGTTAAGTATGATTGCATGATTGCATGTTTGAGAGCGTAAACATAACACGGGAAGTCTCGGGTCACCAATGGGATGTCGAGTCTTGTACTTTGGGTCAGTTAAACAGTCACGGTGTTTTCAAACGAACTTGGTTATGGTATGGACATCTAGGGACTAATTAACCTGCGGGTTATTAGTCTAAGTACTTGTAACTGTCATATGTTAGGTCGCCGCTTTACGGGACTAGCATAGCAGCTGAGTTTACTCGTGTTAAGGAGTAACGCAACTTAAGGTGAGTTTACGGCCCCTCTTTTAAACTGGTTTCATATTTTCGGGGGAGAAAACATGTGTTAAAACGATTATTTGGTAACTAATGTCATACTATGGGTTTCTATTGTGTACTACACGATCTTTGGAAGTCGCGGGGGGAACCATGAATGTGCGGGTTTGCACAACGGGGAAATGTGAATAGCGCTATTGGGAGTGACCAACCCCGCTCGTCCGCTTGGAGGGCCGGGCGAGTGCATATTGGCTCCAACAGGAACAACAGGAACAACTGGTTTACTTTTCGGGCACAACATCTGGTATGCGAGTTAGTAATGGTTTTCCAATCGTGGTAGTAACAAAACATACGCCTAGCTAGCGTACACTGGTTTTCGATTTGTTATAGTATGGACAGGTTGACTTGGTACTTGGATTGCAAAACCTGTAAACTCACCAGCATTTTTGTGCTGACGTAAACTTTTACATGTTTTCTCAGGTCGCTAAGGTAGCACTACTGGACTAGGGCGCACGCGTCTGCACGGCGTCTAGTTAGAGTCGCATGGTTTTCATATGTTGAACAATTGGTTTACTTTTGAGATACTGTTTTGAATAAGCTTCCGCTGTAAACGGGAATTTTAAACTATGTTTTGAAATTGCATTATATTCATTTAGACTTGTTTATTGTGATCGTTAGTTTGGATCCTGGTTTGTCATGCGCCTCGCGGTAAAACTCCGCAAGTGGATTTTGAGGGTGTGACAAAACCCGCGCGATGCGGCGGGAGCGACACTTTGCTTGGTATCTATTTTAGGTGAAATCAAACTGTATCAGTTTCGATTTCGATTTGGGTCAGTTTGCCGGTTTTGATTCCCAAACTGTTTTTTTTTTAATCTCTGCTTTTGTCCCTGTAATAATCCCAACGCAGGCCTACATTGTGGACTTGTTATTGTTTAAGCCTAGATATAACATTCCTCTAAGCATCCGTCGTCCATTTCATGTTGGCCTTTGCTCCCTAGAATTGCAGCAATCACATGTAAACTGCAATGTCACTTGGGAACTTAAATTTTCATTTTGGCCCAAACCATTATTTCAAGGGATATCATACCTCCAGCATAAGAATACAAAGTCGTAACATTGCTGAACATGTCGTTAAAAATCTCTTAGATGGTTCGACTACCATAACACCCAAGTTCAGCCTCTCAGAAGGCTTTAAGTTGCTGCAAAATTTTCAATATTTGAACAAATCATCAATAGTCCCACAAATGTATGAGCATTAGGGGACACCATTGCAGTAATAAATAATAATTAAAAATCCTCAACAAATTTAAGCTACACCATAATGCAAACAATCAAGATCATAAAATGGTAATTTTGCAACATCGACTCTTGCAACACTGCTTCATGCACTTTCTTCATAGAGATTAAGCTTACAAAATGTTGGATTAAAATCATGAACTCTTGAATGTGTTTGGAAACAAAAAACCATATAAGATAAGTTTTGGTTCTTAAGCATAGAATGTAGTTTTGTTTGTTCAGCAATGGCCATTTCTAATCTTTGTGACCAATCAACACAGAATGACAACACAGTAAACATTTTATTAGTTCTAGATAAAAATGATAAAACTTAATAATAGATTATATTGTTTCATAAACATCCAAAAACAATGCAAATAACTTTCAAGTTTTTTTTTTATTTTTGAACGGCATCTCGCTCAGGGCTATACATGAGCATAGTCCGGCCGACGTGGGATTCGAACCGGACACTCCAGGGTAGGAAACAGGCTCAGCCTGAAAACCTCCCACCTCACCTGCAGCCAGTGGGAATCGAATTCAGTTTACGAAATACCATTTCCATTCTCTCTCTGTGTCCCGTCCGATGTGAATAAACGCGCCACAGTTTGCAACACCATGTTGAAGATCAGACAAACTGCCGAATGTATTTTAACATTTTCTCGCTTATGCGAAACATGATGCACCTATAGAAAGTTGTTGATGTCAACAGTTTCATGGCGCATCGTAATACCTCAGCTTGGTGCGATCTTTGTATATAGCAGCGTGTTCTTTGTGCCTCAGACCTAAACCTGCTACACTTCTAGCTAGTCATGATTGGCTCATTGACTGGAGTGTAAGCATCACGTGTGAAACATTCATTTTATTAGATCTAATTAGAAAGCTGCAATTTTTACACAGTATTAGTTATTTTGGTCTGAAACCTAAACCAAAATGAGCACTTTTAAAAATCCATTTTGACCCGTTACAAGATTGGTGTGAACCCATTCAGACCCAAACCTGCTACAACCCGTTACACCGACTAACAACCCGAACTCGTTCTGAGCCATACCAAAAGGACCAATTTTTACAACAGTCCCTTTTGTTTTGACATGTATGCAGTTTGGTCGGAACCCGCGATGACCCTTTACCCTGATCGTACGTATGAACCTGTTTTGACTCAATGCAAAAAAGACCAGTTTTTACATAGTCAGTTTTGACCGGTACATAGTTTGGTTGGAACCCATTCAGACCCTGACTCGCGACGACCTATTACCATCTGCCAACCCGAGCCACACGTGTATAACTTCCATATTAATTAATTGTGTCAAAGTCAGACCCAACGAAATTGACTATTTTCTAGTGTTTTAAATTGTATCTTGGTCGAAACTCATTTTGACTTGTACCCATTTAGGCAAAACACATTCTGACACAAACCTTGCATGATTGGTTACCCTGCCCATCCTGCGCGTTTGACCATTTATGAACATTTATAAATGTACCAATATATTGTTGACCCTTCTGAACGAAACCTTGAAACTGACTTGATGGCTGTTTAATTCATCAATCTACAATTATAGCCGAAAAAATTATAACTAAATCCAAACAATTAGCGCCTAAAATTACAAGTAAAACTGCACAGTTTACTTATTATTAATTAACTCTGTTATCTTCCCAGGGACTTACCATGTGCCAGACGCCCAGACCCATTGTAGTTCCACTTTGGGGGCTTCTTTGAATCATCCACCAGACCTGCTAGAGTCTAAACTGCTAAAAAACAAATAAGTATAATAAGTTGAGTTAAAAATCAATAAAAGATTCTAATAAATCACAAATTACTCTTGCTTTGCTTCTAAGATCCATGCCCGATCCACGGACCATGTTTAGAAATTAACCATTTATAATTAGCAACAAACAATTAACAAATAGATGTTCAACATAACTGAACATGTCAAACATGCCATATGCTTTCATGATATTTACATTTAAGTCACTTTCAGTTTTCACAGAAATAAAAGATCCAAGATCTGACCTCAAAAGTCAAAATAAATTACCTTCATTGCATGACGTTATCAGACAAATGCAGGGTGAACTTTTTCTTTAAGATAATCAACCTTTTGAGCAAAATACCACTCAGGAGCACGCGACATTATACATTACGTGTCACATGATCTATTTCATAAGTTTAAGGTTGAAACAACATGAAATGTTTCATTAAATAAAAAAAAGGGATATAAAATTGGTCAATTTTTATTTTTCTAGGCTAGAGGCAAACAAAGAATATGATCATCTGAGGCATCGACAGCAAGATTGGAACTGAATTATAGGATCAATCAAGTTCCATCAATAAAAAACATAAGATGACAATTTCAACCCACTTACTTATCAATGGGTCTATTGGGTTGTAATGTTGTTTACCATCAGTCAACTTTCAACTCATTTGACTTGTTCTCCTTTTAGCTAAGTTGCATAGCTTGACAAAGTCTATTTAACAACCTCCTATATTGTTTTTTTTTTTTTTTTTTTCAGAATTAGAATATCAGTGTAACAACAGTTTGTAATCACAACTAATGCAAGAAAACATGTTTGCAGGTTAACCCAGTCTACCCATTCTAATTTGTTTCAACCCGATCTGTTTCCTGCCAATGTATAATAACAACATCCTTCATGAGAGCTAATCCATATAAAATCTAGTACAAAACATATAATTTATTAAAAGAGGCACAAATAATAATGTCTCCTACTTAAATTCAAAATACTTATAAAAAAATAACCTCTTCGAAAATAGCTGCACAATGATCATTGATAATCCTCGGAACCGAGATAGCCTTAATAGCTAATACCTGATGTAAAACCACAAACAAAACTTAAAATCAAAACCTAATATAAAGCTGATTGAAAGTGATATATGCAAGAAACAGAGACTTCCAAATTTGAATCAAGCAGTTCAAAAGCAAATGCACAAATGTCGTTGATATACCGATTAATCATAAATTCGAACAATATGATTATTATCCTCAGGAACAAACTTTTTGTTTGACTGACAATCACAAGAAAATAAGGCGACATAAATAAATGATTATTGTCGATCCATTTTAAACTTAAAGCCCTAGCCAAAATATTTATTTACCGTTGTCAATATGGAACTTCAACCAACGCCTGTTGATAGTAAGCGAATTGATTTTTAATAACTTTAACAACAACAAAATGATCAAGTTCTGCAACCCATCATTTAGCAACTTGCCTAAATGCCCGCTGCCCAAGCATATCTTTTAAATTATATCCAAAATAATCCAGAAAATAGGGGAAAATTGTTAGATATATATTTAATCAAAAAAGTGAAACAGAGTAAAAGTACCAACCTTCTGTGTGTTTCCGAATTAACCAGGGGGCAATACAAACCTTAGAATGGCGGATTGAGAACCCTAGATTTCAAAAACCAAGATTAAATGCAAACTTGAGTAACTTAAAAAAAAGGATTATAATTTTGTTTTAGATTTTTTTTTTTAAATTAATATAATTTCCATTTCAACAAAAGAGGGAAATTACATAAGAATAGCAGGTATGCGGGCAACAAGCTGCGCCGCCACCCCCTTCTGGATAGAGAACCCTAATCTAGAGAAAACAAATCCTCGCCCCTGGGGAATCGAGAAGTTGCTGTGGACCACCCGCTGGACTCTCGTCAGAAATCTGATCGCAACCCATCATTATTTTTTAATATGTGAATTGAGAGATAGAATACCAGTACAACACAAACCTCTTTTCTTCGGCATTCTCTTATTGATAGTTTGAGTTGTGAAATTGGATTTGCAGAGATAAGAGAGATAGAATGGGATGTGGATAGTTTGAATTTGAAGGGTTGTTGTCGATCTTGCTCTAACTCGTCTGATATCTTGCTCCTCTCCCACATATTCATGCTGTATAATAGGATTGTATAACCACCTCTTGTAGCTTTGCTTCTAGAAGCATGTTTATAGTTTAGGTTGTTTCACCTAACTGAAAGACATATTTGCCCTTAAAAAATCTTTATTATGTGCATTTAGTGTTGTACCTTAAGCAATTATCTATACTATATTATAATGCATGAGACAAGGGTATTTTAAGATACCCAAAAGTTAAGAACTTTATTTTCATAAATTACCCTAAAATGAGGGTAAAATAGTCATTCAAACACTTTTACACTTTACTACCAAATCTTAATTACATTTTAATTCTTTCAACTTTATAAATAATTAATTAATAGTTGCACTTTATCCTCTTTGTAAAACTAACTACCCCATGATTTTTAAGTGATTATAACTTTTTCTTGCTTTAAAATTTTCTTAAGAAAAGTACACCATAAAAACAAGTATTCTATTCTCTTTCATTTGAGTATAATACTTCTATATTTTTCTATTAAAAATTTTATAGGAATAGCAACATGGTTATTTCACTTATTTTTCAATATGTAAGACTATTTAAAGCTTATTGTAAAAATGCTTAAAGCACACAACCTCCTGAGCCTCTTAAATCAAATTTTTTGAATATTTTTGAATTCCCACACTTATTTTTCAATATGTACCTATTTAATGCTTATTGTAAAAATGCTTAATGCAAATCTTTCCGTTTGAATTTGGCGGCCCAATTTTAAATCAAAATTTTTGAATATTTTTGAATTCCCACTCTTATCCCCAACCCATTATGATTTGCTTCTTTTCAGTTGCAAATGGAGAAAATAGAGTGAGAACGATAAGAGAGAGAGAGAGAGAGAGAGAGAGAGAGAGAGACGGAAAAGAGAGTCTTGAGAGATGCTGATCCGACTCATCTACGCCGCCGCATCAGAACCCTAGGATCACACACCTCTTCAACGTCGTACCGTACTATGCCTTCAACTTGATCGCCGCTTATTTCTCTAACCTCAGATCTCCGGTCGGTAACTCGATCTTGGACAAAACATTGATTAGATTTGTTTGTTTTTTTTTTTTTGGCTTATTGTGGGTTAAATTGATTATGAATGTAGATATTGTTTACTTCGGGTTTATCTGACTATGTGTTTTACCTTATAAAAGGGCATGCTTTTAGTGCCAGTTCATTATAATTTTATCATCATAGTGGATTATCTTGTTGTTGTATACTTGTATTCTACAATGGCTTATGTTTATTTTGGTTTCAGAAAGGATGCCTTAGAATGTTTGCTTTAAAACATGTTCGACTTCTGCAACTAGAACACAAATTGTTATTTTCGGATGAAATGGCATCTGGACATGTTATAACACGATGAACACATGAATAACATTGAGTTTTCAACAAGTGCATCTATGTATAGAGGAGTTACAAGGTAAAAAGAAACGCAACTTCAGTCACATTTGTTGATTTCAATGAAATCGATTATTCATAATATACAAGCTGTCGGATCATGGATGTGCTTTGTTCCGCCTTTAGTGAAAAGGCAGACATGGCGCGTATCATAAAATTTTTTAATTACAAAAAAAAAATCATTTTATAATTTTTGCAGTTGCCTTTTGGACCATATAATGTGTTATATTTTGAAACTATTTTTGATGTGTAGCTTGTTATGACATCGATAAGTTATATATATAATATATTAATATATTTTGTAAAACCATTGGTGAAAATTTTAAAAATGAACATAAAGATGAATGTGGTCAAATGTTGTTTCAGTGATTAATATATTTGTTTCGGTTATAAAAGTTGAATGTTTGCAGGCATCACATGGAAGGTTGCAAGCTAGAATTGGAAGGGTTACAGTCAATAAGGACTTGTACCTTGGTACTTTTAGTAAGTTCATTCATTGTACATTTTTATATTGTCAAATGCTTGGTGTAGATATACCAATTATCACTTTTCTGTTGTTTTCACTCTAGGCTGCAAAACTCATATGGACCAAACCAATCTAGACAAGAACATGTATGGTTTTTGTTTTTCGTTTTTTCTTGGTTTTCAAAAAAAAAAAAAAAAAAAAAAAAAAAAAAAAAAAAAACTGTATTTCTTTCGGGTTTTTAATATAAGCTTTTATAAAAGATTGCTTAGCACTTGATGGGCCTGTGAGTTTTCTTGTAACCGGCTATCACAGTTATAATAAGCTCAATTGAATGTGTTTGAGATTGTTATGCGAATATTTATCTAATCATTTGCAAGTGCGTTTAGTTGTGAGTACGCAATTTGAAGTTGGTTATTTCAAACAAGTTTTAATGAGCACTCATGTTTTTGATAATTTGTGACTGTATGCTCAAATATTATATAATATGATATAGGTAGACAAGACGAAGCCGTAGAGACTTATGACATAGCAATCATAAATTTTAGATGGAAAAGTGCAGTGACCAACCTTGACATGAGTTGTTACGAAGTTAAAATGATACGCTGGAGTTCCAATTTGATTAATTGCTGGTGAGCTGGCCAAACGATCTCCACACGATACAGGCCCCACAATGTTGCTGGATGATTGTAGTCACGACCCTGGTGATGATTTTGCTGACATGACATAGGCTGAAAACCAAGGGCAGCCCACTAGCAAAGACCAACATGATGCAAGTAATATTGAGAACATGAGCTTGAGTGAATTACCGAGTAATCTTTGCCCCCAGTTAGATGACAATGGAGGTGTGACACATGTTCATTGAATGTTAACTGAATTACATCTTTTTCAGAAGCCATGGCAGTATACTGACACACCTTTTCGTTGCAGACAGTTCATATTTGGGCTGGAGCTGTGGTTGTTATGGTCTCAAGGTTACTTCTTTGGTATTCGTTTGAAACCTGTCTTGGAATTTTTTTTAGCAGCCAGTTAGGTAAACTTTACATGTATTTCGATTGATGACATTTTTAATCTGAATTGAGAACTTTTGTTGCACTACCTAAAATGGCAGAATTTGGAATAAATGGTTCATGGAGAAAAGACACATCTTATTAAGCTAATCCAATCAATTGCAGCCTCTCAAGGGATTACGGGTTTTGGAAATGAAATTGGTTCTAAATTTTTGCAGATCTAGCAAACTTGTAAGAGTTGCAAACCTCCTTAACCAAGGTGACAAATCTGATAATATTAGATGTGAGTCCCACATCACTAATCAGTTATTTATTGTTTTAGGATATACTGTTTTTCCTTGTTTTGAAGAATTTATAAGTTTGTTACTTAGTGCCACATTTGAATTATTAGTTATATGGAATAAGAAACCAAACATACAGTAAACATACAACAATTTTTATGATTATGATTTCTAATTACGATAAATCTTTTTGAAATCACAGGTGTCGAGGCTAAACAAGTCGATAATACATCCCTTACTGAAGTTACTGGAGAAGTAATACTGATGTGATTTTTTTTCTGTAAGTTTTGTTAGCTCTTTAGGTATTATATATTTCACTTTCCATCTTTCAAAACAAATAATTGAGGTTGCTCGATATCGTTTTCGGGTCACTTGTAGCAAACCAGTATGTTCTAACGATGTATATTGATAAATAGTTTGAGTATTGCTGACCGTACGGACCTGTTTAGTTTACTTTTAATTCATGGGGATGTATTTAGAAGTTGCAACTATCACGTGGATCAGCATGTCAAAAAATGTTGAAACAAAATCGGTATGACTTAACTTTTGAGGTCAAACATACTATTCCATATCTTGATAATTTATACGGCCATACAGGTGATCTATCCTAAAAAAATCACCAATTGTTGTTTAGCATACCAAGAAACTTGCAGAATTGCAGGCCCGTCGGTAAGTAAGTTGTTGCTATTGAGTATATCGAATTTGGTTAAAAGGCAGTTCGAAATGTTCTTGAATCAAAAGTTTTTTTTTCGGTATGTATAATGTTTGTTTCTAAAGTAAAACGATATGTAGTTTGGAAAATTGTTAATCCTTTATTTGATTGATGTATTGTTAGAATTGATACTTATTTGAGACTGTTTCTAACGTGCATCTGTTTTATGACATGAGTTAATTTGATGCTGTTAGATTGATTGGAATGTTGTTTAAATTTGTATATCTGAATGCATGAATCACGATGTACATGATCAATGAAAATTTGCTGGTGGGTGAACAAAAAATATTAGTAATAATGTGATGTGTTATCAGATCCATCAGTGACCAATCATTGGTTGATTTTCGATAGAAGTAGTGTTTTTTAATGTACAATAAGTTCTACAAATCAAGACATCACATGGGTGAGTTAAAATGTGAATTTGAACTAAAAACAACTAAATGAGTTGATTTAGAAAGATTCACACCTGCATTTACAAAAGTTACGTAAACTTCACAACCAAAAAAATCATGCCTGCGTATCTAGATTTATTCCAAAAACAAAGTGACCAATTTCAATTAGAAAGTCATCCCACCTGAAGATTTTGTTTAATATTTATTATTACATGATGCCCCATGTATGTTTTTCTTATAAATTTACTAATATGTTAACAGTTAAAACACATCTCATTCAAAAGATTCTAATGGTAGTTATATATTTTAGCATACGTTCATTGTATATACATAAGTTTTTGACGTCTCTAAAATTAAAAACTATTCCAAAACATTTTATCATGCAATTAGAAAAATAAACATCTATTAAGAGTCTGGAAGGTCCAAAGTGCCAACTCACAATTTTTTTAAGAGATTCAATTTACAAAAAGCAATGTGTGAAAAAAACGTTGCATCTTTATTTCTTCAGTATCCCACATCAGTAGTGGAACTAAAATCTTATTGGAATTTGGCTTTCATGTGTGTGTGTTGTTGGGTCTTGAGTTATCAAGTTAACTTGTTTGGCGGTTAATTTCTTAACCCATATTAGTTTTAGGGGTATTTAACTGAAGCTAACCAAGAAGAAACTGGTATATAATGCTAAGTTATAAATAAACAGTATATGAAAAGTTGTTTAATAATATTTTAAAAAGATTTTTGTAACATATATTAACTACTTACACCAAAACTTACATATATAATAAAAGAATCATTGTCATGACATTGCAAGATATTCATAAGCTATGTTTTATATAATAATGCGTTAAACAAAACCAATTAGTGCAACAAAGTTCAAATGAGTTTAGTGTAGTGTTACATTAGTTGTTTAAAAAAACAGAATTCATACTTTGCAGTTTGTTGAGTTAAATATACGGTTGCTAATATACAATATATTGCGAGACAATTGACGATCTAACATAAAACAAGTTTTACGTTACAAATTTGTTGTCGCCGCAGCATCGCGCGGGTTTCGTACTAGTATTTGTATTGTTTAAAATTTAAGAAGTCCCTGCCTCATGCATTATGATATAGTATAGATATAGATTATTGTTCGTTGATGATTTTATTATTATGATAATGATAATAATAATTAGTTTGGTGGGTTATTATTCAGATCTGGGGGATTAAATAGGGACGTGCGAAAATCAAAGTGTGTATTGCTGTAAATGGTTAGGCAGTCTACTACCTATCATCTATCAATCTATCTATATCTAGTTCACATTGCACGTCAACACCATTTTTAAGCAAAGGTGTGTTTATTAATCTAATCCAACCACATTTGACATTACAGACAGACACTGTGTGATCTGGATCTAGATCTCTATCCCATCCATCCATCCTTCTCTCCCAATCTCCATCCCTAACATAAACCTGTGTTCATATGATGGAGAACAACGCACTTATCCATCAATGGCTGCTTCTAGCATTGCTCGTTATTTGCAGTGTAATGACGTCTGTCACGTCAGATGTTTCGGATCATAAATACAAAAGCGGTGATGCTGTTCCTCTGTATGCCAACAAAGTTGGCCCCTTTCAAAACCCTAGGTATTTGCTTACGATCATTTTTGTTGATAATATTAGTTTAATTGTTCAATTTGGATAGAGTAGTGTAGTTTAGAGTAACTGTCTATAGGTTTAAGCAACTGATTGTTAATTTCTATAATTATTTTGGAATAATGCATTCATAGATGTTATATATGTAATTTTTGAGGTTTATATGGTGGATTCAAATGTTACAATAGAGGGGGAGATCGCGCTATCGTTGACCATTTTAGATTTGTCGATGAGAATAATATAATGTAGTATCAAAACTTGATGATGAAATAATTTCTTTTTTAGGTCTCATGTTGGTCATGCTACATAGTTGTTGGAAGCCTTGTGGCCTATGTATTTTACTTTGATATTTCCATACATTTTTTTTATTAGGATGTTATTTGATGGCAAATTAGTGTCTAATAGAGCTTAAAAGTTAAAACACACACAAAAAAAATTCAAATAGGAGAAATGGAATTGTTCCTATTTAACTTTGACAAAAGTAGGACCAGAAAAATGTTTTTTAAATGAAAATCGGTTTTGGAGTTGGATATAATTATATGTAGATTTCAAATGATGGACTTATTGCTAATTAATGCCTATATTTTCTATTTCAGCGAAACATACCGCTATTTTGATCTACCATTCTGCTTGCCAGGTTTGATAAGTTCATACTCCCTTATCCTCCTAAAATGTGCAACATTTATCACTCCAGAGGTGGCAAATTTGACCCATTTACTAAAGATTGTATTGATTTTGGTTATAACTTACAAGTAAAATCATGAAGCCGGTTTAAAGTCGCTTAATATTTTAAATGCATATAATATAACATTTTTTAGCATATTTCTTCAAACAACCAGAATATTGTTGAAATAATGTATGTAACATAAAGCCACTAATTGTTTGTGAGAAAAGGTAATGAACAAAAGTTATTCCGTTTTGACTTATTACCCAACCCGTGCAATGATGTAAACAGATGATTTGAAAGAGAAAAAGGAAGCGCTTGGAGAAGTGTTAAACGGAGACCGTTTGGTTAGTGCTCCATACAAGCTTGATTTCTTGGTTGATAAAGATTCAGAGTCGATTTGCTCCAAGAAACTATCAAAGAAAGAAGTCGAAAAGTTCAGGAAAGCCATTTTAAAGGACTACTACTTTCAAATGTATTTTGATGACCTGCCTCTATGGGGTTTCATAGGGAAATATGATAAAAAAGAGCAAAAATATTACCTTTTTAAGCATCTGCAGTTTGAGGTACTTTACAACAAGAATCATGTTATTGAGGTTAATGTCCAAACGGATCCTACTGCTCTTGTCGATATCACTCAAGACAAGGAAGTCAACGTTGACTTTATGTACACAGTTAGATGGAAGGAAACAAAAATTCCTTTTAAAAAGAGGATGGACAAGTACTCACAAAATTCTTCACTACCGCATCACCTGGAAATACATTGGTTCTCAATTATCAATTCTTGCGTCACCGTGCTCCTTTTAACTGGTTTCCTTGCCACAATTCTCATGCGTGTTCTCAAAAATGATTTTGTCAAGTAAGTTTCTTTCTCTCCTATATATGTGTGTGTGTGTATCTGTTTGTGTTTGTTTGACATTTTTTTATACATCAAATCATAGATATGCTCATGATGAGGAAACAGCTGAGGATCAAGAAGAAACTGGGTGGAAATACATACATGGTGATGTCTTCAGATACCCACAATATAAATCTTTATTTGCGGCCGCCCTTGGTTCTGGGACCCAGTTATTTGCACTGTAAGCCAGCCACGATTCTTTGATCATTATTTTAAAGTCATAATTTCCATAGCGTTCCTTGTTAACCTGTCTTTTATTTTGCTATGCAGTACAATCTTTATCTTCATACTTGCGTTGGTTGGTGTCTTTTATCCATATAACCGAGGAGCTTTGTTCACTGCATTGGTTGTAATATACGCGCTAACATCTGGAATAGCTGGCTATACTGCATCCTCTTTCTATTGCCAACTTGAAGGAACCAATTGGGTGGGCATATCGTGATCTCAATCTCAAATTGAATTTACTTTTAGTTTTTCTTGTTCTTATTTCAACTTGGTGTGGTTTGCAGGTGAGGAATTTGATACTGACTGGAGGCCTGTTTTGTGGACCCCTTTTCGTAACGTTTTGCTTTCTGAATACGGTCGCGATTACTTACAGTGCGACTGCAGCATTACCATTTGGAACAATAGTGATAATAGGTCTGATATGGGCATTGGTGACATCGCCATTGCTTGTTTTAGGTGGGATTGCAGGAAAGAATAGCAAAGCCGAGTTCCAAGCCCCATGTCGGACCACCAAATATCCACGAGAGATCCCACCATTGCCATGGTACCGTGGGACGCTCCCTCAGATGGCAATGGCAGGTTTTCTTCCGTTCAGTGCCATCTACATTGAACTTTACTACATATTTGCCAGTGTTTGGGGTCACAGAATTTACACCATATACAGCATCCTGTTCATTGTCTTCATAATTCTGGTCATTGTCACTGCCTTTATTACCATAGCCTTGACATACTTTCAACTAGCTGCTGAAGATCATGAATGGTGGTGGAGGTACACTACTTATTTGTTACTTTATGATGGGTTAATACCATTAAAAACCATTATATTTTCAGATTTTAACAAAAAAGTCCAACCAAATTTTGGTATATTGAAGTTTCCCAACTTGTATAACACATACATGTAAAAGTCACTAAAGTAAGTTTATTATGTGAAGTCCCTGAACTTGTCTAAAATTCTTGTACTAGTGAATTGTCTTTAAATGATAACTTGTTAACGCTTAAATTGGGCAAAATATAATTACATCTTATTTTGACCAATTTACAAGTTGAGGACTCGAGGGACTTTAATATGGTGAAAAATAATAAAGTATGCCGTTTTTGTGACTGTATCACAGTATCAGCACTTTAATCTATTTAGTTTCTGGTTATCGGTGAGTCTACGAGGCTGACTTATGATCTGCAAATGTTTTACAGATCTTTCGTTTGTGGCGGTACAACCGGGCTGTTTATCTACGGATATTGCTTGTATTACTATTATGGGCGTTCCGATATGTCAGGCTTCATGCAGACCTCATTCTTCTTTGGTTACATGGCGTGCATTTGCTACGCTTTCTTCCTCATGCTCGGCACTATTGGTTTCCGTGCTGCACTCTTCTTTGTTCGACATATATACCGTTCTATTAAGTGTGAGTAATACAACATGCCCTCCAAATTTGTACTAGCAGAGGGAACTTCAATTTTTTCTTATTACAAAAATTTATATCTATCATATATTATTAGAAGACCAGATTATTTTGCAACAATTTGCCCTTCCTTTATTCTGATTGAGCCACCCCTTTAGAATGCATGTTCTTTTAGTCTTGGTTGTGACCATTTTTTGTTCTATCACTACAACATGTTTTATTTGTGCTAGGTAGTTAAAAGCGCACTCGTAAAGGGCTAGCTTGTCACCTATGCGAAAAAAAACACACTTAGACAGAAACACACAGAATAAACTAAAATAAATTAGTACTACTCAAATATGATAAAGGAATCTAGTATAAGCTGACCCAACTAATATCAAAGTTCTCAAAAGTCAAAACCAATTTCAAGTCTAGTATAAATGTGATATAACACTTTGTTCAATTCTCTTAGTTCTGGTAGATATAATAAGGATTTGGTTCTCGGTTTTATATTTTTAAAATGTTTTCTGTGTGATGATCGCTTCAACATGTTTTCAACAATCATTTATCTGCTATTTGACATAGTACAAAACTAGAGGTGGCAAAATGGGTAGGTTGCGTTGGGTTGGTTGATGGGTTAGGATGGGTTTGGGTCAAGATGGGTAAATTAAAAAAATAGGTTATGATGGGTTAGGTCAGGATGGGTTTGGGTCTAGATGGTTTGGATTAAGATAGGTTCACATCAAAATAGATTAAAGTAAAAAAATTTAAAATAACAATAAAAAGTAAAAAAATAAAAATAAAAAAAAGGAAAAAAAAAAAGAAAAAAAAAACAAATTTAAAATTAAATTTGTTTCGACTCGACCGGGCCCGGTAACGACCCAGACCGTTTAAACCTGACCCGTCCCGTAGCGACCCGGACGGGCCCGGTAGCGACCCGGACCGTTTTGACCCGATCGGGCGCGGTAACGCCCCAGACCGTTTCAACCTGACCCATCCCGTATCGACCCAGACTGTTTCGACTCGGTCGGGCCCGGTAGCGACCCAGACCGTTTTGACCCGATCGGGCGCGGTAACGCCCCAGACCGTTTCAACCTGACCCGTCCCGTATCGACCCAGACTGTTTCGACTCGGTCGGGCCCGGTAGCGACCCGGACCGTTTTGACCCGACTGGCCCGGTAACGACCCAGACCGTTTCAACCTGACCCGTTCCGTAGCGACCCGGACTGTTTCGACCCGGCCGGGCCAGCTAGCGACCCAGACCGTTTCGACCCCACAGGGTTTGGTAACGCCTAGATCGTTTCAACCTAACCCGTCCCGTAGCGACCCGGACCATTTCGACCCGACCGGGCCCGGTAACGACCGAGACCGTTTCAACCTGACCCATCTCGTAGCAACCCGGACTGTTTTGAGCCGGTCGGATAACGACCCAGACCGTTTCAACCTGACCCGTCCCGTAGTGACCCGGACTGTTTCGACCCGGCCGGGCCCGCTAGCGACCCGGACCGTTTCGACCCAACCGGGCCCGATAACGACGCAGACCGTTATAACCTGACCCGTCCTGTAGCGACCCGGACTGTTTCGACCCGGTCGGGCCCGCTAGCGACCTGGACCGTTTCGGCCCCACCGGGACCGGTAACCACCCAGACCGTTTTAACCTTACCCGTCCCGTAGCGACCCGTACCGTTTCGACCTGACCCGTCCCGTAGCGACCCGGACTGTTTCGAGCCGGCCGGGTAACGACCCAGACCGTTTCAACCTGACTCGTCCTGTAGCGACCCGGACTGTTTCGACCCAACCGGGCCCGGTAACGACCCAGACCGTTTCAACCTGACCCGTCCCATAGCGACCCGTCCGGCCCCGGTAGCGACCCGGACCGTTTCAACCTCACCCGTCCCGTAGCGACCCGGACTGTTTCGACCCCACCGGGCCCGATAACGACCCAGACCGTTTCAACCTGACCCGTCCTGTAGCGACCCGGAAGGGCCTGGTAGCGACCCATACTGTTTCGACCCGACAGTGCTCGTTAGCGACCCAGACCGTTTCGGCCTGACCGATCCCATTAGTAACACGGACCGTTTCGACCCGACCGGGCCCATCAACGACCAGACCATTTCGATCCGAACGGGCCGGTCAACAACCCAGACCGTTTGCACTCGATCAAACCCGCTAACGACTCGAACTGTTTCAATGAGATCGGTCTCGTTAACAACCCGAACGGTTTCGAACCGACTGGGGTGATCAACAAATGCAAAAGATATAATTTTTTGTTTTTAATGACATTGATTTTTATTAGGCAACAATCTTTTGGTGTTGGGTGAGTTTTAATTCAGATTTGTATATGGTTATCTAAAAATACTCATCCTGACCCATTTGTTTTTTTTGACATACCCATCCTGACCCACTTACTTATTTCCTAGAATTAAAATTACTCATCCTAACCCCCTTGAAAATTATACTAAACCCATTTTAACCCACAAGGTCAAATTTTAAACCCAAAACAACCCAAACTCAACTTGATGGGTTGAAATTGCCAGGTGTATACAAAACTATAACCAAATTAGTAATGCTTTTTGAAGAAACGAGTGATAATGGGTACAGTGCTTCACAGGAGGTACGTGGGGTGGCAACTCGTGTTTGCTGTAGGATATAATCCTTTGCTTCACACCGTGGCTGGATCCGAAACCTGTAAATAATCAAAGGGCCATACGAAAGGAGGCGACTGCCTAGAGTCTCGAAAGACTTGTGATAGCAGACACAAAAATGGTGGTTTGGCCTGGTAAGTGTACGTGTGTTCTCGAGAGAGTGGAATCTGGTTGAAGGAGGTGAGACCTCCTATTTATAGGAGTTACACGGGCCGGTTACCATTTACTCATAATCATGACGATGGTTTTGAGCCCAGGGTATGGGCTTGCCTTCCTTTCGGCCCAAATAGTTAGATTTTGACTAGGAAATATATAAAGCAAACTAGACGTAATGAATGCAGGAGAGACAAAGAGGTACTGCCCTACCATTGGTCTACGTGGTGAGCTGCTATTGGCTTGAAACGGATCTTTTCTTCCTACGTTAGAGTGTATCAGGCGACGCCAGTATGTGTCAGTATGCTCCTTCTGGAAGACTGTCTGAGGTGACGCCTGACACCAGACACCAGAGGGAACAGTGCAGCAAGTGAGGCTAAGGGGACGTGCCTGACGGTTGGTACACCTGCTTTGGAGATCGTGTCTGACAGTTAGTACGACTGTTGAGTTGCTAGGCCGCCACATGTCTTACATCTGGTGAGTGGGGACAGCTGTTGATGGTGGTTTTTGAACGTGGGCGTACACGTGTCGATCATCGACATCTACTGCCAGCTGGGGTAGCACAACCGTCTCGCGAGTGAGACATGCGCGGCGCGTGGGCCATTTTGGCACGTGGGTTGTGCAACGTGTCTGCCTGTAATTGGACCCTTGCGCGAAAAGCCTGTCTGTCATCATTACCTGCATTAAATGCGATGGGTATAAATAGTCGTCTCCATCCTTGAGTTCTTTCATTCTCTTCTTTTCTTCAATTATTCTTTAAACTTTCTCCGGTGACTTGCTTTATTCCGACCAAGCAATTTTCACTTTTCCGTCGTGTTAGTTAATAATTTTTCTTTTGAAGATGTCGTCTGAAGACAAGAAGGTGGAGTTGTCGATGAAGGATGCCCAGATCTCGTGGTCCAAGGAGAAGTTCAGGGCCTTGATTCATAAGTATGGGATTTCCCGTGAATGGGAGCCGGAGCTGCCGGAGAAGGGGCAGACTCCGGTTGACTGCCCGGAGGGGAAAATGTGTCTGTACGAGGCATATTTTCAGAAGGGTCTTTTCCGGCTGCCGGTGTCCCGTTTCTTCATCTCTGTCCTTCAGAGATACGGAGTGCATGTCTCTCAGATGAGCTCTTTTGGGGTGATGAGGGTGATGCACTTTGAGGGCACCTGCCGGTCGCTGAGGAGGCAGCCGTTGTTTGAACACTTCAATGTGTTCTACAAGCTGGAAGTGAAGGAGACAGGCTGGGTCTCTTTCGTAGAGAGATCCAAGAGTGTAAGCCTGGTTGTGCCGAGGAGTTCTCCAAAAACTCTTCGGGAGTGGAAGAGGTGCTTCTTTTTTGTGAAGAAGGAGGTTATCCCGGTGGAGATGGCGAGGCTGGAGCTTCGTCCTGGGCAGAAGGTGCCATCCTTCGAGGTAGTGAAGGATTTCCAGGAGGAGGAATGGTTTAAGGATCTCTCTGCGCATCCAAGTCGCTTAGATGACTTGGATAAGTTGGATGAAGGCGTTCTGAGGTTGCTGGGTATGAGCCGTCTGGGCGTGAGGGAGGGATATAATGTCGCGCCTGCGGCGGACGGTGGGCCACTTTCTGTGGAGGGTAAGTGTTTACTATTGTGTGCAATCGTGTTTGTTTCCCCTCGTATCTTATGCTTTTGTTTTTTATCGCAGGGGATTTGCTGTTCGACTACTTTGCCGCCCGGTCTGTGAAGACTATGTATGTGGCGGTGCCCGAGGGGGGGGGGGGTTTCGGAGATGGAGCAGATGATGGAGAACTTCCTGTTCCCCGGCCCTATTCAAGGTGCGCGCTCTAACCTTGAAGTAGGTTTTTTGATCAACCCTCACCCGCTGTCTGTTAAGACGGCGGAGGGGGTTGATTATGTGTTTTTATCTGATGACGAGTCGAGTGACCCGTCGTCTGATTTAATACATCGTACGCGTCGGTCTACAGGTGGCGCGGTGGGTGGATCATCATCGGCCGGGGCGCATGGTGGCGATGTGGATGCGCCGCTCGATAGTAAGTGTCCCTTATCTTCTTTCTATCTTGTTGTCTGTTTTGTTTAAAAGAGTTCGTCCTTTATTTATAGGTCGCAAGCGGAAGCAGGCGGAACCTGCGGTGGAAGGTTTAGCTGCTGAGCTGTCGCCGAAGCGGGCGGCTCATGGTGGTGATAAGCCAGATGATCTGGTGCTTGAGCCGGCGCCGGTTCGTGAGCCGTTTTATAAGAAAGCGCTGAAGAAGCTGAGCAGTAAGCGGCTTTCGAGCCTTTGTTTTATTTCTTTCTTTTTCTTGCAAGTTATTTATCCGCTTGTGTTTTTTTTTTTTTTTTTGTAGGCTCTATCCCTCCTTCTGTCAAACAATTTCAGGAGTAGCGGAAGAAGAAGCTTGAGGAGGAGCGTGCCCATGCTGAGGCGGCGCGCCAGGCTGAGGTTGTAGGCAAGGAGGAGGAAGAGAGGCGCGCTGCTAAAGCCGCTCTGAAGAAGAGGGAGGAAGAGGAGACGGCCGCCCGTCAGGCCGAGCTGGAGCGGAAGCGAGCAGAAGATGCTCGGGTGGCGGAGCTTGAGCGCAGGCGAGCTGAAGATGCTCGCTTGGCTGAGGCGGCCGCCAAAGAGGAGGAGGAGCGCCGCCTCGTGCTTTTGAAACAGCACGAGGATCTGGTGCATTTGAAGAAGGAGCAGACCCAAGGGATGGGTGCTCCGGGTGGGGAGGGTCCCGTTTTTGTGGACTTGAGCGAGAAGGACGGCGCGGACGCGTCCTTCCCTGGCGGTGGGCCTGAAGTTCAGCAGTCTCAAAGGGCTGAAGGCGCGATTGCGTCTTCAAGCGGCCCGGCCTTCCGCCTGGACGCTCCGGTTTATACGCATGGGTGGCGTATAACCGAAAGTTGCAGGTTACTCAATCCCTTTGTGGCTGAGGAATTTGTAAGTTACGCGTTGCCGCCGGCTGAGCGTGCGTATCATCGGGCTCAAAGTCGTAGCACCCTCTTCTCCGACATGTGCATGAACCTGACGCAGACCCTGGGCAACCTTTATGCCCTGCACAGAGGAGAGGGTGATTACTTGGATGAGCGGGCGTCGGTTGCTGCTGAGACCGAGCGGTTGGCGAGGGAGAAGGAAGTGTACGAGACCGCTCGTATGCGTTTGCTGGAGCAGGTTTGGAAATTTTAGTCCGAGCTGCGCCAGAAGGACTCTGATGCTGCGGAGAAGCAGAAGTCCTGGGCTAAGTCGACGGCGGTGGTGAATACCGAGTTAGAACGCCGTCGTCAGCTTGTCCAGAAAGCCGAGCTTGCTTTGGCAGAAGTGAAAAAGGTCTCGGCAGCGAAGGCAAGGGAGTTGGAGGAGCTTTCCTCCAAGTATGCCACTGTGGTTGGTGATCTGAAGGCAAAGGACGCCGACGTGGTCCGATCCTGACCCTATCGCGAAGTTTAAGCGTTGGGTGGAGGAGTCCGACCGTGTTGGGCGGGAGCGGGCGGAGAAGGAACGGGCGGAGAAGGAGCGGTCCGGAGCGGGTAGTTCGGGGACGGCCCATGAGCCTCCCCAATAGGTTGCTTTGTAATTTCCTTTCCTTGTAAATATTTTTGATGGTATGAAATGAATCATTTTTGTTCTATCTTTTTTGATTCGTCTGATGTGTTTGCGCGTCGTCTGTTGATGAGTTGATTAACCTCATAAGTGAATATTGCGCCGAATCAGTCATGAAGAGTAAATTAACTTCATAAGTGAGTAGTGCGCCGAAGCAGTTATGAAGAGTAAATTAACTTGATAAGTGAATGGTGCGCTGAATTAGTTATGAAGAGTGAATTAGCTTCATAAGTGAATAGTGCGCTGAATTAGTTATGAAGAGTGAATTAACTTCATAAGTGAATAGTGCGCTGAATTAGTTATGAAGAGTGAATTAACTTCACAAGTGAGTAGTGCGCTGAATCAGTTATGAAGAGTAAATTAACTTCATAAGTGAATAGAATGAGTGTAAAACCAAAGTATTTTTACAAGTAGCATTTGCACAATTGCGCTACATTCCATGATCTAGGTATGGGTGTTCCATCGAGTTTTTCTAGCGCATATGCCCCCTTTCCTAGTACTTGCTGGACTTTGTAAGGCCCTTCCCAGTTTGGTGCGAGCTTTCCCGGGCGTTCTGCGTGGGAGGCGTAGTTGTCTCTAAGGACGTAGTCGCCGATGTCGAATTCGCAAGTTTTGACTTTGGAGTTATAGTAGCGCTCCAATTGCTTTTTGTAGTTTGCTTCGCGTATGGCGGCGACGTCACGCCTTTCGTCTAGGAGGTCTAGATTGAGGCGCAGTTCTTTGTCATTGTCGGTGTTGGCCGTGTTGAGGACCCATGGTGATGGAATGTGATCTCCGCGGGTATTACGGCTTCGGAACCATAGGTTACGCTGAACGGAGTTTCGCCGGTACTGGTCTTTGTGAGGGTGCAGTGTGCCCATAGCACGTGTGGGAGCTCGTCTACCCAGCCCGTGCGTTTTGACCCTAGGCGAGTCTTTATGCCTTCGACCAAGGATCTGTTGATGCGTTCTACTTGGCCATTACCTTGAGGGTGAGCGACGGATGAGAAAATTTGGCCAACGCCTAGTTGTGTTAGCCATGTTTGGAGTTTTTTGTCGGTGAATTGTGTGCCGTTGTCGGTGACGATTTCCATGGGTAAGCCAAAGCGGCAAATGATGAATTCCCAGATGAATTTTTTTATTTGTTCAGCGCTTATTGAGGCGAGTGGCTTGGCCTCTACCCATTTTGTGAAGTAGTCGACGGCGACGATGAGGTATTGTATCTTTCTGGGGGCCATTGGGAATGGGCCGACCAGGTCCATAGCCCACTTTTGAAATGGCCAGGCGGCTGTGACTGGTACCAGGTTGTTTTTGGGGCGCAGGGTATTTGGCGCATGTTGTTGGCAGTTGAAGCAGGTGCGTAGGATTTTGACGGCGTCTTGATGCATACCCGGCCAATAATATCCCGCGTTCATGATTTTGGCGACGACCATTCTTGGGCCCGCATGGATCCCACATATGCCTTCGTGAATTTCTCTTATGAGTAAGGTGGCTGTCGCGGCATCTATGCATTTTAGTAATGGCCCCAAGTATGAGCGTCGGTACAGGATCCCATTCATTAGTTGGTAATGTGGGGATTTGTATTGGATTTTTCGAGCCTCTGCTTTTTGAGGTGGCAGGGTGCCTGTTGCTAGATAGGCTTGAATAGGGGTCATCCATGACCCGGCACCTGTCTGTGTTATATTGACGTGTCTAAGTGGTACTGAAGGTTGGGGGTAGGGTTTCAATGCGTACCTCTTTGGCCATATGCGGCCAAGCGGTGGAGGCCATTTTGCTGAGTGCGTCAGCTTCTTTGTTGTCGCTGCGGTTTATGTGGAGGATGGTGCAGGTAACGAATTTCTTGGTGAGGAGCTTGGCCTGGTCGACGTATTGGGCCATGACGGGATCTTTGGCGTCGTAAACGCCGTTCATGTGGCCTGCTAATAGCATGGAGTCTACATGAGCATTGAGGTGCCTTGCGCCCATTTTGTGTGCCAGGCGCAGGCCCGCCAAGAATGCTTCGTATTCTGCCTCGTTGTTTGTGCTTGGGAACTCAAGGCGCACGGCGTATGTGAATTCCGTTTTATCAGGGCTGACGAGGCGAAGTCCGGCGCCCGAGCCTTGGTCATTGGAAGCTCCGTCAGTGTATAATGACCAAGTTACTCGATCGTCTGGAATGGGCTTGGGGTCTTGTTCGTCTTTGCAGTCTTGGAATTTTGTCAATCGGGATTTCGGCGATGAAGTCTGCCAGGACCTGTCCTTTTATCGCGGGCCTTGGTTTGTAAACAATGGTGTGTGCACCCAACTCAATCGCCCATTTAGCCAAGCGGCCGGAGAGTTCTGGTTTGGACAGCACGGTGTTTATCCTGTAGTCTGTAAGGACGTTGATTGGATGTCCTTGGAAGTATCTTCGCAGGCGTCTTGACGCGTGGACTAATGCTAGGACGAGTTTTTCCATTGTTGAGTATCTGGTTTCTGCATCTGCTAGAGTGCGGCTGATATAGTAGATCGTTGTTTGTACTTTGTTGCGTTCTACTAATAGGACGGCGCCGATTGCCGTTTCTGACGCAGATAGATATAATGTAAGGGGCTCCTTCGGAAAGGGTGCTGTTAAAGTTGGCAAGTAGGTTAAACATTGCTTCATTTCACGGAAGGCTACCTCCGCTTCTGGTGTCCAGCGGAATTGTGTTTTTTTTAGTACATTCCGTAAAGTATGAACAAAAGGAAAAGACTTAGAGGCGTAGTTTGACAGGAAGCGGTTGAGGGCGACCAGACGTCCCATCAGTGTCTGTACGTGTTTTATCGAGTTCGGTGATGGCATGCGCTGGATCGCTTGGACTTTTTCCGGGTTTGGTTTAAAGCCGCCATTGGTGACAATGACGCCTAAAAATTTCCCTTCCTCTGTTCCGAAGGAGCATTTATCCGGATTTAGTTTCATGTTGATGTTGCGCAACTGTTTGAAGGTGCGCTGGATGTCCATAAGCATTGTATCCTCCTGAGTGCTTTTAATGACTAGGTCGTCAACATAGACTTCAAGGTTGACGCCTATCTGGTTTATGAACGCCTGGTCCATGAGGCGTTGATAGGTTGCGCCGGCGTTTTTGAGTCCGAAGGGCATTTTGGTGTAGCAGTACACCCCTATGTCTGTTCTGAACGCCGTTCGATCCTCATCTTCGTAGGCCATTTGGATTTGATGATATCCTCGATATGCGTCGAGGAAGCACTTGTACTTGAATGGCGCTAGTGAGTCAACTTTCAAGTCGATCTCCGGGAGGGGGTAGTGATCTTTGGGGCATGCTTTGTTTAGGTCCTTGTAGTCGACGTACATGCGCCAGGACCCGTTCTTTTTTAGTACCATTACTGGGTTGGCTACCCAGGTTTGGTGATTACATTTTCTGATAATGCCTGCGTCTAGCAGATCGTCGACTTGTTCATTCATGGCTTTGACTCTGTCGGGACCGAGTGGCCGCTTTTTCTGGGCCACTGGGCGCGCGTCTTTATACGTGTTGAGGCGGTGCTCGGCGATGTGTCTTGGAACGCCGATCATGTCTGATGATTGCCATGCGAAGATGTCTTTGTTCGCCACCAGTAGCTGTTTTAGGTGTGTCCTTACTTGGGGAGACAGGGTCCGGCCCAAAGTAATGGTTTGTTCGGCGAAAGTTGGGTTGAGGACCCAGTTTTCGTCAGTTGGTGGGTTTGGTGGAAGCGTTGTTGTGTCGTCCGCCGGGTGAGTTGTCATGAGGCATTCTTGATTACCTCGGATGTATGCGATCCCGGTGGGTGTTGGGAAACCCATGGTTTGATGAGGAGTTGATGCGGTGGAATTGAAGTTTGCCAAACCTTGTCTTCCTAGCAATATATCATATGAGGAAACGGCTGGGATGACGTGGAAGGTGCATATTTCTGAGCGGCTGTGTATGCCGTCATCCAGTGTGACTGTAAAGTCGAACTTGCCGATGGGATGAATTACCTCGTTGAAAAAGCCGGCAATAGGTGTATCTGGTTGTAAGCGTGCCTTGTCCTCTTCGTCTAGCTGATCGAAGCACTGTTGGTACATGATGTCGAAGCTGCTGCCGCCGTCGCACATCATTTTGTAAGTTCGGTAGTGTCCGAACAGTGCTGTGATAGTGAGGGGGGTCGTTGACTGAGCGCCCCCTGGGATTATAGGGAGGAGGACTTGGGCCTCTCGCCAGTTTGTCGCTTCAGACGTGGTTGCTATGTTGGGAAAGTTTGTTTTCCGCTTGGTGCTGCGCGTCATGTTGCACTGTCTGTTGTGTGCGTCGCGGATGTAGTGTGTTCTAATGTCTTTGATGGGTTTATCAGGCTCGTCTTGCCTGCGTCCGCCTGTGCGGACATTTTTGACCAGGTTGGCTAGTTTCCCGGAGCGTAGGGCCGCCTCGATTTCCATTTTGAGGCTGTAGCAGTTGTCGGTATCGTGGCCCACGTCTTTGTGGAAGTCGCAAAACCTGGTGGTGTCGACATTTTTTCGTTTTGCCCCCATAGGTTTTGGGGTTTTGAAAGTTACTTCTCCAGTGGAGAGGACTTGTGATAGTACTTGGGATGGTGTTTTGGTGAGAGTGGTCCAATCCTGGTTCCGGCGTCCGCTGTTGCGTTGGTCACAACTTTGTTTGTTGCCGATAATGTTTCTGGCGTCACCGGAAGTTGAGTATCGTCCTTCATCGGTGGAACCAGAGATGCGGTTCCAGACAGATGCGCGATTGTTTCCACGGCTGCGGTTGTTGCTGGAACTCCCTCTCTGGTTTTGGCGCATCGTTTTCTGGTTGCCCGCATAGAGCTTTGAGATGCGGACCACTTCTTCCCAGGCGTCCGGGACGCCGTCTTTCCCTTATAGGGTGTGTTGTAGGCCGTCATCGTTGACGTTGGATAAGAAGGAGGTCCGGGTTGCCTCGTCCCTGGTTCCCAACTGGAGGGCTTCTTTGTTGAACCGCACGATGAAGTCCTCGAGAGGTTCTGTGTCTCTGCGTTTGCAGAGAGAGATTTGGCTTTTGTCGCGCTTGTGGCGACGCTGTTGGCTGAAATGGAGTGAAAATTTTTCGATCAGCTGTTCGTAGCTGTCGATGCTTCCGATGGGGAGGTTGTCAAACCAGACCCTGGCGGCTCCGGTGAGTGTCTGGGCGAACATGTGGCACCAAACGGGTAGGGTCCAACCGATGACGGCCCCGGCTTGGTTGAATATGCCAAGGTGGTCATCTGGGTCGGATAGGCCGTCGTAGATTTTAACGTTGGCCGGTAGACGTTGTCTTGGTGGGATTGGTGCCTGAGAGATGCGCTGAGTGAATTTAGACTTGTCCGCAAATGCGGTTGGTCTGTAAGGGAGCGAAAGGTTGGTGGTGGCGTCGTCGTTGTAGCGGTTGAGTCGTTCCCGCCTGTAGTATAGGCTATGACGATAGTCCCTGGAGGCATCGTCCTCCCACGAACTTTCGTCGTAGTCTTCGGCGTCAAACCGGTTGCGCTCTGCACGGGCCTGGTCCTCAGGGGTTTGCCGTGGACCTTCCCCGTGACGGGCGGGTGCTGGTGTTCTTGCGGGCTGCCTTGAGGAGGAGCCCATGAGTGCTTTGCCAGTGCGTCGGCGTCGTTCCAGCTGTGCGTCGAGGATTTGTCTCTGGCGTTCGTACCAGTCATTGTTTAGTGCCTCGATTTCCTCCTCAGTTGGAGGAGTTGGATCTGTGAGTTAGGCCTCCAGATTTCTGGGGGTTATAAGGGGAGGTTGTTGGTCGTTGTGGTCCCCTGATGTTGGGTGGGACCCTGGGGTGGCGTCGGTGATGTCTTCGACGGCCCCGGACGGAGTGTATACTGGTGGAGGTGAGGTCATTTTTATGATTTGGCTGTAAGAACTTTATTGGGTTTAGAGTAGTTGTGGTAAGGCCACGGATGGCGCCAATGAAGAAACACGTATTCGAGGATAGTCTAACAAAGAACAATCCGTATGGTGATTCTACTGTATTTTATAAAGAGAGTTTGATTATAAAATACGTGTGGGTCTAAAAGCAAGACCAAGGATTTGCGAGACTACCAATTAGAAGAGCCGAGCCTCTAATCGTTAGTATGATAAACGAGGGGTTGAAGAAGGTACGAGAGTTCGTATTCTTCTTGAGTGAAAGTGTGTTGGATATCAGATCCCAATAAAAGGAGAAGGGCGTCCTCCTTTTATAGTACCAAGATCTCCTACTTTCTCAGCCCATCCTCTACCCTTAATGGGGCCCGGCCCAGGTAGAGGAGTCTCCATAATCCGACCCAAGCCTTTGAGCCCATTTGGTGCAAGTGGGCTTTAGTAAAATAGGAAAAAGTAGAATGCTAAGGGGGATGTTACCGTCCTGACGCATGTACACGTGGCGCCCAGTAAGTGGACGCTGATGGACGGTGGACACGTGGTGATTGCCCATTGGTGGATCCAGTCGGTGGATAGTTCATGCTTTCCGGGTTTTCGAGTTGGGCAGAGAAAGTCTGCTTCGTTAGAAAGATGTCTTGGCTGGGAGGCTGCCACGTCATCGTTCCTTCTGCTCGTCAGACTGGCAATAGTCTTTGATTGGAGGGGAGCTCTGACGGGCCGCCTGTCATGTCAGAGATATTTGGTTGGGGCAGGGGTGAGTCCCAAAGCTGCCCCAAAAGGTATCTTCCACTTATGGTGAAGCTTGCCAAGGAAGCCTTGATGTATGTTTGGCCTGTAACATCGCAAAAATTTCCCCTAATCTTTCTACGTAAAAGCCTTACTACATACACTATCCCTAACACAATTTATATATATATAGTAATAATAATAAAAAAAATTATATATAATAAATTTCAAATTTTATATATACAAAAAACCACAACCATGCTAGCCCATAAACCATAACCAACCCCAAACCCACCGTTTTTCTTAATCTGAAGCCCATCTGGCCAAAGGGCCGGCCCAACAGCCTTGGCCCACTAGCCCTCATAACTATCTGTTTTAAAAAAAAAAAGAGGGTGCTTCTGACCGGAATCGAACCCGGGTCACACCATACACACACACGCGTTCACAACCACCCGAGCCACACATGTAATTTGTTTTAAATCCAATTCTTTTTATATTAATACACAGATTAACCCTATCCCTTTTTCCCTTTCACCTTCTACGAACAGCAGCAGCAGACATTGTTTTTTTATTTTTTTTCTTTTTTCTTCTCTTTTGACCAATTTAATTAGCCTAATTAACACAAATTAACCATGGTTTGACTTGGATTCGTGATTACCGGCCTATCAACCATCATTACACGTTCAATTAGCACTTAATTCATACCAAATTTGGCTCGAAACGCGTCAAACATTAAACGAGGTCAACGATTTACCAAATTAACAATTCAGACTCGTTCACTATAAATTGATCGTTGCTGGACCATCTCAACTCGCCACTCAATCTCTCTCAACCTCCAATTTCTATTATCAAACACTGTTAATTGTTCTTTTGTTCGTATTTTTGACCGAGTTTTTGATTGATCGTGCGAGCCCAATACGTGATTGTAAGTATAATTATTGTGGTGGGTTTTGTTAATCGGAACCTACACAACATTAACCCCATGATTAATTGGGTTAATGTTGTGTAATTCTATTGATTGAAAAACTAGGGCTCGATTTCAAGTAATTGGGGAAGAAGCCAACATTTCAACTATGTATTAATAATATTCGAAAGCAAATCTGAACAACCATCTGGTCTAGACCAGATGGTTACGCTGACTACTACCCAAACAAGGGGCTGCGGGTTCGAGTCCCAGCAGCAGCCTTTTTGTTGTTTTTTTTTTTGTTTTTTTTTTGTGCAAACTTGGAATATACATTATTTACATTTTAGAAATTCTTTTTTTTTTTAAATATTAAAACACTTTTAAAAATGATACAAAAATAACACTATGTTAAACTGGTGAGAAAGTTTAACATACAATTTTTAGTTTTCCAAATTTTATTTATTTAACATATATAATAAATAAATCAATTTTATTCCATTTTATTTATAAAATTCTATAAAAATAACAAAACGATCTTATTAATTTCCACAAAAATTAACCTGAGTTTTTATAACATTAAGCTTTTCAGAAATGATTTTTATTTCTGAAAAATCATTTATTTAATATTTTTAATCAATTTTTGTTAGTTTTAATCCTAATTAAATCATAATAAATCCAATTTTTAGTATTTTTGCACCAAAATTTTATACAAATTATTTCTGAATATTTAGAACAGAAATATAAATTTTAAACTCATAATTATTAAATTTTAATATTTTTAAATATTAAAGTTAAATTTTGACAATTTATAATAAATAGATTTAATAATCTATTTTAAAGAAAATAATTTTATAAAAATTATTTTTATACTTTAAACACATTCTTGTGACCATCTTAGATTTAAATTTCATAAAAATATTTTTGGTTATTTATTTATTAATATTTATCAAACAGTTTTCATATTAATCAAACGAGCATTTATCCCCAATTCGAAGCCCTAGAACTTATACATTTGTAGACTAGATAGACTTAGACATATTTATTACCTTATTATAGGGTGATACTTGACATATTTGGGCAACACACTATCTTTCAAGAGATAACATTTTGCTAAGGTGAGTTTTACATAGCCCCTTTTCTATTTATCACCATTTTTGGGGTGAAACATGTTACAACAATATTTATGCAATTCAATCATCAATGTGTCTTTGTGTATTTCTATGTTGCATTATGTCTTGAACATGACTAGGGTAAGCACAATTCTAGCATAAACATTCATCAACCAAACGGTATACATTGATAGATCTATTGGACTGACAATCCCACCCGGATACGTGCCTCCTACAAAGGTTACGTGGGTGTTTGTTACTGCAATATAAACGAGTGAACCATGAGCGTATGGGATGTACCACAATTACAACAGTCAACAAGGTTGATTATGCACTCGATTTACTTCTAGTATGTTTTTGCATATGAACTAGATTGCCATGACACATGAATTGCACAACAATTTTATTCTATTATCAAAACCTATGTAATTCTCACCAACTTTTGTTGACCCAAAACATTTTCAACTTAACATGTTTCAGGTTCTAATTGCTTGAAGATTTGAATTGATGCTTGAAGATATGTGTATAGTTTTATTCAATTTGATGTACAAATACTAGAACAATTGTATGTAATTCATTTAAATCATTTAATGAAATTTATTATTCACTATGAGCTACTGAACAATCATCAATACAAGGCACCCCGATGTTTCCGCCATCGGTGGGGTGTTACATGGCCCGCCTATGTAAAAGGGGCGGGCGTTTATGCGCCTGGCGTCGGATGTACCGCTGACGTAAAACGGGCGGGTGGACGCCAGGTGTTCCGTCGACGTAGAACGAGAATATTAATGCTCGCGTCAGACAGAAGAAGCATCGCTGACGTAGAACGGGTTTATGGGCGCCAGACGTTCCGCTGGCGTAAAACGGGCGGATGGGCGCGAGACGATCCGCTGACGTAGAACGGACGGATGAGCGTATGGTGAAGCCTGTTCTAGGTGGGCGATGGTATGGTATTTGTAATGTTTTAATACCATATCCCTTCAGGCATCACATCAAAATAACGCTTAAAGTCGACCCATCTATTTTCTCTCCCTCTCCGTCTTCAGTCACGTTCAACTGTTTATTCATAAAATTTTCTCCTCATTGGCCTTTGACCGGTTCCATTGGTTGAATGATGCAGTTGGAGCCAATCATTGGTTCATTGACTTCATGTCACGAAAGGTTTGACCAAGTGTGAATTTTTTTACAAAAACACTCAATCTAGTGTTCAAGCCCAACTAGGGATGTCAATTAAACCCGAACCTGATAAGTAAACCCGAAACCCTACATATTTAAAATGGGTTTGGGTTGGATAATCGGGTATGGGATTAGCTTTTGTTTTTTTCGCGGGTTTGGGATGGGTTTCGGATATAATGATATACCCATTTACCTGATACAATATACTCGTTTACCCAATCAGATACCCGATATAATTTCTTCTATATCTTTTAAATATGTATGCATAACATATTTAACTGTCTATCTAGATTGTCATCTTGTTATCGAGTGTTTTTATATGATTTAAGTATTTTATGTTCATACATTATAATCATTTATATGTATATTTAATAATGCTAAATGTAATTGGTTGGTAGTTACCCAATAGATGTTCGACGGGTTTTTGGTCGGATATATCTAATGGGTAAGTTTTAAAAATTAACAGGTTTACCCGATACCCGATTGGTAATTACCCGACGACATTTTGGACGGGCTTGGGACAAGCATATCTAATCAGGTATGAGGTTGAGATTACCTAAAGCCGTCCTGAACTCGACCCATTCCCATCCTTAATCACAACTGTGATCATCTGGTTGTTTGGTCTCGTTGTTTATAATTATTCTAGACTCAATTTTCAGGTAAAACACTAGAGATGCTAATCAACGAATGAAAAAATTGAGTTGTTGGATAAGCCTATAAGCGTCATTTGTCTTTTTTTGATCTCTAATTTCATAACTGACAAATTACATTAAGATGGCAGGTAGACAGACAACAAGCTGCGTTGTCACCTCTTTCTAGATCGCAAACCTTAGTCTATTAAAAACAAACCTCTGCCCATCGTGTCTTACTTATTTTTTAATCATTAAAAAAAACTTAATGTTCAAATTAAACATAACACTCTATATTAGCGAACATGTAAAACCATGGTTGCAAAAATCTCGCATACTCTCCGATTAATCTCTAGTCACGGGTTTACCGAGTAAACACCGATTAATCACTAGTCGATGGCTATCTAGTAATTCCAGCCAAATTCAGGCCAAAATCTATAAATTTTGGACATATGTTCCAACAAAAAACTGTAAATTATAGCTATTAATCATATATTATTAAAGATATGAGTTGAGGAATAGTTTAAAACATGTATAATTAAAAAAAACTACATATAAAACGTATGTGTATATATAAAACTGAAAATTGCATATAAAAATCTCAACCCGATTAATCATGATTAATCCCTACTAATCTTGATTAATCGCTAGTCGGTACCTCATCGACCGACTAGCGCCTAGCAATTTTTATAACAATAGGTAAAAACCATTCGAATCTCTAACGATATGTTCTCGAGTTCACTTAACGAGATAAAAGAAAGTATTTAGAGATTTTCTTCCATTTATCAAGATTTTTACTTTTCTCTTCTTTTCCTTCTCTTTCCCTCTAAACAAATCTAGGGTTGTAAACAAACCAAACGTTCAACGAATAATTTGTGAACTGTTCGGCGGGAAGTTCGTTTGTGTTCGTTCGTTTGATAAATGAACGAACATGAACAGAGGATGCGTTCGTCCGTTTATGTTCGTGAACGTTCGGTAACATGTTCGTTTATGTTTGTTTGTGTTCGATAGTTCATTAGGATTTTTAAGTTTTTATATTTAATTTAAGCACTTCAAATTTCTCAGTAGTAGATTATGTATCACATGTTAATATTACTTTAACTATTTTGATTAACTGTTATTTTTTGTGGATTAAACGATGATTTCAAGTTTAATATGATACCTCTGTATTTTTATAAGACATTATGTGATCAAGATTAAGTTACGTATATTTTGGTAATTGGATTAGTATATTCTGGGCGAACAATGTTAGCAATGAAAAATGCGAATTTTTGTAATTTAATGTGTTGGTTTGTGCTCGATTTTGTTCAATAATGCCTATTTGTGTTCGTTTACGTTCATTTGTGTTTGTTTTTGTCCGACACCTAAATTTAGCAAATAAATACAAACGAATACAAACAAAAACTCGTTCGGTAAGTGTTCATGAACACGTTATTTCCTTAACAAACAAACACGAATGAAAAATCTCGTTCAGTAAGTGTTCATAAACAGTTCGTAAACACGTTAATTATTTAACAAACGAACTGTTGGTTTGGTTGTTTACAACCCTAAACAAATGTATGTATGAGACACACGTTTTTTGTTTCGTTCCCTCCTTTACTTTCTTTTGTCTCAAGTAAACTCGGAACACAGCAGGAAGACTAATATTATTACTCCAACTTACAAGCAAACAATAAACGGTTACCGTGGGACTTGACTGCTATCCGACGACGATCACCGACCGGAATTTCAGTTTCGGCTATGAAGAGCAGCGTCGTCTCCAAATTCTTTAAGAAGAAGAAACCATCACTCTACCTTTTCATCATTTCAGGCACTGCTGCCTCTGCTCTTACTTACTACAATACTCTAAACCCTAACCTCCACCGACACTCTGTTTTCCACGACATCACCACCTCCTTAAACGGCATCGTTCGCTCCTCTCGCTCTCTCTACACCGTTTGTTTCCTCCTCCATTTTCATATTTATTACAACAGTATACTGATAATAATTGTAATAATAATTATTAGGATTATTGTGCTTGTAGATTACTGCGAATGTTGTTGATTACAAGTATTCGTTGCAAGGAATATCTATGGATTCAGATCAGTATGCACAAATATTGTCTGAGGTTATTTATGTTGCTTATTTTCTCTCTTAGGGTTAGCTAAACTTACAACTACTAGCTGCTCAAACTATAATAATAAGTTTAATTTTGTGATTTAGGTTCATTTGAGATCAGCTAAGAGGATATTGAAACTATGTGAGGTTAACAAAGGGTTCTATATTAAGGCTGGTCAGTTTCTGGCGTCCGCACGCCAAGTCCCCAAACAGTACTCTTCTACTCTTGCTTCATTGCATGATCAGGTTTTTATGTATTTATTTTATTAATGTTGCTAGGAATGGGTCAATTTGGTTTTAAAATGCGAGCATCACGTGATGTGGTCTCAACAAATCTTCTAACTAAAGATGATGACAATATCTTATATTTTAGTATTTAAAAGCTAACGAGTTCAAATATTATGTATAAATAAATACTTTTTTTGTATTTTGTTTTTTCTAAACCGAACGCCTCGACATGTGATGCGCGTGCTTTGCGCATCACGCATCAGATTTGGGATCAAATTGCATCGGCTCGCCGCGTGCTTTTTAAAACCAAGCTTGAAATTCCCCCAAGATATATTTAAAATGCATACGAACTCCTAAACTTCGTTTAAAATAGGTGTGATTGTGTGAGGCACTTGAGGCGATCAGGAAATCGCCTCATGGCCTTGAGGCAGCACTTCATTACATCTGGGTCAAAATTGGCCAGCATTGGGGCTCGTAGAAGGGTGATACGTAGAAACAATCTAAGCAATGAGGAGATTGTGAATGTTTTACATGATAAAAAGGCTGAGATGTAAAAGCAATGAGACAGATTTAGCTTTTGATTGTACATAATGCTTATTTGGTTGTACACAGAGCAAAGCCTCACATACATGTGGTTCTTGCTTCATGCCTCACGCCTTGGCTTTTGAGGCTTAAATGCTTCGGAGCGCCTCAAGCTTTTTAAAAGCAAGCTCCTAAAGTTTTTTTTTTTTTAATCATAATCAGCTCATCAGTTAGATATAAAAAGTGAATACAAATGATCTGTTTTAACCCGTACTTGTCACTCAACCAACTCTCATTGCAAGTCTTGCCATATCTAATTGTTGGGTTTGGTTTTTGCTTAATCTTGGCTTGTTGATACTTTAGGCAGTTCCATGTTCTTTTGAAGATGTAAAAGAAGTCCTAATTAGCAATCTTGGAACAGATTTAAATGAGATGTAAGTTTTTACTAATAGAATGGTTAATGAGTATCCTTAATATATTTTGCTTGAAACTTTTGCTTTCATGTTTTGATAGCACTCTATAGCTGATACCATATGTACATTGGTGTATCAGTTTTTTGTCTATTGATGAACAACCTATTGCTGCTGCATCCATAGCTCAAGTGCACCGTGCATTACTCAAAGACCATCAGGAAGTAGTTCTTAAGGTTGATCAGAGATTTTTTTTCAACCTTTATCATTTCCTGTTCTGCTTTCTTTTTTTATAACTGCTTGTGGGCTCTTGATGTGTGCTTCTTCCGGCTAAAACAAAGCGTCTAGATATTAGAGTACGGAGATAGAAGTCTCTTCCTAAACTTCAAGTAATGTGATGCGTGTGTGATCTATTTTAGTTTAAATGCATCCAATATAAGCACACAGTAGTAGGTCGTGTCAAAAGCATGTAAATCTAACATGGTAGAGTAGATGTGTACTTTTATCCCATTTACTTATAGTGGGTTGCCTTTAGTTATATTATGTCTGACTATCTCCTCAGATTAGGTGGGTGAAATTACACATTTTAGCTAAGTAGAAGCAAGTGAATGGGTTGAAAGTTACCTAAAGTGTATTCAAATGCTTACACACTCCTAAATCGTTTATATAAATAAAATGAGATTATTATTTCAAAGACATAGCTCTTGTAGTCATCTTTAATACTTTGATTATGTATAAAATCCTAAAAGATGGTTTAAAGAGTATCGTTCCATATTGATCCTTAAGAACAAATTTTAAACTCTAGCATTCAAGTGCATTTTTTAGCCACTAGCCAGATGTTCTTTATCTTGTTATTATTTTCTTAAAGATAGATTTTATTAAATTACAAGTAAAACCTAGGAAAAATTTTAGTATAAATAGATAGATAAATAGATGTGTTGAGAATTTTTTTTAAATCCTTTTATGTTGTGAATGCAGATCCAATATCCAGGGTTAGAGGATCGGATGAGAATGGACATTGCAACAATGTCTTTCCTTACCAAATCTCTCACATGGGTATGTATGATGTTCGTCATGATGTTACTATGTTATTTATTTTTTATTTCTTTCAATAATGTAGTAATGTTAATGTTACTCACTTACTCTCTACACAATAGAATTTAGATTTTATCTGGTGCATACTCAAGTAATTTGGTTTGCTTAATTGCTTGTAAACATAATGTTGCCATTTGTTTTACTTACCTTGGGACACAGACATACATAGGGGGGATGGGCCCCTAAGATAAAAAAGTAAGGGGTCTATGCCATGCACATGTTATATTCAAATGTAAATGAAGGCATGGGATTGTGTATGGGTATATTCACATGTGATCAGTTTATGCGTGAAAAATAGGCTGAGAGTTGGCCTTAATCATATTTATAATCAATGACCTGTAATCTGATTTATGTCATTTCAGTTATTTGGAAAAGGCATTGTAGTAGTTTTATGATCAACTTTACCAATCCAATTAATTTCACAATAGAGAGATTGGGAACTGAAAAATTAAAGTGAAAATCATGTTGATAGATATCCTCTAAAAAATCAACTGTTACCGACTCAAAATACTTTTCCGATACTATATACATAAATCAGATCAAATAAGGAGTTAAATATAAATAATGATATGAGCCTCAAGTCTCATTTCAAAAGCAAGGGTGAAATCTGAATTCGTATGTATCTAATTTCTCTACAAATGCATTCAAATTTTACCCCTTACAGCTCTTATTGGAACCCTCCTCTCTCTCTATCTATATATATGTATACACACACACAATCTCTTAGTATCTGCTTTAAAGATTCCTTCTCTTGTTTCTACAGTTTTTTCCTGAATACAGGTTTCACTGGATGGTATCAGAATTTTCGAAGGTGATTGCTTTGGAACTTGGTGAGCTAAACTAACCTTTAAAGACTGGTTCATGCATTGTAACATGAGCTTCTACTTATAATAAAGTCTCCTGCGGATTCAGTTTCACTTTGTCATGTGTAGTACCTCTTCCATATAATCCTTTGCTAACTAGTACTCCAATTAGGCATGTCCAGGTGTTGAAAATAAAGGGTTAAACACTTTTATGATGAATGCTCCATCATTATACTACGCATAAATTAAGTTGCAACTTGCAAGCCCAACTGAAGCACGAGTGGTTGTAACTTGTGTGGATGATATAAAACCAAGGGAGGATTATTACTCGCTACAGACCATTACTTGAGTTCGTGTATTTTTTTTGGGAATCTAAAGATATAATGAACACTAAACAAATCGTACCAAGAAATATACAAAGTCATTCTTCTCAATTCGCGTCACCGTTATATGGTTTAATAGCTTTTCGCTTTAACAAGATAACTAATCCTATGTCACAGAAGCCACCATTTCATCCACACTCTCACAACGAATACTTCCTATTGCTTTCCTTTTTTTGTTTCTTTTTTTTATTCTTTGCATATAATAACTTGAAGCTGCTGCACAGATTTCCTTCAGGAGGCAAGAAATTCAGTAACAACTGCGGTAAACTTCAAACACAATAATAGAATCAGAGTCCCTAAGGTTTTTCAGGTATGCTTTCGTTGTTTTATGAAGCTACAAATCTTTATTTATATGGACTCACCTTCAAAGTTGTATTTATACATCTAGGAGCTTTCCACTAGCCAGGTATTGACAATGGAATATTGCAGGGGACGAAGGGTTAGTATCTCATTATCTCTTTCTATTTCTCTTCACGCTGCCTGTTATGTCAAGTACAATGTTTTTGCTTTTATTTATATGTTTTTGGATAGAAATCTAAACTCTTACAAGTGCACTAACATTCTGAGGAAGCTGATAAATCTGGGTGTTATCTCATTATAAGTTGATATAACATAACACAAGGTTAATAGATTATTTGAGAAAATACTTTATGTAGTTGAAGTAACTATTTAGGTAAACCGTCTTGCAGAACCTTGTGAAGATTAGTGTTAGGGTTTATATTTTACTTTTGGGTGATTATTCTTGGAATTGATTGAACAAAGTGAAAACTCTATAATTTATGAAAATCCCTATTCCCTCACAACTTGTTGAACATTCTTTGATGACCTATCTTTAGAATCCTTGTAAATTTATTGTAAAAGTATCTCGGTTGATTATTAGATTCAGAATTCCTCAACAAGTCTATTTGAATCCCATATTATTAAGCATTTTTTTTTTTGTATATACCATAAGTAAGTGTGTGTTTGGTTTGTGGATTTCAGAATGAGGAAATGGAAATGAAAGTTATACATTATGTTTGATTTAATGGGGTCCATATACAAAATTACAAACCAAATATCACCTAAACATATAGACCTATAAAGAGTTTGCCTACATTATCTTCAGTAACTTGTGGCTAGTTTATATAGCAAATGGCATGATACTAAAAGACCATAAAGATAAGCAAGCTCGTTAGTAATAGTGTCATACAAAACATTAATAAGGGAAAATGGAATGAATCATGAATACAAACTTACTTCACCTCATCTCTTAACTAGTTAATGAAAGTTTTAGTAGTTGCTAAAACCACTCTACTTTTTAGAGCCGATTAGTTTGGTTTTCTATAAAGAAACGTAAATAAATAAAGTGGCCAGCGTTATGGGAAATTTAAAAAAAAGGTGTGTATGGGAAGTCAGAAGTTTTAGCATTCTTCTCTATATACTACACTCTGAAATGTGATGAGTATTTTATGCTGTGTATCCCTCCTAGTCAACCTTTGTTTCATCTGTCAAGCTTTATTAATTTGGAGGTAAGTATTCTAGTTGTATATGAGTTATTATATTGTTCAGCCATTGAAATTGCCCAGTTTGATAGTTTACCAAAGTTATACTTCTTGAACTGCTTTCGTTATTTTGCATTATATAAATTGGATTATATTTTGTATATGCAAACCCTTTTCTTCACTAGAGTTGGTTGATGGCTGAATAATTTCATGTGATTAACACGAAATTTGCTGGTTTTCAGATAGATGATGTGGATTACATTCGGGAAATGGGAATCGATCCAAGAAAGGTTGTATTTAATTTTTTGAAATACCAAGGCTGCTATTCATTGTTCTGCTGACATCTCTCATCTATTTGCGACCTTGCAACACTGAACTGCTAACTATATTTGCTTCTAGGATTCGAGTTAATTTCCTTACACATCTTTAATATATGAAATATGAAAATTGTATCTGGCTCTTTGTACAATCTCATTGAGGAAACAATAAATACCCACACCTTGAATGTTGGTATGGAAATAGAAAAACCATAAACCGAATTCAAACACAGAAATTCATTCGTTTGATCAATCAGTTTAGTTTGCTGGTAGATGTGTGTGGAAATTCAAATACAGGTTTCTTCAAAATAGTTACTGAAGACGGAAGTAGGTACTTGGCTCAGTTTTTTAAATCATTTTGGTTTCAAAGAATTGGAACATAATAAAACCGAACCAAACAACCTGACAAACCAAATAACATTCCTATGTCTCTGGGTATAAGTTATAAGTTAAGTTGTCTCTGTAGCACCGTACCCTATGATACTATTTTACAGTGTTGTAAATGGCGGCCTAGGTGGCGCCTAGGCTCTAGGCTACCTAAAACCTTATAATTTTGACCTAGGCGGGGGATTAGGCGGGTTGGCGACTTCCGATTGGAATTCCGACCAAGAATAGTGACTTCCGGCAGCAAATTCAGCGCCAGTGGATCAGTTTCTGCCGGAAAGGGGGAAGATGGGCTGCGTAGTAACATGTGTTCTTATGTTTTTAGGGTTTTTTTTTAACGGCTTATGTTTCTAGGGTAGTAAATAAGTTTTAAATTTTAATATTTAACCCTCTACTTTCAATAGTTTACTTTAGTGTCTAAACTTATAAGTTTTTACCAAAAAATGTAAAATTAGTTTGTGTATATATATTAAAATATATATACACAAGAAGTATAAAATAAAAATTAAATATATATAAATCTGTGTATATATATAAAAAATACGTACAAAAATTCCAAAATGATTAATCCACCTAATCCCACCTAGCGCCGACTAGTCCCAGGCTAGACCCCACCGCCTGCCTAGCGCCTTTTACAACCTTGATATTTTATAGATATTGATTCTTGTGGTTTTTATTGTAGGTTGCAAAAGTGTTGGTGGAAGCATTTGCTGAAATGATATTTGTCCATGGTTTTGTGCATGGAGATCCCCATCCTGGTAACATAATGGTTTCCCCAGATGAAAAACAAGGATTTTGCTTAGGTATGCTCTCTCTCTCTCTCTCTCTCTCTCTCTCTCACACACACACACACACTGTACACATATTTGATCCATTATGCTTATGCATCAGTTCTTCTGGATCATGGGATCTACAAAAGTTTAGATGAAGACTTTAGAGTCAACTACTGCCAACTTTGGAAAGCATTAGTTCTTTTGGATTCACATATGATCCAACAAGTAGCCCAACGCTTTGGCATAGGGAAATATGCTCAATATCTTTCCCTCATATTCACAGGAAGAACAATCAACAGGTAGTAATGAAATATGATTAATTTCATAATACACTCACATGCTGACATCACTTTTTTTTCATGAGGAACAGTAAATCCGCTTTTGGGGACGGAATGTCTGTTGAAGAAAAAACAAATCTGAAACAGGAAGTGAAGTCACTTAATATGGGGGATGTATCAGGATTTATGGAATCTTTACCCTCGGAATTTCTTACAGTATTGCGTACAGAGTAATATTTAGTAACTACTTGTACAAACTTCACTCTCACCGTTTATAGTTTCATTTCCCTTAACCGCCTTCCATTTCTGTTTTTATGCATCAGTGCACTTGTCAGGTCTTTAACTAGCAAGTTAGGTTCTTCCCAACGCGAGCACCTAGTAGTTTATGCTAACTATGCATTGCATGGACTGTCTTTAAAGTCGGATCTTGACTCTGGTAACTTCAAGCTCAAATTTTATTAAGTACATACGATACCTTCATTAAAATTTCATGGTCAGGCTTAGCCCTGGCCGGTTTTTGATGAAAATCATTTGGTTGGGTAGGTCACCGGATTGGCTGGGTTTAGCGGTTTGAACCAAATTTTATAGTTCTTTTTCAAAATGGTTACTTTGTATTGAAATTAAAAAAAAAAAAAAGAAGGTTTAATTGCCCGGTTTCAAGTTTTAAGCCGTCGGCTGGACCATCAAACCACAAACCATCAAAGCTGAACTATATAAATCTCAAAATAGCCAACTACCTTTGGTTAGGGAGGTTCCGTTGCCAGTCAGTTTTAAGGATTTATGAACCACCTTATGATCAATGGACTTAGAAATGTGTATATAAAACTTTTGCTTATTACTATTAATTTACCAACTATTGTATGTAATTTCAACCAAAAGACATGTAAACATGCTGCTTACAAAGCTGGATGGTCTTCATTACGATTTTTGAAAAGGTGGTTTCTCCTACAGTTTTTGAATGGTTATGTTTACCATCTTGATGAGTAATTTTTAATTTCCAGTGAACAAATTAGAAATGAAATTAAAGCATGTAGCCAATTATTGCAATTTTCTTTATTTTTGTTTTGCTTCACAACTGAATTACTGCGAGTATTTTCCCGTGTTTTTTAATCATCTTGGGTTGTTTCCCTTAACACAGATTTTGTGTTAAAAGATGTATGGACTGGAATCATGTCCAGAATTGATCGCCTTCAGATCAGGATCATACTCGGTAAGTCACATACTTCAGTCACGTACCTTGTTTATTTAATCCAGCTCCTTAGTGTTCTAAATAATCTATACATATAATAAACCAAAGCCATTTTAATGACATGGCATTCAAAGAGACATTTTCTTCTTTGAGTGTGCCATGTGTCATCCCATGTGGCATTGAGATATTTTAGAAAAAAAATAATTTAAAAACAAAATTGGATTTTTTACCCTCATGTTTCCTCCCATAATTTTTAAACGTTAATATCTTTAATATACGAGATTTTTTAAAGAAAAAAATTACACCAAATTAACGAACGTTTTATTATCTTTCCAATGAGTACCATATTGCTATATAAAAAACGGAGAAACTTTTTTGTGGGGTTTTGTTCATACAGGAAAAAAACACAAAGTGTTAAGGTAAATCATTAATCATGTATAGGCAAGTCACTAATTATATTCAAATCAGTAAATATGAATTTTTTTTTCAACCAAAGCCGAATAGGTTAATAGAGTTATACGTTGTTTTAAGTTAAGTATCAATATTAGTATGTTAGAGTTGTACATTTATTTAGTCTTTAGGATAGGTGTTAATATTAGAGTTACACAAAAGTTCTACATTCTTTTAGGTTAGGTGTTAGCATTGAAGTTGTACATTGTTAATTTGTTTTAGGTTAGATATTAACATTAGAGTTATGCATCAGTCTATTTCATATGTAAAATTGATGTATCATATTAAATTTTTCAATCCGGGACGCTCCCGGGGTATAATCTAGTTAGGGTTATATATATATTTGATATTTCTAACGGATCGTGTCTAAATGATTAGGTTATCATTACTGTCTTTGTTAGTCATGTATAGCATTATTAAAAATATATAGTTATTGCAATCATGTTTAATAAGTTAGTTATTTTCAGAGTTATTGCAGCTGTTCTGGTGGCTGAGGGATACACGAAAAACGCTCGTTACTTGGTCAAAGCAAATTACCATGTTATCATACGGACTTGTCGGCTACCATCACACTCCAGTTTCAGTTATCAGCTGAAGCAAATAAACCTGCATCAGGCATGGTTGCATTTGTTCGTAACCAAAATTGTTCTATTTGGTGGAGAATAGACACGCCCGCTTTATACCCATTCTCATGCTGATGAGACGCTGACCTGATGAGAAAGCGATGGACGGGTTTCATAATATCTCGTTTCAACGACAGATATTGTTTGGTAACTTTATGGTGTTAAAATTTCACTTGTATATTTTCTGATAATGTTAGGTTTGTGTATAGTTGAATTGATCGTTTGGTGAGATAGAGGTTGCTATGATCGATTGTAGCATAGCTGAACATAACAAAACATTAAACACATTAAGACTGAAATAATAATACTCATACCAAGCATTATCATCACATGAAAATCATATAATTGTACACAAGACTTGCAACCCAAATGTATCAATCATTATAGGTGTTCATGATCCGATTTGACCCTCGGTTTCAAGAAACGGCGACCAAACCGGTCAAGTCAGTAGTTTAGACTATCTTTAAATTTGACTACAATCTGGTCAAGTCAGTGGTTTAGAGCATCCATCTTTAAATTTGACCACAATTCATCTCTAGAAATGCATACGATGTGCTTTTAAATACTGCCTTTCAAACCAAATAATTCTGATGTTCATCCTTGATCCTCGATCTTCTTCAGCCCCTTCATATATTTTGTTGAAACTATGCAACACCACCAATAATTTTACACATCTATGATGTGCCGTCCAGTGTAGAGGTGCACAAACCCCAAACCGGTTCGTCTTTTTGTCAATGGAAGTCAACCAGTTTTTAAGGGGAAAAGTCTTGGTTTGGTTCAGTTTAACCGGTTCAAATGAATTGGTTCTCAAACCGGCCCCAAACCGTTGGTTCCTATGCAAACCAATTCCTATGGCGGGTGGGTTGCGGGTGGTCACAAACTGGATTCAATTGCATACCTGGTTTTTTGTGCATCCTCAGTTTACAAACTGGATTTAATTGCATACCTGGTTTTTTGTGCACCCTTAGTACCGAGGCCCATAGTAAGCCTTGGTGCCTATTCGAGATGGCTAATCTCCCCAATAAACTAAACTAGAGAGTACTTTTGAACCAAATTTCTTGAACATTCAATAAACCAAGGTTGCCTTATATATGCTTACAAGTTACAATTGGAAAGCAAATGTGCAATGCATTAAACAAGGTGATAGTGAAGAACGTGGGTGTAGGGTCACGGTGGATCCGTGTCACTTAGGCTCACAAGTCATATGTCCTTGGACACGTGAAACACTTGTAACGTGATCATCCAATACAATAAAATGAATGCAACAGTGGTTGTGAGTGTATAAATGGTAATAAGTTATAAGCGTGGATTACAAAAAAACGACTATACAAAATATTAATAGGACTCATGAAGCATTTTATATGAATCTTGTTATGTATGATCAAGTGTTGTATATAAAATAAGATACATCTATGAGTTAAATTGAACTGAATTTGAGTTTGTTGGGCTACATTAGTATCATAGTATGTAGTGGTCATAAGGTTAAAGTATGACTAACTAGATTGAACATATAAAAATAATATCGTATTTGGTTTGGTTTGGTTATGGTCAAAGGTTGTGCTAGGCGAACATTTGTTGTGAGTTGGTAATGGTTGAATATATATCATTACTAGGGGTGGCAAAATGAGTAGGTTGGGTTGGGTTGGGTTGGTTGATGGGTCAGGATGGGCATGGGACAAGATGGGTAAATTAAAAAAATAGGATAGGATGGGTTAGATCAGGATGGGTTTGGGTTTGGATGGTTTGGATTAGGATAGGTTCACATTAAAATAGATTAAAAATTTTTAAAAAAATTAAAATAACATTAAAAAGTTAAAAATTTAAAAAGTAAAAAAAAAGGAAAAAAGACAAATTAAAAAAAAAAAAAACTTAAAAATAAAATTTTAAGGGATCCGAAATATTTCATTTTAAACCAGACCGATTCAACCTGACCCGTCCCGTAGCGACTCGAACCGTTTTGACCCGGCTGGGCCCGCTAGCGACCCAGACCGTTTCGACTCGACCGGGCCCGTAACGACCCAGACCGTTTCAACCTGACCCGTCCCGTAGTGACCCAGACTGTTTCGACCCGGCCGGCCTCGGTAGCGACCCGGACCGTTTCAACCTGACCCGTCCCGTAGCGACTCGGACCGTTTCGTCCCGGCTGGGCCAGCTAGCGACCCGGACCGTTTTGACCCGACCGGGCCCGGTAACGACCCAGACCGTTTCAACCTGACCCGTCCCGTAGCGACCCGGACCGCTTCGACCCGGTCGGGCCCGGTAGCGACCCGGACCGTTTCGACCCGACCGAGCCCGGTAACGACCCATACCGTTTCAACCTGACCTAACCCGTAGTGACCCGGACCGTTTTGACCCGGCCGGCCCCGGTAGCGACCCGGACCGTTTCAACCTGACCCGTCCCGTAGCGACTCGAACCGTTTCGACCCGACCGGGCCCGGTAACGACCCAGACCGTTTTAATCTGACCCGTCCCGTAGCGACCCATGGTTTGGTCTAATAATGTGTTGAGAAGGAAGGACAAAATTGTCGTTGGGGATATTCCAGAGTTAAAGAAACAGATAATGGAAATTTGTCATTCATCAGCCATGGGGGGGGGGGGGGGGGATTCAGGTTATGTTCCAACAGTACATAAGTTGAAGGGCATGTTTTATTGGAAAAAGTATGATAATGATGTGAAAGAGTTCATCAGAGAATGTATCACTTGTCAAAGAGCCAAGTATGAAAGAGTAGCTTCTCCGGGTTATTTGCAGCCCTTGCCTACTCCTAAATCAGTCTTCTATGATATTTCTATGGATTTTGTGTGTGGCCTTCCATCAGCTTATGGCAAAGACACCATTTTAGTAGTGGTAGACAGGTTCACTAAGTTTGGTCATTTTATGAGCCTTAAGCATCCTTTTTCTGTTGATCAGGTTGCTCAACTCATATTTGACAATGTCTTTAAGCTTTATGGGTGTCCAACTACCATTGTTTCAGACAGGGACATCATATTCTTAAGCAGTTTTTGGAAAGATTTCATGAAGTTGCAGGGAATAGATTTGGCTTATTCCTTAACCTACCATCCACAAAATGATGGGCAGACTGAGGTCTTAAACAGGTGTTTGGAATCTTACTTAAGATGTATGTGTATGGATACCCCTTTACAATGGCCAAAATGGTTAACTTTGGCTGAATGGTGGTATAACTCATCCTGACACTCAGCAATTCAGATGTCTCCCTTTGAAGCATTATATGGAGTGCAGCCACCAATACACATTCTTTATATTCCTAATGAAACAAAGTTGGAATCTTTGAAACAATTGTTCAAGGAAATAGAATTAAAGATCCAAAATTTAAAAAAATCATTGGAGGGGGCCAAAAATCAAATGAAGCAACAGGCAGATAAAAAGGGGAGTGACAGACAATTTGTTGTGGGAGATTGGGTTTATGTGAAGCTCCATCCATATGTGCAGCAAACATTAAAAGGCCACAAATGTCAGAAATTGGGTCTAAAGTATTATGGCCCATTTCTTATAATTATAAAGTTTGGTCAAGCAGCTTATAAGTTGGATCTGTCTTCTTCTTCACAAGTGCATATTGAAGGCTGCTCACGGTTCTTATCAAGAAGTCATTCCACTACCCAATGAGCCCAGATTCCAATTTTAACCAAGGGCCATTATTGATAGGAAAATGGTTAAAAGGGGCAATAAGTTGACTGCAGCAGTACTTGTTCATTGGCAGGATTTACCAATCACAGAAACTACTTGGGAGTTCCTTAAAGATTTTCAGCTAAGGTTTCCTCAGTTCAATTCTCGAGGCCCGGTAACGACCCAGACCGTTTCAACCTGACTCGTCCCGTAGCGATCCGGACTGTTTCGACCCGGTCGGGCCCGGTAGCGACCCGGACCGTTTCGACCCGGCCGGCCCCGGTAGCGACCCGGATTGTTTCAAACTGACTCGTCCCGTAGCGACTCAGACCGTTTCGTCCCGGCTGGGCCCGCTAGCGACCCGGACCGTTTCGACCCGACCGGGCCGGGTAACGACCCAGACCGTTTCAACCTGACCCGTCCCGTAGCGACCCAGACCGTTTCGCCCCGGCCGGGGCCGGTAGCGACCTGGACCGTTTCGAACCGACCGGGCCCAGTAACGAACCAGATCGTTTCAACCTGACCCGTCCCGTAGTGACCTGTACTGTTTCGACCCGACCGGGCCCGTTAGCGACCTGGACCGTTTCGATCTGACCGATCCCGTTAGCAACACGGACCGTTTCGACCCGACCGAGCCCGTCAACGACCGGATCATTTCGACCCGAACGGGCCGGTCAACGACCCAGACCGTTTGCACTCGATCAAACCCGCTAACGACTCGAACCATTTCGATGAGATCGGTCTCGTTAACGACCCGTGTTGTTTCGACATTGTTGTCCGTTATCGACCCGAACGGTTTCGACCCGAATGGGGTGATCAACAAATGCAAAAGATATAATTTTTTGTTTTTATTGACATTGATTTCTATGAGACATCAACTTGGGTGAGTTTTAATTTAGATTTGTATATGGTTATCTAAAAATAACCATCATGACCCATTTGTTTTTTTGACATACCCATCCTGACCCACTTACTTATTTCCTACAATTAAACTTACCTATCCTAACCCCTTTGAAAATTATACTAAACCCATTTTAACCCACAAGGTCAAATTTTAAACCCAAAACAACCCAAACTCAACTAGATGAGTTGAAATTGCCAGGTCTAGTCATGACTATATGTAGGTTCAATCACATAGTCATGTCTTAGGAGTTCTAAATTGCAAAATACAAGGCTATCTGGCTATAAAACTTCAATACTTCTATCCCATAATCGTGTAATTTTGATGAAAACAAACTTCTAGAAGATAAGACATGGCTATAGCTTCAATACTGAAAATAGTACATACTTAGACCTGATTTTGGCTTAAAAATACATACATGACTATGTAATTTATATCACATAGTCATGTGTTTTATACAATACTGAAAATAGTACATAGTTAGACCTTCTCCAATGCAAGGCCCTTGAAGTTGTTGGTCTCATGTAACGGAGAGAGGGAGGGGTAGCAACCCGTGCAAAAGTGAGGGAAAGGGTGTTCTCTGTGAGAGAGGAGGAGATAGAGCAACCTGCTCGTGAAGATGGAGGAGAGAGATGATAAGGCGGCTGATGTGGAACGACCTACATGTGAAAAGTTAGGATTGGTGAATGGTGATGACCTTATTTAGTTCTATTCATATAACTATGTGTGGTAGGGCAGCTGACGTGAAACGACACACACGTGAAAAGTTAGCATTGGTGAATGGTGATGATCTTATTTAGTTCAATTCATATAACCATGTATTTGAATTACATAACCACATGTTTAATAAAATATTGAATGATTTTGAAGAGTACATGGCTATATAATTCAATCCATATTTCGCGTTTTCTGAAGTATTTAAGAGTACATGGTTGTGTAATTCATATCATATAGCCATGTGTTTCCTAAAAGAATGCTGGATCTAGTGCTAGTCTTTGAATCTATTGCATGTGGTTCCAATTATTGCGACAGTGGCTCCCGGTTGTTGGTTGGGCTTTTGATCAAAGATTGAGCTCATTAATATTCCAATCTATGTATTTTGAGCACATTTTTGATGATCTGTTGTCTGTTGATCAAAGACTAAGCTTCCAATCGTTCAGATTTGTTCTAACTTCTCTTTGATGATTTGTTGTCTGTTGATGATGACTAGATCCGAACTTGTTTTGGCAATTTTTGAGATGTTTCTGGATGTGTTTTTGTTCTTGGTTCGTGGCTATGATGATTTTAACAAATCGGTCCAAATCTGTATGATGATTTAAAAAAAAATCAGATGGTCAATACCCATTCTGTATCTTGGCAAGGGAATCCGGATGGCAAGTGTCGTTTGCAACTGTGAATGCAGACATGAAGATTGGGCATTATAATCCAACCAAAAATCTGAGCCTCTTGTTCGATTTATATACTACCTCCGTCCCAATTTAAATGTCCATCTTTCCATTTTTGATTGTCTCAAATTAAATATGTCCATTTCCAAAAAGTATTCCAGTTCTATAGATGCCAGAACTTGATTTGCAAAAACATTTACACATATTTTTGCAAAAACGATTCAAAAATCTAAGATCCAAAAAAATCATGATGCTGCAGCAGATGAATTAAAACAGCAACAAAATATAAGCTCATGTAACCTTTAGACGGACAATAAACAACAAACAGATTTCATTTGAGGTATATATATATATATGTCTGATGTAATGATTACATACATGACAACAAAATCTTTAAATGTCAGTTAAACTACATCTCCTAAGAATTGCTACACAACCTATAACACGACTCTAAATACGCTAGCAGCATGTTCCACTCTAGATTCACTTTATTTTCAAAGGAATGCTTTCATCTTCGCTTACACGCCTCTGTCTGTAGATAAAGCTCGATTAGTCCATCCGGTCCATGAAATTACTTCTTATTTATTTCAAAAAGGTGATTCTATTAACAACCCTAGCCTAAAGATAGCACAAGCACCAATCGCATGTTCATTTATATGCAAAAAAAAAAAAAATAATAATAATAAAATAAAATAAAATAAAAATCTGTTACCTGCGCATCAAGTGTATGGGTATTGGCCAATATTAGGATTAGTAATGCCAGGAAGGGCTTCATGACGTGGCAGTTGGAGGCGAAGTTAATAGACTCCATCCATACCTGCAAGGTCAAAACGGAAAATGAATAGACAACCAGTCTTATGTTTGGGTTTCCATGTTTATTATTGAAGGCCCGCCCACAAGCTAACCGAAAAACTACAAGAAGAAGACTACTCAAACATTATTTTATTCATCTACAATGTCTATTCATTGGGTGTGGTTTTGCAGAAGGTGGTCTGTAAGCTAGGTGAAGAAGATTAAGGTTTCAAATTGCATATTTATGTGTGTACAACAACATTTGCATTGTGGTCATCGTCTTGAGTTCTCAGAGAAGACTCGAGAGATCCTTAGGGAATCAGTGTAGTTTCAAGTAGACCTTGTAAGTAGTGAGGCCTCCTCAGGGGGGGTAAATTAGGTCCCGAATCCATAAAACAAAAAAGATAATATGCACTGCACTGCACTGAGAAAAGATGAACTTACAACTCAATGAGAGATTCATAATTCACGTCCACAAGAAAGAATATTTAAGCTCCAACTTGAACCTCAGCCTCACATATTTCCTCTAACCCTGGGAATTGTCCAATATCATGACCCTGCAGCGGATGGAAATCCTCGTGTAACCCAACAGCAAACTCATCTGGTCGTGACCCACCGCTTTTTAGAAAATCTGCAATCTGTGTTAGGAGACCCCGTCATTTAAAATCCCATTTGAGAGAGATAATGAGCAATATAACATTTGAGGCGTTCCGGGTTGAAATTGCCACCTATAACACTAGTAACTCAAGAAACGCCTTACATGATTTCCTAGAGATAATCCACTTATGGCTGCAGCCTCTAAACTGGAACCAAGTAGCCAATCGCCACAAATGCCGGTTCTTCCAAGAGGATCAAAGATGCAGGGAATACCAGGAGTATTGGTAGGAAGAGCTGCACCCCTGCATAATACCACTATTAACTAATGCCAAGATAATTAATTATAAAACTGCGATTGCTGAAATTCATACCACAATTGTACACGCGTATATATTGGTTTCTTAAGTGATCCAGTTTCTAATCCTAGGGCGTTCTCAACACCTGCAAGCATCAGTTGTTTCACCTTCTCTGCTGTTGCATTAGGAATATTCTCCTGTGGAACTTTATTGCGTTTTCCAAAAGAGGCAGTGCTGAAAAATGTCCAACAATGAGGTGGTCCCACATTCGGAGAATTAGATAGTTTTTGTGTGTTGTTTCCCATCCATGATAATGAGTCGACCCCTTTCACAAATGCACCTTCAAATGGAGCAACTGTTTTGCCTGGCAAAGGAAGAGGATCTTCAAAGGCAGCAAGTAGAGCCCATATGCTACTAAGTTCAAGTCTCTGTAAACATTTACCATCAATAACTAACTGCTAAATGATTACAGATAAATAAAAGAAAGTTATGGGAAAATAAAATAAAAAATAAAAGTTGTATTTAATATATACCTTCATCTGTCTTGCAATAAGTGGTAATCCTGATGTAGAGAGCAGCCGGTTAGCACATTTTCCTGATGACACAACCAGATTTCCAAAAAAAAAAAAAAAAAAAAAAAATTATATCATTAAGTGAAACTATGATATGCTTATTTTCATAATAGGCAACCCTTTATTTAACCTTTTGCTTAGTAGATATACTACTTACTATCCATCAGGGGTCTTGATCCCAAAAAAGAATTATCAAGTTTCTATGCGAACAAAAAATGTGAATAAAGCCCCTAAATTTATGAAAAACTGAACCTTGAAAACACCCTTTAGGTTAGCATATTTCATTCTATAAATAATTTAGTAATTACTCAACTCGTATTATTTGATTTGATTTGAATTTCATTAGAAATATCAGACAAGAATGAATATTTATAAACAATGTGCATAGGCATAACAAAGTCACAAAACATATAGAAACTAGAAATGTGACATAAATATCGCCATTACCATTATGTGCTATAACAGTGGCATCGAACTGTCCACGATGTTTTCCATTCTCACTCAAGTGCCACATTCCATTGTATGGTTCAATAGAGCTTATCCAGCATGGCCGCACTACTTCAATCATGGAACTCTGAAACACATGTAAACTTTCCAGCTAAGCTAAGCCATTACACAAGATCTAACATATAATTTACAATGTGAGAGTGTAAAACAGGTGCATCACTTTAGTGAGCTCGCCAAATAACTAGTGTTGCCAAATAAATCATTGCTCGATAGAATGTCACATGCATGCATAATACGTTTTGGTTAGGAATTTTCTCATTTATAATACGGTTGACATTACCCAAAACAGGATTCCTAAATAATCTGTCTAAGACAAAACTTATCTACTACTAAATAAATAACTTTAGAACTCAACTGATGTAATGATAATGAAACTAATAATTAACATTACCTACTAACAGTAATAATCCAATCCAACTATTTGGTTTCTATCACACTCATATAAACAAACATGTGTGTGCAAAAATAAGAAGCATATGTCATGAATGATGTCCAATGAATGTTGTGGAGACGGTGAAGAAGCATAGTAAGTAAAATATAAAAATAATAATGAGGGAGGTATTAGAATAGGGGTACCTGAGAAAGTATTGAGTCTGCAAGTGTACGCATTCCATTGACAGCTATATATCGAGGAGGGGAGGAAAGAAATGGGAAGAAATGACCACCGGCTTCAAGGTCGCCAATCACCCCTTGTTGTGACTGGCGTACCAAACCTTTCTGGGACCATTCATCAACCAACTCACGAAACGCAGAGTTAGTGACAGTAAAGAATTGAGCTGCATGGTCAAATACCACCATTTCATCAATATATCTAGTGCCCATTCTTCCCCCAAGTCCATGAATTCCCTGATTGAAGTTACACAACCATTACCATTACAATCCAATCCAATCCTATAGACAGACATATACTCGAAACCAACCTAAATTAAAGTAAAAACATTAGATGAAATACCGTATCAAAAACAGTGGAGCGAACTCCTCTTTTCTCCAGCTGTAAAGCACAAAGAAGACCAGACATACCACCACCAATAATTGCAACAACTGGGTCGTCCTTAGATAGAGGGGCAGTGAAGGTAACCTGCTCTTGTTTGAAAGTTTTCCTCAACACTGATTTTCTTGAGCTCCCATAAGATGACCTCCTCCGTTTCTTGGGTTCTGTTGAGGAGCAGAGAGCCTTGGTGGTGGTGGTGGTGGTGGTGATTAAAGTTGGGTGCTTTAAAGATTTAGTGTAAGGGAAGTGATGGATGAAAGAAGAGGTGAGGAGATGGTGGTGGTTGTAGTAGGTGGTGGTCATGGTTTTTGGTCGGAGGATAAGGTGTTTCTATTCTAGGTAAACTTCTGTCAAATTGAATATGGAGGAGTTTCAAAACTCAAACCCAGACGTCATTTTAATAAGTGTTGTATAATACAGGGACTAAATGTGTCAGGTTATAATAGTCGTATGCTAGTTAATACTTAGTTGATATTTAGGCGGGAAAGGTAGTTCATTGTAATGTGTATAATACAGTGTGCCTAATAATGAATAAGATCAGCTTGATTTGAATGAATTCCATCTCTTAAGTTTCTTTCTTCCTATCAAGTGGTATCAGAGCTGTTCAATCCTTGGACAACTCTTGATCATTCGTTTAATAACCGCCATAACCGTTTTAACCACCACTCACCACCGTAACAAACCACCATCAACCACCACCTTAATCCGCCATTATTACACCATTTTTTGAGCCTGAAAAACATATCACTTCATTTCTTCATCATTGTTTGAGCCTTTAATACCATTCCTTCATTTCTAACACCAATTTGAGCCTATTTTTCTTTTCATTCTATCTCGATACTCTGTTTTCAATTCTTGACCAATAACCATGGCTACCCGTAATCAATCTTTAGAACAGCGAATTCAGGATCATGATTCATCCATGATTCGTTTGGAAAAAGCAACAGGATCTGCAATGATCCATGCAAGGTCATTGGTTTACTGCAGATATAATTCTTATTCCATTGTCAAACTATGGCATGGTTTTAGGAATACACTGGCTGCACAATTTGAATGATTTTACATGGAACTTCAAAGATCTGACAATGAAGTTTTAGATGGATGGCAAGAATATTGAGTTGAAGGGGGAAAGAAATAAGAATGTGACTTTATATTCCACTGAAAAGATGCAATTATTGTTGTCTTCAAAAGATCAGATAGCACAAGTCCATTTGTTCAGTGTTCAAATGAAAGAAGCAGAAATGGGTCAGCATAATCCACAATTCACAGTTCAAGATCAAAGTCCAGCAGTGGAGGGTTTATTGCTCAAGTATAAGGATGCGTTTGTTTTTCCAACGACTCTTCCTCCTACTAGAAGTTGTGATCATAAGATTACTCTCAAAGAAGGTACTCAACCTATTACCCTTAAACCTTATAGATATCCTACTACTCAGAAAAATGTCATTGAACAAATGACACAAGAATTATTGGATTATGGTATTATAAGAGAAAGTGTAAGCTCATTTGCTGCTCCAGTGGTTTTAGTTAAGAAGAAAGATGGTACTTATAGGATGTGTGTTGATTATAGAAGATTAAATGATGCCACCGTTAAAAATAGTTTTCCCATTCCATTAATTGTTGAATTATTGGATGAGTTAGGGGTAGTACTGTCTTTTCAAAGCTTGATCTTAGATCAGGCTATCATCAAATAAGAATGCACCCAAATGACATTTTTAAGACTGCATTTAGGACACATCAAGGGCATTTTGAGTTCATGGTTTTACCATTTTGGTTTAACCAATGCCCCTGAACATTTCAAGCATTAATGAATGCAACTTTCAAACCCCTACTCAAGAAATGTGTCCTAGTGTTTTTTTGATGATATTTTAGTCTATAGTGCATCATTGGAACAACATGTAAAGGATTTGGAGTTGGTTTTGGAGTTACTAAAGGAAAATACTCTAGTTGCAAAGAGAACAAAATGTTCATTTGCAGGTCCTTAAGTAGAGTATTTAGGCCATATTATAAGGAGGGTGTGGCCACTGACCCCTCCAAGATTGCAGCTGTTAAAGACTGGCATGTTCCCTCAACAATCAAACAGTTGACGGGATTCCTTGAATTAGCAAGATATTACAAGAGATTCATTAAATCTTTTGGGGGCATTACTAGACCCTTGACTGATTTATTGAAAAAAGAGGCATTCAAATGGAATGATGATGCTCAAATAGCCTTTGACAAGTTGAAAGATGCATTGTGTTATTCTCCTGTCCTAGCTCTTCCTGACTTTGCAAAAACATTTATAGTGGAAACAGATGCATCTGCTAAAGGATTAGGGGCTGTGCTTATGCAAGATGGGCACCCTTTATCTTTTATTAGTAAGGGTATTTCTGGGAAGAAAGCTAATATGCCAGTTTATGAAAAAGAATTATTGGCTATATTAATGGCTGTCAAAGCTTGTCACCATTATTTAGTAGCTAAACATTTTATAATAAGAACTGATCAAAGAAGCCTTAAGTATTTACTAGAATAGAAGATTAACACACCCCTGCAACAGAAGTGGCTATCCAAATTGATTGGTTATGATTATGTCATTGAGTACAAGAAGGGATTAGAGAATTCAGTTGCAAATGCATTTCTATGATATTTCTATGGATTTTGTGTGTGGCCTTCCATCAGCTTATGGCAAAGACACCATTTTAGTAGTGGTAGACAGGTTCACTAAGTTTGGTCATTTTATGAGCCTTAAGCATCCCTTTTCTGTTGATCAGGTTGCTCAACTCATATTTGACAATGTCTTTAAGCTTCATGGGTGTCCAATTACCATTGTTTCAGACAGGGACCCCATATTCTTAAGCAGTTTTTGGAAAGATTTCATGAAGTTGCAGGGAATAGATTTGGCTTATTCCTCAACCTACCATCCACAAAATGATGGGCAGACTGAGGTCTTAAACAGGTGTTTGGAATCTTATTTAAGATGTATGTGTATGGATACTCCTTTACAATGGCCAAAATGGTTAACTTTGGCTGAATGGTGGTATAACTCATCCTGGCACTCAGCAATTCAGATGTCTCCCTTTGAAGCATTATATGGAGTGCAGCCACCAATACACATTCTTTATATTGCTAATGAAACAAAGTTGGAATCTTTGAAACAATTGTTCAAGGAAATAGAATTAAATATCCAAAATAAAAAAAAAATCATTGGAGGGGGCCAAAAATCAAATGAAGCAACAGGCAGATAAGAAGGGGAGTGACAGACAATTTGTTGTGGGAGATTGGGTTTATGTGAAGCTCCATCCATATGTGCAGCAAACATTGAAAGGCCACAAATGTTAGAAATTGGGTCCAAAGTATTATGGCCCATTTCTGATAATTAAAAAGTTTGGTCAAGCAGCTTATAAGTTGGATCTGCCTTCTTCTTCACAAGTGCATATTGAAGGTTGCTCATGGTTCTCATCAAGAAGTCATTCCACTACCCAATGAGCCCAGATTCCAATTTTAACCAAGGGCCATTATTGATAGGAAAATGGTTAAAAGGGGCAATAAGTTGACTGCAGCAGTACTTGTTCATTGGCAGGATTTACCAATCACAGAAGCTACTTGGGAGTTCCTTAAAGATTTTCAGCTAAGGTTTCCTCAGTTCAATTCTCGAGGACAAGAATTTTATAAGGGGAATGTATTGTTACAAGTAGAATAGTCATTTTAATAAGTGTTGTATAATAAATACATGGACTAAATGTGTCAAGTTGTAATAGTCGTATGGTAGTTAATAGTTAGTTGATCAGGTCATTTAGGCGGGAAAGGTAGTTCATTGTAATGTGTATAAATACAATGTGCCTAATGATGAATAAGATCAGCTTGATTTGAATGAATTACCTCTCTTAAGTTTCTTTCTTCCTATCAAGTAAGACTATCCACTATCCCAACCCAACCCAACCCAACCCAACCCAACCCAACCAAACCCAACCCAACCTTTTATTAAAAAAACTAATTTCTCTCTCTTCCACCCACACAACCCAACCTAATACATTTTTTCATTCACATTCACAACCCACCCTAAACCAATATTTTATTAAGAAAAGTTGATTTATAATTATTGTATATTATCAAAAAAATTTTAAAAATATATATTTTTTATTTTGAGACTAATTAGTTATTTATATTTAATATAAGAACAAATAAATATTTTATATATGAATAAAATAAAAAAAATTAAATACCAAATAATATTAAACATAATTAAACATAATCACACATACAAAAGATACAAAATATTTAATTATTATCACTAGAAAACGTTTGCCATATATGCTCAATGAGGTCGTTTTTTAGAGCGATATGAGTTTCTCTACTACAAAGTTGTTCCCTATTTGTCATATAATTTGACAGGCTTGCAATTCGTTCAGTTGAGTATTGAAAAGGTTGTTCATCATCTTCACCGGAGCTTGTTCGTTGGCGATTTGTAGGCATGTCACCTAGAAACTCGGATGGATCATAATAGTGAAGGTATGTGTCTCGTTCATCCTCAATGATCATATTATGAATGATTATACATGCTATCATTATTTTACCCATCATATCCTTGTCCCACACAAGACATGGGTGGCGGAGAAATGCAAAGCGAGCTTGTAGAACTCCAAATGCTAGTTCAACATCTTTTCTAATGGCCTCTTGATGTTTAGCGAACAACTTGTGTTTTCGAAGCTGTGGAGAATTTATTGACTTGACAAAGGCAGCCCATGAAGGGTATATGTCATCAGTGAGATAGTATGTCCTATTATATTCTCGTCCATTCACGACATAACTAACATTTGGTGCTCGACCTGACAATATATCATCAAACAAAGGAGATCGGTGGAGGACATTAATATCATTGCACGTACCTGGTGTTCCAAAAAAACGCATGCCATATCCATAAGTCATACGATGCAACGGCTTCTAAAATGATTGTTGGTTTACCACTTTTACCTGCATATTGCCCAGCCCAAGCGGTGGGACAATTTTTCCATTCCCAGTGCATACAATCAACGCTGCCTACCATTCCCGGGAACCCAAGTTCTTCCCCAACGTGGCGTCATCTTGCTAAGTCGTCATCATTGGGCATTCGAATATACTCTTGGCTAAAGCATGAAATAACTCCTTCTACAAACTTTATAAGTGCACCCCTTATTGTTGTAACACTTATTCTCAAATATTCATCATGCGCATCTGATGATGTTCCATATGCTAACACTCGCATAGCTCCATTACATTTTTGCAACCGTGAAAGACCTTGTCTACCTGTGGCATCACGTCTTTGTTGAAAATACATGTCATTGATTGTAACAGCAGTCATTATGCGAAGGAAAAGTGGTTTTCGCATTCAAAATCTACGACAAAAAGTTGCTTGATCATATCTTGGGTTTTCAACAAAGTAATCTTCCATTAAACGTGCTTCACCTTGCTCACGTTCCTGATTACAATACCTCCTTCTTGATGTGCCAAGCATGCTTATGAGTAATTCACACATGATGGCATCAAGTTTTAGATCTTCTTCAAAAACTTGTGCTTCCCACTCATTATACTCACTCGAATTTGATGACTCCGAACTCTCAGATGAGGTTTCACTACTAGACATTGTAGAATTTAAGAGTTTTGAATGGACAACAAAGCATCTCAATACATTCTATTTATACTAGTAGGAATGCCCGCGCGTTGCCGCGGGTGCTAGGCTCCTGCACAATTAGGTTAAAATGTTAACACAATATTGAAAACCATATACATGATTAATAAAAGGTTAAAGGTTCTTACAACTTTTACATTGCCAAAGGAATGTTTCCCGCAGAGACACTGGTTGCCGAGTCAACAAAGAGTTAAAGACTCATTCACTGTTAGATGGAAAAATGTTGGAATCAATCAAAACCCAATATGATGATGTTTGACACGGTAACAAATAGAACACTAAATAAACACGGGGTAACAAAAGTTGAGGGAAGCAGCACAACCACTGTGAAATTTTCTTAAATGAGAATTAGATTATGCGGATTTTTAACATCGATGGTAAGAACAATTGTAGCAGGGTTCCTTTTTTGCAGTAAGATCATCCTAGATGGTCTTACTATAGGTGGAGGTATTGGAAGGACCTGCATTATCATCCAATCCGGCGGTATTGGAAGGACCTATAGTATCATCCAATTTGGACTTGCATATTTGGGATTCAAGCCCAACGACTTGCAATCTTCATCACTTATTCGCTTTAATACACTTAGAACCTGGAGAAAGGTGATGCTTATAACGTTATAAGCAAATAGAAGTAAGAAACACGACATGTGAACATGTAGAAAATGAAATATGCCAAGTTCCAGAACGATACGCTTGCTGCAAAAAGCTGCTGTTTTCTTTCAGCTAGCTGGAAGCTGTTCAAAGTTATCACTTTTCTTCTTTTGAAGCTTGTATTTAGCAACCATTTTCATACATTTTATAGTAATCTTGAGTTGTTGGGCTCCATACCCCGTCGACTCTTCTTAACTGGCTCATCACCGTCCTGGTTTTGGGAATCAATCTCATCACCATCTTCACATTTAGTTCTGGTTTTCTATACCTCTTTGGTTTCCCTGTCTGGGAGTTTTGTATGATTGTATCTAGTTCACAACCAAGCATATCAAGTTTATGACATTGTAAATCTTATCTAGTCAAATACTTTTAAATAAAATTTTACCAAAAGCTTAAGACAAACAAAGGAAAATTAGAGGTAAATTGATAAAAGAAAAAAAAAACACTTCCAATTTCATTTAGGCAATTCATAACCAGTTGGTGAGCAAGTACGATAAAGCATAGATTTGAGCCAGCAAGAGACTCGAATACCTCTACCTATATCATAGTTGTCAATAGCGAATAGCGGACGACAACGATAAGCTACCGATACGCTACATAGCGATAGCGATGAAATAGCGTTATGTTAAACGATATACTATAAGAAAATTTTGGAGATATTCAATATGTATATTTTACCAAATTTTTTTTTTACAAAAATCTTGCTATTTCCCGCTATGTGTCGCTGTTAACAACTATGAACCATATAACATATATAAGCCTGACATGTCAGATGTAGATTGATGGTTATAATAAAATAGGACAATAGAATATGTAGAAAAAATTGTTACCACCACAACACCAACAGATGTGATTTGTATTTCAACATATATGTTGCATGCCTGCTAAGAAAATCATTTTCATGTAAACTCACTCACATCCATGATTTGTTTACAAATGAAACCTCGTTAAAAATCTCATCAATGTTGCACGTCCGAAATATAGTAAGAGCAAGAGTACCAACATTATTTTCACCCTCCTCTACAAAACAAAAACAATTAAATACACTTGTATGCACACAAAGTAATAATATGTATGCAACCCAACCAAGGGTCAAAATAATGAGATTAAAAGTTAGTGCAGTAAATGAATGAGAAAAAATCATGCTTCATAAACAGACATAATAGCAAACTGATACATAAGTTCTTACAAGATTAAGGCAGCCAAATCACATTAAGGCGGCGACATGAATAAAGTCTAAAACCCATGTAAATGAGGAAAATTCAAATATGTATGCAACCCAACCAAACGGGCCGATCAATCAACCCATTACGAAAAAAAAATATTTTGCAAGGGCAAACCGTTTAATACAACTTGTTTACAACCTACCCAACCTGTTAAAGAACTATTTACAACTTGATTACAACCCAACAACCACTTGTTTGACTTGTATATTTAAATGGGATACACGAGACGTGTTCATAAATTCAATCCGCCAACCCAAAATTATTGCCACCCTACTCTAGTCCAGACCAATGAGTAGGCAACACACATAAAAGTCTAGTCATTTACTAACAAAATTTGTCGATTTGTTGCTGAAATCACCAATATTATTTTAACCAATATTTTTTCTCATTTTGCAGAAAAATACCTCATGACAAACAACGATCTGAGATCCCATTAAGCCATGGATTTCAGTATATAGAAATTAGCTGAAAGAAAACAGGTGGGTCAGGTTGGTTGAATGAAAACTCCTTTTGGAATTTGTATACACTAAAAATGGACTGTTTGGAGATTTTCAACCCATTTGAAGCAGCCCTTGAATCTTATAAGTCAAAATCCCTCTTTCTTCATCTCAAACCAAATCATCCCCAATTTAATCCGATATGAGGGATTTGAAAGCTATCCCATGCATCATAAACAATTGTAATAGCAAGCTAAAAAAAGTGTTCTTACAAGATTGATTATCCCCAACCGCAGTGTTCGCCGACACCGTTTGAGCTTGCGGCCGTTCAAACTTGGTAAAAAAAACATCTCATCAATCATAACAAACTGTTCGAAACTAAGATTGATGTCCTCATACAAATAACGCTTCATGTGTTTACATAATTAAAAGACAAATTACCACCATCCTTGATGGCTCGAAATGTGGAAACACCAAACCAAAACCAAAGATTAGATCAATTATCCTCATAACTTAAATTAACATACCCAAAATATGTTTCTTCAAAATTAAGGAACATACCCAAAATATATTTCTTCAAAATTAAGACAACCTCATACGATAAAACAAGACACTAAGCCCAACCTACCATCATTCAATTATCATTATCATAAAAAATACGGTTCAAATATAGAAATTAACAAATATTAGATACCAACTCAAGATTCAAGTGCAATGGGAGAAAAGAGAAGCAAAAGCGTAACCTGTAACCGAAATGCAATGGCAAACGTGCGAGAATGATCTTAATTGTGGAGTTCTTAACAGGGTCATGGAAACGTACGTGAAAGCGAAGACGATTTGTTTGCCCCATTAAATCGAAGGGAGAATCAAACATCGATGGGTAGCATTCAATGTTGAGAGCTGATGGGTTGAGTAGATCATTCGATTGAAGAAATAAATGTGAAACTGATCAATGTGGGGGGAGTAAGGGAAAACAAGGGTACTTATGGAAATCTTTTCACATATTGTAAAGGAGAAGGCAAATGAAATGTCTATACTACCTTTTTAAGTGTCTTAATTGTCACTAATATTCCCATAATACCCTTAAATTTCTTGCTTTAATATGTTGTACATAGTGCTTGTTAAGTTGTACGGAGGTGAAAATGACCATGTTAACCATCACTCATCCTTAATAAGATAATATAGATATAGAAAAATAATGTTAGATTTTTTTAATATTATATAGAGATAATGTTAGATTTTTTTATCTAAATAAAATCCAATCATTCAATAAAAATTTGACAGATGGAAAATTAAGATAAAGTCACATTTACTAGATAATCATTAAAAATGAACTTTAGAATTTTTTAATATTATATAGAGATAATGTTAGATTTTTTTATCTTAATAAAATCCTAGCATTCAATAGAAATTTGACAAATGAAAAATTAAGATAAACTCACATTTACTAGATAATCATTAAAATGAAGATAAAATTACACATACATAAACACGATGCATTACAAATGAACTGAAAATTCAATATCTTACAAATGCATTAAACGAACTATAAATAAAAACGCCCTGAACGAGATTCAGTTGCCATAAAACTTTAACATTAGAGAACGTTTAATTTATTCTTCTTCAGGAGACAAATGCTCCCTTTGTAATAATGCGTTAAGATGCAGAAGTTGCATTTTCTTTTGCTCCCTTTTTGAGCCTTAATTTGTTCTCTTTGAATCTTATTTTGTTCCTTTTCTTGATCGAACTCCAATTTTTTTTTTCCAAAAATCAATTTGACTATCTCGAGTAAGTCTCATTACATGAAATTCTTCAACCATTTCATTAGAAATTTTATCTTTTCCCTTCTTTTTTTAGCTTCATCTCTACCTCTACCTGTTGGACGTCGTATTAATGAACCACCACTAATTGGCGATTCTTGGTTGGAATTCACAAAATAGTCCCCTTCTTCTAAAGTCATTGTTCTTTTCGTACTAGCACCGCTTTCTTCATCATCCACTTCACGTTCAGGACGGCAACGTGTTGTGCCACGAGGTATCTCTAAAGCCCATTTAGGGCACTTACACATAACTTCATTGAAAACAATGGAGTCGTTAAACTTTTTCCCACCTTTCTCTTTCTCGTAAATCAAATGAGCATCACTCTCTATATCTTTTAGAGACGTTCCACTCGTTGATCGGCGATATGCTTCCCGGTACGCAGCAACCCATTTTCTGGTCTTTTCATTAAGTCGAGTATAATGACCTTTCATTTGTTCAACATTCCTTTCACTAAGCTTTTCCGGATTTTCTGTTTGAGCTGCATCATACATTTTCTTTACTTCTTTCCATAATGATGTTTTCTTGTTGTTGTGTCCATGAATGGTATCTCCACTAGCCATACACCATGCTGACATTAAAGCGACGTCTTCAGTAGTTTCCCATTTAGTGGTTCGTGGTTGTTTTCCAATATTTTGTGACGTTTGAGGATTTTGAGTGAAAGGAAGTTGACTTGGATTTGGGAAAAATGAAGAGTTTTCAAAGTATTGATTATTCTGGTAATTTTCAAAATCGTCAAGATTCGTATACAAATTTGAAAATTGATCCATCGTTTTAAAACTATGAAAACGAAAGAGAGATACAAAATCAAAGTTGGATGTGAAAGCTTACTAAACAAAATATATATAGAAAGAATTCTGAATTTTCATTTATTTTTATTTTTTTGCATTTTTCTTGAATAAAATGTTAGATTTTTTGGATAATAAAATTTATCAAAAAACTCCACCAAACCACTTATAAAATGACATATGGCATGTTGGGATACAATGAGATAACATTTAGGATAACAATTAATAATAACTAATACAAAACCATTTTAAATAATTTAAAAAGAGGAGATAGTACGTAAAAAGATAAAATATTTATATATTAGCTTTGTTGTATTTATATAAAATAAGTAAGTTCAATAATTGATAATATAATATTATAATAGCCAACTGTTTGCAACCAAAGGTCGCTGGCGCAAACCGGTTGTGGTAAATATGAAAGATTCTCACTTATTTTCTTGAAAAACTTTTTGTCTGTAGTGAAATTATTGCAACCGGTTGGCTTATAATGTCACCATAGTGGGTAGTCTAAGAGGGTGTTTGGGATTTTGAGTTTCAAAACAAGTTATTGGCTTTTCTAAAAGCACTTTTTGTTTTGACTTTTGGCTTTTGGCTTTTAAGGGTGGAAAAACTATTTTTGATAAGTTAGAAATCTTGGCTTTTGGCTTTTGACTTTTGAAAAAAAATTACAAATCTACCACTCATACAACCAATATTCACAATAAGTTAAGCGAAACACTTAAAAAAAGACAATCTATTGAATTTTTGACGTTTGTCATCCCAAAAGCTAATCCAAACACTTTTTTTAAAACTCTTTTTCAAAAAGTCATAAGCCAATAAGCACTTCTGACAAAAAGCACTTTTGCAATTCCAAACTCAATCCCAAACACCCTCTAAAAACTGATTATTTGCGTTTTCATAACGCAATAATCTAAAAATCCATTTCAAAACTCAACCTCAAACACCCTTAAAGAGGTTGTTTGATTAAGTGATAACTTTAAGTCTGAATGAAGATTTTATAAAATGATGTTGAATGAAAGCTTTATTATTTTTCTTTCACCTATGTTCACAATACTCAACCGACCAGTCACGCACCACATCCTTAATCCACCCCCACCAACTAGTCAGGTCGAGTAGACGTCTTACTAGTTTAAAGTCTTACACAATCAAACATCTTAATGGCTTAGCACTTGATGGTCCAAAGGCTGCCAAACGCTCCCTAGATATTTTCATGTATAGTGTATCCATGGAAGAGCATTCGCAACAAATTCACCATTTTTTATCATATAATTTAACTAAAACCTATATTTTTAAAAATTTATCTTCATTTTAAAAAAACATCTTAAATCTCATCCAACATTTTTATCTTTACTTACAAACACTTGTCTAATCATATTTCTCATTTTTATACACTTACAATTATTTAATGAATGATGAAAAATAGTTTTTACATATGTAAAAAGTTGTAACAGTTCTTCATAGTATAAAAACAGGATAAAGATATGGTGGTTTTGATGCGGGGTTCCTTATATTTTAAAAATAGGGAAGGATCTGGTAGAGTTGACACCTAAACCCACCAAAACGTGTGTGCATTCCCTAAATCCGAGCCGCGACTTGATCTTCAAGCATGTGTCTTGCCTATTACACAACACAACCACCAAGTTAGTTGACCATACATTTCAAAAGAGAGAAACCATCCCCATCATTTTCCATAAGGTATTCTACTACATACTTTCACCCGTTTGACCCATTAAGGCCTTTTCAACCTTGACCCGTTAAGGTCTTTCTACCTATTCTACAAGGTTCCAACCGTATGACCCGTTTAGGTCTTCCTATCCTTTTTGACCCGTTGAGATCTTTCCACCTATTTTACCTTATTCCACCATGTGACCCGTTAAGGTCTTTCCATCCTCTTTGACCCATTAAGGCCTTTTCAACTTTTCCACCCATTTCCAACCCATTGACCCATTAGGGCCTTTCCAACCATTCTACATATTTCCAACTATTGACCCAATAAGGTATTTCCAACCATTCTCCATCTTTCCAACTATTGACCTAACAACTAGGACACAATAATATACATGATGTCGTGTGAGTGTTTAAGAAAACTAGACTTCTTTTCAAAAAGGGCAAAGTCGCGGGGGAGATGCCAAAAGCTTTATAATTTAAAACGATAGTTGCTCAACGTTTTAAACACGACACAATAGGCAAGCGCACCTATCGTATATAGTATAGAAATGTGCAAGTACCGAGTATCGAATCCGTGGACACGATTTTTACTACTTAGCTTCCTAAAATTACTTGAAAAGACTTTTTAAATGGGAAAAGTGAATATGGTGCTGTTAAGCACCTAACCTTACATGTGAAACAATCAAAACTACGTAGTTTTGATTATAAATTTCTAAAAGAAAGGATTTTATTTATATTTTTTCCTATTTTTTCTCCACTAATTTAGTAAATTTGACTTTGATATCCATGAATCACCTCTGCCAATCATCTAAATGACGTCCAGATCTTTCTTTCTTTCAAAAAATTCATCAATTTTGCAATCATAATTAGTCAGATAGGTATAGAATTCGACTATGTACTAGACAAATAGGTCTTCTTCTCAATTATCCATCAAAATCTATTATATAGAAAAAGAATTATTCCTCCGATTTAAACAATTTAATGGCTTCAATTAATTCTCGTCAATCTGGTTACAAGGTAATATGAATGAAATATTGACACTGAATTGGATAATTACTCTAAATTGATATATAAATATATTAGCGTTTTTGTTTTAAAATAGGATGGTGCTTTTACAACCTCAATTAGAGGAGGAAGTTGTTGAAACAAATCAAAACTACGTTTTTACTTGTTTAGTTTATTGGTAATGGATGGATTGTTTCGTGAATTAAAGAAGAAACGTGCTACGTTTTTACCTGTTTAGATGATTAGTAATGGTGATTCATGGAGATCAAAGTAAAAAAGTTTACTAAATTAGTGGAGAGGAAAAAGAAAAAAACATACATAAAATTCTTTTTTTTAGAAACTTATAATCAAAACTACGTAGTTTTGATGGTTTCACATGTAAGGTTAGGTGCTTAACAGCACCATATTCACTTTCCCCTTTTAAAATTGCAAAAAGAAAAGTAAAATGAGAGATGAAAACTTTTAAGGAAAATCAATAGCAGAATAATGGTGTTGCTTCGGGATCGGATGGAACTTCGGTATGAAATAGCTATCTTTATTTTATAGTGGTGTGTTTGAGCGCGCACTTATGCTTAACTTAAAATTGCAACTGCATTTTCTAGAGGTGACTGTTCTCGCAAAACTGTGCATACAACTGTGTTCTTAATGTTATTATGAGGGTCTCCCGACCTAGTGAGCTCACCTCTGAACACTGAAAGTAAAGTGACTCGAGACTGTGTCGACTCAACCCCGAATTACCCGCCTCCCGGTGTTGCGATATAGACATCAAACTACTCTAGAATTTTATGAATAACTTGTCGGTGGTCGGAGCATGACCGAACAAGTTACCACTTAATATCATAGAGGAGTCGTGACTTACCAGCACACGTGCACCCCCTACTTGGTTTAATTAACTTATCAAAAAGTGACTGGTCTATCATTAACTGTGCGGCAGTATAATGATGAAATAAAATAAAGACCGTTTTATTTCAACACGAGTTCATCAATCCTTAACCCACCTCAAAGCTTCACATAGACCATGAAACCAAGATGTAAGATTAAGGATTAACTTATCATTAGGACCGAGTATAAACACCATACCGACCCTAAATGAGATCTTGATAGTAGAGGATTAAGTCTCTAAGTCTGTGTATTTCTACCCACAAATGGACTAATCGCTACTCATGGGTTTAAGTTCACAAGTGCATGGGTTGTTACACACCATGGGTATAATCATGAGTCCTTCCCATTTCCTATCAAGACACTCACAAGACCAAAGACTAAGTGATTTGTTAATTAGACCATTAAACAAAGTTAGAATAGTAAGAATTATTAAGAACACAAAACACCACTTTAAAATAAAAGATAAACTATATTAATTCATACTAAGTGTCCATCATCACCCTAATAACACCAACAAAAATCTAGCCTAGCATGGTTGATACAACAAGCTCACAAGGTTGGGTTTGTGTACAAGAGATGTTGGAAAGGTGTATGAAGATTTCTAAGGGTTTTGGATGATTTTGGGGTGTTTCTCTCTCACTCACGGTGTTTGTGGAGTGATCCTAGGCTCCAAGGGACATCTCTAAACATCTCAGGGGGCAGAAACTTCGTGGAGAAGTGTTGGATTGCGAGTGAGAAGGGATGCTTCAAAATGTGGGGTGGAGGCCTCTATTTATAGGCATTTCAGCTCTTGCACGCCCTCGACAACGTTTTGGCACGCCCATGCTCGACAACGGGTACTGTTGCAGAGTCCTTTGTACAACAGATGTCGGGTTGTTACTGAGCACGCCCGTGCCACCCCAAGTGGCACGCCCGTGCTTGTCCTGGAGGCTAACCGTCTTGTCAGTCTTGGTCGGTTTTTGCCTTGGAGAACACGCTGGAGTAAAGCACGACCGTGCTTCATCATTATGCACGCCCGTGCACTTCCTGGAACTCTGAAATTGACCTCCTTTGACTTGGAAATGTTGACTTGTTGACCCGGGAAGGTTGCACAACCGTGAGCACGGCCGTGCTATGTCTGGCAGATCTTCAAAGTCTTCAAATATTCGTCTTTTTGTACCGTTTTGTGTGGGTTTTCACTTCTTTTCGTTACCGGGCCTCCAAATCTGCATTTATCAACAAAGAAAGATAAACCATGATAAAACAAAGATAAAAGTACGATTTAGACCATAAATCAGGTGGTAATTGTGGGTGAAAACATATCAATTTTTCGGCACATCAATACACAGCAATAGTTGACTTAAGTCAAACCAACTTACCTTTGTCTTGCGAGTCGTAGCATCCTTGCTTGCTTGATCCTTCCGTCTTAATACCTACACTTGATGAACTCATAGTTTAGAACTCATGAACTTATCTTTCTTGCATACACACCTAGCCATAACTTATTGATGGTTTCTCATGTACTAACCGTTTTTTAATCAATCCACATAATGTTAAACCTAATACTTTTCTATTCATTCATTTAGGCATTTCAACATACACTTGGTGTGCATAAACTTCAATTAAAACTCATGTACCTAACTATGAACATACCACCCTCCCATCAACATTATACCTTTCCATTTTCATTATAATTAGCACAATTACAACATAAAATTTCATCTTTTTAAGCTATAGCCTTTTTTGACCTGTAGAAAGTCAAACATGGACCCTCTTTTCAAAACCCATCTTCACATATCTATATTTCACACAAATTACCTTCAATTAACATAATCTATACATGCATCTTAGTTCATTTTCACAATTAAACATACTACTTTTAGTTTCTAAGCTAGATTATCATGAATCATATTACTATCACTATTCAAGAATCTTATCAACAAAAAATATCCATCAAATACCTTCTACAACTCACCTTGAGTTTATTATGACCTAAGGACTCGAATTCACTTCACATGCAGGTTCAACAACTGATTCTTGCTTGGATTTGGGGCTGATTAGTGGGTTCTTGGGCTGGGGAGGTTTTTCTTCTCTCAAAACTCTGTACTCCTTCTTCAGGAGTTGTTTTTATTTTGAAACCAACCCCATTCCAACCCATAGACATAATATTATTCCATTTCAGCCCCTCCCCTTTGGTTACTAGTCATTTTAGGTCATAACTTGATTACTAGGTAATTACCCCTTTATTTATTCCATATTGGCAAATTTTAGTCTATTTATTTTATGTACAAGCTTACCCACTTCTTTCTACTAGTATTATTTTAAATTTTGGGGTGTTACATTTGTAGTCTGTCACTTAGCCATTAACCTTTTTTAACAGTTGAGTCAGTTCTATATGTATGGCTCGGCTCGGCTCGGCTCATAGATGACTTGACTCAGCCGACTCATACATACTTTGTAGCCGACAACTTATGTACATTTATTTTTTTTATTATTAATTTTAAAAATTGTTGTGTTACTATCCTCCCTTCATTATTCATATTATTGTAAATAAATATTTTTATTACAAAATCAACAACAATCTACATAAATATTTCTCTTTTATCCTCTAATCATATTTTCAACTTTCTTTCTTACCTTTCTATCCTCTCTTTCTTTATTACCTTTGTATCCGTTGTGTTATAGTTTCAAACATTCAATCTTCAAGTCGTCTCATTTACATGATGAGAAGAAATATAAAGTTAAAATTAGTACTCTTGGAAAATCTTCTCAACCTCAGTGACAACGTTGTTACATAGAAGTTGCATGCTTTGAACCAAATTGGAAAAAGCAAACTTGCATCTTTTTTGTATTCATTCTTTGGAGAAGATTAAAAATATTGGATGAAGCAGCCTAGTTGTTTGTGAAGGTATATGGGCCAAAATCCACAAATAATTATGAGTGGCCCATACTCGAGGAGAGCCTAAGCCAAGCCAATTAGTGGAACCAACCTTCAGCGGACTCAGGGGCACGCAGACACATGATCTACACCAGTACGCGGTTGCATAGTAACATCCGCCGAATCTTCCACGAGTGCTTTACAAACAAAGCTACACGAACACGAGGAAGACAAAAGGAATAACGTACAATCTTGTATTTGCCAGTCATATTGAATGGACGTGTGGCAGAGATCGTGGCACATGTCCAACCAAGCAGAAAACGCCAGCAAGGCAAATCTCAACGTCCATTTATGGACGTGGGGACCAGGTTGTTCAGTTGACAGTGACGTGAGACCAATCAGGAAGCCCCACCAAAGGGCCATACTTGTCACCGCGCGTGCGTGAAACGCGCGCAGGGAACATCAAGTACAGTTCTCATCCGCGTTAGCCAATGAGACCACACGAAGCCACCTCACCAACGCTCTGCACTAACGACCACTAACAGAGGAGACAAAGGTAAAGTTAACAAAGAGAATTAGCCAATCAGAGCATGTCAGCCCTGCAACCAACCGGCGAGCGGGCGACAAGTGTGCAGTCCCTAGGAAACCACTAATGGCGTACCGCCACGTGGAATAAAGGGTTATCTCTCTCTCTCTCTCTCTCTCTCTCTCTCTCTCTCTCTCTCTCTCTCTCTCTCTCTCTCTCTCTCTCTCTCTCTCTCTCTCTCTCTCTCTCTCTCTCTCTCTCTCTCTCTCTCTATCTCTCGAATTGCTTGCACCAATTTCTTAGGAATGGGCTTGTATTCTAAAATTCTTCTCAAAAACAGGTATCTTCATAGGCCAAACCAATTTTCTTCCATATCTCTGCGAAAAAGTAGGAGATCGATAACTGAGATATCAATAAGGGGCTGTTTGTTGATTAAGTGCTGAATCATTGAGAGGTCTGAATGGTTAAGAGACTCTGAATGATTAAGTGCTGAATGGTTCAGCTATGCACAAAGTCTGAATGGTTCAGCTCTTAATCATTCCATTCAGAGCTTTTTTTTTGTTAAAACAAACAGTCTGAATGCTGAACCATTCAGAGCTGAATGCTCATTAAGAGGCTACCAAATAGGCCCTAAATAAGACTAAACTTCTTCCATACTTTTAAGCATAAGATATCAAAAGATAAAAGATGTTCACATAAAAACTTACCATAAACGTAAGCTAAAAGAAAAACTAAATAAAAAATAAAATAAATTTAACCAAGAAGTGTAAGCTAAAAGGATTTCTAAGAAATTTCAAAATACTTACATAAGCTTTTTGCTTCAACTGGGGTCTAACTTGTGCTCTTAGCGGTACTTAATGGATAAAGGAAGATCAACATTTAGATACGAAAGAAGTTGGTATCTATCTATCTATATATCTATATATATAATAAACCAAAACCATTTTAATGACATGACACTCAAAGAGGCATTCTTTTCTTTAAGTGTGTCATGTGTCATCCTATATGGTATTGAGATATTTTAGGAAAAAAATAATTTAAAAACAAAATTGGATTTTTCACCCTCATGTTTTCTCCCATAATTTTTAAACGTTAATATATTTAATATACGAGATTTTTTAAAGAAAAAAATTACACCAAATTAACGAGCGTTTTATTATCTTTCCAACGAGTACTATAGTGTTATATAAAAAACGGAGAATTTTTTTTTGTGGGGTTTGTTCATACAGGAAAAAAAAAACACAAAGTGTTCAGGTAAATCATTAATCATGTATAGACAAGTCACTAATTATGTTTAAATCAGTATATATGAATTTTTTTTTCAACCATAGCCGAATAGGTTAATAGAGTTATATGTTGTTTTAAATTAGGTATCAATATTAGGATGTTAGAGTTCTACATTTGTTTAGTCTTTAGGATAGGTGTTAATATTAGAGTTACATTAAAGTTCTACATTCTTTTAGGTTAGGTGTTAGTATTGGAGTTGTACATTGTTAATTTGTTTTAGGTTAGATATTAATATTATAGTAATACATCAGTCTATTTCATATGTAAAATTAATGTATCATATTAAATTTCTCAACCCAGGACGCTCCCGGGGTATAATCTAGTATATAATAATCTTCAATTAAAGGAGAAAATGCATATAAAAAAACCATCAACCAACCGTGAAACATGTAACATCGTCATCATTATCAATGAACCAATTAAGTGAAGCAATAATAAATTATAAAGTTAAATTTTTATGAGAACCTTTGAGATTCGAACTAAAAAAAAATAGATTTTTTTTTCAAAGTATTATCTTACTAACAGCCGGAATAAATACCGCCTAAACCAAACCTTTGAGATTCGAACTAAAAAAAAAGGTTAACAAGGGAATGGGTGATTAAAAATCTTAACTAAAGTTACAAAGAATAAGTTACTATATTGTGTTTCCTGTAAATAAAAAAAATCATAAACCAAAGGAATTTTAGCAATGATCGTATATATATTTAAGTGAATTTTAATTTTTTTTTAATTAAATAGATAATTATGACGTCTTTGCTTGGTTCGGTGGTGGGTGTTGACTTATCCAATTTTCAACCTTTACTTAAGGAGTCTATTGTCAATGAGGGTTTACAATCAGGTAATAGATGAATTTTTTGTCTTTTAATTCGCGTGGGATTGGTGGTGGCGGCAAGATTGGGCAGGTGAAACAACTTAGAATCAAATATAAAGTGGATTTCCTGGCTATACAGGAAACTCATTTGGATGATTATAGTAGGTTTGATTTTAATAGTGTTTGGGGTAATGATGTGCCGGATGTGGATTTTGTCGAAGCTTCGGGTAGATCAGGGGGTATGTTTAACATTTGGAATCCTAAAGTTTTTTGTAAAAGTGGCACGGTGAAGAATAGGAATTTTTTAATTACTTCCGGCTTTTTGGTTGGGGATGGTACTCGATTAAATTGTATAAATGTGTATGCGCCACAAAAGTTGGGAGAAAAAAGAGTCCTTTGGGATATGTTAAAGGGTGTCATTGACGGGTTAGAGGGGATGGTGATTCTTATGGGAGATTTTAATGCGGTTAGGGATCGTGCTGAAAGAAAGAACTCTAAGTTTAATCACAGGTGTGCTCATAACTTCAACAGATTCCTGGATTCCTTGGGTTTGTTCGAGTATATTATGCGTGGCGGTTCTTTCACATGCTTGACTAAAAAAGATGGTGATTTTAAGGTAAGCAAGATTGATCGCTTTTTTGTTTGTCCTAGTTTTTTTAATAGGTGGCCCTCCACGGTTCTGAGAGCGCTGCCAAAACAATATTCAGACCATTCGCCTCTCCTTCTTTCGATTGTGGATGACAAAACTGGTCCGAAGCCTTTCCGTTGGTTCAACTCTTGGCTTGATAGGGAGGGGTGCAAGGAGGAGGTTGTCAAAGTTTTGGAAAAGACTACGTTTGAGGGCAGTCATAAAGATATGGTTAGTCGGAAGCTTAAAGCCGTCAAAGCCGCTTTGTCTGCTTGGTGGCAACGAACAAAAAATAAGGAAGGGGAAGAGTTAGAGTTGATTCAAGCTGATATTGACAGGTTGGAAAGAGTGATGGAGGATAGAGATTCGGAAGAGGAGGAAGTTTGGGTGTGGGAAGAGTGCAGAAAACAAGTTGATTACATTAATATGTGCAAGACCAAAGACTTGAAGCAAAAGTCTAGAGTTCGATGGGCTATGGATGGAGATGATAATACTAGTTATTTCCATGGGATTATGAATGGGAGAAAGGCTAAAAACGCTATTCCGGGGATTATGGTCAATGGGAGGTGGATTACGAAACCAGAGATTGTTAAACGGGAGGTTTTGAATCACTTCAGGAGACAGTTTTCGGAACCTCAGGCGGTCAGACCGGTTATCAGAGGCAGTAACATTAGATCGGTGCCTAGTGATCTATCGCTTGCCTTAGTGGACAGGTTTTCTAAAGAGGAGATTCGATCGGCTGTTTTTGAGTGTGGGTCTGATCGGGCCCCAGGCCCCGATGGTTTTAACTTTAGCTTCATTAAGTCCTTTTGGAGCTATATTGAAGACGATTTTTTTAATTTGATGGAGGATTTCTATGATTCAGGAGAATTTGCTAGGGGCTGTACTTCCTCTTTCATTACTCTCATTCCAAAGTCGAAGAACCCGGTGGGCTTAGCTGACTATAGACCGATAACTTTAATTGGTGTGACTAGTAAAGTTGTGTCTAAAGTCCTGGCGATTCGTATCAAAAAGGTGTTGGGTTACGTTATTTCTGATACGCAGTCCGCTTTTTTAAAGGATAGGTTTATTTTGGATGGCCCTCTTGTGTTAAATGAAATCTATGGTTGGTTGCGTAAAAAGAGGAAAAAAGCTTTCATGTTTAAAATAGATTTTGAAAAAGCTTATGATAATGTGAACTGGGCATTCTTGATTGATATGTTGGATCAGATGGGTTTCCCGGGTAGATGGAGAAGATGGGTGAAAGGGATCCTGGAGTCGGCTAGATCTTCGGTGTTAGTCAATGGGACGCCTACTTTTGAGTTCCGTTGTGAGAAAGGCCTTCGTCAAGGGGACCCTCTTTCTCCTTTTCTTTTCTTAATTATAATGGAGGCTTTTTCTTGTATTGTCAATAAAGCATGCAGTGAAGGCGCTTTGAAGGGGATCAAGGATCAAAATACGGGCTTGAATATTTCTCACTTGCTATATGCAGACGATGCCTTGATTATAGGGGAATGGAGTGAAGAGAATATTGAACAGACGGCTCGGCTTCTTCGGATTTTTCACCTCTGTTCTGGTCTAAAAATTAACATAAAGAAATCGCACCTGTTTGGTGTTGGGGTGCCTAGTGAGGAGGTTTTACAGATGAGTGCTATCCTTGGTTGTAGGATTAGAGATTTTCCATTCGAATATCTGGGTATTAAAGTTGGCGCCAATATGAATCGCTTGTGTCACTGGGACTCGGTTGTGGAAACGGTTCGCAACCGATTGACGACGTGGAAAGCAAACTCTCTGTCTATGGGAGGGCGCTTAACTCTTATTAAATCGGTTTTATCTAACCTTCCTATTTATTACCTTTCTATGTATAAAGTTCCTGTACAGGTTGCGGAGCAGATAGAGAGTATTATGAAGCATTTTCTTTGGGGAGGTTCCAACGGTATTAAAAAGATGCATTGGGTGGCTTGGGATGTGGTCACCACTTCTAAAGCTGACGGTGGTTTGGGCGTGTCCAAGTTGTTGGATGTTAACAAAGCTTTACTTACAAAGTGGGCGTGGCGATTTAAGACGGACCCAAAAAGAAGCTGGCGAAATGTTATCGAGGCCATTCATGGAGGCAGAGGTAACTGGTACTACCTTCCGGTGAACAGTGGGCTTACTGGATGCTGGAAGAATATAGTTCTGCTGGTGGAGAGATTACAACTCGAAGGTAGAAATATTAATAATATCATTAGGGGTAAAGTTGGTAACGGTGCTCTCATTTCCTTTTGGTCTGATTTATGGTATGGGGAGTCATGTTTAAAACAGAGGTGGCCGAATTTATACAGATTAGAAAATCTGAAAACTTGCGCTGTTAAGGATCGGATTATTATTAATAATGGGGCTCCTTGTTATGTTGACAACTGGAAAAGGGGTTTAAGTACTTTTGAGGAGATCTCCGAATTCAATGAACTGCTGGAAGTGGTTCAGAAATGTACTTTGGTGGATGTTCAAGACTCATGGCGGTGGGATTCAGGGGATCGGACCTCCTTCTCAGTAAAGAATGTGAAGCAGATTTTGAACAAAGATCGGGACAACTCTAGAGATACGGATATGGTCTGGACGGGTTGGATCCCTCTCAAAGTTAACATACATGTATGGAGGCTTGAGATGGACCGGCTACCAACCAGAATTGCGCTGAGAAAAAGGAATATTCACATCGAAGATGATACCTGTGTTTTCTGCCATTCGGCTGAGGAAACGGCGCTGCATCTGTTTACAGGCTGCATTATTTCTTGTGCCGTTTGGAAATTTATTGAAGGGTGGTGTCGCTTGGAGCCGTTTTTTCTGTTGGAGATTAAAGATGTGCTCAAACTTCCGGATCTGATTCGTGGATGCAAGCAAAAGAAGAAACTACTTAGAGGCATAGTGATGACGGCTTGTTGGGTGATTTGGAAGACCCGTAATACGGTTGTCTTTGAACACATCGAGCCAAGGGTTTGTGATATGATTGCTTGTATCAAATCGTTTTCTTATCTTTGGTGTCGTAGTAGAAACAAGAGCCTAGAGGTTACTTGGAAGGATTGGTGTAAATTCCCATTGTACTTGTTGTAATTGTTTGTTTTTTGGCGGCCCTTGTTTTCTTGGGTTTAGCCGTTTTTTAATGAAGTTTAAGTTTCAAAAAAAAAATTATGATGGTATAGCTAAAGTTAATAGCTCAATCCTACGTAGGGCTGGCAATTTAGACACGAACACGATAACCTGATACGAACCTACACGATTTTAACGCGTTTCGTGTTTCGCCTTAACATGTTTCGTGTCTATAACAGGTCGACACATTAAGACCTGTTTATTTTCGTGTCGTGTTTGTGTTTACCTGTTTCGTGTTCGTGTCTTATCGTGTATGTGTCTTAACAGGTCTTGTCGTGCCTTATCGTGTTTCTTATCATGTCTTGTCGTGTGTTATCGTGTGTTATCGTGTCTTGTCGTGTCTTATCGTGTCTTGTCGTGTTAACTTATTTTAGTAGGTGTTCCTTATCGTGTCTTGCCGTGTCTTATCGTGTTAATCTGTTATACACATGTTCGTGTTTGAAAAAATCACACGATTAGATTTCGTGTCGTGTTCGTGTTTACAAGTTTCGTGTTCGTGTCTTAACAGGTTCGTGTAACCTGTTATGCCAGCCCTAATCCTACGTAGTAAGTTTTTTTTTTTTTTTTTTTTATACTAAATATAGATTTTTAGATTAATAAAATATGTTTTTTAAGTAAGTTTTACATGAAAAAAAAAAAAAATTTATGGTGTAAGATTCTAAGAAAAGAACATTAAATGAGAGATAGAGTAACATGATAAAATTAATATTTGTTTAATAAATTATGTTTATTAAATGAGGTTATGAGTGAGAAACAAATAAATTTTTAAAAACACTATTTTAGTAAATATTTTTTTAACAACACCATTTTGGTAAATACTTTTTTCACCAACACCACTATGGGCAAAAACTCTACTTATAATAATTACTTCCAGTTCCCCATGAACCTCACGACATAATAAGAAACATTGTTTCAATGCGTTATCCACCATGGCCGGGAATGTTGAAGGGATCGATCAAAACGATTCCTGAAAACACAAATCATAAGAGATCATACACTAGCTAGTAAAATAATAATAAAAGGTCGGTGCAACCTTTTACACTTTAGTTAAAAAAAAAAAAAAAAAGTGATTGATTTAATTCGAAACACATCTAAGAGTCAAATTATGTAGGAATTTTTTTCCAATACAACTTTAATTAGTAAGACTACCAAGAAATTCTCCAAACATATATATAGTTCATAATTAAGATGGAGAAACAACTCAACATATGACAATTTTCCATAGTTTGTTAGGGTGGTCGCCACAATTGATAAGATGCAACTAAAGCATAATGACAGGTTAACATCGTTGGGATTGAAGATACATGCTAGCTAGAAGTGGCAAATGGCCGGGGTTCAGATTCACTCATTTAGCTAGGTTACGTTGGGTCAAGCTAACACAAAACAAAGGGAGCTAGGTGTTGACTGAAAATTTTAACAAGCTAGGCATTAATGTACCAAATATATATATTAGTGAATTAAGCAATTTTAATGAAGGTTCATAGGGCATAAGATGAAGCTTCTACTATATGTGACAAAATATCACATCATTTCTCCGAACACATAGAGCATGAGATGAAGAAGCAACTCCACATTTCACAGTTTTCTATAATTAATTTGTTAGGGTGGTGGTCAAGTCAAGTTCATTACAATTGATAAGAAGCAACTAATGCAAAATGACAGGCAACAAGCTAGGTAAGCTTCATTAAGATTGAAGTGCTAGAGGTGGCAAATGGGTTTCAGATTCTAGCACACGTTAGGTTAAGCTAACACACACACAAAAAAAAAAAAAAAAAAAAAAAAAAAAAAAAAAGTTGGCAAAAAATTTAACAAGACGTTAATGCACTAGATAGGATAATGGCGCAATTTTATTGAAATAAAATTGAATTAGGAGGTTGTATGCAATAAGTTACATCTAGGGAGGCTAGCTCGTTGATCCTTGATTAGCTAGCTAGGTTTTAGACTAGACCAGTTAAGACATGTTTTGCAATATGATGCCCCTTACAAATATACCTTTACAGTAGAGTAGTAGACACATACATACACCAACACCAACATTGTGCTAAATGCACCAAGTATGATTAACAAGAAAAAAAGAATTAGTAATACCTTGAACCATTGGCATGGGATATTGTGAAACACCAGCATGTGTAGTAGAGCAACAATGAATATTCCATAACGTTTCTAAATAAGTCGCCTAATGATAATGAAGTGAATAAAGTTTTGAAATTTACAGAGTAAAACCTGCTTTTGATGATGAGCACAAATATGCTCTCCAAGAATTGTTCATGTGCTTCTTCAGTTTTGTCATGAGCCAACAAACATTTGCAATTAATGCCTCATCTACTCGTGAAGTGCAAAGGGCGTGGTTAAGGCTCTTAAATTACCAATACATGGCCAAACACTCATCAAAAGAAATTTTTTTGGATTTTTTTTTGCCAAAATGGTGGCACAGTACCAAAATTTTGTACATTTGGAGGGCGTCAGAACTCGACTTGTGCTTTTGGTGAAACCACAGGTTGATCTTGCGGTTTTGCTTAGGTGGAGGGGAGAGGAGAGAGGCTTTTGCTTAGTAGGAGAGAGGGGGGAGAAACCGCAGGTTGGTCTTGCGGATTCAATAACCGATCTGACACAACCAGGGGAAACTAGTGTAGGTAGCTAAATAGTTGAAGGGGGTGTTTTGTAAATATGGAGGGTAGCTGCAAGACCATCTTGCGGATTCAAACTTTAGGGGGGGGGCATTTTGTAATTGTTTAGATAGTTTAAGGGGTTTTATTGTTACTTTAGGAGGGACTTGCATGACCATGTTGTGGTTTCTATGTATGCATGTTATATAATATTGAGACATATTATGACGATGTTCTCATTTCATTTCCATTTTGGCAAAAAAAAATCCTACTATACCACCAAAAAAATCCTACTATACCACCATTTCACCCTCTAGATGTACAAAAAATATATGATCTTTTCATTTTCTCATTTCATGTGGTTACATCCACATTCCATCATTGGTGGTGACAGGAGAAGTTTCGTTTGGAACATTGGATCGATGTTACATCCACCTGGAGTTATAATAGTATTGGGCGGGGATGAGCCATGCTTAAAGGCATCGTCTCCCGTTTCATCCCCCGCCTTGCATCGCTTTTCTGGGGTCCAAAAAAGCGGTGTCTTTGGATCAGTGTTACATCCACATGAAACTACTTGGATCGGTGTTACATCCACACGTGGTATAACACGTGTAGAATGCAACATTGTCACTGTAGTTTATAATATTAGAGAGTTGGTTGTCGTTCCTGGTCTCAATCTCCAGTGTACCACCCCCCAGGCATGGCAACCGACTATTTAGGGGGGACCACCTTCCAGGCAAATCCTGTAGCGCAAGGCCATCCGGTGTTGAAGAATCACATCATGTGATTAGCGACGTCGGTGACATCGGAATTTGAGATTCTTCACCTTGCTACTTTGGTATGGCAGCCTGGGTTGATCATTGGGTACCTTTAGATTTGGTACCCATGTTCAGCAGATTGATTTATAGCCCTGTTTGATTCAAATGGGCTGGAATTCCAAGTTGGTCCCTAGCCCCCTGTTTGTGATGGAAGGTGCGAAACAGTTTTTGTTTCGCACCTTCCATCACGGTGGTACACTAATTTTAGCAACAAACTTAATCGGCTCTGCGGCTTCTACACCTACAGCGGAATGCACCTCGGTGTTGAAGAATCACGGTCCGTCATTAGCGACGTCCGGGAGAATATTGGAATTGGTGGTCTCGGAAATAGATTGTTTTGTAACTCGGTAGATTGTATATTTAACGTTTTAGTGCATAAATAAATTTATGTGTGTTTCAGTCAATTCCAATTTATTATTATTAAATAACTTTGTTAAAAACAACATATTATAATTTAAGAAATTTACTAAACGATAAGAAATTTACTAAACAATATTCTAAAAAAGACGCCATATTAACTAAAAAAATACGATATATTCTGCTTCGGAAATAGATTGTTTAAAAACGCCATATTAACTAAAAAATACGCTATTTTCTGCTTCGGAAATAGATTGTTTAAAAAACGACATATTAACTAAAAAACTAAATATTTAAAAAAATTAACAATATTAAACAATATTCTATATAGATTGTTTAAATATAATTTTTTTTATGACTTTATTAAAAAAAAGTGTGTTGATTTTTTTTAAGTACGGTATGGACATTTACTATCATTATCAAAACCGCAAGATGATGTTGCAGTTTTACGTTAAGTACGATATGGACATTTACTATCATTAGCAAAACCGCAAGATGATGTTGCAGTTTTACCTTTCTTAATATTGTCAATTTCACCTATAAATACATATATGTAAAGTTTCATTAACATTCACTCCAAAAGAAACGTTCGATAGTATGGAGAAGGACGAAGAGGTCGGGTCATATTTCTGTTCTCAACTAGTTGCTAAGAAATCAAAGTGGACGGATGATCTTTGGAGGCGTATGAAGAGGCCGTCGTCATCCACGAAGGCTGGGTCGTCTACGGAGATTCCGACTGAAAAGCCACCGGAAAAGGAGCCCGAAAAAGATAGTGCTATAGTTTCCAACAAAGATTCAAAGAACTGGTCCCCAGATGTTTTAGAGTTTTACCTCAACGGGGACTCTCCATACTGCTACAGTCGTTTCATTACAAAAAAACTCGACAGATCTTTTTGGGGTGCCCTACTAGGGAATGAATCTGGCGGTCATCTGTCGTCTACGGTACACTTAACACGACATATTAATTTTTATAAGTTTTCACATGTTTACATAGTTAATTTATAGTGTTTTTTCTTCTTTTGCAGCATGTTGAAGCATGGACTGTAAGATTAATGCGTGTACGGCAGGCGATGCTCTTAAAAAACCCCAACAAAGAATTACGATGGTCGGTGTTACCTCCTGATTTTTATGATTACATGCAAGATGATAAATCCACTACCCCCCTTTATTATGCCGAACAAAAGGACCCATATCCTCCATTCTGGGAGGTTGACTGCATCTACCTTCCTTTGTGGATTCGCCAAACAGACTGGCTACTTGTCCGTATTGATATGCAGAGCATGGTGATTACTCAGTACTGGACCGATAAAAGATGGAGAAATGGAAAACATCGAGATGTTAGGAACTATATGGAGATGTTACAGATATTTTTCAAATAGTTTCTAGAACGTATTCACTTTAGGAGACACACGAGGTACATAACGGAACATGAGATGTCCCTCGGTTTGGTTGAGACGGATGTCCCCCAAGATGAGGGTAACACCGCTAACGCCGGGGTTCTTGTTTGTATGATGATGGAGAAACTAGTTAGAAACAAATCGTTGATGATACACCATGAAAACACCGTAGAAGAGGCTTGTGTGAACTACCGACGCCACATGGCTGATGAGCTGTATAAGTGTCGTTGTGATAAGTTTTGGTGAGTTGCGTCAGCTGTTTTGTAATATTTCCTTTTTTCATGTAATAAACTTTTTCATGTAATAAAGGCACTACCGTTTATTTATTTCATGATACTTTGAACTAGCATCACGAGAGTAATACGACAAGTTGATAAGAAATAACAAGAAACAGTACTACAAACATTAACTTACGACAACCAACACATGACAATGAACATCACTAGCCACGGGAGGTACAACTTTTTTTGTTGTGCCCTGTTTGCTTACAAATACTGCATCTGCGGGGAGCACGAGGTTCGTCCTCATGCCTTTCATCCATCTCGTTATGGATCCTCGTCTATTTCAACCTCCCACGTTTTATGGTAAAATGTGACGGGTTACCACGGAGTCTCCAGTTTGCCTGTGCCCACAAAGCTGTATGACCTAGGGTATAAAAGTGGCCGTTATACTGAAGACGATATACAGAAGTATGATGTCGTGGATCAACAATTTGATGAAGGTCCTTACGTTTCATGTGGCAAACCGCAATAGCATGCGAACAAGGCTGACGTTCGATTTGCCACTTTGCACAGGAGCAAGTTCTGTTACGGTATTCAACCGTGTAATCGTCCCCCCCCCCCCGTCTTCCATTGCCCGAACGCGAGACTTGACGTGGTACCGTCCCTGTGAACCACCATACAAACGTACAGTATGTTCTCGTGATTTAGCATCACGTTCGCATATCACAGTCCAGATGCGGGGGGCAACATTGTTTGGCAACGCTTTCCAATTATGTAGTGAATGTTAAACTGATCAACATCCCTTTCCAGCGTATGGTATATGGCTGCCATAATAGGCATCATCCTTGCCTTTGACAACACATGGTTGAAGCACTCAGCCATGTTGGTTGTCAGGTGACCCCATCGACGATTTTCTTTATCGTGCACCAACGTCCACTTAGAGAGATCAATGTCTCTCAAGTATCTCCATGCCTTTTTGTTAATGCTCTTCATTTGTCTGATGGCATATAGATACTTGTAACGCTGTGATGTGCTACCGATAGTCCAACAAAGCTTTTTCAGAGTTGCACTTTTGAATTTTGCGCCAAGATTGCTTCGTACATGACGAAGACAATACCGATGGTAAGCGTTCGGCTCCCTCCATCCTGGAAATTCCTCCATCGCCCTAATTATTCCGACATGTCTATTTGAGATAACACAAAGGGGGTTGCTGGCGTTGTGTCTTGAAATATGCAGCCTAAACTGCTCCAGGAACCGACCCCAGCTCTCAATTGTCTCCTCATCTACAATTGCATACGCCACCGGAAGTATGTAGTTGTTTGCATTCTTGGCGACCGCAATCAACATCTTACCCTTGTAAGTCCCCTTTAGATGAGTCCCGTCGACGGAGATTACCGGTGCCGAATATTGGAACGCCTCAATTACGGGCGCAAAGGCCTAGAAAACATATTTGAACACCTTACATTCCGGGGGGCTCCTGGGATGATGATACCACTCGACAACGGTACCTGGATTTGTAGCCTGTAACCGAGCCACATACGCTGGCAACTGCTCAAAATTGCTCTCCCAGGTGCCGTACACATTCTCAATTGCTTTTCTTCGGGCTTTCCATGCCTTAGAGTATGAGATATCGACATTCAGCGTCTGCTTTATGTAAGTGATGACCTATTTCACCGGAAACGTTAAGTCAACCTTCACCTGTGCAAAGATATGCGTGGCAACATCTCTTGACCTTAGTGCCCTGTTGTTGTTGCGTTCAACCGTTGAGTAGCATATGTGTTTTGTTGACCACTTTGACAACCGCCAGAAGGCCCCCTCCCAGGCACGTGATGCCGTAGCAGCCCACATGCAAGTTGAGTTTTTATTTTTACATCTTACTCTAAACGTGTATGGCCTGCTTTCGGCGACACACAACTCTCTATTACATTGCACGTTCCAATACCGGATCGCTTTAATCACTTTTTCTTTACTTTCAAAGTAGATGCCCACACGGATATCATCTATGTTTCCACTCCACAACTCCATGCTATCTTCATCGTCGTAATCGGGAAGCCGATATGCTTCTAACCCTTCATCTTCGTCGTCAAAAGGTACGTCCGTAGGGAAAGCAGGATTAAGCCCTTCATGGAATTGAGGATCTGTTGGGATAAGTGACTGTCCAGCTTTATCTTCTTCGTCCCCGCTTTTTTCCGAGTCAACGTCTGTGGGTTCATGCTCGCTTTCTCTGCTCTCTTCGGACGTATATCCTTCTCACCAGTATGAGACCAAATTAGGATACCGTATCAATGAAATTACTTTAATATTAACAAGAAAAAAAAATACCTTGAGAAGCATCTGACGGTTCGTAGTTATAATTTACAGGCACGTTGTCATCGATGTCATTATTGTCGTCTTCATCGCCGTCTTCGTCATTGTTCACATAGCCTCCAGTATCATCCTCTTTGTTTTTGTCATCGTTATAACCGTCCGGTAATTTTTCAAACACCAAACCATAACCATCCGACATCTCCACAACCACATTCCTCTACCGGTGACAACGGTCACCAACCAAATCCACCACCCATTAAAGATGACGAAGAGGATTTTGATGAGTCGGTTCTTGATGAAATCCTATTCAAGAGGTGGCACAAAGAATGAGCTCTTGAAGAGTATGACCCAGAATCGGCCCCAGTCTGATTGTTCACCACATAATGTACTTATGTTTTATTAATAACGTGTGTATCTTCTCTAAGAGGTTAAGTAGGTGGTTGTGTTATGGTTGACTTTATTTTAGTATGCTTATGTATGGTCCAGTTAAATAAATTGACTTCTTTGGTAAAAATTAAATTAAAACGAAATGCCCCGGGGGCCACTTTCGGGCCCGTGATTCGATTACCCGGCCCGGGATTACCGGTCACCGGACCCGCAAGCGCGCAGTGCTTAGCACTTAGTTTACCGTTCATGCAACTTTAGGCCTCCAAAATTATTGCTCGGCATCATTATCTGCGTCACAAAACGATGAAAAGTCACATTTTCGCAGTGCCACTTTTTAGAGTTGAGGAGGTGTATTAGTTTCGGAGGTTTATTTTAAGTGGCGAAATGCCCCGGGGGCCACTTTCGGGCCCGTGATTCGATTCCTCGGCCTGGGATTACCGGACACCGGACCCGCCAGCGCGCAGTGCTTAGCACATAGTTTACCGTTCATGCAAGTTTAGGCCTCCAAAGTTATTGCTCACCATCATTATTTGCGTCACCAAACGATGAAAAGTCACATTTTTCCATCCAAAATTATTGCTTAGCACATAGTTTACAGTTCAACGGACCCACCAACGCGCAGTGCCACTTTTTAGAGTTAAAAAGGTAAAACCGCAACTTCAATTTTCGGATTTAAATTCAAAAGGTAAGACCGCAACTTCAACATGCGGGTTTAAAAGGTCTATAAAAGTACATGTATTTCCATCCTTTTACTACCACCAAATATCACCCCAACTCATTATGGCAAACAACAGTCATACACAAATCCTAATGGATCTCGACCAATCAAACCCCGAATTTGAGGACATAGTCCCTGACACACCACCGCATAAGATTCCACACCAACCCCGATGGTATCGTCCAACCAGAGAGTCGAAGAAATGGTCTCCCAATGTCATAGAATTCTACCAGAATGGTGACGCCCCTGTCTGTTGTAGTGTTTTTCTTGGCCAGATTCCGCTCGGAAAGGATTTTTGGGGAACCCTCTAGGGATATGACGGTGATGGTCACCTTTGGCCACTTGTAAGCATTCTTTTTTAAGGTTTTTAAATATTAATATATATTCCCCTCTATTTTTATTTATGTGTATACATTTTTTTATTAAAAATTGCAGCACGTGGGAGGCTGGGTTACGTTGTTCATGAGGTACAAATGGGTATTGATCAATAAATCTAAGAAACCTGAACAATTGTATCCGTGGACAATACTACCCCCACAATTCTTCGACTTATTGTCTGAAACTCCCAACTATCGTGCGTTGCCATTTTCCATCGAAATGAAAGACAACTACCCTCCCTTATGGGATATTGATATGGTACTATTCTTTAGTGTAACTTACCATATATATTTATTATTTTGGGAAATAATATACGCTAATCTACCTTATGCATTTGTATATCCCATTATGTGCTGAACAAAGACAGTGGTTTCTTGTTCAAGTTGATATGCGAACACTTCGTACGACGCTGTACTTTGCTAGCTCTTGCGCTTTGTCTACTTTCGGTGAACCGACGCCAATCCAAGTGTTGATTTACCCAACATTTGTGAAGTTCGAGACTTTTTTCAAGCAATTTCTGGATGAAATTTCATACTGGGAAAATTCCGGAAGAAATTATGTGGAAAAAATAATAGTGTTCGATACAAAAGTCTGGCCGCCTGAGGATCACGGCTCAGTTGGTGGTAATTCTGGAGTCCTTATATGTATCACTACAAAAAAAGTGATCATTAGGGACTAAACTATCAGGAACTGATTTATCAGTATCAAATACATAGTATATGGGACTGATTTATCAGTTACTAATGTTATTAGGGACTGATTTTTATGTGACTTATGTTAGGAACTGAAAATCAGTCGCTAACATTTTGACACATTATTTAAGACTGAATGTCAGTTACAAATATGTTTGCGCAATAAAAGGTTTTGGAGGGAAACTTATTATTACTGAATTTCAGTCTCAAATACATTCTCCCAGTAAAGAAAAATGGTGTCATTGTATTGGTGATTGATATTCAGTCTCTAATAGAGAGGAAACATATTAGATACTAAAAATTAGTTCCTACTATTCATAAAACATATCGAATTAGATATTGATATTCATTTTTGAACATCTTTTGTAAAAAGAAAGTTTCAAGGACTAATTTTTAGTCACCAATTATTTGTCCCAAATTTTATAATTAACGAAAAGTATCAGGTGCCGAAAATTAGTCTTAATGACCTTGTAACAGGCCTTATCTGGAACTGATACTTAGTCTCTGAGGAACTTTCTAGATGAAATACATAGGGACTGATATCCAGTCTCCATTAACAAACACATATTTTACAAATTTGAGCAAATATATTTTTGATAATGAAAATCAGTACTTGACTCATTACCATTGAACTGGCGATGAAGCATGAAAGACTAGAAATCAATCGTTAATTATTCCATACATAAAATACATCTAAGACTAACTAAAAATAATAAATTTTCTTTTGTTGGAAAATGTACTATGACTTATCGTCCAACATACACAAATTAATTTTTTTTTTTGGAAAATTTACGAACGTGTTCAAAAGATGTATTTTTTTTCATACATAACATTTCGAATAGATGCAATGTTTTATTTATTTATTTTTTTTTGTAAATTTTATATTTGTATTTTATAAATCCAGTATTTTCCCTTTGAAAATTTTTACTTTATATATAATTTTTTTGAAAGGTTAAATTCTTTTAAATCCTGTGGTCTGTGGGACTTGAACCCAAGACCTTCCACAATCTAGGTGTTTTAAAAGCTTTGCCTTTGCCAATGGACCACCACCCCATTGATTACTCTATATATAATTTACATCTAACTTTTTATTTCTCAATTTCCCTCCAATACCATCAAAATATTATTAATTTAAGAATAATGATAAACAAATCCTATTATTTGTTAACAAATTAAAATTATTATTAACTCTAAATATTATAAGATTTAGATCATAATTATAATTTGAAGAATCCAAATAAATAATATTTTTTAAAAATCGTTGCCATAACTTAGAGATGTCTTCATAACTACTGTACACATCTATTTAATCAGCATCTATTAAAAATAAATACAAAAAATGTCAATGAAGTATTTTATGGTATGGATGTTTAAAATGAAACGAAGTATTTAAAAGTTATTTGATTTAAAAAAAGGTAATGAAACTCTATATAAATAAAAAGATATCAACAATGAATAACTTTGGTTAGTATTGTGCAATGGTAGTCGATTAGGATCAACATTGGTAAGTTTAACATTAATAAAACAATGGTTCGTTAGGGCCAATATAGGTCAATTAAGGTCGATTATGGACAATATTGATTAACTAGCTCAATATTGGTAAATTATGGTAAATGATAGTTACTTAGGCACTACTAGAAAACTGGGCTATTGTCACCAAAAGTTGTTACCTAGAAAAATGATAGCAAATTTAGCAACCGATTTTACACCAAAATATGTATTATAAGATAAGGTAACTAATCAGTTGCAAATTTTGACACCATTTATTTTTTGTGGTAAATTCGTAAGAAAAATAATAAGAAAGAATTAAAAAATAACAACTCATAAAAAAACAACAAACCTATTGAATTGTGACCACCATAGCGGTAGCAAATTTAGGGACCTATTTCTTAAAGCGATAAAACTGGGCTATTGCCACCAAAAGTTGCTACCTAGAAAAATGGTAGCAAATTTAACAACCAATTTTACACCAAAATATGTATTATAAGATAAGGTAACTAATCGGTTTCAAATTTTGATACCATTTAATTTTTTTTGTGGTAAATTCATGAAAAAATAATAAGAAAGAATTAAAAAATAATAATTTATATGAAAACAACAAATGAAAGAAACAAAAACACATCATTTGGATTTTTTTATTCATGTAACCAAAAACACATATTTTGTAAACCTTAAGCCACACTTTACGAAAAAAAATGTGTCATTTAGTAGCCATACTTAATGAAAACAAATAAAACTAGTAACTATAAATATTTTATCGTCAATGATGGTCAATTGGATCTAATGATGGTCAGTTAGGCCCAAAGACAGTTAGTTAGATTCAATCATTGTCATTTAGACCCAATGAAGGTCATTTAGACCCAATGATGGTCAATTAGACCCGATGATGGTCAATTAGGTCTGTTGATGGTCAGTTAGAACCAATAATCATCAATAGATCCAATGATAATTAATTAGATCTAATGATGGTTAATTACACCAATGATAGTCAGTTGGATCCAATGATGGTCAGCTAGGCCCAATGATGGTCAGTTGGATCCAATGAAATGATGGTCAATTAGAACAAATGATCGTTATTTATATCCATTGATGGTCAATTAGATCTAATGATGTTTAATTACACCACTGATGGTCAGTTGTATCCAGTGATGGCCAGTTAGATCCAATGAAATGATGGTTAATTACACCACTGATGGCCAGTTGGATCTAGTGATGGTCAGTTAGGCCCAATGATGGTCAGTTAGATCCAATGATGGTCAGTTACACCCAATGATGACTAATTAGATCCAATGATGGCCAGTTAGGCCCAATGATGATCAGGTAGATCCAATCATTATCACTTGGACCCAATGATCGTCATTTAGACCCGATGATGGTAAATTAGACCCGGTGATGGTCAATTAGAACTAATGATCGTCAATTAGATCCAATGATCGTCAGTTGGATCCAATCATTGTCACTTAGAACCAATGATCATCAATTAGATCCATTTGTCTCTACAATCTTTTAAGGGACTTTATTTAGCTCTTCAACTCGACATGGTTCATTAAGGGACAAGTGAACCATTTAAGTTTACCTTTTTTGCAATTCTTATCTGTACTTCGATATTTATTATTTTGTAAACATATTTTAATTTATTAAAAACTAGAAAAAAATTCATTTTTATTTCTCTATCTAAACAATACAATATTATACTAGGGATGCTAATTGAACCCGAATCCAAAGGGTAAACCTAAAACCTGACACATTTAGAACGGGTTTGGAATTTGGTATACCCGTTGGCGTGACCCGATTACATTTCCTAAAAACTCTAACTTCATGTTTTAGAACTTTATATTTTTTTAAAATCAATAGTTTTAAAGTTTAAATAAATGTTGGTTGGTTAATTAAACAAATCAAACAAATGAATGAATGATAAGAATTTCAAAATTTTTAAAACTACGAGAATATCCCTCCCAATATTTCGATCATTTGATTTTTTTTTTTTAAACTAAAAATTCCTTCTCAATTAATTCCCGCTTCTATGCTTCCTCTCAATATCTTGATTGCCCAAACCCAAATTAACTTCCCTCCCTTAACCCAAATCTGCTCACTTCTCCCAACCCAATTCATCACCATCTTTTGTTCTCCCTTATATTGATCACCTCTAAATCAATATCTCGATTAGCAGATCTGGTGGAAATCATCCTCTTTGTTCTTTAATCATTTTTTAAATACAGGTCCATTCAATAAGTCTACCTGATTTCTTTTTTTTTTTTATTTATTTCCAATTTGGTTCCTGAAGTTTTTACTGTAAGTTTCTTAATTTTGTGTTATTTTCTTTATATTTGGATTTTTCAATGGTGTTTGTCTTATTTGCAGGTTGTCTTGATCCAGAATGGTTATAGCTGATCGAAGTTTCATCTTTTGCTCTAAATAAAATACCTTCTTGATACAACTCCACTGGTAAGTACTTCAGGATACGGCAGAGCCTTCAGTTAGATCTGCTAAGGTAATCCGGGTCCTATTGTTGTTTGTCTTCATAGTTTCTTAGTGTTACGCTAATGGGATTTAATTGATGGGACAATTTGTTTTGTTATTAGATAAGGTCTACAAATCATGTGTTGATTAAAGTTATGTATAAAAAGTTGCACATCCATAGTTTATAATAAGTTGTGTATAAAAAGTTGCACATCCATAGTTTTGTTGAGCACACCAAGTGTTTGATACTTTGTCCCAATGAAGTTTACATAACTGTTTTGCCATAGGCCTATGGTAGATCATTTTTTAATCATTATATAATGTGTTTATCACCATGTTCTCTGATTTGATTTGATCTTCATTTAACTGCATAGTTTGATCATGGATAATGTTACCCGGTTGTTTTAGTTCCATAGGTATATTAATATATGATACATGGAAATTAAGTGTTATTGATTTTACATATGGAATTGAAGTGGTTGTTCTTTTGCAGTTTTAAGTTTCAATTTATAAACATATTGTTCTTCAATGATACAAATGCTACCACTTTCATTAATATCTTCTAAGAGTTGATTTCTATACTGTTTGCAGTTTTAAGGGTCCGATAACCGATATCCCACCGATATTGACTGCTTAGGTTAATGGTCAACAATAATCCATTGACTTTATGTTTTGACTTCTTGGTTCATAAAGTAATTTTTTTGGTATGCTATTTTATCATAATTAGTGGATTTACTCGAGTTTTTTTTGCACTTTATGATGTTAGACTGTGTGTTATGGTCGCGAGCGAGTGGGCACGACCACCTCCAAACAATCGCTCCGACCATCGCTCGCGTCCCACTCAAAATCCAAGACAATAGCGTCGTGACCATGGTCGCTTGTGCTCGCGGTGGCTTGCTCACGCGGGGCTTGGCGTGGGGGTGTTGTGGTGTTCGCGAGCCACATGGCTCGTGCCGTGCTGTTCGCGTGTCCACAACGGACAGTCTTAGGGTCAAACTAAGCAAAGTGAAGGCATGAACTCGTAAAGAGAGCATACATTGAATCAACATATTATAGGCAATAACATATCAAGACCACTTTGATATACATTAATCTTTTTTTTTTTTTTTTTGTTATTGTCTTACAGTTCAAGACTTTGTTGGTGCCAAATATGGGTTGTTAGGAGCTCTCACAAGCAAAGAGTATATTACACATTAAGTTATGTATGCAATTACTCTCTATACATTAGTAGATTTATAATTTTGAGATAATTTGCTAATTCTTTCCATAACCATTACTTTAAAGTAGTTTGCATATTTGTTTTTGTTTCATTTGTAGTTTTAATTATTTCTAAAATTATGTTACTTCAAGGGGGATTGAACCCACCACCTCCAAGTTAGAAAGTTAGAGTGTTAGACACCATGGTTAGTACCACCATACCACAAGGGATTGGGTTTAGGAAACCTTTTTAACGACTCTTTCCAACTTGTTATACGGTGGTTCAACTTGATAGGAAAAAAATAACTTCTTGGACATTAACATTTTCTTTTCTTCTTGTTTTTGTCTTTCAGTCAAACCTCTGTTGGTGCCAATGCATGAGTTGTTAGCGGGTCTCCATAAACAAAGAGTATATTACTTATCTGGTTATTTAGTAAGTTACTTTCTATGTGTATCTGGTGTCCTTTTCTAGGTAAATGGGTTCTTGATGGCTTTACAAGTATTTCTTTGAAGTTATGTCTCATTGAAAATGTGCTTGCTTATAACCAAGATGAACCAAGATACTTGAATGTTTCCTTGTAGGAATTGGATGCAAGTAACAACCAAGCTGGAAATTGAACACTCGATCTAAGACACTCATTTTCCGTTAATCAATTATTGTACCATCATAGCCCTATTGAGTTAGCTTTTTGTTCTATTCGAAACGTTACCCTCAATGTATACTTTTTGTTATTATTCAAGCTAGGGATCAATTTTTTGTATCTAAAATACGTAAATTTGTATGTATATTAGCTTTGATTTTTGTTTGTATATATTTATAACAATTTATATATATTAATTTTATTTTAAAAATAGTTACCAAAAGACATTGTATTTGAGACTATTTATTAGTCATTAAAAACATATCTTTGACTGATTTTCAACATCTAATAGTCATATTTGGGAGTAATTTGAGATTGTTTTTCAGTCTCCAAAAGAAAATTTTCAAGGACTGAAATCGTGTGGTGTTCGAGACTAGATTTTAGTCTTTAAAACATCTTGTTAGAGACTGATTTTATATAGAACCATGAACATAACAAAACGTATCAGGGACAATATAGACATGTTTAGAGGATTGATTTTCAGTTCCTAAAGTTATACATTAGGGACTAGAATATCATAGTATCCGTGATTGATTTGCAGTCACTGGAGAAATGTACTGAGGACTGAAATGGTGTGGTACCAGTGGAAAAATTGAGGACTGAAATTTTTTGTATTGGAGACTGACCTTTAGTCCCTATTGGTCTCATACAATAGAGACTGATTTTTAGTTACTAAAACCACTATCTAGGACTAGGTATCTGCCAGGGACTGGCAAATCAGTCCCTGATAATCATTAAGGACTGATTTGAATGTATCAGAGACTAATTTTTTAGTCCCTAATACCCCTATTTTTTGTAGTGTATGTTAATGAAGAATCTAATTAATGAGGAATGTATCAACTTTGAAGGAGATCTTGCGCATTCTTGTTCAGCCTACCGTCGGTACATCGCTAATGAATTTTACCGTGGACGTTGGACACCAAATAATATGTAACAAATATTGTTGTTAACGTTTGTGAGCATGTGTGTTTCTTATTATAAATCTCATGTATGTTGTGTGACATTTATGTTGTTAACGTTTATGTGTTGTGTGACATTTATCTACCAAAGATGTGTGTTTCATGTATGCTGCATGAAAACTAACATTAACCATTAAAACATAAACGCTAAAACATGAAAATTTAACATCCATAAACGAATTTAAAAACTATGAATCATTATTACAATAACCAGGACCACCACAACTAGGTTGATTACAGTATCTACTACCGGTACCACATCGAGTACACTGGCGATTTCTGGGTGGATTGCGACGTTCATCAAATTGAAGGGGTACAGGCGTCCAAGAATTATTATAACCCGTTGGTTGTTCACTTTGATTTTCTGCCCAGTAAGTGAACAAGGATTGCTGGGTGTTAATCGGGTTATCTGGTGTCCAAAATGAAGACGCCTGGGTGTTACTTAGGGGTAGGGGGTATACATAATAGACTCTTGAGGAGTAGGTATGAATCCCCTAGAGTGTTGTGGATTGAACCACCCACCATACCGGCGTTGTGGATCGAACCCCCCTAACTGTTGTGGATGAATGGGGTTTTGTGAGGAACTAGCCCCTTCAAAATTACCTCTCCCACTATCATCATCATTCAGCAAACTTGTGAAATCAAAATCCGACCATTCCATAGGCTGGTCATCATTCCTGGGAGGGTCTTGAGTTGCTGAAAAAGGCCCTGCCTGGTCCACCCGACCACGTCTACAGTTTATACGCCCTGACACCCTATTAGGTCGGCTTCTGTCAGCCTGGAAACCGACCGGGTGATCTTGTAGACGCGAAGGATAATTCAAACGATCTCCTTCGCGAATTGAAGTCAACACTGCGGTGGCAGTGTTTTGTATCGCTGCGAATTGTTCAGGAGCGTTTGGCATAAACCGAGCCGCTTGACTATACATCTCTGCATAGCCTTCCATCTGCATTAATATTAAAATAACGAACATTAAAATAATATTTTTGCATTATATACTATTGTGTAAATTTATTAAAGTGATATACAAACCATTAGTTGGGTGATTGATCCATCATCTCGGAACCCGGTTTGTGGTACCGGGTCATTCGCCGGGTTGGTCACAAATCCAACCGTGTGTTCCAGATACCAACTCATGTAATCTGGAAACACGGAAGGAAACCCTGCCAATATCCGTTGCCCCACCACTTTATTAAATCTGCGATTATCCCAGGAGGATACATAGGTTTCATGTTTGCTTCTTCAGTCTGTATCCGTTTGCCCGGTACGCTTCAATTTATGCAGGGCAAGGTGCTTTTCATGGCTAGGGGGGGGGGGGATTTTGAGGTTTCCATTGGCAGACCCCGTACTGTCTAAGGACCCGAGATGGTGAGTGGTATTCCACCACATGCATCCACAAGATATAACATTCACAACACCAGGAATCCTGCCCTTCTAGACAATAATCCGCCAAGGAACCCATTTCTTCTTCATATGGACGCCAAACAAACTGGTGCAAAAAAATAATTAATTATTAACTTTAGTGTACGGAATTCAGCAGTAATTTAGTGTAACTTAACTCTTACCGAATCCTCGTGAAGATTGGATAGTTGAGAACGGATTATGCGCAACGAGTGTCTGGTCGTCTCCTTAAAATTGTGTGGTACACGCCACCTTTTAAAAATAATTATCAAACACAATAATTAGCAAAAATAACATGTTTTAATATAATCAATAATATGCACGCATAACATACTACTTACTTGGCACCAAATTGGAGTCTACCGGCGCCTTCTTCTTCTTCTTCCGGAACAATTCTGGGAGCTAATACCCGGATTCTGGTATACGCCCACAACTGTAACAAATACACACACCCACACATTGCTTCGCCGTCCATTACTGCTGCTTTGCACAGGTTGCGATACAACCATGCCAACACAGCACTACCCCAACTAAAGGTCCCACATTCATTGAGGTCCTCTAGGTATGGTAAAAAGGACAGCTTCACCGTCCCGTTGCTTGAGTCATTAAACAAAGAACACGACAACAAGATTAATATCACACAACGGGCGCGTTGTATGATCTCGACGTCAGTCGGTTCATCAGGCAACGGACCCAAAATTCTTTGTAGAACATCCCGTACAGGCATCTTGTTTCCAATGAATCTGTTGGCCCTTATACCCAACAAATTGTAGACAAGTAGTTCCCGTTCCTGATCATTCTCCACGTCAAATTGTTCTCCTATCACGGCTTGACCATTAATAGGAAGACCCATTAGACATGCAACGTCCTCTAACGTCACTGTCACCTCACCGAATCGTAGGTGAAACGTGTTGGTCTCAGGACGCCATCTTTCAACGAGGGTAGTTATCAACCATCGGTCAATCTTCCGGTAACCACACTCAACAACTCCAAGAAAACCTGCCGTCCGCAGCATAACTTTAATACGTTCATCCAATGGATTGTTGGTAATTGCCTCCCAAAAGGATTGGTCGCCGCGTCTAACATTAAGATCTACAGCGACTTCCCCATTTCCTTCAAACAACATCGCTGAACGATGTCGTGATTGATCCCATAGAAGTTCATTGCTGCGAGGACCAGGGTTTACAAATGCCATAGTGCAAATTTTGGTTTTTTAGAGTGAAAGATATGGAATCGAAAGATATGTGGTCTTTTGGTTTTTTAGTGTGCAAAATAATCGTTCAACTGCCAACAATTTATAACACTAAACCTCATGCATGAGGTTGCATGTACTTGCATGCTTTAATGTCTTTGATTTAACTTGTGCATGCCCCCTGCAAAGATATGTGTGGTTGGGGTGTAATGCATGTGACATTATCTGCTTCTTTCTTTGAATTAACACACACACGACAAAAGAAAATTTACAAGACACCCCCTTCAACAATTTGATAATATGCAACCTTTTTTGGGCTTGTGTCAGACAATACATTGAATCCGCAAGACCATCTTGCGGCTACCCTCCAAATTTACAAAACACCCCCTTCAACTATTTAGCTACCTACACTAGTTTCCCCTGGTTGTGTCAGATTGGTTATTGAATCCGCAAGACCAACCTGCGGTTTCTCCCCCTCTCTTCTACTAAGCAAAGGCCTCTCTCCTCTCCCCTCCACCTAAGCCAAAACCGCAAGATCAACCTGCGGTTTCACCAAAAGCACAAGTCGAGTTCTGACGCCCTCCAAATGTACAAAATTTTGGTACTGTGCCACCATTTTGGCAAAAAGAACTATACCAAACGTTTCTAAGTATGCAATAAGTTACATCTAGGGAGGCTAGCTCGTTGATCCTTGATTAGCTAGCTAGGTTTTAGACTACACCATTTTAAGACATGTTTTGCAATATGATGCCCCTTACAAATATACCTTTACAGTAGAGTAGTAGACACATACATACACCAACACCAACACCAACATTGTGCTAAATGCACCAAGTATGATTAACAAGAAAAAAAGAATTAGTAATACCTTGCACCATTGGCATGGGATATTGAGAAACACCAACATGTGTAGTAGAGCAACAATGAATATTCCCTAACGTTTCTAAATAAGTCGCCTAATGATAATGAAGTGAATAAAGTTTGGAAATTTACAGAGTAAAACCTGCTTTTGATGATGAGCACAAATATGCTCTCCAAGAATTGTTCATGTGCTTCTTCAGTTTTGTCATGAGCCCACAAACATTTGCAATTAATGCCTCATCTACTCGTGAAGTGCAAAGGGCGTGGTTAAGGCTCTTAAATTACCAATACATGGCCAAACACTCATCAAAAGAAATTTTTTTGTTGGTATAAGCATGTATCACCAACTCATATATGCGAGAATGAAATCCCATGTAGCCCTATAACAAAAGACAATGCTTTCGATATTTTTCATACACCTTTCCAAATCCACAAACTTTGACAATTTGCTGTGTTTTAAAAATGTAACAATTAATGTCACATGTACTCGTGAAGTATAAAGGACATGCCTAACACTTTTAAATTGTGAAAACATAGCCAAACACTCATCTAAAGAAACCTTTTTGTTGGTGTAAATACGTATCATGCAACTCATATATGCAAGAATGAAATTCCAAGTAGCCCTATAATCGAAGACATCATAAAGAATGAGGCACACCAAACAAATAATAAGGATAACAAAAAAATAAATCTGTAGTGATAATAAGTCACAAAAATGATTAAAATATATTGATCTTAAATGGTATACCATTTCTAAAACATTTTGAGAATTTGGCTGTAACATCAAATTCGCCTATTATCATCGTCGCGTCTAACATTAAGATCTACAGTGGCTTCCCCATTTCCTTCAAACAACATCGCTGAACGATGTCGTGATTGATCCCATAGAAGTTCATTGCTGCGAGGACCAGGGTTTACAAATGCCATAGTGCAAATTTTGGTTTTTTAGAGTGAAAGATATGGAATCGAAAGATATGTGGTCTTTTGGTTTTTTAGTGTGCAAAATAATCGTTCAACTGCCAACAATTTATAACACTAAACCTCATGCATGAGGTTGCATGTACTTGCATGCTTTAATGTCTTTGATTTAACTTGAGCATGCCCCCTGCAATGATATGTGTGGTTGGGGTGTAATGCATGTGACATTATTTGCTTCTTTCTTTGAATTAACACACACACGACAAAAGACAATTTACAAGACACCCCCTTCAACAATTTGATAATATGCAACCTTTTTTGGGCTTGTGTCAGACAATACATTGAATCCGCAAGACCATCTTGGGCTACCCTCCAAATTTACAAAACACCCCCTTCAACTATTTAGCTACCTACACTAGTTTCCCCTGGTTGTGTCAGATCGGTTATTGAATCCGCAAGACCAACCTGCGGTTTCTCCCCCCTCTCTCCTACTAAGCAAAAGCCTCTCTCCTCTCCCCTCCACCTAAGCCAAAACCGCAAGATCAACCTGCGGTTTCACCATAAGCACAAGTCAAGTTCTGACGCCCTCCAAATGTACAAAATTTTGGTACTGTGCCACCATTTTGGCAAAAAAAATCTATACCAAACGTTTCTAAGTATGCAATAAGTTACATCTAGGGAGGCTAGCTCGTTGATCCTTGATTAGCTAGCTAGGTTTTAGACTAGACCAGTTTAAGACATGTTTTGCAATATGATGCCCCTTACAAATATACCTTTACAGTAGAGTAGTAGACACATACATACACCAACACCAACACCAACACCATCATTGTGCTAAATGCACAAAGTATGATTAACAAGAAAAAAAGAATTAGTAATACCTTGAACCATTGGCATGGGATATTGGGAAACACCAACATGTGTAGTAGAGCAACAATGAATATTCCATAACGTTTCTAAATAAGTCGCCTAATGATAATGAAGTGAATAAAGTTTTGAAATTTACAGAGTAAAACCTGCTTTTGATGATGAGCACAAATATGCTCTCCAAGAATTGTTCATGTGCTTCTTCAGTTTTGTCATGAGCCCACAAACATTTGCAATTAATGCCTCATCTACTCGTGAAGTGCAAAGGGCGTGGTTAAGACTCTTAAATTACCAATACATGGCCAAACACTCATCAAAAGAAATTTTTTTGTTGGTATAAGCATGTATCACCAACTCATATATGCGAGAATGAAATCCCATGTAGCCCTATAACAAAAGACAATGCTATCGATATTTTTCATACACCTTTCCAAATCCACAAACTTTGACAATTTGTTGTGTTTTAAAAATGTAACAATTAATGTCACATGTACTCGTGAAGTATAAAGGACATGCCTAACACTTGTAAATTGGGAAAACATAGCCAAACACTCATCTAAAGAAACCTTTTTGTTGGTGTAAATACGTATCATGCAACTCATATATGCAAGAATGAAATCCCAAGTAGCCCTATAATAGAAGACATCATAAAGAATGAGGCACACCAAACAAATAATAAGGATAACAAAAAAATAAATCTGTAGTGATAATAAGTCACGAAAATGATTAAAATGTTTTGATCTTAAATGGTATACCATTTCTAAAACATTTTGAGAATTTGTCTGTAAACATCAAATTCGCCTATTATCATCATGACATATCATTTGATACCAATCTAGTAGTTTTTTTTTCCAGGTTCACATCGTAGCATTAGAGTGTTTAGAGGAAGTGACAAAGTTGTACAGAGACTTCATTCAAGCATGAGGTGCACACGTAGAATTGGAAATAGGTTTTATAAGTTATCCAGCGTTGATACTTCACAAAAAAATGGTATTCCTTTTATGGTGCACACATTTTGTCATTTCATTTTAGATTTGTCTTTTACGGGAAGCTCCCGAGGGATAAACTAGTATATATATAAATATTAACATACACAAATTAAATAAATCAAACGTAAGGGTGTGCGTTATACCTTCGCAAAAATTATTTTCGTGAACCGATACGTGTTTGTAACACGTCCTAGCTTCCGTGTTGACCGGCTTTCACCTAACCCGAAACTTGACCAAGACCGAACTGTTGACCAGGTTTGACTGATTAAACCGAGTTTAAACTGATTTTAACCAGCATTCTGACCCGTTTGAATAGATTTGAGGTCAAACCACCAGATTTGTTGTCGTTTGGTGAAGATTGAAGTTAATAACCAACAGATTTGGCCGGATCTGTTGTCGATCTAAATACCTAAGGCCCGACCGTCGCTTCCTCCAACACCAACACCATCACCATCACCATCATCGTCACCCATTACCATCCAACCCCCATCGTCGACATAGCACTACTGAGGTTGCCGTCAGAGTGGTGGTTAGATCCACAAGTTTTAGGAGAGAATGGAGGGAGTTGAGAGAGAGAGAGAGAGAGAGAGAGCGGGAGGGGGAGAGAGGTGTGGATGTGTGGATGCTAGGGTTTAAGGGGTGTGGAAGAGAATGAGGAGGTGGAAGGGATAAGATGCTTAAATATCTAGGAATTAGAGTGGGTTGTTGGTGAACACTGCGTATACGAACCCGTTTAAATGTTGTATGTCTTAGCTATTAATTTTATCGTTTAATTACTAGGAAAATATAATTATTAAATTATGTTAACCAATTTTAATTAAAGCGAATACATACATACATACATATATATATATATATATAGGGTTAGGATACTTTGAGAACTCGATGAGTTGTGAGAACTAGTGAGAACTCGACGTAAAATGCGAAAAAAAAAATTTGCACACTCGTGTAAAAACACATAACCCCGCTGTAAAAAAATTAAAAAAAATACATTAATTTACACCAAATTACACCGGTGTAAGAGATTTTTATCCAGGTATAAGTATATTAATATTTTATTCATTATTTTATTGTTAATTAATTATGGACCACATATTCATTTTTGATTAAAAAAAGTATGTGGTTATAAAGTGAGTTCCTATGGTTCTCACAACTCATAGGAGTTCTCAAAATATCTGGATCCTATATATATATATATATATATATATGGATAAATTACAAAATTCGTCCTTTAGGTTTGGGCCATTTTTCAGTGGATGTCCTTTCGCGTTTCAGTTGATGTGATTCGTCCTTAACGACCTAAAATCCTTACACCCACTGTCCTAAGGACCTAACTTGGTTAGTTTTTAACGTTAAGTCTGGTCATGTGAGGGGCACGTGAGGGTATATTCGTTAATCCATCTGCCCCTTTCATTTCCCTCCTATATTATAACGTTTCGTTGAGATCAATCAGATCATCATCTAGGGTTCTTCAAGAAACCCAAATTAGGGCAACCACTTTGATCGATCATGGAGCCTATTTACTGCCATTGTGGAAAACCAGCAATCGTACGTACATCGTGGACAAGTAAAAACCCAGGTCGAAAGTTTTATGCTTGTCCTGACCAGGTACGTTAACACTCAATTTCTGATTTTCAATACATAATGTTGCATCTGATGGATTTCTTTCTGTCAAATTAGTTATCACGATGTGGATTTATTGGATGGTGTGATGATTGAAGTGCCAAAGGTGTCAACAGATTATCCCAGGTCTGTTAAAAGCCAAGAACAACCTTGAAGTTTATAATGGCCACCTTGTTGCTGCAAACCACCAGCTTGAAGAAAAAGTTCAAGATTTGAAAGCTCAAGGAAGCAAATGGAAAAGGATGTTAATATGTAGTTGGTTATGTTTCTTAGTGTATAAAATTTTGTATTCTTAGTTGAACTGTGCATTAATGCACCTGTTAGGAATGTGTAAGAAATGGTTAATGGCTAATGATAATGAAAGTGCTTATAATACACATTGTTAATAGACTGTGTTGAAGTAGACTGTGTTTGACCCATTTGAAAGATATTGACCGATTTGAAAAACATGTAATAGACTGTGTTTAAGTACATAAAATGCATGTTGAATGTGCAGACTGTGTTTGACCCATTTGACAAAACTCCAATACACTGCAACATAATAAACATCTGGACATACCCATTAACCAAAATTGCAACATTTTTTGCTGCATTAAGTACATAAACTGCATGTTCAACATAGCCTAATCATTACTGCTTGTTCAACAAACACAAACACAAACATAAACATAAGTTACTAATGTTCCCAAAAGGACCAAAATACATGTTCAACAAACATAACAAACACAAACATCCTAACCCTTGCTACCCTGAACCTTGCTAGTGGTACCCTTCTTGCTAATCTTCTTTCTTCCCTTCTTTCTAGACTTGGCCTGAGTACCTGCAACCTGTTCACTCTGTCCCTTGCAGGTCCTTTGATTGTGTCCCGTATTCCCACACTTGCCACATTTTCCTTTGGTGTTTTTCCTAGACAGTGTGCCCCCTGATACCAGATCATCCCTTTCAAATTCTGATCTCTTCCTAACCTTCTTGGGTCTTCCAACTTGTGTGTGATGATTTGGTGGTGTTAAAGTTGTAGGAACTTGAGACTTAGGCCATAAAGCTCTGCCATTGATTGGGTTAATCTTAAAGGAATAAACCTGTCTCCACCTATCCATTGTATACACTGGATTAACCCAACTCTCCAATGCCCCAACTCTACCTCCATTAGTAGCTTTGAACCAAATTGCAGCCACTGCATGTCTGCAGGGCATTCCTGTCCATTAAAGTAACAAAATTTAGAATTAATGAATGAAAGTGACAACATTTGAATTGAACAAGATATACATACCTGTTATTTCCCAACCTCTTCAAGCACAAGTCTTTTCAGCCAAATCCACAACACGTGTGTGACCAGGTTTACCACTAACTCCATATTTATCCCCTCCCCCATTCCACTACACATGATAGAAGGTTGCATCTCTTCTGATTGTCTCAAACATTTCTGTGGCCTTAGGTGTCAACAGACCTTCACTAGTCTCTATATCATGAAACACTGAAACAATCCTCCTCATGCAATACTCCCTGATGTACTCAAGTGCATTAATGATGGGCTTGTCTCTGCCTTCAACTATCTTTCCATTGAATGTTTCACACATGTTGTTTAGTAGCATATCAGTCAACCCCCTACCTGTATTATGTTGGTATATCAAAATTTTGAAATCTAAATCTAAACAACATTAGCTATACAACAATAAAGAACATACCTGGAAAGTGAGACCTGGTCCAGTGTATAGGTGGAATTTTTGACAACCACAAATGGGCCTTCTTGTTAAGGGCCTTTAACTCATTCATTGCAGCAGTGAATTCAGGGACTGTTGTTGCACTAGCACACTTCCACAACAAGTCTTTATACAATTTGCCTTTGAAACTTTGATTCATGTTTTCATGAATGTGCATGAGACAGTATCTGTGCTCAGCATTAGGATATGACCTTGAAAGTGCTGGAAGTAGACCCTGTTTAAAAATTGGATAAGTATATTAAGATGAAATGAATGTTATATACTTTAGTAAATAAAAACTAGAGAACATACCTTCTGTCTATCACTCATGAATGTGAACCTTGACTCTCTATCTAAATCCAAGTCATCTCCTAACAGATCTAGAAACCAGGACCAAGAGTTGTAGTTTTCAGCCTCAACAATTGCATAACATACTGGGTAGATTCCATTATTTGGGTCAATACCCACTGCACTCAAAATCTGACCAGGATAAGGTCCTTTCATGAATGCACCATCCAAACCCAATAAATCCCTACCAATAGCCTTAAAACCTTGTTTTTGTAACATCCCAACCGATGGCGGAAACATCGAGGTGTCACGTAGTGATGATTGTTCAGTAGCACATGGAGATCAATAAATTTCAATAAATGATTTAAATAATTTACATATAATTGTTCTACAAGAGTTCGTACATTAAATTGAATAAAACTATGCACATATCTTCAAGCAAGTAGAACCTGAAACATGTTAAGTTGAAAATATTTTGGGTCAACAAAAGTTGGTGAGAATTACATAGGTTTTTGAAAAAAAACAATTGATAACAATAGTTTGTACAACACTCAGAGTTGTATGGTGATAGAGTATGATACCGACATGTAACAATGCGTCTTTGTACAACCAAACCTTGTGTCGACTGTTGACTAACTCGCAAGTTAGTTAAATGTTGTTACTGTTATCGATCATCCCTGAATTTATGCGGGGGATGGGTTTGTCAGACCTATAGCGCTATAATCTAAACCGGCGGCTTGATCATTGTTAATGATTGTACTGTGTCTTTTTGTTACAGTCAAATGATAGAATGATGATGTAATTGAATCACAAGTAAATATGAGTAAATGATAGTATAAAATATTTGAACATGTTTCACCCCAAAAATAGTGAAAATAGAGAAAGGGGCTATGTAAACTCACCTTGGTAAAATGTTATATCTGTTGAAAAATTAAATAGTGGTGTTGCCCAAATGTGTCAAGTATCACCCTATAATAAGGTAATAAATAAGTCTATCTAGTCTACAAATGTATACGTTCTAGGGCTTCGAATTTGGGGATAAATGCTTGTTTGATTAATATTAAAATTGTTTGATAATTGAGAGAATTTTTGTAAATAAATAAACAAAAATTCTTTTTATGAAATTTAAATTCAAGATGGTCACAATAATGTGTTTAAAGTATAAAAATAATTTTTATAAAATTATTTTCTTTAAAATAGATTATTAAATCTATTTATTACAAATTGTCAAACTTTCACTTTAATAATTAAAAATACTAAAATAAAAGAATTATTATTTTAAAAATAATATTTCTGTTCTAAATATTCAGAAATAAATTGTATAAAATTTTGGTGCAAAAATATCAAAAATTGAATTTATTATGATTTAATTATGATTAAAACTAACAAAAATTGATTAAAAATATTAAATAATTGATTTTTCAGAATTAAAAATTATTTCAGAAAAGTTTATCATTGTACAAACTCAGGATAATTTTTGTGGAAATTTATAAAATTGTTTTGATATTTTAATGGATTTTTATAAATATAATAGCATAAAATTGATTTAATTATTATAAATATTAAATAAATAAATTTCAGAAAACTAAAAATTGTGGGAAAAACTTTTACATCAGATTTGTTAAAAATAATTTTTTTTAGAATTTATAAAAAGATTTTAATAATTAAAAACGAATTTACAAGATTAAATGTATAATATATATAATTGTTTTGTTTGTTTTTTAAAAAAAGTGAAGATAAAGGAAAAAGGGGTGCCATACCCGGGACTCGAACCCGGGTGGCTTGAGTAATTAGCATCAGTCACAACCACTTGGTCCAGACCAGTGGTTGTGATTATTCTTGTTCTAAATAAAATACACTATGCTAATTCAGTTTATCCCCAATTCAAATCTGCGAAACCCTAGATTCTGCAATAGGTTGATTCACACATCAATGGCTCAATTGATCTTAGGGCTTTTGATGTGTGAATTCCGAAGATCAAAACCCACTAACAACATCAAACTTACAGTGTTGATACGAATACGATTGCTCGGTCAGATTAAAAAGTCAAACCCGCTACAATTATCAAGAACAGAGGTTTGTTTGTGAAGAATTGGGGATTGGGATAGGATGTTCGGCGATGTGAGATAGTCCAGGAACCTTCAATTTATAGTATCATGGCTTGGATGTTCAAAATGGTAATTGTTGACCATGACTTGATTGTGGACGCGTAATTGGTTAAAATTGGTAAGATTGGAGAGGTAATTGATCGTGTATTTACTTGTGATAGACCGGTAATCAAGCTCCTTAATCAACCCTTAACAATTAACGAGTAATTGATGTTGATTTTGGAATGTCGTGGATCTCAGTTGACTTTCTAAGTCAACTGAGGTGTTTTAAATGTCGTTATATAATTATATCCTGACCGGATACAAACAAACAGGATGGCTAGCCCAGATGGTTGTGAAGGAGTGTGTGTGTTGGTTGACCCGGGTTGCTGCTTGGGTTCGAAACCCAGCAGAACCATTTTTTTTTAATAAAACAGAAAAGGGGGTTTGGGCTTGGTTTGGGCTGGACTATTGGGCTCAGGCTCTAGGGCTTGGGGTGTGGGTTAAATTAACTAACTAGTTTATTGTTTCATCATTATAGTTATTATTATTATTATTATTATAAATCTATATATATATATATATATATATGTGTGTGTGTGTGAATAATTATCATTGTATTGGGGTTCAAAATATAACCAAAAATAATAAGGCTTGTCGTTTTAAATCCGTAACGTATGTCTATTTAGTGCGAAATGTTACAGTCTCCCCTACTTTTAGGAACTTCGTCCCGAAGTTAAAGGAAGACACTAGGTTAGCAATTGGTCGACTACCGACACTCTTGATAAAATTTCACACTACCTTAATGTACCTGTAAATTCATGATTACGTTCCGGACCGTAATTACCAATTTACCTTACACTAGGGTTTTGCGTCCTTTTATGACTTTCCGATTGTTGAGCAGGTCAGATAGTCTCCACCAGTCGTTGAGCAGGTGGTAGGGCCTCTCCCGACTGTTGGAAAGACATGATGACCTCTACTAATCGTTAAGTAGGTTGTTTGGTAGTCAACTAATTGTTGTACAAGTAAGCGAGTATGATTATAGATATAGCAATTAGTTCACATTCAAACAAGCATGCACACAAATGTTATGATAATACTTGGATTTATTATTTGAATCAAAAGTGCAATACATGGAATTAAAGAGAAAGTAGACATTATTCAAATGGTAAGGCTTTAAGTAGCTGGAGGGTCTCGATCTCTGTTCAGTTTAGGGCATCGGTTACGGAAGTGATTTGGGTCTCCACATTCATAACACTGACCATAGTTGTATCGATTTGGATTGGTGGGTTGGTTGGCATTAGGATTTGGGGTCTCGCGACATGTATTAACTAGATGGCCATACCTACCACAATTGGTGCACAAGCGACACGCTGAAGTAGTGGGATGATGTCGGTTGCATGTGTTACACAATGGATGGTTTCCTGTATAAGGTTTCTTGTTAGAAGCTTGTGTAGTGAGGTTGACATCAGGATCCTTGGCCTTACGCTTCTGATTCTCAGTAGTTACCGTGGCTACAATACTTGTTTTATTGCCTTTCCGAATTAAGGTCCCGTTCTTTACGTGATTATCAGTTAAGGTAGCTGCTAAACGTTTGGCTTCCTCCAAGGTGGCAGGATTCCTTCCCCACACCGTGTCCTGGATTTGCATGGGCAGACCACCGATGTACTTCTCGATGGCTACCGGTAGGGGAGTGACTATGTGGGGTAACAATAAGCTAAGCTCGTGAAAGCGGGTATTGTAGGCAAGGTTTTCCCCACTATCCTGAGCAAGGGTGTGGAACTCGTCTTCTAATTTCTTGACCTCGTTACGTGGGCAAAATTCATCTTTCATTATCTCCTTGACTTGATCCCACGTCATAGTAAGTGCAACTTCAGCTCCTCGGGTACGCTTTTCCTCATTCCACCAAGTGAGTGCTCGTTTGTGAAGAACACTCATAGCATAATGGACCTTAAAGTTATCAGGACACTCACTGTTGATGAAGGTATTTTCAATACCCTCAAACCATTGTAGGAGTCCTGTAGCTCCTTCTTCACCACTAAATTTTGGGGGATTACAAGAATTAAAGTGCTTGAGAGTACAGGCTGGAAGACCATTCCCATTCCCGTTGTGGTTTCCATTTCCATTCCCGTTTCCGTTACCGTTCCCGTTGCCGTTCAACTGGATGACTTGAGCTAGTAAGTTAGGAACCAGAGTCGCGATTTGTTGTGCCATTTGTTGGGAAATGATCGCAGCCAGTTGGGCATCAACACCATTGTTGTTGTTGTTGTGGTTAGTGTTGCTATTTCCTTCCTCATGATTACCACCATTGTTATTGCAAGTGCTGCGACGTGGAGGCATGATCTGTAAGAGACATAATGAAATGAATGAGGTAATATAAGGAATGTAATCATTTATTCATTAATTAAAACGAATAAACGAAAACGTTGACTTATCAAAGATTCTAAATTCTAATAACATATGAAGACATGCTTTAGCCTATAAGTGAACACTTATCCCGAGAATTCCCAGGTAGGCATCCGGGTCCCTCGTCTTATTGGGATATATGCGCAATGCCAGCCTAGACAGAAGACTCAGAATACAGGCGTTCACCCTTCCAAATTGCATGTGTTCGTTATTAAAATCTAGAACTTCGACGAGATCTCAAGGTGGTTCAGGTTAAACCTGAGAATCTTATCTTATTAGTCTAAGAGTGGATCCAGTGATGAAGAACAACTTTCTTGTAGGGATGAAATTAGGGATAAGAAGTAGGAGGGAGATAGAGTATAGCAAGTAAAAGAAGCAAGTACTGATTAAATCCTATGGTTATAGACTAGATTATTTCTCTAATAACCTAATTCCCTATAACCATGGCTCTGATACCAATCTGTAACACCCCAACCGATGGCGGAAACATCGAGGTGTCACGTAGTGATGATTGTTCAGTAGCACATGGAGATCAATAAATTTCAATAAATGATTTAAATAATTTACATATAATTGTTCTACAAGAGTTCGTACATTAAATTGAATAAAACTATGCACATATCTTCAAGCAAATCTTCAAGCAAGTAGAACCTGAAACATGTTAAGTTGAAAATATTTTGGGTCAACAAAAGTTGGTGAGAATTACATAGGTTTTTGAAAAAAAAACAATTGATAACAATAGTTTGTACAACACTCAGAGTTGTATGGTGATAGAGTATGATACCGACATGTAACAATGCGTCTTTGTACAACCAAACCTTGTGTCGACTGTTGACTAACTCGCAAGTTAGTTAAATGTTGTTACTGTAATCGATCATCCCTGAATTTATGCGGGGGATGGGTTTGTCAGACCTATAGCGCTATAATCTAAACAGGCGGCTTGATCATTGTTAATGATTGTACTGTGTCTTTTTGTTACAGTCAAATGATAGAATGATGATGTAATTGAATCACAAGTAAATATGAGTAAATGATAGTATAAAATATTTGAACATGTTTCACCCCAAAAATAGTGAAAATAGAGTAAAGGGGCTATGTAAACTCACCTTGGTAAAATGTTATATCTGTTGAAAAATTGAATAGTGGTGTTGCCCAAATGTGTCAAGTATCACCCTATAATAAGGTAATAAATAAGTCTATCTAGTCTACAAATGTATACGTTCTAGGGCTTCGAATTTGGGGATAAATGCTTGTTTGATTAATATTAAAATTGTTTGATAATTGAGAGAATTTTTGTAAATAAATAAACAAAAATTCTTTTTATGAAATTTAAATTCAAGATGGTCACAATAATGTGTTTAAAGTATAAAAATAATTTTTATAAAACTATTTTCTTTAAAATAGATTATTAAATCTATTTATTACAAATTGTCAAACTTTCACTTTAATAATTAAAAATACTAAAATTAAAGAATTATTATTTTAAAAATCATATTTCTGTTCTAAATATTCATAAATAAATTGTATAAAATTTTGGTGCAAAAATATCAAAAATTGAATTTATTATGATTTAATTATGATTAAAACTAACAAAAATTGATTAAAAATATTAAATAATTGATTTTTCAGAATTAAAAATTATTTCAGAAAAGTTTATCATTGTACAAACTCAGGATAATTTTTGTGGAAATTTATAAAATTTTTTTGATATTTTAATGGAATTTTATAAATATAATAGCATAAAATTGATTTAATTATTATAAATATTAAATAAATAAATTTCAGAAAACTAAAAATTGTAGGAAAAACTTTTACATCAGATTTGTTAAAAATAATTTTTTTTAGAATTTATAAAAAGATTTTAATAATTAAAAATGAATTTACAAGATTAAATGTATAATATATATAATTGTTTTGTTTGTTTTTAAAAAAAAAAGTGAAGATAAAGGAAAAAGGGGTGCCATACCCGGGACTCGAACCCGGGTGGCTTAAGTAATCAGCATCAGTCACAACCACTTGGTCCAGACCAGTGGTTGTGATTATTCTTGTTCTAAATAAAATAAATACACTATGCTAATTCAGTTTATCCCCAATTCAAATCTGCGAAACCCTAGATTCTGCAATAGGTTGATTCACACATCAATGGCTCAATTGATCTTAGGGCTTTTGATGTGTGAATTCCGGAGATCAAAACCCACTAACAACATCAAACTTACAGTGTTGATACGAATACGATTGCTCGGTCAGATTAAAAAGTCAAACCCGCTACAATTATCAAGAACAGAGGTTTGTTTGTGAAGAATTGGGGATTGGGATAGGATGTTCGGTGATGTGAGATAGTCCAGGAACCTTCAATTTATAGTATCATGGCTTGGATGTTCAAAATGGTAATTGTTGACCATGACTTGATTGTGGACGCATAATTGGTTAAAATTGGTAAGATTGGAGAGGTAATTGATCGTGTATTTACTTGTGATAGACCAGTAATCAAGCTCCTTAATCAACCCTTAACAATTAACGAGTAATTGATGTTGATTTTGGAATGTCGTGGATCTCAGTTGACTTTCTAAGTCAACTTAGGTGTTTTAAATGTCGTTATATAATTATATCCTGACCGGATACAAACAAACAGGATGGCTAGCCCAGATGGTTGTGAGGGAGTGTGTGTGTTGGTTGACCCGGGTTGCTGCTTGGGTTCGAAACCCAGCAGAACCATTTTTTTTTAATAAAACAGAAAAGGGGGTTTGGGCTTGGTTTGGGCTGGACTATTGGGCTCAGGCTCTAGGGCTTGGGGTGTGGGTTAAATTAACTAACTAGTTTATTGTTTCATCATTATAGTTATTATTATTATTATTATTATTATTATCATCATTGTATTGGGGTTCAAAATATAACCAAAAATAATAAGGCTTGTCGTTTTAAATCCGTAACGTATGTCTATTTAGTGCGAAATGTTACAGTTTTAATGCTCCCAAACAGACATAGATTCTTTTGAACTTCCTTGTGGGGTCATCTGGATGATTAGGTAACTCAACCTCTATCTTAACAGTGGTACCTGGATATTTATCCTGCAATTCCAACACATAATCCCTAAGTATAGCATATTGTGATGTGTAATCACCTTCCATCATTGTCTTAGCCTCTGTCTTAGCCCGGTATGCTTTCATCCTTGATATGCCTATTTCATACTTCCTTTGGAACTGTTCCTGAACAGCTTTCACAGGAATATCTGGGTTTTCTTCGATCTGATCCACCAGTTGTTGAGAGAGGAAAGTAGATGTACAAGCAGTAACATTCCTTGTCTGTACACATGTATGGTCTTCAATTAATTTCCTCACCATCCAGCTTTCTTCATCTGAAATTTTAGAAATCAAAATGACCCATGGATAGTGGTGTTCATTAGGGTTTGTCTTGTAACCCCTGCCTCCAAAATTTATATTGGTTTCTCCCCTAGTTTTACCCTTGTTAACAGGGGGTCCCCAAACTTTGCCCTTGTCCATAATTGGCCCCTTATCTTTTGATTTGTTCACAGCAGCTGTTGCACTTCTTAACTTTCTCCCACATGCCCCTTTAGGTTTTGGTTGACTTGAAACATGAACACCAAAATCATCCACTTCAAATTCTGGTTCCCTACCATGGCACACTGCCCTAACCCTTTGCTTATCATCCTTCACAATAACAATTTTCCTTCTTGTCTCAACTGAATGAGTTTTAATCAACTTTTTTGCTTCTTCCTTAGTACCAAACACTTGGGACACATAAAAAACTACTCTGTTCTCATCCCTATTCTGATTTGCCTTTCTGATTTTTTTTAGTTGTCTTTTCCTAGCACTAGTTTCATAATCATCAGACTCTGATCCACTTAAGAAAGCATCATTCTGCATCACTTCATCATCATCAGCCTGTACATCATCTTCTTCTTGTCTACCTAAATCTTCTTCTTCAACATCAAGGTCAATATGCATCCTATAGTCACTCATATCTACTTCATCTTCAGCCATACAATTGTCATCAACTATAAAATCACTATCACTATCCTCGTCATTTCTCATAGAAACAGTTTCAGAATGACAATCATTGGACTGTGCTGCACTACCTATAACCTCTTCATCTTCATTTGACAATGGTCCATTATCAATGACAAACATGTCATCATCTTGATTTGGCAATGGTCCCTTATCATTAAAAAACATGTCATCATTAACCTCTAATGGAGTTAACCTACCCTTCCCAACCACACTAGACTCCACACCATCACAGTTTTGACCAGCCCCACTAGACTCCACACCTTTGCCTAATCCACTAAAGTTTAAGTTTCTGACTACATTTAGCTTAGCAGGGACTAGTGCATAGGGTCCAGGTTCATCAATTTCTTCAATGGTAAGACTGTGTTTAGGTTTAGTTGGTGTCAGCAACATTTCCTTTATGTTATCTAAACCATGTTGAGTAAACACATTGATTAACTTATGCACACCCACATGTTGAGCAAGCCTCAACACATCCTGATCAGAAGTTAGGTCTTCAATACCATCATCTAAATTTTTTTCAGGATTTTGGAAAAAGTAATAAATATGATCAACAATAGAGTATCCTAACAGACCCATCATTAAAGAAACTTCATGCACAGAGAACATATCAATATCACACAAGTCAATATAGTCAATCGTACCACCTACATACTCACGACCTGGACTTTGAGTCAATCTACCACCATGATGAAGCTTTATACTGAAGAAATGGGGCATTCCAACTGCAAAATTTTAAAAATTTGAACTTTATACATCATTCAATAGCAAAATCAACAATATCAGAAAACCTAGGTTACAACTTACAGTACACATCATCGAGATCAACATTAAGCCTTGGTCGTCGTATGGTCCAGCCATCATCCCAGCCATCCTCCCACGTCATTGTTGTGATCGTGAAGTAGAAGTGAAGAAGAAGATGATCGATAAAGTAGAAGGTGGATTATGATTTTGTCTGACATTATGAAGGGTTTTATAGAAGAAAAGGGGGGGAGGGAATTGGGCAGATGAATTGACGAATATACCCTCACGTGCCCCTCACATGACCAGACTTAACGTTAAAAACTAACCAAGTTAGGCCCTTAGGACAGTGGGTGTAAGGATTTTAGGTCGTTAAGGACGAATCACATCAACTGAAACGCGAAAGGACATCCACTGAAAATAGGCCCAAAGCTAAAGGACGAATTGTGTAATTTATCCTATATATATATATATATATATATAGGGTTAGGCTATAATAAAAACCCTCTTGAGTTGTAGAAACTCTATTGTAACCATTAATCTACCAACATTAATGGTTGAGAATGATCTAATATTTTATATTAATAAAAGTCATGTCCTTTTTACTTGTGATCTTCTTTGAGGGGCAATATCATCCAATGTCCAGAGTGCTGGAAAAGTGAGCTTCACCCAATAAAAGACTTGTCCTTTTTATTGTTATTGACAAGCTCCAGTCCTTTCCCTTCACGCAATAACACTAAAGATGGTCAAAGTATAATATATTTTGAATTGTTATTTTTTTATTAATTGTTAGTGAGTTTCAATATTTTGTATTTAATATGTTATCTTTTAAGTTATTATTATTTTATTTTATTTTATTGCACTGAGACTTGTACGATTGCAAAAAAAAAAAAAAAAATTGTTTTTGTTTCATTAAAAACATGATCAAAGTATAAAGTCTAACATTTTCTATATTACTTTATTAATCTATTTGTTTTACTATAAACATCTTGTTTTATTTGATAGTGTATCCATTAGTTAATTTATGCGACTTAGGATTCAATCATAAATTATTATTTCATGCTTAAAAAAGTAACGTTGTTAAGTCTTGTGTTCATGGTGTGCATCGATCGGTTAACAGACACATCACATCTTTATCTGTCATATTAATTTCATTTTTTCTTTCTCTCTGCTCTCTCTTTAAATATTTTACAAGTGAAACTAGAGATATATTAATGGAACTACATAAAACTAACATATATTGTGTTATAATTTTTATTATTGTGTTACAACATGTACTTTAGTATGTTACATTTTTTGTTATTATGTTACAACTTGTAGTTCTAGTATGTTACAACTTTTGTTAGTATCTACAAATGTTACAACTTATATATTGTATAAATGTTACAATATATACAAAACCCACTTTATGTGTAAAGAGCAATGTTAATAATTTTTACATTGTAACAAGACATGTTACATACAAAAAACATCTTTCATTAAAAAAAACATATATCACGTTGTAACAAGACAAGTTACATACGAAAACCCAATTTAACTTCAATAAAATGCACTTTATTCCCTTATATCAAGTCAGATCACATATCTTACAATAACAAAACCCACAACAAGGATCCCCACAACAAAACCCACTTTATTTATGTATACTACAAGAAACAACTGAATGATCGATACAGGAGGCAACCACCATGACATGATTAGAAAAACAAAACAAATGTGACGGTAGCACTTACAAGAAATGGAATAATTCAGCATCAAAACTCATGATCTTGCCATCTATCATGACAACCTAACTCACAACCATATTTGCAAAAAAAAAAAAAAAAAAAAGTCAGCCATATTCGTTCTCTACAAATTTCTTCATCAAACTCAGGATCTTTACAAGCCAATATTGTCACACCCTCAAATTCCACTGGGTTTTACCGCGTGGCGTGTGACACATCAAGATCCAAGTTAACTGTCACAATAAACGACAACTATATGTAAAAGACATGTAAACCATTCATTAAGTTTTCAAAATGTAACTAACGACAGCGGAAGCATAAAACATCTTTATAATCCAAAAATGTAAATGTTATAAGTTTGACAACGTTTGAAACCATGCAAATGAATCCTAGACGCCGTGCGACACCGTGCGCCTATCAACAACGGCTACCTTAGCGACCTGAGAAAATATGCTAAAAACGTCAGCACATAATGCTGGTGAGTTCACAGGTTTTAAGTAAAACATTTCATGAGTTGTGAAAGATTCCATCATGTTACTACTATGTTATAAAGACGCTAGCAGGGCGTGTGAAACCATTAATACGATACCATGTATGTACCACCCATATGAACTGACCGAACTGCTAACACATGGTTAATTGAACTACCGATCCACGGCGAACTGAACTGCCAAACCACGGCAACCGAACTACCGATCCACGGCTAACTGAACTGCCGATCCACGACTAACTGAACTGGGCTTATACATATCGTATAGCAAACACAAGGTAACACTAGTATAACATGATCTATATGATTACAAGTACGTAGCATGTTTCTCCCCCGAAAACGTAAACACTGAAAGAGGGGCCGTGAAACTCACCTTAGGTTGCGTCTTCAAATCAATAAGATTCCAACACGAACTAATAGTCCCAACTACTGGCGACCTATCATAATGTATGTATAAGTGTTTCGACTAATAATACGTAGGCTAACTAGTCCCCGATTGTCCAGATTTTGACCACATATGTTTGAAAATGTGTTTGAACATTAACCCGACACACCAGATAGTCCCGACATCCCGTTGGTGACCCATTACACAAATTAATCAAGTACATATAGTTTACACATATGGTTCATGCATAAAACACTTAGTTTGCATAAAAATTGCATATAAGAAGTTGTGGGGTCGAATGGGTTGGAAATCATGTTCATTCGACCTGCTAACAGGTAGAATGAGTTTGCTGATGGGTAGAATGAGTTGCTGATGGGTAGAATGAGTCAGGGAGTTGTTCATTCGACCTCCCAGGTGTTGTTTCGACCCAACTGCTACAAAAACTCATAAAACGCACCAAAACGCATCAAAACAGTCTGAAAACATCACGAAACATCACAACTCATAGCAGTTGATTACTTCTAATCTATCCCCACAAAACCATACCAATTATATCCCGAAATCAGTTCGTTTCACAACTTACCCAAAATAGCAAATTATGGAAATGGCACATCAATGCATGTAATCTTTACCCAAAATGGAAACTTATCAAAATTAACTTATAATCAGATTATTATGCTCAGATTATCATGTATATGAAAACCCCCAATCATAACATCAACAATATTATCATGAACAAACCCTAGATCTAACACAAAACCCCTAAAATGGGCAAAACATCATCAATCATCAATTACACCCTATAATAGTCCTAAATCATCATCTAAAATAGTTATAGATCACTAATATATCATCTACACATCATTCAAACAACAAATAATACATAACACATCATTAAACATCATTAACACATGTAGTTTTGCATAAAAACTCATTATTAATGAAAAGGTTTTGTTTAGAATGATGTTAGAAAGGTTTTTATCCATGAAAACTTCCTTAGATCAGATCTGGACCTTTGGGGTTTGAGAAAAACGAATGAAAATTGATTAAAAAGTTTTTAGATCAAGAACACACCTTGAATCTTCTCTTGTTTAGGTTATAAAACGTTTTTATAGGTTAGGATATGATAAACGAGATCAAAAACTCCTTTTTAAAGGTTTGGGGTTGAGAGAGAGCACTTGGGGTGGATAAGGTTTGTGAAATGATGAAAAAGTTGCAAAGTATGGTATTTATAGTATCTGTTTGTTCGCACCCTCGTGGGGTCGAATGAGGAATTTTATGGGTCGAATGAAGACCACAATGGTTGGTTCGAAGCCCCTAAGGGTCGAACCAGTCACCTGGTTTTCAGTTTTCTATGGTTTTTTTGTTTAAACGCGTTTGAACACATGTTAACACATTCTAAGACATGAACATGCAATCCTAACATATGTTAAGTATGTATAATCATATAAATGTCATATAATCACGTATTTACACATTTCACATCATATATGGATCAATTTATATTTGTCACTTAATTCAATTCATGAAATTCACCAACAACGGGACACAAGACTCGTGTGTGCGTATGTTACCCCCAATGATCCTCCAAATCATTGAACCCATGGACAATACGTAATCTAAACCGACTCAACTGACCTGTTAAGTACGTTTGATAAATGTTTTTCGCTAAGGTAGACTTATACGTTTGAAAAATGTTATCCTGAGTTTGTCGGGTGTCACAAATATGGTATATCCAATTCCAATACATTGTAAACCACAACCCCCTAACCACCGCCGTCATACACCACAAAAACCAAACCACCAACCATCGTTCACCAACACCCCCATAACCACCACCTTCGTTCACCAAAACGCCAAACCTCTATCGTACCTGCACAGCTCTCTACCCATCGTCGTTGTTCAATAACAACCCGTAGATCCTGTTGGGTTGGTGAAGTCCTTGGTTTATTAGGCTTTAGAGTTGACATTAGAAGACATGGGCCAGGCCCGGTTTAGTTTTCTTGGTCCCTAAGTTGTTTAACCTAATTGTTCTCTATATATACCCTAGTCATGTATTGTAATCGGTGTGCCTTGAGCTTAATGAAATAACCTAGTTGCAGCCTGTGGACGTAGGTCCCCCACTAGGACCGAACCACGTAAAATTCTTGTGTTGTGTTTATTATTTTCTGTTCATCGCGTGCTAATCGTGTGTGCCGTCTGTGTGTTTAATTCCGCTGCGCCGACTGATACCTAACAAGTGGTATCAGAGCTTTGGCTCGTTAACACACTGAGATTTGCACGAATGATTGCGAGACAAGGTGATGAAGGTAAGTGCCAATTATTTTAATCCTTGAGCCGCATGTTTAATTTGTTGAATTTGATTGGAGCCACTGATTAAGTTTATTCAGTTGTTGGTCGAGTTTGGGTTGCGGGCTAAGTAGGATTTGTTTTCTAAGTTCGGGGTTTGACAATTATTGTTATCAACTGTGATTATATAACCGGGTTTGTGATAACAGTTGGGTAGGGTCAGATTTGTCTACATGGTTTTTTGTAGGAGCAAATTGGTTTGATTGACAGTGTTCAGTAGAACAGTCGTCAAGTTCAGGCCCATGCCATTGCTGTGTTTGGTCACTATTTCCGATTTGTTCTCGTTTGTTATTGTCATAACTGAAGACGAGATGGTTATGATCAGAATGTTCGACGGGTTTGAGTGTCGGTTGATTGGTTTGTCAAGGGAACTTGGATGTGGTACTTAACGATGGTAAAACCTGGAGAAAATGGAACTAGCTGGTTTGGAATGCTTTGGGTTTAAGGTATTCCTGCTCGGGCGTGCTGGTGACGACATAAGTGAAAAAAAGGTTAGTGTCAAGTCATGTGAGCTATTGCTAGTTGGATGATCTTTCGGTTAGGGTTTGCGTTAACTGGCCGTGTGTACGGTCATAGAACCCTTGGTACCGCTTGCTTTCCATGAAAGCTCGAATGATGTTATAACCATTTGCCTGTTAGCTGGTCTGGAACTGTGATGTTAATTCTTGTTCGGTGATGATCAGTGGTTTGACATTTGAGGGGATCTTTGTAATAGTACGAGTGAAGATTTTCACTGGGGAAGTACGAGCGAAGATTCGACTCATGAGTGTCGGTTTGGCATGGGTTGGGATAACAGGGACAGTGGGAGCTCAGCGTAGTTGACTTGTTGGGGCTGCATGGAGGTGTGGACATTTTTTAGAGTCAATGTCATAGATAGAAAGTTCTACTTCTGAGAATGTGTCAGGGTTTGATACATTGGGACTCGGTGGAAGGTAGTGAGACTATTGGGTTCGAGATTCTATTTGGCTTCATTTCTTGTTACCTACTTCAATGAAGCATTAGTGAATCTATTGTTGAAGGCTTTTGAAGTGTACAGATTGCTGCGCAACCGGAAGAAGAGAACCAACTTCCGTGTAGTAAAGTCTTGGCTCGCTGATTCGAGAGTTAAACGAGTCTAGTTTACAGCAAAGGACTCTAGGACTCCAGGTAATCCGCTTGAGCGTATTCGGAGGTCTGATCACGGACGGGATTTTTGTAACAGTGGGAGCACATGGGGTGTTCTAACACAGTTTGTAAATCGACATTAGGTTTGGAAGACCAAGGATCCGAATGAAATCTCTCCTGGGAGGTTGCTGTTAGTGGAGAGTGTTCTTTCCTATGGGGTCTCTAGAGCCGGTGATTTGAGTAAGTAGGGGCCGGTTGTGATTGAGGATGTGTCCATGGCTGGTTTTGCCATGACTGGGTCTTTGATGACCATATCGGAGTTGTTGGGATCTTCAATGGGCCCTTCAGGTTATTGATGAGAAGGGCTGCTGCAGCTAGGTGGATACATGGACAGGTTTGGATTTTGGTTTGTTCTTTGGGAGCTGGCCGTGGAAGAATTTTGTTCCTGTGTGTTTAGAGATTACTGAGTACTAGATGATTGGGTTGTTATTTACTTGTTGGCAGGCTGGAGTTCCTCGCAAGGCCTTCAAGTGGGAGATTGTTGGGTTGGTGAAGTCCTTGGTTTATTAGGCTTTAGGGTTGACATTAGAAGACATGGGCCAGGCTCGATTTAGTTTTCTTGGTCCCTAAGTTTTCTTGGTCCCTAAGTTGTTTAACCTAATTTTTCTCTATATATACCCTAGTCATGTATTGTAATCGGTGTGCCTTGAGCTTAATGAAATAACCAAGTTGCAGCCCGTGGACATAGGTCCCCCACTAGGACCGAACCACGTAAAATTCTTGTGTCGTGTTTATTATTTTCTGTTCATCACGTGCTAATCGTGTGTGCCGTTTGTGTGTTTGATTCCGCTGCGCCGACTGATACCTAACAGATCCATCATTCACCAACAACCCCAAACGACCGCCGTCGTTACCCTCTATTTGCAGCAAGTGGGTTAGATCTGATGTTCGAGTTCGTGATGTTACTTGTACCGTCGTCACCAACGAAACTATCAGCAACCAACGAGTTAGATCTGCTATGTGTGCGAATATTGTTCACTAAAATGGACAAAAAAACATAAAATTCCTTAAAAACTAATAAAAGAAGATTTTGACTATCATTAATTGTTACAAATGAATTTTTTTAGTGGAAAAAAAACATTAAAACCCGGTATGGGATCCTCATTTAATTCGAAAGCACTTTCCAGGTTATGTGGGACAAGATGGGTAGGGGAACTAATCTCACTGTCATCAACTCATCATCCATAAATTCAGGGTGGGTTTGTTATCAAAAGATCTATATGAAGAATCCATTAATGGGTGGACATTAAATGTGGGATGTATTTAAGGTTTGGAGGAAAATGTGGAAAGATAGTATGGATCTGAATGTGTTGGAAAAAAAATGAAGTTTAATGAACTTAAAAGATGAGATGATTTAATAGTACAAAAAATAGTGTAAAAGTTGGTGATTGATTGGATTCATGAAAGCTGGGAGCAAAAGTGTATGTTGGTGTCAGGATGGAAGAGATTGATGTAGTTATCATCCTGCCGTTGTATGGAATGAGGAAGAAGGTAGACGTGGAAGCATGCTAACCATTAGATGGGTTTCTAGGTTTTTTTAACTCAACAAGGTTTTCATGGGATACTTAACACATATGTATCGAATTAGTGATATCGTGTGACCAAAACCGTCGATCAAATAGCGCATTCTGACATAAGTTATTACCATTAACAAAAAAATAGCAAAATAATTTATACCACAAATTTTCTGTAATTAATTTATGTCAGAAAATAAGGGTGTCAGATGAAGCTCAAGATAAACATTAGTAGAGAAGAACAAAACTTGATGGTGCCAAGGATTATGATCCAATTAATTAGAGATGGTGTGGATTCTTCATCTATGGTGCTTTTAAGACCATACGTAGTGGCAAGCCAAATGGGCGTTAAAGCCCAATTTTCGCGCCCTTTTCACAAGCAAACACCGCCCCCTGCTAGTTAATCGGGCGGTAAAGGCTCCCACGAGAAATATTTCACGGTGGGTGATTGTTTGATTGGCCAATCATGGCTTGCCACATGTCAAGGACCGTTGAAATAAAAAAAATATTATAACGTTCGAAAATATGAACGTTGGAAAATATGACCATTCAAAATAAAATAAAAAATTAATTCACCTCAAGCTTTTATATAAACTTCACTCCATTTACTTTTTCTCTACAAACCATTTCACCTCAAATTTTATAAACTCATACTCATTTTTTAAAGCAAACATTTAAAACATGCAACCATTTCGCCTACCTTTTGGTGTTCCATCTCGCCCGGGCAACCCAAACACGTATCGCCCGAATATCACCCAACCTTAACAACCGTTTAACTTTCAAGATTTGGACACGAGCAACATGAGATTTTCACAATTACTAAACATGCCCCCAACAATTTTTTCAAGGTCCGATGGGATACGCTAATAAGAATATTAGCATTGGGGGTATGTCGGGGTCTCAACAAGAACCTAAGTAAGTGTCGGGGATGTAACCAGAGCGACAACCCGAGAGTTCCCAATCCAAAAATTGGTTGCATAAAAAAGGGAGAGTCGGCCAAACCCAAAATACGAAAGCCGTATCAAGCATGAACCAAAGACGAGGTGTATGCGCTTGCACGAGCGTGGCTAGACATTTCGGAGGATCCCGCAGTTGGTATGTTTCTTTTTTTTTTAACTTTTAAAAAAAGTAGTCTTTTAAAAAAAATAAAACCGTAAGTTTTTATTTTTTTAAAAATAATACCGTTTTTTTAATAAACCGTATGTCTTTAATTTTTTTAAAAAATAAACTGTTTTTTTTTTTTTAATTTTTTAAGTAAGTATGTAATTTTTTTTAAAAAGGTATACTAATATATGTTTTATAATTTTTGTAGTGAACTATCAAAATTCACCTCTTTTTTGGATAAGGATTTGGGAGACGTTTTTCAACGCGATGGGTAGAGGAGAATATCGGGATAAGGACTCGATTTCGGGAAAGTGGACCGACATCAATAAAAAAGGCCATGGGTTTCAAGAATATTTTCAACGTATGAAGGATAACTGGGGTAGCGGTCGTGGCGATGTTGATATTTTGACGAAAGCGTTGGATGAGTACAACGTCGATCGTGGGATGTTCCTGTACATGAGGTGTTGGGAGCTTCTAAAGGGAAGCCCTAAATGGGCAAACGTAACAGGCATGACGGCGGGTAGACGCAAAGCCAAACGGTCGAAAACCACTTCTTCGATTGATCCTGATATGCCCACTTCGGATGCTCGGACCATGGGTTTAATTGAAGAGGAAGAGGAGGAGGAGGAGGAGGAGGAGGAGGAGGAGGAGGAGGAAGGAAGGAAGAAGGAGGAGGAGGAGGAGGACGAGGACGGGGAGGAGGACGAGGACGAGGAGGAGGAGGAAGAGGAGGAAGAAGAGGAAGAAGAAGAAGAGGAAGAGGAAGAAGAAGATATACGACTTTGAAGAGACAAATCGGCGTCTTCAAGATATACGAGACCTTGGAGCAAAGCGGTTGGAGACCATGCAAGAGAGAGCCGCCAAAAACAAGAAGTTCGTCGAGATTCAACAGGCGCGTCAAATGGAGAAGAACGTCGAGTTTCTGTCGAGGTCGTCCGAGGGACTCACAGGAGATGCCCTAATATTGTTTAACCTTCGCACACAATAAATCCGGGCAAAATATCATCTTTAGATTGTATTTTTTTTAGCATGATCGTTATATTTTTTAAATATTTCCGTATTTTGTTTAGGTAATTTCGTGAATTAATGTAATTTTTTTATGTTTATTTTAATGAAATATTTAAATAAAATATTATTTTGTTTATTAAATTTTAAAAAAATAATTGGCATGTGGGTCCTACTAGAGGTTTGAAAGAGGCTTGAAACCATTACACCTATTTTTTATTTCAAACCCCTAATGGCCCCACGTACCACTTGTCAAAAAATATCCAACTAAGGAGCTCCAAATTTTAACACCAATACACACAGTCTAAGGTGCAATCGAAATATGTGTTTTGGTGTTGACACTTTTATCAAGGCTCAAAGAGAACACAATCATAATATTATACAAGTCCATACAACTATGTAAATTCTTGTTTTTGTTAATACTATTACTCGATAATGAATATAGTAACACTCTGTTCCAGAGTTTCATTAAATGATGGAATAGAAAGGATTTTCCTCCTCTTCCTTTCTCTCCAATTCCTTTCAAATTGGAAAGATTGAAAATCACCCTAAAAACATCTTTATTATCCCTCTCATTCCCTCTCTTTCCCCCTACAAAAAACTCTGGAACACATTTTTCCCCCACTTCCTTCCCAATCCTTTATCTTCCACCCTTTAATGAAACTCTGGAACATAGTGTAAATGAAGTTTCGAAAGTCACGTTATGCCTATTGGTTCATTTGATTTATGATTTTAGTTCAAAAGAGAGCAACTAGACATTTCAAAACATGAACTTCTTTTTAACAATCTTAAACTGGTAGATGAAAAACATCAAGCGAAGACATGTTTGTAAATAGCTTGAACACATTTTAAACAATGAATAAATTATTGAGAAAATATACGATACAAAGCTTCGTAACATACAAAGCGTAAGAAGCCACTATATTATGCCACCTGTCAACTTAACCAAACCCCAATTAACCTAACTAAACTCTAATTAACTTCAATTGCAGTTAAACCCAAGGGCAAATCAGACTTTTTTTTATCTGTAACTGATTACTACAATCACGTTCTATATTTTTGTAACCGATTTCATAACATACGTGAACGATTTTCAAATTCGAATTCGAATTATACAACATCAGTCGATCAAGCACATTATTCGAAGAACAAACAAATCAAGTACACCAAATAAAAAACTGAATGTAAATGAAGAACAGTCAAAAAAACGATTATAGAGAATCATTCCAAAAATAAAAAACAGAGCATGGTCACTAAATGTAAATGAAGAAGATGAAATTTATAAACGTAAATGAATGCTCTGATTTTGAAAACCCACCAGTTGAAACATGCTCTGTTTTTTTTTTTTTTTTTTTTTTACAAAAATCAGAGCATGATACTGAAGAGAAAGTGAGAGATGATGAGTTGTTTTGGTCCATTCATTATAAACGCACACACACCAATTTTTAAACGCACCTTATATGAGTGCGTCCAAAATATTAAAACGTGCGTCCAAAATATTTAAACGTGCGTCCAAAAAATAAATTATTATATAGGAGTGCGTCCAAATTAGCTATTTTTGAACAAAACGTGCGTCCAAATAGATTATTATATATGAGTGCGTTTAAATGCTTTTTTTGCAGTATGCAAATCTAAATTAGCAAACAATTGTGAACAAAAACGTGCGTCCAAATTTTTTAATGAGTGCGTCCAAAAATAGATTATTATATAATGAGTGCGTCCAATAATAAATTATTATATAATGGGTGCTTTTAAAGATCCCTGTTATCATAGTCATCTTCTTCTTCGCCTGCAACTTTTTTATAACCCATTTTTTATCTTTAATTCTTCTTCTAGAATCAAAATCTAGTGCTTCTGACAAATAATACGTGCAGTTTATTCATAATACATATGATTTCGACTGATTTATCATCCCATTTATAATACTCTGTTTTTCTGATCTTTAATTTCGAATACTGATAGTATGTTTTCGTTCAATATAATCGTGTTTTTTTTTTGTTATTTTGATTGTATAATCATTCATATTGGTTAATCGATTTCAATCGTCAAAAAATTAGGTTTTGATTGATTTTGTTGTTACGATTTGAAATTTAAACGTTTTTTCCTAATTTACCCTTGGTTAGTTTAACCCAAATATGATTAGGGTTGTTAATTACCATTTTACCACCTTCTTAATCTAATGGCTGAGATTGCTTCCTACGCTTCCCACGTTAAGGTTCTTTGTACGTTATCTCTTCCCCAAATTATAGAAACTATAAAACTACAACGTTTTTCGGTATGATACTATACAAGTTTTAAAATTAATTAAAAAAAAGCCATCAAGATTTAAGTATAAAAGTTTTCATCTAGTAGATTCGTCACTACTATGGGTGCAAGGGGCGCTTAATGAGGATCTTTTTCACTTAACTGATTTTAACCAATCCTGCTTTGCCACATCACTTCACTGAAACATTTTTTTTGGAGGCAACACTCCTCTCATTCTTTTATTTATCTACATTTAAAACCCAATCTTTTTTTTACATTTTTGAACGGTTTTAAGATTTATTTCTTACTATTGCAACTGTTCCACCAAACGGTCAACAAAATTAAATTGTAAATCTTGGAAACCGTCGATTGAATTGAATTCGTCTTACCAAAACTGTCAGTCACTTTATTTTAACAGTGTACCGTCGATTGTATATAAACTGATCAAACCGTGGGGTTAAAAGCCACACTTTACACGGCTAAAAAAAACCAAACACACAAAAAAATGAATCCGTGGACCGAAGAGGAAGAAACGGCCCTTGTGGTTTGCCACAATGATGCGTCGAATGACCCCGAAATTTAACTCCTCCCCCCCCCCCCCCCCCCCCCCGAGGGGTTTTGGGCTCGAGTGTTTAGCACCCGTGGACCGAAGAGGGAGAAACAGCCCTTGTGGTTTGCCACAATGATGCGTCGAATGACCCCGAAATTCAACTCCTCCCCCCCCCCCCCCCCCCCCCGAGGGGTTTTGGGCTCGAGTGTTTAGCGACTTCGTTGAACATGTTGGCACCAACACAACCAAGACCGTCCGCGACCTCAGCATCAAATATGAAAGGTTGACCACCCTATACGAGCAACAAGTGAGAGAAGATCCAGAGCTTTATGAGAAGTTGGCTATCAAATTCACTCATTATGAGTATGGGGTTCGATACGGCAACGCTTTCGACCATGTCGAGGCATGACGATTGTTGCACCAACTTTAAGTGTTTTTTTTTTTTTTGTTTTTTAAGTATTATTTTGTTTTGTATTATTTATGTTTAAAATATTTATGTTTTAATGCAAGGTTTTTTATTTTTATTTACTTTTACATTTTAATAAACACACGGTTACGGTAAGCTTAACAAAACTACAAGACACGCGGTTAAAACATAAAAAGGTGAAATTTATATAAACTCAAAATTAAAAATAAACAGTACCAGCACGGTAGATACAAACAGTAAAACGATCCACGGGACCACTACCAGCCTGTGTGACAGCGGTATTACCGTACTGATAGTGGGTACCCGTGACCGATTCGGGTGGCGCCCCGTGACCCCTACTAAATTAGTTCTTAAATATTTAGTGTTTCTCATATCTACACGTGTAAACAAAAATACGAGGAAACATATATTGGCATACTCCATAAGTAAACATAGTAAAATAACATTACATTCCCAAGGTATGAAAAAGTAAAATTGTATCTGAGTTCAAACCAAGATTTTAACCTTCTAGACACGAATATTTGGTCAAGTTATTCTATCAACACCATTCACCTGCAAAAGAAAGTGACCCAAAATAACATTCAGTCATCGCAAACAACCCAATCCACTCATGAGCTTACTCAAGATCAGATCGCTAAACGCTCGAATTGCACCAATCTTAAACAAGCCCGAGTCTAAGCCTAAATTGAAGCTCATTTAATCAACGAGCTCGAGCACGAGCTTCATATACTGAGCCTGAGCCTAACATGTTTCTTATTTATACAACATATTATAAATTTCATTTTATTTTATAGGATAAATGCACAAGTACATAATATATAAATATTGATAAAAGTGATCAATTTTTATATATTTGGTTACATATTCAACTTTTAATCATAAAATTTTATAAATAATTATAAATTTGTACAAAAATAAATAACAATTTAATAAATACTAAACAAGTCAAGGCCGGGCCAGCTTGAGCTAGAAAAGTTATTAACGAGCTTATGCCAGCTCAACTCATTTACACCCCTAACACACTTAGAAGATCATTCATCGACACTGAAAAGTTTGTCGTCATACGCATCACCAGGTCAATAATGATAACTAAAACACAAAATATACAGAAAATCAATTCTTGGCAAATCCTTACAAAACCTGAAAGATGTTTAGTTCGTGTTTGAATTTAATCATTATAATCATATAATAAAATCAAAGAAGGATAAAAATACCTGAAATATGAGGTTGAGTAGAAGCCATTGACTAATAAGGTGGAGGGGACCTAGATATTGACCTTGACCTTGAAAGCCGACCACCACCACCAGCAGCAGCAGCCTCATTTGACTTCCCGTCTTGTGCAGGTGGCGGTTGCAATTCGTCATGAGAGCCGCCTCTCTGGTCTGTATACGCTGACCCCCTGCCATTTCTAACAGGACTTGAACGTCTAGACTTGTATCTTATACCACCATCATCATCACGAGGTGGTGGTGATATAGAAGACCTTGAATGCTCGTTCCGACCTCTATCACTGCATGTAATGTAATGTCACATCCCATAACTAACCATCACCATCATTTTGATGTTATATCAACAATATAGTTTAATTAATAAAAGCCAAAGTGCCTAACATATTGTAAGCGGGATTATAAAATTAAATCTACTTTGAATGACAACTGAAGAAAACAACCCTACTTCTTAAATGCTGCGGATTGGGCATACAGTACAAACATTGTGCTAGAGATATTATTACCTTTACCCGACCAGTTGGTATAAAAAGGGCGACTATAGGTTAACTTTTGTTCCAAAAGCGGGTCCAACTAATGATCTTTACAACCAGTTTGTGATCATCAATAAACTGGAAAGCTTTTGCAGTATCATCACAATCTCTACATTCCCAACAATACTTTTATGTGGTGGTGAATAACTGAATATTGATATCCCCCATTCTATCTTTAGCAATACACGATTGACAAACTTGATTCTCTTGGGCCCAACTTTAATCTTTAAATTCTTTCTTGACTGTTGGTATATGCAAAGCAATATATTATTAAACATCACATTCAACATCACATAAAATACAACAAAATACATATATGGCACTGTGAGAAAACGCCTAGTCTGATTCTCTGATGTTGACAGCGTTCTTAAACTAAATACCATAGCCTAAATGATACCAAAATCTAATGCAGATAACTGTATACGTAACGGAAATTTCTTATGTAACCTTTGAAACTTGCATTATATCATATATAACCATGGTTTAAAAAACGGCTGAGGCGTGCGCCTTGAGGCGCGCCTCAAGGCGAATCGGGAGAAAAACGAGTCCTCAGGGTGCTATTTTGTAGATGCGCCTCACAGGGCTGAGGCAGTAATAAAAACTGCGCCTCAGGTGCGCCTCAGGGGTTTTTTAAGTTTATTTTTGATGTTTTAGGCTTTTTATTTCAATTTCAAGCATGTCATGCCCTTTTAACGTGTGTTGTTGATGTTTTTGATAAATTTGATGCTGAAATTAGTTAGTATTTCATTTTCTATAAGAAATATAACATTTAAATATATATTTTCATTCCGCCTCGCGCTTACGCCTCGGTTCGCCTCGAGGCGTACGCCTCGTGAGGCTAAAGGAAAACGCCTCGAGGCACGTTTCCGTACTTTTAAACCTTGTATATAACAGGCTAAAAAAATTAATATAAAATAAACCCATTTGAAATACATAAAATTAAAATATCAGATACAATTTATAATATGATCAGTATACCCTTCTCGTTCTCCTTATACTCCAAACTACCATATCCTAATGTAAGTTTTCAGAGAAGGGTATAAATGTCACAAATTTGAAAACCGGTACATTTTGATATTATGATTTTTTGTTAGGTAAATATGATATTATACATTTAAACCAGGTTTTTAATGGAAATATATAAGATTATCCAACACATTTATGTCACTAAATCAAAGATATAAACTGGTATATAGCAAAAAGCTTTTACTCTTCATATTCTAATGCATCTGACTGCTATTTCCACCCCACCTACATCCGAATAACCATAATAATCTCACAACAATGTCCAAAACTTAATTTGTAGCATTAATAAGCATGTGGTATACCCCAAAATTTTCAAGCATTGCACAAAATACTATATGTGACCTGGACATGACAAGACCTAAGCAGATACAAAACTTAGTCACTTAAAATATAATACTCACAATCAGTTGTCATTAGAGGTGCAAAATAAGGTTGGCTGAGGCCGCTGAGTAAAATGCCAAAACGGGTTGATCAGCAAAGCCCTATCTAACCTTTTTCTAACTAATCAGCATGCTAAACCTGATTACAGAAAATATACTAATACAATAATTTTCTAATGTTTTACTAAACTGACAAAGTAATTTAGAAAGGTATGCATTATGCCATTAAATAAACACTTCTGCTTACTTCCAACTTGTGTAACCCTCTTGACCCGTTACATTTGTAGCTAAAGAAATAGAAATATTGGAACCATTTGACCTGTTTTAGATAAAACACAATCTTAATATACCAATTCATAGATAGATGAGTTAAAACTGCCACCTCAAGTTATTGTACAAAGGAATAAGGATGTGGCTTGGACAAAATAAAATTGGTATGTTTTAATCCCAATTCCAAATCCCCAAATGATAGATACTAGATAGTGATCATGAAAATCCTGTCTCGCCTTTTACTGTGACTGTACATGTCATCAACTATAATACATTTTTAGTTTTTCTTTTCTTGTGCAAGCTCCAATTGCTAGGGAAAGAATATCGGGATTAGTCTCCTTATTCAACTTGCAGTCAATTAGGCTATATACGAGTTTCAAAACTGCAAGCAACAAAAATCTCATAGTGTATCCGACCGCTAAGCAAAGCCAATGGATTAATTTCTAATAATTTGTAACTAGATGAAAAACGTCTTGCCCATAAAGCAAGAACTGACAAGTAACAACTGCATTAGGAACAGAACATTTAGCACAATGCAGCAAACACAAAAATGAATATAAAAAACTACCACTACGTCTTTGAGTTAAGGTAATTTTTACCTAGCATATTTTGTTTCCAACAAGAAAAAAAATCCAACATAGCGCTTCTAATCTGGTATCACACATCATACCATAGTTAACAAAGGCGCTAGGCGCACTCAAGGCGCATAGGCCTTGCCTGGGGCCTAGGCGTGAGGCGCAAAAAAAGCGAGGGCCTGAGATAAAAAAAAGCGAACAACGAAAATAAAGTATAAATATATTAAAATAATACTATTTTTCATCTAGTTAGTATCAAAAGTATTAAAATATTGATGTATTAGTGTATAGAAGTAATTTTCCTTAGATAAAAGTAGAAATCTGGCTGGAATCTAGTCATAATTTAACGAATTAGGCTGAAAACTCTCCGAAATTTAGGAATCTAGCTGAAATCTGCGCCTAACCCATCACCTGGAGAATTAAAGCGCAATTTCCTCGACTCAAAGCGCAAATGCATCGCCTCGCCTAAAAAATGGTCCTAGGCGCAAGAGGCGATGGCTTTTTAACAACTATGCATCATACTCACTAATGAATGGACAGCCACCAACCTCAACATTCTTGCTTTTACAATATGTTACATAACAAATTATTTCAGTTTCCTACAACAAAAGAAATACAGCATTTCTGAAATTTAACTGTGCAACGTAAAACTAAGCCGTGTAGCAGAACTCTAACAAAAATGCATAAAATCGAAATTAGGTTACTTAAATGATAAATGACAAACTAAATTGATCAATAGTTCAATACCACAAGTATTGTGGAATTTCCACACATATTTCTCTTTTCAAGCATGAACTCCTTTGAGACAGAAGAAACAAAAGAGCTTAAGTGAAAATCAACTTTTTTTATCTTTAGCTTTAGTAAAAGCTTCTATCATGGAATTTATCGCCCAATTAAGAACCATAAGATCTCTAAACAAAAAAGGGAGCTGAAGTGCAGATCTAATTTGAATAGAGCAATTTTAATTCTACACCCTTAACGACTTTGGATACATAACAAGCCAAATATTGGCCAAAATCACACAAAACAAAAATGGAATCAGGATGAAGATGATCCTAACCTTATGTCACGTCTGGCAGGTGATAAAGAGCGAGAATATGCTGTTTTAAAAGAGAAAAAACAAAGATATCAAAAACAGAGATAATGAACATAAACAAGCAAAGACAAAAATATCATAAGCAAACAAAGTAACATGCAACTTTATAATCCTGGATTACACAACAAAAAAAGACTAAAAGTGGCATAATGGACTGTTCAAACAATTGACTAATGGGCCAAAATGAATTCTAAGTGGGTTAAAATTGGAGGGATCAGGCTGAGTGACCTAAAAACCTTTTTGTGTCCACTTATTAGATTATTAATGCATTAAATATGATTAAAAAAACATATTGTTACAACAATAATCTAAGTTTTTTTTTAAAAAAAGAGATGTATAAATCTGTAAGCATAAAATTTACAATTCAACTATTTGACATTTTTAGATGTTACCTTCCTAGCTTGATTTCTAACATGGACCCATTGACCCATATGAGATGAAACATAACCCTCATCAACCCCTTTACTACTACTAAGCCGGTTGATATTACCACCTCTAAAGAAGTAAAGAGAGATACATCCACAAAAAAGCTGTGATGTCTATCCCATATAAATGTTTTTTTTTCTTCGCAGTTAAACATGGTGTCAATGCCAAAAGTTCAAGTGAAACTAACAGCGGCGTCTAGATGACCTAGGCGGGGTCCGCCTAGTACCCGAGCCTCCTCCATGACGCCCACTGAAAAAGAAACCAAAGCAATCAGAACAGACCAAAACATTGAGCAACCATAAAAAGAAGATTGTTGGCACTTGGCATGTGTAAAATCACCTAATCTGACTAGTCGATCTCATTTCACGGGGAGTTTTTCTATTTTCTTCAGCAAAAACAATAGCTATCTCACGCCCCCCGATCACACAATGATTTAACTCATGTTTAGCTTCTGCTGCATCTTCAGGGTTACGGAACTTCACAAAACCAAACCCACGTGGCTCACTGCAATTATCACCAACGTAACAATTTGTAAAATAAACCACTTGCATTTTGATGGGATTCTTCATAATACTCCTACTAATTACTAGTGAAAAGAGAAGGGGGCACCAGCTACAGGAAAGCATACCCGGTATAATAGTTTTTGGGAAGATAGACATCTTTCACAGGGCCAAAACGTTCAAAAGGGATCCTAAGATCTTCTGGCCTGCTCAGACAAAAATTAACATAAAGTAAGTCTCTTTTGTAGTTTAAAGAACTGCTCAATCACACCCTTACTACTTCAGGTACAAATACAAGCCAAAAAAAAAAAAAAAAGAATTAAAGTATCAAACAAGTCCTACGGCGAAACACACATGTGAACTGTGATACAATGAGCCAACTTGGCTTGACCCGCAATGATTACTTGCTAAATTTTCATTCACCATACAACTATCAGGTGACTAAAGCTAAGACTTTTCCCAAGCTAACATCATAAAAAATGACATCGTTGTAAGAGTGCTATTTATCTATTATATATATCGTAAAAAGAATCACCTCCAACGGCTATTTAATCTTGAACGAACTAGTCCTGGGCACAATAGACTAGTAAAGAAATGAATTCAAAACCAAATATTAGTTTGCACTTGTACAATGCAAATTTATATGCACTCCATTGCATAGAACAGATAAACAAAGATCTAGTCAAATCTCCTGAAAAACCTGTGGTCATCGATACTAGGCACCCTGACTAGTTTGGAGCAAATATGCTCAGTGACTTTGTTCTTATAAATTTTTATAATATAATACATTAATTCAATTCTGCATTCCAAAATACAATAAGTTCCACATATATACTTTCACCCTGTTACAAAATGATGATTTGAACAATAAGTTTTACATACGTATATATAAAACAATGATCCAACAAAATCAAATTAATCACATCTGTTCGTTAGTGAGGTTTGGTGTTTCAGGTTATTCGGGTCGGGTTGTTATTATTATTATTATTATGATATGTATACCTAGAATCAAGGGAGATATTGCGAACGAGAAGGCCGCAAGGAGGAGGGGAACGACCTCGTTGAACGTTAGAACGACGGTCACGGTAATCATCGTGACGACCGCCGCGACGATCTTCGTGACGACCGCCGCGATGATCTTCCTGACGACGGCGAGACGGTGGCGGTGAACGACGGTGGGGACTGTAGCTTCTGCTCCGACGACCGGACCTTTCGTGTCTTCCCATGGTTTCGTTACGGTGGTGATTGTTTCACAAATTGCCCTAAATAATAACAACTTTTATTACGTGTAGGTTTTAAACAAGAGACCAAACATCCTGTGCTAAACATAAACAGGTCACGTATGCGGGTTGACGGGTTTAATTTAACCCGAAACTAAAAATTTTACACGAGTTTGAACGTCGTGTCATACATACTAGATTAGAGTCCCGTGGGGACCCACGGTTCACCCGAAAGTAAAATGAAAAAAAAAAGTAGGAAAATAAGAATTGTATTACGCAAATTTGATTTGGTTACTAAATGTATGATGATGCAATATGTATGAATTTTGATGTTAAATGCAAAATGTCATCTAACAGTTTTATGTAACGAAATGATGGATATATCGAGTAAGTAAAGTTTAATTTGACAACTGCAAACTACATAGCATACTATCACAATATCACACATTACATCATTTGGGTAATATCTATATTCTAATCATAACTAAGCTTAAGCATAGAACACTTATAATTTAGTTGGGGCTTATCGAACTTCAACCAATATTACACATTACATCATTTGGGTAATATCTATATTCTAATCATAACTAAGCTTAAGCTTAGAACACTTATCAATTAGTTGGGGCTTAACGGACTTCAACCAATGGTCCATTTTCATTACTTCAATCAAAATCTTCTAAGTCTTGCTTATTGATAGTTGATTTTTCACCTTCGAAGTTGTTATCATTGTCATCACGATCCTCGGAGTGTAGCTCATTTTCAATAATTTTATGAAAACCTCCACCATTGTATTCCATATTTGTGTTCTATATAAAATATAGTTGTTGTAAAGATATTGATACGGTGATAAGTAAATTAAGAAACAATTCTTAACCCACTTACTTGAATGGGTAGATTAAATTTTACATGTTATCTCTCCAATGGTTCAAACCGATTACATAGCTAAAAAACAACTAATAATAAAATGGGTCCAATGTCACATGCTGTAATATAAATTTCCTATATTTTATTAAAAAAATAGACACCAAAATGATCAACCCCAAACCCATTTCAACATGTAGCCAAAAGGACCCATTGTACATACACTTTAGGCAACTTTTGACATGTTACAAAATGCCGCCAAAACGTCATTATTTAAACTGTGTAAATATAGTACTTAACAATTAAAAATCTTAATAAATAACATCAAAATCATAATCAATCATTCAAATCAATGACATTAAAATAATCTGCGTCTGAAATTTCCTTACCCATTATATACAAATTATTATTGACATATTAAAATTAGCACACTTAAAATTACCACACTTATTGAAATCAAGATGATGATTATCGTTTAGTGACAATTGATTAAAGGAAAGTCATAATATCAAAATGAAAGTTGGTCACCAATGTTAAAATGAAATTCGTAATATTAGTAACATCAATAAATACGATTAAAAATCTTAATAAATAACATCAAAATCATAATCAATCATTTAAATAAATGACATTAAAATCATCTGCGTCTCAAATTGCATTACCCATTATATACAAATTATTATTAACCTCTTTAGTAATCATTATTAGTCGTGATTGAAGTAATATAATTCTTTAACAGAAAATAACATTTTGAAAATTTATATTATCATTTAATTTCGTTGTTAAAATTGGTATGACGATTAAATGATTTTATTATTTGTTAAGGTTTATTTAGTATTGTTGTGTCTCGAACAATTATGCAAAATCGGAAATACTGTGCCTCGATTGACGTGATCAAGTAGGAATATTTATTTATATATTTGAATTATAAAAAAATGGAAGGATTTGTAATTGACGTGAATTGGTCAATAACGCTTAAAATTAGCACAATCAAACTCAAAGACATAAAGTCAAAGAATTGACCTCCATCAAATTAACAAAAAACGTAAAAAGTTTTTATTTAGATTGGGTCAACAATATTAAAATTAAGGTCGTAATATTAGTAATAGCATTGAACATTATCTTGAATACATTATATATTTTAGGAAACTGTTAAATAGATTTAAATTATATTTATTATTAAAAGAATAATAAAAGTGTAGGAAAATAAATGTACACTCCTATCTTCGGATTATATTTAAATTATAAACTGTTAAATAAATTTAAATAAATGTTTAAAGAAAAATCGTATATGTTTAAAAGAATATCGTTTTATGACAATTGATTAAAGAAAAGTCTTTGAATTATAAAAAAAATGAAAGGATTGATAATTAACGTGAATTGGACAACAACGCTTGAAATTAGCACAATCAAACTCAAAGACATATAGACAAAGAATTGACTTCCATCAATTTAACAAAAACATTAAAAAAAATTTACTCAGATTCGGTCAACAATATTAAAATTAAGGTCGTAATATTAGTAATAGCATTGAACATTATTTTGAATACATTATATATTTTAGGAAACTATTAAATATATTTAAATTATATTTATTATTAAAAGAATAATAAAAGTGTAGGAAAATAAATATACATTGTTATCTTTAGATTATATTTAAATTATAAACTGTTAAATAGATTTAACATTGTTAAATAGATTTAAATAAATGTTTGAAAGAAAGTCGTATATGTTTAAAAGAATATTGTTTCATGACAATTGATTAAAGGAAAGTTGTAATATCAAAATTAAAGTCGGTCAACAATATTAAAATAAATTTCAAAATATTAGTAATATCAATAAATAGATTAAAAATCTTAAGAAAAATAACAACCAAATCATAATCAATCATTCAAATCAATGACATTAAAATCATCATAAATAACATTAAAACTCTTCATAAATAACATTAAAACTCTTCATAAATAACATCAAAATCATAATTTAAATTTCAAAATCAATGAATCTTATGGTGCAAGCTTAGTAACAAACATTTTTGTGCTGGATTGAACACCATTTGAAGACACAATATTCGCCAATGGAAGTATCTTCTGATTGAAGCAAATCAGGCCATCTAATCACAGTAAACCTTTACAAAAGCATTATGTATAGAAAATTAAGAATGTGTAACTTACAATATAAAATAAGAATATTGTAAACATAAATGTTGAATATGCAACTAACAAACCTAACGACTTGAGAACCAATTTCTGCACGTAATATTAGTATTACTATTAGTTAGTATTAGTAATTATTAGTAATTAGTAATATATTCGTAAAAATAGTAAAAGAAAATTTTAATTCGGTCAATAAGATATATATGGGATTAAAATTAAAAATTGTAATATTAGTTTTAGTATTAGTAATATATTCGTAATTTAATTCGATCAATTCGGTCAATAATTAATAAATGGGCTTAAAAATCGTAATATATAACATTAAATTCGGTCAATTATTATTAATGTCATTAAAACTCATAATAAATAACATTAAAAATGAATAAATCCTATTAATTGTAGGCAAGACCAATAATAATTCATAAAGATAAATTAAACATAATTTCGTATTAATATTAATATAAATAAATGAGATTAAAAAATCGTAACAAATAACATTCAATTCGATCAATTATTATTAATGTCAATTAGTATTAGTAATATATTCGGTCAACAATACGAATTTTTACGAATAGTAAAACTAAAATCATAATATTAGTATTAATATTAGTTAGTATTAGTAATTATTAGTAATTAGTAATATATTCATAAAAATAGTAATACAAAAATTTAATTCGGTCAATAAGATATAAATGGGATTAAAATTAAAAATGGTAATATTAGTTTTAGTATTAGTAATATATTCATAATTTAATTCGGTCAATAAGAAATAAATGAGATTAAAATTTAAAATCGTAATATTCGTATTAGTATTATATTCGTAAAATAATTCGGTCAATTCGGTCAATAATAAATAAATGAGCTTAAAAATCGTAATATATAACGTTAAATTCGGTCAATTATTATTAATGTTATTAAAACTCATAATAAATATCATTAAAAATGAATAAATCCTATTAATTGCAGGCAAGACCAATAATAATTCGAACAAATAGTAATATAAATAATATTAAACATAATTTTATAAAGATAGATTAAACATAATTTCATAGCAATATTTATTAGATTAAAAAATCGTAATAAATACATTCAATTCGGTCAATTATTATTAATGTCAATAAATAATATTAATTCTAACATATTAAAAATACATTAAAAATGATTAAATCTTATTAAATATAAATTCAAAAAAAGTAATATAAATAAATGAGATTAAATTTTTTAATAAATAACATTAAATTCAGGCAATTATTATTAATGTCAATAAATAATATTAAACATCTTAATAAATAACATTAAAAATGAATAAATCTTATTAATTGCAATCAAGACTAATCATAATTCGTATGTGGCAACTGTAACATCACTGCATATGATGTTTTTAGATAACAAAAATTTGTTCATGGCCTTCGGCACAGTCTGGAAAGACACGTATAAAAAATTTAAAAAAAAACATTTTATAAAATGAAATAGGCATTTTTACACAAAAAAATAACAATCATACCAACACGGTTGATGAAGGGTCATGCAAAACCTTGAAGAATTGAGAACCTTTGTGATAAGACATAATAACGTTGGTGTGTTCGGATGAGATCCTGATTTTTAAATAAGTAAAACATAGAATGATTAAATCAGTTTAAAGGTAAATCCGATTCACTATATATCTATCAATACCGATTTAAAAAGTTGGTATTTCTAATGAATAATCACAAATTAATACATCAAATTGATAAATTTCTTGAAACGATTAAATGTTAATTATCCATGTTCATTCTAAATCATCTAGATCATATTTTATAAAAAAAAAACGATTAAAACTTCATTCTAAATGTATCAGTGTTTAATCATTGATAATAATATTATTGAAGAATTTGATTATATAGTCAAAGATTAAAAAAACCGATTAAATCTTCATATGGATCGTATTTTATAAGAAAACCGATTAAATAATCAAACTAATTTTTGTAAACAAAAATTAAAAAACCGATTAAATCTTCATTGCAGAATTTGATTAAATAGTCAAAGATTAAAAAAACGATTAAGTCAAACCATTTGATTAAACAAATGATAAGAGTAATTTATTCATAAGATTAACAGTAAAGCATCGAGTTTGTTAACAAAAATATCAACTGAAAAATCGTATACATAAGTTTCATCAAGATGATTAACAGTAAAGCATCGAGTTTGTTAACAAAAATAAGTAAAACACAATAATATTAAGCAATGTTAGAAGAATAAGGATTGATGATTACCTTGAATCAGTTGTGAAGAATCAAGAAAGTATGAACGATAAAGGAGGAGGATAGAAAGGTTTGTTATGGAGAAATGAAGAATGATTTGTGGAGAATGAAAAAGAATTCTTAAAATGGTTTATATGAACTTCAATTCGGAGCTCCATATTGTGGTTGGATCCATGAGGTGTGACATCCGTCACTTTTTATTTATATTTTTATTTTTTATATAATAATAATAATAATAATAATAATAATAATATTTTTAGTAATAAAAAAAAAATCAGATTATATATATATAAACACTCACTTGAAAACCTATTACCAAACCCACAACATAACCCAATCACTTATTCTTGGAAGGTTACTGAAGCCCACTATCTGAGCCTAAGAAACCGGCCCAGACAGCAGGCCCAGCAGAACCAAGCCCAACACCTTCCCTTCCCTTCCCTTGGCTGTTTTAAAAAGAAAAGAAAAACATTGCTTCCCCCAGGACTCGAACCCGGGCAGAAGCAGAGACACCACACGCGCGTGACCATCTGGGCTACACCACTCTGTTGGTTTGGTTCCAGCATGAATTGTATAAAAACCCTCCCTGCATCGGGCTTCTTCTTTCTCCTCTGTTGGAACCGAACGCTGCAACCTTTATAACCAAGGAAACATCATATCTGATCAACAATCACGCCTATAATCAACTTGATTTCCGGATTTTACGCACTCTTCTTTCTAAAACAACTTCACGCGTGATTTAACGCGTTGAATTGACTGAATTGCGAGTCAAACACCATTGATAAGCTTTCCAAATAAAATTCGTTGAACTTGTATAAATACCGATAATAATTCGATTAAACTCACACACAAACTCTGAAAAGAATGATTAACAAACCCCCCACTCTCAAATCCTCGCAAATCTTCATGATAATCAAGCATTGTTCGTTGTTGACTTTTCGTTTGACTCAACTAATCGAGCCTTATACGATCTGTAAGTTGATTATAATTATGGGGTTTTGTTTGTCTTGTATCAGGGATCAAAAACCCTATAATCAATTCGACCATCACGGTTGAATTGATCCAATTGGAAAACTAGGGCTCGCTTTCATATAAATTGGGGAAGAACATCAACCCAGTTAATATATATGAATTAAACAAACTAAACCTTAACACAACCACAGGTCTAGACCAAGTGGTTGTGTTGATGCCTGAACCTCCAGCAGACGCGGGTTCGAAACCCGGCTGCCACACTTTTGTTTCTTTTTTTTTTCCTTGTTTATCAACTATATACATATATATTATTTATATCTTATAAATTCATTTTTAATTATTAAAACCCTTTTTAAAATTCTACAAAAATTACATTATGTTAAACTAGTGAAAAAGTTTAACTTACAATTTTTAGTTTTCTGAAATTTATTTATTTAATATTTATAATAAATAAAACAAGTTTATTCCATTTTATTTATAAAATTCCATTAAAATATCAAAACGATCTTATTAATTTCCACAAAAATTATTTTAAGCTTTTATAACATTAAGCTTTTCAGAAATGATTTTTATTTCAGAAAAATCATTTATTTAATATTTTTAATCAATTTTTGTTAGTTTTAATCATAATTAAATCATAATAAATTCAATTTTCATTATTTTTGCACCAAAATTTTATAGAAATTATTTCTATTCATTTGGAACAGAAATACAATTTTTAAATTCAAGAATTCTTTAATTTTAATATTTTAGATATTAAAGTCGTATTTTGACAATTTGAAATAATTAGATTAAATATTCTATCTTCAAGAAAATAATTTTATAAAAATTATTTCCATACTTAAAACTTTATGTTGTGACTATATTCAACTTAAAATTTTACCAAGAGACTTTTATTTATTTATTCATTAAATTTCTCATATTTAATAAGCAACTTATTATTAATCAAACACACGTTTATCCCCAATTCGAAGCCCTAGAAATACATATATCCTAGAGTTATTTCCCTTACGCATTATCGAATACTTTAGGTTGATCATTTGGGAGTAATCTCAATTCATATCTCGTTGTCCAGTTAAATCTCAAACTACTACGTGAACTGTGAGTATTCCTACCCCTTTTTGCTTTTATACATTTTTGGGGTGTTACATGTACACTATTACAATTTCAAATACAAGTTTACATTTTTTTTTACAAATGCAATTCTAGTACTATGTGCATTGCTTACAACGTGCTTTATGCTTAGACAATACATGTGGATTACATTTGTACTTAGTGAAATCATTAACATTGTACAAGCCGACCTTAACATTGGATAGCGCTATTTGGATTGACAACCCGCCTAGGTTGATTCTCCCCCTTTTTCATCGGAGAATCCGTGGCCATTGTTAAGTTATTATCCATTTGTTGGATAAGTACACTACAGTTCATACAGTACATTATACAGTCACAGGGTTGATTTCGCTCATTTGTTTGATACATGGTTTACATATTTGCACTGTAGCTTGCACTTGAATTGTATAACTTTTTAACTTACTATATATATCAAATCTAGGAATGCTCACCAACATTTCATATGTTGACCAAATCTATTTTGTACATGTTTCAGGTGCAGTTTGATCTAGTGCTTTAACAAGAGTTACTTAGTGCATTATTTTAATTCAGTTATTTCGTTATTTACATTTCATTTAAGACTTTGTATTTTCCATTTCCATGTAAGACAATTTTGGATTATTCAATAATATTTACATTTTAGTACCATGAGCTTTTGAACAATCGTCACTACGTGGCACCTCGATGATTCCGCCATCGGTTGGGGTGTTACAGATTGGTATCAGAGCCATGGTTATAGGGAACTAGGTTATTAGATAAAAAGGCCTAGACTATAACCGAATTTCAACTTTCATGCATTATATTTCCTGAATTACCCTACCCCTCATTTCTCCCTACTTTCCTCCTCCTATCTTTCCCTTCTTCCCTCTCTCTATTCTTCTTATCTTTCATCATGGTGCATAGAGATGGTGTCCTACAAAGAGTGGAAAGCCTACATCACCATGGAACAGGAGCAGTACCTTTCATGAAGACATTCTTAGACATAATACCTACTCTTATTTTACTCCTTCGAAGTTGTTGAACTTTAATGAGTCTGATAAGGACACGTGCAATCTGGAAGGGTGGACGCCTGTACACTGGGTTTTCTGGCATAGGCAAGCATAGCGCATAAATCCATTTACGGACCTGTTATGCTTACCTGGGGATTCCTGGAGTGAGTGTCCACTTATAGGCTAAAGCACGTCTTCTTTGATCACCATTGGGTTCAATTCCTTTGAAAAGTCAACGTTCTTGTTGGGCTTTACAGCTAGACAAGGGCACTCCAAGCATCTTATGCAAGTTTTACAATAATACTCTCTCGGTTCATATACAATATTTTGTATTTCATGATTTTCATATATTGCTTACAAGTTCATACTTTCATAACCATCTATGGATTTCACAATCACACTTCACCTTACCCTCTTAGCCATTTTTTTTAAATATTCAACACCCTACCCAAATCATATTATTTATTTTCTCCACATGTTATTTATTTTAAAAACTATAACCTCATACTTTAGCACAAACTAAAGATTTCTAAAAACTAGTTGTATTACCTAGCAACTTTACAAAGTACATATTTTCCTCGAACTTAAATTCAATTGATTAATTATTGACGTAACAAACGATTTTCTATATAATGTTTTAAACTATTACATATTTTCCTTGTACTATTTAACAACTTTTGCCTTATGTACAAAACCAAATTTTGAAAATATTTTTTTTTTTTTTGGAATAATATCTAGTCTCTAGATTCTCCATCAACACTCACCCATTTTCAACTTGTCCAAATTTTTACAATATTTGGCATACACCACAATCATGTTTTCTTATACACTTGATTATAACCTTTGATCCAAATCCCAAAATTTACACTACTATATAATCTCCTTACTATAAAATAAACTCTTTATCAACTATCTTCACATTATCTCACAACCTTGATTCTGCTTCAAGATTTTTCATCATCTTCTCAAAAACTAAATTCATATCCTTCACCTTCTCACACATGAGCTAGTTACCCATGATAATCAGACTACTAAAAACCTGATACCTGATTCTACAGGATTTTTTTTCAAAACATCATTGTTGTGAAACTTGATTTCCTCTTTACTTGACTATTCACTGGACATTTAATTATTCATGATACTTGCGTTTTCATTTTGTACTCAATTTTGTCGCACTCATTAGCATACAACACCTAGCAACTTCCTTGCATACTATTGTGTATTAACACATAATGGAAATTTATCATATTGATTACGTTTATTTTTAATCATACAAGGCTCTACCTTACATTCATTTGAAACATTTACTTGATCCTACAGAGCTTTTCTAGAAAACATCATTGGTTATTACATGAAACTAGATTTTTTTTTTCTTAATTTGACTACGCATTGAACATCTAATTATTCATGACACTCGATAACACTTACACTTAATGGTTGTAGTACTTACAAACTTGCTTGCATAATCATGCTATCAATTTGCAATCTATGTGAATAATAATTGCTGCACTTAATAGAGGTCAGCATGCCTTTTTCAACAGTCGGGAGAGGCCCTACAACCTGCTCCACGACTGGTGAAGGCTATCGAACATACTCAACGATTGGTAGAGGTCACTATGCCTTTTCAAACAGTCGGGAGAGGCCCTACAACCTACTCCACGGCTGGTGGAGGCTATCGAACCTGCTCAACAATCGGTGGGATCATAGAAGGACATAAAACCCTAATGTAAGGTAAATTGATGATTCCGGTCCGGAACGTAATCATGAATTTACAGGTACGTTAGGGTAGTGTGAAATTCTATTAGAATTTTTGGTAGGCGTCCAGTACATTTTTAAGGTATCAAAGGTGTGGTGGGTTAGCTGCGGTACACCCTGTATACAAACACTAATGATGTATTGAAAGTGAGACTGGAAGTCGGACCAGGAACAAACTCTAGTTATTTGGTAGTTCATTTGATCCTATCATAATCAATCAACTCACACAATTATGTTAGGATTCTAAGCTTAGTGTTTTATTAGATTTTTAATCTCTTTGTTATTCAAGGCGAACCTGATCCAATCCTTAACTCACGCCTATCAAACCTCATATCCAAATCATTCAAATTTTCCAAACCACGGTTACTTTAATTTTACCCAGACCTCCATAACCCTATGTTTCTAATAACTTCGGGACGAAGTTTCTAAAAGTAGGGGATGCTGTGACATCCGTCACTTTTTATTTATATTTTTATTTTTTATATAATAATAATAATAATAATAATAATAATAATAATATTTTTAGTAATAAAAAAAAAATCAGATTATATATATATAAACACTCACTTGAAAACCTATTACCAAACCCACAACATAACCCAATCACTTATTCTTGGAAGGTTACTGAAGCCCACTATCTGAGCCTAAGAAACCGGCCCAGACAGCAGGCCCAGCAGAACCAAGCCCAACACCTTCCCTTCCCTTCCCTTGGCTGTTTTAAAAAGAAAAGAAAAACATTGCTTCCCCCAGGACTCGAACCCGGGCAGAAGCAGAGACACCACACGCGCGTGACCATCTGGGCTACACCACTCTGTTGGTTTGGTTCCAGCATGAATTGTATAAAAACCCTCCCTGCATCGGGCTTCTTCTTTCTCCTCTGTTGGAACCGAACGCTGCAACCTTTATAACCAAGGAAACATCATATCTGATCAACAATCACGCCTATAATCAACTTGATTTCCGGATTTTACGCACTCTTCTTTCTAAAACAACTTCACGCGTGATTTAACGCGTTGAATTGACTGAATTGCGAGTCAAACACCATTGATAAGCTTTCCAAATAAAATTCGTTGAACTTGTATAAATACCGATAATAATTCGATTAAACTCACACACAAACTCTGAAAAGAATGATTAACAAACCCCCCACTCTCAAATCCTCGCAAATCTTCATGATAATCAAGCATTGTTCGTTGTTGACTTTTCGTTTGACTCAACTAATCGAGCCTTATACGATCTGTAAGTTGATTATAATTATGGGGTTTTGTTTGTCTTGTATCAGGGATCAAAAACCCTATAATCAATTCGACCATCACGGTTGAATTGATCCAATTGGAAAACTAGGGCTCGCTTTCATATAAATTGGGGAAGAACATCAACCCAGTTAATATATATGAATTAAACAAACTAAACCTTAACACAACCACAGGTCTAGACCAAGTGGTTGTATTGATGCCTGAACCTCCAGCAGACGCGGGTTCGAAACCCGGCTGCCACACTTTTGTTTCTTTTTTTTTTCCTTGTTTATCAACTATATACATATATATTATTTATATCTTATAAATTCATTTTTAATTATTAAAACCCTTTTTAAAATTCTACAAAAATTACATTATGTTAAACTAGTGAAAAAGTTTAACTTACAATTTTTAGTTTTCTGAAATTTATTTATTTAATATTTATAATAAATAAAACAAGTTTATTCCATTTTATTTATAAAATTCCATTAAAATATCAAAACGATCTTATTAATTTCCACAAAAATTATTTTAAGCTTTTATAACATTAAGCTTTTCAGAAATGATTTTTATTTCAGAAAAATCATTTATTTAATATTTTTAATCAATTTTTGTTAGTTTTAATCATAATTAAATCATAATAAATTCAATTTTCATTATTTTTGCACCAAAATTTTATAGAAATTATTTCTATTCATTTGGAACAGAAATACAATTTTTAAATTCAAGAATTCTTTAATTTTAATATTTTAGATATTAAAGTCGTATTTTGACAATTTGAAATAATTAGATTAAATATTCTATCTTCAAGAAAATAATTTTATAAAAATTATTTCCATACTTAAAACTTTATGTTGTGACTATATTCAACTTAAAATTTTACCAAGAGACTTTTATTTATTTATTCATTAAATTTCTCATATTTAATAAGCAACTTATTATTAATCAAACACACGTTTATCCCCAATTCGAAGCCCTAGAAATACATATATCCTAGAGTTATTTCCCTTACGCATTATCGAATACTTTAGGTTGATCATTTGGGAGTAATCTCAATTCATATCTCGTTGTCCAGTTAAATCTCAAACTACTACGTGAACTGTGAGTATTCCTACCCCTTTTTGCTTTTATACATTTTTGGGGTGTTACATGTACACTATTACAATTTCAAATACAAGTTTACATTTTTTTTTACAAATGCAATTCTAGTACTATGTGCATTGCTTACAACGTGCTTTATGCTTAGACAATACATGTGGATTACATTTGTACTTAGTGAAATCATTAACATTGTACAAGCCGACCTTAACATTGGATAGCGCTATTTGGATTGACAACCCGCCTAGGTTGATTCTCCCCCTTTTTCATCGGAGAATCCGTGGCCATTGTTAAGTTATTATCCATTTGTTGGATAAGTACACTACAGTTCATACAGTACATTATACAGTCACAGGGTTGATTTCGCTCATTTGTTTGATACATGGTTTACATATTTGCACTGTAGCTTGCACTTGAATTGTATAACTTTTTAACTTACTATATATATCAAATCTAGGAATGCTCACCAACATTTCATATGTTGACCAAATCTATTTTGTACATGTTTCAGGTGCAGTTTGATCTAGTGCTTTAACAAGAGTTACTTAGTGCATTATTTTAATTCAGTTATTTCGTTATTTACATTTCATTTAAGACTTTGTATTTTCCATTTCCATGTAAGACAATTTTGGATTATTCAATAATATTTACATTTTAGTACCATGAGCTTTTGAACAATCGTCACTACGTGGCACCTCGATGATTCCGCCATCGGTTGGGGTGTTACATGAGGACCCTCTCTAAGGCCTCCATTCAACCCGAGTGTATTCAATTATTATATAGATAGATAAATTTGAACATAACTTTAATAATTGTGGGTTGATCCGAACAAAACCTGTTCAACCCGATTTTTTTTTTATATTTATTTTAACTTTTTTCGTAAATTAATATAATAAACCTAAAATTTTACTACAATAAACACAAATGTAAATAAACAATTCATTTTAATTATAAAAAGGCACTTAGGCCCTAAAGGGTTAAGAAAATCAATTTGAGTCCTTTAAGTTATGCTACTGAGTTTCTTCTATTTTTTCCTAACACTTTAAATCTTCTATCTTTAACACCATCCAAGCACCGTTAGTTTCCAAGCCAAATTGACTAAATATAAATATATTATATTGGCTATTAAAGATATTATTGTCTTTATAAAGTCATTGTTTCATTTTAAATTTCATATAATTACTTTGAATCGTACCTTTTTTAATAAATTTAATTTTTATAAAATACAACTTCAATTCAAAAAATGGTTCAACTGGATTGACTAGCTAAAAATGTAATTCTATAAAATACAACTTCAATTCAAAAGTAATCTAATAGTACATGATTTCATAATAAAAAATAATTCAAAAGTGAATCCGTAATCAAAAAATAATCCAAAGTACCCAATTTTTCAACAAACTTTTATATATGAAAGGGTATACTAGGTTTATACAATTAGAGTATTGAATGCATCAAGTTTATGATTGCTTAAAAAATAAAATTCATAATCATCGTCATCCTCGTCAACAAAAGTATAACCATTTTTGTTTTCTACGATCTTTGATAAGAAATTTTAGTTACCAAATCAAAATATACTATAATTACATAATATAGGTAACATATATAAATATAACTTTGTGTGTAAGAAACCGGTTCATGTTTTTTCTCACCACGCATACTATTTACATCATCACTATCGGCCGATAAAGTCTAAAGTTTAACCTTATGCCGGTACCGGTATAGTGGTATAAACCGGTATACCGGAATTTACCGGCGGTTCAAATCCTTTACCATTTTCCTAAAATGCCGGACTAATCCGTGCCGGCCAAGACACCGGTAAGCGATATAACCGGTTCAACCGGCCGGTATAAACCGGTTTTTAAAACATTGGTCTTTATAAAGCCATTGTTTCTTTTTAAATTTCATATTATTACTTTGAATCCTACGTTTTTTAATAAACTTAAATTTTATAATTATGATATTTTATACTATATATTTCAAATTGGGTAAACAGTAGTAATTCAAGGGTGGGTACACTTGTCCCGCTAAAAAAACCATTTCTTTGATTATTAAGACATTTTTTTTTCTGTTTTTACGTGTGTATGTCTTATTTTGGATTTTACTTCATTTAATTATAAATATAGGTTACGAGGTCTTTTATTCATAATTTTAACATCTTTTAAAATACTATTATGGTAGAATGACAAGTAAATAGGCAATAAGCTATGACACATTTTTTTTCTTCATAATTTTAACATATCTTAATCACTTATTATAGTAAAATGACATATAAACAGGTAACAACGATGCGTTTCACAAAAACCTATATTAGTTTTAAACTTTAATACTTTCTCTTACTAGCACTATTGTTGTGTGTACATTTTTACAATTCATATGATTTTTTTAATGGTTTAAACTTGCTTTTACTATTGTGCATATGTTCTCCTTTAGATTTAATTAAAAATCGGTCGAACCGATACCAATCAACCACATCAATACCTGTATTGTGCATATGTTTTCCTTTAGATTTATGGTTCTATATCGATATAATACACTTGTCAATATTCTTTTATCAATATCATGATTTTATTTTATGTTTTCTCTTTAGATTGCTACACCAAGTGTTGGTATCATACAGGTACGATAACAAGTTGGGCTGATACCGATTGATTCCCGCCGCATAGCGTGACACCCGGCAAATTCCGGTTAACAACGCTGTCTAGATTAAAGTCTACCTTAGCGAGTCACGCGTATATTATACTTAACTGGGTTAGTTGAGTCATGTTACGGTTCGGGAACTGTTAGTTTAGTATAGAGGATCAGTAGATGTCAGTCTAGAGGCTCATTAGATGTCAGTCCTTAACCAAGTGTACAAGGGGTGACGATTCGTAGAATCGTCAGAGCATAGGGAACATACAAGTCTCGAGTCCCGGGAATTGGTGAACGAGTGTGAATGTGTTTGTTTACATGTATTATGTGTTTATAATCATTATGTGACTTGTCGGTATGTGAAAATGTGTTAACATATGTTAAAACGGGGTTTAACGCGCAAAATACGCTGAACCAACCCATATAGGCGATTAGGGAGGGCTAATCGCCTATAGGAGAGGCGAATGGGACATGCTATAGGCGAATAGCATGCTAATCGCCTATAGGGTAGGCGATTAGCAACCCTACTCGCCTATAGGAGCTGCGTAATCGCCTGTAACGTACCTGACGACTAAAAACGACTATAAATACAATACTTGACCTCCTAAACTTCATTATAACAACCCTAGTCGTCCCACAACTCGTCCCAACACACACACAACCTCTGGAACACGATTTTGGATCAAAATACACGATTTCAAGCCTATTACATCAATCTATCATAAACCTAAGGTGTGGTTTTCATTCATACAACCTTTAATAATGTTTTTATTGAATCCCTAATGGTCCAGGCCTATTTATAAACGTATGTGTCTTCTGAAATTCGTTAATAATCATTGTTAATTGGATTCTAGCTATTATGCATGTTGTATGTGTGTTTATAATTAAAAGATAGGGTTTTTGTGATTCAAGAAGGATTGTTAGCATGATATTAAGGTAGTTACAGATTGATGATGATAGCATGTTGATGAGATCTGAGTGATTGTTCATTATTACGGTTATGCATGTTAATGTGATGTTTCATGCTATGTGTATTGTTTTTGGGATACATGGTTGCATGCAGGGCTGATAGAACGAGGTTAAACGAAGGATTTTGATTGAAATATGTTTGATATGGTTGTTTGATTGATATTTGATGTTTACACACGTTCTGGATTTGATTTGGAGTGTTAAACGCGCGAAAAACCGGAACTGCTGGGCTATAGGCGATTAGCAATCCTAATCGCCTATGCTATAGGCGATTAGGAGGCTATTCGCCTGATAAGAAACCCTAATCACCTATAGTATAGGCGAATAGGGGTCTAAATGCCTTTACTTCATGCATTTACGATCCTAATTGCTAGTTAAGCCCTGAATTGCATGCCTTACGACGTAATCGCCTATAAACTCATGATTTGCATACCGCACGACCCTAATCGCCTATAGTATAGGCGATTAGCCTTCCTAAATGCCTGTTGACCCACATAATCACTAGTTGACTTTTCCTAATCGCCTGTACTGCTGCTGTAAGTGTAATTTAGCATTTCGGGACCCGATTTGACACCTAGGAACATGCTAGGAACCCCGTAACATACCTAATAACTTGGTAACATGTGCTCGGACTTATTTAAGTGATACTTGAACTACGTGCTACAACTTGTTGGACTTTAACGTATGTTAAGTGTGATTGCATGATTGTATGTTTGAGAGTGCAAGTATAACACGGGAGTCTCGGGACACCAATGGGATGTCGAGTCTTGTACATTGGGTTAATTTAACAGTCACAGTGTTTTCAAACGAACTTGGTTATGGTCTGGACATCTAGGGACTAACTAACCTACGGGTTATTAGTCTAATTACTTGTAACTGTCATATGTTAGGTCGCCGCCTTACGAGGCTAGCATAGCTTGCTGATTTTATTCGTATTACGAAGTAACGCAACCTAAGGTGAGTTTACGGCCCCTCTTTTAACTGGTTTCACTTTTTGGGGGAGAAAACATGTGTAAACTTATGTTTTGGTAACAACTGTCATACTATGGGTTTCTATGGTTTGCTATACGATCTTTGGAAGTCCCGGGGGAAACCATGAATGTGCGGGTTAGCACAACGGGGAAATGTGAATAGATCTATTGGGAGTAACCAACCCCGCTCGTCGGCTTGGAGGGTCGGGCGAGTGCATATTGTCTCAAACAGGAACAGGTTTACTATTCGGGCACAACATCTGGTTTGCGAGTTAGTAATGGTTTTCCAATCGTAGAAGTAACAAAACATACGCCTAGCTAGCGTACTTGGTTTACAAATTGATATAGTATGGACAGGTTGAACTTGATACTTTGATTACAAAACCTGTGAACTCACCAGCATTTTTGTGCTGACGTAACTCTTACATGTTTTCTCAGGTCGCTAAGGTAGCACTATGGAACTAGGGCGCACGCGTCTGCACGGCGTCTAGTTAGGGTTGCATGGTTTTCGAACATTGAATATTTTGGTTTACTTTTGGATTATGTTTGAGAATAAGCTTCCGCTGTATTTGGGGATTTTAAACTATGTTTTTGAAATTGCATATGTTCATTTAGATTTGTTTATTGTGATCGTTGACTTGGATCCTGGTTTGTCATGCGCCTCGCGATAAAACTCCGCAAGTGGATTTTGAGGGTGTGACAGATTGGTATCAGAGCCAATGGTTATAGTGAACTAGGACTGCATGTAGAGTCTAGTCTATAGCCGAGTCGCACACACTAGACGATCACATAGTACTAAACATTATGGTGGATTACGTATGGCCTTGTCGGGGTGTCTCTAAATCATCTGACCTTCCTATGTTACATTATCCGTTCTATCTTAGGTCGGGTTACTTGCTCTCTAGGCAGTGTGGTATATTGGGGTAAATCGTGTACTCTTGAGATTTGTCCAAGGCTCGGACATCTCCCTTTCATACTCCAATAGAAACACCTGCCATAAACTACCGTAGCATTACGGTGTATAGCTAAGAGTCTATGTTCGGTGATTTGAACTTTGAACTAGGAGAACACTTGGAGGATCATGTAGAGCGGTTTATCATTTTGGGTGCACACAAAATCATAAACCGAAATGCATGGAAGCCCTAGTGAGCTCTGGGTTTGAATGGATAGTCCTGGGTTGGATCTAGTTTTAATCTTGTGAACGCTAGTGGTTACCATTAGCTGTGAAACTAAAATTTTCTCGTCCTTTCTGTCAGAATCATGTCTGGAGTACGAGGAGGACGTGGAGGTGGTCGCGCTGGTGGACGTGGTGGTGGTCGTGGTGGTGGTGGTCGTGGAGGTGTAAACCTAACACAAGAAGATCTGAACAACTTACTGCAAGCTGCCTTTCAGTTAGGGCACAATGGTGGTGGTAAGTTGACTTATTCACTTTTGCCTCATTGGTGAACCTTGTTTACATCCTTCGTGGTTTCTCATGCGTTTTATTTCAGGTGGTCCTGTTAACCCACCCCCACCCATGTGTACTTACAAGATGTTTCAGGACTGTAAGCCCCAGGAATTCTCTGGCACTGAGGGTGCGGTGAGCTTGCTCAGGTGGCTGGAAAAGGTGGAGTCAGTGTTTCTGATGTGCAACTGTCTCCCAGAGGATCGATTCAAGTATGCTGCTGCGTTATTCCAGGATGTTGCTTTGACCTGGTGGAACAATATCACCCAGAATATGGGTATAGGGGAGGCTTATGCTATGCCTTGGGAAAATTTTGTTCAACTACTGAAGCGAGAGTACTGTCCAAGGGAAGAAGTTCAGAAGCTAGAGCATGAGGTGTGGAACCTCAAGATGACCGGGTCAGAGATTGAAAAGTATACGGTAAGGCGTAATGAGTTGGCAGTGCTGTGTCCTGATCTGCATGTGCCGGAATACAGGAGGATTGAACACTATATCTCGGGGCTAGTACCAGAGATCGCAGGATTGGTGGCTGCGGGAAATCTTCCTACATACTCAGAGGTGGTCCGATCGGCTCACAGGATGACAAACTTGAAGGTGAATGAGGGTATCTTGCCTGCTAAGGGTTCGACTGTCAAGGCCCCGGAGAATAACAAGCGTAAATGGGATAATGAGGGGAAAGGATCTGTGCCAGCACCAGCACAACAGGGTAAGAGATTCGATAGCGGGGGTTCTTCTTCTTCTGGTACCAAACCGGGTGGTTATGCAGGGAGATTACCTAAGTGCAACAAATGTGGGCGTCATCATCAGGGGGACTGCGACCGTAATCGTTGCCATCGCTGTTAGCGACTTGGGCATTTTGCTAAAGATTGTCAGGCGACACTTCCCTCGACCCAGGCCCCAATTACTAACTCGGCTCCTACTGCTCAAGGAACTACGGGGAAACAGGGTTGTTACAACTGTGGAGAGACTGGGCATTACAAGAAGGAGTGCCCGAAACTGAAGCAGGGCGGGGATGTGAGGGATAGAAACGGTAACGGGAACAACGGGGGCGGTGGCAGGAATGCACGTGCCTTCGTCATTGGAGCCGCTGAGGCTAGACAGGATCCTGACACAGTTACCGGTACGTTCCTTCTCAATAATCGCTCTGTTAGTGTTTTATTTGATTCCGGTGCCGATAAAAGTTTTATATCTATGGAAGTTAGTAGACTGCTAGATGTAGTACCCGTACCATTAGAGGCTAAGTATATAATTGAGTTGGCTGACGGTAAAAAGATTGAAGCTACTTGTATCCTTCGGGAGTGTCAACTAGAGTTGTAGGGTTTGTCGTTTCCCATCGACCTCATGCCGGTACCTTTGGGTAGTTTTGACGTTATTGTAGGCATGGATTGGTTGTCTTTGTATCGCGCTGAGATCGTTTGTTACGACAAGATTATTCGGATTCCCCTCCCTGATGGAGAATTCCTTTCTGTATACGGTATCAAGGGTGGTGCTCCGCTAAATCTCATTTCCAGCATGAAAGCCCTTAAGTATCTTCGAAAGGGTTATTCGGCCGTTTTGGCACTTTTATCTGTTTCCTCTACCGATGAGAAGAAGATCGACGATATTCCTGTTGTACGTGAGTTTCCTGATGTATTTCCCGATGATTTATCTGGTCTTCCTCCCCATCGTCAGGTTGAGTTCAGTATTGACCTTGTACCGGGGGCTGCTCATATTGCTCGGGCCCCCTACCGTCTTGCACCACCCGAGATGCAGGAATTGTCCAGTCAGTTACAAGAACTCTTGGACAAGGGCTTTATCAGACCAAGTTCTTCCCCTTGGGGAGCCCCGATTCTGTTCGTTAAGAAGAAGGATGGAAGTTTTCGGTTGTGTGTGGATTACAGAGAATTGAACAAAGTGACCATCAAGAACCGTTATCCTCTTCCACGTATTGATGATCTATTCGACCAACTCCAGGGTTCTAGCTACTACTCTAAGATTGATTTGAGGTCCGGTTATCACCAGTTGCGCGTAAGGGAAGCTGACGTTGCAAAGACTGCCTTCCGTACACGTTATGGCCATTTTGAGTTCTTGGTCATGCCTTTCGGTCTCACAAACGCACCGGCGGTTTTCATGGATTTGATGAACCGCGTTTGCAAACCATATCTTGACAAGTTCGTCATTGTGTTTATTGATGACATCCTGATCTACTCCAAGAACCAGACCGAACACGAGGAACACCTGCGTTTGGTTTTGGAACTTTTGCGACGGGAACAACTTTACGCTAAGTTCTCAAAGTGTGACTTTTGGTTACGCGAAGTTCAGTTCCTAGGAAATGTGGTTAATGAACTAGGAATCCATGTCGATCCAGCTAAGATCGAAGCGATCAAGGACTGGGAAGCACCAAAGACGCCAACTGAGGTGCGGCAATTCCTAGGGCCTTGCTGGCTATTATCGTCGTTTCATTAAGGGGTTCTCGAAGATCGCTCAACCCCTCATCACTCTTACTCAGAAGGATAGAAAATTCGCCTGGGGTGAACCACAAAAGTCAGCATTTCAAGAACTGAAGTCTAAACTTTGTTCTGCTCCTATTTTGTCCTTGCCTGAAGGCCCTGATGATTTCGTTGTTTACTGTGATGCTTCTATTCATGGTCTCGGTTGCGTGTTGATGCAACGCGAGAAAGTGATTGCGTATGCTTCTCGTCAACTCAAGGTGCACGAGAAGAACTACACCACCCATGACTTGGAGTTGGGTGCAGTGGTTTTCGCGTTGAAAATTTGGAGACATTACTTGTACGGTACCAAATGCACCATCTACACCGATCACAAGAGTCTTCAACATATTTTCGACCAACAACATTTGAACATATGACAACGTCGTTGGATTGAACTCCTGAACGACTATGATTGCGCCATTAAGTACCATCCTGGCAAGGCGAATGTAGTAGCAGACGCCTTGAGTAGGAAGGAATCAATTAATCCTCGTCGCGTTCGGGCGTTGCAGCTCACCATTCATTCCTCTCTACCTGACCAACTTCGTTCTGCTCAGTTAGAAGCTTTGAAGGAGGAAAACCTTAAAGCTGAGACTTTGCACGGTGCCGACAAGCACCTCGAGCGAAGGCCTGATGGCCTGCACTACTTCGCAGAACGCATATGGGTTCCCTTATTCGGGGGACTTCGGGAGCTTGTCTTAGATGAGGCTCACAAGTCCCGGTATTCTATTCATCCTGGTTCGGATAAGATGTACCAAGATCTGAAGGTGCTTTACTCGTGGCCAAACATGGGGTCGGATATAGCCTCATACGTGAGCAAATGCTTGACCTGTGCTAAGGTCAAGGTGGAATACCAGAAACCGTCAGGTCTCTTGCAACAACCTGAAATTCCGGAGTGGAAATGGGAACGGATTACAATGGATTTTGTCACGCAACTACCTAAGTCACCAAGCGGGAATGATAAGATATGGGTGATTGTTGATCGGTTGACGAAATCAGCCCATTTTCTCGCTATTAAGGAGACCGACACCATGGATCGTTTGGCTCGTCTTTATCTGAAGGAAGTTGTTTCTAAGCACGGGGTGCCGGTTTCTATTATTTCGGATCGTGACTCCCACTTTACTTCTCACTTCTGGAAGTCTTTGCACAAGGCTTTGGGTACCCAGCTAGACATGAGTACAGCTTATCACCCACAGACTGACGGTCAGAGTGAACGCACGATTCAAACCTTAGAAGACATGCTGCGAGCATGTGTGATCGATTTTGGCAAAGGTTGGGAAGCTCACCTACCGTTAGTAGAATTCTCTTACAACAACAGTTACCACACGAGCATCAAGGCAGCTCCGTTCGAGGCACTGTACGGGCGGAAATGCCGGTCTCCTCTTTGTTGGGCTGAGGTGGGTAAGAGCCAACTCACTGGGCCCGAGCTAGTGTACGAAACTTCGGAAAAGATCGTACAGATTCGTAACCGGTTGGCAGCAGCACGGGATCGGCAAAAGAGTTATGCCGATCAGCGTCGCAAGCCATTGGAATTCCAGGTTGATGACAAAGTGCTTCTGAAAGTTTCACCGTGGAAGGGCGTTATACGCTTTGGGAAGCGTGGCAAACTCAACCCTCGGTATGTCGGCCCATTTACAAATCTGGAACGGATTGGACCGGTGGCATATCGTCTTGATTTACCGACGGAGCTCGGCAACGTACATAACGTCTTCCGTGTGTCCAACTTAAAGAAGTGTCTGGCTGACGAGTCTCTTATTGTTCCACTGGGAGAGACCAAGGTGGATGATCGTTTTCGGATTGTGGAGGAACCTGTTGAGATTCTTGATTACAAGATTCGTAGCCTACGTCATAGCAAGATTCGCATTGTTAAGGTTCGCTGGAACTCGGACCGGGGACCAGAGTACACTTGGGAACGGGAGGATCAGATGAAGTCTAAGTATCCTCATCTCTTTCCTAAGGAAGCGTTCGAATCGAGATATGTAACCACTACAACTGAATGAATCTCGGGGCGAGATTCCTTTTAACGTGGGGATGATGTGACAACTCGGGTAAATCTCTCTCTTGGTTTCTATCTTTTGTCTGTCTCTTTTGTTATTCCTTTTGGTACTTGTGCAATTTTCGGGACGAAAATTCTTTTAACGTGGGGATGATGTGACACCCGGAAAATTCCGGTTAACAACGCTGTCTAGATTAAAGTCTACCTTAGCGAGTCACGCGTATATTATACTTAACTGGGTTAGTTGAGTCGTGTTACGGTTCGGGAACTGTTAGTTTAGTATAGAGGATCAGTAGATGTCAGTCTAGAGGCTCATTAGATGTCAGTCCTTAACCAAGTGTACAAGGGGTGACGATTCGTAGAATCGTCAGAGCATAGGGAACATACAAGTCTCGAGTCCCGGGAATTGGTGAACGAGTGTGAATGTGTTTGTTTACATGTATTATGTGTTTATAATCATTATGTGACTTGTCGGTATGTGAAAATGTGTTAACATATGTTAAAACGGGGTTTAACGCGCAAAATACGCTGAACCAACCCCTATAGGCGATTAGGGAGGGCTAATCGCCTATAGGAGAGGCGAATGGGACATGCTATAGGCGAATAGCATGCTAATCGCCTATAGGGTAGGCGATTAGCAACCCTACTCGCCTATAGGAGCTGCGTAATCGCCTGTAACGTACCTGACGACTAAAAACGACTATAAATACAATACTTGACCTCCTAAACTTCATTATAACAACCCTAGTCGTCCCACAACTCGTCCCAACACACACACAACCTCTGGAACACGATTTTGGATCAAAATACACGATTTCAAGCCTATTACATCAATCTATCATAAACCTAAGGTGTGGTTTTCATTCATACAACCTTTAATAATGTTTTTATTGAATCCCTAATGGTCCAGACCTGTTTATAAACGTATGTGTCTTCTGAAATTCGTTAATAATCATTGTTAATTGGATTCTAGCTATTATGCATGTTGTATGTGTGTTTATAATTAAAAGATAGGGTTTTTGTGATTCAAGAAGGATTGTTAGCATGATATTAAGGTAGTTACAGATTGATGATGATAGCATGTTGATGAGATCTGAGTGATTGTTCATTAGGGTTACGGTTATGCATGTTAATGTGATGTTTCATGCTATGTGTATTGTTTTTGGGATACATGGTTGCATGCAGGGCTGATAGAACGAGGTTAAACGAAGGATTTTGATTGAAATATGTTTGATATGGTTGTTTGATTGATATTTGATGTTTACACACGTTCTGGATTTGATTTGGAGTGTTAAACGCGCGAAAAACCAGAACTGCTGGGCTATAGGCGATTAGCAATCCTAATCGCCTATGCTATAGGCGATTAGGAGGCTATTCGCCTGATAAGAAACCCTAATCGCCTATAGTATAGGCGAATAGGGGTCTAAATGCCTTTACTTCATGCATTTACGATCCTAATTGCTAGTTAAGCCCTGAATTGCATGCCTTACGACGTAATCGCCTATAAACTCATGATTTGCATACCGCACGACCCTAATCGCCTATAGTATAGGCGATTAGCCTTCCTAAATGCCTGTTGACCCACATAATCACTAGTTGACTTTTCCTAATCGCCTGTACTGCTGCTGTAAGTGTAATTTAGCATTTCGGGACCCGATTTGACACCTAGGAACATGCTAGGAACCCCGTAACATACCTAATAACTTGGTAACATGTGCTCGGACTTATTTAAGTGATACTTGAACTACGTGCTACAACTTGTTGGACTTTAACGTATGTTAAATGTGATTGCATGATTGTATGTTTGAGAGTGCAAGTATAACACGGGAGTCTCGGGACACCAATGGGATGTCGAGTCTTGTACATTGGGTTAATTTAACAGTCACAGTGTTTTCAAACGAACTTGGTTATGGTCTGGACATCTAGGGACTAACTAACCTACGGGTTATTAGTCTAATTACTTGTAACTGTCATATGTTAGGTCGCCGCCTTACGAGGCTAGCATAGCTTGCTGATTTTATTCGTATTACGAAGTAACGCAACCTAAGGTGAGTTTACGGCCCCTCTTTTAACTGGTTTCACTTTTTGGGGGAGAAAACATGTGTAAACTTATGTTTTGGTAACAACTGTCATACTATGGGTTTCTATGGTTTGCTATACGATCTTTGGAAGTCCCGGGGGAAACCATGAATGTGCGGGTTAGCACAACGGGGAAATGTGAATAGATCTATTGGGAGTAACCAACCCCGCTCGTCGGCTTGGAGGGTCGGGCGAGTGCATATTGTCTCAAACAGGAACAGGTTTACTATTCGGGCACAACATCTGGTTTGCGAGTTAGTAATGGTTTTCCAATCGTAGAAGTAACAAAACATACGCCTAGCTAGCGTACTTGGTTTACAAATTGATATAGTATGGACAGGTTGAACTTGATACTTTGATTACAAAACCTGTGAACTCACCAGCATTTTTGTGCTGACGTAACTCTTACATGTTTTCTCAGGTCGCTAAGGTAGCACTACGGAACTAGGGCGCACGCGTCTGCACGGCGTCTAGTTAGGGTTGCATGGTTTTCGAACATTGAATATTTTGGTTTACTTTTGGATTATGTTTGAGAATAAGCTTCCGCTGTATTTGGGGATTTTAAACTATGTTTTTGAAATTGCATATGTTCATTTAGATTTGTTTATTGTGATCGTTGACTTGGATCCTGGTTTGTCATGCGCCTCGCGGTAAAACTCCGCAAGTGGATTTTGAGGGTGTGACACGTAGCGCGGAGGAATCCACTAGTTTAATTAACAAATCACAATTGTATATACAGTTAATAGTTATCAATTAACTAACTTAATTAACACGCTCTGAGTAGCGATGTTGATATTATTGAAACCGGTAACACTTTTTTGTTTTTATAGTTTTTAATCGATATAAAAACATATATCGAATCCTTTGGGCATATTATGATTTTATTCTATGGGTTCTATTTCGATTGCTATAGAGAGTGGCAATATTGTATTTAACCGATATAATCATATATTGAATCTTTTTGGCATATTCTGATTTTATTCTATTGGTTCTATTTCGATTGCTATAGAGAGTGACAATACTGTAATAAACCGAAGCGATATCCATCGAATACCCGCAGCGTAGCGCGGGAAGTCATGCTAGTTTTCTTTAAAAGTGTAACAACTGTGTAGAAATGCAAGTTGGGCATCCCGAAGCTAATGAAAACTACACTTGCATTTGGACACCCACCTTCTCAAACACGGTCACAACCTTATATTACTAGAACATATGAAAGTGGTTTCGGCCAGTTAGTATTAAAGCAAATAAAATATGATATGTTTACCTGGAATCGTATGAGACATTGCGAATGAGGAGGCCGCTGGTTGCAGGGGAGCGGCGTTGGACGTTAGTGTTGGGAATCATGGTATCAAATACACAGGGGAAGCAGTTTTATTTATTAATAAAATCGATTATATACAATATATAATATGAGCCGATTTATATATATAAAATATATGTTTAATTTTATTAATCCGATTAATAAAATATTCCCAATTAGGATCTCAGTTAAACGCGTATAAACAAATAAATAATAAACAACCATAGTGAGTTTAGTAATCAACCTTTGATGACTACACCAGAATTGTAACACGCGGGTTACAACGAATCCTCGCTAGTAGGAAGTTCACACCCGAGCACTGGCCAACCAAGAGCAACACTTTGCAAGACGGAGGCGGCGATTGTGGTGGTTTGCGGCGGACAAAGGGGCGGCGGCTCCTAAGGGTGGCTGCAAATCTTGAGAGGAGACAAGGGTTATGTTGTTTTATCTTTATCAAAACATGTGATTAGAGTTTGATCTATCACACCTATTTATAAAGATAAAAGGCACTTGACCACTTAATTAGTCAAATTCACTTAACCATTTGACTAGTCAAGGACTTGACCACTTAATTAGTCAAAGTCATACACTTGACCATAAGACTAGTCAAAGTGTAAACTTTACTATTTAGTCCCTCGAGTTCAAAACTATTATTATTTCATAAATAATAATCTATCAACACATGAACTTATCTGATTCGTGTACCAACGTGTAACTCTTCGGATCGTATCGGGTCGGGTTACGTTGACCATGACTTTTAATTACATCGGACATACTATATATCCAACAGTAAGAACAATGACGAGGATCTTCGTGACGACATCGCCGTTGGTGTAGGTGGACAACAAAGACCGAAACTTCTGCTTCGGGCGGACCTGTGATATCTTCCCATGTTTTGGTTATGGTGATTGTTATAATGACACAAAGGGCCTAAATAACTTTAGGGGAAAACATGGAACATGTAGGTTTGAAATAAGAGAAAATGTTAGAAACATAACATGGGTAAATGTTTATTAAGGTTTTAAAAACGGTTGAAATTGAATAAATTATTTGTCCATCGAATTTAAATATTTTATATATTTTTTAAAAATATTTTGGTATGTACATATATTATAATCATGAATATAGTTTATAATGAAAACTAATTATGTTGAAAAAATCAAGTGCAAAAATAATTATTTCGATTCATGGTTTGTGGTTTGCTATTGCTAAGACTGTGGGTTTGAAAAGAAAATCACCAATATAGGCTGAACTAAACCGTGAATGCAATTTATATTTAAATCAAAGAAATTCTTTAATCTTTTTAGTTTATTTTTCAACTTGTTAAACATTTTTTAGTCTCTTTCTTTTTTCATTATAAATTATTATAAAATGATAATATAGAAATTGTTACGTCACTCCACTGATTCACTACTTCTATTTCCGTTAATCCTACAGTGTCATGTGACTCTACTGATTCATTTCTCTGAAGCACGAATTTAGAGGTATCACTACACTGAAATGTTTTTTTTTATTTTGTTTATTTTAAATAAAAAAATTATTTAAAAATATTATTTTATTGTTCGTTTAATTTTTATATAGGTTTAATATAATTTTATTATTTCATTTAAATCTAAAAAAACACAACTGTTGTACAACAGTAGTATTACCAGTGGCTAAAAAAATAAAAACAAAAAAATTACCCTATAAAGCCCCAACACTTCTCATAAGTCCAAAAAAAAAAGCCCTCTCTAAAAAAATCCTAAACCATCTCATAATCATCTCAAAATGACTCATGGAGTAAAGAGGAAATTCCAAGAAAACATTTTGAATGTGATCATGAAGGCCATACATCACCACTTGAATCCACCAGGATCCGAATAGATCTGATGTCGATAAAAAACAGGGCCGGAAGCTGCATTGTTGCACCACTAAACTGAGCTATTTGATCTGGATAACCATGCTACAACGTTCTGTATGTGCTGCACTAATTAAAGCTGAACCACACCTTTGCCGAACGCGAAATCTATGATATGTATGATGTATTTTCTGCATAAACTTGCTGGAAAAAAATATTCAGCTCGTGACATGTTGAATGCTCTGCAGTGAGAACACTAATAATTTGAAGTTTTGAACAACTAAATACGACCTCATCTACTTTGTGTCACACCCTCAAATTCCACATGCGGAGTTTTACCGCGAGGCGCGTGACACACCAGGATTCAAGTCAACGGTCACAATAAATGACAACTATATGATATGAAAACGACGTAAATGATTCATTAAGTTCACAAAATATAACCACAACAGCGGAAGCATAAAACGTGTTTACAACTCGAAAAGTAAAAGTTATGATTCTGATAATGTTCAAAACCATGCAAGTGAAATCCTAGACGTCGTGCGACACCGTGCGCCTATCAATAGCTGCTACCTTAGAGACCTGAGAAAACATGCTAAAACGTCAGCACAAAATGCTGGTGAGTTCACAGGTTTTTAAGTAAACGTTTCCAAAAGTTTCCCAAAGGTTTCCAACAGTTTAAAAAGTTTCATCCAAAAGTTTCCAAGAGTTTCTAAATATTACCAAAGTTTCCAAGAGTTTCCACAGTCTCCAAAAGTTACCACAATTTTCCAAAAGTTACCGTTATGCTAAAAGATACCAACCCAGGCATAAGAAACCACTCATACGATACCAAGTGCATGACACTTGTGTGCAACCGAACTGCCAACCCAGGCATAACTGAACTATCGAACCCCCTGTGAACTGAACGGTTGAGCCCAGCCAAACGAACTACCAAACCACGGCTAACTGAACTGCCGTCCAACGGCAAAACTGAACTATCGTATAGTAAGAACACAAAGTAAGACTAGCATAACATGATCATCTTAAAAACGAGTACGTAGCATGTTTCTCCCCCGAAAACGTAAACATAGAAAGAGGGGCCGTAAAACTCACCTTAGGTTGCGTCTTCAAATAATAGAGTAATCCGACACGTGTTCGATAGCCCCAACTAGCGGCGACCTATCAATAAGTTTGCATAAGTGTTTTGACTACTAACCCAAAGGTTAACTAGTCCCCGATTGTCCAGATCTTGACTACATGTGTTTAAAAGTGTGTTTGAACGTTAACCGGACAGACCCAACATCCCGTTGGTGACCCATTACATCAACTAATCAAGCACATAAGGTTAATACATAAGTTTCAAGCATAACACACTTAGTTTGCATCAAAAATCGCATATACGAAGTCGTAAGGTAGAACCGGAAGATTTCCGGGTTTGGTTCGACCCCTAGGGCTTCTGGTTCGACCCATGGTCCCTTGGTTCGACCCTCATGATGTCCATTCAACCTATTCACAAGTTCATTCGACCTAACACATGTTTATTCGACCCTAACACATGTTTATTCAACCCTAACATATGTTAATTCGACCCTAACACGTGTTAATTCGACCTAAATAGTGTTCATTCGACCCAGGCATGCACATTCGACCTTTTTGAGCTTCATTCGACCCCACGAATGGTCGAATGAGTTTCACATTCGACCCTTTGGTGCAAAACTTCATAAAACGCACCAAAATGCATCTAAACGGTCCGAAAACATCACGAAACATCACCAATCACAGCAGTCAACTATCATTAACATATTCCCACAAAACCCCACCAATTTTATCCCGAAATCCGTCCGTTTTACAAGTTACCCAAAATGGCAAATTATGGAAACGTCACATCATACGCATGCAATCTTTACCCGATATAAAAACTTATCGAAATCATCTATCAATTAGCTCAATATGCTCAGATTATCATGTACAAGAAAACCCCCAATCATATCATTATCAATAACATCATGAACAAGCCCTAGATCTAATCTAAAATCCCCAAAATGAGCAAAACATCATCAATAACCAATTGTAACCTATCACAATCATAAATCATCATCAAAAACAGTCCTAGATCATTGTTATAACATCTACACAGCAATCGATCATCAAACAATCTATAACACAACATAAAACACCATTAACACGTGTTAATTTGTATGAAAACTCATTGTTTATGAAAAGGTTTTGTTTAGGAAGATGTTAGAAAGGTTTTTATCCATGAAAACATGTTTGAATCAGATCTTGACACTTAGGGTTTGATAAAAACGAATCAAGATGAATGAAAATGGTTTTAGATCAAGAACACAACTTGAATCTTCTCTTGTTTTGTGATATGGAAGATGGTTGTAGGTTAGATTTTGCAAAACAAGTTCAAAAACTCCTTCCTTAGTGATTTGAGTTGAGAGAGAGTGTTTAGAGGCAAGTAGGGTTTGTGAAATGATGAAAAGTTTCAAAGTGTAGTATTTATACTTAAGTTTCATTCGACCCTTTACAGAGGTCGAATGAGAGTATTCATACTCTAGTTTTTCACCTACGGGCGTTGGCCCGCGGACCCCGCATTTAGGCTAGCAAAAAACCGTACCAAAGAAATACTCGTCAAAACCGTTCGTCGTCGCCTAACATATGCAAAGCAAACACATTAATATTGTAGATGGGTGCTTAATTTTGAAAGAATAGCCACCGTAGAAGTCATAAGATTTTCTAGAAATTAGACACCTTTTCAAACCTGCCACTATAACTCATGACTTGCTCTTAATATATTTTTTTTTGAACGATCAACTAAAGTATTGTCGGGTACTCTGTACGCGGCTCCAGACGGCCTCTAGTCCGTACGGACAAAGCCCTTCGGCCCACCCGTCTTCTGTTCCAGGAAAAACCCGCCCGAAGGCACGACGGTAGTGAACCAGTAAAACCTGGAGGGATCAAGAGTCGAACCCATGAACACAAGGGTCAAGGGTCTCTCCATCACTTCCCAACCACCTACCCCACCACAAGGGTGAGGGTATCCATCACATGCCTCCCGTGGGAATTGAACTCGGCTCTCCCAAAGAGAGAACCAGTTCTTTTACCACAAGGCCACATGATCAGGATGACTTGCTCTTGATTATGCCTTATTTAGTTATGTTCTACTGTTGTTGCCTATACATTCATAGTGTTCAAAAATGATAAATTAATAACTATACCTAACACATTTAAGAGAAATATATAAAGGGCAAACAAAGATTTATTACTTTTGGAAGAATTAATTTGAGCGTTTACTAAAAAAGGAACTTTCATTGGAAATCATGAAAAGCATTGCTACATGTTTTAATGCAACTGCCAAAGCAGCCTCCGTATTCTACTTGAAAGTTAAGTTGAAAGATTTCCTTATACAATACAGTTCATAGCCCACAGGGAAAAATACTCCCTCTATCTCTGTGTATATCAAATGGTCGGTCACCAAGCCCAACATCACCACTTTCCTCCAAAAAAAAGTCTTTGCACCTCTTTTTCACCCAAGATAACCACCAACAATGCTACTACCATCTTGATATGGTTTTTCTTGTTCAAAACAGTCAAGGACCATCAAGAGGCGGATATGGATCTGCCACCGTCACTGTCGGCGTCTCATTCTCAAACCCACCGCCTAAATCAATTACCAGGAGCTACAAACATAACAGTCAAATACATATGCTATTCCCATCCAAAGACATCACAACAAAACTCCATCCCCAACATACAATCAGAACTACAAAGAAAAGTACCTGGTTGTGGTTTCCTGAATCAGATGAAAACATAGGCCCTTTACCTTCTCCGGCAACGGGACTGGAATGGTTAATTTAGTAATATTGCATGATAGTTAGTGTGGCAGTGGAGCATGGTACACAGCCGTAGCCGCCGGACGTCGACTGCATCATCTCCGGCTGAAACCAAGGCCATATTCGACAGAAGAGGAAGGACAGAAATGTGTTTTTGACCGACATCGCTAAGAAATAAGGTAAGCGTCGGCACCGACGTTGGCCGAAGATAGCGACTTTCAGCCAAAGACAATGTCGTAGTATTGGTCTGGACATGTTTGGAATTGGCAACTTCGTAATTACCTTGTAAACATAAGGTTTTTTATGCTATTGTACATGTACAGTAGCTTCTGTGAGTGAACCGAAAGTTGGTAAATGATATATATATATATATATATATATATATATATATATATATAAATTAAATAAAATAAATAAATAAAATATATAGACAACAAAGATAATTGAGGAAAATATCAAGATAAAAAGGCAACTACCTAGGTCAAGAATCCTACATGCAAACTCACAACTCTCGGTAATGGAAAACTGAATGGCTACCAGATTCTGAAGATAACATAAGAAACCCTAAGACGTGCTAGATCTCCTCCCGGTCTCACCAACACACTCCAAAGAATCCTAAAGAATAAAACACTGGCTATCTAGTTCAGATCACCTCCCGGTCTCATCTCACTAAGAATGTAAAGGTACTCTAATGACTCGATCACCTCCCGGTCTCTCTAATCACAGTACACCCGAAGATGTAAAGGAGTAATTTAATTGGGTTAACTATGACTTGGAATTGCAAGAAACTAAAGACAACTAGGATAGGATCACCTCCCGGTCTCACCCAAAACCTAACACCTAAAGCTCTAGACAACCCAACATTCCATCACCTCCCGGTCTCAAGAATGGAAGAATACAAAAGTCCTCTAAATTCTCTAATCAAGTTCCTATGGCTTGTGGTACCAAAACCATAAACTAAGCAACAAGCACCAAGCAGGTAACCCTAATAAACATCCAAACACGAAAGACATTCACTAAGACATTTATGGAACTCTCAAAAATAATAAATTAGACTTAAGCACGCACACACATCATAAGAAACACCAACTAAAATTTTACCAAAACATTAACCATTCAATAAATAATCCATAACCGAGAACTATAAATTTATCATGCATTCATCATACAACCAAGGTAGTGGTTCAAGATTTAGCTACTCATAATAATGAAAAACAATAAAAACAAAGGTTCAACATAAAAATTAATCATGGTCTCTGAAGGGATAGGGAGCCTAATCTGAGAGGAGGCGTCCCTATCCCCATAAAAAGGGATCCTCGCACCAAGCCATGGCGCAAGGATCCACCTGCGCGCAAACAACACAACAAGCGGCTTAGCGCGCTAAGCCAGCTGATAAGCAGCAAGCTACATCTGATAAGCGCGTAGGGTCACGCGCGGAATCTTCCCTTAACACTTTTAGTATGAGGTACAGAAGATAACAAAGGGAGATTCACAAGGATTTGTGTCAGAGCACACGCGAACAAGAGAAGGACATGTGGCAGACAGTACAACTACCAAACGGCTCTACTGTACCCGTGCTGCCATCTACAGTGACCAACAGACGTACCTTGCCAACTGTCAGACGTCACATCAGACGCCGATGACAGCCCCAGCCACTGCAGCAAGGACAACATCACTGGTCACCATCCAGAATCCGCCACGTGTCCACCTATAACAACGACCACACTGTAGCATGACGTCATCAACAGTATTTGGCTGTTTCCCGCCATTTCCAGGAAGAACGTGGACTTGGGCCTTGACTGGGCCCAAGTGGACGACATGTCTCACGGGCCTCTTCCTTCGGCCCACAACTATGCCTATAAATAGGGACATACTTCTTCTTGTAATGGCATTCAGAAATCAACCATTGTAACCCTATCATTTGTAACATCTCTCTTATAATAATATTCCGGCAGTTACAGTGGACGTAGGTCATTTCCGACCGAACCACTTACATCTCGTGTTCACACACACTTTGCTCACATTCACCACATTCACTAAATCACCTTACGGGTTAACCAACGAGGTTTGGGTAAAGGATTAATCTTGACGTAACATAGGTATAAACCACACGGTGATTAGTCATAATCACCGTGATACTTATTGTTTCTTCATTGACGCCATCCGACGTTAGAACAGCTTTATTCACTCATCTTTTAACCCACCTATGGCTGAACCCAACCCTAACACTTCTGTCCTTAACCAAACCGGGGACGTCGATGCTCAGTCCCCGGAAAACCAAAACACACCACACACCGTCGTCAAAAAACCCACCTCACGTCTCGAGCAGCCGGATCTCGAGATTCGTGACGTGGGCTCGGACGATGATAGTGACGGCGGTTCTGAAGAAGACCCAGATCAGTGGCTCCTTCGTCAGAACGCCAAAAGCGCTGCGATATACCAACGCAAACTCTTGCAACAAGCCAAAAAGAAGGGTAAAGCCCTCACTTACGATACCCCATCAAAAAAGGGGTACAAAAGGAAAGACTCGGCCACTCACGATGACGGTCGCAGCGGGGAACTCGGCGGAGACGCCAGGGTTCGGGGCTGCGCGAAGTCACGTGATGAACCGGATGGCTATGAGTCGTCTAGCAGCGACTCCGACCACAATGAAAGGAAACACCGTACCCGTTCGCGTCGTAACGACGAGGACGATGACTTGGTCAGGCCATTTAGGCCAAAAGCTTTTGCCGAGAAATCAAAGTTTGTCGCTCGCTTAGCGACAGCCAAAATACCAAGGAAAGCTAAGCTTCCTAGCAGCATCGGTAGATACGATGGCCTGCGTGACCCGGATGACCATGTGCATGACTTTGAGTGCGCAGGTATGTCGGTAGACTGGCCCGTCCAGGTCTGGTGCCATTTGTTTGCCCAGACTTTAACCGGCGCGGCCAGGGTCTGGTTCGACAATCTCCCCACGGGGAGCGTTAAGGACTTCGACGACCTCACTGACAAGTTTGGTAATCACTTTTCACACTTGCGCAAGCACAAGAAGGACAAGGCGCATATTTTGTTATGCCGCCGACATGATCATGAATCCATCGAAGATTTTATAGTTCGATTCAACAAGGAGGCCTTGCAAATAGGCTGCGGGGAAGAACTTACTCAGGCAACATTCATACATAACGTGCGAAGCCCAGAGCTAATGAAGTGCCTTACGGGCAAAGACGGTATTCCGGAGTCCTGGGATGAACTCATCCACTCCGCGAAAATATATGCCTCCTCTGAAAAATCTTTCAACCAGATGCACGGCTTCCAACCGCAACACCATAATAATAATAGTAATAAACACAAAAACAAGTCTGTTTGGAGCCGCATCTCGGGCACGGCCGACGAGGGAAAATACTCCCCCGCGGGCGATGCCCGCCAACTCATCAATAACAAGCAATCGCGGGACCAGCGTGGACACTCAAAGAAAAACCACGATTGGACCCCTCTAACAAAGACACCATCCCAGGTCCTGAAAACAGAGCAGGTCACGCTGAAGGAAGCCAACCCCCTAGGGAAACGAAGGAACGTGGACCGAAGAAGTTCTGTGAGTATCACAATGACTTTGGTCACCTCACAGACAATTGTTATAGCCTGAAAATGGAGATTTGAGGCCGCACTGAAATCGCGACAGCTGGGTCATTTGGTAAAGAACGTCCACCGCACTGGCAAGGGTAACGCGGGCGACGACAATCAAGGGGAGGGGTCGCGAAAGAAAATCCGCGACCTCAACACTCATGCCGCCACACTTGTCCCTCGTCATCACTGCAATATGACTAAGCGTGGCAAAAACGCCCAGCATGGCAAGCGCACCCGTCTACAACCACTGGATGACTCATGGAAGGAGGCCGATGTCCTCATGCCAAAAGTCAGAGGCGGCGCTTCCTGCACCGCCCCACTAGTCATAACCGCCATCTTCGGACATTACCGCACGCGGTACATGTTCTTTGATGGCGGCAGCAGCACAGACATCATGTACGAGCAATGTTTCCAATAGCTGGATGCAGAAGACAAAGCGAAACTCGTACCAGTTAATGAGCCAATTTCAAGTTTCATTCATGAGACCATCATGCCGTGGGGCATGCTCTCCTTGCCAGTCACATGGTCCGATGGCACCCACGAGCGCACGGAGATATGTGACTTTATGGTTTTGCCAGCCACCTCCAATCATGATATTCTCTTGGGTCGGGAAGGCATCGCGCGCTTTAACGCCAACGCTTCAACAGCACACGCGATGGTCGGCTTTCCAACCAAGACAGGTATTGCCTTCATCAGAGCCAATAAAGACTGCCACACCACTGAAACAGCCAAGCCTCCAAAAATGGTCAAAACAAATGGCCGCACTGAGCCGGAAAAATGGGCGCTAAACCCTAATTTTCCAGAGCAAACGGTGGTCATTGGCCATGAAATCTCCGAAACCATACGCAATCACTTGAAACTGCTCCTGATCAGCAACAAGGATGTCTTCGCCTAGCAACCAGCGGACATGGTTGGTGTTCCCCGCGGAACACAGGCTCAATGTCTACCGCTCCGTAGAACCCATAGTGCAAAAGAAGCGCAGTATGGGCCTGGAGAAAACAAAGGCCATGAATGAACAAGTCACCGAGCTGCTCAACGCGGGCATCCTTCGCCCTATCAGATACCAAACCTGGGTGGCTAATCCTGTCATGGTCCCCAAAGCTAATGGAGGCTGGCGCATGTGCGTCAATTACAAAGACATTAACAAGGCGTGTCCCAAAGATTGCTACCCGCTGCCAGAAATTGATCTAAAGGTGGATTCCCTCGCCCCGTACCGGTTCAAATGCTTCTTGGATGCATACAAAGGTTACCACCAGATCCAAATGGCTAAAGAAGATGAAGATAAAACTGCGTTCCGCACAGACACGGACATCTTCTGTTACACCAAGATGCCTTTCGGTCTGAAAAACGCGGGCGCCACATACCAACGTCTTATGGACACAGCCTTCATTAATGAAATCGGGGTACGACTCGAGGTGTACGTCGATGACCTGTTAATCAAAAGCAAGGAAGAAAGCGACATGCTTCGAGACATCCAACAAACGTTCAATCAATTACGCAAAGTGCGCATGAAGCTGAACCCGAGCAAATGTTCATTCGGGATGGAAGAAGGCAAATTCCTGGGAGTTATTGTAACGCGGGATGGTTTCCGCGCCAACCCAGAATAAGTACAAGCTATCGAAAGAATGCCTTCCCCCCTTCCGTCAAAGAAGTACAGACATTAATGGGCCGCCTCGTGGCCTAAACCGATTCCTGTCCAACTACGCTTCAAAGTCGTTCCCATTCGTGGACACCTTGAAGAACTGTTTAAAAAAGAGCAATTTCCGTTGGACCCCAGAATCGGAATCAGCATTCCAGGCAATGAAGCAGTGCCTAATGAACCTCCCGACGCTAACAGCGCCGCTCCCTAAGGAACCACTCACACTACCTCTCCGTCACGGAGCGGGCAATAGGCGCAGTCCTCATGGTCGACCGCAAAGGCGTGCAAACACCAATTTACTACATCAGCCGCACACTGTTAGATGCGGAAACAAGGTACACAATAATGGAAAAGCTGGTTCTCGCCCTCATCCACGCATCTCGAAGACTGCGCAGGTACTTTCAGGGTCACCCGATAAATGTCCTCACAGACTATCGAATAAACAACATACTTGCAAAGCCCGAGCTGTCGGGTCGACTAGCGAAGTGGGCCATCGAGCTGGGAGAACACATGATCAATTACAAGCCCCGGCCCGCAATTAAAGGACAGGTCCTCGCGGACTTCGCCGCGGAGATACCAACAAACCGAGTCCAAGAATGCAAAGTAGAAGAATCACCCGCTCCGGTACACGATCCGTCGCAAAAATGGTCCCTGTTCACGGACAGGGCCTCCAATGACGACGGCGCCGGCGCAGGGTTACGCCTCATCAGCCCAGATAAACACGAGTTCACGTACGCCATCCACCTCGATTTTAAAAGCACAAACAACGAGGCGGAATATGAAGCGTTGCTGGCAGGCCTCCGCATTGCGGAAAAAATGGGGGCCAAGCATGTGGAGGCACACGTCGACTCACTGCTTGTCGCGCGGCAGATCAATGGATCATATGACGCAAAGGATGAAATCATGGCCCTATACCTGGAACAGGCCAAGCAACTCATGCGACGGTTCGACTCGTGCACCGTCGAACACATCCGGCGCAGCGAAAACAAGCCAGCCGATGCGCTGAGCAAAATGGCATCCACAGTCTTTGCGCACATGGCCAAAGAGGTACGAGTCGAGGTCCTTGAAAAACCATCTATTCCGCCGCAACAAGTCAATATCATCCAAACAGGCATCGCGTCCTGGATGACACCAATCAAAGTCTTCTTATCCTCCGGCATCCTGCCTGATCACAAGTCAGAGGCCCGGAAGATTCAACACAAGGCTTTACAATACCAACTCATAGACGCTACGCTGTACCGCCGATCTTACCTAGGGCCGTTGCTACGCTGTGTAGACTCCGCCGACGCTTCCCTCCTCCTCAGAGACATACACGAGGGAACATGTGGACTATACGCCGGCCCAAGGATGGTAGTAGCGAAATTGATGAACGCAGGGTACTATTGGCCGGGCATGCACGTGGACGCGGTCAACGAGTTGCGAACAGTTGCTAGCGACACGCTCCGAATACCTTGCGTCCCAAGAATAACCTGGTGCCCGTTACAGCGGCGTGGCCGTTTCAGAAATGGGCTATCGATTTGGTCGGACCATTCCCAACGGCCCCGGGTAACATCAAATACTTAATAGTCGCCATCGACTACTTCACCAAGTGGGTCGAGACAAAGCCTCTAGCCAAGATCGACGGCGCGCATGTCAAGAAATTCCTCTGGAGTTCATTATCTGCCGATTCGGCCTGCCGATGCACCTGGTCAGCGACAATGGCACGCAATTTGAAGACCAATCTCTCCAAGAATGGTTGGCTCAAATGGGTGTAAAACAAATATTCACGTCGGTCGCGCATCCGCAAGGTAATGGTCAAGTGGAAAGGGCCAATCGCACAATCGTCGAAGGCATCATATCAAGGCTCGGAACCAAAAGGACAGGGTGGGTAGACGAATTGCCGCACGTTTTATGGGCCTACCACACCCTCACGAAAACAAGCAACGGTGAAACGCCGTTCAGCTTAACATATGGTTCCGAGGCAATGATTCCCGCAGAAATGACTTGCCCTACAACGCGAGTATTAATGGCTGAAACAACGGACAATGACAAAGAACTCCGCTTGAACCTTGATCTGCTGGAAGAACGGCGCGATCTCGCGGCAGTAAAAGAAGCCAGGTACAAAACTCAGCTGGAACAATACTACAACAAGCGCGTCAAAGAACTCATATTCAAGATAAGAGACTATGTTTTCCGCAACAACGAAGCTTCTAACGCTGAAAAACCCGGGAAATTAGCTCCAACTTGGGAAGGTCCATACAAAATACAAGAAGTGCTAGGCAAAGGCGCCTACGCGTTGGAAAAACTAGATGGTACCCCCATCCCGAGATCTTGGAACAGTGCACAGTTGCGACGCTGTTACTTGTAAACTTGTAACATGGCTACACATGCCATACTATCAATGAAAAAGTTTCATATATCTGTGTTTCTACTTGTTTTTTCCGCCCCAGGGTCTTCAAGAATTAGGCAAAATCCTATCGGGCCAAAACTGCGGACCAATGTAGTAAAGTGAGCCTTCAAGACGCGCCTTGGGCACGTCGGGCTTATACATCCTACACTTGGACAACGCGTAACGGTCTTCAAGACAGATTTACTCGCCGGACCTATCAGCCCGCTCAACACATGTGCGCGCATAATCCCTTGTCTTCTAGAGTTGATACACAGCTCGGACAAGAGGAACGCACACCACACAAAACGCGGCCAAATGTCTTCTAGGCAAGGCTCCTACGCGCCTAACTCGGACTTAATGGCACAAGTCGCGCTTCGCTGCAGTCTTCAAGGCAAAAATACAACACTTAGATGCCGGACTGTCTAGCCTTGCGCGCGCCCTAACTCATACTTACACACCGGGTGACGACTTGGTTAAATAAGTAGGGTTAGAGCGAGAACAAACACGATATAACAAACTGATAATTTCATTAAAAGAGGGACTTAAAAACCCTTTATATTTACAAGCAAGTTACAATGAAAAGTACAAATACAGCGCCTACTCGCCATGCGCTCCAGAAGTACTCCCGCCAGAAGCCCTCGCTAACTCATCAGATTTGTCGATGAAGTATTTCAGGGCAGCAGGGGGATCCGCGTTGTTATTACAATCAGCAATCACTTGGAGAATAGGGAAGTCAACCTTCTCAAACTTCACCAACTCCGCCTCATACTCCTCCTTCAACGGCTTCCCATAGTGTTCGGCGTCCTCAATTCTCCCATCACTTTGAGCATGCAAGAAACCATCTGCATAACCCTCGCCATACCCAAAAGCCTGGGCGGCGGCGGCAATGGCGGCAACTTGATCGCCCAGCTTGGGCTCCTGCCAGAACCTTTTAAAGACCTACAGGGAAGACAGAAAAGTTAGCAAATCAATTGCAAAAAGCGAGCATCAGTAACAAGGAAAACACAAGAGCCTACCCCATTCATCCCATCCGTCATTAGCCAATGGATGGAATTCTGCATCTGGGTTTGAGCAGCAACCGCTTCCTCCAGTAAGTGTTGGGCCGCCTGGCACTCCTTAACGGCCGCAACACGCGCTTGATCAGAAGAATCAAGGTCCCACTCCAGATCTTCTTTAGCATTAAGAATCCAGACCTTCTCCTGCTCAAGAAAGGAGACGCGCTCAGTAGCTGCAATAAGAGCAGCATCCTTAGATTCAAGCTCCTTGCGCATCTCCACATACTTTGTGGTCCTTTCGGTGAGGGCCTTGCTCTTCTCTTCAAATTTGCGGGTCACCGCCCGCCTCTCCTCCTGAGCCTCGGCCAGAGTCTCCTTCAAGCGCATGGTTTCGTCGTTAGATTTCTTCCAAGACTCTGACCACCGGCGCCTCTCTGCAGCAGCATCCACCTCAAGCTTCGCCACCTTGGCTTCGGCTTCATGAGCACGGCGACGATATCTTGAAATCTCTGCCTTGAAGGCAGCCTCCTTCTCAGCAAGGCCTGCCTTCCCCGCCTCCAATTGCTCAAAATCTCGCTGAACCGCCGCATCCCGGCGGCGAAGCGAATCCATCAAGGATAGTTGAGTCGCCTGGTTTACACACAGAGCAGATATGAGCTCAGGACGACTCAACAAATCCTGGTGAGTGCGCTCATAGGGAGGCACCACCTAGCTAACAAACTCAAGGGCGGCCAAGGAGTTTGAAAACAAGGTATTCTCCCTAATCGCCCAGCGAGGGCGCCAGATGGCGTCACCACCAGCCCAGCAGGAACCATCGTAAATTCCCGATGGCTCCCCACCAACCCTAGAAGACTCACGCCGAGTTTGGCGTGAGCCATCGCCAGCACCAGCAGCACCTTGCTCTAAGAGCGCCCTCTCGAACCCATCAGATTCGTGGGTCATTTCTTGGGTCTCAGCAACAGCGCGCTCACTATCCTCGCGCTCCCTTAGCAGCCAAGCCTTCTCTTCCAGAAACTGTTGCTCTTGGAGGCGAAGACGCTCCGCCTCCGCCCGCTTCTCTGCCTCAGCCTTTCGTTTGGCCTCATTGGCAGCAGCAACCTTCGCAGCCTCAGCCCTCTGAAGGGCTTCATCGACTTCTGCCTGCTTCCTCGCAGCAGCGGCTATCTTCTCAGCCTCAGCCTTTTGCAAGGCTTCATCGGCTTCCACCTGCTTGCAGGCCGCCTCTTGCTCCCTCCAGAGCCTCTCCTCCTCTACCCTAGCCGCCTCCGCAGATGGAGACGTAAGAGGAGGAGTAGGGATGATCTTGGGCGCCACTAGCAAAGGAAAACAGAATGTTAAAAGGAAACTCAAGGATAAAAAATTTCACAAGACAATAAGCGTTGCTTACCAGGAGTTTTCTTCTTTATCAGCTTCTGAAACAGAGGCTGTCGAGTTGGGGCAGCGCTAATCCCCACAGAAAAAACTGGGGCGCTCCCTCCTTGATCCCCAGCAGCGAAGGTGACTTTCTGCTTGCCAGCATCCTCAACAACTGTCTCTGGAGTCACCACTGACTCAGGGATTTGAGTAGCACCCTCACTCCCTCCTTCGCCAGTCAAGGCAGGAGACACATCTTCCACAGTGGCGGCGCTACCGGCCACGACGCTGTCCGGACGCGCCTTCTTCCTCCTCTCCAGCTGAGAGGACCCAGCCTCATCTTCATCGTCCGAAGGCGGCCCATCCTTCCACCGTCGGCGTCCCTTCACAACTTCTCCTGCTGAAACGGAAGAACCCGAGTCAGAAAGAGCAACCTTTGCTCGATACCTATGTTTCCGCGGCGCGTGTTTCCAACGTCCACGCCCCACGGATGGGTTCATGTGCGGAACGATCTCTACTGAAGAATCAGTAGAATCATCTCCGAAAATGCTAGTGACGAAGGGATCCAAAGACTCACCGGTTGTGTAATAAGGTTTCGGCGCGCTGGAGAGATCAGGATAATAGAAGCGGTCAACAAACGCCTCCAAACAGGAAGGTTGACCCTCCGCCACCGGCCGCCACTTAATGCCTTTCTCCTCACGGGCGGCATAAAACTGGAATTTGTTCACACCTACAACAACAAACAATCAGGAAAGTTGCACAAAAATCTAAAGGAAAAACAAAGTACGTACCCTCTAATGCAATGTAGGGTTCTTTTCCCGCGCGAATGCCAAGGCGACTCATCCCCAAAAGGAAAAAGATACCCTCTGTTAAATTCTTAAACTCCAGCTTGGTGGCGTTGGAGGTGAGGGTAATAAACCAAGCCTGCTTCTTGAAGTCTTTGGGCACAGCCATGTCAGCCACGCGCTGCCCATCCCCAATAACCTTCCAGGGGAGACTAATGGGGATCACCCCCCTCTTCAAAAAGAAAATTTTTTCCTTCGCCTAATGCAAGGACTTAGGATTATGGGTGGCCATCGGCGGCACCCTCGGGCGCAGCTTGAACGAGAACCACATTTCGTCTCGTGCCATAAAATAGAAAACATTGAACCGCTCAACGGTCGGCTCAATATCCAAGGCGCGGCAGGAGGCCTCAAAGTGAACTAACCTCAGAAGCCCGAAGGCGGTTAGTTGTGTGGGCCCAACGCCGTAAGCCACCATAGTGTCAATCTGAAAACGGGTGCACGGCAAACGAAACCCACACTTAGTAAAGTGGGCTTCATATAAGGCCAGCCGACCACTCCCAGCGGAGAGAACAGTGCTAGTCGGAGATGGAAGGGTAGGCTCCCACTCTGGCAGAATGTTGTACATGATGCAAAACTGATTAAAAGACTCCTGACTCCAGACACAATATGTGTTGGACATCAGCATCCTCTCCTTTATCTTGCCGTGTTCGACAAGCATTTCCTCCTCCACCACCTCCTCCACAGCCAGTTCCACCCTAATATCCTCGATGGACGAAGATGGACTTACAGGTGCAACAGACATCTTAAAGATTAAAGTTATCAGAATATCGAAAAATTTTACCGGAAAACTTGAAGATTCGCCGGAATCTTCAAGCGATTTGAAAGAACACAAGAAACTTCCAATAAAGAGGAAGAAAGAACACACAAACAAAGCAACAGAAAGCAGAAAGTTGAAGTTTCGACAATGAATCTCCAAGATCAAGAAGATCTATGAAGATTAAACGGAAACTTCAAAGAAGACGGTGGCCGGAAGGTTGAGAGACAAAGGAAGGCATGAAACAAGAAGAAAAGGATTGTGGGAATGTAACCGTTCACACAAGCCTCAACGAGACTTATATACCCACCGCATTAATGGCAGTGGGACCCACGAAAGATAAATCAACCGTCACGCCTTTTCAAATTCAACAGCCAAGATTACGCCACGTGTCAACTCTATCAACGAACGGACCAGATCATAAGTGGGAGACAGCTTTCTGCTGAACACGCGCCGGATGAACGACACGTGTCAACAGATCTCACATTTTAAAACAAATTGAGCGCGTAGAAACACACGCGCCTGACAGGGAGCACGTGCTAATCAACACGTGGCATAATTTCAACCACGAAGATAGAACGTTAGGCGCATGACGTCACACTCACCTGACACCAGACGAAAGGTTGGAAACTGCAACAATGATGTGACATGCCTCAGTCTGCACGACAGACAACAACCTGACACATCAGCAATCATTAAACTTCCATCAGAAGGAACTGATCCTTCGACCTCCAGGCGCATTAACTTCAAAATTATCAGAGACAAATTAAATGCCAATGATTTGAAAGTTATTATAACTTCAGACCCGCATTAATCACCAGCAAGCATTCAATTCCACGGCGCAAGTTTGACGTAAAGTTACAAAAGACGTTCCCCGCCCAACTCCTGCACAGGTACGGCGGAACACGTCCTCCCAGGCGTCAATTTGACGTAAAGTTGCAAAAGACGTTCCCCGCCCAACTCCTGCACAGGTACGGCGGAACACGTCCTCCCCGGCGTCAATTTGATGTAAAGTTGCAAAAGACGTTCCCCGCCCAACTCCTGCACAGGCACGGCGGAACACATTTTCTCCGGCGTCAATTCGACGTAAAAACGAAAAAGACGTTCCCCGCCAAGCTTTCCAACATTCCATGGCAAGGCACGTCCAATAAATTACAAGAATCACGAGCAGATGAGCTCTCATCCGCGACCACATACTTTGAGTCTAGCGCTCCACCTTCTCGCCAACGAGCAGGAGAAGCCCTAGACTAGGGGGACTTGAAGGGATAGGGAGCCTAATCTGAGAGGAGGCGTCCCTATCCCCATAAAAAGGGATCCTCGCACCAAGCCATGGCGCAAGGATCCACCTGTGCGCAAACAACACAACAAGCGGCTTAGCGCGCTAAGCCAGCTGATAAGCAGCAAGCTACATCTGATAAGCGCGTAGGGTCACGCGCGGAATCTTCCCTTAACACTTTTAGTACGAGGTACAGAAGATAACAAAGGGAGATTCACAAGGATTTGTGTCAGAGCACACGCGAACAAGAGAAGGACATGTGGCAGACAGTACAACTACCAAACGGCTCTACTGTACCCGTGCTGCCATCTACAGTGACCAACAGACGTACCTTGCCAACTGTCAGACGTCACATCAGACGCCGATGACAGCCCCAGCCACTGCAGCAAGGACAACATCACTGGTCACCATCCAGAACCCGCCACGTGTCCACCTATAACAACGACCACACTGTAGCATGACGTCATCAACAGTATTTGGCTGTTTCCCGCTATTTCCAGGAAGAACGTGGACTTGGGCCTTGACTGGGCCCAAGTGGACGACATGTCTCATGGGCCTCTTCCTTCGGCCCACAACTATGCCTATAAATAGGGACATACTTCTTCTTGTAATGGCATTCAGAAATCAACCATTGTAACCCTATCATTTGTAACATCTCTCTTATAATAATATTCCAGCAGTTACAGTGGACGTAGGTCATTTCTGACCGAACCACTTACATCTCGTGTTCACACACACTTTGCTCACATTCACCACACTCACTAAATCACCTTACGGGTTAACCAACGAGGTTTGGGTAAAGGATTAATCTTGACGTAACATAGGTATAAACCACACGGTGATTAGTCATAATCACCGTGATACTTATTGTTTCTTCAGTCTCAATATTCATGAACACTGTCACACCCTCAAAATCCACTTGCGGAGTTTTACCGCGAGGCGTATGACAAACCAGGATCCAAACCAACGATCACAATAAACCAGTCTAAATGAACATATGCAATTTAAGAAAACATAGTTTAAAATCCCCAATTACAGCGGAAGCTTATTCAAAACATAATCCGAAATAAACCAAGTGTTCAACGTTTGAAAACCATGCAATCCTAACTAGACGCCGTGCAGACGCGTGCGCCCTAGTTCCATTGTGCTACCTTAGCGACCTGAGAAAACATGTAAAAGTTTACGTCAGCACAAAAATGCTGGTGAGTTTACAGGTTTTGTAATCACAGTACCAAGTTCATCCTGTCCATACTATAACAAATCGAAAACCAAAGTACGCTAGCTAGGCGTATGTTTTGTTACTATCACGATTGGAAAACCATTACTAACTCGCAAACCAGATGTCGTGCCCGATGTAGTAAACCTGTTGTTCCTGTTTGAGACAATATGCACTCGCCCGGCCCTCCAAGCCGACGAGTGGGGTTGGTCACTCCCAATAGCGCTATTCACATTTCCCCGTTGTGCAAACCCGCACATTCATGGTTCCCCCCGGGACTTCCAAAGATCGTATAGTAAACCATAGAAAACCCATAGTATGACAGTAGTTACCAAACATAAGTTTTAACACATGTTTTCTCCCCCGAAAAGTGAAACCAGTTAAAAGAGGGGCCGTAAACTCACCTTAAGTTGCGTTACTTCGTAATATGAATAAACTCAGCAGCTATGCTAGTCCCGTAAAGTGGCGACCTAACATATAACAGTTACAAGTACTTAGACTAATAACCCGAAGGTTAGTTAGTCCCTAGATGTCCAGACCATAACCAAGTTCGTTTGAAAACACCGTGACTGTTTAACTGACCCAATGTACAAGACTCGACATCCCATTGGTGACCCGAGACTCCCCGTGTTATGTTTACGCTCTCAAACATGCAATCATGCATTCACACTTAACATACGTTAACGACCAACAAGTTATAGCACGTAGTTCAAGTACCACATAATTAAGTTCGAACATATGTTACCAAGTTATTAGATATGTTACGGGGTTCCTAGCATGTTCCTAGATGTCAAATCGGGTCTCGGAATGCTAATTTACACTTACAGCAGCAGTACACGCGATTAGGAAAAGTCAACTAGCATTTAGGTTGGTCAACAGGCATTTAGGAAGGCTAATCGCCTATAATATAGGCGATTAGGGTCATAAGACATGTAAATCTTGAGTTTATAGGCGATTAGGGCTATAAGACATGTATTTCAGGACTTAACTAGCATTTAGGATCACAATTGCATGTAATAGAGGCATTTAGACCCCAATTGCATGGTATATAGGCGATTAGGGCATCTTTATAGGCGATTGGCCTCCTAATCACCTATAACATAGGCGATTAGGGTTGCTAATCGCCAGTAACCCAGCTGTTCCGGTTTTTCGCGCGTTTAACACTCCAAATCAGATCCAGAACGCGTGTAATCATCCAATATCAATCCAACAACTATAACAAACATGTTTAAACCAAAATCCTTCATTTAGCCTCGTATTATCAGCCCTGCATGCAACCATGTAATCCAAACACAATACACATAGCATGAAACATCACATTAACATGCATAACTATAACCCTAATGAACAATTACTCAGATCCTATCATCATGCCATCATTATTAATCTGAAACTAACCTAATAACATGTAATCATCCATCTTGAATCATAAAAACCCTAGCTTTTGATTGAAAACCCACATACATCATGCATGCTACTTAGAATCCAATTAACAATGATTATTAACGATTTTCAGAAGACTCATACGTTTTAAAACAGGTCTGGACCGTTAGGGATTTAATAGAAACGTTTATAAAGATTTCATGGATGAGAATCACACCTTAGATTGTGATAGTTTGATGAAATAAGCTTGAAACCTTGTGTTTTGATCCAAAATCACGTTCCAGAGGTTGTGTGTGTGTTGGGGCGGGTTATGGGACGACTAGGGTTGATATTATGAAGTTTAGGAGGTCAAGCATTGTATTTATAGTCGTTTTTAGTCGTCCAGCACGTAACACGCGATTGTGCAGTAGCTATACGCGATTAGCATTGCTAATCGCATGACTGTACGTGCATTTAGGGCTAATCGCCCCCTAAGGCATGCATTTAGCATGCTACTCGCCCCTGATGTTGCCCAATCGCATACCCTATAGGCGATTGGGCTCCCCTAATCGCCTATAGGGGTTGGTTCCATGTATTTTGCGTGTTAAACCCCGTTTTAACATATGTTAACACATTTTCACATACCGACAAGTCACATAATGATTTTAAACACATAACACTTGCAAACAAACATATTCACACTCGTTCACCAATTCCCGGGACTCGAGACTTGTATGTTTCGTATGACCTGACGATTCTACGAATCGTCACCATTTGTACACTTGGTTAAGGACTGACATCTAATGAACCTCTAGACCAACATCCAATGATCTTCTATACTAAACCGGTAGTTCCCAAACCATAACACGACTTAACTAACCCAGTTAAGTATAATATACGCGTGACTCGCTAAGGTAGACTTTCATCTAGACAACGTTGTTAACCAGAATTTGCCGGGTGTCACATCATCCCCACGTTAAAAGAATTTTCGTCCCGAAAATTGCACAAGTACCAAAAAGGAATGACGAAAGAAACAAATAAAAGATAGAAACTAAAAGAGAGATTTACCCGAGTTGTCACATCATCCCCACGTTAAAAGGAATCTCGCCCCGAGATTCATTCAGCTGCAGTGGAGACATATCTCGATTCGAACGCTTCCTTAGGAAAGAGATGAGGATACTTAGACTTCATCTGATCCTCCCGTTCCCAAGTGTACTCTGGTCCCCGGTTCGAGTTCCAGCGAACCTTCACAATGCGAATCTTGCTATGACGTAGGCTACGAATCTTGTAATCCAGAATCTCCACAGGTTCTTCCACAATCCGAAGACGATCATCAACCTTGATCTCTTCCAGTTGAACGATGAGAGACTCGTCAGCCAGACACTTCTTTAAGTTGGACACATGGAAGACGTTATGTACGTTACCGAGCTCCGTCGGTAAATCAAGACGATACGCCACCGGTCCAATCCGTTCCAGGATCGTAAATGGACCGACATATCGAGGGTTGAGTTTGCCACGCTTCCCAAAGCGTATGACGCCCTTCCACGGTGAAACTTTTAGAAGTACTTTGTCATCAACTTGGAATTCCAATGGTTTGCGACGTTGATCAGCATAACTCTTTTGCCGATCCCGTGCCGCTGCCAACCGGTTACGAATCTGTACGATCTTTTCCGAAGTTTCGTACACTAGTTCAGGCCCAGTGAGTTGACTCTCACCCACCTCAGCCCAACAAAGAGGAGACCGGCATTTCCGTCCGTACAGTGCCTCGAACGGAGCTGCCTTGATGCTCGTGTGGTAACAGTTGTTGTATGAGAATTCTACTAACGGTAGATGGGCTTCCCAACCTTTGCCAAAATCAATCACACATGCCCGCAGCATGTCTTCTAAAGTTTGAATCGTACGTTCACTTTGACCGTCAGTCTGTGGGTGATAAGCTGTACTCATGTCTAGCTGGGTACCCAAAGCTTTGTGTAAAGACTTCCAGAAGTGAGAAGTAAAATGGGAATCACGATCCGAAATAATAGAAATCGGCACCCCGTGCTTAGAAACAACTTCCTTCAGATAAAGACGAGCCAAACGATCCATGGTGTCGGTCTCCTTAATAGCGAGAAAATGGGCTGATTTGGTCAACCGATCAACAATCACCCATATCTTATCATTCCCGCTCGGTGACTTAGGAAGTTGCGTGACAAAATCCATTGTAATCCGTTCCCATTTCCACTCCGGAATTTCAGGTTATTGCAAGAGACCCGACGGTTTCTGGTATTCCACCTTGACCTTAGCACAGGTCAAGCATTTGCTCACGTATGAGGCTATATCCGACCTCATGTTTGGCCACCAGTAAAGCACCCTCAGATCTTGGTACATCTTATCCGAACCAGGATGAATAGAATACCGGGACTTATGAGCCTCATTTAAGACAAGCTCCCGAAGTCCCCCGAATAAAGGAACCCATATGCGTTCTACGAAGTAGTGCAGGCCATCAGGCCTTCGCTCGAGGTGTTTGTCGGCACCGTGTATAGTCTCAGCTTTAAGGTTTTCCTCCTTCAAAGCTTCTAACTGAGCAGAACGGAGTTGGTCAGGTAGAGAGGAATGAATGGTGAGGTGCAACGCCCGAACGCGACGAGGTTTAGTTGATTCCTTCCTGCTCAAGGCGTCTGCTACAACATTCGCCTTGCCAGGATGGTACTTAATGGCACAATCATAGTCGTTCAGGAGTTCAATCCAACGACGCTGTCGTATGTTCAAATGTTGTTGGTCGAAAATATGTTGAAGACTCTTGTGATCGGTGTAGATGGTGCATTTGGTACCGTACAAGTAATGTCTCCAAATTTTCAACGCGAAAACCACTGCACCCAACTTCAAGTCATGGGTGGTGTAGTTCTTCTCGTGCACTTTGAGTTGACGAGAAGCATACGCAATCACTTTCTCGCGTTGCATCAACACGCAACCGAGACAATGAATAGAAGCATCACAGTAAACAACGAAATCATCAGGGCCTTCAGGTAAAGACAAAATAGGAGCAGAACACAGTTTAGACTTCAGTTCTTGAAATGCCGACTCTTGTGGTTCACCCCAGTCGAATTTTCTATCCTTCTGAGTAAGAGTGGTCAGGGGTTGAGCGATCTTCGAGAACCCCATAATGAAACGACGATAATAGCCCGCAAGGCCTAGAAATTGCCGCACCTCAGTTGGCGTCTTTGGTGCCTCCCAGTCCTTAATCGCTTCGATCTTAGCTGGATCGACATGAATTCCTAGTTCATTAACCACATGTCCTAGGAACTGAACTTCGCGTAACCAAAAGTCACACTTTGAGAATTTAGCGTAAAGTTGTTCCCGTCGCAAGAGTTCCAAAACCAAACGCAGGTGTTCCTCGTGTTCGGTCTTGTTCTTGGAGTAAATCAGAATGTCATCAATAAACACAATGACGAACTTATCAAGATATGGTTTGCAAACGCGGTTCATCAAATCCATGAAAACCGCCGGTGCGTTCGTGAGACCAAAAGGCATGACCAAGAATTTGAAATGGCCATAACGTGTACGAAAGGCAGTCTTTGCAACGTCAGCTTCCCTTACGCGCAACTGGTGATAACCGGACCTCAAATCAATCTTGGAGTAGTAACTAGAACCCTGGAGTTGGTCGAATAGATCATCAATACGTGGAAGAGGATAACGGTTCTTGACGGTCAATTTGTTCAGTTCTCTGTAATCCACACACAATCGGAAACTTCCGTCCTTCTTCTTAACGAACAGAATCGGGGCTCTCCAAGGGGAAGAACTCGGTCTGATGAAACCCTTGTCCAAAAGTTCCTGTAACTGACTAGGTAATTCCTGCATCTCAGGAGGTGCAAGACGGTAGGGGGCCCGAGCAATAGGAGCAGCCCCTGGTACAAGATCAATACCGAACTCAACCTGACGATGGGGAGGAAGACCAGATAAATCATCAGGAAATACATCAGGAAACTCGCGTACAACAGGAATATTGTCGATCTTCTTCTCATCGCTAGAGGAAACAGATAAGAGTGCCAAAACGGCCGAATAACCCTTTCGAAGATACTTAAGGGCTTTCATGCTAGAGATGATATTTAGCGGAACACCGCCCTTGATACCGTACACAGAAAGGAATTCTCCATCAGGGAGAGGAATCCGAATAATCTTGTCGTAATAGACAATCTCCGCGCGATACAAAGACAACCAATCCATGCCTACCACAACGTCAAAACTACCCAAAGGTACCGGCATAAGGTCGATGGGAAAAGACAAACCCGACAACTCTAGTTGACACTCCCTAAGGATACAATTAGCTTCAATCTTTTTACCGTCAGCCAACTCAATTATATACTTAGCCTCTAATGGTACGGGTACTACATCTAGCAGTCGACTAACTTCCATGGATACAAAACTCTTGTCGGCACCAGAATCAAATAAAACACTAACAGAGCGATTATTGAGAAGGAACGTACCAGTAACTGTGTCAGGATCCTGTCTAGCCTCAGCGGCTCCAATGACGAAGGCACGTGCATTTCTGCCACCGCCCCCGTTGTTCCCGTTACCGTTGTTCCCGCCCTGCTTCAGTTCGGGCAATCCTTCTTGTAATGACCGGTCTCTCCACAGTTGTAACATCCCTGTCTTCCCGTAGTTCCTTGAGTAGTAGTAGGAGCCGAGTTAGTAGTTGGGGCCTGGGTCGATGGAAGTGTCGCCCGACAGTCTTTAGCAAAATGCCCAAATCGCTGGCAGCGATGGCAATGGTTACTGTCGCAGTTCCCTTGATGATGACGTCCACACTTGTTGCATTTAGGCAGTCTCCCCGCATAACCACCCTGTTTGTTACCAGAAGAAGAACCCCCACTATCAAATCTCTTACCCTGCTGTGCTGGCACAGATCCTGTCCCCTCATTATCCAACTTGCGCTTGTTATTCTCCGGGGCCTTAACAGTCGAACCCTTAGCAGGCAAAATACCCTCATTCACCTTCAAGTTTGTCATCCTGTGAGCCGATCGGACCACCTCTGAGTATGTAGGATGATTTCCCGCAGCCACTAACCCTGCGATTTCTGGTACTAACCCCGAAATATAGTGTTCGATCCTCCTATATTCTGGCACATGCAGATCAGGACATAGCACTGCCAACTCATTACGCCTTACCGTATACTTCTCAATTTCGGACCCAAACATCTTGAGGTTCCACACTTCGTGCTCTAACTTCTGCACCTCTTCCCTTGGACAGTACTCACGCTTCAGCAGTTGCACAAAATTCTCCCAAGGCATAGCATAAGCCTCCCCAATACCCATGTTCTGGGTGATATTGTTCCACCAGGTCAAAGCAACATCCTGGAATAAAGCAGCAGCATACTTGACTCGATCCTCTGGGAGACAGTTACACATCAGAAACACTGACTCCACCTTTTCCAACCACCTGAGTAGGCTCACCGCACCCTCAGTGCCAGAGAATTCCTGGGGCTTACAGTCCCGAAACATCTTATAGGTACACATGGGTGGGGGTGGGTTAACAGGACCACCTGAAATGAAACGCGTGAGAAAACACGACGAATGTAAACAAGGTTCACCAATGAGGCAAAGAAAATGGATAAATCAACTTACCACCACCATTGTGCCCTAACTGGAAGGCAGCTTGTAGCAAGTTGTTCAGATCATCCTGTGATAGGTTAACACCTCCACGACCACCCGCACCACCGCGACCACCACCACGTCCACCATTGCGACCACCTCCACGTCCTCCTCGTACTCCAGACATGATTCTGGCAGAAAGAACGAGAAAATTTAGTTTCGCAGCTAATGATAACCACTAACGTTTACAAGATCAAAGCTAGATCCAATCCAGGACTATCCATTCGAACCCAGAGCTCACCAGGTGTAACACCCCAACCGATGGCGGAATCATCGAGGTGCCACGTAGTGACGATTGTTCAAAAGCTCATGGTACTAAAATGTAAATATTATTGAATAATCCAAAATTTGTCTTACATGAAAATGGGAATTACAAAGTCTTAAATGAAATGTAAATAACGAAATAACTGATTAAAATAATGCACTAAGTATCTCTTGTTAAAGCACTAGATCAAACTGCACCTGAAACATGTACAAAATAGATTTGGTCAACATATGAAATGTTGGTGAGCATTCCTAGATTTGATATATATAGTAGGTTAAAAAGTTATACAATTCAAGTGCAAGCTACAGTGCGAATATGTAAACCATGTATCAAACAAATGAGCGAAATCAACCCTGTGACTGTATAATGTACTGTATGAACTGTAGTGTACTCAACCAATAAATGGATGATAACTTAACACTGGCCACGGATTCTCCGATGAAAAAGGGGGAGAATCAATCTAGGCGGGTTGTCAATCCAAATAGCGCTATCCAATGTTAAGGTCGGCTTGTACCATGTTAATGATTTCACTAAGTACAAATGTAATCCACATGTAATGTCTAAGCATAAAGCACGTTGTAAGCAATGCACATAGTACTAGAATTGTATTGTAAAAATGTAAACTTGTATTTGAAATTGTAATAGTGTACATGTAACACCCCAAAAATGTATAAAAGCAAAAAGGGGTAGGAATACTCACAGTTCGCGTAATAACTTGTAATTGAACTTGGACAACGAAATATGAATTGAGATTACTCCCAAATGATCAACCTAAAGTATTCGATAATGCGTAAGGGAAATAACTCTAGGATATATGTATTTCTAGGGCTTCGAATTGGGGATAACGTTTATTTGTTTAATAAACAAATTGTTTATTAAATATAAGAAATTTTAGTAAATAAATAAATAAAAGTCTTTTTGTAAAATTTTAAGTTGAATATAATCACAACATGAGGTTTTAAGTATGAAAATAATTTTTATAAAATTATTTTCTTGAAAATAGAATATTTAATCCAATTATTTCAAATTGTCAAAATACGACTTTAATATCTAAAAATATTAAAATCAAAGAATTTCTGAATCAAAAATTGTATTTCAATTCTATATGAATAGAAATAATTTATGTACAATTTTGGTATAAAAATATTGTAAAATGAATTTATTATGATTTAATTATGATTAAAACTAACAAAAATTGATTAAAAATATTAAATAAATGATTTTTCTGAAATAAAAATCATTTCTGAAAAGATTAATGTTATAAAAACTCAGGATAATTTTTGTGGAAATTAAGAAGATCGTTTTGATATTTTTATAGATTTTAATAAATATAATTGAATAAACTTGTATTATTAATAATATATATTAAATAAATTATTTTTGAAAAACTAAAAATTGGGTAATGAACTTTATCATTGGAAAATCATACAGTAATTTTTGTAGGATTTAATAAGCACTTTTAGTATTTAAAAACTATTTTTAAAAAAATAATTATGCTAAATATATATATAAGAAAAGGAAAAAATGTTGTGGGTTGTGGGGCTCGAACCTTGGCCCTTGGCCGGTTCAGAGCTTTTGTGAGAAGGGCCCAACCAACTGAGCTGTACCTCATATTTGTAAACGTTTTGGTTTTTGAAAATATTTAACACATACACGAATTAGTCATCTTCCCCAAATCTATACTAAGAACCCTAGAATTTCAATCACACGAATTCATCAACCAATAACCCCTGGATTCAAAGGGTTATTGGTCGGAATGTATCAATGATTAAACACGTAAAACGGATTAGTTCATACCAAGCAGATTTGAAGCAAGAACACGAGTCAAACAAAAAGTCAACCGAGCTAAATCCGTGAGTTTTAGTGTACGAACGAAAGAATTGATAGTGGGGTTTATGTTTTCGGTACCTTATCAGTGTTTTTGCAAGTTTAATTGTCACGACATCAAGTATTTATACAGATTTCAAACGAAGTATTAAGGAAGGTTTATAAATGGGTATTTAATCGCATTGAACGCGTTAATCATGCGTGTGGTTGTTTTAGAAACAAGAGGTGATGATGGTGCGTATATTCCGGAATTATTTCAGTGATGGCCGCGAAATTATTGATCAAATTGAAGCTTCTTGGCTGGGTTGTTGACAGCGACCAAATCAAGGAGAAAGGGTAAAGTGTTTTGTGGTCTTAAATACATTAATGGTTGGAATTAAATCAGAAAAGGCTTCATAGCTTAGTGGTTTGTAAGCTGTGTTTGGTCCGGCCTTGCCCGGGTTCGAGTCCCGTCAGGGGGCAAGGTTTTTTTCTTTTTTTTTTTAAAACAGATTCAAGGGAAAGTAAGGAGCTGGGCTGGGCTGATGTATGGGCCTGCTGTTGGGCCGCGTTTGTATCTGGGCCAGATCTGAATTGGGCTTCAGATAATGGATAAAGGGTATGGATTTGGGTAATGTATTGGGTTTGGTTGTGGTTTAGTTATGGTTTAATAAAATATATATATATACAATCAGAATTTTTTTTTTTTTTTTTAATTAATATTATTATTATTATTATTATTATTATTATTATTATTATTATTATATAAAAGTGACGGATGTCACACCAGGGCTATCATGCATTTCGGTTTATGATTTTGTGTGCACCAATAAATGATAAACCGCTCTACATGGTCCTCCAAGTGTTCTCCTAGTTCAAAGTTCAAATCACCGAACATAGACTCTTAGCTATACACCGTAATGCTACGGTAGTTTATGTCAAGTGTTTCTATTGGAGTATGAAAGGGAGATGTCCGAGCCTTGGACAAATCTCAAGAGTACACGACTTACTCCAATATACTACACTGCCTAGAAAGCAAGTAATTCGACCTAGGATAGAACGGATGATGTAACATAGGAAGATCAAATGATTTAGAGACACCCCGACAAGACCATACGTAAACCACCATAACGTTTAGTACTATGTGATCGTCTAGTGTGTGCGACTCGGCTATAGACTAGACTCTACATGCAGTCCTAGTTCACTATAACCATTGGCTCTGATACCAATCTGTCACACCCTCAAAATCCACTTGCGGAGTTTTACCGCGAGGCGTATGACAAACCAGGATCCAAACCAACGATCACAATAAACAAGTCTAAATGAACATATGCAATTTAAGAAAACATAGTTTAAAATCCCCAATTACAGCGGAAGCTTATTCAAAACATAATCCGAAATAAACCAAGTGTTCAACGTTTGAAAACCATGCAATCCTAACTAGACGCCGTGCAGACGCGTGCGCCCTAGTTCCATTGTGCTACCTTAGCGACCTGAGAAAACATGTAAAAGTTTACGTCAGCACAAAAATGCTGGTGAGTTTACAGGTTTTGTAATCACAGTACCAAGTTCATCCTGTCCATACTATAACAAATCGAAAACCAAAGTACGCTAGCTAGGCGTATGTTTTGTTACTATCACGATTGGAAAATCATTACTAACTCGCAAACCAGATGTCGTGCCCGATGTAGTAAACCTGTTGTTCCTGTTTGAGACAATATGCACTCGCCCGGCCCTCCAAGCCGACGAGTGGGGTTGGTCACTCCCAATAGCGCTATTCACATTTCCCCGTTGTGCAAACCCGCACATTCATGGTTCCCCCCGGGACTTCCAAAGATCGTATAGTAAACCATAGAAAACCCATAGTATGACAGTAGTTACCAAACATATGTTTTAACACATGTTTTCTCCCCCGAAAAGTGAAACCAGTTAAAAGAGGGGCCGTAAACTCACCTTAAGTTGCGTTACTCCGTAATATGAATAAACTCAGCAGCTATGCTAGTCCCGTAAAGTGGCGACCTAACATATAACAGTTACAAGTACTTAGACTAATAACCCGCAGGTTAGTTAGTCCCTAGATGTCCAGACCATAACCAAGTTTGTTTGAAAACACCGTGACTGTTTAACTGACCCAATGTACAAGACTCGACATCCCATTGGTGACCCGAGACTCCCCGTGTTATGTTTACGCTCTTAAACATGCAATCATGCATTCACACTTAACATACGTTAACGACCAACAAGTTATAGCACGTAGTTCAAGTACCACATAATTAAGTTCGAACATATGTTACCAAGTTATTAGATATGTTACGGGGTTCCTAGCATGTTCCTAGATGTCAAATCGGGTCTCGGAATGCTAATTTACACTTACAGCAGCAGTACACGCGATTAGGAAAAGTCAACTAGCATTTAGGTTGGTCAACAGGCATTTAGGAAGGCTAATCGCCTATAATATAGGCGATTAGGGTCATAAGACATGTAAATCTTGAGTTTATAGGCGATTAGGGCTATAAGACATGTATTTCAGGACTTAACTAGCATTTAGGATCACAATTGCATGTAATAGAGGCATTTAGCCCCCAATTGCATGGTATATAGGCGATTAGGGCATCTTTATAGGCGATTGGCCTCCTAATCGCCTATAGGCGATTAGGGTTGCTAATCGCCAGTAACCCAGCTGTTTCGGTTTTTCGCGCGTTTAACACTCCAAATCAGATCCAGAACGCGTGTAATCATCCAATATCAATCCAACAACTATAACAAACATGTTTAAACCAAAATCCTTCGTTTAGCCTCGTATTATCAGCCCTGCATGCAACCATGTAATCCAAACACAATACACATAGCATGAAACATCACATTAACATGCATAACTATAACCCTAATGAACAATTACTCAGATCCTATCATCATGCCATCATTATTAATCTGAAACTAACCTAATAACATGTAATCATCCATCTTGAATCATAAAAACCCTAGCTTTTGATTGAAAACCCACATACATCATGCATGCTACTTAGAATCCAATTAACAATGATTATTAACGATTTTCAGAAGACTCATACGTTTTAAAACAGGTCTGGACCGTTAGGGATTTAATAGAAACGTTTATAAAGATTTCATGGATGAGAATCACACCTTAGATTGTGATAGTTTGATGAAATAAGCTTGAAACCTTGTGTTTTGATCCAAAATCACGTTTCAGAGGTTGTGTGTGTGTTGGGGCGGGTTATGGGACGACTAGGGTTGATATTATGAAGTTTAGGAGGTCAAGCATTGTATTTATAGTCGTTTTTAGTCGTCCAGCACGTAACACGCGATTGTGCAGCATCTATACGCGATTAGCATTGCTAATCGCATGACTGTACATGCATTTAGGGCTAATCGCCCCCTAAGGCATGCATTTAGCATGATACTCGCCCCTGATGTTGCCCAATCGCATACCCTATAGGCGATTGGGCTCCCCTAATCGCCTATAGGGGTTGGTTCCATGTATTTTGCGCGTTAAACCCCGTTTTAACATATGTTAACACATTTTCACATACCGACAAGTCACATAATGATTTTAAACACATAACACTTGCAAACAAACATATTCACACTCGTTCACCAATTCCCGGGACTCGAGACTTGTATGTTCCGTATGACCTGACGATTCTACGAATCGTCACCATTTGTACACTTGGTTAAGGACAGACATCTAATGAACCTCTATACCAACATCCAATGATCTTCTATACTAAACCGGTAGTTCCCGAACCATAACACGACTTAACTAACCCAGTTAAGTATAATATACGCGTGACTCGCTAAGGTAGACTTTCATCTAGACAACGTTGTTAACCAGAATTTGCCGGGTGTCACACCATCCCCACGTTAAAAGAATTTTCGTCCCGAAAATTGCACAAGTACCAAAAAGGAATGACGAAAGAAACAAATAAAAGATAGAAACCAAAAGAGAGATTTACCCGAGTTGTCACAAACACGGACTAAATAAATATAAAAACTAAAACTTTTAACGATCGAACCCGTATCTTCACTCTAAACTATGCGCAAGGCTGTTGTTATTGATATTGTTTGATCCGGCTTATAATTTGCGGCTGTTGTGATGCTATTTTTTCTTCGAATATAATGTATGCCCCCATTTATAATGTGCCGTCCAAAATATATTATGGTGCCACACAAACTTTTGACCTCATTTGACTTGGGCCACGAGCCCAAGCTTTTCTTTTCTTTTTCTTTTTTTATAGTTATTTTTATTATTACTATTATTATTACTATATCATGATGTTCCCGACTTGGGTATTCTTGGCTCGACCAAAATTCCTCGTTTACGCTCCAACGTTCACGAACACTTGCTCTCAAGTGTTCGTGCCTCGATTAAAATTCTTTCGTTTTGAGCTCATTTTCCACGAACATCTATAAAATAATAAAATAAATAAATACATAATAAAAATGACATAAAACGAATAAAACCTGACCAAATAATATACAAAATACATAGGAAAAGAGATATGTTTTGCAACACATCACCCACCATCCGATGATTCCACAACTCATGTTCCAACCTCTTGATCTCGTCCCTAGGACAGTACCCCGCCTTCAACCGAGACACGAAATCGGTCGAAGACATACAATGAGCTTCAACCAAGCCCACAGTATGAACGGTAGAGTTCCACCACGTCAAGGCGGGACCCTCAAAAGTACCAGCAGCAAACGTCACACGATCCACCACGGGACAGCCACACAAAGCAAAAGAAGACTCGACCTTCTCCAACCACCAGAGCAATCCCACTGCTCCCTCATAACCGGAGAAATGGTGCGGCTTGCAATCCATAAACGTCTTATAGGTGCAAGCAGGAGTAGGTGGGTTAACAGCGTTACCTGTACCAACACACCAAATGAAACAAAACGAATACCCCACGCAAGATAAGAACGAGAGTAGTACTAATCAAATTACCACTGAAGCCTTGCTGAGCAGCCTGAAAGGCAGCAAGGGCAACAGACACTTGTTGCTGGATCAGATTGTTCAGTTCGTCCTGGGTTATAGTGATGTATCCACCGCCGTGACCACCGGCACGACCACCGCCGCCACCACGGCGTCCCCCAGCACCACCACCACGAGCAGCAGACATCCTCTGGAAATACAAAAGAACAAGATGTTCAGCTTCGTCACTAGTATCAACCACTAGCGACAATGATAGGGAATCATCCTGATCCAACCAATCCGTATCACCCACGCATCGTCCGATCAGAATACCAAGTGTATAAGGATCCCCAAATGAATGATCATTCAAAGGTGTACTAAACCAAGTACAAGTGCAAGATAGTGTGCGCAAGCAAGTGTGTCCGTAGAAACAAAAAAGGGAGATGTCCGAACACTGGACATATCTCAAAGATACGCCGAATCCGCGTCAATGTACAATTCTACCGTGCTATGACTCGACAAGTCAGTCCCTTCGTCTCCAAATCCTGAAGAAGAAGGTAAGATAGAGAATAGATAACCCAAGGAGAAAGAATAAATGATGTAACACTTAAGTATGATGGTAACATAGTCACCCCAACAACGTTAGCAAGTTCCCCCCACTAAGACAACTCATAAACGTGTGACTGTCCAGTTACCGGTATAAACCACTAGCAACCGCAAGATTTCAGACCCCAAATCCAGCCCGAGACCATCAGTCCAAACGCAGAGTCCACCAGGATTTTCATGCATCCCAGTTTATTATTTTGTGTGCACCCGAAATGATAAACCGTTCTACATGGTCCTCCAAATGTACCCCAAATCTGAAGTTCAAGTCACCGGACAAAAACACTCAAGAATGTACCACTACAAGTACAAGAGTAAGATGGTGTGTGTAGGCGAGTGTGTCCATTGGAGTATAGAAGGGAGATGTCCGAATCTTGGACCGATCTCAAGGATGTGCCAAAAGCCACTCCAAGGATTCAAGTCAACGGCCACAATAAATGACAACTATATGATATGAAAACGACGTAAACGATTCATTAAGTTCACAAAATATAACCACAACAGCGGAAGCATAAAACGTGTTTACAACTTGAAAAGTAAAAGTTATGAGTCTGATAATGTTCAAAACCATGCAAGTGAAATCCTAGACGTCGTGCGACACCGTGCGCCTATCAATAGCGGCTACCATAGAGACCTGAGAAAACATGCTAAAAACGTCAGCACAAAATGTTGGTGAGTTCACAGGTTTTTAAGTAAAACGTTTCCAAAAGTGTTTCCAAAAGTTTCCCAAAGGTTTCCAACAGTTTAAAAAGTTTCATCCAAAAGTTTCCAAGAGTTTCTAAATGTTACCAAAGTTTCCAAGAGTTTCCAGTCTCCAAAAGTTACCACAGCTTTCCAAAAGTTACCGTTATGCTAAAAGGATGCCAACCCAGGTATAAGAAACCACTCATACGATACCAAGTGCATGACACTTGGGTGCAACCGAACTGCCAACCCAGGCATAACTTAACTACCGAACCCCCGGTGAACTGAACGGCCGAGCCCAGCCAAATGAACTGCCAAACCACGGCTAACTGAACTGCCGTCCAATGGCAAAACTGAACTATCGTATAGTAAGAACACAAAGTAACACTAGCATAACATGATTAGCTTAAAAATGAGTACGTAGCATGTTTCTCCCCCGAAAACGTAAACATAGAAAAAGAGGTCGTGAAACTCACCTTAGGTTGCGTCTTCAAATAATAGAGTAATCCGACACGTGTTCGATAGCCCTAACTAGTGGCGACCTATCAATAAGTTTGCATAAGTGTTTTGACTACTAACCCGAAGGTTAACTAGTCCCCGATTGTCCAGATCTTGACTACGCGTGTTTAAAAGTGTGTTTGAACGTTAACAGGACACACCGGATAGACCCGACATCCCGTTGGTGACCCATTGCATCAACTAATCAAGCACATAAGGTTAACATATAAGTTTCAAGCATAACACACTTAGTTTGCATCAAAAATCGCATATACGAAGTCGTAAGGTCGAACCGGAAGATTTCCGGGTTTGGTTCGACCCCTAGGGCTTCTGGTTCGACCCATGGTTCCTTGGTTCGACCCTCATGATGTCCATTCAACCTATTCACAAGTTCATTCGACCTAACACATGTTTATTCGACCCTAACACATGTTTATTCGACCGTAACATATGTTAATTCGAACCCAGACATGCACATACGACCTATTTGAGCTTCATTCGACCCCACGAAAGGTCAAATGAGTTTCACGTTCGACCCTTTTCTGCAAAACTTCATAAAACGCATCTAAACGGTCCGAAAACATCACGAAACATCACCAATCACAGCAGTCAACTATCTTTAACATATTCCCACAAAACCCCACCAATTTTATCCCAAAATCCGTCCGTTTTACAAGTTACCCAAAATGGCAAATTATGGAAATGTCACATCATACGCATGCAATCTTTACCCGATATAAAAACTTATCGAAATCATCTATCAATTAGCTCAATATGCTTAGATTATCATGTGCAAGAAAACCCCCAATCATATCATTATCAATAACATCATGAACAAGCCCTAGATCTAACCCAAAATCCCCAAAATGAGCAAAACATCATCAATAACCAATTGTAACCTATCTCAATCATAAATCATCATCAACAACAGTCCTAGATCATTGTTATAACATCTACACAGCAATCGATCATCAAACAATCCATAACACAACATAAAACACCATTAACACATGTTAATTTGTATGAAAACTCATTGTTTATGAAAAGGTTTTGTTTAGGAAGATGTTAGAAAGGTTTTTATCCATGAAAACATGTTTGAATCAGATATTGACACTTAGGGTTTGATAAAAACGAATCAAGATGAAGGAAAATGGTTTTAGATCAAGAACACACCTTGAATATTCTATTGTTTTGTGATATGTAAGATGGTTGTAGGTTAGATTTTGCAAAACAAGTTCAAAAACTCCTTCCTTAGTGATTTGAGTCGATAGAGAGTGTTTAGAGGCAACCAGGGTTTGTGAAATGATGAAAAGTTGCAAAGTGTAGTATTCATACTTAAGTTTCATTCGACCCTTTATAGAGGTCGAATGAGAGTATTCATGCTTGGCTCGAACCCCCCTCTGGGTCAAACTAGATTTCTCATTTTCCCAAATTTCCAGTTTTTCCGTTTAAACGCGTTTTAACACATCCTAACACACGAATATGCAATCCCAACATATGTTAAGCATATAAAATCATGTAGAACCATATAAGTATCACTTAAACACGTATTCCATGTATTCACACGTTACACATCATATACGTAGTGGTTCAAGTTTATCATCTAATCCAATTATGTACGTTCACCAACAACGGGACTCAAGACTCGTGTGTGTGCATAGGATGACCCAATGATCCTCCGAATCATTGAACCCTGGACAATACGTAATGTAACCCCACTTAACTGACCCGGTTAAGTATGTTAAATGAATGTTTTCACTAAGGTAGACTTATATGTTAAAAAAATGTTACCCTGAGTTTGCCGGCTGTCACACTTTGTGTTGCCTTTTTTGTATGTATTGTTTGTCATTTTCCTTCGACTATCTATTCCAATACATGCTCAAGACTTCAAGCTGCCAGTAACAAACAGAGAATCTTGATCTTTCGCATAAGTTAATTAAAAAAACATAAAGATAATAATAATAATAATAATAATAATAATAATAATAATAATAATAATAATAATAATAATGTCAACCTTACTTGCCAAGCATTTGTAGCGGTTCAATTTCTTAGTCTCTTAGCTTTTTAGACTATCAATATATAACTTATTACCTTTATGTAGTAGGTAGATCCTTATCATTTGACCCATTATAAATCTGAAAATGAAAAATGCAGAAAGTTATTATCATGCATATTATTTTTCTATTTGATTTTCTGATTTCGGGGAATGACAGACAACGTATCAACATATCATGCATATTATTTTTCTATTTGATTTTCCAATTTGGGGGAATGACAGACAACGTATCAACATATCATGCATATTATTTTTCTATTTGATTTTCCAATTTGGGGGAATGACAGACAACGTATCAACATATCATGCAAAGCATGTTGTCCTCACTTCTTAGTTAACGGTGTTGCTTTTATCATCAATATGACATAAAGATAAAAGAAAGTAATATAAATAAAAGTGGAGAAATGTTAACAAACTAAATTAAACATTCAAGTGCAAGTAAATTAAAAAGGCATAAATTTCCGAATCAACATATAAACCTACAATAGCTCCTCATGGGACAATAGATCACGTATGTTTATTTGCTCATCAAATCTAATGATATCAAATTAGATTATGATTTACAAAACAAATATTTATAAATCCCCATAATCATGAAACTAATAACCATGCCATATGAGTAAGCAATAGATCAAATGTATTGCAAAAAGCAAAACATTTATCCATATATATTATCTTTCAAAATGACCAAAAAGATAAAGAAATTAAATATTAGAAGTAAAACATGTGTCTATGTTCCATGATGCAACATATGGGATATGCAGCAATTGCCTCACGCCTCGACTTTCTAGACTTGAAATTTTAGAATGCTTAAAGCTTTTATAAATATTTGTCAAGAAATATTTGAATTTGACTCGTTGATCCCAATAAATAACAACGGAAAACAAAAAGCAATTTTCATGTTGATTAAAAATAAGCTACCTAATAGACCTATGTATTTGTATGAACTAATAATCTACAATTGATTTTGTACACAACCAAGTCCCATCTTAGTCTATCTTGTTTTTCTAACAACCGATTATTAGAACTTGTTTCTTATAAACTACTCTAAGCATAATGTGACAATTGTATAGAAGTGTCTTTAGTGAATGATTTGCCCGGTAAGCGTTTACATCAGCAACCTCAACACGAGCACCCATTGTCAACATTTTTTGTTGTATGCGTGGTTGACATAGCTATATGAAAAGAAAAAAAACACAAAACAAATGTGAAACAAACATATCAGTCTCGTTTCCTCAAGAGTAACTATGTCAATCCAAAGCCACCTACTCCAAATCATCCATACTCTTTTGAAAAATTCTTAATTAGATCAGATTTTAAGGAAACAGGTACGAAAGGTTGTTTTTAAGCACCTTAACCCGTGACACGTATTCTTGAGCTACACCCTCTACTGCAACTAACCTTGAAGTTTTTCATTTTATTAACACTTTCAATAGAGTTTTCAAACAATTAACCTTCTCTTATCCATCCTACTTATGTGTACCAACCAACTATATCATAAGCCATATTTCAATGATACCATATCTATATATATATATTTCTGCACATAGAATTTTGAATTAACTTAAAGAAAACTCACCATCTTACTATTGCTTGGTTTTGCATATAGCCACTATGGAGACAAGGGGATGCTATTGTCCAGAATTGGATGATATTTGAATGATACAAGCAGACCACCAGAAACTTTGTTGTCAAGGAAAAAAAATATCAGGAAAGAAAGTAATATAAAGTTGAACACTTCCCAAACTGTTCATTTACCGATAAGATATTACAAACTACAAACCATAAACAAACCAGATTATGCTTACAAAGCCTAAATGAGAAGAGGCGATGATCGCATAAGAAGTAATGATTGTAGAAACTTACTGCAGTAATGACCCTAATCACAATTCAATACTCTCCAGAACGACAACATAAAAAAAGTAAACATGTTATATATCACGATTCAAGATGTAAAAACTTAAATGTTATACGTTTTCAACCGGAAATTGAAAAAGAAACCTAATCTGCAAAAAGATTTACATGAGACATATCTTTGAACGATTCATAGACAATGGATCTTCATACGATAACAACTTCCATGGACCAATGCACATCAAATGTTTCTCTAAAACCTAATTTCTAATTCATAATAAACGTTTTCCCCAAACCCTAGCAACAATAAGATCCATTGATCAATCGATTAGTAAAGCCGCCCCTAATTTATTTAGCAACAGTGTTGTTGGATAACAAATTGACAACAGAAACCCTAATCACAACAATCAATACTAACATAAAATTACATACTGAAGTCGGGTTATAACAATCATTCATACTGAAGTCGGGTAAATAAGAATCGAGTCTGGCTAAACAACTTCCACGACATGATCAAAAATAGGGCGATGGATGGAGCCAATGTGGAGGCTGACGAAAAATGAGTTGAGAATTAGGGTTACCACATAACTGAAGTCGGGTTATAACAATCGGGTCGGGTTAAAGAATCAGACGTGTGTTTTTTATACGTAAATTCACTTGGTGATGACATTTGGCAGATCTACTTGGCTCTGATTTGGAGCCAATGTGGAGGCCCTAGAAAAGAGACATGTTGCGCCCCGAGCTACTCTTTTATTAAGGATGTAGATGTAGATGTAGATTATTACAAGGTTGGAGATTTTAAAACTTTAACTAAGTATAAAATAAATATAATTTTAAATTAACACCATAAATGAGTCGAACATCTGTTCACTTAACATCGGGCTCAGCTCATATGTACATTTCCTAAATAAGAGCTCGAACTCGGCTCGAGTCCAAGTAACCTAAATTGACCGTACCAAATTAACCTAGGTTGACAATTTATCCTTGCTACCCACGTTTCCTGTTGCAAATAAAAACACAAAGGTATCCTTTGCCGTTTGTTTGCCCGGACAAAGATTTCATCAAAACATAATGCAAAGCCTTGTACCCAAGTGCTGCACTAATCCCTTGTTCTACAACTTATATAGCATTCATTCAACAACAACTCATTTGTTTTCATCCTCTTTTGTCGCTTATTTTCGATCCACCCCTTATTCCTCCGACAAATGGAAGGACAAATGGTTCAATTCATCTGTGAGTTTTTTTTTTTTTTTTTTTTTTTTTTTTTTTTTTTTGTGAAAGTTGATTGATTGGATTTTATGGTGCATAATATTAATGGGTTTATGATTATTTATTAATTGGTGATAAAAAGTTAGCAACTTTGAGGTCTAATGGTTCAATTCACCGGTGAGTTTTTAAATAAGTTCTCTTTTTTATTTTATTTTATTGGGGGAATTTGATTAATTGGATTATAGGGTGTATAACATTGTTAGTCTGTAATGGATTTATGATTATTTATTAATTGGTAAATAAAAAGTTAGCAACTTTGAGGTGCAATGGGTTCCAATTGATGTTGAGACTGTTATGCGTTTGATCATTTAGTTAAAAAAATTTGGGTTGTTGTTAGAATGATTATTTTAGCATTGGGTATTGTTTAAGTAGTGGCATGTTATGGAATGAATTCAATAGATTTATTTATTTACTAGTATTTATTATTTTTATTTTTTTTAAGAATGAGTAAATAGGTGATGATTGTCGGTTGAAAGATTTTCTTGAGCTCCAAAGATGCAATTTTGTATGGGGTGGAGAGATTGCTTTTGAGTTGTTTAAGCTTAAATATGATATGTAAGCGGTTATGTTCCTTTGGGATCATTTGGCTACAAAGCAAAAGTAGTTCATCGTCACACTAAGAGGTCGAACTGGATTGCGATATTTTGATTAATTTGTATGGTTGGTTTAAAAAGGCGCGCCTAATGCGTGAGGCGCCCGGAAAAGCGCTTCAGGACCTTAAGGCGGTGTCTCATGCGTCTGGGTCAAAAGTAGGGGTTGTGGAAGACTGGTGTATATAAACAACGAAGGAGATGAAGAAATTATGAAGCGTGTGCTTGATAAAAAGGTTGATATGTAAAACAGACGAGAGAGATTCAATTTGTTGTTGTAGATAAAGCTTATTTTGGTGTACGTAGCATGCGCTCACGCCTTGCACCTTGGCTTTTTTTGGGATGTAGATGCCTCGGAGTGCCTCAAGCTTTTCTAAACCAAGATTGTAGGATTGTTTATGCATGTGTGTTTTAAAACCTGCCATTTCCTGTTTGTAGTTTGACTAATTACCTTGCTTGTGGAAATAATAATAAAATAGAGAATGCTTATGTTTTAGACTGCAGGAATAGGAGATGATATGCTATGCTTGGTTTACATACTAACGTTCAAGAAAAACATACGTAGTCAAAAGGAATAGGAGATGATATGCTTGTTTCAGAACGCAATGGACTTTTTATCTAAGGACATATGTTTAACAGAACGAGGCGCTCCGCCATATTTGATTGAAGGTCAACAGATTTAGCACCATAAACTAGAGAAACAGGGAGCATTTGGGTATTCACATTATCACATACATATGTTCAGTCGACAATCTACTTTAAAATTCTAGGATATGGATATAGGTTTCATTGTCATACCTTGATGTTAAACATTATAAGAGAGAGATTCTCATACAACTAAAGCGGCGAAATCTTGGAAGCATTCCTACTTTAATCGTTGTCATTTTTTTGGTTAATCGTCATCCCTAAAATGAAAGATTTCATTTTCCATTTATTATCTTTTCTAGAATTTTGGAATTCGGGGCTGACCAAATGGAAAGAAACTAACTTCATCAGTCCTTTCTTTCTATCTCATATTTTTTAACATTAAACATTCATGGCTGAATGTTGCATTTAATCATTGATTCAAGTTGACTGCTAGTAGATAGTTTAACCTGTTGCATACCTGCATTGCATCAGACAATCAGTTACATAATGTTTAGCCTTCAACCTTAATATTTTAGCTGGCCTTCTCTATTATTTGTTCAATAATTATGTAAGCAGTCGATGTATCTGTATATACTTACTATTTCCTTGTGTTATTTCTTTAAGAGTATTCACTTATTCAAATGCATATGTTTGTTGATGCAGGATTTTGGAGATGCAAAACCATCTAAGGTATAGTTTCAAGCTTTATTAAATGTCCATAGATGTCTATTTTGAAAAAAAAAAAAAAAAAAAAGGAAAGGAGTTGAGTTTAGTGATACGTGGTGAGATGGGAATGTTGGAGAACCTGATGACTTTACAGATGAATGTGTTCGATGCGTGTTTGTAGGATTAAAATAGTATGCTTTAAAGAAGCTCTATAGATATGGAAAACAGTAAGGTTCACTGAGGCTTGAATTTTGCTATAAGAAAGAATGTGGCAGTCCTCTTTACAAGATTCTTCAGTTATTAATAATAGAGTTGCAAATTGAGCGCTTTCGCAATGTGTCAATTTTTAAATGCGTTATCGACCTGTAAGTATAAGTGAAAATGGCTCCAAGTTTTCTTTTAATTCCTCCATCTTTTAGGCTGCCAAATTGTTAAGAACCGAGACAAATGTTTATTAAAATTTGGTAATGTAAAGGAATAAATGATGATACTATGGAGCTGAAACAGGAGGATGGGCTCACTAGTCTACTCAATGTCTAAATCCTGAAGTACCCAAGTTGCCCTCCCCTCCCCTACTTAAATCCTGTTTATGCGCGATATAAACACCGACAGTTTTTTTTTTTTTTTTTTCTCTTTCTGGCAGTCATTTGTGAAATATAAAACTCGCCAAAAACGTGCTGATGCAAAGAAAGCTTTGAACGATATCTACTTCGGAAGTGGGAGCTCCAAATTTACACTTGAGGTAGTCATTCATTTCTCTTATTTTAATCCAGGCTTCGTTTTATACTTCGTTACACTTAACAAAACAGTTTACGCATACAAAAATTCGTCACCCTTATAATGTTAATTTGATTTTTTTTGTCCAAGATTCAAGCACCTGGTTTTGAAGTTTTGATTTGAGTGTTTAAGCATTTCCTTCATTTTCTTGGAATAACATAGGGTGAATTCCGGAGGAAGCGATGGACAAATAGTTGGGATGACGATACAACAGAAAACACAAATAGAAGGCACTCGTCAGCTCAAAGATGGTATGACGATCCAACAGAAAACAAACACAAAAGGGACTCGTCAAGATGGGATGATTATGACGATCCAATGGAAAAAAAACACAAACGGGACCCGTCAGCTCGCTATCAAAGAAAAAAGAAAAGTAATATTCTATATTCACAACTCGGCGCCTTTTCTTTATATTATATATTTTATTAGAGTCAATGCTTATTCTGCTCTATCTAAATGCTAATCAAATCCAACACCCTATATGTATGCTACTGAGTCTCATAGGGTCTAATAAGTCAAACGTCGCCCAAAGTTTATTATCAGATGCAAATATTTCTTCTGTACTCATTCTACTGGGTCATTATTAAAATACGACAACTTTCGTAATCATATTTGACAACATATTTGTTTGGATCCTCCTGCAAAAACAAAAGTAAAAAAAAAAAAAAAATCAAAATTTGTTTGAAAAGATTACGGCTACAAAGTTGATACTCAATATAGCAACCAAAGTAGCATCCATTAGAGTTGATTAAAAGGACGAACGACGATAAAGTCTTTGGGTTTCAAGGGATAACATGAATTGATTTTAAACTACAAACGTAAACGACGTGTTCCACACAAGTAACTTATTTTGTCATCATTGAGGGGTCTTTTAGATGTGTAACTAAAAGTCTTTGAAATGCTTTATTTCTTGTATATAGTTTTGGTTTGAATATCAACATGCTGTTTTGATTTATATACATACATGTAAAGACAAGTGGACAAGAGCAAACCCTTTTGAAGATTTTGACGATGACGATGAGGATGATCTTGAGACGCATTTCCATGCAAAATTTGAAAATCGACGGTATTCTTGGTCATTTAAGTCATGGGAAGAGGCTTTCTCAAAAAGTCGAACATCTGGATCTAAATATACAAATACCAAAAATAAATGGAGGACTGTGAGTGATGACGAGTCTACAGAGGACGATGATTCATATACTATTGGTTCACATTCAGATAGAATAGCACTTGGTTTGCCAACAAACGGTCCATTAAAGATCGAGGAAGTAAAAAACGCGTAAGTTGAATCTATCTTAGTTTTGTCTATTACATTTAAAAAAAAATAAAAAAAATTGTCATGTTCGTCAAAACCAGTGATCTTTTTGCCCAAAAAGTTTTTAATTTTATTATTGTCAATTTTTAATCTGCTAAATATGATCTCATAAATTATATTAAATTAATAATTATCTAATTCTATTATAAATACTTAGTTTGTTAAATTGCTCATATAACCTGTGAGGTTTATCTTTCCCGTTTCAGTTTTCGCCTTTCTGCTCTGAAGTGGCACCCTGATAAACATCAAGGTCCATCACAGGTTAGTTTCTACTTATATTTTGAGCCGTAACGTACTTTTCATATCAATGTAATATTAATAGCGTTCTATTCGATGTTTAGTTTCATGCTTTCATGTTTCAATCTGGAAATCGCTTACAAATGGTAAAATATAGGCGATATTTAACAATATACCATTCAGGATGTGTACTGGGTATGCGATTAGTTTTAAAAGTTTTTGTGAATTTGGGATGGGTATAGTCAAACCATTAGACATTAACCTATAGACAAAAGTCAACTCTTGGAACTGCAATTTTGACTCGCATGTCAACTTACCGATGATTCTGAAATCCCTCATAACCTTGTTTGTGCAGGCAATGGCCGAGGAGAAATTTAAACTTTGTGCAAGCGCGTACAAGTCGTTGTGCAGCGCACTCTCACAGGTTTAGTCGTTTTGCCGATAAATTTACAATCGTAAGTTCGTCAGAATTTGAAGGTAGGAACGGGTTTTTTGGTTTATGCATTTTCACGAGGCGTAAATACATCTGAGTACTGATGTGACTTTTAGTTTCCGATCAGAACCATTATGGGTATGGGTTTGATAACCTGATCGCGTATATTTATTTAAAAACTATTGTTTGGTTTATATATAGGATTAAAGATCATACCCAAAACTTATTATTGGTTAATGGCTCTTGTATGAACATGTTACAAAATCTAATTTTCATTCTACATTATTAGTTACAATTTTATATAATGGTGACAAGAAGTTATAATGTCTTTGTCGTTCTCGAAACAATGTGGTATGCAACCTATCCTTCAATCTTCTGATCCTGCGTGTTCAACCTTTATCCATCATCGTCGATGACTTGCAGGATCTATATAGTTTAGTAAACTTTTGGTCCCCTGTTATTGCAAACTATAGATGGATTATGTATAGAGGGGCGTGGTGCGAGTGAATACGCTTTCTTCGAATTTCAACACAGTATTACTTATGGAAGGCAAAACAATACAACTATTTTAGAATCAAACTCATAGATATGTCCTAAAAGTGTCATTTGTCACATTGCCAGTACACATTATTATCGACCAATGTATTAGCAACAAGAATAGTAGTAAAAAATATATGATAAAATGGTAGTAAAAAAATATATGATAAAATAGGTTTATTTTATTAAACTAGCTAGTGCTGCAAATTGAAATGTTTGTTTTTAAATGACATTTGGCTTAGGTAGAGGAGTCAATGCAGGCCGGCCTCTGCCTACAAACAATTCAAATGTTTATTATTTTATTTTATCTTTAAAATGGTCAACCAAATACAATACCTTAATTTTATTCATTTTTTTTATATAAAAAATATTGGTTTTATGTGAGTTGTACATTAAAAACCAACACACACGGTTCTTTAATCATCAAATTTAAATATATATGCAACTGTTTTTTAAAATAACTATTACAGGCTTAACATAAAGTTAATCCACATGTTACATCAATTATCTTATTTAAATTACTTTAGTTACATATATATATGGAGCCTGATCACACATCTATTTTCACAACTTCCACTTGGCTATTATGGGCAAGGCAAGTAAATGGATCAGAAACTTGTTGCTAGGCAAAAAGGATGACAAAATTAACGGTGCTATTATGCCACCACCTGCCACCGCCACTGACACTGCCATCATACCAAGGAGGCGATGGAGCTTTAGAAAATCAAATAGCACGCAAAAAGTGGTAGTCAATCACAAGAGTTGTCGGTCATTTGACTCCATCATGAGCTCTCAGTTACTATCGCAAGCGTTGTTTGACTACGCGATTCAGCACCAAAACCACACCACAAAGCTGGTGGTTACACCCACCACAACAAGAGTATCGAGTGTGGTTGTGGTCAATGCTGCAACCAAGATTCAAGCAGCTTTTCGTTCCTATTTGGTAACTATTTTGATTGTTTTTAGAAAGGTGACAAAATAGGCGGGTTGATAACAAAGTTAAAATGAATAGTTTATAAAAAAAAAAAAAAAAAGGTTGCAAAAATGATCATTTTGAAAAACTATCGGTGAGTTGTATGTCTAGTGTGATCGGTCTTTGACCGCGATTTCATCAGTATAAACTCCAAGTTTAGGAAACAACCGTTTATTAAAAAAAAAAATGAGCAGTGAGATTATTTATGAGATATTAGCTATGCTCATTGTCACTTGTTATTCCAGTAATGAGTAAACGAATGTACACTTTTCTTTTTGTAATGGATATGACATATTCAGGCACGAAAGGCATTGTACGCTTTGCGTGGACTAGTGAAGCTACAAGCGCTAGTTCGGGGTCATTTGGTGCGAAAACGCACGGCAACAATGGTTAGATGCATGAGTGCACTCGTTGCCATTCAAGTTAGAGCTCGCTTTCAAAGGATTCAAATGGTTGAAAACGCGGGTTCCACTAGTAAACAAGGATTCGTGATGGGTCATGAGCGTCGTCTAAGCGCACCACAATTGGTATGTCCTCCACTTAGACTGAAACATAAACTAAATTGACTCATTCATAAATAGTTAAATACACAACCACCATAGAATCATTGGCTCATTCATACATAAACAAAAATGTTAACCTTAACAGGACACTTTGTCGTTAAAATGGTCACCTGGTCTTTGAACACTTGCAGGATTACAAGGATAAATCGGGCCAATTTGGAAGCAAACCGAGCCGACAATCATCTAGAAGATTCTCGATAGATTCATCATCATTGACACGTGAAAAGTCAACGAGATCGCGTAGTAAGTCAATCGACGAGGACGTTGCATCATCACAAACAAGTACACCACATAATGAACCAAATTACATGACCAAAACAGAGTCTTCAAGAGCAAAAGCACGGTCACATAGCGAACCAAGACAACGGCCCACAAAACAAAAACGTGAAAGTAGGCGAACTTCATCACAATCGAGTTTCGAATTTGATTCATCCAGTACTTGTACCAATGGTTCATCTTATTATACGACTCTTTTTGAATACAAGGTTAGCACATCTAACATACATTTTGGATTTCACCTTCCTTGTACACTTGAAATTCTAACATTGTTTTGCAACAGATGGCTGACGTTTTATATTAAACCAAGACGAACCAATTTAGCGATCAATGACACCAAGAGAAACCCGCCTAAAGAATGGTCTTCGTATGCAGCAGATGAGTTAGATTTTTGTGTGTATTTTCATATTTCTTTTCAGTTGCATACTAGTAGAAAAGAGTTATTATCACTTGAAACTTTTACAAAGTATTGCACGATAAATGGTCCATGACGATCAGTAGCCACGGACTTTTGGTCGCATCCATGAGATCATCGCCAGCGGGCTGCAGATGGTCTTACCACAATCTAGCACAGTGCAGTTTTATCTGTTCATAATAAACGGTCGTGAATGTTGCAATCGAATTAGAACTCGTAAATATACACCTTCTAGCTCTTGTGGAGCAGTATCTCACACACTGTTCGACATTGGCACAAAATGTCGAATTCTACAACATATGATCCCAGAAACATGAACAAAAGCAGGAGTGTGTTTTGGAAACCAATAATGCATGCAACAGAAATAGCAAAGCAAATTTATTTCTTTTATATAAAAAGAAGAGGAAATTTGTTAGAGTGATGGCAAAACTTCTTCTTTGAGTGAATCTTGAACTGCCTTCAACAGCGCTGGCATCAGTTTCTGGTTGGTAACGATGATGCCTGTATCCAAGTCCAGATATCTTCCTTTCGAAAAGTCTAGTGGCTTCCCCCCAGCATCCGAGGCAACACCCCCGGCCTCTAAAAATTTCAAAAAAGTAAAGTACATAAATAGCCCTTGTGGTTCGTCAAAAGTACTCAGAAGCAACGCATTAATGCTCTAACTTCAAAAAGTTGCATGTATGAAATCTGTAGCTGTTTTTCGGTAACATCTTTGGGGTCTTACCGTCTTAACACTAACTTCTGTTAAAAATCTGTTAACTTTGTGTAAAATGACTATTTCACCCTTTTAAATATAATCAGTTATTTATTAAAACGAAACGCAATTTGACATCATTCCATCAAATAGTTGAAGCCATGGTAAGATTCAGTTTAGGGTAAATAACAGGAATTGAAGGATACCTGCAACAACAATGTATCCAGCAGCATGATCCCATATCTTCTCACGATATCCTTTATTTGGAAACCTTAAATATATCGCACCATCTCCTCGTGACAACGCACCGTATTTTGCCTGGCTGTCTATTCTAACTGGTGGGGCTTTAACCCCCAATTTCTACAAACAAAACAAAGCATCGTTTCGTCACACCAATCCACACAAACAAACGTTAGTCAGTGCTTTTTACTCTCAACTAATAAGAGTCGTAAACCGTTGAAACCGGCCGAACCGCCCAAACCGATGTAAATTGTCCGGTTTGAAAGTTAATACATACCAACGATTTTGAAAACAAAATTTTAAAAAGATGGTTAAATCCAGACCGAACTGTATTGGCCGATCTGGCCTACCCAAACAATCCAACCAGTTTGATATGCCTTATTTTGAAACCGTAGTTAATGGTTCGGCCAAGAATTTTCATCAAAACCAGCCGAACCTCATCTCTAACACCCCTAATAAGAGTTAATTTGACCATTGCATCGCTTTTTCCCCAGCAAAAAGTTAACAATTACTGACATATTTGATATCACATTATTATAACAAGGATACACAGCCCATTTCACTTTCTTCTTTGGTCAACCAAATATCAATTTGCTCAATATTAAGAAGAGCAAACTCAGATTTTGACATAAAAGAAGGTACCACCTTTGCTATCGAGCCGGATAAACTGTGGGATGAATGTGCGGCCTCATATGATTCAAAGAATGAAGCTTCTTCGGAATTCTCCGTGTTGCTAACATGTACCTGAGGTGTAAACAAAACAACCATCTTTCAGTTATACCGCACATTCATTTTAACCTAAGCTAGGAATGTTTTAGTTTTATTCACAAAACATCTCTCCTTTCCACAAAAAGAACATCTTGTTTGGTCACATTACCAACTCCTTAGATAATCAGAATTAGTCATAAATCAAACAGTTTGAGTATTTAATATGCACATCCAAACACACATGCACAATAGGTATGGGAGTTAAGTTGTACCTTTACAGGTGGTGAGCCATCAAGGGACTCCATGTATGTTCCACAAGACAATTGTGCAGAGAACAAACAGCCTGCTGCTGCACTATTAAGAGCATTTTGATTTCCACTCGCGATTGATTCGAGTGGGAGATTTGGACATGCAAGGACACCTAATACGACTCTCCCTTCGTCTAGCAAACCTAATGCTATCGCATATTGGTCACCCCTCAAAAACCTGCATCCACAAGCACACAAAACTTGAACTTTTATGAAAAAAAATCAAGTTTGGGAATGTAACCAAGAAAAAAATATGTAAATGAAACATTCCAGTTACTAAAAAAATTTCGTTAAAAGGAGCCATCTCCAACATAAAAACTGCACTTTGTCCCTAGGTAGCTTAGGTTATTAGTAAAAGGGCAGTTTAGTAAAAACACTTAGGTTAAACCACATAAGTAAGTCGCCCTTCATCCCATGAGATTTGACTAGGCACCTGGTAGAAAACAGATAATTTGAGTATTACAGGAATTATTCGTTCAGACCTGAACACCCTTTTACCAATTTGCCGCGTCTAACATGTACATTGTTGAAAAAAATTGCACCAAACACAAGGATTTTGTTACCAACTCCGGTAACTACTCTTCGGGTTTATTAACACCCAAGAACAATGATCATATCAAATTAGGAATTACAATGACCTATCACCTATATATAATTGAAAAACTTGGGGAGTATGCTATCTAACCAAATAGAAAACTTCTAACGCTAAGGAAACAAATGATGACTCAAAATCCTAAGCGAAACTAAGATAAACAAAAACAGAACCGGTGGCTTGCCTTGCACTCCAAGACATCCGTCCCAGAATTATTCTAACATACATATACTTCACATACAAGAAAATTAGACAATGAAAGAAGTTAACTGTATAAACAGCATGTAAAAGCAAAGAAAGGCTAAAAAAAAAAGTACAAGCCAAAGAAAGGAAAAGAATACCCTTTTGTACCGTCAATAGGATCCAAAACCCAGTGCTGGCCATTAGGGCCTCCTTCAGACATACCGCTATCAATAATAGTGAGCACATTCCCTTCGGACAAAGGAGACACCTTGTAACTACCGTCATTAGCAATCGTATCATTTACTAATTTTGTGATACGGTGAAGTGTTTCTTGAGATTCTTCTTTTCGAAGATCTCCTGAGTCCTACAAATCATCAACGCCGTTGAATTTGATCAAAATGGAAGATAATGACATCAAAGTGAAACAAATGAGGTTGAAAATTACTTCCTCTGCCACTAGTGAGAATGCCTGGTCAGGAAGTTCTTTCTGAAGTACAAAGCTCACAAGAACTTGGGACCCTATGAATCAGATAGAGTGTATCAAAGATTAAAGTAGATGAAAAAAAGCCAACAACTTATGTAAGTTTTATAAACCGGTAAAATAAACGAAATTAGATTAAAAAAACAAAAACACAGGGAGCAGTTGAGCACTTATGATGGAAAATGTTAGGTATGTTTTCGTGACATCGAAAAAAGGAAACTCATTTCCTTATTCTGAGACAGAGGGTCTACTTACGAAGTTATAAATGGACCGATGATTCGGTTCCTGTTATGCTTTTTCACAAACAGGTCAAACGTGTAAAATAAAAAATATTAGCTCGCTCTAGGAAACGGGCCGAACGGGTTGAAAGTTGCTCAAAGTGAAGTAGTGAACTTTTAACATATAAAACCTCCAAAACATTTTACTCAAAAACTAAACTATTACTAATCAGATTTGACACGCCTAATTATGTATAAAAAGACTTAAAATTTTGGAAGAAGTGTTCTCGGCCAACCCAACCCGTTGCCCCTTAAGTTTTAGGGATCACATTATTCAACCCTGTGTAGGCAGGCTATACATCATATCAAATAAAAACCATAAAAAGCTCGGAAGCATACCATAATCAGCCACGGTGACGGGGCTTTTATCGGATTTGGAATGGACGTCAGATTGCAACAGTCCTTTTTGTACATTCTACATAAACAAGGATCAACCATTGTATCTTTATCCCACACTCATTAAGTAACGCAACCCGAAATTCGACAATTCGTTAACATTTCATCATATCATAAAACTTTCAAAGCATGAAGCAAAGAGACCCAACCAAAAACATGTTCCTTTCCTAAAACATTTTATCTGTTTTCTTTAAACATTAATTCATAAGAACACCAATTCAATTCATAGTAATTATCACTACTTAAGGAATAACAATTCATAAGAGTTAAGTTAACAATTGAACATAATCAAATAATAATAATAATAAAATACATAAAGTCAGGGAGCGGTAAGAAATATAAGGTTCATCTGGATAATAATAATAATAATAACATTTGCCAACCTACCTGACAAAGACGGGCAGCAAGGGAAGCAGCTTTCTTGGCAGCAGCGAGTTGTTTATTATAAGACATTGTTGTTATTGATGACTTAACTGATGATGAAGATGAATTAAGTGATGATGATTTGAGCGTGAAGAGAGTAAAGAAGGGTCGTTGAATGGATAAAAAAGGTTTAGGGTTTGAAGGGGTAGATGAGGGGGTTAGGTGAACAAGTCGAGTCAGTGCTGTTGTTATACAGTAGGAAGACGACAGTGCCATTTCACTCCTCACCTTATGATTATTATGTTCAACCCAAAAATTATATTTGTGCTTTTTTAACTACAAATGTTACAATAAATTTTTAGTATCTAAGACCTCTCATCTAAAAAAAAGTGGGCTAGTCTCACACCCTCTTAAGGCGGAATCACGAAATGCGACAGAAAATGTTTTCAAGTAAACATCTAAATTAAAATATAAGTTTGGATATCAAATTGTTAATTATTTACAATCACTCAAAATGTAAATGGGAATTAGACAGAAGATCCCGCAAAAGACGGTATCCCATGATGCAAGCTTAAAATATCCCCAAATTCCATCCATGAAAACTAGTTACATGAAAAACATAACATAAAGTCGGTGAGTTCATAGGTTTAAATCATTGTAAAATGCAAGTTAATGAAATCCGTGAATAACCAAATCAATGCCTAGCTAAGACAATGACAAATGTGACCAACATGAGTCCGTAACCAAACCTTGACGAGTTGTGCCTCGCACATCGTACAATAAAGACAATGTATCATCATATGTGAAATACTAGCACTCTTTTATCAATTGTATCCGGGTTAGAGCGACTAACCAAGAGTAGGGATGTCAACCCAATAGATCTATTCAAGTGTTTCATGGCTAAGTCTATAGCTAATGGTTACAATATAAGAAACAACACGAGGGCTTTGTGAGATCTCTAAATGTGACATCCGTCCCCTTCATTTATTATCAATAGTACAATTTTTGTCCTTTAATTTCATTGTATTTACATTTCAAGTCCTTGTATTTCGATTATTCCATTTAATAAGACCTCCTATTTTTAATCGCGACCAAACCGACGGTACACCACCAATTAACGCGTTTTCTTTAGCCAACATTCCAAATTAGCATCTCCCCATAGTGCGAAAATCAATCCCTCACAATCATTACCTGTCAATTTCGTTTTATGTCGCGTGATTTGTGGTTAATTAGATCATTGTTTCACGTTTTATAAACTTTCCTTATACAAATTTTCAATTCTTAACATATATTTCGTTTATCACAACTAAAGGGCTGTTTGGTTGATTAAATGTTGAATCATTAACATGGTCTGAATGGTTAAGAGGCACTGAATGGTTAAGAGCTGAATCATTCAGCATCCCTTATTAGCTTAATGGTTCAGCACTTAATCATTCCATTCAGATGCTGAAACAAACAGTCTGAATGCTTAATGATTCAGACCTGACTGGTTAAGAGGCTGATTAAGAGGCTACCAAACAGCAATCAACATACCAGTCATAAGAGCATTCACAACCCGTCCACCAAATTATGTGAGGGGTTCCCTCAAATTATATGGGGTGGGTGTGAGTGGTTGTGAGTGGAGGAGATGGAAAATATTTGGTGAAAGCACTGTTCACCCCTATATTTGAAAAGCTACTGTTCACCAAGATATATATCTTAATATTTTTGTAAGTGGTTGTAAGTGAAGAGAGAGAAAATATAATGAGAAAAGTATGAAAAAGTATTATTATTTTAATTAGGAGAGAGAAGATTTAGGGGTGTAGTAGTGATTTTTATTGTAATTTGATGGAGGGGATTTGGTAGACGACCTGTGAATGCTCTAAGATATCGTCTCGGTGGTTTGTAAACTAAGGTTGCGGGATCTATTCGTTACGGACAACGAGACCTGTCTAATCTCTTGTTGTATTTCGGTACTCTCATCGCGTGGCCTATCATGAAGAAGGTCCATCGGCCTCGCTTAGATGACGAAAAGGCACGTAATCAGATGACTGTCGATGCTTGTGCCAAGAGAACATGGAAGAGGACCCCCAATGAAAAGGACGACTCGGCTGATTCGTCAGAGTTTGTATCATTTCCATTTAATCGTGGTGTCTCAATAAATCATGATCCTTCTACCTCTACTTGTTGTTATTCTCGTTGTGATCACTATCTTTGATATTGGGAAAGACATTTCCATTTAATCGTGGTGTCTCGATAAATCATGATCCTTCTACCTCTACTTGTTGTTATTCTCGTTGTGGTCACTATCTTTGATATTGGGAAAGACGTTGGTTGGTTTCTAGGTCATATGGATCCTATTTGCCACACATCTAATAACTACGACGAGTCTAAGGCTCCCACCGAGCCTGTTGTTGTTGTTGCTGTTATTGTGCTATGGCTCAAGCACATCCTCTTGCCGTTGCTAAGTGTGTAGCTCTTGTTGAGTTTGTTGTTGTTGTTGTTGTTCCTTAAATCTCCGCTAGGTCTGTTATAGTTGTTTCTGTAGCTAATGTCGAGCTTGATGTTGTTGTTGCTTCTGTAGCACTTGTCGAGCTTGATGTTGTAGTTGTTTCTGTAGCTCCTGTTGAGCTCGATTATTAATGTTGTTCCATGAGCTCCTACCAAGCCTAATATTGTCGATGGTTCTCAGGCTTGGGTTGAGTCTGTTGATGTTGCTGTTGCCATCATTCCAGTGACTTATATCGAGCCTGCGGTCGTTCTCTCTATGAACAATATCGGCTTAATAAGTCAACTAAATTATGTGGGACCCATCATTCCCATTTATATTATGACGACGGATGCACTTTTTGATCCAACCGTTCCTACCAATGAGCCTATGGAAGGTAGGTTTGTGGCTGAGGATACAGATGAGGATTCCGCCCCCACAAGTGAGCTGAGACGCACCGGGATGCGTGCTCACCAGAATGGAGCTTTCTGTTGTTGTGTAATGTGGATTTTCTATGTTGTGTGCCATCTTGTTGTTGTGCATTCCCGTTGTTGTGTTACCCCTGGCGATTGTGCATTCCCGTAGTTGCCCTGTTATGCCAATTGTGTATCCACGTAGTTGCGTTGCGTTTGTTGATTATGCATACCTGTTGTTGTGATGCTCCTGTAGCTGTGTTGCCTTGTTTTCATGTTCCTCTTTTCTCGTGCTGCTCCTGTTGCGTTGTTTCCTTGTTGTTGTGTTCCTCTGTTGTTGTGTTTCTCCTGTTGCGGTGTTCCCTCGTTGTTGTGTTTCGCGGATGTGTTGTTGTCATTACCGTGTTACTCCTACTGTCGTGTTGCTCCGTGGATGTATTACTATAGTTGTTGGATTGCCTTGATGTTGTGATGAATTGTCGTTTGTTTCGCTCTTGGTTCCCTCATGGTGGAGACATCACCTTAACCCCTCGTTGCTGTCATTGTTCTGTTAATTTGATTGTATAGTATCGACATTGATTATGTGGGATTTTGGGTGTCTAACAGACTTTCCAGAAGTCATACTAAGGCACTCTAGTCTTAGTGTTAGCACGTGTATTTCCCTGAAGTCCAAATCTCGTGGTTGTTTAAGTAATTGCCCAAATCATGTGTCAACCTCTTTATATGCTTGCACATTTTGTGAGCATTATCTCTTCAAAATCTAAGGCATCAGTGACGCCGTGTCCAACCTTAACCTATTACGTATACTTGGGACAACTAATGATCGGTTATGCAAATCAATGTCGGAAGGAAATCCCGTGATCTACACATGACGGGATGATGCTCGTCCTTGTGATAAGGGACTTTGAATGTGTCTCGAACCCCAAAGGTATCGAGTTGATGCGAGCAATATCATGGCCCATGCTTTTGGGATGGATGAGTGTCGAAGGATTCACCTCTTTATTGCTCGTCCTATTGGGTAAATTTGGCATCATCTCTGTCGACGTGGCGCGCTGATGATTATGGGAAATACCAGTGGGTGATAGACTAATACAGATCTTTCGAACGGTCGGTGTGGACCCACCTAGGGCGTGTGCGTTGGTGGAGTCCCTGGTACATGATCTCGGAGGTTTATGGAACCCTGAATCCAGAAAGGCATATAGCCCTATCTACTCTATAAGGGTGTTACCCTACCGTTTTGAGATGGTCGATCAACTCAACCTTTAGATTGATGTTGTTATTCCTGAGATGGTATGTCACACCCCGCCTAGGCGGAAACACGAGATGCAACTTCGAAAGGTTTTCAAGCACACAAGTCATGCAAGCATCAAATTCATTAGTTAAGAGATATCATAAAAGACACCATTGTTCAACAAAATAACAGAAAACATTGTCTTAAAAAACCCCCACTTAAATGACATTGTTCAAATTATTAGATAAAAAGTAGGTTCAAAATATCCCCCATGATGCCAACGCACGACTCCAAGTTCCATGATATCTATTTAATCGTCGTCGGTTCTTAAGTTGCTGATGTCAACCTCCACGCTGCTGACATTAGCAAAAAGTTTAAAATTGTTGTCCTTTCCTTATTTCTTGTTTTGAAAACGCTATTTTCAACTATTTATCGCGTTACAACGATACTAGCCGATGCAAATTTGTTTTTTTAGTTCTCGTTTAATGTAAAACATGTGTCAATATCCTATTAGGTATGTCTCTTTCAGTTGTATACCGAGTGTCGGTATTTTACGAACCAAATTCGTGCCGGCTAAATGGCTGTTGCGTGGCACATGTAATCATACTACTCATAAATCTATACTGTCTATACTATATTATAAAGCATAAGTGAGGGATGACTACAAAATTTAAGTAATTACAATATCTTATGCTTATGGTACAATACTCAAGTAGCTTAGTAAAAGGGTAAAATTGTCTTTCTACATGATGTCAATTATCTTTCAAATTTAATAATTAGATTTGTTAAATTTCAATAAACAAGATAGCTTTTATTTAAATTTCAATAAGTGTAACAATAATGAAAGTTAACTCATGATTTTTGGTTAGTAAAGAGTAGTTACAAAAATAATATTGACATAATTCATGACTTTTGGTTAGTAACAAGTTGTTACAAATCCATGTTTTTTTTAACGGCCAACAAAACTTTATTCAAAAAAGCTAGCAAGGAGCTAGCAAAAACCGAGTTACAAATCCGAAAAAAAGGAAAAAACAACAACAAACTACCACATCTTATTCAAATCAAACCTACCCCAATCATCCCAAGACATATCCGACATCCTTCCCCGATTGGTAATCCACAGGTAGCTCATAACTTTTATCTCATCAATGATTTTCCGAACCAAAACTGCTTTTTGATTAAAAATAAAATCGTTCCTCGCCTTCCATATGCTCCAAAACGTGGTCAATATAATCCCATAAAAAGCTTTCCGGACACGAGCACCATTCCAAGCCGTTAAGTGGAAACTTAGTAAGTCTCGAACATGAAAAGCAAAAAAAGATGGTACATAACACCAATTGAAAATGACCTGCCACACCTTCATAAAGACTGGGCACCCGGTGAATAAGTGATCTACCGATTCCACATTCGTCTCACAAATGATACAAAATTGAGACCCCGTCTGAATATGTCGCCTTAGCAACGCCTCCGATGTTGGAAGCCGGTCCAGGAACGCCCTCCATGCCACAACAACAACTTTTTTCGGGACCCAATTGCACCATTCAAATGATAATACCGTTAATTGATTTGTTGCTTTAAAAATGCATGCCTTCACGTTTCGAGCTGAGAACTCACGAGAATTCCCCACCATCCAAGCCCACTCGTCCATACCCTCAAGTAGCATACACTAATATTTTCAATGCATGCTTTACAAATCCATGTTAAAGGTTAAGACAAAGCAAATATAACCGGCTAAATAATAGCTTTTCAATGCCATTACTAATGCAAGTTATTAGACTTACTAACTTCAAAATATATACCATCTTAACCTAACCCTCAAGTAGTCGTATATCTCTCTTACATCTCTCGGTCTGCACACGTATCAATTTGTTAATATGGAAAATGTTCTTTCGATTGCATTTCTGCTTAGAAGTTCTTAGACATCAAGAACTTATAAATAGTCGCCCACCGATTCCTGCTCGACGACCCATATCTGATCAAATCTCTAATCAAATCGAAGCATCAAGTGATAAGTTTCGTACGTTACCGCAATATATCTATACATCTAATATTTAAAAGCAATGTGGGACACTTGGCATTCCCACATTGCAAGTTCAATTATCTCTCTTCCTCTCACTATGCCACATGTCACCTTGTGGTTTTTTATAAAAAAATCGTTTTTTTAAATAAAAAATAAATGAAAATATATAAAGTCAAAAACAGATCGCGCTTTTCTTTCTAAACCACAAATCAGCCGTCACACCTACTCCCAAACTCAAACCCTAGAGCGGCGATCTTCAGGCGATTCGAGGATCAAGCATCCGTTTAATCTCTTCTCCAAGGTTTCATCTCTACCAGTGTATGTTAATCATTCTTTCTTCATTTGTTTTTTTTCCTATTTTTCGGTGATTTGTGTGTCGATTAATGTCTGTTAGATATGTTTTTGTTGATTTAACTTATTTATCTTCATTGTTCTTTACTTTGCTTATATTATTCTTGAGTTTTATTTATTGTTTTGATTTGTTAAAATGTTATAGGGTTTATGTTGTAGTTTCCGATTTATGTTTTCAGGGTTCAATAGATGTTTTTAGGTTTGATTTATTAAGACTGATTAGTGGGTTAATTGTTAGATTTCGAATTAGGGTTACTGTTTAAGGTTTCGATCTATGGTTAAATTGATGTTTTAAGAAAGCTACGAATGGATTGTTATGCTTTTAGGTTTCAATTTATGGGTTTATGTTTTAGGTATAGATTTAGGGATTTTTTCTTCAATTTAGGTTTTAAGAAAGCTACGAATGGATTGTTAAGCTCTTAGGTTTCACTGTAATGGTTTTATGATTTAGGTATCGATTTATGGCTTTTTTCCATCAATTGATGTTTTAAGGTTTGATTTATTAAGACTCGTTATGATTATTATTTTAAGTGTTAGATTTAGAATGAGGGGTAATGTTTAAGTTTACGATTTATGGTTACATTGATGTTTTAAGATAACTACCAATGGATTGTTATGCTTTTAGGTTTCAATTTAGGGCTTTATGATTTAGGTATCGATTTAGTGATTTATAGGGTCAATTGATGTTTTAAGGTTTGGTTTATTAAGACGGATTAGTGGTTTAAGTGTTAGAATTCTAATTTGGGGTAATGTTTAAGTTTACAATTTATGGTTAAATTGATGTTTTTAAGAAAGCTACCAATGGATTCTTATGCTTTTAGGTTTCAATTTAGTGCTTTATCATTTAGGTATCGATTTAGGGATTTTTAGGGTCAATTGATGTTTTAAGGTTTGAGTGATTCTTCTTTAATTTTCGTTTATTATTATTCAGATTGATTAAGGCTTTATGTTTTAGGTTACAACTTAGTGTTTATGTTTTAGGTTTCAACATATATTTCGAAATGTTTTTTGAACCTTTTATTGAAACTGTGTGCATGTTTTTGGCAATTAGTTTGATCTATGCTTAAAGTTTTATTTTTTGTTTATGAAATAGTGACACAATGTTGTATGGCTTTTGGTTATATATGGAGGATAACGACATAGCTGCTTTGGTAAGATATCTAACATGGTTTACTGTTTTGCCATAATATATGTTTTATACTATAATCTGTTTTCAATATCTTAGATTGTGTGTATTTTGATTCAGGCATTACCTTCTGATTATGGTGAATGGATCAAGAAAAATAATTATCCCACTGGTGTTACCAAGGTCCGCACATTAACCTCTGAGGTGTTAGAGGTTACAGTTTCAAACATCAATGGAAGCTGGTACTTCTACGACGGCTGGAGAAGCATGATCAATGCATTAAGGTACCCACCTGAATGTAACTTCATATTTCAATATGAAGAAAATCTTCTTTCATTCCGGATCATCAGTTTCCATCAGGATGCAATATCTGCACCTGGAAACTTTTTTTACTGCAGTTTGAAGGACCGTAAATCAACACACAAACGTCTGGTAAGCTTAATGAACTATGACTCAAATAAATTATGTAAATATTTTATTTACAAAAACATATATTAATGTTTGATAATTAATTTTTTTTTTACTTCTTAGCATATTAATCCTTTCGTTGGACATGGATTATTAAATAAAAAGCTTCTAGTAAATCCAGTAGATTGCAGATCTGTTCGGTGTTCATGCTTTGAGTTAGAGATAGAGTATGAAGATGGTCATTTTTATGTTACTAGAGGATGGCCTTGGGTGCAGGATGCTCTTGGAATAACAAAGGAACATTTGATTGTTTTTGAAATCTTTAAGCCGGTATTATTCTCTTCTATATTTGTTGAGTTTTTTCTATTTTTAATAATTATTTTACTTCAGTTATGCTAATGAGTTTTAATTTTTCTACTTGAATCAAAAAGAGGGTCTACAATTTGTCGTTGTTTTTGAAGAACAAGCTTACTCTTCCATGTGAGGAGTTTTGGGCAACAAGAGTTAAAGTGGAATATGAAGATGAAAATGAACTCGATGAAGATGTCATTATTCTTTCTGATGATGATGGATAGGATGATGCTGAGGGTGAACTGGTTGAGGATGTTCAAGACAGTTCTATGGAGGTTGATGATGATGGAGCTGAAGCTGTGGAGGATGAAGGTGTGCCAGTGGTGTTCATTGTTGACAATCACTTTGTAAGTGTTACAAGTTAATTATTACAGTTTGCATTTATTTGCACAAAAGTCGATCAGGTAACAAAAAGTGTATTTATACTATACTGTTGACACATTTGACCTTAGTGTTTAGACTTTAGTTTTGCAAAATTTAATTTTTAATCTGTCAAGGTTTGTTGCAGTATGTTGATGTTCAGTATAAAGTATATAATATATAGTTAGTTAATAGGTCATTTGAATTGATTGTTTTCTGGAATGGTGTAACAACCGGCAAAAATAAGGTAATTCCGTACAATTAATTAATATATGATTAACGTAATTAAATGCAATTATGTGTGATTTAATTATCAAGGCCTTAGGGAATAGCAATTTCCAAATAGTGCATAGGAATGCATACGTTTAATGGTAAAGCATGATTGGATCATGTGCGAATAAGCTATCCGGTACGGATGTTGGCAATTACCCGGTAATAATTAAATAAACTAAACGAATCCCGGACACCCAGGATATAAAATAAAGGGTATTTTCATAAGATATAACGAGTTTTGGAACTCCAAAACCATAAATGAAAACGTCTTGTACAAATCTCCCGGTAACGAATAAAATGCGCGTATCGCACCCGATACGCGTATAACTCATAATTTCACCCGGCAAAGGCCTAAATAACCAATTAACGCTTAAAATAGACTATATTTAAGTGTTATTTAAGGTATATTTAATGTCCGGATAACGCGTGATTAAAACCCGAAAAATACCCAAACGACACCCGAACGACGGGAGATTAAACATAACAATTAATGGGTTAATATTTGAAGTTGTGGACCCCACATAGACCCACTTGGGGCCGGCCTAATGGCCTTATTACAACCACATTTTATAAATATTAATCATAATCTATACAACTAAGGATAAAGCATGCAACATAAGACAAAACATGTAAGGTAAAGTGGTAAGTAGACACTTAGTACAAAAGCAAGCTCTATCTTGTCCCCCCCTTTACCCATTTTCGGCCATAGGCCACTAAGGGCCAAGACAAACTCTAAAACATCATTACATAAGTGTGCATGCATGTATGTGAAGTCTTGTATATAGATATAATGATGCCTTAGAAAGATTGATCAAGATTTGCAAGCAATCCTACTTACATACATACATATACACGGCAACACTCATACACACACATATCTTCATTTCAAAAATCTCCCAAGTACACTCATAATCTTCCATAAGATCTCTTGGATATTTGGCACCATTACATGAGTTGGATATATAATAACATGTGTTAGAGACTTGAAGCATCAAAGCAAAACACTCCTTCTTCTCCCCTCTCTTGGCCGTGAGTTTGTATACACCCACACACATTGTTCTTTCAAGTTTTTACAACTCCAAATCACTTAAAATCATCCATCATCCAAACCCCTTTTGTGTGTTTCAAGAGCTTGGAGCTAAACCACTAGGAAGAACACACTAAACCCCTCTCAAATCCAAGGTTTTTGTCTTCCCTAGCCTTGTGCTGGTAGTAAGCTTCTTAATCTTGTTTTTGATTGTTATTTTTCATGTATGTGTTCCTAGTAGCAAGTTGTACATGAAGGGTTTAAAAATGGTTTTGAACATAATCTTTAATAAGTTTTCATGTATAAAATGGAAGGTTAAAGATATAAAAATAAACCATGGATTTGATGATGATGATATATTAATCTTGAAAATATATGAAGTTTACATATAAGATTAAGTAGGATGATGTTTTGATTAATATTTTGAGATGAACTTGAATATGTTAAAACTAACTTTAATTCATCTTACTATGATCATTTAAGTAATAATGTGTGGTAAAACATGTTAGAAGTTCATAAATGAATAAGATGGAAAAGTAAAGTTAACTCACTTGGATGAATGATATTTTGAAGAAATGGACAAATACATAAAACACACATATAATTAGTCTTTCATATGGAATATAAGACTAACATAAGTGTTTTGATACAAAAATAACTTACTTATAAAAAGTTGAATCTTCAAAGTTAACTATTTTGAGTGAAAGATGCCAACTTTGAAAGTTAGAATAGAGAAATGCAACCTTTGTAAGTTAAGGGACTAAAGTTGTAACTTTGAAAGTTAAGGGACTAAAATGAACATTTTAGAAACTATTAGTCCAAAAATACAAGTATGGAAAGTTTGGTGTCAAAAACGTAAGTATTAAAGTCTAAGGATGATTTTTGTAAATACTAGTAGAAATACTTGGGTATTTTGTATAAAAGTGTATTTTTGGAAGTTATAAAAATATAAAGGGTTTTAACATATGGATTTTTATAAAATAAAGATTTTATAAAAATATTAAACAAACTTGGGAAACTTATACAAAAATGAATACTTTTATATAAATGGGAATATAAAAGTGTTAGAAACATTTTTGTAGTTAAGTTGACAAGTTGGGTTAAAAATACATAAGTATTTTAACCATCCAAGTAACATGTGAAAATAGGAAGAAATATGGTTAAATATTTCTATAAAATACATGTTGGGAAAAACTTGGAAAAATTAACTAATCAAGTTAAGATATCGAACTAAAACGCGTTAACGAACCATAACCGGACAAAATATGAGAAAAATGCCATTGCGGCAAGATAAGAAAAATATATATATTAAGAGGTAAAATATATATATACTTGGGTGAAAATAAATAAACACTTTCCTAAGTGTTGGAGGATTAATTCGTGGGAGAAACACATGACGCAAACGAATAAGACGTTAAAACAAACGTATATACTTAACAAGAAAAATTACACATTTATACATATATTTGTACGCTCGTCTCGGCAAAATTCTAGTATATCTACTTAATGGGAAAGTAGATATGCGGGAAGGAAAGCCGCGACGAGAAGACAAGGATATATATATGTGTAGGTCGTACCAACGAAATCCTAGTATATTTATTTGAATGGGAAAATAAATATGCGGTGTGGTGAGTTGAATCGGACGTTAAGAATATACGATCGAACGGCAAAATCTTAGCATATTTGTTTAAATGGGAAAACAAATGTGTGGCAAAGTGAGTCGGGTCGAGGATTGAAATATATATTATATCGAGCGATGCGATCTTAAGTATAATTATTTAAATGGGAAAATAATTATATGTTAAGTAAAGTCGAGTCGATGATAATAAGAAACAAGTTATGGAAATATTAACAAGAGTAATATATAACTTGTAACACAAAAGGGTAATGTAACGCCAACAACACCTAGGATACACGCATAATTAAACGGGATTTGGAACAACTTGTGGTCGGGAGTTGGGTGTACAACTTGCCAAGGCACATGCACTATAGGAATAGTGACTTATACGTTTAGGACGTTGTAGGTGCAAGACCACCCTTTGCTATTCACCTTATTGAGCCAGACGCAGTTACAGGTGAGTTTCACGGCCCCATTTTAAACTGTTTTTACGTTTTCCGGGGGAAAGATATGTTAGGGATAGTGTTTGACGGATTTAATACTTGAGGTGTGACCGCCACTCGGGGTTGAGTCCTCGCCTCTATAATCATTTGTTCAGGGAATTGAAACCGGAGGAATATTCGAATAGTACTATTGGTGCCTGACAAGGCCCACCCCTAATCGATAGCGTCGATTATGCATTAGGTTATGCCTGGGGTGCAAATATTCTGAACTTAAGTCGTGGGAAAACGAGTAACGACTTGGAGCGGGGCACAATTATTATATGTCTTGGTTTGATTATAGTCTCAAGTAGATTTATAGGAATTTGCAACTCCTATATATTGTCATAACATGGTATTCCCAAGTATTCAAGTTTTAGAAACTGAAAACCTGTGAACTCACCAATATATTTATATTGACGAAACTTTTTAAACATATCTTTCAGGTAATTAGAAGATGAAAGATCAAGCAGGCAGGGTCGGGGAATCTCCATGCGACGTCAGGCTTTTGTGGGGTTTCACCTTTATTTCCCAAGGCATTTGGGATATATTTGAGAAACCTCTAAGTTTAATTTAAAAACAATTATCTTTTGTGTAATGTTTAAAACTGATTCGACGTCATAATAAATGACCCATTTTCTTAAATTACTTGTGTTTAGCCATAACCTTGACTTTATGCTTTTGAACCGTCGCGCCACGTGTTTCCGCCTTTGTCGTGGTGTGACAGAACGTGGTATCAGAGCCAAGGTTATAGCGAACTAGAGTATTTTCTTTAAAAACTAGACTATAACCGGATTTGGTTCTAAAGATAAAGTTTTCAAAAGAAAATGTACATGGTTTTAAATAAAAGTAATTTTCAAGAAGCATTGGGCATGAGGAGATTCCGACCAAGCCAGCCATGAGTATTGTTATGCTTCAACGTAAAATTAGAAGTTAGGAAGGTTACTATAGAGTAAGCCATAACTGTCTAATTTAAATAAATCATATATACATGTACGGTTCCTTTGCCAGGATGTCGGACGCGGGAAGTATAGCACCTAGTGTTGACAGCAGTATCCAGATTATACCCGCACCTCCACCGGAGCCAGTCGAGTTGGTTGTACTCGATGCAGAGGAAGACGACGTAGAGATGGACGTCGCAGGAGGGTCAGACGAGACAGATCCTAGCGAGGATCCTGACTGGACACCGGCCGTGATCGACGCGCCACAGCCCATCGTACCGGCCGCACCTCTGGCCGTACGCCCCGTTCGAGCCATCAGGGATTTCCCTGACGGCTGTGCCGGTCCTTCGCGACCAGTTCCCGCCCAGTCAGACGCGGCAGAGTCTCCTTTCCGCCGACAGGCTCACGCCGAGCACGAGCCGGCACCGGTACCCCACATTCACGTACCGGCAGGTATGAGACTCCTACCCATTCCCCGTGGAAGAAACGGATGGATATCCGACGACTCAGATGACGAGTCGGTAGGTTCAGTAGGGCACATGCTGGTGCCCGAGATTCAGGCTGCCCAGGAGGAGCCAGTGGCTCCCATGCTAGAGGACGCCCCAGCGGACCCCATAGCCCCACCAGCACCCGAGCCCCTACCCCAGGTGGAGCCAGTACCAGCCGCACTTATACACGAGGGTAGTCCCGCCCGTAGCTCTGAGCTACATAGGGCAGGCTTGGAGGCCTTCGCCACTGCGAGCCCTCCCACACCCCCTGTAGTGGTGTCCACTCCAGAGTGGGCCACTGTCACTGAGCCATTGGTAGCCCCACTAGCTGAGCCCATGCCACCACCCACCATTGCCATGACTACACCCATCCCCACCATACCCAGTATGACACCTGCACCATACCCTCTAGGTGCAGGGGACCCTTATCTGATGCCACACCACTTTTCCATCAGGCCACCCAGTTTCTTACTGCCCCACATACCAGTACCATTCCCCTTCGGGCCCTTCCCATCCACACACCCAGATATACCCGGACCATCCCAGCCACCCAGGACGACACCCTTGTCTGGACCAGCATGGTCCACTGCCATCACACTAGAGCGGGATTTTCAGACTCTCGCTGATACGGTGCAGCGCACCGTAACACAGGTGGAGCATCAGACACGTCTGATGTGGACGAGGATGATAGATGCGCGGGATGCTTTGGCGCACTACGCGGAGGAGTTGCTGAGCCTGGACGCTCAGTGCGGTATCACAGGGGATGCGCACTTTGCGCATCGACATTTCTTGTACGAGCGTATCATGAAGATCAGTATGACGATCAGTACGCACGCGCCGCAGTACCAGTACCCCCCGCCACCGCCACAGTAGGATATATTGGGGATGCACTGAAGACACACCAGATTATGTACATACTAGCAGCACTATGGTAGTACAGCACGGGTGATGACACTCGTCTGCGTTTTGCCTAGCCGTACGGGTATTACGGCATATGATATGATGTTTTATTATTTCAAAAGCAATGTATTGTATGAGAAATGTATTCTCCATTTTGTATTATGAACAAGCATTGTACTGACATTATTGAAATTAATGAAAAATCTTATTATTATGGTGAAATATGTTGTTGTCTATGATTATTATTGCTTACTCCATGTGTTGTGGTTTGTATATTTGTGTGGTGATGTTATGTTGATTTCCATTTATATTTATGTATGATGTGTTGGTATGTTGTGTGATGATATGGTGTTGATTATTGTGTTCATGCTTTGGTTTGTTATTTATGCTTTGTATTGTATAAATGTTTGCCAAATTAACCTTTGATAATTATTATTGAAGAAAATGGCACCTGCCACCCGAAGCAACAGTGGTGCAGACGGACTGCCCACCACACCGGCTGAGCTCGAAACTATGATTTCTGAACGAATAGCTCGTGCCATCGCTGAACACGAAGCCGCACGCTCGGAACACTCCCTTGACAGGACAGGGAGTGAGCGACGTGAGACCTCCCCCAGTGGTAAGAGGTTTATAAATAAATGAAAAGCGATGGGAGAACATTTCACAAACTCCTATCCCATAATAACATACTATGTTACTATTACAGGGACAGCCTCGGGAGAGCGCGGCTGCACTTTCAAGGCTTTCTTGGACTGTAAGCCACTAAACTTCAGCGGCACTGAGGGTTCCATAGGCCTGGTCAAATGGTTCGAAAAGACCGAGGCAGTGATTCGCATCAGCGGGTGTACCCCTCGACAGTCTGTCATGTACGCCACTAATCTGTTCCTGGATCAAGCGCTAACTTGGTGGAACGGCCAGGTACAGTCTTTAGGAGATGAGGTTGCATACTCTCTATCATGGGCGGCACTAAAGGAACTAATGACAGCCGAATACCGCCCGGCAAGTGAAGTTCAGAAGTTGGAAACTGAATTCTGGAACCTCACCATGATAGGAGCAGACGTCACTGGGTATACGTCAAGATTTCATGATCTCGCACGACTGGTACCTCGCCTGGTTACACCAGAGAAGAACAAAGTGGAACGATACCTATTCGGGCTAGCACCACAGATTCGCAGCATGGTCACCTCTTCCAAACCCACGACCATGCGCGAGGCAATTGATCTGGCACTAAGTCTGACTGAGGATGCTATCCGCATGGGTACCCTTATCCGCCAGGTTTCTGGGTTAAAAATTTCTGAAGCAAGTAGTGTTGAGGGCAAGAAACAGGGGCCAAGTTCAGCAGTTGTAACTAATGAGCAGGGTAACGGACAGAGGTTTGGGAAAAGAAAGAGAGATGAAGGGAAAAGGGATCGAGCATCGGGAAGCTCGAACAAGAAAGGAAAGGGTTATGCCGCCACAGGACGTGGTAACAATAACAACAACAAACAGGGAAACCAAGGGAGAAACAATGGATTGACTTGCGGGAAGTGCCACCGCACCGGGCACAAGACTGAAGAGTGCCGATCTGGAGCACCAAAGAACGGAGGGGCCAGACCCTGTTTTGCATGTGGGTCATTGGACCATTGGAAGAAAGATTGCCCCAAAGTCAACAATCAGGCCCGTGGCCGGGCATTTGTTATTGGAGCCGGTGACGCACGGCAAGACCCCAATGTGGTCACTGGTACGTTTCCTCTAAGTGGTCATTATGCCTCTGTATTATTTGATACCGGTGCTGACTTTAGCTTCGTATCCATTGAGTTTAAAAGACTACTTGGTTTAAAAACTAGCAAACTAGATACACCCTACTCTATAGAACTGGCTAATGGTAAAACTATTGAAACGAGAGAAGTAGCTAAAGATTGTAAGTTAGAACTCTGTGGGCACGAGTTTGGGATTGATCTATTGCCGGTTGTATTGGGAAGTTTTGACATCATTGTTGGCATGGATTGGTTGTCCGCGCACCGTGCCATTGTGGTTTGCAACGATAAGGTTATTCAGGTTCCCCTCGCAAGCGGTGGAACTCTCTCAATTCAAGGGGAAAGACACGGGACGCCTCTAAGAATTATTTCGAGCATGAAGGCTCGTAAGTGTCTGAGAAAAGGGCTTGTCGCATTCTTGGCACACGTAGTGGACAAGAAGGCCGACGAGCGAAAGTTGGAAGACATTCCAGTCGCCAGAGATTTTCCGGATGTATTTCCAGAAGATTTGCCGGGGTTGCCACCACCTCGACAAGTCGAGTTCCGCATCGACCTCGTTCCCGGAGCAGCTCCTGTGGCACGATCGCCATACCGCCTAGCTCCATCAGAGATGCAGGAACTGTCCAGCCAGCTACAAGAATTATTGGACAAAGGTTTTATAAGACCGAGTTTCTCACCGTGGGGAGCTCCCGTCTTATTTGTAAAGAAGAAGGATGGCACATTTCGCATGTGCATCGACTATCGTGAGCTGAACAAGCTAACCATCAAGAATCGCTATCCTCTCCCCAGGATCGACGATTTATTTGATCAGCTCCAAGGTTCCAGCTATTACTCCAAGATCGATTTGAGGTCAGGCTATCACCAGTTGCGTATACAAGAAGAAGATGTACCAAAAACGGCCTTCAGAACCCGGTATGGACACTATGAATTTTTGGTAATGCCGTTCGGCTTGACCAACGCACCAGCGGTTTTCATGGACCTAATGAACCGCGTGTGTAAGCCATACCTGGACAAATTCGTCATTGTCTTCATTGACGATATTTTGATCTATTCACGTACGAAAGAAGACCACGAGAATCACCTTCGGTTAATTCTTGAAGTATTACGCGAAGAGAAGCTCTATGCTAAATTCTCGAAATGTGACTTTTGGATTCGGGAAGTGCACTTTTTAGGTCACGTGGTAAACGAGAAGGGCATACACGTTGATCCAGCCAAGATCGAGGCGATTAAAAATTGGGAAGCACCTCGAACTCCTACCGAAGTACGACAATTTCTAGGCCTCGCGGGTTATTACAGAAGGTTCATCGAGAACTTTTCAAAGATAGCGCAAGCTTTAACCATGTTAACCCAAAAAGACAAGAAATTTGAGTGGACGGACAAGCAAGAGGCGGCATTCCAATTGTTAAAAGACAAGTTATGTGGCGCTCCGATACTGTCACTTCCAGACGGTACGGAAGACTTTGTGGTTTACTGCGATGCCTCGCATCAAGGTTTGGGTTGTGTATTGATGCAGCGGGAAAAAGTAATAGCTTATGCTTCCAGGCAGCTGAAAATCCATGAGAAGAACTACACTACACACGATTTGGAATTAGGTGCAGTGGTGTTCGCTCTCAAGATATGGAGGCACTATTTGTACGGAACCAAGTGCACGATTTTCACTGATCACAAGAGTTTACAGCACATCTTCGATCAGAAGGATTTGAATATGCGACAACGGCGATGGGTTGAATTATTAAACGATTACGATTGTGAGATAAAGTACCATCCCGGTAAGGCGAACGTCGTAGCCGACGCCTTGAGTCGCAAGGAACGGGTTAAACCATTGCGTGTTCGAGCTTTGGGATTGACTATCCACACGAATATGACTGAACGAATTCGTGAAGCCCAAGTTAACGCTCTCAAACCCGAAAATGTCAAAGGTGAAAGGTTACGAAAGATGGTTGATTCACTGGAACCAAAAGCGGACCAGACACTGTATTTCATGAATAGAATTTGGGTTCCAGTATATGGTGGATTGCGTGAGCTAGTATTGGCCGAAGCTCACAGTTCTAGATATTCGGTTCACCCGGGTGCAGACAAGATGTTCCACGATTTGAAGGAACTTTATTGGTGGCCGAATTTCAAGAGGGATATAGCAGCCTATGTTGCGCGATGTTTGACTTGCGCAAAGGTCAAGGCTGAGCACCAGAGACCTTCCGGTTTGCTCCAGCAACCGGAAATACCGGAATGGAAATGGGAACGAATCACCATGGATTTCATTACCAAGTTACCAAAGACGACAAGCGGCCATGACATGATCTGGGTAATCGTAGATCGATTGACGAAATCTGCACACTTCCTCCCGATACGCGAAACGGACAGGTTGGAGAAACTGACCCGTTTGTACATTAAGGAAGTGGTATCTAAACACGGTGTACCTGTATCTATCATCTCCGATCGGGATAGTCGCTTCACTTCCAGATTTTGGGAAAGTTTAAATGAAGCCCTCGGTACTCGCCTTGACATGAGTACCGCATATCACCCCCAAACGGATGGTCAAAGTGAACGAACCATCCAGACCTTGGAAGATATGTTACGGGCATGCGCGATAGATTTCGGAGGTAATTGGGATACGCACTTGCCATTGGTAGAATTTTCTTATAACAACAGCTATCATACGAGCATTCAAGCCGCGCCGTTTGAAGCTTTATATGGACGCAAGTGCCGATCGCCATTGTGTTGGGCGGAAGTTGGGGAAAAGCAACTCACCGGGCCCGAAATTGTTCAAGAGACCACGGATAAGGTCTTTTTGATAAAAGAACGTCTCAAAGCGGCCCGGGACCGCCAGAAAAGCTATGCTGATATGAGGCGAAAACCTTTAGAGTTTCAAGTTGGAGACAGGGTCCTATTGAAAGTGTCACCTTGGAAAGGTGTCGCGCGCTTTGGGAAGCGCGGGAAGCTGAACCCGCGATATATTGGACCATTCAAAGTCTTGTCCAGGGTAGGCACAGTAGCATACAAGCTCGAGTTGCCTCAAGAGCTTAGTGGAATACACGACACGTTTCATGTGTCGAACTTGAAAAAGTGCCTATCTGACGAAACTCTCATTATTCCTGCTGACGAGATCCAGATTGACGACAAGTTACATTTTGTGGAAGAACCAATCGAGGTAACTGATTGGAAGGTCCAAAAATTAAGGCGCAGCAAGATCAGGTTGGTCAAAGTGCGCTGGAATGCCAAGCGTGGACCGGAGTTCACGTGGGAAAGGCTGGACCGGATGAAGCAAAAATACCCCGCCCTATTCGAGAAGACACCTGTACCAGAGAACTCGAAGTGAATTCCGGGACGGAATTCTCTTAACGGGGGGAGAATGTAACAACCGGCAAAAATAAGGTAATTCCGTACAATTAATTAATATATGATTAACGTAATTAAATGCAATTATGTGTGATTTAATTATCAAGGCCTTAGGGAATAGCAATTTCCAAATAGTGCATAGGAATGCATACGTTTAATGGTAAAGCATGATTGGATCATGTGCGAATAAGCTATCCGGTACGGATGTTGGCAATTACCCGGTAATAATTAAATAAACTAAACGAATCCCGGACACCCAGGATATAAAATAAAGGGTATTTTCATAAGATATAACGAGTTTTGGAACTCCAAAACCATAAATGAAAACGTCTTGTACAAATCTCCCGGTAACGAATAAAATGCGCGTATCGCACCCGATACGCGTATAACTCATAATTTCACCCGGCAAAGGCCTAAATAACCAATTAACGCTTAAAATAGACTATATTTAAGTGTTATTTAAGGTATATTTAATGTCCGGATAACGCGTGATTAAAACCCGAAAAATACCCAAACGACACCCGAACGACGGGGGATTAAACATAACAATTAATGGGTTAATATTTGAAGTTGTGGACCCCACATAGACCCACTTGGGGCCGGCCTAATGGCCTTATTACAACCACATTTTATAAATATTAATCATAATCTATACAACTAAGGATAAAGCATGCAACATAAGACAAAACATGTAAGGTAAAGTGGTAAGTAGACACTTAGTACAAAAGCAAGCTCTATCTTGTCCCCCCTTTACCCATTTTCGGCCATAGGCCACTAAGGGCCAAGACAAACTCTAAAACATCATTACATAAGTGTGCATGCATGTATGTGAAGTCTTGTATATAGATATAATGATGCCTTAGAAAGATTGATCAAGATTTGCAAGCAATCCTACTTACATACATACATATACACGGCAACACTCATACACACACATATCTTCATTTCAAAAATCTCCCAAGTACACTCATAATCTTCCATAAGATCTCTTGGAATTTGGCACCATTACATGAGTTGGATATATAATAACATGTGTTAGAGACTTGAAGCATCAAAGCAAAACACTCCTTCTTCTCCCCTCTCTTGGCCGTGAGTTTGTATACACCCACACACATTGTTCTTTCAAGTTTTTACAACTCCAAATCACTTAAAATCATCCATCATCCAAACCCCTTTTGTGTGTTTCAAGAGCTTGGAGCTAAACCACTAGGAAGAACACACTAAACCCCTCTCAAATCCAAGGTTTTTGTCTTCCCTAGCCTTGTGCTAGTAGTAAGCTTCTTAATCTTGTTTTTGATTGTTATTTTTCATGTATGTGTTCCTAGTAGCAAGTTGTACATGAAGGGTTTAAAAATGGTTTTGAACATAATCTTTAATAAGTTTTCATGTATAAAATGGAAGGTTAAAGATATAAAAATAAACCATGGATTTGATGATGATGATATATTAATCTTGAAAATATATGAAGTTTACATATAAGATTAAGTAGGATGATGTTTTGATTAATATTTTGAGATGAACTTGAATATGTTAAAACTAACTTTAATTCATCTTACTATGATCATTTAAGTAATAATGTGTGGTAAAACATGTTAGAAGTTCATAAATGAATAAGATGGAAAAGTAAAGTTAACTCACTTGGATGAATGATATTTTGAAGAAATGGACAAATACATAAAACACACATATAATTAGTCTTTCATATGGAATATAAGACTAACATAAGTGTTTTGATACAAAAATAACTTACTTATAAAAAGTTGAATCTTCAAAGTTAACTATTTTGAGTGAAAGATGCCAACTTTGAAAGTTAGAATAGAGAAATGCAACCTTTGTAAGTTAAGGGACTAAAGTTGTAACTTTGAAAGTTAAGGGACTAAAATGAACATTTTAGAAACTATTAGTCCAAAAATACAAGTATGGAAAGTTTGGTGTCAAAAACGTAAGTATTAAAGTCTAAGGATGATTTTTGTAAATACTAGTAGAAATACTTGGGTATTTTGTATAAAAGTGTATTTTTGGAAGTTATAAAAATATAAAGGGTTTTAACATATGGATTTTTATAAAATAAAGATTTTATAAAAATATTAAACAAACTTGGGAAACTTATACAAAAATGAATACTTTTATATAAATGGGAATATAAAAGTGTTAGAAACATTTTTGTAGTTAAGTTGACAAGTTGGGTTAAAAATACATAAGTATTTTAACCATCCAAGTAACATGTGAAAATAGGAAGAAATATGGTTAAATATTTCTATAAAATACATGTTGGGAAAAACTTGGAAAAATTAACTAATCAAGTTAAGATATCGAACTAAAACGCGTTAACGAACCATAACCGGACAAAATATGAGAAAAATGCCATTGCGGCAAGATAAGAAAAATATATATATTAAGAGGTAAAATATATATATACTTGGGTGAAAATAAATAAACACTTTCCTAAGTGTTGGAGGATTAATTCGTGGGAGAAACACATGACGCAAACGAATAAGACGTTAAAACAAACGTATATACTTAACAAGAAAAATTACACATTTATACATATATTTGTACGCTCGTCTCGGCAAAATTCTAGTATATCTACTTAATGGGAAAGTAGATATGCGGGAAGGAAAGCCGCGACGAGAAGACAAGGATATATATATGTGTAGGTCGTACCAACGAAATCCTAGTATATTTATTTGAATGGGAAAATAAATATGCGGTGTGGTGAGTTGAATCGGACGTTAAGAATATACGATCGAACGGCAAAATCTTAGCATATTTGTTTAAATGGGAAAACAAATGTGTGGCAAAGTGAGTCGGGTCGAGGATTGAAATATATATTATATCGAGCGATGCGATCTTAAGTATAATTATTTAAATGGGAAAATAATTATATGTTAAGTAAAGTCGAGTCGATGATAATAAGAAACAAGTTATGGAAATATTAACAAGAGTAATATATAACTTGTAACACAAAAGGGTAATGTAACGCCAACAACACCTAGGATACACGCATAATTAAACGGGATTTGGAACAACTTGTGGTCGGGAGTTGGGTGTACAACTTGCCAAGGCACATGCACTATAGGAATAGTGACTTATACGTTTAGGACGTTGTAGGTGCAAGACCACCCTTTGCTATTCACCTTATTGAGCCAGACGCAGTTACAGGTGAGTTTCACGGCCCCATTTTAAACTGTTTTTACGTTTTCCGGGGGAAAGATATGTTAGGGATAGTGTTTGACGGATTTAATACTTGAGGTGTGACCGCCACTCGGGGTTGAGTCCTCGCCTCTATAATCATTTGTTCAGGGAATTGAAACCGGAGGAATATTCGAATAGTACTATTGGTGCCTGACAAGGCCCACCCCTAATCGATAGCGTCGATTATGCATTAGGTTATGCCTGGGGTGCAAATATTCTGAACTTAAGTCGTGGGAAAACGAGTAACGACTTGGAGCGGGGCACAATTATTATATGTCTTGGTTTGATTATAGTCTCAAGTAGATTTATAGGAATTTGCAACTCCTATATATTGTCATAACATGGTATTCCCAAGTATTCAAGTTTTAGAAACTGAAAACCTGTGAACTCACCAATATATTTATATTGACGAAACTTTTTAAACATATCTTTCAGGTAATTAGAAGATGAAAGATCAAGCAGGCAGGGTCGGGGAATCTCCATGCGACGTCAGGCTTTTGTGGGGTTTCACCTTTATTTCCCAAGGCATTTGGGATATATTTGAGAAACCTCTAAGTTTAATTTAAAAACAATTATCTTTTGTGTAATGTTTAAAACTGATTCGACGTCATAATAAATGACCCATTTTCTTAAATTACTTGTGTTTAGCCATAACCTTGACTTTATGCTTTTGAACCGTCGCGCCACGTGTTTCCGCCTTTGTCGTGGTGTGACAAATGGTAATCAAGTCAAATAATGAGTGTATGTGATTGTTATTAGGTGATTTCAAGCTTTATGATTTATGTTTCTTCTTAATTCAACAAATATGCAGGATGATTTGAATTAATTGTTATTGTTTAGACTTTGGTGTTGCAAAAGTTAATTGTTAATCTGTCAATGTTAGTTGCAGTTAGTTGATGTTTAGTATAAAGATAGATAATATATATTCAGTTAATAGGTCAGTTTGCATTTAATGGGTCACTACTATGTTTTGTGAAAGTTGGTTAATCGGTAAGTAATGAGTGTATGTTATTGTTAGACAAAATTACACAAAACAACCTTTATATATTACCAAAACTGCACCTTTCACCTTTATGTTTAAAAAGCACTCTAATCAACCTTAACCTTTGTTATTTGTTGCAAGTCCAAACCTTTAACACTAACTGGGTTAGTTTTCCCAGTTAACTCCCCTCACATGCCTTGCATGTGAGGGCTTTTTAGTCATTTTAAGTGTGTGTTATTTTATAGTTTATTAAAAAACTAAACACATCTTCTTCTTCCTCATGGGGTCTGGTCTTTCAAAAGTCATACCCTCACTTTAAATTTCCATCTTTCAATTTTCATTCTTGACCACAATTACAAATTATTATTATCATTACGTGATTCATGGCTTCACCTGGAAACTATAACCAACAACACCCATGTGCAATACCATATGATACTCAACAAGTATTTAATTATTATTCTTCTTCCCCACTAGCTCTTTCTTCAAACCCTGACTTTATTCAAAATCCTAATAATATTTCCTACCCTCTTCTCACCGTATACTCTTACGCCCCCAAACCTATTTACCCTTTTGCCCTTCCTACTAACCTGCACCACCATTACCTCTGTGCTCCTTATCCTACGCCACCCCTTCAACCACCTAGCCTTAGTGGAAACCATAATTCAAACATTAATCATGGAGCTAGATTGATGGCCTTGTTGAGCTCTCTACAGACTACAGAGATTGATGATGATGATGATAATAATAATAATAATAATAATAATAATAATAATAATACGGGTCAATTATCAGTTCCGATGGCACAAAGGGGTGAAAACATGAACTCAGGGGGTTCGAGGCCGATGAGGATGATGAGTAGTTAGGTGCCGAAGGGGAGGAATTTGGGTGGGGAGAGGGTAGTGTATGATATAGATGTTAGGATGGCTGGAGAGGTGCAGCCGCAGATTGAGGTTACGCCGATCACTAAGTTCGGGTCGGATCCGGGGCTTGTTGTCTGGCGGCAGATTGCGGTTAACAAGAGTTATATTTGTTAGGGGTTGAAACTTGGGGCGATTCGGGTTTTGAATATTAATACTGCTTTGTGGTCGTGGTTTAAAGGTCTAACTCAGGTTTGGTGCTTTGTTTATTTTGTTCGGATTTAGTGGATTGTGAGTTTACAATATGTATACATTGATTGAAAATGGAGCTTTAGGGATAAGGTTTTTTAAATAAACATTAAAATAAAACACACTTAAAATGACTAAAAAGCCCTCACATGCAAGGCATGTGAGGGGAGTTAAATGGGAAAACTAACTCAGTTAGTGTTAAAGGTTTGGATTTGTAACAAATAACAAAGGTTAAGATTGATTATAGTGCTTTTTAAACATAAAGGTGAAAGGTGCAGTTTTAGTAATACATAAAGGTTGTTTTTTGTAATTTTGTCTTATTGTTATTACAATTTCAAACCTTATCAATTATGTTTCTTCTTAATGGGTCAATTATGCAGGATTTTTATTTGATTGTTTTAAATATGTTTTATAAACTGAATCTGTTTTGAATTGACTTGTGTAGCGTATGAAGCTTGAGTGGGCAAATCAAAACGGTTTGACCTGTAAGAGGGCGTTAACCGTATCTGATGGTGAGGGTCGGTCATGGGGAATGTATGTGGGAATCGAGGGGTCAAGAGGAAAACCCCGTTACAACATCAGAGGTATGCAGGCTTTTGTTGATGCTAAGGGACTTCATACGGGTGATAAAATGCACTTTCTCTTTTTCAAAAACCAAGGTTTGTTCAGGCTTTCTAATGTGGTTAAAGGTGACGGTAATTAGGTGGTTTAGTTTATGACGCTATTTTGGTAGGATGACAACTTTTGGTGGGTAACATAAGACAAAAATGGTTTGTGGTTTGTAGTGACCAAGTTTTGCACGTTTACTACTTATGTGGTAATTCGTGAATTTTGGGGTTTTTTGTGTTTAGCATCACTAATATTTTGACCCATTATGTGGATTAGTTAACAACACTATATTTTTCATAGTATGTTATGTTATTAGCCATCTATGTTAATATTATTTGGTTAACAACATTATGTGGATATTAGTCATCTATGTTAATGTTATTTGGTTGTTTAGGAACTAAGATAGTAAACATAGTTTATAAGGGTTTAAAAAAAAACTGTTTTTAAAAAATAATGTTATTTGTTTTTAGTAAATGGTTTGACTTTTTTTAAAAGTTGATAGTAATCTCTTATTAATGCCATTTTGTTAATTATAGAAATCTGTTTTATAAATTTATTTTAGGTTAGTAAATGGTTTGACTTTTTTAAAAATCATATTAATTTCTTATTAATGCCAAAGTTTGTAATTATGGAAATAATTTATTATCACGCAACCACCTGTGATTTAAAAAAAAAGAATTTCCAAAACAATAACATATTTTTTGGATAGTATATGGTTTGACCAGTTTTGAGAATTCATATTAATTTCTTATTAATGCCAATTTTTTTTAAATTATGGAAGTTTGTATTATGTTTTACAAGCCCTACTTGACAAACAATCATTTATTCATTTTTGGTAAATTCAAATCGTCCAATTTTAGCAAATAAATAATCAAGGTTTGACTTTGTTTTTTTAGATGCAATCACATTCTTTGAATGTAAAACAGATTCAGTTTTTTTTTCTCTTTTATAACAATTTATGCATTTTTATTAACTGTAATGTTTAAATTTAAAAAAAATACAATTAATAAACCAAATAAAAAAATGTAACAAACATTTAAATAAAATTTGGTATATTTATCTCTTTAAGTTATGTTTGACTTATTTAACCACCTTAATTGTTGGACACGGCTTGACTTTTTTCAGTCAATAGATACTAACAAACAATAAATTATATTTAAAAAAATTTAAAAGATATACCTATACAACTTAAAAATCCTATGGATTATATATGTTTAAGTTTATTTTAGGTAGATTGAAATCTTTACATTATACATTCCCCATAAAAATCGTCTATAATTTAAATAAAAATCGTCTATAATTTAAATAAAAAAAATATAAATTTTTATTATAGCAACTTTTAATCTAAATTAATTTTGATTTCCATCGCATCTTTTTACCTTTTTTATGTTACTAATTGCTTAACATAAATAAATCGTGCAATTTAGATTATAAATACAGATTTTTTTTTCGTAAATTTTAGTATCACTATTTCCTGGAAAACTCTATCAGGTATGTCTATCATATTTTACATATTAATTCAATTATTTATTTTGCATGTAATGATTTAATAGTTATATTCTATTAACTTGCAGGTTTATGTATCCAAACAACGTTACCTTATAGAATGGCATCACTTGGCGGATGACTCAATACAAATTAAAGGTAAGTTACATAGAACTTCGGAAGCGACCAAATCGAAAGATGCAGGGAGAAACTGTGTGTCTAGATATGGTTCTGATGGATGAACATGTTAGTTTTTAACGTATTCATGGTTTCATTTATGTTGTTAACATATTATTTGCTTTCAACATTACATTTGGATAATTCAACATTGATAAGCATCTTGATCGTTATGTTATACGCAAAGTTACAATCAGTCTTCAATAGTTGCTTCTTATGAAGAAATGTTCCTTGACATTCAGGTTATTATTATCATTCAGTTATTCCTATATTATTAATCTTATGAATATTTATTACATGTTTATTATTGTTTTTACTAATGTTATTTGTTTATAGTATAAACGTTTCCTTTGACGTATTACATGTGGCTTTTTTTTCTAGCTCGATCAACCAGTTTTTGAAAACATCGATATAGGTTAATCTTCAACACAGAATGCATTGTCTTTGAACGTTGTTGTTTGACTTATTTATTTATATATTCAAATTCAGTTTTTAATGTAGTTTATTCTAACAATTTTGATATTTCATTTAATATTGTAGGATTCTGTTGGAGATAACACTACTCCAGAGTCATCTTCTATAGTTAGTGTTATACGCGATGATGAGGAAGTGAATCGTAGCCTGGACAAACTGTATGAGCTTGACGATGAAGCAAGTTAATCTATAATTAAAGTTCCAAAGAAATCACCTGAGATCTCCCTTTTGGTTCCTAAGCTTGAGAAATAGGAATAGTTAACAATTTCTTTAAACATTTGTCAATTTTCAGGATTTTTATTTAATGTTTGTGACAATTTGATTTTCTTTATGATTGGTTTGTATTTTTTTGGACAAATTTCATCTAAATAAATTGTGTGTTTGCATTTTATGTTTCTTTTTTGTTAGTTTGTTAAAATTCAAAATGATGCAATATATTTATTTGATGTAACATTGTTATTAGAAATTTGTTATGACTTAATTTTTTTAAATTAAATTTATAACTTTATGAGTTACAAAAAATTAATAAAACCAAATTATAGGAGCCATAAAATAAGCAAGTTGTTATAATTAGTATCAATTATACATATTTATACTAAATATAATACAAATTTTGAAATTTTAAAATTTCGAATCACATAACATTCGAAAATTTTGAATTCGATTTCATATAAAATTATATGTATTCTTTAGAATAATCAAGTTGCCATAATTAGGTTCAATTAAACATATTTATACTAATCTATACATATTATAAAAAAAAATTGAAAATTAAAATTTTTGAATTACCAAAAATTTGAAAATTTTAAAATTTGAAAAATTTATTTTCACCAGATTTCAAATTCAAATTTTTAATATTCTTTAATAATCGTAATTCATTAAACATATTAATTAGCAGTTTTAATTATACATTTAATAAAATCCTCTATAAAAACCACAGTATGTCAACAAAAATTACATACAGAGAATACCTCCTGCTTTAAGACTTTGATCAAACAAAGTTTCAGAACAATCAAAACCTTCAAAATAATTCTACTTTGTTGTTTTATGTTTGCTCGGCCGTTCGTTTGTACAACTTGAATGTATGTCAATCCTTTCTTTCATTAGTGCATTTTTATAAGTTAATAATTGAGCATCATGATTATTTGTGTTGATTTATATTGTGTTAAATTGTTATGAAACATTTTATGTAGACATTTGTTCCTTTTAGGTGAAATGGGACGTAAAATGCTTTCTAACACTTCAAATGGTAATTTTTTGCTTATTTCTACAATATATTCCTTTTTATATTACTTGTCTTTTGTCATTTAACTTATGTTTTTTATGGTAATGACAAAGGACCACCGTTATCTAATATCTCGAACGGTAAACTAATTTCATATATTTTACATCTTTATTTATATGATAATGGTACTATGCAATTAATTTATTTTTCTTCACAGTTCTCTCGAATAAAGAAAAAATTAAGAATGCGGCTGAGTGTCGCAAATTTAGAAAATCACAACTAGATTTCAAGAGATGCAAGGTCAATAATCCTACAAATGATGGAATACAAAATGTACCACCAAGTGGAGTATTTAACTGCGACTCCATTCAATCTTCACACCATTTCAATGTGTCTACACTCGCTAAAATTTTATTATAACACTTATTATTTTTATATCTTTGGATAGAGTTTCAAATTCCAATGTATATTAATAATTCTTTTAAATTTGAATTAATTTTTCTATTTTGTTAAGGTCAAGTGCAACAAACTCCAATGTCTAACATTTCAATCGGTATGTTTTTTTTTTTTTGTGACATATTTTATGTTAAGAGATATTACTAATTTTCTTATTTATTTTCATATAAAAACTATTATTATTTAATCATTTGTTTCTATGGTTGAAGTCAAAAGTAACATTGCACGTGATTGTCGAAAATTTCGAAAATTACAACTTGATGCTAAGAGACATAACATTGAGCAACCTGGAAATAGAAATCCGTCAACATCTAGCAACAATGTATTTTCAATTGATATATCTGGCATTACCTCAACCTTCAACACCCCATATACCGCATCTTTTTCCGGTAATAAGTATTGTTTCAATTTAATAATTTATAACATTTTATTAATTTCATAATTTTTCAATCTGATGGTAACTTATTTATTTATTTATTTATTTATTTATTTATTTATAAACAGGTTCAACAGAACGTACTCCTTTGTCTAATATTACAAACAAAATTATACTTCTATCTTGATTACGTTTGTATTTATATTATGATAACATTCTATAACTAAAACTTCATTTACTATCCAAACTTATTTTAATTTTATACATAGTGTCAGTGGCTGATATCAAAAGACAAAATTCTGCCGATTCTAGAAGTTTAAGAAAAGCACAACTTGATGCTAAAAGACGTAAAGTTAATTCCGTTACAGGATTGCGGAGCCAATCCATTGTTACATCTGGTACCACTTTGTTTGAATAAATTACTTATATAAAGTTGTTACTCTTATTAATATTAAAATTTAACTTTTAATATTTTATTTAGTTGAATGTATTAATTTTGATAGAGGTTCAAATGCAACATCTTCTGTTCAGACAGCAACAATGAATACATCAACTCATATTTTCGTGTTAACACAAAGTTCAAGTTTAAGTAACTTAGAAAAGTGCAACAATGGATTAAGAAGTAATCGACGTTGCGTCTCCCCTGTTCGCATGGTTAGTTTGTCAGATGAAGAAGATGTAACACCCGGCCCCTCTCACCACCAATATTGTCCGCTTTGCCCCGATGGGTTGCCCATCCAGAGCTCACGGATTTATTTTTGGTTGCCCCGGTGGAGACTTCCCAGAAGGTCACCCATCCTGAAATTTCTCCCACCTGAGCACGCTTAACTGTGGAGTTCTCCTCTCATCCACTAACATTAAGCCCCAAAACGCGTTGGTGATTTAAGAGGCAAGACATTACTTATGAACCAAGGATCTCTCCTGGCCACGGCCGATGTGGGATTTTCCTGGGGTGTCACAGAAGATATTAATCCTCAAACCATTGCAGATTTTCGATATAAGGGTGTCTCTAAAGGTAACTGTTATTTTTAGTTTTCAATTACGATTTTATATTTTTTTATTTATGTTAACATGATTTCAATCTATTCTATTCACAAGATTATTTGTATCACAGTGATCAAACGGTTGTATATGAGATGTGTAACGCGAAACTGTGGAAATCGGAAGCTGGCAGAGGACAACAAGTTAGTGGTAGAACATGTTACATGATATGTTGTGGTTATGGCAAGGTGCAACTTCCAGATTTCAAAAAAAGCAGTATAGAGTATCAGAATCTTTTCAAGAACGTAGACTTCCGAAGCAAATATTTCTTAAAGCACATTCGGCGCTTCAATTCTATGTTCTGTTTTACTTCAATGGGAGGCAAGGTCGACTCAAATATTAATAAAGGCAAGGCTCCGTTCATATACAGAATAAGTGGTGAAAATTATCATGCCCTAGGTGGTCTTATTCCTAAAGATGGAAGCACACCAAAATTTTCTCAGTTGTATATCTATGATACTGAAAACGAAGTCTCCAACAGGAAAAAAATTTTCAGGTAATATTATACAGTTTATTAATATTAAGTTTTACTTAAACTTTATTTTTTAGCATTTTTGTCATATGTTCATTTTTTTAAATTTTTATTTATTTATTACAGTAAGGAAAAAGGAGAATCTAAAGATTTTGATGAAAAAGTTGATGTTGAAATCATTCAGTACCTCAAGTCGATGTTAGACTCTAAAAATCAGCTTGTGAAAAGCTATAGGAGTGTACGTGATCGATTTCATGAAAATCCTGAAGTTAGCCTTAAGTTACGTCTTATTGGGAGTAGAACTAAAGATGGCCGACTATACAACTTACCAACTTCATCTGAAATCGCTGCTCTTATACTTACAGACCATGATGACGAGATTGACAATCGTGATATTATTGTGGAATCAAGAAAAGACGGTCTTAAGCGGATAAGTGAACTTCATCCAAAATATTTAGCTCTCCAGTATCCATTTCTTATTCCATTTGGAGAAGATTGTTATAGGGTTGATATACCGCATCGGGAAGAAAGGAAATCTAAAAAGAAAGTAGATTCAAAGTGTTCAATGAGAGAGTATTTTGCCTATCATATTTAGGACAGAGTTGGTAAGTTCTCATTGATTTTGAATGCAAGGCGCCTTCTTCAACAGTTTTTGGTTGACGTTTATACTATGATAGAGAGTGAACGGTTGTTTTATGTACGTCATCAGCAACAAAAACTTAGGTGTGACTCTTATACCAGTCTTCAAAACTTGCATCAAAATGGACCTACAGATCTGGCAACGGTAGGTACACCTATAATATTACCCTCTTCTTTTACTGGTGGTGCACGTTACATCAGGGAAAGTTATCTTGATGCAATGGCTGTTTGTAAAAAACATGGATACCCTGATTTTTTCATCACAATCACGTGTAATCCGAAATGGCCTGAAGTTAGAAGGTTTCTGAAGGATAAGAAGACAAATCCTGAAGACAGACCAGACATTTTAGCCAGATTATTCAAAGTTAAGCTAGAATCAATAATGAAAGATATACGTGAAAAAGCACTATTGGGGAAGACTTCAGCAGGTAAAATACATTAATAACGAAAAATAATTCTTTATATATATCTTATTACCGTAATAAAGTAATAAATTTATTCAATATATTTTTTTGTTTTATTTTAAATCATGTTTTTATTTATTTCATTTATATTTCAATATATTTTTTGTTTTATTTTAAATCATGTTTTTTATTTGTTTCAAAAATGTGGCCTTCCGCACGCTCATATCTGTTTGTTTCTTACAGATGATAGCAAGCTTCCCACGATTGAGCATGTTGATCGTTTCGTTTCTGCTGAAATCCCAGATAAGAATTTAGATCCTGAGTTGTTTAGTCTTGTGAGTGACTTTATGATTCATGGACCCAGTGGACGTGAATATCCCAACTGCCCATGCATGATTGATGGTAAGTGCTCGAAGAAATTTCCAAAGAAGTTTTCTCCTACGTCAATGATAGATTCAAATGGATATCCGGTTTATAAAAGAAGAGACTCAGGAGTATTTGTTGAAAAAGGAACTGCTCAGTTAGACAACAGACATGTGGTTCCTTATAACCCAACACTATTGAAGCGTTATCAAACTCATATTAATGTTGAATGGTGTAACCAGGCCGCTTCAATTAAGTATTTATTCAAATACATTAACAAGGGACCGGACAGGGCTAAAATTGCTTTTGTTGAACATGATGGAGAAGGTGAACAAGTTTTGCAAAAAGATGAAATCAAAAAACATTATGATTGTAGGTTTCTTTCAGCATGTGAAGCTTCATGGAGGATATTTAAACACGAGGTGCATTATAGATACCCTCTAGTGATTAGGCTTCCTTTTCATCTACCTAGTGAGCAAACTGTTATATACGGTCCACAAGAGAACCTTCAAAACGTACTCAACAAACCATCAGTGTTTTCTACAATGTTTCTACAATGGATGCAACTAAACCAAACTGAAGTTGTGGCACGTGAACTTAGTTACATCGAAATCCCAAGTAAATTTGTTTGGAAAGGTGATGAAAAAAAGTGGGACTTTCGGAAAACAGGTAAGGCAATTGGTCATGTTCACATGGTTACTCCATCAATGGGTGAGGCTTATTTCTTGAGAATTCTTCTTAATAAGGTAAAAGGTCCTAAATCTTTTGCTGATATAAGAACGGTGAATGGAGAAGTTTTACCAACATATCGAGATGCATGTTACGCTCTTGGCCTGTTGGAAGATGACAAGGAATATATAGAAGGTATTGAGGAAGCTCATTATACAGGTTCAGGATACTCTCTTCGTAATTTGTTTGCGATGATGTTGTTGTCCAACACCTTATCTAGTCCTGACCATGTTTGGGAGAAGACATGGAAGTACTTGTCAGACGGTATTATGCGTAGACACGAAGACGTATTCCAAATTGAAGGTAAAAAACTTATAATTCAAAATTTATTTTTTTATTTACGTCATTATTTGTTCTTTGAATAATAATTAGAATCTTTTTCATTATCAGGTTTGTCTCTTCCTGATGATCAAATCAAGAATCTTACATTGCTTGAAATTGAGAAACAGTTGCTTCGGAATAACTCCAGCCTACGTAGGTTTCCTTCTATGCCTTATCCTAATAATGATTCGATTGCATCTGCAAATAACCGTTTGATACTTGATGAACTGAATTATCAAGTAAGTACGCTTGCTGAAGAATTTCATAGCAACACACCTTCTTTAACAGATGAGCAACGTTTAATTTTTGATGAAATAATTGATGCGGTTGATTGTAACAAAGGTGGCCTATTTTTTGTTTATGGGTTTGGAGGCACTGGTAAAACCTTTTTATGGAAAACGTTGTCTGCTGCCATTAGATCTAAAGGGCAAATTGTTTTGAACGTTGCATCCAGTGGTATTGCTTCTCTGTTGTTATCAGGTGGAAGGACGGCGTATTCTAGGTTCCGTATACCTTTGAATGTTACTGAAGAATCAATGTGTTCTATGAAGGCGAATAGCGATGAGGCAGATTTATTGAAACAAACTAAGTTAATTATTTGGGATGAAGCTCCAATGATTCACAAACATGCTTTTGAATCTCTTGATCGCACAATGAAAGACATCTTGAAATCAAAGGATTCTGTTAATTCTGAGTTGCCTTTTGGAGGTAAGGTTATGGTTTTGGGTGGTGATTTTAGACAAATCCTTCCTGTTGTTCCTAATGGTAGTAAAAGAGATATTATGAATGCCTCAATAACTTCGTCTAAGATTTGGAATAGTTGCAAAGTCCGTACATTAACCAAAAACATGAGGTTGACAATTGGTAACAACACATCTGAATCCGAAGAAATAAAGGCATTTTCAAACTGGCTTCTAGAGTTAGGTGAGGGTAAAGTTGGTGATTCAGTTGATGAAGATGAGGCAGATGTAGACATTCCAAATGATCTTCTTATTAAGCATTCATCAGATCCTATTTGTAGCTTAATTGACTTCGTCTACCCTTCACTTCTTCAGCTTTACAAAGATAAAGATTATTTTGGAGAACGAGCAATACTTGCACCAAAAAACGAAGTGGTACATGAAATTAATGATAGGTTGCTTACATTGTTTCCTGGAGATGAAGTCGAGTATTTGAGCTCTGATAGTATATGCCAGACTGAGAATGCTAATAACCGTTCACAGGAAGATTTATATTCTCCTAATGTCCTTAATGGTTTAAAAATTTCTGGATTGCCTAATCATCGATTAGCACTAAAGGTTGGTGTTCCTGTTATGTTGTTGAGAAACATAGATCAACAAAATGGCTTGTGTAACGGCACGAGGTTACGAATCACCAAACTTGCAAAGCGTGTTATTGAAGCCGAAATCATATCAGGTAGAAACATTGGTACCAAAACTCTTATTCCTAGAATAAATATGATACCATCTGATAACAAGATTCCAGTCAAGTTCCAAAGGCGTCAATTCCCAATAAGCATATGTTTCGCAATGACCATCAATAAAAGCCAAGGACAGTCTCTATCAAAGGTTGGATTGTATTTAAGAGACCCTGTATTCTCACATGGCCAGCTTTATGTAGCCCTTTCAAGAGTTAAAAGCAGGGCAGGTGTGAAGTTACTTATACTTGATGCTGATAGGAAGGTGAAGACTAAAACAAAAAAATGTGGTGTATAAAGAAAATATTTAGTGATATTTGAATAAAATGTATGTTGTTTTATTTTAAATTTTAATAAAATATTTCTACTATATTTTTTTTACGTCTTGCCGCTCAAAATAATTGTACGTTGGTGAACCGCGTGTAAACGCGGGTAAAAGTCTAGTACATACCGAAATACATATGATTGTGTACATGTTCAAGTTCATTACATAGCATACACTAATATTTTGTTTTCTTGTTTGTATAATTAGATTTTATTAATGGTGACGTTCAATAATCACCACTCGATGAACTTTAAACAAGTGATATCTTAGCATATACTTATAATCATTCGATCAAAACAATAATTAGTCAAAAATATCCATACAACTTCATCTCCTGATCAACGCCGCCGACCGTATTGTGGTTTATTCGCCACAACAACATCCATCTGTGAATAAAAGGGGTTCTGGTTTTATTCCAGTCTTTCAATATTTTCATGACCATGATATGCTAAAATGGGTGTTATAGGCTAATTGTTAACTATTCATAGGCTTGTAAAAGATAACCTCGCCTTAGGTAATTGTTAATCAAAATTATGTATTCATCTTAATACCCTTTAATTAGATCTATTGCATATTAAGGACGTTTTCTATTTAATTTTTGTGTCAATTTATATTTTTGTGGATCTATATGTTTACTATTTATTTCTTCAGGGTTTGAATTGATTTTGTTCTTTTTAATTTCACGTGAATGACATTCACATATTTTACCAAACATATTTTTAATGATTTTTAAGAACTAACATCTTGTTTTTGCTTATTTACCACTTATTTAATGTTTTAACACTAATGAGTTATGATTTAATACAATCTAAAATCCGATGACTTTTAAGAAATTCGTTGAGTCAACAAGAAATAATAATAAATATATATAATAAATAAAAACCTAATTATTAGTTTGATTTTTACAAAGTGGTATTTCATCATTTAGAATTTCCTGTTATCGTAATGTATACATTTTTTTTTGTCCTTTACGTTGTTGATGTGCTCAAGGTGGTTTAATAAAAACTAACTAAATTAACCTAAACTAGACACTCTAAGTTTTAAATTTATAAACTAAGACTCTCTAAACCTAAACCACACAACCGGCAAGTGTACCGGTCAGTGCAGTACAGCTAAAGTAAGTCCGAGTATCGAACCCACGAGACTCTACTAGAAAACGTAAACTAGACTCAACTACTTATCTACAACCTACAACCTGACTAAATAATGTTGTGATGCTTAAAGGGGGTTTCTAATAAACTAATGCAAATAAATAAAATATAACTTAAATAAACTATAGACACAAACTGGGAACTAGAACTAAAATCAGGTGATGGGAAGGCACTACCTAGGCTAGAATCCTACACATGATTGATAAATTTCTAATGGCTATGGAACTGGTGTGGAACCGAGAACTTAAAATACTAAACATCAAGAATAAACTAGACACCCTCGACCCTTCTCAAGGGGAAACCCTAGAATACTGTTGTGCTGTTAAATCACCGGTTGAGAGGTTACCCTCACAGGCTTACCTACTCGAATCTTAAAGTACCCGCTAGACAGTCTACCTCACAGCGCGAAAGTCACAATACACCCGAAAGTGCAAGGGGTAACAACAATATTTCCGATAAGACTTGGCCTACAAGGAATGCTAGGGAAACTAGGAAGATCTTCTCACAAAGCCTCTAGAACTAGCAATTTAACACCCTAGACAGACCAACAATCTCGCACCTTACAGCTATTGAGAATTGGTAGAACACTTAGAATCATCTAACTAACAATTACAACTCCTATGGATAATCCTAGGCAATTAACCATAAACTAGCTGCTAACACCCAGTCCGCAACCTAACCCGCATTCATACATGAAAGACATTCACAAAAACGCAAGTGGAGTTTGTAAAAGTTATTTAAACAAAACTAAATATGCATACACATCAAACCAGAAAATAAAGAGTTCTTTATTTAAAAATTCATCCACAACCAAGAGTTCCAAAACCAAATAGAAAATAATCAAACAAGCGTATTCATCATCGCCTAGGTAGTTCAACGATCTAGCCAATAATTGTCATGACAAAATCAAAACAATAAAAACTAAACATATTCATGGTGTTCACAACGGGTATCAAATATATAAATAAATAAATAATTAGATTAAAACCGACCCGTGCTCGCACCTAGGCTTCAACCCTTGACCAACACCTCCTCCTCTTGATTCTTCTCCAAGCTGCTCTATGTTCTGTCGTGCGATCCCCCTCAAATATTATCGCCGCCTCTCTCCAAAATATAATATGCAGCTCCCTCCAATTTATTCTTATCGTGCGGCTCCCCCCAATTCTTCCATAATATTTGTTAAATAAAAGTGCCCTATAATGTTTTTTTGGGCTTTTTCTCTTTGGGCCGTTGACTTAAAGTCACGGTTGTTTTATTTTAATATTATTATTATTATTATTATTATTATTATTATTATTATTATTATTATTATTATTATTATTATTATAGTATTATGACTCGGTGCTCTAGACTCGGGTGTTCTTTACTTGACCAAATTTGCTCGTTTACGCTCCAACGTCCATAAACACCTACAAAATATAAAATAAAATAGATAAACACTAAAAATGACCAAAAACTAATAAAAATCTATAAAAACTTATACTAAATAAAATAGACCGGTACAAGCCTAAAACTAATAAAAACACTATCTAAACGACTCGAAAATTATACAAACTTTACACTGGAAATAGATGTATTTTACAATACATCAGTTGTTTTATTTTTCGGTTCATGACGATTTTTAGATATATTTTATTTATACCTATAGTTATTTTTAAGTAAACCTCGAAATCAAATCTCCATACATACACATCCATGTACTCACACACATCTTACAAACACACACAATACATTACACACATGAAAGATAAACTAAACGCATAATCTTTAGATTAACATACTTAAAAATACGATAAAGTATAGTTTTTTGTGACGTTTAAGCGGAGACAACTTATCGTTAGATATACTACTCGTCATTAAGGTATGAATTTTAGAGTTATCTATTTATAGTGTAATGTTATATTTACTATTGTCATAGTTTATGCATTTTGAATCTAATTTTGTGGGTAATGTTTCAAAATGTTTTTTGTTCAAAATATTTGATTTATATTAGTTATATCTTCGCGCATCCCGTCGAATTATCAACTACACAATTATACTTATACTTGTAGATCGTTCACCCCGTCGCGCGGACTTCCCACTAGCATTTATAAAATTACGAAGATATATTCCTTCCTTGTATATTAAGACTAGCGAGCTTTGTTTATTTTGAGTATTTTACTTTCCTTATTATATAATCCCTTTCTGCTTTTTTCTATTCTAATAGTTAAATAATATTAATATCATTCATAAATTTAGAATAAAAAATTTGGTTTCCCTTCATAATGATTGAGTTGTTTATTCCTCTTGTGTTCATATTTACTCCTTTATGCCTTGTGAGTTTATTGGGAGCCTTGTCAACATTTTATGATGCTTTGTTTTTTCTTTTATTATTATTGGTAGCTAATTTTTTTAGTAATTTTATTATTTCCAAAATAAAAAACAAAAAAAAAATGCTATAAACATTTTCTTTTATCTATATCTATATTACTATATTAAAGAAACTCGATCGACAAGAAGGTAAATTTACATCAATTTTTAGATGACATCCCAAGAGTTTTATGATTAAAACCCAGTTTATCATGAAAATGTTTCTATTATTATCCTTTTCCTGCAAAACCATGTTGTACACATTCTGATCATCATAACTCCCAATGCCTTTGATTATCCTCAATTTAAGAAATTGAATGGGATTCAATGCAATTAAATCTTGTGCAACTGAAGAGTATTGCCTTCATACGCACACACCATTACAAAAAGACACACCCATTACTGAGCAATCATTGTTCTCCATTTCAATCAAATTTCTTCTTCACAAAACCTCTACGAAAACCTCATTCACTTTCAATCAAATCATGTCTTTTATATCTACCAGAAGACCCATTATTTTAAAGCCATATATTTTTAAACTTTTGTGGTGATTTGAGGTATAACCCACTTCATTTTGCTCCTGTTTTAGTTAATTTTGCTGGATTATTTGATCTTAAAGGCTAAAAATTGAGTCTTTTTGGCACTGTTTTTAGGCTTTGAAGAACTTGTCTCAAATGGAAGCAGAAAATGACGATAGCAAGTCAAATATGGAAGATCATGAAGTTATTGAGCAGATTAGAAGATGAACTTTTGGGGTTGTTTTTCTTATTTTCCAAAAAACTGAAAAACAAGTATGCAATTTCTATTTTCCATGTGTGTGTGTTCTATGTTATTTCTTAAATCTTGCTATTTATAGGGTATTAGGATTCACACTAATAAAGGTCTTGAAAATCATATTTTTTTATTATCTTTGATTTAATTTGTGAATTTCTTGTTTTAGCTTAGTTCAAAACAAGAAAAAGGGGTTTCAGTTGGTTAGGTGGATGATTATGATTTCAGTTAAGATTATCTTTATTTCTTTTAATTACTTAACATGCGTGTTTATATAATAGGCATGTCATGAAGAAGATTACATTTAAACAAGCAGATAGAAAAGTTTAAGAAGACAACATATTAAGAGGTATTTTATTTGTGGTTCCTATTGATTAATGACTACGAACTACCTCTGTTATATAGTTAGATTTGAATTTGACTTTATTTAAGTCAAACATGTTTTTTTTTCATATATTTTCTATTTTTTTATGAAAATTGTTGTGATTCTAGTTGCATGACGAATATCCATTTTACACTTACATATGAAATTATGCACTTCCTGATGATTTTGTTCTTCATTATTCATCATTATAGTTTGAAGGTTACATCAATTTCTAACGTCATACGGATACAATTTGATTTATAGAGAACTAAGTGAAGTTTTTTCTTCAAGTTTTTAAAATCGATAGTTAACGTTTGATTTATGTGGACTTATGCTTTCATAAGTCGAGTTTTTTGATGTTCAATGTTGTGATACGAGTTGACGATGGTAGCATCACTATAATGGTTTGATGTTTGGTTCTATTCCCATATTCGTTTCACTTTAAGGGATTTGATATTCGGTTTAATCGTCTCCCTATGTTGTTGTCTACCTATAACTGAAGAAGAAAACGACAAATGTATTTTCGTATTGGTGATTTTAGTTTCATGAAGGCCACTGTGGTTTGATTGGATTTACTTAAGGTCAAATATGAATGGCTTATGAGGTGTGAAGTATACATATGTACACTACTATGCTCATTTATAACACTTTTCACCCAGAGGTAGCCCCCTATTGTCCAAGGGGTTTATAAAAAGAGGGGGGGGGGGGGGGGGGGGGGGTATGGGGGGCAACGCTAATCGGTGGGGGCCGGACTCAATTTTTTTTATCGGTAGTGGCAAATCGGTGAGGGCCGGACTCAATCCGGACTCAATTTACCTATGAAAATCACAAATTTATACCACTGCGTCAGAAAACAGGGAAGGCCAGGGCCACCATGACCCTTCTTATCCTTCGATCCTGCTTGCTAAGGATCTAGCAACACAAGAAAAAGATATTTTCTTTCATAAGCACACACTGGAAGCTACTATAAAGTAGTCATCAGTTATAAGTTAAACTGATTATTGGTGGTAACTAAAATCAATAGCAACTTGGATTATAATGACAAGTGAAGTCACTACTAAAATACTACTTGCTAGTGACAACCAACTTACATTAAGGATGCACATTTTTTTTCGAGTACCTATACTCGTAATCATACCGTATTCGTACCGGTATCCGTACCCGTTCCGATTTTGAGTACTCGGTATAGGTATCGGTACCTACTTTTACTGATTTCGGTATTCGGTACTTTTGGTATCGGTACGGGTAAAAATGGTACGGGTACCGAATTCTATATACTATTGAATTTGATTATATATTTTACTTCGTATTATGGTATTTATGGTATTCGTATCAATTTTACCGATTTGGTACATGTACCATATTGGTACCCGTACCAAAATTTTCAATTTGGTACCCGTATAGTATTGATACTCGTAATTGTTTACCTACTTGGTACCCGTAAGAGTACTAAAAAAAGAAAAAATAACAAAATGGTACCAAACGGGTACCGTACCGATACCCGTACCGTACCTATATATTCGGTACGGTACTCGGTACCCATTTTTGTTCAAATTCGGTACGGGTATTTTTGGTACGGGTATAGGTACGAGTAAGGTACCGATCTCATCCCTAACTTACATTATTTCATTTTCTTAGCTCCTCAACTATTTATAGGGTGATGAGTGACGAAACTTGAACAAATTTTCGGAGGAGGGGGGAGTCTCGAAAGTCACGGGACCCCCTTAAATTAGGGGCAACAAACTCAATACGTATAAAAATTTCAGAAGAAATATTAGTAAATTTACACTACTAATAAAAAAACAGGAGACATCCCTTGAACTCTTCTATCCTTCCTCAACGAGGGTGATGTTTGGTACAAGTTAAAAGTTCATTTTAGTAGTATCGGATTATAAATCAAAAGATATGGTAAATTCTATATATACAACATTTACAATCGTGAACAGTACTAATTCCATTACTGGGCTACGTGTACGTTTGTAACAAACAAACCAAAGTTTATGGTTTTGTAAAAACCATACTAGCATTTTCATCTATTCTTTTTATTTTATCATTTATATAGTTATTCCAGCCGACAAAGGTATCACATAAAGCTTCCATATCATTCTCGGGTCTTGTTAAAAAGTCTATTGATATTGGGCAATTTCGGGAGGTGAGTACTCCCAATGATGGGCCGGTCGTGTCTCATTTACTTTACGCGGACGACGCTCTGGTGATGGGTGAATGGGTGGAAAGTAATTTTATATGTTTAAGACGGTTGCTTCGGATCTTTCATATGTGTTCGGGTCTTAAAATTAATATTCATAAATCCATAGTGTATGGAGTAGGGAAGAGTATGCAGGACGTGGGGAACATGGCGTTAGAGATGGGATGCCGAGCGGGGGAAACCCCGTTCACGTATTTGGGTATTCTAGTTGGCACGAACATGAATAGAATCACCAATTGGGATCCGGTGGTGCAGATTTTCAAGAATAGATTATCGAAGTGGAAATCGAAAGTACTGTCGATTGGGGGTAGGCTCACCCTCATTAAGTCGGTATTGGAGAGTCTCCCATCATATTATTTTTCTCTATTCAAAGCGCCTATTGGTATTATAGACAAGCTAGAAGGGTTGATGAGACGGTTTTTGTGGGGAGGAAGTGTAGATTCAAAAAAATTACATTGGGTAAGTTGGGATGTAGTGACTCGTCCCATCAAACAAGGAGGCTTGGGTATTCGAAGGCTAGAAGAATGTAATGACGCTTTCTTAGTTAAGTGGCTTTGGCGTTTTAGACATGAAAATGGAGCGTTATGGAAAAGGGTGGTTGTGGCGATTCACGGTTCAAACAGAAATTGGAACACGTTTCCAACTAACTCGAGCTTCTCAGGTACATGGTCTAAGATGGTTAAAAATGGGTTTCGGCGCAATGTGGGCGGGTTTAACAGTTTGAGTATGATTCGGGGTGTGTTGGGAAATGGTAGGATTATTCGGTTTTGGATAGATCCTTGGGTTGCTCGTATTCCGTTAAAAAGCTTCTTTCCGGATCTGTTTCGACTTGAGTTAGAAAAAGATTGTAAGGTATTTCAGAGAATAGAGTTGCGAGACATGGTGTGGACTTTATCTTGGAAGTGGCGGGTTAGTCCTAATACAGCGATCGAGTTAGAACAACTCGATGATTGTGTTCAACTGTTAGAAGGTATTGTGTTGGGGGCCAGCAATGATTGTTGGATGTGGGACTCAGATTCGGGAGAAGTTTTTTCAGTGGCTGAAGTTCGAAAGTGGCTAAGCAGTGGTCGTTTGATTCAGCTGGATTCGATTTTTGAATGGTGTAAATGGCTTCCGGTTAAGTGTAACGTGTTTATGTGGCGTATGTTGATGGATAGAATTCCGACGAAGAAGGCGTTACAGAGAAGAGGTATTGACTGTGGAGATTTAAGGTGCAAGTTTTGTGATGAACAGGAGGATTGCGTAGACCATATATTCACGGCGTGCATGTTAACGAGTGGTGTATGGAATGGGATTGCTTCATGGGTTAATCTTCCTCAATTCTTTTTCTTCTCTACCAACGATATATTGCAGATTTATTCATCATCTGGATGGTCGAAAGTAAAGAAATCAGCTTTGCATGGTGTTATTATTTTGACTTGTTGGCGGATTTGGAAGGCTAGGAATGATCTCATCTTCAGGGATGTTCGGCGAGATGTGGTTGAGATTGTTTCGGACATCAAAGCGTTGGGTTTTCTTTGGTTTTCTAGTAGATTTCATAAGGGGTCCGTGGGTTGGAAGGATTGGCAACGATTTTGTTTTGATGTAATGTATTCGCTTGGGTAGGGGGTCTCCGCCTTGGAGATTTTTCCCCTCGTTTGTGTGTTTTAATAAAATTCGCCTTCCAAAAAAAAAAAAAAAAAAACATAAAGCTTCCATATGTGACATGTCTTAGATATTTTTCTGTAATTATTAGGAAATCGATACTAACCGAACACATTTACATAATGCTATGGTCATATTACAACTTAATTTTTTGGGTTTTCTCTTTCACTTGAATAGCATATGCCGATATTGTACGCAACGAAATCGATACTAGCAGAATTCTCATTGCGTCCCCACCGCAACGAGCGGGCTTATACCCATTAGCGCGTCTCAACGCGAGTGGGGTTATATGCTAGTTAATAAAGATGCAACATAATACACTTGCACAATAAACAAAGGGTGAAGAAGTTTGAAAACGTGGTTCGATAAAGTGGTCTCGTAGACACCGGAAATGAGATCACGGGGATTTGGCTCGGTGTCCCAAACGCGTGTCTGACTGACTCATCACCACCAATGGCAGCCATTGTAATTAAACACCAATAACGCGTCCAAATAACCAACCAACCAACTATAAATATCTCGACAATTAACTGTTGTATGACCAGATCCTTTAATTGATCGTTGTAAAGCTATAGCTACACACATAACATAATATCTTCTTCTGTCTTCATTGCAGCTGTCGTCTTGCTGTAAGTTGTTCTCTGTTTTCTCTCTCACACTCATACACCCAGTTATTATCGCTCAATTTTGAACTGTATATACTTAATGAACGTGTGTTTGTTGCTTATGAAGTTGTTTTTATTTATGGTTTTGATTGATTTCAGCTAGTGGTTGCATTTGATAAAGCATGGAACATCGAAAGGATGAGGTATGATTTCATTACATTCCACATTTTGTTTTCATTGCCGACCCAAGATTTATTTCAGGGGCGGTTGGGGGTTTAAGTGGCCGATTGGGGTTTTAACCCAACTTATAACCGTTGTAATTTGAACTGTGATTTGGGCTTACACTTCAATTTAAGTGTTCAGTTGAATAAGTAGCTTCTAATTCTGTTTAAATTGAGCATTATATTTATATATATGGCAATTTTCATTCATGAGAAGCTTTATTGTTTGAAAGCATAGCTCCATTTTCGTATGATAACCGCATCCATTATGTTTTCAAAGTGTCTTTTTCCGAAATTTGCTAATTATGGTTGATTACTTTCTTAAGTTGATTGATTTCTGTCCCGAAAAATTCATCATTGTGGTGTCGGTTCTTGTATTCTAGCATTTGATTGATAACGAAACATATGTTTATGAAGAATGTTATGTGTTGTATGTTATACATAGCATTTGAGTAGGTTGAGTGATAATTTAAAACTTTTGAATGGTGCAGAAAAATGCACCATGGATGTCGGTGCCCCAATTCGGAGACTGGGACCAAAAGGGACCGCTCCCGGACTACTCTTTGGATTTCTCTAAGATAAGAGAGATGAGGAAACAGAACAAGAGAGATATATCAAGAGCTAGCATTGGTAATGAAGAAGACCTCATCTCCTCCTATTCCTCTTCCAACACGGCCAAACTAAACACCACAAATAACAGCGCTCCCCCTCATCATAGTTTTGATGAAGAGCAGCACTCTCCAACTGTAAGCACCTTCACTCTCGTCGCATTTTGAGTATTGCTTCCTGTTACTTTTGCCCTAAACTGATATCAACTTTTAGGTGCTAATAACTTCCTACAATATCCAAGTTTGAAAGCACTAGTTTCTAATAAAATGATAACTCTACATACACACCAATAGGTTGCTATATGCTGCTGGGAAAAAGATAGGGTTCTTAATCAAATGGTATGCTATACTAGAAAAAAATATGTATCAATGCGGTAGGGGAACTATATTTGGTGTCCAACTTACGCTATATAAGCTCACAAACTTTAGCAAGCTAAACTTAAGCGGCTCAACTCGTTTACACACCTGTTTTGTCTAGCACATGATTATTATTACCGATGTACCATGATGAAAATAAAGGCAGAGGTCACATTTACTTTTGAAGAAGGTTTTGTTTAAGTAAAGCAATTAGAGTTGGTTTACAGTTAAATAAGTATGCAAGTACCTAAAGGGTCGAATAGGTTGTTTTTATATATGTTATAAAAGCTCTTGGAAGGAAGTGTTACGAGTTGTGCGAGTAGAGATCACCATGTCATTGATCTTGGTTGTTATCAGTCACCCTTCTTACTAGTGTTTATACAAGAAATAAGGTACAAGTTTGTATGTTTCTCACAAGATTTACAATGAAAATACATAATGAACAAATAGGTTGGATATTTGGATGTTGCTCTTTCTTTCAACTATGGAAGAAGATAGTTTAAATAAAAAGAATTAACTCTGTATTTTTGTAAGGTATTTTTTTTTTCTGCTGTTAAAAAAATTCTATATTTTTTCTAGAATATATATATGTTAAATCTTCAACTTTTCAAACTGTATATAATCCTTATATAAACATATTATTATATCTATATACAATATACACCAACAAATTAATAAGTCACAAATTCCCTTATTGCATATTTATTTTATTTTTCCTATGTACTTAAAGCTAAGGGGTATTATCTATAGTAGTATCCTATGTAACAAGGAATATACTGAAGCCATGTTCTCACCCGATAATTTATAATATTACATGGTTGTCATAGAATGTCTTTAATTGGATACATTTTTTATTGTCTCTCCAATAGCAATTATTGTGACCCTATGATTAATGTTTCTTTTTTATTATAATAATGTGGATGCAGGTGAGGAGAAGCATTTTTAGTTACTTCAATTGCTGTGTCAAAGCCTAATGTTTTTATCTGCTTTTGTTCATTCTTGTTTATCTAATTTTCTCACCACTTCGTCAATGAAACCAAAGGCATTTTCTTGTCACTCATCTCTTATGTTCATATTTTATTTATAAGTTTAAATGAGATTAAGCGGTGTAATCAATACGTAAAATCGGACTCTACTGTGTATGTAAAGTGTAAACTAACTTAAGTGTTTCTTTTCGAGGTAGTTAAGGCTTAAGCGATTGTCGATTCTGAACGCCCCACTAATTATTGGCCCTGCTAGACAACTAACCATAAGCATGATCCGAGGACCTGACACAAGTACTAAGGAGAATATGATGATTAACACAACTAATACTTTTAATTATAGCCTTAAATTAAATATCAATTATTTACTTACAGTTTTATTTATAGTTGTCTATTCTATTCAAAACAAAACAAGATTCTCTAAATATAAATGGAGAACATCTACACCCCCCAACAATAATTGGCGACAAAATAATGTGAGCCACCCCATGAAACAACAATAATCACCAAACCTGACGTATTATCTTTCTTATTTATTCTGAGTTATGACTACTATCCACGCCTCGCCTGGATAATTTAACCTTATTTTAGGACCGAGTAAAGGCCCAAATAGAAAATCTAAGGGCTTTAGGGAAAAATGGAAGAAAAAAAATGAGACTTCATTTTATAAAGACACTTTAAATTAATTTTGAGCTGGGTTCCTTTTCAACTTCTCTCTAGTCTTGGGCCAAAAGGCTGACAATGTTACTATCGACGCATTACATAATACATACATACATCCAATACTCGTCGGCGACCACGCACTCAAAACCACTTTCAATAATGACCAATTCTTTATTTGTAGAAAGAGAAAATTACCAAAATAAACATCTACTGCGTCTAAACAACAGGGACGAGCTACTTTTTGCGTCTACCAATCAGACGATTACACGTGTAAATTCTCCAGACGCTTCGATTTTTAAGGTCTCTGCGTCTAACCTTTAGACGCGAGGCTGTTGTTTAGACGCAAGGCCTTAAATTTTTTGCGTCTAAAGAATAGGTGATCATTTTTGCGTCTAAACAACAGCCTCGCGTCTAAAGGTTAGACGCGGAGACTTTAAAAATGAAAGCGTCTGGAAACTTTACACATATAATTGTTTGATTGGTAGACGCAAAAAATAGCACGTCCCTGTTGTTTAGACGCAGTAGATGTTTATTTTGGTAATTTTTGTTGGTCAAATGTTTATTTTGGTAATTTTCTCTTATAGAAATCTGAGAGTTTTCACGTCTTTGATAATATTGTGAATAACCGTGGCTTGTTAAGGAAAATTTTTTCATTCCTTGTTTTCCATAAATGCCGACATGTGGTAAGAAGAATAGCTTGTATTAGCTTCCTAATTTTATTATCTTCTCCTTGCAAGAACCTGCGGTACTCAAGCAGGTCTTTAACTGAGAAGGCAAATGTAATGGGGACCTTGCACCATTGGCGTATGATTGAGCAAACTTTACTCGCGATTGGACACCAAATTAGTTGTGTACATGTGCCAATATTTCATTTTGTTAGCTGAACTAAGGTAGCTCCATCCGAGCACATTGATTTTTAAAGGAAAACACTTGTTCTAGTTGCGATCGGTGTCCGTTTATCATATTTGTGATAGACTTAACCAATTAGGTTACATGAGCTTCCCTCCATAACTTCATCGATCCAAGTAGAAAGAGATGGTCACCCTATTTGTAAGCGAGATGTACTAATGAAGTTTATTGTGTGGTTTTGTCCATCGGTGCCAGCCGCCAAGGGCGTCTTTGGGGAGGTCCGAGGAGGTTAACAGGACAGAGTCCATAAATCTTGAGGACATATTTAAGAAGGAAAAAAAAATCCTATATATATATGTATTTATTTTTTATATAATTAATTCAACACTTAAACTTGGGCTTAAGGGGCCTATTTTTTATCCGCTCGGATATGGTACATAAATTTTCAGAGATTTTCAGGGACGACTCTGATCAGTGCTACCACCTTTGCCATCATAGATGCCACAACCACTACCATAATCGCTATGTCTCCATCAACACGCATCACCATAATCGCTATGTCTCCGTCAACCACTACCATTCCACTCTCTGCAACAAGTGAGAGCCTAAACAAGTGAACACAAATAGCATGCAAATCAAAAGTTAATTATGTTGTTTTCTATATTTAGTTTTCTTCTTCTCATTCTTACCTCTATACTATATAAACTAACGCGTAATTTTAAAGTACACAGTCGTAAAATCGCTTCTTTACACCCCTCTCTCTTTCTTTTCGTTCGTTTACGCACAGGTATTAGTTTAGACTTGGCATATCTATTATCTAATAATATCTATTCCTTCAAAAGCTTGACTTTTTGAATATTGAAGCCAAATAATGTGTTGGTTGATATTTTGAGGTCCATATTACTTTGATACCAAATCTATTTGGCTTTTTCCTTTTTTTCCTGAAGTCCAAATCACACAATACAAATGTATGGCCAACATTCCAACAACATCTTTTCACTCCATCCCTCCTATTCCCCCTTTGTGGTTAACAATTAAACAACCATCACAAATAATAATAAGACCCCTTAAAACATTTCCACAAACCCCTTCATCATCTTCCCAACCTACACACCCCTTCATCATTTCTCTGCAACAACAAAAGCAAAAACAAAAACAAAAACAATGGAAATAACCTCTAAACTCCACAACATAAACCTCCATTCCACTTTCCTTAACACCACACCACTCACCAACAACCTCCATAAACCCTTTTTTCGCCGCCCAATATCCTCACCAATCACCAACTGTTCCACTAAACCCTCAAACAAACACCACACACATCACCCAATTAGGTTATCTGCTGTTGCAGTAGACACTCAGACCAATACCATCACTAGTGAGGAATTAGATGACATAGAGTCCTTGTTTTCGGACAATTCACACGACCCGGTGAGAGGAAATAAGAATTCGGGGACCGGTGCGTCTTCTATATCATCTGGGGTTAGGTTAGAGAACATTAGTAAGAGTTATAAGGGTGTGACAGTGTTGAAAGATGTATCTTGGGAGGTAAAGAAAGGGGAGAAGGTAGGATTAGTCGGTGTGAACGGGGCGGGTAAGACTACGCAATTGCGGATAATATCGGGTTTGGAGGAACCGGATTCGGGGAATGTGGTGAAGGCGAAAGCGAATATGAGGATATCGTTTTTGAGTCAGGAGTTTGAGGTGTCGGGTGGGAGGACGGTTAGGGAGGAGTTTATGCATGCTTTTAAGGAGGAGATGGAGGTGGCGAAGCGGTTGGAGAAGGTGCAGAAGGCGATTGAAGGGTCGGTGGATGATTTGGAGTTGATGGGGAGGCTTTTGGATGAGTTTGATTTGCTGCAGCGGAGGGCGCAGGCTGTGGATTTGGATGGGGTTGATGTGAAGATTAATAAGTTGATGCCGGAACTTGGGTTTTCGGTTGAGGATGGAGATAGGCTTGTGGCGTCCTTTAGTGGTGGGTGGCAGATGAGGATGTCGCTTGGGAAGATTTTGCTTCAGGTATAAGTCCGTTGTTACCGAGTTTTGGTTTATTATAAGTTGGTTTATTAACTGATAAGTTTAGCTATTTGTTATTCATATGATGGATGATATTGTATGATTTTCCGTCATATGTCATTTGATAAGAATTTGATTTAAGAAATAAAATCATTAGTTTTTGTATAGCCGTATAGGACATGGTGGAATGAGCAACGTGTTAATATATTGTTCTACTTCATGATTGATCGCGTATCCCTGTTACTTATAATTATAATTATAATATATTAAATACCAAGTGTGTGTTTTCATTTGCATTTTTGGGTGATAATTGGATGCGAATTTTACATGATTATGGTTTTTATGATTGTTTAGTGTCAAAATATTTGGAGGCAGAGTATAGAGTTGCTGTAAAATTACCTAACTTTAAGAAGTTGATTGTGTGAGCAAATGATTCTTCACGTTGCACTTATTATTTCGAAAGTACACGCCCTGTAATTTGGATGCGAAAATGTATGAAATGAGATTTATGTATGGGGTGATTGAGTGTGTTTATTTTTGCAGGATCCGGATTTGTTACTACTGGATGAACCTACAAATCATCTTGACTTAGACACGATTGAATGGCTTGAAGGTTATCTTAGTAAGCAAGATGTGCCAATGGTGATCATATCTCACGACAGAGCTTTTCTTGATCAGTTATGCACAAAGATAGTGGAGACTGACATGGGTGTTTCTAGAACATTCATTGGAAACTACTCGGACTACATTATTAGTAAGGCATCATGGGTTGAAGCTCAGTTTGCAGCTTGGGAAAAACAGCAGAAGGAAATTGAGCATACAAGAGGTTTAATCAGCAGGTTAAGTGCTGGAGCAAATTCTGGACGAGCGTCTACCGCTGAAAAGGTTTTTGTTATTTTTCTTTTAAATTCTAGACCTTTTAAGAATGCGATTCCATAATTTGACTGATGTTTGATGAGTATAATTGACCAACTTGACTTTTGTTACTCTTCTAGTAAAACCACATAATCATATTAGTTGATTTAAATATATGAGAAACGTAATTAATTATCTTCCGATAATGTTATGAATAGAGGTTGTTAATATGATATTGCTTTGATACATCGACTATCTTTTACTCATTTAAACTTGTGTTATACAATAACAGAAGCTAGAAAAGCTTCAGGAGGAGGAACAAGTTGATAAACCATTTATTAGGAAACAAATGAAGATTAGATTCCCTGAGCGCGGAAGAAGTGGAAAAGAGGTCGTGACAATAAAAAATATTGACTTTAGCTATGAAGACAAGGTAACTAATGACCTTATTTTATTTGATAAATGTCTGTTTTTGGGTATGATCTGATCTTGCATGGTGATACAGGTTCTGTTTAAAAAAGCTAACATAATAATTGGAAGGGGTGAGAAAATTGCAATAATCGGCCCAAATGGTTGTGGAAAGAGTACCCTGCTCAAGTTGATTATGGGCATACAAAAGCCAGACAGCGGTGAAGTAATTCTTGGCGAGCACAACGTACTCCCAAACTACTTTGAGCAAAATCAGGTGATGCAAATAGTCATAGAAGGAAGGGCGTTGGTTTGAATTAATAATAATAATAATAATAATAATAATAATAATAATAATAATAATAATAAAAAATTAATAATGATAAAATAATAAAAATAATAATTAGTTGATCTTATTTCTAATTACAGGCCGAGGCTCTTGATTTAGAAAAGACAGTGCTTGATACGGTAGCTGAAGTTGCAGAAGATTGGAGAATCGATGATATTAAGGGACTCCTTGGACGTTGCAATTTCAAGGCCGATATGCTTGAGAGGAAAGTCTCTTTATTGAGTGGTGGTGAAAAGGTGCGTTTTTTTGTAACGCTTTTCTAAATGCCTAAAGTGGCCTTTTTATACCCTACAAAATAACTACCAATTTAATAGTATTGATGTATCTTGATGAAGCCAGTGGCAGTGTGCATGTAATAATAAGTAACTGTAACTAATAATTTTCATGATGGGGGTACTATCTTGCAATTTCTTTTGGGATTTTCCAAGAACCAAAGACAACACATTGAATTGTTTATATTTTATTGCTCTAAACGGGGTGAAATATATATTAAAATAGTTTCTAAATTTTCTGGTGTATGTTGTTTAGCTTATGAAATATTATTTTGGTTATGTTGCAGGCGCGGCTTGCATTTTGTAAGTTCATGGTTAAGCCTTCTACCTTACTCGTGTTGGACGAGCCAACTAATCACTTGGATATACCTTCAAAAGAAATGCTTGAGGTTTGTTTCATTGACAATGTACTTATATTCCCTTATTTTTATAAGTGATATCGGGTTAAAAAGCGTGAGACACTATGAGGCGTTTAGGTCCCAAACGGCAAGGCGTGAGGCGCATGCATCACGTATGTGAGGCATTTCTCTATGTACCAAATATTATATAAGCTTTAGTTACAACCAGATGCTGCGTCTTTCTCATTTGTTTTACATACCAACCTTTTTATGTACAACTTCTTCATGTTTTTAAGTACAAGTACATAAGGCCACCTCAAGGCCCTGACTTCACGGCTCATGCATCAGCACCCTTTCTTAAACCAAGTGAGTGATTGATTGCTTAGTGCTGAAAAACTAATTTGTACTTTGTTTATTAGGAAGCAATTTCCGAGTACGAGGGAACTGTGATCACTGTATCTCACGATCGGTACTTCATAAAACAAATCGTGAACAGAGTTTTAGAAGTAAAAGATGGAAATTTGCAAGACTACAATGGTGACTATGACGTAAGTTCTCATTCTACTTTACTAATCATCCATTATTATCTTACAAGTAATTAATATTAGGACTTGTGTACTAAAAAATAATGAAATATAATCATTCTTAACTTAGAACAGCATTTAATAGATGTTTTATGTATTTTGGTTTTGATAGTACTATCTTGAGAAGAACCTTGACGCAAGAGAAAAGGCGCTTGAAAGAGAAGCCGAGCTAGAGGACAAGTCTTCTAAAGCAAAAGCCAAATCCAAGATGTCAAAGGCAAGTACTCTTTTTGCTGACCTTTAAACTAGCAATACTAACAATAATTTTTTTATATTGGACACACGGGCTTTGACCTTGGTACCTCTTGTGTTTGTTTTGGTTAAACACGAGGATCGTTTGTTGATGTTGTGTGTATGTGTGTACAGGCGGAACGAGAAGCTCGCAAGAAGCAAAAGATGCAGGCATTTCAGCAGGCAAAACAGAAATCAAAGGGACTGAAAAATTCTAAAAGATGGAACTGAAGAAGCAAGCTAGCCAAATTGTTGATTTGTACATATTATATATGCTCTATAGGAAAAGATTATCCATCTTAAACAAAAAGGTATAAAGGCCCATGGTGTTTTGTTAGTGGGTGAAACATGAAATTTATCTTCTTAATCATCTTATATTAATTCTCATTTGTTTATGTTTCTGCTGGTATGGTCTTAATTTCATTTGTCTATTCGAGTTTGCTTGTTATTTCAAGCCTAAGTTAGGGGCTGTTTGGTTGCTTAAATGCTGAATCATTAATATGTCTGAACGGTTAAGTGCTGAATCATTAAGTTGGATCTTTTAATTCCTAGTTTTCTCGTCCCACATTGGTAGGAGAGCCTCATTAAGGTTCAACGTAGTTCAGTGCTTAATGGTTCAGCTACATCCCAAGTCTTAATGATTTAGTCTTAACCATTCTATTCAGAAGTTGAAACAAATGCACTGAATGCTGAATCATTAAGCACTGAATGGTTTAGAGCCTCATTAAAAGGCTACCAAACACTCCCTTTCAATTGTCCAATCTCAATGCGTCCATCCAATTTAATTAGTAAAGTACTTTTGACTTGAAATAATATGAAAGACATATTTAGGAAATTGGTATTGTATCTCAAGGAAATGCATTTTTTGTTGGGATACTGGACTTTAATAATCCAAACCTTGACTAATTAGCCGGCAATAATTCTAGCATATGAAATTCCTCTAGCCAGTCTTAATTTTCAATCAATTTCCCTCAATCGAGTCTTTATTAATTGGGTAGAGAGTGATTTCACCTTGAAGGAGTGTGGTATTTATAGCTGGAATGTTGGAAAATGATCGGAAGAGACTTCGCTATCATGAATATCCATTTGGTCCTCTCTACTCTTAGCAGTTAGTGGCCGTAGAGGTAGGAGTACGTCCGCGGGCTCTGAATGGCCATACATGGCTTTCCGGATATACTTGTCTCATTTGTGTAAACCGTTGGTGGAGGTTTAGAAGGATATGAATTCGCGATGTATGATTGGCTACGTGTCGTTGTCACTTGTACCTTCTGTCTCCTCAGGGGTGGTTGTCATGGCCAATTGGTTGATTTTTGGTTTGGATATGGGTTTCGTCTGGGCACATGAGGAGTCTGGACCATACCTCTTCGTGAACCAATAATTACATTTTCAATTTGTGTACAAACACACTTTTTTTTTTTAAATTGAAATCTCTTTCTAAATCTCTCATAAAGGTCCAACATTTGTATCGACAATTTTTGGACAAAGTTCTGCTTTGAGCATCTCTTAAGACTCTTCGATGGCTCGCACACCTCCACTGCTAAAGGCTTCGGCATGGGGTCGACAGGCTGGGCAGGCTCAGTAGTCGGGACAGGGTCAGCGAGAAGGGGAAAGATCGGGGCTCTAGCGGGTATAACAATCACAGGAGCTGGTCGTGCCCTCTTTCGAGGAGTACACTTGGTGAGTGTACGTCCCGAAGTGTTGAGGCGAAAAAAGGGGTTAAGGCTAGCTGGAGTGTGTGAAGCAGGAGGGTTACAAGGGGTAACAGAGGGGTGAGTGTCGGGGGCGACTAGAGAAGGTGGGGCGTCGTCGTCAGAAGTACGCCTCATGACTGGTGGAGGGTCGATGTCCATCTCGGAGTCTGAGATCCATCTACACCTGTGATGTGAGGACTCGGGGGCAGGAGCTGGCTGAGTAAGAGGCAAGTCGTCCTCCTGAGGGTCGTCTACCAAGTAATCTAGCTCAGAATCGGATGGAGAAACAAGGTCTATGATAATGACCATGATTCCTGTCATAACATGCATATATATGTAAATAATCACACATATAAATAAATAAACTATTGTACCCGTATGTCTTCGTGGAGCGGCTTGAGATTTGAGAGGTGCAATGCGAGACAGCGTGGTACTTCGTGAAAACGTTTCGAAAAATGCTTTAAGTTATAGTTGACTCAAAAGAATCTTAGTTCGCTATAACCTCGTACTCTGATACCAATCTGTCACACCCCGCCAAGGCGGAAACACGTGGATGCAACCATCGAAAGGTTTTCAAGCACAAGGTTCAAGCAACACATTTTTATTAGGATAAATTACACAATTCGTCCTTTAGGTTTGGGCCTTTTTTCAGTGGATGTCATTTCGTGTTTCAGTTGATGTGATTCGTCCTTAACGACCTAAAATCCTTACACCCACTGTCCTAAGGGCCTAACTTGGTTAGTTTTTAACGTTAAGTCTGGTCATGTGGGGGGCACGTGAGGGTATATTCGTCAATTCATCTGCCCATTTCCCTCCCTCCCTTTTCTTCTAAAAACCCTTCATAATGTCAGACAAAATCATAATCCACCTTCTACTTTATTGATCATCTTCTTCTTCTTCACTTCTACTTCACGATCACAACAATGACGTGGGAGGATGGCTGGGATGATGGCTGGACCATACGACGACCAGGGCTTAATGTTGATCTCGAAGATGTATACTGTAAGTTGTAACCTAGGTTTTCTGATATTGTTGATTTTGCTATTGAATGATGTATAAAGTTCAAATTTTTAAAATTTTGCAGTTGGAATGCCCCATTTCTTCAGTATAAAGCTTCATCATGGTAGTAGATTGACTCAAAGTCCAGGTCGTGAGTATGTAGGTGGTATGATTGACTATATTGACTTGTGTGATATTGATATGTTCTCTGTGCATGAAGTTTCTTTAATGATGGGTCTGTTAGGATACTCTGTTGTTGATCATATTTATTACTTTTTCCAAAATCCTGAAAAAAATTTAGATGATGGTATTGAAGACCTAACTTCTGATCAGGATGTGTCGAGGCTTGCTCAACATGTGGGAGTGCATAAGTTAATCAATGTGTTTACTCAACATGGTTTAGATAACATAAAGGAAATGTTGCTGACACCAACTAAGCCTAAACACAGTGTTACCATTGAAGAAATTGATGAACTTGGACCCTATGCACTAGTCCCTGCTAAGCTAAATGTAGTCAGAAACTTAAACTTTAGTGGATTAGGCAAAGGTGTGGAGTCTAGTGGGGCTGGTCAAAACTGTGATGGTGTGGAGTCTAGTGTGGTTGGGAAGGGTAGGTTAACTCCATTAGAGGTTAATGATGACATGTTTTTTTAATGATAAGGGACCATTGCCAAATCAAGATGATGACATGTTTGTCACTGATAATGGACCATTGTCAAATGAAGATGAAGAGGTTATAGGTAGTGCAACACAATCCAATGATTGTCATTCTGAAACTGTTTCTATGAGAAATGATGAGGATAGTGATAGTGATTTTATAGTTAATGACAATTGTATGGCTGAAGATGAAGTAGATATGAGTGACTATAGGATGCATATTGACCTTGATGTTGAAGAAGAAGATTTAAGTAGACAAGAAGAAGATGATGTACAGGCTGATGATGATGAAGTGATGCAAAATGATGCTTTCTTAAGTGGATCAGAGTCTGATGATTATGAAACTAGTGCTAGGAAAAGAGAACTAAAAAAATCAGAAAGGCAAATCAGAATAGGGATGAGAACAGAGTAGTTTTTTATGTGTCCCAAGTGTTTGGTACTAAGGAAGAAGCAAAAAAGTTGATTAAAACTCATTCAGTTGAGACAAGAAGGAAAATTGTTATTGTGAAGGATGATAAGCAAAGGGTTAGGGCAGTGTGCCATGGTAGTTTACCAGAATTTGAAGCGGATGATTTTGGTGTTCATGTTTCAAGTCAACCAAAACCTAAAGGGGCATGTGGGAGAAAGTTAAGAAGTGCAACAGCTGCTGTGAAAAAATCAAAAGATAAGGGGCCAATTATGGACAAGGATAAAGTTTGGGGACCCCCTGTTAACAAGGGTAAAACTAGGGGACAAACCAATATAAATGTTGGAGGCAGGGGTTACAAGACAAACCCTAATGAACACCAATGTCCATGGGTCATTTTGATTTCTAAAATTTCAAATGAAGAAAGCTGGATGGTGAGGAAATTAATTGAAGACCATACATGTGTACAAACAAGGAATGTTACTGCTTGTACATCTACTTTCCTCTCTCAACAACTGGTGGATCAGATCGAAGAAAACCCAGATATTCCTGTGAAAGCTGTTCAGGAACAGTTCCAAAGGAAGTATGAAATAGGCATATCAAGGATGAAAGCATACCGGGCTAAGACAAAGGCTAAGACAATGATGGAAGGTGATTACACATCACAATATGCTATACTTAGGGATTATGTGTTGGAATTGCAGGATAAAAATCCAGGTACCACTGTTAAGATAGAGGTTGAGTTACCTAATCATCCAGATGACCCCACAAGGAAGTTCAAAAAAATATATGTCTGTTTGGGAGCATTAAAACAAGGTTTTAAGGCTATTGGTAGGGATGTATTGGGTTTGGATGGTGCATTCATGAAAGGACCTTATCCTGGTCAGATTTTGAGTGCAGTGGGTATTGACCCAAATAATGGAATCTACCCAGTTTGTTATGCAATTGTTGAGGATGAAAACTACAACTCTTGGTCCTGGTTTCTAGATCTGTTAGGAGATGACTTGGATTTAGATAGAGAGTCAAGGTTCACATTCATGAGTGATAGACAGAAGGTATGTTCTCTAGTTTTTATTTACTAAAGTATATAACATTCATTTCATCTTAATATACTTATCCAATTTTTAAACAGGGTCTACTTCCAGCACTTTCAAGGTTATATCCTAATGCTGAGCACTGATACTGTCTCAGGCACATTCATGAAAACATGAAGCAAAGTTTCAGAGGCAAATTGTATAAAGACTTGTTGTGGAAGTGTGCTAGTGCAACAACACTCCCCGAATTCACTGCTGCAATGAATGAGTTAAAGGCCCTTAACAAGAAGGCCCATTTGTGGTTGTCAAAAATTCCACCTCTACACTGGACCAGGTCTCACTTTTCAGGTATGTTCTTTATAGTTGTATAGCTAATGCTGTTTAGATTTAGATTTCAAAATTTTGATATACCAACATAATACAGGTAGGGGGTTGACTGATATGCTACTAAACAACATGTGTGAAACATTCAATGGAAGGATAGTTGAAGGCAGAGACAAGCCCATCATTAATGCACTTGAGTACATCAGGGAGTATTGCATGAGGAGGATTGTTTCAGTGTTGCATGATATAGAGACCAGTGAAGGTCTGTTGACACCTAAGGCCACAGAAATGTTTGAGACAATCAGAAGAGATGCAACCTTCTATCATGTGCAGTGGAATGGGGGGGGGGGGATAAATATGGAGTTAGTGGTAAACCTGGTCACACACGTGTTGTGGATTTGGCTGAAAAGACTTGTGCTTGCAGAGGTTGGGAAATAACAGGTATGTATATCTTGTTCAATTCAAATGTTGTCACTTTCATTCATTAATGCTAAATTTTGTTACTTTAATCAGGAATGCCCTACAGACATGCAGTGGCTGCAATTTGGTTCAAAGCTACTAATGGAGGTAGAGTTGGGGCATTGGAGAGTTAGGTTAATCCAGTGTATACAATGGATAGGTGGAGATAGGTTTATTCCTTTAAGATTAACCCAATCAATGGCAGAGCTTTATGGCCTAAGTCTCAAGTTCCTACAACTTTAACACCACCAAATCATCACACACAAGTTGGAAGACCCAAGAAGGTTAGGAAGAGATCAGAATTTGAAAGGGATGATCTGTTATCAGGGGGCACACTGTCTAGGAAAAACACCAAAGGAAAATGTGGCAAGTGTGGGAATACTAGACACAATCAAAGGACCTGCAAGGGACAGAGTGAACAGGTTGCAGGTACTCAGGCCAAGTCTGGAAAGAAGGGAAGAAAGAAGATTAGCAAGAAGGGTACCACTAGCAAGGTTCAGGGTAGCAAGGGTTAGGATGTTTGTGTTTGTTATGTTTGTTGAACATGTATTTTGGTCCTTTTGGGAACATTAGTAACTTATGTTTATGTTTGTGTTTGTTGAACAAGTAGTAATGATTAGGCTATGTTGAACACGCAGTTTATGTACTTAATGCAGCAAAAAATGTTGCAATTTTGGTTAATGGGTATGTCCAGATGTTTATTATGTTGCAGTGTATTAGAGTTTTGTCAAATGGGTCAAACACAGTCTGCACATTCAACATGCATTTTATGTACTTAAACACAGTCTATTACATGTTTTTCAAATGGGTCAATATCTTTCAAATGGGTCAAACACAGTCTACTTCAACACAGTCTATTAACAATGTGCATTATAAGCACTTTCATTATCATTAGCCATTAACCATTTCTTACACATTCCTAACAGGTTCATTAATGCACAGTTCAACTAAGAATACAAAATTTTATACACCAAGAAACATAACCAACTACATATCAACATCCTTTTCCATTTGCTTCCTTGAGCTTTCAAATCTTGAACTTTTTCTTCAAGCTGGTGGTTTGCAGCAACAAGGTGGCCATTATAAACTTCAAGGTTGTTCTTGGCTTTTAACAGACCTGGGATAATCTGTTGACACCTTTGGCACTTCAATTCATCACACCATCCAATAAATCCACATCGTGATAGCTAATTTGACAGAAAGAAATCCATCAGATGCAACATTATGTAATGAAAATCAGAAATTGAGTGTTAACGTACCTGGTCAGGACATGCATAAAACTTTTGACCTGGGTTTTTACTTGTCCACGATGTACGTACGATTGCTGGTTTTCCACAATGGCAGTAAATAGGCTCCATGATCGGTCGAAGTTGTAACCTCACGAATTTTCCCATTTATTTTGCATTAAAGTATTTCCCGATCCATGATATAAAGTCTAATTTATTTCTAAGTATTCTTATGAGTTAATAGCCATTTTCATCCCTGAGGTTTGGGCCAGTTTGTCACTCCAGTACAAAAGTTTCTTTTTTTTTTGCAATTCCTTCCCTGAGGTTTGGATTTTTTTGCCAAATTCGTCCTTTTCACTAACCCAGTTAAAAAATCTCGTTAAGGTCAGGGGTATTTTTGTCTTTTTACCTATAATTTAAAATTTTAATAAAAAATCTTACCCCACCCCCTATATCTCTCTATCTCTTTCATTTACTCTCTCTCTCTCTCTCTATATATATATATATATATATATATATATATATATATATATATATATATATATCTGCATCCTGCAACCAATAATCACATTCGGCTCCAACCCAATCTCATCCTCAACCTCCTTCAAAAACTCCAACCCTTTCCTAACCTTCCCATCCTTACAATAAGCATTCACAACAATACTAACAGTACACACATCCAATAATAATAATAATAATAATAATAATAATAATAATAATAATAATAATAATAATAATAATAATAATAATAATAATAATAATAATAATAATAATAATAATAATAATAAAAACAAAACAAAACGTGACTTTGTCACTTTGGTAGGTCACATTCCAAGGCCCAATACAAAAAGGATTTTTTGTAGATAAATATGATCTTGCAGGGCAAGACAATGGGGTTATTATAAAAAGGGTGTGCCGCATATTATTAATCGGGGAGAGAGGATTATTACGAAAGAGGGAAATTATTATATTCCTGGAGAAGAGCCACATCGAGGAGCAGCGGCAAATATTACTGCAACAAAAGATTCAAACTTTACTGCAAGAAATTGATACCCACAATTAAATAATCAGAACCCAGAAATCAAATTAAACCCAATAATCTTGAAACCCCTCTAATCTACAAACGTGAAGAAAAAATGTGGTCCACAGATTCATTCAACAAGTTGCAAAAGGCACAGATAGAAAGGCCAACCAAGATAGCCTGTTGTAACACCCGGTATTTCTCGAGCAATCCCAATGATGGCACACGTTTTACAGATCTGATGATGGAGGTGGAGGACGGTTACAGTGAGGACACGGTGGAGGTAGTTCATTGTGATGGGTTGGTGGTCCTGTGATGGTTCAGTGACAGGGCCATGGTTTAGCGACAAGGTTTTGGCGGTGTGTGGTGGTTGGGTACATTAGGTGGGTGACAATGGTGGATGTGGTGGCATAACTTTGAGAAAAAGTTATATGGAATGACTGGTGGGATTGGGGTGGTGGACATGATGGAGGTGGTGGTTAGGGTTTTAACCTTTGGGGGAAAAGGGGAAGAAGATAAGTGAGGTTTTTTTTTTTTTTTTTTTTTTTTTTTTTTTTTTTTTTTTTTAATTAAAATACTTTATAAGATGAAAAGTCTAAATTGTCCCTCATTAAGCAGGTAAAAAGGCAAAAATACCCCTGACACTAACGAGCTTTTTTAACTGGGTTAGTGATAAGGACGAATTTGGCAAAAAAATCCAAACCTCAGGGAAGGAATTGCAAAAAAAAAAAAAACTTTTGTACTGAAGTGGCAAACTGGCCCAAACCTCAGGGACGAAAATGGCTATTAACTCTATTCTTATCTTTATCCGTGCACTCTATTTTTCTAAGTTCCTTTTATCATTGTACTTAAAAAAAAATCTTCAATCATGACATATGTCCTATCCTAATTCTATTTATAAAATCGTCATTTTATAAGACGGTGTTTTTATTTTCTAATTCAAGCTAATGATTTTTTTTATTTATTATTTAAAGCTAATCATTTTTCCAATTACATTTATAATCTCAAACAAGGAAGATATAAATTCGTTTCAATATATATATATATATATATATATATATATATATATATCAAACCCTTGAGTCAAGAGTCAAAGTCTTGACAACATAATTCTTGGAGTCAAAGTCTTGAGTCAAAGAATTATGTGTAATTATTGAGTCAAAGTATAATTATTGAGTCAAAGTCTAAAGGAGCTTTATCTCCATCTTTGTTGTGTTTGTATGTGTATATATAGTCTTGTATAGAAATGAAACAAACAAGTTGAACCATAAAGTTTATATCAACCATTTCCTGACCCAACTCTCTATCGATCTCTTGTGGGTTGGCGTGTGCTGGATAAATCCGTCTACAAACCCGTATTGAACTAGCGGTTTCGCAACATCCACCACCGTCGTGAACCACATTCCATACCTTCTTGGTCTCCTCCCTTCTGCTTGTGTCAAACGGACGCCGCTCCGTCCTCCCGACAAGCCACCGGTAACCGACAACCGTCAACTCCAGACCACCGTCCCTTAATGGTCTTAATCTCTGGCACTCGCCATCACCGCCTCTTCCTCCGGCACTGTGAGTCTTATATTCTTTTTCTCGATCTCGAGCTTCCTGCCTAATACACATATGAAGATGTGTTTGAGGTGCCCTTTGTTCCTAATTTGGTCAAGTTTGGGAAGTTGTTGTTTAAGAAACTAATAATTGGGGCACATGGACTATTATATCCTTTATACTAAATAAACTTCATATCTCAACTTTTCTTTTGTATCTTATTTGAAGTTTAAAACATTTTCTTTTTCTAATAATTATTTAAAATGATAAACCCATATCAAATTATTTAATGTTTGTGATCCAATTAACTATTTTTTTAGTACTAGTTTAATACTTATAAGTTTTTGTTCAAACTAATTTTATTAAATTATTTTAATCTATGAAGTAAAAAAACACATACTGTTATAAATGGGTCATTGCAATTTACGTAGCATGTAAATCTCTTAATATGAAACTCATTTTAGATAATCATTGTAATTGAAATAATTATCCTAAGCCCTTAAAGGATTAAAATCTAATTATTTTTTTTTCAATAAACGTATACAATTGATTATATATTTTGAACAATTTCCATTAGAACTTGTTTTATCAAACAATTAACTAAAACTTTTTATGATTAGTTTTGTTTTATGATTTATGTTACACTCCTTTTATTACGTTTCAAATAAATTAGGAACCCTAGAAATACTTGTAGACTAGAAAGACTTATTTATTGCCTTAAACATAGGGTAATACTTGGCAACGTTGGACTACAATTATTCTACTTCACAAGACTTAACACTTTGCTAAGGTGAGTTTACGTAACCTTGTTTATGCAATTCTTTATACTTGAAACTTTATACTTAAGCAATTCTACATACATGTCTAGTTGTAAACTTTAATGCCTCATGACTTAGACAAAGACTATTAGACTTAAACTTCAACTTACATAATCATTAGCTATGGCCAAGCCGGCGATACACAATGATAGATCTATTGGATTGACAACCCCACCTAGATTCGTTGACCATTTCTATGGGGAGCGCGGGTGATTGTTATCGTTCCAAACTTTATAAGGAGAACCGTGAATGCGGGATGGACCTAAACTTTATAAGGAGAACCGTGAATGCGGGATGGACCTAAACTTTATAAGGAGAACCGTGAATGCGGGATGAACCTAAACTTTATAAGGAGAACCATGGATGCGGGATGGACCTAAACTTTGTTGGAGGATTGATTATGTGCATACTACACTTCATGTTTATTCATGTAGACTTAAACTTACATTAGACATATGAATTGCTAAACTTTTATAAAACTTAATTGCTTGACTTGGCTTATGTATTCTCACCAACTTCTAGTTGACCCCCCCCCCCCCCCCCCATATTTTCCAAACTCAACAGGAAATACTGATGCTTGAACTCTAGAGCTATCATGAGAAGATATTTGAAGTTTTAAGCTTTGTTTAATTATTGGATGTATTAGATTTCATTCAAGACATTTAATTTAATTCAATACTGTAATGAAATAAAGGATTATTTAAACTTATGTATTACTATGAGCTACTGAACAATCATTCATACGTGACACCTCGATGTTTCCGCCATCGGTTGGGGTGTTACAGAAGTGGTTGCCCTAATTTGGGTTTCTTGAAGAACCCTAGATGATGATCTGATTGATCTCAACGAAACGTTATAATATAGGAGGGAAATGAAAGGGGCAGATGAATTGACGAATATACCCTCACGTGCCCCCCACATGACCAGACTTAACGTTAAAAACTAACCAAGTTAGGCCCTTAGGACAGTGGGTGTAAGGATTTTAGGTCGTTAAGGACGAATCACATCAACTGAAACGTGAAAGGACATCCACTGAAAAATGGCCCAAACCTAAAGGACGAATTTTGTAATTTATCCTTTTTATTAAATAGTACCACCATAAAAGATGGATATTGTCATAAATTATTTAAATCAACATAATAATATCTGGATAGTGAGATAATGTCTAGTACTCACGGAAATTGGAAACAAAACATCATGAGATTGACAAGACCCATCAAAGTGGTACCACGTGGTGCATGCTCGAACCCCTCCCTCAAATCTCTGTGGCCCTCCACTAGTTACCTGAAAAACATGCATAACGAGTTTTGTCAACAATAATGTTGGTGAGTTCACGGGTTTTGAATGTACAAGTAAAACCAATGTGTAATTCGTGTATGACCAATCATAAGCTAGCTAAGCGAATGATTACTGTGCAAACCATGAGTCCCGTAACCAAACCTCTTGATTGTTGTGCCTCACGCATTGTACACTAAAGACAATGTATGTATAGTAGAATACTAACACTCTTTTGTATGTAACCGGTTAGAGCGACTAACCAAGAGTGGAGGTGTCAACCCAATAGATCTATTAAAGTGTTCCATGGCTTTTGATAGCTAATGGTTACTGTAAACGTTCTACGATGACTGATGAGCTCATGAACCAATATGTCTCATGTTCCACATGGTAGTCACGATAGAATATACATACACTTGAAAATGGTTACAGTAAACGTTCTACGAGGACTGATGAGCTCATGAACCAATATGTCTCATGTTCCACATGGTAGTCACGATAGAATATACACACACACTTGAAAATTACACTAGTATTGATGCATGTTATTCCACCGAAATGTAAAATAGTAAAATGGGGCCGTAAAACTCACCTGATGATAGTACGTGTGGTCTGGTAAAGCTGGGATGGGAGGTAACTATCGCCCTGACAATGCTTGCCCTATGATTGTCAAGAGTAGGGTAAGTTGTATGCCATTGTTGGCTATCATACTATTGGTTCACCCGACATTGTGGACCATTGTGTATGTGGTCCACGGGACATATGTTAGTAGTTTTGTAAAACATTTAATTCCGGATACTCCGGGCGTTTGGTTGTAAAACAATATTCATCGTGAATAGAAATGGACCCCACGCATTATTGCGGTTTATAAATTGGACTCGGGTGGCCTTTTCATAGTAGGACATAGGTCTTTACACATGTTTATCCCTTTGTAAGGTCCAAACTAGTGTTAACATATGTCATAGGCTAAATTAACACATGTTAAGTTGAAGTAGCCAAAACTTTAGCTAGGTGTATTGTCTGAAATCCGATTACTTGGTGCATTATATTCTACTAATTTGAATCCTTTGCGCGTAAAAAGAGTGATTATAAGTGTGTGGTAGTGTGGCTCTTCCGAAATTGTGCAAAAACTATAGATATAGGTTCAGCCTTGTAATATTTAGAATTTAGATAGCACCGAAACTATCACATTCTTATGACTCTTGTGTTATAATCAAGCCTTGGTTTTACATGAACTATCATTATTGTTAAGATTTGATATCAAATAGTGATGGGATCCGATTGTAAACACTTCTAAATGTACCTTGGGTTCGGGTGTACACAAAGCATAAGTTTTTGTCATAAAAACGAATCTTAATTTGGTAAATCAAGTTGTGTTTCGTTGTTAAAACATTGTTCAAGTGAGGGTGGAATATCAAAGCCAATTGATGATACATAGAGGTGGTAACTTGAGATAATTACAAGTGAACTATGTTTATAAAAGCTTGTGTGTGAATGATCGATTACATGTGATCAAAAGGGCCGAAGGGAGTCGGGTTAACAAGGTAAGTTGATGATCTAAGACATGATTAGAAGTGTTAATGAACATACCTTCTAGTGTTAGTGCAAGAGCCGATTGTTGGGACCTTCAACCTCTCATGATCCTTGCTCTTGATGAGGCTCGTCCAAGGTGTGTATTCAAGGGAAGGTAGAGTCTAATTGTAAAGTGTTGGTGCAAGGAATGAGGATGGTTATCATGCCCTTTATATAGGCCGAATGAGGGGTGGCAAAGCAACAAAAGAAGCAAGTAATTTTGCATAGGTTTGTAGTGTGTTTGATGGTTTCAATCATTCTTTTGGTGTATGTAGGTGCATATGTGCGACTAATGCTTTGGATTGGATAAATCATATGTTTTTGTTTTCTGTCGTTGGTGCGAAGGAAGGTTTTGGATGGTGCGAAGGAGAGTTTTCAAAGGTGCGAAGGAAGAATTTTGGGCGAATGAAGACTGTTTATTATGTAGTTTGGTTCGACCGTTCACAATGGGCGAACCTGCACATTCGCACGAACAAAGTGGGCGAATGTGCAGTCTATAAATAGGCAAACTCAGTTTTTGTAGTTAACTTTGAGTCATTTATTTCCCGCCACTTTCTGAATTCTCTCTGTAACTTTTTATAAACTTGTTTTGCGTCTAATCCTTGATTGTAATCACTTTTCTACGTGTATTCAAGTTTGATTATTAATGAAAACGTTTGAAAATGATGATTTGTGTGTGTTTATCTGATTAGTTATCATTTTGTGCTGGTTTTGGGGATTCCGCACCCAAAACTAAATTGTTTGATTGTCTTTGTAGCTTATCGATCCTTTCACGCGCATACAGTGTAAGAATGGATATGAGGTTGTGTCATGCATTATTGGGAGGTAGGAGCCGATTGAAATGGACATGACACTAGAGGTGGTGTTGACTTGATTTGGGAGTGTGTTCATGGATTGGATTGTATCTCTTTTTGGTGTAACTTGATGATAACTCATCATAATCCTTGTTCTTTCATGCATGTGGCCGATTGTTTCTTTAGGAGTTATATCAAATTGGAAATTGATCAAAGAGGATTGCTTATAAGGGGATGTTTGCTAGCCAAAATTGGGAGATGACAAGGCATGAAAGTGACTACACATGAGACATAGATTTTGTCTCTAGCTCTTACCACATTGTGTACTTATGATAGTTATGGCTCTTGTGTGACTCATATAGGCCGATTGTTTGGTAGCTAAGGGAGGATTGGTGTCATGCCTTGTAAAGATCCATGCTTCATGTGTGTTTCCTCTTTTGTATAAGTTTTAGACAAGCTTTTGGTGGTGAATTATGGAGAGGCGTCCGAAGGGTAGGGACAAAAGAATCCATGGTTTATTTAGAGTGAAATCCCACATAGAAAGGAGGGTTGTCATGGCATTATCTATTTTTGTATAAGGTGTCTTTCACTTGTGTTGGATGTTTGTCTTGTGTGGGTGTTGTGTCTTCGGCCGAACGGAATGACAAAGGAAGGGTCATAGTCTTTATGATCTTGGTTTATGATCTAGGTGATCGTGATAGTTTAAAGGTGGATTTCTCTTGTGTTTCCCTTGGGCATGGTATGTGCGTGTGTGTGTGTGTATAATTGTATGCCTAAGCCAAGTGCACTTATGTATGTTTATATGGTTGTAGATTCAATGGTACATGCATGTATGCACATAGGTTTAGTGTTAATAAAACGTGTTACTAGCTAGCTTGAGTTTTGTTCGATCATTAAGCCATGATATGGTATGGTTTTGTTTAGAGTGTAGAGCATTTAATGACGACATCAACATGTATTTTGCTCACAAGTTAAGTCAATAGATGTTGAGATATGGTGATATTGGTGATCTATAAACATGTGTTAGCGAGGAGTTGTCATGTGTTAGCGAGTGACATCCCATCGATTGGTGTTTTGTCCGGGTGTTGTATGACTAAACAAGTGTCCCATGTTGAGTTCTCTGATTAACTCTTGCTTTACCAGACTGGGGGGGGGGGTATAATGTATGAAAATTGTCTAATTATGCACTTAAAATGAAGTAATAAATGAAACATGTACGAATGTTGACCTGGTTTGTTGACTGTTGTCACAGATATGAGGTTAAGAAGTGAGCTACTGTGTTGCTTATTTATTTTTTTCTCTCAAAAGTTGGGCTTTAACTTACATTGAATGGTTGATGGACTATTGTTTATGGTGTTGAGTTTTTTAAATAGTTAGAGGGGTAGCATAAAAAAAATTTGAGGGGTAACATAAAAGAATTTCAAGAGTAACGTAATATGTAAAACGTTAAAAACAAAAAAAAAATTCCACTACGCCACAAAAGTTGAGGGGTAACGGATGTTATCCCTCCTCCTTTATTATGTCCGCCACTGCTTATTTCACAAACCACAATTCTGTTTGTTTGATTTGGATTATGGATACTTTCGTATATTACACGCCTTAGTCCTTGTTATTGTCTTATGAGAATTACTAGCTATTAGAGGGGCGGGGCACTGACTGGATAGTGTCCTTTGGTTACAGTAGTCGGATAGCTACATTACCGCCATCCTCCGGCTACGTTGAAAAACCAAGCAGCTCGGTTACATCTTGCCGAGCTGCAACGGTGACCGTTCTAACATTTGACCGTGCAGAAACGGCAAAAAAATTTGAACTTTTATTTTTACCCGAATTATTATTATTATAAATACCCACTACTGTCGGTCATTTTCACCCACAACCCCAGCAAATCCCACCAAGCACCACCATCGAGCACCACCACAACCTCCCAACGAATCCCATCGAGCACCAACGTCGAGCACCATTATAGCCTCCCAACAAATCCCACCGAGCACCACCGTCATAGCCTCCAACCTTGGTGACCGCCTACACCGTTGGTCATTTTCACCCAAAACCCCAGCAAATCCCACCAAACACCACCGTCTAGTACCACCACGACCTCCCAACGAATCCCACCGAGCACTAACGTCGAGCACCATCACAGCCTCCCAACAAATCCCACCGAGCACCACCATCACAGCCTCCAACCTTGGTGACTGCCTACACCGCGGTCAAGGATGCACTGACTCCATCGTGACCATGTTTTTGACCTAGTGTCCTAGTTAACTTTAAGGAGCTAGTCGGTGACACACACCGCACGACCGATTCCTACACTGGAAGTGGGTGACCTCTTCAAGAAGTGTAATCGCTTCAACTCCCAATACCAAAGAATTTTGCGAGAGGAGGGTGCGAATACACACGAGGACGTGGCAATTGGGCTCGTCCAAATCGAGCACCAACATTCACTGCTTTGTTTCCATCTTTTGGATCCAAACCACAACCATATCCCTATGTCGTCACTACCTTCCACAACAATCAACCACATCCTTCATCGTCTTCATAATAATCCTTCACCAAGACCGATTATTATCTAGGACATAATCCAACTGTAACAAAATTCAATAAAATCGCATATGTTTCGAGCTACAAAAAATAAATAAATAAAATTAACACATAGTTTGTCTCAAACAACATGATTAAGATTAGACATAATTATAATTAGAGTAAATTCCTATTTGAGTCCCTGTGTTTTGTTGATTTTAACTACTTGAGTCCAACATTTTCATTTTTAACATTCTGAGTGCCTGGTTGATAATTCTATAACCATTTGAGTCCAAAATACTAACTCTATTAGATTTTTTCTGTTAATATTTGTGAAATGACCCAAGTATCCCTACCACAAAAAATAAATATTATTAAATATCATACTTTATTATACTATAATATTAAATATATAAACCACCAACTACATCTGCACATACACAAATCTCACCTCTCTCTATCTCTCTCTCTAAATGTACCAAATCCACCACCACCATACACCTTCAACAACCACCATACACCTTCAGCAACCACCACCACCACCAGTTCTCTTTTGTCCTCTCTCGCCCCTTCTCTCCAAACACCCCTTCTCTCTCGAAACCGCCCCTATCTCGTAATCACCATCAATCTCCACCCGCATCTGTTAGATTAGGGCTGCTAGTGGTGGTTAGATGCGGTAGAGATGGTTGTGAGGATGGTGTAAAAGTGAGGGTTTTCAGATGTGAGGATAGGAGGTGGTTGTGGTGGGTTGCAGGTGGAGGATGACGAAGTTTTGACCGGTTTTTGTTTGGGGATTATGTTAGCAGGTTAGGGTTTCAGAGTTTTGACCGGTTTTTGTTTGGGAATAACGGATCTGGATTTGGGGGTTAGGGTTCAGATCGAGGTGTAGTGGTGGTGGGCCGGTAGGATGGGGGACATATTGTGGTGGTGGGGTGGGGTGGCATGGGTGGGGAAGACAAAGTGTCTGCAGGTGTGGAGGTGCAACTGTGGTGGAGGTGCAGCGGTGATGGTGGTGCAGTGGTGGAGGTGCAGCGGTGGTGGTGGTTTGAAGGTGGAACAACAGTTTATGTGTGTATGTTATATATATATATACATATATGTATGTATATATATAATATTTTTTTTATATATTATTAAAACCTTTATGCATTAAAGACTTGTTCATTATAGCCTATGCATTAAAGAGTTGTACCTACGTATTAAAATGACTAAAATACCCTTATACTTAACTGACTTGGTTAGCGACGTTACTAAATTGGACTCAGAGTGTTATAGAATTATCAACCAGGCACCCAAAGGGTTAAAAATGAAAATTTTGGACTCAAGTAGTTAAAATCAACAAAACATAGGGACTCAAATAGGAATTTACTCTTATAATTATATTGATTATAATTCAATAAAATTGCATATGTTTTAAGTTACAGTTAACATACAATTTGTCACAAACAACACAATTATAATTAAACTATATCCTAATAATGCTTCACTTTGTGTATAATAATATTATAATCCAACATACACAAACATAATTATAAACTCAATAAAACCAGATCTATTTGAACTAAAATAAACATACAGTGCAAGCTCTCTGGCGGCTCTAGGACTACAAAACCTCCCACTCTTATCAACTTTCGGCATCTGCTCTTTAGCCAGAGACGTAATAGAAGAATCCTCCAACGTAGTTTTCTCCAATATTTCACCCACAGCAGCGCAGATGTATGGAACAGTGACACTTGAAGTGATGACAACATGACGGTGGTTGTTGGCGGGAGAAAGCTTCACCGTAAGCATTTACCGAATGGATAATTGATAAATGATGAGGATTTGAGAGTAATTTTAGGTTTAGAAGATGATGATGATAATGATAATGGAGAGTATATTAGGAGAGAGCTTGAATCCATTATTATTATTGTGTAATGGGGATAGAGAGGATGTTGATGTGTAGATGGAAGGAGGAGAAGGAGAAGATGGATGGAGGCAAAGAAGGGTTAGAGATTTTAATTTATTGTAATATAATAAATAGTTTTTTTAGTTTCTTTTTTACATTAGGTAATGACATGGTATGCCACATGACATACTTAAAGGGGTGGTTGGCCTCTTTGAGTATCATGTGAGATTTTGAGCTTTGTTTATTATAATATATAGATTAATAAAGTAGTTTTATTTTTTATTATTTATTGGGAATAGCCCAATATGTTGACGAGTTTAGATAAAAAAGGGCCCATGGGCATTTTGGTTGAACAATATTTTGCATTCACTATATAATTATTATATGTTAATACTAGGTTAGAGACCCGTGAACTTCCACTACTACAAAACCGGCCAACAGACGCGGTCAAATTTAGTTTAAGACGCGGTAAATATGTAAACCACGACCAATGATCCAAAGTCAGGTGTTCAAACTTGTAATATTATTTTTACTCCACTTTAAGACGCGGTGGATGGGAATACCGCGTCTTGTGATACGGATTTCAAAGGTTTATTAACACCCAAATGAATAAAGTCAAATGTTCCATTTCAAAATAATAAAGGCACTGTCTCTCGGCATCCCTTTCTCTATCTAGGAACTCACACTATTTTCTCTATCTAGGAACACACACTCTTTTCTCTTTGCATCCCTTTCTTTCTCTCTCTCTCTCTCTCTCTCTCTTTCTCTCTCTCCATACACTATCAAAACCTCATAACAGTGGGTGGAGGATGGTGGGGTTCGGCGGCTGAAGATGGAGATGGTGGGGTTTGGTGATGGAAACGATGGGGTTTGAGTGGATTGAAAGGCTTCGGTTGATTTTGTTCGGTGACCGTGGTGGGCAGCTATGATGGTAGATGATGGTCGTTGCGGAGACAGTGGTTGGTTGAAGGATGGTTATGGGAGGATGAAGTCAGTTAGATCTGGTTCATTCTTCCCGAGATCTAATGTCGAAGAAGCTTGAAGTCACCAGATGTGTAAGTTTATTATGAGGTTTTCTATAGTTAGTGATTTTGAACGGTTCCGATCTGTAAGCTTTTAACATATGTATATGTATTATTTATATTGTGAAAATGATTATGTATAATTTCTTCTTCCTCAATCTTCTAGCAGCTTTGAAAATGTATGTATGCTTTGAAGTTATATGAAATGTGGTGGTTGTTTGAGAGGCTCCGGCGTCTTGCTGGAGCATTAATTTTTTTTCCAGCGTATTGATCAAAAGACGCGGTTGATGTACCGCGTCTGATACTCGCTGTATCTAAATACGCGATTCATTAAGTCGCGGTTCCAATGCATTAAGTCACGGTTTGCTATCCACGTCTTTATCCCAAATCACCGCGTCTTTATCCCAAATCACCGCGTCTTTATCTACAAAACACCGCTTTTGTTGTTGCTTTCTGTACTAGTGTTCATAGTTAAACACAAGATGAAATGAAAACGACTTGTTAGGATCTGAGTTTGATTGTTTTGATTTGTTTAAGTAAAGATGAGAAGAATGAAGTGAATATAAATTGAAAGTGCAGCAGAATGATAAACTATAAATCAAAACAAGAGAATAATTGTTTTTAATCGAAAGCTTTCATTAATTAAAAGATTACAATATTACAAGTACTCCCCCCCAGCCTGATCACTCTGTGATTGTTTGTCTGAGAGAATGTTTCGAGTGATGAATAGAACAGTACAAGCACTGTTCTCAAATCTAAACCACTGATGATCTAAGCTGACGTCACCTAAGACAGTGACCTCTAACAGAATAACAACATAAAACATCTGTTAAATACAAACTACTGTTACATTGTATAACACTGTAAGGTAAACAACTGTTGAGGAAAACTCTGATGGTCTTGTATCATCTGTTGGAGCCTAAGTGCTGTTGGCTCCAACAGACCTTTAGTCTTCAGCACTTTAGCCAGCAATTGTTCTTCGTCAGACCTTTAGTAAGCAGTTGTTCTCTAGCAGTTGTTTATCCAACAGTCCTTTGCAGCAGCATTTGTTTCCAACAGTTGTTGAGTACATCAGATGTTAGGGTCAACAGTCTTTTGGGAGAAGTATCTTGTAAATGCTGTTTATTTCTAGGATCATCTGAGTAGTATATTTTGGCTTTCCAATCATCTGTTCTTCTCCAGGTCAGCAGACCCAACAATCTCCCCCAAGAACAGATGATGCCAAAACTAAGCTTTATTGTTGATCTTTATTTCCTCATCAGACTTTCTCTGATTTGACCTTTGAATTGTAACTCAAAGTTCAAAGAGTAGAGGTCTTCTGCATCTCTTTCAAGGTCAAGCTTCAGCAGTGTTTGGAGGTCATCTGCACACAGGCTATATGCATAATCCATGCTTAGCTTTTGAGCTTCTCCATCTGATCTGAGCAGAGTCAATTCATGGGTGTCTTTGTTGACCTTCCATTTTAGAATTTTCGAATCAGTGGATTTTCTGAGATGCACTTTTATTCTGGATGAGTTTGGTGATGGAGGTCTCCCAATGAGTTCTCTGAGTTTTTCAGTAGTGGGATCAGAGAAAAAGTGTATTTGATTGTAGAGGCCCTCCTTTATAAAAGTATCATCAAACTTTTTCTGATCTTCTTCAGACATTTCTTTCTTCTTTTTGAACTGTCTTCTTGTAGCAGCAGATAGATCAGAAGTGGCAAGTAAGCTGTCTAATGTAAAAGCCTGTTGAGGTCTCTTCATCAAGGGTTCATCAGAGTAGACAGGTTTTCTGGGCATGTTAGGGTCTTTCATCCTGTTTTCTTCTAATTTCTTGTAAGTTTCAACCAGCCTCAGCTCTGACCATCTTGCAACAGACTTCATCTCCCCATAGTCTGCAGCCACAATCTCTTGTCTCATTCTTCTGAATTTTAAGGCTCTGGCTGGATCTCTGCCTTTACTGAAATCTGGGGCAGAGACCTTAGTTGGGGGATTCTTGGCCATGTCCGAAATTCTTATGAGTTCTTCTCTGAGAGCATGAGTGGTCCAGCCTGCAAATTGTTTCTTATTTGCTTTATAAGGCATGGTTGCCAAGATCTGTTCAAGAAGAGATTCCCTAACCTCCCTTTCCATGTCACTGCTGAGAGGCATGGTAGACATGGAGATGCTCAGGGTCTTAGCAAAATCCTCAATCCTTCTCAGTTTGCTAAGCTCTGCTGAATGGATGCCCTGAACACTCCTGTCATCTTTCCCTTTGCATTTCTCTTTGATGATAGCATCTGCCTGTTCAGCCTTGTATTTAAGATATGTGTCTATGTTTAGGGGAACAGGAAAATTTGGAAGAGATGGGAAAGATCTTTCAGATGGTTGTTCAGTATTGTAGAAGGATTGCATTTCCCCCTTGAGTAGATCAAGTTCAAGGGGATACTGAACAGCCAATGGTGTAATGGTTGGTGGTGGTCTATGGGATGTAAATTGTGAGGTGTGTGGTGAGAATGATGAAAGTGGAATGGCAGATATGGGTGTAGATTGTGTGGTTGAAGTAGTAGGTGGTGATGTGTGAATGTTTTCATCCTGTACAACAAAGGTAGATTTTCTCTTCCTTCTGTACAAGATTTTTGGTGATGGTGGTGTTGCAGCAGTGGTTGTGTTAACATCTGTTGGCACTTTTGTAGAACCAACAGATGTTTTGGATTTGGGTGGTAGAGTGGTTGTAGATGGTGTATTGGTGGTTGTGGTGGTAGGTTCAGTGGTTGGTTTGGTAGTTGTAGTGATAGGTTCAGATGTTGTGGTGGTATCAGTGGTTTTGGTGGCAGCAGTGGTTTTGGTAGCAGTGGTTGTAGCAGCAAGTTTGGATGGTGGTTGTCTGACATGTTTGGCAGGCATTTTCTTCCTTTTAGAGGAACCAACATCTTCAACTTCTTGTTGCTGTTCTTTCTTTAATTGTACCAAGAACTCTGCTTTCACTTCCAAAGTGTCAGCCCTCTTTTGGTTTTCCTCAGCAGCCTTTTCAGCTTCTTCATTGGCAGAGGTATCAACTTCCTTTGCTTTGCTGGTTTTGGCAGTTTCAGTAGCAGCACGGGATTGAACATTTGGTTGTTTTTGTTGTTGTGGTGCTGTATAGGTAGACCCTGGTTTGTTGGCAGACTTTGATTTTCCCTTTTGTGAGGGTGGACAACCAAAGGGATCTAGCTTTGGCAATCTATCTCTGCCACGCTGCCCCTTTTTGGCATCATCAGTAGTGAAGTCATCATCATCTTCATCTCTGAGAATTGTGGTAGGGGCAGAGCCAGTGGTCTTCAGCAAATGGTCTTTGATGGCTTTAATGTCAGCTTGGGTATCTTTGTACCTAGCATCCACCATAGTTCTGATCTCAGCCATGTAAGTTTCATGTGTCTGATCTGCTAGTTTTCTATGAGCTATGATGATGGGGGAAACAAATTTCCATAGCTCACTAGCAATATCAGCTGTGGATGGTTGACTCTTGGTAAGAGTAGCCAATGATCCCAATATTGTCTTGATATCTGATTTGATATCAGCAACAGAGGTTTCTATGGACTGTACTCTGGCCGTCAATTCTTGGTATTTTAACCCATCACCTGAGTTAATAGGATCATCTGGATTCCTACCAGTGGTAGTTGTAACTGGTTCAGTCCTAGGAGGTGAGTCCAAAGGATGAGAACCAGATGCCCTTTTTTCTTGGTTTTGGGGACTTCCAACTGATTTTGGGGACACTATAGTGGCCTCATCAGTTGTTGCCTTCAAGGAAGTCTTAGCTATGTAACCACTGTCCTGTTGTGAGACAATGGTCTCTACATCAGTAGTGGCTGCTTCACTTGAAAACTCACCTAGAGTTTCATTGAACTCTAGGGGTGTAGCCTCCTCTTCTGCTTGTGGGATGGCTGATTGATTTTCCCCAGTCCCAGTCACTTGTGGAGGTATACTCTCATTGATGGGTGAAGGAGAGGAACTGGGATTTTCCTGAGTTTTATCAATAGCCTCAAACAAAGATTGCATGGTTTGAGGGACATGTTTTGGTGAAGGTGGAGGAGTGAAAAGAGAATTAGCCCTGGGAGAGGGGCTTGTGAACATATGGCCAAGTGACTCATATGTATCATGATGGGCTTCCCTTTGGCTTACAACATGATCCTTTTGGGAGGATTCATGAGGAGTTTGTTCAGGTTGAGATATATCCATCGGTTGTGAGGAAGTAACAACAGTGGTTTCTTGTTGCTTTTGTGTTGCAACAGGGTTTTCTTCTGGTATCTCATCTTCCAGAAGCCCCTTTTGGGTTTAGTGGTGGTTTTTGTGGATGGACGTTTTCTTTTGGAGGTGGCTGGTGTGGGTTTCACAACACTGGATGTAGTGCCATGATCACCAGGAGCAGTGGGCTCAACAACAGAGGTTTAGACAACAGTTGTTGTCTTAGTCCTCTTTGTTTGTGTTTTTGAAACTTTTGAGACTTTTGACACTTTTTCTTGGGTAGTTGAACCCAACATTCTTGTGAAAGTTTCATCAGTTAGACTCTTCATTTGAACAGACTCACCCTTTTTAAAATCCTTTTCTGGTAAAACCTTTTGAAGGATTACACTCAAAATTCTTGGGAAAATCAGAAAAGCATTATTAGACCCATACTTTATGGCTTTCACATTTGATACTAAGTCCATAAACAGTGCCTGGGATAAATTGAAGTCAGAGTCTGACAACATAGCATAACCCAAGTACTGAATCCTCAATGGGATTTCATTGAAGGAAGTGGACTTAGCAGAGACACAGAGAAGGAGGGTATGAAAGAAAAATTTCATGTCTGGTGGGAAAAACTTTTTGAAAAGTGTTGACCCAGTCATTTGTGCATCATAACCTCTTTCCTGAAACTCTGTGTGAAGCTTTGCCTTAGGGAAAGAGTCTTTACTTGACAGATCATTGAGTGAGAAGGTTGTGAATATCAGTTCAGGGGTAATGGCAATACTTGTCTCTCCAATTTTTGAGATAACGGATGTAGGCATTTTGTCTTGAAGAAGAAACTCAGCATTCAACCAAATTTCTTGGAGAGTATCGAGATGAATAGGAGCATCAACGGTTAGGATTGTCAGGTATTTGGAGTTTAAGATGATGTCGATGGTGGAATGGAATGGAACATTTTCATCTATGTTTACCAGATATGGGAGATAATTGTGGGTGGCTTTTGCTTGAAGATCCATTATAATGGATTTTGAGTGGGAAGATGAGTGGAATTTGAGTAAGGGTTTGAGGTTGAAGAAGGCGGTTTCAGTATTTTGAATACAATGAGACAGTGTAACGACTGTTGTGGTAAAACAGGGTTTTTATAGGCTCTGGTGAAACCGCTGATGTGGCCAAAACTCTGCTTTTGGGAGCAGACGTGGCAAACATCTGATGGCCAAACATCTGGTGGTATACAGTTGTTGCCAAAGGTCTGATGCAAACAGCTGTTGTTTTACCAAAGTGCTGATGCTTACAACACTTGTTTTTTTATAGATAGATATATGTATATATGTATATATATATATAATGAAACAGTTGTTTTATCTGATCAGAGGTTTGAAACAGATTTTTCAACTAATCAGTGGTTGTTTTATCTGATCAGATGTTTGAAACAGATTTTTCAACTAACAGTGGATAGAGTGGATGAAACAGTGGTTGTTTTATCCTTAACAGATTTTTCAACCAAAATGCTATTTTTATGGATGAATTTTGATTTTTCTGAAACATTTTAATGTTTTTATTTAAAACATCTTTGTTGTTTAGTCCATGTTTTGCATACCAGTTCTAGAAATCAGATTTGTGAAGGTAGATGTGTCTAAAGCTTTTGTCAACACATCTGCCAACTGATCCTCTGTTGGAACATGGTGCAGAGAAATCAAACCTTTTTCATAGCTATCTCTGACAAAATGATGTCTGATGTCTATGTGCTTTGTTGTGGAGTGAGATACTGGATTTTTTTATCATATTTTCAGCAGCTTGACTGTCCAACATGAGTGGAGTTCTTAGTGCAGTTATCCCAAAATCCAGCAGTTGATTTTGAAGCCATATGAGTTGGGCTGTACAGCTTGCAGCAGCAATGTATTTAGCCTCAGCTGTTGAAGTTGAAACAGCTGGTTGCTTTTTGCTTTGCCAAGAGACTAAGGCATTCCCTAGAAACTGGCACCCTCCTGATGTAGACTTCCTTGTGGTGTTGCAGCCAGCAAAATCACTATCTGAATAACTTGAAAGCTCAATGTTTCCATTAGCAGGATACCAGATACCAAGTGTGGGAGCACCTTTTAGGTATCTGAATATCCTTTTCACAGCAATAAGGTTTGACTTTCTGGGTGAAGCCTGGGATCTAGCACAAACACAAGTGGCAAACATAATGTCTGGTCTAGATGCAGTTAAGTACAATAAAGACCCAATCATGCATCTGTAATGTGTCTGGTCAACTAGTTCATCCTTGTCATCAATAGTGAGTAGCTTGACTATACTCATGGGTGTACTACATGGCTTACAGTCATTCATCTCAAATCTGGTTAACAAATTTTTCACATATTTGTTATGATAAATGAATGTGCTATTTTGCAGCTGCTTCACTTGGAGACCAAGGAAGCACTGAAGTTCACCCATAGCACTCATTTCAAACTCTGCTGTCATGAGTTCCCTAAACTCTTCACACATTTTGTTACATGTGGATCCAAAAATGATGTCATCCACATATATTTGAACAATCATTAAATCTTTCCCTCTCCATTTCAAAAATAAGGTTTTATCAATTTTACCTCTTGTGAAACCAATGGATAAGAGAAAGGTGGAAAGAGTTTCATACCAGGCCCTAGGTGCTTGCTTGAGTCCATACAAGGCTTTGTTAAGCTTGTAGACATAATCAGGATGGAATGTGTCTTCAAAACCAGGTGGTTGACATACATAGACCTCCTCCTGAATTTTGCCATATAGGAATGCACATTTGATGTCCATCTGATACACCTTGATGTTGTGGTTGACAACAAAGGCTAGGAAGAGTCTGATAGCTTCTAACCTAGCTACAGGAGCAAAGGTTTCATCATAGTCTATCCCTTCTTCTTGTCTGAAGCCTTGAACCACAAGTCTGGCTTTATTCTTGACAACTATACCCCTTTCATCAGTTTCGTTTTTGAAGACCCACTGTGTGCCAATTGGACAAACATCCTTAGGCAGTGGTACAAGTTCCCATACTTGTTGTCTTTTAAACTGAAGGAGCTCTTCCTGCATAGCTTCTACCCAACTGTTGTCTTTTAGTGCCTCTTGGTACTTGACAGGTTGTGTGAGAGATAGAAAGCCTGCGTAAAGACAGATATTTGAGGGTTAGCTTCTTGTGAGCACACCCTCTCTGATGTTGCCAATGATTTGATCTGGTGGATGAGCTCTTAGGTAGATTAGATCTCCCTAATATGGTATGATGGCATTTTGAGGTGAAGGACAGAGGTTTGGTGACTCTGTTGATGTAACATCTGTTTGCACTTCTGTAGTGCCAACAGATGTTTGAAATGGAAGTGGGGGAATGAGTCCAAGTGGTGTAAAACTGGACTGACTTTTGTCAACAGAGGTTTGACTTTTGTCAACAGATGATTGAGCAGTGGATGTAAAAGGTGAAGCAGTGGTTTGAGGGTAGGACTGGCCAACAGTGGCTGACTCAGCTGTGATAGAGTTTTGACAGGTGTTTTGAACAACTGCTTCCTCTGATGCAGAATAGACTTTATAGTGATTTGGAATCACAACATCTGTTATGTAGTCTTGTTGTGGAGATTGTGAAATACCTGCACTGTTAGTTTTGACAGTAATATCTTCAAATTTGAATTTATCTAAATCAAACAACTCAGCAGGATTTGCTGGGATTTTTAAGGATGAAAGTTCATTGAACTTTACATTCAGAGTTTCTTCTATTATCCTGGTCCTTGTGTTAAACACTTTATAGGCCTTGGCAGTAGAAGAATATCCCAGAAAATATCCACAATCTACTTTGGCTGCAAATTTTGAAATAGAATCTTTAAGATTTAAGATGAAACACGGGCAGCCAAAGATTTTGAAAAATGAGTTTAATGGTTTGATTTTGAACAAAATTTCATAAGCAGTCTATTGATGTCTTGGGTTGATTAAAACTCTGTTTTGAACATAGCAAGCAGTGTTTACAGCTTCTGCCCAGAAGGACAGTGGCAAACCAGAATCTGCTAGCATGGTTCTTGCAGCTTCAATGAGAGTTCTATTTTTCCTCTCAACCACCCCATTTTGCTCTGGTGTTCTTAGGATGCTGTACTGCCTCACAATCCCTTTTGACACACAAAAATCATCTAACTCCTTATTTTTAAACTCTGTTCCGTTGTCACTTCTAAAGACTTTTACTGGCAAATCATATTGTTTTTCAACTTTCGTGACAAAGTCCTTCAAGATACCTGCAGTCTCATCCTTAGAGTGTAAAAAGTAAGTCCATGTAAACCTAGAAAAATCATCAACTATGACAAGACAAAATCTCTTTCTTCTTAGACTCATGATTTTAACTGGGCCAAACAAGTCCATGTGCAACAATTGTAGACATTGACTTGTTTTGGACTCATCAATGGATTTGTAAGAGCTTTTATGTTGTTTTCCTTTTAAGCAGGAAACACAATGCTCATCACATTTGAATTTTTTTTGATGGTAAACCTCTGACAAGGCTTTATTTGGAGAGTGAGTTGATAGTTTGAAGGTTGGTATGACCCAGTCTCCTATGCCACAATTCTGTCTCTTTAGTTGAGGCAGCAAAAAACAGACAAACATTTTCCATAGGATTATCCTTCAACATATCAACTACATACACATTGCCACTCCTATGAGCAACAAGTTGTGCTTTGCTCTTAGCAATGATGGTGTCAATCTTTTTCACCACTTCTGGCCCAATAATCTTACAAGTTTTCTTAGTGAAGAATGAGCCATAACCTTTGTCACTCATTTGTGAGACACTAAGAAGATTAAATTTAAGATTATCAATAAGATTGACAATTTCAAACTTGAGTTTCCCAGCCTGAACAGTCCCTAAACCCAACACCTTACCTTTTGAATCATTACCAAAGGATATATCACCCCCTCCATGAGCTAAGAAGTCCAGAAGAAGGGCCCTACATCCTGTCATGTGCCTGGAGCCTCCACTATCTACATACCAAAGGCTATTTAAGTATGCAGAAGCTCCCTGCACATCAGTAATTGATTAGTTTTGGTGAGTGTCCAAAGCCAAGTTGGCTTTGGATGGGTCCACAGACTTTTCAACCTCAAGCTTAGGAAGGTGATCAGTGGTTTGAACTAGTTTTTGAATCAAGTTCAACAATTGTTGCTGACCATTTGCCAGTGCTTGGTTATCAACACTTGGTGCAACAGATGTTTGATCACTTCCTGACAGATGATAGTATCCATAGGGATTTCTGTTCACTCTTGGTTTAGAAGGCCTCTTGGGTTCTTCATAAACATGTGGCAGATTATGACAAGGTGGTTGTCCATATCCCCTTGGGTACTTGTTGGTGGGTGGAGCATCTGTTACTTGAACATCTCTGGAAGCAGATGTTTCCAAGTTTTTGGTAACAGATGTTTGTACTGGAGCAAAAGTCTGCTTGGGTTTTCCTTTTGAAGTACTCACCACTTGGTTTGCAAGAGTTTTAGCCTTGTACTCTTGTATTTTGACATCAAAATTTTTGAGATACAGGCACTCTTTGGTTTTGTGATTCTTCTTACCACATATTGAGCATGTGGTCTTAGAATCACACACACTTGTTCCTTTGTTGATATCATATGCTTTTAGAAAAAAAAAACAGTTTTTAGTAACATGATTCTTCTTTTTACAGAAATCACAGAACAAGTGAGTAGACTTTTCTTTCTTTTTCCCCTTTTCAGTCTTCTTTTCAACAGATGTTTGATCATCTGCTGGAAGATCTATCATGGGAATGACCTTTGCCTGTGGTGCTTTCTTACCATCAGGAGTTTTGAATTCAACTGGTTTGAAGTTCTCAAGAGTACCACACTCATCGGACCAAGTAGGTTTAAATTCATATTTTTCAAGTTCAGTGAATGATGAGGAACCTTCTGGTTTTTCAAGAACAATTTTCTTGCCATTAGGTTCAGTGATTTTAATCTCTTGACCCTTTAAATTAGTTGGTACTATCTCAACAAACTTTTGATCCCTTTTGTCAGTGTTTTCAAAAGCTAGAGCAGTGGTTTCAAAACCAAACCCAAACTTCACATAACTTTTGGTTTGTTTGTTGAGTAGCATCTCAAAACCTTTACATGATTCCACCCATTTCTGACATTCAACTTGGGTGGACTCAAGCTCACTTTTGCAACTATGATATTTAATTATCATAGTTTGGAGCTGGTCTTTGGTTATAGTTGCTTCATGTTTTAAACTGCCTATTTCAGATTCTTTTTCAGCCAATTTTGATTTTAACTCTTTTGAAAGTTTCTCAAATTGAACTTCATCATCTAAAATTTTCTTTCTAAGGTTTTCATTCACTTCTTTGATCTTAGCAAATGCTATTACACATTTGTCAGAACATAAATCTTTAAGGATTTGAGGAGATACCTTAGCAGCAGCCATCAATGCACAATCACACTTGCACTCACAATCATCAGATGCACCCCAGGGATCTGAGAGATTCAAAACCTTTTCTTCAGATTTTTCACCTGCAACTACCTCATCAACAATATCATCAGTCATAACTACAGATTCAATCACCACCTCCTCAGATTCAACTTCTTCTACCAAAGCCATGAAACAAAACTTTTCTGGTTCATTTTCAGCTTTGGCAACTAGTGCAAAATTTTCATCTGTCAACTCATCTGGTAGACTGCTCCAATCAACAAAGCCTTGTGTGAAGAAAATCCGTTGACTGGTCTCTACAGGGGCAGAGGGTGGAGCAGCAGTCATTGGCACTTGTGCCTGAGCAACAGGTGTTTGCACATAGTGGATCTGAGGAACATTGGTTTGGACATACTGGACAGAAACAGTGTTTGAGGACTGTGCAAAATGAGCAGTGTTTTGCACATTTGGTCCAGGGTTATTATGGGAAACTTGATAAGTGTTGGTCTGTGGCCTCTGATTTGGATAGGTAATCATAGGTGTACCATGTTGACTCCTACATTCCCTAGCAAAATGACCAAGTCTATGACATTTATAACACTTAATCTTTGATTTATCCAACCCCACTTTTGACCTGCCAGTTAACCCTGGAAACCTTCTCCCACTTTTCTTGTAAAAATTGTTAGTTCTTACACTGAGAAGGGCCAATTGGTGCATAATGTCCATTTCTTCCAAATCATCAGGGTCAAAGTATTTTAAGTCATCATACTCAAAGGATATGTTATCAGATGCCTGGATATCACCACCACTTGTTGTAAAAGCATAGTTTGGTGAATAAGAATCAGAGTTAAAACCTGAGTTAAAACCTGAAGTTATGTCAATGAAATGATCATAACTCTGATCCTTACTATTACCAGGCACCTCATCATGACCCAGAAGTTTTGTATTACCAAATACATAGTCATCAGACACTTTTCCAGAGTCCTGGAGCTTCTCTTTCTTGTTATGCTCTCTCTCATAGGTCAAGACCTTACCATGAAGCTGGGTCAGTGATAGGTCCTTGAATCCAATTGAGTATCTCATAACTATAACAATAGTGTCCCATTTATCTGGTAATGATCTTAAAAACCTATGGTTCAAAGTTAAATGAGAGTAAGTTAGACCAACCAGTTTTAGTTCACTAATGAGACAGTTAAACCTCTCAAATTGTTGAGTTAATGACTCTCCCTTAACATGACTGAATGTTTCATATTGTTGGTTTAGTATTTCACGGTTGTTTTCAATAACCTCTTCAGTCCCACCGAATTGTTCTTTCAGTGCATCCCACAACTCCTTTGCACTGTTACAGTGTAACAACCCAGCATAGATATCAATTGTTAGAGCCATGGCCACAATACTGAAGGCCTTAGCATCTAACTCAATCTTTTGGAAATCATGGTCGGAGTAGTTTTCAAGTTTCTTAGGCTCCTGAACCTTGGGATCTTCAGTACTCGGCACCATCGGAACATGTGGTCCGAAGATAACCGACTTCCAACATCCAGTGTTCTGTTGAGCTAGAACATGGCTCATCCGACGTTGCCAGATATTGTATTCAGATCTGACAAGCATCGGTGGCTTGTTGTTCGTGCCAGTGTTGTGTGGATCGTGATTGATTGAAGCCATTCTCTGATTTTTCGAAAACAAAGTCTGTTTACAAACGGTTGAATCGAAAATAAACTATTACTCTATTTCCAATCCGACAAACAAACGATATCAATAATTGTGAGCTGATCTGTTTATATTAAATTGATTGGTTAGATCGAATTTAATTGACCAAGCTCTGATACCAACTGTTAGGATCTGAGTTTGATTGTTTTGATTTGTTTAAGTAAAGATGAGAAGAATGAAGTGAATATAAATGGAAAGTGTAGTGGAATGATAAACTATAAATCAAACAAGAGAATAATTGTTTTTAATCGAAAGCTTTCATTAATTGAAAGATTACAATATTACAAGTACTCCCCCTCAGCCTGATCACTCTGTGATTGTTTGTCTGAGAGAATGTTTCGAGTGATGAATAGAATAGTACAAGCACTGTTCTATTTATAGACAAATCTAAAACACTGATGATCTAAGCTGACGTCACCTAAGACAGTGACCTCTAACATAATAACAACATAAAACATCTGTTAAATACAAACTACTGTTACATTGTAAAACACTGTAAGGTAAACAACTGTTGAGGAAAACTCTGATGGTCTTGTATAATCTGTTGGAGCCTAAGTGCTGTTGGCTCCAACAGACCTTTAGTCTTCAGCACTTTAGTCAGCAGTTGTTCTTCATCAGACCTTTAGTCAGCAGTTGTTTATCCGGCAGTCCTTTGCAGCAGCAGTTGTTTCCAACAGTTGTTGAGTACAGCAGATGTTAGGGTCAACAGTCTTTTGGGAGAAGTATCTTGTAAATGTTGTTTATTTTTAGGATAAACTGAGTAGTATATTTTGGCTTTCCAATCATCTGTTCTTCTTCAGGTCAGCAGACCCAACACTACTAGAAGATGTATATAAAATGAAATAAGTTTATGTAATTTAATTAATACTTTAAAAAATAGCATGAAGTAAAATATCACATAATATGTAACTTTTACTTGTGCACAAAGTAAAAGACATAAAATAATTCCACCGATGACACTCTTTGTTGCTACAATAGTAGAAACCAATATAAACCACCACTTCATATATTTAAGTATTAAAAAAAAGCTACAAAATAATTACCTATATCTTATGTCAATCCTAAATATAGAATAAAAAAAGTGACTTCTAAATTCAGTTTAATTCTTGTTTAAATAATGCTTCCGAAATTGTGATTGAGAAATCACATTGTAGTATAAAGCAAATGAAGTTTTGTAAAGGCTTCTAATGCCATGAAATCTCTTTAACATACAACAATCTAGGGGTATTTCGAACTGCATAAATACAATATATTACTTACTTTCAAGAAATATGTTGAGGGTCGTGTATAACTTTGAAGAATTGGCTCCCATTACGATAAGACATCCTGAAAAGTTCACACCCTACAAATCTTAATCATATGTAATTAGGGTTCTGATTCATAGTTCAAAATTAGGGTTTATAAATCGTGTTTTCCATAACAAAAACAAACTTAGGGTTCTGATTCATAGTTCAAAATTAGGGTTCAAAATTTTGTTTTTGTTTTTATTCTTAATGATAGCATCTGATTCATAGTTCAAAATTAGGATTTATAAAAAATTAGTTCTTAACCATCTGTAATTGTTTTCCATACAAATTTATATTATTCATGTAAACAAAATTATGCAAATTTATTCAAATGGTTAAAGTAAGTTGGGAGCATCTTAACAAAAGCATAATTAGGGTTTAACCAAAATTTTAAACTATGAATCAAAGGCAATAAAGACATGAATCATGAATGAGAAGATGATAAACATAAAGAATAAAATCAAACCTAACCATAACAAAATCATCCAAACCAAAAGAACACATATCGGAAAACAAAATCATTCATAATACTGAACACATATCCAAACTAAAATTTTAAACTATGAATCAAAGGCAATAAAGACATGAATCGTGAATCAGAAGATGATAAACATAAAGAAAAAATTCAAACCTAACCATAACAAAATCATTCAAACCAAAAGAACACATATCGGAAAACAAAATCATTCATAATATTGAATACAGAATTGAAAACATATAAGAAACCGGTTAACCTAGGTATTATACCTTGTTCATGTGAGTTTGGAGCCGATGATATGGAAGGCACGATTTTGTGAATGATAATGTAGCGGCGACGAATACAGAATTGAAAACATATAAAAGATGGGTCCGGGAACGTGAATGCTCCGTGGGTCGGGTTCGTGATTTTTTATTACACATTTTATGCTTGCTATGTGTAAACTGACGTGGACCCTATGTGGAGACCTTAGTAAAGTGTCACGTGTCGCCCAAGTTACCCCCTTATTAGTTCATGCGTAGTGGTGGCACTATTGTGGCGTTTTGAGCCCCATAGCGCCGGAGAACACCGCCCCCCGAGCGTTATGGCACAAGATTTGAATGTTGGATGTGTTGACCGTTGGTAATGGTCACTTTATACACACACACACACACACACTGTTGAAGGTGGTGGCTGTGATGGTTGAAGGTAGTGGCGTTTTTTTTCTTCGGATGTAGTCGATGGTTGCAGAACAAGTATGAAGAAGATGAATGGCAATTTTGTTATTAAACCATAAAGATAGGTCTTGGGTCAAAGAAGATGAATGGCAATTTTATTATTATTTTTTAATTTAATAAATTTTCTTTTAATATTTTTATTATTATTAGGCTATGTTTTACCACAAAGCCCCGGGAACCAACTAAAGCCACGTCGGAGGGCGCCATCATCACAGCCGGGCGCGGATGCCGGCGCGGGGCAAAGCTCTGGTTGCAATCAAGGGCGTTGGGCAGGTGTAAGGAGGTGGGGTTTAATTATTGTTGACCAAATTAACCAATAGGAGAAGAGGTTAGGAGGTAGGTGGTGGTTGATTGTTGGGAATGAAGAAGCTTTTGTTGGGAAGAAGATGGTCTACAACAAAAAACGTAATAGGTGGGGAAGGAAAGTCTTTAAAGCTTATTTTGTACTACATCTATATTTTAATATAAATATTCAATGGGATGGATGATAATATGTATTCTGCACTTTTTTTTTAATTATGTATCAAAGAGGTGATTATCAACCCATGTTTGAATTTGACTCATACGAACAATACGGGACTGGCGGTTGGGATTTGCCCGATTCACAAACATCATGGGTACCCGATACACAAACCCCACTACAACCGTTATTTCCGTTAACCCACCTCGAAGCTCAACATGAACCCGAACCACCACAAAACAAAAATAAACGTTCACACAAGAAAAAACAACTAGGTGAGTCAGCACGATCCCAACAAAACAAACGAAGGCATAAGCGTTGGACGATCGAAGAAGAATGTGCTTTAGCTCGAGTTTGGGTTGACGTCTCGGAAGATAAACGTGTCGGTGAGTTTTTTTATATTCTTTACACTAGTTATTTAAAAAAACAATTTATGTTTTTTTTTTTGTATAGGGAACAACCAAACTAAAAAAATATTTTGGGACCGGATTCGAGCGTTGTTTTGGAAGAGTATGGGGAATGACGATCACACTGCCGACATGATTTCGGGTCATTGGAGCGAAATCTTTCGCAAAGTCGGTTTATTTGGAAATCTCTATAATAAAAATTGGGCGAACCGAAAAAGCGGAGAAAGTGAGTTTGATATCTACAACCATACGATGGACGAGTATTTTCAAGAGGTGAACGTCACGTTTTCTTAAAGGCCCGTTTGGGAGATTTTGAGAAAATCTACAAATTGGCACTTGGTTCCTACAGTGGTGGTCGATCCTCCATGATCAAAACGAGCCAAGAGTTTATCGTCCGAAGATGTTAGCCAAGGCACTTCAAACTATGTTACTGGAATCGACCTTAAGAATGCAAATCTTTTTAGGCGACGTTTTCGTATGAGTCGGCGACTTTTTGTAAAAGTGGTTGAAGATTTGCAAAACTCATTTCAATTTTTCCAACAAAGACATGACGCTATAGGGATACTCGGATTTTTGGCCATACAAAAATGTACTTCTGCTATTCGTCAACTTGTGTATGGGACCTCACCGGATTCGTGGGATGAATACTTGAAGATGTCCGAATAAATATCACGTGATAGTCTTGAATATTTTTGCCAAGGTAAATTATCGTTGTTATTGTTATTATTATTATTTGTTTCGATAATAAATTAATGTTATCAATAGGTGTGATTCGAATATACGGTAAGACATATCTTAGGAGGCCAACATGGAGTGACATTCAACAAATATACGAGGTACATGAACAAGTCCACGACCTTCCTGGTATGCTTGGTAGTATTGATTGTACACACTGGCCATGGGGAAACTGTCCAACGGCTTGGCGAGGTCAGCACGAGCGTGGCGATCATCCTGGCCCAAGCATCATACTTGAAGCCGTGGCATCAGATGATCTTTGGATTTGGCATATCTGGATCCAACAATGACATCAACGTTTTTCATTCATCACCAATTTTCAACGATATCATTGACGAAGTTGCACCGGGTCAAGTCTTCTATGTGAATGATCAAGAATACAAATATGGATACTATTTGTTCGATGGTATATATCCAGAGTGGGGTACTATTGCCAAAGCTTTTTCACATCCACACGATGACAAAAGAAAACCTTTTACAAAAAAAAAAAAAAAAAAAAAAAAAAAAAAAAAAAAAAGTCTGCAAGAAAAGATATCGAGCGTGCATTTGGGGTTCTAAAGAAGCGTTGGGCGATCATTTTACATAATATGATTTTGGAGGATGAAGGTAAGGCAATTTGCCAAAGCTATGAAGGTGACGTTCCACGACCTCCTTGTATGATAAGCAATGAGGAGAGCCTTGGAAATCGTGCTGAAATACGTTCCAATGACCTTCATGACGCCCTTCGTGCAGATTTGGTGGAGCATGTTTGGCGTTATCATTCTAATGAGTTGGGTATGGATTTAGAGGACGAGTTCACTTAGTTATGTTTCATTTTATATGTCTTTGTGGTGTTTTTTGTAAATTATGGTTTCTCATTTTCTTTCTATTTTAGTTGTTATTTCCTTTTTAAATTTTATGAAACTTTAATGTTTTATTTTATAATGTCTTATTTAATAAGGTTTAATTATATTTGTTAAAATATAAATTAACATAAATAAATATTAATGATTAAAAATCTACAACTTATAATAGAAGAATTGAATTTCTATGAGGTGTCATTCAATGAATGTGCCATGTGGCACTTTGAGGTGATAGTATTGAATTTATTATTTTAAATAAAAGATAAATTTTTTTAATTTTTATTTTCTTTTTTTAAATAAAATCTATATCTATATTATCTTAAAATTTCAAATATGTTAATTAATATCTTTTCCTTGTTTTTCTCTTACATTTTTAAATGTTAATTATTATTTTAAAATTTTAAATATTTTAATTAATATTTTTATCTTTATTTTTCACTCACAATTTTTAAACGTTCGTAACTTTTATGTGTGACATTTTTTTAAAAAAAACAAATTACACCAAATTAACAATCGCTTTATTATCTTTCCAACAAGCATCATAGTGCTATACAAAAAACGAAAAAAAAATGTTTTTTAGTGAGTTTTTGTTCATGCAGAAAAAATACACATGTGTTTAGGTGATTTATTAATCATATATAGGCAAGTACTAATCGTGTTATGATAGTATATATGTTTTTAAACCTACTATTACATATATGAATTGCCCATGTTCATGTGCTATAACGATATGCTTAGCATTAAAAGAGGTTGAGATTTTTTTAATCTGCTGGGAACGCAGCATGAGAGCCCCTTTTCGTAGTATAAACATTAGAACAACGTTCTTTAGCATTAAAAGTGGTTGTGACTGTTTACTTCTTTTATCCTTTTTTATTAAGTCATATTAGATTTTTCAACTCCGGGACACTCCCGGGGTAATCAGCTAGTGATTACATAATCATCATCCAAGCCCCCCCCCCCCCCATTACACCTCTTTTTGGGGTTTTATAGTGAAAAAAAGTGTGCTTATGTGTCGCTTACATGGCAACACTTTTTTCTCTCACTAAAGCCCCAACTAAAGCCCCATAACACATAATCTTATTATTATTAAATATTATTATTTAAATAAGAAAACAATAATTAAGCAATGATTATCCAATCATTTATAAAGCTCCATAACGCCTCTTCCACTACACCCTCTTTTTCCATAACGCTCCTTCTATTATTTTATAATATTTTATTGCCCATAATATAACACCCCTCTACTACACATGCCCTTAGGTAGGGTAGATTGTAGCCCAGTTGGTTAAGGGCCTAAAGTTTCCTATGGGGGCTTGGGTTCAATTCCCACTAGCTACATTTGGAGGACATTGGTGGAGGGGAAATGAGGGATGACCCTGCCATTGGCTTGGGTTCGAGTCCTGATCCCGACCGGTTTTACCGATTATTTCACCGTCGTGCCTTCGGGCGGATGAGGGGTCGGGTTTTCCCGGGAATTCTTGGCAATTGGTGGCCCGGGTACTCTCGAGTACCTGATTCGCCAAAAAGGTGCCCGAGAGTGCTCGGAATTGATTCGTTGGCCGTTCAAAAATAAAAGATAAATTTTGATTTCTTTAATATTATGAACCATGTTGCGGATTAAGATCTATAATGTGGTTAATGACTTAATGTTCCCAACGCGTGACTATGTGTTGTTTAACGAACCGCCCAATTTTGCAATTAAAGTTACTAAATAAATATTTCCAATGCAATCAAATTTTGACAAACAAAATTTTGTATAGAGAATGGCAATATATTAATAGTAGACTGGAAACCTCTAGATTGTTAAACATGACTAGATATAAAATAGATAATTAAAAAAACTCGTAAAATGAACTAATATATTCACATCTATTTCATATTGTCCTTTCTATTATTTACACTAGATATTTGCCCGCTTGAACACGCGATTCACCAACGTACGATTATTTGGAGTAGTGTAACGTATAAGAAAAATACAGTAGAAATATTTTATTAAAATTTAAAACCAACGAATACACATTTTATTCAAATATCAGTAAATATTTCCTTATACAGCACATTTTTTGTTTTAGTCTTGACTTCCCATCACCATCAAGTATAAGTAATTTCACACATCCCCTGCTTTTAACTCTTGACAATGCAACATAAAGTTGGCCATGTGAGAATACAGGGTCTCTTAGATACAATCCAGCCTTCGATAGAGACTGCCATTGGCTTTTATTGATGGTCATTGGGAAACATACGGTTGGGAATTGACGCCTTTGAAACTTCACTGGAATATTGAAATTACAGTTAATTTCAAAACATATAAGCAAAATTATAAGTCTCTAAAGATTTCCTTGTACACCACATTTGTTGTTTTAAATAAAACAAATGAACAGTAAATTTATCAAATCATTGTCGAAACGGTATCTACTTATTGTATTATATAAATATCATAATACAAAAGTGAGGATCATAATAAAAAAAAAGGGGTGAAAGACGGTTTATAAAATAAAGGAAACTTATATGTGAGAGAAGGTATAAAGATATGTAGCTTGAAACTCTGACATCATTTTTGTATTCACCCACAAAACACAATTTGTTTAATTTTATAAAAAAAAAGTTCATAGTAGTTATTACCTTAACAGGAGGTATAATTAGCTCATTTAAATTGTACTTCATTTACTTCCCCAGGAGGTATAGTTATTACTTTGACACGATTATAATTTTCTAAAATATATACTTATGTATATATTAAATGAAACAAATTGTTAAAAATCATTTACCATAAATTAATAGAATCCTAATTTACATGCATGTTAGCATATACATGTTTAAGAGGATAAAGCTTTTCTTGTTAAACTTTCAAATGTATACCAACTCCAATCATTTCAAGAACAATACTCAGAAGGTTGGTTTATCATAAAGACGTTTAAAAGTTACCCATGTAACTATTAAATACATCACATTCAAATTCTAGAAAAATAAGGCATCGGTTCAGATTTTGCAGTATTATAACCTAGGCAACCCACCACCATTTTGGAGGCCCAAAGCGAAGTAAAAATACGGGCCCTTTTCTAGTAAAAAACGCTTTGTTTGAAGTTTCATGACTTGCCTATATTTGATTTAATTTTACAAATCTTTGGCTCCAATTGGTGATTGTGTTAAACCCTACCACATAAATTTATATCAGATGACTATAGATAAAGTGAATCCAATGCACCTATTTGAGTAAACCAAATCGCAAATGTCCATATTAAAAGACAATATGCACAAAATAATACAACTAACTAAATGAAAAGTACCTCTTGGGGATCATAAAGTACATATATGCCTTTGGTGTTAAACACCTCCAAAACTGCCACCTACCATCATTAAAACAAAGATCAATATAAATAATTTTATATTCTATGATCAAAGTGTGTTAATTTTTTGTAACTCACATACTTGTAGGTACTACTTGCCCGCGTGTACACGCGGTTCAACAATTAATAATTATTTGAAGCGTAAAAATTATAAAGAGAATATAGTAGAAATACACATACAATTTAAATATCATTAAATATTTCCTTATACACAACCTTTAATGGCTAGATTTTCGATTTAAAAAAAAATTAATAAATTCATTGTATTAATAAACGAAATTATACCTTGAAGACGAAGATGATAATCGAATTCACAGATAACTAAATACATCGTATTCGAAGATGATAATCCAATTAAAAACAATAACCAAAAGCAAATAAAAGGTATTAGTTACCAAATAATACTTGTGATTAAAATTAGAGTAAAACTTTAACAAATAAATATTCTATATTTTTAGGTAAGTAATGAAAGCTTATGAAACCAGTTTAATTTATATTATTATAATAAATTACAAATCAATTTCAGATTTAACTAAGCGAACTTTTAGAAATAGAAAAATTAATAATTAAAAGGTATGTATTAAGTTTTTAAGTTACTAAAATTAGTGTGACAATTTGAATTTGAATTTAAAATTCAATTAAATATTTAAATTTGAAAATTCAAAATTACATATACAATCTTGGAAAACATTTACGGATTTGATAAGGAAACTTCTTAATATTGATTAAGTTTTCGTAAAAAAAATATATAAAGTCAAAACAAAATTTTGAACTTTCAAACAAATAAATCAATTATAAATTCAGATTTTGTATAAAAAAATTGGTCAAACCAAGTCAATCAGAATTAATACCACAATCTTGGAAACCAATTAAAATATTCCTACAAACATGCAATCCATTGTTTACCAACAAAAGTAAGATCAAACATAAAATTCAAACGGACATTAGAAAGACTTCTTAACATTTGGCCTGCCAAACCAAAAGCAATGAACACATATGTTATCATGCATATGTATCAATCATTGTAGTATAAAACATAAGGTAACAAATTGATTACCTAACATACTCATGACCCTAGGAACCAATATCACCTTCAGAATCCAGCAACCGATACTTCAAACTCTCCTGAATGTGTAAAACGTGGACAACTTTAGTAACAAAACACAATAGAAATAGAAGAAATCAAAACTTAATTGAAAAAATCCCAAATAACAAAATTAGACAGAAAATGAGAAAATGGAGGAGACCTTCAGAAAAAAAAACACGAAAACAAAAACAATAAAAAAACTAACCTTCAGAATAACCTTCAGAAAAAATCCCAAATAACCTTCACAATCCAGCCAATCCAATAAAAAAAACTAAACTAAAAACGTAAAAATTAAAACGTGGGTACCGATCAAAAAGCGAAAAGAGCGAGACCAATGAATCAATTTCCAATAAAGAATATACAATCGCATCAAATGAGGGGATAAAAAGACTAACCAGGTATTGGAATTTTGATCGAGATGAAAAATGTTTGATTGGCTTAGGATTTGAAAGACATGAATATTATGGTGGTTTTATGATTGAGCAAAGGTTTTAGGAAAGTTATTAATAATATTAGTAAATGAGTTTGACCAAAATTAATTGAATGATTTTTGATTTAAAAAAAACAAAAATCTTATAAATTCTCACATTGTGACACATGGCACAATATGATAGACTAGAGAATTGAAGGATCAACATGGGAGTGCCATGTGTCCACATTAAGTTTAATATATTAGTTGTATAGATAGATTAAAGTAACTAAAGTAGATTGGTTTACAGAGTATTTATTTATTTTTATTTTAAGGAAACTATAATAGATTGTTGGGACTTGGAAGTGAGAACATGATTATCATTTTTATAAGCTTTGGAAGCATGGATGCCGACGATCTCGTTATATATATATATATATATATAAAACTAGGGGGATGGTTCTGTAGTAAACCCTAAAAATTTGAGAAAACTCTAGTAAACCCTTAAAAAATCCTACTTCCCGAGTTTTTTTTTTTAAAAAAAAATTAGGGCATGTAATATACATGTTTTTAAGTGTTTTGAGCAAAAAAAATCAAAAAAGCGCCGAAGGGTTTTGTTTTTTAAAAAAAATAAGTTTTGCATCATAACATATGTTTTTTTTTTTTTTTTTTAAGTTAATATAATTTCCATTTCAACAAAAGAGGCAAATTACATAAGAATAGCAGGTAGGCGGGCAACAAGCTGCGCCGCCACCCCCTTCTGGATAGAGAACCCTAATCTAGAGAAAACAAATCCTCGCCCCTGGGGAGTCGAGAAGTTGCTGTGGACCACCCGCTGGACTCTCGTCAGAAATCTGATCGCTTCCGGGGCCAATGAGCCAAAAGTGTCAAAGGCTAAAGGGACAAAAGCATGTTGGTTATCCTCACACGCTTTAGCATGCTTTGCCACCTTGTTCGACTCTGCTCTAATTACCGCTTGCCCCGCCACGAACCCACTCTCCCTGAATCCCGCTAAAGGAGACACACCCGTAAGGTCCACGCATGCGTGTTTCCCACCTTCCCAGCCAAACACTAGTAGGTCAGCCAGACGTAAAGTGGACCTCCCTTCTGCCGGGTCTGTTAGAAAGTTAACTGGGGCCTCTTTCTTGACCGAGATCCCTGCTCGTCTAAGAATATCCATTAAAACGTCCCGAACGAAATCGTGCCTGTACTTAAACCCCGGTAACTCTCTACAATGGAGGTCATGCTCCCCATATTTATCCAAACACGCTTTACGGCAGACCGGACATGTTTCGTCATCGGGAAAAATGGGAATCATCAAACGATATTTAAGGATTGCTCTATATTCCACGGCTGACATTCGTTGCCCCAACCCTTCGATAGGGATAACTGTTAGGAAGTCTTGGGCGTGGGGCCTCTGTAAGCATTCCATGACGGCTTTCTGGCGTGGGGTCAAGCAAAAATCATCCCTCAGACTTCGTGCGATTTGACAATAAAGAGCATTCGCCAAGTTTTTTTGTGGCTTTTTGGGGGCGGTGTCTTTATTGGAGAAACCGCCAAGATCAAAGTCAGGGAGATTTTTATGCATGCGTTCCAAAGCGCAAACATAATCCGGATCCGTGTTATCGACCCCGCTGTTACGTAAAATATGGTCTTGCAACCCCCAGGATTGAGATCTGGACGCCACAAAGGCATAAGTGGCGACATCCCGGGCCGAGAGAAGGCCCAACCCACCATGCCGCATCGGTAAGGTTGCGACCCGCCACTGGAGGTCCCCAAAATATGCCCCCCACAAACTAAAATATCTTCAATTGCCTCCCGGAGGCCTTTATCAAAACATGAGACAGCGCTGCCTACAAAGGGGGGCTGGCATGTTCGTAACCCGAAAAGCAACTTTGCGACTCCCATACAGGATCTGAGCAGGAGGAGCTCGCTTTGCGGATCCCGCAGACGAGGGAGGAGCCCCATAAGATCCACAGCCCGAGACGCCCTTTTAGTAGACAAATCACAGATGAAGCTAGCATCGCGACTGACTGCCCCTCCTAGCAGTTTGACACCTCTCTCAGGCCGTCCAATATCACTAGGGAATAGCCTTGGCCTAGTCTTCACCCCATCGCAGGTTGGCCAAAAAATCTCTGTTTTCTTGATATTAAGGTTGAGTCCCAATGATGGTCCTTCTGAACTGATGATTTCCAGGGCCTTAGCAACCTGCACAGCGTCCCCGATGATCGTCCCATCATCTAAGTACCAAGCGTGGAAGGGGAGGTTGCAGTTTTCCTACACTTGGCGCACTAGGGGGTGTAAGGCAAGGGAAAAAAGCAAAGGTCCCAAGGGGTCCCCTTGTTGAACCCCCGTAAAGGCTCCAATGCGTTCATCCCCAACATATAACCTAGTTGGCTGGGCATACAAAAATTTGACCCATGGAAAAATGGAGGGGCAATGGCGATGGACTTCCCGTAACAAAAATAAGCTAACATATGTTATGGTGCATAACTTATTTTATTTTTAAATAAAAAAACCGCTCGGCGCTTTATTGATTTTTTTGGCTTAAAACACTTAAAAACATGTATATTACATGCCCTAATTTTTTCAAAAAAAAAAAAAAGCTCGGGAAGTAGGTTTTTTTAAAGGTTTACTAGAGTTTTCTCAAATTTTTAGGGTTTACTATGGATACTTAGCCATAAAACTAGTTCTACATATATAGCTATGAATCAGGATGGGTGGTGATATTTAAACCCCCCAGCTTCTATTTAAACCCCCTCCAAGCGCCTCGCTTAGGCCTAAGCGAGGCGCTTGGAGGGGGTAGGGCTGTTCACGAGCCGAGCCGATCCGAACGAAGCTTTGCTCGTGCTTGGCTCGTTTACAAACCGAACCGAGCGGAGCGGCTCGTTTACAATCGAGCCGAAAACCGAACGAGCATTCTTCGAGCGCAAATTTTCCGAGCGAGCGCCGAGCGAGAATCGAGCGGAGAATAATATGGACGATTATAAAATTGGGATGTTTCCTTCGATGTTTTCATTGTCGGGTGACAACTAAGGTCAAAATGTCCGATGCTAACACTAATATTGAGATCACAGTGTCCAAGGATAAGGCTTAGATTGAGGCTGGTGAGGTGATGAGCATACGTCAGACAACAGTTGTTGCATTGTGACGTAGGTGTAATATCAAGTGACAATTAGCGATGGACAACTATTAACATAAAGAAGTCAAGACTATCACCTCATGATTTATTGTTTTACTATTAAATCTAGTGTTAATTTTTTATTGTGTTAAGTGGCCTGGTTATATTTTGTTTGCATATACTGAGTCAAATCCAATAGAATCTTATATATAAATCCATAAATTTATCTATAAATTGTGTGTATATTTATTATTAAATAAATAAAAATATATTCGAGCCGAACCGATCTGAGCGTACCTTTGCTTGTGCTTGGCTCATTTACAAACCAAACCGAGCCGATCGGCTCATATACAACCGAGCGGAAGAACGAGCGAGCATTTTTCGAGCATTTTTCGAACGAGCGACGAACGATCCACGAGCGGCGAGCGATTTGAACAGCCCTAGGAGGGGGTAATTTATTTTGGTAGTTTTTTGATGTTTTGAGTTGTTTTTTTTGTTTTTTTTATTTAATAATTATAAAAAGTTAAAAAAAATTAAAAAACAAAGTAATAACCCTCAACATTGTCAATGACTTAAACAAAGTAATAACCCTCAACATTGTCAATGACTTAAACTTGACATCATCAAAGGATATGTGTAAATTAGGTGTATGTCATCTTGATCAAAGTAGTTGAACATCTGATCATCAAGGTATTTTAAAGGGCTTTGATGGTTTAACTTCTTCATCATTATGTTAGTTAACTATCAGTTTTACACTTAAATTGTATGAAAGATAACATTAATCGGTTTTATTTAGCGTAAAAAGTTCATTGTACATATACCTCCTTATCTAAAACAAATCACTTCTCTATGGAAGTTGCTAAAATAGTTAAACAAAAGCTGAAATTGAACAGTTATTTGAATCTCTCTGATCCATGGTATCCACTTTTAGAATCTGAAGAGAAGCTATCATCTCAGAGAGATATCTGTCAAGTCTAAAAATTGCAAGTCCAAATCATTGTACGATGTCTTTTTCAGAGGACCTCGACTCTTGAGATGTTGCAGGTGTTTGAAAAGTTTGAACTGAAATTGAACTTTTCATGCAAGCAAGTAAAATTCAGTCGTTTTACTAATTTCATAGTCTTGATACTTTTAACAATCGGATCGGCGCTAAACAATAGAAAGTAATTACAATCCGAAACAATAAAAAGTAATTACAAAGAAGATGATCAAAGATGCTACAACATAACTTGCACCGGCTTGAGATATGAGTTTAATTAGCTTGAATCTCTCTGATCCATGGTATCCACTTTCAGGTTGTCTTCATCGTTGACCACTATCTCTCGGATAACAACTGAAAAGTTGTCTCATTAATTCCAATTCCAATTCCACCGGTGCAATCAGAATCTGAAGAGAAGCTATCATCTCAGAGAGATATCTGTCAACGATGATGGCGCAGAGGTTAGCAGTAACTTTAAATTTTGAATGATCGTCGGTTTGCTCTCTATATACCAATCAACAGTAGCGATCAGAGAAAGATTTAGTTGAAAGTGGATACAATGGATCAGAGAGATTTAAGCTAATTAAACTCATATCTCAAGCCGGTGCAAGTTATGAAATGACACATGCAGAATGTACTGTCATGCACAATGTGATTTGTATTAATGGCAAAGTGATTTGTAAGGGAAGAAGAAGAGAATGTTATATATGTTTACCTTCCCATGGAAACTCTGAAGACCCTTAACGGAGGTTTGCTAGAGGGTCATTGGTCTTCAGAGTTTCCAACCCCTAATACATTCATCAAAGGATATTCATGTGAGAATGATTTTGTACAAGATTCCTATGCAAGCAAGTCAAATTCAGTTGTTAGACCAACTTGAGATATGAGTTTAATTAGCTTAAATCTCTCTGATCCATGATATGAGAGCATAAGAGAAGAGATAATAACATATGAGCTTCAACATAACTTGCACCGACTTGAGATATGAGTTTACAGGTAAAGAGATGAAAACCACTACTAGGGTTCTTTTCAGTGAAGGCTGCGAAAAGCATGCAGCGGATGATTGCCAATGAGATTGATAACTGGACAGGTTAGCCAGGTGTTTGTCAAAAAGGTAGAGCACACCACTAGAGCAAAAAGTTGTGTGTATGAATAGTGACCCTCTGGCAAACCTGCCATTAATCGGTTTTATTTAGCGTAAAAAGTTCATTGTACATATACCTCCTTATTTAAAAAACAAATCACATCATTGTAGAGGTTACTAGGTTACTCATTACCGTTGGACGTTGAAGGTAAACATGGACAGTGAGAAGTGAGATTGATAACTTCTCTATGGAAGTTGCTAAAATAGTTAAACAACAGCTGAAATTGAACAGTTATTTGGCAACATACTTGAAATCAATGGGAAGATAAACAATCCTCATCCACAATGTTCTTACCTATGAGTTTAATTAGCTTGAATCTCTCTGATCCATGGTATCCACTTTCAGAATCTGAAGAGAAGCTATCATCTCAGAGAGATATCTGTCAAGTCCAAATATTGCAAGTCCAAATCAGTTGTTTTACTAATTTCATAGTCTTGATACTTTTAACAATCGGTTTGAGATACAAAGAAGATGATCAAAGATGCTACAACATAACTTGCACCGGCTTGAGATATGAGTTTAATTAGCTTGAATCTCTCTGATCCATGGTATCCGGTTGTTTTCAGGTTGTCTTCATCGTTGACCGCTATCTCTCGGATAACAACCTGGTTGCAAAGGAACTTCAGGTTAGCCAGACGTTTGTCAAAAGCAAGTGTGAAGATCAAGATCAAGAAGACTGGATACCATGGATCAAAGAGATTCAAGCTAATCAAACTCATATCTCAAGTTGGTCTAACAACTGAATTTGACTTGCTCGCATAGGAATCTTGTACGAAATTATACAGTTATTTGGAATGTTCCTGATCATTACGGTCAACGATGAAGGTGTGTTTGTATGTATAAAATTATGAATAATTGTGAGAGTCGATATGAGAGCAATAATCCATCGAGAACTAGAGAAACAGAGAATAAGAGAAGAGATAATAACATATGAGCTACAACGATAGGCGTTTTCGATTTCTAAATGAATCAACGACTTAAACTTGACATCATCAACCACGTATAGTCAAATATTTATTCTCCATATCCATACCTTGTTTCAAGTATCTTGTAAAATTCATTTCATCTTCAAGACTTCTATGAGTCAACAAAGGTTGACTTTTTTGAGCATTAACAATGACTATATTACATTATTATTATTATTATTTTATTATATTTGTAATTTAGTTCCTTTGTTTTATTATTATAATCATTTGTTATTATCAAGAATCGGAAATTAGTAAAACGATTTATGAAAGTATCAAGAATCGGAAATTAGTAAAACGATTTAATAAATCATTGCTCAGACGTTAGGGTTTGATAAACACAAAACTTATTATTTATAAAGCAACAAAAACACAAATCGTACCGTGAAATAAAGAGAGGCCCATTAGGAGTGCCGTGGAGGAAGATCGTCGGTTTGCTGTAGTCGATGATGGCACAGAGGTTAGCGGTAACTTTAAATTTTGAATGATCGTCGGTTTGTACAATGATGTGGTGTCTTCAATGATTCTAAAAAACTTGAAAGTAATTACACCGGCTTGAGATATGAGTTTGATTATTATCGTATTTGCAACTTAGTTCCTTTCTCTCGAAAAACAATCCGATTGTTAAAAGTATCAAGACTATCAAATTAGTAAAACAACTGAATTTTTACCTGCTTTGCATGAAAAGTTATTTTTAAATGTTTGTTAATATATCTTTAAATGTTTGATCTGCAATATTTGAAAATTATCATTTCTTGACATGCTTGGTAACACCTTGATCTGTAATATCTGAAAATTATCATTTCTCAAAAAGTAATTAAAAACACTTAAAAATGAATTAAAAACAATTGTTGCGAGTTAGGTTTAGTCGGAGGACCACGTACAATGATTCATCAAAGTTGTACAAAGCTGGATGTTTTTACTGGAAAACCAAAACGAGCAATTAACGAAGCGAAACGGAGAGTTATAATTTTCTTGGCTAGGAAACAACTTAAAAGAACCAAAAATGAATTAAAATTATTTTTTGGTGATTAACAGATAATTTTAAAGAATTAAAAGAAAATCAAATTTTTTTAAAAAAAGGCCTCGCTGATCATATGAGCTACAACATAACTTGCACCGACTTGAGATATGAGTTTAATTAGCTTGAATCTCTCTGATCATCGTTGACCGCTATCTCTCGGATAACAACTGAAAAGTTGTCTCATTAATTACAAAACCTAAAGAGAAGATATCATCTCAGTGAGATTGATAACTTCTCTATGGAAGTTGCTACAATAGTTAAACAAAAGCTGAAATTGAACATTTATTTGGAATGTTTCTGATCATTACAGTTATGCGTTTTTTGGTGGATATATCATTAGTTAAACAAAAGCTGAAATTGGACGGTTATTTGGAATGTTCCTGATCATTACTTTTCATGCAAGCAAGTAAAATTCAGATCATTACTTTTCATGCAAGCAAGTAAAATTCAGTTGTTGGACAGTGAGATTGATAACTGGACAGGTTAGCCAAACCATACGAGGGTGGCAGGAAAAAGTTGACATTTTGATCCAAAGGAAATTCAGGTTAGCCAGACGTTTGTCAAAAGAACATTTTTTTATAATAATTATATTAAAAAAAAACAAAAAACTAACTCAATAGATCAAAAAAAAAATTTTTTTTTTTTGATCCGAAGAGCCTCGCTTAGGCCTAAGCGAGGCGCTTCGAATTAAAAATCAGCTTTTTCTGCCCCCTCGTACTGACCTCCTCTGATTGAATTCAAAGCGCCTCGCTTAGGCCTAAGCGAGACGCTTTGAGGGGGTGGAAATAGAAGGTGGGGGGTGGGAATAGACCGAGCCATCAGGATATTATGCTGAGTTGTTGCCTTAGGGGGAAGGGGCACTACAATGAATTGTTTTTTAGATTTTAACCAGTGGCACTGCTACATCACTGCATTGATTTACTTCACTGAATCACTTTTTTATAGGCAACACTCCACTGATTTTTAACAAACAATCAATTATTTTTACACATAATAATAATATTATATATATGTAAAATAAATTTAAATACTTACGATAATTAAAAAAATAAATAATAATAATAATACAAACTCTCATAGGAAAGTGTGGCATAGTGAAAGAAAAAAAAGGATAGCTTTTGTCTTTTTCAAAGAATTTAATAATATTATATTCATTATTAAAAAACAAAAGGTGAACAATATTTATCGTCATCTTCTCCACAGCTGATGAATTCCAGCTTAATTGGTGAAAATTGAGGGAGCTAGAGTGGAGGTCATGTGAAGGTTGATGGTTCAATTCTTATTGGAATCATATTTACCACATGTGGGGGTTTCACCTGGAGAGATCCCCAATTCAGGTGGAATGGGTAATCAGTAAAGGCTGGCCCAGGGTGTTAGCCGAAGCTCCACCGATTGCACCACTTGCCGTTAAAAAAAATCATCTTCTCCACAACTATCTTCATCCAAATAACCTGAACTTTTCAAGAGCTGCAGGTACGTAACCGAACAAAAGGTGAACATTATTATTTTTAACTCCATCCACAAAAAACCGCCTATAAAATCTTTGAATATTAGTGACTTGACAAGGGAGTGAGAAAAATCATGTGGTACCAGCATGGTAACTAGAACCTGAATTTGATTCACGGGACCACTACCAGTATAGGTAGCGGCGGCATTACCGTGCTGATAGTGGGGTATCCGTGATCTAATCGATAGGCGCGCCGTCCCCGCTTACTAGGATCGGGTCTTTGATACCACACGTATCCCCATAAACATATTTTCTGATAAGTGAGCATAACGTACGTCTACATGAATATAATTGTAATAATAACAATAATATTAATTAAAACTAATAGTAATACGATAAGAAGTAGTTCCAACTTATTTAAACAAATTTATACATGCAAAACATACATCACACAACCCTAGTAAACTATAATATCTTATTTTGACTCATAGGTTTGCCAAATTATTTTATTTTTGATTTTTTTTTTTCGAAAGTTAAACAAACCATCATGTTGTTTTTTTAAACTAACCAAGCAGTAATTTTGAAATCAATCACTGAAGTAAAGGCCATCTTGATGTAACCCTAACTTTCAAGCCATGTTTCATGTAAAGTATGATTGAAACATTAGGTGCAACAATATGATCTTTATCCATTTTAAAATTGTAATTGTAAAGAATCGTTGCACCAATGGCTTTCATTTGAGTGAAGGCCACTTGTCTCCCGAGGCATGTCCGAGGGCCCGCATTGAATGACATGAACTTATACGACGGCTCATGCCTTATCATATTTTTCTCGGTGATCCATCTCTCTGGCTTGAATTCGCAACTATCTTCGCCCCAAATCGTTTCCATTCGTCCCATCGCGTACAACGGAAACATAATCTAGGAATAAATGTGAAATAATAAGTTTAAAATAAAACACTATGTTTTGTTACAAGTCTTATACTCTTGTACGTTAATTATAAAATAAAAACGAAACAATCAATAGATTACTTATTTCAAGTATAATTTTTTTGATATAAACTAGTAAAATCTAAAATATGTAATTGAATTTACAAAGTTAGGTGAGAATTTTGAATATATACATAAAAAATAGAAACTTGTGCCGGAAGGTTTAGGTGATTAGAACACGACATAATATTTATAAAAACTTGTGCTGGACGGTTTAGGTGATAAATTGTTCTCACCACTTGATTTTTTTTTTTAACACGTGTGTGGCCTTTCATTACCCTTTTCCTTTTGTGACGTGAAGGGTAAAACCTTCAAAATCTACATGACACTTATATGGTAGAGTTTTATCGGCCCCTAATTACGCTTTAGTCTCACCATATATCATTTTATGTATATGGTTAATTAATATGAATTTAGTGCTCTACATATGTATCAAAAGAAATAAATGTCACCTTCATATTTGGATCAACACGATGGCCACTAGGAAGAGTATCTGGCTGAATCGGTTCCTTATGTTGGAACGGAACAGGCGGATAGAGCCTTAACGCTTCGCAAAATGCAGCATGTAAATAAACCAATTTGTTCGATTCGTCAGCTTGGAATATTCGCGGTTTCCTGAGTTCATGCTCGGGAATAACCACATTTATTTCGTCTCTAATCTTTTTCTCAACATCCGGGTGGGTCACAACGAGCCACAAAAACCATGTTAGTGACGAGCTCGTTGTGTCCCTCCCAGCAATCATTAAGTTCAAGATAGCGTCTCTTAAAAACTTATCGTCTTGTTTGAACTCATCACTATATGACTGTTGATCAGTCATCAACGACGTCAACATGTCCACCTCGTCTTCGGATACCATCCCATCCGTAAGATCTTTTCGTTTTTTCGCGATAAGCCCCCAAATCACATCATCTAAGGTTTCCCATGCATGTTTCAGTTTCTTCTCTTTCCCAAACCCTAGCCACCTTTGTAGTTTCCACACACTTTTCGGAACAACATGGCGTGCGAAAATGGCTTCTTCGGCCTCGTCTAGGGCTCGTGAGAATGGTACGTCTTTAAAATCGAGTGATAAACATCCAGGGTCGTATCCGGTTACGAACATGCAAGTTGTGTCAAAAGTAAGCCTTTGGAACACATCTTGCATGTCCACAACCACCTCTTTTGAGGCAACATGCTTCAGGATAGGAGTTAAACCCTTAGCCAATTTTTCACAGTTCATTTTGGCCAAAAACCTTACAAACCTTTGATTATTAATCAAAGCATTCGTCATCTTTCGATGCGTACGCCACAATTCATAATCTGAATTGAAGATCCCGTCTCCAAGAACATCAAAGATCTCCCGAAACTCGTTGCCTTTCGGGAAATTGAAGAACTTGGAGCTCATGATGTGGTGGACATTGGATGGGTCAACGGTGGCCAACATGTCCATATGCATGAACCATGGACCTTTGAACAAGAAAGTGCCACCGGTCTCTCGAAGAAGCTCTTCGCAGCCTTGGTGGATTCTTCCGACCCCACGAGCCAGGGTTGGAAGCATTCCTAGCAACGGCCACTCGTAAATTTTCGCATGGCGTTGCTGAAAAATAGAGAATGAGATGTAGCATATAGTTGCGAGGATGAGCTCAAGGAAGCCGAAGGGCGAAGCCATTGTTTGATGTTGTGTGGGTGTTGAATGAACGAGTACAAAAAAAGGGTTCATATGTAGAGTATTTATAATGGGTGAACTTAAATCCGGGGATTGGTTGGTTGGTTGTTTGACCATGTAGTGTCGAGTGAATGTGAACACATGATTTTAGGATATTAACTTTGGAGGCATGTTAATAACACACATCATACAATAATCTGATTTGAGTAGTCGATATACTAGGGGGTGGGGGAGTGGTGTCACCCCTAACCACCTTCAACTATCATGATTGATTTTCTTAAATTCTACACCGTCATATCACTCTTCTAATCTACTATCCTGTAAGGATGAAATACCAATTTAGAGTGAGCCCCTACTCGCCACTGCCCTGAAAATTTTATTTTACATTTAATTTTTATTTTGATATAATATAGTTTTATTGTTTCATTTAAATTTAAAAGAAAATACATCCAAATAAAGACGGTCACATGACCATTAAAAACAAATTAGAGATAAATAAAAGTAAGAGATAACGAAAGTGACCGAGAAGATAACCAATATCCAAATAGAAGTTTTGCTTCGGGATCCAACTTGTCTTGGTATAGACTAATAGTAGATACTTAATTGAGTGATGTGTCCCAAATTACGCATAACCGCGGTAACTTTAAAAACGATTTGTGTTCTCAGTTGTTAATGTGAGGGTCTCCCTACCCTGGTAAGCTCATCTCTCAACTGTGAGGGGAGGATCGCCCAAGATTGTGTATACCCAGTCCCGAAAAACCCACCTCCCAAATTTGTGATATTGACATCTAACAACCCTATTCTTTTATGAATAACTTGTCGGCGACCGTCGCATGGCTAACAAGCTACCACTTGACATGGCAGAGGTGACGCAGCTTACCGCTTACGCTCATCCCCTACTTGAATTAATTAATTTTGCAAAAAGTGATTGGTTTATTACTAATTGTGCGGCAATATAGTAATGGAAGAAAATATATAGACCGTTTTCTTCTGACACGGGCTCACTAATTCTTGGTTTGCACCAAATTTAACACATAGACCATGAAGCTAAGTCGCTCAACCAAGTCTTGGCTTATCATTAGGACTAAGGTGCTGTTTGTTTTTCGCTCATAAGCACTTCTGGCCTCTTTTGTCTGCGCCGCGCAGACGCGCAAAGACGTTTGGGGTCTGCAGATTGTTTGTTTTTTGGAAGACCTTTCACTCAAAAAGGTCTTCCTGACCTCTTCTTGGTGTAGACTTGTTCCAATGTCTTCTAAAGTCTTCAAAGGTCTTCTCCCATTCTCTTCACCATCACCGTCCACCACCACCACGGTCCACCACCACCACGGTCCACCACCATCACCACCACCACCGTCCACCACCTACACTACTTTGTAGAACGCGTTTGGGGGATTGCGCGAGCTTGTCTTGGATGGAGCTCACGAATCCCGGTATTCGGTTCACCCTGGCTCCGACAAGATGTATCAGGATTTGAAGATACTTTATTGGTGGCCAAACATGAAGGTGGATATAGCCTCCTACGTGAGCAAATGTTTGACTTGTGCTAAAGTCAAGGTGGAGTACCAAAATCCATCTGGTCTCCTGCAACAACATGAGATTCCTGAATGGAAATGGGAACAGATCACGATGGATTTTGTCACCAAGCTACCGAAGTCACCGAGTGGTTGTGATATGATTTGGGTGATTGTCGACAGTTTGACAAAATCAGCACACTTCCAGCCTATTAAGGAAATTGATGTACTTAAGCGGTTAGCTCACATTTATCTTAAGGAAGTGGTTTCTCGGCACGGGATGCCTGTTTCTATTATTTCTGACCGTGATTCTCGTGTTGCTTCGCGTTTCTGGAAGGCTCTGCATAAGGCCTTGGGTACTCAATTGGATATGTGTACAACTTATCATCCGCAAACTGATGGTCAGAGTGAGCGGACGATTCAAACTTTGGAAGATATGCTTCGGGCATGTGTTATCGATTTTGGCAAGAGTTGGGAGAGTCACCTACCATTGGTGGAGTTCTCTTACAACAACAGCTACCACTCTAGCATTAAGGCAGCTCCGTTCGGAAATGTCGGTCTCTTCTTTGTTGGGCCGAGGTGGGCGAGAGTCAGCTCACTGGTCCGGAACTTGTGTACGAAACTTCGGAGAAAATCGTACAAATTCGTAACCGTTTGGCAGTCATGCGGGATCGTCAGAAGAGTTATGCCAATCGCCGTCGCAAACCTTTGGAGTTCCAGGTTGGGGACAAGGTACTTCTGATAGTTTCTCCATGGAAGGGCGTCATACGCTTTGGAAGCATGGCAAAGTTAACCCTCGTTATGTCGGATCGTTTGCAATCCTGGAACGGATTGGACCGGTGGCATATAGACTTGACTTACCAGTGGAACTCGGTAGTGTTCACAACATCTTCCATGTGTCTAACTTGAAGAAGCGTTTGGCTGATGAATCTCTTATTGTTCCTCTTGAGGAGATCAAGGTTGATGATCGTCTTCGTATCGTGGACGAACCAGTTGAAATTCTTGATTATAAGATTTATAGCCTTCGTCGGAGTAAAATCCGCATCGTTAAGGTTTGTTGGAATTCAAATCATAGACCGGAGTTCACGTGGGAGTGGGAGGATCAGATGAAAGCCAGGTATCCTCATCTTTTTCCTAAGCGTGCGTATGAATCTAGACATGTTACCACTGAAGCTGAGTGAATCTCGGGGCGAGATTCCTTTCAACGGAGGGATGATGTAACGACCGGTATATTTTCTTTTCGTTTCTTTCTTTTCCTCTCTTTCCTTTTTTATTCGTGCAATTTTCGGGATGAAAATTCTTTCAACAGGGGGATGATGTGACACCTGGCATGTTCATCTTAACATTTTACAAACATACAAATCTACCTTAGCGAAAACATTTATTAACGTACTTAACTGGGTCAGTTGATTCGGGTTACATTACGTATTGTCCAGGGTTCAATGATCTGGAGGATCATTGGGAGTTATTTTGTGTACACACTAGTCTTGAGTCCCGTTGTTGGTGAATTACATGAATTGAATTACGTGTTATACATAGGTTGATCCATATATGTATCTAATGGGAAAATACATGTTTTAACAGTGTAAACATGATTATACATGATTCTATATGCTTAACATATGTTAGGATTGCATGTTCATATGTTAAGATGTGTTAAAACACTATTAAACGACAAAATTGGAAAATCTGGAAAAGACAGGAACTGGTTTGTCCTTAAGGGGGGTCGAACCAAGTTGATGAATCATTGAAACACCCCATTCGACCCCAGTAACGTCCCATTCGACCCCTGCAAGGGTCGAATGAACAGTAAGTATAAATAACATACTTTGCAATTTTTCATCATTTCACAAACCCTAGTCGCCTCTAAACACTCTCTCTCGACCTTAAACACCGAGGAAGGAGTTTTTGACCTTATTTTTCATAATCTAACCTACAAACATCTTCCAAATCATAAAAAAAGAAGATCTAAGGTGTGTTCTTAATCTAATATCCTTTTTAAGTACTTTTAATTCGTTTTTATTAAACCCCAAAGGTCCAGATCTGTTCTAAGATGGTTTTCATGATTAAAAACCTTTCTAACATCTTTCTAAACAAAACCCCATCATTAAACATGAGTTTTCATACAAATTAACATTTGTTAATGGTGTTTTATGTTGTGTTATGTGTTGTTGGATGATTGAATGTTGTATAGATGTATAGAAATGATCTAGGACAGTTATTGATGATGGGTTTTGGTTTTCTTAGGTTACAAATTGTTGGATGATGATGTTTTGCCCATTTTGGGGATTTTTGTTAGATATAGGGTTTGATTCATGATTTTAATGTTAATAGAATGATTAGGGGTTTTCATATAGATAATAATCTGAGCATTTTGAACTGATTGTTAAGAGATTTCGACAAGTTTCCAAATTGGGTAAAGTTTACATGCATTGATGTGACATTTCCATAATTTTGCCATTTTGGGTAAGGCATATAGCGGACTGATTTTGAAGTAAAATTGGTAGGGTTTTGTGGGGTTAGGTTAATGATACTTGACTGTTGTGATTCGTGATGTTTTCGGACTGTTTTGATGCGATTTGGTGCGTTTTAGGATGTTTGCATCTGATGGGGTCGAACTAGAGACTCATTCGACCCACGTGGGGTTGAATGAAGATCACATGGGGTTGAACCAACATCAAACAGGGGCAAACGAACCTCAGTTTGGTCGAACGAACATGATTTAGGTCGAATTAACATATGTTAGGGTCGAATAAACATGTGTTAGATTGAATGAATTTGTGTATGGGTCGAATCAACAATATATGGGTCGAATGAGGACCCATATGGGTCGAATGAACTTCAAGAAGTGTTGATTCGACCTTACACCTTCATATGTGCGATTCTTGATTCAAACTAAGTGTTTTATGCTTGAACCTTATGTGTAATCTATGTGTACTTGATTAGTTTATGTAATGGGTCACCAACGGGATGTCAGGCCAGTTTGGTGTATCGGTTTAATAGTCAAACACGTTTTCAAACTTTCTTGGTCAGAATCTGGACAATCGGGGACTAGATAACCTTAGGGTTATTGGTCAAAACACTTATGTGAACTTTTATGATAGATTCCCGGTAATATGAACTATCAGGACTTGTTGGTAACTCTTTTATTTGGAAGACGCAACTTAAGATGGGTTTCACAGCCCCACTTTTACTGGTTTTACCTTTTGGGGAGAAAACATGAAACGAACTTATGTTTTGGAACTTGTGTCATACTAAGGGTTAGTTTTTGGGTTACTGTATGATCTTTGGAAGTCCCCGGGAAACCATGAATGTGCGGGGTTGCACAACGGGGGAAATGTGGATAGATCTATTGGGCGTGACCAGCCCCACTCGTCGACTGGAGGTTGGACGGGTGCTTGTTGTCTCGACCTATGCTAAACTTGTATTCATTGTTCGGGCGACTTAAACATATGCAAAACTTGCCAAACGTGTCTAGGAATGGTTTTCCAATCGTAGTAGTAGCAAAATTTACGCCTGGCTAGCGTACACTTGGCATAGTATTGACAGAATTGAACTTGGTACACTTTGGTAACATTTTATGAAAACCTGTGAACTCACCAGCATTATATGTTGACATCTTTTTGGCATGTTTTTCTCAGGTCGCTAAGGTAGCATCACACGGACTAGGCGCACGGGTCATGTATGGCGTCTAGGGCCTTTAGTGCATGTTTTGAATAAATCATTTGAGACTACGTTGTCATCTGGGAATGTAAACTTGATTAAGCTTACGCTATTGTTTTGAGTTATTAAAGATTTTTTTTGGGTCTACGTATCTTTTATATAGTTATTGTTTATTTTGATCATTGACTTGGATCCTGGTATGTCACGCGCCTCGCGGTAAAACCCCGCACGTGGAATTTGAGGGTGTGACAGTTTGAAAAACTTACAAAAGAGTTAAAATCAAAATTAACTTAAAAAGAATATGAGAGAAACAGCTTTAAACTTGAATCAAGCATAACCAAACACCATCTCCAAATTATGATAGTAAAATATCAGAGTTGTAAACATGAGCTTGAGCCAACCCAAATCACTTGTGAAAAAATTGGTAGAATCATGCAAAGGTTATGAGATGCTACTCAACAAACAGACCAAATGCACCGTGAAGTTTGGCATTAGATTTCCTTAATCTAGTGACTAGGATTCTAAAAACATTGTTAAAAAGGAATCTAAAATGGTTGAGGTTATCCCCATAAATCTGGATAGTCAAGAAATTAAAATAACTTAACAAATTGTAAGAAAATTGTTCTTGAAAAACCTAAAGGTTTCTCATCATTTGCTAAAATTAAAAAAATACCTGTTTAAACCAACTTGGTCTGATGAGTGTAATGTTCTTAATTATTTTAAACTAGTAAATTTTGAAACCAATGATGTTGTTAAAGCACCAAAAATGAAAATCATTCCCTTTGTAGATTTTCCAGCAAATGTTTAAACATCTGTTGAAAAGAAGAAGGAAAAAGAAAAAAAAGATTCAAACTTGTTTTGTGATTTCTGTGAAAAGAGGAACCATGTCACCAAAAACTATTGTCTCTTAAAGGCATACGACATCAATAAAGGAACACGTATATGTGAGTCTAAACCACATTGTACCATCTGTGATAAATAGAATCACAAGACTCAAGAATGTCTTTATCTAAAAAAATTTTGATGTTAAAAAAATGAGTTTACAGAAAAAACTTTGATGAGTTACGGGATTAGTACTTCAAAAGGAAAGTCCAAACAGACGTTCACATCTGTTTAAACATCTGTTACTAACAATCTGAATAAAAGCTCTGCTCCCAGAGATGTCTAAGTGACAGACGCTCCACCTTCAAACAAGATTTCAAGAGACTATGGATAACCACCATGCCATAGATTCCATATGTTTATAAAGAGCCAAAAAAGCCTTCTAAACCAAAAGTGAACAAGCATCGTCAGGGTTACTATCATCTGATAGGAAATGGTCAAACATTTGTTGGACCAAGTGTTAACATACAAGCATTGGAAAATGGTCAACAACAGTTGTCGAACTTAGTTCAAAAACTTGTTCAAACAACAGACCATTCTCCTAAACTTGAGTTTGAAAAGTCTGAGAACCCATCCAAAGGCAACATGGCTTTAGACACACACCAAAATTAATTCATTACTGATGTGCAGGGAGCTTTTATAGAACTGTTTGATCTTGATAAATTTGAATTTAAAGATATTACTGCTAAGACTAACAGTGTAGGTACAACACAGTTCTCACAACAAGATTACAGATTTGACTTAGTGATCCATCACAATGCAAAGTCCTTTCTGTATCAGAGGGAACAGTTGTTTAAGACAACTGTCAAAACTTTGCCACTGCTAAGTCAACCACTGTTGACCAGTCTTACCTCCAAACCACTACTTCACCAAGTTCATCCACAGTTGACAAAATTCCACCTTCTATAGACAAAAGTCAGTCTATATTCACTCCACTTGGACCAATTCCTCTACCTCCTTTCCAAACATCTGTTGACCATAACACAATGGCAACAAATGTTACCAAGATGATTCACATCTATTCCTTCACCTCAAAATTCCATCTGAAGCACTTCAAAATCAGGTTACTTCACTAGAAGAGGAATTGAAATAAAGAATTGGAAAATATGAAAAATTTTCAATGTTCATGAGTTGAAAGTTTTCGGATTTTGAAAGCTCGATACCTGTATATGTGAGTAGTGGAGCAAATGATTCGGATGGGCAAGTCAATACAGTTTGAACTAGGAAGTGAGTTAAGACTTATTTGGTTATTGTGTGGTTGATTTCCGTTTTAAAGTTTAGACATAATCTACTCAGTACTATTTAGTTATATGTTTGTTTACTCTTTTTAATCTTTAGAATTAACATTCTATAATGTTATGCGTTAAATTTATTGAGAATGTAATCTATCTATATTATAAATGAATACATCTCGGGTCGAATGGAGACCTTAGAGAGGGACTCTAGGATCCAGATTTGTATATGGAGCTCCATCTACTTACCTATAAAAGCTTTTTTTTTCCTTCATTCTACATCAATCTTCATTCTTCCTTTAGAAGTCTTTAACTTTCATTCTCCATTCTTCTATCTGATTAATTTCAAGATAATATTGCATCATTTTTTTCTCAATCTTCAATTTTTCTTTTGATTTTCATCTTGGTTTCAAAGATTCTACTCCTAAATATTATGATCATAAGGATTAGAAAGAAACAACCAATGTTCTTTATTTTGTTTTCAAAACTATGTATCTATCGTTATACTTACAATGGGTCTGAATCAAACAATCTTCAGTTTATGTTCATAAACTTTAAACAATCAAACAATCTTCAGTTTTTTTTTATATAGATAGATTCTTGGTATATTCATTCTTAAAGATTTCGTTATTCATTCTTATAGGTAGATATTATCGATTCCTGGTATATTAATTTTTGAAAACATTTCTGATTTCGATTCATTGTTTTATGTTTGAACAATTAAACAATCTTCAGTTTTTTTATATAGATAGATTCTTGGTATATTCATTCTTATAGGTAGATATTATCGATTCCTGGTATATTAATTTTTGAAAACATTTCTGATTTCGATTCATGGTGTATGCAGATATCATCGATTGTAGTATAATTGTTTTTGTCTTCATTCTTATTCAATCCGTGATTCATTCTTATATGTAGATATCATCGATTATGACTTTGTTTTTGTCTTCAAGATTTTTTTTAATAATATATGTTTCTCTATCTATTATATCACAGGATTTGATCTAAACACGCAAAGGCTATTATGTCTTATCATAATGGTTCTAAGTTCTTCAAGATACTGCATGACCCTTCGGTGATTGGATGGCTTGATCTGCTTGAATCCGAAGGTATTGCCATTGGCGAATATTGTGTATTTAAAGTGGTGTTCAAATCAGCGCAGGCTCTTTGTTACTAAGATTGCACAACAAGAAGTAATTGATTTTCAAGTTTATTATAGCCTTCGTCAATGTTTTTAATTTAAGTTATTTTAATTTTTTTATTTTGAATTTATGTTTAATGTTATTGAAATACTTCGATGTTTTTTAAAATTTTGATTAATGTCATTAAATTTTTTTTGACCAAATTTATTTTCATTAATTCAGAATTAATGTTATTTATTTATATTAATAAGTGTTGACTGAAGTTAATTTTATTTAATCTAGAATTTGAATATTAATCATTGTTATTTATTTAGATTAATTTATATGTTGACCGGACTTAATGACATTTATTTTTTTAACAATTTACCGAATTTAGATTAGCATCATCATAATTGTTATTTAATGTTATTTTGACTGAATACATAATGTTTAGTCAAAAATGTTTATTTTTCCTACTAAATTAAAACTTGAAAGTCAACATATTGATTGTTCCTACAAAATTAAAAATTTAATGTCAATTTACCAAATAATTTTATTTAAATACAGAAAAAATTGACATTAAATAACGTCATTGATTATTATACAAAATAAATATTTACATTAATGACTATTTTGACCGCAATAATGACATTTATTATTTTTTTTACCGAATTTATATTAACATTATGATGATTGTTATAAGAATTTTGCAAGGACGATTGCTGTTGAAATCTCACAATGAGATATATACCCATAGAACATAACTCAATAATCACAATTACCATCTTAACGGCTTTGTTTGGCAAAAAAAATTAAAAATAACGAAATGTGTGTTGCTTTTCCTGAGATTTAGCTATTCATTGTAATAAATGTTGACCATAGATATGTGATAAATGATAGTTACTACATAACAAACTTTAAATACAAAAAAGAATGATATAAACTTATCATTATATAATAATTAGAAAAAGAAACATATATATATATATATATATATATATATATATATATATACACATAATTATGTCTTTATTGTGCTACTAATACAAAATTCTACATGTATCCAGAGACGAACGATGATACTTGTATTCTTAAATTTATCTATAATTCCGAGATATAATTGTTGACCATTCCGAAATTTAGCTATACATTGCGAAATGTGTGTTATGTTCTATAAATTAAGCTATAATTACGAGATATAATTGTTGACATTTAGTTATGCAAATACTGAAAAAAAAAACGTTTCCTTAAATTTATTTATACATTTTGAAAATGTTGACCATTTAGCATAGATTTAGCTATTCGTTGGGAAAATTGTTATACTATAATATAGGTAGATTATATCTCTATTTTTAATCATTTAGATAAGATTTAGCTATTCATTGCCAAAATTGTTGACCATTTATCATAAATTTAAGTCTGATATCATGCTTTCTATTTTTATAGTTATGTATTTAATTGCATGGTATCTCATTACTCAAACTTGCTATACACACCATTAACATAAGGTGCAACAATTCGCAAAATGTAGGATAAAACTTAGAAAATTTTATATGATTTTGTTATTTGTTGATTATTTTTGTTATAATATTTTAACTTTTATTTCATTCCTAATTTTAGTCTTAACTTTTTTTGATTACACGAATAGAACAATGGCCGCTGCACAAGCACAAGAGTTTACCATAGTTAACCAAATTGATGTGAATTAAAATGATGTTGCTATGAAGCTAAAGATCATTCGGCTGTGGCGGCAAGCTGATCGTCGCAATCCTAAAGATGTTTACTCAATTGAGATGATACTCATTGACGAGAATGTAATTCCAAAATCCGTATTTTGTATTACATTTATTTTTTAGTATATTAGTTTATTAGCACCACACGTTTATATAGGTAGATATCTATATACATATTCTGAAAATATACAATTCTTCTTTTACTCATCGATACAAATATTATAGGATGACAAAATTCAGGCGAATGTGTTGAAGCGTTTGTTTTTCGGATTCGAGAGGTTTTTATTGGAAAATGCTTGTCTTGTCATAAGAAATCCAGGAATTGGCATGAACCCATCAAAGTACAAGTATTCAGCAAATCCCAACAAATTGTGCTTGAATATGAACACTCAAGGTCCGTCATTTGGATTCTCTTTTGTCCCCTACCAAAGAATTCTGGACAATGAGGTTACAGAAAATGTGACAATAGGTCTGTATCATTACTAGATCATTTTTTTTTATTATAAACAATATTTTTTTTTTAATTTATGTCACCATTAATGTTGGTTTATATTGTCATATAGATGTTATAGGACATGCTGTGAGGTTCTTCAACAATGACTATAAAGATAAGAAGGTGACCACAGATAAAAAGAGGTTGACAATGGAAATGCAGGATAGCGAGTATGAATTGTTTTTTATTATATTTATTATTACATAATTAATAATTTTATAATTGAATTCGATGTATCACTAAAATATTTTTTTCTTTTTGAAGGGGTTTGAACATTGATATAACTTTGTGGGATACGTATGCAACCGAGATGTCTAAATATGTTGTTACGCATCAAAATGAGAAGCAAATTATTATAATTCTTCAGTTTGGTCGCTTGAAATTTTATAATGGTTGTTACAATTTATTAAATATCTGTACTTTTAATACTTTAATTATTTTACCAAATACTTTGAATTCTAATTTTAGTAATTGTTTTTTATGCAGGCAAACCCTATGTTTCTAATTCTTTTGGAGATCGTGTTAGTCGATTGTTTATTAATGATAATAATATAGAAGATATTAACATGTACAACAAAAGGTAAAGTTAGTTATTTTTTACAACTATTTACAGTAGTTAATAAATATAACTATTTTTTTATGAACCAGGTTGGGTAAGAAAATGACGGATAATCCTTCATTGGTTCATCGACCATATGGCACGTCTATGTTCTGTTCGGATGAAGAAGATTTTCTTCACAACACTCCTGTTAGTAAAATTGGTGATATTTGGGAAATACGAGAGGTATGTGTAATCTTACAGGAATGAAAAATTCTATAATAATTTTTATTTTTTTCTTTGACGTTATATATTTTTACCAACAGTATAGTTACATTGTAAAATGTTAAAGCCAATAAATGCTTAATTTAAAGTTGTTTTTTTGACGACAACTAATATTTAACTTTTAAAATTACCTGTTATAATTACCTAAAATAAGCATTCGTGGTACGTGATTACAATTAACTATTATATTTTTGTCATTTTAAAATAAAATAAACGTAATAAGATTTAAATTTTGATCCGTAAATTCTAATTTTTTTTATACAGGAGCAGCCTGTGGTGTTGTTGGGTACTATTAAAGATCTATTTAAAGAATTTGGGTGGCACTACATGGGGTGTCCCAAATGTACCAAAAATTATGGTATAGTGTACATAATCCGTGAAGTTGGCGACGGAAGTGGCCAATTTGAAGAAGAAAAGGTTTCCAGTGTGTGAATGGTAATTGTAGTGCCAAACAAGTCGTCTCTACACCAAGGTCATATTTCTTTTAACTATTTTTAATTTATTTAAAAACGTATTTGCTCAGTATAATACATATAACTTTATGATTTACATGTTTGTTTTTCCAGATTTAAAATTCAGGTTCGTGTCCAGGATGTGAACGGTGCTGTTTCACTTACATTGTTTCATCGTGACGCTTCAAAACTTCTTAACAAAAGTGCAACTGAATTACTTTTAGAGAATACGGTATTTTTTTCTATTTTTTTTAAAAGAACGCAAATTTATTTATTAGTATTTTTTAAATATAATTTTTGTACTCATATTAATTATATATGGTTCTCCTTTTAAATAGGTTGGTGATACAGTTAACTATCCAGAAGAAATCAGTATTTTGTTGGAAAAAGAACTTGCTTTTAAAATCTTTGTTTCTGACTTCAATTTAAACAATAAATATGATGTTTATGGTGTAACAAAGTTCAGTGACGATCCAACAATTATCTCGGAGCTGAAAAAGAAGTTGTATGTTGGACAGGTACTTTATGGTCCCAATTTTGTTAATAACAAACTATATATGTATAAACGACTAATTTATTGTTCTATACTTTTTTTTTAAAACTAAATATACAGCCTACCGAATCTGAGTCTCTTCACACATCTATGTTAGTAATGCAGTCTAATGATATGCCTATCTCCAAGGTATCCTTATCTTCTACATTTACTTAGATGTTAATATTCATACGTTTGTAACTATTTAAAAAAAATATTTTTTTAATAAAACTGATACAAACATCTTTTCTGTGTAGGACTCAAAATCAGAAACAGACGATAATGAAACACCCATGTCCATTGCTGATAACTTTGTTGATAAGAAAGTTTATGTTGAAGGTGAACAATTTTTTATAAGTTCCAAGTATCATATGGTTAAGCGTAACTGGTTGACGTAATTTCTGATGATGAAAGCACACCAATGCGTCCCAGTAAGATTGAAAGTGGTGGTAGCAAGGACAAAGATAAGGCTGAAAAGTAGTTTCCTATGAAGATGGTCTATGAGTTATATTGGTTTCTGTTTCTTTTTTAAGTATTTATGAACATTGTCCCTTTGATTTTTGGATTTGGTTGTTTTGCACTGTGTGCTACTATTTCTCATATTTAATAAGTCATTTGGTTATTTGTCATTATTCAGTCGTACACGATGTTTTTTCTAGATATTTTGCAATTAACCAAAATTAGAAAGACAAACAATTTGGTTAAACAAAAAGTTTGGTTGAAGAATTTGATACTCATTTTGCTTCTTTAACAGATGAACACAAAAAATTTCTGTGTAATGAAATCTGTTGAGAAGAAGAAAGGAGGAGTTTTTTTTTGTTTATGGTTACGGTGGTTCGGGTAAAACTTTCCTATGGAAGACACTATCTTCATCCATAAGATCTAAAAGAAAAATTGTTTTGAATGTTGCTTCGAGTGGTATTGCATCTTTGCTATTGATAGGTGGTAGGACAGCACATTCCAAGTTTTGTATTCCTATAAACCTAACTGAAGATTCTATGTGTTACATGCAACCAAATAGTGATGTTGCCCAACTGCTTAAAAAAACAGATTTGATTATCTGGGATGAAGCACCCATGGTTCATAAACATGCTTTCGAAGCACTCGATCGAAGTTTAAAAGATGTATTTGGTGTTCATGATGTTGACTCTTCTGATTTGCTATTCGGTGGAAAGGTCGTTGTGTTTGGGGTGACTTTAGACAAATTCTACCAGTTGTACCAAATGGAACTAGGCATGACATTGTTAATGCATCTTTAAGTTCATCATACATTTGGCACAAATGCATTGTTTTAGAATTAACAAAAAAATATGAGGTTGCTTTCAGGAAGTTGCAAGTCAGATATCAAGGAAACTAAAAAGTTTGCAGATTGGCTTTTGGATATAGGAGAAGGAAAGGTGGATACAATAAGTGATGTTCAGGGTGTTATTGAGATACCTGAGGACTTGCTTATTTTTCAATCTTCGGATCATGTTTCTGATTTGATATCCTTTGTGTATCCGTCACTTTTGGATAACATCCACATTCCTCATTATTTTCAAGATCGAGCTATATTGGCACCGAAGAATGAAGTTGTTCAAGAAATTAATGATAGATTACTTTCAATGTTTCCTGGTGAGGAAATTGAGTATCTAAGTTCAGATAGTGTTTGTCAGTCCGAAGATGTTAACGAAAAGGTTGATGAAAGCTTAATTTCTTCTGATATTTTGAATGGTCTTAAGTTATCTGGAATACCAAATCACCGTTTGGTTTTGAAAGTTGGTGTCCCGGTAATGTTACTTAGAAACATTGATCAGAAAAGCGGTTTGTGTAATGGAACAAGGTTACAAGTTGTTAAAATGGGAAAACGTGTAATAGAAGGGAGAATCATTTCAGGAAGTAATATTGGAATGCGAACGTTTATCCCAATAATTACTTTATCACCTTTGGATAAGAGAATTCCTTTTAAATTTAACAGAAGACAGTTCCCACTTGCTGTTTCTTTCGCAATGACAATAAACAAGAGTCAAGGACAATCCTTATCCAGAGTTGGGTTGTATTTGAAGGATCCTGTTTTTCACACGGGCAGTTGTGTGTTGCGCTATCAAGGGTCAAAAGTCGAGATGGACTGAAGATAGTTATACTGGATGAAGATGGCAAACTGACCAAAACATCAAACATTGTGTACAAAGAAGTATTTCAAGCTTTATGAATAATATTATAACATTTTGATGCATTTTTTTTTAACTTATCTTTATTGACGTCATGTACACACAACTTCAATAATATAAATATTATTTTCATATTTTTATATTTTTCTTTGGTATGCACCGTGGTTACCTACGGGTCTCTAACCTAGTGATATTATAAATATATTAAACCTTGATGAAATTGAACAGTTGCTACAATAAATGCATTTTCATTTTCTTTTTTTTATATACTTCTCGAACACGCGTCCTCTTCATCTGCTATCCAACACACCACGTGTCCTCTTCATCTGCTACCCAACACACCATTCTCTCCTAATAATAATAATCCTCACATCTCTCTCTCTCTCTCTCACACACACACACACATATCAGACACACACACTCTTTCTTTCTTTCTCTTTCTCTAAAAAAAAGAAGAAACGAAATCCGTGGGTTTTGGTCAGGATTTTTATGTTGATGGTGATGGCGCAGAGGGGTTCGATGGTGGTCGTTGGTGGTTTGAGGCTGTGGTGGATGATGGTTTCAGGGGATGGGTTTGTTGGGGCTGGTTCGATGGGTTTCAGGGCTGAGGACAACTGAGAGACGGGGGTTTTGGCTCGGTGGTGGGGGTTTTGCAAAGGGTTGTTGAAGACGGGGTGGTTCGATGGTGATGATGATGAAGATGACGGTGGGAGACGGTGGATCTAGGATGGTTGATGATGATGACGGTATGTTTTTATTATTATTATTAATTTATTATTATTATTATTGTTTCATTTAGATGCGGCAAAAAAAATGATAGGGTTTTGTGTTAGTGATTGATGCATGAACATTGGGAATATCTGTTATTATTTAGTATATATTTTGTACTGTTAGTTTTAGTCACTAAAAGAGAATTCTTGGTTTTTTAATTGTTGATCAATAAGATTAAAAAGTGATCTGCTTCTCCTTTGTTAGTTGTTTTGAGTTGATTTGTTGTTTATGATGACGATGATGATGATGATGATGATGATGGCATTATAATGGTGTGATTCTTTATGCTGTGTGTTTTGGGGTTTGATATATGTGATAGAATATATTGAATACTACATATGTGCCATGGTGTGGGTTTGTTTAGGTTAGTGAAATGTTTATTTAGGCTATTATTAACATAAACTAGGTTTCTTCCTGGCGCGCGTTGCGGCGCATCCCGCATTGCGTCGACAACGTAGCTTCATTACACGCATTACAATGGTAAAACTAACATACATGCGTTACGATGATGTCGATAACGTGTCTTTCATTATACGACATATGTAACAAAGCGCCAATGTGGTTTTGAGTTGTTAAGGCATTATCCGTGCTTCGCCACAGAGCATATATACATTATTTATGTATTCAAACATCTATTATAAAACTCAAAACAGCTGGAAACACTTGGTCTACAAATATCAATATCAACCATGTAAAGAAGTAATAGAAAACTATTGTAGGAAATTAGAGAAGGGTTTATATATATACTATAAAGAGGCACACACATTGAACGAACGTGTATTTTTACAAGTTAGATTTAATATTTTGTTTTCTATTTAATAGAAGGGTTGAAATAAATCTACTGAGTATAACTAAACTATGAAACTAAAAGTTCGGATAAAATGAGGAAAAAACTTGTAGTTGAGATAAAGTTTACAAAAATGAATTTTAGAACATTTTTTAGTATCTTTTAAAGGTTCTGAAAGTCATATATAGGCATATTGCTTTTGTGGTGGTTTTATACTTTTAAGAGATAATATTTTTAATTAAGCTAATTTAGTGGGATTGATTGGTAAATTTTACTTTGTCGGCCATTTTGTTTTGTCATTTTGCTTTTTTGCTAGTTTTCAACAAACAAAAAGCAGGAGATAAAGGTATCAAAGAAAGTATAGGATATAAAGTATCTTTAACATAGAAAGTGTAGGAAGTCATCAGAAAGTGACATGTGAAAAACCATAGTTAAATTGTCTAACCTAAACCTGATTGATTAGATAGGTAATTTAGTCCTTTTATTTTTTTCCTTAATCTCATATCCAATCAAACCCAGTTATATTCATGATTCAAATCACCTTTCAACTATAATATACAATTATTCCATTTCAAATTCAGGATTCTTCATGATCGATTAACTATTTTCGATCATGAATTCATTATTCAATTAACAATCATTTTATACAATTATAACCATGCTCTGTTTTTTTAGTCGATCAAATTTTTTGTTTTAACGATTGATTACCAGTTAAGATCATATGTTTGATTTAGTTTTACATCTTGATTATATGTTGTTAATCAAAATCAATAATCGTGAATGTATTTTACAGATAGAAATAGGTAGACGATGGAATTTGATTTATCAGTAATGACATATTGAAGAAGAAGAGGCATAGCGTGCGTTTATATTGATTCTTGTGTTTTTCAACGTGCGTTTATGTAAATCAGTATCTAGTATGATAGTTGTTTTGTGAGTGCGTTTAAGAATCATACACGTGCGTCTAACAAAACTTTATATTCGTATATCTGTTCTCATACTCCCACTACCTTTTCTCAGGGGCGGACCCACCCTTAGCGGGTCAGGGTCCCGGGACACCAATCTTTTTTAAAAAGGTAGTAGAAACGATATGTAATTTTTTTGAAGGACCCCATAAAAAGATTTTAATGGAACCCATAGTATCAAACTCAAGTTTGTTGTAGTGGTAAAACTCCTCCCTTTTAAGCTAAAGGTCATGGGTTTGGGACCCTTACCTTTTTTTTTTTTTTTTTTTTTTTTTTTTTAATTTCCAAACTTTTAAAATGCAACATTCTTTGCATTGTGTATTTTCTTTATTTTTATCATTTTGTTATTTCTACGCTTCATTGGTCCATGTCAATCTACTTAGCCACTAGAAACGGTACAGACAATGAAACATAGTGTACACATGATTGTTAGCAAGGTTTACAAAAAAAAAAGACTTATATATTGTCCACATGAACACGACTTGTATTTTTATTCGTGTTATACCTCTGCAACGCGTAAGGCATGTTCGCTAGTTGGTCGCCCCGCCCCGACCCGAACGGCAGCCGGCCTTAAAATGCTAACATTTCGTTGTAAAAAAATATGAACACCAAAAAATAGGGACCCCATTGGATAAAAATCCTGGATCCGCCACTGCCTGTTCTCTCTTTCTGTGTTTAAACGCACTTCATTTTTCTTCATTTCGTTTGTGTGCGTCTAAAACCAATTTGTACAGAAAAATTAGTGTGCGTCTAAATCCAATCAATTCAAATTAGTGTGCGTTGAATAACAAAAAGGTTACATATATGTATGAGGAAAAGCTGAAGTCCACCGATAATCCCCACCCATTTATCCTCCAAACCCTTTTAAATTATGGTCTTACTCCATTCTAGCTGAAGTCCACCCATAATCCTATCTTCCAGTGTCTGAAGTCCCAATATTCTAGCTTATTGTAAGCTCCTACAATATTTGCATGTGCAGAACTTGTTAGAAAACTTACATAGTAATCGCCGTAACGCCTTTCATACATGAAGTTCACATGTTTCCGAGTCCTTGTACTTGCTGCAATAAACTGTAACAGAAAACGAAATCATAGAAGTGAAAAAGGAACCGGGCTTGTGTTTGACACAATTCCCTTAAACAGATTCATCGTCTGTTTCCAGGGTACACCGGTTCAACAGTGCGACGCGGTGCACTGCGGACTATCCCACTTGCCTGAAAAGAAACCGGAACATGGTTGCTACTCTTGAGTGTATGTGTGTTGCAAGAGTTTTAGTGTATTTTCCATGTATCTCATATATGACACAAAGGTCTCTAATATATATAAGAGGCAATGGTGGATGAAGAGTCTAACATAATTAGACACTTAATGTTAGTCTTTAAAACTATAATCAAGTGTCATAAGTTTTTCTTCAATTCACAACATGAAGACACTTAATTTTAGTCTTAAAACTATAATAAAGTGTCATAAATAAATTAAATCCACTAAAGAGTTTTTCTTCAATAATTATAATTTCACTAAATTATAGTTTCATTAACTTAAACCTCCATTCACCTTCTAAACTTTCCAACAATCCCCCACATGAATGGAGATTGATCAAAACACACAAAATTTCAGCAAACCCCCAACATGAAAGGGAGTTATTCTCATAAACAACCTCATTTTGATTAAATTTCAACAGTTGAGTTTTACATACGATAGGTAGGTATGACCCTTTGAACCTTCGCTTATGAAACACACTTAGCCCCCTGGCTTTGAGTAGAACGCGATGTCTTTGAACTCGTCTGCCGTTTGTGTGGACGACAATACGCTTCACACAAAACTCTCCTTGACAACGTCAAGTCCTCATTGTTGTGTCCGTTATGGTCATGGACACGTGCCTGGTTCTACGAGAGCTATTAAGTATTGTGCCCCAACAATACCCTTTGAAGTGAACCCATAAGCTTAACCTCAACCTCGTCACATTTTAGGAATGGACTAGGAAGCTTATTAAATTTATGGTAAGCTCCCTTTTTTCAAAACGTGGGGTTTCCACCAACTCTCCCCCACAGTGACCTTCGCCAGTTCATACAATTAGGTTGCCCTATTGAATTCAGATCTTGGGATCTCCAGTCAGCCGAGTTAGGTTTCCTTCGCATAAACCTAGTCTTTAATGGGCTTTAGCCCCATTCCCATTGACGACTTCTGAACTAACTCTCTGCTTAAGCCTTTTGTCAACGGATCCGCGATGTTATCCTTTGACTTCACGTAGTCAACAGTGATAACTCCTATAGAGATTAGTTGTCGTACCGTATTATGCCTACGTCTTATATACCTGTTCTTATTGATACACATTGTGATATAAGCTCTGCCAATTACCGATTGACTATCACAGTGTATGCATTAGGCCAATGCCGGCTTCGACCACCCAGGTATATCTTTAACAAATTGACGTAGTCATTCTTCCTATTCATCCTCTTTATTTAAAGCGATGAATTATGATTCCATCATGGATCTTGCAATAACCATTTACTTAGATGATTTCCATGTTATCGCAACACCTCCAAGTGTGAACAAATACCCACTCGTTGTCTTGGAATCATTCATGACAGATATCCAATTCACATCACAGTAACCTTCAATAACTCCTGGATATCTTTTATATTGCAGCCCGTAGTTTTGTATGTATCCTAATTACCAAAGCACCTGTGTCACGCAATTCCAATGAATTAAACTTAGGTTGCTCGTGTATCTACTTAGCTTGCTTGCTAAGTCTGGTCTGATACAACTCATCAGATACATCAGGCTGCCAATAATTCTTGAGTACTCTAATTGGTTAACAGGCTCACCTTGATTCTTAGCTAGACGTTGACTCGTGTCAATGAAAGTTCTAGCCACATTAGAGTCATTTCCATTGAACTTCTCAAGAATTAATGAAAGTTCTAGCCACATTAGAGTCATTTCCATTGAACTTCTCAAGAATTTATCCACATAATCAGACTGACTTAAAATAAGTCTGTTCTAGGTTCATGTGATTTTTACTTCCCAAAATCACATATGTTCTTATCAAACCTTCTATTTTCAAATGCAAGTCACCTCCACACTTATGTGTTTATTGGATAACTACCAAATGGGGTGATGAAAGTTTCTTCCTTTCATATGTAGTTTGAAAACTTCTCAAGTACCATTTTTACATCCCTACGGATTATTTCTTAAATGGCTCTTCCCCCCACATTGCTTGTACTTTGATTAAGTTTGAGTAATATCACTCATGATGACATTAGACACATGTGATAAGATAATGCCTATCTATATCTTTGTGTTTATTGAGGTCATCCATTATATTACTCAACCCATATTTCTCACACGAACCATTTTTTAAGCTATATGAGTTCACCTCATATTCAGCTAAATAGTATCATAACCAATGAACTATTTATTCAGTCCTTTCGAGTCATCCTTTTTAATGAATTATATATTTGCTTTTACAAAATTCATTCTTAAGTCGTCACATATGTTTGAATGTTCAAAGTTAATTTATTCTCCGTGGAGCATCTAAATTAACAAGTATTAGCCTAGCATGCTTTAGACTACGAATACTTAGCATGTGAACAGAAGATGCCTCATTCTGATTCTTCACAGCCATAAGAGATAACTCACTATCTCTTCCTAGCATTCACGTCTTAGTTTAGACACAAAATGAGATTTTGTTTACCATTCCAAAACCTTGGTTTAAAGAATGCTTCAAAACCATAAATAATTCCATCCATTAGGATCAAGACTCGTTTGCCTTTAATTTCCTAGGCTTCACCATTGACTCTTTAGGACTTAAACATAAGTCTTAATATAAGTCACTTTGATGAACATATTCATCATCAACAAGTCAATTAAATTGACACTCAACGACGTGACATTCACATATGCCTAAGTGATATGTATATATTTTGTTAAAACTATTTATTGGGTGACTCTCCCAAAATATATCATGAATCCTCCATATAGTTCAATCAACATTAATGGTTGTTAGACAACTAGGTCAAAGAGCAGAACCGAAAAAACAAAGTAATTAAGCAGTCAACATAGATTAGTCCTTATTGATAAACATGAATGGGAAAACTGGTACATTTTGCTACTAGTTCCTAGTAGCTATTTATAATAAACAAAAACAACTCTTAATCATAAAACTAATAGCTTAAATCAAGCAATGCTTGATTTATGCCTTTGACCTTGACTGCTGACTTTGACTGCTAACTTTGACTGCTGACTTTGACTCCATAAACATTGGAATTAACATAACAATCACCCCCTTAATTCCATGTCTTCAACTCCTAGTTTTTCTCTCATTTTAGCAAACTTGAGTCTGGGTAACGCTTTTGTCAAAATATCTGCTGCTTGTTCTCTGCCACTTACAAACTCAACCTTCACCAGATTATTTTCAACACACTCACGAATAAAATAGTATTTCGTGTCTATGTGTTTGCTCCGGCCATGGAATACCGGGTTCTTCATTAATTCAATGGCCGAGCGATTCTCTACCAGTAACTTGATTCCTTCCAGCTTTTGACTTGTCAAATCTTCAAGCATTCCTTTTAGCCATATTGCTTGGCAGGCAGCAGCTGTTGCCGCCATAAATTCAGCCTCACATGAAGACAAAGCCACCGTGCTTTGTTTTTGGCTGCACCAAGAGATCGGTCCACCCCCATAATAAAAAAACCATTCCAGTTGTGCTTCGCCCATCATTCCAATCAGTAGCATGAGAACTATCGCTGTATCCAATCAATCTCGCATCTCCATTCCTTGAGTATTTAATGCCAAAGTGAACAGTTCCCTTTATGTAGCGAAGAATATGCTTCACAGCCTTCATGTGTGTTTCTCTCGGTGTCTCCATGAACCTGCTGACCAGTCCTACTGCGAAGCTCAGGTCTGGTCGTGTATGGGTCAGGTATCGAAGGCTACCTACAATTCTTCGGTATTGAGTTGGATCCATCGGTTCACTTGTCATCATTCTTCACCAATTTAAGACTAGGTTTCATGGGATATTTTGTGGGATTGCAGTCCCACATCTTCGAGCTTTTAAGAATCTTTGTTGCATAACCAGCTTGATTCAACGATATCCCATTATCCGTTTGATTTACTTCGATTCCCAAGTAATAAGATAATAAACCAAGGTCGCTCATTTCAAAATGTTCAGCCATCTTTCGCTTGAATTCTTTGATTTTCTTCGGATTTGAACCTGTGACAATTAAGTCATCCACGTATACTCCAACAATTATTACTTCGTTATTGCATACGTGTTTGTAAACCGCGTGCTCTCTTTGACTCCTTTTGAAACCGAAATCCTTAAGAGTAGTATCCAACCTTGTGTTCCAGGCTCGTGGAGCTTGGCGTAACCCATATAAGGCTTTTGAGAGCTTGTATACCATGTGCTCGTTACCGGGTATCTTGAATCCTTCAGGTTGTTCCACGTACACTTCTTCCTTTAGTTCCCCATGGAGAAATGCCATCTTCACATCAAGATGATGGACTGGCCACCCATATTGGGCTGCCAAAGCTAGTTAAAGCCGCACAGTTTCCATGCGAGCCACCGGGGCGAATGCGTCTTCATAATCTATCCCTTGCTTTTTAACATACCCTTTGGCAATGAGTCTAGCTTTGTAGCGAGTGATTTTCCCATCTGCATCTTTTTTCGTTTTAAAGACCCATTTCAAACCAATTGGTTTGTGGTCTTTGGGCAAATCAACAAGCTTCCACGTCTTGTTTCTTTCGATTGCCTCTAGCTCTTCCATCATAGCTTTCTGCCATTCTTTGCTTCCCTTTTCTTCAACATAGGTAACAGGTTCCTCGTTGACCGCTAACAACACTCGTTCGAATTCAACCTGTTGAATAGAGTGAGTTCTATCATAAATATTTGAGACAGGATGAAAACCTTGTACAGGTGTGTCATCATATTCTGAATCGCTATTTTCTGAACCGGAAGTTGTATTTGAGTCCGCTGAAACAGACTCATAACTTGGGCTTGATGGGCTGAATTCGTTGTTAACTACAGGACTGTTTGCTGGGCCTGATGGACTGCTGAAAGTGTTTGCTGGGCTGCTGTTTTGGGCCGACAATTCTGCCCAGAATGTGTTACAGAATTCTAGACATCAATTCTAGACTGCTGAAAGTGTTTGCTGGGCTGCTATTTTGTACAATAATCTTTTCTAACACACTTGTTAGAAAACATACACATCTTATTTTGTCTTTACAAAATCATCAATCTCTAACATGCCCGTTAGAGAAATCAATATATAAGTTTACAAATTAAACTTACTATTTTGTAAATAATAATTTCTAATACGCTTATTAGAAATGTTTCATGACACACTATTCTTTCAACGTCGTCGATTCTAACACGTTTGTTAGAAATACATGTTTCAAAACCTTATATTTCAAAACCTTTTAATTTTCCAATTCTCTTATTAGAAAAAGTAAACATTTCAAATACTTTGAAATTATCTTTCTAATACGCTTACTAGAAAGAAACCATTATCAAATGTTTTACATGGGTTTACAAATATTATGTCTTTTCTAATACTTTCATTAGAAATTCAATATTTCAAAAAAAAAAATGTTTAAATACATATTAGAAATGTTAATAGTTCGGTTTATCTAAACATAACTCAAAACCCATGAATCCGAAGATTAAATAAAAAAAATCATTTTGTAAAACAATCATTCGGATTAAAGATTGCATTCTCAACATGAATGTAATCTAATTCGATGTACCAAAAGAAAACACTTACAAACTTTCACGAACCCAACTTCCTTAGGAGGAACACGAAAGTTTGTTTACTAATCTGTTTAAGTTTGTTAGAAAACTTACATAGTAATCGCCGCAACGCCTTTCATACATGAAGTTCACATGTTTCCGAGTCCTTGTACTTGCTGCAATGAACTGTAAGAGAAAACGAAATCATAGAAGTGAAAAAGGAACCGGGCTTGTGTTTGACACAATTCCCTTAAACAGATTCGTCGTCTGTTCCCAGGGTACACCGGTTCAACAGTGCAACGCGGTGCACTGCGGACTATCCTACTTGCCTGAAAAGAAACCGGAACATGGTTGCTACTCTTGAGTGTATGTGTGTTGCAAGAGTTTTAGTGTATTTTCCATGTATCTCATATATGACACAAAAGTCTCTAATATATACAAGAGGCAATGGTGGATGAAGAGTCTAACATAATTAGACACTTAATGTTAGTCTTTAAAACTATAATCAAGTGTCATAAGTTTTTCTTCAATTCACCACATGAAGACTTATACACATAATTTTAGTCTTAAAACTATAATAAAGTGTCATAAATAAATTAACTCTACTAAAGAGTTTTTCTTCAATAATTATAATTTCACTAAATTATAATTTCATTAACTTAAACCTCCATTCACCTTCTAAACTTTCCAATAGAACTTATGTCAAAAAAGGTACCAGCAGCGGCCGGGTGGCGTGAAAATTTCGAGGGAAGTTTTGCAGTCGCTTGTATCATCCTACCAAGAAGCAAAAGTTGTACAGTACTTTCGTTTAAATTTAGATGCACCTATTATTCTTTTAGAGGCACTTATTGTTTTTGTGATGTATAAATTTAGACGCACCTATGTTTCTTTAGACGCACTTATTATTTAACCTTCTAACCACATACGCACTTATAATACATTTTCAGACGCACTCTATATATTATCAGACAAAAAACACAGACGCACTCATGAATAAGTTATTTCAGTTTAGTAAAACAGAGCATGGTTATTTTGTAAAGAAGATGGATTGATATTTTGATACCTCTGTTTTAAAGAAAACAGAGCATGTGAAAGGTTACCTGTCAGCTCAGTTTTTGTGGAAGAGCAGAGGTGATGAACAAGCTAGGGACAAGTGGTTTAAGTAAGGTGAGTGAAGAGAGTGAAAGGAGAATATCTACTTTTGTGGGGTGTTGCAGTGTTTGGGATTCACCATGGCAATACCATACCAAGTAATTTCCAAATATTATTGAAGGGGAAAATTTGGATTCACCTTTTGATTTGGTTAAATTGGTGATTTTTTTGGTCGCATTTGTATAAATTAGTGATGACACACTTTGCAATTGGAAATTATAGAACGCACTTGGTGATTTGGCTTACACTATAAAGTTACAAAGGCTTCCTTATCATTATTAGTGCGTTTATCTTTGTAAAATTTTGGACGCACGTGAATTGAAAACAAATGAAGATGTGCGTTTAAATTTTTATTTTTTAGACGCACGTGTATTGAAAACATGCGTTTAAATTTTTATTTTTTAGACGCACGTGTATTGAAAACGTGCGTTTAAATTTTTAAATTTCTAACATATATATAGCGTGCGTTTAAATAGAACCTGTTTATCAGTTACTTTTCTTCATCGTCTGAAACTTTTTTGAAAGCCATATTTATTCTTTAAAGAAGACAGTGCACTGTATGCTTGGTTGAAACATATTCCTGTTAAACATTGGTCAAGAGCTTATTTTCAAGGTATGTTGAATGTTAATGGCTGCATTGTATGCATTTTAATGGTCAAGAGCTAAATTTTTTACTTGTGCTGATAATATGCAGAAAGGCCTAGGTGTGATGGCTTGTTGAACAACTTATATGAGGTGTTGAACAGACAATTAATACTTGGTAGAAACAAACCAATCATTACATGTCTTGAGTTCATTAGGGATTACATAATGAAAAGGATTATGGTTAATCACAGAATGATTGCCAACTCTCCAAGGCCCTTAACACCAAGGGTACAAGAACTGTTTGATGAGATCAAGAAAGAAGCAGCCAAGTACTCAGTTATCAGGTGTGGGAATTCAAAGTATCAAGTAAGTTTTTAGATTCATTTACCTGTCTTTAGTTCTTTACTATGCAAGAATTAGATTGATATACAATAAATATTTTCATTGTAGGTTAGTGGTCCAGAATTTGAACAAAGAGATGTTAATCTTGTTGAAAGGAGTTGTGGATATAGAAGGTTTAAACTGACTGGCATACCTTTTAGGCATGCAGTTACATGTATATAGAATATTTGATTGAATGGGATGGGAGATGGTGTACCAAAACAATGGGTGGATAGAACATATTGGCATGAAACTTGGAAGCAGGTCTATGCACACACCATAGAACCAATAAATGGACAAGACATGTGGTCACCTGCTCAATGCCCAACAACATTAACAGCTCCAAAGTTTCACAAACAAGCTGGGAGACCCAAAAAGAAAAGAAAGAAATCATAAGTGGAACTGGAAGAGGTTAACAAGATCATTGAAACTAGAAAAATGTCAAGGAAAGGGCATACTGTGACTTGTAAAGGTTGTGGGGGGAAAGGTCATAACAAAAGGACCTGCAAAGGTAGACAGGCTGGTGGTGGTGCAGAGGCTGGTGGTGCTCGGGCTTAGGATGTAATGGGTCATTTAGTCTTTTGGTGTAATGGGTCATTATGGTTTAGTTGTAATGGGTCATTTGGTCTTTTAGTTGTTTAGGTGTCCAAATGCTTGTTTAGGTGTCAAATGGGTCATAATGGGTCAACTTTGTTTAACAGCTGCTGTCTTTTGTGGTATGTTAATACTTTGATGGATATTGTTGTATTTTGGTAACTTGGTATGAATATAAGAATGCCCTATTATGTCCTATTATATTTTTGTGTTTTGGTTTCTTTGGTTGATTATGTCCTGTTATTTTGTTGTGTTTATTATGTCCACGTACTACTGCTGTCTTACAGTCTTCATTTATTGTGTTTTATACATTTGTATCAAACATACATTTCATATCAAATGGGTCATTTTGCTGTGTTTTATATCCAACATCAAACATACATTTCATATCAAATGTTATTCATTACATAAAGCTTACACCTTAATATACAAAAGGACAATTACAACATCATCTTCAATTACAACAAGTAGTACATGATAATAAACAACCAAGTTATCCCTAACATGATCTTCAATCTCTTGTTTTCAGACGACAATCTTTCGACAACTTCTTGAAGGTCTCGTACTGCTGTTTCAGGCAAAGGGCGTTCAGCCCACCCAACAAACCCACAGCTTCTTCCTTCTCTGTTGCAACGGTAAAACGCCTACCTGGGTTTCGGGATGTCCTCGATATACATACCTTTGTTTCAGCTCCACACCGACAAAAAACCATCCTGATTTGGTGGGGAAGATCGTATATGCAGTAATTAGGGTTGATAAAGTGAAGGGTGAAAAGTGAAGAAATATGGTTGAATTTGTGGGGAGGATGATATAAATAAGGGGTGATAGGAGTTGGATGAAAATGACAAAAGGAAAAAGTTTGATGTGTATGGACAAAAATGCCCCTGACTTAACTGGGTTTTTGTTAACTGAGTTAGTGCCAATGACTAAAATGGCAAAGAAATGAAACCACAGGGACACAGATGTAACAAAAAAAAGATTTGGATGAAAGTGGCAATTTTTGACAAACCTCAGGGACTAAATTGGCAATTAACTCTAGACTAAATCTCAATCTCTAAAATAACGTATTTAGGACTGAAAAAGTTCCTAGAAGATACATATGTTCAGTCTCTAAAAAGTATATCCAAGACTAAATAACATGATATCTAAAGTTATTTTCCAGTTCCTAAAAGAATATATAAAGACAGATATACCATATTATCAGGGATTATTCTCAGTTTCTACAACGTCTAATTATAGACTGAATTGTCATAGAACCCAAAGCTAATTAAATGTATTTGGGGCAAAATACATAAAATTTAATACTAATCTTCAGTCACAAACGAAATATATTTGGGACTGAAATGATGTGGTATAAGGGAATGAATAAGGAATGATTTTATGAGTATAAGAGACTAAATGTCATCCTTGTTGGTAAGGTGTTCATCAAATCGAATAATAAATTTTCAAAAAATAATCAAATCGAATATTTAGAATAATTATCTTTGTTTTTTTTACTAAATTCGTATTTGATTAAAAACTGACCAATTCGATTCAAATTCGTATTAGAATAAAAAACTAAATTCGTATTCGATTCAAAATCGTATTACATATTCGAATTCAAAGCGAATTCGAATAAATTTGTTTAAGGTTAAGACTTATGTTATGGGCTTTAGTTAGGTTTGGGCTTGGTAATGGAATAATTTATAACTTAGGTTAAATTTATAGATTAGCCCAAGTTCTAAAGAGTTATGTGTGTGTATGTATATGTATTATTTTTATTTCAATTTTGAATCGAATCGAATTTAAAATCATAAATTCTTATTCGATTCATATTCTATTAACAAAACTCGAATTGAATCGAATTAAGTCAAAATTCAAATTTTTTGAATTCGAATCGAATTCTAAGCACCCCTAGTTCTTGGTGTCATATATGTAAGACTGACATTTAGTTACTAATGAAAGTATCTATTGCTAACTAATTAGGACCGACTTAGGAATGGTTAAATCAGTCCCCGATAGCCACTTGAGACTGATTTAGGAATATCAAAGAATAATTTTTCAGTCATTGATAGTGATCTTTTCTGTAGTGATATTGCCATCCATACCACGGGCCCTTTTCAAATTTCAATTTCTTTTTATTGTTTGAAAATAGTCTTATTAAAAAAAAGTAATATTTTTATATAAATATTCAAAGTCTAAATTATTTTCACACTAACCCTTTCTATCCACCCTACAATCTCTCATCAACCCTCATTCTCTACCCAAACCCATGCTTCTTCATCATTTTCTGATGAGATCAACAAATTTTAGTCGAACGCGGTAATGGAGACTGATGTGTAGTTAAATACACCTTGTTAATATGATAGCTCTGCGTATATTTTAATGTTTGATTGGTACATTTTAGGTATACTCTATTACATATTAATAATGTTGCATATCTATTGTTATTATCTTTTAATTTTACAAGTTTGATGAATAGTGTTGAGGCAATTTGGAAATTTTCAGTTTTTTAGAGCACGTGTATAACCACTGCTTTGTGATTTTTTTTTTACTTCATTCTTTCTCTTTGCTTCATCATCTCTCATAACCCATGTGATCGATCATTCATCTTCCCATTTTAAGATGTTCATTGTGTTGAAACATAGTAGTTTGATTGTTTATTATTTTGGATCTTAAGTAGTAAATATAAACAATTATGAAAATCCAAAATAAAGGAAGAATAGTTGAGGAAACTTTGTTTGCGTGAAAGTTTTATCAAATGAGATTTAATGAAAATTTAATTACAATAATTGATATTGTGGTTGAAATTAAAATGGTTTTAATGTTGAGAAAACTAATGTATCACTTAGAAAAATATTTACTAAAATGATGTTTTTACCTAATGGTATTAGTAGAAAAAATATTTATCTAAATGGTGTTGTTAGAAAAATATTTACTAAAATGGTGTTTTTAAGATCTATATTTGTTTCTTACTCCTAATTTCTTTAGATAAATCTAATTCATTAAATAATTATTGATTTAATCATAATATTGGATCTCCCACCTACCTTATTTCTTTAGAAATCTTAAAAAAATAATAACGTTAAACCTACTTTAAAAAACCTAAAAATTCCTACGTGGGATTCGAATAACTTAGTTATACCCTCATTATTAAGTACCTAATAAAAAAAATGATACTTGACTCAAATCTATTTACGTTATAATTCCTTTGGCTTATATTTTTTTTTTTATATAAATAACATACACGTTTTTTTAAAACTAAATGCATTAGTTAAATAGGGTTGGGTTATTTTACAAAGGCTATAAAAAATGAGAAAAGTGAGAAGCCACTAAAAATGTCATGTGTCCAAATGATTAAACAAGTGAGAGCGGTAATTTTGTCAAAAAGTATGCACATGCAAGTCACATGCCATTTCCACCTCGATTTTTAAATGTCCGTAACTTTTTTATACGTCATCTTTAAAAAAAATTATACCATAAAATTGAGCGTCTTTTTATCTTTAATATGAGTACCATATTGTTATACTTTTTGAAAAAAAAAAGGTTCAAAAACCCACTTGCGTAAGACACAATGAAGTGTAAATCACAATGAGCACCAATTAAATATAGGTATAAAACGTAATCAAGAGTCTAGTAAAACATAATGGACGACATACTAAAGACACAATTAATAGAAGACTAAAACACAATGAATACTTTGAAAAAAAAAGTTGAAAACCCAGTTGCGTAAGACACAATGGATAACATACTAAATACACAATGACCAAAAGACTAAAACACAATGAATACTTTTGAAAAGAAAGTCAAAAATCCCAATTGTGTAAAACACAATAGACGACATAATAAGGACACAATGAACATAAGATTAAAACACAATAAATACTTTTGAAAAAAAAAAGTTGAAAACCCAGTTGCGTAAGACACAAAGGGGATAACGTAAAACACAATGAGTACCAATTAAATATGCAATGAACAGTATGGTATAAAACACAATGAACAGTCTAATAAAACACAATGGACGACATATTAAAGACACAATAAACAGAAGACTAAAACATAATGAACAACATAATAAAATACAATGTACACCTAAATACAAAACTCATTTGCGTAAAACACAATGAAAAGTATACTAAAAATACAATAGACAAAGTTAAATCATGTGTAGACTAAAAAAACATAAATAACATATTTATAAAGCAGGGTTAGAATCAAATACATAAGACACTTTTTTCTAGGAAGGGTGAGAAGGATTATGATCCATTAATCATATATTTGAAGGGTTGATATTAGTTTGTTTGAAAAAAATAAATAGTAAATTAGAGGAATGACATAAAAGGAAAACCACATTTGTTGACTTTCTCTCTCCACATGCAATGCACATGTCAATTCCCGCATCATTTTAAAACATTTATAACTTTTTCATACGATATTTTTTTTTTCAAAAAAAAAATCACCATATTAACGAGCGTTTTTTTAACTTTAATATGAGTACCACATTGCTACATTAAAATTGAAAAAAAAAAATCGTGTTAAATGGGTTTTCTTCTCCGTTGTGTCTTCAACTCATTGATTGTGTTATAGTATACACGTGTGCTTTATAAGGGTTGGGTTATTCTACAAAGGCTACAAAAAATGAGAAGCCACTAGAAAATGACATGTGTCAAAATGATTAAACAAGTGGGAGGGGTAATTTTGTCAAAACAATATGCACATACAAGTCACATGCTATTTCCACCTTCATTTTTAAATGCCCGTAACTTTTTTATACGTCATCTTTTAAAAAAAAAATTATACCATAAACTTGAACATCTATTTATCTTTAATATGAGTACCATATTGTTATACTTTGGAAAAAAAATTCAAAAACCCACTTGCGTAAGACACAATGGATTGTAAAACACAATGAGCACCAATTAAATATAGGGTATAAAACATAATCAAGAGTCTAGTAAAACACAATGGACGATATATTAAAGACACAATGAATAGAAGACTAAAATACAATGAATACTTTTGAAAAAAAAAGGTTGAAAACCCAGTTGCGTAAGACATGGATGACATACTAAAGACACAATGAACAGAAGACTAAAACACAATGAATACTTTTGAAAAGAAAGTCAAAAACCCAATTGTGTAAAACACAATAGACGACATAATAAGGACACAATGAACATAACATTAAAACACAATGAATACTTTTGAAAAAAGTTGAAAACCCAGTTGCGTAAGACACAAAGGAGATAACGTAAAACACAATGAGTACCAATTAAATATGCAATGCACAATAGGGTATAAAACACAATGAACAGTCTAATAAAACACAATGGACGACATATTAAAGACACAATGAACAAAAAAATAAAACACAATGAATAATAGACTTAAACACAATGAACAACATAATAAAACACAATGTACACCTAAATACAAAACTCATTTGCATAAAACACAATGAAAAGTATACTAAAAACACAATAGACAAAGTTAAATCACGTGTAGACTAAAAAAACATAAATAGCATAGTTATAAAGCACACGTGCATACTATAAAACAATGAACGAGCAGAAGACACAACGGAGAAGAAAACCCATTTAACACGTTTTTTTTTTCAATTTTAATGTAGCAATGTGGTACTCATATTAAAGATAAAAAAACGCTCATTAATACGGTGAAATTTTTTTGAAAAAAAAAATATCGTATGAAAAAGTTATAGACATTTTAAAATGATAGGGGGAATTGACATGTGCATTGCATGTGAAGAAAGAAAGTCAACAAATGTGGTTTTTCTTTTATGCCCTTCCTCTAATTTATTATTTATTTTTTTTCAAACAAACTAATATCAACCCTTCAAATATATGATCAATGGATCACCATCCTTCTCACCATTCCTAGAAAAAGTGTCTTGTGTATTTAATGCTAATCCTATGAGTATAAGTATAGCACGTGGTAGTTTTTTTATTAATTACAGATTTAAAGATTTTTAAAATAGGTTTTTTTTTTTCTTTTAGATAGTTGTTTTTTAAAATAAGTGTAGCGGTAATACCATCGCCACCCATGTTGGTAGCGCTCTCGTGAACCAAGTTCGGGTTCTAGTTACCGTGCTGGTAAACGGACGTGAGGCACAAACTTTCACACAAATTAGTTTTTTTTTCTTTATTTCAATAATTAACATAAAACTAAAACGAGTGTGTTGTGTTTTCTTTATTTCAATAATTAAAGCTACATCTTACCACATATAGTTGCATGTTTGGTGTGTTGACCATAGGAAGAAGATGAGGTTAAAAGAGTTATTTTTAATATTTATATTTAGGTTAGTATTTATTTTGGGCTTAATGAATTTAAGCCCAACTCACTCACGAGCCCAACAAAAACCAATGCAAGAAGTCAATTCTTTTAAATTTTAATTATTAATACACCATTTCTGTAATATACCTTAGTAAAGGTTAAATATAAAATCATTATGAAGTTTATTTTATTAGTTGCATAATATGTTTAATTATTGTTTATTAAAAAATAGAAATACAAACATTTCAGTGAAGTGAATCAGTGGAGTGCTACCTCCAAAAAAGTGATCCAGTGAAGTGACGTGACAGTGTAGGATTGGTTAAAATCAGTGAAGTGAAAAACAATTCATGGTAGTGCCCCTTCCCCCCTTAGGTAAATATTTTTCCGTCAACACTATTTTAGTAAATATTTGTTCCATCAACACCACTATAGAAAAAAAAAACTCCACTTTTATTTATTTGGTGCAAGTAACCGAGAAGAAGTCTACACAAAAGTACAATAAATTAAATCTTGGTCCATTATTTGGTGTATGGCATTTCCTTGGGTAATGGAAATCGGAAAGGAATTAATGAGAAAGGGTGGTTATAATAAAACCATTCTGACTTCTATTTCCACCCCTAAAGCGTCTTGCTTTGCCCAAAGCGGGACGTTTGGGTTACTTTTTAATAACCCTCAGTACGAGGCGCTTCGAATCAAAATTTTATTTTGGGTATTTTTTGGTGTTTTGAAGTGGCTTTTTTTTTTAATTTTTTAATATAATTATTGTAAAAAAAATTAAATTTAAAAAACGAAATATTAACCACCAACTTGCGGATCGGCGCTAACAAGCAACCCATACAGAGTTCGTTGTACTGGTTGCGGAAAGAAATCAACAGTCGGATCGGCGCTAACAAGCAACCCATACAGAGTTCGTTGTATTGTTTGTAGAAAGAAATCAATAGTCGGATCGGCATTAACAAGCAACCCATACATAGTTCGTTGTACTGGTTGCGGAAAGAAATCAACAGTCGGATCGACGCTAACAAGCAACCCATACAGAGTTCGTTGTACTGGTTGCTGAAAGAAATCAACAGTCGGATTGGCGCTAACAAGCAACCCATACAGAGTTCATTGTACTGGTTGCGGAAAGAAATCAATAGTCGGATCGGCACTAACAAGCAACCCATACAGAGTTCGTTGTACTGGTTGCGGAAAGAAATCAACAGTTAGATAGGCGCTAATACGCAACCCATACAGAGTTCGTTGTACTGGTTGCGGAAAGAAATCAACAGTCGGATCGGCGCTAACAAGCAACCCATATAGAGTTCGTTGTACTTGTTGCGGAAAGACATCAACAGTCGGATCGGCGCTAACAAGCAACCCATACAGAGTTCGTTGTACTGGTTGCGGAAAGAATTCAACAGTCCGATTGGCGCTAGTAATTGGATGAAAATTAGACGATTTTGTTTACCCTCCCATTGATTTCAAGCATGTAATTTTTTATTCTCCGGCATTAGGTGTGACCTTTTTTTACATCACCAAACAATTCCAAACAACTTTTCATGCAAGCAAGTAAAATTCAGTTGTTGGACATTGTGTGAGAATGCATAGTACAAAATTCTTTTGACAAACGTCTGGCTGACGTGAAGTTCCTTTGCAGCCTAGTTCCTTTGAATTATAAACCAGATTGATGATAGTCGTTTTCGGCATTGTAAAGCGATCGTTACTGTTCCGAATGGTTTATCCCCATGATTCATCCATCACTATTAAGACACATTATAAAAACCCAGACCACCAACACCCACACCACACACAATATTATTATTTATTCTATATCAATGGATGATCGTTTCACTCTTGTAATGATCAGGAACATTCCAAATAACTGTTCAGTTATGGATCCTTTGATCAAAAAATATATTCTCAAAAATTCCTAAAATAAATCTTCCGATAATCCACACCTTTCTCCTGGAGCAAAACCTCTCTAGGTTTAGCATCACCAAACAGATTCACCTTAGGCCTTGATTTCTCCACTCCAATACCTAACATTAATTTCAATTCCAATTCCACCGTTGTTCATTATTTTTCTCAAGTAAAAGAGTCTGTCATTGTTATTGTATAATAATAATGTAACTTATTATGGAAGTGTTTGGGTGAAGAAGGAGTTCAATGGCTAACTATACTCTTCAATCGTATATTTAAATCAGGAAAAATGCCAGATAAGTGGAGGAGTAGTGTTGTAGTTCCTATATATAAGAACAAAGGAGACGCACAATGTTGTGGGAATTACAGAGGAATTAAGCTATTGGGTCATACTATGAAATTATGGGAGAGGGTAATTGAGACTAGAATTAGAAGAGAAACGCGTGTTACAGTAAATCAATTTGGCTTCATGCCAGGGAGGTCAACTATCGAAGCGATATTCATTTTGAGGAGTTTGATGGAAAAGTATAGGGAGAAGAAACGAAACCTTCATATGGTGTTCATTGATTTGGAGAAGGCATATAACAGTGTACTGCGTAACCTGATTTGGGATAGTTTGGAGGTTAGAGGGATCCCTAGCAAGTATATAGACATAATTAGGATATGTATGATAGGACTGAAACTAGTGTCCAGGCGCCTGTAGGGGATACTGAGTTCTTCCCCGTGGAGGTAGGGCTCCACCAAGGGTTCGCGTCGAGCCCGTTTCTTTTTGTAGTTGTCCTAGATGAGATGTCTAAGGCCATTCAGGAGTCATTACCGTGGTGCATGCTTTTTGCATCTGATATAGTGTTAATCGCGGAAACTAAGCAAAGTCTGAATATGAGGTTAGACGAGTGGCGAGTAGCTTTAGAGGGAAAAGGCTTAAGGATTAGTCGCGCTAAGACTGAGTACATGCATTGCGATTTCAGCGGGATAAACATCGAAGATGGCACTCAAATTATCATTAAGATCATGTGGTCCCGAAAGTAACCAAGTTTAAGTACTTGGTATCGTTTGTACAAAGGGAAGGGGAGATAGATAGTGATGTAGCTCACCGCATACAGGCTGGATGGTGTAGGTGGAGAGCAGCCGCTGGGGTTTTGTGCGACAAGAGGTTCCCAGCTAAATTAAAGGGAAAATTTTACAGAGTTGCAGTGCGACCTACTATGTTGTATGGGACTGACTGTTGGGCCACCAGAAAGTTACAATCACGAAAGATGGAAGTAGCTGAGATGAGGATGTTGAGGTGGATGTGTGGCCACACAAGGCTAGACCGGATAAGAAACGAGGTTTTTAGGGAAAGGCTAGAAGTGGCTAATATATCAGATAAGATAAAGGAAGGGCGACTACGATGGTTTGGACATGTGAAGCGGAGACAAAGGACAACTCCGGTTAGAACAGTGGAACACCTCACTGTGGAAGGGAAAAGGAGTAGAAGCAGACCCAAGTTGACTTGGGTGAATTGATGAGGCAGGATTTGTTAGAATTACACCTCTCGGAGGATATGGTCAAAGATAGGAATTCGTGGAGGCTTAGGATCAAAGTTAAAGATTTTTAGAAATTACGAGTAGGGTATTGGGGTGTCTGTGTTTCGTTTCTGTGGGGATGGTCTATGTGCATTTAGGTATATTTTTGTTATTTCATGAGGTTCCTTTTGTACTTTTTTTCTCTGTTACTCACCCCCCATGATGGTTTGGTGTTTGTATACTTATCTCTATATATATTATGTTTGCTTGATATCGAGCTGGGGGTCTCTCTGGAAGCAGCCTCTCTATCTCTAACGATAGGGGTAAGGTTTGCCTACATGTCACCCTCCCCAGACCCTACTTATAGCGTCACTATTTGTGGGATTTTCCTGGGTATGGTTGTTGTTGTTGAATAATGTAACTTATTAGGTTCGGGTTTATAACATTCTCATACACCATACAATACGATCATAATCTGAAGACTAGATTCGGTGCAATCAGAATCTGAAGAGAAGTTATCATCATCATTATCCACAATATTTTTACCTAAAATCAAGTTTCTCAACTTTACAATGGCTATCAAGAGTAACAATCAATCAATCTCAGCTGCAAGTAATAAATAAAGAAAGAAACTTTTATTAATTTAATGAAATTTAATGCACATACCGCATTCGAAGATACTTGCATTGGACACAAACCCATGTAGACTTACCTGAAGACTAGATTCGATGCAATCAGAATCTGAAGAGAAGTTATTATCATCATCATCATCCACAATGTTCTTACCTAAAATTGCGTGTAGCGTTGCTTAAGCTTCTTCCTAGAGCTACCAACCATCCTGAGATCCATTTTCATGGAATTGAACTCATTCTACAATTATGAAATGAGCATATTCATATGTATTAAGCAATATGCTTGTACTCAGTCTTCTCTTTAGAATTATAATTGAATTTTGTACTATGCATCCTCACACAATGTCCAACAACTGAATATTACTTGCTTGCATGAATAGTAGTTGTTTTGGAATTGAGCAGTCGTCTAGTGGTGTGGTCTACCTTTTGCTTATGATCCAACACGAAATCTCATTAAATTAACGAATGATCCATCCATTTTAGCTTTTGTTTAATTATTTTAGCAACTTCCATAGGAATTCTCCATTTCAAACATGGCCAACGCTTCTTGGTGGTAGAGGATGGGGGATAGTTTAGGAGGATGGTAATGGTGGTCATTATATGGTATTAGTGGTTGGAAACTCTGATAAATAGTAACCCTCTGGCAAATGCTTATTTAATGTTCTTTATATATGAATAGTGGCCCTTTGGCAAACCCGCGTAAAGGACTAAAGCCACATATCTTGCTGCAAAAGAAACTAATCATACCTGATCATTCTCTACCATATATGAATAGTGTTCCACTTCAAAGTTCGTTGTTTTCAGGTTTCCTTCATCGTTGACAGATATCTCTCCGACAACAGCTTCCTCCGTACCCCGATCACAATATACAACAACTGAATTTTACTTGCTTGCATGAACAGTTGTTTGGAATTGAGCAGTGGTCTAGTGGAATCTTGTACGAAATCATCTCGTTGCATGTTCTCCATATCCATACATTGATTCAAGTATCTTGCAAAAGTCATTTGGTCTTCAAGAATTATAGGAGTCAGCAAAGGTCAACTTCTTTGAGCATTAACCAGATTTTGAATATGATTTTAAGCTAATCAAACTTATATCTCAAGCCGGTGCTCGTTGCTGGTTTTCATAGACACATCCGATCAATTAGACATGCAAAATTTGTTTTTTGAAACCATAACTTATTACATTATTATTATTTAAATTATTATTATATTTTCAACCTAGTTCCTTTCTACCAAAAAACACAAACGAAGTTTAAAGGCTGAACACGAGTATACTCAAACAAGGGTTCCTCTTTGTTGGTTTAAACTTCTTATTTGAAAAGAAATAGCACAAGTCATTCTTTAATGTTTTTTTATAATCCCGGACTCTGTTTTCCACGTTTTGGTACATTTTAATTGATCGGATGTGACTTCTGAAAACCACAAACGATCAATTAAACATTCCGAAACGCGCCAAACAGAGTTCGGAAGTCCAACATATCGACTAGACATGCAAAAAGTGTATTTTGAAAAAATATGGGTATCGACTGTATAGTCCGAGCACCACGTACAATGATTTATGAAAGTTGTACAAACTGAGATGTTTCTACCAAAAGCACAAATGAGCAATAAACGACCCGATACGCCTCAAACGAATTTTGTTGGACTGGAAAAAACTTAAAACACTTTAAAATGAATTAAAACAAATTATTTTTATTAAAAAGGCCAAAGCGCCCGGTTATGGTCAAAGCTAGGCGCTTGACTTGCTTGATTAGACCGTAGGCACCTAGCTTTGACCATAGCCAGGTGCTTTGGCCCTTTTTTAAAAAAAAATGTTTTAATTCATTTTAAATACTTTTTATTGATAAAAAATAATTTTAATTCATTTTAAAGTGTTTTAAGTTGTTTCCTGTCCAACAAAATTCGTTTAAGGCGTTTCGGGTCATTTATTGCTCGTTTGTGTTTTTTGGTAGAAACATCCGAGTTTGTACAACTTCCATAAATCATTGGACGTGGTGCTCGGACTATAAAGTCGATACCCATATTTTTTCAAAAATACAATTTTTGCATGTCTAAACGATATGCTGAACTTCCGGACTCTGTTTGGCGTGTTTCGGAATGTTTAATTAATTGTTTGTGGTTTTCAAAAGTCACATCTGATCAATTAAAACATACCAAAAGGCGGAACCCTTGTTTGATTATACTCGTGTTCAGCCTTTAAAGAATTATAAAAAAACATTAAAGAAGGACTTGTGTTGTTTCTTTTCAAACAAGAAGTTTAAACCAACAAGAGGAACCCTTGTTTGATTATACTCGTGTTGAGCCTTTAAACTTCGTTTGCCATTGGATCGGTAGTATGTGTAATATGTGTTTTTTGGGGCTTTCATTGTTTCATACTGCATTTGATTTTATTATTGTTATTTTATTTATTTTTTGGAAGTAAATTAAATCTTGTCATAGATTGATTGAATAAATTTTACTAATTTCTGATTCTTGGTAGTTTCATAAATCATTTTACTAATTTCCGATTCTTGATATTTTCATAAATCATTTTACTAATTTCTGATTTTTGATAGTTTCATAAATCATTTTACTAATTTCCGATTCTTGATAGTTTCATAAATTGTCTGTCAAATCATAACCATCATCATCATTATCATTACACCCTCAAAATAGATACAACAATTCATCACAATCATTGCTCTAACATAACTTGCACCAGCTTGAGATATGAGTTTGATTAGCTTAAATCTCTCTGATCCATGATATCCGCTAACCGTAGCGACAACGAGATCCATATTTCAAACATGGAGCTAAACGACATCGTAATATTAGACGTTAGGGTTTGATAAACACAAAAATTATTATTAAAAAGCAACACAAAACAAAATTGGAACCTTAAATCGTATCTTGATATAAAGAGAGGCCTATTAGGAGTGTCATGGAGGAAGATCGTAGGTTTGCTGTAGTCAATATGGTGCAGAGGATAGTGGGAAGTTGAAATTTTGAATGATGTTCGTCGGTTTGCTCTCTGTATACTAATTCAAAACAGAGGTAGGAAAGTAAAGCTTCAGGTGAAAGTGGATACCATGGATCAGAGAGATTTAAGCAAATCAAACTCATATCTCATGCCGATGCAAGTTATGTTGGAGCACTGTTCATCACCTTCTTTTTCTACTTGCTTTCTGTTGATCTTTAAGCTTGTTTTTGGAGCTCCGATCTTCTTCTTATTATCTTTGTTTATCACAACTTAAAGCTCTGGTCATGGGCCGCATGATTGTGTTTATGTTCTTTTATAAGATGAAAATTTGTGCCGGTCCGACTGTTGATTTCTTTCCGCAACTAGTACAACAAACTCTGTATGGATGATATCGATCAAACCTTCACAAAACAACCAAACCACTGTTCGAAACCATAACTTATTACATTATTATTATATTTGTAACACACACCTTCAGCCCATTCCTCGTAAATCCCTTACAAAGCACAAGGATGAAGTCTTGGAAAAACCCACTAAGAAGCCCTAAAATTTCGGACCCTAACATGCACGAGATGAATGTTGTAACATGATTTTGACCAAGATGACACGCGAAGCTTTAGACTCCAAGTAGATCCCTTGATTGTCAACTCACCCCCCGTAGAACATAGGCGTCTACAAAGATTGATCAATTCACCTTTTTCACTTATTTAATGAAATTTAACGCGCACACCGCATTCGAATTGGTTTTTTATTTTTTCTAAAAGTAGAAAAAACTAGAACAACATTAACAACTAACAAATATTGTAGAACAAAAAAAGAAAGTGTTCCTCTCTGTTACCAAGCGTGTCAAGAAATGATAATTGTCAAATATTGCAGATCAAGGTCTTCATTAGTACTTTACGGCGGTGAACAGTTGTTAGGAATTGAATTCTTAAAGATGATAAAGGATAACGAAGATTAATGTTGTATCTTTCCCGAAAGTACTGAATTTTCATCTTAGGCTAAAATCTAGAAAGGTATGTTAGAGATGATAAATGATAACGAAGATTAATGTTGTATCTTTCCCGGAAGTAATGAATAAAAAATAAATAAATAAACACTTTTAGAGTGATTAATGATAGTTTAATTAGGGTTATTACTTTGTTTTTAAATTTGTTTACAATAATTAAATAAATAAATAATAATGTTTTGTCACTGTTTGTATAATTCTTATAATAATGTTTTTGTAGTTATCTCGTGAAATTAAGTGTAGAGATGGATCGGATATCACATCTTCATGAATCTATTGTTCATCACATACTCTCTTTTATTAATAATACTCATGCAGACCTTGTTCGAATGAGTGTACTCTCTAAGACCTGGTTTATAATAATGTTATTATAGTTAGCTCGTGAAATTAAGTATAGAGATGGATCGATATTTTATTAAAAATATAAAAAAAATAAAAAAAACACTTCAAAACATCAAAAAACAACCCAAATTAATCCCCTGATCCAAAGCGCCTCGCTTTGGCCAAAGCGAGGCGCTTTGGATAAAAAAATTCAGCTTTTTCCAGTCACCTCATACCCCGTCGTTTGATTTGACCCAAAGCGCCTCGCTTTGGCCATAGCGAGGCGCTTCAGGGGGTTGAAATAGAAGGAGGGGGTGTGAATAGCTGGAGCCATAAGAAAACATAGAGGCCCGCAATTTAAAACAGAATGTCGGCTGAAAAATAATAAAAAAAGGGGATAGGTGGACGCACGAAGACATGGAGAACGTTTTATTATTATTTTGATGGCTGAATTTGGAGGGACTCAAGTACACACAACAACACCTTTGTGAGGGATCGAGAGAAACAAGAAGAAATATCTAGCAAGAGATCAAAGATGCTAATGCGCGGCTAAACCCGTTGAGACTTTCTCCTGGTGAACGGTTTTTTGATTTTTAAATTAGACTTTGTTTATTTACATTATGAACTAGTATATCTTGACCACTTGTGTTTGAGTTGTTGAAACACTTATTTATATTTGAATTGTCTGTCTGTTACCAAACGTATTGGCTATTTCTTACATTGTTAGTGGTGTGGTAATTGATATTTTTGAGTGAGCAATTAGGTAGTACGATTATTATTAAAAACTGTCATTAGATGTTAATTCAGCTCAGAAATCCCAAGGCCATGTCTATGTGGAGGTTTAGTAACTAAACTAAGTTTATGGTAAAGTCTATTACCTGGATCCCGAGTGGAAGTTACTTTTTCTTAATATGATAACTCTTTCGTTTTTAATTGTTTATTCACTTTTAACCAAACAAAACCCCAAATCAATATCAGTAGTATATTTATTTAATTTCCAAACTCATACTAACCACGCGTTCTTTGTAGAGATGATTTTACTTACCTGTACTAGTATAGGTAATTTAAGTCATAAATACTTGTTCTTGATTAGCCGACGACACCTACATCAAAATGGCGTCGTTGTGTGGGAACACGTGCACTTAGCTTAGCTTTCTAGTTACTTTCATTTTTCAAAAAAAATAAAAAATAAAATAAAATAATAATAATAATAATAATAATAATAATAATTATTATTATTATTATAAAAAACCTAAAATATTTTACTTTTCTAGTATTTTATTTTATTTTTCTTCTTTAGTTCGGTTTTACGCAAAGTCGTTTGTCTTTGTGTTCAGGTGACTTAAAATTGCATGCATCATACAACCGTTCAGGAAAGATGTCACCTCTAATTTTTTATCATGAAATCGAGAAAACTGCTAGGAAGAATCGGACACTGCATCAGGAAAAAATTGGTCCAAGTGATTTAGCAGAAATAGAGACATCATCATCAAACATGAGTAATCACACTAATCTTGCAAACCAGGGTCACCAACATCCATCACAACAAAATCCATTACCTGATATGCCAGTACTACCATTTCCACAATTTAACCAACCTCCACCAGATCAACCACCAGTTCTGTCACACCACGCTAATAGCGGAAACACGTGGCGCGACGTTCGAAGAGTATAAAACCAAGATTAACATAAACTATGAGTAGTTAAGAAAAGAGATCATTTATTAAAAACGTCGAATTGAGTTTCATATCCATACATCCTTAAACCCTCATAGTTTAAAATCTAAAAGTAAAGGTTTTACAATTATATCCCAACCTCTTGGAAAATAAAAGTCCCCCAAAATATCCGACGTTAGGTAGATCCCTGCACGTACTAGCCATGAGATCATCCATCACTTAGTTACCTGAAAGATATGTTAAAAATCGTCAATATATAAATATTGGTGAGTTCACGGGTTTTAATTTACAAAACATTTTAACAACATTTTTGGGAAATAAACACAAGTAGTAACTATTGTAAGAGTTTCAAGATCCTACAATCTACATGAGCCCATAACCAAACCAAGACTAATAATGCCTCGCTCGTAATTGTTTCTTGGAAAATAACAACTTAGTTCAGAATATGTGCACCCCTGTATACACAGTTGCATAAACAACGCTATCGATTAGGGGTTGGCCTCGTCAGGCACCAATAGTACTATCCAAATATTCCTTTAGTTTTCTATTTCACACATACGCATGAATAAATGGTTACCGTAGCGAGGACTCACCCCGAGTGGCGAACAACAAACTCAAGTATTCAACATATCACATATTTCCCTAACATAACATATCTTTCCCCCCGAAAATAAAAACAGGAAAATGGGGCCGTGAAACTCACCTCAAGCAAAGTAAGCAAATCCAAAAAAGAGAATAGCTCGTCAATACCTACAAATGTCCTAGACGTGTAAATCACTAAGTCTATAGCACGTGTGTTTCAGCAAGTTGTACGTCCATCTCCCAACACCACTATTTAGTTCAATTTACCGTTTAATTAAATGTGTATCCTAGGTTCGTTGGTGATAGATTACCCTTGATATAAGTTATACTTATTTTCTTGTATTAATTAACTCGTTTTACATAATTATCGACTCGACTCACTTTACTGTATAATTATTTTCCAATTAAATAGTTATACTAGTATCTTGTTGATAGATATTACATTTTCAACACTCGACTCGACTCACTTTACCGTATATTTACTTTCCTATTAAATAAATATACTAGGATCTTGTCGGGCCGAACATTGTCATGTTCGCATACTTGTTTTAAACGTGAAATCTTTATAGATTGTTAACGTTAATTCTCCCATGAATAGATTTTCAACACTTAGGAAAGTGTTATGTATTTTCATCCAAGTTATATATTTTAGTCCATAAAATATATGTTTTCATTTCCACATTTAGACGCTATAACATATATACTTATCTTGTAGGAAGTTATACAATATATACTTATTCGTCTTTTTTTACATTTTAGTCCGTTAACACGCCGTGATGTAAATACGTTTCATTGATCACTTGTATTTATATATTTTCATGTCCCGAAATACACAACTTGTATATATATATTTTGTAGGATTAAATACTTGTCGTCGTAATATTATTCTTCCTACGTCCAAAATATATACTTTGTTATTTTTCCTAAAGTTTTTAACAATATGTTTTCTTGAAATTAATCAACCTTTAATTTCTACATATTTTAATTGAAACTTTATAAATAACACTTTTATTTTCAAAATCAAGACTTGATTGTTTGTAACAAAATACTCCAACACTTTTGTATTCTCATATATACAAAAGTGTCCATTTTACACAAAATCTTACCAAGTCTTTAAGTGACCAAATTTTTATAAAAACCTTTGTTCTTATATTTTTCTAACATCTTTGGTGATCTATATTTTTATAAAACCTTATTTTATAAAAATACATTTTTATACAAAAATATTTTTTTTGTAAGTTTACTAACTTTTTACAAAACAACCTTGGAATGTTAACATCTTCCATTTTTAACACCTAACTTTCCAAAGTCACATTTTTAGATCTAAGTTTCTAAAATGTCATTTTATACCCCTTAACATTTAAAGTTACAAAATAATTCCTTTAACTTTCAAAAAGTTACTTTTTTCTACCTAGATCTTTCAAAAATGACAATTTTACACAAAACTAGTAAATTTGTTTTTATCAACTTTGTCAATATGACTTATTATTATGTTCCAACACAAATAATAGTCCAATATGGTCTTATTAAGGTTAATAATAGGTATATTTTGTGTGTTATGTCCATTTTTAGTGTTTCAAAGTTAGTGTCTTTAAAGGTGTAGGTTGTAGATCTTGTAATATTTTTAAGTTCCATAATTTTGTTATGTTTTAGATGGTTATATTATGATGATGTAAACCACTTTTAAACATTTTCACATTATTTTTATGAAAATCGTCCAAAACATCTTCAAATACATGTGTAAGTGAACTTGTAAAAACTATAAAAATCACTAACTTTTATAAGAAAACTCACAGCCATATAGATATTTTTATAACCCTTTGTTAAACTTGTAAAAACATATATTATCTCATGATCAAAAGCTTAGTTAAACATAATGTTAGATTCTTTTATATGTGTAAGATTATGTTAGATTCTTTTATATGTGTAAGATTATGTTAACTTTTTAAACTTTACAAAAACACTAACATCCTCTTATAAAATCACAGCCCATATATATGTATCAACACTCCCATTTTAGTTTGTAAAACATATGTTTTATTATGTTAAAGTTCATTATCCTAACCCATGTACAACTTGCTTCCAACACATGTTAAATAAAAACATACATAAACAAGAAGCAAGATTAAGAAACTTACAACTAGCACAAGGCTAAGGAAGACTTAAAACTCAAATGGAAGGAGGTTTAAGTGTGCCTTCCAAGGGTTAAGCTCCAAGTTTCTTGTGCACACTTGTGTAGGGTATGGAATTGAAGTAATTTGTGAGGTGTTTGATGAAAAACAATGGTGAATGGTGGGAAGTTGATGGTGGCCGTTTGTTGTGAGCAACAGGGAGAGGAGTTGTGTTTTTATGTTTTGTGTGATAATATTATGGTGGAGTTGATGGTTTATAAAAAGTTTAACTTGTACTTGGATTAGACAAAGCTTTATGCATGCTTGTCCCATAATCATTTTGCCAAGATTTAGAAGTAATTTAGGGTTGCTTAGCCACCTTCTAGGGGCTGGCCATGGGAGGCTTGTGGGGCACACTTCCTTTTGCAAAATATCTTCTAATTATTATGGTTATATTCTAATGGTTTCGGTTAGGGTTTTTGGGGTTTAATCGTGTGTTTATTACGAGCTATTCTGAAAATATAATTGTATTTCAATTACCCTTAAGCATAAGTTATTTTAGTCATTTTTAAGTTATTTAGGCTTTTATTGGGTGAATTTATAAGTTTCGCGCGTATCAAGTGCGATACGCGAACTTTATTCATTACCAGGAAATTTGTGATTGGAGTTTCCACATATGGTTTTGGAGTTCCAAAACACATAATATTTCATGGAAATTCCGTTTATTTCATATCCCGGGTGTTCGGGATCATTTTCGGTTAATTAATCGTTATTGGGTAATTACCAACGTCCTCTCCGGACAAGTTGAATTGCACGCGATTTCGTCGTGCTTCAATATTAAACATGTGCATTCCTATGCATCTTATGGAGGATTTGTGTCACACCCTCAAATTTCCACCTGCGGAGTTCTACCGCGAGGCGTGTGACATACCAGGATCCAAGTCAACGGTCACAATAAACGACGTCTAAATGTAAAAACATACGTAAACAAAACCATGCATAAGTTTTAAAACCAACATTCAATAGCGCGGAAGCATTTTAAAGTTTACAAAAGTCATGCATAAAGAAACATAAGTTCAAAAGTTCAAATCCCAAAACGTGCAGATGGAACCCTAGACACGAGACGACTCCAGTGCGACCACGTGCGCCTATCCATATGCTGCTACCTTAGCGACCTGAGAAAACATGGTAAAAGAGTCAACATATAATGCTGGTGAGTTCACAGGTTTTAAATAAATGTTTACAGTGATCCTTCAAAAATGTTACCATCACAATTACTACTATGCTTTATAAGAACGCTAGCTAGGCGCAGAATAAGATACTCATACGGGTGAAACCATTGCTGACTAAGCCGAGTGTTACCCTTATTCCTATGGGCTACCGTCATCGCCGGTAGACCTTGTGTTGTTTAGAGACAATATGCACCCGCACGGCCTCCAGCCGTCGAGTGGGGTTTGTCAGTTCCCAATAGCGCTATCCACATTTCCCCGCCATATACCCATGTTAGTGGTTTCAAGGGATTTTCGATGAACCGTATAGTAAGATAAGTAAGCCATAGTATAACGTGATAACAAGTCATAAGTCATAAGAGTTTAACAAGTCATAAGTCATAAAAGAGTTTGTAAGCATGTTTCTCACCCCGAAAGTAAAAACTGTAAAATGTGGGGCCGTGAACTCACCTTAAGTTGTGTAATCCGTATGCGTGATATGAGTAAACCGTTTACGAGGTATGATAGCCCCAACTATTGGCGACCTATCATAAGATATGTATTAAGTTAGACTAATAACCCATCGGGTTCATTAGTCCCTAAGTCCAGTCCATGACCATTATGTGTTCGAAAAGCATGTTTAACCGACAACCAGACAACGTAAGACAAGACTCGACATCCCATTGGTGACCCGACAATCCACGTGTTAGATAAATACAAGACAACATGCCACATATGCAATTAAACACTTAATACGCGCAACAGTTCACCTAGTCTAGCATAATATCCGTTTAACGCATAAACAGGTCCGAATACGTGTTACTAAGTCATTGGGTGAATCCCGGGGTTCCTATCATGTTCCTAGGCGTCAAATCATGTTCCGGGATGTTAAAATACACATACAGCAGCATTACACGCGATTAGGAATCAAACTAGCAATTAGGAAAAGTCAACATGTGATTAGGGCTGGTCAACAGGCGATTACAGGGTCTAATCGCCTGTATTATACACGAGTAGGCTTCCCTACTGGCGAGTACACCCCTAATCGCCTATACAGTCATGCGATTAGGGTGCTACTCGCCTGCAGTAGCTGTGAAATGCAATTTCGCGCGTTTAACGCTCCAAATCAGATCCGAAACATGTAAAAACATCCAATAATCATCCTAACACATTAACAAACATATTTCAAGCAAAACCCCTAAGTTTTCATCATTCTAACAGTCCCGAATGCGAGCGTTTTCCCAAAATGGCAACTTAGCATGTAAACATCACATCAACATGCAAGAACTTACCCTAAATAGCAAATATTCAGATTTAACCTCATAATCACGTTGTCCGATAGCATCCTACTGTTCTAGCATCATCCTAGAGCAAACCCTAACATCATTCAATCAACAACACACCTCATAACATCCTTAATCCTCTAAAATCCTTCAAATGGGTCAAAATATCAAATATCAACAATACACCACCAAAACCATCCAAACTCCTAGGACATCATCATACTAACTTATCTCAGCAATAAACATCAAAATAACATAAGAACAACTATGATTCAATCCTAAAAATCCTACCTTTAAACATATATAACACATATAACACATGTAAAGGTGTGGGTTTGTTTAAAAACGGTTTTAAATGGATTTTCAAAGATAAAAACATTTATAAGTCAGGTCTGGACGTTTAGGGAGTAAAACATAATCATTTAAAGGTTTGGGTTTGAAGAACACACCTTGAAATGAAGAGGTGATGATGGAATAAGCTTGAAAATGGTGGTTTTGATGCAAAAACGAGTTCCAGAGGGTGTGTGGGTGTTGGGTTATGTTATGGGACGGCTAGGGTTGCACAAATGATGTTTTGGAGGTCAAGGGTGGTATTTATAGGCGTTTTTGGTCGTCCAGCGCGTTACACGCGAGTATGCAGGTTTATACGCGAGTAGGGTGCCTAATCGCATGACTATTCATGCGAGTAGCCCCACTCGCCTGTAGGCATCATCCTACTCGCCCCTTTAACATGCGATTAGGCTATCCCCTTAAGCCTAATCGCCTATAGCCCCACAGAAGGTGTGTTTTGCGCGTTAAACCCCGTTTTAACACATGTTAGCACATATTCACATACCGACAAGTCACATAATGATTGTAAACATATAATACATGATAAATGACACGTTCTCGCCCGATCACCAATTCCCGGGACCCGAGACTTGCGTATGTTAAAACCCTAATGATGTGCGACTCGACTCGACCATGTGTAACGTATGCGCGACTCGCTAAGGTAGACTTACTAAGTTTTCAAAAGTTAGTTACCGAAAGTTGCCAGGTGTCACATCATCCCCCTGTTGAAAGAATTTTCGTCCCGAAAATTTCCCGAAGTCGAGGAGAGAAAACAAATAAGAGAAAAAAATTTTTCCGGGTCGTCACATCATCCTCCTGTTGAAAGGAATCTCGTCCCGAGATTCTTTCGGTTTCAACAGTAATGTGTGTCGACCTCGGTGCCCAAGTAACGTTCCCCAAAATACGACAAGTGAAGGTCATGAATCAAACGTGACAGTAACAACCGGGAAACCACTTTCCCCAATGTGAGTATGAGACAAGAGACCCCCGATGAAAGCCTACTGGAGCCTACTATGATCGGTATAACTAATCCACTGGTACCGTCCAAGTAGCATCCCCAAAGGACCCTCATCAACCCAAAGAATGAGAAACAGCGACCAAACCACAAAGAAAACACCCGAAACACGAACGCACAACAATGCGGATAAAAGTATGACCAAAGCGTAACAAGAGATAAGAGAGAATACGTACGGGTAACAGTGTCTGGGTCCGCCTGGTTCTCCCTAGCACCAATCACATAAGCATGAGCACGAGTCCACCGGCCACCGCCTTCCTTGTCCCCTTCCTTCCCTGCAGTCTCTGTGCCCCCTTGAGTCAACTTGGGACAGCTTCGCTTGAAGTGCCCCGCTTCCCCACAATGATAGCAACCCTGATTCCCCTGTGGAGCAGGGGTAGTAACAGCAGCAGTCTGAGTCGTCCCGGAGAGGTTGACCCTACAATTCTTGGCAAGATGCCCCGTCTTCTGACAACGCTCACAGCGAAAGCTCTCACAAGTACCAAAATGATGAAACCCACAACGTCCACACTTAGGGCTTTTCCCAGCATAGCCCCCCTGTTTCTGGTCCGAGGCTGACCCAGAAGCCTCAGTCTTCTTCGCTGCCGGTTGTCGCTGAGTCCCCGATGAACCCTTATCCACGCTCTCCCACTTCCTCTTGTTCTCAGCCGGCGCCTTCACAGATGAGCCCCTAGGAGGCAAGACACCCTCAGCAATCTTCAAATTGGTCATCTTAGTAGCTGACCGCACAGCCTCAGTCATAGTAGTGGGATCCCTAGCAGACACCAGTCCCGCAATCTCTGGCACCAAACCCGCCAGATACTGCTCCACCCTCCTATACTCCGGTGTAGACAAGCCTGGACACATCACTGCTAGCTCGTTGTGCCTGATCGTGTACTCCTCAACCTCAGAACCAACCATCTTAAGATTCCCATATTCCTGTTCCAACCTCTTAATCTCCTCACGTGGGCAATACTCCTCCTTCAACCTACGCACAAAATCCGCCCAAAGCATGGCGTTGGCCTCCCCAAGACCAAGTGTCTGTGTGACGCAGTTCCACCACGTCAAGGCGGCTCCTACAAAAGTCCCCGAAGCAAACTTCACCCAATCCGCCGCTGGAGTCTCACATAAAGCAAATACCGACTCCGTCTTCTCCAACCACCTGAGTAACTCCACAGCTCCCTCCGTACCCTGGAAGCTGAGAGGCTGACAATCCTTAAACCGCTTATAGGCAACACCTGCCTGAACTGGAGGAGCAGCAGCACCCATGAAAGTCTGCTGGGCAGCCTGAAAAGCAGCTAGTGCAACGCCCAACTGTTGCTGCATCATCTCATTAAGCTCATCATACGTCATAGTGATGTTACCACCACCTCTACCCCCACCACGGCGTCCACCTCCGCCACCACGGCGTCCACCTGTACGTCCACCAGCGCGACCAGACATGCTCTGCCAAAACATGAGACGAGACACTCAGTACCAATAACAAACCGAGCTACAAGTGACCAACGAACTCAGAATACGGTTACAGCATGACCGTTAGTCCGAACACAAAGTCCACCAAGATTTTCATGCATTTCGATTTGTGATTTCGTGTGCACCCGAAATAACAAATCGCTCTACATGGTCCCCAAGGCGTGCTCCGAGCTAGAACTTCAAGTCACCCGATAACCACATCCCAGAATGATATAACTAACTCAAAAGATCGATAAGTAAGTCCCCTCGGCTGCAACCCAGAGAGGAAAATAAAGTGAAGCTAAAAATAGCCAAGAATGAGATAAATAATGTGACACTGTATGGTAAGGAGACCGACACCCCGACAAGGTTAGTATGTTTGCCCAAAAGACACGACTCAAATGTATGTGACCGTCTAGTGTGTGTGACTCGGCTATAGTCTAGACTCTACATGCAGTCCTAGTTCACTATAACCATTGGCTCTGATACCAATCTGTCACACCCTCAAATTTCCACCTGCGGAGTTCTACCGCGAGGCGTGTGACATACCAGGATCCAAGTCAACGGTCACAATAAACGACGTCTAAATGTAAAAACATACGTAAACAAAACCATGCATAAGTTTTAAAACCAACATTCAATAGCGCGGAAGCATTTTAAAGTTTACAAAAGTCATGCATAAAGAAACATAAGTTCAAAAGTTCAAATCCCAAAACGTGCAGATGGAACCCTAGACACGAGACGACTCCAGTGCGACCACGTGCGCCTATCCATATGCTGCTACCTTAGCGACCTGAGAAAACATGCTAAAAGAGTCAACATATAATGCTGGTGAGTTCACAGGTTTTAAATAAATGTTTACAGTGATCCTTCAAAAATGTTACCATCACAATTACTACTATGCTTTATAAGAACGCTAGCTAGGCGCAGAATAAGATACTCATACGGGTGAAACCATTGCTGACTAAGCCGAGTGTTACCCTTATTCCTATGGGCTACCGTCATCGCCGGTAGACCTTGTGTTGTTTAGAGACAATATGCACCCGCACGGCCTCCAGCCGTCGAGTGGGGTTTGTCAGTTCCCAATAGCGCTATCCACATTTCCCCGCCATATACCCATGTTAGTGGTTTCAAGGGATTTTCGATGAACCGTATAGTAAGATAAGTAAGCCATAGTATAACGTGATAACAAGTCATAAGTCATAAGAGTTTAACAAGTCATAAGTCATAAAAGAGTTTGTAAGCATGTTTCTCACCCCGAAAGTAAAAACTGTAAAATGTGGGGCCGTGAACTCACCTTAAGTTGTGTAATCCGTATGCGTGATATGAGTAAACCGTTTACGAGGTATGATAGCCCCAACTATTGGCGACCTATCATAAGATATGTATTAAGTTAGACTAATAACCCATCGGGTTCATTAGTCCCTAAGTCCAGTCCATGACCATTATGTGTTCGAAAAGCATGTTTAACCGACAACCAGACAACGTAAGACAAGACTCGACATCCCATTGGTGACCCGACAATCCACGTGTTAGATAAATACAAGACAACATGCCACATATGCAATTAAACACTTAATACGCGCAACAGTTCACCTAGTCTAGCATAATATCCGTTTAACGCATAAACAGGTCCGAATACGTGTTACTAAGTCATTGGGTGAATCCCGGGGTTCCTATCATGTTCCTAGGCGTCAAATCATGTTCCGGGATGTTAAAATACACATACAGCAGCATTACACGCGATTAGGAATCAAACTAGCAATTAGGAAAAGTCAACATGTGATTAGGGCTGGTCAACAGGCGATTACAGGGTCTAATCGCCTGTATTATACACGAGTAGGCTTCCCTACTGGCGAGTACACCCCTAATCGCCTATACAGTCATGCGATTAGGGTGCTACTCGCCTGCAGTAGCTGTGAAATGCAATTTCGCGCGTTTAACGCTCCAAATCAGATCCGAAACATGTAAAAACATCCAATAATCATCCTAACACATTAACAAACATATTTCAAGCAAAACCCCTAAGTTTTCATCATTCTAACAGTCCCGAATGCGAGCGTTTTCCCAAAATGGCAACTTAGCATGTAAACATCACATCAACATGCAAGAACTTACCCTAAATAGCAAATATTCAGATTTAACCTCATAATCACGTTGTCCGATAGCATCCTACTGTTCTAGCATCATCCTAGAGCAAACCCTAACATCATTCAATCAACAACACACCTCATAACATCCTTAATCCTCTAAAATCCTTCAAATGGGTCAAAATATCAAATATCAACAATACACCACCAAAACCATCCAAACTCCTAGGACATCATCATACTAACTTATCTCAGCAATAAACATCAAAATAACATAAGAACAACTATGATTCAATCCTAAAAATCCTACCTTTAAACATATATAACACATATAACACATGTAAAGGTGTGGGTTTGTTTAAAAACGGTTTTAAATGGATTTTCAAAGATAAAAACATTTATAAGTCAGGTCTGGACGTTTAGGGAGTAAAACATAATCATTTAAAGGTTTGGGTTTGAAGAACACACCTTGAAATGAAGAGGTGATGATGGAATAAGCTTGAAAATGGTGGTTTTGATGCAAAAACGAGTTCCAGAGGGTGTGTGGGTGTTGGGTTATGTTATGGGACGGCTAGGGTTGCACAAATGATGTTTTGGAGGTCAAGGGTGGTATTTATAGGCGTTTTTGGTCGTCCAGCGCGTTACACGCGAGTATGCAGGTTTATACGCGAGTAGGGTGCCTAATCGCATGACTATTCATGCGAGTAGCCCCACTCGCCTGTAGGCATCATCCTACTCGCCCCTTTAACATGCGATTAGGCTATCCCCTTAAGCCTAATCGCCTATAGCCCCACAGAAGGTGTGTTTTGCGCGTTAAACCCCGTTTTAACACATGTTAGCACATATTCACATACCGACAAGTCACATAATGATTGTAAACATATAATACATGATAAATGACACGTTCTCGCCCGATCACCAATTCCCGGGACCCGAGACTTGCGTATGTTAAAACCCTAATGATGTGCGACTCGACTCGACCATGTGTAACGTATGCGCGACTCGCTAAGGTAGACTTACTAAGTTTTCAAAAGTTAGTTACCGAAAGTTGCCGGGTGTCACAATTTGCTATTCTCTAAGGCTTTGTTAAAATAATTAACATGAAAGTGCACATAATTATGTTAATTACTCATAGTTAATTAGTGCGGAATTACCTTAAATTTGATGTTTGTCACAAGTTCACCCATTTATTCCAACATCACAGAGTATTCCACCACAACCTAACCCACTTCGGGTTATTCATAGAGATCGTTCAGGTACTCACCCGAACCGGGAGCTATATTCACATAGGGCAGACAGTAGGGTACATGAATGGGATGATGAGGAATATCAAGAAGGTTATGATAATGGTTAGAAGTTGACTGATGGGGAAGATTTTGAGGAGAATCAAGGATGTCAGTATGATTTCCCAATGAATAGGGATCAAGGTGGACGTGGGTATGAAAATCCACCAAGGGTGAACTGTGCACCAGATATACCTCATAACTGGCAAAAGGGTCCGAGATTACATGATCCTCACATAAGAGGAGTAGATAGCCACTTTAGACCTCAGATTGCACTCAATTCATCACCTATTGTTTTGCTTGTAGCTTGCGTGGGTAGGACTTTTGAGGTTAAACATCACGTTCTGAATATGCTTCCCAACTTTCATGGGAAGGGTAGTGAGGAGCCTTATGCACACATAACCGAGTTTGAGGTGGTATGTGGGATGGTTGGAGATCATGGGTTTGCACCTGATCAGGTGAAGTTGGTCTTATTTCAGTTCTCATTGAAGGATGTTACACGTAATTGGTTCACATCTTTACCTTCTGCAATTATCTATAACTGGGAGGAGTTACAACAACAATATTTAGAAGAAAATTATACTCCTCAAAGGACCAGTGAAGCTAGGACAACCATTAGGGAATTCCAAAAATTACTAGGTGAATTATTTTATGAAGCATGGAAGAGATTTAATCAGCTGTTGAGGAATTGCCCACATCATGGTATTCAAAAATAGGAGTTGATCGTTGCTTTTCATGATGGGTTATCCAATAATGATATAAGGGATATCAAGGCTAATACTGTGGGCACTTTTCTAATGAATCATGTTGATGTGGACCAGGAATATTTAGAGACGGTAGCTGCAGATTCTAAGAGACAGGCCAATCTGCAGATTCTAAGAGACAGACCAGGAATATTTAGGGAGGACAATCATACCAGAATAGACAACTAAAGTACAATAACCAGAACCAAGGGGGTTATAATAGAGGAAGTTAGAGAAATTACAAACAGGGTTCTGATCAAGGCAAAGTGGGTAATCAATATAGTGGGTCAACTAATGAAGTTTTGGAGATGCTAAAGAAGATCAGGAAGGAACATGAGTTACAGGCCAAAGCATACCAGACCTTGGAAAAGCAAGTGACTCAGCTAGCATCAGAGATGGCTCAGAACAGGAGAGACACAGGTAGGTTTCCTAGTGACACTAACCTTAACCCACAACATCAGCAATCAAGTTCAAAGACTACTAGAACTGTGCAAATCAATGTTGTAAGTCTTTCCTCAACTAAGGTTAATGATGGGTCAAGAAATGGGTTTAATTAGGGTAGATTTTTACAAACTAAAACTAAGATGAAAAATCATAGAAAGACGTTTTATGAAATATATTTTAATGAAAACCCGACTAATGTCAAGGCTAAGTGTGGGGGAGTTAGGGCTGTCCCATTCCCTTTAGATTTAATGAAACTAGGTTCAACATCAGGTTTTGGTAAACAAGGTCCACCTAAACTCCAAGATCCGGGAGCCCCCTTATTCAAATTAGGGATATTAGCATTGATCGGGCACTCCTAGATCTTGGAGCAACATGGGTTTCCTTTAATATGAATTTTGGTGTTGTAACTATGGCCTAGCATCTTGTTAGCGTTTTCTATTTGTACGTTTAGGGTGATGATTGATTAATAAAAGTGGACTTGTAATTGGATATTTAGTTTCATAAATCTAACATCATCTTATTATGTCCGAAACAAATTTGTTGTTGTTGAATTTCAATATATATTGGTTGCTTTGGTTGATAATAACTTCTTAGCGTTTTGCTAACAACCGAATAACAATGCGTGCCTGTTGCGTAGTAAATAGGTCTCTAATCGCTTACAAACATAGTCGAAAGTTGCGCAACGCGCAACTAAACATCCCACTAGTTAAAATGTTTTAATGTTGAGAAAACTAATGTATCGCTTTTATTTATTTGGTGCACGTAACCGAGAAGAAGTCTACATAAAAGTGCAATCAATTAAATCTTCGCCCATTATTTGGTTTACGACATACCCTTGGGTAAAGGAAATCAATAAAGAATTTAGAAGAAAAGGGGAGAGTTGGATGCACGAAGACACGGAGAAGGTTTTATTATTATTTTGACAGCTGAATTTGGAGGGACGCAAGTACGCATAACATCAACTATATGAGGGATCGAGAGAAACCAGAAGAAATACCTAGCACGAGATCAAAGTTGCTAATGCGCGGCTAAACCCGTTGTGACTTTCTCTCGGGTAAACGGTTTTTGAATTTTTACATTAGACTTTGTTTATATACATTCTGAACTGGTATATCTTGACCACTTGTGTTTGAGTTGTTGAAACGCTTATTTATATTTGAATTGAATGTCTTTTACCAAATGTATTGGCAATTTTCTTACATTGTTAGCGGTGTGGTAATTGGTGGGTAATTGATATTTTTGAGCGGGTAATTAGGTTGTACGATTATTATTAAAAATTGTCCTTAGTTGTTAATTCAACTCAAAAATCCCAAGGTCATGTCTATGTGGTGTTTTAGTAACTAAATTTAGTTTATGTTAAAGTCTATAACCTGGATCCTAGGTCGAAGTTACTTTTTCTTAATCTGATAACTCTTTCGTTTTTAATTGTTTACTCACTTTTAATCAAACAAAACTCCAAATCAATATCAGTAGTTTATTTATTTTATTTTCAAACTCATACTAACCACGCGTTCCCTGTTGAGACGACCTACTTACCTATACTAGAATATGTATTTAAGTCACAAATACTTGTTTTTAATTATCCCACAACAACTACATTAGAGACTACGCAAATTATTATGGAGGAAGTAGAAAATACGTAACAACTTATAACAAGGATGTCATGCTTAAATGACCGAGAAGGTAACTACCTTTTAACGTATTGTTTTTCTAGCTAGCTAGCGTAAGTAAAAATTATTTATAGTGTAATAAAATTTATTTTGAGTGTAATAAAATTTCTTTTAGTATAACAAAATTTATGCTTAATGTTGTTGATATTCACATTAAAATTGTAGGTGTTCACGAGAGATTGGTGGCTATCTACTTTGCCAAAACTCTGTCTACACTGAGAAAAGTTTAGACATTGGTTTTGATGAGTCATCGTCTATTCTAACGTACAATCAATGATTTAGCAAATTGGGACCCACTTTTTATATTACGATGGGATGCTAGAGACAAAATGGATTTTACATTACGATGGGATGGTTTTCCCAGAATGTTTGGTAGCATCAATTATATTGCATTGGCCATGGCATAATTGCCCTAATGCATGGCAAGGTCAATTGACTCGAGGATATCCCAAAACAATGTTAGAAGCTGTGGCTTCACAAGATCTATGGCTTTAATAGGCTTTCTTTGGTCTTCCTGGTTTGAATAACATCTTCAATATTCCTCCAATTGGAGGTTATCAACAATATAATAAGAGGTATTGAACTATATTCTAGGTTTATGATTTCTGGAGTAGAACACAAGCATATTATCTTGCTTTTGGAATATACCCAGCCTTCTTTAAAACCGTTCCCTATCAAAAAGGCAATAAAAGAAAGAAATTAGCTAAATATCAAGGGTTTGCGAGAAAGAATATTATATGGTTATTTGGGATTCTACAACATCGACGTCACATTGTACAAAAGCCAACACACGCATTTGAACCAAAAAAAAAAATTGAGATACCGTATGTAGGCCTATATCATGTTGCATAACATGATTGTCTAAGACGAATGTTGTAGATGCATATATTGCGACTAATGCTATTGGATTGCGGATTACAAATGTTTTGTTCAATATCGAACGGTCGAATGTAGAATGAAGAACGGTCGAAGGTGAAGTAAATGGGTCGAAGGTGCACAGGGAGGTCGAAGGTAGATTTTATGTATTGTAATGACTTGGTTCGACCATGTCAAATGGTCAAACCTGCACATTCGACCAACACAAATGGGCGAATGCGCAGGCCTATATAAGGTCAAGTTGATTTTTGAATTGTAACTTTTGACATTTTGTTTTCCATCCCTGTGTGTGTTCTCCCTAGGTTTATTATTGAGTCTGTAAAAGTCTTTTAATCATTATAAACTACAATTTCAAGTGTAATCCTTTATCAAAGTGAATGAATTAAAGATGTTTATGATGATTTCTGTGTTTTGCTAGTTTTATTATCATTTTGTGATCAATTCAGGGATTCCGCACCTGAATTGAACTTGTTTGATCATTATCTTTGTTGTTTAGACGATCCTACGTGCATACAAAGGTAACACAACATGCGAATATGATGAAAACGACATTCATGATAATGTTGATGAAGCACAACATGAGACTAATATGTGGACATTACACAACGACGTTATGGACAACAACTTTCGTGCGTATTTAATTGAACATATATGACAATTCACATGTATCAACCCTGACGATTAGTCAGTTTTGTATTTTTTTTTTAAATTACGGAGTCTTACAATTTTTAATATTATGTATTTTATTTGGTGTTTTTAGTTTTATGTAGTTTTTTTAGTTATTAAATAAAACCATATAGTTTTATGTTTTGTGTTTTAATAATGCAATTAAATAAACTATTAGTTAAAAAAATAGGAAGGGCAAGGTTGAGGACCACGCCACAACAAATAAGTTGGTGGTGGAGGGAAAATAATGAAATGGGTGGTGACATGATGTTGATGTGGAGGATGATGATGGAAGGGACGTGATCCATCAGCATAACACATAGCCGTATACGATAGACAAAAACTAGAACAATAATTAATCTGTTGGATATATAGTATGCCTGATGTAATTAAAAGTCGAGGTCAACGTAACCTGACCCGGTACGATCCGAAGAGTTACACCTTGGTACACGAATCAGATAAGTTCATGTGTCGGTGGATTATTATTTATGAAATAATAATATTTTAGACTTGAGGGACTTGATATTAATTAGATTAATATTAAGGAATATTATGATATTTAACAAGGGGGCTTAGTGTAAGTTATTGTTTTATAAAAGGAGGGTTAAGGTGTAAATCCTAGATGCATCCTTTTCAACAAAACAACTCCTTTCCTCTCCAAGTTATTGGCCGCCACCCAAAGGAAAAGGGCCGCCGCCCTTGTTGCCTTATTCCGACCAAACCACCACTCCACTGTCGCATTCCTCTTGCATACGGTTGCTCCCGGTTGGCTCGTGCTCGGTTGTGAACTTCCTACTAGCAAGGATTCATTGTAACCCGCGTGTTACAATTCCGGTGTAGTCGTCAAAGGTTGATTACTAAACCCTCTATGGTTGTTTCTTATTTATTTGTTTATACGCATTTAACTGAGATCCTGATTGGGAATATTTTATTAATCGAATTAATAAAATCAATCAATAATACACACACATATATATCTATATCTATACATCTAATAAACAAAAGTCCATGAGGACACTTGGCACTCCCACATTCATCCTCAATTGTGTAGCCAATCATATTGTGCCAAGTGTCTCATTGTGGGATTTAATAAACTTTTTGATTAAAAAAAAAACAGAAAATATAAATATAACCTAAAAAACACGCGGACATATCTTATGTCCGTGTACTCGCCTCCTTCCCAAAACACCTTGCAAACCCTAATCAGACGAATCTAGGCGATTCAACCATCCATTCATCTCCAATCTAAGGTAATCTCTCTTTCATTCTTATTTCATTCAATCCATCTTTATCCCTCATTTTCACGGTGTTTTTTTTCGTTTTTTTGTAATGTCTTTGTCGATTGAATGTTTCTTTTTCCCTGTTTTCATTTGATTATTTATGTTTCGATTTGTGTGTTTATGTTACGACAAAGAAAACCTTCGTTTGCCCTTAATTAGGGTTCTTGATTGTTTGATTAGGTTTGTTGATTGTTTGATAAGGGTTATTGAATGGATTTTGATGGACTAAAACAGTGTTTTCTTTTTGATTTTCCATTGATGATGTTCTGAAAAACTTGGGTTTTCAGAAGATTAGATTGTTCTTTTTTTTAATCAAGTTTGTATGAACATTGTGAATATGACTGGATTATATAAAGTTTTCAATTGTTTGATTAGGTTTGTTGATTGTTTGATTAGGGTTCTTGAATGGATTTTGATGGACTAAGACAGTGTTTTCTTTTTGATTTGCCATTGATGATGTTAGGTCAAACTTGGGTTTTCAGAAGATTAGATTGTTGTTTTTTTTTAATCAAGTTTGTATGAACATTGTGAATATGAATCGATTATATAAAGTTTTCAATTTGGGATTTTTCAAAAATTAATCTGTTTTCAAAATTTAATAGGTTTTAAGATTTTACAGATTTGGCATTTATGTATTCATCTAATGATGCAATTTTAGTTATATGATATCATGTTTTAATTTGTTTTTACTGATAATACAGTTGCTCTAAAGGTCGTCTCAGAATGGTTTATGGATTTTGGGTTAAATCAGAGGGCAGAGAACGTGTGTGTATGGTAAGCGACCTTTCTTATGCGTTAAAAATCTGTTGGTTGTTACTATATGTTCATTGATCACTGTACAGTATTCGGATGGATAATGTTTATTAACTGAAAAATCCAATAGATTAATTTATAATCAACTGTTTTTGGTATTGATTTGTAGGCGTTGCCCGGAGATTATAAGGAATGGATTACTAAGTATGGATTCCCTACTGGCATGACCAGAATTCATACTTTGGATCAGAGATCATTCGAAGTTAAAGTGATGAATATCGCTGGGAAGTGGTTTTTTTACAATGGGTGGAAGCACATGATTACCACGCTAAACTACCCAAGTGGTTGTCACTTTGTTTTTGAGTTCGAAGAAATGCTCAACTGTTTTAATATGTATACTTTTCATCAGGATGCCATAGCTGCACCGGGCAAGTATTTCTACTGCAAACTTGATGACCCACTCAGTGATCTGAATCGCCTGGTATGTTTTTTAAATGATGTGTATAAACATGACATAACGCCTTAAATACATTAATATGTACTAATGTTTCAACATTGTTTTTCAACTTTCCAGCATATAAGTGCCTTCGTTCATCATGGTTTGTACAATCGAAACCCTCCTATGGAACCGATTATGGTTAGCTCATTTCCAGGTAATCTCATGTATATAATTATTTGTTAGATAATAAGACTTTTTAAAATTTTGATGTTCATAATGATAACAGTATGCTGGAAATTCATCTTCTTTGCAGGGCATGTTTTCCAGATCCAACTTGAATACGATGGTCATGAGATTTTCATTACCCAGGGATGGCCGTACATGAAACAGAGGTTTAACATAACAGCGGATCATCTGATGGTGTTTCAAATTTACAACGAGGTTTGTTTGTCGATTCGAAATTTCAAAAAATATCATTAATTTTGTTTGAGATTTAGATCATTAATTTGTACACTTTTCATGTGTTTCATTGTAAAATTAACAGAAAACATTGGAGTTGTCCATCTTTGAGAAAAACAAGCTGACCCTGCCTCCGGAGTTGTGGGAGGACGTTGAACAGCCCGAGGATGATCAAATTAATCAGGAGGAAATAGTTGTGGTTTCTGATGATGATGGAGAAGAGTATTCAGATGAAGATGATATGGAAACTGATGATGATGGATCTGGATCGGATGAAGATGTATCCGATATAGAAGATTGGGCCGTTCCAGTTGTTTTTGTTGTTGACAGGCATTTTGTAAGTATTATATGTTAAAGCAATATGTTATAATCATTTTGATGCTAAATAAACCTTTTTATAACAAATTTCATGTATGGTTATTTGTTTTAGCGGATGAAGACACAATGGGCGAAGGCCAATGGCTTGAACAGGCCGCGCTCATTGACAATTAAGGATGCTGAGCAAAATAGCTGGGGTGTTTCTGTAGGTATTGAAGACAGGGGATCGAGTAAGCGTTTTTACATCAAAGGTATGTCTGTGTTTGTTGCTGACAATGATTTGCAGGCTGGTGATCAGGTGCATTTCCGTTGGTTTGAAAAACGAGGTCTGTTCAAGCTCTCTAAAGTAGTTAGGGTTGATGGTAATTAGGACGGGAGGCAGTGGGTAGTTTTTTGGATATAAATCACATACTTTTGGTCCTAAGTCGTGGTGGTTTTTGGTTCAATACAGTGGTTGTGGGTAACTCTTAACACGATGGTTATGGTCGTTTTTGGGATGATGATTAATGTTAGTGGTCACATACATTGATTTGTTTTTTGTGTTGATATGTGTTTTGAAAAATATATCAGTCTTATGGTTTGTATTTACGACATATGATCTTCTATGTTTTAATAGTTAGCAATAGTTTGGGAAATATGTTTTTTTTTAGCAATAGGTAAATATGCTTAATATGATTTATTTGCTATAATGAGAATTAAAATTTAGACAACTATAAATTTTACAAATTGACTTTGTTAATGTTGTTTATTAAAACTTAAATTTGGTAAATTACATTACATTAACTTTTGTCATTCTCATTATTAACATACTAAAATTTCATAACTTTGACTTTTTTTTTTGAAAAAGTCCCAAGTTTTAATAGTTTCCATTTTTATAGACATATACATGTTTTTTAATATTTTAAAGTCAAAAGTAATTAATAATTTTCAAAGTCAAACCGTTTTATGTTGACAAACAAGATTTTTGGAAAGCCAATCAATTAACGATGTGTAATTGACTACTTTTTATGGTTTCCATCAACCTATATTCGATTTGTCTTTAAACATCCTAATTTATGGCGTTGACTTTTTTCTGTTCAAATAGTGTTGCTGTGTAATTGTTAGCACTTTGGTATGGTTGTTTTTGGGATTGTGATTAACTGTTATTGGTTACATACATTGGTTTGTTATACCTGTTGATATGTCTTTTGAGAAATACATTTATGATATTCTTTTTTTTTTAATACATATGAATGCTTATTAACAAAGTCAAACGTTTTATTTGAAAATATTAAATTTTTCGAATAACATTTTAAAAAAAAATTAAAACGTCTTTTAATATTTTAAACTCACAATTAATTAATAATTTTCAAATTCAAACCGTTTTATGTTGAGAAACAAGATTTTTGGAAAGACAATCAATTAACAATGTATAATTGACTACTTTTTATGCTTTCAGTCAACCTATAATTTATCTTTTTTTACATCCAAATTTATGCCGTTGACTTTTTCCTCTTAAAATAGTGTTGCTGTGTAACTGTTACCACCTTGGTATGGTTGATTTTGGTATTGTGATTAACTGTTAGTGGTTACATACATTGGTGTGTTTTACCTGTTGAATGCTTATTAACAAAGTCAACCGTTTTATTTGAAAATGTTAAATTTATCCAGTACCATTTTAAAACAAAAGAAAACGTTTTCTCTTCATTTTAAACTCACAAGTAATTAATAATTTACAAATTAAAAAAGTTTTAATTTGACAAACAAGATTTTTGGATAGACAAAAAATTAGTCTTTGACTTTTTTACAATAAGATTTAAGAAACAACTTTTATTTTCATAATTTCGGAAAGTTTGACCACTTAATTTGATTGAAAATGTATTATGGAAACCTTTAAACTTAATCAATTAGATTGGCATTTCATATTTTGTTTCTATTTATATAATCTATACTAAAAATACAACATTTCTTCCTTATTTATAATAGGTATACGAAATTATATATACATGTAGAAATTTTTCGAATATAATTCAGTTTTTTTCTTCTACATTTCGCAGGTAGTATATACTACTTTAGGTTCTTACATTTTTATTTATATATCACACGAGTACTAACATTTTTTTGTTCGCAGTTATTTGTGATAAATATTACACACGTGCAGGCAGATGGATCCAAATAATGTAACATTTTTGAATGACATAACATGGCGGCTGAGTAATTACACAATCAAAGTTAAGGTACTTAGGCTTTGGAAGAGAGCAAATCGAAAGACACCAGGTGAAACTCTTGCCATTGATATGGTTGTTATGGATGAATAGGTTAGATTTGATATCATCAATTCCTTTGTCACATATATGTTATTTAATATTTTCTGGTCAAATAATGTCTTCTAATTACATATTTTTACGCAGGGTTCTAAAATGCAAGCGATTGTGTGGAATAGATACATGAAGAAGCATGAAAAATTTCTACGTGAAAATGAATCATATTATATCTATAGACCACAACTAGCGGATAACAAATCTGTTAAACACTTTTCTAAAAATGACATATTATCGTTTACTTTTGAAACAAATCTTACAAAGTGTAACAGATTTGATGGTAGCCAATATGGTTTTAATTTCTCTTCTTTTGAGTCTATTAAGTCTGGTAACCTTTCTCAAGAACAAAGGATTGGTAGTTTTCGAAGCCTTAATCTTTTATATATTTTTATTCTTTTAATTTGTCTTCTTATTTATTAGTTGAAATAACATTTTAAATATTTTAGATTTCATTGGGTTTGTTGAAGAATGGAGTCCACCCGAGCCTATCGAAACAAAAGCTGGATTGAAAATGAAAATGAACCTACTCTTGATTGATCTAGAGTATGTGTTTCATTTTTCCTATTCATAATTTATTATCTCATAATCTTTCATGATATATTCATTTCTCATTTGTACGATTAATACTTAGGAAGAAATGTTTGAAATTTATGCATGCTCTAATAAAAAATGTATTGTATGTAGTGGGGTAAAAATGTCATGTTCTTTGTGGGATGAATATAGTGAGCAGATGTTTGAGTACATCAAGCAGAACGAAGCTGAAGTCCATGTAGTTCTTATTGTTCAATTTGGTAGCTTTACCAATTATAAAGGTTTGTCATTTCTTGCAATTTGTATTACGTTTGACATTTTTATTACTTTTTTTAAAAAAATAACGCTTGCTTTTTTCTTTTTTTTTTTTAAGGTAATGTAAGTTTGCAAAATGGTTTCAATGTAACTCGCCTGTTTATCAACGAAGATATTGACGATATTCGTGCTTTTAAGAAAAGGTGATATGTTTAAATTATCCTGTAATTATTTACATATATCTAAATATTTGACTTATTATATATATGTTATATTAATTTTTTTATTCTTACAGTTATATTGAAAAGTTTTTATCTACGGAATCATCATCTGTACAACGATCTCTTGGATCGTCTGGTAGTATGAATATTAATGATGAATTCTTGAATAAAACCCCTTTCAGCACTATTCGTGATCTTCCTTTGATAACAGAGGTAAGATTCAATTGATTTATCATATCATTATATACAAGTTTTATTTACAATTCATTTTTTAACCGATTCCTGTTTCTTTTGTAGGTGAACAAACAGGTCATTGTTCTTGGAACCATTAAGAGTGTCGATGATAAAGATGAGTGGTATTATTTGGGATGTGAGCACTGTAATCACAAGGTGGAGCCGACCTTAAGTTTACCTGATGATAATGAAGAAACAGATGTTACTTCGTTTAAACAGGTGTTAGTTTGCCCCAATAGAGAATGTCCAAAGCACATCGTCTCTGCTGATCCAGTGTATGCTTTATCTTAAATATGTACATCTTAAAGTAAAACAGTATTAAATTTGTTTAATAATATTTTGTAATTTGTAAATGTAGGTTCAGAGTACCTTTAAGGGTTCAGGATTTTACTGGTATTACATCCCTTACTTTATTTGATCGTGAAGCAAAGAAATTGCTGGGAATGTCAGCAATGCAACTTTTAGAAAAATCTAAGCAAGTAAGTTGTTTATACTCAGTCCAGAACAAATTAGTTATTTTGCTTTATATTATTTATGTCATTTGTTATTAAGGTTTCTGGTGAAGAAAAAACAACTCCAACTGAGTTTCATGCTCTTGAAGACAAAAAGTTTGCGTTCAAAATTAAAGTGGGTCAATTCAATATTGACAAGCACCTAGACGGATATAGTATACGCAAGTTTACGAATGAGTCATCGATACTTTCTTCACTAGAACAAAAGTTTTCCGATATTCAGGTTTTTTATTCCCATCCTATATTCCTTTATAGGTTGATTTTATAAAAATTTATTATTGTTTTACTATATAATGTGACACATACAAATCCTTTAATGTTTTTAGGTGGATCAACCTGGATTTGAAAGCTTGGATGGAGTTGAATCGTCTACACAAAATGCAGTCTCTCTTAAGGTTCTTTTCACCTATTAAATCACTCCCGCAATTTAATTTAAATTGCTACTATTATCAAACTTTAAACCTTTCATTTACTTTTGTAGGATTCTGTTGGAGATAACAACACTCCAGAATCATCTTGCAGAGTTAGTCTGGTCCATGACGAGCAGGAAGTGAAGCGTAGCCTCGACAAAGTTTACGGTCTAGAAGATGATGCAAGTGAGTCTACTACCAAAGTGCGTAAGGGTGATAAGAAAGTTTGCACCGACAAATCAGTTGAGATCCCCCTGTTGATCCCAAAGCTTGAAAAATAAGAACATTTATCCATTTGTTTACTATTTTTTTGGGGATTTTTTCTGAATGTTTGTTGATGGTTTGAAACAATTTGTTTTTTATTATGGTTTGTTTGATGTTTGCTACTATTTTTCATTTGAATTAGTTGTTGGTTTGAACATTTATGTTTTTTTCCTTACCTTTGGCAAATAATTGTTCGTTGTTGAATAAATTTTAATTATTTATACGTTATGTTGAATTATCTATAAGAATCATAACATTATTCATAGGTCCACCTATATATAATTAACATTTTTTTATCATATTTATATTTTTTCAAACAATTTATCAAACATAAAGTTCTAATACATTCCATAACATTATTCAACAAAATATGAGTAATATTTAATTATATTACGTTTTTAAAAACGTTTTTTTAAGTTAGTTTAATATAAAATTCTAAGTATTATAACTAAAGATTATGTTAAAATTACAAAGTTGCTATAGTACAATTAATTTAAACAAGTGTATTCTAATTACATACTTAATAAAAAAAAACATAAAAAATACTAAATATAATTAAGTTGACTTTTTCGTTTTCTTTAAAATTCAAATAGTATTTCTTTAATAATGGTAAGTATTTAAGCTTATTAATAAACATTTTTAATTACAAATTCTTTGTAATTACACACTTGCTAAAAATAAAAAACTATACATGTCCATAAATTCAAATTTTCGAAAAATTTGAATTGTAATTACACCAAAAAATTCAAATCTTGAAATTCATTTAAACATGGTAAGTAATTAACCATATTAAAAAAGTTTTGACTAGAAATTTAATTTTTAAAAATCTATAAAACCCTACTACTATAAATCAAACCAACACCTTTCATATAAACGAATCCATTCAGTCTTACAGACAAATCAGAAGACTCAAATATTCAAGAGTTCATCTTTGCTTTTTTATGTTTTCTCTACTTTCTATCAAACAAGTTGAAGGTAAGTAATTCTTTTATTTCAATATTACATGTTTTCGCAGACCATGATTATCTACATGTTTTTTCTCTACTGTTCCATCAAAGAAGATGAAGGTATGTAATTCTTTAATTTCAATATTACATATTTCGCATAACATGATGATTCGTACTTTATGTTGATTTATAATATATTGTTAGTTAACTATTATGTATTGTTGAATGTTTATATATATATAAACCTATCATCCATAATTTTAAGTTTGTTTATATTTTGTTAAACTCTTATAATGCATTTTATGTAGAATTGCATCCTTTTAGTTGAAATGGGACGTAAAAGACTCTCTAACAGTTCGAATGGTAATTTTTTTTGGCATAAATATACAATGTATTTATAATTTTATTATTTTTAATTTGTCATCTAATTTTTCGATTTTTTATAAGGTGATGAAAAACGAACGCCATTATCTAATATCTCAAACGGTACACTTATTTCGTAGTTATATATGTCTTTATTTATATTATCGTTTACTTATGTAACTAATACGTAATTCTTCATAGTTATCTCACATGAAGAAAAAGTTAAGCACGCGGCCGAGTGTCGTAAATATAGAAAATTACAACTGGATGCAAAGAGATGCAAGGTGAACAATCATAATAATGGAATTCAAAATGTGCCGCCAACTACAATATTTAATCGTTACTACGTTGAACGTTCCAACCATTATATTCAGCAAAGCTCATCTTTCCAAAGTACATTGAATGTTTCTACACCCGGTAAATCAACGAATAACACTTTCTACTTTTAAGTCTTTCTATACAGCCTGAACTACCATTCCACATTTATAATTTAAGTCAATTTTATTTGTTCGTCTTTTTTTATAGGACAATTGCAACAAAATCGTTTGTTTAATTTATCAAATGTTATTTTTATTTATTTAAACTACATGTTTAAATAAATACGAATATCCTATCTTCTTATTGATTTCATTATAAAAACTAATACTATTTCATACGTTGTTTCTATGATTGAAGTCAATAAAAATATTGCAACGGAGTGTCCAAAATCCAGAAAACTACAAATGGATTCTAAGAGACTCAATGCTAATCAATGTCAAAATTCAAACTCATCAACATCCAGAAGTACTTTAGTTTCAATCGATATGCCATCCTTTAGATCAACCTTCAACAACCCATTTAACGCATCCTTCTCTGGTAATAAATTTGTATGCCATTTAAATATTCGATAGCTTTACTTTTTAAATTGATGACAAATTTTTTACTCTAACACTGTCTCTTTGTTATTTCATTATGTATTATCAGGTTCCACACAAAGAACTCCTTTGTCCAATATTACAAACGGTATCATAATACTATGTTATACACGTTTTATTTTTACATTAGTCCTTTATTTTAACATTAAACGTTCATTGAATATACAAACTGATATTATTTTTATCCATAGTTTCCGTGCCTGAAGTCCAAAGACAAAAATCTGCAGAGTTACGAAACGTTAGAAAAGCACAACTAGATTCAAAAAGACGTAAAGTTGGTTCTGTTAGTAGACCTCGAAAACAACCCACTGTTGCACATGAGTGTTCAAATGATGACACGATAAGAACTCCTACTTATCCAACCCCATCTGGTACAATTTGCTTTGTGTCGATTAATGTAATGAATTTCTGAATCTTATTAATACTAACTTTTAAATGTTATTCTTAATTACAGGTGGACTTACTGATGTTAATACGGTCTCACTTGCATCATCTTCTGCTCAAAGAGAACCGATTAATACATCAAGGAATAATCGACGTTGCATCTCACCTGTCCGAATGGTTAGTTTGTCTGACGAAGAAAATGTGGAACCTCAAACAATTGAAGGCTTGCAATTTAAGGGTGTCTCTAAAGGTAAATATTAAATTTACAAAACATTTAAAAGCCTTTTTTTTTTCTTTTATAAGTTAATTTTATTTTATTTATTCTGTTTGCAAGATTATCTGGATCATGGTGATCAAACGGTTGTATGTCAAATGTGTAATGCAAAGTTGTGGAGGTCAGAAGCTATTAGAAGCGTAAATGTTTGTGGAAGAACAACCTATTTGCTATGTTGTGGTTATGGAAAGGTACAACTTCCAGATTTCAAAGAGAGCAATTCAGATTATCAGAACCTTTTCAAGAACATAGAATTAAAGAGCAAATATTTCTTAAAGCACATTCGCCGCTTCAATTCTATGTTTTGTTTTACTTCAATGGGAGGGAAGGTTGATTCAAATATCAATAGTGGAAAGGCTCCCTTCATATACAGAATAAGTGGTGAGAATTATCACACGATGGGTGGTCTTCTTCCTTATGATGGTTCGAAACCGAAGTTTTCGCAGTTATATATATATGACACTGAAAATGAAGTTTCAAACCGAAAAAACATTTATAGGTAATATTCTAAAAATTTTATTCTACTTTTTTTTAGCCCTGTATATAAATTTTAATGTATTAAAAATTTTTTTTTTTCATTCTTTTCAGTAAGGAAAAGGAAAAGTGTAAGGATATTTCTGACCTCCTTGACATTGAAATCATTCAGTACCTGAAGTCGATGTTAGACTCAAATAATGAGCTTGTGAAAAGTTATAGGAGTGTACGGGATCGATTTCATGAAAATCCAGAAGTTACCCTTAAGTTGCGTCTTATTGGTAGGAGAACTAAAGATGGCCGAACATACAACCTACCAACTTCGTCAGAAATCGCTGCTCTTATTTTTTCAGACAATGATGAGCAGCTTGACAATAGAGATATTGTCGTCGAATCAAGATCAGAGGGACTTCAGCGTATATCTGAACTTCATCCGTCGTATCTAGCCTTGCAGTATCCATTGCTTATTCCGTTTGGAGAAGATTGTTATAGGGTTGATATACCACATAGGGAAGAGAGGAAATCTAAAAAGAAGGTGGATTCAAAGTGTTCAATGAGAGAGTATTTTGCATATCATATTCAGGACAGAGTTGGTAAGTTCTCATTGATTTTGAATGCTAGGCGGCTTCTTCAACAGTTTTTGGTTGACGTTTATACAATGATTGAGAGTGAGCGCTTATTTTATGTCCGTTTCCAGCAAAGTAAACTTAGGTGTGAAACTTATACTAATCTTCAAACGTTGAACCAAAATGGACCTACTGACTTGGCAAAAGTAGGGACACCTGTGATTTTACCCTCTTCTTTTACTGGTGGTGCACGCTACATGAGGGAAAATTATCTTGATGCAATGGCTATTTGTAAAAGGCATGGATACCCTGATTTTTTTATTACAATCACATGCAATCCAAAATGGCCTGAAATTAGACGGTTTCTTAAAGACAAGAAGACAAATCCAGAAGACAGGCCAGATATTTTAGCTAGACTATTCAAAGTTAAGCTAGACTCAATCATGAAAGATTTACGTGAAAAAGCACTATTGGGCAAAACTTCAGCAGGTAAAATTCATTACCAAAAAAAAACTTCCAATATATATTCATATATTAGCATCTTTATTCATTTATACTAATACAATTCTTATTTGTTGTTTCTAAATAGTAACGTGTTTTATTATATTGTTTTACTTTATGTTTCAGCTGTCTATACTATAGAGTTCCAAAAACGTGGACTGCCCCATGCTCATATCTGTTTGTTTCTTAAAGAAGCCAGTAAGCTACCCACAATTGAACACGTTGATCGTTTTGTTTCGGCTGAAATCCCTGATAAGAATCTTGATCCGGAGTTGTTTAGTCTTGTGAGTGACTTTATGATGCATGGACCATGTGGGCGTGAATATCCGAACTGTCCGTGCATGCTTGACGGTAAGTGCTCCAAGAAATTTCCAAAGAAGTTTTCTCCTGCTTCAACTTTAGATTCAAATGGATATCCGGTTTATAGAAGAAGAGAGTCAGGGATATTTGTTGAAAAAGGAACTGCTACGTTAGACAATAGACATGTGGTCCCTTATAATGCAAAACTTTTAAGGCGTTACCAAGCTCATATCAATGTTGAATGGTGTAACCAGGCCGCTTCAATTAAGTATTTATTTAAATACATTAATAAAGGACCTGATATGGCTAAAGTTGCTTTTGTAGAAGATAATGGAGAAGGTGAAGAAGTGATGCAAAGAGATGAAATCAAAAAAATTTTTGATTGTAGGTTCCTTTCAGCATGTGAAGCTTCGTGGAGAATATTTAAAAATGAAGTGCATTATAGATACCCTCCAGTTATAAGGCTTCCATTTCATCTGCCCGGTGAGCAAAGTGTTGTATATGGTCCAAAAGAAAATATTCAAAATGTGCTCGACAAACCAACGGTGGCTGCAACAATGTTTCTAAAATGGATGGAACTGAACCGAAACGAAGCTGTGGCACGTGAACTAAGTTACATTGAAATCCCAAGTAAATTTGTCTGGAAAGAGGAAGAAAAAAAATGGGACTTTCGAAAGATGGGTAAGGCAATTGGTCGTGTTCACATGGTTAATCCATCTATGGGCGAGGCGTATTTTTTGAGAGTGCTTCTAAATAAAGTAAAAGGCCCTAGATCATTTGAGGAGATAAGAACGGTCAATGGAGAAATCTTACCAACATTTCGTGATGCATGTTATGCTCTTGGCCTCTTAGACGATGACAAAGAATATGTAGAAGCTATTGAAGAGGCTCATTATACAGGTTCTGGATATTGTCTTCGTAATTTGTTTGCGATGATGTTGCTGTCTAATACCTTATCTAGACCTGAGCATGTTTGGGAAAAATCATGGAAGTATCTGTCAGATGGTATTATGCGTAGACACGAAGACGTATTCCAAATTGAAGGTAACAAATTTTAATTTCGAAATTTAATGAAATTATTTTTTTTAATGTCCCTTTTATTTTAAATTGAATGTTCCAAACTTTTTCGTTTTTAGGTTTGTCTCTTCCTGATGAACAAATAAAGAACCTTACGTTGCTTGAAATTGAGAAACAATTGCTTCGGAATAACTCAAGCCTGCGTAGGTTTCCTTCTATGCCTTATCCTGATAATGATTCGATATCATCTGCAAATAACCGTTTGATTCTTGATGAGCTGAATTATCAAGTAAGTACGTTGGCTGAGGAATTTCATACCTATTCACGTTCTTTAACTGATGAGCAACGTTCAATTTTTAATCAAATCATACATGCGGTTGATGGTAACAAAGGTGGGCTATTCTTTGTTTATGGTTTTGGAGGAACTGGTAAAACCTTTTTATGGAAAACGTTGTCTGCTGCCATAAGATCTAAAGGACAAATTGTTTTGAACGTTGCATCCAGTGGTATTGCTTCTCTGCTGTTATCTGGTGGAAGGACAGCGCATTCTAGGTTTCGTATACCTTTGAATGTTACTGAACAATCATTGTGCGGTATAAAGCCCAATAGTGATATTGCTGATTTATTGAAGCAAACTAAGTTAATTATTTGGGATGAAGCTCCAATGATTCACAAGCATGCTTTTGAGGCACTTGATCGTACAATTAAAGACGTCCTGCAGTCAAATTCTTCACCTAATTCTGATTTGCCTTTTGGTGGTAAGGTTATGGTTTTTGGTGGTGATTTTAGACAGATCCTTCCGGTTGTTCCAAACGGTAGTAGAAGAGATATTTTAAATGCATCAATAACTTCTTCTCCTATTTGGAATAGTTGCAAAGTCCTCACTTTAACAAAAAACATGAGGTTAACTTTAGGTAACAACACGTCTGAATCCGATGAAACAAAGGCATTTGCAAACTGGCTTCTTGAATTAGGTGAGGGTAAAGTTGGTGAGTCAATTCATGATGATGAGTTTGATGTAGACATTCCAGATGATCTTCTTATTAAGGGTACATCAGATCCGATTTCTAGATTAATTGACTTCGTCTACCCTTCACTTATCCAACTTTACAAAGATAAGGATTACTTTGGAGAACGAGCAATACTTGCACCTACAAATGAAGTCGTACATGATATAAATGAAAGGCTTCTTGCATTGTTTCCTGGAGATGAAGTCGAGTATCTGAGCTCTGATAGTATATGTCAGATTGAGAATGGTAATAACCGTTCACAGGAAGACTTATACTCTCCTGATGTCCTTAATGGTTTAAAAATTTCTGGGTTACCTAACCATCGTTTAGCACTTAAAGTTGGTGTACCCGTCATGTTGTTGCGAAACATAGATCAACAAAATGGTTTGTGCAATGGAACGAGGTTACGAATCACCAGACTTGCAAAGCGTGTTATTGAAGCCGAGATCATATCAGGTGGAAACATTGGTACCATAACTCTTATTCCAAGAATAAATTTGATACCATCTGATATCAAGATTCCAGTAAAGTTCCAAAGGCGTCAATTCCCAATAAGCGTATGTTTTGCAATGACCATCAATAAAAGCCAAGGACAGTCTTTATCAAAGGTTGGATTGTATTTAAGAAACCCTGTATTCTCACACGGCCAGCTTTATGTCGCATTATCAAGAGTTAAAAGCAGGGCAGGCGTGAAGTTACTTATACTGGATGCTGATGTGAAAGTGATGACTAAAACAAAAAATGTTGTTTATAAGGAAATTTTTAGCGATATTTGAATAACTGTGTATTCGTTGCTTTTAAATTTTAATAAAATGTTTCTACTTTACTTTTTCTTATACGTTATACTACTCCAAATAATCGTACGTTGGTAAACAGCGTGTAACGCGGGCAATTATCTAGTCTTATAATATAAGAATTGAGTTTGTATGAGGTGGCATTCAATAGAGGCCGCCATGTGGCATCATGTGAAGCTTTCTTTTAAATTTATTTATTTTGTACTAGGTTATGTACCCGTGTGATACACGGGTTGAACAGTTTAAATTATATATATTATATATAAATTTAAAATATAATTAAGAAAAAATAGATTACATATTTTATTTAAAATAAAAAAAAATTGCCTTTACAACCGAAAAAATATTAAATATTCATCAGCCCCTAAATGATTTATTGTAAAAAACATTTTTATTCACATAAAACTTTTTTCAAACATTCCAAAATATATCTTCCATACCGTGGCTATTACCTTATAAGACTACAGGTACAACAAAACAAAAAAAATCAAAAAGTAATAAAGGTATATCTGTTTAGGCAAGGATATAAAAAAATGAAATTAATTTAAAAGTATATCCTCATCAGTTAAACCATCCCAATCGAGTACTGTTCATTTTGAAATTTGACATCAAGTTTATTCCAAAGCCAAAGTATTTCTAACCTTGAGTGTATAATCGTTTTTTTTTCTAACATCAAGGTCCTTAAACATAATGACATTTATTGGTTCAATTTTACTGTATTATAAAAAAAATGTGTGAATCAATAGCATGGAAATAAAGATTGAAACGAATTAGTAATGAAAAGACTGTTTAGATATTGCATTTCTCTATTGAAGTAACTTGAAAAAACAAAGTCAATGAAGATTTCAAATAATGAATTTTTATATATAAAATGTATTTTATATATGAAGGTATTATAATACGAAAATAGCCAAACATATGTAGTTTTGTATTAAATCAAATATTTAATTAATGTGAATTGATTTGTTTTATTTTGTTTGTTCAGAATAATGTACGAAATATAGTTTTAAACTTAGAGTGAAAGACCACATATTAAAAACACATTTTTAAGGTACACGATTTAAATTTAATAACACATAAATACGCTATGTTAAAAAAAAATAATTTTTAATAAAAATTACTTTTGTTAGTTCATAAACATTTTCAAATTATGTCTAATAATTTATTTCTAATTCTAAATTATAATATAATTATATTAATTGATTTACAAAAAAACATAGAATATATATATTAAACTGAATTCCAGTAATTATACTAATAATTATAGTTGTAACAAAGAAAAACTGAATAAGTAATAATTATTAAATAAAGAAAAAAATTAAATAAATGTATTATTTAAAATAATAGAATGGGAGGCTTTGTGATGGAGTTTTTATGTACTCCATGTACTGTCTTTTATTACTATAGATAGAAATCGATTAATGTTGATTGATTTATTTTATTTATTTGTTATGAACAACATGAAAGTCTCACAAAAAAAGCTTGACTAATTGCATTGTGTTATTCTTAATTTGTTTATTTGACTTTTGAATTTTAAGTAATAAAATTAATATGTATTTGTTGAGCATAGTTTAACATCTAAAACAATGACCCAAAAAAAAAAAAAAAAACTTAATAATCATTTGTCAAATATTGTAACAAACTTAATTTTAAACTTACAATAACAGATAAAATATTGTAAAACGAATCATGTGTTTTCTTTTATTAATGATTTCAGTTATAACTATGATTATTAATATAATTAATAAAATTCATTTTAATAAATTTATAATATGCTTTTGCAAATCAATTATTATAATTAAATTTGAATTTATTATATTAAATTAAATAATAAAATGAGAGAATTCATGAGGGAGTGCCATGTGTTCCTCATGTGTTTTCTTTTATTATATAGTGTAGATTTTTAAATAAAATCTATATCTATATTATCTTAAAATTTCAAATATGTTAATTAATATCTTTTCTTTATTTTCCTCTCACATAATTATTTTAAAATTTCAAATATGTTAATTAATATTTTTATCTTTATTTTTTTCTTATTTTCCGCTCACAATTTTTAAACGTTGATAACTTTTATGTATGACATTTTTTTGAAAAAAAAAATTACACCAAATTAACGATCACTTTATTATCTTTCCAACGAGCACCGTATATAGTGCTATACAAAAACGAAAAAAATGTTTTTTTAGTGAGTTTTTGTTCATGCAGAAAAAAACACAACGTATTTAGGTAATTTCTTATATAGGCAAGTCACTAATCATGTTATGATAGTATATATGTTTTTGAACCTACTATTACATATATGAATTGCCCATGTTCATGTGTTATAACGATATGTTTAGCATTAAAAGAGGTTGAGATTTTTTAATCTGCCGAGAACGTAGCATGAGAACCCTTTTGATAGTATAAACATTAGAACAACTTTCTTTAACATTAAAAGAGGTTGAGACTGTTTACTTTTTTTTTATATCTTTTTTTATCAAGTAATATTAGATTTTTTTTAACCCGGGACACTCTCGGGGTAATCAGCTAGTGTATATATATATATATACATATATATATATATATATATATATATATATATATATATAGGGTAAGGTTCCTGTAGGAAAATTGATTTGTGTAGGAAGTGTAGGAAGTGTTTTCAACCATTAGATCTAGAAATGGATGGTTGAGATTAAGAGTTTGGGTTTGTTACGATTCTACTAATTATATTTTAATAATTAAGGGTAGGATGGTCCAATATGTGTTTTAAATGAGGGTAGTAATGTCATTTCTTGTATTTTGATATAGAAACCATTTGACTCTCACCCTTAAATCATGCCCCCTCTCTCTCTCATCTTAATTTCATTCTTAAATATTATTAGTGATTATAATCTCTCTCATACATTCAAACTTGTTCATCTTCTAAAAAGTAAAAAACAAATAGAACCACAAAACATTCTTTGCACCGGTTATTCTTCATCTTCTATAATCGTGGGTTTAAAGTAATAGCGTTTTCTTTTTTTCTTTTTCTTTTTTTTTGCTGATCTAACCAATAATAGTGTTTTTTAACTAAACATGATTCGTATCTGTTAAAACACCTCTACTGTTTTAAAATACTTCTATTGTGTTTAGTTTCAATATAAAACACTATTGATGTTATTATAAAACACTCCCGATAACACTCCTTATTAATGCATACTAGTTTCTCTTTCATTATAAAACACTCCCGACGTTATTATAAAACACTCCTAATGTTAACCTTCTTCCAAGACTTGAATAATCGAAAAAGTGATAGAGATGGGTTATATGTTTGAAGAATCGAACAAGTTTTTGGGTATTGATCAACGTATTTAATATGAATATTTTATGATTCTTATGAAAAATAATGAATAATTAGTAAATTTAGGATGATTAATCTTCATAAATATCTAGATGTTAGTTGCTAATTTAGTGGGTTTGTAATAAATAAAAAAATGGACAAAAAGTCTATAATGTCCTTCATCTAAAGATTTAATCAGATTTGATCTAATGGTTGAAAATACTTCCTACACTTCCTACACAAAACAATTTTCCTACCGGAACCTCTACATATATATGAGTATATATAATCGACCTTTAGTTAATATATATAAACCATTTCCGCTACGTATACGATACCATGATTCTCAACAGTGGTATCTGAGCCACGGTTACGCGCGTATAGATGGTAAACTTATAATTTTGATCTATGTTTTATTTGTCAAAAATTGTTTATTTTGACAAAAGATCAAAAGCTTTTAGTTGTTCATGAATTGTGATGTGAATCGAGCCCTGGATTTTGACCCTTGTCATGGTTGTGTTTGTGATGTTTTATTTTATTTTTATTAATTTGTATTTTTTATTACGGATATTGGATCCGGTGTAATAGATAGGGTTAGAATAGATTTGATTTTATTGTATTTTCAAATTTATTGTTGTAATCCTTCAAGTACAAGATCAAGACGAAGATAAAAGGGCGAACAGGTTCCATGAAGATAGAGATCTCGGGTCAAGTGGGAGTTATCAAAATAGTTTTGAAACCCTTTTAGACTAGTTCGTTTCGTTTCTGGCTAAAACAAAACGGACAACCTATTAGGGGCTCGATTTGTTTAATTTTATTATTATGTTTTGTGGTTGTGTTTTATTTATTGTAAATAATCTAGATAACCCAAAATAAATAAAATTTTCACAATCATGGCAATGGTTTTATTTAAACAAGTTTTATAAAACCGAAAAGCGTATTTAATAAAAGAGTTTTATTAATATTAAAACAAGTCAATTCGCGATAAAATGACCAACATAATTTAAATAAGGTATTTAAAACTATACCGTGTCGAGTGTTGAAAGGAGTTTCAATTATCACGAATTATATAAAATTGAATTTTATAAACTATTGTGTGACTCGCATCATGCTACGAGTCATTCAAAATATTTATGGTAAATATTAAAATAAATCCCAATTTTAAATTGATGTTTTATGCCACCCTTAACGAGTTAACACTTCATTCTAAATCGAACCCAAATGTTAGTGCTGAACCCTGCATTTGGGCGTTGATCGTGAAAGAAGGTATTTATCGCGTTTCCTGTGTAACATAGGCCGATGTTACAGTTAACAGTAAAGGACCAAACATCGCTTGTTTATCAAGTGGGCATAGTTGTGGTTAAGCATACATCGCTCTTAGCAATAACCCCAAATGGAGAGTTGTGTAGTGAACACAATTAACAATCGTTGTTTACCTACCTAATCGTACCAGTGGACAGTGCTAAGCCAGTTCACTGTGTATTGATGAATCGGGGTCTCATCCAAATTTATTTTGCTTTTTGGGTCATAAAATAATTAGGATATATAAAACTAAAAATACTAATAAAATTAGATTTTGAACTTTGTAGATGTCAACTGAAAACAATTCCGCCCCCCAACTCTCTCTCAAGTCCATCTTAGAGAAGGACAAACTAAACCACTCCAACTTTGTCACACCCTCAAATTTCCAATTGCGGAGTTTTACCACGAGGCGCGTGACAAACCAGAATCCAAGTCAACGGTCACAATAAACGACACTATATGATATGAAAACAACGTAAACTGCCATTGAGTTTCAAAACCGTTCTAGCACAGCGGAAGCAAAATGTATTATTACAACTCAAAAGTAAAACTCAAAGTCTGAAATGTTTAACAAAACATGCTTATGATTCCAGACCACATGCATGCCAAACATATGAATACCTGTTACTACTGCGATTGGAAAACCATTACTGGACTTGAATACTATGAATACTGAATACTGAATACCTAAGAGACAACATGCACCTGTCCGACCTCCAGTCTACGAGTGGGCGGGTCAAGCCCAAATAGATCTATCCACATTTCCCCTGTTGTGCATCCCCGCACATTCATGGTTCTCCCCGGGACTTCCAAATATCGCATAGTAATATAATGAATACTCCAAAACATAATGAATACTTGAAAACATAATGAATACTCCAAAACATAATGAATACTTGAAAACATAATGAATACTCCAAAACCCAATGAATTCGTGAATACCAAAACATAAATGACACACCTTTCATGAAAACATAGTTGAAACACCTTTTATGAAAACATAGTTGAAACGCCTTTTATAAAAACATAGTTGACACACGTTTAAAGAATACAGCATGTTTTCTCCCCCGAAAATGTAAAACCAGTAAAAGAGTGGGGCCGTGAAACTCACCTTAGAGTGCGTCTTCTGATAATTAGAAATCCAACACGTGTATGATAATCCCAACTAATGACAACCTATCAATGAGTTTACATAAGTGTGATGACTACTAACCCGAAGGCTAACTAGTCCCCGATTGTCCAGATCTTGACTACGTGTGTTAAAAAGTGCGTTTAAACGTTAACCGGACATACCAGACAGACCTGACATCCCGTTGGTGACCCATTACATCAATTAGTCATGCATATAAGGTTAACACATAAGTTTCAAGCATAAAACACTTAGTTTGCATCATAAATCGCATATACGAAGTCGTAAGGTCGAATCAGGAGTGTCCTGTGTTTGGTTCGCCCCCAAGGGCTTCTGGTTCGACCCATGGACCCTTGGTTCAACCCTCATGATGTTCATTCAACCTATTCACAAGTTCAATTGACCTAACACATGTTTATTTGACCCTAACATATGTTTATTCGACCTTAACGTATGTTAATTCGACCCTAACACGTGTTAATTCGCCCCCGAACACCCACATTTGACCCCCAGACACTCACATTCGACCCTTTGATGCTAGATTCGACCCATTTGAGCCACCTTCGACCCTTTTGAGCCACGTTCGACCTTTTTGAGCCACGTTCGACCCTTTTGACCCACATTCGACCCTTTTGAGCCACGTTCGACCCAACGAAGGGTCGAATTAGTTCCACGTTCGACCCAACGAAGGGTCGAATTAGTTCCACGTTCGACCGTTTGCTGCAGAACATCATAAAACGCACCAAAACGCATCTAAACGGTCCGAAAACATCACGAACATAACCAATCACAGCAGTCAACTATCATTAACATATTCCTACAAAACCCTACCAATTTTATCCCGAAATCCGTCCGTTTTACTAGTTACCCAAAATAGTAAATTATGGAGATGTCACATCAAACGCATGCAATCTTTACCCAATTAGAAAACTTTCTGAAATCAATCAATAATCAACTTAATATACTCAGATTATCATGAACAAGAAACCCCCAATCATATCCTTATCACTATCATCATGAACAAGCCATAGATCTAACCCAAAATCCCCAAAATGAGCAAAACATCATCAATAATCAATTGTAACCTATCTCAATCATAAATCATCATCAATAATCGTCCTAGATCATTGTTATAACATCTATACAGCAATTAATCATCAAACAATACATAACACCACATAAAACACATGTTAATTTGTATGAAAACTCATTGTTTGTGAATATGTTTTGTTTAGAAAGATATTAGGAAGGTTTTTATCCATGAAAACATGTTTGAATCAGATCTGGACTCTTGGGGTTTAATGAAAACGAATTGAAATGCTTTAAAAATGATTTAGGATGAAGAACACACCTTAAATCTTTGTTTAGAAGATGTTTGTAGGTTAGATTATGGAAAACAAGAGCAAAAACTCCTTCCTCAATGATTAAAGTTGCTAGAGAGTGTTTAGAGGCGCTTAGGGTTTGTGAAATGATGAAAAATGACAAAGTGTGGTATTTAAACTATGTCCAGGTTCGACCATTACATGTGGGCGAATGTAGAGTTAAGTGGTCGAATGTAGTTCTTTTAAAACAGGTAGCCAGGTTCGACCCTTCGAACGGTCGAACCAGGAAGTGCCTTTTCCAGATTTTCCAGTTTGTCATGTTTAACGCATTTTAACGCATCCTTACACATGAACATGCAATCTTAATCTATGTTTAACATATATAAGCATGGATAATCATCTACACATCGTTTAAACACATATTTGCATATAATCCACCATATAAGAATCAATCTACGCGTAACACCCAATTTTGTTTATGTAATTCACCAAAAACGGGACTCGTAACGTGTGTGTGTGTGTGACTAACCCAATGATCCCCAAATCATTGAACCCTGGACAATACGGACTGTGTTCCGACTCGACTGACCCCGTCAAGTATGTTTAATAAACGTTTTTCGCTAAGGTAGACTTATGTGTTTATAAAATGTTGACCTAAACATGCCGGGTGTCACAAACTTCATGGACTGGCACCGCAACTTAAAAATTGTTCTCAAGGCGGGGAACAAGTTGTATGTTCCTGAAACACCAGTCCCTGATGAACCCATCAATCAGAACTTTGTCGCTTATAGAAACTACTCTAAGCACTTTGATGACTCTTTGAAAGTATCATGTCTGATGTTGACATCCCTAATCCTTGAACTTCAAAGGACCATGGATGAGATGATGGCGTACGAGATGAATCAGCACCTGGTGGAAATGTTCCAACAAAAGGCTCGTCATGAGAGGTTTGATGTGATGCGATTACTCATAACCACTCCTATGCAAGAGGGTACATCAGTTAGCACTCATGTGCTAAAAATGAAGGAGGGTCAAGTTAAGAAACCTAACATCAAGAAAAAGGGCAATCGGGGCAAAGGGAAGGACAAAGGCAAATCTGTTGCCAATAAGAAACCTCTAAAAAATGCCAAGTGTTTTCATTGCGATAAAATTGGGCATTTAAAGAGGAATCGTGCTAAGCATTTAGCTGAACTGAAGCAAGCCAAAGCTTCTGGAGGAGAGTCCTTAGGTATATATGTTATTGAAATCTTTGTTTTTTTTTTCTAGTAAAACATGAATGTTTGATACAGGATGTGGTTCCCACATTTGTAATGTTTTGCAAGGACTAAGAAAGATTAGAAAGCTGAAACAAGGTGTCTTGGAGGTCCATGTTGGCAATGGAAAAAGAGTTGTTGTGAAGGCAATAGGAGAATGTGTTCTTTTACTTCCTTCTGGTTTAGAACTTGTTTTGAACAATGTTTATTATATTCCTAGTGTGACTAGAAATATTGTTTCAGTTTCTGCTTTGCGTGGACAAGGTTTTAACTATCGTTTTAATGGTGAATTTATTTCTGCTTATTTTAACGATATGTTTTACTTTGATGCAAAACCCAACAATGGAATCTATGAGATAGAAATCCAAAACGATAAAATATTATGCAACATCTCCCATAAACGTAATAAGTTGGACTTTAATGATACGTATATATGGCATTGTAGACTTGGTCACATTAGCGAGAATCGTGTTAAACAACTTAAGACCACAGGAATCCTGGATTCCACGGGTTCAGAGTCGTTTGGAAAATGTGAATCATGCTTAGGTGGAAAGTAAACCAAAGCACCTTTTTTAAATGTTGGAGAAAGAGCTAATGATCTGCCAGGACTTGTACATACAGATGTATATGGTCCATTCTGAACAATGTCAAGACATGGAGAAAGATACTTTGTTACATTTACTGATGATTTCAGTAGATATGGTTTTGTTTATCTTATGAAGCATAAACATGAGACTCTTGAAAAGTTCAAGGAGTACCAAAACGAAGTAGAAAATCAGTTGAATAGAACTATTAAGATGCTTCGATCAGATCGAGGAGGTGAATATCTTAGTTAGGAATTCATCGACCATCTAAAGGATTGTGGAATAGTTTCACAACTTACTCCACATGGAAAACCACAACATAATGGTGTGTCTAAGTGGAGAAATCGAACTCTATTAGATATGATTCGATCAATTATGTGTCAAACAAACATTCCAAAATCCTTTTGGAGTTATGCTTTGGAAACTGTCGCAAGATTTGTGAATATAGCTCCAACAAAGAAGGTTGACAAAACGCCTTATGAGATATGGCATGGAAAGAAACCTAATGTATCCTATCTTAAAGTCTGGGGATGTAATGCTTATGTCACTCTAGAATCTTCCGATAAACTAGATCCTAGAGGCGGTAAAGTGGTTTTCATCGGATACGCTACGAAGATTGGTTATCTATTCTACCACCCCATTGAAAATAGGATTTTCACTAAACGCAGAGGCATTTTCTTGGAGGAAGAGCTTCTGGCGCGAGGGATTGGAGATAACCATGTGGATCTTGAAGAAATTCGAGAATCAAAAGTGACTGAATCAGTTGTTCAGACAGAACCAGAAGTAATAGATCAGGTTGTTGAAGTTGAGCCTGAGAGGACTCAAGAAACAACATAAACACCAAATGTTCGAAGAAGTATTAGGGATCGTCGTGCACCTGAAAGGTATGATGTTATCTTCATGATTGATGAAGCTGAGGCTACTACTTACAAAGCTGCAATCTTGGATTCGGAATCCAAAAAATGGCAAGAAGCCATGATGCAGAGATGCAATCCATGTATGATAACCAAGTCTGGAAATGTTGATCTTCCTGCCGAATGTCGGACTATATGAAGCAAATGGATCTTCAAGAAGAAGACTAACATGGATGGGAATGTGTAAACCTACAGAGCAAGGCTTGTAGGGAAAGGTTTTACTCAAACTCAAGGAATTGATTATGAGGAAACTTTCTCGCCAGTAGCCATGCTTAAGTCCATTAGAATTCTACTTGCCATTGCTGCATATTATGACTATGAGATATGGCAAATGGATGTCAAGACCAAGTTCCTTAATGGACACTTACTGGAAGATGTCTATATGGTTCAACCTGAAGGTTTTGTCGATCCAAAGAATCCTAATAAGGTGTGCAAGCTGAATAAATCCATCTATGGATCAAAGCAAGCATCTCGTAGCTGGAATCTCTGTTTTGATCAGAAAATCAAAGAGTTTGGTTTTATCAAGAACGAAGATGAACCACGTGTTTATAAGAAATCTAGTGGGAGCTATATCACTTTTCTCATACTGTATGTAGATGACATACTAATCACTGGAAAAAATATCCCTATGCTTAAAGATGTTAAGACCTGGTTGGGTAAATGTTTCGCAATGAAAGATCTTGGTGAAGCCGCTTATATTCTGGGAATAAAGATTTATTGAGACAGATCAAAGCGGTTATTGGGTTTGAGTCAAAGTACATATATTGATAAGGTCATACGATGCTTCTCAATGCAAGATTCAAAAAGGGGGGGCTCTGGCCCATGGCACATAGAACCATTCTTAATAGCAAGCAGTGTGCAAACACTGAAGAGGAAAAGAGGAAAATGGAAAGAGTTCCATATGCTTCTGCGATTGGTTCTATCATGTATGCCATGTTATGTACTAGACCTGATGTCTCGTATGCTCTTAGCATGACGAGTAGATATCAACATAACCAGGAGAGAGTCACTGGGCTACAATGAAGAACATTCTTAAGTACTTGAGAAGGACTAAGGACATGTTCTTAATATATGGAGGACTGGATGAGGAGCTGTCAGTTAAGTGTTATACTGATGCAAGCTTCCAGACCGATCGTGATGATTCAAGGTCACAAACGGGATATGTTTTCATTTTGAATGGTAGGGCTGTTACTTGGAATAGCTCTAAGCAAAGTGTGGTTGCTTAATCCACCTGTGAATTAGAATACAATGCTGCATCAGATGCTGCAAAGGAGGTTGCCTGGATGAAGAAGTTCATTGGTGATCTCGATGTTATGCCTAGCATAAAGAAACCAATTGAGATACTGTGTGACAACAACTGGTGCCATTGCTCTTACAAAGGAACTGTCACACCCTCAAAATCCACTTGCGGAGTTTTACCGCGAGGCGCATGACAAACCAGGATCCAAACCAACGATCACAATAAACAAGTCTAAATGAACATAAATGTAATTTCAAAACATAGTTTAAAATCCCCGTTTACTGCGGAAGCTTATTCAAAACAACTATTCAATAATAAACCAATGTTCAATGTTTGTAAATCATGCAACTCTAGCTAGACGCCGTGCAGACGCGTGCGCCCTAGTTCCATTCGTGCTACCTTAGCGGCCTGAGAAAACATGTAAAAGTTTACGTCAGCACAAAAATGCTGGTGAGTTTACAGGTTTTGTATCCAAGTACCAAGTCCACCTGTCCATACTATAATAATCGAAAACCAGTATACGCTAGCTAGGCGTACGTTTTGTTACTACCACGATTGGAAAACCATTACTAACGCGAATACCAAAAGTATGCCCGATGTAGTTCCTGTTGTTCCTGTTGTTCCTGTTTGAGACAATATGCACCCGCCGACCCTCCAAGTCGACGGGCGGGGTTGGTCACTCCCAATAGCGCTATTCACATTTCCCCGTTGTGCAAACCCGCACATTCATGGTTCCCCCCGGGACTTCCAAAGATCGTGTAGTACACAATAGAAACCCATAGTATGACAGTAGTTACCAAATAATCGTTTTAACACATGTTTTCTCCCCCGAAAGTATAAACCAGTTTAAAAGAGGGGCCGTAAACTCACCTTAAGTTGCGTTACTCCTTAACCCGAGTAAACTCAGCTGTTATGCTAGTCCCGTAAAGCGGCGACCTAACATACGACAGTTACAAGTACTTAGACTAATAACCCGTAGGTTAATTAGTCCCTAGATGTCCAGACCATAACCAAGTTCGTTTGAAAACACCGTGACTGTTTAACTGACCCAAAGTACAAGACTCGACATCCCATTGGTGACCCGAGACTCCCCGTGTTATGTTTACGCTCCAAAACATACAATAACGCAAGTACACTTAACATACGTTAACGCACAACAAGTTATAGCACATAGTTCACGTATCACCGAAATACATCCAAATATATGTTACCAAGTTATTAGACATGTTACGGGGTCCCTAGCATGTTACTACATGTTAAATCGGGTCTCGGAATGCTAATTTACACTTACAGCAGCAGTACACGCGATTAGGAAAAGTCAACTAGCAATTAGGTTGGTCAACTAGCAATTAGAAAACCTACTCGCCTATACTATAGGCAATTAGGGCTATTCACCTGAACTTATAGGCAATTAGGGCTATTCACATGAACTTATAGGCAATTAGGGCTATTCACATGAACTTATAGGCAATTAGGGCTATTCACATGAACTTATAGGCAATTAGGGCTAATCACCTGATCTTTCACACGAGTAGGCCTCTACTCGCCTATGTTATAGGCGATTAGCACCCTACTCGCCTATAACATAGGCGATTAGGAATGCTACTCGCCTGTAACCCTGCTGTTCCGGTTTTTCGCGCGTTTAACGCTCCAAATCAGATCCAGAACGTGTGTAACCACCCATTATCATCCCAAACACTATCCTAAACATGTTTAACCCAAAATCCTTCGTTTAATCTCGTATAATCAGTCCTGCATGCAACCAAGTAATCCAAACACCATTCACATAGCATGCAACATCATACAAATACGCGTAATCATAACCCTAATATCCAATTACTGAGATTCCTATCATCATACTATCAATATCAATACTGATCTATCATAATAACATATCAAATCGTCATCATGAATCATAAAAACCCTAGCTTTCTAATCATACACACCCATAATGCATGCATATTAGTTATAATCCGATTAACAACCCTTATTGACGAATTTTCAGAAAGCTTTTTCGTTTAAGAACAGGTCTGGACCATTAGGGATTGATTAAAAACGTTTATAAAGAGTTATGGATGAAAATCAAACCTTAGGATTATGAAAATATGATGATTCAAGCTTGAAACCTTGAGTTTTGATCAAAAATCGCCTTCCAGAGGTTGTTTATGTGTTGGGGCGGGTTATGGGACGACTAGGGTTGGTATAATGAAGTTTAGGAGGTTAAGTATGGTATTTATAGTCGTTTTTAGTCGTCCAGCCCGTTACTAGCGAGTATGCAGCAGTTTCAGGCGATTAGGAATCCTAATCGCCTGATTGTTCAGGCAATTGGGGCCTACTCGCCCCTAAGGGCACACGAGTAGCCCCTACTCGCCCCTAAGTTTGCCTACTCGCCTCCCCTATAGGGGATTAGGCCTTCCTACTCGCCTATAGGGGCTGGTTTCGTGTGTTTTGCGCGTTAAACCCCGTTTTAACATATGTTAATACATATTCACGTACCGACAAGTCATATAATGATTGTAAACACATAACACAAGTAAATACACATATTTACACTCGTTCACCAATTCCCGGGACTCGAGACTCGTACGTTCCGTATGTCCTGACGATCCTACAAATCGTCACCGTTTGTACACTTGGTTAAGGACTGACATCTAACGAACCTCTAGACCAACATCCAATGATCTTCTAGACTAACCAATAGTTCCCGAACCATAACCCGACTTAACTAACCCAGTTAAGTACAATATACGCGTGACTCGCTAAGGTAGACTTTCATCTAAACAACGCTGTTAACCAGAATTTGCCGGGTGTCACATCATCCCCACGTTAAAAGAATTTTCGTCCCGAAAATTGCACAAGTACAAAAAGAACAAAAGAAATAACGAAGGAAACAAACAAAAAGATAGAAACCAAAAGAAAGATTTACCCGAGTTGTCACATCATCCCCACGTTAAAAGGAATCTCGCCCCGAGATTCATTCAGCTGCCGAAGAGACATGTCTCGACTCGAACGCTTCCTTAGGAAAAAGATGAGGATACTTAGACTTCATCTGATCCTCTCGTTCCCACGTATACTCCGGTCCCCGGTTCGAGTTCCACCGAACCTTAACGATACGAATCTTGCTGTGACGCAGGCTACGAATCTTGTAATCAAGAATCTCCACAGGTTCTTCCACAATCCGAAGACGATCATCAACCTTGATCTCTTCTAGTGGAACGATGAGAGACTCGTCAGCCAGACACTTCTTCAAGTTTGACACGTGAAAGACGTTATGTACGTTACCGAGCTCCGTCGGTAGATCAAGTCGATATGCCACCGGCCCAATCCGTTCCAGGATCGTAAATGGGCCGACATACCGCGGATTGAGTTTGCCACGCTTCCCAAAGCGTATGACGCCCTTCCACGGTGAGACTTTTAGAAGTACCTTGTCATTGACTTGGAATTCCAGTGGTTTGCGACGCTGATCAGCATAACTCTTTTGCCGGTCCCGTGCCGCCGCCAACTGATTTCGAATCTGTACGATCTTTTCCGAAGTTTCGTACACTAGTTCAGGCCCAGTGAGTTGACTCTCACCCACTTCAGCCCAACAAAGAGGAGAACGGCATTTCCGTCCGTACAGTGCTTCGAACGGAGCAGCCTTGATGCTCGTGTGATAACTGTTATTATACGAGAATTCTACTAACGGCAGATGAGCTTCCCAACCCTTTCCAAAATCGATCACACATGCCCGCAGCATGTCTTCTAAAGTTTGAATTGTGCGCTCACTCTGACCGTCAGTTTGTGGATGATAAGCCGTACTCATGTCTAGTTGGGTACCCAAAGCCTTGTGCAAAGACTTCCAGAAGTGAGAAGTAAAATGGGAGTCACGATCCGAGATAATAGAAACTGGTACCCCGTGCTTAGAGACAACTTCTTTCAAGTAAAGACGAGCCAAACGATCCATGGTGTCGGTCTCCTTAATGGCAAGAAAATGAGCTGATTTCGTCAACCGATCGACAATCACCCATATCTTGTCATTCCCGCTTGGTGATTTAGGAAGTTGTGTGACAAAATCCATAGTAATCCGTTCCCATTTCCATTCCGGAATTTCAGGTTGTTGCAAGAGACCCGACGGTTTCTGGTATTCCACCTTGACCTTAGCACAGGTCAAGCATTTGCTCACGTACGAGGCTATGTCTGACCTCATGTTTGGCCACCAATAAAGCACCTTCAGATCTTGGTACATCTTATCCGAACCAGGATGAATAGAATACCGGGACTTATGAGCCTCATCAAGGACAAGCTCCCGTAGTCCCCCGAACAAAGGAACCCATATGCGTTCTGCGAAATAGTGCAGGCCATCAGACCTTCGCTCTAGGTGCTTGTCGGCACCGTGCATAGTTTCAGCTTTAAGGTTTTCCTCCTTCAAAGCTTCCAATTGGGCAGAACGGAGTTGATCAGGTAACGACGAATGGATAGTGAGTTGCAACGCCCGAACGCGACGAGGTTTAGTAGATTCCTTCCTGCTCAAGGCGTCTGCTACAACATTCGCCTTGCCAGGATGGTACTTAATTGCACAATCATAGTCGTTCAAAAGTTCAATCCAACGGCGCTGCCGTATGTTCAAGTGTTGTTGGTCGAAAATGTGTTGGAGACTCTTGTGATCGGTGTAGATGGTGCATTTGGTACCGTACAAGTAATGTCTCCAAATTTTCAACGCGAATACCACGGCACCCAACTCCAAGTCATGAGTTGTGTAGTTCTTCTCGTGCACTTTGAGTTGACGCGAAGCATACGCAATCACTTTCTCGCGTTGCATCAACACGCAACCGAGTCCATGAATGGAAGCATCACAGTAAACAACGAAATCATCAGGACCCTCAGGTAAAGACAAAATAGGAGCAGAACACAGTTTAGACTTCAATTCTTCAAACGCTGACTCTTGTGGTTCACCCCAGTCGAATTTCCTATCCTTCTGAGTGAGAGTGGTGAGGGGTTGAGCAATCTTCGAGAACCCCTGAATGAAACGACGATAGTAGCCTGCAAGGCCTAGGAATTGCCGCACCTCAGTTGGCGTCTTTGGTGCTCCCCAGTCCTTGATTGCTTCGATTTTAGCTGGATCGACATGAATCCCTAGTTCATTAACCACATGTCCTAGGAATTGAACTTCGCGTAACCAAAAGTCACACTTTGAGAACTTGGCGTAAAGTTGCTCCCGTCGCAAAAGTTCCAAAACTAACCGCAGATGTTCCCCGTGTTCGGTCTCGTTCTTGGAGTAGATCAGAATGTCATCAATAAACACAATGACAAACTTGTCCAGATACGGTTTACAGACGCGGTTCATCAAGTCCATGAAAACCGCCGGTGCGTTCGTGAGACCGAAAGGCATGACCAAGAATTCGAAATGGCCATAACGTGTTCGAAAAGCAGTCTTTGCAACGTCAGCCTCCCTGACGCGCAGCTGGTGATAACCGGACCTCAAATCGATCTTGGAATAATAACTAGAACCCTAGAGCTGGTCGAATAGATCATCAATACGTGGAAGAGGATAACGGTTCTTGACGGTCAATTTGTTCAGTTCTCTGTAGTCTACACACAATCGGAAACTTCCATCCTTCTTCTTAACAAATAGAATCGGGGCTCCCCAAGGGGAAGAACTTGGCCGGATGAAACCCTTGTCCAAGAGTTCCTGTAACTGACTAGACAATTCCTGCATCTCGGGAGGTGCAAGACGGTAGGGGGCCCGAGCAATAGGAGCAGCCCCTGGTACAAGATCAATACCGAACTCGACTTGACGATGAGGAGGAAGACCAGATAAATCATCGGGAAAAACATCAGGAAACTCGCGTACCACCGGAATGTCGTCGATCTTCTTCTCATCACTAGAGGAAACAGATAAAAGCGCCAAAACGGCTGGATAACCCTTTCGAAGACACTTAAGGGCTTTCATGCTAGAGATGATGTTTAGCGGAACACCACCCTTGATACCGTACACAGAAAGGAATTCTCCATCAGGGAGAGGAATCCGAATAACTTTATCGTAACAGACAATCTCCGCGCGATACAAAGATAACCAATCCATTCCTACCACAACGTCAAAACTACCCAAAGGTACCGGCATAAGGTCGATGGGGAACGATATACCCGACAACTCTAATTGACACTCCCGAAGGACACTAGTAGCTTCAATCGTTTTACCGTCGGCCAACTCAATAACATACTTGGTCTCTAATGGTACGGGTACTACATCTAGCAGTCGACTAACATCCATGGATACAAAACTCTTGTCGGCACCAGAATCAAATAACACGCTAACAGAACGATTATTGAGAAGAAACGTACCGGTGACTGTGTCAGGGTCCTGTCTAGCCTCAGCGGCTCCAATGACGAAGGCACGTGCATTTCTGCTGCCGCCCCCGTTGTTCCCATTCCCGTTGTTCCCATTCTGCTTCAGTTTTGGGCAATCCTTCTTGTAATGCCCAGTGTCACCACAGTTGTAGCATCCTTGTTTCCCTGTAGTCCCCTGAGTAGTCGGAGCTGAGCTGTTGGTCGGAGCCTGAGTCGATGGGAGTGTAGCCCGACAATCTTTAGCATAGTGGCCTGTTCGCTGGCAGCGGTGACAACGGTTACTGTCGCAGTTCCCTTGATGATGGCGTCCACACTTGTTGCATTTGGGCAGTTTTCCCGCATAACCACCCTGCTTGTTACCCGAAGAAGATGAACCCCCATTATCAAATCTTTTACCCTGCTGTGCAGACCCAGATCCTTTCCCGTCATTTTCCCACTTGCGCTTGTTGTTCTCTGGGGCCTTAACAGTTGAACCCTTCGCAGGCAAAATCCCCTCATTCACCTTTAAGTTGGTCATCCTATGGGCCGATCGAACTACCTCTGCATACGTAGGATGATTTCCCGCAGCCACTAACCCTGCAATTTCCGGCACTAACCCTGAGACATAGTGTTCAATCCTACGGTATTCTGGCACGTGCAGATCGGGACACAGCACTGCCAACTCATTCCTCCTCACAGTATACTTCTCAATTTCCGACCCAGTCATCTTGAGGTTCCACACCTCATGCTCCAGCTTCTGTACCTCTTCCCTCGGACAATACTCACGCTTCAGCAACTGCACAAAATTCTCCCATGGCATAGCATATGCCTCCCCAATACCCATATTCTGGGTGATACCATTCCACCAAGTCAATGCCACGTCCTGAGATAACGCAGCAGAATACTTTACCCGATCTTCTGGGAGACAGTTACACATCAGAAATACCGACTCCACTTTCTCCAACCACCTAAGCAAGCTCACCGCACCCTCAGTGCCAGAAAATTCCTGAGGCTTGCAGTCCCGGAACATCTTGTAGGTGCACATGGGTGGGGGTGGGTCAACAGGACCACCTGAAATGAAACGTATGAGAAACCACGAAGAATGTAACCAAGGTTCACCAATGAGGCAAAGAAAATGGATAAAACAACTTACCACCACCGTTGTGCCCTAACTGAAAGGCAGCTTGGAGCAAGTTGTTCAGATCAGCCTGTGATAGGTTAATACCTCCACCACGACCACCAGCACCACCGCGACCACCACCACGTCCACCATTGCGACCACCTCCACGTCCTCCACGCACTCCAGACATGATTCTGGCAGAAAGAACGAGAAATTTTAGTTTCGCAGTTAAAGATAACCACTAATGTTCACAAGATCACAGCTAGATCCAATCCAGGACTATCCCTCCAAACCCAGAGTTCACCAGGACTTCCATGCATTTCGGTTTATGATTTTGTGTGCACCCAAAATGATAAACCGCTCTACATGGTCCTCCCAGTGTTCTCCTAGTTCAAAGTTCAAATCACCGAACATAGACTCTTAGCTACACACCGTAATACTACGGTAGTTTATGACAAGTGTTTCTATTGGAGTGCGAAAGGGAGATGTCCGAGCCTTGGACAAATCTCGAGAGCACACGAGTTACCCCAATAGACTACATTGCCTAGAAAACATGTAACCCAACCTAAGATAGAACGGATGATGTAACGTAGAAAAACCAACGATTTAGAGACACCCCGACAAGACCATACGTAAACCACTATAACGTTTAGTACCATGTGATCGTCTAGTGTGTGCGACTCGGCTATAGACTAGACTCTACATGCAGTCCTAGTTCACTATAACCATTGGCTCTGATACCAATCTGTCACACCCTCAAAATCCACTTGCAGAGTTTTACCGCGAGGCGCATGACAAACCAGGATCCAAACCAACGATCACAATAAACAAGTCTAAATGAACATAAATGTAATTTCAAAACATAGTTTAAAATCCCCGTTTACTGCGGAAGCTTATTCAAAACAACTATTCAATAATAAACCAATGTTCAATGTTTGTAAATCATGCAACTCTAGCTAGACGCCGTGCAGACGCGTGCGCCCTAGTTCCATTCGTGCTACCTTAGCGACCTGAGAAAACATGTAAAAGTTTACGTCAGCACAAAAATGCTGGTGAGTTTACAGGTTTTGTATCCAAGTACCAAGTCCACCTGTCCACACTATAATAATCGAAAACCAGTATACGCTAGCTAGGCGTACGTTTTGTTACTACCACGATTGGAAAACCATTACTAACGCGAATACCAAAAGTATGCCCGATGTAGTTCCTGTTGTTCCTGTTGTTCCTGTTTGAGACAATATGCACCCGCCGACCCTCCAAGTCGACGGGCGGGGTTGGTCACTCCCAATAGCGCTATTCACATTTCCCCGTTGTGCAAACCCGCACATTCATGGTTCCCCCCGGGACTTCCAAAGATCGTGTAGTACACAATAGAAACCCATAGTATGACAGTAGTTACCAAATAATCGTTTTAACACATGTTTTCTCCCCCGAAAGTATAAACCAGTTTAAAAGAGGGGCCGTAAACTCACCTTAAGTTGCGTTACTCCTTAACCCGAGTAAACTCAGCTGCTATGCTAGTCCCGTAAAGCGGCGACCTAACATACGACAGTTACAAGTACTTAGACTAATAACCCGTAGGTTAATTAGTCCCTAGATGTCCAGACCATAACCAAGTTCGTTTGAAAACACCGTGACTGTTTAACTGACCCAAAGTACAAGACTCGACATCCCATTGGTGACCCGAGACTCCCCGTGTTATGTTTACGCTCCAAAACATACAATAACGCAAGTACACTTAACATACGTTAACGCACAACAAGTTATAGCACATAGTTCACGTATCACCGAAATACATCCAAATATATGTTACCAAGTTATTAGACATGTTACGGGGTCCCTAGCATGTTACTACATGTTAAATCGGGTCTCGGAATGCTAATTTACACTTACAGCAGCAGTACACGCGATTAGGAAAAGTCAACTAGCAATTAGGTTGGTCAACTAGCAATTAGAAAACCTACTCGCCTATACTATAGGCAATTAGGGCTATTCACCTGAACTTATAGGCAATTAGGGCTATTCACATGAACTTATAGGCAATTAGGGCTATTCACATGAACTTATAGGCAATTAGGGCTATTCACATGAACTTATAGGCAATTAGGGCTAATCACCTGATCTTTCACACGAGTAGGCCTCTACTCGCCTATGTTATAGGCGATTAGCACCCTACTCGCCTATAACATAGGCGATTAGGAATGCTACTCGCCTGTAACCCTGCTGTTCCGGTTTTTCACGCGTTTAACGCTCCAAATCAGATCCAGAACGTGTGTAACCACCCATTATCATCCCAAACACTATCCTAAACATGTTTAACCCAAAATCCTTTGTTTAATCTCGTATAATCAGTCCTGCATGCAACCAAGTAATCCAAACACCATTCACATAGCATGCAACATCATACAAACACGCGTAATCATAACCCTAATATCCAATTACTGTGATTCCTATCATCATACTATCAATATCAATACTGATCTATCATAATAACATATCAAATCGTCATCATGAATCATAAAAACCCTAGCTTTCTAATCATACACACCCATAATGCATGCATATTAGTTATAATCCGATTAACAACTCTTATTGACGAATTTTCAGAAAGCTTTTTCGTTTAAGAACAGGTCTGGACCATTAGGGATTGATTAAAAACGTTTATAAAGAGTTATGGATGAAAATCAAACCTTAGGATTATGAAAATATGATGATTCAAGCTTGAAACCTTGAGTTTTGATCAAAAATCGCCTTCCAGAGGTTGTTTATGTGTTGGGGCGGGTTATGGGACGACTAGGGTTGGTATAATGAAGTTTAGGAGGTTAAGTATGGTATTTATAGTCGTTTTTAGTCGTCCAGCCCGTTACTAGCGAGCATGCAGCAGTTTCAGGCGATTAGGAATCCTAATCGCCTGATTGTTCAGGCAATTGGGGCCTACTCGCCCCTAAGGGCACACGAGTAGCCCCTACTCGCCCCTAAGTTTGCCTACTCGCCTCCCCTATAGGCGATTAGGCCTTCCTACTCGCCTATAGGGGCTGGTTTCGTGTGTTTTGCGCGTTAAACCCCGTTTTAACATATGTTAATACATATTCACGTACCGACAAGTCATATAATGATTGTAAACACATAACACAAGTAAATACACATATTTACACTCGTTCACCAATTCCCGGGACTCGAGACTCGTACGTTCCGTATGTCCTGACGATCCTACAAATCGTCACCGTTTGTACACTTGGTTAAGGACTGACATCTAACGAACCTCTAGACCAACATCCAATGATCTTCTAGACTAACCAATAGTTCCCGAACCATAACCCGACTTAACTAACCCAGTTAAGTACAATATACGCGTGACTCGCTAAGGTAGACTTTCATCTAAACAACGCTGTTAACCAGAATTTGCCGGGTGTCACAGGAACCAAGGTCACATCAGACCACAAGGCATATACTCAAGAAATTCCACTATATTAGAGAAATAATAGGATGTGGAGACATTGTAATAAACAAAGTTTATACAGATCTGAATCTGGCTGACCCCTTTACTAAGCCTTTACCTCAAGTTAAACATGAGGAGCATGCTGGAAAGATAGGGCTTAGAGTTGCTAGACAATGGTCATGTTTTGTAGTTAGTATTGGTGTTTTATTTTGAACTATAACAGTTACATGGAATATTTATTTGATTTAATGGGTTAAATGCAAGTTTAAATATTTAGTGACTGTGTTCATTATTTGTATGTTTAAATCCTTGAATAAGAGTATTCTAAATATCCGTAGTCGATCAAATTACATGGGAATGAATTTGAATGTAAGACTATTGTGAATTGAGATGGTTGTATTCATGAGATGAATAGCTAAAAGGTATGAGGATCATAATTCACAAATATCATTAGGGAATGATATTGGATGTAACTCGCTTCAAAAACGATCTCCATGGATCTGTGTCATGAGATGTTTTGATATTGATATGTTCAATCAGTCCTTTTTTCCTAAGGCACATATTAAACTATATTGATCAAGGACTATCTTTGATGTTATCTAACACTATCCTGAAACATGGGTAGCAATCTGGGTAGCGTTGGGAGAAATCCAAGATTATGTGGGAGTTATATGATGCTGATAGAATTCTGTACTTCTATAGGATTAGAAGTCTAGACATTCTGGCGCCCTCGTTAACTCAAATTGGTATAAACGCGTGGCAACACTCGAACTAAGGTAGTTCGTTAGACCACTTTGAATTAAAGACGAGAATAGAGAATGGTTGATCACTATATAAGAATGAATGATCCATGTCTTATGATCAACGGATGTCTATACAGATGGGACTTATTGGTAGACTTATCGGGGCTATAGTATTTGGTTATGTAAAGTGTTAATTGAACCCAAAGAACTAGTTGACGACTGTAAAGTGTCATACTAGTTTGGGTGCAATGCGATGCAGCTAGGCGTCCAACTCTGCGCACGTTGACTCATTTAATTTCAATCGTCCAAGTGGGAGATTGTTGGATATATAGTATGTCCGATGTAATTAAAAGTCGAGGTCAACGTAACCCGACCCGGTACAATCCGAAGAGTTAGACGTTGGTACACGAATCAGATAAGTTCATGTGTCGGTGGATTATTATTTATGAAATAATAATATTTTAGACTTGAGGGACATGATATTAATTAGATTAATATTATGGAATATTATGATATTTAACAAGGGGGCTTAGTGTAAGTTATTGTTTTATAAAAGGAGGGTTAAGGTGTAAACCATGTATGCATACTTTTCAACGAAACAACTCCCTTCCTCTCCAAGTTATTGGCCGCCACCCAAAGGAAAAGGGTTGCCGCCCTTGTTGCCTTATTCCGGCCAAACCACCACTCCACCGTCGCCTTCCTCTTGCATACGGTTGCTCCCGGTTGGCTCGTGCTCGGTTGTGAACTTCCTACTAGTGAGGATTTATTGTAACCCGTGTGTTACAATTCCGGTGTAGTCGTCAAAGGTTGATTACTAAACCCTCTATGGCTGTTTCTTATTTATTTGTTTATACGCGTTTAACTGAGATCCTGATTGGAAATATTTTATTAATCGAATTAATAAAATCAACTAATAATACACACACACACACACATATATATATATATATATATTAATCGGCTATATATATGAGTATATATAATCGACATGTTAATATATATAAACCGTTTCCGCTACGTATACGATACCATGATTTCCAACATAATCAAGATAAAGAAAATTTGTCTTTGGCTTGTTATTTGTCATTGAACATACATCAAACTATGTTTTAGGAAGTTAAATAATCATAACTATATTAATTCACACAAACCTTGTAAACTACTTATATAGATGCACAGCAGACATTAGCATGCACAACTTCTTTCTTGTTGATCAGTTTCTGAAATTGTTGTTGGAATTCTTTCAAAATACCTACAGAAATAAAAATAAATAAATAAATAAATAGTAATGTTATGTTATAACTCTAGAGAAAATAAATAAAAATTTTCACAATTAAAATTAAAACAAAAACGATGCAGAGAATGTACTAACATTTCATTTACATCTACAGGGTGGTGTTCATTTGCAAGTGCGGTTTTCGCAACACAAAGGAATGCTTCATCAACGTTGTAATTCTCCTTTGCAGATGTCTCAAAGTAAGGTATGTTTCCTTTGAGAGCACACCACTCTCGTGCGGTCTTCTCAGAAACCTAATTCATTTAACACAAGTAGTCGTTAAAATTTACTCAACTTCCTGAATAGCCAGCCATACATACTTACCGCTCGGTTTGCCCCACCATCTGTGTCGACCTTGTTCCCCAGCAACACAAATGGAAATGTCTCAGGTTCACTTGGATCAGCCTGTGGTAAAAACAAAGTGTACATGTTGTCAAATATCACACCGATATTCAGGAGCAAGATTTCATAACAATTATTATGTCAAGAATCTCAAACACCACCTAAGCACATGAACATAACGTTTAAATGAAAAAAAAAAAAAAAAAAAAAAAAAAAAAAGAGGTAAAACTAAAAACAATGGTTTATTTGTGTCCCCACTCTTTATTTGATAATCTTTATATTTGAATTTTTTAAAGTTTATAGAAATATGAACATATACGTTATACACATGCATACATGTATATGCACATGTACACATAGATAAAATATTGTCAATACCATTTTCTTAAAAAATAAATCTTACACATATTGAAAGTTCTACTCATGTATGCACATGTAAAAATAGTTTTTGCTATTATTAATAAACGACTACAAATACTAGGGCTGTCCAAATATATATATTGAATGTTATACTTGCTACTCTATAAGTCTACTAGCAAAAGAACTGGTCCAATATTAAGCCCAGTAAACAACTAAACACTAAAAGTCTAAAAGTAGAACTCTGCCAATATAAGTTGTCCAATAGCGTAATATTGTTATATTTGCTGCTCTCTGCTCTCATTTTCAAGGCTAATGTCATTCTTTTTTAACAAGATTTATAAAGTTGAGTAAGAATACAACAATTCAGATGTTTAATACTGTAAACATTGTATTAAATTTAATTTTTAAAATCGAGGCAAAATGAGAAGAGCTGATTGACTAAATTATAAATCTAAAAAGTTCTAGCCTTAACATCATGATTGTGTTGGATTTATATGTACGGTTTCAATAACTTAACGCTACTGACTGAGTTGTGACCCGTAAGAGTTACACCTTGGGCAACGAACATTAAATCCACTAAACTTGATTAACTGGCAATCACGAACAATTAACAAAATAAACAGGTTTATTATTTATACTAAATATAAATAATATCAAGTTTATTTGGTTTCGGGTTTTTGAATCGCATCTTAGACTTGTTCTAGGTGCATTAAGCTTGGGGGTTGTAAGGATTAATTATGTGATAAGGATGGTTATTATGATAATCATTAATTATTATCCATAATATTCATCAATCATTATCTAATCAATATTTATTCTGAAAGATTTTTTTTATTTTTTGGAATGTGTGTTTCAGCGGAGAATCCAAACGACGCACAACCCCTCAACCCCAGTTCGAATCCAGGCCAAACGCGGGTGTTGAATTTCTCACCCCTTAGTGCGAGTGGGGGGACTCAAACCTAAGACCAAGCCCGGGCGGGAACCTCTCTAAGAAGTAAACCCTCCCACCTCCGAGCAGCTGGGTTGGACATCATTGGCATTTATTTTGAAAGATAATGATTATCTAAATATTGTTTGATAAGAATCAAATACAAAATACAAATCCATGAAAAACTTGCTGACAATTATTATCTATATCTATACATATAATATTCTAAAGTCATTTTGTACCCATGGCAATCCCTCACTCCACCATCAATTATCTCTCCTCCTACCTTTTGCCACATGGCAATATCTTAGAATTTATAAAATTTTTAGTTTTTTAAAAAATCAAAAATCATTAAATATTTTGAGGTAAAAATCGGTCAAGGTTTTTAATAACTTTCCTAAATACTATAATCCAGATTTTTAAATTTTTTAAATAACCCTACTTCAATATTCTGCAATCTTCTTCAGGAAGCAAAAGGTTTAGCATTTATCAATAATTATTCTCCTCCTTTTCAATCAAACAATAATATTGCTTCGCAATCTTCTTCATTCGTGAAAAGGTTCGTTTTTTTATTAACTTATATTCCTAGCATCTTATATAAGATCCATCAACAACAATTTGAGATCAATCAATATGTCGGTCCTCATGTAATAATCTAACCTCTTATTTAAGTTTATTATTGTTAAATGTTTTCTGAATTTTATTTTGTTGTTGATTCATTCAGACAGAGAACATATGACGTGATACCGCAGAGAGAAGAAGGCAATACTGAATCAACAAAGGTAGTCTTTTTGATCGATTTTGAAATGCATTTCATGTCTATTTTAAGGAATTATTATTTGCGAATTGTTCAATTCGATGAAATCTGTATGTTTTTATAATACTATCACAGCGTCATCCTCTATATCATGTGCAAGGTTAGTTTTTTAATTAGGTTTATCAAGGATTTTTTTAGGTTTGATAATTTTTTAGTTTTAGGGTTCATGTTTATCTTTGTATTTCATACTGATTTTAATAATTAAGGTTTCAATGTTGATGTGTTGTGTGTTATTGTTATAGTTAGCCTTTTCTTATATTCCTTTGTAGGTTCATTCTGCAATCATTACTTCTTGCGAATGCTTGCAATGATTGGCAGGGGGCATTTTGAGGCTTCTTATGATGCAGGTATTTCATATTGCTTTAACGTAAGGGAGAGTTATTGTCCAAAAAGAAAATTGTTTTCAGCTATTCTTAACTCTGTTTTCCTAACTCTGTGTTCAGATTATTAAGCAAGGTATTCATCGTGACTTTTTTTTTTTTTTTTTTTTTTTTTTTTGCTAATAACAATATCACTAGAGTTCATTTCTTTAATCTGCCTCAGGCTAATGATGACTCTTCCGATTCAAAGAAATCTTATGTTCCAAGATACACTATAAGTTTAAGTATTTTCTTTTCTTTTTTTCATTTAAAGTTTATGATAACATCCATTTAGCTTTCTTTCAGCCCATAATTTTGCTTTTGATATATAATTATCTTATTCTCTTCCTTTGTTTTGATATACTTTTGTATCCAGATCTTAAATACCTTTAAAGGTTTGGTTACAGTGGAAGTTTTAAAGGATGGTCCAACTGAAGTTGTGGATGAATTTATTGATGCCAAGTGAGTATTGTTATTGCCTTATACCAAAATCCTTTGTATCGCTTCTTCGTTTAGTGATACCAAAGGCGTTTATTTAGTTTCATCTTTTATTAACGATTTAGTGTTAAATGATTTAGGTTTTCAATGTTATTGTTTTCGATTTTGTTGAATACGATTGTTTCTTCTTTTGTGGATGAGTTTATGTTAACAAAAAAACCCCTATTATTATTTTGGTGTTCATCATGTTCATACGGATCATGATATTGTTCTTTGAATGTTCTTTTATATTTTATGTTTAATCTTACTTCTTATCCTCAATAATGGATTACATGTTTGTAGGAATCGTTTAATTGGTTACCAAGATTATAGCATTAATTCTAATTGATTTAGTTTGACCAATTTTTTTTTTTTTTTTTTGAAAATTCGAATTTAAAATTGATTTAGTTACACTTACTTTTACTTTTAAATTAGAGATTTTCTAATATATTTAAAATTTATCAACTAATAATTTCGGTTATAAATTTCTCAAATCAGTTACAAGTTAATATTCAAATTTTAAATACCAAGTCATAGATTTCGGTTAAACTTTGAAGATATTCAAATACTAAATGTTTTATTTAACTATTTAATTTCAAGTTATAACATATATAATTTTAATTTTTAAATTTTGGTTAATATTATAAACTTTTGAAAATTTGAATTTAAGATAATAATGGTAATAGTTAGACTTAATTAAAACATTTTATACATTTAGTTCAACATTTTGAATGAATAGAATCTTTTAAAAATTTTAAATATTTTAGTTTAAGTTATTAATGTTAATCATTACACCTAATTATTATCTTTAAATTACATATTTCTATCATATTTAAAATAAAACAATTAATAATTTCGGTTATAAATTTCTCAAATTAGTTTTAACTTAAAACTAAAATTAAAATTAAATACTACAATTTGAAATCATACATTTATGTTAAACTCTAAAAATATTCGAATACTAAATGTTCTATTTAAATATTTAACTTCAAATTTTAATATTCATAATTTTAAACTTTAAAATTTTGGTTAATATTATAAAAAAATGCAAAATTTGAATTTAGAATAATTATGGTAACATTTAAAATTAACTACTACATTAGTTTAATAACTATGAATGATTTAAATATTTAAAAACATCCAAATTTGTTAATTTAAGTTAATAATTGTAACAATTACAACTCCTTATTACCTTTAAATTACAGATTTTCTAATATATTTAATTTTAACAAATAGAAATATTGGTTATAAATTTCTCAAATTAGTTACAAGTTTACATTCAAATTTTGAATACTATAATTTCAAAAATAGTTTTCAGTTAAACTTTGAAAATATTTGAATAATAAATGTTCTATTTAAGTATATAATTTCAAACTTTAATATTTATAACTAATTTTTAAATTTTGGTTAATATTGTAAAATTTCTAAATTTTGAATTTAAGATAATAATGTTAGCATTTAAACTTAATTAATGCATCCAATTTGAAATTTTGAATGAATGGAATATTTTAAAAATTTTCAAACTTGTGAATTTAAGTTAATAATTATAACAATTAAACCTACTTATTACCTTTATATTAGAGATATATTAAAATAATTATATATTCTCTAATCATGGCTGACATGTATTTATATATTTTCGGACTAAGATGCAAACACATAAATGAATCCAGGATTCACACATGGCTATCTTTATGTGGTATTGTCAAGAGTTAAGAGCAGGGCAGGGGTTAAGTTACTTGATCCTGATTGGAAGGTGATAAATAAAACAAAAAATGTTGTGTATAAGGAAACTTTGATGATATTTGAATTGCATGTGTATTTCTACGATATTTTCTTTATAAGTTATACCGCTCCAAATAATTATTAATTATTAAACCGCGTGTACACGAGGGCAAAAGTCTAGTTATATATATATGGATCTTCACAAAAAGTAATAGCCTAACAAGAATAACCACATTAGTGCCGCAAGAAACAAGAATAGGAAATTAATCACCCTCTTTTTTGTTAGTTTTGTGACTTCCGAAGATCTCATTGCCGCTGATCAGCTAAGGCTGCGACCGGCCCATTGGACGCCATCGGTCGCTGCAGCAACTCACACCCAGCTCGTATCGTGCTTAGTTTCTAGCACTCGTTCGTTGTACCTCGGTGTCTCAAATGGTTAATTATTAACCACCCAAGTATATCTATCTCATTGGTAGATTATTATTTAGTACCGTGTTTGTATGTTTTTGTAACCAGATCCTGTTCAGTTGGTGTTAAAATTTTATAAATATTCCGCTGCGTTTATTAATTATATATCTAGAGCATGTTTGGCTCTCCTTATTTGTGACACCCGGCAAACTCAAGTTAGTAACATTGACTAAACTAGTAAGTCTACCTTAGCGAGTCATGCATATTACGTACTTAACTGGGTCAGTCGAGTCGTTACGATGATCCGCGGGATCATCGGGAGTCGGTTCATAACCATGTGTACAAGGATTGGTGATTCGTGGAATCGCCGGGTTTAACGCACACACACAAGTCTCGAGTCTCGGGAATTGGTGAACGGATGTAAACGTGTTAGCTATCGTGCATTATGTGTTTGTAATCATTATGTGACTTGTCGGTATGTGAATACGTGTTTATATGTGTTAAAATAGTGTTTAACGCGCCAAAAACTCATTCTGGAACCATACAGGCGATTAGGAACCAGTAAGGCTCCTAATCTCCAGACATATAGGCGAATAGGGATGAAACTGGCGATTAGGGCTTCTAATCGCCAGTATATAGGCGATTAGAAGCTCTACTCGCCTGAATTGATTCCCTACTCGCCTGATCTGATGTGCACGAGTCAAAACACCTATAAATACAACCCTTGACTCCCCAAACACCATTTGTGCAACCCTAACTGATCCTAAGCCTCCCACACACCTTGAAACACCTCTGGAACTTGTTTTGCTCCAAAACTCACCATTTCCAAGCTTGCACACCTTTCTTTGATAAAATCCAAGGTGTGTTCTTCATCCCAAACCTTTGTAATGTTATTATTTTGGATCCCTAAAAGTCCAGACCTTGTTTTGATAAGAATGTGTCTTTAAAAACCTTGTGAATGAGTTCTAAAACAAGTCTACACCATAATACTTGCTATATGTGAAGTATTGATGCATATGATGATTTTTGGTGATTATAACATGAATGTTTCCATGAATTTGATGAACTTCTGATGTGTAGGAGTTGTTAGGATGATTATCTATGTGTCACACCCTCAAAATCCACTTGCGGAGTTTTACCGCGAGGCGCATGACAAACCAGGATCCAAACCAACGATCACAATAAACAAGTCTAAATGTAATTAATGCAATACCAAAACATAGTTTTAAAATCCCGTTTACAGCGGAAGCTTATTCAAAATAAAGTTCAACATAATTAACCAAAGTTCAATGTTTATGAAATCATGCAACTCTATCTAGACGCCGTGCAGACGCGTGCGCCCTAGTTCCATGTGCTACCTTAGCGACCTGAGAAAACATGTAAAAGTTTACGTCAGCACAAAAATGCTGGTGAGTTTACAGGTTTTGTATCCAAGTACCAAGTCCACCTGTCCATACTATAACAAATAGAAAACCAGTATACGCTAGCTAGGCGTACGTTTTGTTACTACCACGATTGGAAAACCATTACTAACTCGAATACCAGTTTTGTGCCCGAATAGTTCCAAATGTTCCTGTTGTTCCTGTTTGAGACAATATGCACTCGCCCGGCCCTCCAAGCCGACGAGCGGGGTTGGTCACTCCCAATAGCGCTATTCACATTTCCCCGTTGTGCAAACCCGCACATTCATGGTTCCCCCCGGGACTTCCAAAGATCGTGTAGTATACGTTAGAACCCATAGTATGACAGAATTTACCAAACAATCGTTTTAATACATGTTTTCTCCCCCGAAAGTATAAAACCAGTTTAAAAGAGGGGCCGTAAACTCACCTTAAGTTGTTTTACTCCTAATCCCGAGTAAACTCAGCTGCTATGTTAGTCCCGTACAGTGGCGACCTAACATACGACAGTTACAAGTACTTAGACTAATAACCCGCAGGTTAATTAGTCCCTAGATGTCCAGACCATAACCAAGTTCGTTTGAAAAACACCGTGACTGTTTAACTGACCCAAAGTACAAGACTCGACATCCCATTGGTGACCCGAGACTCCCCGTGTTATGTTTACGCTCCAAAACATACAATAACGCAAGTATACTTAACATACGTTAGCACACAACAAATTATAGCACCCAGTTCACGTATCACCGAAATACATCCAAATATATGTTACCAAGTTATTAGACATGTTACGGGGTTCCTAGCATGTTACTACATGTTAAATCGGGTCTCGGAATGCTAATATACACTTACAGCAGCAGTACACGCGATTAGGAAAAGTCAACTAGCATTTAGGAAAGTCAACTAGCAATTAGGAATCCTAATCGCCACTAATATAGGCGATTGGGGCTATACCATATGAAATTATTAGCATTTAGGGCTAATCACATGAACTTACTAGCAATTGGGGCTAATCACATGAACTTACTAGCAATTGGGGCTAATCACATGAACTTACTAGCAATTGGGGCTAATCACATGAAGTTATAGGCGATTGGGGCTAATCACATGATATTATTGGCGATTAGCACCCCAATCGCATGAGTTACAGGCGATTAGCATTGCTACTCGCCTGTAACCATGCTGTTCCGGTTTTTCGCGCGTTTAACGCTCCAAATCAGATCCAGAGCGTGTGTAACTACCCAATATCATCCCAAACACTATCCTAAACATGTTTAACCCAAAACCCTTCGTTCATCCTCGTAAAATCAGTCCTGCATGCAACCAAAGCAATCCAAACACATACACATAGCATGCAACATTCAATTAACGCATGTAATCATAACCCTATTATCCAATTACTGAGATTTCTATCATCATACTAACAATATTTATTCTGACCTAGCATGATAACACATCAACTCATCATCAAGAATCATAAAAATCCTATCTTTCTAATCATACACACCCATAACGCATGTATATTAGTTATAATCCGATTAACAACCATTATTGACGATTTTCAGAAAGCTTTTTCGTTTATGAACAGGTCTGGACCATTAGGGATTTATTAAAAACGTTTACAAAGTGTTATGGATGAGAATCAAACCTTGGAATTGTAAAAGGATGATGGTTAGACCTTGAAACCTTGTGTTTTTGATCAAAATCGCCTTCCAGAGGTTGTTTAAGTGTTTGGGGCGGTTATGGGACGACTAGGGTTTGTCTAATTGAGTTTAGGAGGTTAAGTATGGTATTTATAGGCGTTTCTAGTCGTCCAGCCCGTTCCATGCGATTGTGCAGGTTTATACGCGATTAGGAATCCTAATCGCATGAACAGTAACGCGTTTGGGCCTAATCGCATGAACAGTCATGCGATTAGTCCCAGTCACACCACATGAACCCCAGTCACACCACATGATCCCCAGTCACACCACATGATTCCCAGTCACACCACATGATTCCCAGTCACACCACATGAACCCCGTTTTAACATATGTTAACACATATTAATGTACCGACAAGTCACATAATGATTGTAAACACATAACACAAGTAAATACACATATTCACACTCGTTCACCAATTCCCGGGACTCGAGACTCGTACGTTCCGTATGCCCTGACGATCCTACAAATCGTCACCGTTTGTACACTTGGTTAAGGACTGACATCTACCGAACCTCTAGACCAACATCCAATGATCTTCTAGACTAACCAATAGTTCCCGAACCATAACCCGACTTAACTAACCCAGTTAAGTACAATATACACGTGACTCGCTAAGGTAGACTTTCATCTAGACAACGTTGTTAACCCGAATTTGCCAGGTGTCACATCATCCCCACGTTAAAAGAATTTTCGTCCCGAAAATTGCGTAAGTAACAAAAGAAACAACGAAGGGAATAAACAAACAGATAGGAATCAATAGAGAGTAGAAATCAAGAGAGAGATTTACCCGAGTTGTCACATCATCCCCACGTTAAAAGGAATCTCGACCCGAGATTCATTCAGCTGCCGATGAGACATGTCTCGACTCGAACGCTTCCTTAGGAAAGAGATGAGGATACTTAGACTTCATCTGATCCTCCCGTTCCCATGTATATTCCGGTCCCCGGTCCGAGTTCCACCGAACCTTAACGATACGAATCTTGCTGTGACGCAGGCTACGAATCTTGTAATCAAGGATCTCCACAGGTTCTTCCACAATCCGAAGACGATCATCAACCTTGATCTCTTCTAGTGGAACGATGAGAGACTCGTCAGCCAGACACTTCTTCAAGTTTGACACGTGAAAGACGTTATGTACGTTACCGAGCTCCGTCGGTAGATCAAGTCGATATGCCACCGGCCCAATCCGTTCCAGGATCGTAAATGGGCCGACATATCGCGGATTGAGTTTGCCACGCTTTCCAAAGCGTATGACGCCCTTCCACGGTGAGACTTTTAGAAGTACCTTGTCATTGACTTGGAATTCCAGTGGTTTGCGACGCTGATCGGCATAACTCTTTTGCCGGTCCCGTGCCGCCGCCAACCGATTACGAATCTGTACGATCTTTTCCGAAGTCTCGTACACTAGTTCGGGCCCAGTGAGTTGACTCTCACCCACCTCAGCCCAACAAAGAGGAGAGCGGCATTTCCGTCCGTACAGTGCCTCGAACGGAGCAGCCTTGATGCTCGTGTGATAACTGTTATTGTACGAGAATTCTACCAACGGCAGATGAGCTTCCCAACCCTTGCCAAAATCGATCACACATGCCCGCAGCATGTCTTCTAAAGTTTGAATCGTACGCTCACTCTGACCGTCAGTCTGTGGATGGTAAGCCGTACTCATGTCTAGTTGGGTACCCAAAGCCTTGTGCAAAGACTTCCAGAAGTGAGAAGTAAAGCGAGAATCGCGATCCGAAATAATAGAAACTGGTACCCCGTGCTTAGAAACAACTTCTTTCAAGTAAAGACGAGCCAAACGATCCATAGTGTCGGTCTCCTTAATAGCAAGAAAATGGGCTGATTTTGTTAACCGATCGACAATCACCCATATCTTGTCGTTCCCGCTTGGTGACTTAGGAAGTTGTGTGACAAAATCCATAGTAATCCGTTCCCATTTCCATTCCGGAATTTCAGGTTGTTGCAGGAGACCCGACGGTTTCTGGTATTCCACCTTGACCTTAGCACAGGTCAAACATTTGCTCACGTATGAGGCTATGTCCGACCTCATGTTTGGCCACCAGTAAAGCACCTTCAGATCTTGATACATCTTATCCGAACCAGGATGAATAGAATACCGGGACTTATGAGCCTCATCAAGAACAAGCTCCCGTAGTCCCCCGAATAAAGGAACCCATATGCGTTCTGCGAAATAGTGCAGGCCATCAGGCCTTCGCTCTAGGTGCTTGTCGGCACCGTGCATAGTTTCAGCTTTAAGGTTTTCCTCCTTCAAAGCTTCCAATTGGGCAGAACGGAGTTGATCAGGTAACGACGAATGGATAGTGAGCTGCAACGCCCGAACGCGACGAGGTTTAGAAGATTCCTTCCTGCTCAAGGCGTCTGCTACAACATTCGCCTTGCCAGGATGGTACTTAATAGCACAATCATAATCGTTCAAAAGTTCAATCCAGCGACGCTGCCGTATGTTCAAGTGTTGTTGGTCGAAAATGTGTTGGAGACTCTTGTGATCGGTGTAGATGGTGCATTTGGTACCGTACAAGTAATGTCTCCAAATTTTCAACGCGAATACCACGGCACCCAACTCCAAGTCATGAGTTGTGTAGTTCTTCTCGTGCACTTTGAGTTGACGAGAAGCATACGCAATCACTTTCTCGCGTTGCATCAACACGCAACCGAGTCCATGAATGGAAGCATCACAGTAAACGACAAAATCATCAGGACCCTCAGGTAAAGACAGAATAGGAGCAGAACACAGTTTAGACTTCAGTTCTTCAAACGCGGACTCTTGTGATTCACCCCAGTCGAACTTCTTATCCTTCTGAGTGAGAGTGGTGAGGGGTTGAGCAATCTTCGAGAACCCCTGAATGAAACGACGATAATAGCCCGCAAGGCCTAGGAATTGCCGCACCTCAGTTGGCGTCTTTGGTGCTCCCCAGTCCTTGATCGCTTCGATTTTAGCGGGATCGACATGAATTCCTATTTCATTAACCACATGTCCTAGGAATTGAACTTCGCGTAACCAAAAGTCACACTTTGAAAACTTGGCGTAAAGTTGCTCCCGTCGTAAAAGTTCCAAAACCAATCGCAGATGTTCCCCGTGTTCGGTCTCGTTCTTGGAGTAGATCAGAATGTCATCAATAAATACAATGACGAACTTATCCAGATATGGTTTACAGACGCGGTTCATTAAGTCCATGAAAACCGCCGGTGCGTTCGTGAGACCGAAAGGCATGACCAAGAATTCAAAATGGCCATAACGTGTTCGAAAAGCAGTCTTTGCAACGTCAGCCTCCCTGACGCGCAGCTGGTGATAACCGGACCTCAAATCGATCTTGGAATGATAACTAGAACCCTGAAGCTGGTCAAATAGATCATCGATACATGGAAGAGGATAACGGTTCTTGACGGTCAACTTGTTCAGCTCTCTGTAGTCTACACACAATCGGAAACTCCCATCCTTCTTCTTGACAAATAAAATCGGGGCTCCCCAAGGGGAAGAACTTGGCCGGATGAAACCCTTGTCCAAGAGTTCCTGCAACTGGCTTGACAATTCCTGCATCTCGGGAGGTGCAAGACGGTAGGGGGCCCGAGCAATAGGAGCAGCCCCTGGTACGAGATCAATACCGAACTCGACTTGACGATGAGGAGGAAGACCAGATAAATCATCGGGAAAAACATCAAGAAATTCGCGTACCACCGGAATGTCGTCAATCTTCTTCTCATCACTGGAGGAAACAGATAAAAGCGCCAATACGGCTGGATAACCCTTTCGAAGACACTTAAGGGCTTTCATGCTAGAGATGATGTTTAGCGAAACACCACCCTTGATACCGTACACAGAAAGAAATTCTCCATCAGGGAGAGGAATCCGAATAACCTTATCGTAACAGACGATCTCCGCGCGATACAAAGATAACCAATCCATTCCTACTACAACGTCAAAACTACCCAATGGTACCGGCATAAGGTCGATGGGGAACGATAAACCCGAAAACTCTAACTGACACTCCCGAAGAATACTAGTAGCTTCAATCGTTTTCCCGTCAGCCAACTCAATAATATACTTGGTCTCTAATGGTACAGGTACTACATCTAGCAGTCGACTAACGTCCATGGATACAAAACTCTTGTCGGCACCAGAATCAAATAACACGCTAACAGAATGATTATTGAGAAGAAACGTACCGGTGACTGTATCAGGGTCCTGCCTAGCCTCAGCAGCTCCAATTACGAAGGCACGTGCATTTCTGCCGCCGCCCCCGTTGTTCCCATTCCCGTTATTTCCACCCTGTTTCAGTTTTGGGCAATCCTTCTTGTAGTGCCCAGTGTCACCACAGTTGTAGCATCCCTGTTTCCCTGTAGTCCCCTGAGTAGTCGGAGCTGAACTGTTAGTCGGAGCCTGAGTCGATGGAAGTGTAACCCGACAATCTTTAGCATAGTGGCCTGTTCGCTGGCAGCGGTGACAACGGTTACTGTCGCAGTTCCCTTGGTGATGGCGTCCACACTTGTTGCATTTGGGCAGTTTTCCCGCATAACCACCCTGCTTATTACCTGAAGACGATGAACCCCCATTATCAAACTTTTTACCCTGCTGTGCAGACCCAGACCCTTTCCCGTCGTTTTCCCACTTGCGCTTGTTGTTCTCTGGAGCCTTAGCAGTCGAACCTTTCGCCGGCAAAATCCCCTCATTCACCTTTAAATTAGTCATCCTATGTGCAGATCGAACTACCTCCGCATAAGTAGGATGATTCCCAGCAGCCACTAACCCTGCAATTTCCGGCACCAACCCTGAGACATAATGTTCAATCTTACGATACTCTGGCACGTGCAAATCGGGACATAGCACTGCCAACTCATTCCTCCTAACCGTATACTTCTCGATTTCCGACCCAGTCATCTTGAGGTTCCACACCTCATGCTCCAGCTTCTGTACCTCTTCTCTCGGGCAATACTCCCGCTTCAGCAACTGCACAAAGTTCTCCCACGGCATAGCATATGCCTCCCCAATCCCCATGTTCTGGGTAATACCATTCCACCAAGTCAATGCCACGTCTTGAAATAACGCAGCCGAATACTTCACCCGATCTTCTGGGAGACAGTTACACATCAGGAATACCGACTCCACTTTCTCTAACCACCTAAGCAAACTGACCGCACCCTCGGTGCCAGAGAATTCCTGGGGTTTGCAGTCCCGGAACATCTTATAGGTGCACATGGGTGGGGGTGGGTCAACAGGACCACCTGAAATGAAACGTATAAGAAACCACGAATAACGTACACAAGGTTCACCAATGAGGCAAAGAAAACAGATAAAACAACTTACCACCACCGTTGTGCCCTAACTGAAAGGCAGCCTGGAGCAAGTTGTTCAGATCAGCCTGTGACAGGTTAATACCTCCACCACGACCACCAGCACCACCACGACCACCACCGCGTCCACCATTGCGACCACCTCCTCGTCCTCCACGCACTCCAGACATGATTCTGACAGAAAGAACGAGAAAATTTAGTTTCGCAGTTAAAGATAACCACTAATGTTCACAAGATCAAAGCCAGATCCAATCCAGGACTATCCCCTCAAACTCAGAGCTCACTAGTGCTTCCATGCATTTCGTTTTATGATTTTGTGTGCACCCAAAATGATAAAACGCTCTACATGGTCCTCCAAGTGTTCTCCTAGTTCAAAGATCAAATCACCGAACATAGACTCTTAGCTACACATCGTAATACTACGGTAGTTCATGACAAGTGTTTCTATTGGAGTGCGAAAGGGGAGATGTCCGAGCCTTGAACAAATCTCAAGAGCACCCGAGTTACCCCAATAGACTACACTGCCTAGGAAACAAGTAACCCAACCTAAAATAGAACGGATGATGTAACGCAGAAAGACCAACGATTTAGAGACACCCCGACAAGACCATACGTAAACCACTATAACGTTTAGTACCATGTGATCGTCTAGTGTGTGCGACTCGGCTATAGACTAGACTCTACATGCAGTCCTAGTTCACTATAACCATTGGCTCTGATACCAATCTGTCACACCCTCAAAATCCACTTGCGGAGTTTTACCGCGAGGCGCATGACAAACCAGGATCCAAACCAACGATCACAATAAACAAGTCTAAATGTAATTAATGCAATACCAAAACATAGTTTTAAAATCCCGTTTACAGCGGAAGCTTATTCAAAATAAAGTTCAACATAATTAACCAAAGTTCAATGTTTATGAAATCATGCAACTCTATCTAGACGCCGTGCAGACGCGTGCGCCCTAGTTCCATGTGCTACCTTAGCGACCTGAGAAAACATGTAAAAGTTTACGTCAGCACAAAAATGCTGGTGAGTTTACAGGTTTTGTATCCAAGTACCAAGTCCACCTGTCCATACTATAACAAATAGAAAACCAGTATACGCTAGCTAGGCGTACGTTTTGTTACTACCACGATTGGAAAACCATTACTAACTCGAATACCAGTTTTGTGCCCGAATAGTTCCAAATGTTCCTGTTGTTCCTGTTTGAGACAATATGCACTCGCCCGGCCCTCCAAGCCGACGAGCGGGGTTGGTCACTCCCAATAGCGCTATTCACATTTCCCCGTTGTGCAAACCCGCACATTCATGGTTCCCCCCGGGACTTCCAAAGATCGTGTAGTATACGTTAGAACCCATAGTATGACAGAATTTACCAAACAATCGTTTTAATACATGTTTTCTCCCCCGAAAGTATAAAACCAGTTTAAAAGAGGGGCCGTAAACTCACCTTAAGTTGCTTTACTCCTAATCCCGAGTAAACTCAGCTGCTATGTTAGTCCCGTACAGTGGCGACCTAACATACGACAGTTACAAGTACTTAGACTAATAACCCGCAGGTTAATTAGTCCCTAGATGTCCAGACCATAACCAAGTTCGTTTGAAAAACACCGTGACTGTTTAACTGACCCAAAGTACAAGACTCGACATCCCATTGGTGACCCGAGACTCCCCGTGTTATGTTTACGCTCCAAAACATACAATAACGCAAGTATACTTAACATACGTTAGCACACAACAAATTATAGCACCCAGTTCACGTATCACCGAAATACATCCAAATATATGTTACCAAGTTATTAGACATGTTACGGGGTTCCTAGCATGTTACTACATGTTAAATCGGGTCTCGGAATGCTAATATACACTTACAGCAGCAGTACACGCGATTAGGAAAAGTAAACTAGCATTTAGGAAAGTCAACTAGCAATTAGGAATCCTAATCGCCACTAATATAGGCGATTGGGGCTATACCATATGAAATTATTAGCATTTAGGGCTAATCACATGAACTTACTAGCAATTGGGGCTAATCACATGAACTTACTAGCAATTGGGGCTAATCACATGAACTTACTAGCAATTGGGGCTAATCACATGAAGTTATAGGCGATTGGGGCTAATCACATGATATTATTGGCGATTAGCACCCCAATCGCATGAGTTACAGGCGATTAGCATTGCTACTCGCCTGTAACCATGCTGTTCCGGTTTTTCGCGCGTTTAACGCTCCAAATCAGATCCAGAGCGTGTGTAACTACCCAATATCATCCCAAACACTATCCTAAACATGTTTAACCCAAAACCCTTCGTTCATCCTCGTAAAATCAGTCCTGCATGCAACCAAAGCAATCCAAACACATACACATAGCATGCAACATTCAATTAACGCATGTAATCATAACCCTATTATCCAATTACTGAGATTTCTATCATCATACTAACAATATTTATTCTGACCTAGCATGATAACACATCAACTCATCATCAAGAATCATAAAAATCCTATCTTTCTAATCATACACACCCATAACGCATGTATATTAGTTATAATCCGATTAACAACCATTATTGACGATTTTCAGAAAGCTTTTTCGTTTATGAACAGGTCTGGACCATTAGGGATTTATTAAAAACGTTTACAAAGTGTTATGGATGAGAATCAAACCTTGGAATTGTAAAAGGATGATGGTTAGACCTTGAAACCTTGTGTTTTTGATCAAAATCGCCTTCCAGAGGTTGTTTAAGTGTTTGGGGCGGTTATGGGACGACTAGGGTTTGTCTAATTGAGTTTAGGAGGTTAAGTATGGTATTTATAGGCGTTTCTAGTCGTCCAGCCCGTTCCATGCGATTGTGCAGGTTTATACGCGATTAGGAATCCTAATCGCATGAACAGTAACGCGTTTGGGCCTAATCGCATGAACAGTCATGCGATTAGTCCCAGTCACACCACATGAACCCCAGTCACACCACATGATCCCCAGTCACACCACATGATTCCCAGTCACACCACATGATTCCCAGTCACACCACATGAACCCCGTTTTAACATATGTTAACACATATTAATGTACCGACAAGTCACATAATGATTGTAAACACATAACACAAGTAAATACACATATTCACACTCGTTCACCAATTCCCGGGACTCGAGACTCGTACGTTCCGTATGCCCTGACGATCCTACAAATCGTCACCGTTTGTACACTTGGTTAAGGACTGACATCTACCGAACCTCTAGACCAACATCCAATGATCTTCTAGACTAACCAATAGTTCCCGAACCATAACCCGACTTAACTAACCCAGTTAAGTACAATATACACGTGACTCGCTAAGGTAGACTTTCATCTAGACAACGTTGTTAACCCGAATTTGCCAGGTGTCACATCATCCCCACGTTAAAAGAATTTTCGTCCCGAAAATTGCGTAAGTAACAAAAGAAACAACGAAGGGAATAAACAAACAGATAGGAATCAATAGAGAGTAGAAATCAAGAGAGAGATTTACCCGAGTTGTCACATCATCCCCACGTTAAAAGGAATCTCGACCCGAGATTCATTCAGCTGCCGATGAGACATGTCTCGACTCGAACGCTTCCTTAGGAAAGAGATGAGGATACTTAGACTTCATCTGATCCTCCCGTTCCCATGTATATTCCGGTCCCCGGTCCGAGTTCCACCGAACCTTAACGATACGAATCTTGCTGTGACGCAGGCTACGAATCTTGTAATCAAGGATCTCCACAGGTTCTTCCACAATCCGAAGACGATCATCAACCTTGATCTCTTCTAGTGGAACGATGAGAGACTCGTCAGCCAGACACTTCTTCAAGTTTGACACGTGAAAGACGTTATGTACGTTACCGAGCTCCGTCGGTAGATCAAGTCGATATGCCACCGGCCCAATCCGTTCCAGGATCGTAAATGGGCCGACATATCGCGGATTGAGTTTGCCATGCTTTCCAAAGCGTATGACGCCCTTCCACGGTGAGACTTTTAGAAGTACCTTGTCATTGACTTGGAATTCCAGTGGTTTGCGACGCTGATCGGCATAACTCTTTTGCCGGTCCCGTGCCGCCGCCAACCGATTACGAATCTGTACGATCTTTTCCGAAGTCTCGTACACTAGTTCGGGCCCAGTGAGTTGACTCTCACCCACCTCAGCTCAACAAAGAGGAGAGCGGCATTTCCGTCCGTACAGTGCCTCGAACGGAGCAGCCTTGATGCTCGTGTGATAACTGTTATTGTACGAGAATTCTACCAACGGCAGATGAGCTTCCCAATCCTTGCCAAAATCGATCACACATGCCCGCAGCATGTCTTCTAAAGTTTGAATCGTACGCTCACTCTGACCGTCAGTCTGTGGATGGTAAGCCGTACTCATGTCTAGTTGGGTACCCAAAGCCTTGTGCAAAGACTTCCAGAAGTGAGAAGTAAAGCGAGAATCGCGATCCGAAATAATAGAAACTGGTACCCCGTGCTTAGAAACAACTTCTTTCAAGTAAAGACGAGCCAAACGATCCATAGTGTCGGTCTCCTTAATAGCAAGAAAATGGGCTGATTTTGTTAACCGATCGACAATCACCCATATCTTGTCGTTCCCGCTTGGTGACTTAGGAAGTTGTGTGACAAAATCCATAGTAATCCGTTCCCATTTCCATTCCGGAATTTCAGGTTGTTGCAGGAGACCCGACGGTTTCTGGTATTCCACCTTGACCTTAGCACAGGTCAAACATTTGCTCACGTATGAGGCTATGTCCGACCTCATGTTTGGCCACCAGTAAAGCACCTTCAGATCTTGATACATCTTATCCGAACCAGGATGAATAGAATACCGGGACTTATGAGCCTCATCAAGAACAAGCTCCCGTAGTCCCCCGAATAAAGGAACCCATATGCGTTCTGCGAAATAGTGCAGGCCATCAGGCCTTCGCTCTAGGTGCTTGTCGGCACCGTGCATAGTTTCAGCTTTAAGGTTTTCCTCCTTCAAAGCTTCCAATTGGGCAGAACGGAGTTGATCAGGTAACGACGAATGGATAGTGAGCTGCAACGCCCGAACGCGACGAGGTTTAGAAGATTCCTTCCTGCTCAAGGCGTCTGCTACAACATTCGCCTTGCCAGGATGGTACTTAATAGCACAATCATAATCGTTCAAAAGTTCAATCCAGCGACGCTGCCGTATGTTCAAGTGTTGTTGGTCGAAAATGTGTTGGAGACTCTTGTGATCGGTGTAGATGGTGCATTTGGTACCGTACAAGTAATGTCTCCAAATTTTCAACGCGAATACCACGGCACCCAACTCCAAGTCATGAGTTGTGTAGTTCTTCTCGTGCACTTTGAGTTGACGAGAAGCATACGCAATCACTTTCTCGCGTTGCATCAACACGCAACCGAGTCCATGAATGGAAGCATCACAGTAAACGACAAAATCATCAGGACCCTCAGGTAAAGACAGAATAGGAGCAGAACACAGTTTAGACTTCAGTTCTTCAAACGCGGACTCTTGTGATTCACCCCAGTCGAACTTCTTATCCTTCTGAGTGAGAGTGGTGAGGGGTTGAGCAATCTTCGAGAACCCCTGAATGAAACGACGATAATAGCCCGCAAGGCCTAGGAATTGCCGCACCTCAGTTGGCGTCTTTGGTGCTCCCCAGTCCTTGATCGCTTCGATTTTAGCGGGATCGACATGAATTCCTATTTCATTAACCACATGTCCTAGGAATTGAACTTCGCGTAACCAAAAGTCACACTTTGAAAACTTGGCGTAAAGTTGCTCCCGTCGTAAAAGTTCCAAAACCAATCGCAGATGTTCCCCGTGTTCGGTCTCGTTCTTGGAGTAGATCAGAATGTCATCAATAAATACAATGACGAACTTATCCAGATATGGTTTACAGACGCGGTTCATTAAGTCCATGAAAACCGCCGGTGCGTTCGTGAGACCGAAAGGCATGACCAAGAATTCAAAATGGCCATAACGTGTTCGAAAAGCAGTCTTTGCAACGTCAGCCTCCCTGACGCGCAGCTGGTGATAACCGGACCTCAAATCGATCTTGGAATAATAACTAGAACCCTGAAGCTGGTCAAATAGATCATCGATACGTGGAAGAGGATAACGGTTCTTGACGGTCAACTTGTTCAGCTCTCTGTAGTCTACACACAATCGGAAACTCCCATCCTTCTTCTTGACAAATAAAATCGGGGCTCCCCAAGGGGAAGAACTTGGCCGGATGAAACCCTTGTCCAAGAGTTCCTGCAACTGGCTAGACAATTCCTGCATCTCGGGAGGTGCAAGACGGTAGGGGGCCCGAGCAATAGGAGCAGCCCCTGGTACGAGATCAATACCGAACTCGACTTGACGATGAGGAGGAAGACCAGATAAATCATCGGGAAAAACATCAAGAAATTCGCGTACCACCGGAATGTCGTCAATCTTCTTCTCATCACTGGAGGAAACAGATAAAAGCGCCAATACGGCTGGATAACCCTTTCGAAGACACTTAAGGGCTTTCATGCTAGAGATGATGTTTAGCGAAACACCACCCTTGATACCGTACACAGAAAGAAATTCTCCATCAGGGAGAGGAATCCGAATAACCTTATCGTAACAGACGATCTCCGCGCGATACAAAGATAACCAATCCATTCCTACTACAACGTCAAAACTACCCAATGGTACCGGCATAAGGTCGATGGGGAACGATAAACCCGACAACTCTAACTGACACTCCCGAAGAATACTAGTAGCTTCAATCGTTTTCCCGTCAGCCAACTCAATAATATACTTGGTCTCTAATGGTACAGGTACTACATCTAGCAGTCGACTAACGTCCATGGATACAAAACTCTTGTCGGCACCAGAATCAAATAACACGCTAACAGAATGATTATTGAGAAGAAACGTACCGGTGACTGTATCAGGGTCCTGCCTAGCCTCAGCAGCTCCAATTACGAAGGCACGTGCATTTCTGCCGCCGCCCCCGTTGTTCCCATTCCCGTTATTTCCACCCTGTTTCAGTTTTGGGCAATCCTTCTTGTAGTGCCCAGTGTCACCACAGTTGTAGCATCCCTGTTTCCCTGTAGTCCCCTGAGTAGTCGGAGCTGAACTGTTAGTCGGAGCCTGAGTCGATGGAAGTGTAACCCGACAATCTTTAGCATAGTGGCCTGTTCGCTGGCAGCGGTGACAACGGTTACTGTCGCAGTTCCCTTGGTGATGGCGTCCACACTTGTTGCATTTGGGCAGTTTTCCCGCATAACCACCCTGCTTATTACCTGAAGACGATGAACCCCCATTATCAAACTTTTTACCCTGCTGTGCAGACCCAGACCCTTTCCCGTCGTTTTCCCACTTGCGCTTGTTGTTCTCTGGAGCCTTAGCAGTCGAACCTTTCGCCGGCAAAATCCCCTCATTCACCTTTAAATTAGTCATCCTATGTGCAGATCGAACTACCTCCGCATAAGTAGGATGATTCCCAGCAGCCACTAACCCTGCAATTTCCGGCACCAACCCTGAGACATAATGTTCAATCTTACGATACTCTGGCACGTGCAAATCGGGACATAGCACTGCCAACTCATTCCTCCTAACCGTATACTTCTCGATTTCCGACCCAGTCATCTTGAGGTTCCACACCTCATGCTCCAGCTTCTGTACCTCTTCTCTCGGGCAATACTCCCGCTTCAGCAACTGCACAAAGTTCTCCCACGGCATAGCATATGCCTCCCCAATCCCCATGTTCTGGGTAATACCATTCCACCAAGTCAATGCCACGTCTTGAAATAACGCAGCCGAATACTTCACCCGATCTTCTGGGAGACAGTTACACATCAGGAATACCGACTCCACTTTCTCTAACCACCTAAGCAAACTGACCGCACCCTCGGTGCCAGAGAATTCCTGGGGTTTGCAGTCCCGGAACATCTTATAGGTGCACATGGGTGGGGGTGGGTCAACAGGACCACCTGAAATGAAACGTATAAGAAACCACGAATAACGTACACAAGGTTCACCAATGAGGCAAAGAAAACAGATAAAACAACTTACCACCACCGTTGTGCCCTAACTGAAAGGCAGCCTGGAGCAAGTTGTTCAGATCAGCCTGTGACAGGTTAATACCTCCACCACGACCACCAGCACCACCACGACCACCACCGCGTCCACCATTGCGACCACCTCCTCGTCCTCCACGCACTCCAGACATGATTCTGACAGAAAGAACGAGAAAATTTAGTTTCGCAGTTAAAGATAACCACTAATGTTCACAAGATCAAAGCCAGATCCAATCCAGGACTATCCCCTCAAACTCAGAGCTCACTAGTGCTTCCATGCATTTCGTTTTATGATTTTGTGTGCACCCAAAATGATAAAACGCTCTACATGGTCCTCCAAGTGTTCTCCTAGTTCAAAGATCAAATCACCGAACATAGACTCTTAGCTACACATCGTAATACTACGGTAGTTCATGACAAGTGTTTCTATTGGAGTGCGAAAGGGGAGATGTCCGAGCCTTGAACAAATCTCAAGAGCACCCGAGTTACCCCAATAGACTACACTGCCTAGGAAACAAGTAACCCAACCTAAAATAGAACGGATGATGTAACGCAGAAAGACCAACGATTTAGAGACACCCCGACAAGACCATACGTAAACCACTATAACGTTTAGTACCATGTGATCGTCTAGTGTGTGCGACTCGGCTATAGACTAGACTCTACATGCAGTCCTAGTTCACTATAACCATTGGCTCTGATACCAATCTGTCACACCCTCAAAATCCACTTGCGGAGTTTTACCGCGAGGCGCATGACAAACCAGGATCCAAACCAACGATCACAATAAACAAGTCTAAATGTAATTAATGCAATACCAAAACATAGTTTTAAAATCCCGTTTACAGCGGAAGCTTATTCAAAATAAAGTTCAACATAATTAACCAAAGTTCAATGTTTATGAAATCATGCAACTCTATCTAGACGCCGTGCAGACGCGTGCGCCCTAGTTCCATGTGCTACCTTAGCGACCTGAGAAAACATGTAAAAGTTTACGTCAGCACAAAAATGCTGGTGAGTTTACAGGTTTTGTATCCAAGTACCAAGTCCACCTGTCCATACTATAACAAATAGAAAACCAGTATACGCTAGCTAGGCGTACGTTTTGTTACTACCACGATTGGAAAACCATTACTAACTCGAATACCAGTTTTGTGCCCGAATAGTTCCAAATGTTCCTGTTGTTCCTGTTTGAGACAATATGCACTCGCCCGGCCCTCCAAGCCGACGAGCGGGGTTGGTCACTCCCAATAGCGCTATTCACATTTCCCCGTTGTGCAAACCCGCACATTCATGGTTCCCCCCGGGACTTCCAAAGATCGTGTAGTATACGTTAGAACCCATAGTATGACAGAATTTACCAAACAATCGTTTTAATACATGTTTTCTCCCCCGAAAGTATAAAACCAGTTTAAAAGAGGGGCCGTAAACTCACCTTAAGTTGCTTTACTCCTAATCCCGAGTAAACTCAGCTGCTATGTTAGTCCCGTACAGTGGCGACCTAACATACGACAGTTACAAGTACTTAGACTAATAACCCGCAGGTTAATTAGTCCCTAGATGTCCAGACCATAACCAAGTTCGTTTGAAAAACACCGTGACTGTTTAACTGACCCAACGTACAAGACTCGACATCCCATTGGTGACCCGAGACTCCCCGTGTTATGTTTACGCTCCAAAACATACAATAACGCAAGTATACTTAACATACGTTAGCACACAACAAATTATAGCACCCAGTTCACGTATCACCGAAATACATCCAAATATATGTTACCAAGTTATTAGACATGTTACGGGGTTCCTAGCATGTTACTACATGTTAAATCGGGTCTCGGAATGCTAATATACACTTACAGCAGCAGTACACGCGATTAGGAAAAGTAAACTAGCATTTAGGAAAGTCAACTAGCAATTAGGAATCCTAATCGCCACTAATATAGGCGATTGGGGCTATACCATATGAAATTATTAGCATTTAGGGCTAATCACATGAACTTACTAGCAATTGGGGCTAATCACATGAACTTACTAGCAATTGGGGCTAATCACATGAACTTACTAGCAATTGGGGCTAATCACATGAAGTTATAGGCGATTGGGGCTAATCACATGATATTATTGGCGATTAGCACCCCAATCGCATGAGTTACAGGCGATTAGCATTGCTACTCGCCTGTAACCATGCTGTTCCGGTTTTTCGCGCGTTTAACGCTCCAAATCAGATCCAGAGCGTGTGTAACTACCCAATATCATCCCAAACACTATCCTAAACATGTTTAACCCAAAACCCTTCGTTCATCCTCATAAAATCAGTCCTGCATGCAACCAAAGCAATCCAAACACATACACATAGCATGCAACATTCAATTAACGCATGTAATCATAACCCTATTATCCAATTACTGAGATTTCTATCATCATACTAACAATATTTATTCTGACCTAGCATGATAACACATCAACTCATCATCAAGAATCATAAAAATCCTATCTTTCTAATCATACACACCCATAACGCATGTATATTAGTTATAATCCGATTAACAACCATTATTGACGATTTTCAGAAAGCTTTTTCGTTTATGAACAGGTCTGGACCATTAGGGATTTATTAAAAACGTTTACAAAGTGTTATGGATGAGAATCAAACCTTGGAATTGTAAAAGGATGATGGTTAGACCTTGAAACCTTGTGTTTTTGATCAAAATCGCCTTCCAGAGGTTGTTTAAGTGTTTGGGGCGGTTATGGGACGACTAGGGTTTGTCTAATTGAGTTTAGGAGGTTAAGTATGGTATTTATAGGCGTTTCTAGTCATCCAGCCCGTTCCATGCGATTGTGCAGGTTTATACGCGATTAGGAATCCTAATCGCATGAACAGTAACGCGTTTGGGCCTAATCGCATGAACAGTCATGCGATTAGTCCCAGTCACACCACATGAACCCCAGTCACACCACATGATCCCCAGTCACACCACATGATTCCCAGTCACACCACATGATTCCCAGTCACACCACATGAACCCCGTTTTAACATATGTTAACACATATTAATGTACCGACAAGTCACATAATGATTGTAAACACATAACACAAGTAAATACACATATTCACACTCGTTCACCAATTCCCGGGACTCGAGACTCGTACGTTCCGTATGCCCTGACGATCCTACAAATCGTCACCGTTTGTACACTTGGTTAAGGACTGACATCTACCGAACCTCTAGACCAACATCCAATGATCTTCTAGACTAACCAATAGTTCCCGAACCATAACCCGACTTAACTAACCCAGTTAAGTACAATATACACGTGACTCGCTAAGGTAGACTTTCATCTAGACAACGTTGTTAACCCGAATTTGCCAGGTGTCACATCATCCCCACGTTAAAAGAATTTTCGTCCCGAAAATTGCGTAAGTAACAAAAGAAACAACGAAGGGAATAAACAAACAGATAGGAATCAATAGAGAGTAGAAATCAAGAGAGAGATTTACCCGAGTTGTCACATCATCCCCACGTTAAAAGGAATCTCGACCCGAGATTCATTCAGCTGCCGATGAGACATGTCTCGACTCGAACGCTTCCTTAGGAAAGAGATGAGGATACTTAGACTTCATCTGATCCTCCCGTTCCCATGTATATTCCGGTCCCCGGTCCGAGTTCCACCGAACCTTAACGATACGAATCTTGCTGTGACGCAGGCTACGAATCTTGTAATCAAGGATCTCCACAGGTTCTTCCACAATCCGAAGACGATCATCAACCTTGATCTCTTCTAGTGGAACGATGAGAGACTCGTCAGCCAGACACTTCTTCAAGTTTGACACGTGAAAGACGTTATGTACGTTACCGAGCTCCGTCGGTAGATCAAGTCGATATGCCACCGGCCCAATCCGTTCCAGGATCGTAAATGGGCCGACATATCGCGGATTGAGTTTGCCACGCTTTCCAAAGCGTATGACGCCCTTCCACGGTGAGACTTTTAGAAGTACCTTGTCATTGACTTGGAATTCCAGTGGTTTGCGACGCTGATCGGCATAACTCTTTTGCCGGTCCCGTGCCGCCGCCAACCGATTACGAATCTGTACGATCTTTTCCGAAGTCTCGTACACTAGTTCGGGCCCAGTGAGTTGACTCTCACCCACCTCAGCCCAACAAAGAGGAGAGCGGCATTTCCGTCCGTACAGTGCCTCGAACGGAGCAGCCTTGATGCTCGTGTGATAACTGTTATTGTACGAGAATTCTACCAACGGCAGATGAGCTTCCCAACCCTTGCCAAAATCGATCACACATGCCCGCAGCATGTCTTCTAAAGTTTGAATCGTACGCTCACTCTGACCGTCAGTCTGTGGATGGTAAGCCGTACTCATGTCTAGTTGGGTACCCAAAGCCTTGTGCAAAGACTTCCAGAAGTGAGAAGTAAAGCGAGAATCGCGATCCGAAATAATAGAAACTGGTACCCCGTGCTTAGAAACAACTTCTTTCAAGTAAAGACGAGCCAAACGATCCATAGTGTCGGTCTCCTTAATAGCAAGAAAATGGGCTGATTTTGTTAACCGATCGACAATCACCCATATCTTGTCGTTCCCGCTTGGTGACTTAGGAAGTTGTGTGACAAAATCCATAGTAATCCGTTCCCATTTCCATTCCGGAATTTCAGGTTGTTGCAGGAGACCCGACGGTTTCTGGTATTCCACCTTGACCTTAGCACAGGTCAAACATTTGCTCACGTATGAGGCTATGTCCGACCTCATGTTTGGCCACCAGTAAAGCACCTTCAGATCTTGATACATCTTATCCGAACCAGGATGAATAGAATACCGGGACTTATGAGCCTCATCAAGAACAAGCTCCCGTAGTCCCCCGAATAAAGGAACCCATATGCGTTCTGCGAAATAGTGCAGGCCATCAGGCCTTCGCTCTAGGTGCTTGTCGGCACCGTGCATAGTTTCAGCTTTAAGGTTTTCCTCAAGAAATTCCACTATATTAGAGAAATAATAGGATGTGGAGACATTGTAATAAACAAAGTTTATACAGATCTGAATCTGGCTGACCCCTTTACTAAGCCTTTACCTCAAGTTAAACATGAGGAGCATGCTGGAAAGATAGGGCTTAGAGTTGCTAGACAATGGTCATGTTTTGTAGTTAGTATTGGTGTTTTATTTTGAACTATAACAGTTACATGGAATATTTATTTGATTTAATGGGTTAAATGCAAGTTTAAATATTTAGTGACTGTGTTCATTATTTGTATGTTTAAATCCTTGAATAAGAGTATTCTAAATATCCGTAGTCGATCAAATTACATGGGAATGAATTTGAATGTAAGACTATTGTGAATTGAGATGGTTGTATTCATGAGATGAATAGCTAAAAGGTATGAGGATCATAATTCACAAATATCATTAGGGAATGATATTGGATGTAACTCGCTTCAAAAACGATCTCCATGGATCTGTGTCATGAGATGTTTTGATATTGATATGTTCAATCAGTCCTTTTTTCCTAAGGCACATATTAAACTATATTGATCAAGGACTATCTTTGATGTTATCTAACACTATCCTGAAACATGGGTAGCAATCTGGGTAGCGTTGGGAGAAATCCAAGATTATGTGGGAGTTATATGATGCTGATAGAATTCTGTACTTCTATAGGATTAGAAGTCTAGACATTCTGGCGCCCTCGTTAACTCAAATTGGTATAAACGCGTGGCAACACTCGAACTAAGGTAGTTCGTTAGACCACTTTGAATTAAAGACGAGAATAGAGAATGGTTGATCACTATATAAGAATGAATGATCCATGTCTTATGATCAACGGATGTCTATACAGATGGGACTTATTGGTAGACTTATCGGGGCTATAGTATTTGGTTATGTAAAGTGTTAATTGAACTCAAAGAACTAGTTGACGACTGTAAAGTGTCATACTAGTTTGGGTGCAATGCGATGCAGCTAGGCGTCCAACTCTGCGCACGTTGACTCATTTAATTTCAATCGTCCAAGTGGGAGATTGTTGGATATATAGTATGTCCGATGTAATTAAAAGTCGAGGTCAACGTAACCCGACCCGGTACAATCCGAAGAGTTAGACGTTGGTACACGAATCAGATAAGTTCATGTGTCGGTGGATTATTATTTATGAAATAATAATATTTTAGACTTGAGGGACATGATATTAATTAGATTAATATTATGGAATATTATGATATTTAACAAGGGGGCTTAGTGTAAGTTATTGTTTTATAAAAGGAGGGTTAAGGTGTAAACCCTGTATGCATACTTTTCAACAAAACAACTCCCTTCCTCTCCAAGTTATTGGCCGCCACCCAAAGGAAAAGGGTTGCCGCCCTTGTTGCCTTATTCCGGCCAAACCACCACTCCACCGTCGCCTTCCTCTTGCATACGGTTGCTCCCGGTTGGCTCGTGCTCGGTTGTGAACTTCCTACTAGTGAGGATTTATTGTAACCCGTGTGTTACAATTCCGGTGTAGTCGTCAAAGGTTGATTACTAAACCCTCTATGGCTGTTTCTTATTTATTTGTTTATACGCGTTTAACTGAGATCCTGATTGGAAATATTTTATTAATCGAATTAATAAAATCAACTAATAATACACACACACACACACACATATATATATATTAATCGGCTATATATATGAGTATATATAATCGACATGTTAATATATATAAACCGTTTCCGCTACGTATACGATACCATGATTTCCAACATAATCAAGATAAAGAAAATTTGTCTTTGGCTTGTTATTTGTCATTGAACATACATCAAACTATGTTTTAGGAAGTTAAATAATCATAACTATATTAATTCACACAAACCTTGTAAACTACTTATATAGATGCACAGCAGACATTAGCATGCACAACTTCTTTCTTGTTGATCAGTTTCTGAAATTGTTGTTGGAATTCTTTCAAAATACCTACAGAAATAAAAATAAATAAATAAATAAATAGTAATGTTATGTTATAACTCTAGAGAAAATAAATAAAAATTTTCACAATTAAAATTAAAACAAAAACGATGCAGAGAATGTACTAACATTTCATTTACATCTACAGGGTGGTGTTCATTTGCAAGTGCGGTTTTCGCAACACAAAGGAATGCTTCATCAACGTTGTAATTCTCCTTTGCAGATGTCTCAAAGTAAGGTATGTTTCCTTTGAGAGCACACCACTCTCGTGCGGTCTTCTCAGAAACCTAATTCATTTAACACAAGTAGTCGTTAAAATTTACTCAACTTCCTGAATAGCCAGCCATACATACTTACCGCTCGGTTTGCCCCACCATCTGTGTCGACCTTGTTCCCCAGCAACACAAATGGAAATGTCTCAGGTTCACTTGGATCAGCCTGTGGTAAAAACAAAGTGTACATGTTGTCAAATATCACACCGATATTCAGGAGCAAGATTTCATAACAATTATTATGTCAAGAATCTCAAACACCACCTAAGCACATGAACATAACGTTTAAATGAAAAAAAAAAAAAAAAAAAAAAAAAAAAAAAGAGGTAAAACTAAAAACAATGGTTTATTTGTGTCCCCACTCTTTATTTGATAATCTTTATATTTGAATTTTTTAAAGTTTATAGAAATATGAACATATACGTTATACACATGCATACATGTATATGCACATGTACACATAGATAAAATATTGTCAATACCATTTTCTTAAAAAATAAATCTTACACATATTGAAAGTTCTACTCATGTATGCACATGTAAAAATAGTTTTTGCTATTATTAATAAACGACTACAAATACTAGGGCTGTCCAAATATATATATTGAATGTTATACTTGCTACTCTATAAGTCTACTAGCAAAAGAACTGGTCCAATATTAAGCCCAGTAAACAACTAAACACTAAAAGTCTAAAAGTAGAACTCTGCCAATATAAGTTGTCCAATAGCGTAATATTGTTATATTTGCTGCTCTCTGCTCTCATTTTCAAGGCTAATGTCATTCTAACAAGATTTATAAAGTTGAGTAAGAATACAACAATTCAGATGTTTAATACTGTAAACATTGTATTAAATTTAATTTTTAAAATCGAGGCAAAATGAGAAGAGCTGATTGACTAAATTATAAATCTAAAAAGTTCTAGCCTTAACATCATGATTGTGTTGGATTTATATGTACGGTTTCAATAACTTAACGCTACTGACTGAGTTGTGACCCGTAAGAGTTACACCTTGGGCAACGAACATTAAATCCACTAAACTTGATTAACTGGCAATCACGAACAATTAACAAAATAAACAGGTTTATTATTTATACTAAATATAAATAATATCAAGTTTATTTGGTTTCGGGTTTTTGAATCGCATCTTAGACTTGTTCTAGGTGCATTAAGCTTGGGGGTTGTAAGGATTAATTATGTGATAAGGATGGTTATTATGATAATCATTAATTATTATCCATAATATTCATCAATCATTATCTAATCAATATTTATTCTGAAAGATTTTTTTTATTTTTTGGAATGTGTGTTTCAGCGGAGAATCCAAACGACGCACAACCCCTCAACCCCAGTTCGAATCCAGGCCAAACGCGGGTGTTGAATTTCTCACCCCTTAGTGCGAGTGGGGGGACTCAAACCTAAGACCAAGCCCGGGCGGGAACCTCTCTAAGAAGTAAACCCTCCCACCTCCGAGCAGCTGGGTTGGACATCATTGGCATTTATTTTGAAAGATAATGATTATCTAAATATTGTTTGATAAGAATCAAATACAAAATACAAATCCATGAAAAACTTGCTGACAATTATTATCTATATCTATACATATAATATTCTAAAGTCATTTTGTACCCATGGCAATCCCTCACTCCACCATCAATTATCTCTCCTCCTACCTTTTGCCACATGGCAATATCTTAGAATTTATAAAATTTTTAGTTTTTTAAAAAATCAAAAATCATTAAATATTTTGAGGTAAAAATCGGTCAAGGTTTTTAATAACTTTCCTAAATACTATAATCCAGATTTTTAAATTTTTTAAATAACCCTACTTCAATATTCTGCAATCTTCTTCAGGAAGCAAAAGGTTTAGCATTTATCAATAATTATTCTCCTCTTTTTCAATCAAACAATAATATTGCTTCGCAATCTTCTTCATTCGTGAAAAGGTTCGCTTTTTTATTAACTTATATTCCTAGCATCTTATATAAGATCCATCAACAACAATTTGAGATCAATCAATATGTCGGTCCTCATGTAATAATCTAACCTCTTATTTAAGTTTATTATTGTTAAATGTTTTCTGAATTTTATTTTGTTGTTGATTCATTCAGACAGAGAACATATGACGTGATACCGCAGAGAGAAGAAGGCAATACTGAATCAACAAAGGTAGTCTTTTTGATCGATTTTGAAATGCATTTCATGTCTATTTTAAGGAATTATTATTTGCGAATTGTTCAATTCGATGAAATCTGTATGTTTTTATAATACTATCACAGCGTCATCCTCTATATCATGTGCAAGGTTAGTTTTTTAATTAGGTTTATCAAGGATTTTTTTAGGTTTGATAATTTTTTAGTTTTAGGGTTCATGTTTATCTTTGTATTTCATACTGATTTTAATAATTAAGGTTTCAATGTTGATGTGTTGTGTGTTATTGTTATAGTTAGCCTTTTCTTATATTCCTTTGTAGGTTCATTCTGCAATCATTACTTCTTGCGAATGCTTGCAATGATTGGCAGGGGGCATTTTGAGGCTTCTTATGATGCAGGTATTTCATATTGCTTTAACGTAAGGGAGAGTTATTGTCCAAAAAGAAAATTGTTTTCAGCTATTCTTAACTCTGTTTTCCTAACTCTGTGTTCAGATTATTAAGCAAGGTATTCATCGTGACTTTTTTTTTTTTTTTTTTTTTTTTTTGCTAATAACAATATCACTAGAGTTCATTTCTTTAATCTGCCTCAGGCTAATGATGACTCTTCCGATTCAAAGAAATCTTATGTTCCAAGATACACTATAAGTTTAAGTATTTTCTTTTCTTTTTTTCATTTAAAGTTTATGATAACATCCATTTAGCTTTCTTTCAGCCCATAATTTTGCTTTTGATATATAATTATCTTATTCTCTTCCTTTGTTTTGATATACTTTTGTATCCAGATCTTAAATACCTTTAAAGGTTTGGTTACAGTGGAAGTTTTAAAGGATGGTCCAACTGAAGTTGTGGATGAATTTATTGATGCCAAGTGAGTATTGTTATTGCCTTATACCAAAATCCTTTGTATCGCTTCTTCGTTTAGTGATACCAAAGGCGTTTATTTAGTTTCATCTTTTATTAACGATTTAGTGTTAAATGATTTAGGTTTTCAATGTTATTGTTTTCGATTTTGTTGAATACGATTGTTTCTTCTTTTGTGGATGAGTTTATGTTAACAAAAAAACCCCTATTATTATTTTGGTGTTCATCATGTTCATACGGATCATGATATTGTTCTTTGAATGTTCTTTTATATTTTATGTTTAATCTTACTTCTTATCCTCAATAATGGATTACATGTTTGTAGGAATCGTTTAATTGGTTACCAAGATTATAGCATTAATTCTAATTGATTTAGTTTGACCAATTTTTTTTTTTTTTTTGAAAATTCGAATTTAAAATTGATTTAGTTACACTTACTTTTACTTTTAAATTAGAGATTTTCTAATATATTTAAAATTTATCAACTAATAATTTCGGTTATAAATTTCTCAAATCAGTTACAAGTTAATATTCAAATTTTAAATACCAAGTCATAGATTTCGGTTAAACTTTGAAGATATTCAAATACTAAATGTTTTATTTAACTATTTAATTTCAAGTTATAACATATATAATTTTAATTTTTAAATTTTGGTTAATATTATAAACTTTTGAAAATTTGAATTTAAGATAATAATGGTAATAGTTAGACTTAATTAAAACATTTTATACATTTAGTTCAACATTTTGAATGAATAGAATCTTTTAAAAATTTTAAATATTTTAGTTTAAGTTATTAATGTTAATCATTACACCTAATTATTATCTTTAAATTACATATTTCTATCATATTTAAAATAAAACAATTAATAATTTCGGTTATAAATTTCTCAAATTAGTTTTAACTTAAAACTAAAATTAAAATTAAATACTACAATTTGAAATCATACATTTATGTTAAACTCTAAAAATATTCGAATACTAAATGTTCTATTTAAATATTTAACTTCAAATTTTAATATTCATAATTTTAAACTTTAAAATTTTGGTTAATATTATAAAAAAATGCAAAATTTGAATTTAGAATAATTATGGTAACATTTAAAATTAACTACTACATTAGTTTAATAACTATGAATGATTTAAATATTTAAAAACATCCAAATTTGTTAATTTAAGTTAATAATTGTAACAATTACAACTCCTTATTACCTTTAAATTACAGATTTTCTAATATATTTAATTTTAACAAATAGAAATATTGGTTATAAATTTCTCAAATTAGTTACAAGTTTACATTCAAATTTTGAATACTATAATTTCAAAAATAGTTTTCAGTTAAACTTTGAAAATATTTGAATAATAAATGTTCTATTTAAGTATATAATTTCAAACTTTAATATTTATAACTAATTTTTAAATTTTGGTTAATATTGTAAAATTTCTAAATTTTGAATTTAAGATAATAATGTTAGCATTTAAACTTAATTAATGCATCCAATTTGAAATTTTGAATGAATGGAATATTTTAAAAATTTTCAAACTTGTGAATTTAAGTTAATAATTATAACAATTAAACCTACTTATTACCTTTATATTAGAGATATATTAAAATAATTATATATTCTCTAATCATGGCTGACATGTATTTATATATTTTCGGACTAAGATGCAAACACATAAATGAATCCAGGATTCACACATGGCTATCTTTATGTGGTATTGTCAAGAGTTAAGAGCAGGGCAGGGGTTAAGTTACTTGATCCTGATTGGAAGGTGATAAATAAAACAAAAAATGTTGTGTATAAGGAAACGTTTGATGATATTTGAATTGCATGTGTATTTCTACGATATTTTCTTTATAAGTTATACCGCTCCAAATAATTATTAATTATTAAACCGCGTGTACACGAGGGCAAAAGTCTAGTTATATATATATGGATCTTCACAAAAAGTAATAGCCTAACAAGAATAACCACATTAGTGCCGCAAGAAACAAGAATAGGAAATTAATCACCCTCTTTTTTGTTAGTTTTGTGACTTCCGAAGATCTCATTGCCGCTGATCAGCTAAGGCTGCGACCGGCCCATTGGACGCCATCGGTCGCTGCAGCAACTCACACCCAGCTCGTATCGTGCTTAGTTTCTAGCACTCGTTCGTTGTACCTCGGTGTCTCAAATGGTTAATTATTAACCACCCAAGTATATCTATCTCATTGGTAGATTATTATTTAGTACCGTGTTTGTATGTTTTTGTAACCAGATCCTGTTCAGTTGGTGTTAAAATTTTATAAATATTCCGCTGCGTTTATTAATTATATATCTAGAGCATGTTTGGCTCTCCTTATTTGTGACACCCGGCAAACTCAAGTTAGTAACATTGACTAAACTAGTAAGTCTACCTTAGCGAGTCATGCATATTACGTACTTAACTGGGTCAGTCGAGTCGTTACGATGATCCGCGGGATCATCGGGAGTCGGTTCATAACCATGTGTACAAGGATTGGTGATTCGTGGAATCGCCGGGTTTAACGCACACACACAAGTCTCGAGTCTCGGGAATTGGTGAACGGATGTAAACGTGTTAGCTATCGTGCATTATGTGTTTGTAATCATTATGTGACTTGTCGGTATGTGAATACGTGTTTATATGTGTTAGAATAGTGTTTAACGCGCCAAAAACTCATTCTGGAACCATACAGGCGATTAGGAACCAGTAAGGCTCCTAATCTCCAGACATATAGGCGAATAGGGATGAAACTGGCGATTAGGGCTTCTAATCGCCAGTATATAGGCGATTAGAAGCTCTACTCGCCTGAATTGATTCCCTACTCGCCTGATCTGATGTGCACGAGTCAAAACACCTATAAATACAACCCTTGACTCCCCAAACACCATTTGTGCAACCCTAACTGATCCTAAGCCTCCCACACACCTTGAAACACCTCTGGAACTTGTTTTGCTCCAAAACTCACCATTTCCAAGCTTGCACACCTTTCTTTGATAAAATCCAAGGTGTGTTCTTCATCCCAAACCTTTGTAATGTTATTATTTTGGATCCCTAAAAGTCCAGACCTTGTTTTGATAAGAATGTGTCTTTAAAAACCTTGTGAATGAGTTCTAAAACAAGTCTACACCATAATACTTGCTATATGTGAAGTATTGATGCATATGATGATTTTTGGTGATTATAACATTAATGTTTCCATGAATTTGATGAACTTCTGATGTGTAGGAGTTGTTAGGATGATTATCTATGAGTTTAAGCTATTGTTATAGTGTTTAGATGAAAGTATGTATTTTAACCCATTTGGGTGATTCTTGAAGAATTAGGATGTTATGATATGATTCATTGCTTGTTTATGGTTAGGAATCATGCTAGAATGATGTTATAACATAGGGATGATGAATTGCAAGTTGTAGGAGGTGTAATCTGATCTTTACCATTTAAGGAAAGATTTCATAGTTAATGAAACCTAGTACTTTTCCATTTTAGAAAATAATCGCACCGAGGCCGTTAGAGCAGAGATAAATTGGGAGTTTTTTGCTTGGAATGGGTTGGTAAATGGTTTAGGTTTGATGTTGGGTGTTTTTGCATGTTTCGGATCTGATTTGGAGGGTTTAACGCGCGAAAACGCGCGACAGTATTGCTGCAGGCGAATAGAACTCTAATTGCCTGATGTATCAGGCGATTACAGCCTAGTCGCCTGATACAACAGGCGAGTAGCCCCTATTCCCCAGTTGACTATCTCCTATTCCCCAGTTGACTTTTCCTAATTGCATGTAAGTTTCCTAATCGCGTGTACTGCTGTCATAAGCGTATTTTGACATCCCGGAACATGATTTGACACCTAGGAACATGATAGGAACCCCGGGATACACCCAATGGCTTAGTAACACGTGTTCGGACCTCTTTATGCGTTAATTGAACATTATGCTAGAATAGGTGAACTCTTGCGCGTATTAAGTGTTTAATTGCATATGTTGCATGATGTCTTGTATTTGTCTAACACGTGGGATGTCGGGTCACCAATGGGATGTCGGGTCTTGTCTGGTGCAGTCGGTTTAACAGTCAAAGGTGTTTTCAAACGTTTATGGTTATGGTCTGGACATTCGGGGACTAGCTAACCTACGGGTTATTAGTCCGGATACTTATACACATCTTATGATAGGTCGCCGCTATTTGGGGCTATCTTAGCATAATTACTTAACTATTTTCAAGTAACGCAATCTAAGGTGAGTGTCACAGCCCCACTTTTACCGTTTTGCTTTCGGGGGAGAAACATGCTACTTACTCATTTACTCATTAAAGGTCATGTTATACTATGGTTACTTCATGTACTATGCGGCTTTTATGGAAAGTCCCAGGGGAAACCATGAATGTGCGGGGATGCACAACGGGGGAAATGTGGATAGATCTATTGGGCCTTACAAACCCCACCCGACGGCTGGGAGCCGGGCGGGTGCATATTGTCTTTAATACTTTGGGGGTTACCGAGGCATCGGTAATCCCATCCGTCTGGGCTGGCTTCAACACTTATACCGGTTTAGTAATGGGTTCCCAACCGCAGTAGTAGCAACACTTAACGTCTAGCTAACGTTCTCATAACATAGTAGTAACAGATATGATCTTTCCGAACTTATAACAAAGCTTTTATAAAAGAAAACCTGTGAACTCACCAGCATTATATGTTGACATTTTGGCATGTTTTCTCAGGTCGCTAAGGTAGCAGTCAATGGGCTAGGCGCGCGAAGTCATGCACAGCGTCTAATATTTTGAAGCATATTAAACAATGTTTTGTAAACTATGATATGTCTTTTGGTTGTAAACAAGAAATGTTTTCACTGCTAGTTTACGACTCAAAGCATGATATTTTGGTTTTAAATATATATATATATGGATGCATGTTTGTTGTATGTTTATTGTGATCGTTGACTGAGATCCTGGTGTGTCACGAGGCTCGCGGTAAAACCCCCATGTGGAATTTGAGGGTGTGACATTATTTCCACCAACTTATAACTTATTACTTTTTCAAAAAGTCAATAAGTTACAAAAAGTGTTTGACAAAGTCAAAAGTTCCTTTTGTTTTAACTTTTTCATTTGTGTATAATAAGTTGTTTTGGAAAAGTAAGGAATGTGTGATTTTTTGAATCTACTTATAACTTTTGGAAAAAAAATTACCTATATGCCCTTATTATATCCTTATACCTACCCTCCTTATATCTTTTTTGATCATTTTACTTAAAAACCTAATTTAAAAACTCTTTTAAAAACTATTCTAAAAACTCCTTTTTGAAAAGCTAATCTAACCACTTTTCTAAAAACTTATTTTCAAAAAGTCATAAGTTAATAAGTCTTTTTCACTAAAAGTGCTTTTTGTCTCAAATAAATTTATCCAAACATGCGGTAGGGGTGTAATCGAGCCGAGCCGAGCCAGGCTAAGCTCGAGCTCGAGCTCGAACTTAATCAAGCCAGCTCGGCTCAGCTCGATTTTTCGGTTCGAGCTGAAAAGCCGAGCTCGAGCTCGAGCTCGGCTCGTAAATGTTCGAGCCGAGCTCGAGCTAGTTCGAGCCAGCTCGTTATTTTTTTAAAAATATTTATAAAATAAAAAACAAAAAAAGTAAAAATAAAATTACACATATACATGTATATTTTTCTAATATTTTAATGAATGAAAGGCATAACAAAAGTTTTATTTGTATAATTTGTGTTTTTGTTATATTATTTTTCATATTTTATTGATTAATTCAAAGTATTATTAAGTATATAAAAGATGTTTATCGAACCACGAACCGAGCCACTGAGTCGAGCCACCGAGCCGAGCCATGGAGCCGAGCCATGGAGCCGAGAGCCCTAGCTCGAGCTCGGCTCGATAACAAAACGATCTTTTTCGAGTCGAGCTTTTTTCGAGCATTTTTCGAGCGAGTTGCGAGCCTCGAGCATTTTATACACCCCTAAACATGCCCCTAATTGATAACAAATATACCAAACCCATTTTGATAATAAAAAAAAAAAGTAAAGTTGACACCACTAAAACCCAACAGATTGGTATCGTAAAGTTGATCTGAGCCAGGCTACTTGGTTTGTAAACCAGCCAATTTCGAGGAGACCTACACGCTCAGCTCATAAACAGCCCTAACAAATACCACAAACATCTTTAAAAATATATTATAAACATATTGAAATACATATGTTTTATAGTCTATATATATTATATATACTATAACATGTTTTCACAACTTTTAACATATTACGATTATAAAACGAATGTATATTTTGTAACGTCCCAAATTTCCTTATTTATCATTAATCTTGTTTAAGCGAATAATAGGAGATTTACTAACTGCACTCATGACGGGGAAATATTGGTATTTCCATTTTGGCCTTGTAACCGAGCTAGACTCGCTAGTTTAAAGGCCTAATAAACACATAATGCTAAACCGGTTATTATGAAGGGCTAAACCTGCCCAAAAACCAAAGTTAATATGTTTTATAAGAAAATAGAACACAAGATCATTCCCAAAAGCTGGAAATTGATCTCCATCCATCAAACACACACTTTACCCACAATCTCAAGAACAAGTCCAATTCAAGGCCAAATCGAAGGGTTCTTGGTTGCATTAACCCAAAAACGGGTCATCTAGGCCTAACAAACATCTAAGTAACATTCAATTGGCTTGATTTGTTGATTTTGCTGAGATGTGGTTAAGTGATCATTATAAGTTGTTCTAAAAATGTGAATTTAAGAGTTAGTAGAGGTTGCTCTAGTATTAGAGGGTCTCAGTACATGTTAAATTATGTGTGTTTGGCAAAATACTTGTGTGATGAAGGATTCATAAGAATCCATGTTGTAAAAAGTATTAGGTTTTGATAATTTGGTAGGAATTGCCTTAAAAGTTAAAAAAGACCCTCTATGCTATGTTTGTGAATGAAATCCTTGCATTAAGTATATGTTATGGGTATTGAAATTGAAATAAAGATGGATCAATGATGTCTTTAGGCCATATAAATAACTTTGCTTAAAAGGCGCCTACCAAGTGTTTGATGAAACACCTCAATGACACGATTTCATTCGGTCTATATTCTTTTGATGAAATTTTTATGAATATGTGAAATTATGCTTATGAGCAAGTATCTAAATGTAAGTGTGAAATACTCGATCTAGGTGTAAAGCTTGAGTCATCAGGGAACCACTCGTCTAAAGACTCGAGGAAAAAAGGGCACGAGTAAGGTAAGTCATAACCATGACTTTATAAATATATGTATACTTTGCAATTATACTATTGGAATTTTCATAGGAACTGAAATGCTATTGTGATTCCCAAGATGCGTATAATTATAAATAAAACCGTATCATAAGTAACATGGGCCGGGCGAGTAAGACACGGAGAAGTGGCACATGTGGCCATAGACACGAGGCATAGCCACAACGCTGGAGTGGTTTGGATGAATGCACACCTTGTCAAGTCAAGGCTTGATTAGTTTGCATAAATCACAAATACAAATTTGGGAATCACAAGAGGTTATGTTTCAAAGGTGAGAAATTGTCATGATATGAATATGCAATAGTTTAGATAATCAAAGTCATTCTTTGTTAATCCTAGCATGATAGTATGTATACGCTACATGAGAATGGTTTGGATAAACTAATTGATATATTCTATAAATATTAGGATTTCACTGAAATTCGTTCTTGATTGTTCCTCATCAAGTCAAGGGTTAAAAGGAGCATGAAACTCATTAAGATCTGCATTAAAATCTGGTCAAAGAGAATAATTCATGAGTTGTATATGATTCCGGCGTCCAGGACTGTGGTCAGCTGGGCATCCCAGACGCTGGCTGGGCATCCCAGACGCCGCTCACTTTTGGCCACCAGAGTCCCAAACGCTGGTCTGGACGCTCGTTTTCAAGTTCCAATAATTTTTAATTCAAATCAATCCTATTGTCGATTAACAGGTTCTTTGGCCTTGTTTAAACCCATGGTACAATAGACATGGATAGTGGATGATGATCATGCCATGAAATAAGAATCGAACGCACAAGACTTGTCCGCTTCCGCAACTTTTGAACATCATCTTATGAAACATGGTTTTTGGAATGTGCTATCGTTTATATTTTCAGTAATATCTTGACCATGCGTGTGTTTTGAATTATAGTGCTTATGTACTAAACAATATCTAACTTCTTAATCATGTAATGTTTTGTTCTAAAACTTTCCAAATCAAATTTGTTCCACATAAACTGTAACACCCCGCCCCTCTCATCACCAATATTGTCCGCTTTGCCAATCCAGAGCTCACGGATTTGTTTTTGGTTGCCCAAGTGGAGACTTCCCAGGAGGTCACCCATCCTGAAATTTCTCCCACCTGAGCACGGTTAACTGTGGAGTTCTCCTCTCATCCACTAACATTAAGCCCCAAAACGCGTTGGTGATTTAAGAGGCAAGACATTACTTATGAACCAAGGATCTCTCCTGGCCACGGCCGATGTGGGATTTTTAGGGGTGTCTCATTCACCCCCGTTAGAGTCTCATCGTCCCTGATGAGGTTAGAGTCTCATCGTCCCTGATGAGGTATGCACCCACCATCCCAAACGGCACAGGAGTGGCTCTGATACCATCTGTAACACCCCGCCCCCCTCATCACCAATATTGTCCGCTTTGCCAATCCAGAGCTCACGGATTTGTTTTTGGTTGCCCAAGTGGAGACTTCCCAGGAGGTCACCCATCCTGAAATTTCTCCCACCTGAGCACGCTTAACTGTGGAGTTCTCCTCTCATCCACTAACATTAAGCCCCAAAACGCGTTGGTGATTTAAGAGGCAAGACATTACTTATGAACCAAGGATCTCTCCTGGCCACGACCGATGTGGGATTTTCCTGGGGTGTCACATAAACTATTCTATAATCACTTGTTTTATCAGGTAGGGTCTTACAAGTGGTAGTCAGAGCACAAGGTTGAATAAAGTATGCATTTGGTTCGGGCTTGATCATCAATCCGGTAAGGAGGTTATTTCCTAGGTTATCCTAATATAGTAAAAATGATAAACATTATGATTGAACACGAATCAATCAGGAACAAACGCGGGGATAATGCATTTAGTACAAAGAACCGAAAAGACACTAATTACACAGTCATGTGAGCTTGCGCTCAATCAAACCGGAAATTGGGGATTCATGATCACATCATTACATGTGTTTCTAACTCATGGTAAATATTTCTGCACAATATGGTTGGTGACTCCACATCTAGTGGACAAACTCCTGTGACTCGGGGAGAGGTCAAAGAGGTCGTTTTTGAAGAAATCAAAACGACTACACAAAATGCTATGCCAGGGTTCCTAAGTGAATTTCAAACAACACTTCTCTCAGTAATCAATGAGAAGTGCAACGAAATCAAGGAGAGAATTCTCTACGAAGTCAATTGAAACAAAATTCGAAAAACTTGTCCGTATGACAAGTTTATGGCATGCAAGACAAGTATTTATGAAGAGGAGCTAAACCCTGTCCAATGCCAATGATGGCTATAGGAGATGGAGGACATTTTTGATCAAACTGGCTGCGAAGAGCAAGATAAGGTAGCCTATGCCACTGGGCAGTTACGCGGCCTAGCCAAGAATTTGTGGGACGTAAAAAGGAGCAGGTTGAGCTCAGAGGCCTTAATGGCCATGGTTGGGGGGAATTTAAAAGTTCATTTCTCCAACATCATAGCCCCAAGGCGGCAGTGAGTAAGATCAAGGAGGAATTTACGCAGGTCAGACATAAATGGGAAACATAGATAAGATCACGAGGATCTTTCTAGATAAACTTAAGTTCTGCGAGGGCTTAGCTCAAATTGAAGAGTAGAAAATTTATTACTACCACAACATGTTCGGGGCCGAATTCAGGGAATTCATGACCCCCTCAAGGTATGAAACCTTGGCTGATATCATCAATGCGGCCCGCGAGGAAGAATTAGAGCTTGATAAGCAAGTTGAAATGGGTGAAAGGAGGTTGGTGGACTTAAAACCAAACCCAAAAAAGAAAAAAAGGTTGGGGAATCTCCCAAGAAAGGGAACGCGAAGGGTGGATCGCCTAGCGCGTGCAAGATATGTGGTAGAGGTCACAAGGGGGAATGCTACTTTAAGAACAAGCCATGCCTAATTTGCCAGAAAACGGGTCACATTGTGGCCAATTGTCCCGCTAAAGCCAAAGTGTGTTTCAAATGCTATAAGCTAGGGCACAAGAAGCCTGAATGTCCGGAAGTGGCAAAGTCAAATGTTAAAAGTGAAAGCCCAAATGAAACTTCCATGTCGCGGCCAAAATCATTCAATATCACAGCCGAGGAGGCATAAGTAGACCCAAATGTGGTCGAAGGTACATTTCTTGTAAATTCTATACTTGCAAAAGTGCTATTAACACGGGTGCAAATAAGTCTTTCGTCTCGCACGAACTTATTCGGCACCCATCATTCACGCTTGAAAATTTGCCTATTAGATCGAGACGGTATCAAAATGGAGTCTACCCAAGAATCCGTCTGAGATCTGAAGCTTTTTAGGACTCATGGGCTACTATCGAAGGTTCATCCATGACTTTTCAAAAATCACCGCTCCATTGACTAAATTGACTCGGAAGGAGGAAAGGTTCATATGGGGTGTAGAACAAGACAAGGCCATTAATATCCTAAAGGAGAAACTCACACATGCTCCCGTTCTCACCTTGCCAGAAGGCACAGAAGACATGGTGGTTTATTCAGATGCATCACGACTCGGATTGGGGTGCGTACTCATGCAACGAGGCAAAGTCATAGCATATTCCTCTAGACAATTGAAAGCTCATGAAACTAAATACCCAACCCACGATCTTGAACTAGCCGTGGTAGTGTTTACGCTCAAGATTTGGAGGCATTATCTATACGGGGGAAAAATCACGATCTTTGGCGACCACAAAAGCCTTAAGTACTTCTTTGACCAAAATGAGTTAAACATGAGACAAAGGCGTTGGCTAGAAACGCTAAAAGATTATGATTGTGAAATTCATTACCATCCGGGTAAAGCAAACGTAGTGGCCGACGCGTTAAGACAAAAGGAGGACCGTACCCCTATCCGGGTGAGAGCCATGCAACTTGTAATCACTTCAAGACTCATAGCTTAAATTCAGGAAGCCGAGGTTGAGGCTATGAAAGAGGAGAATTGGAAGAAAGAGAGGATCAAGGATCAAGTTGGCGACCTTGAAGAAAATAGCAACGGGTTGAAGACTCGACTCGGGAGAGTTTGGTTACTTAATTCGTGCAATGTTAAAAACTTGTTGGTTGATGAAGCACACAAATATCGGTATTCAATTCACCCCGGGGCTACCAAAATGTATCAAGACTTGAAGAAAAACTATTGGTGGCCCAAGATGAAGCGGGCTAATGCTAAGTATGTTTAAAGGTGGCAGAGCACCAAAAGCCGTACAGGAAACTCCAACCATTGGAAATACCCGTATGGAAGTGGGAGCACATCACCATGGACCTATTGACTATGTTACCCAAAACGGCCCGGGGGTTTGATGCTATATGGGTCATGGTTGATCGGTTGACCAAGAGTGCTCATTTCATCCCCATTCGCGAAATGTATACCTCGGAAAAGATGGTGTACGTGTTCACAAATGAAATAATCGCATGGCACGTAGTGACGGTATCTATTTTATCAAGCCGAGATCCTCGGTTCACTTCCCACTTTTGGCAAGGCTTCCATAGACAAATGGGTACTAAGGTACTACATAGTACTGCTTTTCATCCACAAACCGATGGCCAAAGTGAATGGATCACACAAACACTTGAAGACATGCTACGCACATGTATAATCAACTTCGGGGGAAGTTGGGATACCCACCTACCGTTGGTGGAATTTGCGTACAACAATAGCTACCATGCTAGAATCAGTATGCCTCCGTATGAGTTGCTTTACGGGAGGAAATGCCAAACACCCGTGTGTTGGGGTGAAGTGGGTCCGTCGGAACTCGCTCACAAAGATGTGGTTAACGCCACTAATGAAAAGATCGATATCGTACGCGCGCGTCTCAAAGCCGTGCAAGATAGACAAATGTCCTATGCGGTCAAAAGGCGAAGACCAATAGAGTTCCAGCCGGAGGACTTCATGATGCTTAAGGTTTCCCCGTGGAAACGGGTGATTCGGTTTCGAAAGAGGAGAAAATTGGGTCCAAGATTCATAGGGCCGTTTAAGATATTCGAGCACGTGAGTCAAGAAGCCTATCGGTTAGAACTACCCTACGAATTGAAAAGCATTCATAATACCTTTCATGTTTCCTATCTCCGAAAATGCTTGGTGAATCAAGAACCATATGTGCCTTTGGAAGAGATCGAGATCGATGAATGACTAAACTATGTAGCACAACCTATAGAGATTTTAGACCGAAAGGTGAAGAATCTTAGAAACTGGAGCATTGACCAAGTGAAGGTTAAATGGGACCATTGAGGGGTTCTAGCATCACGTAGGAGTCCGAAGAGGAGATGCAACGACTCTATCCTCAACTATTCGGTACGTTCTTAGTTTCACGGACAAAACTCCATTTAAGGGGGGTGGAGTTGTAACGCCCCAAATTTCCTTATTTATCAATAAGCTTGTTTAAGGGAATAATAGGAGAATTACTAACCGAACTCTTGTTAAAGGCCTAAATAAACACATAATGCTAAACTGGTTATTATGAAGGGCTAAACCTGCCCAATAACCAAAGTTAATATGTTTTGTAAGAAAATAAAACACATAATCATTCCTAAAAGCTAGAAATTGACCTCCAGTAATCAAATACACACTTAACCCTAAATCTTAAGAACAAGTCCAATTTAAGGCTAAATCGAAGGGTTCTTTCATGCATTTACCCTTAAACGGGTCATTACACCTAACAAACATCTAGGTAACATTCAATTGGCTTGATTTGTTGATTTTGCTCATATATGGTTAAGTGATAATTATAGGTTGTTCTAAAAACGTGAATTTAAGAGTTAGTAGAGGTTTCTCTAGTATTAGAGGGTCTCAATACACATTAAATTATGTGTGTTTGGCAAAATACTTCCGTGATGAAGGATTCATAAGAATCCATGTTGTAGAAAGTATTGGGTTTTGATAATTTGGTAGGAATTGCCTTAAAAGTTAGAAAAGACCATCTATGCTATGTTTGTGAATGAAATCCTTGCATTAAATGCTTAAGTATATGTTATGGGTATTGAAATTGAAATAAAGATAGGTCAATGAGGTCTTTAGGCCATATAAATAACTTTGGTTAAGGGTGCCTACCAAGTGTTTGATGAAACGTCTCAATGAAACTCAATTTCATTTGGGTCTGTATTCTTTTGATGAAATTTGAATGAATATGTGAAATTTCGCTTATGAGCAAGTATATAAACGTAAGTATAAAATACTCGATCTAGGTGCAAAGCTTGAGACATCAGGGAGCCACCCGGGTAAAGACTCGAGGCAAAAAGGGCACGCATAAGGTAAGACATCAGGGTCCCAGACGCCGCTCAGTTTCGGCCACCAGAGTCCCAGACGCTGGTCTGGATGCTGGTTTTCAAGTTCCAATTATTTATAATTCTAATCAATCCTATTATCAATTAACTGGTTCTTTGGCCTTATTTAAACCCTATGTACAATAGACTGGGATAGTGGATGATGATTACGCCATAAAATAAGAATCGAACGCACAAGACTTGTCCACTTCCACAACTTTTGAACATCATCTTATGAAACTTGGTTTTTGGAATGTGTTATCGTTTATTTTTTCAGTAATATCTAGACCATGCGTGTGTTTTGAATTACAATGCTTATGTACTAAACAATATCAAACTTTTTAATCATGTAATGTTTTGTTCTTAAACTTTCCAAATCAAGTTTGTTCCACATAAACTATTCTATAATCACTTGTTTTATCAGGTAGGGTCTTACATATATACGTATTCGCACACACACACACACACACACACACATATATATATATATATATATATATGTGTGTGTGTGTGTGTGCGTGATGAAAGTATACAATGAATACCCATGTTATAATGAAAACTGTGGAAACTCTAACTTTTCGAGCTTTTAGGGCATCTAATATACATGATCTTAAACATTTTGAGCCAAAAAAAATCAAAAAAGCGTTGAACGGATGTAAAAAAAAAACCTTTTTAGGTAACGCGTGTTATTTTCGTGTAACATGTGTTACACGAAAGCTTTTTATTTAAAAAAACGCTCAACGCTTTTTTGATATTTTTAGCTCAAAATGCTTAAAATCATGTATAGTACATGCCTTCAGAAAGCCAAGGCGTAGGCGAAGAGCGAACCCTTCTTGATTCATCAGGCCACAGTTTCCACGATCACATATGATATTTCTGATTTGAACCTTTTTTTGTGTTCCCAACACTGAAATTAAGCTAAAGTGGTTTATGAATCAGTCATCAAGGATCTTAGCCAAATGGTAGGATAGATACTGGCTCTTCAGGACTGATAGAGATGCCCTTCTGCTAGCCCCACCAGCAACCCACATTTTTGAGCCTAAAGGAATTGCAAATGAAAGAAAACGAATCCATAGATTTTTCTACCACTCTGCCAGATATTCTAGATTGTATTCTCATTTTCCAGTCTCGAGCAACTTTACTGGAAGTGGGCTATGAAGCAATAATTAGGTCTCAAAACCCAGAATTTAATGACCGAAATCGAAGACTAAAGGTAAGAAGACAGAGAGAGGAGTCTTAGGGAAAAAGAATTTGTGCTGGAGTGAAAAAAATATACTTTGTTCTAGTTCATTCTCTTTCCCTGTTTTGTGCAGAAAAATCTGGAAAGTCCTTTTCCATTTTGCCAGGTATAGAAGCAGATGTCCAACGGTGATGGGTGTCTTGTTCTAAGTTGCGAACTGGGATCGCTCGCCCAATTTTCCTGTTCAAAAGAATATCTCTCTTCTTCTTCATTCTCAATAGGGATGGATCAACAAAACTCCACCCGCTTCCAGTCGAGTCTTATAGATTCCGATAAAGTCACTGCTCACTTTTGCCGTCGAAGCGAAGAAGGAGACTAAGTCATCGGTCATGCCAGGGTTGATTTCCTACTTCCAGTTGAATGCTTGACTTGTTTTATTTTATTAAATATGTGGCTTTTTTGTAAGCAGACCTAGCAATCATCCTCTCTCCCGGGGAAGTGTAAATCCAAGTTAGACTGAAAGTGACCATAAATTGAAATCTTCTTTCACAAGCGACCTTATCTACTGCCATTAACATATGGTCTGGCCATTTCCTTAACAAAATTTCAATCGTAGGTAGGAAGAGCACATGATAGAAGAGAGAGAACTTAAAAAAAGGTTCAAATGCAAAATCTTGGGAAGTTAGAGTTTTAAGAATTTTCATATAAGAGTGAGTTTTCAAAATATCCATACCCTATATATATATATATATATATATATATATATATATATATAGGTCAAGTATAAAATGAAAACCCGCTTGAGTTGAGAAAACCTTTGAAAACCCATGTAAAAAAAATTATTTTTCTTTAAAAAAATAACAAATGTAAAATACATGTTTGTAAGCGTTTTGGGCCAAAAAAAATAAAAAAAGCGCTGATGAGATTTTTTTTTTAAATAAACAAAGTTGCTAAAAGCATAGGCAAATAGCTGAAAACATATGTTTTTTTAGCAACTTTGTTTATTTTTTAAAAAAAATCCCATCTGAGCTTTTGTTATTTTTTTTGGCCCAAAACGCTTACAAACATGTATTTTACATTTGTTATTTTTTTAAAGAAAAATAATTTTTTTTACATGGGTTTTCAAAGGTTTTCTCAACTCAAGCGGGTTTTCATTTTATACTTGACCTATATATATATATATATATATATATATAGGGTATGGATATTTTGAAAACATAGGAAACCGTAATCATTGAATTATTAAAAATCAAACGCAAGCTTTAAACCCTCCTACATCTACATTCAACAACAAGCTTTAAACCTTCCTACATCTACATTCAACCAATATTCTATGAAAAAGATTGTTGTGTTTTCCGATTTACAGGTTGAACTTAGAAGATGAAGTCAAAAAACAATGATGCTACGATTGAAGACGTGTCGACTGGTTTGCATACCAACCATTGAAGGCGTTGACGGGCCGAGGTTTATAATGTAGATTTTTAAACTAGGGGTTTGTTGTGTTTTTTTTTTTTTTTTTTTTTTTTTTTTTTTTTTGGAAAGGAGATGAAATCATCGTGTAAGGTTTACGTACTAGTGTTTATTTCTTCGGATGGTGTTTTACGAGTGTATATTTCTTGGCAGAGTGTTTTACGAGTTCTTATTTTCTGGCAAATTCGACTGGGTAATGCTTTTGTATGAACTTACAACAATCAGATGGTGTTTTATTATGTATTTTATGTGTAAAATTTACGTACTAATGTTTATTTCTTCGCATGGTGTTTTACGAGTGTTTATTTCTTGGCAGAGTGTTTTACGAGTGTTTATTTCTAGTTGATGATTTGGTGTTTTATATTCATAAGTTGTATGTTGGTGTGTTTGAATGATAAGTTGATGGTGTAGTGTTTTATATCATAAATTAAATGTTAGTGTATTTTGAAATGGATAATATTGTGCTTTATCTTCATAAGTTTTATATTGGCGTGTTTTAAAATATATTAGTTAATGATGTAGTTTTTTTTATAGTCATTAGTTGTGTTTGACATTCATAATGGTGGGTTCTATGAAAATCGCCTAAGTATAAATTGCAGATCAAATTCCATAATTATCTAATTTTTTTAGTTATTATAAAATTAATAGTCTATTGTGCTAATTACTAATATACCCTTTTCTGTAAATAATAGATATGCCACTTGTCACACAAACATGGCTTCTTACACTTCTTAGACAAAACTCACTTTCTAGCCAACTCTTAACCTATATATATATATATATATATATATATATATATATATATATATATATAGATAGTAATGTTCTTGCATAAATGAGTTTTATCCTACAAATAAGCCTTAACATAAGAAATGAATGAGAGATTTTTTTTATCTTGTTAAACATGTATTTTAGTACGAAAATCTAAAAAAAAATATTACTGTAATTACTCTAATGGTGTAAATGCACTATACTTTTTTTGTATTTTTTTTGTTATATTATTCATTTTGAAAACATGCTTCAACAAATGGGAAGTTTTTTTCCCTCTTTACTTTTCATGTTTAATAGGTTAAACTCATTTGTATTTGATCTTTACACTATATATATATATATATGAGGTTAGCGTAAAAAGACCATATTTCGTAAGAAGTGTGAAAAGAATTTAAATTAAAATGTAGACAACATTTTTTAGACTTTGTAATGTTGTTTTGGATTTTATATGCCAAAAATACACCAAACATAACAATTCAAAACACAAAAGAAATTTATTTTTAGCTTAAAACTTAAAACATCATGCCAAGAATATGTGTTTAAATTATTATGTGTTGGCTGTGTATTTTAGTTGTGTTTTATATTCCATGATTATAATACATCGTGTTCGTTTTAAATTGTTTTGTTTGATGCTTTTATAGCAAAACCAACTTAATATTATGCCTAAATCCAAAACAAGACGTGTATGTGTAAATTATTAATCTTTCTTACACTTCTCACAAAATATGGCCTTTGTACCCGAACCTTTAACTATATATCTATATTATATTATAAAGCATTTAGGAATGATCTGAACAAAAATTAAGAAATTACAATATTTTATGCTTATGGTACCAAGAGCTAAGTGAAGTTAGTAAGGGGCAAAATAGTGTTTCTACATAAGTATTAAATTAGATGAAATGGAGAAAATAATCATTTTACTTCAATATTAAGTGTTCTTAAGTAATTACAAATGATAGTGAACATTGTACAAACCTTTTGAGTTATATGTATAATTAAAGTTTAATAAATATGCAATCACAACCACTAAAACATTCTTCATTACTAATGCCAACCCTCTAACTCTTTATGTCCTAGAAAAATAGTAAACAAATATAGATGTCAACCTTTCACTTTTCTTACTTCTGTCACACAATAATTACTACCATCACATTTGCCCGTCGTTCTCCGATGATCAAGTGAATGAACACTCCAAATAATCTTTAATCGGTAAGTAAATATGAATATGTTTAAAGAGTAAATTTTTTTAACGTATTTTACTAGTAATAGAGCTGTATAAAAATTTATTTTAGTTGCTTTTTCCATTTGTTTTCACAATAAATTGAGAGATAAGAAGCAATTGTTTTTAACCTGATTTAAAAACTCTTCATGCCAAGTTTGTAGCGTTTCAAAGGTTTTCTGAATGTTGACATCATATACAAGAACGCAGCAATCAGCCCCTCTGTAAAAAGCAACCCCAAGACTATGAAACCTCTCTTGCCCAGCTGTGTCCCAAATCTGCTCATACAACCATACATTAACTAATATATCAAATAATAATTTATTCTTTAGTTTTCACTTTCTTTTTTAATCGCATTACCTAATGATAAAAGGATACCTACATGTTTCTTGCTTATGCTCTTTAATTATACAAGCTCACTAGAGAAAATACTGTTATGTATTAATTCGGTAGTAATCCATGAAGTTAATGGCTGAATATTACTTACTTGCAAGGTGACAAGCTTGTCATCTATATGCAACTCTTTTGTCACAAAATCAGCACCAATTGTTGCCTTGTATTGTTTGTTGAATCTATTATACACATATCTAGAATGGAAGTTAATTTAACCTGGAAACTTATAACATAACTCGTCCCAATCACCAACATTGCTGCCATTTCGTTTATATATTCGCTTCAAATTTAGTCGATCAACATCAGTATGTTAGCATGATAAACCATTATATTGTGAACTGTTAAAGGATACTGATTCATCAAAGATGTCTTCCCAACCCTACAAAAATAAAAAAATAAAAACATGAAAGGGTTGGTGCAATGAGCATTCTAAGCTCACACTCAACGGTTAGAGAAGATGAAATAAATCGAACATGAACCAAAAAAAATCTACTTATTCCATTTCCAGGCCATACAACACAACACGACACAACGTTACATGAGCTCCTATAGGAGCATGTTAAACACACACACATATAGGATCGTATATATAAAAGCTTGTAGGACAGCTCATTGTTATATTTACAAGTTAATGAAATCAGAAACAAGGGAGGGCGTACCCGCTATCTCCAAGAACAATGACCTTGAGCAACATACGATCCGAGATCAACATCTCTCGAGAGAAGTAACTCGAGCTGCACGATCGATCAGTTATTGTGGATGTTATGTAAACAAACTTAAAAGAGGAACCAAAAGTGAAAGAGTGATAACCTTTCACGTGGTATGCTTATCATATCACTTGTTTTCAATTTATATAAACTCTTTTTGACATTTGACTTTTTGCTTTCCAAACTCGACATAGTTATTTTGTAATTTATTAATTCAAAGGGTACATCCACATTTTTTCTAATATTGCCTTTTAAAAAGGTCTAATTAATGGTCGTGCAAGGATGGAAGTTCTAGTATATTCATGTGATCTTAATCAATACAGGTGGATGACAGTTTACAATTTCACAATTTAATTTGGGTTGGTGCATATACAAGTCAATCATTTATGTCTCAAGTTTAGTTTACGAAAAAAAATAATAATAATGATTATCTGTAAATGGTATCCTTGTTGTTGATTTCTTATCGTGCAGCATCACACCTTTTGGAATTAAAGTTGTGAACGTCATCACCCATCCGGAATCCTCCCCTAATGATAAAAATCTCACACAAAACTTCATAATCTCAACTTTCAAAATCTCCCAATGACCTTTAACAAACCGAAATGAAAACCCATTTGGACCCAGAGACTTATTAGGGTGGACGGGGCACGATCGGCAAGGGTGGTTTAGTTACCATTGCCGAACGGCAACACTGCCACCACCTCCTCAGGAACAGTCCAAACCAAAGTGTCTCGGCAAGGTGTGTTAGTACACCATTCAGCATATCCCTAGCCTAGATATAGTTATCCTAACTCATGCAAAGCTTTTGATGTTTATCGAGTAGCATGTTAGGTCATTTACGCTTTATTTGTAACGTATGTAACACTTTTAGGCGTATGAGTCTCATACGCGTGGAGGCTTCTAGGCGTAGAAGTTTGACGCCTGTAGGATATTAGGCATAGGACCCTTGGTGAATTCAATAGCAACTTTTGCTCTTTTTTGCTAATACACGACGAAGTGCTGTCCAACTTGTGTTTGATTTGTGTGTGTGCTTATTTTCCTTATTCCTAACACTATCTATCACATCTAACAACCAACCGATCCATTGATTCCGTCTTCGGATCAGATACGCACGTAGTATATCAAATTTCTTATGTACTTGAGAAAGCTCCGATCCTACAAGTGGTATCAGAGCTATGGCTTAATACCACGCGTGTTGTTAGTGTTGATTAGCATCAGATATGAGTTTATAGAGAAATTGTTCAAGTTTTGAGCGAGAAAACCATTTTTATCATAATATTGGGTTTTTACTTGGATTTGTTCATTATGGATTGAATTATTTATTTTGATTGTTGTTTTAGATCCACAATAGTTTTTGGAAAGTGTTTGAATCAAAATTTGGTGAAAAACAATGTTAAAATAATCAAGATCTGAGTTTTTTGTTCAAAACCCATAAGTTGAGTTTTTGGCGATTTTTGCCTAATTTGGATTTTAATTTGTGTTTTTGGTTTGTTTTAAGCATTGAAATCATGTTATAGACCAAAATCCACACATGACCTGATAATCACAACATTCAAACCTTCAAACACACCAAAATTCATCAAAATTAGCCAAAACCATGTAGACTAGATCTCATACGCCTGTTCAGGGTCATACATTGCAGCCCTTCAGGCGTAGGACCCTCGTACGTGTGTAAGATTAGGCGTACCACTCTCATACACCTGGTTTAAGACCTCATATGTGTGGAAAGCTCTCATACGCCTACCTTAAGAGTCATACGTGTGGATTGACGTGCTTGTCGTGGTACACGTAAAATTTCCCAATTACAACTATTGAATAGTGGCAAGAGGGTATCGAACACAGGGAGTTTGTGGAATGTGTGTAAACTAATAACTTTGCGATTTAACTAATATTTAACTACTAACAAAATTAAAGATCAAAGATTTGTTGATTGATTTGGATTTAGACTTAATAAAAAGAAAACTAAATTAATGATTTGAAATGGGTTTTGTTCTTCCAATTAACAAACAATGACCATCCTTGGATCCATTTTCCTTAAACCTTTATATAAAAGTTCCACTAGAAAGAGTTACATAGACATAACTCGTGTTTAAACAATTGTTGTGATAAAAGGGAACAAAGTACTCGGATTATAGCAATGCGAGGTTGTTTCCCGATGACCGATTAATCAATTATCCAACCCAAATCCTTCCCGCAATATCCCGATTGTTAGCAACACCAAGAACGTACGATTAAGACTAGAAATTGAGAAATTGATTAACTACTACAAGTAATTGTTCAAACACCACAATAATCAAGCAAACATGTACTAAATTATTGTTCTAGAAATGAAAGGAACAAACATAAAAGAGTTTAAGAAAAACTTCACCAAAGATGATCATCAAAAGTTCTAGCCAAGCATGACTTGGTGAATCATCAAAACAACCATAGTAATGTTCATAAGAATCAAAAACATAAAACCAATGTTTGTGATAAGTCTCCAATGAAGAACTTCAGCCAAAATTCGCCCAAAAACTAATGAGAAACGTTCACAGTGGAAGTGGTAATCATAAGACACCATTAAGTGGTCTTTAAATAAGGAGTTACAAAAATTTGCAGAGGCTACCGTACCCCTACGGTCCCACCGTAAGGGTACGGTGGGCTGAAAATCTTGACGGTCACTAGAGCCTGGCCTACGGTGGAATTTTGTGGCCTGAAGCCACCGTAACCCTACGGTTGGACCGTAAGGGTACGGTGGACCCTTAGAAATCTTCATTTTTTCTTTCTTCCATTCCACCTCGTTCCGATGCATTCCGGTCCATTCCCAAAGCCCGTATTTCGTCATTTTTAGCTCCTTATTATACCTACAACCAAAGCAACCGTAGTCACCCAATTCCACGCAATATCACGAGTAAATGTGGATAAAATAAGCATTTTAACACTATTAAAGGGTGATCGTTGAACCACCCGTCAAATCCCCACACTTACCCATTGCTTGTCCCAAGCAATCTATTACAAATCCTTTTCACGAATAAGCGATCATTTCAAAGTCAAGTTTAATGTGCAATCCTCATACCAACCCATCCTCAACACCCCAATCAACACACCCCTCACTATATCTCTCCTCTCGGTATCAAGTAAGCTCTAGCAAAGATAAGCTAGACACACAAAAGACAAACGGGTGGTTGCACAACCATAAGCTTGTACCTAAATCAATCATCCTCCTAACATGAACATGAGTATAAATCAAAGGGACTTAACGGTTGTAACTTGGCTAAGTGTGAAGGTAGGGAATAGGATATATATAAGTAGCGCAAACTTTACCTGGTCTTTTTATTACAAAACAAACACACACGAACAAAGAAACACTACTATATACAAACACATAACATAACGTTACTTGCTTTTTCTTTTCTTTTCTTTTTTCTCTTTTTTTTTTTCATTTTTTTTTCATTTTTCTTGCCAAACAAATTACATAAACATACTAAAAGATACTAAACTTAACACTTCAATAATACTATTAATACAAGAATAAACTAAACACAAAAAGACCGGGTCAAGTTGGGTAAAATTTTAGGAGCTGGTTTAAGGGTTATCAAACAATAGGCTTTAAGGCTCAAAAATGGGCAACTAAATGTCCAAACCCCCCGCCCCTCTCGCTACCTTGCTCATATATGTAATGTATGAGGTCCAACCCCCCAAAACCCACGCTCGCACTCACATGATGAGGCTACCTAATGCCCTTATCATCTCTACACCCATGCCCAATTAAGGATTCAAGCTGTATTCAAGCACAAGTTCTAGTGCACCCCCACTCGTTGCCACTCTCACAAAGGAAGAATTTATTTATTTACATATGTGGCTTCAACTCTCACCAAGAAAAAGAAACGGGTATTAAGGGTTGCCGGTGTGTCTAATGGGGGTTAAATCCAGGTGTTCCAATTTTTACAACATTGCACTTGACCTCAAATTTTTTTTTAAAAAAATCTCCAAAAATTTCCTCCCATCCCCACACTTGGGATACATTGTCCCCAATGTGCGGTTTTTGAAAAGAAACGCTCAAATACTCAAACCACAAACTTCTTTTTGGATTTTTTCATTTTATAATTTTTTTTTCATTTCTTACCGTACCCCTACGGTCCCACCATAAGGGTACGGTGGAATCCAAATCCAAACGGCAAGTCAAGCCTGCCCTACGGTGAGAAAAAGAGACCTTGGGCCACCGTAAGGGTACGGTACCCACCGTAACCCTACGGTGGACCCTGTGCAGCAGCGACTTTATAAAAAAAAAAAAAAAAAATTTGGCACTTGATGAATAAAACCGGGACACACTCTTTATTTCTCCCACCTAACTTCCTTAATCATCTTCTTCTTCTTTTCCACAACCACACAAGAACACCCCTAACTTCTTAACATTAAATCATTCATAAAACCTTCAATCCTCCACCAAATCTAGTGATTCTTGGGTCTAACTTGACTAGATTTTTGTCTAGTTTCTGATTTTGGGGAGTAAATTGGAAGAAAAACACGTTTTTGGGGCCGAATCAAAACCCTAAAAATCGCATAAATTGGGGGTTTTTTCTTGTTTTCTTGATTTCTTGTGTTCTAGCATCATCCATTCAAAGGTATGTATTCCATTTGTTGATTTTTATGCTACATTGTAAGATATAGAGATTTTTGTTCTTATCTAGTTTATACCCACTTGCTTGTTGATAATGTAGAATGTAAATAGTGTTGTTTGATAATAATGTGGTAGTAGATGTCATATTGAGATGAAAATTGTGAGCTTTTGGTAATGTTGAGATTATAGAGGAGTCATGCCCAATTTTTGTCAAACCAATGATGAAGTTTATGCTTAATAACATCTACTACCATGATAACAAGCAAGTGTGGGGATGTTTTTGCTATGTTGGTTAATTTGATTTGTTTTGATTTGTTTTGGTTTTGTTTCTTTGTTTATTTGTACATTGTATAGGAAAATGGCACGCACTGGTGAAGCCGCTGGATCAAGTTCATCCGCTGCCAAGGCTAAGGGAAAGCAACCTGCTCAGCAATACAAACGAAGGAAGTATGTTTCCCAAAATACTGAGTCTGATGTATAGATGGAACAAGCACCGGAGGCGCCAAGGTTAGACCCGGCTGATAAGCCGGAATGGAAAACGGGCCCTCTGAACGCAAAACCAAGGATCTGGCAACCTACTTTATTTCATGATCAACTTAAAAAGTTGTCAGATCAAAGTCTTTTCTGCTCACCTCTCTTTCATAAATAAATGCCCCTGGCCGATCTGACAACTTTTTAAGTTGATCATGAAATAAAGTAGGTTGCCAGATCCTTGGTTTTGCGTTCAGAGGGCCCGTTTTCAATTCCGGCTTATCAGCCGGGTCTAACCTTGGCGCCTCCGGTGCTTGTTCCATCTCTACATCAGACTCAGAATTTTGGGAAACATACTTCCTTCGTTTGTATTGCTGAGCAGGTTGCTTTCCCTTAGCCTTGGCAGCGGATGAACTTGATCTAGCGGCTTCACCAGTGCGTGCCAGTTTCCTATACAATGTACAAATAAACAAAGAAACAAAAACAAACCAAACAAAACAAATCAAATTAACCAACATAGCAAAAACATCCCCACACTTGCTTGTTATCATGGTAGTAGATGTTATTAAGCATAAACTTCATCATTGGTTTGACAATAATTGGGCATGACTCCTCTATAATCTCAACATTACCAAAAGCTCACAATTTTCATCTCAATATGACATCTACTACCACATTATTATCAAACAACACTATTTACATTCTACATTATCAACAAGCAAGTGGGTATAAACTAGATAAGAACAAAAATCTCTATATCTTACAATGTAGCATAAAAATCAACAAATGGAATACATACCTTTGAATGGATGATGCTAGAACACAAGAAATCAAGAAAACAAGAAAAACCCCCAATTTATGCGATTTTTATGGTTTCGATTCGGCCCCAAAAACGTGTTTTTCTTCCAATTTACTCCCCAAAATCAGAAACTAGACAAAAATCTAGTCAAGTTAGACCCAAGAATCACTAGATTTGGTGGAGGATTGAAGGTTTTATGAATGATTTAATGTTAAGAAGTTAGGGGTGTTCTTGTGTGGTTGTGGAAAAGAAGAAGAAGATGATTAAGGAAGTTAGGTGGAAGAAATAAAGAGTGTGTCCCGGTTTTATTCATCAAGTGTCAATTTTTTTTTTTTTATAAAGTCGCTGCTGCACAGGGTCCACCGTAGGGTTACGGTGGGTACCGTATCCTTACGGTGGCCCAAGGTCTCTTTTTTCTCACCGTAGGGCAGGCTTGACTTGCCGTTTGGATTTGGATTCCACCGTACCCTTACGGTGGGACCGTAGGGGTATGGTAAGAACTGTGTATTTTTTTTTTTTAACTAGTAATTTGAAAACCTGAAAATTACCCTACCCCCTCGAAAATCCCGTGTTGTTCTCAACACAATGCTAGAACCGTTTCGTGACCCGAAGGTCCCCACACTTGTTTCAAACACGGGTTTTGAACACACACAAAAGAAAAAAAAAATGAAATAAACGCTAACTATTTACACTACCAAACCTGGCCTCTCATTGTTGCACTTCTTCCACCGGGCTTAAGAAATAGCCCGCTTTATCCATCTCCAACGCATTGATGTCATTTCCATCCAAGTATGGCTTCAAGCGGTGTCCATTCACCGTTTGTTGCTTATTGGTGTTTTCATCTAATATTTCAACCTCACCAAATTTACCAATCCTGCAAACGATGTACGGACCCATCCATTTACTTTTCAACTTGCCCGCAAACATCTTCAATCTCGAATTGTACAACCACACCCTTTGCCCCACTTCAAAAGTCTTTTTTCTCAATTTGGCATCATGAACCTTCTTTAGTTTGTCTTTGTAAGCCGATGCACATTCATAAGCCTCATCTCTAATCTCCTCCAATTCACTTAGTTGCAACTTTCTTGTTCGCCCCGCCTCATCATAATCCGCATTTACCGTCGTGATCGCCCAATGTGCTCGATGCGCCAACTCCATTGGCAAGTGACAACCCTTCCCATACACCATCCGATAAGGTGTCGTGCCAATCGGAGTTTTGTAAGCCGTACGGTATGCCCACAAAGCATCATCTAATTTACTTGACCAATCTTTTCTATCCACACGAACCGTCTTCATCAGAATTTCTTTGATTTGACGGTTGGACACTTCAACTTGTCCACTCGTTTGCGGATGGTACGGCGTTGCAACCCGGTGATGCACTCCATATCTCTTCAACAACTTCCCAAAATTGAAATTCTTAAAATGTGACCCACCATCACTAATGATCACTCTAGGAATACCAAAACGAGCGAAAATATTGGATTGCACAAACTTGCAAACCACCGAATGATCATTAGTCCTTGTAGCAATTGCTTCGATCCACTTTGAAACATAATCAACCGCTACCAAGATATACAAAAACCCATTAGAATTTGGGAAGGGACCCATGAAGTCAATGCCCCAAACATCGAATATTTCTACAATCAAGATTGGTTGTAGAGGCATTTCATACCTCTTGGAAATACTTCCCATCCTTTGACAATTTACACAATTCCGGGCAAATTCACAAGCATCTTTAAATATGGTGGGCCAATAGAACCCACATGATAGAACCCGGTAGCCGGTCTTGTGTCCACTAAAATGCCCCCCACAAGCGGATGAATGAGCATGTGTAAGAATATCTTTCACTTCCGATTCGGGCACACATCTTCTAATCACTTGATCGGATCCAACCTTGAAGAGATCCGGTTCATCCCAAATATATTGCTTCACTTGGACCATAAATTGTTGTCTTCGTTTCTTGGTCCAATGATCCGGAATGACCCTCGTGGCTAAATAGTTAACATAATGAGCAAACCACGGTGCATGAATAGTAGATGTCGCCATCAATTGCTCATCGGGAAACCTCTCATTTATTTCTCCAAAATCATCATTTTATCCACCGGAATTCGAGACAAATGATCCGCCACTACATTCTCACTTCCTTTCTTGTCCCGAATTTCCAAATCAAACTCTTGCAACAATAGAACCCACCGAATCAAGCGTGGCTTGGCATCTTTCTTTTCCATCAAGTAACGAACCGCACTATGGTCCGAATATACTACCACTTTGCTCCCCCAAATATACGAACGAAACTTATCCAAAGCATACACCACCGCTAATAATTCTTTTTCGGTTGTGGTGTAATTCAGTTGCGCTTCGGATAAAGTTTTGCTCGCATAGTAAATCACCACCGGCTTTTTATCAACTCTTTGACCCAAAACCGCTCCAATTGTAGTTTCACTTGCATCACACATAATCTCAAATGGCTTCGACCAATCTGGCGGTTGCAAAATAGGAGCCTTGACCAAGTGTTCCTTCAAAACATTGAAAGCTTGCAAACATTCATTAGTAAAGTCAAATGGAACATCTTTCAAAAGCAAATTACATAAAGGTTTGGTAATGACACTAAAACCTTTAATAAAACGTCTATAAAAACCCGCATGTCCCAAAAATGACCTTACCCCATTCACATTCTTTGGTGGTGGCAATGATGAAATAACCCGAATTTTTGCCTTGTCCACCTCCATACCTCTCTCCGAAATCACGTGACCTAACACAATTCCCTCTTGCACCATGAAATGGCTTTTCTCCCAACTAAGCACTAAATTTTTCTCAACACATCTCTTTAAAACTTTTTGTAACTCGTTGAGACAAGATTCAAAGCTAGTGCCAAATATTGAGAAATCATCCATAAACACTTCAAGCGACTCTCCAACCATGTCCGAGAAAATACTCATCATACATCGTTGAAAAGTAGCCGGTGCATTGCACAAGCCAAATGGCATCCGCCTAAAGGCAAAAGTACCATAGGGACAAGTGAAGGTGGTCTTGTGTTGGTCATCCGGGTGGATTGCAATTTGGTTGTACCCCGAATACCCATCTAAAAAACAATAGTATTTTTGACCCGATAATTTTTCAATAATTTGGTCAATAAAAGGAAGTGGGAAATGATCTTTAGAAGTGGCGGCATTTAATTTGCGGTAGTCAATACACACTCGCCACCCGGTTACGGGTCGAGTGGCTATTTGTTCACCACTTTCATCCTTGACTACTTGAATGACGGACGTCTTAGGTACCACTTGAGTAGGACTTACCCAAGAGCTATCCGAAATTGGATAAATAATCCCCGCATCTAACCACTTAATTACCTCCTTTTTAACTACCTCCCTTAAGTTAGGATTTAACCTTCTTTGCGCTTCTCTTGTGGGCTTTGCATCTTCATTGGTGATAATCTTGTGCATCACAATGGATGGACTAATTCCTTTGAGATCGGTAATCGTCCACCCAATAGCCCCTTTGTTCTCTTTCAACACTTCCAACAAAGCTTGCTATTGAGCCATCTCCAAATTAGAGGCAATAATGACCGGGAATGTGTCATTATCCCCTAGAAAAGCATACTTCAAGTGGGTCGGCAAGTCTTTCAGTTCCAACTTTGGTGCCACTTCTAATAAGGGTTTGGTGCCCGAATCAATTTCCACCGGCAAACTATCAAAATGGTGGGACCATGGTGGTCGACCCTCCTTCAATGCTAACACATCTTGCTTTCCTTCTTCACTCTCCAAATCAAAAGCATGTACCTGTTCAGAAAAATTACACGCACACAATTCCATTCCATCTTTCTCATACTCACATGGATTGCATCCCTCGATGACATCTGGCATAAAAGATTCTTCAACACCGGAATCATTAGTATTGTTAGTAAAAACATTTAAACGCATTTTCCGGTTTCCAAATGTCATGTCGACCGTGCCAAATCTACAATCAATTACCGCATGCACGGTGTTCAAAAATGGCCGACCCAATATGACATTTTGTTGCTGTTTTGAATCTGCGGATGAGTAATCCAATACCAAAAAGTCAACCGGGTAATAAAATTCATCAATTTTCACAATGACATTTTGAACCATTCCCCGGGGTAACTTATGAGACAAATCGGCTAAAACAACCGTTGTCTCCACCCTAGCTAATGGACCAAAGTCATATTGATCATACAACCCACCCGGTAAAATACTCACCCCGGCTCCAAGATCTAGCAACGCCTTTGCCATTTGAAAATTACCAACTTGAATGTTTATTAATGGCGTGCCCGGATCTTGAAGCTTAGGAGGAAGCTCCCCATTTAAAACTGCACTCACTTGACCGGTAACATTTACCCGCTTAGGCATTTTTTTTCTTTTGTTGCCTCTTTTGCGTACACAATTCTTTCAAAAATTTAGCATATGCGGGTACTTGTTTTATTGCATCAAGTAAAGGAAGATTTATTTTTACTTGTTTAAACATGTCCCACATTTCTTCTTTTTGGGGACCTCTTGATGCAACAAAATTTTTCTTACCCGGGTCAAGTAGAGCCAATGGAAATGGAACTTGATTCGGCTCATTTTCAGTTTTTTCACTCTCACTCGCTTCCGGTTTTTTAACATTTATTTCTTTTTGTAAAACCGGTGTAACTTCATCATTTTCACTTTCCTCACCCGTGACATCCTCGACCACCCCCTCGACAAAACCCGGTGACAAATCAGCTTTAAATTCTTTCCCACTCCTTAAAACACTCACTTGATTAACATTAACATTGTTACCTCGTGAAGAGCCATGTGACGGATTTACCTGAGTATCGCTAGGAAGCTTGCCTTTACCTTTCTTCAATTCCGCCACATCAGTTGCTAATTGCCCCATTTGAGTTGTCAATGCTTGAATGCTTTTATCATGAACTTCATCCTTTTGTATCCGTGCTTCATCAAGTTGGTTTCGCCTTTGCATGTCTTGTTGCATAGCTTTAAGCATCTCCATGACTTCATTTCCGCTTGACGAATCGTGACCCGAATTTCTTTGTCCAGTTTGAGCTTGCCCTTGGTAGCCACTATTGTATCCGCCTCTATAATTCCCTTGATTGTATTGTTGGCGAGGCACATAATTACCTTGAGCAGCTTGAAAATTCGGGTTGGCTTGATTAGAAGCATTCCCATATCGAAAGTTGGGATGATTTCGTAACCCGGGGTGGTAAGTGTTGGAGTTCATGTCATAATTTCTCCCACCCCCTTGAATAGCATTCACTTCTTCACTTGGTGCTTCTTGCACACCCACTCCACAAACCTCCGCCGTGTGGCCTATCTCTTGACAAGTGCTGCAAACATTGTACAATTGATTAGTATTCTGCACATTACCACCTTCTACCGCATGCACCTGTGGTCTTTGAATCACATGTCTTGCCCTTTTTGAAGATTGGGCCTTCCTTTTCGAAGTCACCGCCATTTGCTCTAAATATGCCCAATCATCTTGTTCAAAATTTGTACCAAAAGTACCATTTGTGATGGACATAAGATCCCGTGCATCCTCCGATGTCAAACCTTCATGAAAAGCATTTAACAATTCCCATAGTTGGATACCATGGTGAGGGCAATTTCGTAGCATCATGTTGAACCTCTTAAATGCTTCATGAAACATCTCTCCCGACTGTTGTTGAAAGCTTCTCAACCCCCTCCTTGCATCATTGGTCTTTTGCGAACTATAGAATTCATCCAAAAAGATTTGTTGCATATCGGCCCATGTGAAAATTGACGCGGATGGTAGAGTGTGAAACCATCTTTTTGCTTTATCTTCCAATGAAAATTGGAAGAGAACCAACTTGACATCATCCGGAGTAAATCCTTGACCCCCAATAGTGTTGCAAATAGAATCATAAGTTTCCAAATGAAAGTAAGGCTCTTCCGTTGCTAGCCCCTTGAATTTTGGTAGACTTTGGAGTGCGGTTGTTCTGACTTCAAAAGTTCTTCCATTTGCATTTTGCGGAATTATTATTGGTGATGGATTATTAGTGATAATAGGCCGAAAATGTGCTTCAATTCCCCGTACAACATCACAGTGGAGTCTTCTAGGTGCTCCCAATGGCGCTCTTGGTTGACCCATTTGTCCTTGCATTGCACCTTGTGGTGCAAATTGTTGTTGATGTTGATTTGGATGCATAGGTGGTTGTTGTTGGTGATTCGGCCTTTGATGTTGAACTTGCATGTTTGGAGGCCGCATTTGATTGAGTGGCGTGGGACGTTGCAACTGCAATCCTTGCGGTCTAACATGTTGCACACCAACCGGTAGTCTTCCCGGGTCTTGAAATGGTAAAAGTGGTTGACTTACTTGACCCGTTTGAGCTTGAGAGCCCACAAATGCACCTTCTCCTCCATAATAACCCTCTTCATTGTACCCACTAAACTCTTCATCATCATACCCATCGTCATACACATCTCTTTGAAATCTCGAATTTTGACCACCTTGGAAAGATGAATAGTAAAAACCCGATTGGTTAGGTGGTTGATAAGTAGATGTGGTGTGGACAATTGTTGAACCTTGTCCTTGTGGTTGTGGGATGGTAGAAGATGATTGACCCGTAGTTGGGAAAAAATGGGAAAACGGTGGTATGGTGTTTGATGGATTAAAGGTAAGGTTTGGATCAACTTGAGTGGAATTCGGTTGGGTGGTATGGATTGGTGTTTCAGGACTGGTGGAAAGGTTAGGTAATGTGGTGTTGGGTGAAATTTGTGAGGAAGTAGGCATGAATGACGAGGTCGTTTGACCCGTTGTTGGTATGTGAGAGTCTTGCATTATGTTTCATGGTGTGAACGGTGAAGTAGGTGAATCAATGACTTTGTTTCTTCTGATCAAAACTCGGTTCTTTCTCAATGTTCTTTCAATCTCCGGATCAAACAAAAGTGGTGATGACTCGTGAGAGCCTCTAGTATGCATACACTTGAAGTACCTGCACACTAAACACAACCCGTGTAAACCCGAAAATAACAACAAAACTAAAAGCTTAACACACGTTGCGCACTACTCCCCGGCAACGGCGCCAAAATTTGACGTGCTTGTCGTGGTACACGTAAAATTTCCCAATTACAACTATTGAATAGTGGCAAGAGGGTATCGAACACAGGGAGTTTGTGGAATGTGTGTAAACTAATAACTTTGCGATTTAACTAATATTTAACTACTAACAAAATTAAAGATAAAAGATTTGTTGATTGATTTGGATTTAGACTTAATAAAAAGAAAACTAAATTAATGATTTGAAATGGGTTTTGTTCTTCCAATTAACAAACAATGACCATCCTTGGATCCATTTTCCTTAAACCTTTATACAAAAGTTCCACTAGAAAGAGTTACATAGACATAACTCGTGTTTAAACAATTGTTGTGATAAAAGGGAACAAAGTACTCGGATTATAGCAATGCGAGGTTGTTTCCCGATGACCGATTAATCAATTATCCAACCCAAATCCTTCCCGCAATATCCCGATTGTTAGCAACACCAAGAACGTACAATTAAGACTAGAAATTGAGAAATTGATTAACTACTACAAGTAATTGTTCAAACACCACAATAATCAAGCAAACATGTACTAAATTATTGTTCTAGAAATGAAAGGAACAAACATAAAAGAGTTTAAGAAAAACTTCACCAAAGATGATCATCAAAAGTTCTAGCCAAGCATGACTTGGTGAATCATCAAAACAACCATAGTAATGTTCATAAGAATCAAAAACATAAAACCAATGTTTGTGATAAGTCTCCAATGAAGAACTTCAGCCAAAATTCGCCCAAAAACTGATGAGAAACGTTCACAATGGAAGTGATAATCATAAGACACCATTAAGTAGTCTTTAAATAAGGAGTTACAAAAATTTGCAGAGGCTACCGTACCCCTACGGTCCCACCGTAAGGGTACGGTGGGCTGAAAATCTTGACGGTCACTAGAGCCTGCCCTACGGTGGAATTTTGTGGCCTGAAGCCACCGTAACCCTACGGTTGGACCGTAAGGGTACGGTGGACCCTTAGAAATCTTCATTTTTTCTTTCTTCCATTCCACCTCGTTCCGATGCGTTCCGGTCCATTCCCAAAGCCCGTATTTCGTCATTTTTAGCTCCTTATTATACCTACAACCAAAGCAGCCGTAGTCACCCAATTCCACGCAATATAACGAGTAAATGTGGATAAAATAAGCATTTTAACACTATTAAAGGGTGATCGTTGAACCACCCGTCATGGATTAAGACTCATACATGTGGAAGTACGAGTTAGTTAATTTTGACCCTTTAGAAGTCTGACTTTGTCCGATATTCACCATAAACTGAATTTTCTCATACCATATCATTTAAACTTCAAAACGGCCAATTCCAATTGGAATTACTTTACCACAATTGTCCAAACCAAGCATTTTTAACAACAACAACCCCAAGTTACACATCTGTATGTTGTTGCAAACGCCATGAACCATCCATAACAAGCAAATGTTGTTGTTTCGTATTGTCCTTTTTCAACCCCTCCTTAACAACAAGTAGTTAATATCACGAATATGTGGGCATTAGTTGCTGCGACTAGTCAACCACAAAGTGTTCAGAGTATGCTTCAAAGTGATAATGAAACTGGTAGCAGCAATAAAGCTCTGAAGATGCAGCATCTTCGTGAATATCAATCATGGAAGGGAAGAATTCAGAGGCATATTGAGGGTATATACATTGATATATGGCATTGGATTGAAAATCCGCTTATTTGGCCGCTTCAAGAAAATTCCAATGTACCGGTGGAAACAACAAAGCTGAGTGAAGAAGATAAGAAGAAATACAAAGATGAGACGAAGGTGTGCACACTTCTCACACAGGCATAGCCTAAAGACATCCTATATATCAGTATGAAGTCTATGAGAATGCTTATGATCGGGAATCTTTTGAAGCAAGGCGTGTAGGCAATAAGCGTGCTAAGAAAATTCGGTAGGATCAATTGAAAAAGGAGTTTGAAACTTTCTATCCCATTGGGACTGTGGGACATGCAATCCAGATTTTACCATCTCATGAACGAACTCCATAAGTCTGAAGTCAAATATACTACTGTTGAACTAATCGAGCGTTTTGCAGATGCATTACCTCCACATTGGACACAATATGTGGACATGTCAAATATACCAAAACACAGCTTTCATATCATCTATTGTCAATGACCCATTTACCTGCAATACCATTCCACAGTCTATTCATGGCCCGATGTTTAATCTTTCAAGTTCTTACAGTTACATCCCACCACAATCAAGTTCCACATCCTATTGTCAACCTCAGCCTCAACCAGCTCCCACATTCATTCCTCCAAGTTCATCAAACCCTCAATAGTCAGCCTATGTTTCTGCAAACTTGATGATGCCTTAACTGCCAACCAATTATCTTGGGAAGGTCACTTTGTAGGTTTCACAAGAACATGTTGCTCTATCTGCATTTGTGACTTTATATAGTGATCTAATTGCAGGAAACATCGGGAATGTGAATCTGACCAAGGAAGATTATGCCTAGGTAGATAATGATGAAACAGAGTTAATGGATATACAGTGGGCACTTGCTAGTGTTGTTCGAAGAGCTGGAGACTTTATGGAGAGGACAGGTCGCACTAATTGGCAGACGAATAAGGATACTAAGTGTAGGTTCAAAAAGCAGAAATTGTGTGCTTCAACTGCGGAGTACGGGGACACTTTAAGAGAGAATGTGATAAACCTAAGAATAGGTTCAAAAAGCAGAAATCATGTGCTTCAACTGCGGAATACGGGGACACTTCGAGACAGAATGTGATAAACCTACTCTTCAGGAAATTTGTATCCGTTTAGAACCAACAGATATCAGCAACAACAATAGCAAACCCCATTCCAAGCAAGACCTCAACAGCAAGAACCATTTCAAGCTCTAGCTCAAACCAGGGAGCGTGCTATTGTTCTTTCTAACAACCTGCCACCACAGTCTGCACACGTAGCTAACAATTCGAGTATGAATTTGGTAGTTCCAGCTGATGAATGTGTTGATTGGAATCTCTAAATTGCAGACACTGGTGCTATCAACAGTGGTGGAGTTGCATGCTATGGAGAGTGTGAAGGATGTGCAAAGGGATGAAGCCGATTCGTCAACTGATGACAGTTAATGTGAAGATGAAGAGTCTGAAGCTTCTTTTTATCAACAATCTTGACCTTCTAGTAGTGATGCTGATACACTCGATGTAGATGTTGATAAACTTTTAGCTAAAGCTGACTTCTTGACAAACCAGAAATCTTGCCTCGTATAAGATTTATTGGAATATACTATGGATTATTCCAAGTATTTCTCAACTAATGGATCTTCATCTTACTTTGCCTTTATAGCAAATATCCAAGACAAGCAGGTTAGTTCTTTATCTGAAACTCCAACTTGCTCTAAATGTTTAGATTTAGAAAATAGATTAGAGTCACTTAAGGAACATTATACTTGTCTGGTTTATGATTTGAGAACATGTAATGGTGCTAATACTGCTTTCAAAAAGAATGAAAAAGAGTTTAACCAAACAATCCAATTGTTTAGGAAAGATGTGTGTGACTTAAACAAAGTTGTCTTAAATAAACAAGATGTCATTAATAATTACATATCTGACTTGAAATAAACAAAGATAGCATTAGCATCAGCTCAGTGTGACTATGAGACTATTAAGAAGAAGTTAGAAAGGTATTCCAACTCGAGAACTGTGTTAGATCATATCATTGAGAGTCAAATCACTAAGAAAATTGGAAATGGTTTAGCTTATAATGCAGTTCCTCCTCCTCTACGTGAAAATTACTCTAAGTCACCAGAAGGGACAAAAAAAACTTAGTTTCAGATGACAACACCACTTGTTGCTGATCCATCTGAAATCAAGAAACAAGAAATCGCCAAAGATGACAATTACTGTTTAATTGAAACTGATAATGAGGAATATGATGAAGAGAACCAGAAACCAGGTATGGGATTAAAAACCAAGATTCCATTGGAAATTATACAACTTATGACCTTGATTCTAAATAAGAGGATGAGCTTTTAGAGACACCTGCTCATATTGATCTGTTTTACATGATTAAGATTCTGATAAAGTTTATTATGATAAAGAATTTTCAATAAAAAATGTGAATAGATCTTTAATCACTCAAGATTTTAAATTTGCACCTGGTAAAAACATTGAACAAAAACTGTCAAATGCAATTGTTGAACAAGTAAAACCAGTGCCTAAACAACACACCAGGGAACAATATGGTCAACCTATTCAGGTGTACCTAGATCTCATGCTCATGAAGCGTGTTCATCCAGAGCTACTGGTTTCCAGTGGAAGATTTTCTAAGCATAGTCCTAGACACTCACAACATGTTTCTCACAACCATCAAGAATGGAGAATGTGTTATGAATGTCAAGACGTTGGACATGTCATTTCAAATTATCCTTATCTGAGACCTCGCAGGGGACATCTTGTTGCGAACTTAAGACACTACAAGAACTAAACTCCCGAGTCACCATAGCAAGTTTCCAAGGTGATTCCAAAACAGGATTAGGGTAAACAAAAGGTTATGGAGCATGCTAAGCAGCCAGTCAACATGGTCAAAGCATCTAAGATGATCCCAAAAGTGGTACACCTTAAGGGGAAGTCTAAGATTAGTCAAAAGGTAACCTAGCGGACAAACCAACCGGCTAGCCCAAATGGTCCACCTAAGATTCAACCCAAATTGGTCAAGCAAAAGCCTCAAAAGGCCAAGCATGAACAGATATAGACACCGAAATTGACTGACAATGTATCAAAGAGCTCAACATTTCAAAGTAGAACACCAATTGTGCTTGTTTCATCATGTGAAACTCCTAAATCATCGGGCGATTAGATATAGATTCCAATGCTTGATGCTAATGGATGACCCAAGACCGTAAAGGCTTGGGTCCCCCATTCAAACTTATCTTAGATTGAACGTGCAGGGTGTTACCTTAGGGCCTATTAGTAGTCTCTGGATTGTTGATAGTGGGGCATCCGGGAACATGATAGGTGACATATCACTCCTCTTCAACATCAAGAACATCAATGGAGTATATGTTGCTTTTGCAGGAAAAAAAAGGGGATACATCACCAAAGAGGGATGTATGTAAAATTGTATTGTGAATTCTTATAAAATTAGCTATGAGAAGCAGATAGATCACAATCTGTCCAGTCTTTCACAAATGTTTGATAAGAAGTTTTCTGTGATTTTCAATGATAATTCATGCTTTATTCTGAAATTGGGATCCGTAATACCTGAGCATTGTGTGATAATGTTAGCTCTAAGGGTAAATAATCTTTATGTTCTGGATATGAGTCAAGCTATAACCAAATCTACCCAAATTACCTGTTTTTTTGTCCAAAGCTACTGAGAAGGAGTCTATTATGTGACACAGACGCATGGGACACATCCACCTTCAGAAAATGAACCAGCTTATTAAAAATTGGTTGGTGGATGTTGTTTCGGTTAAGCATTTTCATCGAAATGACGTCTGTGTCTACTGCAAGAAGGGGAAGCAGAAGAAGTCCCACCCAAAGAAGAAGATCAATTTAGTGTCAACTCCACTTGAAAGACTTCATATGGATTTTTTCGGTCCTGTGAAAAGGAAGAGTTACTGTGGAGGTTTATATTGTCTTGTAATCACAGATTTTTATTCTAGATTCTCTTGGGTAGTCTGCATGAATTAGAAAAGCAAGTTCTTTGATAACCTGAATGTTTTGCTCCCTAGCTTGAATCTCTATATAAGTTGAAATTCCTAGGATTCATAGTGATAATAGGACTGAATTCAAGAATCATGCAATGAAATCATTTTGTGCTAAAAAGGGCATTCATCATAAATTCAGTGCACTTTATACCTAACAACAGAATGGTATCGCTGAAAGAAAGAATCGAACCCTGATTGAGGCTGCTAGGATGATGTTGGTTGATTCCAAACTTCCTGTGATGTTCTGGAGCGAGGCTATCTACTATGCATGTTATACGTTGAATAAAGTCTTATTGGCAAAGAAGTTTGGGAAGACCGGTTATAAGCTTCTTAATCTTCATAAACACAATCTTGAATTCCTCAAACTATTTGGTGCTCCGTGTACTATGATCATAGATAATGAAAAATTTGGAGGGAAAGTTGAAGAAGGCTTCTTTTTCAGGTACGCCAATCCTAAAAAGAGGGTTTGGAATACTCGTACATAGTGTGTTGAAGAATAAATAAATGTTGATGTCTAGAGATAGACAGCTAATCTCCAAGGTGCCGAAGCTGATTGGATGTTTGATTATGTAACTTTATTTGAGGAATTTAGTCTCAATGGTATGGTAGAGGAACTTGTGGCTCAGATCTATTATGAGTGTGAAAGCGTTGCTAGCTCACCGCTGGTGTGTCCGATCACTATTCTCCAGTTACAACTATTATCGAACTAGTCCTTCTGCAGCAGCTGAGAATACTGAAGAAGAAGAAGAAGAGGTGTTTATGGAAGTTTTTGAGGAACATGATGCATTTTCGTCAGAGGATGATTTTTTTTATTCCAGAGAAGTGCTTTCTGAGCAGCCAGCAAATACCATTGTTCATGCAAATACTACTATAGTGAATACTAAGGCTAGTCCGTTTCATTTTTGTGCTCATGTTCTTAATTTCCGTATTGATCTTTGAAAGTACAATATGCAAGAGGGCGTCCCTGTCCCAACTCATCTTGAATCTGGGATACATGACATATACCCATTGCATAATGTGCTCGGTAATCCAGAAATTGGACTTAACTACAAGTGGGCGGCTTAGGTCAAGTGCAGCTTTCTTTATTCCAGAATTACTAAATCTAGTGATAAGAACGATTAAGACTTTGCCTTATATGTTTCACAACGCTGTATCAATGAAGCATTAAGGGAAGAACTATTAATTGAAGCTATGCAAAGAAGAACTCCTTCTGTTTTGGAAACTAGGTGTGTGGGATCTAGTTGTTCTTCCCAAAGGGCGAAGAAGATCAGAACTAAGTGGGTTTACAAATGCAAGAAAGATGATCGATGCATGTTAGTTTACAACAAAGCTCATTTAGTTTTAAAAGGATTCTGACAGATAGAAGGAGAAGATTACAATGAAGTATATGCTCCGGTAGCCCGAATGGAAGTGATTCGCATGTTTCTTGCTTTTGCTTTTTATAAACGTTTCAGGGTTTACCAAATGGATGTGAAAAGCGTGTTCTTATATGGAAAAGTGAGGGAAGAGGTGTACGTGGGGCAACCACTGGGTTTCTAAGATCCTATACACAGAAACCGTGTTTTGCTGATTAAACAAGGCTCTTTATGGACTTCATCAAGCTCCAAGAGCATGATATGAGATGCTCTCTTACTACCTTATCTCTTAAGGGTTCAGCTGTGGACTTATTGATTGTACACTCTTCACCATGGAAAAAGATGTAGATCTTCTGTTGGTATAGGTATATGTCGATGAATTATATTTGGCTCAACTAACGATAGTTTGTGAAGGGATTTTGAGATATTAATGCAAAACAAGTTCGAGATGAGTTCAATAGGGGAGATGCAGATTTTCTTAGGTCTTGAGGTGCAACAGTCGCCAACTGGGATTTTTATCCATTGGACCAAGTATGTAGCTGACATCTTGAGCCAGTTCTCGATGGATGACGCTTCACCTACTTCAACTCCTATGATAGTCAATCACGGTATTGGACCTAGTTAAAAGGGTATCAACGTGAACCCTTCCTACTATCGCGCAATGATAGGCTTTCTCATGTAGTTAACTATCTTACGTCCTAATAATGTTCGCGATATGTCTCTACGTATGATACCAGTCAAAACCGAACGTTTCTTATCTTACTGCGGTTAAAAGAATCCTTCTATATCGAAAGGGATGCCCAACCAAAGGTCTTTGGTACCCTTGTGACAATATGTTTGATTTTACAGCCTATAGTGATCCTGATTACGGTGGTTGCAAGCTTGATGTCAAATCCACAATGGTTGGATGCTAATTTCTAGGAAGTAGACTCGTGTCCTGGCAATGCGAGAAACAGACATCAGTTAATGTTTCATCTTGTGAAGCTGAGTATGTTGCCGCTTCTTCATGCTACTCACAGGTTATCTGGATTCCACAGGAGATGCCGGACTATGGTTTGAAACTTCTAACTAGACATGTTTATGTCAATAATGAGGCCGGAATCGCTATTGATACATACCTGGTTAACCTCTCCAAGGTCAAACACATACATATCAAATATCATTTCATACGCGACTGCTATGAAAAGAAGCTGATAGATGTTGTTAAGATTCACACTAACCAACGATGTGCTGCCGATTTATTAAAGCTTTTGATAAGTCCCATTTCGAGTACTTGATTTTAGTAAATAGTGTCAAATTAAAACAAGATTAGTCCACATCGGTGCTTTGTTTCTGTATATATTTTCTCTTATCAAAATTACAAGAATGTTTGAAAATCAACAAAAACCAAAAACATTGAAAAACCACAAAAAGACAAAAACATCAGGAAATTGAAACAAAAATGAGTTTTTGTTGTGTGGATAAGAGAAAATGATGGTACATCAGTGGACTGTCTGATTTCCTAAAATTTAAACTGCATATGACAATCAATCTTACAAACGATATACCAGTAGTCATGAAAATCATTTCAAACTTGGCACGGTAATATAAACATTAACAACTTAAAGTCGAGTAGTTATCCCGCCACATGGGCATATGGTCTTAGTACAGAAATCTTAATTAATGGGTTGCCAAAATCCAAGGTTTCGGGTCTTTAAGCTAGTGATACATCCATGAAGAACTTGTCAAATCTTGGATTCTACGAATTCCAATCAACTCGATCAGGCGTTCTAGAATGAGCAAAAAGATACATCTATGCCAAATCCTTATTCTCACACAATAATACAAGAATCGTAGCTGAGTAGTGTGAGCATCTTTCGTCTCTGGCTAATCGTTCCGGAAAACCAATGTGCATGTGGAGTGTACTATAGCTAATTCTGACGCTTATGGTACCTGTTCACTAGGATAGTGATCTAGATTGGACACACCCCCTAAGCTCGGTATGTAAATCAGTCACACATACTATAGCATGAATGAATAGTGAAACTTGTGGCACATGTTCACTAGGATAGTGACTCGGATTGAACATGTCCTCTAAGCTAAGTATGCTTAATAATAATAATAATAATAATAATAATAATAATAATAATAATAATAATAATAATAATAATAATAATAATAATCTATAATTTCCATAATAAGAGAAGCGTGAGTGACATATTCAGCCCTTAACTTTTTGAAGTTTTAAGAGGGAAATTTTGAATTAACATATGGAAGTGTGATTTTTGCAGCTATATAATCATCATTATCGCAGATACTTTCCTCATACACAACCATTTTCTCTCACAAATTAATTTATAAAATCTCCTTTCGAATTTTTTGTTGAAATCTTCTCAATGGATCTTCATAAGAAAATTGATAGTTTTGTTTGTGATCTCAACCCATCCAAAGATATCTGGTTTCTGAAGGTTCGTATCATACGAAAGTGGAAAGAAAGTTCTAAGATAGAAATGATATTGATTGATGAGCAGGTAATGTAATTTTTCTCTGAAGTTTTTTATATGTTCTTATTCATGATATTAATATAAATATTGTTTCTGTCATGTTTTTCGTTTAATTTATGTTATGTTATTTAAGTTCTTTCGTTGATGTTTAGTTGATAGAAAGTTTTAAGATCGAAATGGTATTGTTTGATGAGCAGGTAATGTAATTTTTCTCTAAGGTTATTTTATGTTGCTATTGATGATAAGAATATAAATTTTGTTTGTGTCATGTTTTTCCTTTACCTTATTTTGTTTAAGCTGTTGTTTTTTATCTTTATATTTTCTTTTATATTTATTTTAAGGGTGATAAGATTCAGGCCTTCATAAAGAGTCCTTTGATCCACCTTTTTTACCATCAACTTGAAGAGGATGATGTCGTTATTCTGTCTAAGTTTGGTGTTGGTGAAAACAAGGATCCATACAAAGTTGTAGCACATGATTATAAGATCAACTTTTATCGTTGTACCACTGTTAGCCGTATTGTTGGTTGGCAAGGTGTTGAGTATGGATTTAATTTCATTGCTTTTAAATATATTCTTAAAGGCGAAGCCAAGGAACTTTTGTCTGTTGGTTTGTTTCTTACTTTAAATTTAATATTTAGTATATTAAAATTTTTGGTTTCATAATTTCAATTATATGCACATTTTATAGATGTTGTCGGTGGTCTCATTTAGCATGGAGGTCTGGATGTGTTGGGACGACCTCTAAAAGAAACCAAAAAGGATGAATTTTGATATTCAAGACTTGGAGTTAGCATTTCCCTTTTTGTTGTTTGTAAATTATTTTTGTTACTTTCATTTTGGCCTTTAAATTATTATTGTTTACTTTCATTATTTAATTTCTATATTTGTTTATAATATATTTATCTATGTTTGTGTATTGATTTTATGTAGTGATACGATATTGCGATGTACTATCTGGAATTTTTATGCAGAACAGTTTAACAAATTCATCTCTCAAAACGCTGGTAATGATCATATAATGGTTGTTATATAGCATGGCAAGGTTAAGGAGTCCAAAGGTAATTTATTTTAAACTCCTGTTATTAATACTTTGTCAATTCATTGTGGTTATAATATATATATATATATATATATATATATATATATATGTATATATATTTAGATCAATTTATAGTTGAAAGTGATAACTTTGGAACTCGGATGTTTCTGAATGTAGATTTAACTGAGGTGAAGGAGTTAAGAAGGAGGTACAGTGTCGTTTTTTATGAATTTATAATTAAATTGGAAATTTTTGAATTCTTTTATTAACTCGAGCTATTTTTTTAGTCTTATATTGAAGCATGGACAAGATGCTGCTTCTACTTCTCAAACATTACCTTCCGATCACTCTGTTTACCAATTGCTTCAGGAATTCATTGTTGGTTGTGAGAATAAACATGTTGACGAGCTTATCGAGATTGATATGGTTATATTATTTTTTTAATTATGATTAATATTTGTTCGCCATATTACAACATTTTTTCTTAAGTAATAACTTATATATTTTAATTTTTTTGGCAGCCAATGTCTTGTGTTGTAGTTGCGACAATAAAAATTGTTCAAGAAGGCTATGGTTGGTTTTATGATGTGTGTTGCTGATGTTTAGGTAACGTGATTAATAAATCAGAATTGTTACAACTTCATGAAAATGATACTGAAGAAACTCTCAAACTGCCTGCTTCTGTGTTGTTTTGTTCCAAGTGTGAATGTGTTTGTACCTCCACTGCTACAATGTAATTAGATCTAATTAATTACAATTTTTTTACATAAGATGAATGCTTTTAATGACTAGTATATATGTTTTTAGATAACCTTTTCATCTATCTATTTTAGGTTCAAGGTGCATGTCAGGGTTCAGGATGAGACTGGTAGTGTATCCTTTGTGATGTTTGACCGAGATGTTATGAGAGTTATCGCATCTTCTGCAAGTCGTATAAGAGAAAGGCAGTTGAAACTTGGTGATAGTGAAAGTTTGCCTCAAGAATTGTTTCGCTTGCTTGATAAGATGCTGCTTTTTAAAATTGATGTTTCTGAATACAATCTTACAAACGACTCCCATGTTTATACAATATTGAAAATATGTGATAATCCAGTCGTAATTTCTGAGTTAATGCATATTGTAATGTGGATCAGGTATTAAGTTAAAACCATTTTTAAGAATTTCTTATTATCTTTTAGCTTTGAATGCTGTCTTAGTGGTTAAATTTTGTATTTTTGTTTTGTATGTACAATCTTTAGGCCAGTCAAGCAGATTTCGAATTCAAATCTTTTAACCAATCAGAATCTGAGCAGGGTGGTAGTCAACTGATGTTAAAGGTGAGTATTTTTTTGTACGTTTATTAAGTTGTTTGTGAAGCTTTTGTTTCTATTTAACAGATCATTATTTGTTTTTGTCAATTGATTGAAGGATGTTGTGTCTGTTACGGGTGACTCGTCTGCTGTCGATGCTGTAACGGATTGTACTATAACTCCCAATGGAAAAAGAGGTTTTGAAGATTTTGATAAACTAAACGTTGGTGACCTATCCTCTACATGCAAAGGACCCCGGAAGAAGTGATGTAAACCTAAGAGTTATCAACTTTTTGAGTAAATGTGTATTTAGTAGACAAGAATTTATTTTTTTATATTATTATTGTATTATACTTTTTTGTATATCAGTTGGAATTGAACTATATTATGCTGATTTTACATACTTTTTATAAACTTTACTTTTTTGTATATCTGTTTTGATGAATTTCGTATTATTCAAAGACTGTTGTACTATGATGCGAAATGATCAAATATAACTGCTGTAATAATTGATATATTATCGAATTTATAACAGATGCTTTGAGAAGATCATTATTAATATAACAAATGCTACCCAGTATCATCAGAAATATAACAGAATGTATTTAAACAGATCTCATATTCATTGTCAGTCAATATCATCAGAAATATAACAGATGCTATTTAAACAAATGTTGTCTATATTGTCATTGTTGAAGACATTGTTGTCAGTGGAGGACCGCATTTTGGGGACCTCCAGTGGAGGTTGGCTTCTTTCCCTATGCGTTGCGGGGGCTTAGGGCTTATATCGGCGGAGGACGTCTCCGCATATGCTTTTGTAGCGTCCAGGGCCCAATCGTGGAAACTGCAGGACCACATCTTGCGAAGCGCTGGTGTTATGCGGGTGGATCCTGACTACTCCCTTGCGCTTGGTAATATTGGAACAACTCTCCCAGACCTTGATCTAGGCGGTTTTACTGATAAGGAGACCGCCCCCAAGAAACCTCAACAAACTTTGGCGAGTGCTCTTTATGGTAAACACGCACATGATATGGAGGAGCGGTTCGATATGACCCCGCGTCAAAAGGCAGTTTTGGCTTGTCTCAAGGGGGCTCATGCCCAAGATTTTTTGACTGTTGCGCCCATTGAAGGTCTTGGGCAACGGATGTCAGCAGTTGAATACAGAGCCATCCTTAAATACCGGCTCATGATTCCCCTTTTTCCGCCAGACGACTCTTGCCCCATTTGTAAAAAAGCCTGTTTGGATAGATTTGGCGAGCATGCCCTTCACTGTAAGGAATTTCCGGGGTTCAAGTATCGTCATGACTGGGTTAGAGATGTTTTATGGGATGTGCTTAGGCGCGCCGGGATCTCAGCCAAGAAAGAAGCCCCTGTTAATTTTCTGACTGACCCACGAGAGGGAAGATCTACCCTGCGTCCTGCGGACGTCCTTGTTTTTGGCTGGGCGGGGGGTAAGCACGCGTGTGTTGACCTCACTGGGGTGTCCCCACTAGTGGAGCTGAGAGATAGTGGATTCGTTCCGGGACAGGCGGTATTGAAGGCGGAAGCTAGGAAGGTTGCTAAGCACGAGGCAGCATGTCTAGAGAATCAACATGTGTTCATTCCGTTTGCCTTCGATACTTTTGGATCCTTAGCCCCTGGGGCAGTTCGCTTTTTGGAGCGGGTGCAGAAGGTGGTCCACAGTGATTCGCAAAGCCCGAGGAACCAAGGGTTTGTATTTAGTAGAATAGGCTTTGCGATTCAAAAGGGGATAGCGGCGCAGCTTGTTGCTCGCTTACCCATTATCAAGATGTAACTTGGTTTATTTCGTAATTTAATGAAAATATATGGTTATTGTTTACCATCTGTTGGGCTATCAATTGTTAACTATTCAACAAACTATTGTTATCAGGCTCTTCCTTTTCTTTTGTTGATTCTGATGGATTACTTTGCCCGATCATTTCCCCCAATCTGTCTGTCATAAGATCATCTATTGAGAACAGAGTTTTTTGTTTTTTGTTGTTTCGAGCTGGTTGGTCTTCATCATCATAATTTGGCTTTCTTGGCAGAGTTGGATCAACTTTCCTTCGTTCCTCAAGCTGTTTGTAATAATCCATCAGTGTTGATTCCTTCCAATGAGAAACTTGCGACATCTCTCCATAACTAGCATCCACCATCTCCTGTCTTTTTCTTTTTAACTTTAAAACTCTTTTAGGGTTAGTTTGTTTTCCCTTCTTCCAATTTGGTGGAGTTTGTTTCTGGTTAGGTTTTTTAGCCATCTCTTTAATTCTGTTAAGTTCATTCTCCAGTGACTTAGAATCCCAACCGGTAAATTGACTTTTCGTGGCTTTGTAAGTTTTGGCTTTCATTATTTCATCAAGATATCCTTCTCTCAAAATGTTTTCCACATCAGAATCAGGTTCCCTATTAGACACTTTCTTCGACAGCTTGCTTGAGTATTCTTCTAAAATTGCTAATTACTTAGTAAATCCTGATATATTAGTTGTGTTTCCCTGTCATTTTTTCCTACACTTTTCTGCTTTAAAAGAATGCCAGACTGTTTGTCTTTCAACTCCATATACTCCTTAATATCCTTAGGCTTTTGAAAACTTTCAAGAGACTTGAAAGACAGTGACAATGGATCATCTGTTGAGTAGAAAGAGTCTATCTTAGGTTTGACTGATTCTAAGTCAAGGAAAAGTTCTGAAAGGCCTTTTGGTACTCTGAAGATACATGCTTGATCTGTGGTTGCCACATTACTTTGCACATTTTCAATTGGAACAGATGTTGTTTCGATTGGTGTTTGGGCTGGTAATTTTGTGGTTTCTTGGTTATCAGTGTTTACAAGGAATGTTAGGTTTTCTTTTGCATGTCTTCTATGTACTTTTCTTCTTTTTGAGCAGCCTATATCATCCTCTTTCATTTGCAGCTCTTTTCTTTGTTTAATCAATGCGGCAACTTTGGCTTCTCGCTCCTTTTTCGCTTTCAACTTATTTAACAGCTCTGTAGCTGCCTTTTGGTTTGCACTTTCATCAACTCTCTTCACTAAAGCCACTGTAGATTGATGCTCAACAGTGGTTATGACTAGAACAGATCCTTGATTATCAGTTTTTTGCACATTAGAAGGGTTTGATGTCTTTGTTTGTGCTCTCTTGTCAAGTGGCAGGTTTATTAATTTCTCCTGGCCTTTGTTCTTCTTTTTGGCATCATTGTTATTTTCTGAATCTTCTTCATAAATTGTTGTTGGGACAGAGCCAGTGGTCTGGAGAAGATGGTTTTTGATGGCCTTGATGTCAGCTTGAGTATCTTTGTATCTAGCATCCACCATATTTCTTATCAATGCCATGTGAGAATTATGATTAAGGTCTGCCATTTCTCTGTGATTTTGGATAATTGGGACAACGAATTCCCATATCTTACTGGCAATAGATGCTGGTGTGCGATTGTAAAAGTCAATCATTGCTTCCATTGAAGATTCAAGTTTGTTGACTCTTTCCGTCAATTCTTGATTTTCAAAGTCATCAGATTCATTATATGATTATCAGAAATCCTACCAGATGTGTTTGTGGTATTTGTTTCAATGACGACAGTTGAGTCACTGTCAAAAGAGGTGGTGTCACACCCTCAAATTTCCACTGCGGGGTTTATACCGCGAGGCGCGTGACATACCAGGATCCCATAGCCATAAGTCACATGAACGACTCTAAATGCCCAAACCATTTAGTTCGTTATTGTAAAACAAGTTTCATAGATAATCAAATATTTCAATAGTTGTGTAAGCGAAATTTAAGAAAATAGTTATCAAATAGTCTGCGCAAAACAACGCGCTCAAAACCATAATAGATAAATAAACATTCGAAAATAGATAAGTATTCATATCCCCATGATACTATATGATGCATGCCCTACACGTGCTTCGAATCTAGTGACCTGCAAAAGCATGTATTTCGTGGGTCAACATAAAGTTGGTGAGTTCACAAAGTAAAGTAAATGCATAGGTCATCCAGACCAAGTTTTGAGTAATAGCTAATTCACATGCCAGGGATAGCTAGCCCACTCATGATAACTAAAACCGGTAATAGCGAACTGCTAAACAACGAGATCCCACAATAGTGAGCAAAGTACCTTGCATCATTGTCTTATCAACAATGATAATATGTTAAGTTATAGTTCACACCCATGCTCTCCAGCACGATGTGAGGTTTTTGAAACCTAATAGCGCTATCAACTAGTAACCCGCTTGCCCACCGGCAATTCATTTAGTATTTAGAAGGACTTCAATTATAGAGTTGGTTTAGTTCATCAAGGACATAAAGCATGAATTAGTGAAAGCAGATTCACCTAGTGAATCATAGCACCCCAAACCCGAGATGTGTAAAAGTAGTCCCAAATCGGACTATGAAAAAGTTTTAGAAAGTTGTCTCATCCGAGACGCATGCTTTTGGAGAAAAGAGTAGTGAAACTCACCTGATAAAGATGCTTCTGATTTAGTGAAGTTGAATTACGTAGCTACTATTGTCCGTACAGTACTTGCCTTATGATTTATTAGAAGCATGGTAAATCACAAATTTTATTATACAATTTGTCTACCCGACACTTGTGGACTTGGTTATTGAGTTATCTGAACCTTGGTTTTGTACTTGTGATAAAGTTAGACACCTTAACATGAGTTTAGAACATATTTTTACCTTAGTTAATGTGAACACATGTTCTAGTTTTGATAACACACGTTAGTTAGTGGTAGCCGATCATAAAGCTTTATATATATATATATATCCTTATCCGATTATGATTTTTGGTATTACGAAAACTGATTGCTACACATGGTGATCTACGTGATCTTAGGATATGAAATCATAGTTTTTGGCCTACCAAAGATGTAACAAGGCCGATTGATGTAGTGTTAGATCAATATGTTCACTAGTGAACATGATCAAGCAAAAACTATGGCAATGTGTGTGTGCTTATGCATTTAGATAAATCTAGAGTCGATTAGAGTAGGGTAGACTAGGCTAGATCATAGTTTAAGGGCATGGATACCTTACCAAGAGTGATCGAAGGTCGGATAGCTTCGAAGACTCCTCCACAAGCTCGCAAGGCTTCGGCTATAGGTGATCAAGACCCGAGGGTTTTAGAGTGAAAGAATAATGTTGGTGTGCATTTGAGAGGATCAAGAGCCTCCCTTTATATAGGGGTCGACCCATAAGATGACAAGAACAAATTTAGCAAATTGAAATATCTTGGATTAAGTTTATGATTGAAAATTGTATCATGACTTGGTGTAAGGTGGATGCTTGGCCGATTAATGTAGAGGTAGTAAGGAAAAAGGAAAGTCGCCACTTCATAGGTTTACTACAATTCTTGTTTTGATTCCAAATTGGTGTAAGTGACAATATGCATCTAGTTGTTTGTCCTAGAGCCGATTGAAAGGGACTAGTCATAGTGTGCTTGTTAAGGTAAGGTTGACTTGGGAAATAGAGGTGTCATGGTTTTGTTTTGGTATGTTAATAGGTATAATGTGACAACTAAGAATGATGGTGATGCCCCTTGTGTGCTTCGGCCGATTTTACAAGACAAGGACTTGTCTTATTCTTTGATAGTGTAGATCATAGTCATTCTAGTTGTTGATTGGTGTACCAAGTTCCAAGAAGGGTCTCCTCATGTGGGTGATTTGTTCCTTGAAAGTGACATGAGAGTGAGTGTGTATGGCGGCCGAAACATGGGACAAGAGAGTGGGTAATTCTTGATTTGGATGGTGTTCTTGTAAGACAATATCATGGCTTAGGTGTTAAGGCCTAGTTTGAGTAACAAGTGGATAAGATGATATAGACAAGTGAATGTTCCATTGAGTCCTTATCTTCGGCCGAACATAGGTATCAAAAGAGGAAGGTGTAGCTTCACCATGTAAAACTAGTCATGAGCTTGTTTGTTTCTTATTTTGGTATAAGTTAGGAAAACTAGGTGTCACACCCTCAAATTCCACATGCGGGGTTTTACCGCGAGGCGCGTGACACACCAGGATCCAAGTCAACGGTCACAATAAACGACAACTAAATGATATGAAAACAACGTAAATTGCCCATTAAGTTTTCAAAAATCTAATCATTGCTGCGGAAGCGTAAATTTATTACAACCGAAAGTAAAACATAAAAAGTCTGAAAGTACTAAAAGACGTGCAAGTGAATCCTAGACGCCGTGAGACTCCGTGCGCCTACCGATCGCTGCTACCTTAGCGACCTGAGAAAAACATGCTAAAGAACGTCAGCAAATAATGCCGGTGAGTTCACAGGTTTTTAAGTAAAAACGTTTCATGAGCTTTTGAAAGACTATCATGATACAACCGACCGATGAAAACACTCGTTAAACATTTGAACTCCATAACGAACCTCCCAAACGAACTATCGTCCACCGCGGTTAACGAACTACCATCCCATGGTCAACGAACTACTATATCATAGCTAACGGACTACCATCTCATGGTCAACGAACTACCATATCATAGCTAACGAACTACCACATAGGGGCTAACGAACTACCGCACCGCGGCTAACGAACTGCCACAACATAGGCCATATAATATTGAACATAAATGAATACCTTGAACCCAAATGAACACTCCCAAACGTAATGAACTTGCGAACACAATTGACACACGTTTAAAGAACACAGCATGTTTTCTCCCCCGAATATGTAAAACCAGTAAAAGAGTGGGGCCGTGAAACTCACCTTAGAGTGCGTCCTCAGTAAAATAGAACCCCAAACGTGTGTGATAGTCCCTACTAGTGGCGACCTATCAATGAGTTTACATAAGTGTGATGACTATTAACCCGAAGGCTAATCAGTCCCCAAATTGTCCAGACCGTGACCGTGTATCTTGAAAACATGTTTAAACGTTAAACCGACCAAACCAAACAAAAACCGACATCCCATTGGTGACCAGACATCCCACGTGTTAGCCACATACAAGATATCACGCAACATATGCAATTAAACACTTGGCATGCGCAAACATTCACCCTATCTAGCATAACGCCCAATTAACGCATAAACAAGTCCGAACACGTGTTACCAAGTTATTAGACATGTCACGGGGTTCCTAACATGTTCCTAGGTGTCAAACCGTGTTCCGGGACGTTAAAATACACATATAACAGAAGTACGCGCTATTAGGAATCAAACATGCAATTAGGAAAAGTCAACTGGTGATTAGGATGGTCAACTGGTGATTAGGATTGTAATCACATGAACATACTAGCGATTAGGTTCCCAATCTTCTCATGTAACGTGCGATTGGGGCCACTCGCCCCTATTATAGGCGATTAGGGATCCCCTAACCACCCCTGCTGCACCATTTCGCCTTTATGTGCATTTAACCCTCCAAATCAGATCTGAAACATGTGGAAACACCCAATATCAAACCCAAAACATTAATCCAACTATTTCAAGCAAAAACCCCTAATTTATTATCATCCTAGCTGTCCCAGATGCAAGCGTTTTCCCAAAATAGCATAACTAGCATGTAAACATCACATCAACATGTAAAACTTAACCTAAATAGCAAATATCCAGATTTCATCACATAACAACGTTGTCCGACATTATCCTACTGTTCTAGAATCATCCTAGAATAAACCCTAACCTCAAACAATCAACAAAACACATCATATCATCATCAATCCTTCATAATCATTCAAACGGGTCAAAACGCCTATTATCAACAATACACATCTATGAACCTCCAAACTCCTAGATTAACATGATAATAACTCATTTAGATCAGAAACATAACAATAACACAAGAACAATCATGTATAAACAATACAAATCCTATCTTTGCATGAATACATCACGTATAGCAAGCATAGAGGTTTGGGTTTGTTTAGAAACTGATTTTAATGAGTTTTCAAAGACATAAATGTTTAGAAACCAGGTCTGGACCTTTAGGGAGCAAAACAATATCATTACAAAGGTTTGGGATGAAGAACACACCTTGAATTTGCAAGATTATGAGGTGTAAGGCTTGGAAAGGTGATTTCTTGAGCAAAAACGTGTTCCAGAGGTTGGATAAGGTGTGGGATGGCTTTGGGGTGTATTAGGGTTTCACAAATGATGTTTTACAACATAAGGGTGGTATTTATAGGCGTTTCTAGTCGTTAGACATGCGTCAGGCGATTACGCAGTAGTACAAGCGATTAGGATTCCTAATCGCATGTACTACTAGCGATTGGAGCTCTAATCGCCTATAAATATCCCCTAATCGCATGACTTACAGGTTATTAGGCCAATCACCCCCTATCAGCATGCAATTGGGCTAATCACCCCCTATTTACATGCAATTACACGTAATCACCTATAATGTCATGCAATTACGCGTAATCACCTATAATGTCATGCAATTACGCGTAATCACCTATAATGTCATGAAATTACGTGTAATCACCTATAATGTCATGCAATTACGCGTAATCACCTATAATGTCATGCAATTACACGTAATCACTATTTTAACACATATAAACACGTATTCACATACCGACAAGTCATATAATGATTGTAAGCACATAATGCATGATAACTAACATGTTCCCATCCGTTCACCAATTCCCGGGACTCGAGATTTACGTGCATGCGTTAAACCCGACGATTCTACAAATCACCAATCTGTGTTCACATGGTTATGGACCGACTCCCAATGATTCCCGAAACCATCATAACAACTCAACTGACCTAGTTAAGTATCTTTGAAAACGTTTTTCGCTAAGGTAGACTTATGTGTTTTATAAAATGTTAACCTAAACGTGCCGGGTGTCACACTAGGGGTGAGGCTTGGTTTGTGGCTACTAGAGACAAAAGGAAACTTCCAAGATTTTTATCATAAGTAGTTATAGGTAGATAGCCAATTTATAGGTATTTATGGATATATGTGTGCGTACGTTTGTATATATGTATATACATGTGTACATTGTCAAGTGTTTACTTAATATAAGTTCATGTGTTTATCAAGTTATGAGACTCTTTTCTAAAATAGGTTATGAGATCGAGTAGATGTTCGTATAAAATTATTCTTTAATTATTTTAGACATAGGAACATCTAAGTAGGCGATCATGTGTCGTGTGTTAACTAAGAATTGATGACGACATTAACATATATTTATTTTGTTTCATAGGTATCATATGTTCATTAAATGATAACCCATAGGTACATATACATCTCGTGTGTGCACATGTAACTTATCTAGCTAACTCTGGTTAGATAGAATGCAAGGAATCTAAGTGCAAGTAACTAGAGTTTGATTAAATTAAGAACCTGACATTGCGGGGTATCACAGGTGGATGTTCCTTTTTGTTGCTTCTTCGGACATCCAACCAGTACAGAGTCCTCAGGTATAGTGTCAACAGTTGTTACCTTCTCAGTTTCAGTTGTTTTGATTGTGCCTTCTCAGTTGTAGGAGGTAGAGAGGAAATGGTATCTGCCTGAGTTTGTGAAGCAGCTTGAAACAAGGTTTCAAAATGTGCTGCAATTCTAGAAGTAGGTTGTGAATGAGAAGGTTGGGGTTTTTTGTAACAGTTATTTTCATTCTTTTGGTCTTTTTGGATTTAGCTTTATTTGTTGACTTTCTTCTTGTGTTTTCTACAACAATTTTTGTAGTATCTTGGACAACAGTAGTAGCAGTTGTTTCAGAAACAGGTGTTGCAACGACAGATGTTGAAACTGCACTTTCTTTGATTTTAAATTGTAACATTTTTGTGAATGTTTTTTGTGATAAGCTTTTAATTGTAGTAGGTTCACCTTTTTTAAAATTCTCTTCAGTCAAAAGGTTTTTCAAGTAGAAGCTTATCAGTTTTGGATACAGAAGGAATGACTTACTTTTAGTAGAGTTCATGCCTTTCAAATTGCGAATTATATCTGAGAGTACAGCCTTGGATAAATTGTAATAATTGTTTGTTAAAATTGCATACCCAAGATACTGTATGCTCAAAGGTATTTCATTAAAAGAAGTTGTCTTTGCGGATAGACAAATAAGAAGAGTATGGAAGAAAAACTTCATTGCTGGGGGAAAATCGGGTTTCATTATTGTCACCCCAACCGTTGTTCCTGTATACCCTCTTTTAGTAAACTCTGCATTGAGTTCATCTTTCAAGAAAGAGACTTTACCTTGCAAGTCGTTTATTGAAAATGTTGTTGAGATGGATTCTTCGGTGATCTGAATATCTGTATCTCCAATTTTTGAAACAATCTTTTTATCATCATTTAAAAGTTTTGCGTTCACCCATAATTCTTTTAGAGTTTCGACATATTGGACGTCAGTGGTGAGAATGGTTAGGTATTTCGAATTTGTGAAAATATCTATTATTGAATGAAATTTTGGGTTATCCTCTGTTTTAACCAAGTATGGTATATTGTTATGAGGGCTTTTTAATTGAAGATCCATGCAGAAGATTGAAGAAGATAATGTGAAATCTATTTAGGGTGTAGAAGAGAGAAAACCGTCTTTGTGTATATAAAACTCAATAAGACAGTGTTATGTTTCTTTTTTAGGAAAAAAAAAGAATGAAAAAGGGTTGCTAATATGGCAAAAAATTTGTTTTTGTGAAATGACGTGGCATATATCTGACGAAAAATTTTGAAGGTCAACATCTGTATCATATACTAACTCTGTTTTTTTATTATACTGTTGAACAATCAACATATCTTTTTGAAACAATTTCATACAGTAAATAGATGATACGTTTCAACAGTGGTTGAATTTTGGTCAAGCAGATGGTTATTTATATAAAAACGTATAATATGAAGTTTAATTAGTAATATTAACTTATTTATACAATTTTGTAAAATTAATCGAACATTATACTATTGAACAGTCAACAGATGTTTTTGAAATAGTGTCATACAGTAAATAAAAGATACATTTCAACAGTGGTTGACTTTTGGTAAAGTAGATGAATTTTTGTATAAAAACGTATAATATCAAGTTTAGTTAGTAATATTAAGTTATTTATAGAATTTGTAAAATTAATCGAAAAAAATATTGATCATATTATAATGTATTCTAAATATTTCTATTGTTTTGATTATTAATTATAAAATCGAAGGTATATGATCTTAGTGTTGAAGTTAGATAATACATCTAAAAATATAAAAATTTATATAATATTAAAATATCTTTTGCTGAATAAATATGTTAATAATATTTCTAACAATTGTTCAATATTTTCCAGCCCATATTTAAATCTTTGAGCCAATGTTTAAAGTTAATATAGAAAATTTTTTTTCTTTAATTATTCTTTAGGTATAATCATAACATATAGCTTATCTTATAAGCTATATCTAAAAGTAAATTAAATAAAATAATATACAATATCCAATATTTTTTTTTAAATAATAAAACAGTATAGTGTTTTCTAATTAAATTCAGGTTAGATGTGGGTGAGAAATAATAATGACGAATTTAAAGTCAATTTATTATATTCACTCTGTCGTTTATCTGTAATAAAATTATGTTCATGTGTCTGTGTACATCTTTAGGTGAATCGGTTTGATTTAAATGCCTTTTCAGTTCAACAGTTTTTTAATATAAAAATAGTACCGTACTTGCTTGAGAGTAATCTTATTACAAGCAAGTGTGATGTTGGTAATAATTATGTACAGTTCTGATTCTAACAAAATCTCCATTAAAGATTTAGCCCATCGATTGTTTAATTAATAATAATATTTACTTTTTTAAATTATTAAAAATATTATTTTATTATAGTCCTTTTTTTAAAAAGAAGATGTTTTTTATATTATATAAAATACGAAAGTTATATCACAACAGAAAGTAGACGGTCAACAAGCTGCGCCACCACCCATTTCGTTTCATATTAAATTATACATCGGATGTATAATTGTGATTTTTTTTTAATATTTTAAAACAAAGTAGCATATCTTCTTTATTTTTTTGCATATTTTTATGTAATTTGTTTAGATTATGTATATGTATTAGTATTTATTAAAAGACCGTTTGTTATGCCTAATGTTTGTGTCTAGACAAATATGTTATTAATATTTCTAATATCTGATTATAACATTAATAGAATTATTTAGAAGCAAGTTATATGATACTTGCACTGTAAGGTTTTTTCCGTCCTTTCAGGAAATCATATATTAATTTTACGTTATAAGTTTCCCTTCAAGCTTTCATTATAAGCTTCCTTTTATTTATATTGGACTGTATAATCTATTTGTTTAATAAACGTCTGTAAGTAACTTCATTGGAGCTCCTACTTTCAATAGTTATCAAAGTTTATTTATTTCTTCTACAATACTATTTTTTATTTATAATTTATAATTATGTAAATTTGTATTGAAAGTATGAGCTTTAGTGATGTTTCTTACAAATTTGTATTGACACTTAATATTTTGATCGTAATTTTTTTTTAAATAAACATATTTTTTCCTTCCAAGACAAAGAAAATGTGACACCCGGCATGTTCGGCTTAAACATATTAGTAACATCTAAGTCTACCTTAGCGAGAAACGTTTATAAACAAACTTAACTGGGTTAGTTGAGTCGGGTCAAGTTAGGATTGTCCAGGGTACAATGATCTGGAGGATCATTGGGAGTCGTTTTGGTAATACACTGGTACCGGGTTCCGTTGTTGGTGACATTACATGAACTAATTAAGTATATGTGTAGATTATGGGCCGTGTGGTGGATTATATACATAGATGTGTTTAAATGATATGTAAATGATTATCTGTGCTTAAATGTGTTAAATATAGACTAAGGATGCATGCTTATGTGTAAAGATGTGTTAGAATGCGTTAAACACGACAAACTGGAAAACTAGTTAAAAAGGGGTTCTGGTTCGACCACTTTGAGTGGTCGAAGGAGAGGAAAAGTGTCTGGTTCGACCCATGCAAGTGGGCGAACCAGGGAAGTGAAATTTGAGGAATTCCCTTCGACCAAGCAGGGCTCATTCGACCCTGTGAAAGGGGCGAAGGAGACCACATTCGACCAATGAATTGGTGCAAAGGAAGATTAGTATAAATACCAACCTTTGTCATTTTTCATCATTTCACAAACCCTAACCGTCCCAAAACGCTCTCAAACGATCTTAAACACTAAGGAAGGAGTTTTTGCTCTTCTTTTTCATAATCTAACCCATCTACAACATCTAAACAAGAATCCAAGGTGTGTTCATAATCCTAAACCTTTTTAAAAGCATTTTAATTCGTTTTCATCTAACCCTAATTGTCCGGATCTGTTCTAAGGGTACTTTCATGGTTAAAAACCTTTTAAACATCTTTCTAAATCAAAACATGATCATTTAACATAGGTTTTCATGATGAATAACATATGTAAATTGTGTATTATGTGGTGTTATGTGTTGTTCAATGATTTGCTGTTATATCTATGATAGAAACATGATATAGGATTATTGTTAATGATTGGAATATTGTTGTCTAGGGTTAGGATTGGATATATTGATATTTGGAGGTTTTATTGGATTAATACTTGATGTATGAATATTTATGATCAATAGAATGAATAGGAAAGATCGGATAATCGAAAAACTGAGTATTTTAAACTAAACATGAATCGATTTCAAAAGTTTCCAAATTGGGTAAATTATTCATGCATGAAAGTGATGTTTCCATAATTTTACCATTTTGGGAAAGGGCTGAAACGGACGTATTATCGAGGGAAATCGGTGGGGTTTTGTAGGGATAAGTTATCCATGCTTGACTGCTGTGTTTGATGATGTTTCGAGTCGTTTTGAATGTGTTTGAAGCGCTTTTAGGAAAAATTATACAACAGGGGCGAACCTGGCCTCCTTCGACCAGTCGATGGTGCGAAGGAGGGATCCAGGGTCGAACCTGGGTTTTTATTGGACGAATGTGATAAAACGGGCGAAGGAAGCATCAAACGGTCGAACGAGATGTAAAAGGGTGCGAAGGAGACAAAAAGGTGCGAAGGAGACTTAAAACTGACTGGTTCGACCGTTCTGATGCAGAAATGAGATTTTTGATACAAACTGTACTTGATTAGTTAGGGTAATGGGTCACCAACGGGATGTCGGGTCGATCTAGTGTGTCGGTTAAACATTCAAACACGTTTTAAAAACATACTTGGTTACGATCTGGACAATCGGGGATTAGATAACCTTATGGTTACTAGTCAGAACACTTATGTGAACATTTTGATAGATCTCCGGTAGAGGGATTATCAAGGGCTAAACATCCTTACTTATATTTGAAGAACGCTACTTAAGGTGAGTTCACGGCCCCACTTTTTACTGCTTTAACTTTTGGGGGAGAAAACATGCACTAAACTATTTTGGTAACATATGTCATACTATGGTTTTAAACTTGTGTACTATACGATCTTTAAAGTCCCGGGGGAAACCATGAATGTGCGGGGATGCACAACGGGGGAAATGTGGATAGATCTATTGGGTTTGACAAACCCCACTCGACGGCTTGGAGGGCCGGGCGGGTGCATATTGTCTCGAACTGGTAACACTCGTAGCGTGGCTACAACACATCGGGCTGAACACATGGTAACAGTCTAGTAATGGTTTTCCAATCGTAGTAGTAACAAAACATACGCCTAGCTAGCGTACTTGGTAACATGGATATAGTATGGACATGGTAACATTCTGGTAACATCTTGTTAGCATTTTGAACAAACCTGTGGACTCACTTGCATTATATGTTGACATCTTTTTGGCATGTTTTTCTCAGGTCGCTAAGGTAGCAACAAATGGAACTAGGCGCACGGGTCTGCACTGGCGTCTAGAGTTTAGTTCACGTTTTGCATTAAACATTTGAAGCATTGAATCTTTGGATTGTAATTCGTTGAATGCTTCCGCTACAGTTTATGGGTTTATGAAAACTATGTCTTTTGAATGATATGTATTTTCATATAGTGTCGTTTGTTGTGACCGTTGACTTGGATCCTGGTTTGCCATGCGCCTCGCGGTAAAACCCCGCAAGTGGTAATTTGAGGGTGTGACAGATTGGTATCAGAGCCAAGGGTTATAGTGAACTAGGACTGCATGTAGAGTCTGGTCTATAGCCGAGTCGCACACACTAGACGGTCACATACTTTGGGTCTATTAATGGAAAATGTACTAACGTTGTCGGGGTGTCCTTATATCATCACCATGTCTCTCCGTTACATCATCCGCTTTTATTTGGGTTCTTACCTACTCTTGCCTTCTTCTTCTGGATTGAAGAAGGAAGGGTTGCCTTGTTGGTTCTAGCACACACATGCCTTCTTACACTTGCACCTATCGTAACACGTTACTAGGCGATGATATTCAGTGACTGGGGTCTGGATTAGGGGTACATCTGGAGGACCATGTAGAGCAGTTTATCATTTCGGGTGCACACGAAATAATAAACTGGAATGCATGAAAATCCCGATGGACTTCGAGTTTGGATGTATAGTCCTGAATTTGTCCCTAGGTTAACTCTTGTAAATTTCTAGTGGTTGACACTGGAAGTGAATCTGAATCTCTCGATTTCTTGATTTGTTAGATCATGTCTGGTGCTCGCGGTGGTGGACGTCGTGGTGGCGGTGGTGGCTGTGCTGGCGGCGGTGGTCGTGGGAACATCAACATGACCCAAGCTGAACTGAACAACTTGCTCCAGCAGCAAGTGAACATGGCCATGGCTAATTTCCAGGCTGGGATTAATGCCATGGGTGGTGAGTTGATTTCTGTCGACCTTGTCTCATTTTCGGGTTTCGTGCCTTTTCGTTTGTGTTTTATTCGTGTACCGTGTTTCAGGTGTTGGTGTTGGTGCCAATCCACCCCCACCTCAGTGCTCTTACAAGAAGTTTAGGGACTGTCAGCCCCATAACTTCGCTGGAACTGAGGGAGCGGTGGGACTGCTCCGATGGTTGGAGAAGGTTGAATCTGTCTTTGTTATGTGTAACTGTCCTGCTGGGGACCGGGTGAAGTATGCAACTGCGACATTTGAAGGGCCTGCATTGTCGTGGTGGAATGCTACTACTCAGAACGTGGGACTTGGAGAGGCTATTGCTATGCCTTGGGCGGAGTTCGTGCAGCTTTTGAGAGGTGAGTACTGTCCCAGGGAGGAGATTCAGAAGTTGGAGCATGAGGTCTGGAGTTTCAAGATGGTTGGGTCGGAGATTGAGGAGTATACTGTGAGGAGGAATGAGCTGGCGGTGTTGTGTCCTGACTTACACACACCCGAGTACAGGAGGATCGAGCTCTATGTGTCTAGACTGGTGCCCGAGATTGCTGGGTTGGTGGCTGCTGGGAATCTTCCCACTATTGCTGAAGTTGTCCGATCAGCTTATCGGATGACTAACCTGAAGGTGGCGGAAGGTGTTTTGCCACCCAAGGGTGCTGCTGTGAAGGTTGCTGAGGGGAACAAGAGAAAGTGGGATGGTATGGGAAAGAGTGTGGTACCGGCGCCGTCTCAGCCGGCAAAGAAGTTTGAGTCGTCTGGATCGTCTTCGGGGCAGAAGACAGGTGGATATATCGGGAAGCATCCCAAGTGTAACCGGTGTGGTTACCATCACTCGGGGAACTGTGATAAGGCACGCTGTCATCGGTGCAACCAGCTTGGACACTTGGCCAAGGATTGTAGGGCAACACTTCCGTCGACCCAAGCTCGTACCCCTACTCCTGCTCCTGCTCCCGCTGTTCAGGGGACTCGGGGGAGGCAGGGGTGTTACAACTGTGGTGACACGGGACATTTCAAGCGTGACTGTCACAAGCTGAAACAGGGCGAAAACGGGAAGAACGGGAACGGTAACGGGAACAATGGCGGCGGAGGCAGGACTGCACGTGCTTTCGTCATTGGGTCTGCAGAGGCTAGGCAGGATCCAGACACAGTTACCGGTACGTTCCTTCTTAATGATCGCTATGTTTCTGTCTTGTTTGATTCTGGTGCCGATAAGAGTTTCGTATCTTTGGATATTAGTCGATTGCTAGATATAGTACCCACACCTTTAGAGGCTAAGTACTTAATAGAATTGGCTGATGGTAAGAAAATCGAAGTGACACACACCCTTAGGGAATGTCGTTTGGAACTGTCGGGTTTGTCTTTCCCCATTGACCTTATGTCGGTACCTCTGGGTAGTTTTGATGTCGTGGTTGGCATGGATTGGTTATCGTTGTATCGCGCGGAGATCGTTTGTTTTGACAAGGTCATTCGGATCCCTCTCCCTGATGGAGAGATTCTTTCGGTTCGTGGCGAGAAAAGCGGTGTTCCGCTGAGCATCATTTCCAGCATGAAGGCCCGTAAGTATCTTCGGAAGGGCTGTTCGGCCATTCGGGCACTTGTTAACATTTCTACTGACGATGAGAAGAAGATCGAGGATATCCCGGTGGTTCGTGACTTTTCTGATGTGTTTCCTGATGATTTACCTGGTCTTCCTCCCCATCGTCAGGTTGAGTTTGGTATTGATCTCACTCCGGGCGCAGCTCCTATTGCCCGAGCTCCATATCGTCTTGCACCTCCCGAGATGCAAGAGTTGTCCAGCCAGTTACAGGAACTCTTGGAAAAGGGTTTCATTCGACCGAGTTCTTCCCCGTGGGGAGCTCCTATTTTGTTTGTGAAGAAGAAGGACGGAAGTCTTCGTATGTGTATTTATTATCGTGAGCTGAACAAAGTGACCATCAAGAATCGTTATCCTCTTCCTCGCATTGATGATCTCTTTGACCAGCTTCAGGGCTCCAGCTACTATTCGAAGATTGATTTGCGGTCCGGTTATCACCAGTTGCGCGTCAGGGAAGCTGATGTTCAGAAGACTGCTTTTCGCACTCGTTATGGCCATTTTGAGTTCTTGGTCATGCCTTTTGGTCTCACTAACGCACCGGCGGTGTTCATGGACTTGATGAACCGCGTCTGTAAACCTTACCTTGATAAGTTCGTCATCGTGTGCATTGACGACATTCTGATTTACTCCAAGAACAAGGCGGATCATGAGGAGCATCTGCGGTTGGTCTTGGAACTTTTGAGACAGGAGCAGTTGTATGCTAAGTTCGCGAAGTGCGATTTTTGGTTACGTGAAGTTCAATTCCTAGGACATGTGGTGAATGAACTGGGAATTCATGTCGATCCGGCTAAGATCGAAGCTATTAAAGACTGGGAAGCACCAAAGACGCCATCTGAGGTGCGGCAATTCCTAGGTCTTGCGGGCTATTATCGTCGTTTCATTGAGGGATTTTCGAAGATCGCTCAACCCCTCACTGCTCTTACCCAGAAGGACCGAAAGTTCGACTGGGATGAACCGCAAGAATCAGCATTTCAGATGCTGAAGCTTAAACTTTGTTCTGCACCTATCTTATCCTTGCCGGAAGGCACTGATGATTTCGTTGTGTACTGTGATGCTTCTATTCGGGGTCTCGGTTGCGTGTTGATGCAGCGCGGGAAGGTTATTGCTTATGCTTCTCGCCAACTCAAAGTTCATGAGAAGAACTACACTACTCATGACTTGGAACTGGGTGCGGTAGTCTTTGCGTTGAAAATCTGGAGACATTACTTGTACGGTACCAAGTGTGAAGTATATACCGATCACAAGAGTCTTCAGCATATTTTCGACCAGAAGGTGTTGAACATGCGGCAGCGTCGCTGGGTTGAACTCCTAAACGATTATGACTGTGCCATCAAATACCATCCTGGCAAGGCGAACGTTGTGGCGGACGCCTTGAGCAGGAAGGAGTCTGCGAACCCTCGCCGTGTTCGAGCCTTACAGCTCACCATTCATTCGTCATTGCCTGACCGAATCCGTTCTGCACAGTTGGAAGCCTTGAAGGAGGAAAACCTTAAGGCTGAAACGATGCACGGTGCTGACAAGCATCTTGAGCTCAGGACTGACGGCTTACACTATTTTGCGGGACGTGTTTGGGTCCCATTGTTCGGGGGATTGCGCGAGCTTGTTCTGGATGAAGCTCACAAATCCCGGTATTCTATTCACCCTGGCTCCGATAAGATGTATCAGGATTTGAAGATACTTTATTGGTGGCCGAACATGAAAGCTGACATAGCTTCTTACGTCAGCAAATGTTTGACTTGTGCTAAAGTCAAGGTGGAGTATCAGAGGCCGTCTGGTCTCCTGCAACAACCAGAGGTTCCAGAATGGAAGTGGGAACGAATCACGATGGATTTTGTCACCAAGCTGCCAAGGTCACCTAGTGGTTACGATATGATTTGGGTGATTGTTGACCGGCTGACAAAATCGGCACGCTTTATACCTATTAAGGAAACCGATGGACTCGAGCGTTTAGCTCGACTTTACCTTAAGGAGGTGGTTGCTCGGCATGGAGTGCCTATTTCTATTATCTCTGATCATGATTCTCGTTTCAGTTCGCGTTTCTGGAAGGCTCTGCACAAGGCTTTGGGTACTCAGTTGGATATGAGTACGGCTTATCATCCGCAAACTGATGGACAGAGTGAGCGGACGATTCAAACCTTGGAAGACATGCTCCGGGCATGTGTTATCGATTTTGGCAATAGTTGGGAGATCCACCTGCCGTTAGTGGAGTTCTCCTACAACAACAGCTATCACTCTAGCATCAAGGCAGCTCCGTTCGAGGCTCTTTACGGACGGAAATGTCGATCACCACTTTGTTGGGCCGAGGTGGGTGAGAGCCAGCTCACTGGTCCGGAACTCGTGTACGAAACTTCGAAGAAAATCGTACAGATCCGTCAACGTTTGGCTGCTGCACGGGATCGTCAGAAGAGTTATGCCGATCGCCGTCGAAAACCTTTAGAGTTCCAAGTTGGGGACAAAGTACTTCTGAAAGTTTCACCATGGAAGGGCGTCATACGCTTTGGAAAGCGTGGCAAGCTTAACCCTCGTTATGTCGGACCGTTCGCAATCCTGGATCGGATTGGGCCGGTGGCATACAGACTTGACTTACCGGCGGAGCTCGGTAGTGTACACAACGTCTTCCATGTGTCTAACTTGAAGAAGTGTTTGGCTGATGAATCTCTCATTGTAGCACTGGAAGAGATCAAGGTTGATGATCGTCTTCGCATTGTGGAGGAACCTGTCAAGATTCTCGACTACAAGATTCGTAGCCTTCGTCGGAGTAAAATCCGCATCGTTAAAGTCCGTTGGAACTCGAACCGTGGACCGGAGTTCACATGGGAACGGGAGGATCAGATGAAATCTAAGTATCCTCATCTCTTTCCGAAGCGCGCGTTTGAATCGAGGCATGTTACTGCTGAAGCGGAATGAATCTCGGGTCGACATTCCTTTCAACGTGGGGATGATGTGACATCCGGTAAGTTTCTTTTCGTTCTGTTCTTTTCGTTTCTTTCTTTTTGGGCCTTGCGCAATTTTCGGGACGAAAATTCTTTCAACGTGGGGATGATGTGACACCCGGCATGTTCGGCTTAAACATATTAGTAACATCTAAGTCTACCTTAGCGAGAAACGTTTACAAACAAACTTAACTGGGTTAGTTGAGTCGGGTCAAATTAGGATTGTCCAGGGTACAATGATCTGGAGGATCATTGGGAGTCGTTTTGGTAATACACCGGTACCGGGTTCCGTTGTTGGTGACATTACATGAACTAATTAAGTATATGTGTAGATTATGGGTCGTGTGGTGGATTATATACATAGATGTGTTTAAATGATATGTAAATGATTATCTGTGCTTAAATGTGTTAAATATAGACTAAGGATGCATGCTTATGTGTTAAGATGTGTTAGAATGCGTTAAACACGACAAACTGGAAAACTAGTTAAAAAGGGGTTCTGGTTCGACCACTTCGAGTGGTCGAAGGAGAGGAAAAGTGTCTGGTTCGACACATGCATGTGGGCGAACCAGGGAAGTGAAATTTGAGGAATTCCCTTCGACCAAGTAGGGCTCATTCGACCCTGTGAAAGGGGCGAAGGAGACCACATTCGACCAATGAATTGGTGCGAAGGAAGATTAGTATAAATACCAACCTTTGTCAGTTTTCATCATTTCACAAACCCTAACCGTCCCAAAACGCTCTCAAACGATCTTAAACACTAAGGAAGGAGTTTTTGCTCTTCTTTTTCATAATCTAACCCATCTACAACATCTAAACAAGAATCCAAGGTGTGTTCATAATCCTAAACCTTTTTAAAAGCATTTTAATTCGTTTTCATCTAACCCTAATTGTCCGGATCTGTTCTAAGGGTACTTTCATGGTTAAAAACCTTTTAAACATCTTTCTAAATCAAAACATGATCATTTAACATAGGTTTTCATGATGAATAACATATGTAAATTGTGTATTATGAGGTGTTATGTGTTGTTCAATGATTTGCTGTTATATCTATGATAGAAACATGATATAGGATTATTGTTAATGATTGGAATATTGTTGTCTAGGTTTAGGATTGGATATATTGATATTTGGGGGTTTTATTGGATTAATACTTGATGTATGAATATTTATGATCAATAGAATGAATAGGAAAGATCGGATAATCGACAAACTGAGTATTTTAAACTAAACATGAATCGATTTCAAAAGTTTCCAAATTGGGTAAATTATTCATGCATGAAAGTGATGTTTCCATAATTTTACCATTTTGGGAAAGGGCTGAAACGGACGTATTATCGAGGGAAATCGGTGGGGTTTTGTAGGGATAAGTTATCCATGCTTGACTGCTGTGTTTAATGATGTTTCGAGTCGTTTTGAATGTGTTTGAAGCGCTTTTAGGAAAAATTATACAACAGGGGCGAACCTGGCCTCCTTCGACCAGTCGATGGTGCGAAGGAGGGATCCAGGGTCGAACCTGGGTTTTTATTGGACGAATGTGATAAAACGGGCGAAGGAAGCATCAAACGGTCGAACGAGATGTAAAAGGGTGCGAAGGAGACAAAAAACTGCGAAGGAGACTTAAAACTGACTTGTTCGACCGTTCTGATGCAGAAATGAGATTTTTGATACAAACTAAGTGTTTAATGCTTGAACCTTGTGTGTAATCCATGTGTACTTGATTAGTTTGGGTAATGGGTCACCAACGGGATGTCGGGTCGGTCTAGTGTGTCGGTTAAACATTCAAACACGTTTTAAAAACATACTTGGTTACGATCTGGACAATCGGGGATTAGATAACCTTATGTGAACATTTTGATAGATCTCCGGTAGAGGGATTATCAAGGGCTAAACATCCTTACTTATATTTGAAGAACGCTACTTAAGGTGAGTTCACGGCCCCACTTTTTACTTCTTTAACTTTTGGGGGAGAAAACATGCACTAAACTAATTTGGTAACATATGTCATACTATGGTTTTAAAGTTGTGTACTATACGATCTTTAAAGTCCCGGGGGAAACCATGAATGTGCGGGGATGCACAACGGGGGAAATGTGGATAGATCTATTGGGTTTGACAAACCCCACTCGACGGCTTGGAGGGCCGGGCGGGTGCATATTGTCTCGAACTGGTAACACTCGTAGCGTGGCTACAACACATCGGGCTGAACACATGGCAACAGTCTAGTAATGGTTTTCCAATCGTAGTAGTAACAAAACATACGCCTAGCTAGCGTACTTGGTAACATGGATATAGTATGGACATGGTAACATTCTGGTAACATCTTGTTAGCATTTTGAACAAACCTGTGGACTCACCAGCATTATATGTTGACATCTTTTTGGCATGTTTTTCTCAGGTCGCTAAGGTAGCAACAAATGGAACTAGGCGCACGGGTCTGCACTGGCGTCTAGAGGTTAGTTCACGTTTTGCATTAAACATTTGAAACATTGAATCTTTGGATTGTAATTCGTTGAATGCTTCCGCTACAGTTTATGGGTTTATGAAAACTATGTCTTTTGAATGATATGTATTTTCATATAGTGTCGTTTGTTGTGACCGTTGACTTGGATCCTGGTTTGCCATGCGCCTCGCGGTAAAACCCCGCAAGTGGTAATTTGAGGGTGTGACAGATTGGTATCAGAGCCAATGGTTATAGTGAACTAGGACTGCATGTAGAGTCTGGTCTATAGCCGAGTCGCACACACTAGACGGTCACATACTTTGGGTCTATTAATGGAAAATGTACTAACGTTGTCGGGGTGTCCTTATATCATCACCATGTCTCTCCGTTACATCATCCGCTTTTATTTGGGTTCTTACCTACTCTTGCCTTCTTCTTCTGGATTGAAGAAGGAAGGGTTTCCTTGTTGGTTCTAGCACACACATGCCTCCTTACACTTGCACCTATCGTAACACGTTACTAGGCGATGATATTCAGTGACTGGGGTCTGGATTAGGGGTACATCTGGAGGACCATGTAGAGCAGTTTATCATTTCGGGTGCACAAGAAATAATAAACTGGAATGCATGAAAATCCCGATGGACTTCGAGTTTGGATGTATAGTCCTGAATTTGTCCCTAGGTTAACTCTTGTAAATTTCTAGTGGTTGACACTGGAAGTGAATCTGAATCTCTCGATTTCTTGATTTGTTAGATCATGTCTGGTGCTCGCGGTGGTGGACGTCGTGGTGGCGGTGGTGGCTGTGCTGGCGGCGGTGGTCGTGGGAACATCAACATGACCCAAGCTGAACTGAACAACTTGCTCCAGCAGCAAGTGAACATGGCCATGGCTAATTTCCAGGCTGGGATTAATGCCATGGGTGGTGAGTTGATTTCTGTCGACCTTGTCTCATTTTCGGGTTTCGTGCCTTTTCGTTTGTGTTTTATTCGTGTACCGTGTTTCAGATGTTGGTGCCAATCCACCCCCACCTCAGTGCTCTTACAAGAAGTTTAGGGACTGTCAGCCCCATAACTTCGCTGGAACTGAGGGAGCGGTGGGACTGCTCCGATGGTTGGAGAAGGTTGAATCTGTCTTTGTTATGTGTAACTGTCCTGCTGGGGACCGGGTGAAGTATGCTACTGCGACATTTGAAGGGCCTGCATTGTCGTGGTGGAATGCTACTACTCAGAACGTGGGACTGAGAGAGGCTATTGCTATGCCTTGGGCGGAGTTCGTGCAGCTTTTGAGAGGTGAGTACTGTCCCAGAGAGGAGATTCAGAAGTTGGAGCATGAGGTCTGGAGTTTCAAGATGGTTGGGTCGGAGATTGAGGAGTATACTGTGAGGAGGAATGAGCTGGCGGTGTTGTGTCCTGATTTACACACACCCGAGTACAGGAGGATCGAGCACTATGTGTCTGGACTGGTGCCCGAGATTTCTGGGTTGGTGGCTGCTGGGAATCTTCCCACTATTGCTGAAGTTGTCCGATCAGCTCATCGGATTACTAACCTGAAGGTGGCGGAAGGCGTTTTGCCACCCAAGGGTGCTGCTGTGAAGGTTGCTGAGGGGAACAAGAGAAAGTGGGATGGTATGGGAAAGAGTGTGGTACCGGCGCCGTCTCAGCCGGCAAAGAAGTTTGAGTCGTCTGGATCGTCTTCGGGGCAGAAGACAGGTGGATATATCGGGAAGCATCCCAAGTGTAACCGGTGTGGTTACCATCACTCGGGGAACTGTGATAAGGCACGCTGTCATCGGTGCAACCAGCTTGGACACTTGGCCAAGGATTGTAGGGCAACACTTCCGTCGGCCCAAGCTCGTACCCCTACTCCTGCTCCTGCTCCCGCTGTTCAGGGGACTCAGGGGAGGCAGGGGTGTTACAAATGTGGTGACACGGGACATTTCAAGCGTGACTGTCCCAAGCTAAAACAGGGCGAAAACGGGAAGAACGGGAACGGTAACGGGAACAATGGCGGCGGAGGCAGGACTGCACGTGCTTTCGTCATTGGGTCTGTAGAGGCTAGGCAGGATCCAGACACAGTTACCGGTACGTTCCTTCTTAATGATCGCTATGTTTCTGTCTTGTTTGATTCTGGTGCCGATAAGAGTTTCGTATCTTTGGATATTAGTCGATTGCTAGATATAGTACCCACACCTTCAGAGGCCAAGTACTTAATAGAATTGGCTGATGGTAAGAAAATCGAAGCGACACACTCCCTTAGGGAATGTCGTTTGGAACTGTCGGGTTTGTCTTTCCCCATTGACCTTATGTCGGTACCTCTGGGTAGTTTTGATGTCGTGGTTGGCATGGATTGGTTATCGTTGTATCGCGCGGAGATCGTTTGTTTTGACAAGGTCATTCGGATCCCTCTCCCTGATGGAGAGATTCTTTCGGTTCGTGGCGAGAAAAGCGGTGTTCCGCTGAGCATCATTTCCAGCATGAAGGCCCGTAAGTATCTTCGGAAGGGCTGTTCGGCCATTCTGGCACTTGTTAACGTTTCTACTGACGATGAGAAGAAGATCGAGGATATCCCGGTGGTTCGTGACTTTTCTGATGTGTTTCCTGATGATTTACCAGGTCTTCCTCCCCATCGTCAGGTTGAGTTTGGTATTGATCTCACTCCGGGCGCAGCTCCTATTGCCCGAGCTCCATATCGTCTTGCACCTCCCGAGATGCAAGAGTTGTCCAGCCAGTTACAGGAACTCTTGGAAAAGGGTTTCATTCGACCGAGTTCTTCCCCGTGGGGAGCTCCTATTTTGTTTGTGAAGAAGAAGGACGGAAGTCTTCGTATGTGTATTTATTATCGTGAGCTGAACAAAGTGACCATCAAGAATCGTTATCCTCTTCCTCGCATTGATGATCTCTTTGACCAGCTTCAGGGCTCCAGCTACTATTCGAAGATTGATTTGCGGTCCGGTTATCACCAGTTGCGCGTCAGGGAAGCTGATGTTCAGAAGACTGCTTTTCGCACTCGTTATGGCCATTTTGAGTTCTTGGTCATGCCTTTTGGTCTCACTAACGCACCGGCGGTGTTCATGGACTTGATGAACCGCGTCTGTAAACCTTACCTTGATAAGTTCGTCATCGTGTTCATTGACGACATTCTGATTTACTCCAAGAACAAGGCGGATCATGAGGAGCATCTGCGGTTGGTCTTGGAACTTTTGAGACAGGAGCAGTTGTATGCTAAGTTCTCGAAGTGCGATTTTTGGTTACGTGAAGTTCAATTCCTAGGACATGTGGTGAATGAACTGGGAATTCATGTCGATCCGGCTAAGATCGAAGCTATTAAAGACTGGGAAGCACCAAAGACGCCATCTGAGGTGCGGCAATTCCTAGGTCTTGCGGGCTATTATCGTCGTTTCATTGAGGGATTTTCGAAGATCGCTCAACCCCTCACTGCTCTTACCCAGAAGGACCGAAAGTTCGACTGGGATGAACCGCAAGAATCAGCATTTCAGATGCTGAAGCTTAAACTTTGTTCTGCACCTATCTTATCCTTGCCGGAAGGCACTGATGATTTCGTTGTGTACTGTGATGCTTCTATTCGGGGTCTCGGTTGCGTGTTGATGCAGCGCGGGAAGGTTATTGCTTATGCTTCTCGCCAACTCAAAGTTCATGAGAAGAACTACACTACTCATGACTTGGAACTGGGTGCGGTAGTCTTTGCGTTGAAAATCTGGAGACATTACTTGTACGGTACCAAGTGTGAAGTATATACCGATCACAAGAGTCTTCAGCATATTTTCGACCAGAAGGTGTTGAACATGCGGCAGCGTCGCTGGGTTGAACTCCTAAACGATTATGACTGTGCCATCAAATACCATCCTGGCAAGGCGAACGTTGTGGCGGACGCCTTGAGCAGGAAGGAGTCTGCGAACCCTCGCCGTGTTCGAGCCTTACAGCTCACCATTCATTCGTCATTGCCTGACCGAATCCGTTCTGCACAGTTGGAAGCCTTGAAGGAGGAAAACCTTAAGGCTGAAACGATGCACGGTGCTGACAAGCATCTTGAGCTCAGGACTGACGGCTTACACTATTTTGCGGGACGTGTTTGGGTCCCATTGTTTGGGGGATTGCGCGAGCTTGTTCTGGATGAAGCTCACAAATCCCGGTATTCTATTCACCCTGGCTCCGATAAGATGTATCAGGATTTGAAGATACTTTATTGGTGGCCGAACATGAAAGCTGACATAGCTTCTTACGTCAGCAAATGTTTGACTTGTGCTAAAGTCAAGGTGGAGTATCAGAGGCCCTCTGGTCTCCTGCAACAACCAAAGGTTCCAGAATGGAAGTGGGAACGAATCACGATGGATTTTGTCACCAAGCTGCCAAGGTCACCTAGTGGTTACGATATGATTTGGGTGATTGTTGACCGGCTGACAAAATCGGCACGCTTTATACCTATTAAGGAAACCGATGGACTCGAGCGTTTAGCTCGACTTTACCTTAAGGAGGTGGTTGCTCGGCATGGAGTGCCTATTTCTATTATCTCTGATCGTGATTCTCGTTTCAGTTCGCGTTTCTGGAAGGCTCTGCACAAGGCTTTGGGTACTCAGTTGGATATGAGTACGGCTTATCATCCGCAAACTGATGGACAGAGTGAGCGGACGATTCAAACCTTGGAAGACATGCTCCGGGCATGTGTTATCGATTTTGGCAAAAGTTGGGAGATCCACCTGCCGTTAGTGGAGTTCTCCTACAACAACAGCTATCACTCTAGCATCAAGGCAGCTCCGTTCGAGGCTCTTTACGGACGGAAATGTTGATCACCACTTTTTTGGGCCGAGGTGGGTGAGAGCCAGCTCACTGGTCCGGAACTCGTGTACGAAACTTCGGAGAAAATCGTACAGATCCGTCAACGTTTGGCTGCTGCACGGGATCGTCAGAAGAGTTATGCCGATCGCCGTCGAAAACCTTTAGAGTTCCAGGTTGGGGACAAAGTACTTCTGAAAGTTTCACCATGGAAGGGCGTCATACGCTTTGGAAAGCGTGGCAAGCTTAACCCTCGTTATGTCGGACCGTTCGCAATCCTGGATCGGATTGGGCCGGTGGCATACAGACTTGACTTACCGGCGGAGCTCGGTAGTGTACACAACGTCTTCCATGTGTCTAACTTGAAGAAGTGTTTGGCTGATGAATCTCTCATTGTACCACTGCAAGAGATCAAGGTTGAAGATCGTCTTCGCATTGTGGAGGAACCTGTCGAGATTCTCGACTACAAGATTCGTAGCCTTCGTCGGAGTAAAATCCGCATCGTTAAAGTCCGTTGGAACTCGAACCGTGGACCGGAGTTCACATGGGAACGGGAGGATCATATGAAATCTAAGTATCCTCATCTCTCTCCGAATCGCGCGTTTGAATCGAGGCATGTTACTGGGAGTCGTTTTGGTAATACACCGGTACCGGGTTCCGTTGTTGGTGACATTACATGAACTAATTAAGTATATGTGTAGATTATGGGTCGTGTGGTGGATTATATACATAGATGTGTTTAAATGATATGTAAATGATTATCTGTGCTTAAATGTGTTAAATATAGACTAAGGATGCATGCTTATGTCTTAAGATGTGTTAGAATGCGTTAAACACGACAAACTGGAAAACTAGTTAAAAAGGGGTTCTGGTTCGACCACTTCGAGTGGTCGAAGGAGAGGAAAAGTGTCTGGTTCGACACATGCAACTGGGCGAACCAGGGAAGTGAAATTTGAGGAATTCCCTTCGACCAAGCAGGGCTCATTCGACCCTGTGAAAGGGGCGAAGGAGACCACATTCGACCAATGAATTGGTGCGAAGGAAGATTAGTATAAATACCAACCTTTGTCAGTTTTCATCATTTCACAAACCCTAACCGTCCCAAAACGCTCTCAAACGATCTTAAACACTAAAGAAGGAGTTTTTGCTCTTCTTTTTCATAATCTAACCCATCTACAACATCTAAACAAGAATCCAAGGTGTGTTCATAATCCTAAACCTTTTTAAAAGCATTTTAATTCGTTTTCATCTAACCCTAATTGTCCGGATCTGTTCTAAGGGTACTTTCATGGTTAAAAACCTTTTAAACATCTTTCTAAATCAAAACATGATCATTTAACATAGGTTTTCATGATGAATAACATATGTAAATTATGTATTATGAGGTGTTATGTGTTGTTCAATGATTTGCTGTTATATCTATGATAGAAACATGATATAGGATTATTGTTAATGATTGGAATATTGTTGTCTAGGGTTAGGATTGGATATATTGATATTTGGGGGTTTTATTGGATTAATACTTGATGTATGAATATTTATGATCAATAGAATGAATAGGAAAGATCGGATAATCGACAAACTGAGTATTTTAAACTAAACATGAATCGATTTCAAAAGTTTCCAAATTGGGTAAATTATTCATGCATGAAAGTGATGTTTCCATAATTTTACCATTTTGGGAAAGGGCTGAAACGGACGTATTATCGAGGGAAATCGGTGGGGTTTTGTAGGGATAAGTTATCCATGCTTGACTGCTGTGTTTGATGATGTTTCGAGTCGTTTTGAATGTGTTTGAAGCGTTTTTAGGAAAAATGATACAACAGGGGCGAACCTGGCCTCCTTCGACCAGTCGATGGTGCGAAGGAGGGATCCAGGGTCGAACCTGGGTTTTTATTGGACGAATGTGATAAAACGGGCGAAGGAAGCATCAAACGGTCGAACGAGATGTAAAAGGGTGCGAAGGAGACAAAAAGGTGCGAAGGAGACTTAAAACTGACTGGTTCGACCGTTCTGATGCAGAAATGAGATTTTTGATACAAATTAAGTGTTTAATGTTTAATGTTTTTCTCAGGTCGCTAAGGTAGCAACAAATGGAACTAGGCGCACGGGTCTGCACTGGCGTCTAGAGTTTAGTTAACGTTTTGCATTAAACATTTGAAACATTGAATCTTTGGATTGTAATTCGTTGAATGCTTCCGCTACAGTTTATGGGTTTATGAAAACTATGTCTTTTGAATGATATGTATTTTCATATAGTGTCGTTTGTTGTGACTGTTGACTTGGATCCTGGTTTGCCATGCGCCTCGCGGTAAAACCCCGCAAGTGGTAATTTGAGGGTGTGACAGAAAATTAAATCAAAATAGCGGGCAGACGGGGAACAAGCTACGCCTGCCACCCCTTTCTGAATAGCAAATCCTAGTCTAATAAAAACGTAACCCTGCCCCCCCGGAGCCGAGACACTACTAGAATATTAATAAAAATAAAATATGTAAGTTAATGTTTTCAAAAAAATAAAATACTTTAAAGTTAAAGACTTTAATTATGAAGTTGGAATTATTTATGTAATTATACCTTATTGTGTTGTTTTAATAACATTTAATTCTGTAATAAATGATTTTTTTACAGGTCAAATTTATAATTGAAATTAAATTTACAAATAAATTGTTTATTCACTTTATAAATGGAAGTCAAATATCAATGTTCATTTCCCAATCTTATATGCCTTCAACTTTTTTCAATTTCAAACTCTGTATCACTTAGTTATAATGATATTACGATCAAATTTCCTTCCATACTTACAATCAAAGGAAAAACCATTATTAACAATCCATCAGTAGTGAACTTCGGATTGTTATATTTTGAAGATTCTTACAGTCAAAGAAAAACATCAATCTATTAGTACTACATGCAAATCCTGTTTATGAAGTTTACGGTGGGTTCTTAAGCTTCGTGATGTTTAGCTAAAAAGGGTTGTTGACGTATGTTTTGATCATATTTTAATGCAAGTGCAACATGTCACACACTCAAATTTCCACATGTGGGGTTTTACCGCAAGGCGCGTGACACACCAGGAACCAAGTCAACGGTCACAATAAACGACAACTAAATGTAAGAAAATACGTAAGACATTCCATGAAACAACCAAAACATTATGCCTTGAGCCATAAACCAACAGCGGAAACATTTCTTGTTTACAACCAAAAGACATATTACAGTTTACAAAACATTGTTTAATATGCAACAAGACTTCTAGACGCCTTGCAAGACTCCGTGCGCCTAGTCCATTAACCGCTACCTTAGCGACCTGAGAAAACATGCCAAAAATGTCAACATATAATGCTGGTGAGTTCATAGGTTTTCCTTTTTCAACAAGCGTTTCATTAATCCTTTAAAAACTGTTACCGTTACCGTTATTGTTATTGTTATTGTTACTGTTCATACTATGCTTGTTCGTACGCTAGCTAGGCGTCAAGTGTGTTACTCATACGGCCGAAACCATTGCTGACTGTGTGATACCCTTGTTTATAGACTACCTCATCTTCGGTAAGCCTAGTGTGATTGAGACAATATGTACCCACCCGGCTCCAGCCGTCAAGTGGGGTTTGTCAGGCTCAATAGCGTTATCCACATTTTCCTGCTACATCCCCGTATTAGTGGTTTCTAAGGGACTTAGATGAACCGTATAGTAATAACGTGTGAGCCATAGTATAACATGAAAATGTGTGTTTATAATGTATAACATGTAAATGTGTGATCAAAATGTATAAGCATGTTTCTCACCCCAAAAACAAAACTAGTAAAGTGTAGGGCCGTGAACTCACCTTAAATTGCGTTACTTGAAAACAGTTAAATCAGTATGCTATGATAGCCCCAAATAGCGGCGACCTATCATAAGATGTATGTAAGTACCCGGACTAATAACCCGCAGGTTAACTAGTCCCCGAATGTCCAGACCATAACCATAAACGTTTGAAAACACCTTTGACTGTTAAACTGACCGTACCAGACAAGACCCGACATCCTATTGGTGACCCCACATCCCACGTGTTAGCCAAATACAAGATATCATGCAACATATGCAATTAAACACTTAGCATGCGCAAAAATTCACTAAGTCTAGCATAACGCTCAATTAACGCATAAACGAGTCCGAACACGTGTTACTAAGTCATTGGACGTATCCCGGGGGTCTTATCATGTTCCTAGGTGTCAAATCATGTTCGGGATGTCAAAATACGCTTACAACAGCAGTATACGCGATTAGGAAACTAACATGCAATTAGGAAAAGTCAACTGGTGATTAGAGGGAGTCAACAGGCGAATAGAAGGCTAATCGCCCCTGCAGCAGGCGATTGCAGCTTCTAATCGCCTGTTGTAGGTTCTTGACGTGTTTTCGCGCGTTAAACCCTCCAAATCAGATCCGAAACATGTAAAATCACCCAATATCAAACCTAAACTATTAACCAACCCATTTCAAGCAAAAACCCCCCAATTTATCTCTGCTCTAACAGCCTCGGTGCGATTATTTCCAAAAATGGCAAAGTACCAAGTTTCATTAACTATGAGATCTTTCCTTAAATGGCAATAATCAAAATACACCTCCTACAACTTGCAAATCATCATCTCTTTGTTATAATATCATTCTAGTGTGATTCCTAACAACAAACAAGCATTGAATTATATCATAACATCCTAATTCTTCAAGAATCATCCAAATGGGTCAAAATGCATACTTTCATTAAAACACTATAACAATAGCTCAAATTCTTAGATAATCATCCTAATAACTCCTACACAACAGAAGTACATCAATTTCATGGAAACATTCATGTTATAACCACCAAAAATCATCATATGCATAAATACTTCACATATAACAAGTATTATGGTGTAAACTTGTTTTAGAACTCATTTCAAAGGTTTTTAAGGACACATACTTAGCAAAACAAGGTCTGGACTTTTGGGAAACCAAAACAATAACATTACAAAGGTTTGGGATGAAGAACACACCTTGGATTTTATCAAAGAAAGGTGTGTTAGCTTGGAAATTGTGAGTTTTGAAGCAAAATGAGTTCCAGAAGTGTTTTGAGGTGTGTGGGAGGCTTAGAATCTGTTAGGGTTGCACAAATGGTGTTTGGGGAGTCAAGGGTTGTATTTATAGGTGTTTCTAGTCGTTTAGTATGCGTCAGGCGATTACAGTTCAGTATAGGCGATTAGAATTTGTAATCGCCTATACCTACTAGCGATTTGGCTCTAATCGCCTATACCTACTAGCGATTAGGCTCTAATTGCCTATACCTATTTGCAATGCAATTACGCGTAATCACCTATAATGTCATGCAATTACGCGTAATCACCATATTAACACATATAAACACGTATTCACATACCGGCAAATCATATAATGATTGTAAGCACATAATGCATGATAACTAACACGTTCCCATCCGTTCACCAATTTCCGGGACTCGAGATTTACGTGTGCGCGTTAAACCTGGCGAATCCATGAATCACCAATCCTTGTACACATGTTTATGGACCGACTTCCGATGATCCGGCGGATCATTGTAATGACTCGACTGACCCAGTTAAGTATGTAATATGCATGACTCGCTAAGGTAGACTTTCTAGTTTAACGAAAGTTATTAACCGGAGTTTGCCGGGTGTCACATCATCCCCCCGTTGAAAGAATTTTCGTCCCGAAAATTGCCCGAAACCAAAAAGGAAGCGATGAAAAGAAAGAAAAGTTTTTCGGATGTGACATCATCCCCCCGTTGAAAGGAATCTCGTCCCAAGATTCACTCAGCTTTGACAGTAACGAGTGTCAACCCAAGTACACGAGAACCCAGACCCATTAGAGCCTCGGTCCACCACGTGAACCGTAATGAATCCAGACAATACAAGAGATGACCCACCAAGCATGCAACTGAGCATCCAGTGCCCAAGAAACGCTCCTCGAAAGTACGGAAAGATACAAGGATCATGACTAGAGATGTTAAGAACAAGTAACCCGACCCGAGAAACTAATTCCTCAAGACGAATATGAGACGGCTGTTGTAAATTGTCACATAACCAACCCGACCCGACCGGAGATTTGCTAAAGACCCTTGAGATCGGTATAAACGAAGTATCAGGTACCGTCCAAGCAGTGCCTCCAGATTATCTCCTCACATAGAATTTACACACCCAAAACCCGAACAAGATGCAACACGACACACGATAACCAAGGACTTACCCTCCCAAGGTGTAGACACAGAGTATAGTAGCAGATAAGGCTTAACGGATGTGAAGCCCTTGACAGTACGAGAACCAAAGTAAAACCAAAGAATAGCGACGAATAGAAGACATACCGGTAGCAGTATCAGGTTCCCCTATGTTTCCATCATCGTCCTGTTTCATCATAGGACAATCGCGCTTGAAATTCCCCGTTTCCCCACAGTTGTAGCAGCCCTGATTCCCCCAAGAAGCGGGAGTAGCACCTGTAGCCTGAGCCGGCTTAGATGGAAGACTGGCTCGACAATCCTTTGCAAAATGGCCCGTCTTTTCACAGCGCTCACAACGAAACCTGTCACAATTCCCATAGTGATGAAACTCACATAGACCACACTTAGACTTCTTCCCAGTATACCCACCTTGCTTCTGGTCGGATGACGATCCCAAAGCTCCAACCCTCTTCACCTGCTGCTGCGGTTGACCCGAACCCGAGCTCCTACCAGAACTATCCCACTTTCTCTTGTTATCCACTGGTGCTTTCACAGCAGTACTCCTAGGAGGTAAAACACCCTCAGCAACCTTCATATTTGTCAGCCTGTGAGCCGAACGAACAACCTCATAATACACAGCAAGATTACCCGCAACCACTAACCCCCTAACCTCCGGTACCAACCCAGAAACATAATGCTCAATCCTCCTGTACTCTGGCCTGTGCAAATCCGGGCACAGCACCGCTAGCTCGTTATGCCTAGCCGTATACATCTCAATCTCGGACCCCACCATTTTGTGATTCCAAACCTCGTGCTCGAGCTTCTGAACCTCGTCCCTCGGACAGTACTCGCTTTTCAGGAGTTGGACAAATTCTGTCCAGGGCATAGCGTGGGCTTCCCCAATACCCAAGGTCTAGGTGGTGGAGTTCCACTAAGTCAGAGCTTGACCCTCAAGGGTTGCTGAAGCATACTTCAAGCGGTCGCCCGCCGGGCAACTGCACATAGAGAAAAATGATTCAACTTTTTCCAGCCATCGGAGCAGTCCCACTGCCCCTTCAGTTCCACTAATGTTGTGGGGCTTGCAATCCATGAACTTTTTGTAAGAGCACTGAGGTGGAGGGGGATTAACAGCGCCACCTGGGACAGAACACACAGATAAACAACAAGGGAGGAAATACAGTACCCAGAAACAAGGTAGAGTAGGTAGCAATCGACTTACCACCCATAGCATTGTGGGCAGCTTGGAATGCAGCCAAAGCCACATTCACATGCTGTTGCAGCGGGTTGTTCAACTCCTGTTGGGTCATGTTAATGTTGCCACGACCGCGGCCGCCGGCACAGCCACCCCTACGATCACCACGAGCTCCCGATATCTTCTTCCAGAACAAGAATAAAACACTCAGTCCATCACCAACGCTAAACCATCAGAAATCAAAAGGAGCAAGGTAATTGGGTCCAAACGTGACTATTGATCCCAGCACGAGGTCCACCAGGTCTTCCATGCATTTCAACTTATGATTTCGTGTGCACCCGAAATGATAAATTGCTCTACATGGTCCTCTAGGCGTGCCCCGAGCTTGAACCTCAAGCCACCCGATACCCACAACTTAGAAGAAACGACCAACTCAAAGAATTTCCAAGTGACTAATCACTTAGAGATAGATTTCAACGAGTTCATGTGCAAGATAGTGTGTGTAAGCAGATGTGTCCATTGGGGGCATAGAAGGGAGATGTCCGAATCCTGGACAGATCTCGAGGATGAGCGAAGCTGCTCCAATGTACACCACTGCCGTGCAAGGTTCAACGAACAAGTCCCTCCGACTTTTACCCGAAAGGAAAGATAAAGTAGAGATAGAAATAATAAGGATAAGGTAGATAATATAATACTGTGTGATAAGGATACCGACACCCCGACAAAGTTAGTATATTTACCAAAAGACATGACTCGTACGTATGTGACCGTCTAGTGTGTGTGAGACTCAGCTATAGACTAGACTCTACATGCAGTGCTAGTTCACTATAACCATTGGCTCTGAAACCAATCTGTCACACCCTCAAATTTCCACATGCGGGGTTTTACCGCGAGGTGCGTGACACACCAGGATCCAAGTCAACGGTGACAATAAACGACAACTAACTGTAAGAAAATACGTAAGACATTCCATGCAACAACCAAAACATTATGCTTTGAGCCATAAACCAGCAGCAAAAACATTTCTTGTTTACAACCAAAAGACATATTACAGTTTACATAACATTGTTTAATATGTAACAAGACTTCTAGACGCCGTGCAAGACTCCGTGCGCCTAGTCCATTAACCGCTACCTTAGCGACCTGAGAAAACATGCCAAAAATGTCAACATATAATGCTGGTGAGTTCACAGGTTTTTCTATTTTAATAAGCGTTTCATTAATCCTTTAAAAACTGTTACCATTACCGTTACTGTTATTGTTACTGTTCATACTATGTTTGTTCGTACGCTAGCTAGGCGTCAAGTGTGTTACTCATACGGGCGAAACCATTGCTGACTGTGTGATACCCTTGTTTACAGACTACCTCATCTTCGGTAAGCCTAGTGTGATGGAGACAATATGCACCCGCCTGGCCTCCAGCCGTCGAGTGGGGTTTGTCAGGCCCAATAGCGCTATCCACATTTCCCCGCTACATCCTCGTATTAGTGGTTTCTAAGGGACTTAGATGAACCGTATAGTAATAAAGTGTGAGCCATAGTATAACATGAAAACGTGTGTTTATAATGTATAACATGTAAATGTGTGATCAAAATGTATAAGCATGTTTCTCACCCCGAACTCAGCTTAGATTGCGTTACTTGAAAACAGTTAAATCAGTATGCTATGATAGCCCCCAAATAGCGACGACCTATCATAAGATGCATGTAAGTACCCGGACTAATAACCCGCAGGTTAACTAGTCCCCGAATGTCCAGACCATAACCATAAACGTTTGAAAACACCTTTGACTGTTAAACCGTCCGTACCAGACAAGACCCGACATCCCATTGGTGACCAGACATCCCACGTGTTAGCCAAATACAAGATATTATGCAACATATGCAATTAAACACTTAGCATGCGCAAACATTCACTAAGCTTAGCATAACGCTCAATTAACACATAAACGAGTACGAACACGTGTTACTAAGTCATTGGACGTATACCGGGGTTCCTATCATGTTCCTAGGTGTCAAATCATGTCCCGGGATGTCAAAATACGCTTACAACAGCAGTATACGCGATTAGGAAACTAACATGCAATTAGGAAAAGTCAACTAGTGATTAGAGGGAGTCAACAGGCGAATAGAAGGCTAATCGCCTGATACATCAGGCGATTAGGTGGCTAATCGTCCCTGCAGCACGCGATTGCAGCTTCTAATCGCCTGTTGCAGGTTCTTGACGTGTTTTCGCACGTTAAACCCTCGAAATCAGATCCGAAACATGTAAAATCACCCAATATCAAACCTAAACTATTAACCAACCCATTTCAAGCAAAAACCCCCAATTTATCTCTGCTCTAACGACCTCGGTGCGATTTTTTCCAAAAATGGCAAAGTACCAAGTTTCATTAACTATGAGATCTTTCCTTAAATGGCAATAATTAGATTACACCTCCTACAATTTGCAAATCATCATCTCTTTGTTATAATATCATTCTAGTGTGATTCCTAACAACAAACAAGCATTGAATCATATCATAACATCCTAATTCTTCAAGAATCATCCAAATGGGTCAAAATGCATACTTTCATCAAAACACTATAACAATAGCTCAAATTCTTAGATAATCATCCTAATAACTCCTACACAACAGAACTACATCAATTTCATGGAAACATTCATGTTATAACCACCAAAAATCATCATATGCATAAATACTTCACATATAGAAGTATTATGGTGTAGACTTGTTTTAGAACTCATTTCAAAGGTTTTTAAAGACACATACTTAGCAAAACAAGGTCTGGACTTTTGGGGAACCAAAACAATAACATTACAAAGGTTTGGGATGAAGAACACACCTTGGATTTTATCAAAGAAAGGTGTGTTAGCTTAAAAATGGTGAGTTTTGAAGCAAAATGAGTTCCAGAAGTGTTTTGAGGTGTGTGGGAGGCTTAGGATCTGTTAGGGTTGCACAAATGGTGTTTGGGGAGTCAAGGGTTGTTTTATAGGTGTTTCTAGTCGTTTAGTACGCGTCAGGCGATTAGAGTGCAGTATAGGCTATTAGAATTTGTAATCGCCTATACCTACTAGCGATTAGCCACATATCCTATGTATTCTTGTGACCAATGTATAGCAGTTTAAAAATTTTAGCCACACTTTAAGAAAAAAAAACTATGACATTTAGTAGCCAGACTAGAAATCGTGTGGCCATTTTTTTATCTACAGCCACAATATTTTTTTCATGTGACCAAAAATACATAAACTCAAAACCTTTAGCCACATTTTAAGAAAAATCTGTGATATTTAGTAGCCACACTAGATCATATATGTCTTAATTGATCATATTGGGTCTTAATGGATCACATTGGACAATGGCAGACTATCCATGTCTTAATGGACCATATTGGGCCTTATGGATCACAATGGTCAATAGTAAATTGTATTTGTCTAAATGGACCAAGTTGGGCCTTAACAGATCACAATGAACAATGGTAGATCATATATGTCTTAATGGACAATAATAGGCCTTAAGGATAACAACGGACAATATTTGATAATACATATGATAATATATCATTTTAGGCCTTTGTGGGTCACAAGTGCCAATAATAGATCATATATGTCTTAATTGATCATATTGGGTCTTAATGGATCACATTGGACAATAGCAGACTATCCATGTGTTAATGGATCATATTGGGCTTTAATGGATCATAATGGACAATAGCATATATGTCTTAATATTAGGCCATATTGAATCATAATAGACAATATAAATTTTATTATATGATGATAAATTATAACTAAATTATATATAAAATAATAATTCTATAAAATATACTTAATTAAAAATAAACGAGCCAAACCCAAATTAAACTCAAACATGTTTGGAAGAATTGGTGTCGTTTTCCTATGTATATGTATAATGGTTTGAGCCGTCGGTCCTGGTGAGAGGACCGTTTTTTGGCGTTGTTGAATGAAAGCCTTTTTTTCAAAAAAAAAATAAAAAAAAAATTGAGGTGAAATTTATGTAAGTTAAATGAGCTCAAGCTCAACTCAATTCGTTTTCACCTCTAATATTATTATAATTTATTAAATTCCCTCTTTTTAATATTTTCACCCCAAAATTTTCCCTCCCAACCTAATCCCTCTTTCAAAATCAAAATCCCTATAATTAATTCAGTATTTTCTTCTCTAATTCACCAGAGCTCCCCCACCAATGTCATTGGCCACTGTTAATCAAAGGTGTCGCATAGCAGGTTACGAGAACACTATTATGTGAAAGGTGTAATGGTTCACAAATTCGATTGATGTAACAACGGTGGTGGTTGGTTGGATGGTTAAAGGCTATTGCTATCACCCTTTCACCGCATAACCTTTTCTTCATCTTCATCAGATCTTGCAGGTTTGTGTTTTGGATGTAGGTTTTCCACAGCGAGGGGGACACCAACTTGGATTCAGGTCTGTGTTTTTATTTGCAGGTTTCAGTTGAGGAAGAAGAACGACGATGGGAGGTGGCGGTAGTGGCCTGCGTTTTAGAGTTGAACCTGGTGTGAGGAAGAAGAGGGGAAAGGGAAGGGGGCAGCGTAGGGAGATAGTGGTAGTGGCCGCGCACTTGAGACGAACGACTAAGAAAACTTTCTTGGAGCCCTCACACTTTCAAACTCCAATACTGATTAGGGTTTGGATCGAAACGAATTATTGGTCGTTCCTATGCTTTGCCCTTCCCTAAAATCACAGGTAATTCATCTACTAATCGGACTTGAATCACTCACTAATACCAATAGGAGTTCCTCTACTAATAGTTGGTAATTCTTACTTATTCTTGCTTTATCTCATATGTATTTTTTTTTAATTTTTTTTTTTGATTTTGATATTTAGTGTTACCACGCTTAATTAATCTGACTGGTGATTGAAGTATGTAGAGGCGATTTGTTGATCTATCTGAATGGTTCGAATCTTCGCCATGGCTTCGTCTCATAATCTGATTAGCCTCCAGTTCCATATAACCCAGTTATGCCCCCTTCTTCACTAACTCCACCTCGGTTCCATTGCTTCTGATTGCCTATGCGTTCATGATTTGGTGATTCTTTTTGTATATTTTTTAACTTTATTGTGTTATTAGGCTATTCTATGCTTTATGATTTGGCCAAAAGAAAGGAAGCTATTTGGGGCATTGTGATCATTCATTGTAAGTTATTGTTGGATTATTAGCATTCTTACATTAATGTTAAAAGAATTTGAGTGACTGTGAAACAATTAAACATCTAAATGTTCAATTTTTTTCTTGTAATGTAGTATGCAAACAATTTAATTCCATTTAAGTGGAGTTCTTTGCTTTGGACACTTCCTTTTATTGCACACTATGTGGTTATATACATCTATATGTAGGTAAATTTGTAAATTTCTGACCAATTTTGTTGTTTCCTTCTTTCATTATTAATATATATTCATAACAATTTGTTCATTAGGTTTCAACTAACTTTTCTAGATGCTATTACTTGGTTGATGTCTTTGAAGAAAGATTATTCTTGTTTAAGACTATAAGCCTGCACTTGAATCCTATTGACAGTTAGATCTAGATTCTAGACTTTAGATTGACATTTTAGAGTGTTGTATAAGCTTCCAGCTGTGAGGAAATTCATGATTTTTCAAGTTGTTTGTGCTACTGAGCAACCAGCTGTTGTTATGTCTCTAGGCAGAACCGGTTTGTCTCAATAAAGGAAAATATTTTTTTAAATTCTGCAAACTATGGCGTCAAGTTCCAAGCATTTCTCGGGAGCCGGTGTGGTGGTTTAGTGAACACGCTTCATCACTGCTCAAAATGATTATTTGTTCCATCATCGATTGGTAATAACCAGGTAAGTAAGCTCAAATCCGTGTGTTGTTAATATGAATTTATGGTATAGATTCTGCATGATGATAAAGAGACAAACAGATGAAAGAAAATGGGTGTGTAGACTGCTGACCATGAAATAGGAAGGAAACTTATAAATCAGCACTAAGGGTTGTAAACGAATCAATCAGGTGATAAGAATGATTCTTTTGGTTCAGCATTATGTATCACATAAATATTCGATGTTATTTATATGTCTTATAAAATTTTGATGTAAAAGAGTATAAGGTAGTTCCATGTAGTTATTACCAGTAGTGGTTAAAATTTTGAAGTGTTTTCTTAAAGCTGGCTTGTAATCTTGCAGATGGGTTAAACCGGTAAAATTAAAAAATTTAACCGAAAAGGACATACGGAGTGTTGAGGAGTCAGCAAGTCTATAAAACGTTACCCACTGATATGTTACACAGTACGTATAACCCATTTCTTTGGTCACATATAATAACAAACAATGGTTTGTAACTTTCGTATAGTTGCTAACATGTATTACCTTCGACTAGATGTTGGCCTCTGAATATATGTTTTGCAGATAAAAGGGGATGCATAGGCAGGAGGTGAAGTCCAGCCTGTGGATTTCTTGTGCGTGGGACCTTGCTATGCAAGCGTCAACATGTTAGGTACAGAAGCTTCTATATGTAAAATACTAAATTTGCAGGCGGCAGCGCGCTAAAATATTTATCAAGTCGCTAAACAATGAAAACACTAATATATCATTTATCTATGCTAGTGGGTTTTTCACTTTGAAGATGGCACACGGGAGTACATTTATCTATGTTAGTAAGCCTTTGAATACTCAAGCACTTAGCTATGTCATAAGCACGGAGTACTACTATGTAGCTTACATATATGCCCCAAAATGTTGATCATTATTATACCTAGGATCATAATAAATACATAATATCACATTTTCCAAATGGAAATATATTTTTTTATAATGGTGGATTTGTCATTTTTCTTTATTCACGAGGACAATTAACTATGTTCAAATTTCATTAATAATGTTTTGAAATTTGCATTCTGCAGATCTAGAAATGCAACAGGGAGATGGACAAATATATGTTAGCAGGTTAAGCATTATTTGTTTCTTTGCCAGTATAGTTTTTGATCAATAAATCATTTAAGTTGTAATTGAAGAGAGATTTAACATAGGTATTTAAGTTGTATTTACTCCAATGTATGTATTCTTTATCTTAATGGCACATAATATATTTCATGTTAAGTTTTTGCGGTTGTTACAGGTTTTGCTTGGAATGATGCAGCCTCTGTTGCTGTTGTTGTATCAATTTGTAGATAGCTTTTGATTTAGAAATTTATGTCCTTAGTATTCATATTGAAAACTTATAATGTATGGATTTCGTTTATTATTCTTAATCTAATTCTAATTAGTTTTTCTCATCCATTTTATTTTAGTTTTTCTCATTCATTAATGTGTGATCAAAGCTTAGACAATAGCCAATTAGCCACACTTGTGATTGCAAAATTTTTGTGTGGCTATAAATAACCATTAGCCACACCATAACAATTAGCCACACAATCTTGACAGAATGATAACAATTGACATGGGTAAAATAAAATGTGTGTGACCAAATGTTGGACAATAGCCACAGATAAAATTACAATATTTCAAGTGGCTTTATATAATCATTAGTCACACTGTCCTCCATTTTTTTTTTTTTGTGACGGAATGATACCAAATGCCATGGACAAAACTGTAACACCCCAACCGATGGCGGAAACATCGGGATGTCACGTATTGCTGATTGTTCAGTAGCTCATGGTGAATAATAAATTTCATTAAATAATTTAAATGAATTACATACAATTGTTCTAGAATTTGTACATCAAATTGAATAAAGTTATACACATATCTTCAAGCATCAATTCAAATCTTCAAGCAAATAGAACCTGAAACATGTTAAGTTGAAAATATTTTTGGGTCAACAAAAGTTGGTGAGAATTACATAGGTTTTGATAATAGAATAAAATTGTTGTGCAATTCATGTGTCATGGCAATCTAGTCCATATGCGAAAACATAATAGAAGTAAATCGAGTGCATAATCAACCTTGTTGACTGTTGTAATTGTGGTACATCCCATACGCTCATGGTTCACTCGTTTAAATTGTAGTAACAAACACCCACGTAACCTTTGTAGGAGGCACGTATCCGGGTGGGATTGTCAGTCCAATAGATCTATCAATGTATACCGTTTGGTTGATGAATGTTTATGCTAGAATTGTGCTTACCCTAGTCATGTTCAAGACATAATGCAACATAGAAATACACAAAGACACATTGATGATTGAATTGCATAAATATTGTTGTAACATGTTTCACCCCAAAAATGGTGATAAATAGAAAAGGGGCTATGTAAAACTCACCTTGGAAAAATGTAATATCTGTTGAAAAATTGGATAATGGTGTTGCCCAAATGTATCAAGTATCACCCTATAATAAGGTAATAAATATGTCTAAGTCTACCAAGTCTACAAATGTATAAGTTCTAGGGCTTCGAATTGGGGATAAATGCTTGTTTGATTAATATTAAAAATATTCGCCAATTGAGAGAAATTTAGTAAATAAATAACTAAAAATCTTTTTATAAATGTTAAACCTAGGATGGTCACAAGAATGTGTTTAAAGTATAAAAATAATTTTTATAAAATTATTTTCCTTAAAATAGATTATTAAATCTATTTATTACAATTTGTCAAACTTTAACTTTAATAATTTAAAAATACTAAAATTAAAGAATTATAAGTTTAAAAATTATATTTCTGTTCTAAATGATCAGAAATAATTTGTATAAAATTTTGGTGCAAAAATATTAAAAATTGGATTTATTATGATTTAATTATGATTAAAACTAACAAAAATTGATTAAAAATATTAAATAAATGATTTTTTCTGAAATAAAAATCATTTCAGGAAAGTTTATTGTTATATAAACTTAGAATAATTTTTGTAGAAATTAATAAGATCGTTTTGATATTTTTATAGATTTTTATAAATAAAATAGAATAAACTTGATTTAATTATTATAAATATTAAATAAATAAATTTCAGAAAACTAAAAATTGTAAGTTGAACTTTTACATGAGATTAATATAAGGTAATTTTTGTAGAATTTTTAAGAGAGTTTTGGTATTTAAAATGAATTTTTTAAAAAAAAAATAAAGAAATATATTGTTTGTTAAAGAAAACAAAACAATTGAAGAAAAGAAGTGGTGGTTGCAGGGGTCGAACCCGCGCCCACTGTGTATCAAACCAACAACACAACCACTTGGTCTAGACCTGTGGTTGTGTTTTGATTCAGTTTGTTTAAATTAAATAGCTTAACTGTTCTTGGTGTTCTTCCCCAATTATAAACAATTCGAGCCCTAGCTTTTCAATTGGCCAAACTACACAACATAAATCAAATTAATCTTAGGGTTTATGTTGTGTAGGTGCCGATAAACAAAACCCACAATCAAAATTGAACTTACAAACACGTTTGTTGTTAGATCGATCAGTCAACCCTCGAAGTCAACTCGAATCAGATTTCAAGAATCAGTTGATTTTTAAGAGAAATTGGAGGTAGAGAAGAGATGTTTGGCGAGTTGTGATGGTTCCTGAATGCTCAATTTATAGTGCCATGTCCCAATCATTGAAATGGTAAGGGTTGACTTTGGGTTTAATGTTGACACGTCAAAATCACAGAATTGGTATGAATTAAACGTTAATTGAACGTGTAAAGGTAGATGATAGGCCGGAAATCGCGTATCCTAAGTCAAACCATAATTAACATGAGTTAATTAGGCCAAATAAAAGGGTTAAAAGAAGAAAAAGAAAAAAAAATAAAAAAATAAAATCGCTGCTGCTGTTTGCTTCGAACAGAGAAGAAGAAGAAGAACAATTTAGAAGGTGTTAAATAAATTTTAAGTTGGGTTTAAACCAACTAAGAGGTTTGGTCCAGGTGGTGTAGCGCGCGTGGGTGTGTGGAAGTGGTCCAGGTTCGAATCCGAGCAGGGACCTTTATTTTCTTTCTTTTTAAACAGCAAATAATGGAGGGTGTTTGGGCTTCAGCCTTGGGCCGGGTATTGTACTGGGCTGCTTGTTTGTGTGGGCTACAACATTCAAGGGAAAAGGAAGGGGTTTGGGCTTATAAGTCATAGTGTTAGTTGTTGGGTGTGGTTTGCTACTGTGTTGTTTCTAAGTATATATACATATACTTTTTTTTTTAAACTGAAATATTATAATTATATACATATATTATGAGTTAGGGTAGTGGGGACTTAGACACGTTTAAAATAAGGGCGTTTATATTTAAAATTTGGGGAAAAATTTCGTGATGTTACAGTCTCCCCTACTTTTAGGAACTTCGTCCCGAAGTTAAGAGAAAACCAAGGTTACAATTGGTCAACTACCGGAAACCTTGATAAAATTTCGCACTACCTTAACGTACCTGTAAATTCATAACTACGTTCCGGACCGTAATTATTAATTTACCTTACATTAGGGTTTTGCATCCTTTTATGACTTTCTGATTGTTGAGCAGGTCTGATAGTCCCCAGCAGTCGTTGAGCAGGTGGTAGGGCCTCTCCCGACTGTTGGAAAGACATGATGACCTCTACCAATCGTTAAGTAGGTTGTTTGGTAGTCAACTAATTGTTGTACAAGTAAGCAAGTAGATATAGCAATTAGTTCACATTCAAACAAGTATGCACACAGATGTTATGATAATACTTGATTTTATTACTTGAATCAAAAGTGTCAATACATAGAATTAAAGAGAAAGTAAACATCATTCAATTGGTGGGACTTGCTGTCATGTAGCTGAAGGGTCTCAAGCGGGGTTGTTTGGAGCATCAAGAGCGTTTGTAGCAGGGATTCGACAAGCTTCCGCAAGATGCCCATACCTTTGACAATTGGTGCACTGTCGACAGGGTACTTGAGTTGGGTGGTGATACTGGCAGGTGTCACACTTAGGTAGCTTCCCATTGTATTGTTTCTTGGTGGGTGGGGCAGTGGTGTCTATTGCAAAATTTCTGACCTTGTTCTTCCCGTTAGTTGAGGCCTCAGTTTTGATTTCAATGGCAGGTTGGGAAGTATCCTTTTTCTTTTCCCCTTTACGAGTCAGGGTTCCTGCCTTCACATGGTTATCTGTTAGGGTGGCAGCCAAACGCTTTGCTTCCTCCAAAGTAGCAGGGTTCCTTCCCCACACTGTGTCTTGAATCTGCATCGGTAAACCACCAATGTATTTTTCGATAGCAATGGGCAAAGGGGTGACTATGTGGGGTAGTAATAAGCTAAGTTCGTGAAAACGTGTGTTGTAAGCAAGGTTTTCCCCACTGTCTTGAGCAAGATCATGAAATTCATCTTCCAGCTTCTTAATTTCATTACGAGGACAGAACTCTGCCTTCATAATGTCTTTAGCTTGATCCCAAGTTAAGGCTAGTGCAGCTTCAGCTCCGCGAGTGCGTTTTTCTTCATTCCACCAAGTGAGTGCTCGTTTGTGAAGAACACTCATGGCATAACGGACTTTAAAATTGTTGGGGCACTCACTGTTGATGAAGGTATTCTCAATACCCTCAAACCATTGTAGGAGTCCTGTAGCTCCTTCTTCTCCACTGAACTTTGGGGGATTGCAAGAATTAAAGTGCTTAAGGGTACAGGCTGGAAGTCCATTCTCGTTGTGGTGTCCATTCCCATTGCCGTTGCCGTTCCCGTTGCCGTTCAACTGGATGACTTGAGCTAGTAAGTTGGGAACCAGAGTTGCGATTTGCTGTGCCATTTGTTGAGAAATGATTGCAGCCAGTTGAGCATCGACACCATTATTGTTGTTGTTGTGGTTAGTATCGTGGTTGTGGTTGTGATTGCTACTCCCTTCATCATGATTTTCACCACTGTTAAGACGAGCACTGCGACGTGGAGGCATGATCTGTAAGTGACACAGTGAAATGAATGAGATTATATAAGGAATGTAATCATTTATTCATTAATTAAAACGAATAAACGAAAACGTTGACTTATCAAAGATTCTAAATTCTAATAACATATGAAGACATGCTTTAGCCTATAAGTGAACACTCATCCCGAGAATTCCCAGGTAGGCATCCGGGTCCCTCGTCTGATTGGGATATATGCGCAATGCCAGCCTAGACAGAAGACTCAGAATACAGGCGTTCACCCTTCCAGATTGCACGTGTTCGTTATTAAAATCTAGAACTTCGACGAGATCTCAAGGTGGCTCAGGTTAAACCTGAGGATTTTGCCTTATTAGTCTAAGAGTGGATCCAGTGATGGAGAGCAACCTCCTTGTAGGGATGAAAGTAGAGATAAGAAGTAGGAGATAGAGAATAGCAAGCAAAAGAAGCAAGTACTGGTTAAATCCTATGGTTATAGACTAGATTATTTTTCTAATAACCTAATTCCCTATAACCATGGCTCTGATACCAATCTGTAACACCCCAACCGATGGCGGAAACATCGGGATGTCACGTATTGCTGATTGTTCAGTAGCTCATGGTGAATAATAAATTTCATTAAATAATTTAAATGAATTACATACAATTGTTCTAGAATTTGTACATCAAATTGAATAAAGTTATACACATATCTTCAAGCATCAATTCAAATCTTCAAGCAAATAAAACCTGAAACATGTTAAGTTGAAAATATTTTTGGGTCAACAAAAGTTGGTGAGAATTACATAGGTTTTGATAATAGAATAAAATTGTTGTGCAATTCATGTGTCATGGCAATCTAGTCCATATGCGAAAACATACTAGAAGTAAATCGAGTGCATAATCAACCTTGTTGACTGTTGTAATTGTGGTACATCCCATACGCTCATGGTTCACTCGTTTAAATTGCAGTAACAAACACCCACGTAACCTTTGTAGGAGGCACGTATCCGGGTGGGATTGTCAGTCCAATAGATCTATCAATGTATACCGTTTGGTTGATGAATGTTTATGCTAGAATTGTGCTTACCCTAGTCATGTTCAAGACATAATGCAACATAGAAATACACAAAGACACATTGATGATTGAATTGCATAAATATTGTTGTAACATGTTTCACCCCAAAAATGGTGATAAATAGAAAAGGGGCTATGTAAAACTCACCTTGGAAAAATGTAATATCTGTTGAAAAATTGGATAATGGTGTTGCCCAAATGTATCAAGTATCACCCTATAATAAGGTAATAAATATGTCTAAGTCTACCAAGTCTACAAATGTATAAGTTCTAGGGCTTCGAATTGGGGATAAATGCTTGTTTGATTAATATTAAAAATATTCGCCAATTGAGAGAAATTTAGTAAATAAATAACTAAAAATCTTTTTATAAATGTTAAACCTAGGATGGTCACAAGAATGTGTTTAAAGTATAAAAATAATTTTTATAAAATTATTTTCCTTAAAATAGATTATTAAATCTATTTATTACAATTTGTCAAACTTTAACTTTAATAATTTAAAAATACTAAAATTAAAGAATTATAAGTTTAAAAATTATATTTCTGTTCTAAATGATCAGAAATAATTTGTATAAAATTTTGGTGCAAAAATATTAAAAATTGGATTTATTATGATTTAATTATGATTAAAACTAACAAAAATTGATTAAAAATATTAAATAAATGATTTTTTCTGAAATAAAAATCATTTCAGGAAAGTTTATTGTTATATAAACTTAGAATAATTTTTGTAGAAATTAATAAGATCGTTTTGATATTTTTATAGATTTTTATAAATAAAATAGAATAAACTTGATTTAATTATTATAAATATTAAATAAATAAATTTCAGAAAACTAAAAATTGTAAGTTGAACTTTTACATGAGATTAATATAAGGTAATTTTTGTAGAATTTTTAAGAGAGTTTTGGTATTTAAAATGAATTTTTTTTAAAAAAAAATAAAGAAATATATTGTTTGTTAAAGAAAACAAAACAATTGAAGAAAAGAAGTGGTGGTTGCAGGGGTCGAACCCGCGCCCACTGTGTATCAAACCAACAACACAACCACTTGGTCTAGACCTGTGGTTGTGTTTTGATTCAGTTTGTTTAAATTAAATAGCTTAACTGTTCTTGGTGTTCTTCCCCAATTATAAACAATTCGAGCCCTAGCTTTTCAATTGGCCAAACTACACAACATAAATCAAATTAATCTTAGGGTTTATGTTGTGTAGGTGCCGATAAACAAAACCCACAATCAAAATTGAACTTACAAACACGTTTGTTGTTAGATCGATCAGTCAACCCTCGAAGTCAACTCGAATCAGATTTCAAGAATCAGTTGATTTTTAAGAGAAATTGGAGGTAGAGAAGAGATGTTTGGCGAGTTGTGATGGTTCCTGAATGCTCAATTTATAGTGCCATGTCCCAATCATTGAAATGGTAAGGGTTGACTTTGGGTTTAATGTTGACACGTCAAAATCACAGAATTGGTATGAATTAAACGTTAATTGAACGTGTAAAGGTAGATGATAGGCCGGAAATCGCGTATCCTAAGTCAAACCATAATTAACATGAGTTAGTTAGGCCAAATAAAAGGGTTAAAAGAAGAAAAAGAAAAAAAAATAAAAAAATAAAATCGCTGCTGCTGTTTGCTTCGAACAGAGAAGAAGAAGAAGAACAATTTAGAAGGTGTTAAATAAATTTTAAGTTGGGTTTAAACCAACTAAGAGGTTTGGTCCAGGTGGTGTAGCGCGCGTGGGTGTGTGGAAGTGGTCCAGGTTCGAATCCGAGCAGGGACCTTTATTTTCTTTCTTTTTAAACAGCAAATAATGGAGGGTGTTTGGGCTTCAGCCTTGGGCCGGGTATTGTACTGGGCTGCTTGTTTGTGTGGGCTACAACATTCAAGGGAAAAGGAAGGGGTTTGGGCTTATAAGTCATAGTGTTAGTTGTTGGGTGTGGTTTGCTACTGTGTTGTTTCTAAGTATATATACATATACTTTTTTTTTTAAACTGAAATATTATAATTATATACATATATTATGAGTTAGGGTAGTGGGGACTTAGACACGTTTAAAATAAGGGCGTTTATATTTAAAATTTGGGGAAAAATTTCGTGATGTTACAGTCTCCCCTACTTTTAGGAACTTCGTCCCGAAGTTAAGAGAAAACCAAGGTTACAATTGGTCAACTACCGGAAACCTTGATAAAATTTCGCACTACCTTAACGTACCTGTAAATTCATGACTACGTTCCGGACCGTAATTATTAATTTACCTTACATTAGGGTTTTGCATCCTTTTATGACTTTCTGATTGTTGAGCAGGTCTGATAGTCCCCAGCAGTCGTTGAGCAGGTGGTAGGGCCTCTCCCGACTGTTGGAAAGACATGATGACCTCTACCAATCGTTAAGTAGGTTGTTTGGTAGTCAACTAATTGTTGTACAAGTAAGCAAGTAGATATAGCAATTAGTTCACATTCAAACAAGTATGCACACAGATGTTATGATAATACTTGATTTTATTACTTGAATCAAAAGTGTCAATACATAGAATTAAAGAGAAAGTAAACATCATTCAATTGGTGGGACTTGCTGTCATGTAGCTGAAGGGTCTCAAGCGGGGTTGTTTGGAGCATCAAGAGCGTTTGTAGCAGGGATTCGACAAGCTTCCGCAAGATGCCCATACCTTTGACAATTGGTGCACTGTCGACAGGGTACTTGAGTTGGGTGGTGATACTGGCAGGTGTCACACTTAGGTAGCTTCCCATTGTATTGTTTCTTGGTGGGTGGGGCAGTGGTGTCTATTGCAAAATTTCTGACCTTGTTCTTCCCGTTAGTTGAGGCCTCAGTTTTGATTTCAATGGCAGGTTGGGAAGTATCCTTTTTCTTTTCCCCTTTACGAGTCAGGGTTCCTGCCTTCACATGGTTATCTGTTAGGGTGGCAGCCAAACGCTTTGCTTCCTCCAAAGTAGCAGGGTTCCTTCCCCACACTGTGTCTTGAATCTGCATCGGTAAACCACCAATGTATTTTTCGATAGCAATGGGCAAAGGGGTGACTATGTGGGGTAGTAATAAGCTAAGTTCGTGAAAACGTGTGTTGTAAGCAAGGTTTTCCCCACTGTCTTGAGCAAGATCATGAAATTCATCTTCCAGCTTCTTAATTTCATTACGAGGACAGAACTCTGCCTTCATAATGTCTTTAGCTTGATCCCAAGTTAAGGCTAGTGCAGCTTCAGCTCCGCGAGTGCGTTTTTCTTCATTCCACCAAGTGAGTGCTCGTTTGTGAAGAACACTCATGGCATAACGGACTTTAAAATTGTTGGGGCACTCACTGTTGATGAAGGTATTCTCAATACCCTCAAACCATTGTAGGAGTCCTGTAGCTCCTTCTTCTCCACTGAACTTTGGGGGATTGCAAGAATTAAAGTGCTTTAGGGTACAGGCTGGAAGTCCATTCTCGTTGTGGTGTCCATTCCCATTGCCGTTGCCGTTCCCGTTGCCGTTCAACTGGATGACTTGAGCTAGTAAGTTGGGAACCAGAGTTGCGATTTGCTGCGCCATTTGTTGAGAAATGATTGCAGCCAGTTGAGCATCGACACCATTATTGTTGTTGTTGTGGTTAGTATCGTGGTTGTGGTTGTGATTGCTACTCCCTTCATCATGATTTTCACCACTGTTAAGACGAGCACTGCGACGTGGAGGCATGATCTGTAAGTGACACAGTGAAATGAATGAGATTATATAAGGAATGTAATCATTTATTCATTAATTAAAACGAATAAACGAAAACGTTGACTTATCAAAGATTCTAAATTCTAATAACATATGAAGACATGCTTTAGCCTATAAGTGAACACTCATCCCGAGAATTCCCAGGTAGGCATCCGGGTCCCTCGTCTGATTGGGATATATGCGCAATGCCAGCCTAGACAGAAGACTCAGAATACAGGCGTTCACCCTTCCAGATTGCACGTGTTCGTTATTAAAATCTAGAACTTCGACGAGATCTCAAGGTGGCTCAGGTTAAACCTGAGGATTTTGCCTTATTAGTCTAAGAGTGGATCCAGTGATGGAGAGCAACCTCCTTGTAGGGATGAAAGTAGAGATAAGAAGTAGGAGATAGAGAATAGCAAGCAAAAGAAGCAAGTACTGGTTAAATCCTATGGTTATAGACTAGATTATTTTTCTAATAACCTAATTCCCTATAACCATGGCTCTGATACCAATCTGTAACACCCCAACCGATGGCGGAAACATCGGGATGTCACGTATTGCTGATTGTTCAGTAGCTCATGGTGAATAATAAATTTCATTAAATAATTTAAATGAATTACATACAATTGTTCTAGAATTTGTACATCAAATTGAATAAAGTTATACACATATCTTCAAGCATCAATTCAAATCTTCAAGCAAATAGAACCTGAAACATGTTAAGTTGAAAATATTTTTGGGTCAACAAAAGTTGGTGAGAATTACATAGGTTTTGATAATAGAATAAAATTGTTGTGCAATTCATGTGTCATGGCAATCTAGTCCATATGCGAAAACATACTAGAAGTAAATCGAGTGCATAATCAACCTTGTTGACTGTTGTAATTGTGGTACATCCCATACGCTCATGGTTCACTCGTTTAAATTGCAGTAACAAACACCCACGTAACCTTTGTAGGAGGCACGTATCCGGGTGGGATTGTCAGTCCAATAGATCTATCAATGTATACCGTTTGGTTGATGAATGTTTATGCTAGAATTGTGCTTACCCTAGTCATGTTCAAGACATAATGCAACATAGAAATACACAAAGACACATTGATGATTGAATTGCATAAATATTGTTGTAACATGTTTCACCCCAAAAATGGTGATAAATAGAAAAGGGGCTATGTAAAACTCACCTTGGAAAAATGTAATATCTGTTGAAAAATTGGATAATGGTGTTGCCCAAATGTATCAAGTATCACCCTATAATAAGGTAATAAATATGTCTAAGTCTACCAAGTCTACAAATGTATAAGTTCTAGGGCTTCGAATTGGGGATAAATGCTTGTTTGATTAATATTAAAAATATTCGCCAATTGAGAGAAATTTAGTAAATAAATAACTAAAAATCTTTTTATAAATGTTAAACCTAGGATGGTCACAAGAATGTGTTTAAAGTATAAAAATAATTTTTATAAAATTATTTTCCTTAAAATAGATTATTAAATCTATTTATTACAATTTGTCAAACTTTAACTTTAATAATTTAAAAATACTAAAATTAAAGAATTATAAGTTTAAAAATTATATTTCTGTTCTAAATGATCAGAAATAATTTGTATAAAATTTTGGTGCAAAAATATTAAAAATTGGATTTATTATGATTTAATTATGATTAAAACTAACAAAAATTGATTAAAAATATTAAATAAATGATTTTTTCTGAAATAAAAATCATTTCAGGAAAGTTTATTGTTATATAAACTTAGAATAATTTTTGTAGAAATTAATAAGATCGTTTTGATATTTTTATAGATTTTTATAAATAAAATAGAATAAACTTGATTTAATTATTATAAATATTAAATAAATAAATTTCAGAAAACTAAAAATTGTAAGTTGAACTTTTACATGAGATTAATATAAGGTAATTTTTGTAGAATTTTTAAGAGAGTTTTGGTATTTAAAATGAATTTTTTTTAAAAAAAAATAAAGAAATATATTGTTTGTTAAAGAAAACAAAACAATTGAAGAAAAGAAGTGGTGGTTGCAGGGGTCGAACCCGCGCCCACTGTGTATCAAAACAACAACACAACCACTTGGTCTAGACCTGTGGTTGTGTTTTGATTCAGTTTGTTTAAATTAAATAGCTTAACTGTTCTTGGTGTTCTTCCCCAATTATAAACAATTCGAGCCCTAGCTTTTCAATTGGCCAAACTACACAACATAAATCAAATTAATCTTAGGGTTTATGTTGTGTAGGTGCCGATAAACAAAACCCACAATCAAAATTGAACTTACAAACACGTTTGTTGTTAGATCGATCAGTCAACCCTCGAAGTCAACTCGAATCAGATTTCAAGAATCAGTTGATTTTTAAGAGAAATTGGAGGTAGAGAAGAGATGTTTGGCGAGTTGTGATGGTTCCTGAATGCTCAATTTATAGTGCCATGTCCCAATCATTGAAATGGTAAGGGTTGACTTTGGGTTTAATGTTGACACGTCAAAATCACAGAATTGGTATGAATTAAACGTTAATTGAACGTGTAAAGGTAGATGATAGGCCGGAAATCGCGTATCCTAAGTCAAACCATAATTAACATGAGTTAATTAGGCCAAATAAAAGGGTTAAAAGAAGAAAAAGAAAAAAAAATAAAAAAATAAAATCGCTGCTGCTGTTTGCTTCGAACAGAGAAGAAGAAGAAGAACAATTTAGAAGGTGTTAAATAAATTTTAAGTTGGGTTTAAACCAACTAAGAGGTTTGGTCCAGGTGGTGTAGCGCGCGTGGGTGTGTGGAAGTGGTCCAGGTTCGAATCCGAGCAGGGACCTTTATTTTCTTTCTTTTTAAACAGCAAATAATGGAGGGTGTTTGGGCTTCAGCCTTGGGCCGGGTATTGTACTGGGCTGCTTGTTTGTGTGGGCTACAACATTCAAGGGAAAAGGAAGGGGTTTGGGCTTATAAGTCATAGTGTTAGTTGTTGGGTGTGGTTTGCTACTGTGTTGTTTCTAAGTATATATACATATACTTTTTTTTTTAAACTGAAATATTATAATTATATACATATATTATGAGTTAGGGTAGTGGGGACTTAGACACGTTTAAAATAAGGGCGTTTATATTTAAAATTTGGGGAAAAATTTCGTGATGTTACAGTCTCCCCTACTTTTAGGAACTTCGTCCCGAAGTTAAGAGAAAACCAAGGTTACAATTGGTCAACTACCGGAAACCTTGATAAAATTTCGCACTACCTTAACGTACCTGTAAATTCATGACTACGTTCCGGACCGTAATTATTAATTTACCTTACATTAGGGTTTTGCATCCTTTTATGACTTTCTGATTGTTGAGCAGGTCTGATAGTCCCCAGCAGTCGTTGAGCAGGTGGTAGGGCCTCTCCCGACTGTTGGAAAGACATGATGACCTCTACCAATCGTTAAGTAGGTTGTTTGGTAGTCAACTAATTGTTGTACAAGTAAGCAAGTAGATATAGCAATTAGTTCACATTCAAACAAGTATGCACACAGATGTTATGATAATACTTGATTTTATTACTTGAATCAAAAGTGTCAATACATAGAATTAAAGAGAAAGTAAACATCATTCAATTGGTGGGACTTGCTGTCATGTAGCTGAAGGGTCTCAAGCGGGGTTGTTTGGAGCATCAAGAGCGTTTGTAGCAGGGATTCGACAAGCTTCCGCAAGATGCCCATACCTTTGACAATTGGTGCACTGTCGACAGGGTACTTGAGTTGGGTGGTGATACTGGCAGGTGTCACACTTAGGTAGCTTCCCATTGTATTGTTTCTTGGTGGGTGGGGCAGTGGTGTCTAATGCAAAATTTCTGACCTTGTTCTTCCCGTTAGTTGAGGCCTCAGTTTTGATTTCAATGGCAGGTTGGGAAGTATCCTTTTTCTTTTCCCCTTTACGAGTCAGGGTTCCTGCCTTCACATGGTTATCTGTTAGGGTGGCAGCCAAACGCTTTGCTTCCTCCAAAGTAGCAGGGTTCCTTCCCCACACTGTGTCTTGAATCTGCATCGGTAAACCACCAATGTATTTTTCGATAGCAATGGGCAAAGGGGTGACTATGTGGGGTAGTAATAAGCTATGTTCGTGAAAACGTGTGTTGTAAGCAAGGTTTTCCCCACTGTCTTGAGCAAGATCATGAAATTCATCTTCCAGCTTCTTAATTTCATTACGAGGACAGAACTCTGCCTTCATAATGTCTTTAGCTTGATCCCAAGTTAAGGCTAGTGCAGCTTCAGCTCCGCGAGTGCGTTTTTCTTCATTCCACCAAGTGAGTGCTCGTTTGTGAAGAACACTCATGGCATAACGGACTTTAAAATTGTTGGGGCACTCACTGTTGATGAAGGTATTCTCAATACCCTCAAACCATTGTAGGAGTCCTGTAGCTCCTTCTTCTCCACTGAACTTTGGGGGATTGCAAGAATTAAAGTGCTTAAGGGTACAGGCTGGAAGTCCATTCTCATTGTGGTGTCCATTCCCATTGCCGTTGCCGTTCCCGTTGCCGTTCAACTGGATGACTTGAGCTAGTAAGTTGGGAACCAGAGTTGCGATTTGCTGCGCCATTTGTTGAGAAATGATTGCAGCCAGTTGAGCATCGACACCATTATTGTTGTTGTTGTGGTTAGTATCGTGGTTGTGGTTGTGATTGCTACTCCCTTCATCATGATTTTCACCACTGTTAAGACGAGCACTGCGACGTGGAGGCATGATCTGTAAGTGACACAGTGAAATGAATGAGATTATATAAGGAATGTAATCATTTATTCATTAATTAAAACGAATAAACGAAAACGTTGACTTATCAAAGATTCTAAATTCTAATAACATATGAAGACATGCTTTAGCCTATAAGTGAACACTCATCCCGAGAATTCCCAGGTAGGCATCCGGGTCCCTCGTCTGATTGGGATATATGCGCAATGCCAGCCTAGACAGAAGACTCAGAATACAGGCGTTCACCCTTCCAGATTGCACGTGTTCGTTATTAAAATCTAGAACTTCGACGAGATCTCAAGGTGGCTCAGGTTAAACCTGAGGATTTTGCCTTATTAGTCTAAGAGTGGATCCAGTGATGGAGAGCAACCTCCTTGTAGGGATGAAAGTAGAGATAAGAAGTAGGAGATAGAGAATAGCAAGCAAAAGAAGCAAGTACTGGTTAAATCCTATGGTTATAGACTAGATTATTTTTCTAATAACCTAATTCCCTATAACCATGGCTCTGATACCAATCTGTAACACCCCAACCGATGGCGGAAACATCGGGATGTCACGTATTGCTGATTGTTCAGTAGCTCATGGTGAATAATAAATTTCATTAAATAATTTAAATGAATTACATACAATTGTTCTAGAATTTGTACATCAAATTGAATAAAGTTATACACATATCTTCAAGCATCAATTCAAATCTTCAAGCAAATAGAACCTGAAACATGTTAAGTTGAAAATATTTTTGGGTCAACAAAAGTTGGTGAGAATTACATAGGTTTTGATAATAGAATAAAATTGTTGTGCAATTCATGTGTCATGGCAATCTAGTCCATATGCGAAAACATACTAGAAGTAAATCGAGTGCATAATCAACCTTGTTGACTGTTGTAATTGTGGTACATCCCATACGCTCATGGTTCACTCGTTTAAATTGCAGTAACAAACACCCACGTAACCTTTGTAGGAGGCACGTATCCGGGTGGGATTGTCAGTCCAATAGATCTATCAATGTATACCGTTTGGTTGATGAATGTTTATGCTAGAATTGTGCTTACCCTAGTCATGTTCAAGACATAATGCAACATAGAAATACACAAAGACACATTGATGATTGAATTGCATAAATATTGTTGTAACATGTTTCACCCCAAAAATGGTGATAAATAGAAAAGGGGCTATGTAAAACTCACCTTGGAAAAATGTAATATCTGTTGAAAAATTGGATAATGGTGTTGCCCAAATGTATCAAGTATCACCCTATAATAAGGTAATAAATATGTCTAAGTCTACCAAGTCTACAAATGTATAAGTTCTAGGGCTTCGAATTGGGGATAAATGCTTGTTTGATTAATATTAAAAATATTCGCCAATTGAGAGAAATTTAGTAAATAAATAACTAAAAATCTTTTTATAAATGTTAAACCTAGGATGGTCACAAGAATGTGTTTAAAGTATAAAAATAATTTTTATAAAATTATTTTCCTTAAAATAGATTATTAAATCTATTTATTACAATTTGTCAAACTTTAACTTTAATAATTTAAAAATACTAAAATTAAAGAATTATAAGTTTAAAAATTATATTTCTGTTCTAAATGATCAGAAATAATTTGTATAAAATTTTGGTGCAAAAATATTAAAAATTGGATTTATTATGATTTAATTATGATTAAAACTAACAAAACTTGATTAAAAATATTAAATAAATGATTTTTTCTGAAATAAAAATCATTTCAGGAAAGTTTATTGTTATATAAACTTAGAATAATTTTTGTAGAAATTAATAAGATCGTTTTGATATTTTTATAGATTTTTATAAATAAAATAGAATAAACTTGATTTAATTATTATATATATTAAATAAATAAATTTCAGAAAACTAAAAATTGTAAGTTGAACTTTTACATGAGATTAATATAAGGTAATTTTTGTAGAATTTTTAAGAGAGTTTTGGTATTTAAAATGAATTTTTTAAAAAAAAAATAAAGAAATATATTGTTTGTTAAAGAAAACAAAACAATTGAAGAAAAGAAGTGGTGGTTGCAGGGGTCGAACCCGCGCCCACTGTGTATCAAACCAACAACACAACCACTTGGTCTAGACCTGTGGTTGTGTTTTGATTCAGTTTGTTTAAATTAAATAGCTTAACTGTTCTTGGTGTTCTTCCCCAATTATAAACAATTCGAGCCCTAGCTTTTCAATTGGCCAAACTACACAACATAAATCAAATTAATCTTAGGGTTTATGTTGTGTAGGTGCCGATAAACAAAACCCACAATCAAAATTGAACTTACAAACACGTTTGTTGTTAGATCGATCAGTCAACCCTCGAAGTCAACTCGAATCAGATTTCAAGAATCAGTTGATTTTTAAGAGAAATTGGAGGTAGAGAAGAGATGTTTGGCGAGTTGTGATGGTTCCTGAATGCTCAATTTATAGTGCCATGTCCCAATCATTGAAATGGTAAGGGTTGACTTTGGGTTTAATGTTGACACGTCAAAATCACAGAATTGGTATGAATTAAACGTTAATTGAACGTGTAAAGGTAGATGATAGGCCGGAAATCGCGTATCCTAAGTCAAACCATAATTAACATGAGTTAATTAGGCCAAATAAAAGGGTTAAAAGAAGAAAAAGAAAAAAAAATAAAAAAATAAAATCGCTGCTGCTGTTTGCTTCGAACAGAGAAGAAGAAGAAGAACAATTTAGAAGGTGTTAAATAAATTTTAAGTTGGGTTTAAACCAACTAAGAGGTTTGGTCCAGGTGGTGTAGCGCGCGTGGGTGTGTGGAAGTGGTCCAGGTTCGAATCCGAGCAGGGACCTTTATTTTCTTTCTTTTTAAACAGCAAATAATGGAGGGTGTTTGGGCTTCAGCCTTGGGCCGGGTATTGTACTGGGCTGCTTGTTTGTGTGGGCTACAACATTCAAGGGAAAAGGAAGGGGTTTGGGCTTATAAGTCATAGTGTTAGTTGTTGGGTGTGGTTTGCTACTGTGTTGTTTCTAAGTATATATACATATACTTTTTTTTTTTTAAACTGAAATATTATAATTATATACATATATTATGAGTTAGGGTAGTGGGGACTTAGACACGTTTAAAATAAGGGCGTTTATATTTAAAATTTGGGGAAAAATTTCGTGATGTTACAAAAACGGATTATGTGTAACCAAAATTAGGCAACAGCCACACTTTTTTTTATCTTTTTTTTATGTGACTGAATAATAGCAAATGTCATAGGAAAAAAATATGTGTGACCAAAAGTTAGAATATAGTCACACATATAATTACAAAGTTGTTTCGTGTGTTTATAAGTAGTTTCTTACTACACTTACACTAAATTCATGAGACTATATAATAGAAACGGCCACACTTACAGTGAATTCATGTTGCCATTCCTACCCTTTAGCCACAGTTAATAGATGAAAAGCTTATTAAAACAATCATTGTTGCCACATATTTTTGTAATTGATCTGGCTAAAACAAAACTATTAGTGACTATATAACGAAAATGGCCATACTTAGAGTAATTTCATGTGGCCATTACTATCCTTTAGTCACATTTAATAGACAAAATGCTTGATTTCAAAAAGAAATAATCGTATCCTTTAGTCACACTTTTTAAGTGCTATGGCCACTAAATGTGAATGTGGCCATATGATACCTACGATGACTCGACCTATAGTCACACTTGAGCTGTGAAAAAAAAGTGTGGCGAAAGGCCTATGGTCACACTTTTTTTGTGTGGCCGTCGGCATATTTTGGCGTAGTGCTGTTTAGTTTTATTAACTGGTTTCGTGACACAAAAGATATTACTAAACAGGTTTTTTTACATCTATAAAGTTTTTGTAATTTAAGTTTATAGTGATACTTTAATTACAAATTTAATCGCGTAATAAAATTATAGTGAAGGTTGTGAAATTTTTCTTCTCTTTATAGGTTATAGAATCTGTTTGTAAATAGTGTTCGAGTTTTGTTTGACAACATCTGTTGAAAACTCAACAGATGTTATATACAACCAAGAAAGTAATGATTACGATTTTAAATTTAGTTTACTAACAATATTATTTTTTTATTATTATTGTTCTGTTGCATTTGTTTTTCTTTTTATAATAAATAAATAATTAATAAATAAAAAGGCCCAAAATAATGATTACGTTTTTGAAGTTATTCAGGGAAGTGTAAGAATTCAATATTTTTCAATTAAATTAAAATTCATAATTTATATACATAAATAATATAATTATATTTATTATTTTTAGTTGTATATATAAGAAAATAAAAATAACCGTTTCATGTCGAATTTAGATAAAACAGAAGTTAAACATTTATTATTATAGTATAAAATGTAAAACATTTCATGTTATCTTTGTACAAATCTTGCTAAATAGTAATTGTAGTTTGTTAGGAAGTTTGAGTGTTAAATAAAAAAAATAGAATATGAAAAGTTGTTTCAGTAGTAAAAATAGAATTTGAAGAGTTGTTTTACACATAATTAGATTTTATTTATCAATTTGAATTTTTTTATATCTTAAATTTATACTGATACTTTAATGACAACTTTAATTTTTTGACAAAAGATGTTCTTACGGTGAGTTTCTTGACGGTTTTTTGCTTCTACAGATTTTACACAATCCGTTCGTAAAACAACTGAGATTTTTTTTGTAACAAGAATTGTTTTTACTGTCAACAGATTTTATAAAAGACACAAAATAATGATTACGATTTTGAAGTTTCTTTATTGACATTATTATTTTTTTGTTATAAAATATAATTTCATTTTTTTAAGTTATAACATAAGTAAAAGAGTTCACATCATTTATAATCAAATGAGTATAAATAAAATACTTTTTGTTGTTTAATAAAAATAATAAAAAAATAATGATAATATGTAAATTTGTTGTAATATTTTTTAGTTGTTTAACAATAGTAAAATAAAGTACATCTATCATTAATGAGTGTCGTATTTTGCAAGTTTCCATGTATTTGCTTTATCTGAATAGTTGTTCCGGTAAAGTTATAAATTCTTGAGCTTTTGTAATTATGAATTTGAAAAAGACTAATATTGTTTGTAACATTATTTTATTATTTTTGTTTTTGTGATTGAAAAGACTAATAGTGTTTTTTACTCTATAAAAGGCGAGGAAATCGTCATTTCAGTTTGTAAGTTTATTTGCCTTCTTTTGTAGGAGTCGACAAATGCAGCAATATGCATGTTATTTCGTTTAAATTTCTTACCAAAAATTCGCTTGAAACAGATGTTATAAAAAGCCTTTACATCTGAACCCTATGCGCCTACGTGACTAAGGGCCTATGCGTCTAAGTGAATCAAGCGCCTAAGCGCCAGTCGGATGATTTTCGTATGGTTAATCTAGGTTAAAATCTGTTTGTTTTATAAATCTAAATGCTGCAACTTTTTTTTTCCAAATTGTTTGGAAAGGCATTGGAAGGGAGTCATGTATCCTTTTGTTTTTTTACAGCTGGTTGAAGACACCAACTATGCCAATTTAAGCAAAGAAGATACAGAAAAAGCACTTACTGATGCAATTAACAATATTTAGTTTACATCTACCAAAATTTATAATTCAATCATTCAATTTGTAACACTGAATACAGTAGATGTTTATCTTAAGCTCCTGTTATCAAATTACAATATTTGACTGTAATATGTTATTTAGGATCTTTGAACAAGATACACCTCTTGAGGGCATGCTTTTATATAATAATAAAAAAAAAGACACTTGACAGCTTTTGGCCTGTTTGTATGTTTAAAGTAGATAACAATACTATATGTGTATATAATATCCTAATCTACTTCTTATATACAGTATTGTTATCTGTTGATGATGTTAATGTGATTTAAAGGTGAAGTAAAAAATATAAAAACATGAAGTCCTTTGAAGTTATAATGGAATAATGTGAATTTTATTTTAAGTTGTTAGTTCCATTTCAGACTGTTGTGAAATTGGGTAGATACACGTGGTTCTTCCTTTTCATTCAATCAGTCTACATTCAGTTTAGTAGGTGTGTTGTACAATTGACGCAAGGGGCGTGTGTGACACCCGGCAAATTCTGGTTAACAACGTTGTCTAGATAAAAGTCTACCTTAGCGAGTCACGCGTATATTGTACTTAACTGGGTCAGTTAAGTCGGGTTATGGTTCGGGAACTATCGGTTAGTCTAGAAGATCATTGGATGTTGGTCTAGAGGTTCATTAGATGTCAGTCCTTAACCAAGTGTACAAACGGTGACGATTTGTAGGATCGTCAGGGCATACGGAACATACAAGTCTCGAGTCCCGGGAATTGGTGAACGAGTGTGAATATGTGTATTTACAAGTGTTATGTGTTTACAATCATTATGTGACTTGTCGGTATGTGAATATGTGTTAACATATGTTAAAACGGGGTTTAACGCGCAAAACACACGAAACCAGCCCCTATAGGCGATTAGGAAGGCCTAATCGCCTATAAGGGAGGCGAGTAGGCAACATTAGGGGCGAGTAGGGGCTACTCGTGTGCCCTAGGGGGCGAGTAGGCCCCAAATGCCTGAACAATCATGCGATTAGGATTCCTAATCGCGTGTAAGGGCTGCATAATCGCTAGTTACGTGCTGGACGACTAAAAACGACTATAAATACCATACTTGACCTCATAAACTTCATTATACAAACCCTAGTCGTCCCATAACCTGCCCCAACACACACACAACCTCTGGAACGCGATTTTTGATCAAAACACAAGGATTCAAGCATAATCCATCATTCTTTCATAATCCTAAGGTTTGGTTTCCATCCATGAATCTTTATAAACGTTTTTTTATCAATCCCTAATGGTCCAGACCTGTTCTAAAACGAAAAAGCTTTCTGAAAATCGTTAATAAGGGTTGTTAATCGGATTCTAACTAGTATACATGTGTTATGGGTGTTTATGATTAGAAAGCTAGGGTTTTTATGATTCATGATGATGGATTAACATGTTATTAGGTTAAATCAGAATAATATTAATGTTATGATGATAATATCTGAGTAATTGATTATTAGGGTTATTGTTATGCATGTTAATGTGATGTTGCATGCTATGTGAATGGTGTTTGGATTACATGATTGCATGCAGGGCTGATAATACGAGGCAAAACGAAGGGTTTTGGTTGAAACATGTTTAGGATAGTGTTTGGGATGATATTGGGTGGTTACACACGTTCTGGATCTGATTTGGAGCGTTAAACGCGCGAAAAACCGGAACAGCAAGGTTACAGGCGAGTAGCATTCCTAATCGCCTATGTTATAGGCGAGTAGGGTGCTAATCGCCAATAACTCATGCGATTAGGGCCTACTCGTGTGACCTTAGGGGCGATTAGCCCTAAATGCTAGTAACTTGCATGTGGTATAGCCTAAATGCTAGTAGTTACATGTGGTATAGCCTAAATGCTAGTAATAACATATGGTATAGCACCTAATCGCCTATAATAGAGGCGATTGGGATTCCTAAATGCTAGTTGACCAACCTAAATGCTAGTTGACTTTTCCTAATCGCGTGTACTGCTGCTGTAAGTATAAATTAGCATTCCGAGACCCGATTTGACATGTAGGAACATGATGGGAACCCCGTAACATATCTAATAACTTGGTAACATATGTTTGGATGTAATTCGGTGATACGTGAACTATGTGCTATAACTTGGTGTGCGTTAACGTATGTTAAGCGTGATTGCATGATTGCATGTTTGAGAGCGTAAACATAACACGGGGAGTCTCGGGTCACCAATGGGATGTCGAGTCTTGTACTTTGGGTCAGTTAAACAGTCACGGTGTTTTCAAACGAACTTGGTTATGGTCTGGACATCTAGGGACTAATTAACCTGCGGGTTATTAGTCTAAGTACTTGTAACTGTCATATGTTAGGTCGCCGCTTTACGGGACTAGCATAGCAGCTGAGTTTACTCGGGTTAAGGAGTAACGCAACTTAAGGTGAGTTTACGGCCCCTCTTTTAAACTGGTTTCATACTTTCGGGGGAGAAAACATGTGTTAAAACGATTATTTAGTAACTACTGTCATACTATGGGTTTCTATTGTGTACTACACGATCTTTGGAAGTCCCGGGGGGAACCATGAATGTGCGGGTTTGCACAACGGGGAAATGTGAATAGCGCTATTGGGAGTGACCAACCCCGCTCGTCGACTTGGAGGGTCGGCGGGTGCATATTGTCTCAAACAGGAACAACAGGAACAACAGGGTTACTACATCGGGCACACATTTGCTATTCGAGTTAGTAATGGTTTTCCAATCGTGATAGTAACAAAACATACGCCTAGCTAGCGTACACTGGTTTTCGATTTGTTATAGTATGTACAGGTTGACTTGGTACTTGGATTACAAAACCTGTAAACTCACCAGCATTTTTGTGCTGACGTAAACTTTTACATGTTTTCTCAGGTCGCTGAGGTAGCACGACTGGACTAGGGCGCACGCGTCTGCACGGCGTCTAACTAGGGTTGCATGGTCTTATAAACGTTGAACTATTGTTTCACTGTTGAGATACTGTTTTGAATAAGCTTCCGCTGTAAACGGGATTTTAAACTATGTTTTGAAATTGCATTTATATTCAATTAGACTTGTTTATTGTGATCGTTGGTTTGGATCCTGGTTTGTCATGCGCCTCGCGGTAAAACTCCGCAAGTGAAATTTGAGGGTGTGACAGCGTGCACCTATGACTTCGGATAGGTGACACTAGAAAAATCGCCTTGAAAATATTTAGGCGTAGACCGTATAGGTGCAGTGAGGTAAGGCTAGACAAATTGCCTTGAGAATAGTTAGGCGTAGAGCCGTAGATGTGCAGCGAACCAGTGGATACTTTCCTTATTAATTCAGTTTGAAATGCTTGACAAATCGCCTTGAAAATATTTATGCGTAGAACCTTATAGGTGCAGTAAGGTGAGGCTAGACAAATCGCCTTGAGAATATTTATGCGTAGAGCTGTAGATGTGCAGCGAACCACTGTAAACTTTCTTTATTAGTTCAGTTGTGCAAGTTTGGTAAATTTTGAATAATTATAATACCAAGCTTGTGAATGGACTCTTTATGGACTACACTTATACCAATTAGATTATGTTTTACCTTAATCACAGTTTTCTACTTTCCACTATCAAAACACATTATTTTAGTAACTGTTTTTTTTTTCATAACAAAACCTCAGAATCCAGCAAAAAGACCGGCCACTGACAAGTAAATACGCACTTCATAACAACAGAATGTTTCTTTGGCACCTTTTTTTGTTTATCATACATGTCGCTATCCTGATTTTTCTATGATCTCTGCTGCAAAAATGTTATTTGATGTTACTGTTTTTAACTATCGTGCCGCATAACTTTTGCGCCTTTTGTTTACTATGACTTTTGGTATCCTAAGTTCATTATGTCCTGATGACGCTTTCTGTTAATGATTCTGTTTTGGTAAGCTGTTCAGAAACATATAACAAAACTGTTCATAACATTCAGATCATACACTCAACAGCGTTGTGATATCTCTATTCGCTTACGAACATGCTAAACAGTTGCGCAACGCGCAACTTGGTAACCCACTAGTTTACATAAAAAAAAAGTTAAACACTAATTATAATATAAAAAATGAGATTAAAACATCACATGTTATGTTTGTACAAATGTTGCTAAATAGTATTAGTGGTTTGGCAGGAAATTTGATAGTTAAATAAAAAATTAGAATATGAAGAGTTGTTTCATTGTAAAAATAGAATATGAAGTGTTGTTTTACACATATTAAGATTTTATTTATCAATTTGAAAATGTTTCTGTATTTTAACTTTATACTAATGCTTTAATAACAACTTTAATTGTGTGACAAAAGATGTTCTTACGTTGAGTTTTTTTACGATTTTTTCCTTCTACAGTTTTTTGACGGTTTTTTCCTTCTACAGATTTTACTGTCAACAGATCTTATAAAAGACGTCAAAATATTGATTACGATTTTGAAGTTACTTTATTAACATTTTTATTTTATTATTATTTTTTTGTTATAAATTATAATTTCGTTTTTTTAATTTATAACATAAGTAAAAGAGTTCATATCATTTATAGATTCAAATGAGTATAAATTAAATACTTTTTGTTTTTTTAATAAAAATAATAAAAAATAATGAAAATATGTAAATTTGTTGTAATATTTTTTAGTTGTTTAACAATAGTAAAATAAATTACATCTATCATTAATGACTGTCGTATTTTGTAACTTTCCATCTACTTCCTTTATCTGAATAGTTGTGTTGCTAAAGTGATAAATTCTCGACCTATTGTAATTATGAATTTGAAAAGATTAATATATTGTTTAAATATATAGTAATAAATTCTTTATAACATCATATTTTATTATTTTATTTTTGTGCTTATAAAAACTAATATTTTTTTTTCTCTGTAAAAGGCGAGGAATTCGTCATTTCAGTTTGTAAGTTTATTTCTCTTCTTTTATAGGTTAATCAAAACAATGGTCGACATATGCGGCAATATGCATGTTATTTCGTTTAAATTTCTTACAAACAGTGTTTTCAAAAATTAGAATAATCAAAGAAAATCTATTACAGATAAACCTTTTCTAATCAAGTTGGAATTGGTGTTCTCGGAAGATTTTTACAATTCTTACAATCAATAGAAAATATTTATATTAGTAAATTGTTTATAACATTATTTTGTTATTTTTTTTTTTGCGATTGTAATGGTTTCATGTTTACTTGAAGATTACGAGACAAATGCAGGTTGATTAGAGAAATTCAACTGATAAACTTGAAAACCAATTTTACTAATACTTACTATATTCACTCTATAAATGTGGAGCAATTCCCAATATTCATTTACCATCTTGAAATTCAACTGATAAAGTTGAAAACCAACTTTAGGAATTGTTAGTTTATTGTCAATAGATGTTATAAAAAGCCCCAAAAATAATAATTACAATATTGAAGTTACTTTATTATCATTATTATTTTAATATTATTATTGCTGTTGCAATTGTCTTTAATTATATAAAGAATAAAAATAAATAAAAAGTCCCAAAAGTAACTTCCAACTTTAGATATATGTGAAATCCAACTGATAAAGTTGAAAACTAACTTTACGAATACTTAGTCTATTCACCCTATAAAAGAGGATGAATTCCCAATATTCATTTTCCATCTTTAAACATTCGTTTAACTATTCTTACATATATCTCTCCATCACATATGCATAATGATTTTACTTTCAAATGTCTTTGCCAAAATTTCGAAAGATTCTTACAATCAAAGGAAAATAGATTACCAACAATCCGTTGGTAACAAACTTAGAATTGATATTTTTCGATGATTTATACAATCAAAGGAAAACATCAATTAATTATTTATATTATTATATCCAGCTCCACCAGTTCGTTATTTTCAATCTTTAGGGCTTTTAGAACTGGATGACATTTAAGTACGAGCTGTTTTCGTTTTCTGCTTTTCAAAAAATGGTTTTTAATGTTTTAAAATGATGAAGAACTGTAGAATCTTGAAGTAATCGAAGGGGCAAAAAACTGCCTGAGCATCACATTTGGGAGACGAACCTGAAATATAATCATGTTATTGCTACGAAAGTATCAACTTAACGATGGATGGCCTCATCAGTTCCTTTCGAAAATTTAAGGTCAAATGATAAGTTCAGTGAAGATCTACAAAAAATATGTAGATCTTATAGAAAATTTTTGAAAGAGAAGAAGATAAGATTGAACGAACTATTGAAAACTACAGATTAATTAGTGAAATGTATTTAATAATATTATTGCTCTAAATATATTGATTTTTTTTATATTTTATGTTGTCATTATATAATGATGATATAAATTTATTGTATGATAAATAGAAATTTGAATATAATACAACTGATTAGTTATATCAATAGTCTACTGTTAAAATCAACAGATGATTTACTTTTTAATAAACAAACATTCATTAAAAATGTTAATGTTATGTCATTGTTAGTTGCAACTGTTTAAGACAAACAACTGGTTGATAAACCTTTCAAGTAAAATATTTTTTTTTATCAATAGTATTTTAAACACAGTTTTTTAAAAAAAAATATGTTAAATTGACGCACTACCTTTGTGAATGGAACAGACGTTACAAATTCTCAACAGATGATTGATCTTTAGTAAACAAACATTAAAAATGTAAATATGTTATAGTTGTTAGTAGCAACTGTTTAAGTCAACAACCGTTTGAACCAAACACTTGAATTTACATCTGTTTTAATCAACAGTCTTTTATTACAGTCTTTAAAAAATTCTTGTATATTGACGGCTTGCTTTTAAAGACATTACCAAATACGTTTTTTCTTTCATCCTTTAGTTGAAAATTGTAATGGATGACAGTTGTTTGACAACATCCGTTGACAAGTCATCAAATATTGTATAACTTGAACTTAGAATAGGTTTCTATACCAGATTTATTTTTAGGACATTGAACATAATGATAATATTCATACTAATAATTTAAACAGATGCTTATAATAACTTAAGTGAATAAATCTACTATAGTACGTAAACTTATTTTTGCAGTGTATAAAAAGACGAGGAAATCGTCATTTTAGTTTTCAACTTTGTATCCATTGAACTATTGGAAAAGTAAAATTTCGAAAAGTAACTTCCAACTTTATATTTAATTCAAATCCAACTATTAAAGTTGAAAACCAACATTACGAATAGTTATTATATTTCAGCCTATAAAAGGGGACGAATTCCCAATATTCATTTTCAGTATTCTCACTTTACATCTCTCCATTCAATATGCATTATGATATTACTTTTAAATCTGTTTTCACAATTTTTTCGAAAGATTCTTTCAATCAATGGAAAGTAGATTACCAACAATTTGTTGGTAAACAACTTCGAATTGATGTTTTCCAATGATTCTTCCAATCAAAGGAAAACATCAATTTATTATTACATATATATACATCCAGTTCCTATTTTCAATGGTTAAGAAGAAAGTTGGAATTGATGTTTTTCAATGATTCGTACAATCAAAGGAAAACATCAATCCATTATTATTTTATTATATATATGCTGCACTGGTTCCTTATTGTCAATCATCTTGGCTTTTAGATTTATTATCCTGGATCTTGTATTTTAAATTGCCAAATGTCTTGATGAATATTGGCATGAATCTTCTTGATCTTCGGATAAGTGTGAGAGGCATATTTCCTTTAGGTGGTGACTAACAAAGAGATGATCCCTTTAATCGTTAGGGCTTTTAGAACTGGATGACATTTAAATATATTCCGATGATGCTGGCAAGAAGTATCATTCTCTATGGTTTTGTTGTTAGAAATATTTTGTTTTATGTTTCCTTGGATTTTTATGTAGCTTGTAAAGTCACATATTGTAATTCTATTGTCATTAAAGTAGTGTTTTAAATACATTTGTATTTCTCTTTTTATAAGTCTTCCATTTTGTATTTATTTTTCTTAAATTAAATATTTAACTCAAATTATTGAATTCTAATAATATGATTGAACCGTATAACAGCTGTTTGACAGAAACTTTGTCAAAGAGAAGAAAAAAGATTTCACCAATTGTTAATCACAGATTAATTATTGAAATGTATTTGATATTATTACTGCTCTAAATATAAGTTTGAGTATAATAAAACAGTCTACTGTAAAAATCAACAGATGATTGATCTTTAGTAAACAAACATTAAAAATGTAAATGTGTTATAGTCGTTAGTAGCAACTGTTTAAGCCAACAATCGTTTGAACCAAACACTTGAATTTACAGCTGTTTTAATAAACTGTCTTTTAAATACAGTGTTTTAAAAATTCTGCTATATTGACAGCGTGCTTAAAGACGTTATCAAATACGGTTTTTCTTTCAACTTTAGGTTGTCTTATCTCAACAGAGCTTTAATTTGTCTGTACATTTAACTGGTATTGTGAATGGAACAGAGCATAACAGTTGGTGTGTTTATTAGTTTTTTTAGGTAGTAATTGTTTTAAAGAATAAAACAGATGTTAATAAACAGGTTTACTTTACAGCAGACAATTGGCTTCATAATGTTTTTATAAGTAAACAGACCTTAAACTAATTGTTTTAAAGAATCAAACAGATGGTAATAAACAGACGATGGGATTCATAATGTTGTTTTTACTAAACAGAGCTTAACATTTAAAATTAAAATGAACATAATAAAAATCATATCTACTATACAAACTACTTAATTAAAATTTCAAAAATCCTTTGTTTCTTTTTCAAAATCTCGCTTGAAAGATCCTTTTTTAATTCCGTCAATGATTCATGGATGTTGTTTTCGATTTGTAGTTGTTGGGTCAAATAGTCTTCTATCTTGTCTCTTAAACCACTTGCTTGCTCATGCAACACCATATCTAGCAGGGCAATGTTTGCCTAGGATTCTTCCTTAACTGTTTCTTCGATCCTCTATACTTCATTGCAAATATCTTCATCTTTTCTCTTTTCAGTTAGTGACCAAGCGCTGGATAAAGACTTAACATCTGATGTATCAGCAAAGTGATAGTATGATCTGTTTGCCATTTTTATAGATGAAGTTTAGAATATGTGCTGTGTGGAATTTATAGATAAATTTTAGGTTGGATATGAACATATTTATAGAAATAATTTCAAAAGATAATTAGTTTCACGCGATATTTTGTATAATTATTTAAATCTCTGATTTTTTAAACTGATAGTTAATTATTTCGGCTATTCGTTTTCCAAAGCATTCGTCCATTTATGTTTCACAAATTGTATAGACTTTTTAGATACTATAAACGTTTTGAAATTAATTAAATAATCATTATAAGAAAACCTTTCACTTAACACTTCAAACCAAGTATAATAACTATTCTACCATATGACCTTTCATCTTCACGCGTTGTTAGTCTATAAAATAGTAAAGACATCCGGAAGTTCATCATAAACGATTTTAGTTAATATTAACATAACATTTACATTTCAGTCTTCACCAATTGCATCAATGTCAGTCCCAAGTGATAACCATGAAGCTGAAATGAAGGAATTTGTTCTTAATCAAATTACAACAAAATACTATCAAGATTTGAAGACTACAAGAGACTTGAAGATTTGTTTTGACCGTTTGCACTTGGGCACATTTGAGCGAGACGATGTTCAACGGATTTTGAAGTCAATGCCTTCGACTGCTGTTCGTGATTTGTCGGTGTTGTGCAATTCAGAGTCCGGTATTTAGGATGTAGAACTTTTGGCAAGATTCAAAAATCTACACGCACAGCTTGAAGCTTCAATGGAATTGAAGCTTAAGTTTATTAATTCCTTTAACTAGCTGTGGATACCATCCATCGCATATCAATGAGTTAATACGCATATTGAGTTTCATAAGCCTAAAGTGCTTAAAGTTCAAGAATAAAAGGAATTGTAGCTTCAAAGGAATTGAAGCTTAAGTTTATTAATTCCTAATGTATATTCATATATATAAACAGATGTTATGAAGATTGAATTCATAATGTATATTGATGTTTAAAATTGATTATATTAGTTTTGTTTAACGTTGTTCCTTGGTTGTAACATTTCAGTTATTAAACATCTGATCAATGTTATTAACTATTGTGGTGGAAGGAACAGAAATTACGCAATGCGGTATTTCTTTTAGCAGCAGTTAACAGTGGGTCTGCTTATGTATTTTTATGTATATATGATTATTAAAAGATATAAACAGATGTTGCTAAACAGTGGTTCTTGGTAGCAGACGTTTGATCTGTTGATGTGTCAGTGCTTACCAAACAGCGGATAAGGCTGGGCTGACTCGTCCCGTGTGTTTCCACACGGGATCCAACCTAGTAATAATAATACAAAAAAAGAAAGGAAAAAATGTAACAAAGGCCTAGGTCTCAACAAATTAGTATAAAGGGGGTGAACAAGTGGCGGCAGCAACAAATATTATAAGGGGGCATAGTGGGGAATTCAAATTAGTAAATAATCTCAATTTTGTCAGATTGGAAGGTAACAATTCTAACTTGATAATTGGAATCTAACAAGACTATTTTTTCTTGGTTTTTATTTTACTGGACCAAAACTAACTGGGGTTAACCCAGTTGGGTTTCTACTTATTTGGCATGCCATGTGACAAATGATGTGAAAAATGTCATGGTTGGCATGGAAGTGGCATGCCATGTAGGCAGCATACTATTTGGGTTGAACCTCATTAGTTTTGGTTCAGTGAAATAAAAACCAATACAAGTTAGGCCTGTTAGATTTCAATTTTCAAATTGGGATTTTTGTCTTTCAACCTGACAAAGTTTGGATTATTTATGAAAGGGTAGGGTACCAATTCTTGCTGCACAACTTCCTTGGTGTCAGACGTCACTTCAACCTATCTTCTAGATGAAGATAGCTGCCTGACACCCTCTGCCAGCAAGAAAGAAAAGAAGTCCCTGCAGTCCACCACAATGCGCCACGCCACGTGTACCAGTGGCAAGGCGCCGCCCATGACAACCAACCACAGTGCGCCACGTGGACCAATCACAGGGCGCCATTCTCAGCTGGTTTACTTTACATAACCAGTTTTTCCAAACCCAACTGGGTGGGCTTCTGAAAGCGAGGCCCAAAGCCTGGGCCTAGCCCATTGCTCCTAAAATGGGCTGCAGGTACCCAGCCCATGTGTCCTCTATAAAAGGAAGACTTCTCTGCCTTTTTAGAGGTCGATGAATTCTCCACAAAACACACAGTTGTGATACACTTGTATTCTCGTCTTTTTGTTGGTAATTGTTCAAAGCAATAAAGTCTCTTTTCAGTGGACGTAGGTCAACGAGACCGAACCACTTATATCATGTGTATTTGTGTATTACTTATTCATTGGTTCTTTAGCTAAACGTGCCACGGATCTATCATCGATGTGAGCAAAGGATTATATCCTGTAGCGAACACGAGTAGTAGCCACCTCCTCATTTTAACCGAGTCACACGCGTTGTTTTTTCATTGGCGCCATCCGTACCAACTAAAAACTTAGTTTTCTAAACCTCATCTTATCAGCTCACTAATGGCAGATCCCAACCCAGCCGGAATCCCTGGTCCAACCCCATCTACTGTGCTCCAGGGCACAGTGACAGAAGCACTAGGCACTCCGGATGACCAGAACAGGTAGCTAACTCTGCGGGTGCAATCACCGATCCGGGAGGTTACTTGCTCAGACTCATATTCTGACGAGGAACCCGCCGGACCCATTGACCCAGATGCGTGGCTGTTCCACAAACAACTTAAGAAAACAAAGGCTTACCAGGGCATGCTTGCCAAGATACAAGCCGTTAAATCAACAAACATTGCTTCCCCTTTGGCCAAACAAAGCCAAAAGGGAAAAGAAAAAGAAACTGAATGATCGAAATCTCGTAGTGGAGGTCGCGGTAGAAATACACGCGATCAAGACCTTGAGAAATCAGCATCTGAGTCGGACGGTTACCAGCCAACCAACGACTCAGACTACTCGAAGGCCAAGAAGCACCGGACGTCGCGGGCTACTTCCACAACGTCACATAAAAAGGAGGACGACAATCTGAATTGACCCTACAAGCCTAAGTCATTCTCTGCCAACTCTAAATTTTGCCAGCGGATAGCCACCACTCCCATTGTAAAACAGGATAAACTCCCCAGCAACATCGGCAAGTATGATGGCCTACGCGACCCTACCGATCATCTACACGATTTTGAATGTGCAGGAACCACAGTTCTCTGGCCCATCTAGGTCTGGTGCCACTTGTTAGCCCAGACCTTGACCGGCGCGGCCATAGTTTGGTTTGATAATATCCCGATGGGAGGAATAGTGGATTTTGATGATTTCATCAATTCAAAGACCACTTTTCCCACCTCATGAAGCACAAGAAGGATAACGCACATATCCTACTATGCCAGCGCACTGATAATGAGTCTATCGAAGACTTCATCGTGCGCTACAACAAGGAGGCACTGCAGATAGGATGCAGCAAAGAACTCACGCGCGCGGGCTTCATTCAGGGGGTCCACAGTGAGGAACTTATGAAGACACTGTCTGGTAAAGACGGCGTCCCGGACGTCTGGGACGAAGTTATCAGGGCTTCCAAGATATTCGCATCATCTGAGCGATCCCTCAAGCAATAGCACGGATTCAAGTAAACTAACAACACCAACAAAAACAAAGGTAAACAGTCTGTCTGGTCGCGCATCTCCAGCATCGCGGACAAAGGCAAGTATTCGCCCGCCAAACGATTAACAACAAGCAATAACGGGAACAGAGGGGACCCTCCAAGAAAAACACCGATTGGACCCCTCTCACTAAGACACCATCTCAAGTGCTCAAGACTAAGCAAATTACTTTCAAGGAGCCTAAGGCCCTTGGAAAGCGGAAAAATGTAGATACCACTAAATTCCGTGACTACCACAACGACTATGGCCATCTTACAGACAACTGCTACAGTCTGAAGTTGGAGATAGAAGCCACTCTCAAGACTGGCCAGTTGGGCCACTTGGTTAAAAACGTTCACAGGAGTGGGCGGGGCCACAATCAGGATGACAAACGCGAGGAAGGCGGGGGAAAACCGATCCGCAATCTCGAAGTAAATTTCATCCACCGCCCCCCGCGGAACCACTGTAACATGATCTCTGAGAACGCCAAACGCCAAAGCAAAGGCAAGCATTCCCGACAACAGAATGATGACTCCTGGAATGAGGTGGATGTCTTCCTTCCCCGAGTACCTGGTGGCCCCTCATCCATGGCGCCACTCATAATCATTGCCGTCGTTGGACATTATCGAACCAGATTAATGTTCCTAGATGGCGGAAGCAGCATTGATATAATCTACAATCAGTGTTTTCCGCAACTGGACGAGGACGACAATGCCCGCCTTGTTCCAGTCAATGAACCAATCTTGGCCTTTATCAATGAAGTGATCATGCGGCGAGGTATTATATCTTTTCCAGTCACTTTGACTGATGGTAACCATGATCGTACAGAATTGTGCGACTTCATGGTCTTACCATCGACGTCACATCATGACATCCTCTTAAGTCGGGAAGGTCTGGTGCGGTTCAACGCGAACACGTCCACACCTCATCAAATCACAGGCTTCCCCACCCGCACTGGCATCGCATTCATTCGGGGCAACAAGGACTGCCACACAGTCGACACGACCAAGCCCCAATAAAATGCCCAAAACAGAAGTCCGCTTGGAGCCGGAAAAGAGGTAGTCATTGGCCATGAAATCTCCAACACCATCAGGGTGCATCTAAAACAACTCCTCATAAAAAATATTGACGTCTTCGCCTGGCAACCATCTGATATGATCGGTGTTCCACGAGAAGTCGCGGAACATTAACTCAACGCATACAGATCAGTGGAGCCAGTCATACAAAAGAAGCGCACCATGGTGCCAAAGAAAACAAAGGCCCTGAATGAACAAGTCAACGAGCTTCTCAACGCAGGCATCATCCGCCCAATCCACTACCAAACCTAGGTTACCAAACCAGTCATGGTAAGCAAAGTAACCGGTGGGTGGCGCATGTACCATCGACTACAAAGACTTGAAAAAAGCCTTTCCAAAGGATTGCTATCCCTTGCCAGAAATTGAACTCAAGGTGGATTCTCTAGCGCCTTACCGCTGCAAGTTCTTCTTGGATGCATACAAGGGATACCGCCAAATCCAAATGGCAAAGGAAGATAAAGACAAAACACCCTTCCGCACAAATATGGGCACCTTCTGTTACACAAAAATGCCCTTTGGTCTGAAAAACACAGGAGCTACTTATCAGCGCCTAATGGACAGCGCATTCATCGACGAGATAGGCGTGCGCTTGGAAGTTTACGTCGACGACCTCTTCATCAAAAGCAAGTAGGAAGAGCACATGTTGGGAGACATCAAAAAAACATTTGACCAGCTATGCAGGGTGCACATGAAGCTTAACCCCAGCAAGTGCTCCTTCAGCCTGGAAGAAGGCAAATTCCTCGGCGTCATTGTCACGCATGATGGTTTCACGCCAACCCTGACAAAATCTTGGCGATCGAAAGAATGCCTTCTCCCGCATCTATCAAGGAAATGCAAACACTCATAGGCTGCCTTGTCGCCCTCAACTGCTTCGTTTCCAATTATGCATCTAGATCTTTTCCTTTTGTAGATACCTTAAAAAATTGTCTGAAAAAAAGCAATTTCTGCTGGACCCCTGAGGCGGAAAAGGCTATTCAGGAAATGAAACAGTGTCTTATCAATTTACCTACTCTAACTGCGCCCCTTCCCAAGAAACCGCTTACGCTATATCCATTCGTAATGGAAAGGGCCATTGGCGCGGTACTCCTTATGTATCGCAAGGGAGTTTAGACACCAATTTATTATATCAGCCGCACCCTGCTAGATGCGAAAACAAGGTACTCTATGATGGAGAAACTAGTATTGGCGCTCATTCATGCATAACGCAGACTGTGCAGATACTTTCACGGACATCCCATCAATGTCCAAACAGATTACAGAATCAACGATGTACTTCTAAAAGCAGAAACGTCGTGTTGCCATAAAAGGACAAGTACTTGCTGATTTCGCAACAAAAATTTCCGCTGATAAGGTCCAAGACTGTTTAGCAGAACAAGAGCCCGGCAACCCAAAGATAATACCAAAGGGTGGGCCCTATACACTGATGGGGTCTCAAATAGCGACGGGGCAGGAGCAGGATTACGCCTTATTAGCCCGGACAATAAGGAACTCACATACGCCATCCGCCTAGAATTCCGCGCCACAAACAGTGAGGCGAAATACAAAGCTTTGCTGGCTGGCCTCCGCATTGAAGATAAAATGGGAGACTGCTAGCTGACCGTACATGCGGATTCAATGCTTTTCGTGGGACACATCAACAATGTTTATGACGCACGCGATGCTACCATGGCACTCTATCTCGAACAGGCCAAGTTACTCATCCGCGGGTTTGTTTCTTGTACGATCATTCACATTAATAGAAGCGAGAACAAACTCGCTGATGCGCAGAGAAAAATGTCCTCAATGGATTTTGAACACCTGGGAAAAGACATTCGCGTGGAACTACAAGATAAACCGTCCATCCCGCTATGACAAGTAAATGTCATCCAAACAGGCAACGCGTCCTGGATGACATCAATCAAAGTATGTCTAGCTTCTGAATCTTGACTGAAAATAAATCAGAAGCTTAGAAACTCCAAATCAAGGCTTTACATTATCAGCTTGCCGACGGCGTGCTCTATCGCCGATCTTACCTAGGACCTCTACTCCGCTGCATTGACTCCGCGGATGCCTCTTTGCTCATTCGAGACATCCATGAGGGCATCTGTGGCCTGCACGCGTGGCCCAGAATGATGGTTGCCAAGCTGATGAACGCAGGGTATTACTAGCCAGGAATGCACCCGGATGCGGTGGCAATACTGCGCAAATGCGACTCCTGCCAGCGCCATGCGCCAAACACCATGCGCTCCAAAAACGACCTGGTGCCCGTAACCGCAGCATGGCCATTCCAAAAATAGGCAATTGATCTTGTGGGGCCATTCCCCACAGCGCCAGGAAACGTCAAGTTTCTGATCGTCGCCATCGACTACTTCACCAAATGGATTGAGGCGAAACCCCTAGCAATGATTTATGAGGCGCACGTCGAGAAATTTATCTGGGAATTTATCATTTGCAGATTCGGCTTACCGTACCAATTTGTGAGCGACAACGACACCCAATTCACAGACCAGCATCTCCAAGAATGGCTGGCGCAAATGGGGGTCCAACAGATAGAAGCATAGTCGAAGGCATCAAGGCGAGGCTCGCATGTTCTGTGGGCCAACCGTATACTCACCAAAACGAGCAACGGTGAAACTCTGTTTAGTCTCACCTATGGCTCCGAGGCCGTAATACCCGCCGAAATTGGGTGCCCCTCCACACGGGTACTCATGGCGGACAAAGGAACAAATGATAATGAGCTCCGCTTAAATCTTGACTTACTAGAAGAACGCTACGAACTAGCAGCAATCAAAGAGGCCAAGTACAAGAATAAGTTGGAGCACTACTATAATCAACGGGTTAAGTTGTGCCAATTCAAAATAGGCGATTACGTCTTCCGCAACAACGAAGCCTCCATTGCCAAAAAACATGGAAAATTGGCTCCCACTTGGGAAGGACCATACAATATCCAAGAAGTTTTAGGAAAGGGCGCCTATGCACTTGAAAAGCTAGATGGCACGCCTCTCCCGCGCTCTTGGAACGTTGCACAACTTCGTACCTATTTCATGTAAATTTTTTCTTTATATTGTTCGAAGGACTACACACGCCTTTCTTTCAACTTCTAAATGGAATATTTTCTATCTATTTGCTGTGTTCACTACTTAGAGTTTTGGTCTTCAAGGCGCAGGCATTCCAAAAACCCAGCGTCGGACAATGTAACTCATTACAAAAAAAAAAAAAAAAACTAAGTGAAAAAAGATAGTGTGCGCACAAAATAAAGAAGAAAATATTTTCATTTATCAAAAAAGGCACTAAAGGCCTTGGCATTTACAAGAAAGAAAAAAAAAATACAAAGAGAGCCTATTCCCCATCAGTGCCCTCAAAATCCACAAGTTGTTCTTCAACATTATCATGAGCCATTCTAGAGGCTCCCTCTCCTCGGGCCTCTGTGCGCTCTCTCTCTAAGCGGTCTACCTCCTCCTGCTCTGCCCTCTTTCGCGCCTCGGCACCCAAGCTGTCAGATTCTTCTATAAAGTAACAAAGGGCGCCTACGGGGTTGGCATGCGGGTTGCAGTCTTGCACTGTTTTCAAAATTGGAAACTCAATTTGCTCGAACTTTGCAAGTTCGGCTTCAAATTCAGCCTCTCGCGTCTTTCCATAGTGAGCACGATCAGTTATAAGGCTGGGATTCAAGCAATGATGGCAACCATCATCGAATCCATCGGCTTCCCTAGCAGCCCGAGCAGCGGCAACAATGGCGGCATGCTGATCGCCAAGCCTAGGTTCATTCCAGAACCGCTTAAAGATCTACAAAATACAACTAAAGTGTTAGCAAAAAATCTAATACAAATAACAAGGGAGAAACAAAGTTCAGCGTCACTTACCCCATAGATGCCTTCGCTCCTCACCCATCTGATGGACTCTTAGGCTCCCTCTTGGGCGCTAGTGGCCTGCTCAAGAAGACTTTTGGCGTTTTCTGCCTTAGTCTGCGCCAACGTCTGGGCCTCCTCCAGAGAAGCCCTCTCTTCCACCAGCGCCGCCTTCTCCTTTATCTAGGCTGACTTCTCAAAATTCTGGATGGACAGGCGGGAGGTCGCGCTCATCAACTCCTTATCTTTGTTGTGGAGCTCCAACCTCGCCTCCGTAACCTGGGAGTCCTTCTCTTCCAGCATCTTAGAATGACCATCAGCAGCACTGCGAAGCTGAGAGTTTTCATTTTTAAAACTTGGACTTGTTCTCTCAGCTTCATCAATTCCACGTTTGTGGCCTGGCAAGATTCAGTCCACCTTTTGTGAGCCACCGAGTGGTCTTGCTCCAAGGACTTAACCTTATCCCCAGCTTTGTATGCTTGGACCCGGTACCTATCCACCTCCGCCTTTAGCTTTTCCTCCCTCTGCACCTACGCTGCCCGCCCAACATTGAATTATGCGATGCTACGTTCAAAAGCAGCATGGCGCCTCCTTAAGGAATTAACTGTTATAAACGCCAGCGCTTGGGCAACGCAAATGTCAGATATAAGCTGTAACACCCCGACCAATGGCGGAATCATCGAGGTATCACGTAATAACGATTGTTCAATAGCTAATAGCCTAAAGTGTAAATATAAATAATCAACATTCTCCATTTGTTCAAACCAAATACAATAGTCTCAAAACGATCAAAGCATAATTTGTTCAATTTTATTTTAAGCACTAGATCCAAAACCTAAGCGCGAGTAGCAAGCAATCAACAAACTTCACCTGAAACATGTATAAAATAATTTTGTCAACACATATAATGTATTGGTGAGCATATCTATTTTGTTCATATATATATATATATATATATATATATATATATATCGCAATGTATGTTCTATGATATTTGCAATATATAAAAGGGTCAAAATCAAGCCTCACAACGTTCAACAAGCGTTCAAATATATATCATAAAAAACAAAACAATGACCAAGGACTCAATACGCTCACATAAGTCAATCAAGGGATATAAATCATAGTACTACTCATTGTTATGTTCGGCGCACAATGGTTAATGATTTTGACAAGCGTTCATACAATTCACATAAGCAGTTCATAAAGCACATAGCGTTATAAAGAATATACATAAGTTTAATAATAATGGTACATGATTCACCCAAAAAGAGTAAAAAAGTATTAGGGGGTTAGATATACTCACAGTGTGTGTAGGGATTTGATCCTACCGGATGATGAGTGTTTAAATAATAAAGATCCCAAACGATTCAACCTAAAAGAATAGTAATTTATATTGATTTATTATTATTAATAATGAAATAATTAGAAAATAAATACAAATAAAGTGCAAAAACATTATTTTCATTTTTTATCAGTGGTTTACATGTGTTATAAGTGAAAAATAATTTTATAAATTATTTTCCATCTTAATTTTAATTAAAACAGAATTTAATTGAATTAAATCAACTAAATCTACTTAAATTGTAAACATGGGTAAAAATTATATTTTTACAGAAAATAAAATTAGTACAAGGTTTTATATGGTTAGCAATAACTCCACAAAAATTTTGGTATTAAAATGATTAAAAATGATTTTTATGAATTAATTATAATTTAAACAAATTAAATACATTAAAAATAATAAATAATATTTTTCGAAAAAAATAAAATTACAAACATAAACTTTAGATTTTTTTGTGAAGCTAGAATAATTTTTATAAAATTTTTGGACCAGATTTGCTATTTTTAATAATTAATTGCATTTATTTAAGATATATATATATACATATATGTGTGTGTGTGTATATATATATAAAGAAAAGGGAAAAAAAGAAAAGCTGAAAAAAAGGAGCACAAAACCAGCTAGTCTGGGATTCGAACTCCAGACCAATTTTGTGCATGGTTACGCTCAGACCAACCGGTCTGGGTATGTGTGTTGTTTCTTATGATAGTTTCGAATTGTTTTATATTAAAACCTGCAGAACCATAAATCCCTATTTAAACCATTAGAACACTAATCCCCAATCCGCTCAACTGAACCTTAATTCGTTGCAGTTAACCATCGATATTATAGGGCTTTTATTCCTTATTAAAAACCGAATCAATAGCATATAAAATCAAAGATTATAGTGTACTGAATGATGGTGAACCGTAAGCACCAAGTTTTGACCGAATAAGCTTCGATTCAGAGAGATTGAGGGCACGAAAATGAAAGGTTAAGGAGGGGTTCTTCTAGTCGCTTGAGTCTGATCTTTTGGGCGAGTTTAATCGAAATAATAATGCCTATATATACAATTTTGAATGTTTGACCGAACCTTTAAAGTCTTATGCATTTTATGGTTCGATTAAGGCATGATTTAACGAACTAAATAGCTGGAAATGACGCGGATGATTGTGTCGGTCGTCAATCAATCGAGTTTGTTGCCAAAAATGGATTGAAGGCGCGTTAATTTGAACGATTTGAGTCGGTTGTCTATCTTGTTGACCAAGGGATGATTTTGATGTTGGTATAAATTTGATTTAAATCTAACTAAAGCAACAAGGACACTAGTGGTGTAGTGGTTTGATTGTGTGTGTTTAGGTGTGAACCATCTTCTGCCCGGGTTCGAGTCTGGTTCAAGACAAAACTTTTTAAAAATTTTTAAACACGTTATCGAGTTCACCAACTCTTTAAAATCTAACCAAATGAACGAATAAAAGATGAAAATTATTATAAACGCTAGTTTTTTTTACTCAATACACATAATTAGATATATAAATGCTTGAAGTAATAAATGAAAAAGGAATGATGAGCTTATATAATTTGATAAAGTTTCAAGATTACATGGGCTAGAAATGTCAGAATGATTAAGCATGAAGGATTAAGGTTGTACAAGAGTAAAAGTAAAAGGTGATGGATATCACATATGCGCAGAGCGCTCAAGGCCATCTTGATATTCCCTCTTGTTCGGAGGGACGACCTCGTCTACAAACTCCTCCGCACAGTCAGGATTAGCGAAGCGAGAGTTCTCTCTAATACTCCAGTGAGGACGCCAGATCACATCGCCCTCGGAGTAGGTAGAGGTGGTTTTTGCACAACCTTCCTTCCACAACTCCCTGCGGAGGGGGTTGCTTCAAAACCTGTTGTGGAGGGGGTTCCTGCTCAAAGGGCCCAGAGAAAATCTCGCCCCCGGCCCCACACCACTACCACCCCCAGCACCTCCCACTAGGGAGGCTTCAGAAATGGACATCTTGCCCGCATCCTTCTTTAAAGCAGCATCAGCTTTTGCCTTAGCTTCAGCTTCAACCTTCTCTTTTAAGGCGGCTTCAGCTTTGGCCTTAGCCTCAGCTTCTGCCTTCTCATTTTCAACACGCAGCTTTTCAGCCGTCACCCTCTCTTCCTCAGCTGTTTCCTTCTCCCTCCTTAACCACTCTTCTTCCTCCATCCGCTTCTTTGCAGCTTCCGCCTCACTAAGAGAAAGAGTAGAAGTAGAAGTAGAAGCAGGAACAGAAACAACCTTGGGAGTGACAACTACAAAAATAAATGAGAAGTTAGGGAAATGAAAAAAGTGTTACAAAAAAGGAAAATAGATAAAAATCATCAGAATGTACCGGTTGTCTTCTTCACGGTCTTTCGAAACAACGGTCGGCTCTCGGGAGGGGGAGTAATCAGTAGGAAAAACGGAGCAGATTACTTTTACTTCCCATCACCAGTTGAAGGGTTGGACTTATCAACCCCTTCCTCACCCTCGGCCTAAGGCTTCGGCTCCTTTACCAGTTTCTGCTTCTTTTTCTTCGGAGACTCAGGTGCTACAACATCTTCAGGCGCGGAGGAGGAGGACTCCCTCCGCTTGTCCTTTTGGCCAAAATATGGCCCTTCACCACCTGCACTCAAAGGCACAGACTCAGATTTTGACAAACTTTTATATGTATGATGCCGAGGCACTATTTTCTTGCGACCTCGCATACCTGGAACCCTCGAAGGTCGCGCTGGATAAACCAGCTCCTCAGAGCACCCGGTAGACTCCTTGTCGGATAAAATCACAACGAAAGGAATTGATCCAGGCGCCACAACAGATACAGGGTTAGGGTTAGTCGGTTGCTCACCCGAGCAAAGCTAGCATCGCCTCTAGACACATGGTGGCATCATAAGGGGAAGCGTTGGTAGTCAAATGCTTAAACCACTCCTCCTCCTTAAAACCCGCCATCACAGCATGGTCAGGAACCTTCTGACGTTCCGCCACGACCTTCCAGGGCAAGTCCACCGGAATAACACCACCCTTCACGAGTAAGAACTTCTCCTTCCAGTCATGAAGTGACTTGGGAGGACTCGTCCCCATTGCTTGCACCCGCGAACGGGGGGCAAAATTAAACTAGGACTGCTCCTTGGTGATGATATAGAAAACGTTGAACATTTCAAAGGTTAGTTCAACGTCTAAAGCTCGACAACATGCTTTAAAATGTACAATCCTAAGCATACCAAAAGCACTCACCTGGGTAACATGGACCCCACACTTCACTAGATTATTAATCTGGAACTTCGTCGCCGGTAGCCGGAACCCACATAAGGCAAAATGGGCCACATATAAAGTCATCTTCCCCAGGGGAGGATTCAAGGAAGTGGTGTTCCCAGATGGCAGTTCCACCTCCCAGGATGGGTCAAACTCCATCGCCTTGCAGAACATGGCGAAGCTCCGGTCACTCCATTAGCATCGAGTATTATGGAGGAGCTTCGCCAAAGCCTTCGTCTTCTCCAACGCCTTTTTAGGGTTCTCATCTCGGTTCGGAGAACTGACATTTGAAGCCTCTGACATAGCTACAATTTGGAAAATACACCAACAATTCTGGGAAATCTTCACCAGAAATTTTGAAGACACGTCGGAAAGTTTGAATACCCACCGGAAAACTTGAAGGTTTGAAGGAGAATTTGGGGAGAAAATTTCAAAAAGTTAGGAAAAGTGAGGAAAGAGAAGAAGGAAAACATCTAATTATACCGATCGCATTAAATGCGATGGGAACCAGCTGGCACACATATGCACGTCCCTAAGACGTGGAGTAATCCGGGCGCGACACGCGGCACCCAAGTTGGTGAAAACAGCTGTCTGTCTGCCCGTGGTCCTCACTCGCCTGACACAACCTGTCCTTCACCCGCCACGTGTCAACATCTGGTAGACTGGGAACCCCACTCGCGTGTGTGGACATCCACTCGCCTGACACATGACGAAAACATCTCAACCCAGGTGCTGACATGACTGCCATCATGACAGACATGCCCCTTGCCACCTGACACGTTTACCAACCTCCTCGGCTTCCCCAACACGCCTCCTTGGTTTTCCCCCAAATTTATGACACATTTTTCAAATTCCCAGCGCATTAACTCCTAATCATTCCCATATTCAAGACAACTTTGGCTACTCATTAAGTCACTCAAGAACCAAGTATGCTACGTCATCACATAGCGCTGGTTTGACATAAATCCAAAACAATTCTCCGCCGGATATACACTTTCACAACCAGACGTGCCACGTCATCACTTGGCGCTGGTTTGACGTAAATCCAAAGGACGTTCTTCCCCGGATTTACACTTTCACAACCAGGCGTGCCACATCATCACTCGGCACTGATTTGATGTAAACCCAAAACACGTTACCCGCCAGATACCCTGTCACACCCTCAAATTTCCACTGCGGGGTTTATACCACGAGGCGCATGACAAACCAGGATCCCATAGCCATAAGTCATATTAACGAAGTCTAAATGCCCAAACCATTTAGTTCGTTTTCAAAAATCAAGTTTAGTTAAGTTGCGGAAGCGTAAACCAAATTTAAACCTTTTAAATCCATGCGCAAAACAACGCGCCCAAATTAAAACCATATGAAAGAAAATGTAAAAGCACATTATGTAACTTAGGTGTATGCCCAAAACCCCAAATGCAGTGAAGTGTACAGTGCTTTCTAATCCTGGCACCGGAAGCTAACTACCTGCAAAAGCATGTAAATCGTGTGTCAACATAAAGCTGGTGAGTTCACAAAGTAAAGTAACCGAGTATGTAAATGCGCTGGTTTCCAAAACCACGTAAACAAATAATTGAGTTAGTTCCTAGAACCGTGTAACCACTAGTTCGTCGCATGTCAAGGGTAGCTAACCCATTCATGATAACTAACACCGATATACCGAACTGCTATGTACGTGTAGCCATAAATGTGAGCCTCATGCCTGACATCATTGTCTATCCACAATGATAAAGTTCGTTAAGTTATAGTTCACCCCCGCGCTCCCGGAGCCGGTGTGAGGTTTGTAAGACCTAATAGCGCTATCAACTAATAACCCGCTTGCCATAACCCGGCAACTCATTCGGTACGTAAGGACTTACAAATGATAGAGTTGGTTTAGTTCATCAAAGACACAGTTTGCGAACTAGCAAAAACCGACCCACACAAGGATCCATAACATCCCAACCCGGGATGTGTAAGTAGTCCCAAACCGGACTAGAAAAATGTTAAGTAAGTTGTCTCAACAAGAGACGCATGCTTTTGAGAAAAAGAGTAGTGAAACTCACCTTAGTGTGCAAGCAAAAGAAATCCAAACTCCAAGTAGGGTGCACTACCGACTCCCTAGTATAAGTGTCACTAAGTAAGTATAGGCGTAATACCATTATACCATATAACCCGTTTGTCCAAGTAGTTTAAACGTTCAAAAGTGTGTAGGTGACACCTAGTGATTCTACATGCATAAGTAAACCCTACGGACTCGTTGGTGAATATGTTGGTTACAATTAGTTTTTACATTCCGTATGCGTCTCATACAAGTGCCCATTTAGTTACACATCAAGTACATACCACCTAGGACTTCAATTAGTCACATAAACACATAATACACAATCTGTATTTTTAGGACAGATTGTGCGTCACAAGAACTAATTTATTTAAAATACTTAATCAGTGAATTAATCTCCCAAATATTTACTGAATATTCTTTGGGATTCCTTTAACAACCATATTTTTGTTTTGTCTCAAAACCAATCGCAAAAATAATTAAAATTCGTTCAACACAGCTATGTTGAGAAAACTTTCATAACAGGTCAGTTTAGTAGAAAAATTCCCAAAAATTGTGTATTCATTCAAACGGGATGAATCCACTTGGAAAACTCAAGCTATTCCAATGTTAACCTTCTGTAAAAATTTCATAACCTAACTCTTTATAAAACTCGAGTTATGATGACTTAAAGTCGACTCAGTTTGTTAACCCGGAATTCCGATATGACCTATTTTCAAAGAAAATTCCAAAAACGACTCAAACGAAATCCAAATCAGACGATCTTGCCCATTATGAAAAGCTAAGACCATGTACAATCTACTCATGCAAAGAATCGATCAAAACAATTAATTTACAGCCACGAAAAAGACCCTACAAGTCGACATTCAGATGCTGTCCAGATTCTAATCATGCAATATTATCAATTGTATCAAAACCTAGTTGCATATTATCGATTAACAACACCAAACAAACATCCTATAACATTAATAAGACATAATCTGATCAAAACCTAGCAAGGTACTTGTTTATATTATCATTCATCAACCCTAGTTATCTAAAACATCAAGAACACACATGATCATGCAAAACACATAACATTCCTTACATAACAATGTGTTTGACCCTTTTAATCTTCATAATCATCATGTTTTAACTTTTATAAAATACTTTCAGACCTGGACAAACAAGTTTTTTGTGTTTTTAAAACATAATTAAATAGATTAAAACATAAAGTATTAGATATTACACCCAAAGCACTTCACAATCACGAACCGAACACCTTCCAAGCCTCCCGAATGATGTTCTTGAGCCTTAGCAGGTGTTGAGGGTGTATATTTTCGTAAGGGGTGTTTAGAGGCAGATTAGGGTTGTGTGATTATGAAGAGTAGGGTTAAAAATCAATTTATAAGTGTTTAGGTCGGTTCCTAACAAATTAGGCCTAAAATTTTTTATTTTTTTTGTATTTTCTTTTAGTTTTGTCTTATCCGCCATAAATGCAATTGGTGAATTGCTTTTGTTTGACCAAAGTGTCGCCTGACACAACCAACATACATACGGTTTTTTTTTTTTTTTTTTTTTTTTTTTTTTTTTTTTTCTTAATACTAATGATAATAATCAAATAATAAGATTAATAGTTAAACTATAAAATATTTAACCCAAATATTTTATAACTAGTTTATGATTCCCGGTCTGACTAGAGCCGGTTACGGACCCAACCGCGTATACTTGCGTACAAGAATTAGTTTGGCTTAATTCTAAATAATTTCATGTAATACTTTTTACATAAGATATAATAAATCTATAAAATATTTAACCCAATATTTTATAACCTATGCATATATGATCGCTAGTCTGTCAAGTGTCGGTTACGAGATCGGTACTGTATTTTCGCTTAATAATATGTAACGTCACATAAGTTCACAAATAATTTCACATAAGCATATAATTTCAAATAATATCAAACAAGTTATTCTACAATTATTTGTTTTATTGTTTCACCAACGTTCAGGGTTTAAGACTCGTGTATGCAGTTGTTCACCAATAACCGTGTCTCGCGTGACTCATTTAACTAACACTAGTCAAGTAAAATGCTACCAATATATGTATAAGTAAACTAGAGTTTAGTTAAAGTATGAATCTGGAAATGCAGGGTGTCACATCATCCCCAAGTTGAAAATAATTTCGTCCCGAAATTCATTAAGTAAGCAGTAAAGCCAATGTAAAAATGTGTGTTTGGTTCCCGGATCTCACATCATCCCCAAGTTGAAAGGAATTTCGTCCCAAAATTCACTTTGAGAGAACTGCTTTACGTTTTAGTGTTTGGTCTATGCATAGGTTCAAGTTTGGTAAAGAGATGTGGGTATTTAAGCCGCATATGATCCATGCATTTCCACGTGTATTCCGGTCCTAGACGGGAATTCCATAGTACCTTAATGATAGGTATAGTGTTTTGTTTGAGTTTCTTGACGACCCGCTCAAGAATCTCCACTGGTTCTTCCATGAACCGTAGCTGAGCGTCCACCTGGATCTCTTCCAGTGGCACCGCCAGTGTTGTATCAAACAGGAATTTCTTTAGATTCGGTATGATACGTGGGATACATCGTGTACTCCACCGAGTTTGTTAAGCAGGTTTAACCTGTAAGCTACCGGACCAATCCTTTCGACAATCTCAAATGGTCCAACGTATCGTGGGTTCAATTTTCCCCGTTTTCCGAAGCGTATCACACCCTTCCAAGGTGACACCTTCAATAGTACCTTGTCCCCAACCATGAACTCCAAAGGTTTTCTTCGCTTATCAGCGTAGCTTTTCTGTCGATCACGAGCAGCAGCCATTCGGTTTATGATTTGCACTATCTTCTCAGAAGTTTCGTGCACAAGTTCGGGACCTGTCAGTTGGCTATCCCCAACTTCAGTCTAGCAGATGGGAGATCTACACTTGCGTCCATAAAGTGCCTCAAAACCCACTAAATCGAAGTGTGATAACTATTGTTATAAGAGAATTCAATCAAAGGCAAGTGTTTGTCCCAACTGTTTCCAAATTCCACCATGCACGCTCGTAGTAGATCTTCTAATGTTTGGATGGTACGTTTACTCTATCCATCCGTCTGTGGGTGATAGGCTGTGCTCATATCTAAGCGAGTCCCCAAAGCGTTTTGGAGAGTAGTCCAAAAAATGAGAAGTGAATCGCGCATCGCGATCAGATATAATAGAAGTAGGCACCCCATGCCTAGAGACTACCTCCTTGATGTAGATTAACTAGTTTCTCCAGCGAGTCCGTTTCCTTTATTGCCAGAAAGTGTGCCGATTTGGTTAAACGATCCACGATAACCCAAATCATGTTATGGCCAGTTGGCGTTCTAGGAAGCTTTGTGATGAAATCCATGGAAATCCCGTCCCATTTCCACATAGGGATTTTTGGTTGCTGGAGTAGGCTTGAAGGTTTCTGATATTCAATCTTAACCTTCGCACAAGTGAAGCACTTACTAACATAAGTGGCTATTTCAGCTTTCATGTTTGGCCACCAGTAAAGAGTTTTAAGATCTTGGTACATCTTATCCGAACCAGGATGTACCGAATAACGAGAGGTGTGAGCCTCATCGAGCACTAGTTGTCTGAGATCCCCAGAACGTGGAATCCAGACTCGATTCATGAAGTACTGAAGGTCATCTGTTCTTAGTTCCAGGTGTTTTTCAGCACCGTGAAAAGTTTCTAGCCCGATGTTTTCCTTTTTCAAAGCCTCGCCCTAGGCTTCGCGTATTTTATCCGGCAGATTAGAATGTATGGTAAGTTGTAAGGCTCGCACTCGTTTGGGTTTTGTTTCCTTACGTCTCAGGGCATCTGCTACTACATTAGCCCTCCCTGGATGGTATTTGATGGCACAGTCATAATCATTCAGGAGCTCGACCCATCGACGTTGTCGCATGTTCAGCTCCTTCTGATCAAATATGTGCTGGAGGCTCTTGTGATCAGTGAAAATCGTACACTTTGTCCCATAGAGATAATGCCTCCAAATTTTTAGAGCGAAACCACCGCTCCCAGTTCCAAGTCATGGGTGGTGTAACTCTTCTCATGAACCTTCAATTGACGTGAAGCACACGCGATCACCTTATCACGCTACATTAGCACACATCCTAACCCTTGGATAGACGCATCACAGTACACCACAAAGTCCTCTGTTCCCTCAGGTAGCGATAGTATTGGTGCACTGCAGAGCTTTGCCTTAAACAATTGAAAAGCAGATTCTTGGGTATCTCCCCACATGTAAGTAATACCCTTCTGTGTCAAAGTAGTGAGGGGTTGAGTGATCTTAGAGAATCCCTCAATGAACCTACGATAATATCCCGCGAGGCCAAGAAACTGGCGCACCCCTGTAGAAGTCTTAGGAGCCTCCCACTTTTTAATCGCATCAATCTTGGCGGGATCGACATGTATTCCTGCCTCGTTAACCACATGACCCAAGAATTGGACCTCACGAATCCAGAAGTCACATTTAGAGAACTTTGCATATAACTGCTCATTTCTCAAGAGTTCCAAGATCAGCTGCAGGTGTTGCTCATGCTCTTCCCTGCTCTTGGAATAGATCAAGATGTCATCTATGAATACTATGACAAATTTTTCCAAATAACGCTTGCACACGCATTTCATAAGATCCATGAACACAGCTGGTGCGTTGGTCAACCCGAATGGCATTACCAAAAATTCATAGTGTCCATAACGAGTTCGAAAGGCTTTCTTCGCCACATCCTCCTCTAGGACTCTCAGCTGGTGATACCCTGACCTTAACTCGATCTTGGAATAGAAACTTGACCCTTGCAGCTGGTCGAATAATTTGTCAATACGAGGCAAAGGGTAGCGGTTTTTAACCGTTACTTTGTTCAACTTCCGATACACATGCGGAAACTCCCATCCTTCTTCTTAAATAGAACTGGAGCTCCTCCTGGCGAAGAACTAGGTCTAATAAAGCCCCTATCCGATAGCTCTTGGAGTTGGGTAGACAGTTCTTGAAGTTCGCCTAGTGCTAGGCGGTATGGTGCGCGTGGAACTGGAGCTGCTCCAGGCGCAAGATCAATTTAGATTTCCACTTGACGAACAGGTGGAAGTCCAGGTAGTTCCTCTGGGAAAATATCTGGGAAATCTCGGACTACTGGGATGTCTTCAATCTTAGTTTCAATTTCAGTTTCAGCTCGAGTGTCAGATATGTTAGCCAAAATTGCTGGACAGCCCTTACGAATACATTTCTGGGCTTTCAAAAAAAAGAGATGATGCCCACCATGGCACCCCCACGATCACCCTGTATAGATAAAAGTTCTCCACTTGGGAGGGGAATACCAACAATCTTCTCCTGATAGAGAATTTCAGCGTGTTGTTTGGACAACCAGTCCATGCCAACCACGAGGTCAAAGCTACCTAGGGTGATTGGTAGGAGATTGATGGTAAATAATTGACCCTCCAACTCGAGCTTACAGTCACGATGTATATGGGTTACCTCGACAGGCTTTCCATCAGCACATTCAATAGAGTACGGGGTATCAAGAAGAGTAGGAACCATCCTTAATTGTTTGCTAAGTTTCGATGACACAAACTATAGTCCGCACCAATATCATATAAGATTGAAGCAAGAGTGTCGTATCCGTCACGACATTGTTATCAGTCCTAGCTTCCCCAAAGCCAATCACAATTGCTATTCCACGAGCCCCATTGTCATCGTTACCGTTGTGGTTATTGTTGTTGAAGGACTTGTACCTCACCTTATCCTACGTTCTCTTGCTATCACCAAAAGTAGAAGATGAAGCACCATGCTTCGGACAATTTCCATGCTCAACAGCTTCATTAATGAGTTTGCGAGCCAGGTGAAAGATTTGCTAGATTCTGGGTAGGTGAGCTGCAGTGGCCAAGCCACGAATCTGAGGGGCCCATCCTTTCGCTATAAAATTCGATCCGTTTGTAAGGTAGGTTAACTAGATTCGAGCATATAGTATCTAACTCCTGTAGCATGGCAGTGTAGGCGTCGATCTCAGACCCCATCGTCTTTAGATAACAAATTTCTAGATTTTGTCACGGGGGTTACATTCTCCATCCAAGTATCTGTAACTCATCGAGTGTGCATGTAGCATCCATTACCCCATCCTGCCTGGGGCAAATGCACATGGCAAAGACTTATACTATCGAAGCAATCAGACAGTCTCCTTTAGTTCCGTTGGAGTTATCGAGGCTTACGACCAATAAAAGGCTTGAAAATATGATGGAAGGTTGTTGTTGTGTCATGTGCGCTCAAGCAATAAGAAAGTTCAAATGTGGAAGTCAGGGGAAACGAATGATTTAGCAAGATGGATCTTTACTAGCTTGGAAAGATGTGAGGGCTTCAATCACACTATCGTTGATCATAAGAACTCAGTCTTATCTAAGTTAACAATGAAAAAAAAAAAAGAGAAGACAGGTAAGAAAAAAAAAAGATAGAAGCCAATTCGTCACCACGCTCCATCTACATAGTAGAGCCTTCATCCTCACTTTCTATGTGCTCGTCCTGCTCAGGTTCTCCTTCCATCCCTTCTTCCTCCTCTTTCGCGGTGTCAGTGTTATATGGATCTCATCACATAGAGTCTCCTTCTCCAGTCCTATGTAAGCCAGCTTAGTGGTCAGCTGCACCACTTGTTCCTCCAATCGTGGCTGTCAGCCATTAGTAGGTTTCGTCTTCCCTTGAGATGTTGCACTACGTTGCAGGCTTTACATAACTCCCCAAGAGTGTGTGTAACAAGCCCTGATCTAATGTGTTCCCATGAATCTACCATATACTTATGAGAAACAGGGATATGCAGTCATACGTCTGCCCGCTCATACTAGGCGTAAGGTACTAAAGTAAGGAATAAGTTCTATATGTGTAACCCAGTCCCGCCTGAGTTTCGAATGGATGTAAGAAGGATCAAGTAACAAGGAACAGAAACTAATTGTCTCTTTGCTAAGTGACAAAGGATAAGTCTCGGTATTTGAATTTCTTCATAGTTGATTCGATTTAATGGTACCACGTCATGCGCATCGTGCAGCTTCCTGTGTACGTGCGCCACAACGCTCGCAAGGGCTCCCTCCCTTGTACTATTGCTGTCTCCTCGTCCATGAGGTTTGTTAGGATACTACTCTGAGTAATGCGCCACCTGGTGTAACCCTGGGTTCCCACCATTGACGTGTTTAGAATTAGGTCTAGAACTAGAAGATAACAGATCTCCCGAAATCATATGTTGTAGGTATATGTAGCTAAAAGCTAGTTGTGCACTTAAGTTGTGAGTGTACTTATGCTATGATGATTATAGACTAGACTCAACATGCAGTCCTAGTTCACTATAACCAATGGATCTGATACCAATTTGTCACACCCTCAAATTTCCACTGCGGGGTTTATACCGCGAGGCGCATGACAAACCAGGATCTCATAGCCATAAGTCATATGAACGAACTCTAAATGCCCAAACCATTTAGTTCGTTTTCAAAAATCAAGTTTAGTTAAGTTGCGGAAGCGTAAACCAAATTTAAACCTTTTAAATCCATGCGCAAAACAACGCGCCCAAATTAAAACCATATGAAAGAAAATGTAAAAGCACATTATGTAACTTAGGTGTGTGCCCAAAACCCCAAATGCAGTGAAGTGTACAGTGCTTTCTAATCCTGGCACCGGAAGCTAACTACCTGCAAAAGCATGTAAATCGTGTGTCAACATAAAGCTGGTGAGTTCACAAAGTAAAGTAACCGAGTATGTAAATGCGCTGGTTTCCAAAACCATGTAAACAAATAATTGAGTTTGTTCCTAGAACCGTGTAACCACTATTTCGTCGCATGTCAAGGGTAGCTAGCCCATTCATGATAACTAACACCGATATACCGAACTGCTATGTACGTGTAGCCACAAATGTGAGCCGCATGCCTGACATCATTGTCTATCCACAATGATAAAGTTCGTTAAGTTATAGTTCACCCCCGCGCTCCCCGAGCCGGTGTGAGGTTTGTAAGACCTAATAGCGCTGTCAACTAATAACCCGTTTGCCATAACCCGACAACTCATTCGGTACGTGAGGACTTGCAGATGATAGAGTTGGTTTAGTTCATCAAGAACACAGTTTGCGAACTAGCAAAAACCGACCCACACAAGGATCCATAGCATCCCAACCCGGGATGTGTAAGTAGTCCCAAACCGGACTAGAAAAATGTTTAGTAAGTTGTCTCAACCCGAGACGCATGCTTTTGAGAAAAAGAGTAGTGAAACTCACCTTAGTGTGCAAGCAAAAGAAATCCAAACTCCAAGTAGGGTGCACCACCAACTCCCTAGTATAAGTGTCACTAAGTAAGTATAGGCGTAATACCATTATACCATATAACCCGTTTGTCCAAGGCGTTTAAACGTTCAAAAGTGTGTAGGTGACACCTAGTGATTCTACATGCATAAGTAAACCCTACGGACTCGTTGGTGAATATGTTGGTTACAATTAGTTTTTACATTCCGTATGCGTCTCATATAGGTGCCCATTTAGTTACACATCAAGTACATACCACCTAGGACTTCAATTCGTCACATAAACACATAATACACAATCTGTGTTTTTAGGACAGATTGTGTGTCACAAGAACTATTTTATTTAAAATACTTAATCAGTGAGTTATTCTCCCAAATTTTTACTGAATATTCTTTGGGATTCCTTTAACAACCCATATTTTTGTTTTGTATCAAAACCAATCGCAAAAATAATTAAAATTCGTTCAAAACAGCTATGTTCAGAAAACTTTCATAACAGGTCAGTTTAGTAGAAAAATTCCCAAAAATTGTGTATTCATCCAAACGGGATGAATCCATTTGAAAAACTCAAGTTAGTCCAATGTTAACCTTCTGTAAAAATTTCATAACCTAACTCTTTATAAAACTCGAGTTATGATGACTTAAAGTCGACTCAGTTTGTTAACCCGAAATTCCGATATGAACTATTTTCAAAGAAAATTCCAAAAATGACTCAAACAAAATCCAAATCAGACGATCTTGCCCATTATGAAAAGCTAAGACCATGTACAATCCACTCATGCAAAGAATCGATCAAAAAATTACTTTCCAGCCACGAAACAGACCCTACAAGTCGACATTCAGATTCTGTCCAGATTCTAATCATGCAATATTATCAATTGTATCAAACCCTAGTTCCATATTATCGATTAACAACACCAAACAAACATCCTATAACATTAATAAGACATAATCTGATCAAAACCTAGCAAGGTACTTGTTTATATTATCATTCATCAACCCTAGTTATCTAAAACATCAAGAACACACATGATCATGCAAAACACATAACATTCCTTACATAACAATGTGTTTGACCCTTTTAATCTTCATAATCATCATGTTTTAACTTTTATAAAATACTTTCAAACCTGGACAAACAAGTTTTTTGTGTTTTTAAAACATAATTAAATAGATTAAAACATAAAGTATTAGATATTACACCCAAAGCACTTCACAATCACGAACCGAACACCTTCCAAGCCTCCCGAATGATGTTCTTGAGCCTTAGCAGGTGTTGAGGGTGTATATTTTCGTAAGGGGTGTTTAGAGGCAGATTAGGGTTGTGTGATTATGAAGAGTAGGGTTAAAAATTAATTTATAAGTGTTTAGGTCGGTTCCTAACAAATTAGGCCTAATTTTTTTTTTTTAAGTTGTTGGGCCCAAGCTGATCCGATACACGCGAGAGCAGCCCAACGAACGTTTTATCCTCTCCTCATGCTTTGCCTTTCGTCTTATCCACCATAAATGCAATTGGTGAATTGCTTTTGTTTGACCAAAGTGTCGCCTGACACAACCAACATACATACGTTTTTTTTTTTTATCTTATATAATACTAATGATAATAATCAAATAATAACAATAATAGTTAAACTATAAAATATTTAACCCAAATATTTTATAACTAGTTTATGATTCCCGGTCTGACTAGAGCCGGTTACGGACCCAACCGCGTATACTTGCGTCAAGAATTAGTTTGGCTTAATTCTAAATAATTTCATGTGATAGTTTCTACATAAGATATAATAAATCTATAAAATATTTAACCCAATATTTTATAACTTATGCATATATGATTGCCAGTGTGTCAAGTGTCAGTTACGAGATCGGTACCGTATTTTTGCATAATAATATGTAACGTCACATAAGTTCACAAATAATTTCACATAAGCATATAATTTCAAATAATATCAAACGAGTTATTCTACAATTATTTGTTTTGTTGTTTCACCAACGTTCAGGGTTCAAGACTCGTGTATGCAGTTGTTCACCTATAACCGTGTCTCGTGTGACTCATTTAACTAACTCTAGTCAAGTAAAATGCTACCAATATATGTATAAGTTAACTAGAGTTTAGTTAAAGTATGAATCTGGAAATGCAGGGTGTCAGATCATCCCCAAGTTGAAAAGAATTTCGTCCCGAAATTCAGTAAGTAAGCAGTAAAGCCAATGTAAAAATGTGTGCTTGGTTCCCGGATGTCACATCATCCCCAAGTTGAAAGGAATTTCGTCCCGAAATTCACTTTGAGAGAGCTGCTTTACGTTTTAGTGTTTGGTCTATGCATAGGTTCAAGTTTGGTAAAGAGATGTGGGTATTTAAGCCGCATATGATCCATGTGTTTCCACGTGTATTCCGGTCCTAGACGGGAATTCCATAGTACCTTAATGATAGGTATAGTGTTTTGTTTGAGTTTCTTGACGACCCGCTCAAGAATCTCCACTGGTTCTTCCATGAACCGTAGCTGAGCGTCCACCTGGATCTCTTCCAGTGGCACCGCCAGTGTTGTATCAAACAGGAATTTCTTTAGATTCGGTATGATACGTGGGATACATCGTGTACTCCACCGAGTTTGTTAAGCAGGTTTAACCTGTAAGCTACCGGACCAATCCTTTCGACAATCTCAAATGGTCCAACGTATCGTGGGTTCAATTTTCCCCGTTTTCCGAAGCGTATCACACCCTTCCAAAGTGACACCTTCAATAGTACCTTGTCCCCAACCTAGAACTCCAAAGGTTTTCTACGCTTATCAGCGTAGCTTTTCTGTCGATCATGAGCAGCAGCCATCCGGTTTCTGATTTGCACTATCTTTTCAGAAGTTTCGTGCACAAGTTCGGGACCTGTCAGTTGGCTATCCCCAACTTCAGTCTAGCAGATGGGAGATCTACACTTGCGTCCATAAAGTGCCTCAAAACCCACTGAATCGAAGTGTGATAACTATTGTTATAAGAGAATTCAATCAAAGGCAAGTGTTTGTCCCAACTGTTTCCAAAGTCCACCATGCACGCTCGTAGTAGATCTTCTAATGTTTGGATGGTACGTTTACTCTATCCATCCGTCTGTGGGTGATAGGCTGTGCTCATATCTAAGCGAGTCCCCAAAGCGTTTTGGAGAGTAGTCCAAAAAATGAGAAGTGAATCGCGCATCGCGATCAGATATAATAGAAGTAGGCACCCCATGCCTAGAGACTACCTCCTTGATGTAGAGATTAACTAGTTTCTCCAGCGAGTCCGTTTCCTTTATTGCCAGAAAGTGTGCCGATTTGGTTAAACGATCCACGATAACCCAAATCATGTTATGGCCAGTTGGCGTTCTAGGAAGCTTTGTGATGAAATCCATGGAAATCTCGTCCCATTTCCACATAGGGATTTTTGGTTGCTGGAGTAGGCTTGAAGGTTTCTGATATTCAATCTTAACCTTCGCACAAGTCAAGCACTTACTAACATAAGTGGCTATTTCAGCTTTCATGTTTGGCCACCAGTAAAGAGTTTTGAGATCTTGGTACATCTTATCCGAACCAGGATGTACCGAATAACGAGAGGTGTGAGCCTCATCGAGCACTAGTTGTCTGAGATCCCCAGAACGTGGAATCTAGACTCGATTCATGAAGTACTGAAGGTCATCTGTCCTCAGTTCCAGGTGTTTATCAGCACCGTGAAAAGTTTCTAGCCCGATGTTTTCCTTTTTCAAAGCCTCGCCCTAGGCTTCGCGTATTTTATCAGGCAGATTAGAATGTATGGTAAGTTGTAAGGCTCGCACTCGTTTGGGTTTTGTTTCCTTACGGCTCAGGGCATCTGCTACTACATTAGCCCTCCCTGGATGGTACTTGATGGCACAGTCATAATCATTCAGGAGCTCGACCCATCGACGTTGTCGCATGTTCAGCTCCTTCTGATCAAATATGTGCTGGAGGCTCTTGTGATCAGTGAAAATTGTACACTTTGTCCCATAGAGATAGTGCCTCCAAATTTTTAGAGTAAAAACCACCGCTCCCAGTTCCAAGTCATGGGTGGTGTAACTCTTCTCATGAACCTTCAATTGACGTGAAGCACACGCGATCACCTTATCACGCTGCATTAGCACACATCCTAACCCTTGGATAGACGCATCACAGTACACCACAAATGTAACACCCCAACCGATGGCGGAAACATCAAGGTGTCACGTATGAATGATGTTCAATAGCTCATGGTACTAAATGAAAATTTAATAATATTAATCAATTTACGATTCATCTTACAAGTAAAAATTACAAAAGTTGATTAATATAAACTAGGTCCAAAGCTCCTATGTGTTCCAAGACTTGTGCAACTTCAAATAGCAAATAAACCTGAAACATGTTAAGTTGGAAAGATGGGGGGTCAACTATAAATAGTTGGTGAGAATACATAGGTTTTGCATATAGTTGAAAACAATATGTTGTATAGCAATCATAGTTGAAGTATAATAATGAGTAATGATAGAATATGAGTCCGACATGTAACAATGCGTCTTTTGTACAATCAAACCTTCTGTCGACTGAGACCTAACTCGCAAGTTAGTAAATGTGTAACTGTTATCGATCATCCCTGAATTTATGCGGAGGGATGGGTTTGTCAGACCTATAGCGCTATAATCTAAACAGGCGGCTTGATCAATGTTAATGATTGTACTGTGTCTTTTTGTTACAGTCAAATGATAGAATGAGTAAATGATAGTGTAATTGAATCATAAGTTTAAACAATGTAAGAATGAGTAAATGATAGTGTATAAAATGTTTAAACATGTTTCACCCCAAAATGTAAAACAGAAAAAGGGGCTATGTAAACTCACCTTAGGTGCATAATGAGTTCGTGTGTTTTATTGAGCATGCAAACACTTAGTAATAATGCTTTGGAAAACTCGAAACTAGCTAGAGAAGATAATGACGGATGAAAACTTTAGTATATGGGAGATGGGATAATAATGTTTTTTTTTTTTTTTTTTTGAGTGGTGTAAAGAGTTGAATGGTAGACTAGTGTATTTATAGTGTAAAATTTGGAGTTGTAATTAGGGACTACTTTGACTAGGCTAGAATTTAGGAACAACTTTGACTTGACTAGAAGACCATATTTACTAACACTTTGACTTGACTAGGAGACCAGATTTACTAACACTTTGACTTGACTTGACTAGGAGACTACGTTTGACTTTTCAGGTTTGACTAAGGGACCTTGAAAGGGTTTAAGTTTAATTGGTTTTAATTAACATCACAAAACACCAAATGGTGTAGTGGTTTGTGTGGTGTGGTTAAGGTTTAGCCCGCCAGGGACTCGGGTTCGAATCCTAGCAGAGGCAAACATTTTTTTTAACGTTTTTAAATCAGAATTTAATACAATCCAATTTAATATTAATTATACGTCATTATTTAAACAAAAAAATTAACAAAATGGATGGTAAAGATACCGTAAACATGAATCGGATAAATAAACGAGGGAGTTCTATATATATATATATATAAAGAAAATTTGTGTGATGTTACAGTCTCCCCTACTTTTAGGAACTTCATCCCGAAGTTATTAAAAACACAGGGTTGAGGGTGATTGGAACAACCGTGGTTTGGAAAATTTGGGGTTAAGGCACGACATGAATTTTGTAGGTAATAGAAATAAATTGTTTCGAATAATTTGGATAAGAGGATTGATGTGTGGGAGTTTTAAGGGTTGGATTAGGTTCGTCTGAAGTAGCAAGGAGCGTAAGAATCTAGCAAAATACTAAACTTAAGTTTTAGGAATCTTAAAAGTAATGCATGAGTTGATTGACTATAGAAAGACTAAATGAACTAACAAAACCTTATTAGAACTTCACACCACCTTAACGTACCTGTAAATTCATGATTACGTTCCGGACCGCAATCACCAATTTACCTTACATTAGGGTTTTGTGTCCTTCTATGACTCTAAACACAAATGTAAGTAATGCAAAATAACCTTGTGATTGAATCGTATACAATGTATCCAAAAATAAGTCCAACTGTTGAGCAGGAAAAAGACCTCTACCAGTCAGTGAGTAAGAACCTCTACCGATTGTTGAGCAGGTGCGATAGCCTCTACCAGTCGTTGAGCAGGTTGTAGGGCCTCTACCGACTGTTGAGCAGGCATGATGACCTCTACCAATCGTTGAGTAGGTTATTTGGAAGTACTTCATCCCCTATCAGTTGTTTGATTAAGTGTACCAATTATTACACACATAAATTGCAAATTGATAATATGTACATGTAAGCAATCAAGTATCAAGTATAGCATACGAGTTGTAATATGTGTCTATAGCAAATAGTCTATATTCCATGAATTCTAGTTTCAAATGTTCAAATATGGTAGATAGTCGAATCCTCATGTATAATTAAGGATTATGTTTGATGCAACACACAATCAAGTTTCAATAGTTTGGTTATCATGGGTAACTAGCTCATGTGTGAGAAGGTGAAGGATATGAATTTAGTTCTTGAGAGGATGATGAAAAATCTTGAAGCAGAATCAAGGTTGTGAGAGATAGTGAATGTGAAGATAGTTGATAAAGAGTTTATTTTATAGTAAGGAGATTATGTAGCAGTGTAAATTTTGGGGTTTGGATCAAAGGTTATAATCAAGTGTATAAGAAAACATGATTGTGGTATATGCCAAATATTGTAAAAATTTGAACAAGTTGAAAATGAGTGAGTGTCGATGGAGAATCTAGAGACTAGATATTATTCCTATGGATAAAAAAAATTATTTTCAAAATTGGTTTTGTATATAAAGCAAAAGTAGCTAAATAGTACAAGCTAAGTAGGCTTTGATTACAATATTCCTGTTAGTTGGAGATTTCAAACATGACATTAGGTTTTGATGATCAAGGTTCTATTAGTGATTTTTAATAGTTTAAAGCATTATATAGAAAATCGTTTGTTACGTCAATAAATAAACAATTGAATTTAAGTTCGAGGATATCTTTTGACAAAAAAAATATGTACTTTGTAAAGTTACTAGGTAATGAAAATACAACAAGATTTAGAAATCTTTAGTTTGTGCTAAGGTATGAGGTTATAGTTTTTAAAAATAAGTAACATGTGGAGAAATGAAATAATATGATTTGGGTAGGGTGTTGAATATTTAAAAAGTGGCTAAGATGGTAAGGTGAAGTGTGATTGTGAAATCCATAGATGGTTATGAAATGAGATTGATTTAAGCTGTAAAATTTTGAGATTTCAGAGCTTAGTTTAAGGAAAGTGAGTGTAATCATTTATTCATTAATTAAAACGAATAAACGAAAACGTTGACTTATCAAAACTTCTAGATTCTAATAACATAATGAAGACATGCTTTAGCCTATAAGTGAACACTCATCCCGAGAATTCCCAGGTAGGCATCCGAGTCCCTCGTCTGATTGGGATTTATGCGCAATGCCAGTCCTAGACAGAAAACTCAGAATACAGGCGTTCACCCTTTCAGATTGCACGTGTTCGTTATTAAAATCTAGAACTTCGACGAGATCTTCTAGGTGGTTCAGGCTAAACCTGAGGGTTTGTCCTATTAGTCTTAGAGTAGATCTTGTGATGGAGATCACTCTTCTTGTAGGGACTAAAGTAAGGATAAGAAGTAGGATAGAGAATATAAACAAGTAAGGTTGCAAGTAAAAGGAGCAAGTACTCATTAAAATCCTATGGTTATAGACTAGATTTTTTTTCTAATAACCTAATTCCCTATAACCATGGCTCTGATACCAATCTGTAACACCCCAACCAATGGCGGAAACATCGAGGTGTCACGTATGAATGATTGTTCAATAGCTCATGGTACTAAATGAAAATTTAATAATATTAATCAATTTACGATTCATCTTACAAGTAAAGATTACAAAAGTTAATTAATATAAACTAGGTCCAAAGCTCCTATGTGTTCCAAGACTTGTGCAACTTCCAATAGCAAATAAACCTGAAACATGTTAAGTTGGAAAGATGGGGGGGTCAACTATAAATAGTTGGTGAGAATACATAGGTTTTGCATATAGTTGAAAACAATATGTTTTATAGCAATCATAGTTGAAGTATAATAATGAGTAATGATAGAATATGAGTCCGACATGTAACAATGCGTCTTTTGTACAATCAAACCTTGTGTCGACTGAGACCTAACTCGCAAGTTAGTAAATGTGTAACTGTTATCGATCATCCCCAAATTTGTGCGGGGGGATGGGTTTGTCAGACATATAGCGCTATAATCTAAACAAGCGGCTTGATCAATGTTAATGATTGTACTGTGTCTTTTTGTTACAGTCAAATGATAGAATGAGTAAAAGATAGTGTAATTGAATCATAAGTTTAAACAATGTAAGAATGAGTAAATGATAGTGTATAAAATGTTTAAACATGTTTCACCCCAAAATGTAAAACAGAAAAAGGGGCTATGTAAACTCACCTTAGGTGCATAACGAGTTCGTGCGTTTTATTGAGCGTGCAAACACTTAGTAATAATGCTTTGGAAAACTCGAAACTAGCTAGAGGAGATAATGACGGATGAAAACTTTAGTATATGGGAGATGGGATAATAATGTTTTTTTTTTTTTTTTTTTTTTTGAATGGTGTAAAGAGTTGAATGGTAGGCTAGTGTATTTATAGTGTAAAATTTGGAGTTGTAATTAGGGACAACTTTGACTAGGCTAGAATTTAGGAACAACTTTGACTTGACTAGAAGACTATATTTACTAACACTTTGACTTGACTAGGAGACCATATTCACTAACACTTTGACTTGACTTGACTTGAGTAGGAGACTACGTTTGACTTTTCAGGTTTGACTAAGGGACCTTGAAAGGGTTTAAGTTTAATTGGTTTTAATTAACATCACAAAACACCAAATGGTGTAGTGGTTTGTGTGGTGTGGTTAAGGTTTAGCCCGCCAGGGACTCGGGTTCGAATCCTGGCACAGGCAAACATTTTTTTAACGTTTTTAAATCAGAATTTAATACAATCCAATTTAATGTTAATTATACGTCATTATTTAAAAAAAAATTAACAAAATGGATGGTAAAGATACTGTAAACATGAATCGGATGAATAAACGAGGGAGTTCTATATATATATATATATATATATATATAAAGAAAATTTGTGTGATGTTACAACAAAGTCCTCTGTTCCCTCAGGTAGCGATAGTATTGGTGCACTGCAGAGCTTTGCTTTAAACAATTGAAAAGCAGATTCTTGGGTATCTCCCCACATGTAAGTAATACCCTTTTGTGTCAAAGCAGTGAGGGGTTGAGTGATCTTAGAGAATCCCTCAATGAACCTGCGATAATATCCCGCGAGGCCAAGAAACTGGCGCACCTCTATAGAAGTCTTAGGAGCCTCCCACTTTTTAATCGCATCAATCTTGGCGGGATCGACATGTATTCCTGCCTCGTTAACCACATGACCCAGGAATTGGACCTCACGAATCCAGAAGTCACATTTAGAGAACTTTGCATATAACTGCTCATTTCTCAAGAGTTACAAGATCAGCCGCTGGTGTTGCTCATGCTCTTCCCTGCTCTTGGAATAGATCAAGATGTCATCTATGAATACTATGACAAATTTTTCCAAATAAGGCTTGCACACGCGTTTCATAAGATCCATGAACACAGCTGGTGCGTTGGTCAACCCGGATGGCATTACCAAAAATTCATAGTGTCCATAACGAGTTCGAAAGGCTGTCTTCGCCACATCCTCCTCTCGGACTCTCAGCTGGTGATACCCTGACCTTAAGTCGATCTTGGAATAGAAACTTGACCCTTGCAGCTGGTCGAATAATTCGTCAATACGAGGCGAAGGTAGCGGTTTTTAACCGTTACTTTGTTCAACTTCCGATACACATGCGGAACCTCCCATCCTTCTTCTTAAATAGAACTGGAGCTCCTCCTGGCGAAGAACTAGGTCTAATAAAGCCCCTATCCGATAGCTCTTGGAGTTGGGTAGACAGTTCTTGAAGTTCGCCTAGTGCTAGGCGGTATGGTGCGCGTGCAACTGGAGCTGCTCCAGGCGCAAGATCAATTTGGAACTCCACTTGACGAACAGGTGGAAGTCCAGGTAGTTCCTCTGGGAAAATATCTGGGAAATCTCGGACTACTGGGATGTCTTCAATCTTAGTTTCAATTTCAGTTTCAGCTCGAGTGTCAGATATGTTAGCCAAAATTGCTGGACAGCCCTTACGAATACATTTCTGGGCTTTCAAAAAAAAAGAGATGATGCCCACCATGGCACCCCCACGATCACCCTGTATAGATAAAAGTTCTCCACTTGGGAGGGGAATACCAACAATCTTCTCCTGACAGAGAATTTCAGCGTGTTGTTTGGACAACCAGTCCATGCCAACCATGAGGTCAAAGCTACCTAGGGTGATAGGTAGGAGATTGATGATAAATAATTGACCCTCCAACTCGAGCTTACAGTCACGATGTATATGGGTTACCTCAACAGGCTTCCCATCAGCACATTCAATAGAGTACATGGTATCAAGAAGAGTAGGAACCATCCTTAATTGTTTGCTAAGTTTCGATGACACGAACTATAGTCCGCACCAGTATCATATAAGATTGAAGCAAGAGTGTCGTATCCGTCATGACATTGTTATCAGTCCTAGCTTCCCCAGAGCCAATCACAATTGCTATTCCACGAGCCCCATTGTCGTCGTTACCGTTGTGGTTATTGTTGTTGAAGGACTTGTACCTCACCTTATCCTACGTTCTCTTGCTATCACCAAAAGTAGAAGATGAAGCACCATGCTTCGGAAAATTTCCATGCTCAACAGCTTCATCAATGAGTTTGCGAGCCAGGTGAAAGATTTGCTAGATTCTGGGTAGGTGAGCTGCAGTGGCCAAGCCACGAATCTGAGGGGCCCACCCTTTCGGTATAAAATTCGATCCGTTTGTAAGGTAGTAAAATGCTACCAATATATGTATAAGTTAACTAGAGTTTAGTTAAAGTATGAATCTGGAAATGCAGGGTGTCACATACCATCCACCTAACGATGTACAATAAATGCGCATCATTGTAGAAATGAAAAGGATTCACTTCTTTTTCATTATTTTACGTAATCTACATTTAAAAAGCGCAGGTAATATGTTTTTCCTTCTTCCTGAAGCTAAAGGAACATATGGAAAGATAAAAGGACGCTTTTATCCTTATATATATTAAAGAGCTGCAACACACACTCTTTTTTACCTTCATATATGTTAAAAAGCTGCAACGAGCAATCTTTTTTACGCTCATATATGCTAAAGAATTGCAACGCGCAGTCTTTCTATCTTGATCCTAAAGAGCTGCAACGCGCACTCTTTTTATCTTGATATATGCTCAAGAGCTGCAACACGGACTCTTTCTATCTTGATCCTAGAGAACTACAACGCGCACTCTTTTTTATCTTGATATATGTTCGAGAGCTGCAACGCGCACTCTTTCTATCTTGATCCTTAAGAGCTGCAACGCACACTCTTTTTTATCTTGATATATGTTCAAGAGCTAAAACGCGCACTCTTTCTATCTTGATCCTAAAGAGTTGCAACGCGCACTCTTTAAACACAAATTATGGATGAGCCTTCACCCACCTAGCGTAACAGCATAGTCCAACACCCCACCAGACCTCTTAGTAAGACCTAAACGAACACTGGACTGGGGGGACTTGAAGGGGTAGGGTACCAATTCTGGTGCGCAGACGCACCCTACCCCACACTGATGTTGCCATAACCTACCTCCGCAGAGCATCAATCCTCGGTGGAGAATGTAATGTGCGAATAACACATGTTAAGTACAATCTCTTAGTGCCAGCGCCTCGCCGAATCAGGTGAGGGCGACCCGCGAAGTATAAAGCAGCTGGTATGGTCAAGGTGCAGCTCCCCTTGAGCCCCACTTGCTACACAACTTCCTTGCTACACAACTGTGTGGGCTTCTAAAAGCCAGGCCCAACCCACTGCTCCTAAAATGGGCTGCAGGTACCCTGCCCATGTGTCCTCTATAAAAGGAAGACTTCTCTACCTTTTTAGAGGTCAATGAATTCTCCATAAAAACAGACACTTGTAATACACTTGTATTCTTGTCTTTATGTTTGTAATCGTTCAAAGCAATAAAGACTCTCTTTTTCAGTGGACGTAGGTCAACGAGACCAAACCACTTATATCTTGTGTATTTGTGTATTACTTATTCATTCGTTCTTTAGTTAAACGGGTCACGGATCTATCATCGTTGTGAGCAAAGGATTATATCCTGTAGCGAACACGAGTAGTAGCCACCCCCTCATTTTAACCGAGTCATACTCGTTTCTTCAATTTAATTTCTCCATTTCCTGATCCAGAGGAAGGATCTGGTTCAAGATTGAAGGCTCGTGTTCGATCACTAAATGTTTTAGTTTTTTTATTTATTTACTTCATGTTCATGAATATTAAGACCATGACAATGTTTTATTTTGAACCTATGTTCTTTCTTTTTCGATGATTATTATTGGCTAAACTTTTTATAGCTACCTAGGTTGCAGGATGACTGCATGTTAATTTTATACTTTCGGTTTATGGATATTTTTAAATGGTTAGTGTGTTGGTAACAATTTGGTTGGTGTTTATTATTATGTGTGTGCTTAAATCTAATTTATTATTTTTGATGGTTCCATAAACATCTTAGTGAAGGTCTTTCATGTTTAGATTTTTATTAAGGTTACCTGCTTTGTGCTTGTAGCTTAGTTTATGGTTTTGGTGCATGAAAGTCATAGGAACTTGATTAGAGAATTTAGAGGACTTTTGTATTCTTCTATTCTTGAGACCGGAAGGTGATGGAATGTTGGGTTGTCTAGAGCTTTAGGTGTTAGGTTTTGGGTGAGATCGGGAGGTGATCCTATCCTAGTTGTGTTTAGTTTATTAAAATTCCAAGTCATAGTTAACCCAATTAAATTACTCATTTACATCTTCAGGTGTATTGTGATTAGAGAGGCCGGGAGGTAATCAAGTCATTAGAGTACCTTTACATTCTTAGTGAATTAAGACCGGAAGGTGATCCGAGCTAGATAGCCTGTGTTTTATTCCTTAGGATTCTTTGGGGTGTGTTAGTAAGACCAGGAGGACATCTAGTATGTCTTAGCGTTTCTTGAGTTATCTTTAGAATCTGGTTGCCATTCAGTTTTCCATTACCGAGAGTTATGAGTTTGCATGTAGGATTTTTGGCCTAGGTACTTGTCTTCCTATCCTAATATTTTCCTTAGTTATCTTTGTTGTTTATTTATCTCATTTATTTATTTATTTATTTTAATTAATTATTTAAAAAAGCAAAAATCAACTTTTAAACCATTTATTTTAAGTCTTAGTCGAGTCTAGTTTTGTTTTGTATTAGTGTCATGTAGGTTCGATACTTGGACTTAGTTTGTATTGCATTGATAGGTACAATTGCCTGTCGTGTGGTCTAGTTTAGTTGAGCCTGCTTTATATTACAAGGTGTCTGGGTTAGTTTATTATATATTAGACCATACATAGCACATTACCCTCCAAAGCACACAATACCGACAAGTGTACCGGTCGAAAAGTAGTAAAACAAGTTCTGAGTGTCGAACCGTGGACACAATTGTAGCGGCTCTTGGTACAAAACCTCTATCGACTCCTAGCCTAATAATTTGGTTTTTAAGAAAATTATTTTTTAACTAAATAATAAATAAAGCAATTAAATCTACTAAGACAGATATAGAAACAAGAACCGGAAGCAGAACAGACAACTCGGAAACTGGAGAGGAACTCAGATAATATGAAAAATAACTAGCTAGGTCTAGAATTCTGCCTGCAACTTACAACTCTCGTAAATTGATTAAGGAATGTCTACCGGGTTCCTAAAAATACGACTGATTCAAGAAAACCCTAAAGAATGCTAGATCACCTCCCGGTCTCACTAACATCTCTTGAAAAATCCTAAGGGGTGTGTAAGTCGTTGGCTACTAGTTCAGATCACGTCTCGGTCTCACCTTAAGGTACCCAAAAGACTCGCTCGCTACCCGGTCTCGCTAATCTCACCATACCCGAAAGTGTGAAGGAGTTATCTCATTGTTGACAAAAACTCGATATTGCTAGGGAAACTAAAGTAAATAAGTAAGGATCTCCTCCCGGTCTCATCTATACCTAAAACCTAAGACCTAGACGAATCAACACTCTATCTTCTCCCGGGCTCAAGAGTGGCAAAACACTAATTTCAAAGGCTTGGAAGGTTGCTAATAGGGTTATCTAAGACAAGAAACCTCTAGATTAAAATACTAACACGAAATCTATGATAATCACGCAAAACTCTTGATCGTGAAACTATTAAAGTAACAAACTAGAGAAAAACGCACAACAATCAAGCAAAACGATTACTAGAAGCATTCATACGCGTTTTTATCAACAACTCAAAAATATTTTACGAAAACATTAAGCCAAAAATAGATTATCCAAAACTGAAAGTCATAAAAGTCACAAAATATTCATCAATACAACCTAGGTAGCGTAAACGTTTAGCTACTCATCATGCTTAACATGTCAAACATATAAAAATAAATAGTAAACATGACTAAAGAAAAATATAAAACGAAAGAAAAATGGTGTAAAAACATAAAAAGTATATGAATCAAACCCAAACAAAACACTTCGTATAAATAAATCACGGTCTCTAAAGCTTCAAGACCCGTCCAAGAGCTCCAAAATAAGTCAAGTTTTGTCCAAAATTGTTGCTCCTCTCGATCTCGACTCTCAATATTGCCGTCCAATATTATCTTCTATCATCGTAGGGTTTTTTTTTATTAATATCAATGGGCTGCTCCTTTCTTATGTTTCTTTTGCTACTGGGCCAATAATAAATAAGCGATGTGTTGTTTTTCCTTTCATCCAATTCTCACACTTTTTTTTTTCTGGCTTGTCACCAAGGTGTGGTGTCACCTACTTTTCATTTGTCGTCATCATAATTGTTATTGTATTTTTATTATTATTATTCAATGCCCGGTCTCAAGTGTTTTTTTTGAAAGATAAACTTTATTCACAAAAACCACACAGTCCTCAAATCAAGGGCCGGCGGCACACAAACCACTAATACATCATATACAAAGGACATCGACTCCACTCTTTCCACACAATCTCATTACATTTACAGGATCCTATGTTTTAGCCAAAGAAAGCCATAGACTCGACTCTAGAAACGACCTTCGAAACGGTTGTTTTAGACCGATTAAAGACCATCTCGTTTCGAGCATGCCAGAGACTCCACATTGTAACCATGATGATCTCATAAACAATCTTCTTCCTGAATTTGTCACCACTAACCGACTTGTGTATCACCAGAAAATCCTTCACATCAAAAGCGTATATGGGACCAACACCAATCCACCTACTAATATAGTCCCAAACATTGGCTGGGATAATATATTCCATCAGGACGTGCATAACTGTCTCTTCGGCTGCTCCACACCAAGAACATAACGTATTTGGAAGTACCACTTGACGTTTAAGGAGTTTCGTCTTTTTGGGTAACCTGTTCATCACCGCTCTCCAAACCATAATTTGACATTTAAGTGGCACCCAAGAGACCCATTTAAACATAAAATTAGTGCCAAATTCAGCCCCAATATGCATCACCTTCCTGACCGATTGTGTTGAAAACAGCTTTCCTTTGTCTGTAGCCCAAGACCAACGATCTTCAGTACCTGTTATCTCTAATCTGCTAATGCAGCTCACTAATTGCATCCACTGATCAAAAACCTCCACTGAATTAATTCTCAACGTCCATTCTGCAACCAGCACCCAATTATTACCAGCCCTCTTCACCTGATCCAAAACTGAACATCCCTTCATACTTTCCAGACCATACAATAATGGCCATCGATATTTAAGAGCTACATCTCGAAGCCAGACATCAAACCAGAAGCGAACCGAGGAATTCATACCCACTTTAACCCTTATGAAGGTATGTAACGAAACATTATCAATCTTCAATGAACTTCCAGATTTCACAATAGCTTTCCATGTTCCAGCAGCATTATTACAAACCGGCAAGATCTCCCACAACTTATTTTTGTTGTGACAAGAGTCTATAACACGACGCCATAAGCTCTCAAGTGTTAGCGTCTCAATCTTTTCCTTCGTTTTGAACTATTTTTTCGTGAACACCTACAAAATGAATGCACAATAAGTAACTAATAAAAATGACATGTAAACAATAAAAACCTATTAAATAACTAGATTTGTTATTGTTATTCCGTGTCCGCTCTCAAGTGTTCACGTCTCAATCCTTTTCCTTTGTTATGAGCCCATTTTTCAAGAACACCTACAAAAAATATTACATAATAAATAACTAATAAAAATGTCACGAAATGAATAAAAACGTATTACATAACTATATTTGTTATTGTTATTCCATGCCTGCTTTCAAGTGTTCGCGTCTCAATTATTTTCCTTCGTTTTGAGCTCTTTTTTCACAAATACCTACAAAATGATTACATAATAAATAACTAATAAAAATGATACGAAGCTAATAAAAACGTATTAAATAATTATATAAATTACATAATAAAAGATATGTGTTTTGCAACACATCAAATATCCCCACACTTAAACCATTTGTGTCCCGACAAAAAATTATACCCACTTTTGTTCAAATTCGGTACGAGTATTTTCGGTACGGGTACGGGTATAGGTACGGGTACGGTACCAATCTCATCCCTACTTGTACATCAATCAAATTTTTACCTAATTGCTAACATTAACACAAATCAAGAGGGCTTAGAATGGTAGATAAAGGTTAAAGGTAGGAAATCTTTTTGGAAAAAAATTGGCTAAAAACAAAAATAAAAGATAAACCAAATGAACCCTGAACATGTAAACTTAACCCTTTGGCTATCGTTACCCACAATCTTTATTCTATTTTTTTTCTATTTTTTTCCGGCTTATCTTATACTTATGTATATTTTTTTTCACAGTACAAAAATATACACAATCCTATAATCAATATAAAATAAAATGGGTGACAAATGAAAGGTTTATGCTTGAAGTGGTTTCTAAAGGGAAAATAATGGTATGGGTCAAATAACAAAAACAAACAAAAGGCTAAACAAAAATGGGTAATTCTAATGCCTCTGTCATATCTGTGTCAAGTCCAAGCCTATGGTTTCAAACTGCATCAAAACGCACAAGTTCTAAAATAATGCAACAAAGTCAGTATATCACATATGAAACGCAATAGTGAATATTTATATATAATATTTAAAGCCTCAAAACTCACTATCATGCAGAAATATGGGCTACTAATACTAGTAAGTGCAAAACCAGTTAACTATCCAGCTTGATCCACTATCCTAGGCACCCAACCATTTTATTTCAGAGAAACAACTCAGTCTAGCCTACTATCTCGCAACTTAAAGAAACATATGCTATGACTCGTAAACCCGACTATCGGCCCCGCTTTTAACCAACGTATTACATTGAAAAGACTCGTTTACTATGCGCAAAAAGGATCGGGACTAACACAAAACCAACTTTTTTAGTATTGTTGTAAATGTATGATTTTATCCTAGTAGTTTTGGTTTAGTTGTTACATTTTATTTCTTACTTGCATACTTTGTTAGGTGACTAGAAGAAGATAAGGCTCTTTTGTTAAGACTTTTCCTCGCACCTTGAGTGATGAAGCAGGAATATGGACCCTAACATCGCTTCGCTATGATCATATTCTATGGATTCCAGTTATTTTATTGATTTAGTCTTCTATGTTGATTGATTAACATGTATGTTGTTGTTTTACTTCTTGATTATGTTGTTGATTGAATGATTTGTGTAAGATAAGGGCCTTGTGTTAATTTTTAAGATTTGTATGTTAAGACTTCTCCTGGCGCCTTGAGTGATGAACCAAGAATCTAGACCTGACATAGCTTCATCGTGATCTTCTTCTGTTGATTGTAAGTTATTTGATATGAAGGCTATGATGATTATCAGTTATTTGGTTGGTGGTAGTTGGACATTAAATGAATCGGTAGTTGGGAGTTAGAAATGGGTAAAAAAATGGTTAATGGTGGTGGTGGTAGTTGGTAAATGTTTATAGAGAAGGTTAGTAAATAAAAACCTTTTGTTAATTATAAATATTGATGATTTAATAAAGGTATATATGCATGTACATATATATAGGTATGTATACGTGCATGAAATGGATAAAACAAAAGTTTATAAAAATTCTAACGATTTTATTTATCATTGAATTACAACAAGAACAAAAATGCGGATATTACATGTACATAGCGTACCAGTGCCACATATGACCATGGCTAGAACGTACGAGCTGGTATGTGACAACCCTACTAATTCGTGGAACTTGGTACTATACATAGCACTCAAGTTGTTAGATTTGGTGAACCTCTCAAAGGGAGTAAATAATACGCCACGTACAGGGATGTACGTACAATATTGTTTATCTGGTGTAGATGATGATGCCGATGTGACAGCATCATAAGCCACATATACATTTTATTAAAGATAAAATTTATTTTTTATAATAAAACTTAATTGTTAAAACTAACATTTTTTTAAATAAAACTTATTTGTTTAAAATAAAATTTATCTTTTAAATAAAACTTAAATGTTAAAAATAAAACTTACTTTTTTAATAAAACTTAATTTATTAAAATTAACTAGTTGTATAAAATCACGCGCGTTGCGCGTTTTACAATCGAGATTTAGATGATGTGTTAATCAATCAATGAATTATACAATCGAGATTCCATTTTGGTTGTAAACGTTAAAAAAAATAAAGAAATCTACACATAAGGTAACACATGAAATTTGTAACGAAATTACATAAGATTATGTTATTTATATTAATAGTATATAATATAATAAAAGAATTTAATAAAATAATACGAATAAAATAATAGTATATAATATATTAATTAGGGATGAGCATACAAGGCCGAATACCGATCCTATCCCGTCCCGATCACGATACCGTACCGAACCGATACCGAACCAAGTGGTTTCGGGATCGGTATCGATACCCATATTTATGGATTTTCGGTTTCGGTATTATCGGTATCAGTACGGGATCGATATGGTATCGTTATTTTAAGGTAAAATACCGAACCGATACCGTACCGTTCGGTATTGGTATTGTCGGGATCGATATAATATATTAATAGTATATAATATAATATATTAATATTATATAATATAATAAAGTTTTTAAATAAAATAATAATATAAATAAAATATTAATATTTATACTATTCATTTGGTGTTACTATTCATTTAAGTTTGATTATTAATATATTGTAATTCAATTATTTAAAAGTTAAATTTGCACATACACCGATTTTATTTTTAGGATAGATAGCGACGAGGAGATGGAGATATAGTAGGACGTGCCCGCTGGGGCCGCTAGGGTCTCTATGCCTATACCTCATATTGACCCACTCTTGGGTCACTCGTATTTGGAGTTCGATCCTAGAAACACCGCTTTTGGTCACTGCCAAAGCTTCGTAGGATGGAGGTCGTAGGGCATGACGTGATCGACTGGCTGGTGTTTCAGGAGTTAGAGGATATTGAGAGAGCCTAAGATATCATCGGGACTGATACGCCCTGATATCGATTGTTCTAGCTGGTGCACCAGCTGTCGTATCGAGAGCAGGTCATGAAGTTTTTATCATCTTTTACATTCACATGACGACTCGCTAGTCAGCCAGAGGATGATGACTTTGTGGAGGTATCTTTTCGGTTAGCTTTCCATACGTTTGAGTTGAATCTCTAAGAGTTTGTATGGCATACTAGTTTTTTCACAACGCCAAAGACGGTTACATCATTATACACCGATGGGATCAGAGATGCATCTATAATTCTACTACGCAGTTTTTGGAGCGTGATATCTGACCATCTGTTCAAATCGAGAGTCACCCGTATTAGAGACCCCATTTACATGTACTTGCATAGGCTTATTACCACATCAATTGCGTCCATGTGAGCACACCCGGGAGTTGTGCACTGCTACAGACCTGTTATATCTACAATCCCTGCTATACAAGCGAGTTTGCGCCTTGTCATGGTGTCTAGCTGAGTGGTTTGTGTCTCCACATCACTAACAGGACCATGTGGCGTTATACGGTGTGGCATACATTACCGTCATTGACCGTGGCTTAGGGATCTTCCCAGATCAGGACTAGCACATGTCCCCCGTAGATCCATCCGTCAAGGTTGGATCGACACTCAGTGAAAGAAATTTTCTGTACGCGTAAGTTTGCTGGTCTCGGTCTCCAATATTGAGATGCACATGGCCATCTTTTCTTTTCCGAACCATTACGAGAGGTCATCTCGATTCTCCAGGACGAGTAGCAGCCCGATGAGGTGGTGGACGGTTTGGTTGATATGTTGATGCGCCACCACCGAGCACAAAGTAGTCGCCGCCACCGCTGCCGCTTCAATACCCATAACACGTTTACGAGGACATGCTTCAGTGCCGCTAGGATCGCAATGATGACTAGATGATGTGGGTTGTTGAGTCGGCGGTAGAGAGGAGACGCCTTGCATGTATGGAGCCCCGACTACCATCACCGCCAAGACATTATTTAGATGATTCTTAGGTTATATTTTATATCTTTTGAACTTTGTATTTAGTTGTATTTTGGTTTTCTTTAGTTTGAACAAATTTATTGCTGCTATCTATATTCAGTTTGTGATGTTTATTTACAGTGTTTAGTATGCTTGATTGGTTGCTATATTACAATGTTATAAATGTATAAAATGTTATAAATATTGAAAATGTATAAAATCGGTTATTCATTGACAATGGTATAAATGTATAAAATTTTATACACATTAAAAATGTATAAAATGTATTAAACGTTTCAAAATCTAACAAGTTAGGAAATATATTGAACATGTAAACAAGAGATGTGTAATCCATCGAAATACATCGATCAATCAAAATATATTATAACCCACAATTTTCAAAAAAAAAAATATCCATTAAAACACACCAAAATAAACCATTTTAACAACAAAAAAAAAAAATATCTTAAGGCTTTAATACATTTCGTATAGCCCAATACAAGGCCTATAGAAATGACAAACCGAGACACATTAATGTCGAAATAGTTTTTCATAGTGTTGAAATAGAGGTATACATAGCCTTTAATGGGCCTTCCTCGGAATTTAAAACTTAATATGTTAATTATTTGTTATTAGATTCTTTTTCGTACACTAGTGTTTCAGCGGTAAATCTTAGAATCGAATCCCATAGCATCACACGGGTTCTTCCTTTCAAACCCAAGCGACTATTTTTTGGCGTAACGTGATATTCGAACCTGAGACCAAACCCAAGCAGGAACCCTCCAAAAAGGTAAACCTTCCCACCTCAAACCAGTTGAACTGTAGATCACTGGCTATTAGATTCCTTTACTATAAATATTCTTTACTAGATTATACCCCGGGAGCGTCCCGGGTTGAGAAATTTAATATGATACATCAATTTTACATATGAAATAGACTGATGTATAACTCTAATATTAATATCTAACCTAAAACAAATTAACAATGTACAACTCCAATGTTAACACCTAACCTAAAAGAATGTAGAACTTTAATGTAACTCTAATATTAACACTTATTCTAAAGATTAAACAAATGTACAACTCTAACATACTAATATTTAAACCTAACTTAAAACAACGTATAACTTTATTAACCTATTCGGCTCTGGTTGAAAAAAAAATTCATATTTACTGATTTAAACATAATTAGTGACTTGTCTATACATGATTAATGATTTACCTGAACACTTTGTGTTTTTTTTCCTTGTATGAACAAAACCACAGAAAAAATTTATCCGTTTTTTATATAGCACTATGGTACTCGTTGGAAAGATAATAAAATACTCGTTAATTTGGTGTAATTTTTTTCTTTAAAAAATCTCGTATATTAAAGATATTAACGTTTAAAAATTATGGGAGGAAACATGAGAGTGAAAAATCTAATTTTGTTTTTAAATTATTTTTTTCCTAAAATATCTCAATGCCACATGGGATGACACATGGCACACTTAAAGAAGAGAATGCCTCTTTGAGTGCCATGTCATTAAAATGGCTTTGGTTTATTATATGTGTAGATTTTAGAAATAATAGAAACCTATATTATTTCTAACATTTAATTTAATAATATATGAATTGAGTACGTTAGTTTTTTTTTTTTTTTTTTTTTTTTTTTTTTTTTTTTTTTTTTATCTATCTAAAACCGTTTAAATTGAAAGTTATTAGTGAGAAAATTGCATTCTTTGTCTCTGTGGTTTGTCTAAACTAACAGATTCAGCCCAGGCTTAACACCCTAAGTACCTGTGGTTTCTTTTTCTAACACTTTACGTCCCTGAGACTAACGGCCGTTAGTTGTTCCGTTAGTTTGTGGTAAAATGATTATTATACCCTTAAATTTTTGGGTGAAATGACTCTTATACCTTCCCATCTTCTTCTCCAACCCACCCACCCACCACCACCATCACTACCACCTGCAACACCACCACCATCTCCACCACCTTCCCTCTCCTCCACCATCTCCTCTCTCCTCGTGCAGATGAAACGTTTACTTTAACCGTCGCCATCAAGAACCACCACTCCCACCTTGCTCCTTTAACCGACACACCTCCTCTATTGTGACTAGTCACCATGAGTCCATATCCTTACCGTACCCCCAAATATATTGCCTTCACCTCCACCGGCAACCCTCTACTACAACCCACAACCACCACCTGCCACAATATCTCGTCCAACACAATTTTCAACACAAACACTAGACCCACCTGCCCTACTCGTCGAACTTCACAAGGATGATTCTAGGTACGTCTTTAGTTCCGGGAAATGTTCATTTTTAGGAACAATTTTTAGGTAATTTAACTTCTGATATACTTGATTCTGATCTCTATATGTTAGTTTTAGGTTTAATTTTTAGTTTTAGTGAACCTTCATTCTGCCCCTTTTCCTTCCCAAAATGAAAGAGTTGTTGTGTGTTGATTATGGGTTACTTTGTTCGAGTGATGTTTTGTTCAATTCCAGTGTCTTTCAGATTATTTAAGGCAGTTCTTGTGTTCTTTTAGTGTACACCACCACCCATTAGGGGAAGGAAGAGGAAAGGGGTAAAGGGTAGCACATGAAATTAGGGGAAGGAAGAGGAAAGGGATTTGGGTAAAATGTTTGGAAGAAGATGATACAGGGGAGAAATAAGATGATGGTGGTGGCGGTGGAGATGGTGGTGGTGGTGTTGCAGGTGGTGGTGGGTGGGTGGGTGGGTTGGGGAAGAAGATGGGAGGGTATAAGAGTCATTTCTCCTAAAAAATTAAGGATATAATAGTCATTTCACCACAAACTAAGGGAAAAACTAACGACTGTTAGTCTCATGGACGTAAAGTGTTAGAAAAAGAAACCACAGGTACTCAGGGTATTAAGCTTGGGCTGAACCTGTTAGTTTAGGCAAACCACATAGACGAAAACTGCAATTTTCTGTAGTTTATTAAAGGGTTTTGATCACTTTTTTCAAATAAACATAAGCATCAAACGTATCATCATGTTAGAGATTTTTTAAAAAGAAATTTTGATATAAAACTTATATGTAGTTTTAAATTATGTGTTTTACTTAATTTATATGTTTGTATAATGTACAACACCAACAACATGATTGATCAAATGAAACCTCCAAACACACTTCAGTCCCTTAGCAACACGCATGTTTCTCTTAGTAAAACTTAAAACCCAACCTTTGAAAACGTGAGAAAATACAATTGATTATGCTACTATCCATCAAGTTCTGCTGTACTTTTAAAACTTAAAAATAAATATCCATCAAGAAGGCTTATAGGTTAGAGACTTAGAGGTTCGTTGCACAAATGAGGTATAAGTGGCTTGATTGGGCCTTCTATCGAATTTTAAGCCCAATAAAACTTAAAAGGCTAACCCTTGCAAACATGGAAAATACAATAGATTATGCACTATCCGTTAACTTGAGTCTTAGGGTATGTTTGGCAAGAAGCTTTTAAGAGCTTTTAGGAGCTCTAAGCTTCAAGCTTTTAAGAAAAAAACTCCTACTCAATAAAAAAACCTTGTTTGGTTGAAGGAGCTGGAAGCTTTTAGGTTAGAGAAAAAGTTCTATAGTGAAAAGCTACTAGTACTAGCTTTTAAGAAAAAGCTTTACTAGCTACAAGCTTTTTAATTAGTAAATGACACAAATACCCATTCTATTTTAAAAATAAAATAAAAACCTTCTTTACATGTTTTTAATTATGCCTATTTTGGTCATTTTATACATTTTATTAAAAGCTTCAGCTACTCTGCCAAACACCAAAATATATTTAAAAAGCTTCCAGCTACCAGCCTCCAGCTAATTTTGCCAAACATACCCTTAATGTTAAATAGATGAGGTATAAGTGGCTTGATTGGGCCTTCTATTGAATTTAAAGCCCAATAAAACTTAATAGGCTAACCCTTGTAAACATGGAAAATACAATAGATTATGCATTATCCGTTAACACGACAGAATAGAATCTACAAAACTAATACTAATAATAATAATAAGTATTCATAACTAAATTTAAATTAAATATTTAAAAATATAATTTTTATTTACTATTTTCTATAATAATAATAATAATAATAATAATAATAATAATAATAATAATAATAATAATAATAATAATAATATCTATTATCTATCTATACTTTCCATAATATGAGAAGCGTAAGTGATATCATCAAGACCGAGTTGTCAAGATTTTAGATATAAGAAAGCTGATGTGACACCTATGGAGAAGGCTTCGGTGATGCAAAATATGACGCCATAACATCGGATTAAAATATTCAAGAAAAATCGTGAGCCACTCATTTAAAGAAATTAAATAATGCTACTTGCAAAATGTGGGCCAACCATTAAGTAAGTTTAGCATCTGTATTTTCAGAGGACCACTCAACAACATCTGTTTAGTATAACGAGTCAAAATCGACAGATGTTTATAGAGAGGGAAACCATAGAACTTTTAATTTTAAGCTCCAAATTCAAAATTTGAATTACTCTGCCGTCACTCAATTACTCTCATCTATATAAATGGACAGAGAAAGCAAGGATCATCAGACCAGCTAAAAACTCCGTTCTCTCCCAAATGTTTTTTAATATATATAATATATGAATACATAATCGTCTTCAAATTGATGATTATAAACAATGAAGGTTTGATTCTATTATTTATTTAATTAAATTAATAATTTACATGTTCTGTGTTTGATACTAATTTTTTTGTTTATCATTATTTTCAGGTTCATAACTTTCAAGTTTCTATCAGAAAAGTCTTGTGTTTTTTTTTTAAATCTTTTGGACCTTTAATAAATTTACATCTTATGTGTTTGTTGTTAATGTTTTCTTTATTTTTATTTTTAGGTACGTAAGATTCAAGTTTCTATCAAGAAAGTTTTTGTGCTTTTCTTCCAATTTGTTGGTTTTTTATTACCCTCTTCAAATCTTTTGCTTTCTAATTTATGATTATTTTAATATTTAATTTTATTATTATACATGTTTTGTGTTTGATCTTGATGTTTTTGTTTATAGTTATTTTCAGGTTTATATGATTCAGTTTTGTAACAAGAAAGTTTTGTGCTTTTCTTCAAAGCTTTTGGTTTTCTGTTATTCTCTTTAGTTTAATAAATTTACATGTTCTGTCTTTGATGCTAATTTTTTGTTTATGGTTATTTTCAGGTTCATAAGCTTCAATTTTCTATCAGAAAAGTGTTGTTTTTTTTTTAAAAAACTTTTGGAATTTTAGTAAATTTATATGTTTTCTGTTCAATCATAATGTTTTGTTTATTTTTATTTTCAGGTACGTAAGATTCAAGTTTCTATGAACAAAGTTTTGTGCTTTTCTTCAATCTGTTGTTTTTTAGTCTTTTCAAATCTTTTGGTTTCTGTATTATTATTTATTTAATATTTAATTTAATTACTTATACATGTTTTGTGTTTGATTTTCAAGTTTTTGTTTATGGTTATTTTCAGGTTGATATGATTCAGTTTTGTATCAAGAAAGTGTTGTGCTTTTCTTCAAAGCTTCAAGTTTCTATTAGAAAAGTCTTTTGTTTTTTTTTTTAATCTTTTGGAGTTTTAATAAATTTACATGTTATCTGTTTGATCCTTATGTTTTGTTTATTTTTATTTTCAGGTACGTAAGATTCAAGTTTCTATTCTGAAGAAATCTTGAAATAGTTCTTTTTAATATTTTTTATCAACGTCTGTTATAGTATTCTTTGATGTTCTGTCGTTTTTTCATCTGCTGTAATATTTGTTACCAATAGATATTGTAGCAAAAAACTTCTATGACAGCAGCAATTTCAAAGTATTTTGCGACATTTGTTTGTTACATTTAATTAGCATTCAAATATTATTTTAAGAGAGCATAAGTTTAAAATTTAGATTGTTGTAAAGAGTTATATTGTAATATCTGTTGTGAACAGTTGGATTACAGAATCTATAATATCTGTCATTCTATCCTTGCAAAGTTGGTTTGTTTTTCACATGTTTTAATATTTGTTACCGTACATCTGTTGTAGAATATAAATTTAGCAGAATTTATAGCAACAGACCATATGGAAAAAAACAGTCTTTTGTAAATTTCAAATTGTTTGATGAGAAAAGACCTTTGAATCTATTAACAGTTGTAAAAACAATGCAGGCCTTATGACATTGGTCTTTGAAACAGACTTTGGAGTTTTATAGATCTTTTTACAGGGTATTGCATAACACGTTTTGCAATTAGGATGTTTTTACAATATAACTCATTGCTAAGATCATATTGTTTCGAGAACTCTTTTACCACTTGAGAACACATTTTTGTCTAGAAATTATGTCTAACTTGGCTCGTTTGGTGTAGAAGTAGATAAGCCTGCGCCTGATTTTGATAAGGATCATAATGTTGTTTGCTACTTACCTGATCCACCCGAGGACTACATGAAAGAATTTAAATTTCTCATCAAGGGACTTAACACTTGTCGAATTTCTCATGCTTTAACGGAGAATCCAGTGATTGTGAAAGATTGGATCATTGACTTCTGGGAGAATGCTATAGCCAAGAAGACAGATAAAGTAATTCGATTAAGAGTTCGTGGTACTGTGGTGACAATTAGTGAGAAGGATGTCAGAGAAGTATTGCTGTTTGGAGACTCTCAAGATAATCCTGTTGTGTACAAGAAGGATCAGACTCTGCCAGTAATTCAGAAAATGGGGTATGAATGTGAAGATGGTCAGGTTCTCAAGAAGTTCTTTCCAGGCTATTGGAGAATGTTGTTTCATGTGTTTCTAATGTGTGTTGGAGGAAACAAAAGCAATTCAGACTGGATTAGTCAGAAATATGTATCTGCTATGATTGCATTGACAGAAGGATGGCCATTCCACTACTCCAAGTGTGTTTTCGAAGATATGTTGATGAATGTGAAGGAGATAAACAAGAAATATTTCTATTAGTTTCCAAGGTTTATTCAGATGATTTTGGAGTCGAAGTATCCCAACTTAGAACGAACAATTTATAAGCTTGATCAAAAATTCATTGGTCCTTTGGTGTTTGGGCTGATGAAATAGTCTAGAAAAGGGGCCAAGCAAGTGTTTAAAGGAATTCAAAGTTTGGTCAAATTTGGGATATTCGGTGGAATAGTTGAAGAGATTCCAGTTCCTCCATGTGTTGAAGTTGCTGAAGAACATGACGTGCAGATCATAGATCCTCCTCCTGAGGAGCAACATCCACCACTTGAAAATAATGATTTGACTGATGTGATTAGTGAAGATGAGGACGCGACTGAAGAAGGTGAGAAAGAACACAATGAGACTGATGAGCAATTCAACGATTTTAACTTTGATGATCCCAATGAAGAAGAGATAAATGAGTTTATTATGAACAACTCGGCACGGGAGCCAGAGGATACAAATTGTGATGTGAATGTTCCTTCTGCAGAGGTTTTGGCAAGTATTCTAGATTCAGTTTTTGAAGCTGAACAAAGAAATCCCTCCTTAGATGTATCAACTGAGACAACTGTTGAAGCTGAAGAAAATGAAGATCCAAGTGCTGATCTTCAGCCAAGAAAGAGAAACAGGAGAGATCCAAGATTGTGTGTTAACAAAGATGATCCTGTCATAGAAACTACCAATGTCTTGCCCACTACTAAAGAAAGTTCGAGATCTGTTTCTGCCTCAGCTGAACTCCCAAGAGTTCAGACCTCAGTTCCTATAAATATTCCTTCTGTACTAGCTTCGAAATCTTTCTCATAGTTCACGAGTAATGTTGGAATTTCAGAGCCTCTAGTTGAAGGTGGAAGTTCTTCTGCCGCTGGAGCAGGAAATCTGTTATTCAATCAAGAAGAATTTGAGAATGCTCAGACAGATTTCCTTGCCCAAGAAACAAAGAAAAGAACGTAGAATTTGATGCTCAAATCACGAGTGAGAAAGAAGCAGATAAAGGAATGATTGACAGTGATGATGATATTTTTGCTGAGGTGGATGTTCATAGATTACAGTCAAGATTCTTGAAGTTGGAGACAGATAATGTGTGGCTTTCGGCTCAAGTTCACAGCCTAATGGAAACTATCTCTGAGACGAACCAGAAAATTGGTGAGCTGGAGATGAATCTGGGTGATGTATCTGCAAGGCTGCTCAATTTGAACCCAGAAATTAGAAATAAATTTGGCAAAGAGTTTTCTGAGACATCTTCTTCTGTGAAGACTATTTTCACACCAGCTGATCAAGAAAAGGCATGAAAAGAACATGAAGAAAACATGAAGTATTTTGAAAGTCAGTCTAGTGCACGAAAATCTCGTAAGCCAGGGAGTACATATGTGATTAAGAATATAGCAGAGCCATCTATTGACCCTTTTGATGAACAACCTGAAGGGTTTGTTACCATTACTCTGGATAATTTTGATGAGTATGGAAATCGAAGTGGAATTGACAGCTGGAGATATAATGATGAGAAGGGAATGCTTATTGTTCACAGATGAAATGGAGCTGTTGAATACTACGCCTCTACCACTGCGTTTAATTCATGGACGAAAGTTGACTTGTCCGAATTGGCAAAGGCACCCTTCATCAATCAGGTTAGGAATCCACAAAACGAAACTGGCAAGATATTTCACAAAAGGATTCAGCAGCAAGAAAAAGTGAACTTTCGAGATATGAAGACTGCTAAGTCATACATAGAGGAGTATATAGATGTTTTGGGTCCTGATGGTAAACCATTTCGAACGGTTAGGTGGCCTGCTACTCAGAAGTTAAAGACTATACCTCTGAACAAACCCATGTATAAGGGATGCCTGAAAGGTATGAAATTCTAGGTGTATGATCCAACTGCTCGATGTGCTATCAGAGTGTGTGAGTTTGATGAGTACAGAATCTACGATGAAAAAGATCTAATGTCGTTGCATAAGGAAGATACTGATGTGTTGGTACAACATCAAATTCAGTGTGATCAAAACTATGAGGCTTGTGCTAAGTCTTTCACTGCAGTAGTGCCTAAGTAAATTATTTTGGGTTAGGAGCTGATCAGAGGAGCAAGGTGGAGACCAAAATGTTCGGTCCTTACATTTGAAAATCTCCTGAAGAAATGCAAGCTGCACTAGAAAAACAGAAGAAGGAAGCAGAAAAGAAAAGAAAGAGAGCATCCGGGAAACGTGGCAGGAAGTACTGTTATTGCACCAAGACGACACAAACCTAGGAGGATACTGTAGGGCCATAGTTTAGAGGTTTGTGTCTGTCTTGGCCCGTTAGACGTTTTTGGGTAGTTTTGTCTATTGGGTTAGTGGGTTTCGGCCATTGGCCCTATGTACTCGAGTTCCCCTATGGATCTATAAATAGGGGGCTCCAAAACATTTTGGGTTTGCTTGTTACTTTGTTAGTTTTCAATCTTGTTCTCTTGTACTCAAACCAAGTGTACCAGACGACTCATTGTGGTCGTGTGCACTTTTTGCAATACAATCATTTAGTTCTATTTTCTTCTTTTGTTGTTCTTACATCCAATCTTGGATCCGCCCTCGACAGCTTCTGGCACACCCATGCTCGACAACGAGTATTGTTGCAGAGTCCTTTCATGCATAAGTGTCTGTACCAGGTCTGGCATGCCCGTGCATGCATTTGGGAGTAACCGTCTTGTCAGTCTTTGTCGGTTTTAGCCTTGGAGAACACGCTACAAGAGAGCACGCCCGTGCCACTGAGTGGAGCACGCCCGTGCACTTTAGAAATCCTCAATTTTGTCTCCTTTTGACTTGGAAATGTTGACTGGTAATCCTGGGATAAGTGCACGGCCGTGCACAGGCATGAGCGCGAACATGCTTCATCTAGATCTACTCCGAAAGTCTTCAAATCCTTGTCTTTTAAGCCGGTTTTCACTTCTTTTCACTTTCCACCTTCAATAACTGCAATTATCATCAAAAGAGAACAAACCGTGACAATGCCAAGATAAATGCATAAAATTAGGTGATAAATAGGTGAAAGCCTGCATATAAAACCTGTTAATTTTGAGACTCGTCATATCACCTCACACTTAGACGTTTGCTTATCCCCAAGAAAACCAAACCTAGGCAATGTAAATAGAGTAAAAATGAGTGTGTATGTTGTGACAAGTCACAACAACTAAACTCCAATGAGTCCCACCTACTCAACACATCCTTGGTAGATGTTTTAGATAGCCTTGGCGCGCCTAATCAAACTAACCTCAAGTGTCTACTTCATATTTTTATCACTTAAATCACTCGGGTGTAATTTTGGGGGTGATCACTCGGATTCATCCCAAGGCACGCACAGATCATAGGCTTGCACACAAATCGGATCTCCATCACTATATATTGGCGAGAAACTGCAAATCATAAGGTCTTTTGAGGGGTGAAAAATGGTATAGTGATAGAATGGGTAGGAAGGGGATCTACTGTAGTGTCTGGCTCAGGCAGCGGCCACGGCATAATGGGAAAATGTCAAACTCTAAATGATAGACTTCATGAAACTCCTCCCCCGAAGACTTACTGCTCTGATGTCCCTAATCTATGAATCTTTCGGTCTTCATACCTAATCACCTTCGCTAGGAATGTCCTAGAAATAAACCTTCAAATAGACTTGTTTCTTTTTAGCCCGCTTATTGTCGAGCTTCTTGACTTATTCATCAAACTTTTTTTTAATAAGAAAAACTTTGCTTTTGGTGAAGCTTATTCTTTGGTATGTCAACTCTGGGTGGCTGTCTTTTCTTTAGTTTCCACAACTCTTCTTGGTAAATACCGTGACGTCTGGTCTTTTCTTCTTCATCTCGAGACAGCCCAAGAGTGTCCCAATAGCCAATAGTACGCTTTCTTTGCCAAAACCACGACACGGGCTAAGTGTGATGGGTGGAATGAAAGGAAAAAGGCTAAGGCTCAAATGGGGTGACTAGGTGAGGGATAAATTTATGGAAGGCCAATGAAAACAGAAGGGGTGTGTCCTAAGTGCCTTGATCATTTTTGCAATCTCTCACCTCGAGTGCGGTCTCAAAACGCATAAGATGCACAAGTTCTAACTGTAACATGCCAAGGGTGAATGTCTCTCTCAATCAAATGAACGAGCGTCAGTGGTATGTATATATAAGGGGGTGTGCTCGATAAGGCTCAAGATACTCACATGGAAGGGGTAGCACTCGAATATGAAGTAGAAAACACTTTGAGTTGGGTCTTTCGGCAATGCCAACACCTCCAAAAATCTCCTATTCAGGTTTTTGTGGTGGACTCAAAGGGTTTGAAAAATACTTTTAATTACTCTTTAAAAACATTTCGAAAACTTTTTACCTTTAAATAGGTTTTTGTTTGCTTGGCTCGAGAGGTGGTAAAATTTACAAAAATTTTATCACCTCACACTTAATTCGTTGGCATATTTTAAAATTATAGATTTGCAAAAAGTATATGCCAAGAATCAAGTGGGACGTAGTTACGTCTTCCCCTAATAGGCTAAAAGCTGTTCGGGTATATTTTGAAATCGAGCCGAGAGAGAAAACACCTGGCATGGATATATAGCTATCTACAACCTATGAAAATAAAAACTACTACTACTACTACTACTACTACTACTACTACTACTACTACTACTACGACTACTACGACTACTACGACTACTACGACTACTACGACTACTACGACTACCACTACCACCACCACCACCACCACCACCACCACCACCACCACCACCACCACCACCACCACCACCACCACCACCACCACCACCACCACCACCACCACCACCACCACCACCACCACCACCACCACCACCACCACCACCACCACCACCACCACCACCACCACCACCACCACCACCACCACCACCACCACCACCACTACCACTACTACTAAGTCCTAATGCCGAGAAAACATACGTGGCGGTGAGAAAATAAAAGGGGAACGATCATACCTGAAGGTCCTCGATTGATTTCTTACCGTATGCACCATCCTCTCAACTTATTTTTCCTAAGCTACCAATCCGGGCTACCTCCACGGTAGCGCCATGTTTCACGTCTCTAGATGGACAAAGGCAGTTTGATCATGAGTGTGTTGGCATTTCATCTACTTCCTCGTCGACCAAGAACTCTAAATATGGTTTAAGCCGATGACCATTGACTTTGAATAGAACTCTCATCCCTGTTTCCAAATCTACCGTCCCGTACGGATAGATCTTCTTCACAACATAGGACCCAGTCCATCTCGACTTCAATTTCCCAGGAAACAACTTGAGCCTCGAACTATAAAGTAATACTTTCTGACCTTCTTGAAATGGCTCCTTTCTTCCAAGTCTTTGATCATGGAACTTCTTGGTCTTTTCCTTGTAGATGATGGAGTTATCATAAACTTGCTGGCGGAGGTTTTCAAGTTCATGAAGCTGAAAGAGTCGGTGTTTCTTGACATCTTCAGGATCAAAATTTGTTGCATTCAATGCCCAATAAGCTTTATGCTCCACTTCTATTGCTAAGTGACATGCCTTTCCGTACACGAGCCTGTATGGTGTGGTACCAGTCGGTGTCTTGTATACTGTATGTCGTGCCCAAAGTGCATCGTCAAGACGATTGGCCCGATCTTTTATGTCAACCCCCATGGTTCTTTCAAGGATTGTATTGATGGCCCGATTTGTAACTTCTACCTGACCATTAGCTTAAGGGTGATAAGGAGTGGAGAACCTTTGCTGACAACGGTATCTCTGTAGTGCTTTCTTCAACTGCTTTTTGCAAAAGCGGGTTCCTCGGTCACTGACGAGAGCTCTTGGTACACCAAACCGAGCAAAAAGAGACTTCAAAAATTTGACAAGAACCTTGGCATCATTTGTTGGTAGCATCTGTGCTTCGACCCATTTAGAAACATAGTCTACTGCAACAAGAATGTAGAGATTCCCTTTGGACTGTGGGAATGGTCCCACAAAATCTATACCCCAAACATCGAAGATTTCATAGACTACAAACCCGGTCTGTGGCATTTCATTATGGGCATTAATATTGGTGGCTCTCTAGCATGCATCACAACTTTGAACAAGAATGGCAGCGTCTTTAAAAACTGCGGGCCAATAAAAATCTGCTTCAAAAACTTTTTGAGCCGTATTTCCCGCGGCGTAGTGCCCCCTGTAGGTTCTTCATGGCACTGACGTAGAATCTCTTGGGCTTCTTTCCCGTGAACACACCGGCGAATAACATGATCGGGGCAAATACGGAAAAGATATGGATCCTCCCAAAGATAATACTTTAATTCGAAAAAGAATTTCTTCTTTTTATAATGTGACTGATCTTTAACGAGAATCCCACTGGCCAAATAATTTGCATAATCAACGTACCGTGGATATGAGTTGGGGTCTTCAATCCGGAGGATTTGTTCATGCGGAAAGTCGTCATGGATTTCGTATCCATTTTTGTCGGGTGGTACTTCTTCGAGACGAGACAAATGATCGGCTGCAACATTTTCGGGCCCCCTTTTGTCTTTTATTTCTATATCAAACTCCTGCAGTAAGAGAATCCACCGTATGAGCCTCGGCTTTGCGTCTTGTTTGTTGAAGAGATGGCGCAAAGCGGCATGATTAGGGTAAACGATGGTCTTTGACAAGATAAGGTACGGACGAAACTTGTCAAAAGAAAATACCACAGCAAGGAGCTCTTTCTCGGTCGTCGTGTAATTTTCTTGGGCATCATTGAGGGTTTTGCTTGCATAATAAATCGGGTGAAAACATTTGTCTTTCCTTTGCCCCAAAACTGCTCGTACCGCCACATTACTTGCATCATACATCAAATCGAATGGCAGGTCCCAATGTGGAGAAATGATAACCGGTGCTTCAACCAACTTTCTTTTTAGGCAATTAAACGCCTGAAGACAATCTTCCGTAAACACAAACTTGCGATCTTTTTCAAGAAGTTGAGTGAGTGGACGAGCGATGTGCGAGAAATCCTTGATGAATCTTCAATAGAAACCGGCATGACCGAGAAAACTACGAATTCCCGTAACCGTAGTAGGAGGGGGAATCAATGAAATCGCTTCAACTTTGGCTTTGTCAACCTAGATCCCTTTGTCTAAAATTTTATGCCCCAAAACAATTCCTTCTTTTACCATAAAATGGCACTTTTCCCAATTAAGTGCCAGATTCACTTCTTCCCACCTTGCCAACATTTTCTCAAGATTGCCCGGACAATGATCGAATGAACTACCAAAAACTGAGAAGTCATCCATAAATACTTCCATAAAGTCTTCGATCATGTTATGAAAAATAGCCACCATGCAGCGCTGGAAAGTAGCGGGGGCATTGCATAGCCCGAATGGCATCCTTTTGTAAGCGAATGTGACATATGGACAAGTAAAAGTGGTTTTCTCGTGGTCTTTGGGGTCAATCGGGATCTGAAAGTACCCAGAAAAACCATCGAGAAAACAATAATATTGATTCCCGGCTAACCTTTGCAACATTTGGTCGATGAACGGTAGGGGAAAGTGATCCTTCCTGGTCGCATCATTGAGCTTTTGATATTCAATACAAACCCGCCAACCCGTGACCTTTCTTGCGGGAATAAGTTCATTCTGCGCATTGGTCACGACTGTCATACCACCCTTTTTTGGAACCACTTGGACCGGACTCACCCAAGGTGAGTCAGAAATAGGATAAATCAAGCCGGCGTCTAGCGGCTTAATTACTTCTTCTTTTACGACCTCTTGCATCTTGGGATTAACTCTTCGCTGCCTTTGCACACAAGGGCGGTAGTTATCTTCCATGAGGATCTTGTGTGTGAAAAGAGAATAACTAATACCTTTAATATCCATCAGCTTCCAGGCGATTGCTTTCTTGTGCTGCTTCAAAACTTCCATCAGCTTTTCGTTTTTTTCTTGTGATAAATCAGTTACTATGATAACAGAAAGCTTGTAGTCATCTTCTAAAAAAGCATACTCCAGGTGGGATGACAATTCTTTGAGTTCAAAGGATGGTGGTTCTTCTGTTGAGGGCTTGGATTTTTCTTCAGAATTTCTTTCTGGGAGTTGAGTTTCTTCGGGCTCTTCTTTAGGAAAAACTTGCTCAATGCGACAACTTTCAAAAACCATAGGATCATTTTCACCAATCGAGGATGCGGGTTCTTCAAGATCATCTCCCTCCCTCAAAATGTCACAGAGATAATACCCTGCAATATGATCGAAGTCTGTAATGGGGCAGACAGATCGTCTTGGATACTTGGATGCTGCATCACTTTCTTCAAGTCAAAACCCAATTTTTCACCATTGATTGTTACTTTCAATCTTCCTCCCCACGCATCGAGTAAAGCTAATGCGGTGTTGAGGAAAGGTCATCCCAAAATGATAGGACTCTCGTCCCCCGGGATATCGATCACCAAAAAATCCATCAGGAATATAGTATCACCAAGACCGATCAGAACATCTTCAGCAACTCCTCGGGGGTGCCGCACCAAACGATCGGTGAGGTAAAGCTCCATTTTTGTGGGTCTCAGATTTTGCTGCTGGAACTTTTGAAATATTGAGGCGGGAAGAATGTTGACATTGGTTTACAAATCGGAAATAGCTCTGGTGTAGATATTTTCTACCATGGTACAAGGGATTAGAACTCAATCAGGGGGTAATCTTCCTTGGACAATGGCTGAACAGACTTTGTTGACGGGTATGATGACTCATTCTTCAAGGGTATCCTTTTTGGAGAGGATATCTTTCAGAAATTTAAAGTGAGCAAGGAGTCTGAGCTGACAATCGGCATAGGGGATGTTGAGTTGCACTTCCGTCATCAAGGAATTGAACGCGTGAAGTCTTTCTTCCATGGTGGGAACAAGAACATCTTCAATTTCGTCCTCTACTCCCAATGGTAAATCACGAACTTCTTCCTTTGGCTCGGCTTTTATTTCTTCCTTGTTAGCGGCATCTTCCATAGCATAAATATACCTGAGGTAGTTTTGACTACCTCGAGATTTTCCGCAAACTTCTTCAAGTCAATTAATGGGGGGTTTGGTTCTGGTATGGGTTTAGGTTCAGGTTCATATTGACTTGGTGGTAGTGGGGAAAACAAGTGGGCTAATGGAGATGACGTGTAAGGTAGTGGGCTAGGAATGGGTGTAGGTGTAGGTGTAGGTGTGTAACATCGCAAAATTTTTCCCCAAATTTTAATACATAAAAGCCCTTATTTTTTTATTTACATCTTTATCATTAATATTATACAAATGTGCCTAAGTCTTTATTTTCCTAACTCACAACTTATATATATATAAATGTATATATAATAATAATAATAATAATAATAATAATATGATCTAAATTCTTTTTTTTTTACACATACACTTGTCAAGAATTTTTTTTTTAAATAAAGCCATAGTCAAAGTCCTGGTCAAAGTCCTAGTCAAAGTCTTAGTCAAACAGTCAAAGTCTTAGTCAAATAGTCAATTCATCATAAAACCTTAGTTTATGGTGTTGACCAATTTTAATAGCTAATTGAATCCAAAACTAGTATAAAAACCCACCTATGACCCATTACACTTTGCACCTCTAAATCGATTGTTTCAATTCGATTAAACTCTCCCCCATACCTTTCTTCTAGAGTATATTACTTCTACATTTGAAGCATTGATTATAAGCTCTTGCAATTGGCGAATTGGAAGCTTGATATTCTTTCTTTTTCGTTTATTTCTTCAATTTGGACTAGCTACGTTGTTGAGTCTTTGGGATTCGCCTCGCATACATTCACAACACTTAGAGTATAATTCACCTTAGCCAATGTGAGTTTTACATAGCCTATTTTCTATTTATCACCGTTTTTGGGGTGAAACATGTTACAACATTCTATATGCAATTCAATCATCAAAGTGTCTATGTGTTTTTCTATGTTGCATTATGTCTTGAACATGACTAGGGTAAGCACAATTCTAGCATAATCATTAACATTGATCAGCCGACGGTATACATTGATAGATCTATTGGACTGACAATCCCACCCGGATACGTGCCTCCTACAAAGGTAGCGTGGGTGTTTGTTATCGCATAACATATTCGAGTGAACCATGAGCGTATGGGATGTACCACATTATAACAATCACAAGGGTTGATTATGCACTCGATTTACTTCTAGTATGTTTTCACATATGGACTAGACTTGCCATGACACTTGAATTGTACAAGTTTTATTCGATTATCAAAACCTATGTAATTCTCACCAACTTTTGTTGACCCAAAATATTTTCAAACTTAACATGTTTCAGGTTATAGCTTGCTTGAAGATTAGAGTTATTGCTTGAAGATGCGTAGCTAGTATTTTTCATTTTGATGTACAAAATTCTTAGAACAATTGTATGTAATTTATTTAAATCATTTATTGAAATTTATTATTTACCATGAGCTACTGAACAATCATCAATACGTGACATCCCGATGTTTCCGCCATCGGTTGGGGTGTTACAAGGTGTAGGTGTAGGTGTAGGTGTAGGTGTAGGTGAAGGTGCAATGAATTGGTAGGGCTGTGGTAAAATATATGGTGGTGAGTTACCCAAGTGATACATTATGTCGAGTGCATCAGGTGATGGTGGGATAGGATCAAATGGTGGTGGTGGAGATCTAGGTGGTGAGGGTGGCTGAGAGCTTAATCGGCAACCATCGATGTGGTACACTTCTTCAATGGGGTTTTGAGGGAATGGTGAAGGGTTATAAGGTGTTGGTTCAAATGGGGGTGAATAGTGGCTGTTGTACTCTGGAAGATACCCGGACAAATAGTCGTCACAGTTGTGGTAGAACGAAGGTCCACCACAATATTCACAAAACTGCTGAACATAAAACCGTTCATAGTTTAAAAAGTTCTCTGTCACGAACCGATCTTCATCCATGTGATCCATCTGAAAAACAAACAAAGACAAGCAGGAAAATAATTAGTAACAAGCAACTTAAAACCTTTCTCTGGAATATGGCGTACCCCGGCAAAGGCGCCAAAAACTTTGATGTCGTGTGAGTTAGATCTTTTTTTAAACGTCCTTTTTAAAACCAACACTTTCCCGAAAGAAGTGTCAAGACTCGGTAAAAAGGGTAATTAAACAAAACCTTTCAATTAAAACATTTATCTAAGTTTTAAATTTGTAAAAGTAAAACGATAGCTGCTGACTACTCTAAACCCACACGATATGCAAGTGGGCCTATCGAGCGTAGTATAGTCTATAGCAAGTACCGAGTATCGAACCCTAAGATGCGACTTCCCCTACTCAGTTCTAAGTTGCTGCAATAAAAAGAAAGATAAAATAAAATAACTAAAGAAGGAGAACGAGGGTGATCAAAATAAAAATCAATACCAAACGAAGTGCTGCTTCGGGATCCGACTTATTTTTGGAATGGATTAATAGTAGTTACTTAATTAAGTGGTGTAAACAAGTGCGCACTTTTACTGAACTTGGAGTTGCTACAACATTCTCTAGTGGTGTTTGGTATCGCAATACAAGCTGTGTTTTTGTTTTAAAATAAGGGTCTCGCAACCTGGTAAGCTCACCTCTCAACTATGACAGACGGATGACTGAAGACTGTGTATACACAGCCCCAATTGATCAAACTCCCAAAGCTGCAATAATGACATCTAATTACTCAAAACCTCTATCGACAACTTGCCGGTGGCCAGATCATGACCGAACAAGAAACCACTTGATATCATAAAGGAGTCTGGACCAACCGACACACGTGCATCCTTTACTTGACCCAAATAACTATTTTAACAAGTGAGTGGTCTATCGATAACTGTGCGGCTATATAAAGATGAGAGAAAATAAAGACTGTTTTCTGTCAACGCAGGTTCATCAAACCCTAGCTTGCGCCAATGCTTTCACATAGATAATGAAGCTGAGTCGCACAACTAAGATTTGACTTATCACTAGGACCGAATATAAAGACCATACCGACCCTAAATGAGATCTTGATAGTAGAGGATTGAGTCTCAAAGTGTGTGTATTTCTACCCACAAATGGACTAATCACTACTCATGGGATTAGGTTAGCTTAAGAGTGCATGGGTTGTTACACACCATGGGTACACCCTTAAGTCCTCCTACTTCGTATCAAGACACCCACAAGACCAAAGACTAGTTAATTAGTTATTTAGTTCATCAAACAAGGTTTAGAGTAAAAAGAATTTAACAAGAACACAACACCACATAAGTGATAAAAACTATATAACCCATGCCAAAATAAGTCTTCACCCTAGCAACACTCAAGTAATCCCAACATCGACTCTACAACTATCACACTATCAATAGTGGTTGAGGAATACATGGTGGTGAGTGTGATATGGATTAAAGAGGGTGGTTTGGATGAGTTTTAGTGACCTCTCTCTCTCTCTACTCTCAATCTCCAAGTCTTTATGGAGTTATCCCAAGCTCCAAAGGTGACTTGCAAGATCCCTGAGATGGCTGAAGTGTGAATAAAACTCGGGTGAAATGGGATGCCCAAATGTGGATTGGAGGCCTCTATTTATAGGCAAAACAGCCCTTGCACGCCCTCGACAGCTTCTGGCACGCCCATGATCGACAACGCATACTGTTGCAGAGTCCTTTGATGCAGAAATGTCTGTACCAGGTGTTGGGTCTGCTGACCTGGAGAAGAACAGATGATTGGAAAGCCAAAATATAATACACGATTGATCCTTAATAAGAACAACATTTACAGGTTACTTCCCCCAAAAGACTATTGACCCTAACATCTGCTGTACCCTAACAACTATTGGAACAACTGCTGCTTGCAAAGGTCTGATGAAGAACAATGGCTAGAGAGCAAGTGCTGATCAAAGGTCTGATGAAGAACAACTGCTGATCTAAGTACTGAAGACTAAAGGTCTGTTGGAGCCAACAACACTTAGGATCCAACAGACGTTACAAGACTATCAGAGGTTTCCTATCAGTTGTTTGCCTATCAGAGGTTTCTATGTAACAATATTTGTGTCATTAGATGTTTTATGTTGTTATTCTGTTAGAGGTCACTATCTTAGGTGACGTCAGCCTAGGTCATCAGTAGTTTATATTGTTTATAAATAGAACAGTGCATGTACTGATTCTATTTATCACTCAAAACATTCTCTTAGACAAACTTACACGAGTGATCAGGCTGAGGGGGAGTAATTGTAATCGTTTGTAATCATTCAGTTATATGAAAACTTTTGATTAAAAAACAATTATTCTCTTGTTTTGATTTACAATTTATCATTCCGCTGCACTTTCCATTTATAGTTTACTTCTTTCATTACTCATAATACTTAAACAATCAAAACAATCAAACTCGGATCCTAACAATTGGTATCAGAGCTTGGTCAATTAAATTCGATCTAACCAATCAATTTAATATAAATAGATCAGCTCACAATTATTGATATCTTTTGTTTGTCGTATTGAAAACAGGGTAATAGTTTAATTTTCATTTTAACCGTTTTTTAAACAGACTTTGTTTTAGGAACAATCATAGAATGGCTTCAATCAATCACGATCCACATAACACTGGCACGAACACTAAGCCACCAATGCTTGTCAGATTTGAATACAATATCTGGCAACGTCGGATGAGCTATGTTCTGGCTGAAAAGAACACTGGGTGCTGGAAGTCGGTTATCTTCGGACCACATGTTCCGATGGTGCCAAGTACCGAAGACCCCAAGGTTCAAGAGCCTAAGAAACTTGATAACTACTCCGAGCAGGATTTTCAGAAAATTGAGTTAGATGCTAAGGCCTTCAGTATTGTGGCCATGGCTCTACCCAATGATATCTATGCTGGGCTGTTACACTGTAACAGTGCAAAGGAGTTATGGGATGCATTGAAAGAATAATTTGGTGGGACTGAAGAGGTTATTGAAAACAACCGTGAAATACTTAACCAACAATATGAAACATTCAGTCATGTAAAGGGATAGTCATTAACTCAACAATTTGAAAGGTTTAACTGTCTCATTAGTGAATTAAAACTGGCTGGTCTAACTTACCCTAATTCAACCTTGAACCATTGGTTTTTAAAATCATTACCAGACAAATGGGACGGTATTGCTATAGTTATGAGAAACTCAATTGGATTTAAGGACCTATCACTGACCCAGCTTCATGGTAAGCTCTTGACCTATGAGAGAGAGCTTAACCAGAAAAAGAAGCTCCAGGACTCTGGAAAAGTGTCTGATGATTATGTATTTGGTAATACAACACTTTTGGGTCATGATGAGGTGCCTGGTAACAATAAGGATCAGAGTTATGATCATTTCATTGACATAACTTCAGATTTTAACTCAGGTTTTAACTCTGATTTTTATTCACCCAACTTTGCTTTTACAGCAAGTGGTGGTGATATCCAGGCATCTGATAACATATCCTTTGAGTATGATGACTTAAAATACTTTGACCCTGATGATTTGGAAGAAATGGACATTATGCACCAATTGGCTCTGCTCAGTGTAAGAATTAACAATTTTTACAAGAAAACTAGCAGAAGATTTCCAAGGTTAACTGGCAGGTCAAATGTGGGGTTGGATAAATAAAAAAATTAAGTGTTATAAATGTCATAGACTTTGTTATTTTGCTAGGGAATGTAGGAGTCAACATGGTACACCTATGATTACCTATCCAAATTAAAGGCCACAGACCAACACTTATCAGGTTTCCCATAATACCCCTGGACCAAACGTGTAAAACACTGCTCATTTTGCACAGTCCTCAAACACTGTTCCTGTCCAGCATGTCCAAACCATTGTTCCTCAGATTCACTATGTGCAAACCCCTGTTGCTCAGGCACATGTGCCAATGACTACTGCTCCACCCTCTGCTCCTGCAGAGACCAGTCAACAGAGTTTCTTCACACAAGGCTTTGTTGATTGGAGCAGTCTACCAGATGAGTTAACAAATGAAAACTTTGCTCTTGTAGCCAAAGCTGAAAATGAACCAGAAAATTTTTGTTTCATGGCTATGGTTGAATATGAGGATGTGGTAACTGAATCTGATATTGTGACTGATGATATTGTTGATGAAGTAGTTGCAGATGAAAAATTTGAAGAAGTTGTGAATCTCTCAGACCCCTGGGGTGCATCTGATGATTGTGAGTGCAAGTGTGATTGTGCATTGATGGCTGCTGCTAAGGTATCTCCTCAAATCCTAAAAGATTTGTGTTCAAACAAATGTGTAATAGCATTTACTAACATTAAAGAGGTGAATGAAAACCTTAGGAAGACAATTTTAGATGATGAAGTTCAAGTTGAAAAACTTTCAAAAGAGTTAAAATCAAAATTGGTTGAAAAAGAATCTGAAATCAGCAGTTTAAAACATGAAGCAAATATAACCAAAGACCAGCTCCAAACTATGATAACTAAATATCATAGTTGTAAAAAGGAGCTTGAGGCCACCCAAGTTGAATGTGAAAAATGTGTGGAATCATGTAAAGGTTTTGAGATGCACCTCAACAAAGAAACCCAAAGTCATGTGATGTTTGGTTTTGGTTTTGGAACCACTGGTCCAACATTTGAAAACACTGACAAAAGGGAACAAAAGTTAGTTGAAGTAGTACCAACTAATTTGGAAGGTCAAGAGATTAAAATCACTGAACCTAATGGCAAGAAAATTATTCTTGAAAAGCTAGAAGGTTCCTCATCATTCACTGAACTTGAAAAATATGAATTTAAACCTACTTGACTGATGAGTGTGGTACTCTTGAGAACTTCAAACCAGTTGATTTCAAAACCCCTGATGGTAAGAAAGCACCACAGGCAAAGGTTATTCCCTTGAAAGACCTTCCAGCAGATGCTCAAACATCTGTTGAAAAGAAGGCCGAAAAAGGAGAAAAGAAAGAAAAGTCTGCCCACTTGTTTTGTGATTTCTGTGAAAAGAAGAATAATGTTACTAAAAACTGTTTTCTTCTAAAAGCATATGATATCAATAAAGGAACAAGTGTGTGTGATTCTAAGACCACATGCTCAATATGTGGTAAAAAGAATCACAAAACGAAAGAGTGCCTGTATCTAAAAAATATTGATGTCAAAATACAAGAGTACAAGGATAAAACTCTTGCAAGTCAAGTGGTGAGTACTCCAAAAGGAAATCCCAAACAGACTTATGTTCCAGACCAAACATCTATTACCCAAAGTCTTGAAACATCTGCTTCCAGGGATGTCCAAGTAACAGATGCTCCACCCACAAACAAGTACCCAAGAGGATATGGACAACCACCTTGTCATAATCTGTCACGTGTTTATGAAGAACTCAAGAGGCCTTCAAAACCAAGAGTGAACAGTAACCCCTATGGTTACTATCATCTGACAGGAAATGATCAACCAACTGTTGCACCAAGTGTTCACATCCAAGCACTAGCAAATGGTCAGCAACAATTGCTGAACTTGGTTCAAAATCTAGTTCAAACCACTGATCATCTTCCTAAGCTTGAGGCTGAAAGGTCTGTGGACCCATCCAAAGCCAACCTGGCTTTAGACACTCACCAAAACTAATCAATTACTGATGTGCAGGGAGTTTCTGCTTGCTTAGATAGTCTTTGGTACGTAGATAGTGGAGGCTCCAGGCACATGACAGGATGTAGAGCCCTTTTTTGGACTTCTTAGCTCATGGAGGGGGTGATATATCCTTTGGTAATGATTCAAAAGGTAAGGTGTTGGGTTCGGGGACTGTTCAGGCTGGGAAGCTCAAGTTTGAAAATGTCAATCTTATTGATAATCTTAAATGTAATCTTCTTAGTGTTTCACAAATGAGTGACAAAGGGTATGACTCATTCTTCACTAAGAAAACTTGTAAGATTATTGGGCCAGAAGTGGTGAAAAAGATTGACACTATCATTGCTGAGAGAAAAGCACAACTTGTTGCTCATAGGAGTGGCAATGTGTATGTAGTTGATATGTTGAAGGATAATCCTATGGCAAATGTCTGTCTGTCTTCTTCTGCCTCCACTAAAGAGACAGAATTGTGGCATAGGAGACTGAGTCACACCAACCTTTAAACTATCAACTCACTCTCCAAACAAAGCCTTGTAAGAGGTCTACCATCAAAAGAATTCAAGTGTGATGAGCATTGTGTTTCCTGTGGGAAACAACATAAAAGCTCTTACAAATCCATTGATGAGTCCAAAACAAGTCAATGTCTACAATTGTTGCACATGGACTTGTTTGGCCTAGTTAAAATCATGAGTCTAAGAAGAAGAAGATTTTGTCTTGTCATAGTTGATGATTTTTCTAGGTTTACATGTAATTACTTTTTACACTCTAAGGATGAGACTGTAGGTATCTTGAAGGACTTTGTCACCAAGGTTGAAAAACAATATGACTTGCCATTAAAATGTCTTTAGAAGTGACAATGGAACAGAATTTAAAAATAAGGAGTTGGATGATTTCTATGTGTCAAAAGGAATTGTGAGGCAGTACAACATTCCAAGAACACCGGAACAAAATGGGGTGGTTGAGAGGAAAAATAGAACTCTCATTGAGGCTGCAAGAACCATGCTAGCAGATTCTGGTTTGCCACTGTCCTTCTGGGCAGAAGCTGTAAACACTGCTTGTTATGTTCAAAACAGAGTTTTAATCAACCTAAGACATCAAAAGACTACTTATGAAATTCTATTCAAAATCAAACCATTAATCTCATTTTTCAAAATCTTTGGCTGCCCATGTTTCATTTTAAATCTTAAAGATTCCATTTCAACATTTGCAGCCCAAGTAGATTGTGGATATTTTCTAGGATATTCTTCTACTGCCAAGGCCTACAAAGTGTTTAACACAAGGACCAGGACAATAGAAGAAACTTTGAATGTAAAGTTCAATGAAATTTCCTCCTTAAAAATCCCAGCAAATCCTGTTGAATTGTTTGATTTAGATAAATTCAAATTTGGAGATATTACTGTCAAAGCTAATAGTGCAGGTATTCCACAGTCTCGACAACAAGACTACAGAACAGATGTTGTGATTCTAAGTCACTACAACGTCTATTCTGTATCAGGGGAAGCAACTGTTCAAAACACCTGCCAAAACTCTACCACAGCTGAGTCAGCCACTGTTGGCCAGTCTTACCCTCAAACCACTGCCTCAACAACCTCATCCACTGTTCAATCATCTGTCGACAAAAGTCCAACCTCTGTTGACAAAAGTCAAACCAATTTCACACCACTTGGACCCATTCCCCCACCTCCATTTCAAACATCTGTTGGTACTACAGAAGTGCAAACAGATGTTACATCAACAGAGTCCCTAAACCTCTGTCCTTCACCTCAAAATGCCATCATACCATATCAGGGAGATTTAATCTACCTAAGAGCTCATCCACCAGACCAAATCATTGGCAACATCAGAGAGGGTGTGCTCACAAGAAGCCAATCCTCAAACATCTGCCTTTTTGCAGGCTTTCTATCTCTCACAACCTGTCAAGTACCAAGAGGCACTAAAAGACAAAAGTTGCGTAGAAGCCATGCAGGAAGAGCTCCTTCAATTTAAAACACAACAAGTATGGGAACTTGTACCACTGCCAAAGGATGTCTGTCCAATTGGCATAAAGTGGGTCTTCAAAAACAAAACTGATGAAAGGGGTATAGTTGTCAAGAATAAAGCCAGGATTGTGGTTCAAGGCTTCAGACAAGAAGAGGGGATAGACTATGATGAAACCTTTGCTCCTATGGCTAGGCTAGAAGCTATCAGACTCTTCCTAGCCTTTGCTGTCAACCACAACATCAAGGTGTATCAGATGGACATTAAATGTGCATTCCTTTATGGCAAAATTTAGGAGGAGGTCTATGTATGTCAACCATCTGGTTTTAAAGACACATCCCATCCTGATTATGTATACAAGCTCAACAAAGCTTTGTATGGACTCAAACAAGCACCTAGGGCCTGGTATGAAACTCTTTTCACCTTTATCTTATCCATTGGTTTCACAAGAGGTAAAATTGATAAAACTTTATTTCTAAAATGGAGAGGAAAGATTTAATGATTGTCCAAATATATGTGGATGACATCATTTTTGGATCCACATGTAACAAAATGTGTGAACAGTTTAGGGAACTCATGACAACAGAGTTTGAGATGAGTGCTATGGGTGAACTTCAGTGCTTCCTTGGTCTCCAAGTGAAGCAGCTGCAAAATGGCACATTCATTCATCAAAAAAAATATGTGAAAAACTTATTAACCAGATTTGAGATGAATGATTGTAAGCCATGTAGTACACCCATGAGCACAGCCAAGCTACTCACTATTGATGACAAGGATGAACTGGTTGACCAGACACATTACAAATGCATGATTGGGTCTTTATTGTACTTAACTACATCTAGGCCAGACATTATGTTTGCCACTTGTGTTTGTGCAAGATCCCAGGCTTCACCAAGAAAGTCAAACCTTATTGCTGTGAAAAGGATATTCAGATACCTAAAAGGTGCTCCCACACTTGGTATCTGGTATCCTGCTAATGGAAACATTGAGCTTTCAGGTTATTCAGATAGTGATTTCGCTGGCCGCCACACCACAAGGAAGTCTACACCAGGAGGGTGCTAGTTTCTAGGGAATGCCTTAGTCTCATGAAAAAGGAAAAAAGCAAGCAGCTGTTTCAACTTCAACTGCAGAGGCTGAATACATTGCTGCTGCAAGCTGTACAGCCCAACTCATGTGGCTCCAAAATCAACTGCTGGATTTTGGTATAACTGCACTAAGGACTCCACTCTTGCTGGACAGTCAAGCTGCTGAAAATATCATCAAAAATCCAGTCTCTCATTCAACCACAAAGCACATTGACATCAGACATCATTTTGTCAGAGATAGCTATGAAAAAGGTTTGATTTCTCTGCACCATGTTCCAACAAAGGATCAGTTGGCAAATGTGTTGACAAAAGCTTTAGACACATCTACCTTCAAAAATCTGATTTCTAGGATTGGTATGCTAAACATGGACTAAACAACAAAAATATTTTAAATAAAAACATTAAAATGTTTCAGAATAGCAAAATTCATCCTTAAAAAATAGCACTTTGGTTGAAAAATCTGCTAAGGATAAAACAACCACTGTTTCATCCATTCTATCAACTGTTAGTTGAAAAATCTGTTTCAAACATCTGATCAGATAAAACAACCACTGTTTGGTTGAAAAATCTGTTTTCAAACGTCAGATCAGATAAAAAAATTGTTTCCACTATATATATATATATATATATATATATATATATATATATATATATATATATATGTATTAACAAAAAAAAACAAGTGCCCATTAGCATCAGCACTTTGGTAGAACAACAGTTGTTTGCATCAGTCATTTGGCAACAGCTGTATGCCACCAAATGTTTGCCACGTCTGCTCTCAAAAGCAGAGTTTTGGCCACATCAGCGGTTTCACCAGAGGCTATAAAAACCCTGTTCTACCACAACAGATGCTACACTGTCTCATTGTATTCAAAATACTAAAACCGCCTTCTTCAACCTCAAACCCCCACTTTAATTCCTCTCATCCTCAAACTCAAAATCCAGTACAATGGATCTTCAAGCGAAAGCCACCCACAATTACCTTCCCTATCTGGTCAAAACAGATGAAAACGTCCCGTTCCATACCTCCATCGACATCATTCTCAAATCTAAATACCTGACAATACTAACCGATGATGCCCCCTTCTACATCGATACTCTGCAAGAATTCTGGTTAAATGCTGAGGTTCTTCTACAGGACAAAAAGCCCACAACCATTATCTCAAAAATTGGAGAGACAAATATCGTCATTACCCCCCAACTGATATCCACAACCTTCTCATTGAATGACTTGTCAGGTAACGACTCTTTCCCTAAGGCTGAACTTCACATTGAGTTTCAGGAAAGGGATTATGATTCACAAATGACTGGTTCAACTTGTTTCAAAAAGTTTTTCTCACCAGTCATGAAATTTTTCTTTCATGCACTCCTTCTCTGTATCTCTGCTAAATCCACTTCTTTTAATGAAATCCCATTAAAAGTTCAGTACTTGGAATATGCTATGTTGTCAGAATCTGACTACAATCTATCCCAGGCCTTGTTCTTGGATTTAGTAGCAATGTGAAGGGAGTAAAGTCTGGGTCAAACAATGCTTTTCTGATATACCCAAGAATTTTAAGTGTAATCCTACAAAAGGATTTGCCTAAAAAGGATTTTCAAAAGGGTACATCATATCAAATGAAGAGTCTAACTGATGAAACTTTTACAAGAATGCTGGGTCCAAACACCTAAGAAAAAGTGTCAAAAGTTAAAGTTTCTAAAACACAAACAAAGAGTGTTAAGACAACAACTGTTGTTCAAACGTTTGTTGTTGAGCCCACTGCTCCTGGTGATCATGGCACTGCATCCAGTGCTGTGAAGCCCACACCAGCCACCTCTAAAAGAAAACGTCCATCCACACAAACCACCAAGAAAACCAAAAAGGGACCTCTTGAAGATGAGATATCAGAGGAAAACCCTGTTGTAGCACAAAAGCAACACGGAACCACTGTTGGTACTTCCTCACAATAGTTGGATATATCTTAACCTGAACAAACTCCTCATGAATCCTCACAAAAGGATCATGTTGTAAGCCAAAAGGAAACACATCATGAGGCATATGAGTCACTTGACCATATGCTCATAAGCCCTTCTCCTAGGGCTACTTCTCTTTTCACTCCTCCACCCTCACCATCACATGTCCTTCCAACAATGAAACCATTGTTTAAAGCTATTGATAAAACTCAGGACATTCCCAGTTCCTCTTCTTCACCCATCAATGAGAGTACACACCAACAAGTGACTGGGACTGAGGAAAATCAATTAGCTGACCCACGAACACAGGGAGTTACACCCCTGGAGTTCAATGAAACTCTAGGTGAGTTTTCAAGTGAAGAAGCCACTACTGATGTAGAGACCATTGTCTCACAACAGGACAGTGGTTACATAGCTAAGACTTCCTTGAAGGAAACAACTGATGAGGCCACTATAGTGACCCCAAAATCAGTTGGAAGTCCCCAGAACCAAGACAAAGGGTCATCTGGTTCTCTTTCTATGGACTCACCTCCTAGGACTGAACCAGATACAACTACCACTGGTAGGAATCTAGATGATCCTATTAATTTAGGTGATGGGTTAAAATACCAAGAATTGACGGCTAGAGTTCACTCCATGGAAACCTCTGTGGCTGACATCAAGACAGATCTCAAGACAATCATGGGATCTTTGGATGCTCTAATCAAAAGTCAACCATCCAAAGAAGAAATTGCTACTGAGCTATGGAAATCAGTTTCCCCCATCATCATAGCTCATAGAAAAGTAGCAGATCAAACACATGAAACCTACATGGCTCGGATCAGAACTATGGTAGATGCTAGGTAGATAGATACCTAAACAGATATTAAAGCCATCAAAGACCATCTGCTGAAGACCACTCGCTCTGCCCCTACAACCATCAAAAGAGATAAAGATGATGATGAGTTCACAACTAATGATCCCCAAAAGGGGGAGAGTGGCAGAAATAGACTACCAAAGCTAAAGCCATTTGGAACAAAACCGGGATCAGAACCAGCACAACAACCCAACGTTCAATCCACTACTAATGCTGAAGCAGTCAATGCAGGCAAAGCAAAAGAAATTGATCAAACTGCTAATGTTATTGTTGAAAAGGCTGTTGAAGATAAGCAAAAGAGGCTTGACACATTGGAATGCAAAGCAAAAGATCTAGTGCAAAGGAAGATAGAGCAGCAACAAGAAGTTTAGGATGTTGGCTCCTCTAAAAGGAAGAAACAGCCTGCAAAACACACAAGGCAACCTCTATCCAAAACTGTTATTGCTAAAACATCTGCCACCAAAACCACTACTGCCACCAAAACCACTGCTACAACCAAAACAACTGAACCCACAATCACAACCACCAATATACCACCAACAACCACTTCACCCCCTAAATCCCAAACATCTGCTGGTTCTACACAAGTGCCAACAGATGTTAACACAACCACTGCTACAACACCACCATCACCACTCATCTTGTACAAAAGGAAGAGAAAATCAACCTTTGTGGTACAAGATGAGAACATACAAACATCACCACCTTCCACTTCAATCACCAAACCTACACCTATATAAGCCATCCCATATACATCATTCTCACCACACACCTCTCAATTCACATCTCATAGACCACCACCATCCATCACAGCATTGGTTGCTCAGTATCCTCTTGAGCTTGATCTACTCAAGGGGGAAATGCAATCCTTCTACAATACTGAGGATCCATCAGAAAGATCTTTCCCATTTCTTCCAAATTTTACTGCTCCTAGAAACATAGATCAATATCTTAAATTCAAGACTGAACAGGCTGATTTAATCATCAAGGAGAGATACAAAGGGAAAGATGACAGGACTGCTCAGGGCATCCATTCAGCAGAGCTTAGCAAACTGAGAAGGATTGAAGATTTTGCTAAGACCCTGAGAAACTCCTTGTCCACCATGCCTCTTAGCAGTGATTTGGAAAGGGTGGTTAGGGAATCTATTCATAAACAAATCTTGGCAACCATGCCCTACAAAGCAACCAAGAAATAGTTTGCAGGCTAGACCACTCATGCTCTTCAAGAAGAACTTATAAGAATGGAAGAAATGGCTAAGAATCCCCCAGTAAAAATCTCTGCCCCTGAGAGAAGAAATTGTGGCTGCTAAATATGGGGAGATGAAGTCAGTTGCAAGATGGGTTGAGCATAGGCTGGTTGAAACATACAAGAAATTAGAAGAGAATAGAAAGATTGATCCTACACTGCCCAGTAAACCAAATTACTCAGATGCTCCCATGGTTAAGAGACCTCTACAGGCCTTTACACTTAACAGCTTACTTGATACTTCTGACCTATCTACTGCTGCCAAGAGACAATTCAAAAGACAGAAGGAAATGTCTGAAGAAGACCAGAAGAAGTTTGCCGATACATTTGTAAAAGAGGGTCTCTTCAACCAAATACATTATATCTCTGATCCCACATCTGAAGAACTTAGGAAACTCATTGGGAGACCTCCATCACCAAAATCATCTAAAAAAAAATTTGCAGCTCAATAGATCCTCTTGTTCAAAAATTCTAAAATGGAAGGTCAACAAAGACAACCATGAATTGACTCTGCTCAGATCAGATGGAGAAGCCCAAAAGTTAAGTATGGATGAGGCACATGGCCTATGTGCAGATGATCTCCAAACATTGCTAAACTTAGAGCTTGAACAAGATGCAGAAGACCTCTTCTCATTGATCTTTGAATTACAATTCAAAGGACAAATCAGAGAAAGTCTAATGAGGTATAAAGATCAATAATAAAGCTTAGTTTTGGCATCATCTGTTCTAGGGGGAGATTGTTGGGTCTGCTGACCTGGAGAAGAACAGATGATTGGAAAGCCAAAATATACTACACAATTGATCCTTAATGAGAACAACATTTACAAGTTACTTCTCCCAAAAGACTGTTGACCCTAACATCTGATGTACCCTAATAACTGTTGGAGCAACTGCTAAAGAACAACTGCTGATCAAAGGTCTGATGAAGAACAACTGCTGATCTAAGTACAAAAGACTAAAGGTCTATTGGAGCCAACAACACTTAGGCTCCAACAGACGTTACAAGACTATCAGAGGTTTCCTATCAGCTGTTTGCCTATCAGAGGTTTCTATGTAACAGTATTTGTGTCATCAGATGTTTTATGTTGTTATTCTGTTAGAGGTCACTATCTTAGGTGACATCAGCCTAGGTCATCAGTAGTTTAGATTGTCTATAAATAGAACAGTGCATGTACTGATTCTATTTATCATTCAAAACATTCTCATAGACAAACTTACACGAGTGATCAGGCTGAGGGGGAGTAATTGTAATCGTTTGTAATCATTCAGTTATATGAAAGCTTTCGATTCAAAAACAATTATTCTCTTGTTTTGATTTACAGCTTATCATTCCGCTGCACTTTCCATTTATAGTTTACTTCTTTCCTTACTCATATTACTTAAACAATCAAAACAATCAAACTCATATCCTAACACCAGGTCTGGCACGCTTGTGCTTTTTATGGTGGCACGCCCGTGCATGCAGTTGGGAGTAACTAACTGTCTTAACAGTCTTTGTCGGTTTGAGCCTTGGAGAACACGCTGCAGCAGAGCACGGCCGTGCCACTGGGTGGAGCACGCTCGTGCACTTCAAAAATCCTCAATTTTGTCTCCTGTTGATTTGGAAATGTTGACTGGTAATCCTGGGATAAGTGCACGGCCATGCACAGGCATGAGCGCGGCCGTGCTTCATCCGGATCTTCTCCGAAAGTCTTTAAATCCTTGTCTTTTATGCTGGTTTTCACATCTTTTCACTTTCCACCTTCAATACATGCAATTATCATCAAAAGAGAACAAACCGTGACAATGCCAAGATAAATGCATAAAATTAGGTGATAAATAGGTGAAGACATGTATATAAAACCTGTTAATTTTGGGACTCATCATATCACCTCAATCTAGATCGACTATCCATATTTCCATTTCATCACAAACATGACTACCTTATCTCTTTATTAACGTATAGACTAAGCTGCAGATCAACTATTTTGCATTCACTATTCTATACGAACTTGACTAAACTATGGGTTCTTATAATCCTCTCATGGATTAAACACATATTTTTCATCTCTTTGGACATGATTCCTATATTAGGACCTGAGTATTTAATACCCATGTTTTCCATAGGCTTTATTATCTTATATCAATGAAACTTAATACATGAAAACTTGATTATCTGTGACACTTGAATATTTTACTTTTTGTAATACTTGAAACCTTGGCAACTAAATATGAAAATGATTTCCATGATAACCAAACTATCAAAGAGTAGATACTTGATTTTCAATCCTACATGACTTTTCTTAAAAACATGATTGTATGTTGCGTGAAACGAGATTCTTCTTGATACTTGAAAATTTGATCATCTATTTTATTTGAACTGTTGATTTTTCGTGACACTTGAAAACATGGCTAGATACATATGAACTATTTGGCATAATCATCAACTAGTGAATACACACCTAGACTCATTAACCTTGTCTAGGGCAACTCAATTACCAGTCACATGCTATACTTAATGCTTGTCACACTTACAAACTTGCTTGCATGTGTGTATTATCAATTTGCAACATACGTGTTGAACTATGAAAAACAAATGTTACATTTGCTACATTATCTGCTCAACAACTCGTACAGGATGAATTACCTGCTTAACAGTCGGTAGAGTTCCTAATAACCTGCTCAACGATTGGTAGAGGTCATCATGACTGCTCAACAGTCAGTAGAGGTTTCAATAACCTACTCAACGACTGGTAGAGGCCATCATACCTGCTCAATAGTCGGTAGAGGTTCTAATAACCTGCTCAGTGACTAGTAGAGGTCATCGCACCTGCTCATCAATCAGTAGGGATTCCTACTCAACGACTAGTATAGGTCTTCTTGCCTGCTCGACAGCTAAACAAATTTTTGGTTACTTGGTGCAAACATATAACTTAGTGGGCTCCCTGGTTGGGTTGTAGCCCATACTTAAACTTTATTATGCTTGTAAACTATTTTAATGTGTTATTGTAGATTTGAATCATAGAAGGACATAGTACCGTAATGTAAGGTAAATTGATGATTGCGGTCCGGAACGTAATCATGAGTTTACAGGTATGATAAGGTAGTGTGAAATTCTATTATGGTTTTGGTAGATCTCACTACTTTTTCGAGAAATTAAAGGTGTGGTGGGTTATATTAAAGGTATGGTGGGTTAGCTGGGGTACACCTTATATATAATAAACACTAATCATGATACATCAAAAGTGTGACTGGAGGTCGAATCAATAACAAACACTAGTTATTTGGTAGTTCATTTAGTCTTTCCATAGTCAATCAATCTATGTATTCCTTTGGCATTTCTGAAACTTAGGTTTGGTGTTTCTGAAACTTAGGTTTGGTGTTAGATCCTTATTTCTCCTAGCTATTTCAAACCAACATAATCCAATTCTTAACCCCATCCAATCTTAGAACTCATACATATCATTTATCCAAGACCATTTGTCTTGACCATTTGAAGACAGTGTGCCTTCTTATACTAAAACTCTTGTCATTCTTTAACCTAACCAAGACCACCATAACTTTCATCCAACTATCCACAACAATAATTAAATGTCTCTTTTAATTACATTTCGAGACAAAATTCCTTAAAGTAGGGGAGACTGTAACCCCACAAAATTTCCCCCAATTTTTTTTAAAAAAAATTCCTTTTTATTTATTTTGTCACACTTTCATTCATTATATACATATGTTTAAATTTTATGTAATCAAAATAATATATAAAACTATTTCGTTGGATTTCAAAACAATTTCAACAAACAACCAAACGTTTTATTAGATAAAACTCTTTTGATCGTATTGATATTATAAAAAAATGAAGACTTGAGATGATTGAAAAATGAGATATTAAGGTGCACGTAGGAACAGAAAATTAGGAACTTATGTGCTTTCATTTGAATTGGTTTTATATATTACTAAGAAAATAAACATTGAGTGGAATCCATTTTAAATGAGATAATTAAATGACCACTGTGTATTACGGCTTGCTTGTGAAAATTACGTCCAATCATTTATCCCACATTCAATGGTATTTACTTGGACGTGTGTGGACACCGTTTAAATTGATCACCATAACCATGTTGATCGACACTCAAACTTCATGAACACCCTCGCCTCCTCTTGGTTTTTTTGTTGTTTATGGGGCTATGGCGACGACTCGAACGGTTAAGAAGTCATCCAACAATCACCTGAGTCACAAACTAAGCAAACCTTCGGGTTTCTCTATGTTGAATGACCAACCGACATGGGTTTAGAAGCCGCAAACATTACCGTACGATTTGTTCAGTCCAATGGATCGGCAAATTTTGATCTATGCCAAACAACGAGCCACCAGGTTGATTTATCTTGAATCATCTTGCTGAAGAAATAGGATGATTGTGTTGTTTCTACATTACACCACACAAGTCAACCCCTCATAAAATCATTTACAACTACACGCGAGTATGTGAGAATCGAATTGATGAACACAAGACTCGGATTTGATCAAGATTTATAAGTAAAGTTTGAAGTAGTATAAAAACATACGTTAACATGGCCTGAACATGTGTTAATTACAACCTTTATATTATAATATTAGAACATATGTTAGAACACTCGTATTTCCATGAATCAACCACACATGTTAGATTGGGGAATAACCTATAACCCATGATGGCATGTGGGGCCCGTTTTATCAATAATAAACGTGTATCAACAACAAAAGTACAAACAAAATACGTAGTAATCATCATGTGAACGAACAATAGCCCACATATACATGACACGAGGGTCCACAAGTCGGGTGAACAACTTGTATAGTAAACAACAAGAATGCACAACTTACTATGTCCTTGATAATCATAGGGTACCATTTGTTAGGATAGTAGTCATTCCACTTTTCTGCTTTACTAGACCTTGTCATCAGTCACTAGGTGAGTTTCATGGCCCCGTTTTACTATTTCACAATTTTGGGGGATAAACATGCTACATTTCTAGTACATTACATTTCAAGTGAATTTCTATCATGACTACCATGTAAAACATGAGACATTAGGTTCTTGAGCTCAACAATATTCATATTTAAATATACATCGTAACCATTAGCTAATAGTACCCATGGAACACTTGAATAGATTTATTGGGTTGACACCCCCACTCTTGGTTAGTCGCTCAAACCGTTTACATACAAAATAGTGTTAGTATTCTACTATACATACGTTGTCTTTATTGTATAATGTGCGAGGCACAATAGTAAAGAGGTTTGGTTATGGGACTCATGGTTTGCATAGTAATCATTAGCTTAGCTAGCTTTGATTGGTCATACACGAATTTCACAAATACAAACTACATAGTATGTTAAAACCTGTGAACTCATATACATTATGTTGACAAATCTTTTATGCATGCTTTTCAGGTAATTGACCATGGGGTACGGGAACTCGATGTGACACCCTTCGAAATCACAGGTTATATCCTTACACTTAGCTACATGTATACAGTGTGCATAACATTACATGTCATAATTTTCATCATAGTTGGGCTATACAGGGTTCCATTGAATCAGTCCTGAGACGTGCAGTCTAACAGTAGACACACTAGTTAGTCCAAGGCCTTAGTTAGTCTAATAAATAATGCTAGACTATAGAAAATCCATGAAAAACCCTAGTGGTGAGACATCCATGCAATTGAACATACGATTTCAAATTGTTACCCCGACAAGAACAAAAACAATCAATGTTGATTAGCATGAGGTTACCAACGCACATTCTATGGAAACTAGTACACATACGACAATATGTACACACAAACACCAACATACGCTTGGAAATAACAAAATACCTCACATATATATATATATATATATATGTATGTATGTATGTATGTATGTATGTATACATGACCACACACACACATATAGCTACACATATACATACACACGAATACATACATACATACACACTCACATACAAGTCACCATTCTTATTCTCACAAGAGACTTTACATAAGAATGGCATCTACAAGCATTCCAGAACCTCTAATCCATGTTGACTTGCCACAAAAATCATGTTTTCTTTCCCCATACCAATCGACCACTACACCATAGTCAAACAACTTCAAGAACCTAGGTAACTTTGACTTCCTAATTTGTCCACCTACACTCATACATTTCGGCCCATGTGTTCCCAAGACAAGTTAAGTGAAACAATGGACCTAAACTAACTTACACATCTACACTACACATACATACATATACACGCATGTACACATCCATGAACAACTCCACATTTTAAGTTCCAAGGCATGTACACAAGCATGGTAACAAAATAATCCCCATGAACATCTAATCTTTGTCAACTTGCCAAAACAACCTTGTTCCTTCACCATGTAAATTTCGGCCTTTATCACCCTACACAAACAACCAAAAAGCCAATGTCAATTAGTTACATTAACATGGAAACTATCTTTTTGCACACCATGAAATCAAGAAGTTGACTTACCCTAGTTGTGAACCAATGATACAAGCCCTTTCCTTCCCATTCTCATCTATATATAGGGCATGAGAGCACAAGACAACCACACCACAACCTCTCAAAATCACACTAACACTTGAAACACTTCTTTCCCTCTTGTTACCTCTCGGCTGAAGGAATCCACACCCGAGAGACTTGTTGCGACCATTCACCATCATCACATAGGAGTTCCAAGTCTCTAACAAACATCTAGGAGTTTCACTGTGGAGAGATTAGCTTATTTTCTTTGATATTTTCGGCTATACAAGCATGAGGTATAACATCCGAACCATTTTCCTTTGTTTGTGTAAATACTCGATTATGGAAACGTTCACCCGAAGGCACACGCACTTGCTCACACTAGTTTTCGAGCTAAACTAACTTAAACACTTAAGTTTTATGTTAAAAGTTCACTGTTTTAGCTTATATATACACACATACATATATACAATTACATACACCTTGGAACACTTACATGGACACACGCGTACACCCACACATACATATTAATGTATGCGTGAGTGTATAGGGTCGAGTCCGGCCCAAAAACAAGTCAATCTTGTTTGGTTTTGTAATATATACTAAGGATTGTTTTAAAAACATGTGTTAAAGACAATAAAAACATGTGTTAACAACCTTAACACAAGATTTTTCTTGGAAACCGGTGATATATACTAACATTTGTGTATATTCAAGGACAAAATACCTAAAAATGTCATTTTTTAACAAAATTGTCGAAAGATATGTCCATATCCCACCCTAGACTTACATAACTGAGACATAAGTAACACTCGGTAACATTAAGTAAGTCCAGACACTTTTTTTTTTTTACCAAAAATAGACTAAACATAGTCACCTTAACAACAAAATGAACATTTCTCACACATACAGTGTGTGATACACATGGATAGTGGTACAGAAGCCTCTAGTCCATAGGTGTTCCAGTCGGGCGAACAGTTGCATGGTAGTTAGAACCAAACATAGACTTAAGGTTGCCTTTAAATGAACTTAGGGCATCCCAGACCAGACACACCACATCAGATTCAGTTCAGTCTAGCATCCAGATACCAAGTGAGTATTTAACGGCCCCTTTTTACAGTTTTTACATTTTTCTGGGGGAAAACACGCGTAAAGTTTTCAATTACAATTATTACTATTATGTGAACATGAGACATTAAGGTTCAGGATCCATTAAACCCTCGTGTCATACATCCCACCATAACGATTAGTGTTGATGCACTTTCTATGGACGTCACTGTCGAATAGACTAGGGTTGAGTCTTGTATTGTATTACATGAGATTGTGGTGATCCATAAGGGCATTTTATGGATCTGATACATTTTGTTAATGTAGACCAAAACATAAAGTATTGGTTCAAACCCTACAAGGGTCAAACCTGCAGGTTCGACCTCATTAAAGGGGAGAATGTGACTTATGTGTTTGGACTATAAATAGAAATCTCATGTGTTGGTTTACATTTTGAAGATTTTGAGTTTGTGCTTTGAATGCTCTCAATGGGGAGGTCATGCCCGACCTCCCCTGGCCCCGAGATAGATGTTTATCCTACTGATGACAGTGTCTGTAACCGTTTCTGATGTAATACGAATCTGTGATGACATTGTTTTCGTCGTTTTCTGTCTCATCTCATATCTTCCGTCTGAAACCCAGTTGTTTTTGCTTAATCGATCCGTGGATTCGTTTTTTAACCGGATTCTCAATTAAGTATGGACTTAGCCATGAAACACCGGGATAAATCTATTGGGTTGACACCCCCACTCTTGGTCAGTCGCTCTAACCAGATGACATATATCAAAAGAGTTCTTGTATTTCACATCATTCATTGTCTTTAGTGTACAATGGGCGAGGCACAACATGTCAAGTTTTGGTTACGAGCTCATGTCATATCACATATTGATTATTGCCCTATATAAGCAATGATTTAGTCGGTTTTGGATTACATGTCCACCATATAGAAAACCCGTGAACTCACAAACTTTGTGTTGACCTATATTTCCTTAAATGCTTGTTTTTCAGGAAATTAACATGGATAATGGAACTTGCGGGGGTCGCGTGCGAGCATTTGTGGGATACCTTCTTTTGGACCATTGTGTTGTTGTTTTAACTTTAGACATTTACATACAATGGTTTTAATTAAAATTAATTAACGCTGTGTTGGATAAATTTGGTTGTTTAATGAAAGTTCCCGCTTTATTTTAATTAATGCTCGTGTGACCTTTGTGCTTGGAAATCATTCTAAGTCGCACCTCGCATTTCCGCCATTCTCGGGGTGTGACACTTGAGGGAGAGGATTGAGTGCACATCTTGCGGTACCATCATTCTCATGAGCCAAGACTTAATAATGTTTATTATGTATTATTTTAACGTTCTGTCCAGTATTTTCAGACAATTTTACGTTTATTTTGATTATGTAAGACATGATTTCAATGGTTGGTATCTACTATTATTATATCTTATGTGTTGCTCAAACCTTGTGCTTGAAAACCTTTCGAAACACATCCCTTTGTTTCTACCTTGGCAGGGTGTGACATAAACTTTCAGGGTGGTCTAACTGATGGAAACAAGACTTTTATATCAGGGAAGGAACTTCCTAAATCTTTATGATACTTAAAAAGAAAATGGGGTTGCACCCTTGCACTATTTTGAGTTCAAAGGCCAGGGCCTGAAAACATTCAAGCAATTCAAGTCGAACTTGTAAGTTTATTTTTTATTTGTGGTTTATTGTTTTTATCCTATTAATGGCTATGAAGTTTACTTTCATCACCTGTAGATGTTTCATTGATCGGAACAAAATAGAGCTGTAAAACGACTCAGAGTTAATTTGATTTGATGTTTAACTTAATGACAATATTGTGTTCTCCGAACCAAATTTAGGTAGCAATGTAACTACCTTTCGGGACTGTTTTGTTGTTATTTTAGCAACTTCCCTTGACTGGTTTATGGCATGGAATTCTTTTTTTTTTCGATGATTTTTATTATGTATGTTGAAGTTAGTTTTTTAGGTTATATAATAGTATATATATTTGAACTTGACACATACCTGTTTGAATCTATGTAAAGACATTTGTATCTTTCACATATTACTTATATCACATGTGGTTATATCATATTATGAACATTTTTTTACTTGACATTTTATCTTTTATTTAATTCGGCGTCGTACATAAGCGTCTAACTTAACCTAAATGATTGACAGACTAACAGAAGCAAGTATTGTGCTGCAAATTGTCGGTACTGCATCATCTTTCGTATCTATTCGATTCACTAATTCCATCAATATTTTAGTCATTAACTATGTTAAAAGCCACCTCCTCCTCTTGGGTCCATGTAAGGAAGACTGTCATCCCAGGTGTATAAAAAAAATAACATAAGTACCCGCGACAACGCGTGGGCATTCCAGCTAATAATTTATATATAGATAAGGAGTAATGGATTTAAATAATCCAAACTGTTGGCCTTTGGCCGCTGCCGGTCTCAACTACGAAAATAACCACAAGCGGTCCCATCTTTTGACATATTGGCCACCAACGGACCCAAACTAACCAAGGCATAACTCCGTTAGTATGATGCTGATGTGGCATGCTTGGGTTATGCAGGGTTTTTTTATGAGATCTATGTGTATATATTATATTAAAATAAAAGTTGCCACCTAAGCATGGCACGTAGGATCATTTTGACACCCAAGCATGCCACATCAGCATCATACTAATGGAATTAGGCCTCAGTTAGTTTGGGTCCGTTGGTGGCCAATATATCGAAAGGTGGAACCGCTAGTGGTTATTTTCGTAGTTGGGACCGACAACGACCAATGACCAATAGTTTGGATTATTTAAATCCATTACTACTATAGATAATTGAATTTTTCATAAATATATTTGTCATTACTTAAGATATTTGTACAAAAAATAAATAAATCCCTACAATTTCATTCATTGCACATTAATGTGCCAATATTGTGTACAATATTCGTTAAAAAAAAGTTACCCAAATAGATTTATGTTGGCTCCAGCTATTCACACCCCCACCTTCTATTTCAACCCCCCCCCCCCCTCCCTCGCGCGAAGCGTCTCGCTTTGGCCAAAGAGAGGTGTTTCGGGTCAAATCAAACGCGGTGATACGAGGTGGCAGAAAAAGCTGATTTTTTGATCCAAAGCTCTTAGCTTTGGCCAAAGCGAGGCGCTTTGGATCAAAGTTTTAATTTTGGTTGTTTTTTTTTATATTTTGAAGTGTGTTTTTTTTTGTTTTTTTAATTTATTTAATAAAATAACTAAATTAAATAACTCTAAAGGTGTTTATTTATTTTTTTTATTCATTACTTTCAGGTAAAATACAACATTAATCTTCGTTATCCTTGATCTGCAGTATTTGAAAATTATCATTTCTTAGTGTTTATTTATTTATTTTTATTCATTACTTCCGGGAAAAATACAACACTAATCTTCGTTATACTTGATCTGCAATATTTGAAAATTATCATTTCTTAATGTTTACTTATTTTTTTATTCATTACTTTCGGGAAAAATACAACATTAATCTTCGTTATACTTTATCTGCAATATTTGAAAATTATCATTTCTTGACATGCTTGGTAACAGAGAGGAACACTTTCTTCAAGGGATCTGTTTGGAGTCTAAAGCTTCGCGTGTCATCTCTGAGTATTCAATTCCAATAATTCACACCTTTCTCCTGAAGCAAAACCTCTCTAGGTTTACCATCACCAAATGGATTCACCTTAGTCCTCGGTTTGTCCACTCCAATTCCTAACATTAATTCCAATTCAAATTTCACCGTTGTTTCATCACTATCCACAATGTTCTTACCTAAAAATCAAGTTTCTCAACTTTACAATGGCTATCAAGAGTAACAATCAATTAATCTTAGCTGCAAGTAATAAATTAGGAAAGAAACTTTTATTTAATGAAATTTAATGCGCATACCGCATTCGAAGATTTGCATTGGACACAAACCCATGGAATGTATAGATGATTAACCATGTGGACTTACCTGAAGACTAGATTCGGTGCAATCAGAATCTAAAGAGAAGTTATTATCATCATCATCATCCATAATGTTCTTACCTAGAGCTACCAACCATCTTGAGATCCATCTTCATGGAAATTGAAATCTATCTTCAAAAATTGATGCATGCTTTGACTAATTTTGAAATATTTTCCGGTTGTTTCAGGTTACCTTCATCGTTGACAGATATATCTCCGACAACAACTTACTCTGTACCCGATCACAATGTCCAACAACTGAATTTTACTTGCTTGCATGAACAGTTGTTTTGGAATTGAGCAGTCGTCTAGTGGTGTGTTCTACCTTTTTGCTTATGATGTCCAACAACTGAATATAACTTTCTTGCATGAACAATATTTGTTTTGGAATTGAGCAGTCGTCTAGTGGTGTGGTCTACCTTTGGCTTATGATCCAACACCAAATCTCATTAAATTAACGAATGATCCATCCATTTTAGCTTTTGTTTAACTATTTTAGCAACTTCCATAGGAACTCTCCATTTTCAAACATGGTCATTGTATGGTATTAGTGGTTGGAAACTCTGATGAATAGTGATCCATCCATTTTAGCTTTTGTTTAACTATTTTAGCAACTTCCATAGGAACTCTCCAGTTTCAAACATGGTCATTGTATGGTATTAATGGTTGGAAACTCTGATGAATAGTGACCCTTTGGAAATTGGTTACTTAATGTTCTTTATATATGAATAGTGATCCTCTGGCAAACCTACAAAAAGGACTAAAGCCACATATCTTGTCAAGTGGATACCATGGATCATAGAGATTTAAGCTATTAAAACTCATATAAAGTGTTCGATGTCACTGTGCATAGATAAATTTCGTTTGAATACTGACTTTTTAATGTTTTTTTTAATATGAATAGTGACCCACTTCGCGTGTCATCTTGGTCGAAATTATGACACGCGACATTCGTCTCGTGCGTGTTTGGTTCTGAAATTTTAGGGCTTCTTAGTGGGTTTTTCCAAGACTTCATCCTTGTGCTTTATGGTTTTGAACGGTGGTTTTGGTTGTTTTATGAAAGTTTGATCGATATCATCCATACAGAGTTCGTTGTACTGGTTGCTGAAAGAAATCAACAGTTGGAACGGCACTTCTATTTTCATATTATAAAAGAACATAAACACAATCATGTAACCCATGATCAAAGCTTTAAGTTGTGATAGATAAAGATAATAAGAAGAAGATTAGAGCTCCAAAAGCAAGTGTGAAGATCAAGATAATGCAAGTTGAAGAAAAAGATGACATATATCTCTAACATAACTTGCACCGGCTTGAGATATGAGTTTGATTAGCTTAAATATCTATGATCCATGGTATTCACTTTCACCTGAAGCTTTACTTTCCTACCACTATTTTGAATTTGTTGCTTTATAAAGTGTTCGATGTCACTGTGAGTAGATAAATTTCGTTGAATAGTGACTTTTTAATGTTCTTTATATATGAATACTTTCCTACATCTGTTATGAATTAGTATATAGAGATAAAACTGACGAACATCATTCAAAATTTCAACTTCCCGCTGACATCTGCGCCATCATCGACTGCAGCAAACCGACGATCTTCCTCCATGGTACTCCTAATAGGCCTCTCTTTATATCACGGTACGATTTAAGGTTCCATTTTTTTTATTTTTGTTGCTTTTTAATAATAAGTTTTGTGTTTATCAAACCCTAACGTCTAAAATACTATGATGTCGTTTAGCTCCATGTTTGAAATATGGATCTCGTTGTCGTTACGGTTAGTGGATACCATGGATCAGAGAGATTTAAGCTAATCAAACTCCTATCTCAAGCTGGTGCAAGTTATGTTGGAGCAATGATTTATTATTATTATTTTATTTATAAGTTATTTTATTTCTATTTTAAGGGTGTAATGATGATGATGGTTATGATTTGACAAACGATTTATAAAAGTACCAAGAATCGAAAATTAGTTAAATGATTTATGAAAGTATCAAGAATCGAGAATTAGTAAAATGATTTTATAATTCTTTAAAGGATGGACACGAGTATAATCAAACAAGGGCTTCGTATTTCGGTACGTTTTAATTGATCGGATGTGACTTCTAAAAACCACAAACGATGAATTAAACATTCCAAAACGCGTCAACCAGAGTCCAGAAGTCCAGCATGTCGATTAGACATGAAAAAATTATGTTTTGGAAAAATATGGTATCGACTGTATAGTCGGAGCACCACGTACAATGATTCATGAAAGTTGTACAAACTCGGTTGTTTCTACCAAAAAACAAAAACGAGTAATAAATGACCCGGAACGCCTCAAACGAATTTTGTTGGGTTGGGAACAACTAAAAACATTTTAAAATGAATTAAAATGATTTTTTTATCAATAACAAGTATTTAAAATGAATTAAAACAAATTAATTTTTTTTAAGAAAAGGCCAAAGCACCTGGCTTTGGTCAAAGAAGGCGTCTGTGGTCTAATCAAGCAAACAAGGCGCCTAGCTTTGACCAAAACCATAAGCTTTGGCTTTTTTTTTTAAATATTTTTTTTAATTCATTTTAAAATGTTTTTAGTTGTTCCCAATCCAACGAAATTCGTTTGAGGCGTTCCAGGCCGTTTATTGCTCGTTTGTGTTTTTTGGTAGAAACATCCGAGTTTGTACACCTTTCATGAATCATTGTACCTGATGCTCCGACTATACAGTCAATACCCATATTTTTTCAAAACAAAATTTTTTCATGTCTAATCGACATGTTGGACTTCCGGACTCTGTTTGACACGTTTCGGAATGTTTAATTGATCGTTTGTTGTTTTCAGAAATCACATCCGATCAATTAAAACGTACCGACGGAACCCTTGTTTGATTATACTCGTGTTCAGCCTTTAAAGAATTATAAAATCATTTTACTAATTCCTGATTCTTGATACTTTCATAAATCATTTTACTAATTTCCGATTCTTGATTCTTTCTTAAATCGTTTGTCAAATCATAACCATCATCATCATTACACCCTCAAAACAGAAATAAAATAACAATAATAAATTATTCCTCCAACATGACTTGCACCAGCTTGAGATATGAGTTTGATTAGCTTAAATCTCTCTGATCCATGGTATCCACTAACTGATCAATTAAAACGTACCGAAACGCGGAACCCTTGTTTGATTATACTCGTGTTCAGCCTTTAAACTCCGTTTGTGTGTTTTTGGTAGAAAGGAACTAGGTTGCAAATATAATAATAATTTAAATAATAATAATAATGTAATATAGTTATGGTTAATGCTCAAAGAAGTCAACCTTTGTTGACTCCTAGAAGTCTTGAAGACAAAATGACTTTTGCAAGATACTTGAAACAAGGTATGGATATGGAGAATATGCAATGAGATGATTTCGTACAAGATTCCAATGCAAGCAAGTAAAATTCAGTTATTGGACATTGTGATCGGGAGAATTCCTCTGATACATTCATCACAATCATTGCTCCAACATAACTTGCACCAACTTGAGATATGAGTTTGATTAGCTTAAATCTCTCTGATCCATGGTATCCACTAACCGTAATGATTATCAAAAATTTATTTTAAGAATTGTTTGAGAATATATTTTCTAATCAATGGATCCATAACTGAACAGTTATTTGGGATGTTCCTGATCATTACAGTAACGATCGCTTTACAATGCCGAAAACGATTATCATCACTCTGTATGGGTTGCTTGTTAGCGCCTATCCGACTGTCGATTTCTTTTGACAACCAGTACAAGGAACTCTGTATGGGTTGCTTGTTTTGATCAAAGGATCTGTAGAGGATCGTTTTGTCAAAAACAAGTAGTTTGATCAAACAAATATACCAATTTAGGTGCGGAATCCCTAAATCAGTTACGAAATGATAATAATATGAACAAAACACGCAAATCACCTTTTAAGATCCATTTCATTAATAAACAATCTCAATTAATCTTACAAAACGTTGTTTACAATGAAATAAACACTTTTTAGAAAAGCTTAGAACTCTAGAGAGAAATACAAATTGAATGGGGAACACAAATGACAAAAGTTAACATTAAAATCAAAATTTCAGTTTATATAGGCCTGCACATTCGCCCCCCGTAAGGATCGAATGTGCAGGTTCGACCCATCAAATGGTCGAATCAAACACATTGTTCTTCAATCTCCACATTCGCCTGACTTCTCTTCCTTTGACTTTCTGTAATCCACCTTCGACCCTTCTAAAGCCACTTTCGCAAAACAGAATTGAATGCGCAATCCAATAGCACTAGTCGCAAAACGTGTATCAACAAACTCCCCCTCGACTATTGCTTGGATTGCCTTTGCGCTTCGTCCATCTGCTTATTCATCAGCTTGATTCGCAATAACGTCTTCTGCTTTTTGGTCATGACTGGTTCAAAAGTTTGTTTAGGTTTCTTCTTTTTTTTCGTAATCTTCACAAACTCTCTCAGTTTCTTGTCATAGTCACATCCCGCATTAACATCCCAAGCGAAACACAAACATACCACACGTTGGTATTTCGGAGCTTGTTCGCTATCCTTCTCTTAAACAATAGATTGGGTTGTAATACAGCATAATAATGTCTTCGTGTGAGCAATTGAGCAACCACATTGGATCAACAATATGTATTTTTTTGAATTCATCTCTCCCAACTTTCAGTAAGATAACAGCTTCTGCGGTCTTCCAATCATAGTACCACCACATGAAATCTTTAGAAAAATGTTGTGGAATCGGCATCAAAGGAATATGTTTCAGTACGGTCGGTGGTTTATACTTTAAAGTCACCTTGTTCATCCCAGTAATCGGATCAATAATCTACTTATGAACAATCCTTTTAGGATACTGCGGAGTGAACACGTTCCATCTCGTTCTGCTCTCTCTAGCCATGCAATCTGCGAAATAGCCAACTGCATCATTGTTTACAGTTGCACCTGACAAAGTATGTCGGCAGACGTCGTGCACAGCCCAGTAAGGTAGTGTTTTGATGTCATGGAATATGTTGAAATATAGAATTCCCTTCTCCCATTTCATTGCAACACACCTTAGTTGTCTCAGATATTTCCAACCAAGAGCTCTTCCTTTGAACAGTTCATTGTGAAATTTATAGAAACCTCCCTGAATCTCAGCCTTCAGTCAGTTGGCTTCTTTTTCTTTCAGTTTCCTCAACAAGCTTTTCAGATCGTCAGATTTTTCAACATTCGGTTTCTGACTTTCTGAATTCTTGAAGACTTCATCAACGAATGTCTTACTCTTTACTCGTGTAAGTTTCTCAGCTTGATTCAGCATTTCTTCAGAAAATTCAGGAAATGCAGAATCCTGTTTGTCTTCGAAATACTCTGGATATTCCTCACTGGTAATATTCTCCATCTCAACATCTTCAAAAACTGGTGTATCTCTATCATCAGAGTGATTTCCTGCTTCTTTTTTAGGAATGTTAGGAATCTGATTCTCATTCATCAACTCTTCAAGAGATTTACCAACTTATCTAGCCAATCCTTCAAGTATCTCTTTTGAAATAGCTACAGAAACTTCTCCATCTTCAAGATCAGGATCGTTATACTCAAGCTCAAATCTCATATCATCCGATTCAAATATTTCTTGAAACTTTCCGGTAAGCTCAATCGTCCAGACTTTCTTGGTCAACATCTGATGATATAACTTTTTGTCTTCATCTGATAAAGATCTGATCTTTTCATTCCAGAAAATATTCTCATCATCAGTGTTACCACCAGGAGCTTTCGAACTTGATTCTCCTGCATCTTTACTAGAATCTCTCTTTTAACACTTATATTTATCAGTATCATCATCATCGTCGTCATCATCAGCATCATCATCATCTGCAGAACTGTTATCAAAATCATCTCCAGAACCATCTTTATCATCACCATCCTTCTTCTCATGAGCATCACCGGCATCATGTTCAAATTCCTCATCATCTTCTTCTTCTTCTTCAGATTCAGACGGTTAAAAATCAACAAGTTCTTCTTCACGCTCTTTATCTTCCTCTCCTTCTTTCAACTGAGGAGAATTTTCATAAAGATCGTCAATAAGTTTCCTTAAGCTCTTATTGTCTTTCTTCACTTGTTTGTTCTCGAGTCTCAAAGAAATATATCTTCTAGTATTCCTCTGTTCATGAGCTAACAACTTCTGATTTTCATCCTGAAGTTGTTTGATCTTTGCTTCTAACTCTTCTTGACTCTCCTGTGAAGATTCAATAATATATGTCCAACATCTTCTTATCATTCTTTCTCAACTGTTCAATCTCTTGTTGTTGCTGGTTAATAATCTTCATCATATCTGAAAGCTTCTTGTTAATTGCATTCATCTCATTACTTGATACAGTAACCTGTGGTGTTGAAGACTCAGCAACATGAGTCTTTTTCTTAAACTTGTTCAAGACTCTTTCCATAGCATCATTAAAATCTTCAGTTGGATCAACATTCTTCTCAGCAGCAGATTTCTTCTGTTTCTTTGCTACTGGGGATGTCATGGGAGTAGCATATTTAGAACTAGGTACATCAGGAACTTTCTTTCCTGCCATCAGAATCTCAACTTCTTTAGCTCTTTTCTTCATTGGATTCTCCTTATCATCCTTCTTATACATAGTCTTGTAATTGGGATTCTTTTGTTTTTCACCTACCATCGGAGATCCTCTAAAATCTTCTGCACCAATACTAAGACCCAGATCTATATCGTCCATTACAATCGGACTCTTCATTCTTTGCTCCTCAAGGGTTTTGTTGAGACTTTCAGACTCACCATCAATAGTGGCCTTGGGCTTGGAATGTTTTACTATCTCTTCTCCCAAATCCCATCTCTCATCAGTTTGAGTCTCCTCAGAATCAACAGAGTCTTCGTCAACAAGCATAGTGCCTTTTCTCGCTACGCTCTTCTTCCTTCTAGATGTTTTCTTTGGAGGTTCAGCCTCATCCTACTTTTTCTTACCTTTCATTTCCCACTCTTTGCACCAGCATTCACCACTTGTCTCATTCATTCTCAGGAACCCCTTTCTATCCTTTCATTCTGATCAAAGTGTTCAAGCTCATATGATCTTGAACTAGAATCTGTGTAGGATCTTTTCTCAATTTCTTGTATTTCTGATCAAATATCATCTGTAGAAACCTGGGATATAGCAAAAACTTCTTGTGCTTCAAACCTTTTATGGTTCAAGCATATGATCCAAGATCATCCTAGACACATTGAACAGCTTGTTCAGTATAAGAGCTACCATCAACGAACTGATGCTCTTTCTCATCACGTCATAGCCACCACTAACGGATCCAAAAACATGTAACATCACATGAGCTAGGTATTTGAACTGTGGGCACAATTTGCCTTTATGCAAAGCTCCATCTGTGATTGGTTCGTTGTACTTCAATCGTAGAAAACATTTCCTCTGTTCAATCCATGATAAACTTTGCGGATCAGTCGTCTCATCCTTTAATCTCAAGGCTTTCCGAATATCACTCTCCGTAACTATTGCCAGCTGCCCTTGAATGTTGCAAACAATAGCAGTTTGATTATCCCAAAAATCTATCTTTCCATTCTTCCAGAAGTCTACTTGATGATCTTTGTAGATAATGGCAAGTGTAGCTATCGCATCAACGACTCTGTTTCTCTTTAGAAACTCTACAATTCCAGTGAATTCGGTATGTTTCTTGACATCGCCAAGAAATGCACAGCAGTTATGAGCCTCTTCTACCGGATTCTTTCCAGCAGCTTTGTCAGATGATCTAGCTGGAATATCTGTGTTTTGAGGTTCTGCCATTTGAAATTCTGCAAAAAACGAAACATGAAAATTCATTAAAAACGAACAAAATTCGCAAAATTGAAATTTTGGTTTTTGAATGTCCACATTCGACCTTCGGTGGTTCGAATGGAGAAAATTCAAGGTTCGAAAGTGAAAAACAAGGTTCGAATGTGAAAATCTGTTTAAAAATGTACATTCGAACTTTATTCCACATTCGACCCTATGAACAAGTCACCTTCGACCGGAAAAGCCACATTCGACCTTTCTTAAATGGTCGAACTTGACTGTTCATATGACCAATTTTACAGAAATCAAATTTGACCATCTTAACATGTAATTTTCATTTGTTTGTCTTCTATCATGACCGACTAAGCCTATTCATCAATCAATTGAATCAATTATTTAGTTTTTTACTGTTTTTACCAAAACCTAGGGTTTATCAGTTTTTAAACAATCAATTGATCAATCTGTTGTGTTTTAATCCTAGATTTCATTGTATTCTCCCCCTTAAACAGTCAACAACTAAATCCTAATCATGAATTGGTCCTAAAACATCATGTAAATGTTCAAACGATTCAGTCTAGGGTTCGATCACAATTTCATTGATTCTGCCTTTGTTCGTGGATGAATACCTGTAAATTTGGTATCAAAATGATCAGTAAGAGGCAAGGATCAAAATGCAAAGGTCTAGAAAATACGAGCAATAAGGGTTGGTGATTTCAGAATTTTGAAATTTTTTTCGAATGAGGTTCGAATGTGCAGATAGGTATACATAAGCTCCCACATTCAACCGTTTTATAAGGGCGAATGTGAAACTATTTCCACATTCAACCCTACTAAAAGGGTCAAAAGTAGAAACAGGGTTCGAATGTACAAAATACACTAGAACACTCACATTCGCCCGTTTTAAAAAGCTCAAATGTAAGGAAAAATTCCACATTCGACCCATCGAAGGGGCGAATGGAAATTGGAATTTTTGAACATTTTACCAAATCTCAATATCGAATCCCGTTCAATCTTTTTCACATCTTTTAAGCATCAAACATTCATCATTTCACATTTAAAATTCATATAACTCAAATGGTTCATCAAGTTTCAGAAAACGACCATTCACCATTCAACATTCACCATCAGTTATCAAAAATAACTCAGAAATGTAAAATCTTTTTGGTTTTTCTGAAACTTATGCTAAAACACACCTAAAATCTTTTTGAGTTTTTGTAAATTTTGAACAAATGTAAAATGCAGATATGTAAACATAAGACAGTAAATGTTTTGTGATTTCCGGTAAGAGGATCATATCAATTTTTGAGAAATCTGATCACACCGTTGATCTTTAGTGTTTATTATCATTAAAGACAATGTGTGATCCAGCAATTGCTGATATTGTTATCCACATAAGCTCTCATGCAGACTTTTATGCAATGTTTGATATGATTATCTATAGTATAAACAAAATTGTCTGTGGTTCCCACGCACATGACATACTCCCGTATCAAGGAATAATTGCACAAAGACTCATCATAACGTGTGATTATGCTTTCGTTATCTGTAATTTTACAAGGTATTGAGGCACAGAGGTGTACTGGTCAGCAAATCAATGCTGCAAAGTAACGTATGCACTCTACCAAGTTGAGGGCTAACTTTAGGTTATTCTGATTATCGTCATACATGGAAAGTTCCGCAATTCGGTAACTTTAGGTTTTGGCATTAAAGCTCTTTTAGCAAGATACCCTATCTGATCTAGGTCCGTAAAACCTTACGACAAAAGATCAGAAAGACTATCCCCATATAATTAGTAACATAACGACCCGAAACCTCCGAATTTTGTACAAAAACCCTATCAAACGAAATTACGTTACTAAGACCATATGCCCATGAGGAGTTCATCCACAAAACAATTCGTTTGATATGTATGTATCTAACACTCAGTAATAGGTCTACGAAGCCTACCAGCACATCACATAGACTCAACACACGGTTTATATAACATTTCAAATCTTTAGCATGTGTCAGATCCCCACTGATGTACTATCATTTCCTCTTTTATTCCAGTAAAATCATTTTGGAATTTTCTAAAATTTTTTATGGCTTTTTGGATTTTTCAATGTTTTTGGTTTTTCTGAAAATCTAAAAAACTCCCCCTAAAATGAAAAACATATTTTTGGGTTTTTATATTTTTGAAAAACAGTAAAACTAAAGCTAAAAGTGATAAACTGAGGTGAAAATCAGTCTTGTTTCTAATTTATACCGTTAGCTTTTAATAAAAATTTGAATCGAGATCTATCGAAAGCTTTGGTAAAAAGATCTGCACGTTGGTAATCAATGTGGATTTTGACCATATCAATCAACTCTTTGGCATAACAATCTTGGATAAAGTGATACTTAATCCGGATATGTTTAGCTTTTGAGTGATTGACCGTGTCTTTTTTTTTAATGCAATTGCGGCTTCATTGTCACAGTGAATAGGGGTTTTTAGAAATTGCAAACCATAATCGACCATCTGCTGTTGAATCCACAAAACCTGTGAGCAGCAACTTGAAGCTGACACATATTATGCTTCACATGTAGATAGGGCGACTGCCGTCTGCTTCTTACACTGCCAGGTCACGAGTCTGCTCCCCAAAAATTGACATCCAACCGTTGTGGATTTGCTGTCTTTGTCACAACCGCCCCAATCTGCATCACTAAAAGCAATTAGGTCAAAATTATCATCATTAGGGTACCATAGTCCTCTCGACGGACAACCCTTCAGATATCTTAGGATCCGTTTGACGGCTCCAAGATGACTTTGTTTCGGCTTCGACTGATATCGTGCGCAGAGACATGTAGCGAACATTATGTCTGGTCTGGATACGGTGAGATACATCAGAGATCCGACGATTGCTCTGTATGTAAAAGGATCAGTCAGCTCCCCCTTAGCGTCAACTCCAATCCCATGATTAGGTTGGATCGGGGTATCCATCGGCTCGAATCTTCCATCTGGATTGGCTCAAGACTTCAGAAACGTATTTTGTTTGGTGAATAAAGATCCCCGTTGGTCTTTGTTCCACCTGCAAGCCGAGGAAAAACTGCATTTCTCCTATCGCACTCATCTCGAACTTTTCCTGCATCACTTTTTCAAATTCTCTGCACAAAAGTTCGTTAGTAGATCCAAAAATAATATCGTCAACATAAATCTGGACGAGAAGCAAGTCATCCCCTGTTCTTTTGGTGAACAGAGTGTAGTCTACCAAACCTCGTTTGAATCCTTTGGATAAAAGGTACGTGCTCAGCTCCTCATACCATTGGCGTGGAGCTTGGTGCAACCCGTATAATGCTTTGTTGAGAACGTAGACCTTATCCCGGTGGATAGGATCTTCAAAGCCTGGAGGTTGACCGACGTATACCTCTTCCTTGACCACACCGTAAAGAAACACACTCTTGACATCCATTTGATACACCTTGAATTTCTTGTATGAGGCAAACACTAGAAACATACGAATAGCTTCTAAACGTGCCACATGTGCATAAATCTCGTTGTAGTCAATTCCTTCCACTTGATGAAAACCTTGAACTACTAGTCGAGCTTTGTTTCTCACGATTACGCCTCTTTCATCCTTTTTGCACTTGAAAACCCATTTAGTTCCAATTTTCTTTCTGCCCGGAGGTAAATCTGTTAGTGTCCATACTCGCAGTTTCTGAAACTGCAATAACTCATGTTGCATCGCCTCAACCCAAGCGTCATCCAAAAGAGCATCCTTGTAAGTCCGCGGCTCATCCTACGAAACATAACAAGCAAAGGACCAGCCATTTTGACAACCAGATTTTTGAGTTTTTGCATATAAAGCTAAAGCGCCAAGATTCTCAGGTGAGTTTGCACTTCAAAGTTATCCTCTAGTCATAACACTGCTTCCAGAATCACCAATTACTTGCTCGAGCGGGTGAATACGATGAATCTGAGATTCCGGATGATCAGGTACTTGAACTCCCGTTTGAGTAATCAAATTCTCTGTCGAATCCAGATCATGACCCAAGTTTGATGATGAAGCAACATTTGGATTTGGGTTCACTGGAGGTGTCTCTGTAGCATGATCTAGAATAGCTTCACTTGTGACATCATCATCATCTTCCGATTCTGATGAATTAAGAGTAGTGGAAGCTTCTTGGAAAACTTCTTCTTCAGCTGCAGGAACATTGGCATCATTAGAAGCTGTTGGAGGAGTTACGATGATCGGACGCACCAACGGTGATGTTACTGCGTTTTCACACTCGTAATAAAGTCTTAATACAGCCTCTTCAACCAAGTTATCTAGATTGAATGATTTCAAGAAGTCTTTGTAATCAAACATCCAATCTGGACCACTACCCTGTACATTCTGAGTATACCGTTGAACTTCAACGTTAGCCCACTCCTCTACCTGACGAGTACGTTTGTTGAATACCTGTTTAAGCGGAGTTGCATATCCAACAAAGAATCCCTCTTTAGCTTTCGGTGCAAACTTCTCAAATGGATTAAGCATAGTACACGATGCTCCAAATGGTTCTAGATACTCCAAATTCGGCTTTCGTCTGTTCAACTGTTCATAAGAAGTTTTGCCAAACTTCTTCACTATTAACACACGATTCAGTGTGTTATATGCTGCGTATATGGCTTCATTCCAGAACATTACTGGAAGGTTAGAATCCACAAGCATTGTTCTCGCCACCTCTATTAGAGTCCTGTTTTTCCTTTCCGTGATACCGTTCTGTTGAGGGGTATATGGAGCACTGTATTCATGATGAAATCCTTTATCTTCACAAAGAGCATCCATCTATGCATTTTTGAACTTCGTCCCATTATCACTCCGAATTCTTTTGATTTTCAAACCATAGACATTCTCTAAACGAGTGAACAAAACTTTCAGATTGATAAACGTGTCGCTTTTATATTGCAAGCACATTACCTATGAAAATCTAGAATAATCGTCAGTAACCACAAGACAGTAAAGCTCTCCGCAATGACTTTTACGCTTGACAGGTTCGAATAGGTCCATGTGCAAACGCTCAATTGGCATTTCAACAGAGTTTACTTTCTTTGGTTTGTGGGACTCACACACTTATCGTTTAGATGAAAATGTTTAACATTAACGCCTTTGACAAGCCCATTCTTCACCAGATGATTCATTTTCCTGAGGTGAATGCGTCCCATCCTCCTAAGCCACATAATAGATTCTTTCTCTGTAGCCTTGGAGAGGAAACACATAACTTGGCCCTGAGTTGTCATCGCCTTTGACATATCGAGAATGTAAAGATTATTGACTCTCGATGCTTTAAACATGATCCACTCTTTTGGAATAACAAATCCAGGTTTGAGAATGTAGCAAGATTTGTCATCAAAGTATATAGAAAACTGTTTGTCACAGATCTGGCTGACACTAAGCAGATTGTAATCGATCTATTTCACATACGAGATCTTCTCAAAACTTACAATTCTGTTACTCGCACTTCCCTCCATTGTGATGTAACCTCCTTTATTTTCAGCAAACGCTACATATCCGCCATTGATGTTTCTTATATCGAATAGCAGCGACAAATCCCCTGTCATGTGACCAGAAGCTCCACTGTCAACAATCCAAAGACTGCTAACAGGGCCAGCTGAAGCTCCCTACATATATCAAGTAAAATCATTAGTTCTTTCGGGGGACCTACGTCTGTTTGGTCTTAGGTCTTTGAACATTCAATTTCAAAGATTCTTTAACACAAACATTTGAATTTGAATTGACCTTTTTCTAATCAATTAAATTCTTCTCACTTTCAGATTTTTCATTTGCTTTTGAAGTAGAAGCACCTTGAGAACCCACCGGTGACCAAGATTGTTCCGAACGTTTCAAGGTCCTGATCTGAGATTTTGGAGTCTCAGTCGGTTTCTTTGCATCGTTCTTAAATTTTGAAACCTTCTTAGTTACCTTCTCTAATTTAACAGAGACAGGTCCAACTGATGATTTAATAGTAGGTTTTGGTTAAACCTTTTGTCTATCAATAGTTGTGTTCACCACTGGTTTCTTTAATGGTTTTTCCATGGCTATCCGGTTACAACGATCATATGCAATTTGATGATTATCCCTCTTTTGAAAATAAGGGCTTTGATTAAAAACCGATGCTGGTTAAGGGACAAAACGTCTTTGTGGATAACAGTGATTGTCGACTGGACTTCTATATGTCTTCTTCACTTCAACTTCGTGCCTCTTATGCCTCACGTACGGGCAGTGAGCAAGTAAATGCCCTCTCTCCCCGCACTTGAAACATGCACGGTATTCTTCAAACACATTCTTGGCATTCGACTTAGCATAAGAAGTGATAGGATATTGGTCATCCACACACCTTCGTCTCAAACTCTTAGGAGTTGGGTCCTTTGAGTAAGTCGTCTCAAGAAAACTGTTAGCCTTTTCTTTCGGCTTGATGAACTCACGTGAACGTTAGGTTCTTTTAGAATATCTAGATAAATTTTCTTTAGAATTTCTGGAGGTAATCATTGGTCCTCTCATGTTTAGGAAACCAAATAGTACTCTCCTGCCAGATTTTCTCGATCTTTGAGTAATTGGCAAATTTTATCGGATATTCCTCGTCAGAAATAATCTTATCGGATCCTTCCATCCGATAAAATACTTTGACAGGTTTGTCAACGGGTTCATTTTTCTCAACTTTCTTTACTGACTGATTCACTCGATGAGCATTAGCCATCGGATGTGAAATCTGAGAAGGTGATACCGGTTCATTTGTGATAATGTGATTTTCAATGGGAATATCACTCACTTTCTCAGGTGTCTCTTCATCTGAGTCAGAATCATCAGTCACAGCAATCACTCCCTCATTATTCAATCCCAAAATTGGTCTAACATCAGAATGTGGATCCCCAACGCTTGAAGTGTTAGATTCATCATCCGATGTAGAATCAGATTTGATTGAACTCTCCGGTGTTATTAAATGTAAAGTGTGATTTTCAAATAACACTGGAGATGGAACAGCCTTGTAGTTTGCACTACTTGGTTGTGAGGGTTCTTCATTGATATGGTCAACCACATAAGCAATGTGTTTATAGCTTTCAAGCTTTTTGTTGACCTTTTCAGCAAAGCATTTGATGGTTGCCATTTCTAGTTTAGTTTCTTCAAGTTCAGTGATATAACTGTTTATGGCCAATTGTTTTAAAGAACGAGTTTTCTTCAAATCAGAAATATCCTTTTTGTAACCATCAAGCACTTTATTGAATTCATGTGCTTCTTTGCGATAAGATTGACAGTTGATTCTAGCACTCTCAAGTTGAACCTGAGTTGCTTGTTCTCCTCTGTCAATCTATCACAAGTTCCACAATATTTGTCACTGTTCATATCTATAGTGGATTCAGAACTTACCTGTTTCGGAGGATCAGTCATCGCCATCAAAGCGAAATGCGCTTCCTTTCCAGCAAAGAACTTGGAATAATCAATTCTTGTGAAAGCGCCATCCACTATGCATGACTTCCGAGTCATAAGAAAATCAGCTTCATCCAGAAGTTGATCAATGTCATCATCTAGTGAATTAATATTAGCTTCTGAATCTGGCTCACTCTCCGAATTAGAATATACTGAATCACGCTCTTCAGGAATATCAGTGAGTGAATCAAGAATCATTCATGGAGTCTTCTCAATAGGAATATCAGCTTCTTCTACCATCTCCTCAATCTTTACTTCAGAAATCTTCTCATTCTACAAAACTTTTTCAACTAACACCGGCTACTCTAAATCAATCTTTTGAGCAACACACGCTACATTACCAGCTGTAATCTCTTCAACACCCAGTTGCATCCTAGTCCAGTCAAAACCTTCATCTTTCTGAATCATTAAAGCCTAGTTTTGGTTATCAGTTTATGTTTGGCTATTTGGTGTGGAAATAGGAATAATGGTTCTGGTTGGGTTATGCGGTGTTTGATTTTGAGTCTGGTTTGGTGTAGTTGTTTGTCTAGAAGAATTGTTTATTGAGGTGTTCTGTCGATTTTGGTAATTATTTTGTGATTGATAGTTGCTGTTATTTTGGTTTTGATAGGATACCTGATTCTGAGATTGACGGTTTTCGTAATTGGTGTTGAATGGATTCCTGTTAACTTGTTGAGCTGGCTGTGTGCACTCCCGTTTGAAATGACCTTTACCACCATAGTTAAAACATGTGACTTTGGCTTTGTTGAAGCCATAAATGGTGTTAGGTGATGTAGATAGATCAGTTCTTCCAGTATTCTCTATGAATTCGGTTGCTCGTCTCATAACACTAGCAAACGCCTACTAAATGTCAATAAGCTCCATCTCCTCCTTATCAATTTGAGCATAGTCTTCACTGGTTAGATTGTTGTTACCAATTTGACTAGCTACAAGACCATTGTAAGAATCTACCATTGCAGATGCTTGTGCGACATGTTGTTGAGCAACTTCAACTATGACATTGTTTAAGTTGGATGTCTCCAACACTATTGGACTTTGACTTGGTTGAATTGGGTTCATTTGAGGAATGTCGGGTTGTTGTTGAGGTTGATTCATGCTAGCTGAATAACATGCTGCTTGTTGCATTGGTAAAAAAGGTGGAATGTAAGTGGTAGTGTATGATGGTGGTGTGTAAGATGAAGTTTGAGCAAGATAGTTTATCGCGATTTTGGGTGGTTCCATAACACTTGAAACACAAGAAATGTGTGGAGCAACAGTACCACTAGTACTTGAACTAATCAAAGTAGAAGATGCACCACCATGATATAACTCCGGATTTTGAGGAACTTGTGCTCTCTTTGCTTTCCTCTTCTCTTCCATCTCTTTGTTCTCCAGCTTTTAAATAAACTCATTGATGATCTAATATTGATAAGCATCTTTTTCATTTAGGACATCAATATGTTGGTTCCAATATGGTGGTAGAGAATCTGCAAATTTGTCTACCAACTCAGACATTGGAATCTGAATCTCATAATTCGACAACTTTGTCAAAAGATGACAATATCTGGGAATAAGCTCCTTTAGAGTCCCATTTCCAACATAGCTGAAGTTCTCAAATTCCTTTCTCAATTCTTCCATCCTCAACTTCCTGGTTTTCTCGTTACCATCATGACGATTCTTCAACATATCCCAAAGCTGCTTGGAAGTTGTGCAAGATCCAAACTGATGTAAAAGATCCGTGTTGACAGCTTGAGATAGTTGGGAGAACGCCTTCTTCTCCACTGCAAACTTCTTTTTCTCATCCTCAGCTAAACTCCCTAGCGGAATTGGTTCACCTGTGTTCTCTAAAACTGGTGCAACATAACCCTTAGCAATCATTTGCCATGCCTCGATGCCTTCCATTCCCATTCCCTCCAAATGAATCTTGAACTTTTTGTGCCATTGATTGTAATCCACCATCTCCATCAGCTTCGGTGGATGACTCTCGCTACCTGAAGACAAATCATTAATTAAAGTAGAAATAGCATTGGTAGTTTGAGACTGTACCGCGGCTGCTGCAACTCCCCAATAATGATTCATGGGTTGTTGTGGAGGTTGTGCAATAGTCTGTGGCATCGAACTAGTCATTGCGAGGTAATTGATCGACTGAGATGGTTGACTGTTCTTCTTCTATGCAGCTACAGTTCAAGGATCCATAGTAACGTGCTGTTGTTGTGTAGTATTAGGCCTCGGTGTTGTTGGAAAGTTCCACATATCATCTACGAAGTCCGGAATGCGAAACACTTAGAAAAATTTTTTATCATCTTCTACGTTCGACCCTTTTTCAATAAACATGGGTTCGAATGTGGAAAAGTTCCAGGTTCGACCCTTTCTTCAGACCCGAATGTAGAATATAACACACAAACTCACTTTCGACCACTAAAATCCCACTTTCGACCTCCCGTGGGGTTGAATGTACCAAATATGGTCGAATGTACAACACAACACTCACAACTTCTAGGTTCGACCTAAATAATAACCACGTTCGACCTAAAAATCTCAGATTCGACCTAAAACACACACGTTCGACCTTTCTCTCCTAGGTTCGACCCTGTTCATTTGAAAAATGGTTTTTATTTGAAAAATCAGTTATTTTGATCCCAATTTTTCAAAAGTTGATGAATTTTGATGATGTTTTGTAGTTTTTGCTTCGGAATTGATTTGGAACAATTTTAATAAAGAGAATTCTTGATTTTAACCGTGAAAACTAGTCCGAATCAATCAATTTTCATCAAAAACCCTTGTTCATTCAAAACAGAAAAATTTTGATCAAATTTGGGTCCAAATCAGCTCAAAAGTTATCAATTTGTAGTTGTTTGATCCATATAGGCTCTGATACCACTTTGTAGAGGATCGTTATGTCAAAAACAAGTAGTTTGATCAAACAAGTCTACCAATTTAGGTGCGGAATCCCTAAATCAGTTACGAAATGATAATAATATGAACAAAACACGCAAATAACCTTTTAAGATCCATTTCATTAATAAACAATCTCAATTAATCTTATTAAACGTTGTTTACAATGAAATAAACACTTTTCAAAAAAGCTTAGAACTCTAGAGAGAAATACAGGTCGAATGGGGAACACAAATGACAAAAGTTAACATTAAAATCAAAATTTCAGTTTATATAGGCCTGCACATTCGCCCCTCCCCCCCCCCCCCCCCCCCGGTAAGGGTCGAATGTGCAGGTTCGACCCATCAAATGGTCGAATCACACACATTGTTCTTCAATCTCCACATTCGCCTGACTTCTCTTCCTTCGACCTTCTGTAATCCACCTTCGACCCTTCTAAAGCCACTTTCGACCCCACGTTTTCACCAAAACAGAATTAAATACGCAATCCAATAGAACTTGTCGCAAAACGTGTATCAACAGGATCTATAGCTGAACAGTTATTTGTAATGTTCCTGATCATTACAGTAACGATCGTTTTACAATGCCAAAAATATGGGTTGCTTGTTTTTGCCGATCCGACTGTCGATTTCGTTCCACAACCAGTACAACGAACTCTGTATGGGTTGACAGATATCTCTCCGGTAACAGAAGAATTATCTTCAATGATTCTAAGAAACTTGAAGGAAGATGTACCTTGAAGACTAGATTCAGTGCAATTAGCTGAATATTATATTACAAAAATAATACCTTGAGCAAAAAGTTGTGTTTGAAGCCAGGTTCTTTTAGTTTACATTTTGTTAGGACTTTAAATAGAGAAGATGGAGGGTTAGTTATTACTCTGCACTTCAAGTATAAGAAGATGAAGAAGAATAAATGAAGTCTATTAATAAAGGTTACTAGGTTACTCATTATTGTCGGGATGCAAATCGTGATGTGATAAATTTTTACAATTTTAAATTATTATTATTATTTAAATTATTATTATATTTGCAACCTAGTTTCTTTCTACCGAGGCCTAAGGAGAAAGGTGTGGATTATCGGAAGATTGATTTTAGGAATTGTTTGAGAATATATTTTCTGATCAAAGGATCCATAACTAAACGGTTATTTGGAATGTTCCTGATCATTACAGAAGAGGAATGGTTTGAAGGTGTGTGTTGTATGTATAGAATGGTGAATTATTGTAGTGTGTTAGGTTATGATTGAAGGGTTTGAAAAGAAATAGCACAAGTCCTTCTTTAATGTTGTTTAAAATTAAAAGAAACTAGGTTGCAAAGAAATTTCAGGTCAGCCAGACGTTTGTCAAAAGAATTTTGTACTATGCATTCTCACACAATGTCCAACAACCATGGTATTTGGACCGCTTTTGACTTAACGATGAAGGCAAGAAGTTGGACCGTTTTTAACAAAGATAATAGGAAGAAGATCAAAGCTCCAAAAGCAAGTGTGAAGGTCAAGAGAAGGCAAGTTGAAGAAGAAGATGAACAGTGCTCCAACATAACTTGCACCGGCTTGAGATATGAGTTTGATTAGTTTAAATCTCTCTGATCAATGGGAGGGTAAACAAAATCGTCGATCCGACTGTTTGATTTAAAGGATGAACACGAGTATAATTAAACTATCAAGAATCGGAAATTAGTAAAACAAATGTTCAGGCAAGCAAGTAAAATTCAGTTGTCGGGGAGATATCTGTCAACGATGAAGGCAACATACTTGAAATCAATGGGAAGGTAAACAATTCATGCTCATCATGAGGAATATCTAGCTCATCCTAGACCTTGGATTTACATTTTGCCAAAGGTCTTGATGAATATCTTCATCAATCTCCTTGATCTACGCATAAGTGTGAGAGTCGATTTTTCTATGAGGGTGACTAACAAAGAGATGGTCTTTTTGATGAATGTATTATTCACAAATACATTCACCATTTCAGCTTTTGTTTAACTATTTTAGCAACTTCCATAAGAACTCTCAATTTTCAAACATGGTCATTTGTATGGTATTAGGGGTTGGAAACTCTGAAGACCAATGACCCTCTGGCAATTTGATCGATATCATCCATCGCTATTTTCAAGAACAACACCATTAAACATCAAGTCGATACAAGTTGGTAGTTATTATTTTGTTTTTAAAATTTTTAAATTTTTTTTTACAATAATTATATTAAAAAATTAAAAAAAATAAAAAACAATACAAAACACCAAAAAACACCCCAAAATAAGCGACTCGTTTTGGCCAAAGCGAGACGCTTTGGAGGGTGAAAATAGAAGTGGGGGTTTTATTATAGGAAGTTGCTATTAAAACCTCCCCACTTCTATTCCCACCCACCCCCCAAAGCGCCTCGCTTTGGCCAAAGCGAGGCGCTTTAGTTACTTTCTAACTACTTCGGTCCGAGGTAAGTTATTCTGATTTGACCCCAGGCGCCTCGCTTACGCCTAAGCGAGGCGCTTAGAATCCAGATTTTATTTTTGTGGTAAATTTTTGTTTTGGTGGTTTGAATTGGTTTTTTATTTTATTTTTTTTTAATTTTTTAATATAATTATTGTAAAAAAAATTATAAAAATTAACAATCTTCTAACCTTCATAACTTACTCAAATATTAACTATGGTGATTCATAAGCTGGGATTATGAGAAACAAGTGTGGTGATAACACACTTGGATTGGATGAGATATTGAGTTTCTAAAGCATTGTTTATGATACTGCAGGAAAATGGTACAATCTGATGATTAACCAGGTGGACTTACCTGAAAAAGGACTTGTGCTATTTCATTTCAAACCCTTCCATCTTATGGAAGTTGCTAAAATAGTTTAAAAAAATGTATTTGTGAATAATACATTCATCAAAAAGACCACCTCTTTGTCAGTCACCCTCATAGGAAAATCGACTCTCACAATTATTCACAATTTTATACATACAACACACCTTCATCGTTGACCGTACTGTTCTTCTTTATCTTGATCTTCACACTTGCTTTTGACAAACGTCTGGCTGACCTGAAGTTCCTTTGCAACCAGGTAGAAAGGAACTAGGTTGCAAATATAAAAATCCATCACATCACGATTTGCATACCGGCAGAGTTCGTTGTACTGGCTGTAATGATCAGAAACATTCCAAATAACTGTAATGATCGCTACGGTTGCCTTCATCGTTGACCGATATCTCTCCAATAACAACCCTTGTTTGATTATACTCTTTATGCATGAATAGTAACCCTCTGGCAAACCTACCTCTGTTTTGAATTTGTTGCTTCCATAGAGAAGTTATCAATCTCACTGTAATGATAAGGACATTCCAAATAACTGTATAATGTCAGCTTTTGTTTAACTATTTTAGCAACTTCCATAGAGAAGTCAACCCCTAATACATTCATCAAAGGATATTCATGTGAGAATGATTTCGTACAAGATTCCTATGCAAGCAAGTCAAATTCAGTTGTTGGACCAACTTGAGATATGAGTTTGATTAGCTTGAATCTCTAATCAAGACCAGCAGGCGCCTAGCTTTGGCTAAAGCTAGGCGCTTTGGCCTTTTTAAAAAAAAAATTAACTTGTTTTAATTCATTTTAAATAGTTGTTATTGATTAAAAATTAATTTTAATTCATTTTAAATTGTTTTTAGCTGTTCCCAATACAACAAAATTCGTTTGAGGCGTTACGGGTCGTTTATTGCTCGTTTGTATGTTTTGGTTGAAACATCCAAGTTTGTTCAACTTTCATGAATCATTCTACTCGGTGCTCCGACTATACAGTCGATACCCATATTTTTTCAAAACACGATTTTTGCATGTCGAATCGACATGCTGGACTTCCGGTCTCTCTTTGACGCGTTTCGTAATGTTTAATTGATCGTTTGTGGTTTTCAGAAGTCACATCCGATCATTTTACTAATTCCCGATTCTTGATACTTTCATAAATCGTTTTACTAATTTCCGATTCTTGATAATAATAAATTATTATAATAATAAAACAAAGGAACTAAATTACAAATATAATAAAAAATTATAATAATAATAATAATAATGTAATATAGTCATGGTTAATGCTCAAAAAAGTCAACCTTTGTTGACTCAAAGGAGTCTTGAAGACGAAATGAATTTTACAAGATACTTGAAACAAGGTATGGATATGGAGAATATGCAATGAGATGATTTCGTACAAGATTCCAATGCAAGCAAGTCAAATTCAGTTGTTGGACCAACTTGAGATATGAGTTTGATTAGCTTGAATCTCTCTGATCCATGGTATCCAATAACCGTAGTGATTATCGCCTGTCATGGATCCTTTGAAAGTGGATACCATGGATCAGAGAGATTTAAGCTAATCAAACTCATATCTCAAGCCGGTGCAAGTTATGTTAGTGATATCTGTCATCTTCTTTTTCTTCAACCGGATGGTTGGTAGCTCTAGGCAAGAACATTGTGGATGATGATGATGATAATAACTTCTCTTCAGCTGTTAGCTCACTTAAATCAGGAGTTATGGCTCAGTTCAAAAGCAGCTTTGTTGTTGCCTCATCAAATTCTCAAAACCAGGCTTTAATCAACAGTAACAAGAAAATGGTTTTGCCTGGTTTTGTTTCTGGCGGTTCCATAGGTGGAGATGTATGAACTCCCTCTGCCACCATTGTCGAATGCGGTATCTAGTGGAATTGGAATTGGAATTGGAATTGGAATTAATGTTAGGAATTGGAGTGGACAAACCGAGGTCTAAGGTGAATCCGTTTGGTGATGGTAAACCTAGAGAGGTTTTGCTTCAGGAGAAAGGTGTGGATTATCGGAATTGAATACTTTGAGATGACACGCGAAGCTTTAGACTCCAAGCGGATCCCTTGATCATTCACTTATTTAATTAAATTTAACGCGCATACCGCATTCGACTATATGGAGTTTTTTATTTTTTCTAAAAGTAGAAAAAACTATAAAAACATTCAACAACTAACAAAAAATATTGTACAACAAAAGAAGAAAGTGTTTCTCTCTGTTACCAAGCATGTTAAGAAATGATAATTTTCAAATATTGCAGATCAAGGTCTGCGTTAGTACTTAACTTAATATATTTGTTAAAATCTTTGACTACACGTGGTTGATGATGTCAAGTTTAAGTCGTTGATTCATTTGGAAATCGAAAACGCATGTATAGACGTTTGATTAGAGTTAAGACCTTTGTTTGTGGTTGATAATGTAAAGTTTAAGTCGTTGATTCATTTGGAAATCGAAAACGCCTATATAGACGTTTGATTAGAGTTAAGACCATTGTTTGTGGTTGATAATGTAAAGTTTAAGTCGTTGATTCATTTGGAAATCGAAAACGCCTGTATAGACGTTTGATTAGAGCTAAGACATTTGTTTTACATTTTATTTTAACTTTTTAAAATAATTATATAAAAAAATAAAAAACCAATTCAAAACACAAAAAAATACCCAAAATTAAAACTCTGATACAAAGCGTCTCACTTTGGCCTAAGCTAGGCGCTTTGGATCAGCTTTTTCTGCCCCCTGCCACCTCGTACGATTTGACCTCAGACGCCTCACTTTGACCTAAGCGAGACGCTTTGAAGAGCAGTTTAAATAGAAGTGGGGGGTGTGAATAGCCGGAGCCTTTATTATAACCATCATTTCTGTTTGCTTTATCATGACGTGGGCATGACAACCTATTTGATGTGATCTGGTTTGGAAAATTGGGGTTTTACTTGTCTGCGAGGTATTGTAGGATTAGCTTCGTGGGACCATTTATTGGCAAACAAGCATCATATCTTTTTGTCTTCGTATTCCTGGCTCCTGTCCCTCTTAGTGCACTCACCTCAAAATTGAATAAAATTTCTTTTATTTGTTTTATTTTACTACCTTGCTTTTATCTTGAAAGCGTCCTGTGTTGAAATATCTATATCTATATCAATATCTATATCTATATATATAATAAATCAAAACATTTTTAATAACATGCCATAATATTATGTAATCTCTCTTTTGAGAGATGTCACATAGAATGTGATGTGACAACTCTAGACTAATTAAAAAAAATATGGTTTAAATATGATTTAACATAATTTATTAAATATTTAATCTAATAAATGTAAATATTAAAATTTATTATTTTCTCTCTCATGTTTCATCTCATAACTTTTCAATGTTAATATCTTTTATATACGAGATTTTTTAAAGAAAAAAAATTACACCAAATTAACGAGCGTTTTATTATCTTTCCAACAAGTGCCATAGTGCTATATAAAAAACGGAGAAAAAAACGACTATTTTTTTGTAACCCGACAGGTATTGTGTCAGGTTTAGAATTAGTTTAAAAAAATGGTGGGTTTTGATCGGGCCTGGGATTAGGTGATACCCGACCTAATTACCTTTTTTTTATATTAGAATATGATAACTTATGGCAGATTTTGTTTAAAAAATAATAATAATAATAATAATAAGGGAATATTTCAAAGAATAGTAACCAAGTTTCAAAAGTGTTCAAATTAGGCCACTCGTCCTTTTTTGGTCCAATTAAATGACTAAACATTCAAATCGAGTCTTGTAAAATTGTATGTGTCAAGAATGACATGGAGGAGAAGATGTTGGGGTCAGGATTTTAAATATATGTAAATGTATTAAAAAAGAAAATACATGTTAATTATATTAAAAAAAATTTAAAAAAATATGTTAAAATCCACATCATCATTTAACGTCGGCATTAATTAATAGGAAAAAAATAAACTAAAAGCTATATTATCATAGTTACCTACAAAATAGATGAAAAAACTCTAATTTACATACTAAGTGAATGTTGAGTGACCTAATTGAGACAAAAAAAAATGTTGAGTGACCTAATTGGAACACTTTTGAAAGTTTGTTACTATTTTACAAAGTTACCCCTAATAATAATAATAATATTCATTAATCATATATTGGCAGATGTCATTTTTATAGTTTAGATATTTCTAATTTTATTCACTTTAATTAGATTTCTCAACCCGGGACGCTCCCGGGGTATAAACTAGTATAATCATTATAATAATACTAATACTAATAGTAATAATTATTACTCTTGTAATTAAATAAATAAATAAATAAATAACCTTGCTATAAGTTGACACCATGTGTTGCAGTGTTGCGCGATTCTTTCTCCTAACTTCTCTTGATGAAGTATACCTATCCAACTTTAGAATAGTAAACTTCCAATGATAGCATGGCGATTGGGCTGAATTTCAACATCATAGATAAGAACCTGGTTTAAAAGAAAAAACATGATTAATGAATAACCTGAACACTTTGTGTTTTTTTTCCTGTATGAACGAAACACCACAAAAAATAGTCATTTTTTTCTCAATTTTTTATATAGTACTATGGTACTCGTTGGAAAAAGATAATAAAACGCTCGTTAATTTGATGTATTTTCTTCTTTAAAAAATCTCGTATATAAAAGATATTAACGTTAATTTGGTGTATAGGTGCCACCTCACATCCTACATGGCACCTCTCAAATGATAGATTGTCTCAATAGGCGAGATCCCGTGTGGAAACACATGGGACGACTCACCAAGCCTTATTCGTTGTACGGTAACCACCGACACGTCAACAGACCAAACGTCTGCTGAGAGGAACCGCTGTTTCGCAACGACTGTTTATATCTTTTATAATAATCATTATTATATACATAAAAAAGCATAAGCAGACCCACTGTTAACTGTTGTTCCTTCCACGATAACAGTTAATAACATGAATCAGATATTTAATAACTGAAATGTTACAACCAAGGAATAAAAAGTCTACAGACGGATTAAAAAGCTGTAGTCAATATGTAGCGATATATAAAAAAACATTATATAATCAACGTTAAACAAAAATCAAACATAATCAATTTTAAACATCAATATACATAGCTAGTTAAAGGAATTAATAAACTTAAGCTTCGATTACATTGAAGCTTCAACCTGTGCATGTAGATCTTTCAATCTTGCCAAAAATTCTACGTCCTTAATCCCGGACTCTGAATTGCACAGCACGGACAAGTCACGAACAGCGGTCAAAGGCATTGACTTCAAAGTACGTTGCATATCGTCTCGGTCAAAGGTGCCCAAGTGCAAATGGTAAAAACAAATCTTTAAGTCTCTTGTAGTCTTCAGATCTTGATAGTATTGTGCTGTAATTTGATTAAGAACAAATTCCTTCATTTCATCTTGACGGTTATCACTTGGGGCTGCCATTGATGCAATTGGTGAAGAATGAAATGGTTTATGATGAACTTCCGGATGTCTTTACTATTTTATACACTGATAACGCGTAAAAAATGAATGGTCATACCGTAGTATAGTTATTAAACTTGGGTTAACGTGTTAAACAAAATGTTTTCTTATAATGATTATTTAATTTCAAAAGGTTTATAGTATCTAAAAAGTCGATACAAGTTGTGAAACATAAATGAACGAATGCTTTGGAAAACGAATAGACGAGATAATCAAGTATGAATTTAACAAATGAACCCGCTTAAATAATTACACCAAATATCGCGTGGAATTAATTATATTTTGAAATTATTACTATAAATATGTTAACATCCAACCTAAAATTTATCTATAAATTACACATAGTACATATTCTAAAATTGGAACGATACAGAGAAGATTAGCATGGCCCTGCGCAAGGATGACACGCACAAATCGAGAAATGGTCCAAATTTTTTGGAGATGGGAAACCCTAATAGAAGAGGAGGCGGCAGAAGACAGTCCATTCAAACATCCGATAGTGATGATCCGGCAACAAGAACTACGTTTTACGTCACCAACATATCGGATAGGGTTACAGGCTTGAGACTCAAGGAGGCGTTTCGTCCTTTCGCTTACGTGACGGACGCATGGGTTCCTCGACGGAAGTCTATTAAAGGTAACATTTTCAGATTCGTTCGGTGCTAGAAAATTAAGGATCCATACCCGGTTCTGGAAAGGCTTAATGAGATTTCGATTATGGGATCCCGTATCTCTGTTTCTTTGGCTATATTTGATCGATCACATAGGAAGATCTCTTATGTTATGGAGGAGCCGGTAAAGAATGTTTGGATACCAAAGGAAAAGAATATTATGATGGATGAGTTCCCAGCGTTAAACGCTGCGTCCGGTGAGCCGTCTGGATCTAGGAAAATTTTGGTTGTCGATGATGTGGGTTCGGCGTATCCATTACACTGTGTGGGTCGTCCGTTATTGGGTCAGCGGATTCCATTGGCCAGTTACACGCTGTTAAGATGATGGTGTATGAAGCGGGTTATCATGAGGCTGCTGTGTCGTACTTGGGGGGTTGTTTGTTCTTATTTCTTTCAGGAATGAAGAAGAGATGAGGGATTTCATGGAGTCAAAAGAGGGTGTTTGGAAGGATGCCTTAGCATCGGTGACGCCTTGGGTTAGCCAGCATATCCCTTTTGAGCGGATTGCTACTTTGAAGGTTGTAGGGATGCCATTACAATTGCGGGATAGCGTCTTTTATGATAGAGTTTGGAGTTTGTTTGGTAAAGTTGTCTGGCCATCGGAGTTTTCCTGGGATGGTGTGGAAAACTCAGTTGGCTTTTCTCACGTTCTTACAACGACAACATCAAGAATCGATGAGGAGGTAAGTATCCACTGGAAGGGTGTTGGGATAAATGTTTGGGTGGTTGAAGAGCTTGCCAATTGGATTCCTGAGTTTGAAGAGGTACGCGTGGAGAATGTGGCGGAGGACATGGAGTAGGGTGAAATCCATGACGATGTGCCGGTGAACGGGGACGGTGTGGACGCAGTTACCATTAATGTTGCAACATTTCAGCCGGAATCGGTGGGTACGTTGCATGGGGATGGAAACCTTCCATATGGGTAGGAGATGGGTGATCCCACCTAGAATTTGAATGGAGTGGGCCGGAATTCTTCTTCTGGGGTGGGCTTGAATACAACAACTGGGATGGGCCATTTGGATGTGGGCCAGGTTTTGTCAACTCCTACAAGGCCGGTATTTCAAGATCATTTGGGTTTCAATGTGGGCCATTCCGTGCAATTTAAAAGTCGTACGAGGCCTAGGGTCTGTTTTGATAATACTCCTAAAGATGTGATTTCCAGCTCTGTATCAAGTGTTCTAAAGATGTACTCGACTCCTGTGGTACTTGTCCCGGATTTGAACTGTTCTAATGAGGAGGTGGACGTGGTTGGGGAAACACAGTTGGAATTCGGTGTGGGTCAACAGGGAAGTGATACGAAACCGGTTTTAAATGATCCAGGGAACTCTGACGAGGTGTCGTCTATTCCCGTTGAGGTGGTTGAGGAGGCAGTGGCCGTTAACCTGGAAGTTGACGATACGGTGAAGGTGGGTAATATGGTTGGTATTAATCTTACCAATTATGAGGGTCCAATAGCAAGGAGGTTATTGCGGAATTTGGTGTTGCGGGTGATCAATGAATTTCCTTTCATTGAATGTCCATGGGGTTCAGAGCTGTGGGAAGACGGGATGGGTTAAAGGTCTGAAGTCGGCTTATGGCGTTGATTTTTTGGCTGTTCAGGAATCGAAGATTTCAGATCCGCCTATTAGGTTGTTATCATAGTGTTGGGGTAATTCTTTGTTTAATTTTGATTATGTAAATTCGGAGGGTACTGCAGGTGGTTTGATATGCTGGTGGGATCCGTCTTGTTTTACACAGACCGGGGTTATTAGGTCCACTCATGTCTTGGTTATATCGGGTTTTATGACTCACTCGGGTGCTCTTATAAATATAGCAAATGTGCATGCGCCTAATGATTCATCGGCTAGGCGGCATTTTTGGGACCTGTTACTGTTTTATAGGCGTTCATTGCTTGGGTTGTGGATTTTTTTAGGTGATTTTAATGAGGTGCGGTCAATTGATGAACGGGTAAATTCGGAATTTTTCCGACAGAACGCCTTATCTTTTAATGATTTTATTGTCGAAGCGGATCTGTTTGAATATAATATGGGAGGGCACAAATACACGTACATGTCGAGTAATGGGGAAAAGCTTAGTAAATTGGATAGAGCTTTGGTGTGTAATGATTTTATTTTTAGGTGGTCGAATGCGATGTTAACGGCTTTGTCCCGACACATTTCTGATCATTGTCCACTACTATTGTCCTTAAAAAATTCGGACTATGGACATATACCATTCCGATTTTATAACTCTTGGCTGCATCTTTCGGGCTTTGTGAGTTTTGTAAACTCGATTGCTAATAACTTTGTTTTTGATGGTCCGGCGGATATTGCGTTAGCAGCAAAATTAAAGTGGCTTAAGGGTAGGGTTAAGCTTTGGGTTGAAGCGGAAAGGAAGAGGCGGGTTGCGAAATATGATGAGTGTAAACAGTTGGTTGCTGATTTGGAGCGGGCTGCTGATAATAGAATGTTGACTGAGGAAGAGTTAAAGTCTAGGGTGGATGCCCGAAAGGTGGTGCTGGAAGAAGAAAGAATTAAGGTTTTGGACGCTAGACAAAAGTCGAGGACCCGGTGGGCATGTGATGGGGATGAAAATTCTAAGTACTTTCATGGCATTATGGAAATGAATTCGACAAATAATCGGATTCATGGGGTTCGTTGCGATGGTGCTTGGTTCTCGGATCCGATGGTGGTAAAGGATAAAATTGCCGCATTTTTCTCTAATAAATTTAGTTTCGATGCAGGTCCGAAGCCGAGTTTTTTATGCCCAGATATTAATCAGCTTTCACAAGAGGACGTTCTTTTCTTGGACGCTCCGTTCACCTTAGATGAAATCACGCAAGCGGTTTTTGATTGTGACGGTGAGAAGGCACCGGGTCCAGATGGATTCAATTTTAGTTTCATTCAGAAGTTTTGGTCCGTATTGAAGCAGGATTTCTTGAAGTTATTTGAAGAAGTTTTTGCGAATGGTGCGGTGCGTGATGGATGTTTCTCGGCTTTCATCGCTTTGATTCCTAGGGGGCGTGATCAGCCTACACTTGGGGATTACAGGCCGATTAGCTTGGTTGGTGTCTTAAATAAGGTTTTATCTAAAGTTTTAGTATTGAGATTGAAGAACTTGATGCCTCACCTTGTCTCGGAGGAGCAAACCGCTTTTATTAGTGGGCGGAATATTTTTGATGGCCCCTTAATTTTGAATGAGACTATTGCGTGGTTGAAGAAATCGAAGCGTAAGGCATTTTTATTAAAAGCGGATATTGAGAAAGCCTATGATTCATTGAGATGGGATTTTTTAGAAGACGTTTTATCTCAAATGAATTTTTCATCGAAGTGGCGAGGTTGGATCATGTCTATAGTTCGGAATGCTCGAGCTTCTGTTTTGGTTAATGGGTCTCCTACTATTGAGGTTACAAGTCAGAGAGGGCTTCGGCAAGGGACCCACTGTCTCCGTTTCTCTTTGTTTTAGCCATGGAGGCGCTTACTCGGATTATGCGAAGGGCTTCTCATCTTGGTGTGTTTCATGGTGTTCAAGTGGGTGGTTCGGGCCCTTTGATATCGCATTTTTTATACGCAGATGATGTTGTTTTTTTGTGGGGTGTGGTCCCTTATGAACACAAAAAAATTGAGGAGGCTTTTGCGGGGTTTCTATATGATGTCAGGGCTGAAAATAAGCTCTAGGAAGAGTTGTGTATATGGGGTTGGGGTAGAGGAGAATGAGGTGAGGGATTTGGCAAATGCTATACACTGCTCACATGATCGGTTCCCTTTCATTCACCTTGGAGTTCCAATTGCAATGAACATGAATTTGGTTAGGAGTTGGGAGCCGGTTGTAGTGAAGGTGAAGAAGAAATTATCATCTTGGAAGTCTAAAAGTCTCTCTTATGGTGGTCGGATTACGTTACTTAATTCGGTGTTGAGCTCACTACCACTTTATTACTTTTCGCTGTTTCGGGCACCTTTGCAGGTCATCGATAACCTTGAATAGTTACGTCGAAAGTTTTTTTGGGGTGGCACGGAAGATGTCGATAAGCTGAGTTGGGTGGCTTGGGACAAAAATGTTTCACCGGTTAAGTATGGTGGCGTGGGGTTTGGAGCGCTTAGGGATGCAAATTTGAGTCTTTTATCCAAGTGGTGGTGGCGATTTAAGACAAATCAAACTGATCTCTGGCGAAAGGTCGTGTGGGCCATACATGGGAGTAGTCGGGGATGGAACTGCATACTGGTTAAGCTTTCCATGGGAGGGGTTTGGAAACAAATAGCGAGTGTTCCACGATTGTTAGGGAGTTTGAATATGGAACCACAAAAGATGTTTATAGCGAATCTTAGGTGTGTTTCGGGTATAAATTTCTGGTTGGACTGGTGGATTTCGGATGATATTTTGTGCAATAAATTCCCGATGTTGTTCGAAATAGAAAGGAACAAAGCATGTCTAGTTGCGGATCGGCTTCAGTCGTCAATGCAAGGTACAATACTCAATTGGGATTGGCGGCGTTCGTCTTTGAATGTGGCTGAACAGCAGCAGCTTGCGGACCTACTGCAAGTGCTGGAAAATGTGATCATTATCCCTACTGCTGATGTTTGGACGGCAAATTTGGATGCTTCTGTTGACTTTGAGGTTCGCGCGGTAAAGAAGCGGATTATTGAGCAAACCTGTACTCGACCGGAGGTGGTTTTCGAGTGGTGTAACTGGGTTCCTAAGAAGGTGGGGATGGTGGCATGGAGAGCGTTTCTTGATCGGTTACCAACTGCGGATGCTTTAGCTAGGAGGAATATTCATGTGGATAATCCGACTTGTCGTATGTGTGATGCAAATGTTGAGTCCGTTGAGCACTTGTTTACGGGATGCGTAGTGGCCATGGAAATATGGAATGCGATCTGGGCATGGTGTCGAGTGCCAAACCTTTTTGCTTTTCATGCTCGGGACATTCTTTCTTATTACAAGACGGTTTTTTCCAACTCTCGGGTACAGAAGGCGTTTTATGGTGTGGTATTGACAGGTTTTTGGAGTTTGTGGAAAGCGTGGAATGATCAAATATTCAATCATAAGCCGGTTATGGTTCGGCGAATCTTTGAGTAGATAAAGATCATGAGCTACTTGTGGATTTCCAACCGGGGAAAAATGTCGGACATGTCATGGGATTCTTGGTCTAGATTTGATATAGCTAGAATGAGGTAGTGTTCGGATATTGTATTTGTTTTATTTTGGATTATGTACCCGGATTGTGTGTGCTAGCATCTTGTTAGCCTTTTGAATAAAAGTTTTGTTGGCCGTTCAAAAAAAAAAAAAAAACATATTCTTAACTTCATCTACAAAAATGGCAAACAGATCATACTATCATTTTGCTGATACATCAGATGTTAAGTCTTTATCCAGCGCTTGGTCGCTAAAAGAAAACAGAAAAGATGAAGATATTTGCAATGAAGTTGTGAGGATCAAAGAAACAGTTAAGAAACAATCATGGGCAAACATTGCCCTGCTAGATATGGTGTTGCATAAATCAACAAGTGGTTTAAGTGACAAGATAGAAGACTATTTGACTCAACGACTACGAATCAAAAACAACGTCCATGAAGGATTGACAGAATTAAAAAAAGGATCTTTCAAGGGAGATTCTAAAAAAGAAACAAAGGATTTTTGAAATTTTAATTAAGTAGTTTGTAAAGTAGATATGATTTTTATTATGTACAGTTTAATGTTAAATGTTAAGCTCTGTTTAGAAAAAACGACATTATGAACCCCATCGTTTGTTGTATGACAACATCTGTTTATTACCATCTGTTTGATTCTTTAAAACAAATATTTAATGTTTGTTTACTTATACCAACATTATGAAGCCAATCGTCTGCTGTAAAGTAAGCATGTTTAGTAACATCTGTTTTTTTCTTTAAAACAATTACTAACAAATATATAAAAAAATATAGACACACCAACTGTTATGCTCTGTTTGGTAAAAACCAAATTAAAGAGTCAACCTACTGTTAAAATAAAAACTGTATTTTGTAAGTTCTGTTACCTTCACAATACCAGTTAAATGTACAGACAAATTAAAGCTCTGTTGAAAAAACACATATCAAAACAAAAAAAGAGGATGATCAAATTAAAAAGTAAATGTAAAGTTGAAAGAAAAACCTTATTTGGTAACATCTTTAAAAGCAAACCGTCAATATAGAAGAATTTTTTAAAGACTGTTGATTAAAACAGATGTAAATTCAACTGTTTGGTCCAAACAGTTGTTGACTTAAACAGTTGCTACTAACAACTATAACACATTTACATTTTTAATGTTTGTTTACTAAATATCAATCATCTGTTGAGAATTTGTCCCCTTTTGGGACTTTTTATTTACTTTTTATATAATGAAAGACAATTGTTTCACAACAACAAATAATAAAATAATAATCTTAATAAAGTAACTTTAAAGTCGTAATCATTATTTAGGGCTTTTTTATAACATCTATTGACAGTAAAAACAGCTGTTGTCACAACCAAGTTAAACACTATTTTTACAAACAGATTGCGTAACCTGTGGAAGGAAAAACAACGGTAAAACACTGATTGTGACACATCATTTATTAGACGATTATTATTAAACTCGTTATTCAACTATGACGATAAAGTTAAATTTCATAAACCTTTACAAATTACAACTTCATAAATAAAAAGTTTATAAATGATGAAGAAAAAGTTTTACATATAATAAAATTTAACATTAAAATAATATTCATATTTGAAAATGCAAATTTATAAAAACTCTTAAATTTGAAATGAACATATACGTTTAACGTTTTTAACATTATAATATTTAAGTTATGTGTTATAAAAAAATAGAATATTGGAAATCTCTCTAATTTTTATAGGATGTATAAACTAATAACTCCTAAAGTTGTTTTTAACGTTATCAGTTGATTTTCAACTTTAAATAATATTAGTTTTTTAAATTCATAATTATGAAAATAGTTGAGAAGTTATAACTTTACCATGACAACTGTACAGAGATATCAAGTAGATAGAAACTTGCAAAATACGACAGTAGTTAATGATAGTTGTACTTTATTTTACTATTATTAGACAACTACAAAATATGACCACAAGTTTAAATATTGTCATTATTATTTTTATTAAGAGACAAATAGTATTTATTTTATATTCATTCGAATGGGTAAATGATTTGAATTCTTTTTTTTTTATATTATAACTTAAAAACGAAAATATATTTTATAACAATAATTTAACTGAAAATATACAAGTTACACAAATATATAAGAAACAAACTACAGGCAACACATCATAACACAAACTGTTAACAAAATATGCAAGATAATGTATTTTGATAAAAAAAAATATACAATATAGCTAGAAAAGTGAACTAATACCAACAAACACATTTCTCCTATCAACCCACAAAATACATAAAAATTAAAGACAAAGCAAAGAAAAGAAAAACTAATTTAAGATAGAACTGAAAACAAAACAAAAAACAGAGCATAATATGTTTGTAACGTCAAGAAGAGAGGGAGACGTATTATTTTTGATACACCCATCTTTCTCAAGACAGGCTCTAGTTATGGTAATGACACAAATAATATTTTCCTTCGAGTGTAAAAATCTTCGCAACCCACCAATTCCAACTTAATTTGAAAGCTTTATTCCAAAGAAATTTTTCGTTCATTGGAATGATTTTGAAGAAGAATGATGATAAGAAGTTTTAAAGGAAATAAGATTATGTTGTAAATATTGAAAGATATTTTGTTTTACAAATGCTTGAAGGGATATAAAGTTGCAAATTAAATTGACCATTTGCTCCCCTTTTTATAGATTGTATAGATAGTTAGATACCTATATCTATAAGTTCTATAATTATAATTTATAAAAACTATATTAAAGCAATATAAAATTTAATAAAGTAAGTGTAAAAAAATGAATAAAGTAATTTTCAATTGTAATGATTAACTTGGGTATTCGCTCCTCTATTGAATTGAAAACTAAATAGTATATTTTGACTTGTCAACAGATGTTATAAAACAACTGTCATCCATTATAGTTGAAATTTATTGTTTAAAAATATTAAATGAATATTAAAGTAACAACAATGTGGAACGAAAATAAATTTAAAGTATCTTTAATAACAGATGTTATTAAAAAACTGTGATCTTAATCACTGATATTGGCTGTCTATTAATATTAATATAAATAAATAAAATTTAAATTCTATCAGTTTTTCAAAATTTATAATTACAAACAGAGTACAACACTAAAAGTCTATAATGCCGACTGTAGAATATCCGTGGACTTATCAAGAGATGTTATCATTATCACAAAGAGGTGACATCCCTAAAACTTTATGAAGAAAATGTACAAACGAAGGATATAGATTGAAACTTACACAATATGACGGTCATCAATGCTAGATGTACTTGTTTTTTACTATAATTAAACAATTAAAAAAATGTTACTATAAATTTATATATTATTGTTTTTGTTTTTATTAAACAACTAAAATTACTTAATTTCAGAAAATGATTTTATAAAAATAGATTTTAGTACAAAGAGTTGTTGCTATAAACAGTTGTTATCTCAACAGTTTCAAAGAAACAGACACTGCATTTCCAGAACATAAACGACATTTAGAAGGATCTGTTTAGAAAAAAACACAAATAAATAAATATAGAAAAGAAACAGAGAATCATTACAGATCAAATTTAAAAAAAGCAATTTAAATTCATAAAAGAACATAAACAAAATTACAAAATAAAAAAGAAATAACAAAGTTAGTTATTTAAAGAAGTTGAAGAACTTCTTTGAAAACTACATTAGTGGTAACTGTAGAAACTTTTTTTTTTTCTGAATCACAAATCAAAATCTTTAGACCCTTCCTACTTTTGACCCTAGAAACGGCAACATAGAGCTGGCCATGACTAAAAACAGGACGTGGAAGATATAAACCAACACGTTCAAGCGACTGACCTTGACTTTTGTTTATTGTCATTGCAAAACACTGAAAAATGGGAATTTTTTTTCATTATGAAAATATATTTTCATTAAAACAAAATACGAAAGTTACATCACAATAGAAGTTAGACGGGCAACAAGCTACGCCGCTACCCCTTTCTGAAATTCGAACCCTAGTCTACCAAAGACAAATCGTTGCCCCCTGGAGATGAACTATTGCTGTGGACGACCCATTGGACCCTAGTCAAGAAATGAATAGCTTCTGGCGCTAGGGAGCCAAAGGTATCAAAGGCCAAAGGGAAAAAGACATGTTGGTTATCTGCACAAGCTTTAGCATGCTTATCTACTTTCTTCGATTTTGCCTTTCTCGATGCTTGCCCAGCTACAAACCCTGTTTCTCTTAACCCAACCAAAGGTATCATCTTCAATCTAGAAATCAACGTAGTATAACCAATATTACTTCCTGTGATAATTTTCGCCTCAATAACAACTTTTCCAAGTTTGGTAACCTGTAAACATGTTCCATTACACAATCCATTCGCCTGGTCAGTATTTCTAAGTAACATTACTGGAGCTCCCACTTTCAATACTAACTTATGGTTAGGTAAACTAGATAAATGAAAACTGTTTAGCACATCAGGAGAAAATAAGGCTGCATTAATATCTAATTCTTGTTCACATTCAAGTAAACTATCTGAACTAAGATAAACTTTTTCTTCACTAGGCAGAGCTTTTAACAACTCATCATTTATTGAATCAACAACATCATTCGTCGAAGAAAGAATGGCTCTTTGTTGGAAATAATTTGAATCCCATAATGACTTATTCATATCCGGATACGTGAATGAAATCAAAGACAAAATGGGATTAATTTGATCATGATATAGTAAATCATCTAGTATGTCAATATCTGTCTCACCATCATTTTGATGACCAAGTAAGCCATCCCCAAGCTTTAAAATCCACTCTACAAATTGTTTAGTCTCTTCAAAATCCTTTTCTTTGCATCCAACCCTTAACCTCATATTTTCAGTTAGTTTTAATACCTTACAATGTCTCCATATATAAGAAGAATTCAGAGACGCATTAACTATCATACTCCTGGTACCTTTAATAATAACTGGAAGAATCTGTCTAAAATCACCACCAAAAAGAACAACTTTTCCTCCAAAAGGCTTGCTCTGCATAGTTGATTGACTGGAACGTAATACATCTCTCATCGTTTTATCCAGAGCTTCAAAACAATGTTTATGCATCATAGGTTCTTCATCCCAAATAATCAATTTTGTCATTCTGATTAACTCACCTAATTCACTGTTAGGTTCTATTGAACAAATAGAATCTTCATTAATGTTTATTGGAATTACAAACCTTGAATGAGCCGTTCTACCACCATCTAGTAAAAGGGATGCAATTCCACTCGAAGCAACGTTCAAAACTACTTCACCTTTTGACCTTAAAGCGGCTGAAAAAGTCTTCCAATGATAAGTTTTCCTAGTACCACCATATCCATAAACAAAAAATGTCACACCCTCAAATTCCACATGCGGGGTTTTACCGCGGGGCGCGTGACACACCAGGATCCAAGTCAACGGTCACAATAAACGACAACTAAATGATATAAAAACAACATAAGTTGCCCATTAAGTTTTCAAAAATCTAATCATTGCTGCGGAAGCGTAAACTTTATTACAACCGAAAGTAAAACATAAAAGTCTGAAAGTACTAAAAGACGTGCAAGTGAATCCTAGACGTCGTGAAACTCCGTGCGCCTACCGATAGCTGCTACCTTAGCGACCTGAGAAAAACATGCTAAAGAACGTCAGCAAATAATGCCGGTGAGTTCACAAGTTTTTAAGTAAAAACGTTTCATGAACTTTTGAAAGACTATCATGATACAACCGACCGATGAAAACACTCGTTAAATGTTTGAACTCCATAATGAACCTCCCAAACGAACTATCGCCCACCGCTGTTAACGAACTACCATCCCATGGTCAACGAACTACTATATCATAGCTAACGAACTACCACATAGGGGCTAACGAACTACCGCATCGCGGCTAACGAATTGCCACAACATAGGCCATATAATACTGAACATAAATGAATACCTTGAACCCAAATGAACACTCCCAAACGAAATGAACTTGCGAACACAATTGGCACACGTTTAAAGAACACAACATGTTTTCTCCCCCGAAAATGTAAAACCAGTAAAAGAGTGGGGCCGTGAAACTCACCTGATACTGCTTCCCCTCTAAGATAAGTAAACCCGCTCAATAGACGGCACTAACTACTGGTGACCTATCATGACGAGCGTATAAGATGTTAGACTAACATCCCGTAGGTTGGTTAGTCCCCAACAGTCCAGACCATAACCGTGTACATTTGAAATGATGTTTAAACGTTTAACCAACCACACCAGGCAAGCCCGACATCCCACGTGTTAGCCGAATGCAAGATATTATGCAATCATATGCAATCAAACACTTAGTATACATCACAGTTTACTATATCTAGCATGAAGCCTAATTAACGCATAAACAGGTCCGAACACGTATAACTAAGTTATTGGACATGTCACGTATAACTAAGTTATTGCAATCACCAGACATACTAGCGATTGGGCTTCCAATCGCCTCCTGTTACACGCGATTGAGGGCCAATCGCCTCCACTATAGGCGATTAGGGTTCCCTAATCGCCCCTTCTGCACTGTGTCGTCTTTTTGCGCGTTTAACCCTCCAAATCAGATCCGAAACATGTGTAAACACCCAATATCAAACCCAAAACATTAATCCAACTATTTCAAGCAGAAACCCCTAATTTATCATCATCCTAGCCGTCCCGAATGCAAGCGTTTTCCCAAAATAGCATAACTAGCATGTAAACATCACATCAACATGCAAAACTTACCCTAAATATCAAATATCCAGATTTCATCACATAATGACGTTGTCCGACAATATCCTACTGTTCTAGCATCATCCTAGAGTAAACCCTAACCTCAAACAATCAACAAAACACAACATAACATCATCTATCCTTCATAATCATTCAAACGGGTCAAAACACCTAATATCAATAATATACATCTATGGACCTTCAAACTCCTAGGTTAACATCATATCAACTCATTTAGATCAGAAACATATCAATAATACAAGAACAACCATGTTTAAACGATAAAAGTCCTATCTTGCATGAATACATCACATATAACAAGCATAGAGGTTTGGGTTTGTTTAGAAACTGATTTTAATGAGTTTTTCAAAGATACAAATGTTTAGAAACCAGGTCTGGACCTTTAGGGATCAAAATAATATCATTATAAAGGTTTGGGATGAAGAACACACCTTGAAATTGTAAGATTATGAGGTGTAAAGCTTGGAAATGTGATTTCTTGATCAAAAACGTGTTTCAGAGGTTGAATAAGGTGTGGGGGTGGATTTGGGGTGTATTAGGGTTTCACAAATGATGTTTTACAACATAAGGGTGGTATTTATAGGCATTTCTTGTCGTTTAGTATGCGTCAAGCGATTGGGCAGCAGCTACGGGCGATTAGAGTGTCTAATCGCATGTAACTACTAGAGATTAGACCAATCGCCTATAATTACTCCTCCAATCGCCCCTATTATTGGCGATTAGGCTAATCACCACTTATTTACATGCAATTACACCAATCACCCCCTATTTACATGCAATTACACGTAATCATCTATAATGTCATGCAATTACGCGTAATCGCCATATTAACACATATAAACACGTATTCACATACAGGCAAGTCATATAATGATTGTAAGCACATAATGCATGATAACTAACACGTTCCCATCCGTTCACCAATTCCTGGGACTCGAGATTTATGTGTGTGTGTGTGTTAAACCCGACGATTCTACAAATCACCCATCCGTGTTCACATGGTTATGGACCGACTCCCAATGATCCCGTGGATCATTGTAACGACTCCCGATGATTCCCAGAACCATTATAACAACTCAACTGACCTAGTTTAGTATGTTTGAAAACGTTTTTCGCTAAGGTAGACTTATGTGTTTTATAAAACGTTAACCTAAACGTGCCGGGTGTCACATCATCCCCCTGTTGAAAAAATTTTTGTTCCGAAAATTTCCCGAAGTAAAAGAGAACGAAGCGATAAAAAGAAAAATTTTCCCCGGTCGTCACAAAAAAACACACCTCCTTCACCTTTTGCAACCGCATCCATAATAGTTTCGTAAACTCTGTGTTGTTCAACAGTTAAACAGTTTAAATACCCAAAATGTTCAATCCGTAGAGATGATCTATCATAAGACAGTTATTTCAATATCAATCGATTATTTACTGCCGAAACATAATTTTCAGGAGCATTTGGCATGTCTGGAAAGTTTTTTAGTGAACTACCATTGTTCAGCAACAATGTTTCAATCTTTGACAGACAAATGTTTTCAACTTCGTCTTGGATAAGATTCAACACTAAAAAAGAATATTAAAAAGTATTAGTAACATTGAATTTAAAATTTATTTAATATTTTTTATTTTAAACTAATTAGTTTGAGAAACTAATGAAATTACCTTCTATATCAGTTATCTCTCTTTCCTTCTTTATAATGTCTTGACATAATACAGCTTTGGTTTGACTTAACCAGGACGAGAGATTGAATTTGACAATAGTAACATTACAAAAAAAGGATTGCAAGAACTCTCCAGTTGATCAATCATTTGCTTCTTTAATAGCAATAACATATTCTTTATCATCATCTAACAAACCTCGTGCAAAACAGGCATCTTTGAATGTTTTAAACACTTCACCATCAACTGTTTTTATATCATTGAAACAGGTAGCTCCAGTAATATGATTTAATAAAATTCTTAGGTAGTAACAATCACCAAGAGATGGAGGTACATAATGTATCCTGCCAATAGACTGCAAAGTCTTTATTCGTGGAGTCCACTTTCGATCTTTACGTGACCAAATATAGTATTTCGAAAAATCTATATATTTCAATTTCTTGGCAAAATCATCACTTTTATTAGTTGACATCCACTCTGTGAACATTGACATTTTGAATGTTGGATTATTGACAATATCACATAAATTAGAATCATTATCATAAACAATAGTCTGACCATCTTCACAATGGAAGCTGGAAATCTATAATGTATGTCATATTTGAAAATTCTCTAAGCAGCCTCACACGCAGAAATATACCTACAATCAAGGTATGTCTTTACTTCACTTACGTCATTGTTTTGCTCGGTATCATTGTTATCAGACTTGGATTGGAAAACAGAGTCGTAACTCTATCAGGTCCCTTATTAATATACATAAACAAATATTTAATAGAACCTGACTGATTGCACCATTCAACATTCACGTGACATTGGTATCTTCAGAGCAAAATATGATTGTAAGGAACTATATACCTATTATCAAGCTGGACACCCTTCTTTTCAACTCTACTACTTGTTTCACGACGACGGTAGACTAGATAACCATCAGAATCAACACAAGTCTCATCCACATATTTTTTAGGGAACATTTTAGAACATTTAAAGTTAACCATGCATGGACATTTCGAGTTTTCTGTACCGCAAGGTCCATGAATCATAAATTGTTTGACAAGTTCATACAACTCAGGATCATTAACTTTATCAGGGATCTCTGCACTAATCACACGATCGATATCAGATGCAATTGGAAATTTGCTTTCAACATTCAAGAACAAACATATGTGGGCATGTGGCAGTCCACGCTTCTAAAATTCAATCGTAAAAAGAACTGAAAAATTGATAACAGTAACATTAGTTGTAGTTAAATAAGAATACCTTTATTCATAAACAATTAAGTATATTTATTAAAAGATACATGCTTGTTTCTCACCAAACAGTTTATACTTATGGAAATCTTTGATTAAATTATCCAATTTAATCTTAAATATTCTAGATATAATATCCGGACTATCTTCTTCTTTAAGATCTTTAGTAGACAAACACCTGACAATCTCAGGCCACTTTGGATTACAGGTAACTGTTATGAATAAATCCGGATATCCAACTGCCCTGCAAATTGCCATAGCATCCATGTACTTTTGCAGCATATATCTAGAACCACCAGTAAATGATGAAGGCACAACTATACGTTTACCACAATTTGATGCATTATTCTCTCCACCTTCGACAGTAGCACTCAAATTCTTGAAAGTTTGGCTTCTAAGTTTTGGTTGTTGACATTTTATATAATATAGCCGAGCAGACTCTACCATTGTGTACGCATCAACTAAAAACTGTTGATACAGTTTTTTCGCATGAACTATTAATGAAAACTGATTATGCCTATCTTGTATCCTATAAGAAAAAAAAATTCCCTCATTGAAACATTGCTTCTAACTTTGTCATTATCAATTGCAATATCATTATGTTTAATACCACGTCTATAACCATCTTCAGCATATGGGAAAAATAAGTGGATACTGCATGGCAAGATAAGAAGGATGAAGTTCACTAATTCTTTGAAGTCCCTCAGTCTTTGATCGAACAATGATATCTCTTGTGTCGAATGATGCATCAAAATCACCAATTATTAATGTGGCAAATTCTGACACAGTTGGGAGGTTATAAAACTCTTCCATCCTTATCTCTTGTTCCAATAAGTTTCAGTGATACTTTTTAAAAGTCATTTTCTTTAAAACAATCTCTTACCATTCTGAAGGATTTCACAAGAGGATTGCAGGAATCCAACATATCTTTAAGAATCCTGATGGTGTCAACATCAAGGGAATTTTTTAGTAGAATTAGATTCTAATTCAGATCTGCATAAAAATAAAGAATTTGACCATTAATTAAAATGAAAAACGTATGAAAATCTGAAATGAGAAATAAGTAAAACAAAAATTGTAACACATTAAGTATAAAAATTACCTAACTGTATTTTGACGATTTAAAACTTCATTTTCTGAATCGTATATCTAAAGTTATGAAAATTTATGTTGTTTTCCATCATTCGGAAGAAGACTACCCATTCGATGATAATTCTGACCCTGAAGCCTAAATACGTAAGGACCTTTACCTCTGTGAGAACTTCTGTCAACCTTGCCACCAAGGGACGTAAAAGAAAACATCATATTATATGCTCTAATGTAATGCATGATGTTTTGGCTTTTTGGAGTATGTTCTTTATACAAATTCTGTAATAATGCAGGTGGTTGAACTAACGGTGGAAGTTTAACATCACCATTCGAACAACAGAGTGAAAATGTTGTTTTCTGACTATATTTATTTCCTCTAAGTGTTTCGCCTTACCACAATAATGCTTGACATTTAGAGCATCTCCATGATCTACATAATCTAAAAAATGAACAAAAATTATAAAATGCAAATTTAATAACATAAAAACAAACAGAATCTTGTACCTATTGAAATTCCAAAAACCTTTCGAACGTTAGAATCTGCCAATACATCATTAGCCATATTTAAATCAAATTTAGGTATCTGACTTGTATAGAAATTTTGTTTTCCTTTTTTGAATTTATAACCAATACGATTATCATTTGAACATTCACCTACAACAATAATACATATAAATTAATATTTACATCTTTAACAGTATCTAAAAGCTTTATGTCAGCTTCATTTATAGTTATATATATTATATATATAATATATTATAACTTTAATATTTTAAGTGGAAACAACTTACCAACACAATTTAAAAGACATGAGCTTTCAAAAGTTCTAGCAGAAGAACTATCCAAATTTAAGGGACTTTGATGTATATATCTTGATGAACTTTGTCTACTTGAAGCTTTTAAAACATCACTTACTGATTCAGCACTTAACCATTCAGAACCTCTTAATGGGTCAGTACTTACCCATTTAGAAGTTTCCAAACGGCCCTTACATGGAAGAAATGTCATACAAAGACATATACTTACAAAGACACATACGAGCCTAGGGAAAGGATAATGTGGAAACCCTTGTTATATGGTAAACGCTGGAAACTCAGACTTCCCAATTTTTTTTTTTATTTTTGAAAAAAATAGGGCATGTAATATACATGATTTTAAGCATTTTGAGCCAAAAAAATCAAAAGAGCGCCGAGTAGTTTTTTTTTTTTTTTTAAAAATAAAGTTTTGACTAACACATGTTAAGCGAAACTAACATGTGTTAACCATTTGTTACCCGAAGACGGTTTTTTATTTTTTTTAAGAAAAAATTGCTCGGCGCTTTTTTCATTTTTTTGGCCCAAAATGCTTAAAATCATGTATATTACACACCCTAAAATTTTCATATAAAAAAAAAGTCGGGAAATTAGAGTTTCTAGAGTTTACTATAACAAGGGTTTCCAATATAACCTTATATCACGAGCCTATGCTTTAGTAATAATAATATTTTTGAATATTTAGAAAATTTAGGGATTTGACAAAAATGTCTATACTTCGGTATAAACAAATTTAATACGCCGCAAGTGTTTTGTAAGTGGCATATCTTAAAATTGATTTTACTAATTAAAAATTAATAAATTCTCGAAATCTGAGATGTAACATTTTTATACAAACTATACCAAAACAACCAAAACTATCATGAATAATATGAAAGAAAAAAAGATAGCTAGAAGCAATCAGGGGTGTTCAAAGTCGGATTATTTAATTTTTGGATATCAAAAGGTCGGATAATCCAAAATTTTGGATAGTCAATATTGAGATTCGAATCCGAATCCGAAATTTCGGATATCCAAAAATCGGATATCCAGAAATTTTGGGTTCGGATTCGGATAATCCAACGGATAATCAGAAACTTAAAAATAAATCACTTCCTCTTATGCAAAAAGTTTAAAACCGAACATGCTTAAAACAAATATTCAATATATATATATTATATTTTTTCATATTTCGGATTCGACAAAGACGTATTATGTTAGTTTAAGTTTAAGATTAACTTGGAATGGATTAAATATACAGTATATATGTAAATATGTAAATAATATTCTATATATACATATAAATATATAGATATTTTTTAATATTTCGGATTCGGATAATCCGATTATCCAAAAATTTTAAAAAATATGATCCGAATCCGAAATTTCGGATAATACGGATTTTCGGATTCGAATCCGGATTTTTTTGAACACCTCTAGAAGCAATAGTTTACAATGTACGGTAAATAATATAGATCCTTCTTTCAAAACTAGTGTTAATGCCCGCGCGTTGCCACGAGTACTTATGTTTTTTTTTTGACAAATTTTGCGTGTCGGGTTTCACGTAATTTATTTTTAATATGAATTAACACGTATATGTGTTTTCTGTTTTATAGTATTTCTACATAGTGACTTTTGTAACTTAAATATTCCTGAAAGTCTTTTATACATAAGAATAAGAAGGTCTACTACAATTCGATCAATTATCCAGACAACATTTTGACTCATTAACTTTTATAAGTTGCTAACTCGTACAAATAATGCATGGTGCTACTTGAACAAAAAACATGTCATATTATCTCTTATTGGCCCATTACAAGATGCAAAATGAGCGACTTAAGCTACGGGTTTAATTTGAGAGAACTTATAAATTACGTTGATTTCTTCTGAGGTTTTCTAAAGAAGCTTTGCTAGTGTTAGTTGGAGCACAAAATTAATTATAAGACATTCAGTTAATGATAAACCTTACCCACAACACACAAGGATCGTCATTCAGGTTACCATGCAATCTCAATGATTCAACGCAAAATGGCGAATTTACTACCAAACTAGGCACATAACTAAAGCCTTCAGTTATTTGCAAAACAAAAAACTGAAAAACATAAAAAAAAAAACAAACAAAAAATCAATACGAAATAGTGACATATTTAAATTGCTTCTCTAAAAAAAGAACGATAATACATGTTTTTTGAGTTTTGGTGATGTTAATTGATACAAAAAGTTTAACTTTTTTTCATTAGATTTTTATATTAAAATTATTTTTATAATGTCTGGCTCTTAAAATTGTTCCAACTAAATAACTGATTATGTAGATCAATATTTAACTTCGACAACTCATTTTCAATAGCCCACATATTCCTCAAAGCTCTTGAAAGAGACAGTTTACCTGGGTTAGTTCTTACCTGCCTCATGCTCCCATGAATAACATCTATCACCCGAGCCCAAAGCAGAGATCAATTATCTTTATATCGTCGTCATGTGGCAAGAAGAGTCAAATGCGCCTCTCCGTAACATAGAGCAACCACCCAAAACAACAAACTAAAACTTGTCAACGGTTGGCACGGAACAACACAATCAACTTCTATATATAAAATTCAATAACCACTTAACCACTCAAATTATTAAAACAAAACGCATGAATAATACCTTCGATATAGTCAAAAATCACGCCAAGGAAACCTGGTTTTCCCTCTTTGGATGAGACGTAGAGGAAGTGTCGTGAAGGACAAAAATATGGCATAGCAGCTGCAAGACTGTTGGAGGTTGTAGTGAAATGAAATATGCAAGTACTAATTTATTATTTATCCTATAAAAGGAATTAGACAGTGAAATCTACCCATCTTGATCTTGTTGCAGAAAATGGCATTTTGATGATGAGGTCTCTTGAATCCTAATGAAATCAAAGGCAAAATAATCAACACACAAATGACATGAAATTAGGCATAGTATTAAGTTTAAATAATAGTTTAAATGGCCTGAGGTGTCCCAAAACATTGATGGGAAAAGTTCAACAATCATTACATAAAGTGTTTTATCCTCGTGTAGAAATCTGAAGGTGACTATGCATCAAAATGTGTGTGAGAAATCATAATACCATCCTTCACCCATATTGACGTTTACCTAAGAAGCATCAAGAAAGGTATTATTAGTCAGCTTGAACATAAATAATCAAAAAAACATTGATTCGTGAAATTTAAATTCTACTCGTTATGGTCATTTAACAACGTCAATCTATATGTGTTGTAGTGAAATATGTAAATACAAGGATAAAGACGATGCACGATGTAGAAAAATGATAATAAAAAATAATAAAAAGTTGTAGATAACCAAATAGTAAAATGATTGTATATCTTGAAAATTGTTTTGACACGTACAGTGGCCAAGCTTGACCCAAAGGTTCGGGGGGTCGGAAGTTACCGGGGGTTCAGAAGTCACTGGTTTCGGCGGAAGTCACTGGTTTCGGGGGGTCGAAACCCTATATTTTCAAAATTTTCTATACGGATACTATATAATCGGAACTTTTGCGCGAAAATCCGGGAGGGTCGGCCGCCCCTCCCCGCCCTTACAAACCCGCGCCACTGGGCACGTAATATAACCCTAGGATCAAAGATGGAGTCATTTTTCATTAAGATGACCATGAACGACCATTGGCATTGAAATGATAAGAATATTATAGATTTGAGCATTTAATCACCTACAATAAATATAAATTGGTGGTGATAGGATGTGGAATAGACAACGCCATTGAAAGCGAAATAAATGAACAGTTTCAAAAACAATGATCTAGAATTCGTGTATTAGTCTTGTACAATTGTTATCAAATGTTGCACATTAGGGGTATAACGAGAAGAAATGAGGTAAAAATTAGAGAATTACACTATGGCTTTTGGTATGCCATCTTAAACTTGATGTAAAATTATATATCTATCTATCAAGTTTCTTTAATAAGATACATAGATATAGATATGGAAAGAAGAATTTACTATGGCGCTTGTAACCTATACGTATCTAGGTACGTAGTAAGATCATCTCATGATTATATACTATTAATAATTAAACATAATGAATAGTAACATATAAATGAATAGTAACCATATATTATTATATTATTATTATTATTATATTCATATATATTATTTTATTTATATTATTTTATTCAAAAACTCTATTATATTATATACTATTAATATAAATAACATAATATTACGTAATTTCGTTACAAATTTCATGTGTTATCTTATGTGTAGATTTCCTTATTTTTTTTAACGTTTACAATCAAAATGGAATATTGATTGTATAATTCATTGATTGATCAACACCTCATCTAAATCTCGATTGTAAAACGCGCAACGCGCGTGATTTTATACGATTAGTTGTAACTTAAATATATTTTTGTAATTATGTTATGCCAATGATATTTAATTAGGGTTGAAAATATTATCTTCGCTATAACATTTGTCCCGCCAAAATAATGCCTCGTATTCATTTTTATCGTCATAGAGAGTCATTTTCAAAATTAGAGCAAGTCTGGTCACAACAAGTAATATATCACCACAAATTTTTATCAAAGGCCAAACAAAAGTAGATATCTACTAATATATGCTACAGTATTAAATTCAAATCATGTTATCAACATAACAAAGTTTGAGTTAATTACAGTTCCCAAACCGAGCATGTCATCCTAGTTAGTTTAATGGTGGATGTTTGTGCAAATTTAAAAATAGGATTATTGGGCCTTTGAGTAGACCGTTTCAAAATTATGAAAGAAGCATGTATTGAGAATGAATAGAAATGAAGAAACCCCATACATATTCAAAACTTACGTTTGAAATATAATTATGGGATAGGATAAAACACAGCGTCTAAAGGAAAAAAAAAAAGGAAGTCATAAGAATGGTAACAAACTCTTATTTAACTTATTCTTCTGATATTAGAATTATCTCATCGAACTCTACAATCTTAGATTATAATTTTTCACTTTTGGAACTTTAGCTTTTAAATTTTAAATTTTTTTGTTAGATCATTATGTCTTTTTATTTAGTGTTGTATCTTTTTCTTCAACATTGTGTCTTATTATGTGATATATGTTATATTTTTTGGCATTGTATTGTATTTTGTGATTGATATTTGTGATCCATTGTATTTTTGTATACTTCTCAAACTATTTTTTTTTTACCTAGATAACTTAACCCGTGTATATATTTTTTTTTTCAAGTGTTAGCATTCATAATTTTTTGTCTAAATTTTCCATTCAAACATCACTTTATACATCAATACAACATTTACACTTTATTTTCTTTTATTATTTTTTTAACAACAAACTTTTGTAATACCTCATTTCCATCTATCAAGAATTTAAATTCATAACCATATATTTATAAGAGGAAACACCACTTGATTAGCAAGATATGACAACAGGGTAAATAAGTTATTAACTATTTATAAAATTTATTGGGTTCAAGTCTCATAAGGAATAGGAATTTGCCGTTCAAAAAAATAAAATAAAAAAAAAAAAAACTATTTATTAAATTTATTTATTTAACATAAGTATCAAAGAAACGGAGGTAAATTTGCAATTTGAATTTTCTTTTTGAAAGTTTACAAAACGATTTGTGGAGAACCAATCATGGTAAGGTGATTATCCCATCAAATCAACACCCAAAAAATAAGACATCAAAAAAGAGCAAAAAACAACCATAATTACACCGCCACCACCAATTCGTAATCAATGGCTTGTATCACTCAATCAACACTTCAAGCCCCACGATAGAATTTCTACAGGAGAAAATGTTGATATGTTGATACATGTTTATATCATATAAAAACTAAAATAATAGAACATTAAATTTAGAAGAAACTGTTCTAATTTGTTACATGTGGCTCTATAGTCGTGTACTATCATTTTAGTTCTATAGCAGTAAAAGAACATCATAATGAGATGCAAAATTTTATATCCATAATCTATAACTATTAATAAAAGAATTGACTTACGATGATGTGCCATTCAATGGAGGCCTCAATCCTCCATTGTATATGGCACGTGCCACGTTAAGGTGAGAGGTTTAATAAAATATTTATTTAAAAATAAATAAAAGAAGATATGCATATCTTCTAATTGAAAATATTTAAAATTTAAATATTTTTTCGATATATACTATATATAAATATTGTTTTTGAATTATTTATAAGGTTTAACATAAAAATTTAAATATTTATTTGATTACAGTAAGTTTAATAAAATATTTATTTAAAAAAAAAAAGAAGATATGCATATCTTCTAATTTAAAATAGAAAATTTTATTTACAAATTAATTTAATATATAATTATTGAGTATTATGTATAGATTAATAAACATTTATTAATCTAAATTCATGTATTTAAAGAAAATTCGTATATGCTTTTCTTTACAAAGTCACCGTATTGAAATAAGTGTTTTTGTTTTCAATGTGATCATGAATTCTACATCTATATAAGTCAAAGCCAAATTGTAACATATTTTAAATTACCTGAAGATGATTATCTATATCTATACTATATATACTATATAGTGGGTGCTGGACGGGTAAAGTTGTCATTTCATGTTTATGCATAAGGGTAAAAATGTAAGTTCATTAGAATGACAAGACAAATTTAATACAACTATTAATTTCTATTAATCAATGACAAAAAAAAAAACAAAAAATTAATGATAAATGATTAATAGTTGAAGGTTAAAAAAAGGCAAAAACAAGAAACAAAAAATTAGTTTGTATAACATTACACCATTCACAATTTTAAACCCCTATATTTTGTATGTCTTATCCACAATAAATTAACCGCAAACAGACTCACATGTTCATTATATAATTTTTTGACTTAGCCTGTGGAGATTAACAAATAATTAGCAAGAATGCACTTTACCCATCATGCTTTCGGGTAACAGCGTAATATTCCTTTTTAATCAATAATAGAGGATAAATTTGATCAAGTTATAAGTTGGTTTGAATCTTTATAATATAACAGGTAAAAGTAATAAGTGGAATATGGATGTTTAGCGAGACTGTTTTCGGGTTATTTACGTTATTTAAATTACAATTTGATTTATGTTTGAATTCGAATCGATCTAAATAAACAAAATTATATATATATATGTACTTTTTTATAAAAGAAATTCAAGTTATATATAATTCAATTTGAATTTTCAGGTTAAATCGGGTCGAAAATCATAAATTTGACCAAACACAACATCCAAATATTATACAGAACCACCGCAACGCGCGGCCTCTTGCTAGTATATTGAAGGTTATCCTTTTAATATTGTATTATGTTTAATATGGTTTATGCTTTTTATTTTTTTTAACTTTTTAAATAAATGTTTTTTAAATAAGATTGATTATGTTTAAGTTATTTACTCTTTTCATGATTTGAGTTTTCTTCTTTTATCATTTTTTATTAAATCATATTAAATTTTTCAACCCCGAGACCTTCCCGGGGTAATCAGCTAGTGGAACTTATATTAAATCTAATTTATGGGTAGACAAAAACGATATTTTTAAGGACATGCAAGTATAAAAAATAATAATAATCTAATTTGACTTGTTTATCTTGACAGGTGAGTTGTAAAAAAGACATTTTATAAGACCATGTGTAGTGGAGTATGATTCAGGGCGTGAAAAGTAACATAGCGCCCACAACATCACTACAGGGGGTGCTACGTGCAAAAAAAGGGGATAGCGCTATAAATATAACGCCGGTGCACAAAAACAATCACCCAATCAGAACTTTCTACCTAAGATCATCTCCCCTTTTCATATTATTTTTTTAATTTAAAAGATATAATAAAATTATATTTAGAGAGATCTACACAATTAGTCCTTGTGGTTTACTATTAGTTTCACATTTAAGTATTAAGGTTTAAAAGTTTCATGTTAAGGTGTTAACTTTAGTTTTTGTAACATAATAACGTATTAGCACTAACAGGGGTTAATATTTAACTGAGTTTACCCTCATGTGACTAATGGTAAACCACAAGGACCAAAGGTGAAACTTATGTGAGGCCCACCACCATTAGTGCTAGTACCCTATTATGTTACAAAAACTAAACTTGACACCTTAACATGAAACCTTTAAACTTTAATACTCAAAGGTGAAACTAATGTTAAACCACAAGGACTAATTGTGTAGTTCTCTCAACATTTAAAAACTTTAGTAGGACCCACCACCCACCTCCTTCTTCAGCTTCACCCACCACCATCTTCACCTTTCACTGCAACAATCAACCACCATCTCCTCCACCTTTCACCACAACCAACCTGTCACCTGCTCATCACCATCCACCAACTCATCACCAACATCCACCCACTGACCCGTCGAAACCCAAACCTGCAACCGTCGCAGCCCAACTGCAGAAACGAGTTGGTGGAGGCAGTGTTATTTTCGTGGCTGAAGTGGTTAGAAAGGAGAGAGAAGGCAGTTGGGATTCATCGCGTTTATTTCGAGCTAGATGGAAGGTCTTCGTAGAGCTTGCAGGTCATCGATGAGGTTGTAGGTTGCCGAAGGTGGAGGATGATGGTTATGGAGGCCATAATGATGGTGTGGTTGCAGGTGATGGAGTGGTGTATTTCTGGTGACGTTGTGGTTACGGTGATGGTGTGATTGCAAGTGGTCTGCGACGGTTGCAGTTTGGGTTTTGACGGGTTGGTGGGTGGATGTTGGTGATGGGTTGGTGGATGGTGATTAGCAGGTGACACATTGGTTGTGGTGAAAGGTGGAGGAGATGGTGGTTGATTGGGGTAGTGAAAGGTGAAGATGGTAGTGGATGAAGATGAAGATGGAGGTGGGTGGTGGGTCCCACTAAAGTTTTTAAATACTGAGAGAACTACACAATTAGTCCTTGTGGTTTACCATTAGTTTCACCATTGAGGATTAAGGTTTAAAGGTTTCATGTTAAGGTGTTAAGTTTAGTTTTTGTAACATAATAGGGTACTAGCACTAATGATGGTGGGCCCACATAAGTTTCACCTTTGGTCCTTGTGGTTTACCATTAGTCACTTGAGGGTAAACTCAGTTAAATATTAACCCCCGTTAGTGCTAATACCCTATTATGTTACAAAAACTAAACTTAACACCTTAACATGAAACTTTTAAACCTTAATACTCAAAGGTGAAACTAATGATAAACCACTAAACCTTATTGTGTAGTTCTCTCTTTTATTTAGGGGCGTTAATTTTTCCCCACCACTACACCCCATTTTCACTTCAAGCCTCATGCTGACTCTGTTGCCACGTGGATCAATCAGAGACTGTGGCCTTATGTTTTTCCCTTCCCCACTACCCATGGTCTGAGATATCGAGTGTAAAAGCTAGATACTCGAATCTAACTAATAAAAAGACAGTTCTGGTTAATACCCTTGCATGAAAAGTAGATAACTAAATGTCACGACCCGCCAAAATTCAGCCAAAAATTTTCAGCTTCTAGACTTTTCCGGGGCCATATAGTCGCGTCTAGAGCTGCTTGAAAGACTCCGGAACAGCCCACAACGTTCCAACAATCTTGGGGCATCTATAAGCATCATATACCAGCCAAGAAGGGTTTAGAAAACGCCAGAAAGGGCTACACAAAACAGCCCTAAAGTGCAGCCAAGAAGCTTCTAGAACCCTTAAGATAACACTCAAAAAGACATAATCTTACTAGAATGTATCTAGTAGATTTTTGTATAGATAAATGTAGAACACTCTAGAATAAGACCAATGTAGTATAAATAGGGCACTTGGGGTCTCATTTGAGACATCCATCACAACTTGTAATCCATAACCACTTGTAACACTTTTTAGTGAAATACAAAGCCTATTACTTGTAAACTTGTGATCAAGTCTTACAAGCTTCTAACTTGCGACCCAACACCACTTTCAAAGACTTTCATTATTAAAACCAACGACTTTAAGTCGGCAAGGCTTACTTAGACGGTGATCTAAGGCCGCACGCGAGAAAAGAGAGTTTCTCCATGACAAGTGGTATCAGAGCAATAACGATTCTCCTGGGATATGGCAGAACCAGGCAAGATTCCAAACACTCCAGGTGGAGACGATGTTCGTGGACGAGAAGAGACTCGAAAAGGAGGCAGAAAGAGTCGAGATGTATCCAAGGATTGGGTTGCAAGTACCGACAAACGAGTCGAGGATGTTGAAACAAGAATTGCTGAATTCAAAACAAAAGTTGAAGAATTCAAAGCTGAATTCGACATATTCAAAACAAATACTAACGAGTCGCTACAACAAGTGGAACCACTAGGCAGCGAACTCGGCGAGCTAAGGGATGATGTCAAACTCGCTATAACCGTCATGCAAAGCGAGCTAAAAGAAATGTTTATGAAGGAGCTTGAACAAGTTCAAAACAACATTGAAAGAAAGTTTGCTGTAAAGTTTAAAGAATTACAAACAGAACTTAGTGTTTGTAAACAAGCCTTAGCAAATAGAGGCGACACTACCATCTCTTCGAAGACCGAAGTGCCAAAACCTTCACCTTTCGTCGGGAAACGAGAGGCGCGAGCTGTTGATGATTTCATATGGGAAATAGAACAATACTTTGAAGCCGTCGACATCATGGAGGACAACAAGAAACTCAAGACGGTGACAATGTACTTAAAGGAGAATGCAGCTTTGTGGTGGCGAAGAAAACACATGGAAATTGACAAAGGTATGTGTGACATCAGAACTTGGGCTGATTTTGTGAAAGAAATTAAGAAACAATTTTATCCGGAGAACGCCGAACATGATGCCAAGATTCGGCTTCGCAATCTAAGGCAAAAGGGTAGTATCAAAGATTATATCAATGATTTCACAACCCTTGTGCTTGAGATTCCGGACTTATCGCCCAAGGACTCCCTTATATAATTCATTGACGGGTTGCAACAATGGGCAAAAACCAAACTTGAACGAAGAAATGTTCAAGACTTGTCATCGGCTATCGCCGCTGCGGAAAACTTAAACGATCGAAACGAGAACCGATGGCAAAAACCACCGGCCACCACTGAGACTAGTGATGGAAAAGGTGGGGGAGCAAAACCCGTCAATCAAAATCAATACCGGAAGAATGATAACCGGGCAATAACCTTATATGACAAAACCAAAGCTTTCAACAAAGGATGTTTCCTTTGCGACGGGCCACATAATGCCCGAGATTGCCCAAAGAAGGCCAAGTTAACGGCCCTAATAAGGACCGGCGATGATGACGAACCTAAGGAAACTGAAGAGGTTCGGCTAGGAGCGATGCAGCTCCAAGTTCTTAATGCTTTAACAGCACAAGAAGGAAGACCCTTGGCAATGACAAACCAAACCAAGCCGACTTCGATTGTGGACAACAATAAATCACAAGGGCTTCGCTTCGTCAACGTAGAAATAAAAGGGCATGTCGTGAAGGCGCTAACCGATACCGGGGCTAGCCACAACTTTATGTCACCAGACACGGCTAGAAGACTCGGCTTAAGAATCACCACACAGGAAGGGTGGATCAAAGCCGCTAATGGAGAGCCCAAATCAATAGAAGGAATCGCATGGGGCGTAAAGGCTAAGATCGAAACCTGGACCGGCAAGCTACACTTCTCGATTGTACCAATCAACGATTACGATATCGTACTTGGGATGGATTTCTTCCGTAAAGAGAGAGCCATTCCAATGACTTTCATTAACACTCTATACATCATTAAGGAAGACAAAGTGCACATGGCAACCTTGGAGCCAGACACAAGGAGACGAGGCAAGACATTATCAGCAATACAATACATGAAGGCTCTTGGGAAGCTCAAGAATCACGATGAGGACGTCGCGAATTTAGGTGGGGGAGGATGTCACGACCCGCCAAAATTCAGCCAAAAATTTTCAGCTTCTAGACTTTTCCGGGGCCATATAGTCGCGTCTAGAGCTGCTTGGAAGACTCCGGAACAGCCCACAACGTTCCAACAATCTTGGGGCATCTATAAGCATCATATACCAGCCAAGAAGGGTTTAGAAAACACCAGAAAGGGCTACACAAAACAGCCCTAAAGTGCAGCCAAGAAGCTTCTAGAACCCTCAAGATAACACTCAAAAAGACGTGATCTTACTAGAATGTATCTAGTAGATTTTTGTATAGATAAATGTAGAACACTCTAGAATAAGACCAATGTAGTATAAATAGGGCACTTGGGGTCTCATTTGAGACATCAATCACAACTTGTAATCCATAACCACTTGTAACACTTTCTAGTGAAATACAAAGCCTTTTACTTGTAAACTTGTGATCAAGTCTTACAAGCTTCTAACTTGCGACCCAACACCACTTTCAAAGACTTTCATTACTAAAATCAACGGCCACCTCTCTGACACCACCAACCACTACACCACCATTAAAAATCAACAACTTCTCTACAACAGTATCAACTTTTTACTTCATTTTCACCATTAAAAAGCTTTTAAATGGTTTAAGGTTAGTTCTAGTAAAGAAAAAGAAAATTGTAACATGCATAATTAGTGACAAGTTCTCCCAAATGTGTATACTGTTGTTTGCACCAACTATATTTATATGACACATGAATTTGTCCAAAATCTCAGTTTACTTTTTGGCTCATACTTTATATTTAACATTAATCTCAGTTTATTTTTAATATTTAAAAAGGGAAACAAATATATACATAAATAAAGAGTTTGATTTTTGAGGTTAACTCTTGTTATTTTGTTAATATTAGTTTGCTTTGTATGTTATAACTTAACATTTTATATTTACTTTTATTTTAGACGTGGAACGACAACAAATTCGCCACAGACCAAGAGATTGATATTCTAGTAAAGAAGTTGATTCTGATATTACTTAGTGAGTTAGATATTCCTATTTAGATTAGCTTTAGACATTGATTTTAGCTTTTTGAAAACTCGTTTGATTAGTTTTGTCAAATGAATGTGTATTTAGATACCATATTAACTATGTATTTTCGGATTGAATGTGTATTGGATCATTTTGAACAAGTTCGAAATGATGTATTGGGCTGATTGAATTATTGTGCAGGTTTTGATTTGGTATCAAAACTAGACGAATTGGGTTTATTGAATAAGCAGGTTTTGTAGGTTCTGTATTAAATAATCTAATTTATTTTAAATTATGCTAAAGACAGTTTTTTTAAACTAAAAGACGCGGTTTGTTATTTTTATATAATATATTGTATAGACTTGAAGACGGGGTTCAGTGCAAAAGACGGGGTCAAGAGTATACTAAAATGCGGTTTGCTATTTTTATATAATATAGAGTATACTAAAATGCGGCTATAAACCCCGTCTTAAAGGCATATTCACCCCGTCTTTTGCCTATAATTTGTACTATTGTTCAGAAGATCAAATCGGTGGGGCCGAACTCTGTTGGATGAGTGGCTCTACTTAACAGTTCTTATTCATTAACACTTGTGTGTTATAAATGTATCAAAGTAAATTGCACAATGGAATATTAAAGTGTTCAAGTTAAAACATCACTTTAAATAGGAGTAATGACTCTCCCTCAATCAATGAACTAGGAAGTTAAAGATTAGAATCAATAGTAAATGAATATAACAGTAAATGCAAAATGATTGTTAAATATATGAAAAGGTTAACTACAAAGTAATTTGAAGGAAAATGTTCAAGCCTTAGATTGATGAGTGAATGAACAACTTGTCTTAAATAGTGGGAGTGATCCATCTATTTATAGACGAAATATTACATACAGACTAAGTAATCAAAAGCTTTAAATAATATAAGATAATACTACAACTGGCTGTAGTTATCGAAACTTGAACAAACACTTTAACAAAACTAATATAATACTAAACTGCCGATTTTAAGGTCGGTTAATGAAAGTGTTGATGAGTAACAAACTTATAATGAAAGATCTTCAGGAGTTTGTCTTCAGTAGTTTGTTCTTCAGATATTTGTCTGGTTTATCTTCAGAAGTTCTTATGCTTTTACTCTTCAGAACTTTGGATATCTTTCACTTCAGCAGTTTCACAAAATGTGAAGAGGATATAAGACTAAGGTTTATAACTGGCTTATCAATCCTCTTTGACCCTACAATCGCCCCCTGGATTGATGAAGCCAAAACCTTTGTCTATCTTTATTTATACGGTTCTCTTTTCCTTAAGTCAAGAACTCTCCAGATTTCTTTGACTGCTTGATGTCTGAGTTCTCTGACCTTTGATTCTAAAAGTAGTCCTTTTTCTGGTATCATATCCTGAATGGTCATTAGATCTTCATCACATAATTTTTCCAATTCAGACAAGTCATGAAGGATTTTTGTTGAGAAGTCTTTACTTTCTAGAATCAAGGAACTGGACTTATGGGTGAAGCACCATTTGACAATTAGAGATTTGGATTTGAAGAAATTATCTTTGTATGGTACAATTTGTAGGTTTGAATATAGGTCTGCTATTGGAGGTTTTTCTTTTTCAGCATTGATCAGCTTGGATCTCCTTCTCTTTTCAACTAGCACAGTACCAGGTGTATCACCTTTTGAAATAGGCATGTGATGTTCAATGACTACCTTGGTATGTTTTTGTTCTTTGATGGTTTGTTGTAGTTGATAAGCAAATGTTGCAGGATCCTTATATTGTGTCAACAGTGGTTTTTCTTCAACAGTGAAATCATCTTCAACAATGGTGTTCTTCTCAAGCAAAACCATTTTGAAGTTAGTTGTTATATTTTCCCCTGACTTTTTTGGTAGCAGGTTGTGTGGGTTTAAATTTCTCCGGATTTGCAAGTCTGTCACCCTTGAACTTTTTGTAAGTTTCATAAAGTACATCTTCTTTCCACTTACATATCTGGTGTTTTGAACCATATTTTTTCTCTACCAATTCTTGAATGATTTGGGCTCCTTTCAACTTTCTGTCTTTCTCTTTGGCCAGCCTTTCTGATACAAGCCATGCCTGTCTTGTTAGTTCTTCAGTTGAAAGTCCCTTTAGTGAGAATTTCCTTGTCTTGTTGTTTTTTCTTATATAAGTCATCATCTGTTGTCTTTTATCTTCTTCTGCAGCAAGGAGAGTTTGCTCAGCAAGTCTTTCTTGTGCTTCCAACTCATTAAACTTTTGTTCATAGATATGTAACTTTTCATCAAGACTCAAGTCATCCCTTGCTCCTAAACTTTCCCATATCTTATCTTCCTTTGCCTTTCTTTCTGCTTTTATTCTTTCTTCTTCTGTCATTTCTTCTTCTTGTGTTTGATCTTTTGTAACTGGTATAGAAGAAATGGGAACAAGCTTTGGAATATCAGATGGGTTTGTTTCTGTTGCTTCAGAAGGCTATTCTGGTTCAGTGCAAGAATTGTCAACTACTGAAGTGTTGATCTGAGCAGCATCAACTACTGAAGGATTCTCTTCAGTACTTTTGGTCTTGTCTTCAGCAGCAGCTTCACTATGGTCTTGGGAGGACTTTTTAGCCTTTTCTCTAAGGTCTCTCTCTTGTTTTTGATACCATTCTTCTCTTTCTTTCAGAGCTTTTTCTTGTCTAGTCACAGCAGTTAATTTTTTAGATTCCTGGAGATTTGGTCCTTCTCTAGCTCTTTTTGAGGCTTCAAGAGACACAGTTTCAGGTTCCTTTGACATCTCCCCCCTTTTTGGCTTCATCCACTTCTGGAAACCATGGAGGTGGAGGTGTTACACTAGATAGATGGGCTAATTGTCTTCTGTTGTCTTCTATCTTTCTTGACAATTCACCAAGCTTATGATCAATGGCATTGTTAATCATCACAATTTGAGTGTTGTTCTTTAACTCCATAGTAGTCATAAAATCTTTGAGATGATCATAAATAAGTTGATGTACCATATGGTATAGGGGACCATCTGGGCTGCATAGTTGGTTTAAGTCTATGCTTGATGACCCAGAGAATTGGGTAGGCTTTTGTGATTGTAGAGGGTGTGTTATGGGGTGATCCTCAGTGTGAACTGGGGATGCCACTTTTGGGGAATTGGGGTTTAAGTGGGCTTTAACCTGTTCTTCTGTGACTGTCTCCTTGAGTACAGATACATTAGAATCAGGACCTTCACGCTCAGTCGTCAATTCATTTTGTGGAAATATTGATTCATCATTCAAATCAATGGAATCATCTGAATCACTGACACAGTCCTCAATGAGAACAGTCTCAGTTGTCTCATGAGCTAGGCCTAACCTAGTTGTCTCATGAACCACTTTTTCTTGGTACTGAGGTTTTCCTACTTCAGGCACAGGGCCTTCATCAGTAGTTGTCACATTTGAGGTTTTAGCTATGGTACTACTGTCCTCAAATCCATCACTGGATGATATAAGAATAGTAACAGCTTCAAATATACCTAAGGAATCCAAGTTTAGGCTTAGAGGCCTTGGTCCTTCCTCATCTCTTTGGTTAGGGCGGAACACATTCACATCAATGTCCATTTATGTATTTTCATCCCCTGTTTTATGTGGTGATTGGGGATTGACATTTTTAGATGGAGCGTGTTGTTTCAGCCCAGAGAGAATATTAGCTATCTCAACTGCTGGTGATGTTTGTGGGTCAGTAGTTATGGGATCAGCAGTTGGGTTTTGTTCAGTTTATTCAGTTGTTTTGAAAGAAGGGTCAGTAGTTACGGTCTTTTTGAGTTTCTTTCTTGAAACCAGAATGGATATTGGTGTTCTTTCTGGTGTTTGAGATGAATGAGACTGAGAGGAAGTTTTAGTCACATCTTTTGAAAGTGCAGATTGCACATTAGCAGTTTCAGACATATCACCTTCCTGAATTGCTTTTCTTTTGGGGTTGGTGGGTTTGGATTTTTGTTGTTTGGGTTGTTTTGGCTTTTTGGAAATGGGTTTTGAGGATGTTGGTTCCTTAGGGATTGTGACATGTTCCCCTTGGTCATCCTTTGGCAAGACTGCCGGTTTGTTATGCCTAGAGTATGCTTGTGACATTAAAGGGTTTAAAACAGTTGTTTTACCCACAAGCACCTCTTGTCCAAGTTCTTTGATAATACATTGCATGACGAACCTTGGATACAACAAAAATTTCTTTTTATCATTTTGCTGATGCAACACCAACTCATTGAAAAAGAATGAAGATGCCCTATATTTAGTTTCATTAATGATTGAATGAAAAATTGGTTGCATGGTTGAGGACATCTGATCAGAATATCCAGTCTTTGGACTTAAACAAATGATAATGTAGGGAAACAAAAGTTTATATTTTGCATCAAATTGTTTCTTGTATATGGTAGCATGTGATAATGTACCTTGGTAACCACACTCAATGATGGTTGATTGAATTGTTCCACTGGGAATTTAATCAGGAGCTTTAGCATCATCCAGACCTAATCTTTCTCCCAGGCTAGCAGCTGTGATTGCCATTTCTTTCCCTTTGATCTTCATCTTCAAGGAAAGGACTTTACCATCTTCGGTAACAGTCTCAACGTTTGCCCAAAACTCATTAAGAGTGTCAGTATGGATTGGTGGGTCAATGGTGAACGTCGTGTAATATTGAGATTTTACGATCAAATCAATTATTTCATCGTATCAGGACCAGGCTTCAGCTTTTTTGAGGTAGCCTCTTTGATTGTGTCCTTGTTTGAGAACTAGAGCCATTGTTTTTTGATAGAACAGTTGAAGGATTCACAGAGGGTTTGAGAGAGAGAGGGGAGTTTTCGTTTTTGAAATGATAATAATGAAAAGAGGGGTTTGAGAAGTTTAATAGTCCTTTTAGGTCAAACTTCTAAGAATGATAGGAAAAGATTGTTTTGTCCTTTTTGTCTAAAACCTTTGATGAATATTTATTCATCAGGAGTTTCCTATTTTGTTCTTCAGTAGTTTTGAACTACTAAGAAGATTAAAAATACCCTAAAATCAATAGTTGATGATTTTATATCATCAGCAGATTTTTCTTTTCAGAAATGTTCCTTAACAGATGTTTTTGTACATCAGTAGTTTCTCTATATTTTTATTTATCAGCAGAGGTTTGAGACAGAGTGAGTAAACAAGCAAGTGAAAGTAAAAGCTGTATAGAAAAGAGAAATGAAAAACACATACAGAGTTTACTCAAAGTTTAGCATTCCAAGCATGGAAACTAACCTCTGAAATGTTGATGTGTGAAGGGGTTTGGTGAATATATCAGCTATTTGATTAGATGTTGTGATATGTTTCACCTCAATCTTGCCTTTTTCATAGCAATCCATGATGAAATGATACCTGATTTCTATATGTTTTGTCTTTGAAAACTGAACAGGGTTTTGAATGATGCTAATGGCAGATTTACTGTATACTAATATTGGAGTCTTGGTCTTTTTGATTCCATAATCAAGAAGTTGATATTGGAGCCATTGAATCTGTGATGTACAACTTGCAACAGCAATGTATTCAGCTTTAGTTGTTGAAGTTGCCACAGATTTTTGCTTCTTAGATTGCCAGGACCCCAGACAGTTTCCTAAGAATTGACAACCACCAGATGTAGATTTTCTTGACATTTTACACCATGCATAGTCACTATCTGAAAAAGCTGCTAACTTGGTATTACTTGAAGCAGGATACCAAATTACTAATGTAGGAGTTCCTTTCAAATATCCGAAAATTCTTTTGACAGTAGTTAGGTGTGATTCCCTTGGTGCAGATTGATATCTAGCACAGACAGAAGTTGAGAACATAATATATGGTCTAGAAGCAGTTAAGTACAAAAAGGAACCTATTATAAATCTATACATGGTTTGATCAACCTGTTTTCCTTGATCATCTGGTTCAACTTGTGTGGTAGGTGTCATGGGAGTGGAACATGATTTACTGTCTAGTAAAGAAAATTTATTTAATAATTCTTTAACATATTTAGATTGATGTATAAAAGTTCCATTTGTTTGTTACCTGATCTACAGTCCCAAAAAGTACTGCAGTTCTCCCATTGTACTCATCTCAAATTTTAATTGCATGAGTTTCATAAATTCATCACACAATTTTGTGTTTGTTGAACCAAAAATGATGTCATCAACATAAATTTGAACAAGACATGATTTCCAACATGCTTTATAAAAAAGTGTTTGATCAATGGAGCCTCTTGTGAAGTGACTTTTGAGTAAAAAGGTAGAAAGTGTTTCATACCAAACTCTGGGAGCCTGTTTTAGCCCATAAAGAGCTTTGTCAAGTTTGTACATCTAATAAGGATGAGAAGGATCCTCAAACCTAGGTGGCTGACAAACATACACTTTCTCTTTTATTTTTCCATATAAAAATGCACTCTTGACATCCATTTGAAAAACTTTAATTTGGTTGGAAATTGCATAAGCCAAAAATAACCTGATGGCTTCAAGCCTTGCAACTGGAGCAAAGGTTTCATCATAATCAATTCCTTCTTCTTGTGAATAACCTTGTACTACCAGTCTTGCGTTGTTCTTGATAATGATACCAGCTTCATCTTGTTTGTTTCTGAAGACCCATCTTGTGCCAATTGGTAGCTTGTTTGGAGGTAAGGGACAGATTTCCCAGACCTGCTGCTTCTTGAATTGAAGCAATTCTTCTTGCATAGCTTGAACCCAATTGTTATCTTTGAGGGCTTCTTGATATTTCTTTGGTTCCAACTGAGAAATGAATGCTGAGAAGAAGCAGAATTTGGAAAGCTGGTTTCTTCTAAGTACCCCTGAAGCAATATCACCCATGATTTGATCCAATGGATGATCTCTGTGTTCAATCAGTTGTTGTAGCCCTGTACTTGGTGATGGCTCTTGAACTTCTTCAAGCAAACCACGGAAGTTGATGATATCTAGTTCAACTGTATGTTGTGGTTTAGGAGTCTGTGGAGCTGAATCAGTAGTTTGAATTTGTTCATCAGTAGTTGTTGAAGTAGAAGTTTGTGAAACTTCTGATGGTTTGAAAGTTGATTTAATGACTGCGTTTGGAGTCTATGGTGGAGGACTATCATCATAAAACCCTTGATCACCATAATAAGTGGGTTTAGATGATGTAGCAGTCTTTTCAGGTCCGAAATGAAAGCTGTCAAGGTCAAAGAGTTCAGCAGGATTTGCTGGAATGAGAGTTTGTTTTGACTCATTAAACTTGACATTCAGTGTTTCTTCTACTATCTTGGTTCTTGAATTAAAAACCTTGTAGGCTTTTCTAGTGGAAGAATAATCAAGAAAATAACCTGAATTAACTTTTGCAGCAAACTTTGAAATAGAGTCTTTGATGTTTAGAATGAAACATTGACAACCAAAATCCCTGAAAAAGGAGATAAGGGGCTTGATGCCATGAAGAACTTCATAAGTAGTTTTGGAATGTTTTTTTGTTGGCAAGGACTCTGTTTTGAGCATAACAAGCTGTGTTGATTGCTTCAGCCCAAAAATACAATGGTAGGCCTGAATTAGCTAGCATAGTTCTAGCTGCTTCATTTAATGTTATGTTCTTTCTTTCTACCACACCATTTTGTTCAGGAGTTTTGGGAATGCTGAAATGTGTAACAATCCCTTTGGACAAACAGAATTAATCCAGAGTTTTGTTCTTGAACTCTGTCCCATTGTCACTCCTGATGACTTTGACAGAGAGAGAGAATTTTTTCTCTACTTGTAGAATGAAAAACTTGATAATATCAACTGCCTCATCCTTGGAATATAAGAAGAAGACCCATGTAAATCTTGAGTAGTCATCAATGATGACCAAGCAGTACTTCTTCTTACCAAGGCTCATAATCTTGACTGGTCGAAATAAGTCCATATGGAGTAGTTGAAGACATGCATTTTTTTTTATTCTTCAATAGACTTATAGGAGGACTTATGTTCTTTACCTTTGAGACAGGAAACATAGTGTTCTTTACACTGGTATTCCTTCAAAGGTAGACCTCTGACCAAGCCCATTTTTGTGACTTTATTTATGGTTTTAAAGTTCACATGGCCAAGTCTCCTATGCGAGATATCAGTTTCAGAAGTTGATGCTCTTAAGAAGAAACAAGCAGTGTTGTTCAGTACTTTCTCTTTTTCAATGTCCACTGCATAGACATTGCCACATCTTTTGGCTATTAGCAAAGTATGATATTCTCTATCAACTTTTGGCCTTCTGGTGATATGATCTTGCATGTTGTTTTGGTGAAAAAGAAAGAATATCCCTTGTCACACATTTGAGATACACTCGACAAGTTGTATTCCAAGTTTTCAACCAGATTGACCTTGTCAAACTGTATTTTACCAGAGCATACATTTCCATGTCCTAGCACATATCCCATGGCATTGTTCTCAAAGGACACAAATTCTTCTCTTTGACTGATAAAATTTCTTATCAGGTATCTGCATCTTGTCATGTGCATTGATCCTCCACTATCAACATACCAAATGCCATTCAAACCTCTGGAGACCCTCTGCACCATTTATCAAATTAGTTAGATTTTGCAACCCAAGCCAGTTTGGCTTTGGGTTTGTTCTTGAGAACAAGAACAGTTTGTTTTGGAACATTTTTGGAAATCCATGTCTTTTTGGAAATGGATTTGTCATTAAGGACAATGGTGGAGTCCTTTTGAGGACCACCATCAACTTTGGTTATCAATAGTTTTACCAAATTCATGAGATTTTTCATCTCAGCAATTTGTGAAGCTGCTGATGATTCAGGTCCAACTATTGAAGAAAATTTTTTAAGAAAAAGGCCTTTGTTGAGATTTAGTCTTATCATGAGAAAAGGTGTTACTTGGTTGTTGTTTGTTGGGATAAAAAGTTTCTTCAAAATCTTGTTTGATTTGTTTTCCCACAACCAGTTGTAAGATTTTCTTGTTGTACTGATTTCCTTTTCTGTATCTACAAAATTCTGTTTTGTGGTTAAACAAACCACAAATTTCACATTCTTTTGCCTTCTCGTTCCTTTTAAATTCATCATGAGATGTGGAAGGCAAAATACTAACAGTTTTAGAGATTTGAGTTAGGTTATCAGTAGTTTTCAGGCTCTCAACTCCTGATGTAGATGAAACTACTGATGACTTAATGTCAGTATTTAAAACTTCTGCAGGACTTTCTTTTTCAATTTTGAGAAAGTTCTGATGAAAGGATGTGCATTCTTTCATATTGGAAGTTTGATTTATAACTATTCTACTCCCATCATCAGCAGTTTTGGGAGTAAAATCAGTTGGTGTTTCAGTATGATGGTACCCTATGCCAAACTTAACATTTGATGCAGTTTGTTTGTTAAGTAGCATTTGGTAACCTCTACATGACTTAACCCAATTTTCACAATCAACCTTGGTGTCAGCAAGCTCTTTTCTGACATTTCCTAGGTCTTCTATCATGATTTTAATCTGTGCTTGAGTTTCAATGGCATTATTTGTTAATTTAGAAATTTCTTTAGTTTTTGCAGCAAGTTTTCTTTCTAAATCACATTTTATCTGAGTATATTTTCTTTCAGAGTCATTTGCTTTACCATGTAGATGCACATTGGTCACTCTTATGAGAGCAAGAGATTCTTTGCAAGAATTTAAACAAAGTTTTAATAAAGATTCTTTTGATACCTGAGAAAAGGCAGATTTGGAGGTGCATCCCTCAAATGCCATTAAGGCAAAATTATTTCTGTCATTATCAGGTTCTCCCAGTTGATGTCATAGACTTTGTTGTCTGCATCTGGACTGCACTCAGATGTGTCAAAAGGAAGACTGCTCTAATAAACATACCCTGATGTAAAAAGACTTTGTTGAGAGGGTTGTTGAGTTTGTGGAGGATGTTGAGCAGCTGGAACAAGAGGTGTTTGTCGTTGGCCCTGTTGTTGAGCAGACATCTGAACATATTGTATTTGAGGCACATATTGGATTTGTGGAGCTTGCGCCTGTACAAAATGAGCACTCCTTTGAGTTCCATTATTCCTATTATAACTGGAGTTAAACTTATTTCCAGATTGTGGTTGATTAAAGCTAGAGCTTCTACACTCTCTAGAAAAGTGTCCCAACTTCTGACACTTATGACAGCTAAGTTTTGATTTGTCAAAACCAACTTTTGTTTAACTGTTCAGTCCTGGAAATTTCCATCCTGACCTTTTATAAAATTTATTTGTTTTTATGCTTAACATGGCCAGTTGGTGTAGTATGTCCATTTCTTCTAAGTCGTCACTACTGAATTTTTTTAAATCATCCATTATAAAACACATGTTATCGGTAGTTTGACTCTCATCTTCATTGTCATAACCTGTATATGACCTTTCTGATGAGATCCCAGTGGTTATATCAATGTGGTCAAAAGATCCAAAATCATTTGTACAAGAAGGTGAGTCTTGTCCTAAAAGTGCTGCACTACCTGGAACATAGTCATCAGCTGTTTTGCCAAAATTTTGTAACTTTTTCTTTTGATTTATTTCTCTTTCAAAAGTTAACAATCTCCCATGTAATTTTGTAAGAGTGAGGGAGTTAAAATCTGGTCCATATCTAAGAACTATTGAGTAAGTTTCCCATTTTTCTGGTAAAGACCTTAAAAATCTATGAAGCATAGATACTATTGTATAGGTCTGACCATTTAACTTTAACTCAGAGATTAATGAGGAAAATCTTTCAAATTGTTGTGTCAAAGTTTCTCCATTAATGTGAGTAAATGTTTCATATTGTTGAGCAAGAATTTATCTGGTGTTGGCAATCACCTCTCCAGTTCCTCCAAACTGTTATTTTGGGCGGTCCCAAAGCTCTTTGGAACTTTCACAATGTAAAAGCCAGAGTAGATATCATTTGGGAGAGTCATTGCCAACATAGAGAATGCCTTAGCATCAAGCTCAAGTTTTAGAAAATCTTCCTCAGTATAGTCTTTTGGGTCTTTTGGAATTTCTTCCTTAGTTTCAAGATTTATATTTACTGGTTTATGAGGTCCATACATGACAGATCTCCAACAACCAGTGTTGGTCTATGACAAAGTATGTGCCAACCTTTTTTGCTAGATATTATACTCATTTCTAACTAGCATAGCAGGTTTAGTAGCAGATCCAATATTATGAGGATCCATTTTTGAGAATTTTGATTTGTCAAGTTTTTCTTAAAGTGATGGATGTTAAAAAGTGAACTTTTATCCTTTATTGAATATCAATAAGAGCCTCTGTCTGATACGAATTGTTGAATCAGTGGCTCTACTTAACAGTTCTTATTCATGAACCCTTGTGTGTTATAAATGTATCAGAGTAAATTGCACAGCGTAATATTAAAGTGTTCAAGTTAAAGGATCAATTTAAACAGTAGTAATGACTCCCCCTCAATCAATGAACTAGGAAGTTAAAGATGAGAATCAATAGTAAATGAATATAACAATAAATGCAGAATGATTCTCAAATATATGAAAAGGTTAACTACAAAGTAATTTGAAGAAAAATGTTCAAGTCTTAGATTTATGAGTGAATGAACAAGTTGTCTAAAATAGTGGGAGTGATCCCTCTATTTATAGACGAAAGATTACATACAGACTAAGTAATCAAAAGCTTTAAATAATGTAAGATAATACTACAACAGGCTGTAGTTATCGAAACTTGAACAAAGACTTTAACAAAACTAATATAATACTAAACTGTTGAGTTTAAGGTTGGTTAATGAAAGTGCTGATGAGTGACAGACTTCTAATGAATGATCTCCAGGAGTTTGTCTTCAGTATTTTGTTCTTCAGATATTTGTCTGGGTTATCTTTAGAACTTCTGATGCTTTTACTCTTCAGAACTTTGGATATCTTTCACTTCAGCAGTTTCACAAAATGTGAAGAGGATATAAGACTAAGGTTTATAACTGGTTTGTCAATCCTTTTTGATGCTACAAACTCAATCTATATAAAAATTACCTATGAAAATCGCAAACTTCCACTACTGAGCCAAAAATAAAGAGCGCCAGGGCACCGCCTGACCCTCACTAACCTTCGCCACTGAAAGAGATCAATTAAAAACTCATACATATGAGAGGAACCTATACTACATATATGTAATATATCGTATGTTGTGTATTATGCATATGTAATATATAATTATTGCATATGTGTAATATACATATGTTACATATGTACAATATATATTACACATAAGGAACGCCCATAAAATATCATATGTTATATATCACATGTTGCACATGTGCAATATATATTACAAATGTGCAACATATAATATATTGCATATATATTATATACTACACATTGCAACATGTGATATATTACACATATGAAATATATACTACACATACGCAATATGATATATTACACATATGTGATATATAGTTCTCGAGTTCTCCCAATAAAATTAGTTTTCCCAATAAAATTAGTTTTCACATAAACTATCCAAGCTATATAAGGTTCAACCAACTCTGAACATATTACCTTATAATATGTTGTTATAACTTATTTTAGGTCATAACAAATTATAATATGTAATATATGTATTATTTTATTGAAAAATGCATAGCTTAATAAGTCATTATTAAAGAAACTTGAAGAATAAGATTGTAATTTTGCCACACTTTTAAGATGACATATCAAGAGACACAAGTATACATCTCTATATTTTACCGATTTTTTTTCCTTTTATACCTCTATAGTACAACTTTTGATGACAATTATACAAATAAGTAATGCAAAGTGACTCTTCACATACATGCATTTGTATGATGACTCTCAATATGTTTAACACCTATATTTGTATTACTCTTGTATTTATGTAAGGGGTTATGACTTTTTATATGTTTAACCCCTATATTTTTATTACTTTTGTATTTATGTAAGGGCACATATAAAGAGGTATTTATAATTCATAAGATACATAAAAAAGAAAAGCATTCTCTCACTCTCTCATTCTTTTCTTTATATTTTTAATAGGCTTATATGAGGCATGGAGTTATACATCACATCAGGGCCATTGATAAATTGAAGTTTAATGTGAGTTTGTTAATCTCCTTCATTATGTTAATATATTCTCTAGTATTTGATGACTCTTTAAGTCCATTAATGGGCTGCAAAAATGTATCACATGAAAATTGTACAAGAAAATGAGAAATTGTTCATTGAATTGTTCCGGTCCTTGTTGTCACGGTAGAGATATTTTCAATTGTATGGAATTGTAGAATGTAGATATGTTTTAACTTTTACTCTTACTGATACAAATTTGAGATATTGAAGCAATATTATTTTACTATAAGCAAAGTTGTTCTAGAATAATGTACAATTTCAACATTTGCTAGCTATCATAAGAATGTTTTTACTAAGTAAATCCAAGTTACCCGTTTGGAGCGAACCCATTATTTTTTATAATTACATATAATGTGTTTCTTGCGTTATTTTTGCCATATCTTTTTATCACCTTTTTTTTTGTTTTAATGCTTAATTGCTTACTTAGTTTATTTGCAGGTGTTAACATTCAAAGTAGTGAAGAAGTTGCTATGAAGCTGATATAGTCCTCTTGTGTTTTTAAGGATCTAGAAGTTTCTAATTGTCTTATCACTTTAATGATATACTGATCAAACCATGTTTTATTTGGATACATGGACATAGTTAGATAAATAATGTGTAGTTCTTCACGTTTACACTCAGTCATCAATTGCTAAGTTTTTTTGCGTATTCTAATAGTGTTGTTTATTAAATTGGGCTTTGCATTTTTACCTTCTTTACTGGATTTTGTAATTGAGGGATACACTCATGTCTGTTTGCAATTTGAAACCCTCCTTTCTTGATTTGGAGGTTTCTATTGACAGTACAATTTACACTCTTTTATGTAATTGTAGTTTTCGACTTTTATTTTCATTATCCATATGTTAATATGTTGAAATAATATTGTTTTTTTTTTTAATCTAAGCAAGGTTTTTCTTAATCTACATAAAGTTTATACACATGTATGTTTGTTATTCTTTCATTATAATATTCATTGGTGTTCCTTACACTGTCAACCAAATAAGCAGATATCCAAACTAAGGGAAACGTATTAAAGATTCATAAAATTAATCCCAATGCCCAAGGGTGATCTGATATATGTTTAAATGCAATAAAAAATTCAGTAAACATGTCTTATTTGTAAGTTAATGATGAAATAACTTTGAGCAGACTTTAAGGTGTGGTGAGAATTACATATTAAACACTTCGCATTTGATTTTACTCTATTAATACATGTAAAATCATGTGCATATTAGATATGAAATGTTAAGTTTGTCCAATCAACTTATAGCTTTTGAGTATAAATTTCAAAAGGACAATTTAAAAGCCCAACATTTATACAATTAAATCAACAATTTCTAGTTTTGTACAATATCATGATGTATTACAATCCTTTTTTAAATCCCACTGCAACACACGAGTAAACCCACTAATAGCTTATTGAGTCATATTGGTTAGTGTAAATCATACATCGTAAAAAAAATATATAAATAGTGGCAGCTCATGTGCATTATTATGGGGGATGGGGCGCCACTTAAAAAGGTCACGAATACCCCCACTATCATCACGGTAACACCGCTGCCACCAGTGCTGGTAGGGGTCCCGTGAACCGTTTTTTAGTTCTATCTAACGGACTGGTAACCGTGTTTTTTTATTATTTTGATTTAAAATAATAATTTTAACCGATTGTGTATATTGTTTCATTATGTTAACCGTTAGTTTAATATTGTTTTAACCGTTTGTTTTAAGCATAAAAATACATTAAAATCTAATTTCATAAAAAAACATAAATAAGAACATTTCATTAAAACATAAAATTAAAACATATTAATATTAAACATAAAACAAAAATACATTAACACAAAGAAAAATAAACTTAAGGTTGGCGCAACAATTGCCATGCCTCGAAATGGCCGAAACTATGGTCGTATCGAGCTTCATAGTCCATATGAGTGAAGTCGATTGCCAACTCGTGATCGAGGTCCGGATCGTCCCTCATCGTTTGCCCGTAGAGGGTGGTCCACCTCTCACACTTAATGTTGATATCGGCCCACTTCAGCTGAATGTCTGCGAAGGTTCTATCGTTGGTGCCAAGATGTCGGTTGAAGTCGCTCAACACGCAGGCCTAGAACCCCTTCGGAGGGTAGGCCGAGCCCTCGTCCCTCGGGAGTTGTTGTATAGCCGGGCCATTTGTGGCGTATTTATAGCACACCTCTAACGCTATCTCTTGTTCCTCAGTCCAGAGATTCATCTTTGTGGGTGTATGTTTTTTTAAGCAGTGGTAAAGTGTGAGTTTTAACCTTACGGTTTGATCCATCTATATACAATATTTTGAATAGTTGCACTGTTAAAATTAAAGTTTACTGACCGTTTAGGCGAATTCAATTAAATTCAATCAACGGTTTCCAAGAATTCATAAATTAATTTTGCTGACCGTTTGGTAGAACGGTTGTAATAGTATGATATTAAATATTAATAACTGGTTTAAAATTTTAAACCGTGTGAAATTTTAAAAACAAAAAAAGTTTGGATATTTACATGAAAATAAATGAAAGAATTAGTGAAGTGTTGTCTTTAAAAAATGTTTCAGTAAAATAAATCAGTAAAGTGATGTGACAATACATGATTACTTACAATCAAAGGTCAAGAATTAATGTACATAATTGACGATGTCCAACTTTAACTGGCTCTATTTGCCTAATTTTTACTTTAGTTTACAAAGATATGTCCTCATATAATTTTTTAAAGTTATTTTAGTTATGTATTGTTAATTTTGATTAACAAAGGTTGGCTTGGATTAAACGATCCCAATGACTTAAAATGGTTCATAAATGTTTTAATAAGATATCCGGTGAAGAGATAGGTACATGTGTGCGCGCAGAGGCACATCACAAGTCAGAATAGTATAATCACATTGCCAACATTCTAGAAAGCCTCGCGTGCAATCTAGGACGTGCCAATTAATAAAGAGACAGGGAAAGGGACGTCCAGCTTATCAAAGAAGATGATTCCCTGCTCCACGATCACCTGGCAGGTACAAAAGGAAGACAAGGACAACAAGTATACTCGAAAAAGACATACAGCTAATAGCAGAATGCTAGCGTTGTACTCCCTAACGGTTGACAAACGTGTGAGACCCGCACAAGACAGTTATGATTCCCAAACAACCAATCGAAGGACATTTCCTAACACTATAAATACCTTTCTCCCATTAGGGAGAAGGGGTCGGTCATTCTTTATTCGAAAACCTAGAATAGATACTCTAAACATAGGAAGAAAGATCATAGTTGAAATACTTGTTATCATATTTATTCGACTTCTTTGTAATCGTCAAGTCCACAATCAATATACATATCTCGTTACATTGTTCTTATGTAAGTGTGTACGAATATTTACAAGGAATGAAAACAACAAGACAAGCACAATAGACACTAACATAAATATACACCTCTTTGCTTGTTGGCGGGTCTTCATCCATTCCTCGGATGACTCATCAAAGTAACCCAGCTCGCTACCTTCCGCCACTTCATCTTCAACAGTAGTAGAGGCCTCAGCATACACCACCATGTCGCGCGCAAAGGCAGCTTACATCACTTTGGACTTGTGCAAAGATTCTCCCAACTCCTGGACATCCGGGCGATCAGCATGGCTAACAATAAAGTCAACCAAGGGGAACTCCAGCTCATCAAACGCCCTAGACTTTGCAGTTAAAACTAATTCAACATTTTTATCATACAAGGAAAAGTCTTCGAGCTGTTTCTCATCCATTCCGTGTCGGAAGCCCTCTAGAAAACCATGCTTGCGCCCACAAGCTTCGACGCCATAGTTAGGGTGGCCACAACCCTGCGCGTGGCATTACAAATCTTCACATGGTGCACAACCTGTATTGCAAACAACAACAAGAAGTTTAACACTTAATAAAACAAAAAAGGAGAAAAGGAGGAAAAGATAAGTGCATACCTCAAGGATACAATCCTTAAACACCCATTTGCAATTAGCTTTAAGAGAAAACACCTCGGCAGAGAAGTCTTCAACTTTTCTTTGCAGAGCATCATGCTAATCTGTCATAGTGCTTGCCATCATCCCTGGCTCAGAAATCTTCTCATTCTTCTCCATCAGCTTCGCTTCGCGGTGCTTCAAGTTTTCCTGAGCTGAGGCCAAGCTTACATCGCGAGCCTCTATAACATCCCTGAGGTGCAGGGTTTCTTGGCCCTCCTTGACATGGTTGTTCTTCAATTTCTGGTCGCGCTCAGAAGCAGACAACATCTTCTTATTTGTTTTCTTATAGGCAGCTCTCCATTCTGCCTCACGAGTCGCGAGCCCCTTCTCGGTCTTCTCCTTGTCCGCATGATACGTGGCCACATGCCATTCCACATCGCGCAACTTCTTTGTCTCCACTTCTTTCTCCTCAAACTTCAAACGAGCATTCTCACAAATTTTCCTGTCAGACTGGAACATGTTCCAGTCGTGAACAATTTCCGCACAGCTGGATAGAAAATTGGCCAAGGCCATCACGTTCTCGTCTAGCAACTCTTGGCGATCCCGCATGCGTTGGAAGACATGCTCAGTGGGCGGGATCAGATTAGCCAAGAAATTATGACAGGTCCTTAGGCTATCGAACCTACTCCCTTTAGCAAGCTTCCGCTTAGGCACGAAGTGCTTGTTGGCGTGGTGAGATGAAAGATATTCGGATAAGGAATGTACTCGCCATGCACTCTATGCCCTAGCGAGGGATCCTTGAACTCTCTCGTCAAAGACTTTCTCCCTTGACCCTGAGAAGGGTCAGACTCAACAACCTTTTTTCCTTCCCTTTGGGAAGCGGACCCCTCAGCTTCCTTTTCTCCAACATGCTGCGCCTCACCCTCAGGCGCAACGGGCTTTATAACATCCTCAGCAGAACCCTCAAAATTCACTTGCTCAGACCAGAATGGAGGGGGTGGAGGTGCCTGAGATGTTGGTGCACCAATAGGGGCAACAGTGTAGGACTCGATGATCTTTGTGGATTTATAGGTCTCCAACACAATCTTTTGAGCCTTCACCACCTTTGAACCACCGCTCCCGCCAGGCGGACTCTTGACCCCCAACTATCCAGAAAAAAGGAAAACACATAAACAAACAAAAAATGTAAGGAGGATGACATAACCAAAATTCAGAAGGCATAAAAATAAACATGCTCAACTAATATATGCTCCTCGGCACTACCAGGAACATGTTCCAGGCACAACTTCTTTTGTGTGGAGGACTTGATCCCCGTCGCAGTAGCCTGCTCACCACCCTTTCGCTTCTTCAAAGCCTTCTGCACAATCTCCTCCTTAACCTTAACTGCCTCCGCCTACCACATCAACTCAGGGATATGCGTGGACTTGGTCGGAGGCTGGTCAGAGCCCTTGTCACCCTCACCATCACCTCCGCCCACATGCTTTGTCAAGTCGACAATGGTGGAGGTGCCCTCAACAAAAGCATCCGTCAAACAAACTAAGCCATGCTTGATGGACGTCTGGTTCCCATCACTAAAATCATAATCACCTAAGTCAAGGTTAGACAATCCACCTTTGCTACCACTCCCAACGTCACGGCACAAGGGCCTCTTAAAGCGAAGATCGACATCCTCCTCCTCTTCCTCTGAATCCACTTCCAAGTGGGTTGGAAGTGGAGACATTCGGCTGTCACTTACGGGAGACATATGTTCAGATGAAGATAAGTGATCATTATCTGAATCTTCATCGCTAGACAATACGACAAATTCTTTCCCCGCAAGCGTGCAAGTTCCAATGGGATTAGGTTACAAAAAGGCTAGAAAAAGTGCACCTGTTTCAGAGGTGAGCTTGGGCGCAGACGTCGTTCTCTTGATACCCAAGAGGATAAGAGGCCACAAAAATTGATCCGTCATCTCGTCCAGATATAACTCTCGCCCGGCAGAAGGTCGCGAAACACCCACTTCACATCATTCCCACCGCATATCATCAAATACACACTCTTCATGTCTGTGCAAAAAAGGGTAAATATGGGCAAAATATAATCAAACAAAGTATAAACCGGAGGGGCGCGAAGCATACCTTTGCCTTTGGAAGTCAAAATGGGATTCTTCCCAACATGTTCATACTTGTGGGACATCCCAACACACACCAATGCCGTTTCATCTATGGTACACAAGTCAACAGGTAGATTTATCAACTTCTCGTACCACGGCCGCCCCTCCTAGTCAATAGGCTTTACATCCTTCACCTTCAAACGAATATCCCTCCACACCATCTTCAAGGGGATTGCGCCCCACCGCAAAGCAGAAAAACTTAGGCTTCCACTCGTGAAAGCTCTTAATGCTAGCTAACGCCTGCGGCCTAGGCACGTGGTGACAGTGAAAGGAGAACCAGTTGTCCACACCTTTTGGCACATAAAATACATTAAAAATATCCATGTGAGGCTCCACACCCTGCAGTCGGCATCCAAACTAAAAAAACAGCAACCTAGACATTCCGCTAGGTGCAACTAGTTGATATACAGTTGTTAATACTCCAAGGAAGATGCCAAAAAAGAAGTTATGGGGAACCTGAAATTGCAGTATGTGAAATAAGCCGCGTACAGACCAAACTTCCCAGGCGGCGACTTCGTTATCATTGAACCTGGTTCAGGAAGCTCTGGCCGATATTCCGGCATAACCCAATATTTGGCACAAAGGGATTCAAACTCATCCTTCTTCCATTTGATGGTTGTCTCACCCGCCAACGGCGGGGTGACCTTTTTCTTGTTTGTCTGATGAACATCGGACGACAACGCCATAACAGATCTAGGTTATGAAATAGAAAACTGAAGAAGAATTTGAACAACTGGGGGAATAAACAGGGTAAAGAGATGAAGATCTGGAAAAAGATAAAGTTTTTGAGAGAAAATGGTTTGAATTCAAGTAAGTGTGCGTAGAAAGTGACAAACAGAGACATGTTTATATAGGGTGAGCAATTAATGCTCTAGATGACTGTACAATGCATGTTTCATGTCCCACCAATCATATCGCGCCACGTTAGTGGCAAACTAGACGATGGCTGAAACGACGGGTGGAACCCACATACTTTTCTGAAAAGTGACTGACACGAGACATTCTGTCTCACCAACCTATCCCATCGGCTGCTCAACCTGTACGCCAGTACTGTTGCATTAACTGCGAGCCATGCGCTTACACGCCAACCATAATAGATTGCGCCACGTGCGAAGAAATTCAAAAACCTCACCAAGAAGAAATCTTCAACTCGCGAAGGAACTCAAAAAATAAAATCTTTCACGCAAAAAAAAACAGATAACAAGCCTATTAAGTCCAGCGTCTCGCACGCAAAGCATACAACACATTGGACTGGAGGGACTTGAAGAGATATGTACCCCCGCGTGTACATGCTTACATCACACGTCAGAATGGAATAATCACATTACCAACTTTCTAGAAGGCCTTGCGCATAACCTAAGACGTGCCAGCTAATAAGGAAACAAGGAAATGGACGTCGTACACAAGGACAACAAGGACAATCGACAAGGACAGCTAGCCAATAACAAAATGACAGTGCTGTACTCCCTGACTGTTGACAATCGTGTGGGACACACGTAAGACAACTGTCATTCCCAAGCAGCTAATCGGAGAACATTTCCTAACACTATAAACATCGTTCTCCAATTAGGGAGAAGGGGTCGGTCATTCTTTATTCGAAAACCTATAATAGATACTCTAAACATAGGAAGAAAGATTATTGTTGAAATACTTGTAATCATATTTATTCGAGTTCTTTATAATCGTCCAGTCCACAATCAATATACATATCTCGTTACATTGTTCTTATTAAAGTGTGGGTAACCAGTATTTCTTCAACTGGATTTTAAGAATAATAATTGTCTTTTTTTTTTTTATGGAGTATGGTGAGTCTTATTAGTTGATGTTAAGTTTTATTTTTTTAGGTTTAATAAGGCATTCTCAAGATTACCAAGTGTGAGTTTTCTTGACCGACAATGACTTTATTGGACCATTTTAGTTTTAAAATAATCAATGCAAACTTTTTTAACCATGTATGACGCTCGTTAAACCAATATTACCTTTGATTGACTTAGATGACAAGATATTGCATATTGAGTTATAATAGGTCAAATGTGTCTTAACGAGTCATGCTAGGTCTTAAGGGCCCAAACCCGTGTATCTCTTAGCTTGATTTATGTATCAAAAAAATGAGTGAATAGTCAAAATCATCGTTGAGTTTGTACACTTTTACTATATCTATCCAAAAAAGACTTCTTTCTCAATTGAACCAATGGAGTTTCCCAAATATTTCCAGAACCATCTATTTCTCTAACCTTGTTAAAAACTAAGGTTAATTGACGGGTATGTTTGCCATTTTACATATTTGTTTTGCTTTCTAATTTTTTTTGTTATTTTTTTTTTACTTTTAACATAAAAGAATAAAAGCCTTTTATATATACAAAACCACCTACCTACCCCACCACCACAAGGCATCGAGGTGACCGGTGAAAATGAATCAGGTAGGCTGATGCTTAGCGATTCTTTGATGCGATGATGAGGTGGTGACTCATGCGTGAGGAGCGAATTGCTGGTGAAGAGAATATGTGGTTCTAGGCCGGAAGATGAATCATCACAATGGTGGCAAGACCGGACCTAGTGTTCCGATGAACACAGCTTCAGCGGAAAGGCCCATGGGCCCTGAACCACCGAAGCCCGTTACAAAAATTATAAATACTCGCCAAATTTCATCATTAGGTAACTTCACTCAACCGAACCAAATCTCTCTCTTTATACCTTTCCACTTCTTAAAACCATACTTATTCTCCCTCAGGAGGGTGGTCACAGAGAGACCTTCCTTCTCCCCTGTGACGAGCCTAACGGTGTTTCTGTTTTGTAGGTATTAGGAGATCTCGTTATTCACTCTCAAATACAGTCATACTCTATCAGATCTAACATTCCGAACCAACTAAGAGGTAACATTTTTCCTCTTCAATTGGCGCCATCCGTGATTTTGCTTTATTTCCTTTCTTTTTTAAAAAGAGAAGAAGTACCATGCAATCTCTACCCATGACGGCACATTATGAGGGTTTCGTGATTGACGACATCACGGTAACTGAACACGATGATGAACAGGTAACTGTCACATCGTCAGGGCCAGTTGTCATCTCCACAGCAGCACAAGGGAGTGCACAACATATTTTCATTTCATCTGTTGGTGCTTCAGCCTCAACAGATCCGCTCAAAGAATTCGATGATATTTTTCTCCAAAGAAACCGAGAGATGTTGCTCCGACTAAAGGAACAACGGGACAAAGAGGCCAAAATGCAGAATGTAAAACAAAACCGAAGGGTTGTCTGCTCTGACCGGAAGTGGGATGGGTCTCGGATCACACCCAACTTACTCCAAGGTTACAACCACCACACCGTTCCAAACGCCCTATGGGCATATGATACCTTTTGGTTACACCGGACCGATACCAATAGGACTGTTCTCTTCAGAAAAAACACCAGATAATACTCTCCATGGTGATGGCGAACTTACCGCTCCATACCGACCCGCTTACAAGACAGCCCACTCTAAGTTCTCACAAAGAACTGCTACAGCCCAATTGCCAACCACACTAAAAATGCCAGCCACCGTTAAGAAATACGATGGAACATCCGATCCAGACGACCATGTATTTGCTTTCCGCGGAGCAGCAAAGATCGAATTATAGCCCATGCCTGCATGGTGCCACATGTTTGTGCAAACACTTACCGGAGCAGCCAGGGTTTGGTTCGACGGGTTGACAGCCGAAGAGATTAAAAGTTGGATAGAGTTCGGAAAACTGTTTTTATTAAGCTTTTCTAATCAGCGACGATAATCCAAGGATATTACTGAAATACATAATATCGAATGGAAAGATGGAGAATCCCTAGAAGCTTTCATTGATCGCCTCAGTAAAGAAAGCATGCAGATTAAGGGTGCGGTCGATCAGCTCCGGGTCTCTGGCATCTGCCATGGGGTCCGAAACAATCAATTGGTGGAGAAATTACATTAAGACTTGCCAAAGACAATGGAGGTATTGATGGAAAGAGCCAGAGCCTTTGCTCGGGGGAAGAGTGCATGTGGACACTCCTCCGAAGCAGATTATAAAGGCTCCGAAGGTCGAAACTCTTGGAAGAAGAACTCACAAAACGCCGACTGAAACACTCATTGGAACAAAAACAGGCAACAACCTTATGGTAGGTCGGACAAGAACAGTTCCACCAAGTCCCAAAAGCCTGGAAAATTCAGTGGTATGACTGACCTGGCTAAAACTCCAAGAGATATTCTGTTAGGACAAAGAGGATTGGTGAAACCACTTTTGGAAACCTTAGTCTAATTCACTTCTGTCATTTTGGCTAAGTATAGAAGTACTGAAAAGAAAACAAAGAACTGCTGAAGAGAAGATAAGAGAAGTGCTGAAGAAGAAACTTCATCAGAAGTTCTGAAGTCCAAACCAGACAAGTTCACTTCAGAAGTATTGAAGACAAACTACTCATCAGTAGTTTGTCTTTCATCAGCACTTAGCATCAGATATTTTCCACCGCCTTTTGTATCAGTAGTTTTATTGTTTATTATTACTTTTAGCTATTTTGTTAGTTTCAATGTTGCAACTTGTGCAACTTGTTTCTGTTGTTACTATACTTGCTTTTTGGGCAAGATACATGTATGTAAACGTCTATAAATAGGAGGCTTCAACCTTCTATTTTAGACATTGATTTTAATAGAAAAATCCTTCAAACACTCTCAACTGTTCTATTCCATTTCAGTATTTATTGTGAATCTGTCTAAGTATCTAATTCTCATTTACTGCTTGGATTCATAATAAATACTTGTCATTTATTAAGTTTCAATCATCAAGGGGGAGTAATAACTCTGCCTTAGTATAAAAAGTGTTGCTTTAAATTATACATTCCGCTGTGCTTATAATCTGATCTACAAGGACTTGCTAAACACTTAAGTGTCAAGATAACAAGTTCTTACTTAGCAAAAAGAGCAAACTGATACAACAATTGGTATCAGAGCATTGGTTTATCTGATCACATATCAATCTAACAAATTGAGAATCAGACACAAAGCTCTTATTGATATTCAATAAAAAGATCAAAAGTTCACTTTTTATCAAACATCCATCACTTAAAAGAGTCATCTGACAAATCTATACTCTTTAAAATGGATCCACATAATACTGGTTCTGCCACTAAACCTGCCATGCTTGTGAGAAATGAGTACAACATATGGCAAAAGAGAATGGCACATACCTTGTCACAAACCAACACAGGTTGTTGGAGATCTGTGATATATGGTCCTCACAAACCAGTAAATGTTAATCTTGAAACTAATGTTAAGGTCCCTAAGGACCCTAAAGAATATACAGATGATGATTTCCTAAAACTTGAGCTAGATGCAAAAGCATTCTCTATGTTGGCAATGGCTCTCCCAAATGAGATATACTCTGGGCTTTTACATTGTGAAAGTGCCAAAGAACTCTGGGATTGTCTTAAAGAACAGTTTGGAGGAACTGAAGAGGTGATTGCCAACACCAGAGAGATTTTAGCTCAACAATATGAAACATTTGCTCATATTATTGGGGAAACTTTAACTCAACAATTTGAATGATTCTCCTCATTAATATCTGAGCTAAAGTTAAATGGTCAGACCTATACAACAGTGTCTATGCTACATAGATTTTTAAGGTCTTTACCTGACAAATGGGAAACATACTCCATTGTTTTAAGATCCTCACCAGATTTTTGCTCCCTCACTCTTACAAAACTCCATGGGAGATTACTTACTTTTGAGAGAGAAATTGATCAAAAGAAGAAATTACAATCATCTGGTAAAACTGCTGATGACTACCTACCAGGTAGTACAGCACTTTTGGGACAAGATTCACCAACTTGTTCCTATGGATCTTATGACAATATTGACATAACCACTGGGATCTCATCAGAAAGATCTTTCCCAGGTTATGACAATAATGACCAAAGTCAAACTGCTGATAATCTATGTTTTATCATGGATGATTTGAAAAACTTTAGCAGTGATGACTTAGAAGAAATGGACATATTACACCAACTGGCCATGCTAAGCATTAAAACTAACAAGTTTTATAAAAGGTCAGGAAGGAAATTTCCAGGATTGACCAATAATACAAAAATTGGTTTTGACAAATCTAAACTGAGATGTCACAAGTGTCAGAAGTTGGGACACTTTGCTAGAGAGTGTAGAAGCTCTAGCTTTAACCAATCACAATCTGGAAATAACTATAACCCCAATTATAATAGGAATAATGGAACTCAAGGGAGTGCTCATTTTGTACAGGCACAAGCTCCTCAACAGCAATACATGCCACAAGTACAATATGTTCAAGTGCCTGCTCAACAGATGCAGAGCCAACAATCAATCCCTCCCTTTCCAGCTGCTCAACATCCTCCACAGCCTCAACAACCCTCTCAACAAAGTCTTTTCACCTCAGGGTATGTTGACTGGAGCAGTCTCCCTTTTGACACCACAGAGTGCAATCCTGATGCAGACAACAAAGTGTTTGACATCAACTGGGGAGAACCAGACAATGGCAGAAAGAACTTTGCCTTAATGGCATTTGAAGGCTGTACTTCAAAGTCTGCATTGTCACAGGTATCAAAAGAATCTTTGACAAAACTTTGCTCAAATTCATGCAAAGAAACTTTTGCTCTCATAAGAGAGACCAATGTGCACTTACAAGGTAAAGCCAATGATTTAGAAAGAAAATACACACAGATAAAATGTGATTTAGAAAGAAAACTGTGTGCTAAAACAAAAGAAGTTTCTAAATTAACTGACTCTGCTATTGAAACCAAGCACAAATCAAAATCATGCTAAATGACCTGGGAAATGTCAGACAAGCGCTTGCTGACACCAGGATCACTTGTGAAAAATGGGTAGAATCTTGTAAGGGGTATCAATTATTGCTAAACAAACAAAGTGCTTCAAATGTTAAGTTTGGCATAGGATACCATCATGTTGAAACACCAACAGATTTTTCTTCCAAAACTACTGAAGATGGGAGAAGAATTGTTTCAAATGAAACTTCTGAAGGGAAAGAATGCACATCTTTCCATGAAAACTTTCTAAACAGAAATCCTGGCATTTTTAAAGAAAGTACTTCAGAAGTATTAACAAAATCTGACAACAAGCCATCAATAGTTTCATCTACATCAGGAGTTGAGACCCTGAAAACTACTGATGAGCAAAATCTCTTCACAAATGTCAGAAATTTGCCTTTAGATCAAAAACAAAAGGCAAAAGAATGTGAAATTTGTGGCCTGTTCAACCACAAAACTGAATTTTGTAGATACAGAAAAGGAATTCAGTTCAATCAAAAATTTAAACAACAGGTTGTGGGAAATCAAATCAGAAATGATTATGAAAGAATCTTTAAACCCAAGAAACAACAACCTGAAAACACCTTTTCTCAGAAAAAGATAAAATCTCAACCAAAATCTTTTACTCAAAATTCCTTGTCAGTAGTTAGACCAGAATCATCAGCAGTTTCACAAACTGCTGAGATACAAAATCTAATGAACATGGTAGAACTACTGATGACCAAGGTTGATGGTGGTCCTAAAAAGGATACCACCATGGTTCTTAATGAAAAATCCATTGCCAAAAAGACATGGATTTCTCAACCTGGTCAAGAACAAACTGTAACTGTTCTCAAGAGCAAACCCAAAGCCAAACAGGCTTGGGTTCCTAAATCTAACTAATTTGCTTTTATGTGCAGAGAGTTTCCAGGGGCTTAAATAGCATATGGTATGTTGATAGTGGAGGCTCTATGCACATGACTGGATGCAGATACCTGATAAACAACTTTATCAGCCAAAGAGAAGGATCTGTATCCTTTGGGAACAATGCTAAGGGATATGTGCTAGGACATGGCAATGTCTCCTCTGGCAAAATACAGTTTGACAAGGTCAATCTGGTGGAAAACCTTGAATACAACTTGCTAAGTGTGTCACAAATGTGTGATAAAGGATATTCTTCCTTTTTCACAAAGACAGCATGCAAGATCATCTCACCAGAAGGCCAGAAGTTGATAGAGAAGATTATTGAAGATCATACTTTGCTGATTGCCAAAAGATGTGGCAATGTCTATGCAGTGGACATTGAGAAAGACAAAGTATTGAACAACACTGCCTGTTTCTTCTCAAGGGCATCAACTTCAGAAACAGATCTCTGGCACAGGAGACTTGGCCATGTGAACTTTAAAACCATAAATAAAGTCACAAAAATGGGCTTGGTCAGAGGTCTACCTTTGAAAGTATACCAGTGTCAAGAACACTGTGTATCCTGTTTAAAGGGAAAACAGCATAAGTCCTCCTATAAGTCTATTGAAGAATAAAAAACAACTGCCTGTCTTCAACTACTCCATATGGACTTATTTGGACCTGTCAAGATTATGAGCCTTGGTAAAAAGAAGTACTGCTTAGTCATCATTGATGACTACTCAAGATTCACATGGGTATTCTTCTTATTTTCCAAGGATGAGGCTGCTGAAATCATCAAGTTCTTCATTCTACAAGTAGAGAAACAATATTCTCTATCTGTCAAAACCATTAGAAGTGACAATGGGACAGAGTTCAGGAACAAAACTCTGGATGAATTCTGTTTGTCTAAAGGGATTATTAGACAATACAGTGTTCCCAGAACTCCTGAACAAAATGGTGTAGTAGAAAGGAAGAACAGAACATTGATAGAAGGAGCAAGAACAATGTTAGCTGATTCTGGACTGCCCTTGTACTTTTGGGCAGAAGCAGTTAACACATCATGTTATGTTCAGAATAGAGTTCTTGTGGTCAAGAGACATTCCAAGACTGCCTATGAAGTTCTTCATGGCATGAAGCCCCTTATCTCCTTCTTCAGGGCTTTTGGGTGTCAATGTTTCATCTTGAACATCAAGGAATCTATTTCAAAGTTTGCTGCCAAAGTTGACTCAGGTTACTTTCTTGGTTACTCTTCAACTAGAAAAGCCTACAAGGTTTTTAATTCTCACACCAGGATAGTAGAAGAAACATTGAATGTAAAGTTCAATGAGTCAAAACACACTCTTATTCCAGCACATCCTGCTGAACTCTTTGACCTTGACAACTTTCACATTGGACCTGAAAAGACTGTTACTTCTTCCAAACCTACTTATTATGGTGATCAAAGGTTTGAAGATGAGGATCCTACACCATGGATTCCTCAAACAGTCATTAAGTCAATTACAACACCATCAGAAGTTTCTCAAACTTCTGATCAAACAAATACTGAAGGCCAAACTCAAACATCTGCTTCAGCACCTGCAACTACTAAAGAAGCTAAAACTGCTGAACCAGATATTATAGACCTCAGTAGTTTGTTTGAAGAACAAGAGCCACCTACACCTGTCAGTGGTTTACAACAACTGATTGAACACAGAGATCATCCACTTGATCAAATCATGGGTGATATAGCTTCAGGTGTTCTTACCAGAAACCAGCTCTCCAACTTTTGCCTATTCTCAGCTTTTATTTCACAGTTGGAACCAAAGAAGTACCAGGAAGCCCTCAAAGATAATAATTGGGTGCAAGCTATGCAAGATGAACTGCTTCAGTTCAACAAGCAACAGGTCTGGGAAATCTGTCCCTTACCTCCAAACAAGCAACCAATTGGCACAAGATGGGTTTTCAGGAACAAACAAGATGAAGCTGGTATGATAATCAAGAACAAGGCAAGACTGGTAGTTCAAGGGTACTCTCAAGAAGAGGGAATTGACTATGATGAAACCTTTGCTCCAGTTGCAAGGCTTGAGGCCATCAGGTTATTTCCATTTCCAACAAAATTAAAGTTTATCAAATGGATGTGAAAAGTGCATTTTTGTATGGAAAAATAAAAGAGGAGGTGTATGTCTGTCAGCCACCTGGGTTTGAGGATCCTTCTCATCCTGAGTGGGTGTACAGACTAGACAAAGCTCTTTATGGGCTCAAACAGGCTCCAAGAGCCTGGTATGATACACTCTCCACCTTTTTACTCAAAAATAACTTTACAAGAGGTGCCATTGATAAAACTCTTTTCATTAACATGTTGGAAATCATGTCTTACTTGTTCAAATTTATGTTGATGATATCATTTTTGGTTCAACAAACACAAAACTGTGTGATGATTTTAAGAAACTCATGCAATCAAAATTTGAGATGAGTACCATGGGAGAACTGCAGTACTTTCTAGGACTGCAGATCAAGCAACAAACAAATGGAACTTTTATACATCAATCAAAATATGTTAAAGAATTATTGAACAAATTTTCTTTAAATGACTGTAAATCATGTTCCACTCCCATGACACCAATCACACAAGTTGAACCTGATGATCAAGGAAAACAGGTTGATCAAACCATGTACAGATGCATGATAGGTTCCCTTTTATACTTAACTGCTTCTAGACCAGATATTATGTTTTCAACATGTGTCTGTGCTAGATATCAATCAGCACCAAGGGAATCACACCTTATAGCAGTCAAAACAATTTTCAGATATCTGAAAGGAACTCCAACACTGGGAATTTGGTATCCTGCTTCAAGCAATACCAAGTTATCAGCTTTTTCAGATAGTGACTATGCAGGGTGTAAGATGACAAGAAAGTCAACATCTGGTGGTTGTCAATTCCTGGGTAACTGTCTAGTGTCATGGCAATCAAAGAAGCAAACATCTGTTGCAACTTCAACTGCTGAAGCTGAATACATTGCAGCTGCAAGTTGTACATCACAGATACAATGGCTCCAATATCAACTTCTTGATTATGGAATCAAAGAGACCAAGACACCTTTGTTTGTAGACAGCAAATCTGCCATTAGCATCATTCAAAATCCGGTACAGTTCTCAAAAAACCAAACATATTGAGATCAGGTACCATTTCATAAGAGATTGCTATGAAAAAGGCAAGATTGAGGTGAAGCATGTAGCAACAGCTAATCAAATAGCTGACATCTTCACTAAGCCCCTTGACACATCATCATTTCAAAAGTTAGTATCCATGCTTGGAATGCTAAATTTGTAAGTGTTTACTTTATTTTTTTTTCATATATGCATATCAGTTAGAATTCAAGTTAACACTTGATTCTACCCAACTCTACATCAAACTTCTACATCAATCACTTCTATCTACTACTGTTATGCATAAAAACATCAAAATTTTTTCCATCCCTGATTCCATCCTGTTCACCTTTTCTTTTTTTTTCTGGTTTTCACTTACAAAAGACAAAAGTCTGAAACAAAACTTCTGAAAAACAAAAAGAGAAACTACTGATTAACAAAAATCAATATGAGAGAACTACTGATGAACAAAAATCATCAGTATGGAAATAACTTCTGAAAAAGGTAAAACTTCTGATAAAATAAACTTCAGAAGTTAAATTCTCATCAGTTGTTTTAAAACGACTGAAGAGAATATGGGAACTACTGAAGAAGTTGGGTCTTCTTCAGCAGTTTTAAGTAAAAAAGGGTAAATCAGACTTTCCCATCAGTACTTTGACCTAAGTCGGTCAAAAACCACTGTTATATACCTTTTTCATCACTTATCCTTTCAAAAAGCAAAAATTTCCCACCGTCTCTCTAAAAAAACTCTCTCAAAAACCTTAACCTGCAACTCAACTGTTCGATCACCACAAAACCAAACCACATGGCTCTCGTTCTGAAACAGGGTCACAATCAACGGGCCTTTCTTGAAAAACAAGAAGGCTGGTCACAATACGATGAGATCATTGATCTCGTCGTAAAATCCCAATACTTTACTGCTCTCACAATCGACCCACCAATCCATACTGAAACTCTAAACGAGTTCTGGGCAAATGCTGAGACTGTAACTGCTGATGGTGAAATAATTTCCCTCAACTCAAGAATAAAAGGGAAACCACTGACCATCACACCGGCCACACTGGCAACAAGACTGGGTCTGGATGATGTAACTGCCCCTGACCATGTTGCTAATTCTGATATTCATCTAACCATGACTGAGTGTGGTTATCAAGGTACTCTCTCCCATGCTACAATCTTTAAAAAATATTTTGAACCAAAATACAAGCTTTTGTTTCATTATATTATTATGTGTTTGAGTCCAAAAATAGGGTTTTATGACCAGATGCCCTCCACTTTTCAACCAATATTTCATTCCATTGTGAATGAAACTAAATTCAGGGCATCAAAACCTTTTTTCAATGAGTTGGTGTTACATCACAATAATACCAAGAAAAAGTTTTTGTTATACCCAAGGTTCATTATGCAATGCATAATAGGGGAACTGGGTAATGAGGTGCTTGTGGGAAAAATTTCAACTTTAAATCCTTTAACATCACAAGCATACTCAAGGCATAACAAACCGGCTGCCTGGCCAGAAGATGATCAGGGAGAACAACAACAAGTCCCCCTGAAGCCCACATCTTCCAAACTCACACCACCAAAAGCCAAAAAGCCCAAGCCAACAAAAACTGCACCCCACCAACCCAAAAGAAAAGCTGTTCAGGAGGTTGAGATGCCTGAACATGCTCATGAGCATTCTGCTCTTCAAATAGGTGAGACTGAAACACCCTCTCAGTCTCATCCATCTCAAACCCCACCAAGAGCACCCATAACCATTTTATTCAAAAGAAAAAGACTTAGAAAAACATATGAAACACACTCTTCTTTTGAAACTGCTGAACAACAACTTTCACCACCTATTGCCCAAACTACTGAACCAACCCCACAAATTTCTGAACAAGAGGCAATAGAAATTGCCAAACTTCTCTCTGGGCTAAAAGAGAAGGTCCCATCTGATCATGTCAGTCCCCTACAACCACAACAAACAGGGGACATAACCACTACATCAGACATGGATGTGGACATCTCTAGCCCTATCCCAAGATATGAGGGTGGACCAGAGTCTTTAAGCCCAATTTTAGAGACTCTTGGGGCATCTGAGGCTGCTACTACTCAGTTACCACCCAGTGGTGGATCTGAGGATAGAAGTAACATAGCTAAGACCTCAGATGTGGCAACTACTAATGAAGGCTTAATGCCTGAAGTAGGAAATCCTCAGTACCAAGAACAAGAGGTTCATGAGAGAACTGAGTTGGGCTCAGCTCATGATTTAACTGAGACAGTCCTCATTGAGGGCAACATCAGGGATTCAGATGATTCCATTAATTTGGATGATGTTTCACACACACAAACTACTGAATTGACGGCACTTTCTGAAGGTCCTGTTTCAGGGGTATCCAGGCTCAAGAAGCCAGTCACCTCTGCACAGGTTAAAGCCCACTCAATCCCTAAAACCCCTAGAGTGGCATCCTCTGTACAACATGAGGATCTCCCAAAAACACCCCCTTCACAACAAATGCCTACCCAATTCCCTGGGCAAACAAGCATAGACCTGAACCAGCTATGCAGCCCAGAGGGTCCCCTGTACCACATGATGAATACTCTCATCAGAAATCACTTCCAAACATATACAGCTGACTTGGAGCTGTCCATCAAGAATCAATTTGGAGTGATCAAGACCAAGATGAATGATCTGTCCAACAAACTAGACTTCAACAGCAAACAGATTGCTCACCTTCAAGGACAATTCTCCCAACCCTTTGCTTCAAGGGTTAAAATTGATGAATCCAAAAAGGGGGAGAAGATCAGGGAACCTAAGGAGTCATTCCAAGCCAGGATAAGGGCAAGAGTGGCCATCCTTGAAAGAGATCAAAAAGATCAGGCCAGAAAAGAAAAATTGTCCAAACAGTTTGGTGTCTCAATAGAAGAAATTGAAGCAGCAGAGAAAGAAGATGAGACCCAAACATCTGAAGAATCCCTAAGGCACAATGAAGAAACCTCTGATGACAAAACTTCTGATGAAGAATCAGAAAGTACTGAAGACAATCCTTCAGTAGTTGACAAACCATCAGCAGTTGTCAACACATTAGAGGTTAACACTTCCAATCCTCAAATTGCTGACCCTTCCAGAACCACTGCTCCCATTCAACCAACATCTGATCCCATCAGGCCTACAACTGTTACAACAATGACTGTACTAAACCCTTCTCCTATCTCTCAATCAGCTGAATTATTAGAGAAGAGCTTAATTGCAGCCAACAAGAAGGCCAGAGAAGATCAGATCTGGAAAACTCTGGAAGAAAGGGATGATTTAGATTTAAGCCATGAAGAAAAACTTCAGGCTTATGAAGCTGAACTACAAAGGCAGGCTAGCCTTGATGAGATTGCTGAACAAGATAAAAGACAACAACTGGTGTCTTACATTACCAAGAACAGCAAGACTAAAGCCTTTACACTCAAAGGACTCTCTATGCAAGAGCTGACAAGAAGAGCACAACTGCTTGCAGACAAAATGGCCACAAGCAAAGAAGGAAAGGCCAAGAGAGCCCAGATAATAGAAGAGTTAGTAGCAGAAGGATATGGTTCAAAAGCCTCAGTATCCAGATGGAAAGAAGAAAGACTAATGGATACTTACAAGAAATATTTGGCTGCCAAGGCTGCAAATCCAGAGAAGTTTCAAACTGCTGATCCTTCAAGATCAGTAGTTAGAACTTCTGGTGTATCAAGAAGAACTGCTACTCAGAGAAAGAAGGCAGAGGACAATGTCAAAACTGACTTCAAAATGGTACTACTTGAAGGAAGTTCAATAGTCCATTCAGATTTTGACATTGAGGAGAAACCTCTGTTAACACAATTCAGGGATCCTTCCACTTTTGCTTATCAAATACAAAAGACCATCAAAGAAAAGCTGCATACCAGAGTAGTGACTGAACACCATCTCCCAACTATTCAGATGCCTGATATGCAACAACAACAAGGAAGAGACTCCCACCTGAGGCTAACTGAAACTGAAAGCATCCAGCACTCAGGACCATCAACCCAAGGGACAAGTCTGGTTCCCTATTCTTCTGACTTTAACAAGTCAAAGATACCTATCATCAGATGGTCACTTACTGATAACAACTCAGTATTGTTGACAAGAAGAGACCTCTCAAGCAGGGCTTACAAGAAGATCAGTGATCTGAAGAAACTGTCAACACAAGACCTGCTCACAATTCAACATCTAGAACCACAGAGAGGATCTCTATCTGATGGTCAGTTAAACCAGCTCAAGAACACCATGTACAAAGAGATATGGAAGATTGTTCAAGACAGAAGAAAAACATAAGGAATTAGTAAGGTTTTGGCTTCATCAATCCAGGGGGAGATTGTTAGGACAAAGAGGATTGGTGAAACCACTTTTGGAAACCTTAGTCTAATTCACTTCTGTCATTTTGGCTAAGTATAGAAGTACTGAAAAGAAAACAAAGAACTGCTGAAGAGAAGATAAGAGAAGTGCTGAAGAAGAAACTTCATCAGAAGTTCTGAAGTCCAAACCAGACAAGTTCACTTCAGAAGTACTGAAGACAAACTACTCATCAGTAGTTTGTCTTTCATCAGCACTTAGCATCAGATATTTTCCACCGCCTTTTGTATCAGTAGTTTTATTGTTTATTATTACTTTTAGCTATATTGTTAGTTTCAATGTTGCAACTTGTGCAACTTGTTTCTGTTGTTTCTGTACTTGCTTTTTGGGCAAGATACATGTATGTAAACGTCTATAAATAGGAGGCTTCAACCTTCTATTTTAGACATTGATTTTAATAGAAAAATCCTTCAAACACTCTCAACTGTTCTATTCCATTTCAGTATTTATTGTGAATCTGTCTAAGTATCTAATTCTCATTTACTGCTTGGATTCATAATAAATACTTGTCATTTATTAAGTTTCAATCATCAAGGGGGAGTAATAACTCTGCCTTAGTATAAAAAGTGTTGCTTTAACTTATACATTCCGCTGTGCTTATAATCTGATCTACAAGGACTTGCTAAACACTTAAGTGTCAAGATAACAAGTTCTTACTTAGCAAAAAGAGCAAACTGATCCAACATATTCTCCTAACCGAAAATCTACAGCTCCAAACTCCTGCTAAGCAACAACCATCGGCAGACAGGAATTCAAAGAAATACTATGAGTATCACCGAGCCAAGGGGCACACGACTGATGATGGTTGGTCCCTCCGAAAGGAGATTGAGAAAGCCGTTCGGTTCAGCAAGCTCTCTCACCTCATGAAAGAAGTTAAGGATGGAAAGCCAGCAGCTATCCAGAACACGAATAATCAAGCAGGAATTAACATGATTCGATCTCTCGTGCCGCACAACATTAAACGCTCGGGCTCTCACCTCTCTTCGTTTATGAGCCAGGTTAATTAAACCTCGAAACAACTACGCTTCTAAAAGTGTATTTATTGCCAAAACATGATCAATGTTTCAAAGCATTTTTTATGTTGCAGGCAATTTCTTTTTCGGAAGTAACTCTGGAAGAGTTTTTGGACGGACCGATTATCATATCCGCTGTCATAGCCAGACACAAAGTTCAACGAATTTATGTGGACAACGGTAGCACCTCGGAGATCATGTATCAACATTGCTTTTAGCAGTTGGCACCAGAAACACAAAGAAGGATGGTGTAGGTATTTATCTTCTTCAGATGTGGTCGAAGGGACTCGATGCGTCCTTTGACCCACTTAATAAAAACCTACACGTTACTATACCTAAAAATTAAAATGATCTTTGTAACAGGTCTCAATGCCATTGGTTAGCATTCTCGGGAGAAGTGATCCAGCCCATTGGGCAGATTACTCTCCCTGTAACCTTGGGCAGGGAAGGACAAAGCCGAACAGTTATGCTAACTTTTCTAGTAGTCAGAGCCAATTCAGTTAATAACGGCATACTAGGTCGACCAAGCATGTGTGCTTTCGGTATGGTTGCCTCTTCGATACATGGAACAATTAAATTTCCAACCGAAGCAGGGTAGAAACCATATTCATAGAGCAAATGCAGTGTGTAGCAAAAATCCGTCAAGCCTCAAGTTCACAAATCGCTCTGGTCACTCAGGAGCTGTCCGAAAAATGGTCAATCAATCCATGCTTCTCGGAACAAAAGGTAGCCATTGGTGCCCAGCATTCACCCGGTTATAAAGCTACAATATGGAGCCTTTTAACCGATTCCTTGGATATTTTTGCATGGCAGGTAACCATCGGTGCCCAGCTCTCTCCTGAATATAATGCTATCTTATGGAGTCTTTTAACTGACTCCTTAGACGTATTTGCATGGCAACATTTGGATATGAAAGGGGTTCCAAGAAGCTTGGCCGAACATAAATTAAACATTTATCCATCCGTCCATCCGGTTCAACAAAAATGAAGAAGCATGGGGGCGGATCGAAACAAAGCCATTGTAGATGACGTGAAAAAATTGCTCGATGCTGATATAATTCGAGAAGTTTAGTATCAAACTTAGGTTTCAAACCCAGTACTGGTAAAAAAGCATGACGGGGGGGTGGAGATTGTGTGTCGATTTAAAAGATTTAAACAATGCTTGTCCAAAAGATTGTTATCCCTTTCCGGAGATGGATGTGAAAGTTGACTCACTGGCTGGGTTCCGGCTAAAATGCTTTCTCTATGCGTATAAAGGCTACCAACAAATTCAGATGGCAACCGAAGATGAAGACAAAACCTCTTTCATCACCGCTGAAGAGCTCTATTGTTACACTAAGGTGCCCTTCGGTCTGAAAAAATGCTGGAGCCACCTATCAGCGATTAATGGACAAGGCATTCAAGAATCAGATTGGAAAGAACATTGAAATTTACATCGATGATGTTGTGATAAAAAGCAAAGATGAAACAGACATGATGGCCGATATCCGAGAGACCTTTACTTTTCTCCGAAGGATAAACATGAAGCTAACCCGGCAAAATGCTCATTCGGCATAGAGTCGGGGAAGTTTCTAGGTGTCATGGTTGCACGAGATGGAATCCACGCAAACCCAGAAAAAGTCAAAGTCGTCATGAATTTAAAGTCCCCACAATCGATCAAGGAAATCCTATCATTGAATGGAAGATTGGTAGCGTTACACCAGTTTCTTTCCAAGGCAGCTGAAAGAATCTTACCTTTCATGACAGTACTGAAGCAAGCTTCAGAAAAAAATGATTTAAAGTGGACCGAAGAGGCTGAAAGGGCATTCAATGAGTTAAAGCAATTTCTTAGCATGTTACCAACCCTCACCGCACCGAAGCCGGGGGAAGTTCTTACTATCAACCTCACTGCTTCCCAAGGTGCGACCAGTGTCATTCTTGTACTACACCGGCATTTGGCTCAGGTCCTAATTTATTATGTAGGTCGAGCTCTCCGGGATTATGAGAACAGATACCCTATGTTGGAAAAACTTGCTTTAGCATTGGTTCATGCTTCGAGAAGGTATTTTCAGGCACACGACATAGAAGTCCAGACTGATAAGAACATCCAGTATGTGCTCCGAAAGCCGGAGGTCTCTGGACGATTGGTAAAATGGGCCATCGAACTAGGGGCCTTCGATCTCACTTTCAAAACAAGGGGAGCTATAAAAGGTCAAGTTGCGGCCGACTTTTTAGCCAAACTACCAGACGGAGAGAATCCTCTGAAAGGTGACCCCCCCCCCCCCAAAGGAGAGGAACCTACTGAAATATGGACTTTGTATACTGATGGTGCGTCTAATGTGGAAGGCTCTGGAGCCGGCCTCATATTAATCAGTCCGGAAGGTGCAGAATTCACCTATGCACTCCGGATGTTATTCCAAAGTTCAAATAACGAAGCTGAGTATGAGGCTTTGATAGCCGGTCTATGGATGGCCTCCAGATGCAAAGCACAACATCTCGAAGTGCGTGTTGATGCGTTACTAGTAGCCAATAAAGTCAGAGGTGAGTACGAAGCAAGAGAGCCAATGTAAGACCCTAACCCGTAATCGTGCGATCAACGCCTAATCATACGGGCTTAGACCTTACTTAAACCACTCCCGATTTAAAACTGTGAATTTTATTATAAACACAAACCATTAAGATCAAATACATATTTGATTCCCACAAATTCTTATATTTTAATAGTTAAAACATATGATAAGATTTTGCGTTTTATCGGGAGACTCATAAATTCTATTGCGGAAGCATGATGAGCGTTCGGGCGTGTTCGGTTCTTCTCGCGACTTGATCCTTGCTCCGGAACATCCATCAAATGTTTACCTAGAACCACCACACAAAGAATGATTAGTGGGTTGTCAATGATACATTTAAACTTTACGATAGTCGTTACACGTCGAAACGGAACGAACCAGGCCAAACGGCCCTTTATTAGGAGAACAAATTGCTACAACTTTTGCGCAGCATCTGTTCGGATTGCTTTTACCCCTTCTAAAACCCAAAATCCGACTTTGACTTTCAAATAAGAATTGTTCTACGCTCCGAGAGCTTTCCAGGCATATAAAGAACACCTCCTAACTATTTTTCTACGATTTTATATGCAATTTTAAAGATCATGCTATCATGTTGTTCTCTGTGAGCGGCTGCGCGGTCTCTGTGAGTGGCCGCTCATAGCTTCTGAGGTAAATTTGGTGATTTTTAAGCATGGGAATCATGTCGCAACCGCATTTGATGATTCCCGAAGCCTAAGTATTGACTTGCCGACTAAATGAACATTTGTTTGACTGAAATTATAGTCCGGTTCATGATGCTATGACCCGGTTCAAAGTTTTAAGTGTTTATGTTGATTTTTACCCATATCGACCCGTTAAGGCCTTGAATCAAACAAGGCACTTTTTGACCACACCAAATGCCTACCGATTAAGTTGTCAAGTCATTAGACACTTAATCAACAAAAGCGTTTATCTGATTTGTTTCATTATGATTTAGTTTCTTAGATTCAACCTTTAGAAATCTTTTAAATTCCCATAATGCCCTTCATGCTCAAATATTTCAATTTAGCCAATCGTGGCGAAACTTCTTGTTCCAATTCCAATGTTTTTGACTCATTGATTTGCTTAAAAATCTCTAAGTCCTTCCGGACTTAGTTTTTCATCCTTTCTCAAGTTTTCACTTGTTTAGTAGATTCTAAGCGCATTAGCGCGCATTAGACATAGTTATGGAAATAACTTACTTGATTTGCACCCACACTTCATGTGGGTAATTTTAGTACCCTTATTGCTTCGCCCGAAGGCATTTATCTAACTACCACTTACCGGGTGGCGTTGATCCATACTTGCACCCTCATTGTTTACTTGGGCATCATGTGCCCAATTTCCAAGTGTTTTCCTGCACCCTTTCTAGATTAACCACATTAGTCCCTCAAGACTCAATTGTGATGCATTTCCCATTGACCCGTAATCCCCAAGGTTCTTAAGGCTTAGATTATTGACTTTGATTGTCGGGTTCGAATGGTGAGAAAATCACCATTTAACCCATTAAGTCTCATGGTTCATAACCTTATGACATTCCAACTTTTAATTAGGGGGAAGTGGCAATCCAACTTGACCCATTTACCCAAATTGCATAGCTTTCTTATTCAAGTGATTTTATTATCAAAACTTGAGTTTAGACTTACCACATAACTTTATTTATTGACCCAATTGATGATTTCCATCCTATGATCAACACTCTTGATTCATTTATTACCATAAATCTTGTTTTGACATGGATTCGCATAAATCGTCCGTCTAATAGGTTTCACCCCTCGGGGTCCTATCTTTATCACTTATCAAGGTTTAGATCATTACATCGATACAAAAGTTATATTTGTGATCTAGTGAATGTAAGTATTACTTACCTCGCATCCATTCTTGTTTCCAAAAGTATTCGCCTTGCATCTGTTTGACCCGTTTGCTCCCTCTTTGTTGTACCTGACTTGGAAATGAGTCAAACTTGTCTATTAGAATACATAATATGGAATTTTGTTCACTATCCATAACATCATGTATTCATTATCATTTCTAGCTAAATCCATAGCCATTTTCTTACATGTCCTGTTGAGATTAACTCATCTAGGCATTTCATCAAACATTTGGTGTGCATCCACCAATATACTTAGTTTTCAACATTCTAGTTTAACCAAAGCATAACCGATTGTCCAATTGACATCATAACATGTTATTTAAGCCCTTTTTACCTAAATTTCTCATGCAACAACTTCTAAGAGTCACAAAAGGTTAATAGATATGAGTGGATTCAACCTAGAGGTAAACCCCAAATTCTACACATGAACATAATCATATGATCAAAACCAAATACACATATTAAGTGTGATTTGTAACTAAATTAGGTATGTTTGAGGTTCCCCAAGACTAGAGTAACCTCTTTTAACCATAAATTTTACGTTTTATCAAAACCCTAGTTATTGACCAAATAAAAACCAGGTATTAGCATCAAATTACATCAAATAAAATGGTACATTGATGTTCATTAGGCCTTAGATAACTCGTTTCTTGCTCAAGCATCGATTTCCCCTTTGATTTGAGCAAGAGTTGATGTTTAGGGTTTGGTTAAGGAATGAGAAATGATCTCCTGATCATTATACACGACACACACACTTCATATGTGTGTTTTTGTGTGTTTTATTATTAATAATAATACCCACTTTACCATTTTGGCAACTATGGTCCCTCAAGTTTTCCCACCGTCATTTTCGTATAAAAAACCTAACTCATAAGCTAGTTTCAAACACCTTTTATTCATTTATAAACATAATATTATTAACTAGGTTATTTCCATATTAGAATATAACCCATATTGTTATCCTTTAAGTCTCGTATTAATATTTTGCTAATCACGCCTAATGACGTAGTTAGGCGAACGAATGGTTTTGGGGTGTTACAGCCAAACACGATAAGATACCTTTAGAACGCTCGAGAACTGACCGAGACCTTCCAGACCTGCAAGATCTTCCACATTCCAAGAGGAGAAAACACTAAAGCTGATGCTCTAAGTTAATTAGCTTCGGCCACCTCCTCCGGGCTCATCCAAGATGTGAAGATGGAAGTGCTCTCCAAGTCTTCGATCGATGAAAACGTTGTTTTACAAATTAAAGCTCAACAAGTAACATGGATGACTCCTATCCTGAGGCATATCACGGAACGATGGGTCCCAGATGATAGGGCTGAAGCAAGAAAGTTGAAAGTCAAATCCTTGCAATATCAAATTTAGAATGGCTAAAAACCGTCTTCCATTGATTATAAATATATTACAACCAATTCAAGACAACACACGAACAAGTGGTTGCAGACACACTGACAACTAACTAAATGATCTTCTCAAACAACAAACCCTAGCCTACACCCCTTGAAAGGTATTTATACTTGCATGGGCTTGATCCACAAACAAAGAAGATGCATAGCCCAGAACAAAAGAAGTTGACTATCTTCTTTGTTTAAATAAAGAAGATGATTATCTTCTTTGTTTGCTAACTTCTTTATTTCCTATCTTCTTTGTTAGCTAGGGTACAATAAAGACGATTACAAATTATACAAAACGACTATCTACTAGCTATTCTATCTAGTAAGCTGTTGTCACACAGAAATGCACTAATATCCTTCGATGTCTCACCCCTGATGAGGCAGCCTATGTTATCAAGGAAATTCATTTCGGAATCTGTGGGATCCATGCTGGACCAAAAATGGTTGTAACCAAGGCAATGAATGCAGGTTACTACTGGCTGAATATGCACCAAAGTGCTGTCCATGAGCTTCGAAACTGTGAAGATTGTCAAAAGCATGGTCCAGTTAGTCTCAGAGAAAAAAATAATTTGATCCCAATCACTTCATCCTGGCCGTTTCAAAAGTGGGGAATCGATATTGTGGGACCATTCCCTAAATCCAATGGAGGTGTGAAATATCTGCCTGTGGCCATCGACTATTTCACTAAATGGGTTGAAGCCAAGCCAATGGGCGATATTACCAGTCATCAAGTGAAACAATTTGTATGGGAGAACATTGTATATCGGTTCGGATTACCACTCTACATCATCAGTGATTATGGGAAGCAGTTTTGCAAAAAACCCTTTCAAAAAATGGTGCTCTGATCTCCACAACACCTAGTTGTTCTCTTCAGTTGCCCACCCACAAGCCAACGGTCAAGTGGAAAGGGCCAATTGAATCATTGTGGAAGGAATTAAGCATCGGCTAGGAAGCAAGAAAGCTGGTTGGGCCGATGAGCTACCAAACGTCACGTGGGCTCACATGACGATGCCAAAAACGAGTAATGGTGAATGACCATTCAGTCTGACCTATGGGAGAGAAGCGATGATCCCCCATGGAAGTGCGTATGTGTGACACCCCGCAATTTCAGGTTCCTAAATAAACTAAACTCTAGTTACTTACACTGAGATTCCTTGCATCTTACTAAACTATAGTTAACTAGATAAGTTACACGTGCACACACTAGCTATATATGTATCTATAAGTTATCATAGATTGACAAACATATGATTAAACTTATGAGAGTTTATAAATATTAATCTATGTGTGTACATGAATCTCATATACTTCTAAATGTGCTTGTATATATATATATATATATATATATATATATATATATATATATGTATGTATATACACAATACATACACTAGGCTTTGTACATACACTAGGCTTGATAAGAAAAACTATATTTTGTTAAATACCTTCTAGAAGCTAACACACATACATACATATATAAACACACGCATACATACACTCCCACACACTTGGAAGTTTCCTTTTGTCTTTAGTAGCCACCCTAGTGGGAAACAAACATTCCTACTCTATTAATTAGTGGTCTATATAGCACATGGAGAAATTCTTGGATCTATGAAAGGTCACTATCCAAGCATGCTTAATATCAACGCTAGATTAGCTAGACAAACTCTTCCAATATCTTTAAATATTGCGGCCATAGACTCCACAAAACACCAAGAAGCTTCCAAGATTACAACCCACAACCTATAAACAATCAACATCTCATAGCATGGGCAAAACTTCTCATAGAGAGGTCACTATTATGCTAGGATTTCAAAGGCATTATTTGGAACATGGAGAGCCAATCGGCTCCATGAGAGAACAAGGTATGGTCCATCACTTTCAACTAGACTAAAACGCCTACTTCCTTGTCCTAATCGGCCGAAACATCCACATGCCCTACACATTAGTTGTTAACTAACACCAAAAGGAAAACAAAATAAACATGACATACAATTCCCCTAGCAAGCTACCTCCTACTTATAACTAGCCTAGAAAATCGGCTAACATGAAAGAAAGGGACATCACAAGAGACATGATAAGACAAGTTAAGAAACAAGGAACTGTCACTATCTATTCTAACTCCTAGGTGAACTACATGGCCGAACCAATGAAAACAAGGCACATTGGCTAAAGGACAAGTTAGGTAAGTCATCTAGAAGCTTATGAAGTCATTGTCCACACCTCATATTTCTATTAATCCACCACTACTTACACTATAATAGGCCTTGCTTAGAACTAGCACTAGGCTTGACAATATCCCAAAACATGAAAGATCCTCCTTGCTTCTTTGAACCTCGGCCGAAGTACACCCCCCATCACCATCATAGAGCTTGCAAGTTGGCATTATGAAGCATGCATGGACAAAAGCTCACCCTTACACCTTAAGGTATCTCTAGTAGACCACTAGGACTTAATCATGGTTAACTTTAGCTAGAAATGGAGAATGAAGTGGGTTAGCCAACTCACGGCCACCTCATGGAAGGACACTAGACACCTTGCCAACATATAAGCACCAAAATAGCATAGAAACTAAACATATAGCTAGGAAAGAATGGTGGGGACTTGCCATAGAAACTACTATATAAGGAGGTTCCATGAAACACTTCATTCTTGTACCACACCTCTCAATATCATCCTCTAACTCCCTCTCTAAACACCCCTCGGCCGAAGACCACCTTTTGGGTGGATTATCGAGCACTAGGAGCTCCAAGTCTACAAGTTTATCCCCTTCCTACTATCTAGTATTAAGGTAAGTTCTAATCGCTTGTTTTCTTAAAGTTCCATCGGCCCTTATTGTGAACCGGAATCTAGACTTTTTATCATAGGGATCGGCCTTCAACTAGTGTTCATAAGTTGATTATCATGCACTTAGTAATCAAGCTTCTATTATGTGCATATTGTTTCACTTATATGATCAATTATATTATCTAGTGTTAAAATAATTGGTTACACATTACACATGGATTCATGAAACATTTATAGATCAAACTTCTTATACATGAAACATGATCTACACAACTTGATGTGGTTCACAAAAGTGGGTGCCGAACTTGTGTGATAAACAAGAACATTGTTTAATATGTCTTAATACTCATAGGGAGATCTTTGTCGGAACGATAGTTACTTTCTATGCTTTGCTAGATCTCTCGCACAAACACCAAGTGAGTTTCACAACTCTTTTTCTCAAAAGCATTCGTCTCGGAAGGAGACAACTTTCTAAACTTTTTCATTGTCCGGTTTGGGACTACTTTTACACATCCCGGATTTGGGGTGCTATGATTCACAGGGTAAATATGCTTTCACTAATTCATGTTTTTTGTCCTTTATGAACTAAACACACTCTATCACTCTAAAGTCCTTATTATATTATTGAGTTAATCGCCGGAGGTGAACGGGGTATTAGTTAATAAGGCTGTTAGGTTGTGCAGCAACCTCATGCTTGCGTGCTTGTGTCACGGGCATGAAATTTTGACCACGCTCTTGAGGAGTTGACTAGTGTTGATAGACACTGGTACTAAGGCAGCATAACGTAAGTTAACACACTGTATATTCCAAATAATCAGTTATTTAGTTACAATGAGCGGGCTAGCTACCCCTGGCATGTGAATTAGCTATTACTCAAAACATGGTCTGGAGGACTTACGTATTTACGTAACTTTGTGAACTCACCAACTTTATGTTGACCCACGATTATTATACCTTTTTGCAGGACACTAGTTCGAAGCACGAGTAGGGAATGCATCATATAGCATCATGGGGATAAGAATACTTATCTATTTTCGAATGTTTAATTATCTATTATAATTTCGAACGCGTTGTTTTACGCAGACTATTTGGATAACTATTATCTTTAAATTTCGCTTCCGCAACTATTGAAATATTTGATTGTCTATGAAACTTGTTTTACAATAACGAACTAAATGGTTTGGGAATTTAGAGTCATTCATGTGACTTATAGCTATGGGATCCGGGTATGTCACGCGCCTCGTGGTATATACCCCGCTGTGGAAATTGAGGGTCTGATAGATTGGTATCAGAGCCATTGGTTATAGTGATCTAGGATTGCATTCTAGTCTATAGCCATCATAGCATAAGTACTATATTAGTTACACTCACTTTAGGTGCACAACTTGTTAATTTCTGGAATACGTGTACTGATCTAGCATATTGCAGGATAGACCATGACTAACCCTTCTCATAACTATTCTTCTCGTGCTATCGAGGGACAACAAGCTCCATCACTGTATCCCTACCAACGCCCACCTTCATTTTAGGATCCACATTGGGATACCAATCGTTGGCATTGGTTTACTGATAAGTTGCACTCTTGGGTTGTAGGCTATGGAGTGCCAGCTAGAGTTCCTCCTGTTATAGATTCTTGGGAAAGATCCTTTGTAGGTATAGAGAGGCACGTTCATACTGAGTTGGACAATGCTTTCACTGTTGTGCAACAGTTTAAGTTTTGGAGGAGGAATGCAGATGAGACACTTAAGCATATGGAAAGTCAGATAGGCCACTTGATGACTGAGATGGCAGTTGTTAAGCAAGAAGCTGCTGAAACTAGGCAGGAATTGGCTGCCACTAGACAGAGTTTAACAGCTACTATACAGGAACTGAATACTGTTCGTAATAGGCTTATAGCAGCCTTAGGGATAGATATAGAGGATCTTGAGGAGAATCCCTTAGAGGAGCCTTTGGAAGAAGAAGATGATGCTATTGGAGCAGCCGTCGAGGCGGCACTCGAAGATGAGCTCAAGCCAGAGGAGGAAAACGACTTATTCGAGGTCGAGATTCAAGAAGAAAGCGATGATGAAGGCTCGTGTGTGGATCATGCGGACGATTGATTTCTACTATCTTAGTATCTTATATATTCGTATAATAACTTTTATTTTGTCATGTGAGGTTTGAGAATAGTTTGTCCTATGATATTACTATTATTATCAATCTACTACTTTATCTTATTCTCGCCTTTATAATCCATGCTACATTCTAGTTTACTTATACTGCATGAACGATGGTATGCGAAACATATTATTGTTTTCTCATGAGTATAATGTAAATGTAGAATTGCTATGACGGGAAGAGGAAATGGTAGAGGCAGCATCAGCATGACGCAAGAAGAACTAAGTGCGCTAATCAATGATCGGGTTGTAGCAGCCTTGGCATCTATTCAAGCTGGCCAACCTGCTCATCACCCTCTGACTTGTACCTACAAGTAATTCATGGATTGTAAGACTCATAATTTTGGAGGATCTGAAGGAGCAGTTGGACTACTTAGGTGGTTTGAGAAGGTGGAATCATGCTTTGCTATGTGCAATTGCCCGCCAGCTGATAGGGTTATGTATGCCACGGCTATGCTTGAGAATGCGGCCTTATCGTGGTGGAATGCTCAAGTGCAGCTGCTAGGAGTTGATGTGGCAAATGCTACCCCGTGGGCGGATTTTAAGGAACTCATGAAGGAGGAGTATTGTCCTCGAGATGAGATCCAGAAGTTGGAGACAGAGTACCTCAACCTGAACATGGTGGGGTCGGAGATTGAGAGTTATACTACCAGGTCGCATGAACTGGCGACAATGTGCCCAAATTACTCTACTCCGCCCTACAAACGGATTGAGTTGTATATCCAAGGCCTAGTACCTCAGATTAAGGGAATGGTCACTGCTGCTAACTTCAATAACCTTCAGCAGGTGATTCGCTTGGCTCACCAGCTGACTGATCAGAAGGTGGAAGAGGGACTCCTACCCCCTCGTGGTGCTTCATCTTCTAACACCAATGATAACAAGAGGAAGTGGGAGAATGCATCTGGCAGACTCTCGACTAATGGTAATCAGCAATAGCAGAACAAGAAACATGACAACGGTGGCAACCGTAATCAGTCACAGAGTGGTTATCAGGGACATCGTCCCAAGTTCAATAAATGCAACTATCACCACTCAGGACCTTGTAACAAGATCAAGTGTGATTGCTGTCGTAAGATGGTTCATGTGAAGAAGGACTGTATAGTCCATATCTCGGGAAATCAGCTAACACCTCAGCAAGGACAGCAACAGAGGAACAATAAAGGTTGTTATCAATGTGGGAATGAGGGTCACTTCAAGAAGGACTGCCCGCAGCTAAACGGGAATGGTAACAACCATAACGGGGGCAACAATAACAACGGCAATGGTTACAAGAACGGGAACAACAACAATACTAACAACAACAACAACGGGACTCGTGGGAGAGCTTTTGTGATTGGTTCAGGGGAAGCTAGGAATGACAACAATGTCGTGACGGGTACGTGTTCCTTAAACGACAACCTTGCTTCTGTTTTATACGATACTGGTGCGGATTTTAGTTTTGTGTCATCAAAACTTAGAAAACATATAAGGATGATTCCTACTCTTCTTGATATCCCGCATTCTATAGAATTAGCTGATGGGAAACCTGTTGAGGTAACTTACATCTATCATGACTGTAAGCTCAAACTAGAAGGGCAGTTATTTGCCATCGATCTTCTGCCTATCACCCTAGGAAGCTTTGATCTCGTGGTTGGCATGGACTGGTTGTCCAAGCAACGCGCCGAAATTCTCTGTCAAGAGAAGATTGTTCGTATCCTTCTCCCTAACGGAGAATTACAAACTATAGGGGTGATCGTGGTGGTGCCATGGTGGGCATCATCTCATTCTTGAAAGCCCAGAAGTGTATTCGAAAAGGCTATCCAGCCATTTTGGCTAACATTTCCGACACTCAAGTTGAAACGAGAATTGAGGATATCCCAATAGTCCGTGACTTCCCAGATGTATTCCCTGAGGAACTACCTAGACTTCCACCTGTTCGTCAAGTGGAATTTCAAATAGATCTTGCACCTGGAGCGGCCCCAGTTGCATGCGCACCGTATCGCCTAGCACCAGGAAATCTCCAAGAACTGTCTACCCAACTCCAAGAGCTATTGGATCGGGGTTTCATTAGACCTAGTTCTTCACCTTGGGGAGCCCCAGTCCTATTTGTTAAGAAGAAGGATGGGAGTTTCCATATGTGTATTGATTATCGAGAGTTGAACAAGGTGACGGTAAAGAACCGCTACCCTTTACCTCGTATGGATGACTTGTTCGGCCAACTTCAAGGGTCAAGTTTCTATTCCAAGATTGACCTGAGGTCAGGATATCATCAGCTGAGAATCCAAGAAGAGAATGTGGTGAAGACAGCCTTTCGAACTCGTTATGCACCGGCTGTGTTCATGGATCTCATGAACCGCGTGTGTAAGACTTATTTGGACAAATTCGTTATAGTGTTCATAGATGATATATTGATCTATTCCAAGAGCAAGGAAGAGCACGAGCAACACCTGCGGTTGATATTGGAAATCTTGAGAAGTGAGCAGCTGTATGCCAAACTCTCCAAATGTAACTTCTGGATTCCAGAAGTCCAATCTCTAGGACATGTAGTTAACGAGGAAGGAATACATGTCAATCCCGCCAAGATTGATGCTATTAAACAGTGGGAGGCTCCTAAGACTCCTACAGAAGTGCGCCAATTTCTTGGTCTTGCGGGATATTATCGCAGATTCATTGAGGGATTCTCTAAGATCGCTCAACCCCTCACTGCTTTGACGCAGAAAGGTATTACTTACAAGTGGGGAGATGCCCAAGAATATGCTTTTCAATTATTAAAGGCAAAGCTTTGCAGTGCACCAATCCTATCGTTAATGGAGGGTACAGATGATTTTGTGGTGTACTGTGATGCGTCTAACCAAGGTTTAGGGTGTGTACTGCTGCAGCGTGATAAGGTGATCGCGTATGCTTCACGCCAATTGAAGGTTCATGAGAAGAACTACACCACCCATGACTTGGAACTAGGAGCAGTAGTTTTTGATCTGAAGATCTGGAGGCATTATCTCTATGGAACGAAGTCTACGATCTTCACTGATCATAAGAGCCTTCAACACATATTCGATCAGAAAGAGCTGAACATGCGACAGCGTCGATGGGTCGAGCTTCTGAATGATTATGACTGTGCCATCAAATATCATCCAAGGAAAGCTAATGTAGTAGCAGATGCCCTTAGTCGTAAGGAGACGAAGCCGAAACGAGTGCGAGCGTTACAACTCACTATTCATTCAAATCTTCCGGACAAGATACATGAAGATCTCAGTACTTCATGAATCGAGTCTGAATTCCACCTTTTAGAGATCTCAGACAACTTGTGCTCGACGAGGCTCACACCTCTCGTTACTCGGTACATCCTGGTTTGGATAAAATGTACCAAGATCTCAAAACCCTTTACTGGTGGCCAAACATGAAATCCGAGATAGCCACTTATGTTAGTAAGTGGTTGACTTGTGCGAAGGTTAAGATTGAATATCAGAAACCTTCAGGCTTACTCCAGCAACCAGAAATCCCTATGTGGAAATGGGATGGAATTTCCATGGACTTTATCACGAAGCTCCCTAAAACGCCAAGTGGGCATAATGTGATTTGGGTTATCATCGATTGCTTAACCAAATCGGCACACTTTCTAGCAATAAAGGAAACGGACACGCTGGAGAAACTAGCCAACTTCTATCTCAAAGAGATCGTCTCTAGGCATGGGGTGCCTACTTCTATTATATCTGATCGCGACTCGCGATTTACTTCTCGTTTTTGGACTACTCTCCAAGATGCTTTGGGAACTCCCTTAGATATGAGCACAGCCTATAACCCTCAAACGGATGGACAAAGTGAGCGTACCATCCAAACATTGGAAGATCTGCTACGAGCATGCGTAGTGGACTTTAGCAATAGTTGGGATAAGCACATACCCTTAATCGAATTCTCGTATAACAACAGTTACCACACTTCTATTCAGTGTGCACATTTTGAGGAAATATATGGGCGCAAGTGTAGGTCTCCCATCTGCTGGACTGAAGTTGGGGATAGCCAGCTGACAGGTCCCGAACTTGTGCACGAAACTTCTGAGAAAATAGTGCAAATTAGAAACCGAATGGATGCTGCTTGTGATCGACAGAAAAGTTACGCTTTTAAGCGTAGGAAACCTTTGGAGTTCCAGATTGGAGACAAGGTACTGCTAAAGGTGTCACCTTGGAAGGGTGTGATACGCTTTGGAAAACGGGGAAAGTTAAACCTGCGATACGTTGGACCATTCGAGTTCGCCGAAAGGATTGGTCCAGTAGCATATAGGTTAAACCTGCCTGATGAACTCAGTGGAGTTCACAACGTGTTTCACGTTTCAAATCTAAAGAAGTGTCTTGCTGACACGACACTGGTAGTGCCACTGGAAGAGATCTAGTTGGACGACCAGCTGCGGTTCGTAGAGGAACCTGTGGAGATTCTTGAGCAAGGCGTCAAGAAACTCAGACAAAGTACCATACCCATTGTTAAGGTACGATGGAATTCCCGTCTAGGACCGGAATACACGTGGGAACGCAGGGATCAAATGCGGCTCAAATACCCACACCTCTTTACTGAACCTGAACCTGTCCATAGATCAAACGCTAAACATAAAGTAGCTCTCATAAAGTGAATTTCGGGGTGAAATTCCTTTCAACTTGGGGATGATGTGACATCCGGGAACCAAGCATACATTTTTCTAGCTAGCTTTGTTGTTTACTTGCTGAATTTCGAGACGAAATTCTTTTCAACTTAGGGATGATGTGATACCCCGCAATTTCAGGTTCATAAATAAACTAAACTCTAGTTACTTACAATGAGATTCCTTGCATCTTACTTGACTAGAGTTAACTAGATAAGTTACACGTGCACACACTAGCTATATATGTATCTATAAGTTATCATAGATTGACAAACATATGATTAAACTTATGAGAGTTTATAAATATTAATCTATGTGTGTACATGAATCTCTTATACTTCTAAATGTGCTTGTATATATATATATATATATATATATATATATATATATATATGTATGTATATACACAATACATACACTAGGCTTTGTACATACACTAGGCTTGATAAGAAAAACTATATTTTGTTAAATACCTTCTAGAGGCTAACACACATACATACATATATAAACACACGCATACATACACTCCCACACACTTGGAAGTTTCCTTTTGTCTTTAGTAGCCACCCTAGTGGGAAACAAACATTCCTACTCTATTAATTAGTGGTCTATATAGCACATGGAGAAATTCTTGGATCTATGAAAGGTCACTATCCAAGCATGCTTAATATCAACGCTAGATTAGCTAGACAAACTCTTCCAATATCTTTAAATATTGCGGCCATAGACTCCACAAAACACCAAGAAGCTTCCAAGATTACAACCCACAACCTATAAACAATCAACATCTCATAGCATGGGCAAAACTTCTCATAGAGAGGTCACTATTATGCTAGGATTTCAAAGGCATTCTTTGGAACTTGGAGAGCCAATCGGCTCCATGAGAGAACAAGGTATGATCCATCACTTTCAACTAGACTAAAACGCCTACTTCCTTGTCCTAATCGGCCGAAACATCCACATGCCCTACACATTAGTTGTTAACTAACACCAAAAGGGAAACAAAACAAACATGACATAAAATTCCCCTAGCAAGCTACCTCCTACTTATAACTAGCCTAGAAAATCGGCTAACATGAAAGAAAGGGACATCACAAGAGACATGATAAGACAAGTTAAAAAACAAGGAACTGTCACTATCCATTCTAACTCCTAGGTGAACTACATGGCCGAACCAATGAAAACAAGGCACATTGGCTAAAGGACAAGTTAGGTAAGTCATCTAGAAGCTTATGAAGTCATTGTCCACACCTCATATTTCTATTAATCCACCACTACTTACACTATAATAGGCCTTCCTTAGAACTAGCACTAGGCATGACAATATCCCAAAACATGAAAGATCCTCCTTGCTTCTTTGAACCTCGGCCAAAGTACACCCCCCATCACCATCATAGAGCTTGCAAGTTGGCATTATGAAGCATGCATGGACAAAAGCTCACCCTTACACCTTAATGTATCTCTAGTAGACCACTAGGACTTAATCATGGTTAACTTTAGCTAGAAATGGAGAATGAAGTGGGTTAGCCAACTCACGGCCACCTCATGGAAGGACACTAGACACCTTGCCAACATATAAGCACCAAAATAGCATAGAAACTAAACATATAGCTAGGAAAGAATGGTGGGGACTTGCCATAGAAACTACTATATAAGGAGGTTCCATGAAACACTTCATTCTTGTACCACACCTCTCAATATCATCCTCTAACTCCCTCTCTAAACACCCCTCGGCCGAAGACCACCTTTTGGGTGGATTATCGAGCACTAGGAGCTCCAAGTCTACAAGTTTATCCCCTTCCTACTATCTAGTATTAAGGTAAGTTCTAATCGCTTGTTTTCTTAACGTTGCATCGGCCCTTATTGTGAACCGGAATCTAGACTTTTTATCATAGGGATCGGCCTTCAACTAGTGTTCATAAGTTGATTATCATGCACTTAGTAATCAAGCTTCTATTATGCGCATATTGTTTCACTTATATGATCAATTATATTATCTAGTGTTAAAATAATTGGTTACACATTACACATGGATTCATGAAACATTTTTAGATCAAACTTCTTATACATGAAACATGATCTACACAACTTGATGTGGTTCACAAAAGTGGGTGCCGAACTTGTGTGATAAACAAGAACATTGTTTAATATGTCATAATACTCATAGGGAGATCTTTGTCGGAACGATAGTTACTTTCTATGCTTTGCTAGATCTCTCGCACAAACACCAAGTGAGTTTCACTACTCTTTTTCTCAAAATCATTCGTCTCAGAAGGAGACAACTTTCTAAACTTTTTCATAGTCCGGTTTGGGACTACTTTTACACATCCCGGATTTGGGGTGCTATGATTCACAGGGTAAATATGCTTTCACTAATTCATGTTTTTTGTCCTTTATGAACTAAACACACTCTATCACTCTAAAGTCCTTATTATATTATTGAGTTAATCGCCGGAGGCGAACGGGGTATTAGTTGATAGGGCTGTTAGGTTGTGCAGCAACCTCATGCTTGCGTGCTTGTGTCACGGGCATGAAATTTTGACCACGCTCTTGAGGAGTTGACTAGTGTTGATAGACACTGGTACTAAGGCAGCATAACGTAAGTTAACACACTGTATATTCCAAATAATCAGTTATTTAGTTACAATGAGCGGGCTAGCTACCCCTGGCATGTGAATTAGCTATTACTCAAACTAGTTCGAAGCACGAGTAGGGAATGCATCATATAGCATCATGGGGATAAGAATACTTATCTATTTTCGAATGTTTAATTATCTATTATAATTTCAAACGCGTTGTTTTACGCAGACTATTTGGATAACTATTATCTTTAAATTTCGCTTCTGCAACTATTGAAATATTTGATTGTCTATGAAACTTGTTTTACAATAACGAACTAAATGGTTTGGGCATTTAGAGTCATTCATGTGACTTATAGCTATGGGATCCGGGTATGTCACGCGCCTCATGGTATAAACCCCGCTGTGGAAATTGAGGGTCTGATAGATTGGTATCAGAGCCATTGGTTATAGTGATCCAGGATTGCATTCTAGTCTATAGCCATCATAGCATAAGTACTATATTAGTTACACTCACTTTAGGTGCACAACTTGTTAATTTCTGGAATACGTGTACTGATCTAGCATATTGCAGGATAGACCATGACTAACCCTTCTCATAACTATTCTTCTCGTGCTATCGAGGGACAACAAGCTCCATCACTGGATCCCTACCAACGCCCAGCTTCATTTTAGGATCCACATTGGGATACCAATCGTTGGCATTGGTTTACTGATAAGTTGCACTCTTGGGTTGTAGGCTATGGAGTGCCAGCTAGAGTTCCTCCTGTTATAGATTCTTGGGAAAGATCCTTTGTAGGTATAGAGAGGCATGTTCATACTGAGTTGGACAATGCTTTCACTGTTGTGCAACAGTTTAAGTTTTGGAGGAGGAATGCAGATGAGACACTTAAGCATATGGAAGGTCAGATAGGCCACTTGATGACTGAGATGGCAGTTGTTAAGCAAGAAGCTGCTGAAACTAGGCAGGAATTGGCTGCCACTAGACAGAGTTTAACAGCTACTATGTAGGAACTGAATATTGTTCGTAATAGGCTTATAGCAGCCTTAGGGATAGATATAGAGGATCTTGAGGAGAATCCCTTAGAGGAGCCTTTGGAAGAAGAAGATGATGCTATTGGAGCAGCCGTCGAGGCGGCACTCGAATGAGCTCGAGCCAGAGGAGGAAAACGACTTATTCGAGGTCAAGATTCAAGAAGAAAGCGATGATGAAGGCTCGTGTGTGGATCATGCGGACGATTGATTTCTACCATCTTAGTATCTTATATATTCGTATAATAACTTTTATTTTGTCGTGTGAGGTTTGAGAATCGTTTGTCCTATGATATTACTATTATTATCAATCTACTACTTTATCTTATTCTCGCCTTTATAATCCATGCTACATTCTAGTTTACTTATACTGCATGAACGATGGTATGCGAAACATATTATTGTTTTCTCATGAGTATAATGTAAATGTAGAATTTCTATGACGGGAAGAGGAAATGGTAGAGGCAGCATCAGCATGACGCAAGAAGAACTGAGCACGCTAATCAATGATCGGGTTGTAGCAGCCTTGGCATCTATTCAAGCTGGCCAACCTGCTCATCACCCTCTGACTTGTACCTACAAGAAATTCATGGATTGTAAGACTCATAATTTTGGAGGATCTGAAGGAGCAGTCAGACTACTTAGGTGGTTTGAGAAGGTGGAATCATGCTTTGCTATGTGCAATTGCCCGCCAGCTGATAGGGTTATGTATGCCACGGCTACGCTTGAGAATGTGGCCTTATCGCGGTGGAATGCTCAAGTGCAGCTGGTAGGAGTTGATGTGGCAAATGCTACCCCGTGGGCGGATTTCAAGGAACTCATGAAGGAGGAGTATTGTCCTCGAGATGAGATCCAAAAGTTGGAGACAGAGTACCTCAACCTGAACATGGTGGGGTCGGAGATTGAGAGTTATACTACCAGGTCGCATGAACTGGCGACAATGTGCCCAAATTACTCTACTCCGCCCTACAAACGGATTGAGTTGTATATCCAGGGCCTAGTACCTCAGATTAAGAGAATGGTCACTGCTGCTAACTTCAATAACCTTCAGCAGGTGATTTGCTTGGCTCACCAGCTTGTAACCTCACGAATTTTCCCATTTATTTTGCATTAAAGTATTTCCCGATCCATGATATAAAGTCTAATTTATTTCTAAGTATTCTTATCTTTATCCGTGCACTCTATTTTTCTAAGTTTCTTTTATCATTGTACTAAAAAACAAATCTTCAATCATGACATATGTCCTATCCTAATTCTATTTATAAAATCATCATTTTATAAGACGGTGTTTTTTTATTTTCTGATTTAAACTAATGATTTTTTTTATTTCTTAAATAAAGCCTTGAGTCAAATAGTCAAAGTCCTAGTCAAATAGTCAATTCATCATAAAACCTTACTTTATGGTGTTGACCAATTTTAATGGCTAATTGAATCCAAAACTAGTATAAAAACCCACCTATGAACCATTACACTTGCCACCTCTAAATCGATTGTTTCAATCCGATTAAACTTTCCCTCATACTTTTCTTCTATAGTCTATTACTTCTACAATTGAAGTTTTGATTATAAGCTCTTGTAATTGGAAACTTTGGGGCTACACATATTCTATTTCTCGAGACTTAATACTTTTCTAAGGTGAGTTTACGTAACCATGTTTATGCAATTCTTTATACTTGCAACATTATACTTAAGCAATTCTACATACATGTCTAGTTGTAAACTTTAATGCCTCATGATTTAGACAACAACAACAGTTTCAACGAGTTTCAACATTACATAATCATTAGCTATGGCCAAGCCGGCGATACTCAATAATAGATCTATTGGATTGACAATCCCACCCGGATACGTGTACCTCCTACATAGGTAGCGTGGGTGATTGTTATCGTTCCAACATATTATTAAGGTGAACCGTGGATGACGGGATGGACCTAAACTAGTCGGAGGTTTGATTATGTCGATTCAACATATCATGTTTATTCATGTAGACTTATACTTACGATAGACATATGAATTGCTAAATTTTTATACTTAAACTATTTGCTTGACATGGCTTATGTATTCTCACCAACTTCTAATTGACCCCCCCCCCCCCCCCATTTTTCTACAACTCAACAGGAAATAATGATGCATGAAGACTAGAGTATTTACATGAGAAGGCAAACTGAAGTCTATGCTTGTTTGGTTTTTGTGATGTATTAGATTTCCACTTAAAACTCATTATGTATTTCCATTTTTGGATATTTGCACTTTAAATTAATTTCAATTAAAATTTGGTTACCATGTGCTACTGTATACTCATTCTTACGTGACACCTCGATGTTTCCGCCGTCGGTTGGGGTGTTACAAGCCTACTGATCAGAAGGTGGAAGAGGGACTCCTACCCCCTCGTGGTGCTTCATCTTCTAACACCAATGATAACAAGAGGAAGTGGGAGAATGCATCTGGCAGACTCTCGACTAATGGTAATCAGCAGCAGCAGAACAAGAAACATGACAACGGTGGCAACCGTAATCAGTCACAGAGTGGTTATCAGGGACATCGTCCCAAGTGCAATAAATGCAACTATCACCACTCAGGACCTTGTAACAAGATCAAGTGTGATCGCTGTCGTAAGATGGGTCATGTGAAGAAGGACTGTAGAGTCCATATCTCAGGAAATCAGCTAACACCTCAGCAAGGACAGCAACAGAGGAACAATAAAGGTTGTTACCAATGTGGGAATGAGGGTCACTTCAAGAAGGACTGCCCGCAGCTAAACGGGAATGGTAACAACCATAACGGGGGCAACAATAACAACGGCAATGGTAACAAGAACGGGAACAACAACAACAACGGGGCTCGTGGGAGAGCTTTTGTGATTGGTTCGGGGGAAGCTAGGAATGACAACAATGTCGTGACGGGTACGTGTTCCTTAAACGACAACCTTGCTTCTTTTTTATACGATACTGGTGCGGATTTTAGTTTTGTGTCATCAAAACTTAGAAAACATATAGGGATGATTCCTACTCTTCTTGATATCCCGCATTCTATAGAATTAGCTGATGGGAAACCTGTTGAGGTAACCTACATCTATCATGACTGTAAGCTCAAACTAGAAGGGCAGTTATTTGCCATCGATCTTCTGCCTATCACCCTAGGAAGCTTTGATCTCGTGGTTGGCATGGACTGGTTGTCCAAGCAACGCGCCGAAATTCTCTGTCAAGAGAAGATTGTTCGTATCCTTCTCCCTAACGGAGAATTACTAACTATACGGGGTGATCGTGGTGGTGCCATGGTGGGCATCATCTCATTCTTGAAAGCCCAGAAGTGTATTCGAAAAGGCTATCTAGCCATTTTGGCTAACATTTCCGACACTCAAGTTGAAACGAGAATTGAGGATATCCCAATAGTCCGTGACTTCCCAGATGTATTCCCTGAGGAACTACCTGGACTTCCACTTGTTCGTCAAGTGGAATTTCAAATAGATCTTGCACCTGGAGCGGCCCCAGTTGCACGCGCACCATATCGCCTAGCACCAGGAAAACTACAAGAACTGTCTACCCAACTACAAGAGCTATTGGATCGGGGTTTCATTAGACCTAGTTCTTCACCTTGGGGAGCCCTAGTCCTATTTGTTAAGAAGAAGGATGGGAGTTTCCATATGTGTATTGATTATCGAGAGTTGAACAAGGTGACGGTAAAGAACCGCTACCCTTTACCTCGTATGGTTGACTTGTTCGGCCAACTTCAAGGGTCAAGTTTCTATTCCAAGATTGACCTGAGGTCAGGATATCATCAGCTGAGAATCCAAGAAGAGAATGTGGTGAAGACAGCCTTTCGAACTCGTTATGGACATTATGAATTTTTGGTAATGCCATTTGGGCTAACTAATGCACCGGCTGTGTTCATGGATCTCATGAACCGCGTGTGTAAGCCTTATTTGGACAAATTCGTTATAGTGTTCATAGATGATATATTGATCTATTCCAAGAGCAGGGAAGAGCACGAGCAACACCCGCGGTTGATATTGGAACTCTTGAGAAGTGAGCAGCTGTATGCCAAACTCTCCAAATGTAACTTCTGGATTCCAGAAGTCCAGTCTCTAGGACATGTAGTTAACGAGGCAGGAATACATGTCCATCCCGCCAAGATTGATGCTATTAAAAAGTGGGAGGCTCCTAAGACTCCTACAGAAGTGCGCCAATTTCTTGGTCTTGCGGGATATTATCGCAGATTCATTGAGGGATTCTCTAAGATCGCTCAACCCCTCACTGCTTTGACGCAAAAAGGTATTACTTACAAGTGGGGAGATGCCCAAGAATCTGCTTTTCAATTATTAAAGGCAAAGCTTTGCAGTGCACCAATCCTATCGTTACTGGAGGGTACAGATGATTTTGTGGTGTACTGTGATGCGTCTAACCAAGGTATAGGGTGTGTACTGCTGCAGCGTGATAAGGTGATCGCGTATGCTTCACGTCAATTGAAGGTTCATGAGAAGAACTACACCACCCATGACTTGGAACTAGGAGCAGTAGTTTTTGATCTGAAGATCTGGAGGCATTATCTCTATGGAACGAAGTCTACGATCTTCACTGATCATAAGAGCCTTCAACACATATTCGATCAGAAAGAGCTGAACATGCGACAGCGTCGATGGGTCGAGCTTCTGAATGATTATGACTGTGCCATCAAATATCATCCAGGGAAAGCTAATGTAGTAGCAGATGCCCTTAGTCGTAAGGAGACGAAGCCGAAACGAGTGCGAGCGTTACAACTCACTATTCATTCAAATCTTCCTGACAAGATACATGAAGCCCACGGCGAGGCTCTGATGGAAGAAAACGTCGGGCTTGAGACACTGCATGGTGCTAATAAGCATCTGCAACTGAGAACAGATGTTCTTCAGTACTTCATGAATCGAGTCTGAATTCCACCTTTTGGAGATCTCAGACAACTTGTGCTTGACGAGGCTCACACCTCTCGTTACTCAGTACATCCTGGTTCGGATAAAATGTACCAAGATCTCAAAACCCTTTACTGGTGGCCAAACATGAAATTCGAGATAGCCACTTATGTTAGTAAGTGCTTGACTTGTGCGAAGGTTAAGATTGAATATCAGAAACCTTCAGGCTTACTCCAGCAACCAGAAATCCCTATGTGGAAATGGGATGGAATTTCCATGGACTTTATCACGAAGCTCCCTAAAACGCCAAGTGGGCATAATATGATTTGGGTTATCGTCGATCGCTTAACCAAATTGGCACACTTTCTAGCAATAAAGGAAGTGGACACGCTGGAGAAACTAGCCAACTTCTATCTCAAAGAGATCGTCTCTAGGCATGGGGTGCCTACTTCTATTATATCTGATCGCGACTCGCGATTTACTTCTCGTTTTTGGACTACTCTCCAAGATGCTTTGGGAACTCGCTTAGATATGAGCACAACCTATCACCCTCAAACGGATGGACAAAGTGAGCGTACCATCCAAACATTGGAAGATCTGCTACGAGCGTGCGTAGTGGACTTTGGCAATAGTTGGGATAAGCACTTACCCTTAATCGAATTCTCGTATAACAACAGTTACCACACTTCTATTCAGTGTGCACATTTTGAGGCAATATATGGGCGCAAGTGTAGGTCTCCCATCTGCTGGACTGAAGTTGGGGATAGCCATCTAACAGGTCCCGAACTTGTGCACGAGACTTCTGAGAAAATCGTGCAAATTAGAAATCGAATGGCTGCGGCTTGTGATCGACAGAAAAGTTACGCTGATAAGCGTAGGAAACCTTTGGAGTTCCAGATTGGAGACAAGGTACTGCTAAAGGTGTCACCTTGGAAGGGTGTGATACGCTTTGGAAAACGGGGAAAGTTAAACCTGCGATACGTTGGACCATTCGAGTTCGCCGAAAGGATTGGTCCAGTAGCATACAGGTTAAACCTGCCTGATGAACTCAGTGGAGTTCACAACGTGTTTCACGTTTCAAATCTAAAGAAGTGTCTTGCTGACACGACACTGGTAGTGCCACTGGAAGAGATCTAGGTGGACGACCAGTTGCGGTTCGTAGAGGAACCTGTGGAGATTCTTGAGCAAGGCGTCAAGAAACTCAGACAAAGTACCATACCCATTGTTAAGTTACGATGGAATTCCCGTCTAGGACCGGAATACACGTGGGAACGCAGGGATCAAATGCGGCTCAAATACCCACACCTCTTTACTGAACCTGAACTTGTACATAGATCAAACGCTAAACATAAAGTAGCTCTCATAAAGTGAATTTCGGGGTGAAATTCCTTTCAACTTGGGGATGATGTGACATCCGCGAACCAAGCATACATTTTTCTAGCTAGCTTTGTTGTTTACTTGTTGAATTTCGAGACGAAATTCTTTTCAACTTAGGGATGATGTGATACCCCGCAATTTCAGGTTCTTAAATAAACTAAACTCTAGTTACTTACATTGAGATTCCTTGCATCTTACTTGACTAGAGTTAACTAGATAAGTTACACGTGCACACACTAGCTATATATGTATCTATAAGTTATCATAGATTGACAAACATATGATTAAACTTATGAGAGTTTATAAATATTAATCTATGTGTATGTATGTATATACACAATACATACACTAGGCTTTGTACATACACTAGGCTTAATAAGAAAAACTATATTTTGTTAAATAACTTCTAGAAGCTATCACACATACATACATACATACATACATACATACATACATACATACATACATACATACATACATACATACATACATACATACATACATACATACATACATACATACATACATACATACATATATAAACACACGCATACATACACTCCCACACACTTGGAAGTTTCCTTTTGTCTTTAGTAGCCACCCTAGTGGGAAACAAACATTCCTACTCTATTAATTAGTGGTCTATATAGCACATGGAGAAATTCTTAGATCTGTGAAAGGTCACTATCCAAGCATGCTTAATATCTAAGCTAGATTAGCTAGACAAACTATTCCACTATCTTTAGATATTGCGGCCATAGAATCCACAAAACACCAAGAAGTTTCCAAGATTACAACCCACAACCTATGAACAACCAACAACTCATAGCATGGGCAAAACTTGTCATAGAGAGGTCACTATCATATTAGGATTTCAAATGCATTCTTTGGAACTTGGAGAGCCAATCGGCTCCATGAGAGAACAAGGTATGATCCATCACTTTCAACTAGACTAAAACTCCTACTTCCTTGTCCTAATCGGCCGAAACATCCACATGCCCTACACATTAGTTGTAAACTAACACCGAAAGGGAAACAAAACAAACATGACATACAATTCCCCTAGCAAGCGACCTCCTAGTTATAACTAGCCTAGAAAATCAGCTAACATGAAAGAAAGGGACATCACAAGAGACAAGATAAGACAAGTTAGGAAACAAGGAAGTGTCAATATCCTTTCTAACTCCTAGGTGAACTACATGGCCGAACCAATGAAAACAACGCACATTGGCTAAAGGACAAGTGAGGTAAGTCATCTAGAAGCTTATGAAGTCATTGTCCAAACCTCACATGTCTACTAATCCGCCACTACTTACACTATAATAGGCCTTGCTTAGAATTAGCACTAGGCATGACAATATCACAAAACATGAAAGATCCTCCTTGCTTCTTTGAACCTCGGCCGAAGTACACCCCCCATCACCATCATAGAGCTTGCAAGTTGGCATTATGAAGCATGCATGGACAAAAGCTCACCCTTACACCTTAACGTATCTCTAGTAGACCACTAGGACTTAATCATGGTTAACTTTAGCTAGAAATGGAGAATGGAGTGGGTTAGCCAACTCACGGCCACCTCATGGAAGGACACTAGACACCTTGCCAACATATAAGCACCAAAATAGCATAGAAACTAAACATATAGCTAGGAAAGAATGGTGGGGACTTGCTATAGAAACTACTATATAAGGAGGTGCCATAAAACACTTCATTGTTGCACCACACCTCTCAATATCAACCTCTAACTCCCTCTCTAAACACCCCTCGGCCGAAGACCAACTTTTGGGTGGATTATCGAGCACTAGGAGCTCCAAGTCTACAAGTTTATCCCCTTCCTACTATCTAGTATTAAGGTAAGTTCTAATCGCTTGTTTTCTTAAAGTTCCATCGGCCCTTATTGTGAACCCGAATCTAGACTTTTGATCATAGCGATCGTCCCTTAAGTAGTGTTCATAAGTTAATTATTATGCACTTTGTAATCAAGCTTCTATTATGCGCATAGTGTTTCACTTATATGATCAATTATATTATCTAGTGTTAAAATAATTAGTTACACATTACTCATGGATTCATGAAACATTTTTAGATCAAACTTCTTATACATGAAACATGATCTACACAACTTGATGTGGTTCACAAAAGTGGGTGCCGAACTTGTGTGATAAACAAGAACATAGTTTAATATGTCTTAATACTCATAAAGAGATCTTTGTCGGAACGATAGTTACTTTCTCTGCTTTGCTAGATCTCTCGCACAAACACCAGGTGAGTTTCACTACTCTTTTTCTCAAAAGCATGCGTCTCAGAAGGAGACAACTTTCTAAACCTTTTCATAGTTCGGTTTGGGACTACTTTTACACATCCCGGATTTTGGGTGCTAGGATTCACATGGTGAATCTGCTTTCACTAATTCATGTTTTATGTCATTTGTGAACTAAACACACTCTATCACTCTAAAGTCCTTATTATATTATTGGGTTAATCACCAGAGGCGAACGGGGTATTAGTTGATAGCGCTATTAGGTTGTGCAGCAACCTCATGCTTGCATGCTTGTGTCACGGGCATGAACTTTTGACCACGCTCTTGAGGAGCTGACTAGTGTTGATAGACACTGGTACTAAGGCAGCATAACGTAAGTTAACACACTGTATGTTCCCAATACTCAGTTGCTTAGTTACAATGAGCGGGCTAGCTACCCCTGGCATGTGAATTAACTATTACTCAAAACATGGTCTGGAGGACCTACGTATTTACCTAACTTTGTGAACTCACCAACTTAATGTTGACCCACGATTATTATACGTTTGCAGGACACTAGTTCGAAGCACGAGTAAGGCATGCATCATATAGCATCATGGGGATATGAATAGTTATCTATTTTCGAATGTTTAATTATCTATTATAATTTTGAACGCGTTGTTTTACGCAGACTATTTGGATAACTATTATCTTTAAATTTCGCTTCCGCAACTATTGAAATATTTGATTGTCTATGAAACTTGTTTTACAATAACGAACTAAATGTTTTGGGCATTTAGAGTCGTTCATGTGACTTATGGCTATGGGATCCTCGTATGTCACACGCCTCGCGGTATAAACCCCGCAGCGGAAATTGAGGGTGTGACAGTATGATAAGCCCTCGCATGGCCAATACCTCTGACAACGATGAAGCCCTTCGACTTAACCTAGACATATTGGAAGAACGAAGGGAAACGTCCTCCATAAAAGAATGTCGATATAAAAAAGAGCTCGAAAAGTACTACAATGCCAGGGTGAAAAAACAAACGTTCAAAATCGGAGACTATGTCTTCCGAAGCAATGAGGCTAGTGGAGCCAAATCCTTGGGCAAATTGTAACCGAGATGGGAAGGCCCATACCAGATCGTTGCTGTAGGGGAAAAAGGTTCATATACCTTGTCAAAGATAGATGGCACTCCAGTTCCTAGGACTTGGATCGGAGTCCATTTGAAAAAAAGTGTTATATCTAAAGCACCGAAAGCAAGAATCTTGTTCTTTTTGTTTCAGTAATTTTCAATTGTAAGACAGGATGTTGATTACCCCGAACTTCACTTTTCGTTTTGCTTGTTAGTGGATGTGTTTACCCCTCCCATAATAAACTGAATGCTTCGGTATATGTTTGTTTCATACATTGGTTTATATGTTTAAAACAAATTAATACTTAAGCTGGAGATACCACCTCCAATCCATAAATATACTACGATATAGAAAGTCGGAACAAAATGCAAATGGCATCCAGACGTCCAAAATTACTACAACCTAATGCTCCGACCTTTCGTAACAAACAAGCAAAAAAGAACCGAAACCGATGGTGGCAGGCATAATAAGCCGACGTCGAAACCGGGTAATAGAGAGATACGGTGTGAAACGTTAAACACGTTCAAATTTTTAATTTATTCAATCAAAAAAGGGGAAACCCACCTATCTTATATGGCCACAATAGCCTATGCCAAAACACGGACAAAATAGTCATTGCATGCATAAGTAATATAACTTTATATGTTACACATATAATTGTCAAAAAAGTTGTAGTTTACCCTTTAACCTACTTATCGAATGCCGAAACAAGCTTAGATGGACGGGTACAAAGGCCATCAAGCCTATAATGAAGCATTCCAACATCTTCGTTTGATGAGAAATAACTTGCAAGTATATAATATAAAAAATTTTTGCCGGACCTAAAAAATATGGATGCATATGATGGTTCGAACATAATAAATGCTAGAAGGTTGACAAAGCACCAACCTATTCCAAAGGAAAAAAATAAAGTTTTCCAAAGCAACAACTTTTAATACAAATTATAAAAGGCCGACACAAACCCTGATAAAAGTTCAAAGTAATGAAATAACAAAAGGATGATATAGTCATATAACTAAGGGAAGTAGCTTCCATCAAAATGAGGCCGAAGCAACTCCTCAAAATGTCCTAAGATTGTCCGAAGCAGCAACCTTAGATACGAATCCTAGATGGTCGAAACAAACCTTTGCAAAAAACTAAAACATGACAAAGCATATGAAGGGATCAAAGATAATATAACATAAGAAATAAACACAAAAAATGAAAAGCTAATATTTTTCATTAAAATGAGGTCAGAACAACCTTGAAGTTTTACATGTCCGTTTCCATACAAAAAAGGGTCGGAAGAACCAACCATCAGAAACTTTAAACCATGGCCGTTGTGACCTACTAACATCTATGGATAAAAAGAAAATCATGCTTGATCTGGAGAAGGCTTGAACATGTCGCCGGACAGGCCTGAGGCTCGAAGCAGGTCCAAAGGCGCACCAACGTACCTTTCAACGTCCTAAAGAATTGAAAATTCCAAGTTATCAAACTTTTCCAGAGAAACATTCAACGTTTGTTCAGCGTTCGGTTTAACTTTCGGTACTTTCTCCATTGGTACGACCTTTGACGAGTAATGACAGCCAGCTCGGACTCCCACGTTAACCCCACATGCATTCATAGCATTGTTAACCACTCCAATCACCGCTCTCAACTCCTCGCCTTTATGAACCCTTCGAGCCACTAGCAGAATGCCTTCGGTCATCAGCCACCTTTTAACTTCCAACAGTTCCTTCACCTGCTCGGACAATTGGGATTTTGACTCGGACAATGAGGAAACTTACCCATCCATTTCCCTCTTCATGTGAGCCGGTTGTCTTCGGAACTAATTCACCTTTGTTTCAAACAGCTTCTTCTCTGAAAAACCACAAGAAGTTAGATACAAAACAAAAAAAAACAAAAACCAAGCTAACTTGAGGAAATAAAACTACTACCTTGCAAGGCCAAATCCCTCTCTACCTTCAAAGTTGCGGCTTCTTTTAGAGCCTTGTCCCTTTCCTCAGTGGCCAATGCCATAGCCACACTGCTTGATTTCAACTGAAGAAGGTATTACTTTAGCTTCTTCTCAACAACCTGCTTCTCCAAACAACAGTTTCCAGCTTCTTCCCCATCTCAGGTAAGTTGCCACCACCCATAAGAGAACTTAGTTTCTCCTTCTCCATTTCCAGCTCGACCCAACTCCGTTAAACTTCCACCACAATTCCATTCTACTAGGCCTGGTTGATCATCAAGGCATCGGCTAGGGCCATTGGAGAAGCTTGGTGGTACCGGTGATCCTCAGCAGGGGTGTTAATATTTAAAAGCATGGTTCGAGCCGTCAAGGCATCTATTATCTTATCACCATTTTTCAAATCCTAGTTGGGAATGAATTTAGCTTCGGCTACGGCAGGGTCTAGATTCATATAATCTACAAAGACACCGAAAGAATCCACTTTAGTCTCCAGACCATACCACAAACGATCAAGATATCCTTTCGGATCTTCATCGTCCGAAGTAGAAAATAGAGGAAACCAGGCCGGACCATCACACTTACAAGGAGGGCTCGCAGCACCGGATGTATTAGGAAACGAATGAATGGGAGAAGGGTTCATATGACAAGCACCACCTTCGGAAAAAGAAACATGAAGTTCATCCTTTGTCGACTTTCCACCGTCAAGGTGATCAGAAAGAGCATCCAACAAGCCAGACGGAGATACCAGATTAGTCGATCCACCCTTTTCGGGGTCTTCTTACCATTCTTCGAGGAACTCTCATCTTCCGAGCCCTTCCTCTTCCTAGATTTATTTTTCTTTTTTTTCCCCTAATCCTCCACAAAAACTTCAGGCTACTTACCAGTATCCTTATCAGCCTCGGAAATAACTGCATAAGAACCTGCACCGTTGGGGTTCTCCGAACCGGACTCCTCCATAGTCCTGTTCTTAAAAGAAGTTTCCTTGGTACAATCCAATAAGGGCTTGTCACCCTACCCCATTTGTAAGGTAGTAAACTCCAGCTCTGGATCGTCAAAAGACTCCAAGTGCAAACAATCCCTCAAAGACATATCTGCAAAAGCACGAAGCAACAGTTAAAAAAAACACAAGAGAAGGAAGGATGAAGCCACTTTTAATGTGACTACTAACCAATCTTCTTGAGCTCTACAACAGGCCAATGGTCCGACCACTCCCAGTTCCGACTAACACATCCCATCACCAAAATATGCTCCGAAAGCCTCTAGATTGGGAATTTTTTATCCACCAAACCCTTATAAATCTCCTTGTTATACTAAAAATCTTTCGGCAAATCACTTTCCAAAGGATCATCTTTCTTCCTCCATACCATATCGTTTGATAAACAAAGGTCATCTAGCCAAAACCACCTATCTTTCCAGTCCTTCAAACTAGTCACCTCCCACCCCACACCGTCTCGATCCTCTTTGGGCACATTAACCTTTTTACCCTTCTTGTCCTTCGGCTGCCTCTTCTCAAAGGTATACCAGTCGTCGGATCGGTTGAGACAATAAAAATCCTTAAAAACATTCAAGTTCGGCACATAGTCCAATGAGCGACTAGACAATTCAAACTGGTTTACCCTACTAAGGCCGAATGGATTCAATTGAGATAAATGAACCCGATGATGTCCCAAAACCTTCACTAGAAAACGAGTAGAAGGCACTTGGTAATTTGCATAATTACACACACGGGTGTAAAATGCAAATTTACCAGGGTGAGGGGCGTATGGGAGTATTGGGTTTTGGAAGTGTCGGATGCAAGTTTACAGGAATACAAAATTCTTCTATAAAGTCCTCAAGTTTATTTTGAGTTAAAACACTGTATGAAACAAGCATATTATCTTTAGGCATGATTAATGAGTAAAGGAAAGGAATGAAACACACCTTTTGGAAAATGGAAGACGATTGTTTTAAAGGGAGAAGATGACCCTGAAACCAAGCTTGATGAGTCGAAGGTCTGGTATGAAGATCTGGAGAAGAAGATAGTTTTTCAAAAGGAAGATGAAAACTGAAAAAGTAAAAAATGAGATGAAAGGCTTATATATAAAAAGAAGCTGGTGGACATAAAACGACAGTTTGTAGCCGTCCAATCTAGGGGTGTACAAAAAGCTCGCGACTCGAGGTTCGCTCAAAACTCGCTCAAAAAAAGCTCGCTTGAAAAGGGTCGTTTTGTTTTCGAGCCGAGCCGAGCTGGCTCGTTTTGTAATCGAGCCGAGCTCAAGCCAGGGGTGTTCAACTCGTGGCTCGGCTCGTGGCTCGACTCGATAGCACGACTCATGGCTCGGCTCGATGGCTCGACATATGGCTCAACTCAGGCTTGTGTATGTGTAATTAATATATAGATGAAAGTAATATATTTTGGCTCCAAACCCAATTCTAAAATTCAAATTTTGAAATCCCACTCATACTACCTATCTACCTCACCCATTCATAATCCAATAAACCATAACTTATAAAAATAAAAAATATACATGTATATGTGTAATTTTTTTTTTGTTTTTTAGTTTATAACTATTTGTAAAAAAAATAAAAAAAACATAAAAAAAGAAAAATAAGGAGCTGGCTCGAGCCAGCTCGAGCTCGGCTCGAACATTTACGGGCCGAGCTTGAGCTCGACCTGAAAAACGAGCCGAGCCGAGCTGGCTCGTTTAATTTCGAGCTCGAGCTCGAGCTCAGCCTGGCTAGGCTCGACTCGGCTCGTGTACAGCCCTAGTCCAATCAAAGGCACCAAGTGGCAACCTCGAGCCAATAAAAAACAATCACATCAAGGGACTTTTGCTAGGGTCACCTAACGGTGATTCGGAAAAAAAGCATGAATGACACAACTGCCACACCACTGGCTGACCAACTGTCACTCACTTACCAAGTGAATGACAACAGTTGTCATCCACCATACGCCGAAGCTCGAAAGAGCCAAAAGGTCAAAAAACTTCCAAGTTAAAAGTCCTTTCTAAATACCGAAGGATTTAAAAAGACTTCGGGGGACTTGAAGAGAATATGTGGTTCTAGGCCGAAAGCCGAACCATCACAATGGTGGCAAGACCGGACCTAGTGTTCCGATGAACAAGGCTTCGGTGGAAAGGCCCATGGGCCCTGAATCACCGAATCCCATTACAAAAAGTATAAATACTCGCCAAATTTCCTCATTTGGTAACTTCACTCAACCAAACCAAATCTCTCTCTTTATACTTTTCCACTTCTTAAAACCATATTTATTCGCACGCCGGATGGTAGTCACAGAGATACCTTCCTTCTCCCCTGTGACGAGCCTAACGGTTTTTCTGTTTTGCAGGTTTTAGGAGATTCCGTTATTAACTGTCAAGTACAGTCATACTCTCTCTCAGATCTAGCATTCCGAACCAACTAAGAGATAATATTTTTCCTTATCAGTTGGAGGCAAGCTTTATGGAACCTATAAATGGATAAGGATGGGGAGATGAGGGAGGAGGTTGGGACTAACCTGGGAAATGAAGGAGAAGGCCGGAGACAATGGAGAAGCTTGGAGAGCATGGAGATAAGGCTGCTGATTTCTAAAACAAAATTCTTACACTCCATTTATATGTGGTATTTATTTCGGATTTTTGAAATGCTGCTTCAGCCTTCTCAAGCTTGTACATCATGTTTATATATACTAGTATCTAGGTAATTTTTAGAGTTAGAGATTCTTTTGGTGGTGTGATCAGAGGTGGAGGTGGGTGGGTGATGATGGTGTCATGGTGGTGTGGTAGTGTTCTAGAGATAGAGAGGGGTTTTAGGGGTGGGAGGTTTTATATAAAAAAAAAGAATTTTTATTCTTTTATGTTAAAAAGTAATTGAAAATAAGAAAACAAAACAAATATGTAAAATGGCAAAAAATACCAGTCTTCTAACCTTAGTTTTTAACAACGTTAAAGAAATTCATGGATTTAGCAACAGTTGGGAAACCTCAATGGTTCAATTGAGAAAATAATCTTTTTTGGAAGGATCTAGCAAAAGTGTGCAAACATCAGAAACGATTTTAGCTATTCACTCCAAAAAAAATGTTCTTAACTTAACTGGTAAAAACAATTAAAATGCCAGCTGAACACGTAAAACGTCTATCATACTAGGTTAAAGGTGGAAAAACATGGCGTGATTCGAAAAGAAAGGTTCAAAGTCAACACAAACATATTTATTTAGAAAAGATCATAAATTAGGTGTTGGAATTGTCAAATTGTTATAGGATATACATGAACCAAATGTTTTACAATTTCAAAAGAAAGTTTTACAAAAATATTTCAAATACTTGGAAAATATTAGGAAACCCCATGCCAAAGACAGACATCCCATCATAACTTTCCCCGCCGAGCCATGTCTAAACCATCATCCATTTCAGTTATATGAAAGACATGTTTAAAAGACATCAACATAAAAACATTGGTGAGTTTACAGGTTTAGTTTCACACAATTACAACTCATTTATAAACTAGTGCATGTAATATAAAAAAAGAAATTGTAGTACATAAAAAGGACGTTATCCCAAAGTCGATCATGTAATCTCTTGGGTGCATAACCGAATTATAATGCACCCCCATGGCCCCATGTGTAATCATAGATTCGACGCAATCGATTCAGGTGGGCCCCGTCAGGTGTCAATAGTACTATTCATATATTCTTTCAGCTTGAAGTCTGGATTAATGGTTATAGAAAATTGCAAGGAACTACTTTGCCCCAACTGGCTTACCGTTACCCATGTACTAATCTTATTACTGTTCATTATTTCAAAGAGTTACCACACAATTTAAAGAATATGACTTTTCCTCAGAAATTTATGAAATAGTCAAAAAGGACCGTGAAACAAAATGTGTGCAATCTATCAAAATTTAAGAACAGTCCAACGAACCAATCTTTGAGAAATGTCACTTTTGTGCAACTATAAAATCTAAAACGGGATTTTGAACTTGAATAGCCTCCTCTCTCTTTCCCTTACACTTTCTCTCAAACTTTGAGGAGGAGCATAAATGAACCAAAAATCCTTATATCCTTTCTATTATACTATAAGATTTTCTAAATGACAACTTTTAAAAGTTTGCAAACATGCACTCTTACTTTGTTAATATCAAAAGTGCTAAATTTGGGATGTTACAAGGTCACGATACCTCTTAATAGACAATGATTAGCTTTATTGTGTTCGTTAATGTTTTGATTTCCTATATTTGATGAACTATCTATATGATTGGCTATGACCGAACAACTTTGACTTCATTTTGGTAGTGACGTAAGATTTATTTTAGGGGTAACGTTTTACAAAAAAAAAAAAAACGTAAAAAAAAATAAAAATTCACTACGCACGAAAATTTGAGAGGTTGAGGGTGCACCCCCAGCTTTATGCTAGGTTCGCCCCTGGATAATAGTGACTAAGTTTTACCTAGATTGACTACGTTTGATCAATATTAGCCAAGTTTGACTACTGATGACCAAAATTGATGTACTTCTTCTTACAAATACAAGTCGTAATAAGTTATGTTGGTTTACACATGCCTTAATGAGCCATACTTCATTTTAAGACTCCTTATCTTTCTCATTTTTGCTACATATTTTACGAGTCTAGTTTGTGAAGGAAGATCCTAAGAATTTTTCCGATGGATTTTAATATTGTATTTTTTTTTCCTTTTTGCTACTAATGTATATGTAATGGTTAGTTATTTTGTAAATATTTATATTCACAAGTTTGCTACGGTTTTTACTACGAATAGTTTTATAGTTTAGTTTATAAATCACTTTCACGATTTTTCTTTAGATTTTGCTATGGATTTCGTTTGCGAGACAATATCCTTCGAATTTTGCTACTAAATGTATTAACTTATTTTTGTTCTGTTAACTATTTTTCGTTTTTGCTACGAAATTTGGTACCGACTTTATTAAATTTTATATATAGTTTTTAAATAACTATATATGTTCACAAGTTTGTAACGGTGTTGGTTACGAAAATTTTTAAACTTCATTTTTTGAATCTATTTTATGGATTTTGCTACAGTTTTCGTTCGTGACAGAATATCCGTAGCTATACCCTAATAAAACATGTGTAGCCAATTAGTAGCTATTTCGTAGCAAAACTTGGGACCAGTTTTGTTCGAACAAAAATCTGTAGCAAATACTTGTCTTTGTAGTAGTGGAATAACATCAAATGAGAAGAAAAGAAACTGAAAAGTAATGAATGAAAGGAAATAAAGAGGCGTTAACCATTATACAATTTTGAAACGGCGTCATGAAAGTGAGTTAGTTGCCTTACCGCTTGGCTACGCCCCATTTCTCTTTTTATTGGACACTAATACTAATAAAGAATAATATAGGTATTCAATGTTGTGTTCGTTAATTACAGTCCAACTATCTATAGAAAAGCTTTCCCCTTTATGGAATTTATTATAGATTCGTTGCTAGCTCTGGGCAAAAAACATTTTACATTTCATCTTCTGAAACCAACACTTTAAATGTTATTTGATGTACAATAATTTATATATGCCTATTATGTATTTGCACCCCATGGAATCGATAATTTTGATCTTATTAATCAAAGAGATATGACTTTGAATTATAGCTTAGCACCAACAAAGAATGCTTAAGGAATTCCAAGAATTCTTGTTATACATTGTTCCAACCCTCAATCCTTTTTTCAGGATTCATCGATATTGAATAGCGAAAAATGCCTCCTAGATGGTATTAAACATTAAGGATGTTCTTATAATTCCCACAAACCTTAGGGGTGGCGAGACACTCCACGACAAGGGGTTCTCGGTTAGGTATGCAACAAGACAACACCGTTGCCACCCCACATCAACAATTGAATTTTTAACCACTTAACAATAGTTACCGAGCTACAAGGTGAGGGGCATTTATTATTTTTGTTCGTTTTGACTTGATCGAGGTTCAATGGTCAAGTCTTTTCTTTAACTCTTGTTTTGTTTTTCTTTTTTACTATATTCACCCAAATTTAATACGATTTCAACAATTTCTCACCCATTCTTCAACTCTACTACATCCATTCTCTAACTCTCCTACATCATATTTTTCAATTGTAAACCGTCACTCAACAAATTTAACCATGACACGTTGGACGGTAGAGATGGAATAACGTTGGCCACCACTTAGACTGTCGTCGCCATCCTTTTTACCTTGTGTTCTAGCTCAATTTCATGAGCTAGTGGGTGAATTAAACCACTCGGTTGATTCACTACATAGAAATGAAACGATATCCACAACAAATGTGAACGATTCGAGGTTCACTATAGAAGAACTTTGGAGGAAGTGAGTGCTGATACTGCTAAAGACGTGGCCATTGAGATCATCCAAGTTGAGTACCAAAGACGGTACGACGGGAAATTTCCCCACATTTTGGCTTGGCAAACTTTAAGGCTGAGATTAACTTAGTTTTATATATCTTTTAGTTTACGTGTGTTTCTTTGATTGTGTTATTTATAGTTTAATTGTGTTTTTTAGTTAGTGTGTAATCTAGTTAACTTAGTTTTAATTTCATGTAAAAAAAAGTTTTATTAATATAAATGTTTTTTTATTTACTTTATTTGTTTTATTTAAATATAAAGTAAAAAAAAAGTTATTTTAGGGTATTTTGCCTAGAGTTTTGTCATTGTATTGATAGTTTTAGAGTACTTTAGGGTGAACTTAACATAGCGATCTATGATTGGTTGGGGTTAGGGTACTTCCCATAGAGTGCCCTTCCAGCCATGGGCATATGCCTGCTCTCTTCACTATATACACGTATTTCTCATGTTTGTTGGGTTTGTCTCTTTTAGAAGTTCTCAAGTATTTACTACTGAATACTGATTTAACTACGTCAACATAACCGATGGTATTTTCTTTTCATGGTCTGACCACTGAAGTCTGGTTTTAACCATTATCGGGTTTTAACCATTATCGGTAGATAATAAAGATGAGGTGAAGGGAACAAGCTATAAATGTACCATTATATTTCTTATTTTTAAATTGGGTTAAACATGGCAAAACAAATGCAATCATAGTACCAAAATGTATAAATCTAAAATCCTGATTCTTGCATCTATAAAGTTCAAGTAAGGAATCTATATTTTTCTTTTAATGTAATTCATATCATTAGTTTTCTAAACTATAAAATCAAACGATCATTTGATTGTATAGCATAATCATATGGCAATCTTTATGTATAGTTTAAACTTTGATTATAGTATTATCCAATACAATGATTAAATTTCTTATATTATTGATCTTTATGGTAATAAAGTGAAAGTTAGATTAATGTGTGTAATTGAAGAGATCATTAACTATATTATAGGTTAGTTTGGGACATGAAAGAAATGGTGGGTAGATGTGGGGTTGGGAGGAAGTGTGTGACAAAAAGGGTGTAGAAAAGGTTATTGGCTTTTTTCTTCACCACTTTTGCTTTTTTATGCCAAAAGTCAAATGCCTCCTTCAACCATCATCATGGTAATATCTTTCACCACATATGAGATTTGCAATCAAGATTTATCCATCATTACTCTATATATTTCTTTCTTTCTTGTGACTTAAATACAACATACCCTACAAAAAAATTTATATATATATAATGTGTATAGGATTCTAAACTGTAATTAATATCTAAAACTAATATCTTTAGGTGCTAGCATAAAATCTTACTCAATTGGACTGACATGGATAGCTTCAATTTTATTTTATTTTTACTTTTTCTTGGTTTACTGACACCCTTTTCATGTGCACTTGAGTAAAAAAAAAAAAAGTAGAGTAACAATAGTAGGGTAAGAATGAGTTGTTTGGGTCCTGTTATGCGTTAAAATCGAACATATAAATTGTTTTTTTTTTTCTTAGTTTTCTATAATCGCCCGTTTTAGTTTGAGAAATAAAAAGACTTTGAGTAAAGTTTATTTTTAAAATATAATATATTTTTAGAGTTAATTGCAATTTTCGTCTCTGTGGTTTGCTTAAACTAACACGTTCAGCACGAATATAACACTTTGAGTAAATGTTGTTTGTCTAGCTAAAACTTTAAGTCCCCTATACTAACAGTCGTTAGGTTTTCTATTATTTGTGGGTGAAATGACCAATATACCCCTCAATCTTCTGTGAAATAACTATTATACCCCGTTTTCTTCTCCAACCAATCCACCCACCCACCCACCATCACCACCTGCAACACCACCACCACCATCCATTAATAATATTAGTCTCCTCCATCTTCTCCTTTCAATCAACAACACAAGACCTAGGCTTCGAGTCCACATCCTCAACCCAACAACAGTAATCACTAAGATTACCACTATAACTATTATCCGTAACCATCTTCGCTATCTGAACCCAAGGTCAAATCACTACCACCACCGTTATTCTTCTCACCAATAATAATCATCGTCACCGATTATAAACAGTGGCGAAGGTTTGTAGGGGCGGGGAGGGGCGGCCGACCCCCCCGGATTTTCGCGTAGAAGTTCCGATTATATAGTATCCGTATAGAAAATTTTGAAAATATAGGGTTTCGACCCCCCGAAACTGGTTTTCGACCCCCCGAAACCAGTGACTTCCGAACCCCCGGTGGCTTCCGACCCCCCGAACCTTCGGGTCAAGCTTCGCCACTGATTATAAACAGGAATTTGGTTTTGGGGTTTACCTCTATAGTCACCATCAGGAGCATTTGTGAAACATCATTAGTCACCGTCACCGTCACCATCGCCTTCCAATACAGGAACTCCATCTCCGTGAATCATTGCAGTTACCGTCTCACCGGCGAAGGTATTCCTTAGAACTGGGTGGTGGTGGTTGTGGGTAGGGACGGGGGGTTTTGACGGTGGTGATAACGTATTAATACTATGAAGATGGTGATGATGGTGAGTGGCAGTGGTGATGATGCTAATGAGATGTTGATGATGGTGTGACAGTGATGATGATGATGATGGTGTGTGAGAGAGATGACGATGATGGTGTGTGACAGAGATGACGATGCTATGAAGATAATGATGATGGTGCTTGGCGGTGGTGGATCAGATATGATTGTAGTGGTGTGGTGGAGAAGGGTGGGGGTGGATGTCGGTGGATTAGATTTTTCTGTCTCATGTTTCTTCCCATAATTTTTAAACGTTAATATCTTTTATATATGAGATTTTTAAAGAAAAAAATTACACCAAATTAACTAGCGTTTTATTATCTTTCCAACGAGTACCATAGAGCTATATAGAAAACGGGGAAAAACGACTATTTTTTTGTTTGAAGTATTAGGTGTTAGCATTGGATTTTTATATTGTTTTAGGTTAGGTATTAAATATTGATAATAGGCCATGGGGTGTACCTTCACATCAAGGATGTTAACGGTGTCGTGTCATTTTAACTTGCATTGTACATCACTCCCTTCCCATTATAAGGAGCATTAAAGTGGCACTAAGTTAACATGAATTAAAAAAGAGAAAGTTAAGGGGATAGGGTAGTGTTAAGGGGCGTTAAACCATTTCCTTAAAGTGAGCTAGTGTGAAAAGAGACAAAGTGGAGGATGTGACATGTAGGTGGAGTTAAAGATGGTTAGAGTATACCACATGACCTTAGAGTTATGCATTTTTTTTTTTTTTTGCCTTTATAATAGGTGTTAATATTAGAGTTATACATTATTTTAGGTTAGGTTTTGAATATTTATATTAGAGTTATGCATTTTTTTAAGCCTTTATGATATGTGTTAATACTAGAGTTATACATTGTTTTAGGTTACGTACAAATATTAGTATGTTAGAGTTGTACATTTTTTAGCCTTTAGGGTAGGTGTTAATATTAGAGTTACATTGGAGCTATATATTGTGTTAGGTTGGGTGTTAGCATTGGAGTTGTACATTGTTTTAGAATAGGTATTAATATTAGAGTTATACATTGTTTTAGATTAGATGTTAACATTAGAATTATACATTGTTTAAGGTTAGACGTTAACAGTGGAGATACATTGTTAATTGTTTTAGGTTAGGTGCTACCCGAAGCTTTCCTGCATGTAACTGTAAAGCACATCGTTCTATTTATATGTAAAATTGATGTGTCATATTAGATTACTCAACCCCAGGACGCTCCCAGGGTATAATCTAGTTTATTAATAAATTACTAGTAGGAATGCCCGCGCGTTGCGGCGGGTGCATCTGTTTTGCCCCTCGTGCATCGTGTTTGTTGGTTATTCGTTATGATGAAGTAGAAAACAACGATGTATAAAATATATGTTACTAAAAACTGAAACTCATAAGTATATCTTCTGAAAATTTTAAATGGGTACATAACAATAGGCCGTACTATTCCTTACAACACCCTTAAATTGATCAACGTCCTTTGGTGGGATCCTTTTATGTATCTCGAAGGCAGATAAGTATGTCATCGTAGAGCGGTGCTTAGCGTAGTGAAGTGGCGTTGTATTTCTTAATGACCATAAGATTGTAGTGGAAGTGATGTAATTACTAAAATGCAGTTTGTAGTGTCCAGCATATTTCTATTATTTTAGGGCACCCGCGAGATGCAGCGGAGACAATGATTTGCATAGATACTCTCGTTTTATATTAGTTTGACAAGCGCCGTAACAAATATAATTCACCAAACAAATTAGTAATCAATATAGTTAAAACTACCAAATCGACTGATAAGAAATTGTCTTCTTTTGGATATGTAAACAATTGGTGACTTCGTGAGATCAGAAACTTAAATTCTATTTCTAGAAGCTTATAGTAGCAGAGAAAACAAAAAAAACATCGAGGAAGATGATGACGTTGCTCATGAAGTATTTATACCATATTTGCTTGTATAAACGTCAAGCCTACATATATCGCTCACTTTAATGGGTTGAAACGTGTCATGGGTTGGGTGTGTTGGCAAACTTCAAGCCTACATATTCATTTGTGTGCAAAAGTGTCACATCATACCATCCTACAACCACATAAATTTAAAAAGAATATATATAAATACATAATATATGATGTAATTTATTTATTATAAACGTTGAAAGATATGTAAGTTATGTATGTGAAGAGTCACCACATTATTTATATACCAAATACATGACCACTATTTATAAGACTATAACATTGATACAAACATAATAAAGACATGGAGGTTATGAATGTAATGAGTCACCATTGTTAATTTCCTCATCAATTTTATAATTATGTTTAAATTAATTTTTTCAACAATTTAATATTTAAGTAGAAAGACCATTTTACCCACTATTTATTAGACTATAACATTGATACAAACATAATAAAGGTTGTATTTACTTAAATTTTACAGGTATCCTTCACTGATGTTGTATAATATAGTATAGAAGATAAAAATTCGGGTTGATTCATTAGCGTGAGCATGAATTTATAGCTTTTTGATTTCTTATTTCTTAAAACAAATAACATAAGTAATTAACACATAGTTAAGTTTTTGTTTTCTCTTTATGCTAGTGTTTAATTTATTTTATTAATTAGAATTAGAACTTAAACAATATACAATTGCCGAAAGCAAAATAATATTGCGAACCACACTACATACAACGTTTAACAAGAACATTAAATAGATCAACATATACCTTAAAAGTCTTAGAACAAATATAGTTTACGTATAGATCGAGTTAACTATTTCATGGCGTTCAAGGAGACCATGTTGATTGAAATTGAGGAAAGTCTCCATACCCTTCTCCAACCATCCTCTCCATCATCTATCCTTCATGTCCATTTGTTCCCTACAACATTAGTTTTCATCCCATGCAGTAAGTGGAAGTAATATTTATAATATTTTAGAAACATATTAGCAAATCTAGAATGTTATAGTTATAATTTTGTCTGTTTTATTTAGTTAACAATATGTATGATTCAAGATACACAACTTCTTAACAAGGATAGTTGGGAAAGCCATATGTCCCCTTCATAGGGGCCATATCATCTAATTCAGTAGAGTTGAGGTCAATAGGTCATAGAACATGCTTGCTTCTGAAAAGCTTCATGGAGAGAAACTATTAATGCACAAAGAAGAGAAAAAACTGCACTAATTAATTTTGAAAAATATTTTCTCATCAATAATTCATAATATTGTTTGTTTATTGTTCTAATTGTTAGTTGCACAATTAAATTACCTCAATTTGATTCTGCAACGATCCAACATAGTTGATTATTACATCCAACATCACTGGCATTCCCATTGTCTATAGAAAATAACTAAGTTTAAATGGAGCAAAACAATGATATATTATAAAGATAAATTTTTGTAATTGTCAAAGAACATATGAACAAGTAGAAAAAAAATGTATATATGTATATAAAGATTAACTCATATCTTTATACCTTGTAGCATCCGGGAACCATATCTTGCAAGCGTCTTAACTTCTCATTGATTTTTTTCTCTTCTCATCTAATGAAGACATAGTTTTTTTGGACAAAACAATGTTTCAAAACATGAAATTAGCTCTAAGATTTTGTTTGGGGTTATGAAAACACTATTAGCATTCAAGAAATTGATTATAATGAAGTATATAATAATATAGAGGGGGGGTTGAAAGGTCTCACATTTAAGATGCATCATAGGTTAGGTTGTATTTTGTGTTTTAAAAGTTGGACATAAGGGCATAATTGGGATAAGATTTTAGGATGTGAGGTATTGGATTATGTTAAATTTACTAATCTACCCTCCTAAGTGTCTTAATAGTCACAAGTATGCCAATAATACCCTTAATTTTTTTGCTTAAACATGTTGTACATCTTGTTTGTTAAGTTGTACGGAAATGAAAATGACTATCTTAGCCATCACTCCTCCTTAATAAGATAATATAGATAATATAATTTACAACTTGTCATCCATTTAATCTCAAACATCCATAAATATAATCTAAATAAGCCTTTGTACTCTAACCTGATATAAGACTGTCCGTTGTGGTGGGCGACCGGATCTGCGCGAATGACATTGTGAGCCACGTGGATCGCCGGAACCACAACACCTACACGTCAACGGCTACGCGAGCAAGCAGACGTGAGCCGGATCACGTGGGCTAGCGATAAGAAATCAGGTTTGTTTGTGTGTGTATTGCGGTTTGTTTCTGGATTTTTGCTCTTGGAGGATGAAAATGATGAAGGAGAAATAAGGTTTGTTTGTGTGTGTTTGTGGTGAAGATAAGTTGCAGAGATATGGGGATGAAGAAGATGAAATTTGTTTGTAGGGATGAAGATGTGAGGAAAGAAAGACTTTGTTTGTTTGTTTGTTTTTGTTTTATTTTTCTCCTTAAGTGCAATGTAATTTTTTGGTTAAAAAAAACCAAAATATTATAAAGTAAAAAAAAAGTAATATTTATGTTTTATATTTATTAATTTGGTAAACAAAATACCCGCACAACTCTAGCCACAACATGATCAAGTTATCAGCCTACGGTCGTGAGCGAGTGCTACATCGACGCCTACATGACAAATTATTATTCGATAAATCCTCCACTCACCTCTATCCAGAACGTAGTCTAATTCTAGCTGAAAAGGCATACCATATTGATTTTTCATAAAAATGTAAACAATCAAAAACTGCATTTGTATGCTTTTTTTCTCGGTTTCTACAATAACATAATATGAATTTAATTTTGTTTTCCCAAAACATTAGAAATGATCATGTCAACCCCAAAAGGTAAAACCCTTTTTTGTATTTCTTTAGCTTGTAACTTTAGGTGAAATCCTTTTAGTTACTCCCTTTCCAGGTATACCGCTTTGATTTTAACTTTACGAAAATGAGTGGAAGCAAGCACAACATATAGGAAATTATTACTATATAATAATAATAATAATAATAATAATAATAATAATAATAATAATAATAATAATAATAATAATAATAATAATAATAATAATACAATGTTTACGTTATTATCTGAGTGATTTAAATTAAATATATGCTAAAAGAAAGTCTAAGGTTTAGTTCATGCTCCAATTTTTAAGATTCAAATCAAGCTTATACATAATTATATTATGACAGAAAGTTGTATGCGTATGAAACTACTATTTTTCGTGTGGTACAATAATATGTGAATACATTTACAATTCTATAATATCTGTTGTATTTAATACAAAATCCATGTACAAATTCTCATTACACCATACGGCTATATCCCTAGCTTAAATATTGTGTTTGAATCATATATGAATATTTTAGCTTAAATATTCTATGTGTTTAGGGGTATTTTGGGAATATTAGAATCGGGTTAGGCGTATGAGTGTGTCATACGGCTGGAACCTTAGGCCTATGACATAAGGCCTATAAATACCCCACTTGTTGAACAACTTTGTAACTTTTTTAATTCTCTAACAAGGTGTTGTCCATTTTATGTATGATATTGTGTGTGTGTGTGTTATTTGTCATATACATATCATTCTAACCTTTATCTAACACCTATAACAACTAACCGGATCATCGATTCCGCCCTTGATCCGATACGCATGCGATAATCAAATCTTGTCGATCCTATAAGTGGTAATAGAGCCGAGACTCATATCACGCGTGTTGTTATAGCGAGTATCATTAGATTTGTGTTTATTTTGCAATTGTTCATTGAAATCCCATTTTTAACCCATTTGAGCATAAACATGGTTTTTGGGGGTTTTTTAATTGATTTTATTGTTTTGATTGTTGAATTGGTTATATAATCGTGTTTAGAAATTGTTTTGATAACATCTAAATCAAATTTTCATCAAAACAACTCAGATCTGAGAATTTTGGGTAAAAGTTCATACATGTGTTCTTCACGGTTTTTGCCTATTCTTTATCATGGATTGATTTTAATGATCTAATAGTTATTTTATGTTCTAAAGTTGTTTTTTAAACTATTTGAATTAAAATTGTGTGTTAAACAACGTTGAATTGAATCAGATATGAGTTTTTGATATAAAACCCATAAGTTTGTGTTCTTCATAGTTTCTGATAATTTTGGGTTATAATTGTTTCTTTTGGATTGATTTGGGCATTAGAATCTTGTTAGAAATCATATCCCGCACATAACCTAACCATCTGATCATCCAAACATATATTTTCTCCAAAATTCGTCGAAACCAAAATGAAGATCTGTCATACGCCTGGAACTTGCCAGGCATAGGACTGCCATACGTCTCTGCCCCAAACGTATCACTCCTCATACGTCTAAGCCTTCCTATTTTCAGTCTTTCATACGTGTCATCATCATATGTGTCCTCATAATTCTACCTATTCATACGTCTGCCTTGTTATACGTGTGCACTTTATACGTGTAAGACTCGTCATACGTGTACTTGTCATATGTGTGGATATTTTTCATACATGTGGTTTGTTTCTGTCATCCGTATGAACACCAGTGTTAGCCAAATTTTAACCAGTCTCAAGTTTGAATTTATCCGTTTTTCATCCAAAACATGGTTTATACATCTGATATCATTCCAATCATCGTGAGTTGGAATTATCTAACCCAAGTCATCTATCCCGAACATATTCGGCAACAACCGGCTCCCCAAGTCAAACATACATATGTTGTTTCTTGAAGAAACAACGAGTAAAATTAGTGTGGTAGATACCTCACAGGAGGTACGTGGGGGTGGCGACTCGTGTTTGCTGCAGGATATAATCAATCCTTCACTCCACGTGGCGAACTGCTATTGGCTGGAGGTAGATCTTTTCTTCCTGTTGGGCCATGTTATTAGAGGTTTGCGTTTGACTTGGGCTTGTTATTATTATTGTGTTAGTTAGATTTCGGCCCAAGAGATCCATGTAACATAACCGCCCTATATTCATATAAATAGGGGGTTACCTAGTTGTTTTGGGGTTGCTAGTCTTTTTGTTCTTTTATTCATCTTGTGTTCGGCTAGCATTAGGTGTACCAGACGTCTCATAGAAGACGTGTGCACTAGATAATAAAATCATTCTATTCAAAGTCTCTTTTTTGTTCTTCACATTCAATCTTGTTTTCCGCACTCGATTGTTTGTTTGATACCCGGTAGAGAAGATCTTGGACATACAATTGGTATCAGAGCCTAAGAAGTCTTTCGAAGGCTCGGTTGTTGATATCAAAGGAAGAAGATCAAGGAAGTTATTTTCACGAACAAAGGTTGATTTTAGTGTTTCAGTTCATAATGCCTTCGTTAATTTTTTCTTTCTAATTGATTTCGTGGCAGATGAATTTTTGGTGTTTTGATCCATCTTGGAAAGGCTCAATATGTTTGCTACAAACAAGGAGATTTGTTTGAGAAAGTCTATTCTGATAATTTTTTAAAATATTCTCAAAGATATCTATTTCCATATTTTGTGGAAAACTTGTTGCATCTTAGCAGGTTTACTTTTCAGCTGAGTTCAACCAAATAGCTGAGTTCAACCAAATATCTGAGTTCGACATCCTGAGTTCAACCTTGGGGGAGTTCAACAAACTTGGCTGAGTTCAACCTATCTGAGTTCGACATCCTGAGTTCAACCTTGGGGGAGTTCAACAAACCTGGCTGAGTTCAACCTATCTGAGTTCGACGTCCGGAGTTCAACCTTGGGGGAGTTCAACAAACTTGGCTGAGTTCAACCTTGAGTTCAACCTTGAGTTCAACCTTGAGTTCAACCTTGAGTTCAACCTTGAGTTCAACCTTGAGTTCAACCTCGAGTTTACTCTTGAGTTCAACCTCTTTGTTGGGCTGGACGTTCCAAACTTTTGGGCTGGGCCTTTCAATTATTATTGGACTGGACATCTTTAAATTGCTGGACCTTTTATCTGTTTAAATTAACTCAAACTAATAAAGTTAACTCTTATTTTCAGAAATGGATCAAATTGTTAATCAGGCTAACTTAAATGGACTAAACACTGACCAGCTACTTGTAGCTGCACAAGTAGACAAAGCCATGGAATCTGTCATTGGCACCCATCAGAAAATCCCTGTTCTTCAACTCGGAATGTCTTATTCTGAGTGGAAGTTCAGGTTCATTCAAGTCATGAAGATAAAAGATGCAAAAGCTCTCAGATCTATTCTAAATGGACCTTGTGTGATTACCTACGTGGTAAATGAAATAACTGGAATCACTGCTATCAAACCAAAGAGCATGTACACTGATGAAGATCATGAAAAGACTGATGTTGATGAAAGGGCTATTGCTTATCTTCATCAAGGACTCTCACCTGAAGTATCAATTGGAGTTCGTGACAATGCCACTGCAAAAGAACTTTGGGAAGCTCTTGAGAATCTGTATGAAGGGAACGAAGAAATGAAGGAGAGCAGGAGGGAGATGCTGAGTCAGAAGTTTAATGCTTTCAATCACATTCCGGGAGAATCACTTGAAAGTCAGATACAACGTTTCGTGGCCTTAGTGAGTGAAATGAAATCAAATGATATGGTAGTAGACAACTCCGTCATGAATAAAAAGCTGCTCAATACTCTTCCAAGAAGTTGGGATTCAAATGTCACCCTCATCAAGAGAACGAAAGATCTAGCAAGACTCACTCTTTCTGAGACCATCTCGTTAATCAAGTCCTATGACCTTGATGACAGACAACGTTACATGACTCAGACTGCTAGTTACAACAATGCCATCATTGCAACTCCCAGCAATGCTTTAATTTCTCAGCAAGAAACTCAACGGCCATCACTGTACTCTTATCCAGCAAGTGGGTCCTCGTATCCACCCATGTTTGCCCCCAGTGCCTCAAAAGGGTCAACTGTTCTCGCTTCTTCTGCAACCACCACTGCTGGATCGTCGTCATCTGCTCCACCTCCAGCTACATCTATGGCAGCAAAAATTCCCAAGGAGCTTGAAAGTAACCTAGGATTATTTGCTGGATTTATGAACTGTTATAATGCATTTCTGACAGGTCAACTTACTTCAAAAGATGTTGGAGCATGTGATTTAAATGACGTTAATCAAGACGATATTGAAGAGATGGATCTGACTTGGCAGATAGCCATGGTTGTGCATAGAGCCAACAAGTTTGTGAAGAAGACTGGTCGAAACGTGTGGGAAAACCCAACAAGGAAACTAGGTTGGGACAAGATGAAGATGCGCTGTTACAACTGCGATGAACTTGGCCATTTTGCTCGTGAGTGCACCAAACCAAAGAAAGAAGGAGAAAATTCTACTCCTGCAGCTGCGTCTTCCAATGCTGCTCAAGGAACTCAATCGGCGCCTGCACACACTGGATCTGAGTCTTCTAACTCTAGCCAAGCCATGGTTGCTCAATCAGGAGGTGGATGGGATTGGTCTTCTCAGATGGCAGATCTTAAAATTGTTGAAGATACAGTGTACAAGGCTCTCATGGCACAGATGGATGATGACTATGTTCCATCAGCAGCTGAGGTACATTCTGAAATTTTAGCTGAATCATGCTGCACTGAAAGGTGCAAACTCAAAATTAAAGGTTTTAGGGAAGAAACTCTCTCCGCATACAAACAGCTTGAATATGAAAAAATGGCCTCTTGGGACATTAAAAAGAAATTCAACTCTTATAAAGAAATGGTTGAAAAACAAAAACTTGACATCAAGCGTTTGCATCAGGAGGTGAGTGATCATAAATGTCGATACTTGCACTTCAAACGACTTTCTGATACCTTGACCACGGAATTGATCGACTTAAAATCAAAATTTGAAAATGCAGATTTTCACTTTAAAAAATTTGACTGCTCCAGTCCTAAAGTTGAAAAAATGATCAATACCCAGTTAAGGTTCAGACCAAAGGACGTGAGGAATAAGGGAATTGGATTTGTGGAAATACCTCCACCTTTCAATGAAAACTATTCTTCAATTCCTATGTCAGATGAAGAACTATTGGCTCTTCCTTTGAAAGGATATGGTCCACCAATAGAAGAGCCAACTATTCGACCATCAAGGGATCAAATTGAAATTACTAAACCTGCATCGATCCCAATTAGAATCTCTAAACCGAAACAAAAACAATCTAAACCAGAGATGGCTCCATCAAAAACCTTTGTCAAGTCTCAAGATGCTTTAAAGCAGACTGAGACGTTAAATTTTGAGAAAAATAAAGAGGTGGACAGAGTTTTTGAGGTTAGCAAAGATGAGGTTCCATCCTCATCTGAATCAGTTGAATTTGTAGGAGTGTCTAGAGAGTCTAAACATGAAAACTTAAAAGAGAAAGAACAAATTTTTGATTCATTCACTCAACAAAACTCTAGCGTGGACTATGAGTTTGATTTCATGAAGGAAATTAGAGAACTGTGTTTAAAGCAAATGGCAGATAGTGAAAATCAAATGATTAACTCTGAATCAACGGAACATTCAGCAGAGCCACAACATGTTTCTGACTTAAGTGGCTCATCTGAATCAAATGTTACACTCTTGACTGAGCCAGAATCTGAAGAATCTGTGTGCTCAAGGCCAGTCAAGATTAAACAGGAAGATAAGGATTCATCATATTCAGATGATTCAAAGAAAACTGCACCTGAGTCTGAATCTGATTCAGACTCAGAAAAGACCGACTCATCCAGTCATCAGTCATGTGAGACCAAAGAATCATCTGAAGACATGCTAAAAGACAATGAATGTATCTCCGTGTTCACTTCATTTAATTCAGAACAAACATGCTCAATATTTTCTGAATCTTCCACTTCTTATGTGGATGAAAATTTTTGCACACAAAATTGTCTGAATGTTACTAACAATGAGAACATTACTAATTCTGTTAATTCTTGTGCAGAAAATGTGATTGTTGAGGATTGGGTAGATGATGGGGAGGCAGTCGCTGACACTGATTTACTTGCATTAAATAATAAAAATCAGAAAAACGATTTCTCAATTTCTGATAAAGACAACAATATTTGTGTGGGCTCGTTTGTTTTGAGCATAAAACCTTGTGACTTTTCATCTGATTCGTTGTTTCTTCATTCAGATTCTGTTATTTTGCCACATGCTTGTGATAAAACTAAAAATCTTTTGGTTAAACAATCAAGTCGGGGCAGGACAGAGAAATATGTCCCACCAAAACAGGTTTTACCAAAGTATAAACAGAACCTTTCAAAACAAAAGCCTCATTGTTTCAAAACTGATTCACACAGGTATAAAAGTGTCTCTAAGCTTTCCGAGCCTGGAAAGTATGCAAAATCTCAGGGGGATCCACATGTCAAACGTCAAACATGTTACACATGTGGAATCCCAGGACATATTGCCAGAAATTGTCCAACTGTTCAACAACATCTTGCAAGCTGGAAACATCAGAAGGCTCCAAACGGGAATCATAATCATACCAAGCCTATGCGGGTTGAAAAATCTAAGGCAATGCGTAATGATAACTCCAAGGTGAAGCCTTCTGATGGTGATTGGAATAGACATAAACTGATCAAACAATCTAATAAAAGATTATGTTCTCAGATTGTGCCTAGCATGACAGGTTTCAGTTCACGCAAAAGATTATCTTCAAAATTCAAATCGTACTGGAAGCCAAAATGTTCTATTCCAATCTCTTCCCCGTCTGTAGGCTCCTCGTGTTATGTGAATGATAAATCTTATTATTGTGCAAATGTTTCAAACGTTGATATGCAATGGATCAAAGTCCAATATACAGATGCCAATGGTGCACCCAAGATGACCATGGCCTGGGTACCTATGACTAACTGATCCTGCATCATGTGCAGGAACGGCTGTGGAGGACTATCATTCGTCTCTGGTACATTGATAGTGGCTGTTCGAGGCACATGACAGGAGACTTGTCCCAACTAACTGAGGTTGAATTTTTCAATGGCGGATTTGTCTCCTTTGCAGGAGGTGAGAAAGGTCAGATAACTCAAAGAGGAACGGTAAGAAATGGTGCTCTTCAGTTTAATAAGGTAAATTATGTTCCTGAATTAAAGCATAGTTTGCTTAGTGTATCACAAATCTGTGACAATGGCTACTCAACTCATTTCACTGATAAAGGATGTTTGATATTGAAACCTGGAGTAGTCATTCCAGATGAATGGGTTTTACTGAAATCGGATCGTCGAGGTGATGCTTATGTCATTGACATGAACAAACCCCCTTCCGAAAATGTCACATGTCTTTTTTCTAAAGTTTCTCAAAATACTGCTATTCTTTGGCATCGTCGTCTTGGACATGCAAATGCTAAAAATCTGAACAGAGTAGCTAAACTGGGATTGGTAAGGGATTTGCCTGTGCGTGATTTTATAACAATTGAAAAATGTGTTGCTTGCGCGAGAGGAAAGCATCATCGAAAACCACATTATTCCAAGTTAGTAAACTCTATTGACTCATTACTACAGCTACTTCACATGGACCTATTCGGCCCAGTGAATGTACTTAGTATTTCTCGTAAAGCGTACTGTTTGGTAATAACTGATGACTACTCACGCTTTACCTGGGTTTTCTTTTTGGCTAACAAGAGTGACACTGCAGAAATAGTCAAACATTTTATAATTTTGATTGAGAATCAGACAAACTCGAAGGTGAAAGGTATTAGGTGTGACAACGGGACTGAGTTCAAGAATGCTGAGTTGAACTATTACTGTGCTCAAAAAGGAATTGCCCGTCAATTCAGCTCAGCAAGGACGCCGCAGCAAAATGGAGTTGCAGAAAGAAGAAATCGCACTTTAATTGAAGCTGCCCGCACAATGTTGTGTGACTCACAACTTCCAACTTTCTTTTGGGCAGAGGCGGTCAACACAGCTTGTTATGTGCAGAACCGCGTTCAAGTCAACAAAGCTCGGATGAAGACACCCTACGAAGTGCTGTTTGGCACTAAACCCTCCGTCAAGCATTTTCGTGCTTTTGGTTGTCCATGTACACTGCTGCACTTGGACGCTATACCAAAGTTTGATGCGAAAGCTGACGACTGCTATTTTGTCGGTTATGCTGGCAAAACTGCATATAGGGTCTATAACAAACAAACTAGGCAAATTGTAGAGTCGTTTGACGTGCGTTGGCTCGAAGAAAATGCAACAGATGCTAGAGTGGGCCCCGATTGGTTGTTTGACTATGAGTCTCTCTTTCGATCATTTCATGTTTTTGATAATATCTCTAGCTGTGTGAATACAGGTTCTGCAGATTCCTCTACTTTCAATGCTGGACCCTCATCCTCCATGACTGATGATGCAACGGATGAGGGGGATGGTGCATCCACATCTCAATTACCACAGCCACTTCCAGCTCCTGTCGATCCATTCATTCACTCAGCAGATTCTATGCCACAGGTTGATGATGCAAATGTGTCTGATGAAACTTCGATTCCCTCATTTCATGACCCTATTCCTACTGACTGCATGGTGGAGCATACTGATGCAGTAGCAAATGATCATGACTCTATGGAAGAGCCTGCAGTAGGCAGTATCACCGTTCTCCCGAGAACCTCCTCAGTTCCAGACATTGTTATTCCCACTAGCATTCAACGAGATCACCCACTGGAGAACATTATTGGTCCGGTAGATGCAGGTGTTCTAACCAGGAGCCAAACTGGTGACATCAACAGATGTCTATATTCGTGTTTCATCTCTCAAATTGAACCAAAGTCTATTGCTACGGCCATGAAAGAAACAAGTTGGGTGGATGCAATGCAAGATGAACTGAACCAGTTTGAGAAATTGAAAGTTTGGAAGTTAGTTGAATTACCTCCAGGAAAACGACCACTTGGCACACGATGGGTCTACAGAAACAAAAGAGACGATAGCGGGGTCATTGTGAGAAACAAAGCTAGGTTAGTCGTACAAGGGTTCAGACAAATTGAAGGACTCGACTATGATGAAGTCTATGCGCCGGTGGCGAGATTGGAAGCAATCAGAATTTTTCTCGCTTACGCTTCATTTAAAGGGTTTACTGTCTATCAGATGGACGTCAAAACCGCATTTCTGTATGGAACAGTGAAGGAAGAAATTTATGTTGGTCAACCACCGGGTTTCACAAATCCAAAGTACCCAGAGCATGTGTACAAACTTGACAAAGCGTTATATGGTTTACATCAAGCACCTCGTGCTTGGTATGCTACCTTAACTGAACACTTGCTTGTGAATGGATACACTCGTGGTGTCATTGATCAGACTCTATTCGTCAAGACAGTAAATGAAGATCGTATACTGGTGCAAATTTATGTGGATGATATCATTTTCGGCTCTACTAATGATGCTCTGTGTAAAGAATTTGAGGAGGTGATGAAAAAGCAATTTGAGATGAGTGCTCTTGGTGAAATGACCTTTTTCTTAGGTCTGCAAGTTCGTCAAAACTCCAAGGGTATCCTGATTCATCAAGGAAAATACGTGGATGACATTCTTGCAAAGTTCAGCTTCAATGATATCAAGCCAGCCGATACACCAATGTCTGAAAGACCAGGTCTCACTCAGGATCTGGAAGGGGAGGCCGTAGAAGAAACACTTTATCGTTCAATGATTGGTTCGCTGATGTATCTGACAGCTAGCAGACCAGACATCATGTTCGCAGTGTGTCAATGCGCACGTTATCAGGCTAATCCTAAAACTTCTCATTTACATGCTGTCAAGAGAATCTTTAGATACCTTAAAGGGAAACCTAGATTCGGTCTTTGGTATCCTAAGGATTCTCCTTTTGATTTACATGCTTTTTCTGACAGCGATTTTGGAGGTTGTGACATTGACAGGAAATCTACTTCTGCGGGGTGTCAATTCTTAGGCGATCAGCTTATTGCATGGCAATGTAAGAAGCAGCAAACAGTATCCGTTTCAACAGCGGAAGCTGAATATGTGGCTGCCTCCGCATGCTGTTCTCAGGTTATCTGGATACAACACCAACTGGTGGATTACGGTTTGAATTTCTCTCTTACTCCCATTTATTGTGATAATGATGCAGCTATTCAAATTGTTAAAAATCCAGTTCAATTTTCTAAAGTAAAACACATTGCCATCAAAGAACATTTCATCCGCGACTCGTTTAACCAAGGTTTAATTGTGCCCACTCACATTCATACTGATGACAATGTCGCAGATCTTTTTACAAAACCTGTTAATCGAGCGCGTTTTGAAGCTTTGTCTGAACTGCTCAAAATGGTCCATTTCGAGGACTGAACTGGTCTTAAAAAAAAAAAAAAAAAAAAAAAAAAAAATTTCTCATGTTCTTTTCTTGGTCTTTGATTTAAAAATTTGTTCTTTAAAATTCTAAATTTTAAGCACAAATTTAGGGGGATGTATCCTAAGAAAAGATCAAAACAATTTTGGTCTCAAAACGAGAGATGAAATTAACTTTCACAAGTTGGATTAAGGCTGACACACATAAGACGTGTATCGAAACAGTCTGGCTCTAATGTGATTTGTTGGTAGGCTTAGTCCTGAAGGCTTAAATGTTAATGATCTTGTGAAGCACTTAAAGATAAAGACACGACCTCAGTAAGGAACATCACTTAGAATCAGGTACAATTTCTATTTGAATGCTTGTGTGATGTCCTGAAGCATAACACTGTGGTCTAGGTCTGAAACCTTTTCTGAAAAAAACTCGTGTATCTCCTTTGTTTTGCGTAAGCAAGGACCTGGAGATGCTAGGCAACGAAAGCTTCTGCTGCATCCAGATATATGCTGACCTAGTTTTTCGTTGTCGTGTTTTAGATCATCCTTCACCTAAAAAGAGACCTTAGTGTCCAAAGATGTCCTGGCTGCTCCTCTGCTGCATCCAGATATATGCTGACCTGGACACAGCCAGGATGTCATAAAAGAGACCCTCAAGAGTCCAAAACCCAAAGGCCTTGTCATTTGAGAAATCATCTGACTTGTACTTTAATCTAAATACTTTATTGATCTATTCTTTTCTCTTCTCAATCTAGTCCCAGTCAAGGTTTCAGAATTCTAGAACAGATACTGTGAAAAATATGTTGTAGGGAAACTGCTGGCATGATAGAGTGTACCACTAAATATTCTAGGATTTGATTGTGAATTGCTTGAGTGTGTGTGTAAACATACCAAAACATGATAAATAATATCACAGATCACTATACGAGAAGGTCTAAGGAAATAAGTTTAAGTGGACAAATATACTGGCAATTGCTATGACCAACTGGAGTAGATTAGAGTTGATAAGTGTAGCTCGGCCTGAAACACAGTGATTTGATCTCGTTTATACAGTTAATTTTTTATTTTATTTAGATTTTCCTTTTGGATTAAGTTAGACCAGTTCACGATCTGATTTGGACCCGGTTACAAAATATATCAAATATTGTTTTTGAAATGGGCATTGAGATATGAGAAGGGCCCACCACACGTTTGGTGGGCCACCTAAATCTTGGGTGAACAAAAAGGTGTGAAAGACGGTTGACATCACTTTATCACAAATCAAATTTTTTATTTTTCTCTCTAATCATCACACACAAACCATCACCGTGTTCTTCATCGTTAAACATGTCTTCTTCAACGAAATCAAAGAAATCAGGTAAACAATCTTTACTTTGTGTGTTTATCTTTAATAATGTTGGTGGTGAGTCACTTGCAGGGATGATCGCAGGTTGAATCAAACGTTTTTGAGTTCAATGATGACTTGAGAGGAGTTTGAAGAGTTCAGTCGGCGGCGCGTGTACCACACGCGCCTAGAATTTCAAGTTCGAGGTGGCGCGTGACCGTCACGCGTCTGTGAAAAGGAGAAAATTACCGAAATGTCCTTGAACTCTCTTAACAAATGACCCTTCTGCCCTTGAACTCCAACCAGTGTTATGAACATTTTCAAAAAATTACCAAACTGCCATCGAACTCAGATGGCAAATGACCATTTTGCCCTCGAACTCATTGTTTTCACTTGAACTCAGATGGCAAATGACTATTTTGCCCTCGAACTCGTTGACATCACTTGAACTCAGACGACAAATGACCTCTTTGCCCTTGAACTCATTGAGTTCACTTGAACTCAGATGGCAAATGACTACTATGCCCTCGAACTCAAATGGAAAAGACCAAAATGCCCTCGAACTCTCTGTCTTCACTTGAACTCATGCAACAATTGACCAAACTGCCCTTGTACTCAGACAGTCTACTTGAACTCAGATGGGAAAAGACCAAAATGCCCTCGAACTTAAATTTTGATCATTGAACTCAGATGTGTTTTTACTTAATTAACCCTGAGATCTCATGAAAATTTACCAAAGTGCCCTTGAACTCTCTCGTGGAGTTCGAACTCAATTTTTTTTTGGCCCGTCAATCTTCTGAAGCCCATCTGAGTTCCTGTTCCTACATTCATTTGGGCTTGTTGATCCATATGATATTTCTAAATTATTTTAGTCTAATTGTTCTCTTACTTAATTTGTTTCTTTTTCAGGAAAAACGACTCCTCACGTGCCGACGTTTGAAAATAATCACAATGTGGTGTGCTATCTCGCTGATCCCCCTGAAGAGCACAAGCAGGAGTTCAAGTCACTGATTGTGGGTCTTAACACGTGTAGGACTGCACATGCAATGCGAGAAAATCCAGTAATTTGTTCTGACTGGATTAAAGATTTTTGGGATAATGCAGATGCCAAGAAGGAAGACAAGCTGATTCGTTCTAAAGTTAGAGGAACTGATGTGACTATTTCCGAACAAGATATAAGAGATGTGTTGCTTTTTGGTGACTCTCCAAATGATCCAACCAGCTTCACAAAGGAGACACTCAGTCCAGTGTTGAGGAAGATGGGATATGAAGGTGAACTGCTAATACCACCATATTCGAAGAAACTATTTCCAAGTTACTGGAGGCTTTTGGTTCACATGTATCTGGCTAGTCTGGGAGGCAACAGGAGTGGATTAGATCAGATGGGATTAAAACATGCTTCTGGAGTGGTTGCCTTGATAGAAGATTGGGATTTTAATTACTCAAGATGTGTTTTTGAAGATATGATTGTGAATGTGAGAACCATGAACAAGAATTATTTCTACAAATTTCCTAGATTTGTGCAAATGATTCTGGAGTCCAAGTATCCAAATCTTGAGAAGACTGTTGCAACCTATGACAAGAAGTGTATGGCTCATCAAATTTTTGGCTTGATCAGACAGGTTCGTAAAGATTCAAGGCAGATTTTTGAAGGTAGATTTCCACTAGTCAAGTTTGGGAAATTCAGTGAAATAGTTGAAGAAGTACCAGTTCCTCCATCTGCTATAGTTGCTGAGGATCATGATGTTCAGATTGTTGATCCTCCACCAGCTGAACAACGATCCCCTCCTGAGAAAGTTGACTTGACTGAGGTGGAAAGTGAAGATGATGTGGAGAGTGAGGATGAGGAGGAAGTGAGAGATGATCAACTGACTACAGGAAATGAAGATGATCAGTTTGAGAACTTTGAGTTTGATGATCTGAATGATGATGAGATAGATGACTTTATTCTTGAGAATGCTGAAATAAAGTCTGTGACTGACACTGAAAAGGAGATGAGTGAAGAGGAAACTGTGATTCAAGATGCTGATGTTATCACTTCTGCATCAATTATTCCTCAAGCAGAGATGTTATCTAGCATCTTAGAAACTGTTCGAGAAGCTGAACAAAGGGTCCCTCCACCCATTGTTGCAGCTGAGACAGTTGTTGGTGATGAAGGTACTGTAGATCTGGGTTCTGATTTACGACCAAGAAAACGAAGTAAGAGAGATCCACGAATGAATGTTATTGTTGAAGAGACTGTTTCTGCTGCTGCTGATGACATTGCTATGACCGATACTGATCCTTCACCTGATATTCCTGCTGGCACTATTAGTTCTTCTATCTCACCAGTGATTGCAACAGAGGCTTTCTCTCAGTTTATGAGCAAGGCACCTATCACTGGGAGACTTAGTGAGGAAACTGGATCCTCAGGTGCATCTGGCACTGGAAAGGTTTTGTTTGATGAAGAAGCCTTTCAGAAAGCTCAATTGGCGTTTCTTGCAGACAAAGAACAGGGAAAGAAGGTGGATGTGGAATTTCTGACAACTGATGAAAGAGAGAAAAGTCAAGAAGAGGTTGAAAGTGATGAAGATTTGTTTACAGAAGTGGACGTTCACAGATTACAGTCTAAAGTGCTGAAACTGGAGACTGAAAATGTTTGGTTGACAGCTTAGGTGCAGAGTTTGATGGAGACAGTTACTGAGAAGGAAAAGAAAATTGCTGAATTAGAGACGGGATTGGGAGATGTTTCAGCAAGATTGCTTAACTTGACTCAGAAACTTGAGAACAAGTTTGGAAAGGAATTCTCTGAGACATCTTCTTTTGTTGACAAGGTGTTGACTCCAGCTGAACGTGAGAGATCAGAGAAAGAGCATGAAGAACATATGAAGAAGTATTTTGAAGATCAAGTTCCCAGAGTTAGAGATCGTCGACCTGGAAGTGCATATGTTCTCAAGAATTTAGCTGAACCGTCTATTGATCCAATGGAAGAGCATCCTGAGCGATATGTGACGATTACCAGTGATAGATATGATACGTATGGTAATCGAACTGGGATAGAGTGTTGGAGGTATAATGATGATAAAGGAGTATTTGTGGTTCATAGAAAGAATGGAGCTGTTGAGTATTATGCTTCTACTTCAGCTTTCAATTCATGGACGAAGATTGACTTGGCTGAACTTGCTAGATCTCCTTTTATCAACCAAACAAGGAATCCAAGGAATAAAATAGGTCTCACGTTTCATAAGAGGATTCAGGAGCAGGCTAAAGTAAATTTCAGAGATATGAAGACTGCTAGCTCGATATTGGTGGAATATAAAGGCGTACGAGGTGCTGATGGAAAGCCTTTTAAGACTGTACAGTGGCCACCAACTGAGAAATTGAAGACTATTCCCTTGTCCAAGCCAATGGATAGAGGTTGCTTAAAGGACATGAGATTTTGGGTATATGATCCTACCTCTTCATCTGCTGTAATTGTATGTGATACGGATGAGTTCAGGATTTCTGATGCTAGAGATTTAATGAGTTTGCATTCTGAAGATGTTCAATTTTTGGCTAGGCATCAGATTCAATGTGACCCTACTTATGAAGTTTGTGCCAAATCATTCACTAGTGCGGTGGCGCAAGTGGATAGACTGGGATTGGCCTCTGACAAGAGAGGAAGGGTGGAGACAGAATTATTTGGACCCTATGTCGGTAAATCACCAGAAGAATGGAAGAGGGCAATGGAAGCAAAGAAGAAAGAATCAAAGAAGCGCAGCAAAAGCATCAAGAAGCGTTAAAGTAATCACAAGTTAACACAAACCTAGGGGGATATTGTTGGGCCATGTTATTAGAGGTTTGCGTTTGAATTGGGCTTGTTATTATTATTGTGTTAGTTAGATTTCGGCCCAAGAGATCCATGTAACATAACCGCCCTATATTCATATAAATAGGGGGTTACCTAGTTGTTTTGGGGTTGCTAGTCTTTTTGTTCTTTTATTCATCTTGTGTTCGGCTAGCATTAGGTGTACCAGACGTCTCATAGAAAACGTGTGCACTAGATAATAAAATCATTCTATTCAAAGTCTCTTTTTTGTTCTTCACATTCAATCTTGTTTTCCGCACTCGATTGTTTGTTTGATACCCGGTAGAGAAGATCTTGGACTTACACTTCCTGCGTCAGAGTATGTCAGGCAGCGTCAGTCTGTCAGCCTGCTACTTTTGAAAGGTTGTCTGAGGTGACGCCTGACACGAAGAGGATGTTTGGAGCAAGTGGGGATAAGGGGGTTTCACCCTCCCTGCTGGTGCGCCGTCGTGGCAGGCCATGCCTATAAGACAACAGACTGTGGCTTGTCCGCGGGAGACCATCACTGAGTTGGGAACCTGGTCTCGTGCGGGTGGATTGCACTCCACGTGGATTGCAATGAGTTGGGACCCTACCCCTTCATTGCTAATGCCATGAATCCTTCGCAGCAAGCAAACGCTGTTACACCTTACTTGTAACACCCCAAAAACCCGTTTTTGGTTAATTATGCCAGTAGGCTGAATCAATATTTAATATTGAGCTTATAAAACGAGACTGAAACAATATAATTGAGAGTTATATTTCAAATAGGAATATAACCCCGTTAATTCATTTCGTAGTCTATGGATATAAATAACCAAGTTAACTTCGATTATAAAAAAAATGGCCTAAAGAAACATGAGTTGCTAACTAAATTAGCATAATTGATCAAATTAGATTCATAAATACTAGAAGGACCAAAGTTGTCATTATGCCATTGTTGGCTAATTGATTAAATAAAAAAAGGAAGAAAGGAAGGGATCGATTATTATCATCATCAGTAGATCACTTTCACACACAACAACAAGTTCATCCTTCTAGTGCAATCTAAGCCAAAATCATGAGGTTGATCAAGTGCATGAGTGAGATTTTGGCCATCTACACCCTCCTAAGCTCTAAGGTGTCACCTATTTCTTTTGATTTCATGAAAAAAAGTCATGATTTAGAAAGATGGGGATTTTAGGGTGTTTTATAAAAACGTGAATTTATGATGTCTAAGGGTTCCCTCATTGTAAGAGACCATAAAGGAACTTGAATAGATGATATTATCCTAAGTGATGCTTGATTCTTGTGTTTAATTGATACTTGAAGTATGAATGTAGTGGGTTTTGACTCTAGGTATGAACCATACAAGGATGTGGTGAAAACTTGCATAAGTTGTATTTTTTTTATACTTTGTAAATGTGTTAGAAATTAAAGTGATTGATTGTTGATGATTAGCTAATCAAATGGTAAATTTTGAGAAGTCCATAAGGCTTAGAATTCACTTTCAAAAAGGGTGCACATGAAGTAATTGATAAAATGCTTACATAAACTTGAATTGGGTCAAATAGTGTAAAATTCGTCACTCTTGACAGCCCTAGGTGATCATCTTATAAAGGCCATATCTCATTCGTTATTAGGAGTTAGAAGATGAGCCTTATATCATTGAAAATCTTGTTGCACATATTACATTTCATATTCAGTCATGACAAGCTAATTCTAAGTTTTAGTGGGTCAAAACAGCATGTAAAGTTGACATTTCTGTTTTGACAACAAAGCTGTTTGGTTAAAAATATGTTTCTGACCTGATCTTAAAATATTCATATAAAATCATAGAAAAATCGTTAGGAGGTGTCCTTTATACGCCTGGAAAGTTCTTTGAATGAAGCACAATCCATCTTTGAACATGTTCAACTAATTCGGACCTTAAATGGGTCAAAATGGTCAATTACAGCAGCTGAAAAAGGAATCGCTGCACATAATATGTTTCTAACCTGATCTTAAAATATTCATATACATAAAATCATTGAAAAATCGTTAGGATGTGTTATTTATATGCCTGAAAAGGTCTTTGAACGAAGCACATTTCTTATTTGAAAGTCTAAATCAAATTATGGGGTTTAGAAGGGGTAAAAGTGACCCGAACAGCTGCTGCGCAAAAAGTGCAGCAGTGAAAATAAGGTGTTTTATGAACTTAACACTAAATGTTGTTATGGATGAGATGGGTATAGGGAATGAAAGCTTAGTACTTGTGTGCATCATTGCCTAAGCTAGTTTACGTGAATATGTTTATGAACAGATTGACTTTTAGGAGTCAAACTGACCGAAACTCAAACCTAGATGAAATGGCGTGAATAACTCATGAGATATGTTAGTTATTGGACGTGATGACTAACTTGATTAATCTTATGAGTATAGTGAAGGTTGATCTTGTCAAGCTAGATGCAAGCTTGGAAAGAATGAATCAACAAGCAAACGGGTCAAGCGAATACAAGCCTTAAGTGCAAGGAAATGAAGGTGAAATACAAGGTAAGTCTACTTACATTATTAGACTATGGGCATGGGTTAAGTGTTGTATACTTTGGTCTTTAAACTTTGATGTGAGACAAAGGTATGACCCCAAGGGGTGAAACCTACTAAACGGGTAGATCATACGAATTCTTGTCAAAACAAGATTGATGGTAATAAAGGAATTAACGTGTGTTGATCAATTGATGGAAATAATCAATTGGGTGAATAAATAAAACTAAGTGGTAAGCAAGAGTCTAAACTCAAGATTTTTGATAAAAATCACTCGAATAAGGAAATTATGCAAACTGTAAATGGGTCAAGTGTGATTGCCATTTCCCCATAGCTAAAGGCTGGAATGTCAAAGTGTTATAAACCATGAGCCTTAATGGGTCAAATGGTGATCTTTCTTATCATTTGAACCCAACATTCAAAGCCGGTATTCTAAGCTTTAGTAAACTCGTGGCTAATGGGACCAATGGTAAATATATCACCATTGAGTCTTGAGAGACTAATGTGGTCAATCTAGAATGTATGCAGAAGAATACATGGAAATTGGGCACTCGATGCCTAAGTAATCACAATGGATGCGAGGTATGGGTCAACGCCACTCGGTAAGTCCGTAGGTAGATAAGAGCCTTTAGGCAAAGTGAATTCAATTGAAAACATAACCCATATGAGGTGTGAAAGCCAATTCGGTAAGTATTATTCTAGCTAAGCTTAATGCACGCCTTGGCACCAAGTATGGCTAAAGCCAGGGTTACATTATGGGTTTGTAATAAAACTAAGTTCGTGGGGGCTTAAAAGCATTCAAATAAGTTATTAAGTCGAAAATAATTGATTTGAATCAAGTAGTGTCATCATGGATGGCTAAATTGAAAGATTTACTAAAGGTTAAAACTAAAAACCGGGTCATAGTGAAACAATCTGGATAATGTTTTTAGTTAAACAAGCGTCTAATGAGTTGAGAAAATGACCCTTATGCTTTTGTATGGTCAAATAGCATTTTGTATAACCCATGACCTTAACGGGTCGATTTGGGTAAAATCGACATAAACGTTTAAATCTGATAACCGGGTCATAATGAGACAAACCGGACTATGTTTTCAGTTAAATAAGTGCCCAATGGATGACAATATAATTCTTATGTTTTTAGAATCGTCAAAAAGGGTTTTGGCCCAGTGAACGACCGTTCACCTGGAGTGAATGGTCGTTCAGGCCTTCTGAGTAGATTTGGATGAAAAACGACACAAGCCTTTGAACACCCAAAAGGGAGACTTGATGGCCGTAACCCACGGCGAGACATCTTCTAAACCTGTTTGTTTGGTCGTTTGACCATACTAGTTCCGTTTGACACATATTAGCATACTAACTAATCTAAATGCATTATTATCAATCCCACTAACCATTCTTTGTGTAATGGTGCTAGGTATACATTCGTTGGATGTTCCGGAGCAAGGATCAAGTCACGAGAGAACCGAGCACACCCGAACACTTAAAAAGCTTCCGCAATAGACCGTCACGTTTAAAACACAAACTGTAATACAAGTTTTAGTAGATAAAAATATAAAAACAAAAATTGGTGGGATTCATTGAGTTATGTTTTTTTTTTTTTTTTTTGTGTAGTTATCAAAGTTTTAATCGGGAGTGATTTTAGTTAAGTCCTAAACTCGGAAGTTTAAATGACAAATCTCAGGTTTACGGGTTAGGGTCTTACATTACTGTCCATTCTCTATCCCACCTCAGCATCAAATGCCCGTGTCGGCTAATTCCTGGGCTATGGATTAGGCGACAAGCCAAGTTCAGTGCGTGCAATTATGCATGTTAACAACCCATTGCCACATCCCGCACCACAAGACAAAAATCAGACTCGGTCTATAGTAGTGCAAGTTAATGAAGGGGTCGACTAGAATTTTCAGTTGGGAGGTAATGGTGAAGTGAATGTAGGTGGTATCGCATGTTATGCTGATATCATCAAGGATGTACAACAAGATGGAGTGGGATCATCATCCTTAGAAGAGATTTCTAGTGATGATGAGAGTTCAGGAGAGGCTTACAATTAATAGTCCAGATCCTCGGTGAGTAATGTAGATTCACTGGACGATAACGTGGATAGGTTTCTAGCTGAAGATGATTTGTTGACTAACCAGAAACCTGCTTGGTTCAAGATCTGGTATAGTCGACTGTGGATTACTCGAAATACATCTCAATATATGGTTCTTTTCTTACTATGCTTTAATTGCCAATATTCAAGACAACCAGGTCAGTTCTTCTGAAACATCAAAGTGTTCTAAGTGTATTAAACTAGAAGCTCGTATTAAATCGATTAAAGAACACAATTCCAGTTTGGTATGTGATCTCCGATCATGAACTGATGCTAACACTGCTTTGAAATCCAATAAGAAAAAATTTAAGGAAACGGTAATGTTGTTGAGAAAGGATGGAAGAACTAAAACGAACTATTCTTAACAAACAAGAGCTAATTAACAACTACATTACTAATTTAATCCAAACTAAAAAGGCATTGCCAGCAGCACACTATGATTACGAGGCTATCAGGAAAAAGCTTGATAGTTATTCAAATTTTAAGTATATGTTAGATCACATAATTGAAAGTCAAATAACTTAAAAGAGCAAGTCTAGTTTATGTTATAAAACTATTCCTCCACCTCTGGATGGAAATTATTCCAAGACACCAGAGGAAACTGAAATCACATAGTTTCAGGTCACAACTCCTTTAGTTGCTGACCCTGCTGAAATCAAGAAAGCAAAAGTTATCAAAGATGATAACTACTTCTTAATTGAAATTGATGATGATCTCAGTGATGATGAGGATAGAAAACCGGGTCTTGGTCATCAGAAACAGAAGCACAGGATACCACCTGAGAATCATATCGCGTGTGATTCTGATTTTGATTCAAATGAGGATGAAGATGAGTCATCTACTGAATTTGGTCTGCACTACATGGATAGAGATTCCACCAAAGTTTATTCAGATAAGAAATTTCCGATTAAAATGTGGACAAATCTTTAATCCCTAAATTTTAAAGTTGCAAAAGGTAAAGAAACTGAGTTAAAATAGACCAGAAGTCAGGGTGGTTAAGCTAATCAAGTGAAATAGCCACCGCCTCATTATCCCAAGCACTGAGATATCCGCTGGACAAGACCTGGTCAACTACCAAAGCCAATAGAATTTTTCAGGTTAGCTGGAACTGATCAGGCGCAACACTTTGAGAAGGCTTCAAATCTTGCTTACTTCAAACAAAAAGATCAAATGAAGTTGTCACGTAGGTCACATGATCATGAGGCCAGATCCCCCAAATACAAAATTTCCAGTTGCAAATCTGATGTACAAGCTCCCTGGTAGCCAAAACATGAATCTCAGAACCAAAATGAATGGAGAACATGTTTTGAGTGCCAAGAGGTCAGGCATATAGTATCGAATTGTCCATATTTGAGACCACACAAGGGACATGCTACTGTGAACTCCAGACCCTCATCTGAAAAAGCTCATGACAAAAGGTCGATAAAGGTTAGCAAATAGTCAATGAGTTTGCACCATCAAAGAGCGCCAAGGTCAAAGGTGACTAGACAGGAATCCCAACATGTGAGTCCAAAAGGTCAACCTAAGACTCCGTCCAAAGTTGTCAAGCCAAAGCCTCCAAAGGCTAAGCCTGAACAAGTTTGGAGACCGAATGCATGTGAATCAAAATCTGAGAGTTCCAATAGCCAATCAAAGCCACAAAATAAGGCGAATGTTTGTGAAACTCCCACAGCATCAAGTAGGTGGATCGAAGTTCCAATGCTTGATGTTAGTGGACGACCCAAGACCGTAAAGGCTTGGGTACCCCTTTCCAACTATTTTTAAATGTTTCGTGCAGGGGATTTCCATAGGACCTATTAGCAGTCTTTGGATTGTTGACAGTGGGGCATCCGGACACATGATAGGTGACTTATCTCTCCTATTCAACATAAAGAACATCAATGGAAGATATGTTGCCTTTGTTGGAAATAAAGGGGGTTATATTACTAAAGAAGGTTGTATATCATATGGGATAGTATGTTTTGATAGGATTAATTATGTGAATTAGATGTATCATAATTTACTGAGAGTGTCCCAGATCCATGAGAAAACATTTCTGTGATTTCCAACGACAATGCTTGCTTCATTCTAAAACCAGGATTCGTGATTCTGGAGGAGTGGATTATTATGTCAGCTTTGAAGGAGAACAACGTATATGTTTTGGATATGAGTCAAGCTATTACCAAATGTACCCAGGCTACGTGCTTTCTATAAAAAGCAACGGAGAAAGAGTCAATTATGTGGCATAGATACGCGCTGAAATCCACCTCAGAAAAATGAATCAGTTAGTCAAAAACGGTTTGGTGGAGGGTGTCTCGGTCAAGCATTTTCATTTCAATGACGTCCGTGTCAGCTGCAAGAAGGGTAAACAGAAGAAGCCTCACCCCAAGAAGAAGATCAACTCAGTATAAACTCCACGGGAAAGACTTCATATGGATTTGTTTGGTCCAGTGAAGAGGAAGAGCTACTGTGGAGATCTTTATTGTCTACTTATCACAGATGATTGCTCAAGATTTTCTTGGGTGGTATGTATGCAACACAAGAGTGAGACCTTTAGCAATCTGCAAGTTCTGCTCCCGAAACTCGAATGTATATACAAATTGAAGATCAGAAGAATTCAAAGTGACAACGGTACCGAGTTCAAGAACCAACACACATAATATTTCTTTTATAAAAGAGGTATACATCAAGAATTCAGTGCGCCTTACACACCGCAACATAATGGTGTAGCATAGAGGAAGAATCGAACCTTGATTGAGTCTACTAGGACTCTGTTGGCTGACTCGAAACTCCCCGTAATGTTCTGCAATGAAGTCGTACATTGTGCTTGTTATGCACTGAACATAGTCCTAACAATGAAGAAGTTTGGGAAGACCGGCTATGAGCTTCTCAACATTCGCAGACCCAATCTTGAATTCCTCAAACCCTTCGGTGCTCCTTATGCCATGATGATCGATAATGAGAAATTTGGAGAGAAAGTTGTAGGAGGTTTCTTTGTCAGGTATGCCACTCCAAAAAAGAGGGTCTGGAATACTTACACAAGGTGTGTTGACAAATGGATGAACGTTGATTTCAAGAGATACACAGCTAATCCTCAAGGTACATGACTCGATTGGATATTCGATTACTCAAGCCTATTTGAGGAATTCGGTCTGGATAATGTTCTAGAAGAAGTAGTTGCCAAGATGTATTTTGAAAGTGAGAGCGCCACTAGTTCTTCATTGGTGTGCCCTATCATAGTATCTCCAACAGCGGCTCCTTCTGAACCTGGTCCTTCTACAGAAGCTGGGAACATTGAAGAAGAAAAGGTTTTCTTGGAAGCTTTTGAAGAGAATGATTTAACTTCATCAGATGATGATTTTTTTATTCTTTGGAGATTCTTACGGATCAACTAGCGGATTCGGCAAATACATCCAATCCAACAGGTGATGTCAATACCACTACTGATACTAACAATGTTTCTGCAGGTACAAGTGGGAATGTGACAACATCTGTAGCTGGTCCGTCTGGTGCTCCCGTATTGAACTTCGATGTTGATCTTTCGAAGTACAACATACAGGAGGGTGTCCCTGTCCTAACTCATCCTGAATCTAGGATACATGACATACACCCTCAGCAGAATATTATTGGAAATCCCAAAAGTGGGGTGCCTACTCGTGGGCAGCTTCGTGCAAGCGCTAACGCTCTATATTCAAAGATTACTGAATCCAGGGAACATATGATTGGTCCTTCGCTTTATATGTCTAACAAACTGAACCACGAAGCATCAACGAGGCATTAAAAGAAGAACCATGGATCGAAGCAATGCATAAAGAACAACTTCAGTTCAGGAAACTAGGTGTTTGGGACATAGTCGATCTTTCCAAGGGTGTGCAGAAGATCAGAACTAAGTGGGTTTACAAGTCCAAGAAAGGCGAATGAGGCATTGTTGTTAGAAACAAAGCTCTCTTAGTTATTCAAGGGTTCTAGCATATTGAAGGGGTTTATTACAATGAAATCAACACTCTGGTAGCTCGCATGGAAGCAATACACATGTTTCTCGCGTTTGCATCCTTCAATCGATTCAAGGTTTACCAGATGGACGTAAAGAGCACTTTTCTGTTTGGCAAAGTGAAGGAAGAGGTGTACGTGGGGCAACCACTGGGTTTTAAAGATCCTATGCATAGAGACCGAGTTTACCTCTTATACAAGGCTCTCAATGGACTTCATCAAGCTCCAAGAGCATGGTACAAGATGATCTCTCGGTACCTTATCTCTCGTGGGTTCACTCGAGGACTCATTGATTGTACACCCTTCACCCTGGAGAAATATGGTGACATTCTAATGGTACAGGTATATGTTGATGATATCATATTTGGCTCAACTAATGATAGTTTGTGTAGTGACTTTGAGAAACTTATGCAGAATAAGTTCGAGATGAGTGCGATGGGGGATATGCATTTCTTCTTGGGTCTTCATCTTCAACAGAAGCTTACAGGAATTTATATTCATTAGACCAAGTACGTAGCAGACATCTTAAGCCGATTCTCGATGGATGCCACTTCATGTGCTTTGACTTTTATTTAGGTCAATCATGGGATTGGACCTGTTGCGAAGGGGATCAATGTCGACCCTTCTTTCTACCGCGCAATGATCGGCTCTCTCATGCATCTAACTGGTTCTAGTCCTGATAGCATGTTCGCAATATGCTTGTGTGCACAATACCAGTCAAAGCCAAAGGTTTCTCATCTTACCGCGGTTAAGCGAATCTTTTATTATCTGAAGGGTTGTCTGATCAAAGGTTTATGGTACCCTTGTGACGACATGTTTGATTTCACTGCCTATAGTGATGCTGACTACGAGGCTGCATGCTCAATGCTAAATCCATGACGGCTGGATGTCAATTCTTTGGGAGTAGACTCGTATCCTGGCAATGCAAGAAACATACATCCGTAGCTGTTTCCACTTGTGAAGCTGAGTATGTCGCCGCTTCTCCATGTTACTCACAGGTGATCTGGATTCAACTGGAAATGCGGGATAACGGTTTGAAATTTCTTACTACCCATATTTATGTTGACAATTAAGGAGCCATAGACATCACTAAGGACCTGGTTAACCACTCCAAGGTCAAACACATCCATGTTCGCTATCATTTCATACACGATTGCTATGAAAAAAAACTCATTGACGTTATTAAAATTCACACTGACCAACAACAAGCTGACCTATTTATGAAAGCCTTTGACAAATCTCGCTTTGAGTATTTGCTTATCGTAAATGTTGTCAAAGAAAAACAAAATTAGTCCACATTGGTACTTTGATTTTTGTAAATAGTTTCTATTATAAAAAATACAAAAACATTTGAAAAACCAACAAAAATCCAAAACATTGAAAAATCACAAAAATACAAAAATATTAGAAAAGCAAAAAAAAAATGAGTTTTTGATGTGTGATAAGAGAATATGATAGTACATCAGTGGACTGTCTGATTTCCCAAAATCTAATCTGCAAATGATAATCTGTCTTACAACTGATATATCGGTAGGCCTGAACTCATTTGAAAGTTGGCACGGTGATATAAACATTAACGACTTAAAGTCGAGTGTTTACCTCGCCTCATTGGTGTATGGTCTTAGTATCAACATCTCGATTAAAGGGTTGCCAAAATCTGAGGTTTCAGGTCTTTAAGCTTGTTATTCATTCGGAACAACTGGTTGAATCTTGGATTTATCGCAAATCCAATTGAATTGACTAGGCGTTCTTAAAATGTTCTAAAAGATCCATCATAAACAAAACCTTAATTCTCATACAAAAATAAGAGAATTCTAGATAAGGATTGCGAGCACCTTTCGTGTCCAGCTACCCGTACCGGTAAACCATTGTGTATTGTGTAGTGTACTATATCTAATTCTGAAGCTTATGGTGATTTTTCACTTGGATGGTGACCTGGATTGAACACACCGGCTAGGCCAGATTTCTTAAATCAGCCTTACGTACTACAGAAGAATAAATACGGACCTTATGGCGACTATGCACTGGGATAGTGACTCGGATTGCGCACACCCTCTAAGTAAAAGTATCACATAAAAAAATGATTTCCGGTATCTTCCCTCACCCTGACCGAGATTTAGTCAATCTCGTGCCTTGTAAACAGATGGTCATGGCTTACTAACCCGTTACGATGAAGCTTTGTGCTATGCCTGATACAAGAACGTGTCGTGTGCGTGGGGACCATTGAACGCAAGTATAAATCTTAACCTAATCGTATCTAAAGTGACGGCGAGTAATCCTGATTTTTAGGTTTTAGTGGACCCTCATATTGGTAATCGCTTGTTTACGGATTATTTTAATCTGATTTAACTAAACAAAGGTTATCATGACAGGTCCGTAAACTGATATGATTCTCTACTCGGCAATTTCACAAAAATATTACTTGTGAATGTTTCAATACGTATCTTTGTTTGATTTTCTTACCTTTTTCGTCAAAAATATCAAAAATTCCAAAAAGATTTTCCATTTCTGCTTTGTTTTTGAAGAACCGATGTAGGATGTGCTTAAAACAAATTGTTTTATCTCCCTTTCAAAAACGTGGGAGTCAAACACACAACTAAGTGGAGCGTTGAAATTCAAACCGGTCAATCTAACAGATTTATTCTAAAACTAATAAATTTTCAAATCTGAGGTCAGTAGTGTAAGTCAGAAGTTGGCCTATGTAAGTTCAAGTGTGTGAATCATTAGAACAAATTTTTAAATCTGATCATCAATCAGTGAAACTGACAATTTAGTGAAAGTTTGACTAATTTTGAGTTTCAGGGAGAGAATATGTTTAGGGATGATAGATCCTCACATTCTCGGGCTTTAGGGGTAATTTTGTCCTTTATGAATGATTAAAATCAATCTCCCAACTTGAAACTGAGTGTTCGTGTGTTAAATCGACGTGTTGAGTGTATAATGGCAAAATGGTAATTTTTTGAAAACTTTAAAGAGTCTTCCGCATGGAAACATCCTACACGTATGAACACCATACGTGTGTGTCTTGACCTGTATCGTAGGGCACGCGTATGACACTCTCACAAATACCATTTTTGTCATTCTTTGGAAAGTTCAAGGGTTTTAAAGGGTGATACGTGTTAAATCATACACGTGTGAACCCATACGTGTAAGGGATAGATGTAGGAAGGGGTAATGAGTCTTAAGCGTGAAAGATAGTGTTTAAAGGTGCCATACATCTCAATTTGTTATACGGGTAAACCCTTTATCGCTCGTAGGAAGACGCGGTATAAAAGCAATAGTCCTCTCACAAAACCTACTTCCTCTGTTACGTCTCAAACCTAAACTCTATTTGACCCACATTTTGAATTTCAAATCTCCGATCACCCTGTGTATTTCATTGTGTTCCTAAGAATCATAATCGAAAGGTGATCTTTTTAAGCTAACAATCGGCAATTTTCATCCTTTAATTCTTCAGTTATGATCGATTTTTGGTATTTTTTAAAATTCGATTTGAAAACCATCAATACATGATCTAAATCACAATGTTTTTCAAATTTTGTTTTTGTGGTTTTATAATCGGACACTTATGATCATGCATACCAAAAATCAGATCCAAAAACAATAAAAAAAACAATATGATGACTTGAACTGTTATACGCGTGGACTAGTTCTACGCCTGATCAAGTCACATGTATGAGTGTCATACATGTGGATTCCCACGCGTATGAGCCCTCATACGCCTGCAAGTTAGGATGTTTGGCGATTTTGTCATTTTGATCATTGTCATGCTGTTTTCAATATTCTTATATGTTGTGTATGAGTATTTGTAGATATGGATCTAAATCCAGGCCCTAAACAAAACATATGCGCACATCTTGACTCAAATTCCAAGAACGCGACGGCTTATATAGATATCATCAATTTCTTCAGGCGATCCAGGATCTTCTATGCCATTTACATGCCATATGTGCCATATCTCAGCCATCAACACCAATTTGGGGATACCAGTGTTCGATTGCAATCGTATTCCAATCGCGCTCGTGGGTAAGATTCACGGACATGAAGTTGTGGTGTCGCAACAAAGTATCCCATAAGTTCTTTATTTTGATGATAGAGATGACTATCTGATAGAGTTTCCAAAGTACCTGATCAGAGGCTTTTTCAAGAGATTGAAGTATGCTGATGACGTCAAAGAATCTATGCTGGTGAAGTTAGGATTGTGTTCTCAATATTGATACTTCATGCCCATTTTCATTTACTACATTAGTACCACAATAAGCAGTTTTGATGCGGCTCGAGAGACGATTTTTTTTCCAAAGATGGTGGCCTTGATCTTGAACAAACCGTTCAATTCCACGGGTATGATCTTCAACCATCTGATGGAGAATGTTACCACTAAGTTCAAAATGAAGAAGCCGCTGATGTATCAAAGGTTTCTACAAATGATATTTGATGCTCAAGTTTTGAATCTTCAAAAGGTGAATACTGATATGCTAAAGTTGGAGCATATGAATGACTTGGCTATGTCTAGGATGAAATTGTACAAAATGAGAAAAGAACCACCATCTAAGAGGATGATAGGCCACATTGAAAGAGTCGACTATCCGGAAGCAACAAGAGGCAACTGGTGAAATGTTGATAGTGACTCTGATGTTGAAGAAGTGGATCCTGTATCGGATAAAGATGAAAGGGATGACGATGATCATGAAGAAGGAGATGAAGGAGGTGATCATGGTGGTGAAGGCTCTCAGAGGAATCTCCCTAGATCTACAACGACACATGAATTTCCGATTGACACATCTGCCATGTCTGCTGCTACTGAGCCAGGAATTTCTATGCCAATATCTGGGGAACCAACATCTAAAGCTCCTAGTTCCACACATGTTGAAGCTAAATCATCGAGGACTAGAAAACTTGATATTGGCAAAGAAATAGCTGAAGATGTCCCAGTTACTAAGTTTATGTGTGCTAGAGGTTATGAATCTGATAGCGATGAGAGTAATGAAGATATTGAACGCAATAGACTTCAAAATGGCATGGCATCAAGCAGATTAAGTTAAGAAGAAAGATTGAAGTAGATCTGCAAACTTACGACTCTACAAGAGCGCACGATGCTACAAAAAGAAAGAGAATAGTGCATTGATCCAGAATATACGATGAGTGTGGAGGAGTTGGATGCTGAACTAGAAGAAGAGAGACCATCACGTAAATGTACTGCTACTAGTTATAGAAATCCTAGAATATCACAGTTACCGAAGAAAAGAAAAGAATGAAAGCTCCCAAAGAAACAACGGTGACTATCAGGGAACCAACTGCGTCATCCACCCAATCCAAAACTACCAAAGCAACCAAGAAAGCCAAATCAAAGAAATCCAAAACTAAATTAGCAACCACAACCACAGAAACCAAAACCACAACATCTACTCCCACACATTCCTTGAGAAGAACTACAATCGTCACTGAGTCCGTCTCAGTTACAGCTTCTTTACCTGCTACCACATCTCAAGCATCCATTGATTCTGAACTTCAACACCTTAAATTTGAACTCAGAGTCCCACAGTTCCAGCTTCCTCAACAGACAAAACCTACACCTTTCATGGTTTCCATATCTCCTATCCCAACCACATCAGCTGGTCCATCTCTCCAATCTCAGATCAACAATCTTCTGAGCATGCTGCATATGTAAGTAGCTTAGAATCTAGAGAACCAGCGCAAGTTAGCAGAATTAGAACAAAGAGATCGCCAGTTCCTGAATATTCTCAACGAAACAAGGTCAGAGAATAGAAGGTTAGTTGCTACATTAGATGCGGCGATGCTCAAGCTAACCAACAATGAGCAAGAGATTCGGCAGTTAATAGAATCCTGTAATGATACAAGGAATCTTCTTGCCATTGTGGAGTCTGAAAATAAAAGGCTAAAAATGAGGGTAGTGATGGTGGTGCTAAAGCTAGAAAGACCAAATTACCTAATGAAGAAGACTTGAGAGTGTTTAGGAGGTTGTAGCTTCAAAGAAGTGCCACCGGAGTGGACTGAATAGTTCTACAACATGTTCTTCACAGATGATGATGGGAACTTTTTTACCAAACCATACATGGATCTAGAGGAAGGTGAAATACCTTCAGAACCATCCAAAGAATAGGTTGCCCATATCTTTGGTCTTACATATGAACAAGTTGTCCCAATAGACAATTCTCAGAAGTTTAATGAAGAAGATCTGTTGGACAATATTGAGATTGAAGATATCACTGATGAAGAATACCCAAAATAAGTCCAAGAAGATGAACAGATACGCGTTGAGATCCCAGTGCCCACAAGCAATGAGTTTGATCTATTAGATAGATGGTTGAAGTTGCAGCCACTAGGAGATGAACTGGAAACTAATCAAGAACGGAAGAAACGGGTTTAGGCGACATGTGAGGCATGGTATTCACAGAGAAAACTTGAGCCAGTCTAAGCTAAGAAGGTGAACCAGAAATGGAATCTCATGCCTGGTAATATTGTTAGCTGGATGTATGTGGCTTAGGCAAATGCTATCGGGGTCAAGTTCGAGAGCAGCATTCTGGACTTTGAAAGTGTATACAAGATCAAGTCCCTACCATACTAGTATGTTCGTGATCTTGCAGGATTAAATCCGATAAAGTCGAACAATATGTTAGACATGTTCATAAGCTTGATCGAGAAAGAAAGCAACACAAGGTGGGTGTACGTGAGTTCACAATATCCAAAAAGCTACCAGTCGATAGTGATTCATCATATCACTTGGAAGCCGATCTAGAAACACAAGATTACACCACCTAATATTCTGACCAAGATTCCACTTGGGCCGATGGCACAGGATTTCTCAAACAAGTTCATTGTCTGGTATTATGACTATCTTACTACTGAAGCTGTGATCGTATTGAAGAATGACCCAAAGATCTGTCGCAAGCTCAGAGTGTTCGATCCGATGCGGCTAGTGAATCTGTCTGAAGCTGATATGAAGACATTGAATAAGAATCAAATTCATTTCCAAGATCAAGATGCAGATCAAGCCGTGCGCTTTCAGATGATGGTCAGATACTGCGTAGCAAATAATATTCATTTGGGATGTGACTGGTCAAAGTTGCCTATTCTTGAAACTTGAAGAGTTGCTTATGGAAGATTGCTGATTAAGATTGCTTTTGGGAGTTTTGAAGATATCTAGCTAGGTCGAATGGGGAGTCTGTTAGTACACCTTACGGCTATTTCCCTAGCTTAGATATAGTGTTTGGATCATATATGTATGTTTAGAGGTGTTTAGGTAGCATTCTATGTGTTTAGGGGTATTTTGAGAATATTAGAATTGTGTCAGGCGTATGAGAGTCATACGCTTGGAACATGTCAGGCGTATGACATAAGGCCTATAAATACCCCAATTGTTGAATAACTTTGTAACTTTTGCAATTCTCTAATAAGTTGCTACCCATTTTGTATGTGATATTGTGTGTGTGTTCTTTGTCATTTTGTCACACCACGCCTACGGCGGAAACACATGGCACAACGGTTCAAGAGGATTAAGCCAAGATTAATAAAAATCAAAAATAATCAAAGTAACGGGTTATTTATTCAAGCGTCGAAAATCGTTTAGATTATTCATACATAATTGGAAATTGTTTTTAAGACAAATAGGGAGGCTCCTCAACTATATCCCGATTCCCTTGGGATAGAGAGACGAGACCCCTCCAAAACATCCAACGCCCACTCAGAGATTCCCCCGACCCTGCTTGCCATGTTTTCCTTCATCTATCAATTACCTGAAAGATATGTTTAAAAAATTCGTCAATATATATATTGGTGAGTTCACAGGTTTTAGTTTATCAAACTTTATCACTTTGGGAATTTCTATGTTATGACAATTTGTAGGAGTTGCAAGTTCCTACAATGTTACTTGAGCCTATAATCAAACCAAGACAAATAATAATGCCCCACTCCAAGTCGTTACTCGGTATTCCTACGACTTGATTTCAGAATACGTGCACCCCAGGCATACACCGATGCAAAATCGATGCTATCGATTAGGGGTGGGCCTTGTCAGGCACCAATAGTACTATTCAAATATTCCTTTGGTTCCATTTCCCTGAATTAATGATCATAGTAGAGAGGTCTCAACCCCGAGTAGCGATCACAACTCAAGTATCCAACCCGTCAAACAATTCCCAACATATCTTTCCCCCGTAAAAACGTTAAATAGTTTAGAAATGGGGCCGTGAGACTCACCTGAAACTGTGCCCGGCTCAAAGAAGAAAATAGCAAATTTTGCGGTCTCGCACCTACAAACGTCCTAGGCGTATAAGTCACTACACCTATAGTGCATGTGCCTTGGCAAGTTGTACACCCAACTCCCCGACCACGTATTATCCCAATTCCCGTTTAATTAGTCTCGTATCCTAGGTTCATTGGCGATGGATTACCCTTTTCTTACAAGTCATATATTATTCTTGTTAATACTCTATGTAACTTGTATACTATTATTCTCGACACGACTCTACCCAACGTATAATTATTCTCCCATTTAAATAATTATACTTAGGATCGTTTCGCTCGATATAATATGATTTCTTATTACCCGACCCGACTCACTTTGCCGCATATTTATTTTCCCATTCAAATAAGTATGCTAAGGTCTTGTCGTTCGGTAATATATTCTTAACGCCCGACTCGACTCACCATGCCGTACATTTATTTTCCCATTTAAATAAATATACTAGGATCTTGTCGGTATTCACATGTTCGTCTATATACTTCACCTACTCGTCTCGGTTTTCCTTCTCGCATATCTAATTTCCCATTCAAATAGATATACTAGAATTTCGTCGAGACGAGCATGTGTACATATACCAATGCGTGAATTTTCCTTGTTAAGTCCATGTGTCGTTTAGCGTTTTTAATTCATTACGTTATGTTTTCTCCCACGAATATTCTTTCTAACACTTCGGAAAGTGTTACATAAGTTTCACCCTTGTTACATATATTTTGTTTCTTAAAATATATATGTTTTCATCTTGCCGCAATGGCATTCTTTTCTCATTTGTCCGTTTATCCGTTATCGTTAGTTCATGTTACTAAGTCCGTTAGTTAGCTTTTTCCACATTTTCTTCCCATATGCGCTCTATGGGAATATTATCCATACTTCCAATTCCAACACATATTACTTGGAAAAATATACTTTTGTATTTTTAGCCTAACTTGTTAACTTGTATCCCAAAAATGTTTCCGATACTTTTATATTCCCATTTATATAAAAGTATCCATTTTTGTACAAGTTTTCCCAAGTCTTTACTAATATTTTATAAAGCCTTTATTTTATAAAATCCTTAAGTTAACTTAACCTCCTATTTTTATAAAACTTCTATTTTTATAAAAATACCTTTTTCAATAAATACACAAGTATGTTTCTCATGTCTACCAAACTATACTTGGAAAAACTATTATTTACGTTTTTGACACCAAACTTTCCATGAACATATTTTGGGACCAAGGTTTCTAAAATACTCATTTTAGTTCCTCAACTTTCAAAGTTTCAACATTAGTCCCTTAACTTTTAAATGTTACTTTTTCCATCCTAACTTCCAAAGTTAGCATTTTTCATTTAACTAGTGGACTTTGAAGAATCATATTTCTCATGTTTGATTACTTTTGCATTATTCCACTTCTAATATTCTTTTATTTCATTATTAATGCTTTTAACATGTGTGCTTTATGTTTTTATCCATTATATCCAAATTTCACTCATCCAAGTGAGTAGACTTTGAACATGTAACTTTTTCATCCATGATTACCTAACACATTTCAACATATTTTTGACATTAACTAGTCATCTTATGATGATTAAAACCATCTTTTATCATATTCAAGTCCTTTTCAAAAATCATGTTCCAATCATCACTCAACTCAAGTGTATGTACATATTTCTACATTTTCTTAAAATATCACATTATTAATATTAAATCCAAGATTTATTCATGTTATTATTCTTCCATTTTTATTCTTGTAAGATACATTATCTTTATGTTTCAAAACCATATTTTACCCATCAATGTACAACTTGCTCATAAGATCACATAATATGAACATTAGAAATCAAAACAAGGTTAAACTTACTACTAGCTCAAGGCTAGGGAAGACAAGAACCTTGGATTGGATGGGGTTTAGTGTGTTCTTCCAAAGGGTTAAGCTCCAAGCTCTTGAAAAACACAATGGGGTTTTGAAGGATAATGATCTAGAGATGATTTGGTAGTGTAAAATTTGTAAGAAAAATGTATATGTGTGGGTGATATGATACGGCCAAGAGGAAAGGAGAAGAAGAAGTTTTTGTGTTGATTCAAGTATGCTTCACAAGAATGCTTATAATATCCCTTCCCAAATCTTGCAAAAATTACTTGTATCTTCAATGGATTGTGTAATATCTTAGCTAGATTATATTAGATATGGAAAAATCTTGGGGGATCCTTCAAGAGGGTGTTTGGCCGTGAGGTTTAGAGAGAAAAGGGAGGGGATTAGTTAATTTTCTTAGCCAATGTAATCCCATGCATACACATGATTAGTGTTTATAATAATTGGATTATTAAGAAGGTGAAGAGTTTAAATTAATCTTGTTCGGGTGGGCCATAGGCCGGCCCCTTGTGGGTGTCTTGGGTGGGGTCCACTTTGCTAAATAATACCCATAATTAGTTAAATTAATCTTGTTCGGGTACCGTCCGGGTATTTTTGGGTTTCTAATCGCGTGTTATCCGAATATTAAAATACCCTTAATATTCCTTAAACATAGTTCAGTTTAATCACTGATAAATTATTTTGGCTTTTGCCGGGTGAAATTACATGTTAAGCGCGTATCGGGTGCGGTATGCGCACTTTATTTGTTACCAGGAGATTTGTATAACAAGCTTTCACGTATGGCCTTGGAGTTCCAAAACCCATTATATTTTGTGAAATTACGTTTTATTTTATATCCCGGGTGTCCGGGATTCGTTTCTCTTATTTAATTTTTACCGGGTAATCGCCAGCGTCCATACCGGATAATTTACTCGCACATGATCCTATCATGTTTTGTCATTAAACATATGCATTCCTATGCATTATTTGGGAATTGCTATCTTTCTAAGGCCTCAGTTAAATAACCAACACATAATTATGTTTAATTACGTTAATCGCGTATAGTTAATTAGTACGAAATTACCTTAATTTTGCCGATTGTTACATTCTCCCCCCGTTAAGGGAATTCCGTCCTGAAATTCACTTCGAGTTCTCCGGTATAGGGGTCTTCTCGAATAAGGCGGGATATTTTTGCTACATCCGGTCCAGCCTTTCCCACGTGAACTCCGGTCCACGCTTGGCATTCCAACGCACTTTGACCAATCTGATCTTACTACGCCTTAACTTTTGGACCTTCCAATCGATTACTTCGATTGGTTCTTCGACGAAGTGTAACTTGTCGTCAATGTGGATTTCGTCTGCAGGGATGATGAGAGTTTCATCGGATAAGCACTTCTTCAAGTTCGACACGTGGAACGTGTCATGTACACCGTTAAGCTCTTGTGGTAACTTGAGCTTGTATGCCACGGGGCCTACTCTGGACAAGATTTCGAACGGTCCAACATACCGTGGGTTCAGCTTCCCGCGCTTCCCAAAGCGCGCGACACCTTTCCAAGGTGACACCTTTAGTAGGACCTTGTCTCCGACTTGAAATTCCAAAGGCTTTCGCCTCATATCTGCGTAGCTTTTCTGTCGGTCACGTGCCGCTTTGAGACGTTCTTTTATCAAGAAGACCTTATCCGTCGTCTCTTGAACAATTTCGGGCCCGGTAAGTTGCTTTTCCCCAACTTCAGCCCAACATAGAGGAGATCTACACTTGCGTCCATATAGAGCTTCAAAAGGTGCAGCTTGAATGCTCGTGTGGTAACTGTTGTTATACGAAAACTCCACCAGTGGCAAGTGTGTATCCCAATTACGGCTGAAATCGATTGCGCATGCCCGTAACATATCTTCCAAAGTCTGGATGGTCCGTTCACTTTGACCATCGGTTTGGGGATGATATGCGGTACTCATGTCAAGGCGAGTACCGAGGGCTTCATTCAAACTTTCCCAAAATCTTGAGGTGAAACGACTATCTCGATCGGAGATGATGGAAATAGGTACACCATGCTTAGACACCACTTCCTTAATGTATAAACGGGTCAGTTTTTCCAACTTATCCGTTTCGCGAATTGGGAGGAAGTGTGCGGATTTTGTCAATCGATCAACGATTACCCAGATCATGTCATGGCCGCTTGTTGTCTTGGGTAACTTGGTAATGAAATCCATGGAAATCTGCTCCCATTTCCATTCAGGTATTTCCGGTTGCTGGTGCAAGCCGGATGGTCTCTGATGCTCGGCTTTGACCTTCGCCCAAATCAAGCATTGCGCAACATATGCCGCTATATCCCTTTTAAAATTTGGCCACCAATAAAGTTCCTTCAAATCGTGAAACATCTTGTCTGCACCAGGGTGAACCGAATATCGAGTGATGTGAGCTTCGGCCAATACTAGTTCACGCAATCCACCATACACTGGTACCCAAATTCTATTCATGAAATACAAGGTTTGATCCGCCTTTGGCTCCAGTGAATCAATCATCTTCCACAATCTTTCACTTTTGACGTTCTCTGGTTTAAGAGTGTTGATTTGAGCTTCACGAACCCGGTCAGTCAGGTTCGTGTGGATAGTTAGATCCAAAGCTCGGACACGCAACGGTTTAACCCATTCCTTGCGACTTAAGGCGTCAGCTACAACGTTCGCTTTCCCGGGATGGTACTTTATCTCACAATCTTAATCGTTCAATAATTCGACCCATCGCCGTTGTTCAAATCATTCTGGTCAAAGATGTGCTGCAAACTCTTATGATCGGTGAAGATTGTACACTTAGTTCCATATAGATAATGTCTCCAAATTTTGAGAGCGAATACCACGGCTCCCAATTCCAAATCGTGTGTAGTGTAATTCTTCTCGTGGATCTTTAGTTGTCTGGAAGCATACGCTATGACCTTTTCTCGTTGCATCAATACGCAACCCAATCCCTGGTGAGAGGCGTCACAATAAACCACAAAGTCTTCCGTACCGTCGGGGAGTGATAGTATCGGGGCGCCGCATAACTTATCTTTTAGCAATTGAAATGCTGCTTCTTGTTTTTCCGTCCATTCGAACTTCTTATCCTTTTGGGTTAGCATGGTTAAAGACTGTGCTATCTTAGAAAAGTTCTCGATGAACCTTCTGTAGTAACCCGCAAGGCCAAGAAATTGTCGCACTTCAGTAGGAGTTCTAGGGGCGTCCCAATTTTTAATTGCTTTGATCTTGGCGGGATCGACATGTATACCCTTTTCATTCACCACGTGGCCTAGGAAGTGAACTTCTCGAATCCAGAAGTCACACTTTGAAAATTTAGCATAGAGCTTCTCTTTGCGTAGTACCTCAAGGATTAATCGAAGGTGATCCTCATGTTCTTCTCTAGTGCGCGAATAGATCAAAATGTCATCAATAAAGACAATGACAAATTTGTCCAAGTATGGCTTACACACGCGATTCATCAAGTCCATGAAAACAGCTGGTGCGTTGGTTAAGCCGAACGGCATTACCAAAAATTCATAGTGCCCATAACGAGTCCTGAATGCCGTTTTTGGTACATCCTCTTCTTGGATACGCAACTGGTGATAGCCGGACCTTAGATCAATCTTGGAGTAGAAGCTGGATCCTTGAAGTTGATCAAATAAATCGTCGATCCTGGGAAGAGGATAGCGATTCTTAATGGTTAACTTGTTCAGTTCCCGATAGTCAATGCACATTCGAAAAGTGCCATCCTTCTTCTTTACAAATAAGACGGGGGCTCCCCAGGGTGAGAAGCTTGGTCTTATGAAACCTTTGTCCAACAACTCTTGCAGTTGACCAGATAGTTTCTGCATCTCGGATGGAGCTAAGCGATATGGCGATCGCGCTACGGGTGCAGCTCCAGGAACAAGGTCGATGCGGAACTCGACTTGTCGAGGCGGTGGCAATCCCGGAAAATCTTCTGGGAACACATCTGGAAAATCTCTGGCTATCGGAATGTCTTCTAACCTTCGCTCGTCGGCCTTCTTATCTACCACGTGCGCCAAGAAGGCAACAAGACCTTTCCTTAAGCACTTTCGGGCCTTCATGCTGGTAATAATTTTTAACGGCGTCCCACGCCTTTCCCCTTGGATCGATAGGGTTTCACCGCTCGCGAGGGGAACTTGAATTACCTTGTCGTTGCAAACAACGACGGCGCAGTGTGCGGATAACCAATCCATGCCAACGACTATGTCAAAACTACCAAGTACGACCGGTAATAGGTCAATGCCAAACTCGTGACCACATAGATCCAACTTACAATCTTTCGCTACTTCTCGTGTTTCTATAGTTTTACCATTAGCCAGTTCTATAGAATATGGTGTGTCTAGTTTACTAGTTTTTAGCCCAAGTAATCTTTTAAATTCGACAGATACGAAGCTAAAATCGGCGCCAGTATCAAATAATACCAAAGCATAATGACCATTAAGAGGGGACGTACCAGTGACCACGTTAGGGTCTTGTCGTGCATCACCGGCACCAATCACGAATGCCCGCCCACGGGCTTGGTTGTTGAGCTTAGGACAATCCCTCTTCCAATGATCGAGCGATCCACATGCGAAGCAGGGCCTCGCTCCTCCATTCTTTGGTGTTCCTGACCTGCAGTCTTCTGTCTTGTGCCCAGAACGGCGGCACTTACCACAGATCACCTCATTCTTTCCTTGGTAACCCTGTTTTCCATTGTTTCCACGTCTTGTGGCTACATACCCTTTCCCTTTCTTGCCTGAACTACCCGATGATCCATCCTTTTTCCTTTCATTGCGCTTACGCTTCCCAAACCTCGGCTTATTCCCCTGGTCGCTGGACCCGATTGCTGAACTTGTACCCAGATTCTTACCCTCTACGCTGCTGGACTCAGTAAGCTTCAACCCTGATACTTTCCGGATTAAAGTGCCCATTCGAATGGCGTCTTCAGTGAGGCTCAAAGCGAGGTCGATAGCCTCGCGCATGGTCGTAGGTTTGGAAGCAGTGACCATGCCGCGTATCTGTGGCGCCAGCCCGAATAGGTATCGTTCCACTTTCTTGCTTTCCGGGGTAACCAAGCGAGGCACTAATCGGGAGAGATCATGGAATCTGGACGTGTACCCAGTTACGTCCGATCCAACCATGGTGAGGTTCCAGAACTCGGTTTCTAGCTTTTGCACTTCACTCGTCGGGCAGTATTCGGCGATCATCAGTTCCTTCAACTCCAACCATGACAAGGAGTAAGGAGCATCGTCTCCTAGTGATTGTACTTGGTTGTTCCACCATGTTAGTGCTTGATCCAGAAATAGGTTAGTGGAGTACATGACAGCTTGTCGCGGGGTACAACTACTGATGCGGACCACCGCTTCAGTTTTCTCGAACCATTTGACTAGTCCGACAGAGCCCTCAGTGCCACTGAAGTTGAGTGGCTTGCAGTCCAGAAAGGCTTTAAACGTGCAGCCACGCTCTCGCGAGGCCGTTTCTGCAATAATAAGATAGCATGTTATTATGGGGTAGGAGTTTCATGAAAACTCCCATTGTATTTATTCGTAATCCTCTTACCGGTAGGGGAGGTTTCGCGTCGGTCGCTCCCCGTTCGATCCCGCGATCTTTCAGTGCGGGTGGCATTGTGTTCCGCGAGGGCTCGGGCTACGCGCTCCGAGACTAGGGCTTCAAGCTCCTCGGGTGTTGTGGGTAGTCCTCCATTTCCACTGTTGCTTCGGGTGGCTGGTGCCATTTTTCTTCAATAATGATTATCAAAGGTTAATTTGGCGATCATTCATACAATATCGTCATACATAAAGTATAAATAACAACTCAACACATGAACACAATAATCAACACGTCACCACATCATCACACAAATTACAATATATATAGAGTAGGTAATAATAATCGTAGACAACCACAACACATATTTTACCATAACAAAATTCTCATTAATTTCAATACCACGAGTACAATGATTTGTTTGCAATAACAAAAACCGAGGATACATTCCTCATACATCGTTCTTTTGAAATACAATAGAAATATAATGTCATATACCGGCACAACCCGCTCGGCTAGGTAAAAATGCAGATGGGTGCTATAACCCATGCTGTGCTATCATACTACTACTACTACTACCTATGTCTGCAGGTGATCCTCCAAGTGTCTCTGAAGTATCTCTACTGTGGTGGCGGCGGTGGATACTGATACTGGGGGGCGTACATACTAATGGACATACTGATCGCCATAATACGATCATACAAGAATTGGCGATGCGCGAAATGTGCATCACCCGTAATCCCGCAATGCGCGTCCATGCGCAGTAGCTCCTCAGCATAATGCGCCAGTGCATCTCTGGCGTCGATGATCCTGACCCACATGAGTTGGGCCTGCTGCTCCATCTGGTTCACGGTGCGCTGCACCGTGTCGGTGAGAGTCTGAAAGTCTCTCTCCAAAGAGATCACTGCGGACCACGCCGGTCCGGACAGTGGGGCCATCCCGTGGGGCTGTGACGGCCCGGGGATATCAGTGTACTTCGGCTGGGATGGGCCGACTATGTCTGGCATCGGTAGGGGTGTGAAGGGTGGGGCAAAGCCCTGTAATCCAGTGGTGAAGTGGGGTGGCATCTGGTATGGGTCTCCTGCACCTAGAGTATACGGTGCAAGTGGTGGCATCATAAAGGGGGCTCCTGCACCCACAGTGAACGGTGCAGGTGATGGTATGGTGAGCATCTCGGGTAGGAGTGGTAATATGGGGAAGGTGGTGATAGGTAGTGTCATGGGTGCTGAAGAGGGGGCTATGAGCTCGGCTAGTGGGACCATGAGGGGTTGTGTAACAGTGACCCACTCAGGAGCGGATATCACGGCGGTAGGGGTAGTGGGGCTAGCAGTGGCGAAAGCTGCCAAGCCTGCTCGGTGTAGCTCAGAGCTACGGACTGAGCTACCCTCGAGGATGTGCCCAGTAGAGGCTGGCCCATCCTGTGGTACGGGCTCTGGTAGGGCGAGTAGGGCGGCCGGTGCAGTGGTGGCGTGCTCTATCATCGGAGCATCGTGCTCCTCCTGGCCGGCTGGTGGCAATGGTACTGCTACATGGTCTACAGACGCTACTGACTCATCGTCAGAATCGTCTGATATCCACCCGTTCCGTCCTCGGGCCACGGGCACAAGCCTCATGCCTGGGGGAACGGGGATGTGAGGGGTGGGTAGTGGCTCATGATCGATGTGGGCATGTCGATCAAATGGAGACTCCACGGTCTCTGACTGGGTGGGGGCGGGTCTCGATGGACCTGCACAGCCTACAGGGAAATCCATGACGGCTCGGATGGGGTGTGCTGGCAGTGGTGCGGTCTGAAAGGGCACTAGAGGCAAATCAGCCTGTGGTGCCTCGGCCATCGGTAGATCGGCCGCGGCGGCCACGTCGCCTCCAGCGGGGGCCCACGCTGGGTCCTCACTGGGGTCGGTCTCGTCGGAGCTGTCTCCGTCTGCGCCTCCAACGGCGGCGTCAACCTCCATATCATCGTCCTCGGGATCGAGTACTACAACCTCGATCGGTGGGGGCGGCAAGATCTGAATGCTACTGTCGTAGCTCGGTGCGGCGCTCTCGGCGTTCGACATCCCTGGCAAAAGAACCGTACTAATATTTATGTATTATTCATTAGATAGTCAAGGCATACATTTACTGTAATCTTCCTAACTTCTAATATTGAAATAACACGTATCATTACCCATGGCTAGCTTGGTCGGAATCTCCTCATACCCAATGTTCGTTGGAAGATTAGTTTATTGCGTTTTGCATTTACTTTGAAAGCTTATCTTTTTGAACCAAATCCGGTTATAGTTTAGATTTTTAAAAATACTAATTCGCTGTAACCTTGGCTCTGATACCACTTTCTGTCACACCACGCCTACGGCGGAAACACGTGGCGCAACGGTTCAAGAGGATTAAGCCAAGATTAATACAAATCACAAATAATCAAAGTAACGGGTTATTTATTCAAGCGTCGAAAATCGTTTAGATTATTCATACATAATCGGAAATTGTTTTTAAGACAAATAGGGAGGCTCCTCAACTATATCCCGATTCCCTTGGGATAGAGAGACGAGACCCCTCCAAAACATCCAACGCCCACTCAGAGATTCCCCCGACCCTGCTTGCCATGTTGTCCTTCATCTATCAATTACCTGAAAGATATGTTTAAAAAATTCGTCAATATATATATATTGGTGAGTTCACAGGTTTTAGTTTATCAAACTTTATCACTTTGGGAATTTCTATGTTATGACAATTTGTAGGAGTTGCAAGTTCCTACAATGTTACTTGAGCCTATAATCAAACCAAGACAAATAATAATGCCCCGCTCCAAGTCGTTACTCGGTATTCCTACGACTTGATTTCAGAATACGTGCACCCCAGGCATACACCGATGCAAAATCGACGCTATCGATTAGGGGTGGGCCTTGTCAGGCACCAATAGTACTATTCAAATATTCCTTCGGTTCCATTTCCCTGAATTAATGATCATAGTAGAGAGGTCTCAACCCCGAGTGGCGATCACAACTCAAGTATCCAACCCGTCAAACAATTCCCAACATATCTTTCCCCCGTAAAAACGTTAAATAGTTTAGAAATGGGGCCGTGAGACTCACCTGAAACTGTGCCCGGCTCAAAGAAGAAAATAGCAAATTTCGCGGTCTCGCACCTATAAACGTCCTAGGCGTATAAGTCACTACACCTATAGTGCATGTGCCTTGGCAAGTTGTACACCCAACTCCCCGACCACGTATTATCCCAATTCCCGTTTAATTAGTCTCGTATCCTAGGTTCATTGGCGATGGATTACCCTTTTCTTACAAGTCATATATTATTCTTGTTAATACTCTTTGTAACTTGTATACTATTATTCTCGACACGACTCTACCCAACGTATAATTATTCTCCCATTTAAATAATTATACTTAGGATCGTTTCGCTCGATATAATATGATTTCTTATTACCCGACCCGACTCACTTTGCCGCATATTTATTTTCCCATTCAAATAAGTATGCTAAGGTCTTGTCATTCAGTAATATATTCTTAACGCCCGACTCGACTCATGATGTGCTCAAAGTGGTTTAGTAAAAACTAACTAAATTAACCTAAACTAGACACTCTAAGTTTTAAATTTATAACCTAAGACTCTCTAAACCTAAACCACACAACCGGCAAGTGTACCGGTCAGTGCAGTACAGCTAAAGTAAGTCCGAGTATCGAACCCACGAGACTCTAATGGAAAACGTAAACTAGACTCGATAACTTATCTACAAACTGACATAAATTATTTTGTTGCTTAAGGGGGGGTTTTCTAACAAACTAATTGCAAATAAATAAATAAAACTAAAATAACTTAAAACACAAGCTGGAGACTGGAACTGGGATCAGATGATGGGAAGACACTACCTAGGCTAGAATCCTACACATGAATGATAAGCCTCTAACGGATATGGAACTGGTGTGGAACCGGGATCTTAAAATACTAAACTTACAGGATAAACTAGAGGACCCTCGACCCTTCTCAAGGAGAATCCTAAGGTTACCTATAAGCCGTTAAACCACCGGTTGAGAGGTTACCCTTATAGGCTTACCTACTCGAATCTTAAAGTACCCGCTAGACAGTCTACCTTACTGCGCGAAAGTCACAATACACCCGAATGTGCAAGGGGTAACTACAATATTTCTGATAAGACTTGGCCTACAAGGAATGCTAGGGAAACTAGGAAGATCTTCTTACAAAGCCTCTAGATCTAGCAATTTAACACCCTAGACAGACCAACAATCTCGCACCTTACAGCTATTGAGAATTGATAGAACACTTAGAATTATCTAACTAACAATTACAACTCCTATGGATAATCCTAGGCAATTAACCATAACCTAGTTGCTAACACCCAGTCCGCAACCTAACCCGCATTCATACATGAAAGACATTCACAAAAACGCAAGTGGAGTTTATAAAAATTAATTAGACAAAACTAAATACGCATATACATCAAACCAGAAAATAAAAAGTACTTTACATTAAAATTCACCCACAACCAAAAGTTCCAAAACCAAAAGAAAATAAATCAAACAAGTGCAATCATCTTTAACCTAGGTAGCATCAAGGTTTAGCCAATAAAAGTCATGATAAAATCAAAACAAGAAAAGCAAAACATATTCATGGTGTTCACACGAGTTTCAAATAAATAAATAACAAATAGTTGGATTAGAACCGACCCGTGCTGGCACCTATCCTTCCAAATAATATTCTCCCTCCTTTTTTTTTCGAAGTTCCCTCTCGTCAAAAATATTTATCTTCTGCCCTATTTTTTTCAATTTATTTCATTTGGGCCATGGGCCTTCAAATCAAATTCACGATTTCCTCTTTTTTTTTTAGTTTATTATTAATATTATTATGTTTATTATCATTATTATTATTATATTATAGTATTATGACTCGGCTCTTTAGACTCGGGTGTTCTTGACTTGATCAAAGTTGCTCGTTTACGCTCCAACGTCCACACGAACACCTACCAAAATATAAAATAAATAAATAAGTACTAAAAAAAACTCAAAACAAATAAAAATATATAAAGACCTAAAATAAATAAAATAGACCGGTACAAGCCTAAAACTAATAAAAACACTATCTAAACGACTCGAAAACTATACAAACTTTACACTGGAAATAGATGTATTTTACAATACATCAACTCACCATGCCGTACATTTATTTTCCTATTTAAATAAATATACTAGGATCTTGTCGGTATTCACATGTTCGTAGATATACTTCACCTACTCGTCTCAGTTTTCCTTCTCGCATATCTAATTTCCCATTCAAATAGATATACTAGAATTTCGTCGAGACGAGCATGTGTACATATACCAATGCGTGAATTTTCCTTGTTAAGTCCATGTGTCGTTTAGAGTTTTTAATTCATTACGTTATGTTTTCTCCCACGAATATTCTTTCTAACACATTAGAAAGTGTTACATAAGTTTCACCCTTGTTATATATATTTTGTTTCTTAAAATATATATGTTTTCATCTTGCCGCAATGGCATTCTTTTCTCATTTGTCCGTTTATCCGTTATCGTTAGTTCATGTTACTAAGTCCGTTAGTTAGCTTTTTCCACATTTTCTTCCCATATGCGCTCTATGGGAATATTATCCATACTTCCAATTCCAAGACATATTACTTGGAAAAATATACTTTTGTATTTTTAGCCTAACTTGTTAACTTGTATCCCAAAAATGTTTCCGATACTTTTATATTCCCATTTATATAAAAGTATCCATTTTTGTACAAGTTTTCCCAAGTCTTTACTAATATTTTATAAAGCCTTTATTTTATAAAATCCTTAAGTTAACTTAACCTCCTATTTTTATAAAACTTCTATTTTTATAAAAATACCTTTTTCAATAAATACACAAGTATGTTTCTCATGTCTACCAAACTATACTTGGAAAAACTATTATTTACGTTTTTGACACCAAACTTTCCATGAACATATTTTGGGACCAAGGTTTCTAAAATACTCATTTTAGTTCCTCAACTTTCAAAGTTTCAACATTAGTCCCTTAACTTTTAAATGTTACTTTTTCCATCCTAACTTCCAAAGTTAGCATTTTTCATTTAACTAGTGGACTTTGAAGAATCATATTTCTCATGTTTGATTACTTTTGCATTATTCCACTTCTAATATTCTTTTATTTCATTATTAATGCTTTTAACATGTGTGCTTTATGTTTTTATCCATTATATCCAAATTTCACTCATCCAAGTGAGTAGACTTTGAACATGTAACTTTTTCATCCATGATTACCTAACACATTTCAGCATATTTTTGACATTAACTAGTCATCTTATGATGATTAAAACCATCTTTTATCATATTCAAGTCCTTTTCAAAAATCATGTTCCAATCATCACCCAACTCAAGTGTATGTACATATTTCTACATTTTCTTAAAATATCACATTATTAATATTAAATCCAAGATTTATTCATGTTATTATTCTTCCATTTTTATTCTTGTAAGATACATTATCTTTATGTTTCAAAACCATATTTTACCCATCAATGTACAACTTGCTCATAAGATCACATAATATGAACATTAGAAATCAAAACAAGGTTAAACTTACTACTAGCTCAAGGCTAGGGAAGACAAGAACCTTGGATTGGATGGGGTTTAGTGTGTTCTTCCAAAGGGTTAAGCTCCAAGCTATTGAAACACACAATGGGGTTTTGAAGGATAATGATCTAGAGATGATTTGGTAGTGTAAAATTTGTAAGAAAAATGTATATGTGTGGGTGATATGGTACGGCCAAGAGGAAAGGAGAAGAAGAAGTTTTTGTGTTGATTCAAGTATGCTTCACAAGAATGCTTATAATATCCCTTCCCAAATCTTGCAAAGATTACTTGAATCTTCAATGGATTGTGTAATATCTTAGCTAGATTATATTAGATATGGAAAAATCTTGGGGGATCCTTCAAGAGGGTGTTTGGCCGTGAGGTTTAGAGAGAAAAGGAGAGGGGATTAGTTAATTTTCTTGGCCAATGTAATCCCATGCATACACATGATTAGTGTTTATAATAATTGGATTATTAAGAAGGTGAAGAGTTTAAATGAGATAACAAAAGATTTTAATCACTTGGGTGGGCCATAGGCCGGCCCCTTGTGGGTGTCTTGGGTGGGGTCCACTTTGCTAAATAATACCCATAATTAGTTAAATTAATCTTGTTCGGGTACCGTCCGGGTATTTTTGGGTTTCTAATCGCGTGTTATCCGAATATTAAAATACCCTTAATATTCCTTAAACATAGTCCAGTTTAATCACTGATAAATTATTTTGGCTTTTGCCGGGTGAAATTACATGTTAAGCGCGTATCGGGTGCGGTACGCGCACTTTATTTGTTACCAGGAGATTTGTATAACAAGCTTTCACGTATGGCCTTGGAGTTCCCAAACCCATTATATTTTGTGAAATTACGTTTTATTTTATATCCCGGGTGTCCGGGATTCGTTTCTCTTATTTAATTTTTACCGGGTAATCGCCAGCGTCCATACCGGATAATTTACTCGCACATGATCCTATCATGTTTTGTCATTAAACATATGCATTCCTATGCATTATTTGGGAATTGCTATCTTTCTAAGGCCTCAGTTAAATAACCAACACATAATTATGTTTAATTACGTTAATCGCGTATAGTTAATTAGTACGGAATTACCTTAATTTTGCCGGTTGTTACACATTTACATATCATTCTAACCTCATTCAAACACCTATCTCAATTAACCGAATCATCAATTCAACCCTTGATCCAATACGCGCGTGATAATCAAATCTTGTCGATCCTACACAAACTGTTATTATGTATACCAGGAATTTATGTAGAAACAAATAATTTTTGTAGGACTATCTACATTATACATGTTATTTTGTGTAGGAACTTCTTATTAGTTTTATTGGCATCGTGTTTTAAGTTATAAGCCTAGAATACATTGTATTTGGTTTTTATTAAAAACATGTTTGTTACATTATGTAATTTTTCAAAAAAAAAAAAAAAAAAGTTTTGTTACCTGAATTTTCATGGGTTTTCTCATCTCAATGTGGTGTTCAATTTTTTATCCCTATTTATTAGATATATATATATATATATATATATATATATATATATATATAGGGGAGAGTTATTTTGAGAACGCTAAATATTGTGAGAACCGTGAGAACAAATAAAAAAATCAATCAAAATCAAAATGTTTTAATACAAACCATATTATAATAAAAATACAACATTAACAAATGAATTTTTTTTTCAAATAATTCATCTTTTCTTGCAAAAACACTTACAAATTAACATTTTACACATGTGTAAATGAAACCGGTTATACATGTATAAACAGTAAATTTACACATGTGTAAAAACAATTATTTTCGTATACCTTTGAATTGTGAGAATACATATATTTCGTGCGAACCACGAGAATGCCAAAAAACCATTCAAATTTGAAATTTCTTTTACCCTTATCATTATTATTAATATACAATCTCAAAAACATAATTTTCTCGTAAAAATTTAAACGTATACGAAATTAAATTGTTTTTACACATATGTAAATTTACTGTTTATACACGTTTAAATTGTTTCATTTACACATGTGTAAAAAGTATCTTTTGTAATGTTTTTGCTTGAAAAGGTGAATTATTTAGAAGGAAAACTCATTTTTTAATGTTATATTTCAATTATAATGAGGTTTATAGTAAAAAAAATAATTTTGATAGATTTTTCATTTGTTCTCATGGTTTTCACGATATGTTGTGTTCTCAAGATAACACTCCGCTACTTGTGTGTGTGTGTGTATATATATATATATATATATATATATATATATATATATATATATATATAGGAAAGTGAATATGGTGCTGTTGCACATGTAACCTTACATATGCAACCAATCAAAACTACCTAGTTTTGATAAATTTCAATTAAAAATATTAACCTTGATTGTTTCGAACACAATATATGAAGAAGTAGGATTGAAGATTTTGCTCGTTTGTAAACAAAAAAAAAAAGATCAAGAGTAGAAATGTAAGAAGCATGGAATAGTGAGGCTATGGGCCAATGCTACTCATTGGGATTGGGTCGAGTAATCTCCATTATCATTTTGATAAACGAAAACTAGCTTTTCGTTTGGATGTATACTCAGATAATAATGGAAACTAATTTGTGAAAATGATTTTTATTTGAAATTTACCAAAACTGCATGGTTTTGATTGGTTGCACATGTAAGGTTACATGTGCAACAACACCATATTCACTTTCCCATATATATATATATATATATATATATATAGGTACTAGGTTATATCCCAAGAGTTTTTCGAGGTAGACATATCTAATATGAAGTGACAAAATATGTGTTACGATGTAGCATAGAAAATTTATTATAATATGAGAAAACAACAATTTTAATTATTTTCTTAAGAATAAAAATGTATACTAAAGAGAGAATGTATGTTAGGATGAGGAGCAAAGAGAGAAGCAACCATTACAGGGCGTAGTTGAGGCAGTGGTCCTGAAGGTGTAGCTTTTTTTTAAACAACTAGTTTTAACCTATTATGCCTTGGATGAAAAAATAACTCTTATTTACAATTTCATTTAGTGTAAAAAAATTATTAGAAACTTGGGTATCACACAGGCTATAACATTTTTTTTATATATTATTAGGTTAGAAAACTTAATATTACTTAATGTTGGATCAATATAATATTAAATGGTTTTTAAAAGCGAAAATATAAAAAGAATTAGTTAAGAAAATAAATATTAAATAAACAAGATATAAACGTAAAATTATAATTTAATAATATTATCTCATAAAATAGAAAATTAAAATAATGAGAAGATTTTTATTTATTATATAGTAAAGATAAAGATAAAAATTATAAATTAATAAATATTAGTAATTTATAACCTAATTTTTTTTTGGTGGAATTCAAGGGTGAGAAAGACCACACTAAATGACACGTGTTCCCACCTCAATTGCATTACTATCTCTTTATTATGTATATAGATATAGATGCGTGTGGTGTGCATATGTACCAATTTCCACACAAAGTCGTATTTTACTGTAAAACGTGTATGGTGCCATAAGGATGCAGCGTTTGTACGTAAATGAGGTTTATCGTTTATAAGTACCGAGTGATAATTATGTTCATCTGTGTACACTATTTTTTGTCATATTCTCACACCCTCAAGTTCCACTTGCGGGGTTTTACCGCGAGGTGCGTGACACACCAGGATCAAAGTCAACGGTCACAACAAACTACAACTATATGAGAAAAACATTTAAACAAACAGCACGCAGTTCCAAAAGCTTTAACATAGTGCAGCAGAAGCTAAAATAAGTTTACGACCCAACATGTTCAAAAACAGTAGTTTGAAATAAGTTCGGCATGCTTGCAAGGGTACCTAGATGCCCGTGCGACTCTAAACGTCCTATTCCGTGACTGCTACCTTAGTGACCTGAGAAAATATGCTAAATGTGTCAACATAATATTGCCAGTGAGTTCACATGTTTTAGATAATAATGTGTGGTTGCAAAATCAAATATGTTTTACTATTTTATAGAACGCTAGATAGACATTAAGTATGTTACGATGCAATTTGAAACCATTGATGACTGTGTTGTCACTTAGTGTGTGCCCTTTTCGGATTACCGTCATCTCGGTAAAACTTGTGTAGTTTGAGACAATATGCACCTGTCCAACCTACAATTGACCCGGGTGGGGTTTGTCAGGACCAACAGATCTATCCACATTTCCCCGTTATATACCTATGTTAGTGGTTTCCTTGGGATATATATGAGTCGTAAAGTAAACAAATAATAACAATAGTAATTGTAAAGGACTGTTTTGTAAGAAATCAAACATATAATCACACAAGTAGAGCAATTTAGGTGCGGAATCCCTAAATCACATGCAATATGATAATTAATCAATCAGAACACGTAAAGATCCATTTCAATAATCATTTCATTAATAATCAAGTGTTGTTTTAAATTTAAAGACCTTTGATTAAAATGAAAAACCTAATACAGAAGGTTCTAGACACTCTAAGGGAACACACAGTTTCACACACCAAATGACACAACTTCGTAATCTGCAAAACAAACTTAACCTATATAAAGACAGCACATTCGACCTCTGCAATGGTCGAATGGCCTCGTTCGACCTCTTCAGGGCTCAAACAAACAAAACTAACACATTAAAGCATCGTCCGACCTTCTTTAAAACTTATTCGACCCCTCGACAAGTCGAATGGCCTTGAAAATCTACCAATCTTCATTATTAGACGTCGTTTATTATAGAATCCAAAGCGATAGCCACACTAATGTATCAACAAACTCCCCCTTGGCTATTGCTTGGATTATTGTTCTTGATATTCTAGCGTCTTGTTCATTAACTTAATGTTCAACAACTTTCTTTGTTTTGTGCTCATTTCTGTTTCTAGTTGTTGTTTGAGCGAACTTTCTTTTGTAGCTTCTCTAACCTTCACATACTTTCCGAGCAACTTATTATAGTCACAACCAGCATTTACATCCAAAATAAGAAAATGAGACACTAAGACTGATTCGACCCTGATATAATCTTGATTCGACCTCACGTAAGATCGAATGAAAAACTAAGGTTCAAATGAGACACAATAAACTCTGAATGAAGAACAAACAGCTGTTTCGACCCTAAAACTCACTTGGTTCGACCTAAACACACCTGATTTGACCTAAAAACCACACTCGTTCGACCGAAACTCAACTAGTTCGACCTGACTCATTTCAAAAACGGTTTTTCTTCACAAATCGCTAAATTTGATTTGAATTTTTTAAATGTTGATGGATTTCAATGATCTTTAGCAGGTTTTGATTCGGATTTGTAAGAGATCAACTTTTGTGAAAGAAATTTTGATTTTATCCGTAAAAACAAGTTGAAATCAATCAATCTCCAAGTTCATGAAAAGTTGTAGAAAAACAGATCAAATTTTGATGTTTTTGAGTAAAAATCTGATTGAAAACTATCAAATTGCAGTTGTGTGATTGATCCTACGCTCTGATACCACTTTGTAAAAGATCGTTTTGTTAGAAATCAACTACATAATCACACAAGTAGAGCAATTTAGGTGCGGAATCCCTAAATCACATGCAATATGATAATCAATCAATCAGAACATGTAAAGATCCATTTCAATAATCATTTCATTATTAATCAAGTGTTTTTTTAACGTTAAAGACCTTTGATTACAATGAAAAAACCTAAAACAGAAGGTTCTAGACACTCTTAGAGAACACACACTTTAACACACAAAATGACACAACTTCATAATCTGCAAAACAAACTTAACCTATATATAGACTGCACATTCGACCTCTGCAATGGTCGAATGGCCTCGTTTGACCTCTTCAGGGCTCGAACTAACAAAACTAACACATTAAAGCTTTGTTCGACCTTCTTTAAACCTCATTCGACCCCTCGACAGGTCGAATGGCCTTCAAAATCTACCAATCTTCATTATTAGATATGGTTTATTATAGAATCCAAAGAGATAGCCACACTAATGTATCAACAAACTCCCCCTTGGCTATTGCTTGGATTATTGTTCTTGATATTCTAGCATCTTGTTCATCAACTTGATGTTCAACGACTTTCTTTGTTTTACGCTCATTTCTGTTTCTAGTTGTCGTTTGAGCGAACTTTCTTTTGTAGCTTCTCTAACCTTCACATACTTTTTGAGCAACTTATTATAGTCACAACCAGCATTGACATCCCAAATAAGAAAATGAGACACTAAGACTGATTCGACCCTGATATAATCTTGATATGAAAAACTAAGGTTCGAATGAGACACAATAAACTTTGAAAGAAGAACAAATAATTAGTTCGACCCTAAAACTCACTTAGTTCGACCTAGAAACACCTGATTCGACCTAAAAACCACACTCGTTCGACCCAAACTCAACTGGTTCGACCTGACCCATTTCAAAAACGGTTTTTCTTCACAAATCACTCAATTTGATTGAATTTTTTAAATGTTGATGGATTTCAATGATCGTTAGCAGGTTTTGATTTGGATTTGTAGGAGATCAACTTTTGTGAAAGAAATTTTGATTTTATCAGTAAAAACAAGTTGAAATCAATCAATCTCCATGTTCATACAAAGTTGATGAAAAACAGATCAAATTTTGATGTTTTTGAGTAAAAATCTGATTGAAAACTATAAATTTGTAGTTGTGATTGAGCCTATCCTCTGATACCACTTTGTAAAGGTTCGTTTGGTTAGAAATCAACTATATAATCACACAAGTAGAGCAATTTAGGTGCGGAATCCCTAAATCATATGCAATATGATAATCAATCAATCAGAACACGTAAAGATCCATTTTAATAATCATTTCATTAATAATCAAGTGTCGTTTTAACTTTAAAGACCTTTGATTACAATGAAAACCTAATAGAGAAGGTTCTAGACATTCTCAGAGAACACACACTTTCACACACCAAATGACACAACTTCGTAATCTGCAAAACAAACTTAACCTATATATAGGCTGCACATTCGACCTCTGCAATGGTGAAATGGCCTCGTTCGACCTCTTCAAGGCTCGAACAAACAAAACTAACACATTAAAGCTATGTTCGACCTTCTTTAAACCTCATTCAACCCCTTGACAGGCCGAATGGCCTTCAAAATCTACTAATCTTCATTATTAGAGGTCGTTTATTATAGAATCCAAAGCGATAGCCACACTAATGTATCAACAATAATAAATGATCTTTAAGTAAAACGGAGAGTGTAGCATGTTTCTCCCCATTAGAAAGTATGTAAAAGTGGGGCCATAAAACTCACCATAGGTTACGTCTTCAATTAGTTAATAGGCCATAACTGTGTGATAATCTTCAATAACTAAAAACCAATCAATAGACACCTATAAGTGTGTTGACCGATAACGTGTTGGTCAAATAACCCTTAGTTGTTCAAATCATGACTTCGCACGTTTGCATAAGTGTTTTGACTTTGACACAACCACACAAGACTTAATATCTCGTTGGTGACCTGCTATAGCAGTTTAACACACAAATGCAAGTTTCCATACAAGTAAACACGAAAAACACTTTGTTCCATACATAGAATTCACATCATACCAAATTCTAGCGAATGAGAGCTTTGGCCTTCTCATTTGTATGAACGATCATGCGAATGAGGCTCATTCACCCCAAACAGGTTGTTTAACAATTTCGATGAACAAAAACCCTTCAAAACATATAAAAAAACCTAACGAATAGCATATTATCACGTTTGATTGAGTCATCAATTAGTTCATTTTGTACACAAAATTATATATTTTCCCCAAATAGCAAATTATGGGGATGTCACATCAATTTGCATTGCAAACTTTCCATAAATGGCAAAAAGTGCAATTAGTAACATAATCACAGTCGTCAAACCTTCAAACTCTGGAAAAATTATTTGTAACATAAAACTTAACATGTTGAAATCATTATATCCACGATACAAGCCCTAGATACACAACATAAATCCCCAAAATAGGTTGATGTTCACAAAACCTCAATCAATCATTCAAACATCACATAATCATGCTTCTAAACAGTGTCAAATAATTTAAATATCATCATACAACCATTCAATCAACACATAACACATAACACAAAATCCCTAAGACCATCTGTAATGGCCAAGTGAATTGGGCTTGAAACGCAAAAGTAGCACCCCATTAACCCAAGAACACCCCCGTGTTAAAGGGGCGTTAACCGGTGCCCAGCGAAATTTTTCGCATGGGTTAAAATGTGCATTGGCCAATCACTTGCTGCCATTTGGTAGCTTCAAACGTTAAAAAAGGACGTTGGGGCTTGCTTTTGCAACGGTCAAAACAAATTATATATAAACTATTTTTTATACAAAACAACACACACCAACCCAATTTTATACAAAACACACAATACCAAACCTCAATTTATAAACTTTACCAATTTATTTTTATAAAAAAATGAGTTCCCTGACATCCTCATTTTCCATCCGGGATTATTATTGAAAATAGTTTTTAGGCGATACGAGTGAATCAACCGACGAGGAGATCGAGCAAGAGGTGGTTACAAGTGCTTGTGTGCTGGCAACGAAGTATATGAAACATGTTAGTAATCCTCGATGTCCTGTTTTGTGAAGAAAGCATATGGATCGCGACCGCATGTCAACGAACGCTCGTTTAATGAAAGATTACTTTGATGAAGACCCAACTTATCCGGATCCAATAGTTTTTTAGGCGTCGTTTCTGGATGAGCAAACGTTTATTTCTACGCATTTTGGGAGATTTGGAAAACACATTTGACTACTTCAAGCAAAATCCGGATGCGAGAGGGGCGCTTAGATTTACCGCGATTCAAAAGTGTAGTTCAGCGCTACACATTCTTGCGTACGGGAACACGAACGACATAAACGACGAATACTTAAAGTTAGCCGAGAAAATGACACGCGACACCTTAGAGCATTTTTGTTACGATACACAACAATTTCTTATAAAATTTATTTATTTATTTATGTTATTTAAAGTTTATTTATTTATTCTTATAAAAGTTATATTTTTTAAAGGAATAATACATTTGTACGGGGCGCATTACCTAAGAAGACCAAGCTAGTACGATCTACTAAAGATATATGAGGTTCATTCAAATGAACATGGTTTACTAGGAGCATTGCTTGTCGTCATTGGCCATGGAATAATTGTCCAATGGCATGGCGAGGTCAGCACACACGAGGTGACCAGGGAGAGCCAACAGTAATTCTTCAGACGATGGCTTCACATGACCTTTGGGTTTGGTCGGCTTACATTGGTGTTGCGGGGTCATGCAATGACATAAACGTTTTTCACCAACCGCCCCTTTTCGAAGATTTCATTTCTGATAGAGCACCAACGGCATCTTTTATGCTAATGGAACATACTACCCACACGGATACTTTTTGGCCGATGGAATATATCCTAAGTATTAGATTATAGTGAAGACGTTTACCAATCCGTACGATGAAAAAAAGAGCATATTTTAAGAAAGTGCAAAGGTCTTCACGAAAGGACATTGAGAGATGCTTTGGGGTGCTTCAACAGCGTTAGCATTATATTAGAAATCCTTGTCGTGCATGGAGCAAAGAAAAAATAAGAGATACTATGTATGTGTGTATAATCATGCATAACATGATTCTAGAAGACGAAGGAAAGACGTGTCAAAATTATGTTCCAGACGCCCCTACGGAATTGCCACAAGCGACAATGGAGGATAGAATCCTCAACTCCCATGAGGTGCGTAAGGAGGATACACATAACGCTTTAGCATTGGATTTGGTAAAACATGCATGGTCGGTTCGATATATTCCGCACGATGATGACGAAGAAGAGGAAGAGGAAGAGGAAGACGAGAATGACGACGAAGACGAATTTGATGAAACCGATGAATTGTAGCTTTATTATTTTGTTTTGTATTATTTAAATGACTTTTTTTAATTTATTTTAATTATGTTCGGTTTTTTTATGTAATTTTATTATTTTAATTATGTTATTTAAACTAAATATTTGTTTGTTTATTTATAAAAAAATAATAAAATGGCATGTGGCCCCACATGCCACATGTCAACAAATGCCTAACATACCCTACCACATTACACCTATTGCCCATTTCAACCCCTTTCACCCACCAAAGTGGCCCCACATGCCACACGTCAAAAATGCCCCTTTCATCCAGCAAATTCCATCCACCATTACACATGGTCTAATTTATTAGGTCACCATCATCATCCTGGCTTATGTTTTTTTTTTTTTATAAGAAAACATTATTTAAGTCTAGATCTAGTTTGGAAAGGTTTTAAAAAAGGCTTTTATTTAGGAAAACACATTGAAATCAAATCTGACCATTTAGGGTTTATCAAAATATCATAGAAATGTAAAGAAAAGGGTTTTGATGATTAACACACCTTAGTTCTTAGCTTGGTATTGTTTCTAAACAAGATTTGGTTCAAGGATCTATGAAATGAGGGCAAAGACTCGTTTTTGCAGGTTGGGGTTTGTAAGAGGGCACTTTTAGGCGAGTTAGGATTGTGAAATAATGAAATTGAATCAAAGAGATGTTTATATAGTATGCTCTCATTCGCCCCGTCATTATAGCGAACGAGGCTCATTCGCCTGAAACGTTCAGGCGAATGAGTTTTTCTTGTCTCATTCGTCCAAACGACTCCTTGTTACCCTCGAAACACATATTATCATATAATTCCACTTAAACTCGTATTTCTAAGTTACCAATGTTTGTATATCACACAATTATCAACAAGTTACCCATATTACATTATTGTTTCACCAACGGATGTGATACGAGAGTCGTGCACATGTGTTTTTCCGATGATCCTCTGAATCACCAAACCATGGACATTGTGTGTGTAACCGACTCCCGATAATTCTCAAATTATCGAACTGACTCAACTAACCCAGTTAAGTTCGTTTAGTAAATGTTTTGATAAGGTAGACTTAAGTGTTTGTTAGAAGTATTAGCCCGAGTTTGTCAGGTGTCACACGTATATACTACACTAATAGGTATGTGGTCACTTCTGTTTGAGTAAATTACCAAAACAGTCCTTGAGGTTTGGGCCAATATGCTTGTCCAGTCCAATCTTTTAAAAATTGCTTGAACACTCCCTGATCTTTCAAAAAATATGTCAAAACAGTCCAACCATTTAACCCAGTTAACTTTTCTCAGTTAATTCAGGGGCATTTTCATCCAATCATCTAAAATTTTATAACCAGCCTTCCTTTGCTCGTTTATAACCCTGATTGAATCCATTTTCTCCCCCAATTCATTATAAAAACTAAATACGATTGAATCCATTTATAACCCTGATTGAATCCATTTATAACCCTGATTGAATCCATTTTCTCACCCAATTGAAGACCCGGCACTATAAACCCTCCATGACAGGTCGTCTTATTCTTCTTTTCTGATTTACGGTGTAGGTATGTATGTCATCAGTGATTTAGATGTAAAGATGATATGGTGATGAAAATATTGCATTGTTGATTATTGACTGCATTTTATGCCATAATGTTGCAGGTGCAAACATCAAGTTGTGTGTTTTTAGATACTGCTTCCACTTTGAGTGAAAAAAGGCATTGATAAATCATCAGAAGACAATAAAGCCAACATCTTCTCTACAAAAATAACATCAAAGCTTGCCATTTTCTCAAAATCATCAGATTTCTTAATAAGTGAGCCAATTTCAACTAACGCATTTAATACAGATCTCAAGCAGATGCGATGTTAAACTTGAGGATGATAATTGAAGTAAAGTCCACCAAAATTTCCTCAAACATCAACTTTGACACAGGCAAAAAATTTCTTGGAAATGAAGCCAAAATCTGTAATCCTATAACTGCAAAAAGGTTCAATAATAATAATGTCATTTTCGAAAGTTATGAGTTTAGACAACAATAGAAAGTCATATTTTAATTAATACTCACCCACAGTATGTGTATAAATATCATGAGTGCTTTCTTTCACAATTTTAACAAATGAACAAGTTAATATACGGCCGAAGCTATGAAGCATGGTGCACCATGTCTCTTTGTCAAAATAAGTTATTTTTGCCGGTTTGACCAAAGTGCTACAAGCAGCAAGTAATTCAACACATACATAAAGGTACCCAAACTTAGGTCCACCAGTAGCATAATCTTTCTCTTGCATAATTGATTGCAAACTATTTACTAATTTTGAGAAAACACTTTGAAATATTGAATTACATGAAGCAACTGAAGCTGCGGCTGACACATCTAGAATTCGACCAACTGCGTTTAATTTTTGCTTATCTTTCACTGTGATATTATCATGATTACTATAATTTGAAAGGTTATTCAAAGTCATGCTGACGTCCACGTCCTTCAAAATCAATTTTAGAAACGACACCGGATCCTTATCTTGTTTAATAAGCTTTTGTATAAGAACAAGAGCTTCATCTGCAACTTTATTATCCTGATACCTTGAACCCACAGTCAAAGAAGATGGTGCAGAAGTCAAAATTATATCTTTTAGCGATGACCAAAGAGTTTCATTTTGTTCTTGAATTTCATTTCCATTTGTGTGTGTGTGTTTGGAGGGAAATCAGAGAAGTGTGGTGGTGGATGGAAAAAATTGAGGGAAATAGCTTATAAAGGAGAAGGGAGAGTGAAGGAAGGCTGGTTATAAAATTTTAGATGATTAGATGAAAATGCTCCTGACTTAACTGAGAAAAGTTAACTAGGTTAAGTGGTTGAACTATTTTGACCTATTTTCTGAAAGATCAGGGAGTGTTCAAGCAATTATTAAAATATTAGACTGGACAGATATATTGACCGAAACCTCAGGGACTGTTTTGGAAATTTACTCCTAATTTATGCATACACACATGTGATGATGTGAACCACTTCTGTTTTATGCTCAGCTTTCCAATGTATCAACACATAAGAAGGATTCAAGGTCACGTTTGACAAACTTTAGTTCCTAGAACACAGAATCTAGCAATAATTAACCCACATCCTTAGACATATATCGAAAACGAGGAATGAAGATAAAGGGGAGTGGTCGCAAGGGTTTTCAACCGACAATGATTGAAAAATTGTAGAAAAATCTCATCTAGATTTTTATTTTTACAATTTGAAAGCTCAATCCATAATACTATTATGCTCATTATTTAATCGTCAAAAAAAGCTAAATAATTTCCCCATTGTATTTTCTTAATTCTCGTACTTTTCTGCCCATCACTGAGCGTTACATGAAATAACTAATTATAGAATACAAAATTCAAGTATACTTAAAACACTAATCCATGACCTACTAGGGTCGTGTAATTATAAATACAACCAGTGGTGAATTTAGGAATGATTTTTATGAGGTTACTTTTGTGGATTTTTACTGATTTTCATTAATTTTTTATTTTTTTCTGCTAAAATTTTCATTTTTTTCCAAATCCAGGACCCCCGGAGTCCCATCTAAATCCGCCACAGACAATGAATACAACTTTGTTTTAAATAAAATTTAATACCGAAGTAAGCAATTTAAGAAAATAGTAACAAACACATAACAGAGAAACTAAATTACCAAAAAATGTTAGACCATGTGTAATGGGTGTTATTGCGGCTTGAAATTGAAAAATAGCGCACAAACACCGCTAGGGTAGAGCTTTATGGGGCGCTATATTGCTTTGAAATTGAAGAAATGAGTGTCAGGCGCCATATATATATCGCCACCTTTTTTTTGTTGGTGTGCCACCAAATTTCAACCAATAAAAAAAAAGGGTGGGCGCTATTCTTTTTTCCCACTACGGAAGGACATAGATGGTCATGAAACGCATAGTCAATACGGGCAGGGGAAAAGGAATACGAAAAGGATAATAATAAATTACCGTTCAATATGTTGTTTAGTTAGAAAATGTACGTATAAGTTTACAAATCAAATTTACAACTCATCTGATACCTCCACACTTCTACACATGGCGATTATTAAACAACGGGGGCGAAGTTTGGTTCTCGAATCGGAGGGGACCGGATTCAATTTTGTTCGATCGGTAGTGGTAAATCGGCGGGGGCTGAACTCAACCCGGACACAATTTAACTACAAAAATCGTAAATTTCCACTACTGCCCTTTAAATCCTTCGCCACTGGGGGACGGGCGCTTACCGATTTGGTCACGGGTACTACCAGCACGATAACACCGTCGCCACCTATGCTGGTAGTTGTCCCGTGAACCGTTTGCTGGTTCTAATTAACGGACTGGTAGAGTGGTGTAATAAATGCAACAATCGAATTTTTATTTTTTATTTTTAATTCCAATTTTGGCCGTTCAACGATAACTTTTTTTTAACGTTTTTTATGCAAAGTATATAAAAGTCCGACGGTTTAAATAAGAAAAACAAAAACAAATACTTATGAATCAGAACAAATTTAAAACACAAACAAAACAAATAGATCCAAGAAATCAAAGAGTGTTTCGAAGGGTGGGAGCAGAATCTCAAAATATAAAATCGAGGGTTCTAGTAGTCGAGGGGCAGAGGTTCGGGTTTGGGTTCGAGCTCGGGTACGGTTGATGCCTATAGGCCCGTGATCAATTTTTCACAAAGCCAATCCCAATCACAACCGTTTTACCCACAATACCCACAATTTCAACAATTCACACAAAGCCAACAACCCATTTTATATCCACAATTTTTTACACCGCCTCAATTAACAACATCCCAACTAGAGGAATTCGAGCTCTACCTACATGACGATGACGATGATGGGGGAGAAATTGTGCCAGAAACATAGTTGCAGGAACATGGAGATGAACAATTATGTCACACCCTCAAATTTTCACTACGAGATTTATACCGCGAGGCGCGTGACATACCAGAATCTCATAGCCATAAGTCATATGAACGATTCTAAATGCCCAAACCATTTAGTTCGTTTTCAAAAATCAAGTTTAGCGTTTAACCAAAAAGTTTAGATAAGTTGCGGAAGCGTAAATTAAACATAATCATTTAAGTTTATGCGCAAGACAACGCGCCCAAAATAAAACCATTGAATGTAAAGAAAAGAATAAGTTCAATAATGTTCATAACCCATGACACAATGAAGCATGTCCTATCGTGATCCGAACCTAGAGACCTACAAAAGCATAATATCGCGTGTCAAAATAATGTTGGTGAGTTCACAAAGTAAGGTAAGTAAAAGTGTAGGTTTCCCAAACCAAGAACAACAGCTAGGTTTCCCAAACCAAAATACCAGTAACCACTAGTTCAGCGTATGCCAGGGGTAGCTAATGTAACATTACGTATATTTTTGAGGTTATAAAATCCCCACTTTTACCCATCTCATACTCACAAGGGTTGATTATGCAAACGATTTACCCGGTAGTTTTGTTTTCACATATGGACTAGATTTGCCATGACACCAGAATTGTACAAGTTTTATGCTCATGATACAATTTTCAAACCTGTGTAATTCTCACCAACTTTTGTTGACCCAAAATATTTTAAAACTTAACATGTTTCAGGCTATAGCTTTGCTTGAATGTTAGAGTTAATGCTTGAAGATTTATATTTAGTGTTTCTTATTTTATGTACAGATTCCTTTAAAACAATGTAAGTAATTCATTTAATTAATTATTGAAACTTATTATTTACCATGAGCTACTGTACAGATTCCTTTGGAATCGCCTAAACTATATAGTTTTTGCGATTCTTTTGAAACGCCAAAACTACATTAATAACCCCACCACCAACACCACCACCCACCACCATAGAAACCCCCACCCACCACCGCAGCCAACACCAACCATGACCCACCCTCTTCCCATCACCACCACCACCACAGCCCACCCCACCACCACCCACCACCACCACAGAAACCCCCACCCACCACCGCAACCAACACCAACCATCACCCACCACCACCACCGTACCAAATCAAAACCCTCTTCCCACCACCATCCCAAATAAAAAAAATAAGAAAAAACGAGAGATTTAAAGCATAAAAATAATAATAACAGAAACCTAATACATACCAAGGAGTGAATGTGGGTTGATCTTGTGATTGAAGAGGGTAGGGTTTTGGTTTTGGGGGAAGAAAACTGATGGATCGAACAAGGGGGAGTTTAGTGGAGGGTTGTGGTGGTGGATGGGGCTCGAACAGAGGGTAGATGGGGAGGGTGGTGGTGGTTATCGATTGTGGTGGTGGTTTTTGAAAGGGAGCAGACGGGGAGGGTGGGTTGGGTTTTTGTTTTGATTTGGGGAAATATAGAACAGATATACGTTTCAAATTTTTCAGGGGTCCTCTACGGCCCGTAAAGACCTCTACGGGCCGTAGATGAAAATAAAATAAAATAAAACGTTGGGAGAAGGTTCGATCCTGGTCACTATAGCTCACACACACAAACACAGGCTTATGGAAACTATGGGGACCATCTGGGCTACCAGTTCGTTGGTTTCTTTATTGGAAAAAATATATATAACATATACACACATAATCCCCCATCATCTCTCCTAGAAGAAGTTGGCAGATCGAAGCCCAGTCTTCCTCTTCGAAATCTAAAGACACAGCTACAGATCGGAACCCATAGTTACCGTCTGGCCGAACATATTGAATGTGCGTGATAAACTGTCGATTAAGAGGATGAGTCCAACACTTAAATTCTCTGATCGCAAATTTATACCTGTCACCGCCAAACATTGGGAAATCATGATTAAGAGATGTGTACGTATGTATGTATGTATATATGTATGTATGTATGCATGAATAGTTATTTATGTACATGTCCCCCACTAACAGTGAAAAATCTTTATCACATACTTTCTTTTTATCTTTACCTAGATCTGATAGCCTACGTCTTCTAACAGGCTCGTCCTCCTACAATGGATAACAACAAATAAATAATAATAATAATAATAATAATAATAATAATATCAAAGATTTTATAAAAAAAAATTGGGCAGAGTTCCCCTGTTTTCGTTCAAACCAGACAACACAAGTTGTTACCAAGTTTCCCAAAAGAAATGCCCAAACAGATTATATATTCTAATGATCAACAAAAGTTGTCTATAATAATAATAACCTAAATAATAATAATAATAATAATAATAATAATAATAATAATAATAATAATAACATCTTCTTTCGCATCCTCCTCCTGTGTTTTCTGTGATTTTGTAGTTGGTGCCCGCGAGTATTTTTTTGAACCTCAGGAGGTTGAATGTCAGTTATACTAGGATTTACCACCGAATTTATTTTTGACGACATATTTCTTTGAACCCGTGCTGATTGAGACAGTATTGTCTCTCTGACTATTTCCCACTTACTCGCAAGGTCACGTTCCCCCACTACTTTCGGTTCGTAATTCAGTCGTGTCTAGAAGACGTCTACTTCGGACAATTGTATTTTTATTCCTGTATTCAATAATAATAATAATAATTAATAAAGTAATGGTATTACCTTTATTTATATACGAATCTAATCGACATGCACACGGCAACCCACAACTCGTGAAAAGCTGGTGACCACAACTCCTTCTTTTTTCCCTCAACTTCTCTATATTTTTTTATCTCAGTTATCAACAACTCGATCGCTGCGTGGGAAACTTTACTGAGTAGGTCCTTAAAAATCGTTATGTCATGGTGCACATTTTTCACCGACAGACTCTCTTCAAACGAGTGGTTTATTGTTCTCTCTTGTGACGTTACCACATCGTCTGCAATCATCACAAGTTTGTGGAGCGAGTTGTTAGGCCCCCTTAATGTGCATCTTAAACCTTGAATGTTGGATCTCAACTCTGTTGGTTGTATACTGACCAAAGTTGTAGTTTGTGTCTGTCCATGTAGAAACAAACCTTTCTTTGTAATCACGGAGCCAAACCCGGTCTATATATTCAAAAACATATGTAAAAATAGAACAAAGATATTGTTAATGTGTTTATGCATGCGTTTTAAACTAAATTAATATAATATGTACCAGATTTATCGTCCTGACATAGTCGTCTGTAGAATCGGTCTAACCAGAGCCGGTAAAATTCCGGAGATGAAGATCTACATAGTCACTTAAAAGATTTCACAAATATTTTCCAATCTGCATCTCCAAATGCTTGTGTGAAGTGCTTTAATATATTTTGTTGAATGTGCCACGTGCATGCATAATAATAATAATAATAATAATAATAATAATAATAATAATAATAATAATAATAATAATAATAATAATAATAATAGTAATGATAGTAATGATAGTAATGATAGTAATAATACTAACTAGGTGTATTAATACGCACGTTGCGCGTTTTTTACATGACGCGTTAATGCGGATTTTCCAAACTCAATATTTAAACAAACTTACTCAATTCCCAACATGTTATCATTCAATTCCGTAACAAATATGTTAATTCAAAATTCAACCAATATGGGAATAATTAGAAGAATGTGTTTTTAATACACATGAAATGTACACTATACATCCTAGTTCTTAACTTTCATTGTGTTCTTTTTAAATATTTTAAACCTTGAAAGACACAAAAGTGTTAGGCTATGTTTTACTTTCGTTATATATTATAAAAAAAAGGCAAAAAGAGGGATGGTTGTAAGAATTGAACCCAAGTATTCACCATATAAACCAACCAACACAACCATCACACCAATAGTAAACATGTTGAAAGTATTTTAAAATATAAGCATTTAACATAACAAAAAGAATAAAATAATAATAAAATAACTATTCAAATAGAGTTGTCTATTAATATAGTATACTACTACTACTACTACTACTACTACTACTACTACTACTACTACTACTACTACTACTACTAATAATAATAATAATAATAATAATAATAATAATAATAATAATAATAATAATAATAATAATATTACCTGCATGGCTGCATAACAACTTCGAAGCTGCTGGAAATACTATGTCGCATGCATTCATCAACGCTTTATCACAATCAGTTATTATAGCACGGGGCTCCGTACTATCTCCTAGCAATTCTTTAAACCTTTGTAACATCCATAGGTATCCTTTTTTTTTTCACAGGAGGTAAATGCATGAGTGACACAAAACGACTTGGATGTTGATGTCATACCCACAACTTGAACAAACGGAAGTTTATGCTCGTTCATTTTGTAGGTCGCATCAATTATCACCAAATGCGGGAATGCGCGCCATAATATGTGCGAGGTGGGATGAACAAACAAAATATCCTCGATCGCATTTGTCGAGGCATTCTTCCGGGTGAAGTAAACATTTTTTTTTCCACCAATGTGCTTTCGAGTACCTACATAGCAATAACAATAATTAAAAAATAATAATAAAGAAGTAATAATAATAATAATAATAATAATAATAATAATAATTAAATAATAATACCTGCATTTGAGTCCTGTCGCCGTATAACAAATGCTCAACCTTGGTTATTGTGTTCTGTATGTCTCTTAAAATGCAGTGACTATCCGGGTTTTTTTTCTAATGGCCGAATGTATGTCTACTGGCGTAACATTTTGAAAATAAAGTGTATCCACCAATTTTATCTCGCCCGGACCCAGCCTCCTAGCATACGCATGACCCTCGATGTGTTGGAAAGTTTTGTGATTATGTGTTTGGTTCTTGACCTCCAAAATCCAACCATCGTAGCTGGATCTGTATCTCCCTATTAGTTTAAACGGGCAATTACATTTTTTACTGCCCGTCTTTCAAACTCTGGCTACACTACGATGTACGCCACTACGGTCACATCGTATCCATGCCGTCGTTGTCCTCCTATCCGGCCCCTTGCCTTCAGAAACAGTACGTCTGAATACAGTAATGTAACCATTATTTTTGGCCCTTTCATAAACCCAATCTGTCAGGTCTTTAAGAGACCCGAATACCTGCAAAATTTATATACGAGTTCAAATAACAACTAATATATACGACTTCAAATCTCACAAACCCTACGAGTTCAAATAACAACTAATATATACGAGTTCAAATCCCACAAACCCTAAAACAAATTTATGTATGGGGCTAAATATATGAGTCTAAATATGTACACTACTAAATATACACGGGTCTAAATTATACAAGTGTAATTATATAAACACACCTGATTTGTTTCAAACAAAACATCCGGGACAGGTTCATCGCCACCGTTATCACCTCCCTCGTGCGATTCCTTGAAGCTGCCATGGCCCTCCTCATGCGAATGATAAGTCCTGTATTCGTACTGTGGATGACTTGGTGGCACGTCAAATGACTCCGGTTCTTCTACATACTCCTGGTTCAAATCGGGCAGCAGGTTCAAATCGGGTAGCGCCTTCCCGTCATCACATTGAACAACGGATCTAACTACCTCCTCACCTCATTCCACCACGGGTTCGAAAAGTCTTTCCGAGACGTGAGATATGCTAAACGAGTGCCCCCATTCATCCGAAACATTACTGAGGTGCCCTGAAGACATCGCGATAGCTTGGTATTATCGGATTTTAGGTGCTCCGGTTTTTTTTTTTTTTTTGAAATTTTTCATCGACTGAGAAAAAAAGACAAGGAAGAAGAATATATCTAGACCTCTATGGGCCGTAGGTGTCTCTACAGGCCGTAGAGGGTTAAATGCTCCCAACAAACCTTGTTATCTATGGGCTGTAGAGGCCTCTACGGCTCGTAGAAGGACTGTTTTTTCAGACTGACACACTGCAAGTCAGTCTGTTTATTGAATGTCCTCGTACCTCGTACTACCTACGGGCCGTAGAGACTCTTGCGGGCCCGTCTAGGGTTTAAATGAACTCTATCAACCTACCTCTACTGGCCGTAGAGGATTGTGTAAACCTAATTTTTTTTCTTGTGTAAATAACATGGCTTATTTGTATTTAAACTTTTCTCTATACTTAAAAAAACCAAACCAAATGCCACTTTGCAAACGTATGTATATAAATTATTTGATGGGAATAAAAGATTATAAAACGGATATCTAGAAGTCAGTCGGAGTACCCATGCTTTCTTCATAAAGCATCAAACAACCAACCTTTTTCTTTGTTAAATTCTATCATTTTACAGCATTTTTCCCATTGCAATATTTCTAAAGCTAGAACCATGCTCAACCAAGGATTTTTAGAAGATCATGAAATGGGTTTGTTTCCATTTCCTGCAAACATGATCTCCCTTCCACTAGATACTCAAACCCTTAAATCCATATCCCCTTCTAACCCACTTCCACAACACTCTAAACCAGAACAAGATTGCACTTCTCACTTTCAACACTCTCATCTTCTTCCTTTGCAATCTTCAAATACAAACTACTGGTAAAGATTGTGTCTTTTTGGTTAAATATATAAAAAGTTCAAATGTTATTTATAGGATATAAAGAGATCTGATTTCAGTTATTATATACATATAACATATCATTCATTAGTTTTCAAACTTTGGAATTCTCTCGGGTGGGTATATGTATGTCTAAAGGACTTACCAGGTGCTGTCCCAAAAAAAGTATATGAAAAGATCTCGCTTTTAGTTAGTCAATACATTAAAATTAGTTTCTAGCTTTGGAATTCGTTCATGGTATATAAAGAAATCTTGTTTTCAGTTATTCATTAGATACAAAAATATTATTCACCAGTTTACAAGCTTTGGATTTTTTTTTCATGATATTAGTGTATTATTACTTTTTGGGACCAAATCGGTATACATTTCTATTAAAGGTTTTCATCTTTGATCTTTCCATATTATTAAAGAAAGATCATGGTAAGTGATCATAGCTCAAAGGGTAAAACTTTAGGAACAGGCAGACACAAGATTTGAATTCTTATATTATCACTTTTTTTTAACTCATTTTTTTATTTATTTTTTTTTTTTATTTTTTTTGGTTTGGTGGTGTTGTTAGGGCATGGGGTGAAGTGAGTGAGCTAATAAGCAATAAGATATTAGGAATGAGTAGAGATGATCATCATCTAGGGGTTTCAGGGATGAAGATGAAGAAGTTCAAATCAAGAAGGAAAGTAAGGGAGCCAAGGTTTTGCTTCAAAACCATGAGTGATGTTGATGTATTGGATGATGGTTACAGATGGAGGAAATATGGCCAAAAAGTTGTCAAGAACACACAACATCCCAGGTACTTTTGCAACTTTAATCCTTCATAAACTTATATAATATATTATGCTTTTATAAACACATCAAATCTACATATATATACAAACACAAATACATACATGTATGCATATATATGCACACACATATAACTGATGGATCATTTAATTTTAATAAATATTTAGTAACAGAATAAAACATATCAGAACCATGAAACCAAAGTGATTACGGCCGTGACTATGCACACTAGCTGTATACTTAATTATCACAGGAAAAGACGGAAGAACAGATTAACTATTTTAAGTTTTTAATCATTGGCAAAAAGAACATATTATTATGCCATTTACAGTTTTATTTGTTTATTTTTATTATAAAACATATGTTAAGATATAGGATACTTTTTGGAGTGAAATGTCATTTCTATATTTCTGAATTCGTACATATATTATTGTTGTAAGACTAATAAATGGTTTTCACATTGAATGATAAACATATCGAGTGACAATATTGACAAATACTATAAGATCCTGGATTCTAAGTAGTTTCTTCTTCTTCTGCTGTTTTTTTTTTTTTTTTTTTTTTTTTTTTACTATATAACTTTAAATAAGCTAAGGTGACTTTTGTTTAAAGAAAAGAAATTATGTGTTATAATTATTCTCCTGTTGGGTTGGGAAAATTTAAAAAGAAAAAAAGGCATGTTATATATTTTTCTTTTAATTTGTATCCAGAAACATTTAAAAATCATATAAGTTTTATACTTGGAACAAAAAATTATATTTCAAGTTATACCTATGTAAGAAAGGGGGTGGCGGCACAACTTGTTGCTCGCCTACCTGTTATTCCTATGTAACTTGCCCATTTTATTGAAATGAAAATTCTAATAAATCTAGAAAAAAAAGTTATACCTTTATTTCATCAATTATATATACACTAACGTATGAATTTTGTGTGTTTTTTAAACACATATAATTTGGATTTAACCTTTTTCAGGAAAATGAAAAATGAATATGGGATGATGAACATGTACGAGTACTCATTGCCCGATATGTAATCAAAACATGTGCTCATTATGAACTAATAAAGCTTACAATTATGCAATTCAAATGGTTATAAAAAGGATTACATTGAACTCAAATCATACCAATAACAATTTTACAATTGCTCAAAACACTTTTGAATTACAGTCATGATTAACTTTTTTATGATAGACAAAAACATGAGACTTATTTTATTTTTTAAATGCCAAAATTTAAAGGGAAGTAGCAAAAAGTAACAAGACTTTTCTTTTTTAATTTTCAAATCATCTTGGAATGAACACGGTTTCTCTACAAATTGATTTGAATTTAAATAAAATCTCTTAAGTAATTAAATTTCAATTATAATTATATTGAAGTAGAAGAAGTTGACTTTCTTGGAATTAAAAAAAAAAATAGTGAAGTTTATAAAATACATAATTATGTAAATGCTGTACAAACTTATACATAAAGACATTACGAAAATAATCAAGTATTATTTATTGGGTTAGCTAATATAACTTGTATATCAAACTAATGTAAACACAATACGAAAATAGATATACAAACTGTATCATGACCTCTTGGTCTAGTGGTATGGTGTCCCCGCTTACAAATGTGAGGTTTGGGTTCAAATCTTTGCAAAATGCAAGGTTAGGTGAAAATAAGGTGGTATAAAAAAATGCCTTTAAAAAAATAAGATATACAAACTCTAATAAGTGTAACAGAGTTTTAAAAAATTTTATTTATAATTTTAATATTTTTATTCTAAAATGTTTAACATTTAAATTTGGTATTTTGATTTTCAAATTTTCTCTCTTAGATAATTATTTCTAAGATATAAAATTAATTTGCCTACTAAATTCTTCGGCAACCCTTCATTTCTAGTAATTTGATACATTACTCTCAATTTTCTTATTTTTTTTTCTAAATTAATTAATTTGGTTCTTCTAATCTTAACAAAAATACCTATAAAAACCAAGTTTGTTAATAGATAAGTTACAAACACAACTAAAAACACAATAATAAAAATAAAATAATTTGAACTGGTTTATCAACAAATGAAGGTAAATTAGGTATTACACATATTACTATATATATATATATATATATAAAATAAAACAAAACAATAAATCTCACATAGCAGTTACAAGAGGCCAACCTTCTCATTGAGTGTGTCATGTGACATGCCTATGTGGCATTAAGTGATTTTAGGAAAACAAATATTCAAAAACAAAATTAGATTTTTCACTCTTATGTTTCCTCCCATAATTTTTAAACATTAATATATTTTATATACAAGTTTTTAAAGAAAAAAGTTACACAAATTAACAAGCGTTTTATTATCTTTTCAACGAGTACCAAAATGCTATATAAAACGGAGAAAAAAATGACTATTTTTTTGTTTGAAGTATTAGGTGTTAGCATTGGATTTATAGATTGTTTTAGGTTAGGTAGTAAATATTGATATTATGGTTATGCGATTTTTTAGCCTTTATGATATGTGTTAATATTAGAGTTATATATTATTTTAGGTTATGTATTGAATATTGATATTAGAGTTATGCATTTTTAAGCCTTTATGATAGGTGTTAATACTAGAGTTATACGTTATTTTAGGTTAGGTACCAATATTAGTATGTTAGACTTGTATATATTTTTAGCCTTTAGGATAGGTGTTAATATTAGAGTTACATTGGAGTTATACATTGTTTTAGGTTAGGTAGTATTGGAGTTGTATATTGTTTTAAGTTAAGTATTAATATTAGAGTTATACATTATTTTAGATTAGATATTAACATTATAATTATATATTATTTAAGGGTAGGCGTTAACATTGAAGATACATTGTTAATTGTTTTAGGTTAGGTGCTACCCGAAGCTTTTCTAAATGTAACTGTAAAGCATATCAGTCTATTTCATATGTAAAATTGATGTGTTATATTAGATTTCTCAATCCCGAGACGCTCCCAGAATATAATCTAGTTGTTATATATAGAAACAAGATTTATAGAAAAATAAACTTGGTTATCTTGAACTAAATTTTGAACGAACTACAAATGCTCTTTGTTAATTTGGAACATAGAGAATATTAACAAAAACAAAACTTTTGTTGTCTAGTTGTGTAAGTAAATTACACGAATATGATCATGTCACTGAGAACTCTATAGCAACGTACGACACCGCAATGTCCATGATAACTTCAATGTAGTTTATTCCCACAAGACCTATTGTAACAATATTAACGTTGCATTGATGTCAAGAGACATGGGAAGATATACGAGGCATGAGTGGCTAAATGACTTGATTATGCATTGTAACATAATTAAAAGCTAGCTGTCTTATCTCATGCATTGTAGATTTTATAAGCATATGACTCGTCGTAACCAACCCCATTGCATGTGGTGTTTTCCCGGTCCATAACATCCTTTGTTGCAACCATTTATGTGAGTACTATTGATATGAGTACATGGAGATCAAATAGTGGTTAGCTAATCGTTTTGGTCGATGAAGAAGTAACGTCTATGTAGATCAAATATCTAACACTAATACATCTACGTACAAAGGGATGAACGGTTACATATGTCTGGTGGTGGTTGTCGGTTCCTATATCACTGGATTTCACTTGAAATTGCTAACCACTCGAATGCTTAGCAATTACCTAATGCTAAATTGTTAAGTTTTGTATTTTTCTATATAATACTATGCTAAAAGAATATAAAACATCATGCCTAAAATTTAAAACACAATGTTTATATAGACTTCTCACACTTTGTACGAAAAGCGCACTTTGTACAGGGACCTTACCCTTACAATCCACACCATATCATATTTCTTGTTTACAAAATAAAAAATATTGCACCCGCTATTGAGCTATCAAGGCAAATAAACTCTTATTGAGTAATTCTTGCAAATGTTCTATTAGTTCTTAAATCCCGGTAACTACTATTCTACCAACCGGTAAGAGGTTTTTTTATTGCTGTAAACCTATATTCAAATCAATTATATCGTACCCACAAATATGCCTGTTTTGCAAAAAGGATCGAGTTCATAGATTAGTTTTAAGTTGCATGAATGGAAACTTTGTTTTGCAAACAAGGAGTTCACTGTTCACAGATTTCTTTTAAGTTGCATCAGTGGTAACTTTACGGTTAGTTTAATTTATGGATGGCTTCCGCGGCCAATGGGCATATAGCTAAATCACGTTTGTGGCGAAAAACATTCATTATAACCTAGTATCTCTTCTGTGGATACAAAAAAATGCAGAAGTTACTAATGCACACAAATACACGTTGCTAACTATATTCTATGATTATAACCCTTTACTTCGTTAGAGATATTGTTTTATCTTCATATTAATCCTATAAAATAATTTGAAAATAATGCAGAAGTTACTATCGATGCACACAAGATAGTTGCCGTGTAAAGAAACGAGTAGAGAGATTAGCTGAGGATCCAAGAATGGTGATAACAACTTATGAAGGCCGACATGCACATTCACCATCACTAAACGAGGAAGATTTAGAAGTTAATCCTTCGAAGTTCAACAGTTTCTTCTGGCTCTAGATGATCTTTGTGATTATTATAATTAAAAAAAAAATGTAAGAAGCTAATAATGGTTTGTGTGTGATGCCGCATTCATATATTATGTCCCTTTTTTGTTCGACAAATGTGGATGAATGCTTATTTTGATATAAACGATGTGTTTTCTTCTTTAGTCGATGTGATCAAGTTGACAAATGGTTGAATCAAATTTCTTGAAATGATATGTTTTCTCTTTTAGCGAGTTGCAAGAAGATTTTTTTTTTTCAATATAAAACTCTGAGGCTATAGACATTTTATATAGTTTCTGTTTACATTTTATTGTTTATGCATGAGTGAGTGGTAGTTTAAGATATCTAAAAGTTAAAAACTTATTTTTCATTAATAACCCTGAAATGAGGGTAAAATAGCCATTCATACATTATTTACATTTTAATACCCGATATTAGTTACACTTTAATCCCTTAAACTTTACTTAACTTTTGCTTATTTAAATTATAGTTAAACTTCTTTTCCTTATTTTAAGCAAACCATCCCCATGATTTTTAAATAATCATATTTTTTGCATATGTTTATAATTTTATAAAAAAAAATACATCATAATAATGAGCATTTTATTATCTTTAATTTGAGTATAGTATTGCTATTTTTTATTTTAAAAATCTTTATGTGCTACGTGATTAACAATATTTAAGAGTAAGCAATAACTAAACCGTTCATCGAAGTCAAACCAAAAAACTAACAAAACTGAACCAAAATGTATTGAAAACTGAAAACATCAAATTTAACTTAAAATTTGTTACCGTTTTCTTTTTGTACCATTGGTTAACCCAAATTAGTTAAACTGAAACAGAATCATTAATATATTCGTAATAGCATGCCCGCACGATGTGATAGGGAACACAGACACTTCTGATGGTTCATGGTTGGGTTAGGTTCAGTTCGGTTATAAGCCTCAACCGAAACAAAAATCGACATTATGGGTTTATCAATCTTGTTAACCAACCGGTTAATTAGTTCAGTCTATTTGGATAGATTGTCGTTTTTAGTTTGATTTAGTTAATTTTAGTTAATAACCAAAATCAACCTTTGGTTAAAATGTTGCTTAGAAGTACTTGAAATGAAGGTATAAATACATGTAATGCATGTATAAAATATATAAATGTATGAATGGTTCAGTTTTGGTTTGTTAATTTTGGTTAACTTAGGGTACAAAAAAACTGATATTAGGTTAACTCGGTTTTAGTTAATTTTTAGTTCGATTTTGTATGTTTTTGTTCGATTTCGGTTGAGTTTCAATTATTGTTCACCTTTAGATATTGTTAATCACGTAAAAAATCAAAATTTTAATTAAACATATATAGCAAATTATACTCTAATATGGTTTGAAGCTGAGTAAATAGGTTTATGAATTGTAGTGGCAATATAAATAGAAGGGGTTTTGAAATTTTTAACTTTTATACCTACGTCTGTAAACGAACCGAATGTTCATTTAATTTTAACCGAACACAAACAGATAATCAAACACATTTTTGTGTTCATGTTCATTCATTAAGAAATTTGTCATGTTCTTGTTCGTTTATGTTCGTTCGTTTAAACCTAAACGAACAGTTCACTGACGAACATAAACGGACGTTCACGAACATAATAAATGTGAACGATTTTGTATTACTGAAAAAATCCAATTACGAATTGGTTATATATTTATACAAGTAGCTAAAGCCCAATTTATGTATGTATTTATGTAAATATAACTACGTATGTAATTACTAAACTTAAATGGACATAAATAAACGAACATAAACAGACGTTCACGAACATAAATGAACAAACTCAACGTTTGTTCATGTTTGTTCATGTTTGTTCATTTAACTAAACGAACAAATTTTTTTGTTCGTGTTTGTTCGTTTATTAAATAAACGACATAAACGAACTTTCTGCTGAACAAGTTCACTAACAGCTCATGAACATTTAGTTCGTTTACATGCCTATTTTGCCTCTCTTTCATTTATTTATAACTCAATTTCATGTACTTCTAGGCAAAAAAATTTAGTCAAAGTTTGATTTTGTTATTCACCAAAATTAACTAAACCGGACTAAAAACCAATAATCTAACAATACTAGCCGAACCAAGGAACAAATTGTTTAATAAGATTTATTAATTAATGACTTTTGATTTTAGTTTCGGTTGAGGCTAATAATCGAACTTAACCAAACCATACACACCCTTAGAAGTGTTTGTGTTCCCCGCTGCATCGCGCGGGCACTCTACTAGTGTTTACCTATATATATATATATATATATATATATATATAGTTTTGAATTGTCTATTCATCGATTCTATATGTATATAATGAAAAACATGATAGAAAATGATACTTGATAAGTTTGTTAGTCTAACAACTGATGTAGAGATGGAAGACATCATGATCTTGGTTAAGTTACCTTTAGGGTGTATAGTTTTGATGGTTTTAGCTATTCTTGATGAACACGGTTGTGAGAGAGAGAGAGAGAGAGAGAGAGAGAGAGAGAGAGAGAGAGAGAGAGAGAGAGAGAGAGAGACGATGTCATGAATTGTGTTATTATTATTATGCTCCCAACTCTCTAATAATCTCTATCTATACTATAAGGGTGTTTGGGATTGAGTTTGGAAATGTAAAAGTGCTTTTGGTCAAAAGTGCTTATTGACTTATGACTTTTTGAAAAGGAGTTTTAAAAAAGGTGTTTGGATTAGCTCTTCGGGTGAGAAACGTCAAAAAGTTAATAAATTATTGTTTTTTTTAAGTGTTTCGCTTAACTTATTGTGAATATTGGTTGTATGGGTGGTAAATTTGTAATTTTTTTTTCCAAAAGTCAAAGCCAAAAGCCAGGATTTCTAACTTTTCAAAAACAACTTTCCACCCTTAAAAGCCAAAAGTCAAAAGTCAAAATAGAAAGTACTTTTGGGTTACACAAACAGCTTATTGACTTATTAGCTTTTTGGAAAAGCCAATAAGTCAATAAGTTGTTTTCAAACTCAATCCCAAACACCCTCTATATATAATATGCATATATGAAGGGTAAGTTTGGTCTTTTTACACAATTTTAAGGTGTACAAAATTTAAACCACTATGTACAATCCTCTAAAGCACAAATGAATTTCAAAGGCCATGAAATCATTTGGCGGGAATTCAAATTTCAAAGTTTAAACGTACGTACTTTCAGATGTCCCCAAAACCACCTCATCTCCACTCCGATTTCTCTGTCATTCTCTCTCTCACACACAAACACACATACTCACAACAAAACCATGCTTCCTAATTTCCACTGTCATAAAGCTTCCCCTTTCTTGCATGCTTCATCTCCCATTCTCTTCTCTGCTACGCGATTTCAAATACCGATCTCTCAGCTCTCCTCAGATCAGCTTCATGGATTACGAATCTGATCCACCGTTTTATCCGTTGGTTAGTTCACCATTCATATCTTATAATTTTTCCATATTAAAACTGAATTTTTATATATTTTTCAACAGATGCGTGAACGTTCCACCTGATCTAGGGTTCTCAGCAAAGCATGTGTAAGTACACCTTCAACCGTTAGGTATGCACATCTATATGTAATTATGTTTTGATGCAGACTTGATGTTGGTTTGAATTTCTTCATCTCTATAACCAAATCTTGTTGAAATCGTTTACAGGTAAAAACAGTAGGCCTGATCTGTTTAACCTAATTGGTTTACGACTTGTTTTGGATGAACCGCCATTTATACAATTAGATCTACTATGTTCTTATTATTTTTGTTTCTTTTGTTACGGTTGTGATGTTTTGTGATTTTGCTTGGTGATATAGGGTTTTGAAGGATTCTGCAGTTATGCGTTGTATACTAGGAAAATTTACGGTTTCATGAAGGCATTCACCCAGATTACCGGTTTACCTTCAATGCTTGTTTAAGTACGTTTTGGTAAATTACATTCATATTCATAGTTATATAACTATTAAGTTACACAGGTGATTTTTACATAGTCAAGATAGAACAAATCAATTTTTAGTGTTCGATAACAATCGAAAATGTTGGTTCAATGGTTCCTAAGTTGGTCAACTTACTCATGAAGCTGGTAAATATCTGGCTGTGTGTACCCTGATTTGGGTCCCTTTATTTGAGTTTCATGCCTTTTATACAACTTCTTACTTTCCTTTGTTCTAAAACCTTCTTAGGTTAACAAAAATGTATTTTTTGTGCCAATTAAGATCATCGATGAGGTTTGTTTTATATCTTATTCAGATTCTACATCGATTTTTTTCTTCTGTTGTAAGTGTTATTGTTTATGTTTTGCTTCCAGCACTCTGTTTTTGCAGCTATCATCGAAAGTGTGTGGTTTGTTCCAATGAAATCTTATTATTTCTGTCACCTGCTGAAAATACCATGTAGGTTTAAGTTTTTTCTCAAAACATTTACAGATTTACCGTGATTTTTGACAATTTTGGTTTTGTTGTAGATGGAGACAAAGCAGTGGAGATACACGATGTAGGGAGGTTAAGAGACCAAGAAAGATGACAAGGAAAACTTTACAGATCTGAGATTTCTAGCTACTTTCAGATCTAAGATTTTTTTGTTTATCAGATTTGCCTTTTCTAATTCGCTAAGAAGTTATTTTCTACCTACACTCAGATCTAATTCTTTTTCCCTCTCTAAAAACTTTGCAGGAAACAAGAAAAAATAGGGAAGATGACAAGCTTATGAAGAGCGATACCGATGAAGGTGTGTTTTACAACAACAAGGTATTTTTTTCACAGCTACTGAAAGGTTTCTCAAGGTTTTTTCCCATGGATTATGGATAAAAGAGAACTTGTATACAATTGTTGTGTGTTATTAACAAGAAAGGTTTAACACTATTTTTTTAATTATTCGGATGTAATATTGTAGGGTAGTATTGCTGGTTCACATTTTTGGTACACCAAACGAATGGACCATTTTGCTAGAGATGTCGGTTGTGTTGCACAAGTAGGTTTTATGTTACAGGGGAAGTTTCTAGATAATTTCTCAGGTGACCGGTTATATGATGGTAAGATAAAGTTTGAAAAATTTTTTGTTGTCATATTAACCCAAAAGTAAATGGTAAGGCATGTGTAGCTGTTGGACAAAATGGTCTCTTGGTACTTTATGCTGCATTGTTCAGGTTCAATTTTTTCCGGCATTTTATGTTTTACTTTATTTTCATTTATTTTTTCTCGTCACTTAGGTAATTTGTTTGTGTCGCTAGAATAATTTATCCCATCATTGTTAATTATAATTTGTATTATATAACTATCCTCTGCTTTTGTTTTTGTTTTTATATCTATGTTGTCAAAAGCGGGCGAGTCGTGCCCCTAGGTGTGACAACCGTCAAATTCCGTACAACGATTAACGTGATCTTAATTGGGTTTTTGAAGTAATTAACATGGTTTAAGGTTAATTACATTTAATTGATCTATTACGAGTCCTACGATGCCCTCCTCAAAGTTCGTAGAAGCCTTGATGTCTTTAAAGAAAGACTTCGCGCAATTAACGTTAAAGAACTGACATTAGTAAAAATTTGTCAAAGTGGACTAACATAAGGCTAATATATGTAAATACAACACGTATTTACTATTGATACGATCGGACGTGAAATCGGCGCGAAAAAACGGTAAAAAACGCAACGTTTTGGAGAACGCGGAGAAGAACTGACGTGGGAATCGGACGTCAACATGCGTGGTTTTAACCGCTATCGAACTTCCGGGATAATTATTTATTATAAATAATTTCATTTATTGAGTTTCGAAACTAAACGAATCGTTTTAATGAAGGATAGCACAACCGATCTAATTAACGCGATTTAAACACGCGTGTCGAACGTGCGTGTCTGATGTCGAATATAATTATATTTTTGCTCGATTTAGTTATGTTTATATTATGAAAATTTCTGACTTATTTTATTTATTACTTTTGAATCGGAAACAAAACCGAGACTTTTACGTTTAAACGGGTTCGGTATGCAGTTAACATCCACCCTACCCCAAACCCTAACTATATAAACTCTCAATCCCTCCCCTCCTCCATTTTTCATCTACCGTAACCCCCCCCCCCCCCCCCGAAACCCTACTTTCTCTCTAAACCGACCTCACCCTCTCTACGCTCCCCCTCACTCTGTCGGCCCATCTCCACCCTCTCTGGCACCGGCTGGCCACCACCATCCTTGGTGGTGGCAGCGTGATGGTTTGAAGATGCTAAAGGGTGGCTCGCGTGGGCTATGGAGGTGTTTTTGTGAGGTTATTGTTGGGTGACAGAGGAAAGGAGGTGGTGGTGATGTACGAGGCGTGGTGGCTATGTTACGATGGTGTGGGTTGGTTTTGTGATGATTCTCGAAGATGATGATGTTGGTGGTTGACAGGTCATGGCTTCGGGTGTGGTGTTGGTTCAAGGAAGACGGACGGTTTAGTGAGATCTGGGTGGTTACGGAGATAGGTTAAGGGTGGATATCGGATGTGGTGGTTGTTTCAGCCAGGAATCAGGAAGGTGAGGGTCGATCTGGTCGTTTATGGTCCAGGTTCGGTTGATTCATGAAGGGTGGACTGGTTTGGTTGTGATGTTTGGATTGTTGTCGTATAGTGGTGACAAGATGTGGTGGTTCTGGCCGGTGGCCGCCGCAGACGAAGGTTGTGGTTTTTGGTGGTCTCGGATCTGGTCCTGGTCGGGTCTAGGGTCACGGTTTGAGTCCAGTCAAACCTGGGTCATGGTTGGTGAATCCCGGTCAAGCCGAGTCAACTTGGTCAGATTCGGCCAACCCGATCAGATTTGGCCAAACCGAGCCAACTAAGACAGATCTGGTGCGGTCAACGAGTCACCTCGGTCAACAATTGGTCAACTCGGTAACGTTCCTACGAACATGGTATACATTATTTCGTATTTATTTGGTTGTCATATTTATAAATATATTTTTATAAATTACAAATACGAATAACAGTTAGTGTAAACTCGCAAACGAACCGAGCCTAATCAACGAAAAGTGTTATACGATAAGTATTTGTATATTAAAGTGTGACATGGTTGTGGTTTATCAGACTTAAATTGTTGGAGTATATATGTGTATATATATATATATATATATATATATATATATATATGCATTTATATAAATAGTATAAATGTCACACCCTCAAATTTCACATGCGGGGTTTTACCGCGAGACGCGTGACACACCAGGATCTCAGTCAACGATCACAATAAACATACAACAAACATGCATTCATATACATTTTTAAAACCAAAATATCATGCTTTGAGCCGTAAACCAGCAGCGAAAGCATTTCTTGTTTACAACTAAAAGGCATATTATAGTTTACAAAACATTGTTTATGTAACATCACGCATTTATTAATTATACGTTACGGATTAAAACGCCAAGCCTTATTATTATTATATTTTGGACCTCAATACAATGATAATTATTCACATATATATATATATACATATATAGATTAATAATAATAATAATAATAATATTAATAATAGCCTAGTCCAAACCCAACACCTCTAAACCAAACCCAACCCAACCATAACCCAATCAACACCTTTTGTGTTCCTGAAGCCCAACAAGGCCGGCCCACCAACAGGCCCAATTCCAATCCCCTTAATCTGTTTAAAAAATATATATATATATATGAACACTGACCGCGGGACTCGAACCCGGGTCTGTGCCCAAACACATCACACCCACAACCAGCTGATCTAGAAGCCTTATCTGTTTCAAACCCAACCATTTATAATTATATAATGTGTTGTAATATGACAGTTGACTACGAAAAAGTCAACTGTGATGCTCGGCCATCTTAATTATCATCATTCAACGCGTGATTGATCCAATTTTGGAATGTTTGCTTGATTATCGGCCTCTTATGATCTGTATACACGCTAATTACCAACCAAGTGACCACCAATTAATAATATTACGCGTATGGACTTAAACACGAGGTCAACATTGCCAAATCAAGCATCCAAATCATTCCACTATAAATTGAACGTGCTACCTCAGTCACAACTCGCCGATAAACATCCCTCTACCTTCAAATTCTGTATTCAATCACGCATTCGAAGCCATTTGTGCACGTTTGACTTTTAGTTTGACCATGCATCAATCCACGATTTCATATCTTGTAAGTTGTTTTTTCGTTGTTGGGTTTCAATAATCGCCCCCTGATAATCATTAACCCTATGGTTATTCAGCTTCTGAATCCATTATTAAACGGATTGGGTAAGCTAGGGCTCGAAGGCCTTGAATTGGGGAAGATGAGCTATGTCTTGTCTGTTCTTATATTTTAAAAACCAGAATCAAATACCAACTGATCAACAGATCAGTTGGTAGACTCATGTTGTTAGAGCAATCAAAACGGCCACAACCAAGGGTTCGAGTCCCAGCTTGGGCACCCATTTTCACCTATTTTTTTAAAAAAACAAATCAATTATATATATATATATATATATATATATATATATATTTCATTTAAACTTGTAAATTCATTTTTAATTATTAAAACCTTGTTATAAATTCTAAAAAAAATTATTTTTAACAAATCTGATGTCAAAGTTTCATCTACAATTTTTAGTTTTCTGAAATTTATTTATTTAATATTTATAATAATTAAATCAAGTTTATTCTATTTTATTTATAAAAATCTATAAAAATATCAAAACGATCTTATTAATTTCCACAAAAATTATCCTAAGTTTTTATAACATTAAACTTTACTGAAATAATTTTTAATTCAGTAAAATCATTTATTTTATATTTTTAATCAATTTTTGTTAGATTTAATCATAATTAAATCATAATAAATTCAATTTTCATTATTTTTACACCAAAATTTTATAGAAATTATTTCTGATTATTTGGAACAGAAATATAAATTTTAAACTTCTAATTCTTTGATTTTAATATTTTTAAATATTAAAGTTAAGATTTTGACAAATTGTAATAAATAGATTTAATAATCTATTTTAAAGAAAATAATTTTATAAAAATTATTTTTATAATTTAAACACATTATTGTGACCATCTTAAATTTAAATTTCATAAAAAGATTTTTGGTTATTTATTTACTAAATTTCTCTCAATTGGCGAATATTTTTAATATTAATCAAACGAGCAATTATCCCCAATTCGAAGCTCTAGAACTTATACATTTGTAGACTCTATAGACTTAGACATATTTATTACTTTATTATAGGGTGATACTTGATACATTTGGTCAACACAATTATCCAAATTTCTCAACAGATATAACATTTTACCAAGGTGAGTTTTACATAGCCCCTTTTCTATTTATCACCATTTTTGGGGTGAAACATGTTTATAACATCATCATTGCAATTCAATCATCAATGTGTCTATGTGTTTTCTATGTTGCATTATGTCTTGAGCATGATTAGAGTAAGCACCATTCTAGCATAATCATTAACATTGATCAGCCGACGGTATACATTGATAGATCTATTGGACTGACAATCCCACCCGGATACGTGCCTCCTACAAAGGTTACGTGGGTGTTTGTTATCGCATAACATATTCATTGGGACCATAAGTGTATGGTATGTATCATTTTATAACAGTCAACAGGGTTGATTATGCACTCGATTTATTTCTAGTATGTTCTCACATATGGACTAGATTGACATGACACATGAATTGCACAACATTTTTATTCAATTATCAAAAACCTATGTAATTCTCACCAACTTTTGTTGACCCAAAACATTTTCAACTTAACATGTTTCAGGTTCTATTTGCTTGAAGATTTGAATTGATGCTTGAAGATATGTGTAGTTTTATTCAATTTGATGTACAAATTCTAGAACAATTGTATGTAATTTATTTAAATCATTTATGAGAATTATTATTTACCATGAGCTACTGAACAATCATCAATACGTGACATCCCGATGTTTCCGCCATCGGTTGGGGTGTTACAGTTTAATATGCTTCAAAATGTTAGACGCTGTGCATGACTTCGTGTGCCTAGCCCATTGACTGCTACCTTAGCGACCTGAGAAAATATGCCAAAAATGTCAACATATAATGCTGGTGAGTTCACAGGTTTTCTTTTATAAAAGTGTTGTTACAAGTTCGCAAAGATCATTCCCGTTAATACTATGTCATAAGAACGTTAGCTAGACGTTAAGTGTTTTTACTACTACGGTTGGGAACCTATTACTAAACATGTACCAAAAGATGAATCCAGCCCAGATTGACTGGGTTACCGATGCCTCGATAACCCGAGAGTTAGAGACAATATGCACCCGCCCGGCATCCCCGCCGTCGAGTGGGGTTTGTGAGGCCCAATAGATCTATCCACATTTCCCTCGTTGTGCATCCCCGCACATTCATGGTTTCCCCCTGGGACTTTCCATAAAAGCCGTATAGTAACATAAAGTGCCCATAGTATAACATGACCTTTAATAAGTTCGTAAGTAGCATGTTTCTCCCCCGAAAGCAAAACGGTAAAAGTGGGGCTGTGAAACTCACCTTAGATTGCGTTACTTGAAAACAATTAAGTAATTATGCTATGATAGTTCCAAATAGCGGCGACCTATCATAAGATGTGTATAAGTGCCCGGACTAATAACCCGCAGGTTAACTAGTCCCCGAATGTCCAGACCATAACCATAAACGTTTGAAAACACCTTTGACTGTTAAACCGACCGTACCAGACAAGACCCGACATCCCATTGGTGACCCGACATCCCACGTGTTAGACAATTACAAGACATCACGCAACATATGCAATTAAACACTTAATACGCGCAAGAGTTCACCTAGTCTAGCATAATGTTCAATTAACGCATAAACAGGTCCGAACACGTGTTACTAAGCCATTGGGTGTATCCTGGGGTTCCTATCATGTTCCTAGGTGTCAAATCATGTTACGGGATGTCAAAATACGCTTACGACAGCAGTACACGCGATTAGGAAACTTACATGCAATTAGGAAAAGTCAACTGGGGAATAGGAGATAGTCAACTGGGGAATAGGGGCTACTCGCCTGATGTATCAGGCGAATAGGCTGTAATCGCCTGATACATCAGGCGATTAGTGTTCTATTCGCCTGTAGTTTTGCTGTCGCGCGTTTTCGCGCGTTAGACCTTCCAAATCAGATCCGAAATATGTAAAAACACCCAACATCAAACCTAAACCATTTACCAACCCATTCCAAGCAAAAACCCCCAATTTATCTCTTCTCTAACGGCCTCGGTGCGATTATTTCCTAAAATGGCAAAGTACTAGGTTTCATTAACTATGAAATCTTTCCTTAAATGGTAAAGATCAGATTACACCTCCTACAACTTGCAAATCATCATCCCTATGTTATAACATCATTCTAGCATGATTCCTAACCATAAACAAGCAATGAATCATATCATAACATCATAATTCTTCAAGAATCACCCAAATGGGTCAAAATGCATACTTTCATCTAAACACTATAACAATAGCTTAAACTCATAGATAATCATCCTAACAACTCCTACACATCAGAAGTACATCAAATTCATGGAAACATTCATGTTATAATCACCAAAAATCATCATATGCATCAATACTTCACATATAGCAAGTATTATGGTGTAGACTTGTTTTAGAACTCATTTCCAAGGTTTTTAAAGATACATTCTTATAAAAACAAGGTCTGGACTTTTGGGGAACCAAAACAATAACATTACAAAGGTTTGGGATGAAGAACACACCTTGGATTTTATCAAAGAAAGGTGTGTAAGCTTGGAAATGGTGAGTTTTGAAGCAAAACAAGTTCCAGAGGTGTTTCAAGGTGTGTGGGAGGCTTAGGATCAGTTAGGGTTGCACAAATGGTGTTTGGGGAGTCAAGGGTTGTATTTATAGGTGTTTTGACTCGTGTTCATCAGATCAGGCGAGTAGGGAATCAGTTCAGGCGAGTAGAGCTTCTAATCGCCTATATACTGGCGATTAGAGCCCTAATCGCCAGCAACCATCCCCTATTCGCCTATATAAGTGGCGATTAGGAGCCCTCCAGGTTCCTAATCGCCTGTATGGTTCCAGAATGGGTTTTTGGCGCGTTAAACACTATTTTAACACATATAAACACGTATTCACATACCGACAAGTAACATAATGATTACAAACACATAATGCACGATAACTAACTCGTTTACATCCGTTCACCAATTCCCGGGACTCGAGACTTGCTTGTGTGCGTTAAACCCGGCGATTCCACGAATCACCAATCCTTGTACACATGGTTATGGACCAACTCCCGATGATCTCGCGGATCATCGTAACGACTCCCGATGATTCCCAGAATCATCGTAACGACTCGACTGACCCAGTTAAGTACGTAATATGCATGACTCGCTAAGGTAGACTTACTAGTTTAGTCAATGTTACTAACCTGAGTTTGCCGGGTGTCACAATAAATTATATAAAATTTGTCAAAACGTGTAAAGTATAAAGTATCGTTTAAATGGAAGTTGCGGACAAATGGATTGTGGTCTTGTATTTGGAAATTGATTTTGCGATATTGTAGACAACTTGTGTTGTTTGGTTTATGCAAAACTAGAGGAAACTCTGTCAAAATTTTTCTAAAATCCAAAGCGCAATGAATATGATATTGTTGTATGTTCTTTATAAATAATTTTCCAATTGTGTGACAAATGTATTTTATACCAAAATCGCGACGTTTTCGACAATAATTGTTTGTAACAATAAAAGTGAATCTTGGACAATATTCTTCAAAGAAAATATATATAATTTTCACCGAGCGTTAAGTATGACGAAATTTTAAAGGTTTTCGGTAACTAAACAATGTTTGTTATTCGGATTCAAAACACATAAATGTTTGTTTTACTTGGGGTGATTTATAATAAAAAAAAAAAACAAAGTTTCACAATCTTTAAAATGTTTGGATTTTTGGGAAAGAACTAACAAATGTTATTAATCAATTTAATAACTATATTCATGTTTTCTCAAAGCGTGTTTTTCCAAAATATTATTATTCAAGACAAATACAATTATCTGAAATACGAGACGAGCTAAGGCTCGGAATGAGTTATGCGTTTCGTAGTATTAGTCCAACATGGTTACACACGAATAGTAACAGGTGCGCAACTTAGGTACTGTGTCGTATGTTAACACATGAATTACGATAAGTCACGAACGGTTCGTTGAGTTAAACACTTAAGACTTAGGTTAGTACACACGAGTCTAGATAGTTGAATAAACTATCTTTTAACCGGAAAATAAGCTAGGATTATATATGATAGACTTTTATTGTGTTCTTTGTTGGTAATTAGGGCATGAGGAAGTCGGTCAAAGTTTCGGGCTTTGTTTGCTAGCTAAGCATGGAAATTAAGGTGAGTTTCACGGGCCCTTTTTACTGTTTTTGTTTTGAGGGAAAGATATGTTTTGTCAAATGCTTTCACATGTCAAAATGTTTTTAAAAGTTAAAACATGATAAATGGCATGATGAGTACTTGGGTTTTGTTGTTTATACACCACTCATGGTGAGTCCTCGCTACTGTAACCATTTACTCGTGTGTTGTGTGTGTGTTGAAATCAAGAACCGAAGGAATATTTGAATAGCGCTATTGGTGTCTGACAAGGCCCACCCCTAATCGATAGCGTCGATTATGAAACTGTGTATGCCAGGGGTGCACGTATTTTGAACTAAGTTGTTATTTCCGAGAAACAACTTCTGCTCGCGGGGCATTATTAGTCTTGGTTTGGTTATGGGCTCAAGAGATTGCTCGTCATAGTTTGCAGGAGTTAACTACTCTTTACAAAGGTCACTACTAGTGTTTGTTCCGCACATGTTATTAAAATATTGTTGTTATGGAACTAAAACCTGTGCACTCACCAATATTTTATATATTGACGTCCTTTTTTTAAACATACTTTCAAGTAAATAAGTGTTGAATAGATATGTGGCTAGTACGGTGGAATTTGGGATGCTAGACACTTGTCGGGGGTTCATCTATATTTACCCTTGGGTTGGGACATAGACGAACACACCCCATGTTGGAACTTTATGTTTGTTGTTTTGTGGAATGTTTGAAACAAGGTACTTTTTCGACATCTTAATAAAATGATTTTTTCTAATTAAATATGGTTTGTGTTAATCTTGACTTTGATATGCTTTCGAGCGTTGCGCCACGTGTTTCCGTCATTGGCCTGGTGTGACACTAGGTGCTTAGGCGCACTAAGTAGGTTGCGACCGGCAATGTGCGCCTTTGGGTTAAGTTGCAAACCGTCATGGACTTGTGCTGGGGCAGTTGTTTTGAATCTGATTATTAGGATGAATGGTTTTGGCCCAAATGTAATTAACTAGATCAATGTGGGCTTTTTTGTTTACTTAAAAAACAGATTCGGGCAAGACTAAGTGGGCTAAAAACATGTAAGAATTAACAAGTATAATGGAATTAACTGGATCAATGTGGGCTTTTTTGTTAACCGATTTATGAATAGAACAATATAATGATCATAAGAATTGGTTTATTGTTGATTGCTCAGTGAGTACGTAATTTGTTTTACAAAGTTCAATGTTGATTAATTCTTACGCTAAATCACTACTCATTTGATTTTGACTATAAACATCAAACAATGTTAGTTTGACTTTAGGAGTCAAACTAAATACTTTTGAATTTGACATGAACTATAATTTATGAGCTGTAATATTTTGATGCATTGATGCTTTAAAATAAAAAAAAAAAGTGTAAAATGGGTGTTTGATTAATTTCTTGTGATTGATGGCTCTTATTAGACCAACCGTAGTCGGACGCCAAACCCCGCGCTAAACACATTTTTGCGCCCTCAACACCAGAACTACAGGGCGCTAAACACTAAAAAGGGGCCGGGGCTCCAAAATATTAACGCTCGACACCACCAACCAATAATATTCAGCCAGCTCAGCCAACCCCACCCCACTTTTGAACGGTCAAATTTTTTTCTCCCCCAACTTCAATATATATATACACACACACAGCACCACAAGCAGAGAGAGAGAAAGATCGGTGGTCGGTGAAGGTGATGGTGTATGGGTAGGTTTCTGTTTGGGAAGAAGAAGAAGAAGAAAGAATCAGAAGAACAAAGAAAGAAAGAAAGAGGAGAAAGATGAGAGAGAGAGAGAGAGAGGAAGATCGGTGTGATGATGTTTATGTTTTTTTTTTTTAATAAAATAATAATGGGGCCTTAAATTTAAGGTCCCTCACTACACCCCATTTTGTAATAGTTATGGTAAGAAGTAAACATTTTCAGAGTGAAGAAGATGACGATGATGGATGACAATGTTTTTGTGAGTTGTATTCATCATGCCATCTTTTTTTTTTTTTTTTTTTTTTTTTTTTTTTGTCAGATGTTAGTTTTGGTTTATCTTTGCGTTTCATTTGTTGGTACCTAGAGATGTTTTGTGTGCATAAGTAGGATTGTGGTTGTCTTGAATAAACACACAAATAACCCAAGTACAAGTTACGCCTGTTATCTGATCTTGGTTGTGGTTTTGTGGTAGTTTAAGTTTGTCGTGGTTTAACATTGTTGAATATAAGATAGATGTTAGATAGATCAATGAAAATAGTTACTTTTTTTGTTACATTTAAACCTCTTAGTTATTTCATCAAATGAGACCATGATCACAAGTTGGTTTCAAGTGTGGAGAGTAGGGACTAGGGAGCTGAAGACACAACTAGCTTAAAGTTATATTCTTTGCAATTGTGATCGCAAATCAAGGTTCAAAACTTTGTGGTAATTGGTTCAATAATTGATTTTATTTTCACCCAAGGCCCTCGATTTTTTGAGTTTATTGAGGGACGATCTTGTGCCTAACAAAACAAGTACCACGCTGTAAATTGTTGTTGCCGTCGCATCGCGCGAGTTTCCTACTAATACCTATATATACGCAGGGGACATCCTATTAAAGTTAGTAAGGGTAATTTCGTCCATCAAGAAAATACTAGTTATAAAACATAGGGATATAATAGTTATTGATTAATAAATAAGATATATTTATTCTTACATTTTCCAACTTTATCGAATAATCATTTATTATTAGCATTAGATTAGTCCGAAAGATGTTAGCACTCATTTAGTTTTTGTTAGTACATGATGTATAGATGTTCCTAGCCTAGTATAAGTGTTTATCAGTTGTTTTTGTATACGTTTATATATGTTTGTGTGATTTTAGGCTGATTAGGGCTCGACATGCGATTATAAATGATTTACACGATGCTAGTCGTGTGGTTTTGACACGACTATGGATGGTAGTCGGTTGTTTACCAGGCGACTATGGCTGCTAGTCGCATGGCGTATCTACTTCTCGGTCCATGGGCCTTGGGCTAACTAGGTGGGCCTATAAATACCCTAATCGTTGCCTTAATCATCCTCAGCTATCACATCACACATTCTTTTAGATATTTTCTAGGGTTTCAGGTATGTATCTTTGTATTTTGCACTCGTGCTCTGTTTTAATACGAATACGACTTTGAAACTATATTGTGTGTGTTTTTGGCATCTCGTTATTGTGTTTGTTGGTGTTTTTGTTATCTAAACAGCGTCTCGTGGATTCCGCACACTAGATGTATCAGCCCGTGATTGTCGGATTGTCCAAAATCTATCCTATGCTTTTAAACCTAAAATGTTGAAGAGAAATACAGTCGTTGATTCAGTATTTAACTCAAGATCCTCATTAATCTATATATGTTCCAAATTTAAAACTTAAGATTAGGATCAAATTTACAGTTAAGCCCTTAATCATTTATTTGTATAATTATTGTCTATATGTCCTTAGGCATGCGTGAACGTATTCATAGACATAACAAATCCTAAACAAATGAGGAAAATTATAAATTAATAATTAACCATTCAAAGTACTATATGGTGTACACGGTCATTGGTAAAACTCGTTTCTTTTATGAGACTTTAGAGAGATTTATAGGTTATAGACCTTTAGTTATTGGATCGGATCCATAAGTATATCGCGAATATATTCAATAGAAAATTTTAATTTCCTCTACTTGTTCATAAGATAAGCGAACAATAATTTGGTATCGAAATTTAATGTTAGTCCTCTTAAACTGTTACTGTTCAATAATCTAGGGTAGCTGACTTTATCACAATAATTCCTTAATATAGTATTTATGAGGAGTTATTAAATTATGAGTCCGCTTATAAATTTACCAACAACATTTAGTGACTATTGCGTTGTGATTAGCCACACATTGTGTCTCTGTAACTTAAGTTGTTGTTAATATTATGACTCCTCCATGAGATAAGTTTGTGTGCTAGCATAAAGATACACCTCGAAATTGACATTTTATTTCCTTAAATATAACAATTCAAGTTAGAATAAGAGTAGTCAACTGTTTTGAGTTCTGCCTTCCAAAAAAAAAAAAAAAAAAATAGCCTTCCAAAAAAAATGTTTTGAGTTCTCACTTATTCTTTAAGTTATAATCTATCGCTCCTTAAAGATATTGTAATATTTTATTAGATGATTTACAATAATCTAGACAAGTCTAGTGTCTAGAAATGTGAGCTTTATACAAACAAGTATGACTTAAAATTACATAAGGCATCTAATTCGTTTGACGCGTTTCGGTTCGTTTCTTGCTCGTTTGTGGTTTTCGGTACGAACATTCGAGTTTGAAATACATTCATAAATCATTGTACGTGATACACAGACTATACAGTCGATACCGGTTTTTTATAAAAATACGAATTTTGCATGTCTAGTCGATACCAATTGCTCGTTGGTGGTTTTCAGACGACACATCTGTGACACCCGGCATGTTTGGGTCAAAATTTTATAAACACATAAGTCTACCTTAGCGAAAAACGTTTATTAAACATACTTGACGGGGTCAGTAGAGTCGGAATACAGTCCGTATTGTCCAGGGTTCAATGATTCTGGAGATCATTGGGTTAGTCACACACACACACACACACACGATACGAGTCCCGTTGTTGGTGAATTACATAAACTAATTAAGTGTATGTGTAGACTAATTGTCATATGGTGGATTATATGCTTAGATGTGTTTAAATGATGTATAGATAATCATATCTGCTTAAATATGTTAAACATAGACTAAGGTTGCATGCTCGTATGGTAGGGTGCGTTAAAATGCGTTAAACACGACAAATTGGAAAACTAGAAAAAACGTGAGTCCTGGTTCGACCAATCGAATGGGCGAACCTGGACAATACTCCTGGTTCGACCCTTGTAAAAAGGGCGAACCTGGGATATGGAATTTAAAGAATTTCATTCGACCAAGTCAGGGTACGTTCGACCCTGTAAAAGGGTCGAAGGAGGGTACATTCGCCCAGGTAAAAGGGGTGAATATGGACATAGTATAAATACCACACTTTGTCATTTTTCACCATTTCACAAACCCTAAACGTCTCTAAACACTCTCTAGCAACTTTAAACATTGGGGAAGGAGTTTTTGCCCTTGTTTTCTATAATCTAACCTACAAACATCTTCTACACAAAGATCTAAGGTGTGTTCTTCATTCTAAATCATTTTTAAAGTATTTCAATTCGTTTTCATTAAACCCCAAGAGTCCAGATCTGATTCAAACCTGTTTTCATGGATAAAAACCTTTCTAATATCTTTCTAAACAAAACCTATTCATAAATAATGAGTTTTTATACAAATTAACATGTGTTAATGGTGTTTTATGTGATGTTATGTATTCTTTGATGATTGATTGTTGTATAGATGTTATAACAATGATCTAGGACTGTTATTGATGATGTTTTATGATTGAGATAGGTTACAATTGATTATTGATGATGTTATGTTCATTTTGGGGATTTTGGGTTAGATCTAGGGCTTGTTCATGATGATAGTGATAAGGATATGATTGGGGGATTTATTGTTCATGATAATCTGAGTATATTAAGTTGATTATTGATTGATTTCATAAAGTTTCCTAATTGGGTAAAGATTGCATGCGTTTGATGTGACATCTCCATAATTTGCTATTTCGGGTAACTTGTAAAACGGACGGATTTCGGGATAAAATTGGTAGGGTTATGTAGGAATATGTTAATGATAGTTGACTGCTGTGATTGGTAATGTTTCGTGATGTTTTCGGACCGTTTAGATGCGTTTTGGTGCGTTTTATAAAATGCTAATGAAAACGGGCGAACGTGGAATAAAATTGGTTCGAATGGGCGAACGTGGAACAAAACATGGGAAAAAAACGGGCGAATGTGGAAAAACGGGCGTACGTGGAAAAACGGGCGAACGTGGGAAAAATGGGCGAATGTGAGAAAAACGGGCGAACGTGGCTCAAACGGGCGAACGTGGAAATGGGAAAAACCACATTCGACCATCTGATGTCCGGAATGAGATTCTTGATGCAAACTAAGTGTTTTATGCTTGAAACTTATGTGTTAAACTTGTGTGCATGACTAATTGATGTAATGGGTCACCAACGGGATGTCGGGTCGGTCTGGGATGTCCGGTTAACGTTTAAACACACTTTTTAACACACGTAGTCAAGATCTGGACAATCGGGGACTAGTTAGCCTTCGGGTTAGTAGTCATCACACTTATGTAAACTCATTGATAGGTTGTCATTAGTTGGGATTATCATACACGTGTTGGGATTCTAGTATTCAGAAGACACACTCTAAGGTGAGTTTCACGGCCCCTCTTTTATACTCTTTTCTCTCGGGGGAGAAGCATGCCACACGTTTTAACAATGCAACGTTTATGATTTGAAAACGCAACTCTTATGAAACTTACCACTTTCGGAAACATAACACTTTTAGAAACATGACGCCTTTTGGAATGTAACTCTTTTAAGAAACGTGACACGTTTGGCACTTGGCATATTTAACATTGGCACTTGACACTTTCAAACATTGGCATTTGGCATATTTAAACATTGACACTTGGCATTTGGCACTTGGCGCTTGGCACTTATTTACTATACGACGAAACCTAAGTCCCTATTGAAACCATGAATGTGCGGGGCACAACGGGGGAAATGTGGATAGATCTATCGGGTGTGACGAACCCCACCTGACGGCTGGGAGCCGGGCGGGTGCATATTGTCTCTACTTGACACTTGACACTTGGCACATGGGCAGCAACTCGAGCAACGTTTGTCAGTAATGGTTTTAGCAACACAGTCGTAGTAGTAAGGGAACGTTTGTTATTTACTTGGAACTTTTGCACACTTGGCACTTTATGAGGAATTGCTTTACACATGAAAACGTTTACGGACTTAAAACCTGTGAACTCACCAGCATTATATGTTGACGTCTTTTTGGCATGTTTTCTCAGGTCGCTAAGGTAGCAGCATTGAGTATAGGCGCACGGAGTCTCACGGCGTCTAGGGATCATAGGCATGTTTTGTTAAACATTTCAGACTTTGAGTTTTACTTTTAAGTTGTAATAATACATTTTGCTTCCGCTGTGTTAGAACGGCTTTGAAACTCAATGGTAGTTTACGTTGTTTTCTTGTCATATAGATGTCGTTTATTGTGACCGTTGACTTGGATCCTGGTGTGTCACGCGCCTCGCGGTAAAACCCCGCACGTGGAAATTTGAGGGTGTGACAGATGGTATCAGAGCCACTCCTGTGCCGTTCGGGATGGTGGGTGCATACCTAATCAGGGACGATGAGACTCTAACGGGGGGTGAATGTGACACCCCAGGAAAATCCCACATCGGCTGTGGCCAGGTTAGATCGTTGGTTCATAAGTAATGTCTTGCCTCGTAAATCACCAACGCGTTTTGGGGCTTAATTTAGTGGACGAGAGGAGAACTCCACAGTTAAGCGTGCTTAGGTGGGAGAAATTTCAGGATGGGTGACCTTCTAGGAAGTCTCCACCGGGGCAACCAAAAACAAATCCGTGAGCTCTGGATGGGCAACCCATCGGAGCAAAGCGGACAATATTGGTGGTGAGAGGGGCCGGGGCCGGGTGTTACAGATTGGTATCAGAGCCAATGGTTATAGTGAACTAGGAGTGCATGTAGAGTCTAGTCTATAGCCGAGTATCACACACGTTAGACGGTCACGCATAGTTACAAGTCGTGTCATTTGGTAAACATACTAATCTTGTCGGGGTGTCAGTGTCCTCATCACACAGTATCACATTATCTATCTTCTGTTATTCCTACCTTGGTTCTATCTTCTTCTTCGGGTTCGAAGATGAAGGGGCTTATCGCTTATACTTGGCAGTAGTGTACATTGGGGTGGCTTCGGCACATTCTTGAGATCTTTCCGGGTTTTGGATATCTCCCCTCTATGCTCTAATGTACATACTTGCCTGCACACACACTATCATGCACTAGTACTTTCATAGTACACTCCTGAGTGACTGTTCACTTTGGGATCTTTGTGCGATAACAGTTTCTTTTAAGAATGTGGGTATCTGGTGATTTGAAGTTCTAGCTAGGAGCACGCCTAGAGGACCATGTAGAGCGATTTGTTATTTCGGGTGCACACGAAATCATAAATCGAAATGCATGAAATCTTGGTGGACTTCATGTTCGGACTAATGGTCATGCTGGAACCACGTTTTGAATTCGTTTGGTCACTTGTAGCTCGATCTGTTGGTGGTTTTGAGTGTCTTGTCTCATGTTTGGCAGAACATGTCTGGTCGCGCTGGTGGACGTGCTGGTGGACGCCGTGGTGGCAGCGGGGGTCGCAATGGCGGTGGACGAGGTGGTGGGAACATCACCATGACTCAGGCAGAGTTGGAGAACATGTTGCAGCAGCAGTTGAACGTTGCGTTGGCTGCTTTCCAGGCTGCTCGGCAGACCCTGGGAAATACTAATCAGGTGCAGTCTGGGTGCACCTACAAGAAGTTCATGGACTGTAAGCCCCATTTCTTCAATGGGACTGAAGGGGCAGTGGGTCTGCTCCGGTGGTTAGAGAAGATCGAGTCGGTGTTTGCTATGTGTAACTGTCCTGACGCTGATCGTGTCAAGTATGCTTCTGCTACTCTAGAGGGACACGCTTTGACCTGGTGGAACTCCACCACTGCGAATCTTGGCCTGGGTGAGGCCAATGCTATGCCGTGGTCCGAGTTTGTTCAGATGTTGCGAGCGGAGTATTGCCCGAGGGACGAGATTATGAAGTTGGAGCATGAGTTCTGGAATCTGAAGATGGTTGGGTCGGAGATCGAGGAGTTTACTGCTAGGCACAACGAGTTGGCTGTGATGTGCCCCGGTTTGGCTACACCGGAGTACCGGAGGATTGAGCACTACGTTGCTGGGTTAGTGCCGGAGATTGTTGGACTTGTTGCCGCTGCTGATCACACTACTATGTTGGCCACTGTTCGGGCAGCTCACAAGCTAACCAACATGAAGGTTGCTGAGGGCGTTCTACCTCCGAGGGGTGCTGCTGTGAAAGCCCCTGCGGACAACAAGAGGAAGTGGGAGAGTGCTGGGAAGAACATTGGGTCGTCTCAACAGCAGGTTAAGAGGCAGGACGTTGTGGGAGCGTCATCTGAGCAGAAGACTGGGGGTTATGTTGGTAAGAGTCTGAAGTGTAACACGTGTGGGTATCACCATGTTGGGGGTTGCGATGTGTTTCGCTGTAATCGTTGTCAGCGAGTCGGTCACTTGGCTAAGGATTGTAGGGTCAATCTGCAGCCGAAACAGACTCAAGCGGTTGTCCCCGCTCCTGCTCCTCGGGGAAACCATGGGTGTTTTAACTGTGGAGAGACTGGGCACTTCAAGCGGGATTATCCTAAGCTGAACCAAGGGACTGCAGGTGGTGCTGGGAACGAAGGCGGCGGTCGAACCACTCGTGGTCATGTTTACGTCATTGGCGCTAGGGAGAACCAGGAGGATCCTGATACTGTTACTGGTGAGTGTTCTTTTCTTGATTCTCGTTATGCTCGTATTCATTCTCGTTCACATTGTTTGGCGATTCGTATTCATTGTGTGCATTCAGTTTGGTATTTGGTCATCGTTTTGCATTCATGGGTCTGATGTGGGTCCTTTGGAGATGCTACTTGGACGGTACCGGTGTGTCATTTATACCGATCACAGTAGTCTCTAGTAGGCCTTCGATCAGGAGGATTCATTATTTTGTATTCACTTTGGGGAGGGCGGTTCCCCGGCATAGAGTATCTGTTGATATCATCTCTCGTTTGTGGTTATCACTTCGTTTGCGTTCTGGGAGACGTTACTTGGGTTAGGTCGACACTCATTACTGTCGAAGAGTGAATCTCGGGGCGAGATTCCTTTCAACAGCGGGATGATGTGACGACCGGGAAAGTTTTTCTTTTTATCGCTTCGTTCTCTTTGACTTCGGGAAATTTTCGGGACGAAAATTCTTTCAACAGGGGGATGATGTGACACCCGGCATGTTTGGGTCAACATTTTATAAACACATAAGTCTACCTTAGCGAAAAACGTTTATTAAACATACTTGACGGGGTCAGTAGAGTCGGAACACAGTCCGTATTGTCCAGGGTTCAATGATTCGGGAGATCATTGGGTTAGTCACACACACACACACACACACGATACGAGTCCCGTTGTTGGTGAATTACATAAACTAATTAAGTGTATGTGTAGACTAATTGTCATATGGTGGATTATATGCTTAGATGTGTTTAAATGATGTATAGATAATCATCCGTGCTTAAATATGTTAAACATAGACTAAGGTTGCATGCTCGTATGGTAGGGTGCGTTAAAATGCGTTAAACACGACAAATTGGAAAACTAGAAAAAACGTGAGTCCTGGTTCGACCAATCGAATGGGCGAACCTGGACAATACTCGTGGTTCGACCCTTGTAAAAGGGGCGAACCTGGGATATGGAATTTAAAGAATTTCATTCGACCAAGTCAGGGTACGTTCGACCCTGTGAAAGGGTCGAAGGAGGGTACATTCGCCCAGGTAAAAGGGGCGAATGTGGACATAGTATAAATACCACACTTTGTCATTTTTCACCATTTCACAAACCCTAAACGTCTCTAAACACTCTCTAGCAACTTTAAACATTGGGGAAGGAGTTTTTGCCCTTGTTTTCTATAATCTAACCTACAAACATCTTCTACATAAAGATCTAAGGTGTGTTCTTCATTCTAAATCATTTTTAAAGCATTTCAATTTCGTTTTCATTAAACCCCAAGAGTCCAGATCTGATTCAAACCTGTTTTCATGGATAAAAACCTTTCTAATATCTTTCTAAACAAAACCTATTCATAAATAATGAGTTTTTATACAAATTAACATGTGTTAATGGTGTTTTATGTGATGTTATGTATTGTTTGATGATTGATTGCTGTATAGATGTTATAACAATGATCTAGGACTGTTATTGATGATGTTTTACGATTGAGATAGGTTACAATTGATTATTGATGATGTTATGTTCATTTTGGGGATTTTAGGTTAGATCTAGGGCTTGTTCATGATGATAGTAATAAGGATATGATTGGGGGATTTATTGTTCATGATAATCTGAGTATATTAAGTTGATTATTGATTGATTTCATAAAGTTTCCTAATTGGGTAAAGATTGCATGCGTTTGATGTGACATCTCCATAATTTGCTATTTCGGGTAACTTGTAAAACGGACGGATTTCGGGATAAAATTGGTAAGGTTATGTAGGAATATGTTAATGATAGTTGACTGCTGTGATTGGTAATGTTTCGTGATGTTTTCGGACCGTTTAGATGCGTTTTGGTGCGTTTTATAAAATGCTGATGAAAACGGCCGAACGTGGAATAAAATTGGTTCGAATGGGCAAACGTGGAACAAAACATGGGAAAAAAACGGGCGAATGTGGAAAAACGGGCGAACGTGGAAAAACGGGCGAACGTGGGAAAAATGGGCGAATGTGGGAAAAACGGGCGAACGTGGGAAAAAACGGGCGAACGTGGCTCAAACGGGCGAACGTGGAAATGGGAAAAACCACATTCGACCATCTGATGTCCGGAATGAGATTTTTGATGCAAACTAAGTGTTTTATGCTTGAAACTTATGTGTTAAACTTATGTGCATGACTAATTGATGTAATGGGTCACCAACGGGATGTCGGGTCGGTCTGGGATGTCCGGTTAACGTTTAAACACACTTTTTAACACACGTAGTCAAGATCTGGACAATCGGGGACTAGTTAGCCTTCGGGTTAGTAGTCATCACACTTATGTAAACTCATTGATAGGTTGTCATTAGTTGGGATTATCATACACGTGTTGGGATTCTAGTATTCAGAAGACACACTCTAAGGTGAGTTTCACGACCCCTCTTTTATACTCTTTTCTCTCGGGGGAGAAGCATGCCACATGTTTTAACAATGCAACGTTTATGATTTGAAAACGCAACTCTTATGAAACTTACCACTTTCGGAAACATAACACTTTTAGAAACATGACGCCTTTTGGAATGTAACTCTTTTAAGAAACGTGACACGTTTAGCACTTGGCATATTTAACATTGGCACTTGACACTTTTAAACATTGGCATTTGGCATATTTAAACATTGACACTTGGCATTTGGCACTTGGCGCTTGGCACTTATTTACTATACGACGAAACCTAAGTCCCTATTGAAACCATGAATGTGCGGGGCACAACGGGGGAAATGTGGATAGATCTATCGGGTGTGACGAACCCTACCTGACGGCTGGGAGCCGGGCTGGTGCATATTGTCTCTACTTGACACTTGACACTTGGCACATGGGCAGCAACTCGAGCAACGTTTCTTAGTAATGGTTTTAGCAACACAGTCGTAGTAGTAAGGGAACGTTTGTTATTTACTTGGAACTTTTGCACACTTGGCACTTTATGAGGAATTGCTTTACACATGAAAACGTTTACGGACTTAACACCTGTGAACTCACCAGCATTATATGTTGACGTCTTTTTGGCATGTTTTCTCAGGTCGCTAAGGTAGCAGCATTGAGTATAGGCGCACGGAGTCTCACGGCGTCTAGGGATCATATGCATGTTTTGTTAAACATTTCAGACTTTGAGTTTTACTTTTAAGTTGTAATAATACATTTTGCTTCCGCTGTGTTAGAACGGTTTTGAAACTCAATGGTAGTTTACGTTGTTTTCTTGTCATATAGATGTCGTTTATTGTGACCGTTGACTTGGATCCTGGTGTGTCACGCGCCTCGCGGTAAAACCCCGCACGTGGAAATTTGAGGGTGTGACAACATCCGACCAATTAAATGAACTGAAACGCGTCAAAAAGAGTCCAGAAGTCCAGGATATCGATTAGACAAGCAAAATTTGTATTTTTATAAAAAAGGTATCAATGTTTAGTCTGTGTATCAGGTACACTGATTTATGAAAGTTGTTCAAAGTCAGATGTTTATACCTAAAACCACAAATGAGCAATAAATGAACCGAAACGCCTCAAACGAATTTTTTTTGGATTGGAAACAACTAGGGATACAAACGAGCCGAGCCCAAGCTCGACCAAGCTCGAGCTTGGGCTCGTTTAAGTTATAAAAGCTCGAGCTCGGCTCGATTCGAGCATTGTTCATAAAGCTCAAGCTCGGCTCAATGGTAGGTTTCCAACCTCGAGCTCAACTCGGGCTTGGCTCGTTTATTAGTTATAAATTAATTTACATTAATTATAATACTTATTTTATATATATTTTGGTTATTTATTCATAGTTTTATAAATACTAATTATTATATATAAATACATATTTAATATAGTAATTAAAATTTATATAAATAGTGAGCTCGTTAAGGCTCGCGAGCTAGCTCGAGCTCGATAAGCAAAGCTCGAGCTCATTTAAAATCGGCTCGTTTTGAGCTTTTTTCGAGCCGTGCTCGAGTAGCTCCCAAGTAGGGCTGTCCAAAAAGCTTGTGGCTCGGAGTTCGCTCGAAGCTCGCTCGGATTTAGCTCGAAAAAAGCTCGCTCGATATGGCTCGGTTTGAAACTGAGCCGAGCGCCGGCTCAGATCGGTTAGAAAGTGAGCCTAGCTCGGCTCGGTTCGTAACGAGCCAAGCTGGCTCGATTTGGCTCGGATAATTCTATTTTTTAATATATATTTTTTTACATACATATAATATACTATAACAATGTTAAAAAAAGATGCGAAACATGTTACATATTTAATATTTGGTAATAGTAGCATGAAGATTGTGTGCTTTAAATTGAAGTTACTCCTAATCAAGTTATTTAAATAAACCATAACATATTCAATGAGACATCTATTGCATATTTTAGGGGTTAATTCGTATGTTGACGAACTCATACTGTATTCTGTTGAAATTTGAGACTTATTTTGTATATTTGTCTGAACTTGATATTAGCTTGTAATGTATTAGGTTGAACTTATTTTAAATGTATCATTTTTAACTATTGAATAATATTTTAGACTATTGAATTTTAAAAGTCATTTTTCCTTTTTATCTTCTTAAATTCAAGCCAAACCAAGCCGAGCTCGAGCTTTGATTTTTAGCTCGGTTTCAAATCCGAGCCGAGCCAAGCCGGCTCGGTTTATAACCAAGCCGAGCGCGAGCTTGGCCTGGCTCAGCTCGGTTCGGCTCATGAACAGCCCTACTCCCAAGTAGCTCGGCTCGTTTGCACCACTAGAAACAACTTAAAACACTAAAAAATGAATTAATTTTTTTAATCAATCAAAACATTTAAAATGGATCATTTGATGAGAAAATATATTATCAAACAATTCATAACAACTGTTCAGTTATGGATATACCGGACTTTGAGACCTTGTTTGACGCGTTCGGTTCGTTTAAAATTAGGGGTGGCAAAATGGGTAGGTTGGGTTGGGTTTGTTGTTGAGTCAATTTGGGTTAGGATGGGTTTAAGTCAAGATAGGTAGATTAAAATAAAATGTGTTAGAATGGATTTGGGTCATGATAGTTTGAATCAAGATGGGTTCAGATCAAGATGATTAAAAGAATTAAAAAAATAATAAAAAGTTTAAAAATAATAAAAAAATTTAAAAATAATAAGGAATTTAAAAAAAAAGTTAAAAAATCAATAAAAACTTTTGAAAAATTAAAAATATTAACGACCCGAACCGTTTCGGCTAGAACGGGCCAGTTAACGACGCGGGCCATTTCGACTCGACTACCGGACTGTTTCGACCAAACTGGCCCGTTTGCGACTTCGACCGTTTCGTCCCGACCGGCCCGTTAACGACCCTGACCGTTTCGCCCTGACCGCCCATTAACAAATCGGACTGTTTCGACCCGACCTGGCCGTTATCCACCCGGACCGTATCGACCTGATCAGGCCCGTTAACGACCCGGACCGTTTGGACCCCGACCGACCCGTTAATGATCCGGACTGTTTAGACCCGACCTGGCCGTTCTCGACTCGGACCGTTTCGACTTGACCAGCCCGTTAGCGACCTGGACCGTTTCAACCCGACCGTTCCATTAACGACCCGGACTAGTTTCAAACTGGCCGCCCGTTAGTGAAACGGACTATTTCGACTCGACCGACCCGTTATCCACCCGGACCGTATCGACCCGATAAGGCCCGTTAATGACCCGGACTGTTTAGACCCGACCTGGCCCGTTGGCGACCCGGACCGTTTCGACCTGACCGACCCGTTATCGACCTGGACTGTTTTGAACCGACCGGGCACATTAAAGACCCGGACCATTTTGACCCGACCGCTAGTTAATGAATCGGACTGTTTCGACCCAACATTTAAAATTACCCATCATACCCCCTTGAAAATTATAGTAAACCCAATTCAACCCACAAATTCAAATCTTAAACCCAAAACAACCCAAACCCAATTAGATGGGTTAATATTGCCAAGAACAATTTTTTTTTTTTAATTTTAAAGAACATAATAAACACAATCAATACAATTTTAATATTTTTACAAATTTCACATATCTAATCTATATCTTGTACTTCCGGATTTTCATTGGGGTCCGGCTTCGGGTAAACTAGTTCTTTGTACGCATTGATTTGATAAATGTACTCAGTTTCCCATTGCGCGCTAGCTTCATTTCTATTACAAGTCCAAGTTGCATTCGGGTGAGGCATTGGATATGATCCTTGAAGCGTTAAATTGATGTAATGGCCCCCGCACACGAAGCAAGCTACTACCTTTTGAATAGGTTGTTCAAAAGCTTCTAGGCCTAAAAATAGAGGGAAAACTGTATCATCACCACGAATGTCGAGTGTATGAAAGACAATACCCCACCTTTGTGCAGCGAGAAATCCCGCCTCCGGCGTCGACATCCAATTCGAAGGCGGGGCTGGTCCCACCCCTTAAAATTTTATACTCTTGCAGAGACGATCATAATGTCCTTCGTTTTCCGGATCAAAGATTCGCCTGCATAAGTCATCGTGATTGCGCAACTCGAATAGCATTTGGGACCGGACAAACAAATACATATTTTAACCCAACCCTAACCCCTCAGCTACCGCTCGAAACCCACAATGACCATCTGGTTTCACATCCGTTACTTTGGATATATATGGGTGAAACACAGATGGAATTTGATGCCCAAATTCCCTTATTATCTGGTTTCACATCGTAAGGAGCGCATTGCTGGGACTGGGAATGTCGTACGAGCTCTTCATGTGATGGTATGAAAGAGCTGTGCCGGGGATAGTCAAGCTCCTGGTCGGACCCACTTTCTTCATCCAGCACATGCAAGCTCTTTTTTGCAGATTCTTCTCTCTTGTGTTCTTGCTGCTTCTTGTTTAGACGACCACGAGTTTTCTTTTGCACAACAGACGGTTTATTGGGGGAGTAGTTGCCTATGATGATTTGTGCAAATCTTTCTAGGTAGTTTAATTGGGCAAAAATTGGTTTTGTGTCAACTTTTTCCTTTAATTTTGCCCACATAGCCTCTACATTTAGATCTTCGGAATCAATCTTCGCAGGTTTGAAGTCCAGCTTCCTCCAGAACGCGTATATCGAGAAGAAATGGATTTCATAGCTTGAAAACGATAACATATGTTATAAAGTTAAATCATGTAATAAATTATGTAGTAAAATCATATGGTCACTAGTATTAGAGTAAATTATTAAAACCGTCCATGTGAATTGGTCAAATTTGCAACTCTAACCTAATCTTTTAAAAAGTGCATTTGATCTTTAAAAAGATATGTCAAAACAGTCCAACGACTTAACCCAGTTAACTTTTCTTCGTTAAGTCAGGAGCATTTTCGTCCAGTCATGTATAAAATTCATCTTCTGCCCCCATTCTCTTCTTCCTTAATCAGACCATCACCCACCACTATCTTCACCTTTCACCACCACCACCACCACCACTACCCACCATCTCCTTCATCTTTCACCACCACCACCACCCACCATTCCTCCATCTTCCCATGCCTATTAACTCACCCCCACCCAACCCAAACAGTCATTGAACAGCTCTAATGCCATATAGCAAAGGAAAATAACAGTAACACCTTATTGTGTCTAGCAATACACTTAAACATAATCATCTCAGTAACTTCACATTTACTTTAAATACACTCCAATAAACTAATAATTTCCAAATTTAGCCCTTTAACACAGAAACTAACAATAATAACCTTCAATTAGCTACTTCTTCAGCCACATACACAAAATGCACAAAGTACAGTTGAGGCATTAATCCTACCCATCGATTTCACAAGCACTGAGTAATATATCGGTAAACATATTCTTAGCAATCTAATTAATTACTAGATTATATCAATAATAATTAACCCCAAGTATAGACACAAATGAGTAGAACTGAGTAAAATTTTTACTGTAAAAAGAATTGTAATTACCGGTAAATTTACCTCCAACGAGCTGATTAGACGGTAACTGACGGAGATAGGAGGCGACAGAGAATGTGTTGGGAGTGGTGGTTTTACGTTTGTTTGATAAGCATACGATTACTTGTAATTACAGTTTCGTTGAATCCACCAAATCAAAAAATTAACAAAATCCTATTTTTTTATTGCAAACAATTCAAAAGAGGGAAGAACAAACACTACCTTATTTGGGGTCTGATGCCTATTTCAACTTGGCAAATGTGTACAAGGCTTTGGGAATGGCTCCAGAACCTATTTATACACTATTAATTGATTTTCTAATGACTCGGTAGGTAGAACAGAGGAATGGTTGAGAATTGAGAATTGGGAATTGTTTGGTATTCGTTTATATTGTTTGTTAATAATGGTTGAGAGAAAAGAACAAAGGAACTGTGGGTAGTGGTGGTGGTGATGAAAGGTGGAGGAGGTGGTGGGTAATGGTGGTGGTGGTGAAAGGTGAAAATGGTGGTTGGTAGTGGTGGTCTGATTAAGCAAGAAGAGAATGGGCGAAGAAGATAAATTATATACATGACCGAACAAAAATGCCATGGCTTAACGAAGAAAAGTTAACTGGGTTAAGTCGTTGGACTGTTTTGGCATATTTTTTTTTTAAAAATCAAGAAGTGTTCATGCACTTTTTAAAAGATTAGGCTGGAGTGGCAAATTTGACCAAACCACAGGGACGATTTTGGTAATTTACTCCTAGTAAATTACCATCATCTTTTAACTGCTCGAGACGACAGGCACATGACAAAGCATAACTTTTAAAAAGCTGGCATCCACAAGTGTTACGTAAATGGCGCAAGGACGTTTCCAAACGTTGGATCTCAAGGTCTATTAGCTCAAGGGCATGTTTTCTAACCTTCCGAAGTAAGTTATCAAGCAACGACTGCCCCTTGTGGTGGCTCATTATTTTTCTAAGGCTGTCTTCAAAACCTTTTTTAATGTCTCTATGTTGCTTATCAACCATGTGATTGACGAACTTCACAATTGTCAACAACGAGTTGCGATTTCTTGGAAGATAACTTTTTATTTTCGCATGCATGCCCTCAACTCGGTTGGTTGTGGTCTGGCGGAAGTTCAGCGTTTCGTTAGTCCATGCAGATACAAACTTTTTAGGTACCGGTCCAACCAATTATTCATCGTGTAGTCAAAAACCTCTGAAAAATATAACCATAACTTTTCAGGTGTGTGTATGTAAACAAGTATGTATGTAATTATGTAAGAGTACTCACGTTGACGACCAATCTTTTCCAGATATGATTGAAATTTTCCCAAATTATATTCATATAGGGCTTCAGTCGGAGAGTCACACAGCCTCCAAAACATTGAAAGAAATTCCTTCCACTCCTTATCCGTGAACTTCGTCTTGCTGTTCCTGTTGATATTCTGCGAAATATGAAACTGGCAGAGATACTTGTACGCACATGGGAAAATCTGGCCACACGCGTTCATTAGCGCAAAGTCCCTGTCGGTCACAATCACTCGCGGCTCCATACAGCCTACCAGCATGGACTTTATCCTCTCCAACAGCCAAACGTAGTTACCAACCTTCTCAGAAGAAAGAAATGCATGGGCAACATAAAACGAGTGGTTTGTCAATGCCATGCCCACAACTTGAACAAACGCCATATTTTCCATGTTTATATTGTAGATGGTGTCAATCATTAGCAGATGCGGGAATGCGCATCACATAGTAAATGAATGTTTGTGGTGTCAATTCATACGGGTCCTTCCAGTGTGTATTCAAGCCCAGTTGCATCGTATTGTCACGGTAACGAATGCTAGATTGACTCTCCTCGATTTTATATGACTTAGACTCGTTGTAAGAATCACCGAAATTGAAGTTGTAATACGACATGTTATATGTTGTGGATAGAATTTTTATTTATTGAGTAAGAATGTAAATTTGTAATCCGGAACGAATGATATAATATCGAACGAATTGAAATCGAATGAGTTTATATTGAAATCGAATGAATTTATAGGCAAAATCTGGTGGGGGTATAATATTCCCCCTAGGTTTTTTGTAAAGTATTTTTCTTATAAAATGTCTTGGGCCGTCACTTTCCTATAGGCCTTAAGATGTTTTTTTTTTTATTTTTTTTCATTGACTTTTTAGGCCATCATGAGACCTACTGTCTCAATTAGGGATAAGCTCAGGATGGTATTGGTACCGAACCGATACCGATCCCGACAATACCGATATCGAAAAGTCCGAAAAACCAATACCGATACCGATACCGAACACATACGGTACGGTACGGTATCGGTTCGGTACCGGTATGGTATCGGTATTTTGCCTTAAAATACCGATACCATACCGTTCCCGTACCGATACCAATAATACCAAAACCGAAAATCCATAAATATGGGTACCGATACCGATCCCGAAACCCCTCGGTTCGGTATCGGTTCGGTACGGTATCGGGATCGGGACGAGACAGGATCGGTATTAGGCCTTGTATGCTCATCCCTAGTCTCAATTGCATTTTTTTAATGTATTATTATAATATTAATACTATTATTATACTATCATATTATTATTATTAGTATTTTCGACTCGGGTGCTCTAGGCTTGACTAAAGTTTTTCGTTTTGAGCTCATTTTCCACGGACACCTATAAAATAATAAAATAAATAAATACATAATAAAAACAACTTGAAACGAATAAAAACCTGACCAAATAATATACAAAAAACATAGGAAAAGAGATGTGTTTTGCAACACATCACTGGTCTTGAGATCCAGAATTGTAAAGTTAAGTTGAATGACAAGTCAGCTCCTCCAGCAGCTCCTCAGCCTAATCAGGGTTGCTATAATTGTGGCCAGGCTCGGCATTTAAAGCATGATTGTCTGAAGTTGAAGCAGTTTGATGGTGCGATGAACGAGAATGGTAATGGTAACAACAGGGGTAGCGACAGGAATGTGATCGCCTTCATCATTTGTTCGAGGGAAGCTCGATAGGATCTAGACAGAGTTACCAGTACATTTCTTCTTAACGATCGCTAGTCATTGTACCCACATCTGGTGCTGATAAGAGTTACATATCTGCCAGATTTAGTCATTTCCTAGACATTGTACCTACACCTTTATAGGCTAACTACGTAATAGAGCTGGCTAACGGTAAGCAAATTGAGGCTACACGCATTCTTATGGAGTGTCGCCTAGAACTCTCAGGTCTGTCTTTCCCCATAGATCTGATGCCGGATGATTTGACTAGTTTTAATGTCGTGGTGGGAATGGATTGGTTATCTTTTAATCGGGCTGAAATCGTTTGTTTTGATTAGATCGTTCGACTTCCACTTCTTGATGGTGAGATTTTGTCTGTTCATGGTGAGAAGAGTTGCATTCTTTGAGCATTACTACCTGTGTGATGTCTTATAAATATCTTCGGAAAGGGTATACCGCTATTCTGGAACTTGATTTTGTATCATTTGATGTATGGAAGAAGATTGAAGACATTCTTGTGGTTCGAGAGTTTATTGACATATTTCCTGAAGATTTGCCTGGACTTCCGCGTCAACATCAGGTTGAGTTTCGTATTGATGTTGCACCTGGTGCAGCTCCTATCACTCGAGCCCCTTATCGTCTTGCACCTCCCGAGATGCAAGAATTATCTAACCAACTCCAGGAGTTATTGGAGAAGGGTTTCATTCGGTCTAGTTCGCCTCCATGGGGAGCCCCTATTCTGTTTGTTAAGAAGAAAGATGGAAGCCTTCGCCTGTGCATCGACTATCTTGAGCTTAACAAGGTGACAATAAAAAATCGCTCTCCTCTTCCTCGCATTGATGATCTTTTCTACAAACTTCAAGGATCCAGTTATTATTCGAAGATTAATTTGAGGTCCGTTTATCACCAGCTTAGAGTGCATGAAGCCGATATTCTGAAGACTACCTTTCGAACTCGTTATGGCCATTGTGAGTTATTGGTCATGCCTTTTGGTCTCACCAATGCCCCAACAATATTTATTGATATGATGAAAAGTTTTTGCAAGCCTTATCTTGTATAGTTTGTCATTATTTTCATTGATGACATTCTGATCTATTCCAAGAGTAGGGATGGCCATTAGGAACACCTGCGACTTGTCTTGGAACTCTTAAGATGGGAAAGAATCTATGCTAAGTTCTCCAAATGTGACTTCTGTGTAACATCCGGCAAAAATCGATATGTTTCCGTACGTAATTAGTATATGTAATTAACGGTTTAGGTGCATATTTAAATTAATTGGATTAATTTATCCTTTAGAGAATAGCAAATTCCCCATAAGATGCATAGGAATGCACATGTTTAATGTTGAAGAACGACGAAATCGCGTGCGAATAAACTTGTCCGGAACGGACGTTTCGGTAAAAATTAAATAAATGAAAAGGATTCCGGACACCCAGGATATAAAATAAAGGGTATTTTCATGAAATATAATGTGTTTTGGAACTCCAAAACCATAAATGAAAACTCTAAATACAAATCTCCCGGTAACGAATAAAGCGAACGTACCGCACCCGGTACACGTATAACTAATAATTTCACCCAACAAAAGCCTAACTAACCAACCAACACTTAAAATAGGATATGTTTAATGGTTATTAGAGGCTATTTTAATGTCCGGATAACGCGTAATTAAAATTTGATTAAAACCCGAACGAAGCCCTAACGATAAAAATTAGATTGTAACTAACTAGTTGTAGATTTTTTTTTTTTTTTTGTGAATGGACCCCACCAAATCTAACCCAAATCGGCCCTAGCTCCCAACCATAGTTCAAATATCTTTTTGTATATTTTGGTGGATTTGGAAAGATTGGAAAGAATTTTAATAATAGATTTCATGTACTTAGGAAATCATGGATTGCTTATAATATCCAAGAGTTCTACATTTTTATCAAACTCAAAAATGCTTCTTCTTGTTTACTCTTGGCCGTAGCTTTTCAATCACCCACACAACATTTACATTTCCATTTTTAACTCAAAATTCATCCATAAAACCAAACCTTTTAGTGTGTTAGTCAAGCTAAGAGCTTAACCCATTTGGAAGAACACACAAAACCCCATCCAAAAATCAAGAGTTTTTGTCTTCCCTAGCCTTGTGCTAGTAGTAAGCTTCTTAATCTTGCTTTTGTTCTTTAAATATTCATGTTTTGTGTTTTTTTAAAGCAAGTTGTACTTAGGGTAAAATATGGTTTTAAAACATAAGTTTTAGTATGTATTTGTAAGACTAAAATGGGTGTTTAAAATCATGTATATGGGCAGTAGGTTTGATGTTGGTGATGTAATGTTTTTGTAAGTTATAAAAATTACACATACACTTATATAAGATGATGATCTAAACATTGTTTGTTAATGAAACTTGAATAACCTTAAAGGTGGTCTAGATCATCTTAAAAAGATCATCAAAAGCTTAATATAAGTTTAATCATGTTAGAAAATCAAAATTACAAAAGTTACCTATTATAAGATATGGACATATATTCATCAAGTTGGACAAAATTGACTTAATACACCAGAACACTTAATATTATCCTTAATAAGATAATTATAGACTATTAAAAGTGTTGGATCACAAAATTAATCTAACATGACAAAGATGATAAAAATAAAGTTTACTAGTTTAGTAGTAAATTGTCATGTTTGAAAGATTGAGAAGAAAATGTAAGATTTGGAAGTTAAAGGACTATTTTGGTAACTTTAGAAGTTGATGGACATAAAATGACATTTTTAGACACTTGTATCTAAAAGTATAACTTTGGAAAGTTTGGTGTCAAAAGTGTAAAATGATAACTTTTCAAGGTGGATTTGGTAACTAATAACAAATATACATATGTATCTTGTATAAAGATGTATTTTTATAAAATGGAGTTTTATAAAAAGATATATTTTCTAACATGTGGAAGTATATAAAAACAAAGGTTTTTATAAAAATGTTAGATAAATTAAAAACATGGAAGAACTTATATAAAAATGAACACTTTTATATAAATGGGAATATAAAAGTGTTGGAGCATTTTTATTTATAAGTAACCAAGTCTTGGTATTAAAAATACAAATGTAATTATAAAGTTCCAAGTAGATATGTAAGAATTAAAAGGTGATTAATTTCAAGAATACATATATCGTTGGAACTTGGGAAAATTGACAATATATATATATATATATATATGTTAAGTAATCGGATTTGGACGTGTTAACGGACTAAGACGTAAAAACGGACAAATAAGTATTTGTATTATTACGTCTAATGAAAAGATGAGTATATATATTTTAAAGGATTTAAAATATATAATTCGGGTGAAAAATACATAATACTTTCCTAAGTTTTGGGAATTTATTCGTGGGAGAAAAATAACGTAAATAATCTAACGATTAAACGTTTAAAACAAGCGTATGGACTTGACAAGGAAAAATATATATATTATCGAATCGACAAGATCCTAGTATGTTTATTTAATGTGAAAGTAATATACGGTAAGGTGAGTCGAGTGAAGGAAACAATATATATATATATATATATATATATATAAGTATATCGAATCGACGAGATCCTAGTGTATTTACTTAATGGGAAAGTAAATATATGGTGTGGTGAGTTGAGTCGAGCGTAGAAAATACATTATCAATCGACAAGACCTTAGTATATTTATTTAAATGGGAAAATAAATATGTGGTAATGTGAGTCGAGTCGAGCGTTAAAAATATTATATCGATCGGCAAGATCTTAGTATAATTATTTAATGGGAAAATAATTATACGTCAAGTGAGTCGAGTCGAGAATAATATTATACAAGTTAATTAATATTCCAGAAAGTATAAATGTAACTTGTAGCAAGGGTAATCTATCACCAACGGACCTAGGACATATGTTTAATTAAACAGAGAATTATATGTAAATGGTGGTGTTGGGAGTTGGGTGTACAACTTGCCGGAAAAACACATGCTATAGACTTAGTGACTAACACGCACTAGGACGTTCGTAGGTGCTTAACCACGGACTTGCTATTCTCTGCTATTTCATTGTACGCTGTACGTCAGGTGAGTTTCACGGCCCCATTTTACTGTTTTAATTGGGGGAAAGATATGTTTGTCAAATGTTGAAATGTTTTCAAAGGTTAAAATGTGATAAGTGGCATGATGAGTACTTGAGTTTTGTTATGTGTTCGCCACTCGGGGTTGAGTCCTCACTACTGTAACCATTAATTCAGGGAAATGAAACCGAAGGAATATTTGGATAGTACTATTGGTGCCTGACAAGGCCCACCCCTAATCAATAGCGTCGATTATGCATCGGCGTATGCCTGGGGTGCACGTATTCTAAACTAAATTGTTATTTGCCTAGAAACAGCGGGTGATCGTGGGGCAGGATTATTAGTCTTGGTTTGGTTATGGGACTCAAGGGATTGCTCATCATCGTAGTTTGTAGGAGCTAGTTACTCCTTACAAAGGCCACCAATTGTGCTGGATCTGCACAGGATGTAAAAATGTTGTTATTACGAAACTAAAACCTGTGAACTCACCAATATTTTATATATTGACGTCTTTTCAAACATATCTTTCAGGTAACTAAGTGCTGAATAGATATGGGGCTAGTGCGGTGGAATTCGGGATGTCGGATACTGGTCGGGGTTTCATCTATTGTTACCATCGGGTTGGAACATAAACGGAAATACCCCCACATTGAAAATTAATGTTCATGTAATGCTTTGTGCAATATTGTAACGAGATACTCATTTTCGACATCCTAATAAATTGATCTTTTCTAATTAAATATAGTTTGTGTTACCTGTAGACGGGATGATCGGAAGGACAAACCTCTATCGCGCTAAGGGATGTCGCCGTGTTGTTTATGATTTGGAGGCGAAACTAGACCAAGTCTTTTGTTGTATGAAATCTTTGTTTTGGATCAGGAAGCTCGGAACTAGCGGGCAACAAGATTACCTGGCAACGCAAATTATCATTACGGGTGCACACGTAATAATAGTTTGGGGTGAACGGTAACCTTGGTGGGCGCTAGGGACGGGATTGGTGGTCACTCCTTGTCTTGGTTGCTCTTGTTCTTTAGATTCAGTCTTAGTGTTTGATTGGCCAACAGGTTAAAAAGGGAGGACTCGTCGATGTCCCTTGATTTCGATCCTAGCTAATGTGCTTTCTTCAATATTACCTCTAAGGTTCGAACACACGAATGTCTCTTTATATGAGGAATCCGACGTAAACCCTCACATCGGATTGAGACGGGAGATGATAACTTCCTTGTATAGGAGTTGAATGCCTCCGTCACAAAGTTCTTCCAAAGGAGCGGGCGTGTGAGGATGCACTGTCTACCGAAGCGAGAAATGTCGGGTACGATGCGTGGAAGGTTATACCCGGAACCCAGTGAAGACCTAGGGTGCGTCCCTGCAAGAAGAGTGCGTTTTGAGAACGGGATCCTGTGTGGGTCAGATATGAGACTCGTGACCTGTGTACTGTCGTGTTGTTATTGTGAATAAGTCGTTCTTGATCTAACACAGGCTCAAGCTGTCTTCAAGGGTCGATTATTTTCTTCTCCTTGTGGAGGACATAATCAAAGTTGCTGAGTTAGGAAGCTTGATCATTGTTATCTAGAAGGCTCAATAGCCCTCGTCTGAATCGACAGTAGTGGTTGTTCCCATGCAGTCGTGGACTGGTTGCGAAATCAGCATGCCATATTGCACATCCGCGATTCATAGGGCTTTGCTAAACTTCGATGATGTCAAAAATTTCGGCCACTAATCACGATCGCGACATCGTTTGTCAGTTTTATGAGGACGGCGTGTAGTGGAACAGCAAGCCCCAGTCGGCATTTGGCTATGGACTCACTCGGAAATGCATACGATTAACTCATGGGAAGCCACTGCTCGATGTATTGGGTGTTCAAGTATGGTTCAACACCCCCTGCAATAGCGCTGGATCGTATTCCGAAAGATGATTTGTTATAGACTTAACATATTGGTACTTATGTCATACTACCTTCTCGAGGTGCAAAAGTTATCGTAAGACTCCTCTATCTACCTCCTGTTTGTTTTTCAAGGATTATTGGTAGTCTCTTTTCAGTCGGTGGACGCCCAAGTACGTTCGATGTGTGTGCTGTGTCTAAATCTGTCATAAATCCTAGGGGATTGGAACCACACTTTGGGAATCGTAATCGTAAGGGTGTGTTCCGTAATTATCAAATGTCGCAAGACGCTTTTGCTGACATTGAAATCCCCCTCGAAAATCAAATGAGGGACTACTGGAAGAGGTCACGTTTATTTTGTTAAAATTAAACTTACCCATGGGACGACAATTCCATTGCTCTTGTTGTAATGTTGAACGACCGTCACCCTCGTCATGGCGACGAGACTGGTTATCTATTAGGTGCGGCAATTGATGCAGAGTGTTTTCCATCAATCCCCATAGATATTGAGACGTTGTGTCCCCTCGTCACGGTAGTCTGTAAACTAAGGTTGCGAGGTCTATTCGTTGTGGACAATGTGATCAGTCGAATCTCTTTTCGTATTTCGATACTCCCACTGCATGACCCATCATGAAGGAAGTCCATCAGCCTCGTTTAGATGACGGAAAGGCACTTAATCATATGACTTTCGATGCTTGTGCCAAAATAACCTGTAAGAGGATTCCAACGAGAAGGACGACTCGGCTGATTCGTCAGAGTCCATATCATCTCTATTTTATCGTGACGCCTCGATAAATCATGATCCTTCTACCTCTACTTGTTTCCATTCTCGTGGTGACCACTATCTTTGATATTAGGAAAGATATTGGTTAGTTTCTAGGTCCTATGGATACTATTCACCACACATCTAATAACTACGACGAGTCTAAGGCTCGCCGAGCATAATGTTGTTGCTGCTGTTTCAGTAACTCGTGTCAAGTTTGTTGACAGTGATTCTGTAGCACTTATCGGGCTTGACCGTTGTTTCCATGTCACTTGTTGAGCTTATTGTTGTCGTTGTTTCTGTAGTCCAGGTTGGGCTTGAAGTTGTTGTTGTTTCCGAGGCTCCTGCTGAGGTTACTGTCGTTGACTTGGACGTCTCTATGACCCTTGCCAAGCTGCTATGACCCTGTATACGTTACGGCAGAGTTTGTTGTTGTTAACTCCATTTTCTTTGAGGCTTCAATTGAACTACTCGTTATCATTCCTTGAGCTCTTGGCAAGACTAATATTGACAATGGTTCTCAGGCTTGGGTTGAGTCTGTCAATGCTGCAGTTGCCATTATTCAAATGACTTATATTAAGCCTACGATCGTTCTTCCTAAGAACAATATTGGCCTGATAAGTCTGCTAAATTATGTGGAACCCATCGTTCCCATTTCTGTTATGATTATGGATAACTTTGTTGACCCAATCGTTCCTACCATTGAGCCTATGGAGGATAGGATTGAGGTCGAAGGCATGAATACAAATCCCACCTCCAAAAGTGATCTGAGACGCACGGGGATGCATGCTCACCATAACGGAGCTTTCTGTTGATGTGGATTGTGGATTTTCCCTATTGAGCGTCATATTGTCGTATGCATTCATGCTACTGTGTTACCCTCAACCATTGTGCATGCTTGCAGTTGCATTATTTTTGCTGATTGCGTATCCATGTGGTTGCTCTGCGTTGTCGATGATGCATTCCTGGTGTTTACTGCTCCTGCAGTAGTGTAGCCTTGTTGTCGTGTTTCTCTGTGTCATGCGGTTCCTATTGCGGTCTTGCCTTGTCGTCATACTTCTCAGTTGACGTGTCACTCGTATGCGGTGTTCCCTAGATGAGGTGCTTCGTGGATGTGTTGCTATCATTGCCATGTTGTTTCTACTGTCGTGTTGCTCAGAGGGCGTATCGCTACAGCTGTAGGATTTCCTTGATGATATGATGATTTGTCGTTTGCTTCGCTCTTGTTTCCCTCGGGATGGAGACATCACCTAAACCGCTCGTTGCTGTCATTGTTCTATTTATCTGATTGTGTGGTGTCGACATTGTTTACCATAGATTTCGGGCGCTCAACGGACTTTCTGGAAGTCGTACTAAGACACTCTAGCCTTAGTGATTGCACATGTATCTACCTAAGATCCGAACCTCGTGGTTGTTTGAGTAATTGACCGAATCATGTGCCGATCTCGTTATATGCTCGCGCATTTCGTAAGCATTGCCTCTTCAAAATCTAAGGCATCAGTGACGCCATGTCCAGCCTTAACTTTTTACGCTCATTTTGATTGGCTAACCACACTCGAATCGTGTCGGAGAGAAATCCCATGATCCACACATGACGAGGCGAGGCTCGTCCTTATGATAAGAGATTTTGATAACGTCTTGAACCTGAAGGTATCAAGTAATTGTGAGCAATATTATGACCCATACCTTTGGGACTAGTAAGAGTTGAAAGACTCTATTCATTATTGCTCATCCCAGTGGATTCGTTTGACGTCATATATGCCGACATATCATATTGATGATTATGGAAATACCATTGTGGACCCACCCATGGGCGTGCATTGGTGAAGTCCCTGGTACATGATTCGAAGGTTTTGTGAAACCCTGAATCCAGAAGGGCGTATAACATTATCTACTCTATAAGGGTGCTACCCTATCGTTATGAGATGGTCGATTAGCCCAGCCCTTCGATTAATGTGGTTATTCCTCTGATGGTTGGTTTATCTTGTCTTGGTGTCTTTGCGTGGGTTCTTGGAATAATGGAACCATTTTGACCTTAGGTCGATACTAGTGTTCCCAGTTATCTTTTAGTAGCATTGCTCGCGCTAGGAGACACTGTTGGAGACACCATAGTAATGTGAGCTGCCAGGTCAGTGCGTTGGTACCTGACTAATCAAGATGAGCTTGAAGGCTTACGTATTGCGCCCATATGTGTGACTATCCTAGTCATTGAATAGGATGCCTTATGGGAAGGCTCAGGACTATTTCTTGTGGTGCGATCTCAGTCGTTCGTTTGTTTGTTTTAAGTAACGACTTTGGCGCATGAAGCTGTCAAGCCCAAACGTGAAATCTATGTCAAATGCATGCATCTATGACTCGATTTCGCCATTTACCTCGAAAGATTCCGAAAGGATGGAACCTTCGATGAGTGAGGGTTCTGGTTTTAGGACTCCTTTCACTCAGATCTCTGCATAAGATCTGAAAGTCAATTTAAGGGCGTTTGGCCTGTATTATTCAAAATTGAATTACTAGGTTGCTAATGACGATAGAACACTAGTGCCCATGAAGCACATATAACAGAACTAGTACTGGATACCCAGGTTTTGGGTAGCTACTGGTGTTCTGTATACTTGTCGCAATGGGGGCCAGCGTGTTAATATGTCTTAGAAACCTTATACTCTGTTCGTCGCGACAACAATTTATGATGTGTCATATATCTCTTTCCGGTATTGACCTATGTGCTGGAAGCATCTGGTCATTATGTTTGAGTCGGCTTGTAATTCTTGAGGATTGTGGTACCACATGACCGGTGTGCCGTATATACACTGCTTACTGTCAGGGAACTAAGGGTGAAAGCGACGCAAAAACTTTCGACCTCCATCAGTCCATACCAGGCGCCCTATTACCATTAACCACAATTGCTCAGGTGGAAAGTAGCGATTCAGTACCTAGTGGATTCTACGTAAATAAAGTTCCATTTTGAATGTAGTTGTTTGGTCGACAAGAACCTAGTATATTTATCTTTATGGGGAGGTAAATATATGGTAAAGTGAGTCGATCCGAAGGATAAATAAAATGGAATACCCGACGAGGTTTCCAAGGGGACTTTTATAACTATCATGTGGTGCGGTAAGATCACCTGTTTGACATTACCATGCCACCCGAGGTGTCCCATGGTCGGATATGACCCAAGTGATGATTGATTGTTACTTGGAACCCTCTCACTCCATACTCATCCGTAGCTCCGAGATGAGCCATATGAATAGCTACCTATACACTTGGAGAGTCGTGGCTAGACACTGGATTGCCAACTTCCATTATATCGGATTGTAAAAGTCACTCTACCTCAAGTTTGACAAACGTTGTATACAAGCATGGGATACTCTATTTGCGATGAGTGTGGATCGTCATTCTCGGACTAATTGAATGTACTTGACGGGACTGTTCCGCGTTAACACAATTGATGTCCGTGGCACATCGAATTCGTGTGCTTCATCGCCAGAATTTCCTATGTGATAGGAATTATCATCCCAACATTCGGGGTGTACTACTCAAAGCCCTTTGGAGGGCATACGTGTACATCTCTAGTACGTCGAATGACAGACGGAGATAGACACATAATCTGGTTTGAGTTATTCGAGAGATGTCCAATAAATCTTGCAAATTAGAGACTGCTTGGATAAGATGCGAACCTATTAAGAAGTCATACAGACAAGGCGTATGCCTTAAGAACTTCGAACTAGTAATAGGTTTTCACTGAGAGTCATACTCCGAGAGGGTGTCGATAAGCATAGAAATTGTAGTAGGCCAAATTCTTGATACTCCAGTGGCACGGAGATATCGATCAAAATTGGTCTCGTGATGATTAAGCTTGAACTGTCGCAAGAGCTTGTGGGACTATTGATGAATCCCGCAAGTCTGGCCTGAGGAAGCATTGTCAATTCCTCGATCGACGAAAGTCCGGTTGACGTTAAGCTCTACTATTTCGGGAAACCAATAGATATGTCAGATTGGGATGTCCAAGAGTTTAGTCATAGCTGAACCATGATATTGTGTTTGTTAGAGCACTAAGCGTGAACGTAACGTGAACCTGAGTTCACTTAGGAAAGAGGAGATCTCGTGAAGTGCAAACACCCCACCATGTTCAAGGATACTATTGTAATGGATAACTTGAACTGAATTCCGGGACGGAATTCTCTTAATGGGGGGGGGGGGGAATGTAACATTCGGCAAAAATCGATATGTTTCCGTACGTAATTAGTATATGTAATTAACGGTTTAAGTGCATATTTAAATTAATTGGATGAATTTAGCCTTTAGAGAATTGCAAATTCCCCATAAAATGCATAGGAATGCACATGTTTAATGTTGAAGCACGACGAAATTGCGTGCGAATAAACTTGTTCGAAATGGACGTTGGTGATTACCCTGTAAAAATTAAATAAATGAAAAGGATTCCAGACACCCAGGATATAAAATAAAGGGTATTTTCATGAAATATAATGTGTTTTGGAACTCCAAAACCATAAATGAAAACTCTAAATACAAATCTCCCGGTAACGAATAAAGCGCGCGTACCGCAGCCGGTACACGTATAACTAATAATTTCACCCAACAAAAGCCTAACAAACCAACCAACACTTAAAATAGGATATGTTTAATGGTTATTAGAGGCTATTTTAATGTCCGGATAAGGCGTGATTAAAATTTGATTAAAACCCGAACGAAGCCCTAACGATAAAAATTAGATTGTAACTAACTAGTTGTAGATTTTTTTTTTTGTGAATGGACCCCACCAAATCCAACCCAAATCGGCCCTAGCTCCCAACCATAGTTCAAATACCTTTTTGTATATTTTGGTGGATTTGGAAAGATTGGAAATAATTTTAATAATAGATTTCATGTACTTAGGAAATCATGGATTGCTTATAATATCCAAGAGTTCTACATTTTTATCAAACTCAAAAATGCTTCTTCTTGTTTAGTCTTGGCCGTAGCTTTTCAATCACCCACACAACATTTACATTTCCATTTTTAACTCAAAATTCATCCATAAAACCAAACCTTTTAGTGTGTTAGTCAAGCTAGAAGCTTAACCCATTTGGAAGAACACACAAAACCCCATTCAAAAATCAAGAGTTTTTGTCTTCCCTAGCCTTGTGCTTGTAGTAAGCTTCTTAATCTTGCTTTTGTTCTTTAAATATTCATGTTTTGTGTTTTTTAAAGCAAGTTGTACAGATGGTAAAATATGGTTTTAAAACATAAGTTTTAGTATGTTTTTGCAAGACTAAAATGGGTGTTTAAAATCATGTATACGGGCCGTAGGTTTGATGTTGGTGATGTAATGTTTTTGTAAGTTATAAAAATTACACATACACTTATATAAGATGATGATCTAAACATTGTTTGTTAATGAAACTTGAATAACCTTAAAGGCGGTCTAGATCATCTTAAAATGATCATCTAAAGCTTAATATAAGTTTGATCATGTTAGAAAATCAAAAATACAAAAGTTACCTATTATAAGATATGGACATAAACTCATCAAGTTGGACAAAATGGACTTAATACACCAGAACACTTAATATTATCCTTAATAAGATAATTATAGACTATTAAAAGTGTTGGATCATAAAAATAATCTAACATGACAAAGATGATAAAAATAAAGTTTACTAGTTTAGTAGTAAATTGTCATGTTTGAAAGATTGAGAAGAAAATGTAAGATTTGGAAGTTAAAGGACTGTTTTGGTAACTTTAGAAGTTGATGGACATAAAATGACATTTTTAGACACTTGTATCTAAAAGTATAACTTTGAAAAGTTTGGTGTCAAAAGTGTAAAATGATAACTTTCCAAGGTGGATTTGGTAACTAATAGCAAATATACATATGTATCTTGTATAAAGATGTATTTTTATAAAATGGAGTTTTATAAAAATATAGATTTTCTAACATGTGGAAGTATATAAAAACAAAGGTTTTTATAAAAATGTTAGACAAATTAAAAACTTGGAAGAACTTATATTAAAATGAATACTTTTATATAAATGAGAATATAAAAGTGTTAGAGCATTTTTATATATAAGTAACCAAGTCTTGGTATTAAAAATACAAATGTAATTATAAAGTTCCAAGTAGATATGTAAGAATTAAAAGGTGATTAATTTCAAAAATACATATATCGTTGGAACTTGGGAAAATTGACAATATATATATATATATATATATATATATATATGTTAAGTAATCGGATTTGGACGTGTTAACGGACTAAGACGTAAAAACGGACAAATAAGTATTTGTATTATTACGTCTAATGAAAAGATGAGTATATATATTTTAAAGGATTTAAAATATATAATTTGGGTGAAAAATACATAATACTTTCCTAAGTGTTGGGAATTTATTCGTGGGAGAAAAATAACGTAAATAATCTAACGATTAAACGTTTAAAACAAGCGTATGGACTTGACAAGGAAAAATATATATATTATCGAATCGACGAGATCCTATTATGTTTATTTAATGAGAAAGTAAAAATTCGGTAAGGTGAGTCGAGTCGAGTCGAGTGAAGGAAAAAATATATCTATATTTATACTACTATATAGTGGGTGCTGGACGGGTAAAGTTGTCATTTCATGTTTATGCATAAGGGTAAAATTGTAATTTCATTAGAATGACAAGACAAATTTAATACATCGGTTTGTACTGGACGGGTAAAGTTGTCATTTCATGTTTATGCATAATGGTAAAATTGTAATTTCATTAGAATGACAAGACAAATTTAATACATCTATTAATTTCTAATAATTAATGACAAAAAAAAAACATGAAATTAATGATTAATGTTAGTAGTTGAAGGTTAAAAAAGCAAAAACAAGAAACAAAAAAGTAGTTTGTATAATATTACACCATTCACAATATTAACCACCTATATTTTGTATGTCTTATCTACAATAAATTAACCGCAAACAAACTCACATGTTTGTTATATAATTTTTGGATTAGCATGTGGAGATTAACAAACAACTAGCAAGAATGCACTTTACCCATCATGCTTTCGGGTAACAGCGTAATGTTCTTTTTTAATCAGTAATAGAGGATAAATTTGATCCAGTTATAAGTTGGGTTGAATCTCTATAATATAACAGGTAAAAGTAATAAGTGGAATATGGATGTTTAGCGCGACAGTTTTCGGGTTATTTAGGTTATTTAAAATACAATTTAATTTATGTTTGAATTCGAATCGAGCTAAATAAACAAATTTATATATGTGTACATTTTGTAAAAGAAATTCAAGTTATATATAATTCAATTTGCATTTTTAGGTCTAATCAGGTCAAAAATCATAAATTTAACCAAACGCAACATCCAAACATTGTACAGCACCGCCGCAACGCGCGGGCTCCAGCTAGTATATATATGTATATCGAATCGACGAGATCCTAGTGTATTTACTTAATTGGAAAGTAAATATACGGTGTGGTGAGTCGAGTCGAGCGTAGAAAATACATTATCTATCAACAAGACCTTAGTATATTTATTTAAATGGGAAAATAAATATGTGGTAAAGTGAGTCGAGTCGAGCGTTAAAAATATTATATCGATCGGCAAGATCTTAGTATAATTATTTCATGGGAAAATAATTATATGTCAAGTGAGTCGAGTCGAGAATAATATTATACAAGTTAATTAATATTCATGAAAGTATAAATGTAACTTGTAGCAAGGGTAATCCATCACCAACGGACCTAGGACATATGTTTAATTAAACGGAGAATTATATGTAAATGGTGGTGTTGGGAGTTGGGTGTACAACTTGCCGGAAAAACACACGCTATAGACTTAGTGACTTACACGCACTAGGACGTTCGTAGGTGCTTGACCATGGACTTGCCATTCTCTGCTATTTGATTGTACGCAGTACGTCACGTGAGTTTCACGGCCCCATTTTACTGTTTTAATTGGGGGAAAGATATGTTTGTCAAATGTTGTCACATGTTGAAATGTTTTCAAAGGTTAAAATGTGATAAGTGGCATGATGAGTACTTGAGTTTTGTTATGTGTTCGCCACTCGGGGTTGAGTCCTCGCTACTGAACCATTAATTCAGGGAAATGAAACCGAAGGAATATTTGGATAGTACTATTGGTGCCTGACAAGGCCCACCCCTAATCGATAGCGTCGATTATGCATCGGCGTATGCCTGGGGTGCACGTATTCTAAACTAAGTTGTTATTTGCCGAGAAACAGCTGGTGATCACGGGGCAGGATTATTAGTCTTGGTTTGGTTATGGGACTCAAGGGATTGCTCATCATCGTAGTTTGTAGGAGCTAGCTACTCCTTACAAAGGCCACAAATTGTGCTGGATCTGCACAGGATGTAAAAATGTTGTTATTATGAAACTAAAACCTGTGAACTCACCAATATTTTATATATTGACATCTTTTTAAACATATCTTTCAGGTAACTAAGTGTCGAATAGATACGGGGCTAGTGCGGTGGAATTCGGGATGCCGGATACTGGTCGGGGTTTCATCTATTGTTACCATCGGGTTGGAACATAAACGGAAATACCCCCACATTGAAAATTAATGTTCATGTAATGCTTTGTGCAATATTGTAACGAGATACTCATTTTCGACATCCTAATAAATTGATCTTTTCTAATTAAATATAGTTTGTGTTAATCTTGACATTGATATGCTTTCGAGCGTTGCGCCACGTGTTTCCGCCATTGGCGTGGTGTGACATTCTGGTTGCGCGAATTCCAATCCCTTAGTCATGTGGTGAATGAACTAGGAAATCATGTCGAACCGGCTAAGATAGAAGCCATCAAAGACCGGGGAGCACCGAAAACACCAACTGAGGTAGGCCAATTCTTAGGTCTCGCGGGTTATTATCGTCGTTTTATTGAGGGATTTTCGAAGATTGCTCAACCCCTCACATCTCTTACCCAGAAAGACAAGAAGTTTAACTGGGGTGAATCTCAATAGGCGGAGTTTCAAATGTTGAAGCTTAAACTTAGGTCTGCACCTATTTTTCCTTGCCTGAAGGTACGGATGATTTTGTTGTTTATTCTAATGCTTCTATTTAGGGTCTCGGTTGTGTGTTGATGCAACACGAGAAGGTTATTGCTTATTCTTCTCGTCAGCTTAATGTCCATGAGAAGAACTATACTACCCTTGATCTTGAATTGGGTGCGGTTGTTTTTGCTTTAAGGATCTAGAGAAATTACTTGTACGGTATCAAGCGCACCATTTACGCTAATCACAAGAGTCTTCAGCATATCTTTGATCAGAAGGATATGAACATGCGACAGCGTCGATGGGTCGAACTTCTTAATGATCATGAACGTTCCATTAAATACCATCCTGGTAAGGGGAATGTTGTGGTAGATGCCTTAAGCAGAAAGGAATCGGTAAAACCTCATCGTATTCGGGCCTTGCAGCTCACCATTCATTCTGGTCTGCCTGACCGAATCTGATCTGCTCAACAAGAAGCTTTGAAGGAGGAAAACCTTATAGCTGAAACCATGCATGGTGCTGACAAACATCTTGAGCTTAGGTCTAATGGCTTGCACTACTTCGCAGAATGTGTTTGGGTACCATTGTTTGGTAACTTACAGGAGCTTGTCTTGGACGGAGCTCACAAATCCCGGTACTCTAATCATCCAACCGAATATGAAGGCTGAGATAGCTTCATACGTAAGTAAATTCTTGACTTGTGCTAAAGTCAAGGTTGAATATCATAAGTCGTTTGGTTTTCTCTAGGAAGTCAAAATTTCAGTTTGTAAATGGAAGCAGATTTCTATGGATTTTGTAACCAAACTTCCGAGATCACCAAGTAGTTGTGATACTATTTGGGTGACTGACGATCATCTGACCAAATTGTCACAATTCCTAGCTATAAAGGAAACTGATAAGATGGAGCGTTTGGCTCGCATCTAACTCAAGGATGCGGTCTCTAGGCACGGGGTGCCTGTTTCTATTATTTCAGATCGTGATTCACATTTTACTTCTCATTTCTGGCAAGCTTTGCAGAAATCCTTGGGTACTCTGTTGGATATGAGTACGGCTTATCATCCGCAAACTGACGGTCAGAGTGAGCGGACGATTCCAACCTTGGAAGACATGTTTCGGGCATGCGTTATTGGATTTGGCAAGAGTTGGGAGAGTCATTTGTCGTTGGTAGAAGTCTCTTACAACAACAACTACCATTCTAGCATCAAGGCAGCTCCGTTCGAGGTCTTTTATGGGCAGAAATGTCGATCCCCTCTTTGTTGGGTTGAGGTAGGAGAGAGCCAACTCACTGGCCTAGAACTTGTATACAAGACGTTCGAGAAGATCGTATAATCAAAAGAGCCATGCCGATCGTCGTCACAAACCGTTGGAATTCCAGGTTGGCAACATGGTACTTTTGAAGGTTTCTCCATGGAAGGGCGTTATACGCTTTGGAAAGCGTGGTAAACTGAACCCTCGTTATGTCGGACCGTTCGCACTTCTGGAACAGATTGGATCGGTGGCATACATACTTGACTTACTAGCTAAACTCGGTAGCGTACATAACGTTTTCCATGTCTCTAACTTGAAAAATTGTTTGCCTGATGAGACACTCATTGTTCCTTAGGAAGAGATCTCGGTTGATGATCGTCTGCGCATTGTGAAGGAATCAGTGGAAATTCTTGATTACAAGATTCGAAGCCTTCTTCAGAGTAAAATTCGCATCGTTAAAGTTGGCTAGAACTCCAACTGTGGACCGAAGTTCACATGGGAACGAGAGATTCAGATGAAACTCAAGTATCCTCACCTATTCCCAAAACCAGCACCTGTCATTTTTGAAGTAAGTTGAATTTCGAGGCAAAATTCTTTTCAATAGGGGGATGATGTACTAATAGGAAAATTTTGCTTCTTTCCTTTCGACTTCAAGCAATTTTCGGGTTGAAAATTCTTTCAACAGGGGGATTATGTGACACCCGACAAACTCAGATTAATACTTTTTACAAACATATAAGTCTACCTTAGCGAAACATTCAAAAAAATACAATACGGGATTATTTGAGCCGGTTCGTTGATTCAGGGAATCATCGGGAGTCGGTTTATACACATACATCCAAAGGTTGGTTATTCAGAGGATCACCAGGTAGAAATACACACAGTGTCCATGGTTTGATGATTCGGTGAATTATCAGGGAAACATACACATGCACACAAGTCTTGAGTCCCGTTTTAGTGAAATTACATGATTTAGGGTAACTTATTATGTATTATGTGTTCTATAATCAATTAACAACTTGTGAATGCGTGTTTATGTGAATTGGTATGATAATATACGTTCCAATTGACTTTTGGGGTTGTAGTGCGAATGAGAGATATAAACTCTCATTCGCATGGATAAAGGTACGTATAAGTGGTATAAACTTTCATTCGCATATTCAAAGGAAAGAATGAGATAATTGAATTCCCATTCGCACCAATGAAGGTGCAAATGAGAACAACCTATATAAGCATCTCATTGCCTCATTCTCACCATTTCACAACCCTAACTTGCCCCAAATGCTCTCTTACAAACCCCAACCTGTATAAATGAGTGTTTGCCCTTATTTTTTGGATCCTTAAGCCAAATCAAGTTTATAACCAATATCAAGTGAAGATTCAAGGTGTGTTAATCATCTAAACCCTTTTCATTACATTTTTTATGCATTTTTGATAAACCCTAAGTGTCCAGATTTGATTTCAAAGTGTTTTCTTGAGTAAAAACCTTTCTAAACTAGATCTAGACCTAAATAATGAGTTTTCCCATAATAACACAAGTTGAGATGATGTTGGTGGCCAAATTAGTGGGGTTTTGTGTTTTGTGTGGTAAGAATGATGTTTAAATTACTTAGGATGGTTTAGAAGCATGACTAGGTGATGTGTGAATTATAATTGATGATTTGTAAACTTTGACCCATTTAGGGGGTTTAAGTGGTAGATCTAGGGCTTGTAATGGGAACATGAGAATAATAACATGTTAGAAACATATTAGGATGATTGAATCTAAGTTGGATAATCTGGAAAATGATGTTTATAGTAGAGGTGCACAAAAAAACCGGAACTGGGTATTAAAAAAAACCGGAACCGGGTATACCCAGAACCGTACCCGACCCTACCCGTGTTATAATCATCTAAGTCGCACTACCCTTCGACGTGATTGCATAAAAATAATTCAATACCCAATATACTCCGGTTTTTTAATACCCACTGTACATGGTTATTTTCAATACCCGATATACCCGAAACCGGTTCCATACCCGAAACCGGTTCCATACCCGAAACCTGGTATTGAAAAACCGGAACCGATATACCGGGTATAGTTTTTTATGCTAGGAACCGGAACTGGAACCGAATCTTTCAATACCCGATCGAAGTAATACCCGACCGTACCCGAAACCGGGTATTAAAAAACCCGATTTGTGCACCTCTAGTTTATAGGTTGATTTTAGTACTTTCCTTTTTGGTTAAAGTTTTCATGCAATTGATGTGACATCTCCATAATTTGCCATTTTGGGAAATATGTGATTTGATATGTAAAATGAACAAAATAATGACTGAAAGAGACGTGATAACATGTTATTAGGTTAGATATATGTTACTTAGGGTTTGGTTTCAATCGGATTTGAAGTGTTTTTGTTCATCAAAATGGTTTTTCAGCTTAACGGTACGAATGGGTTCTTATTCGCTTGTTCGAAAGTGCGAATGAGAAGGAAACTTTCTCATTTGCACCAACATGAAAATTTGTGAGTCTTTTGTATAAACTAAGTGTTTTATGTGCATTACTTGTGTGTTAACTTTATATACTTGATTAAACTGAAATGATGGGTCGCTAATGGGATGTCAAGTCTTGTGTGGTCGTGTCAAACGTCAAATACTTTCACAAGTATACAAAGTCAAGGTGGTGCACAGCTAAGGGTTATTGGACAAACGTATCATCGGTTAAACACTTATAGGTTATCTATGGTAGGTTTCCGGTAGTCGGGACTACCATAACATGCCTGGTTATTTACTTACTAGAAGATGAAACCTAAGGTGAGTTTCACAGCCCCACTGTTACTCTTTTCATTTTTGGGGGAGAAACATGTGGCATAAATTCTAACTTTTTGAACCACATTATCACATTATATCACAAGGTTACTAGGCGACTTTTCATCTTAAGTCCTTTCTAACTTGTGAACCATGAATATGTGGATACATAGCGGGGAAAGTGTATATAAATCTATTGGGCCCGATAAGCCCCACCAAGGTCAACTAGAGGTCGAACAGGTGCATATTTGTCATATCTAACTTACGACACCGAGTGATGACCGGTGGTAGGTATTAAAGGCAACTACAAACGTTCAGTAGTGGTTCATAATGCTTTAGAATCATGCCATAATGTCTAGCTAGCATCAGGTATTGATGTAAGGATTGTTGGGTCTGCTTTTCGAACGTTTACTTACTTTGCAAACTTAAAACTCTGTGAACTCACCAGCACTTTTTGTGTTGACTAACATAGCATGTTTTCTCAAGTCGCTAAGCTAGTAGCACGAATTAGGTGCACTGGGGTCGCACTGTGTCTCATCCGGTTCATGCATCTTGTTAAACCTATTTCAAACTTCTTGAACTATTTACTTTTGGTTTATGGATTGTAACTTTTAAAACTGCTTTTGTTCTATTTCTTGGGTCTAACTTTTAAACTGCTTGGTTGTTTATTACGTTGTTTTCATATCATATAGTTGTTGTTTATTGTGACCGTTGACTTGGATCTTGGTATGTTACGCGCCTCGTGGTAAAACCCCGCAGGTGGAATTTGAGGGTGTGATAGATAACGACACCCAAAAGTTTGTAGATGTACACACAATTTTCCACTAAATAGTCAGCCACCAAAGGGTCATGTGCACCTTAATAAAGTTATAAATATAAATTAACAAAATTTATAGTAAAATAAAACTATTTATTAATAAGAAAGGTATATAAAAAACTTTCTATGATAATAAAATTCTACCTTCTCGATCTCTATTAAGCGTCGCATGCCTTTTTCTTGGTCTTGCAGTGCGCTCTTCTTCTTCGTCGTCTAAAATTATCGTCGTTTTATCGCCCCCACATAAAAGTTCACAGCATCTTCTTCCGATGATTCTTAACTCTTGGTCGGAGATAGTTGTATTTTATTTGTATAAAATGTTTAATTTATGTAGTTTGGTGGAGTTTAGGTTTAAGGATTTGTGGGTTTTTAAGATGATCGTGAGTGGTATATATAGGTTAAAAAACATATTTAAAAAAAAGTAACCGCCGAACGGTCAAAATCATTTCCATATTCAAAAGTGGACATGAGGAGGGTCGATAGGGATTTACCATTAGCCCCGATACCGACTGGGGGGTTCCGTCAGCATCACCAAGCCATGTGGGATGCCAACCCCCTTACCGACCCACACCCATCGCATTACCATCATGTATGCCGATTCCTACGAAACTGCTAAAGCATGTTTTTTTTCTGGTGCAACCTTTTGAAACTCAAATATACATTAGATTCATGAGATGAACATTAACATATTCACTAATTTAAATGCTTTGGATTCAATCTATTATTCAAGTATTTAAATATAGACTTAAAAATAATAAATTGCTAGTATTATTGCTAACAAATAAAAGTTTTTGTGAAAGATTTGGTGACTAAAGACTCTAACTTTCTTCATGTTGCGGGTGTCGTTTTGGCCAGTTCGGTTCGTTTGAATCTTGTTAACATTTTTGCGCCACATAATAATGTTGATAAGAGAGTTCTGTGGACTAAGATCCTTAGTCTTATTAATTTGAACATTGGATGGTGGGTTCTCTTCGGTGATTTTAATGCGGTGAGGGATCGGGATTAAAGAAAGAACTCGTTTTTTGACCCGGTTTGTGTCCGTGATTTTAATGATTTTATCGACGAAGCCGGTTTACTTGAATACAACCTGAAAGGGTTACAATTTACTTACATGTCCAACAGAAAAGGTATGTGCACGTGGAGTCGGATTGACAGATTTTTAGTTTGTGAAAATGTGTACAATAAGTGGCCGAACGCTTGTGTGCGTGCGTTGTCTAGAAATTACTCGGATCACTCCCCTTTATTTTTTTGGGTTATAGATTCAAACTTTGGTCCTAAGCCTTTTAGGTTGTTTGACTTGTGGTTAGATCATCCTGGATGCACCGATGTGATTAATACGGCTTTAAATGGATGGATCAATACGGGGGCTGCAGTTTCTAATTTGTTACACAAGTTATAGATGTTACGGGCCAAGTTAAGAGAATGGTTTAAGGTTTACAGTGCCAAAGAGAATGAAGACGAGGTGCGTTTCTGGAAAGAAAAAAAGGAGTTTGAGAAACATATGGAAATCAACGACTTAGATGAAGCTGACTTGTGGATTTGGTCCGAGTGCAAAAAAGCGGTTGAAGAAATTGAAGCCCATAAAGCGCGGGATCTACGTCAAAAATCTCGCGTTAAGTGGCCTTCTTTGGGTGATGAGAATTCAAAATGTTTTCACATTGTCGTCAACGGTAGAAAGGCGCGGAATGCGATACCGGGTATTATGATAAATGATGAATGGGTTACAAAACCGTCCTTGGTTAAAAGAGAAGTCCAAAATTTTTTTAGAAGCCATTTCCAAGAGAAGTATAGCAACCGTCCGGTTCTTACTTGTTCGGGTATAAAACAGGTAGATATGGCGGATAGATGTTATCTAGTAGCTCCGTTTTCTAAACAAGAGATCAAAGATGCGGTGTTTGAGTGTGGTTCCAATAAAGCCCCAGGTCCTGATGGTTTCAATTTTCGGTTTGTTAAACGTTTTTGGAGCCTATTGGAAGAAGATTTTTATAACATCTTGACGGAATTTAATGATTCCGGTTCGTTTATTTCGGGGTGCGGGACTTCTTTTATAACTTTAATTCCTAAAGTCAAAACGCCTTTGGGTCTTAAAGATTATAGGCCTATTACCCTTATCGGGATTGTTAGTTAGGTGGTCTCGAAAGTCCTTGCTAATCGTCTTAAAAGGGTGATGGGTCAAGTTATTTATGAGTTTCAATCGGCATTCCTTTCAGAGCGTTTTGTTCTCGACGGCCCCCTTATGGTGAATGAAATCTTAGAGTGGGTGAAAAAGAGGAATCGAAAGGCCTTTATGTTGAAAATAGATTTTGAAAAGGCATACGACAACGTCAATTGGAACTTTTTAATTTCTATTTTATCTCAGATGGGTTTTCCTTCTCGGTGGTGTGACTGGGTGAAAGGTATCCGCCTCTCCACTAGGGCAGCAGTGTTGGTTAATGGTTCCCCTTTGTTTGAATTTAGTTGTGAGAAGGGTCTCCGTCAAGGAGATCCTCTTTCTCCGTTTTTATTCCTTGTTGTGATGGAAGCGCTTTCTTGGTTATTAAACAAAGCCAAGGATATTGGTGTCTTCAGGGGGGTTAGTTTTTCAGACGATGATGATTTTTTGACTCATCTTTTTTATGCGGATGACACCCTCATACTAGGGGAGTGGTCTCATGATAATCTGATGAGTATCGCGAGGATTCTTCGTATTTTTTTATCTATGTTCAGGGCTTCAGATTAATATCCATAAGTCTAATATTTTTGGTATTGGGACGGAGGATATTGAGGTGGATAACATGATGTAAATCTTGGGTTGCAACAGAGGTTCGATCCCCTTTACTTATCTTGGTATTCAAGTCGGAGCAAAGATGACCCGTATTTGTCAATGGGAGCCGGATATTGAAGTCATTAGGAGTCGTCTAGTCTCTTGGAAAGCAAAACATCTATCCATAGGTGGCCATCTAGTGCTTATCAAATCGGTGCTAGAAAGTTTACCCGTGTATTACCTATCGCTTTATAAAGCTTCGAAAGACATGATAGATTCCATGGAAGCCATTATGAGACGATTCCTTTGGGCGGGTTCTAGTGAAGAAAAAAAGATCCCATGGGTGGCGTGGGATATTGTCACTATGCCGAAAAAGAATGGAGGTTTGGGAGTGTCTAAGCTTCAAGAGGTGAACGATGCGCTTTTACTTAAATGGTCCTGGAGATTTAAAAGCGAATGTGATAGTTTATGGAAGAAGGTCATCGTGGGTTGTCACGGCTCAAGCAGACATGGACTTTGCTTCCTTGCAACACCTCCTCTAGTAGCTGTTGGAAGTGGATAACAAAAGTTGGTACTAGGACTACTCATAATGGTGTGATCCTAAACTCTCTATTTTCGGCTGTTGTTGGAGACGGCTCCTCCGTTTAATTTTGGGGAGATACATGGTTACTCGATGCTCCTCTCTGGGTCGTTTACCCTAACCTTTTTAGACTTGAAAAATCCAAACGGGTTAAGGTTTCAGATCGGATTATTTATAATAATGGCTCTAAGACATTGGTTTGGAATTGGCGAGTTAATCCGAATACGTATGAAGAAGTTACGGAGTTGTTCAAACTATTAAATGATATCCATGATTTTACGTGGAAGGGTGGCGAAGACTCTTGGAAGTGGAAACCGAAAGCTAATTGTATGTTTACTGTTTCATCGGCTAAACGTATTATCTCTAACATTAGCTTGGATGCTTCGTCGGTGATCAAATGGAAGGGTTGGGTGCCGCTAAAGTGCAAAATCTTGGTGTGGAGAGCTGCTCGTAACCGTCTTCCAACTGTTGCGGAGCTGATTATTAGGGGGGGGGGGGCAACATTCAACAAACAGCTTGTTCGCTTTGTCATGAGGATATGGAGACTTCGTTGCATCTTTTCACTGGCTACTTGTACTCTCAACAGGTCTGGTTTAGGATTGAAGCCTGGTGCCGGTTACCTCACAGCTTTGCTTTTGATGTGATGGACTTCATTCGCTTGCCGGAAAATCAAAGTCTTTCTAAAGAGAAGAGGATCATGTTGCGAGGTATCGTCTACACCATGTTTTGGGTGTTATGGAATGAATATAACAATCATATTTTTAACAACAAGCATCAAAGTCCGAACGTGTTGGTGGAGCTTATCAAGTCTACGGCTTATTTCTAGATTAAGAATAGGTCTAGATGGAAATCTATCGATTGGAATAATTGGTGTATTTATCCTTTGGATTGATGTTTTTATTTTGTTTGGTTTTGGCTCGTAGGTCCTTGCTTTTAGGACCTTTCGAGTTTTAATTAATGAAGTTCTCTTTTCAAAAAAAAAAAAAATTATATTATTTAACATTATTAAACTATAAAGAATTTTAAACGAGTGACACATTGCCGAGTTTACAGAATTCAAAAGAAGTCCCCGTCGATGTTAGTCAACATTGAAGTGTTTCTTTATTTGGTCTATAAGATATACTAGCTGATTACCCCGGGAGGGTCCCGGGGTTAAAAAATTTAATTTTACGTGATAACCTATTGCAAATGGCTCAAGTTAACTAACCACAAAATCTCTCAATCATTGCATGCTCATAGTATTCTAATCAGTAATAACTCATATTCCCTAATCTAAAACCTAATCAGTAATCATCTAAAGAATCACTTATGTAAGCTGCAACTATTCAAAAACTCATCACATCTCTCTAATTTCTCACATTCTATTGGCTCTTATAATTCCTAACCTAATCAACCAAACAAACACTTAAGTTGGAAGTTGTAACCATTGCATCTCATTATGCCACGTGGCATAATCAAGAGATGGTTGAGGCCACCATTGAACGCCACGTCAGCAACTATCAATTCTTCCCGGGGTTGAAAAATATAATCATTCTAATAATACTAATACTAATAGTAATAATTATTACTCTTGTAATTATATAAATAGAAAAATAACTTTGCTATAAGCTGACACCATGTGTTGCAGTGTTGCGCGATTCTTTCTCATAGCTTCTCTTGATGAAGTATACCTAGTAAAATTCCAATGATAACATGGCGATTGGGCTGATTTTCAACATCGTAGATAAGAACCTGGTTTGAAAGAAAAAACATGATTAATGAATAGCATGAACACTTTGTGTGTTTTTTTTCCTGTATGAACGAAACCCCACAAAAAATAGTCGATTTTTTCTCCGTTTTTTATATAGCACTATGGTACTTGTTTTAAAGATAATAAAACGCTCGTTAATTTGGTGTAATTTTTTTCTTTAAAAAATCCCGTATATAAAAGATATAAACGTTTAAAAATTATGGGAGGAAATATGAGAGAGAAAATTTTAAATTTATTTTTAAATTCTTTTTTCCTAAAATAACTCAATTTAATTAAAAAAAGAAATAATTCTAAATCACTAAAATCTTTCAATTATGATGCCACGTGTTAGTTTCATGGAGAGGTTGAAGGCACCATTGCACTCCACGTCAGCAATGTTCAATTCTTTTATATATATTACTAGCTGATTACCCCGGGAAGGTCCCGGGGTTGAAAAATTTAATATGATTTAATAAAAAATAGTAAAAGAAGAAAACTCAAATCACGAAAAGAGTAAATAACTTAAACATAATCAATCTTACTTAAAAAACATTTATTTAAAAAGTTAAAAAAAAATAAAAAGCATAAACCATATTAAACATAATACATTATTAAAAGGATAACCTTCAACATATAATCATCTTCACGTAATTTAAAATATGTTACAATTTGACTTTGACTTATATAGATGTACAATTCATGAGGGGGGTTGAAAAATATAACCATTCTAATAATACTAATACTAATAGTAATAATTATTACTCTTCTAATTAAATAAATAAAAAAAATAACCTTGTTATAAGGTGACACCATGTGTTGCAGTGTTGCGCAATTCTTTCTCCTAGCTTCTCTTGATGAAGTATACATATCCATCTTTAGAAGAGTAAAATTCCAATGATAGCATGGCGATTGGGCTGAATTTCAACATCGTAGATAAGAACCTGGTTTAAAAGAAAAATCATGATTAATGAATAACCTGAACACCTTGTGTTTTTTTTTTTGTACGAACATAACCCCACAAAAAATAGTCGTTTTTTTCTCCGTTTTTTATATAGCACTATGGTACTCGTTGGAAAGATAATAAAACGCTAGTTAATTTGGTGTAATTTTTTTATTTAAAAAATCTCGAATATAAAAGATATTAACGTTTAAAAATTATGGGAGGAACATAAGAGAGAAAAATCTAAATTTATTTTTAAATTCTTTTTTCCTAAAATAACTCAATTTAATTTTAGTAATTGAGAATTTAGAATTGAGAGATAGAGAGATAAATTTAGGGTTTTATGTTTATCTTTTTTTTAATTAAAAAAGGAAATAATTTAAAAACACTAAAATATTTCAATTATGATGCCACGTGGCAGTTTCATGGAGAGGTTGAAGGCACCATTGCACGCCACGTCAGCAATGTTCAATTCTTTTATGGGGGTGTTTGGGATTGATTATTCAAAACAGATTATGCGTTTTGGAAAAGCAGGGGTGGAGCTGCTTATAGATTATTGCGTTTTGGTAGCCTAAAAAACTGATTATCTGCGTTTTCAAAACGCAATCCAAACACTAAAAACTGATTAGTTGCATTTTTTAAACGCAATAATTTAAAAATCAGATTCAAAACGCAATCTCAAACACCCTCTATATATTAATAGATTCATAGGAAGAAAAATGTCAACCAAAAGCTGCACTTCTATTATAAAAAAATGAAACACTTTTAACTCGAAATTATGGTATATACTATATAATATATTTTAATAAATTGAATACACTATTGTTTTTATTTTATAGTTAATTATTCCAATAACGTACATGTCATCCATAATCATTTACTAAAATGATTATTATATTGATTAACATTATACACCATGAGGTTTTCATCTTCCTCCGACAAAATAAACGCATTGTTTTGTAATGCCATAAAACAAATTGCACAGATTATTTGAGGAAGAAGAAACAGGTATATCGGAACACAACACGATAACTTATCATGTATTTTTTTCTAAACCTGAACACGAACCTGTTTATACTTGGTTTACACGATTAAACACGATAAGGCACGATAATACCGGTTTATACCAAGTTAACACGATAAGACACGATAATACCTGTTTATACTATATTAGTACGATAATACACGAACATGTTTTCCAAATCCGACACGTTAAATGGGTATCATCAAGCATTAAAAAGCTAGAATTCCATCTATAAAAACTTATAACTCCAATACTCTACCCCCACAACCTATATTAAAAAAAAAAAAATCCCTAACATGTTTTAGTGGGTACTAAACAGGTAAACAAGTATTTAGCCTGATTAGACACGATAATTAACAAGTAGATTTCGTGTCTACCTGTTTAGAAAACGAAACCTGTTAAGGTGATACCTGTACCTGTTAAAATTGTGTAGGTTCGTGTCGGGTATTCGTGTTCGTGTCTGAAATTGCCAGCCCTACCTAATATGAAAGTATCAAAAAATGATTGATTTCTATTGATGTTGGAGACTTACATATATATATATATATATATATATATATATATATATATATATATATATATATATATATATATATATAGGGGGTGGTTAAAATAAAAACCCACTCAAAATGAGTAAACCTTGTAAACCTTATGAGAGCCATTGATCTAAATTGATCAATGGCTTAGATTAATTCCATATTATTTTAATAGATTTAATAAGGTACAGGACAAAAAAAGGGCACAATGGTCAAATGCCATTTTCTGAAAAAACACATATGACAAGTGGACCCCACACATATCACATCATCTCTCTCATACTTTTGTGACCATGGTCCTAAATCTGTAAGCACGTCATGTTACATATGTAACATATGCAGTGTTGCGTACGTTAAAATTGCACAGACTCTGGTCTCATATTTTTTTTTATTAGACCATATTTTTTTTCGTTTTATTGTACAGCACCAGAATTGTTGCATACGTAACGAGAATTGATATGGTTATAGGCAGTTTGTTACTTATAAAGTGCTAAAAACAAAGTGCTAAAAACTTTATAGATCAAAAAACATTCAAATTGTTTCTTACAAAGTGCTAAAAACAAACAAAACGGTCATTACAAATTCAACAAATTCTAAAAAAACTATCATAAACAAAAAAAAATTGTCCACACTTCATTCTTGATAATCATCTTCATCTTTAATGTAAAAAATATGCTCACCTGCAAAAATAAAACAAAAATCATCAATTTACATGTAAAAGACCCCCCCCCCCCCCGCTTAACGTATGTTAACAAACTGGATTACAAAAAAACATACGAAACTAATACAAAAAAACATTGTTTTATACATTTAGTTATCAAAGATTATCAAACATACGAAACTGATAGCAACTTAGTTCTGCTGTTACATACGAAACAGACGCAAACATAGATTTGATCCAATGATTAGTGACTTTTGTTTTAATCAATATATGGTAAAAAAATCAGAAGCTAAATTATACCAACTTAGTTCTGCTGTTACATACAAAACAGACGCAACATAGATTTGATCCCACGTGTAACTGATGAAAATCAAAAAATCAAACCTTTGTATCTGGTAAAAAATCAGAAACTAATTTATACCATAGTTTTGTTGTTACATACGAAACATGCGCAAAAATATAGGAAACAGATGCAAACATACATTCCACACATTATAATACTCATACAAACATGCACATACTGGTAAAAAACAAATCAGACATATTGTTGCATATGTTAAGAGACAGTAAAATTCACCAATTTTGATTAAAAAAACATATTAATAATAATAACATATAAAAAAGGTTTCTTAATATGTAAACCTACGTGTAAACATGATTAGTTATGGTGTTACATACGAAACAGATGCAAAAACATACATTTTCAAAACCATCACAAACACCTTCTTATTACCAAAAACTAATTAGCTCAAAATTCAAACTCTAACCATTAAATGTTTTCTAACCCATTTCAAAATCATATTAAATATGTAAACCTACGTGTAAACATGATTAGTTATGGTGTTACATACGAAACAGATGCAAAAACATACATTTTCAAAACCATCACAAACACCTTCTTATTACCAAAAACTAATTAGCTCAAAATTCAAACTCTAACCATTAAATGTTTTCTAACCCATTTCAAAATCATATTAAATATTAAAAATGTTTTCTAACCGTTCCATCTCCCCCGGTCACCGCAATCCGAACCGGATTTTGTGGAGCCATCTGCCAGTGCAAGCAGATCTTTACAAAGACAATTTCCATGTTTCCACGTCATCCCATGAAAACCTATCACACATTTGACTAGTTGACCCAAAATTACCTTTCCAAGACAAATTCCATGTTTCCAAGACAAAATTACCTTTCCAAGATAAATAAATAAATAAATAAACAATTCCTCAAATTATATATATACCCAATGAAAATCTCCGATTATATATTTAAAAAAGGTCATGGAATCATAGGTCATAGATGAAAATCTCCGATTATATATATTCATGAACCGAATCTTTGGAATCATAGGTCATAGATAATAATGATGAAAAAAATTACTAACCCTTTTATTCCTCAAATTATATATATACACAATTACTCACCTGTCACTAATCAAACACAAAGCTTTTTCCTATACACAGCAGATGAGGGTTTGGTTGTTGGTTCATCTTTCAGGTAGATTGACTTTCACAGAGACAAGATCTTTATTGTTAATCTTCTTCCTTTTGTCGTACCTCTCAAATCTCTGGTTAGATGCCCCTGATGTTATTATTATCATCGAGTTGTTGTTGTTGTTTGGTTGAATGAAGAAGGGGTTCTTGATCTGAACTCATGGTGGGGTGGGGAAATTAGTTTGAGTATGGTTTAAGGAACAAAAAGGATGTTTTGATTATTAATGGGTAGTTGGCGTTTGAGAGAGTGGACCGTTCATTGGATATAGGTGGTGGTGGAGGTGGTGGTGGTGGCGGTGGCGGTGGCAGTGGCGGTGGCGGTGTTGGCAGTGGAGGTGGCGATGGGGGTGGTGGTGGTGGGATTAATCTTGAAATGGTGGAAGAGAGATGAAGAGAGAGTGAGAGGGAGTTGTTTAAATAGGAGGGGGAGAGAGAAAATTCAAATTAGAAAAAGAGGGGGAAGGGTAAATTTACTAGATTACCCTTTTTTATTAAAATAATAGAGGTTGGTGTGGATTAATCTTGGCCACTCATTGGGTTTCCGGGAGTTTTCTCGTTTTAGAGGGTTTCTCTTTTCCCTTTCCCCTATATATATATATATATATATATATATATATATATACAAAGTGAAAGACAAATTACTAGGAATAAAGAGCTACAAATAAGGGATTAAAAACTAAGACTATGGTCAAAACATATGCTAATTTACAAGAGCATCTTTGACTTGACTTATGAGCTCAATTGGTGGGTTTGATATGCCCCCGCAAGATGGACGATCGTGAGAGAAGACCAATATCGGAAGTAAGAAGTTGAAACCGTTGTCGTAGTAGAGGCTTTGTGAGTGCACCGGCAAGTTGGTCATCACCCGAGATGTGAGCCACACGTATAGTACCATCATGAACCTTTTCACGGACAAAGTGAAAATCTAAGGCGAAGTGCTTCATTCTTGAATGAAAAACTGGATTTGCCGAATAATGAGTAGCACTTAGATTGTCACAATAGATGGCTGGAGTGACTATTAATTTGTACCCAAGTTCAACCATTAATGATATGAGACATTGTACTTCGGTTGTAGTGGAAGCAACGGCTCGAAACTCGGCTTCTGTGGATGAACGAGCAAGTGTCAGTTGGCGTTTGGAGCTCCATGAGATCAGATTTTGACCGAGATAGACAATGTATCCTGTTGTACTTCTATATGATGTGCGATCACCAGCCCAATCCGCATCAATAAAATCATGAAGCTGTAAAGTGGACTTGCGCCTAAAAAAGATTCCATGATGTAGAGTGCTATGTAAGTATCGGAACAATCTTTTTAAGGCTTCCCAATATGTAGTTGTTGGTTTATGCATGAACTGTGAAAGTTTGTTAACTGTAAAAGCAATATCAGGTTGTGTTAAAGATAAATATTGTAATGCTCCTACGAATGCACGGTATTCGGTTGGTGATGGTAGATGATCACCGTCCAAAATAGTTATGGTAGAGGAACTCGACATGGGTGTGGTGGAAGGCTTGCAATTACTCATGTTGGCTCTAGTTAGGATGTCAAGAATATATTTAGATTGTGATAGGAATAGACTGTGGTTGTGAGGTATAGCCTCGATACCAAGAAAGTAAGAGAGATAACCAAGATCTTTCAGTGAAAATTTAGTGGCAAGAGATTGAATGAATGATTGTATATGAGATGGGTTAGCACCGGTGATGATGATATCATCAACATAGACTAAGATAAAGATAAGAGAAGAAGTGGTTTTGTTGATGAATAGAGAAGGATCCGAAATGGAAGGCTTGAAATGAACCGAGAAAAGATAGTTTTTGAGTTCTTCATACCAAGCGTGTGAAGCTTGGCGAAAACCATAAATGGCCTTGTTAAGCTTACAAACATCGGTAGGATAAGCAGATCTATAAACCTGGGTGGTTGAGATGTAAACCGATTCGGTTAAAGTGCCTTGTAGGAAGGCATTATTGATGTCAAATTGGCGTAGAGGCCAATTGAAGGAAGTGGTGATAGCAAGGATTAAGCGTAGGGTAGCGGGCTTGACTACGGGACTAAAAGTTAAACATAGTCTAAGCCTGGGTGTAACATCGCAAAATTTTCCCCAAAATTTTAATACATAAAAAGCCCTTATATATATATATATATATTTTTTTTTTTTTATTACACCTTTATCATTAATATTATACAAATGTGCCTAAGTCTTTATTTATCCTAACTCACAACTTATATACATACATAAATGTATATAAATAATAATAATAATAATAATATGATTCTAAATTCTTTTTTTTTTCACATACAAGATTTTTTTTTTAAATAAAGCCTTGAGTCAAATAGTCAAAGTCCTAGTCAAAGTCTTAGTCAAACAGTCAAAGTCTTAGTCAAATAGTCAATTCATCATAAAACCTTACTTTATGGTGTTGACCAATTTTAATGGCTAATTGACTCCAAAACTAGTATAAAAACCCACCTATGACCCATCATACTTTGCACCTCTAAATCGATTGTTTCAATCCGATTAAACTCTCCCTCATACCTTTCTTCTATAGTCTATTACTTCTACAATTGAAGCTTTGATTATAAGCTCTTGTAATTGGCGAATTGGAAGCTTGATATTCTTTCTTTTTTGTTTTCTTCAATTTGGACTAGCTACGTTGTTGAGTCTTTGGGATTCGCCTCGCATACATTCACAACACATTATTCTATTTTTTTACGAGACATAACATTTTGCTAAGGTGAGTTTTACATAGCCCCTTTTCTATTTATCACCGTTTTTGGGGTGAAACATGTTACAACATTCTATATGCCATTCAATCATCAAAGTGTCTATGTGTTTTTCTATGTTGCATTATGTCTTGAACATGACTAGGGTAAGCACAATTCTAGCATAATCATTAACATTGATCAGCCGACGGTATACAATGATAGATCTATTGGACTAACAATCCCACCCGGATACGTGCCTCCTACAAAGGTAGCGTGGGTGTTTGTTATCGCATAACATAATCGAGTGAACCATGAGCGTATGGGATGTACCACAATACAACAGTCACAAGGGTTGATTATGCACTCGATTTACTTCTAGTATGTTTTCACATATGGACTAGACTTGCCATGACACATGAATTGCACAACAATTTTATTCGATTATCAAAACCTATGTAATTCTCACCAACTTTTGTTGACCCAAAATATTTTCAACTTAACATGTTTCAGGTTCTACTTGTTTGAAGATTCGAATTAATGCTTGAAGATGTGTGCATAGTTTTATTCAATTTGATGTACGAATTCTTGTAGAACAATTGTATGTAATTTATTTAAATCATTTAATGAAATTTATTATTCACCATGAGCTACTGAACAATCATCAATACGTGACATCCCGATGTTTCTGCCATCGGTTGGGGTGTTACAGATTGGTATCAGAGCCATGGTTATAGGGAATTAGGTTATTAGAAAAATAATCTAGTCTATAACCATAGGATTTAACCAGTACTTGCTTCTTTTACTTGCTATACTCTATCTCCCTCCTACTTCTTATCCCTACTTTCATCCTTACAAGAAGGTTGCTTTCCATCACTGGGTCTACTCTTAGACTAATAGGACAAAACCCTCAGGTTTAACCTGAACCACCTTGAGATCTCGTTGAAGTTCTAGATTTTAATAACGAACACGTGCAATCTGGAAGGGTGAACGCCTGTATTCTGAGTCTTCTGTCTAGGCTGGCATTGCGCATATATCCCAATCAGATGAGGGACCCGGATGCCTACCTGGGAATTCTCGGGATGAGTGTTCACTTATAGGCTAAAGCATGTCTTCACTATGTTGTTGGAATCTGGAATCTTTGATACGTTAACGTTTTCGTTTATTCGTTTTAATTAATGAATAAATGATTACATTCCTTATATCACCTCATTTATTTCATGCCACATTGAACCTTCATTGTGTCCCTTACAGATCATATCTCCACGTCGCAGCACTCGCAATAACAGTGGTGAAAACCAAGAGGAAAGTAACAACAACCACAACACCAACCACAACAACAACAAAAACAACAAAGGTGTTGATGCCCAACTGGCTGCGATTATTTCCCAACAAATGGCGCAACAAATCACAACTCTGGTTTCTAACTTGTTGGCTCAAGTCATCCCAATGAATGGGAACGGCAATGGAAATGGAAATGGCGATGGAAATCACATAAAGAACGGGACCTTAGTTCGGAAAGGCGAGAAAACAAGTATTGTGGCCGCGGTAACTACCGAGAACCAGAAGCGCAAGACCAGGGATCCTAATGTAAACCTCACTACACAAGCTTCTAACAAGAAACCCTATACAAGAAACTTTCCATTGTGTAACACATGCAAACGACATCACCCCACTGTTTCAGTGTGTCGCCTGTGCACCAATTGTGGTAGGTATGGCCATCTGGTCAACACATGTCGTGAGTCCCCAAACCCTAACACCAACCAACCAACCAACCCTGCTCAGGTTGCTAATCTTAATCGTCCTGGTAAATACAACTATGGTCAATGCTATGAATGTGGAAACCCAAATCATTTCCTTAACCGATGCCCTAAACTAAATCGAGATCAAGACCCTCCAGCTACTTAACAGCAAACCCCACCATTTGAATGATGTCTACTTTTTAATTCTATGTATTGACACTTTTTGATTCACGTAATAAATTCAAGTATTATCATAACATCTGAGTGCATGCTTGTTTGAATGTGAACTAATTGCTATATCTATAATCATACTTGCTTACTTGTACAACAATTAGTTGACTACCAAACAACCTACTCAACGATTGGTAGAGGTCATCATGTCTTTCCAACAGTCGGGAGAGGCCCTACAACCTGCTCAACGACTGGTGGAGACTATCGAACCTGCTCAACAATCGGTAGAGTCATAAAAGGACGCAAAACCCTAATGTAAGGTAAATTGATAATTACGGTCCGGAACATAATCATGAATTTACAGGTACGTTAAGGTAGTGGGAAATTTTATCAAGGTTTTCGGTAGTCGACCAATTGTATACCTGGTGTTTTTCTTTTAACTTCGGGACAAAGTTCCTAAAAGTAGGGGAGACTGTAACATCGCAAAATTTTCCCCAAAATTTTAATACATAAAAAGCCCTTATATATATATATATATTTTTTTTTATTACACCTTTATCATTAATATTATACAAATGTGCCTAAGTCTTTATTTATCCTAACTCACAACTTATATACATACATAAATGTATATAAATAATAATAATAATAATAATAATAATAATATGATTCTAAATTCTTTTTTTTTTCACATACAAGATTTTTTTTTTAAATAAAGCCTTGAGTCAAATAGTCAAAGTCCTAGTCAAAGTCTTAGTCAAACAGTCAAAGTCTTAGTCAAATAGTCAATTCATCATAAAACCTTACTTTATGGTGTTGACCAATTTTAATGGCTAATTGACTCCAAAACTAGTATAAAAACCCACCTATGACCCATCATACTTTGCACCTCTAAATCGATTGCTTCAATCCGATTAAACTTTCCCTCATACCTTTCTTCTATAGTCTATTACTTCTACAATTGAAGCTTTGATTATAAGCTCTTGTAATTGGCGAATTGGAAGCTTGATATTCTTTCTTTTTCGTTTTCTTCAATTTGGACTAGCTACGTTGTTGAGTCTTTGGGATTCGCCTCGCATACATTCACAACACATTATTCTATTTTTTTTACGAGACATAACATTTTGCTAAGGTGAGTTTTACATAGCCCCTTTTCTATTTATCATCATTTTTGGGGTGAAACATGTTACAACATCATTTATGCAATTCAATCATCAATGTGTCTATGTGTTTTTCTATGTTGCATTATGTCTTGAACATGACTAGGGTAAGCACAATTCTAGCATAAACATTGATCAACCGACGGTATACATTGATATATCTATTGGACTGACAATCCCACCCGGATACGTGCTTCCTACAAAGGTAGTGTGGGTGTTTGTTACTGCAATATAAACGAGTGAACCATGAGCGTATGGGATGTACCACAATACAACAGTCACAAGGGCTGATTATGCACTCGATTTACTTCTAGTATGTTTTCACATATGGACTAGACTTGCCATGACACATGAATTGCACAACAATTTTATTCGATTATCAAAACCTATGTAATTCTCACCAACTTTTGTTGACCCAAATTATTTTCAACTTAACATGTTTCAGGTTCTACTTGTTTGAAGATTCGAATTAATGCTTGAAGATGTGTGCATAGTTTTATTCAATTTGATGTACGAATTCTTGTAGAACAATTGTATGTAATTTATTTAAATCATTTAATGAAATTTATTATTCACCATGAGCTACTGAACAATCATCAATACGTGACATCCCGATGTTTCCGCCATCGGTTGGGGTGTTACACTGGGCGTTGATGAAAACCTTTAGCAACAAGTCGTGCTTTAAGGTGATCAACCGAGCCATTGGGTTTGAATTTAGTTCGACATACCCATTTGCATCCAACAACATTAGGAGCATTATAGGAAGGCACAAGGGTCCAAGTGTGGTTTCGTTTAAGAGCATTAAATTCGGATTGCATGGCGTCACGCCATAATGGTTGTTTAAGAGCTTGAGTGATGTTGGTGGGTTAGTGAAGGGAATGAGTTGTAGAGTGAAAAAGAACGAAGTCAGAGTTATGGTATTTTGGGTTAGGTTTGTGAGTGGGTCGAGTTCGGTAAGAGGAAGTTTTTACGGGTAGTTGGGATGTATTGGGTTCGGTAGGTAGTGAGGTCGTGGAGGTGGAAGAATCAGATGGAAATTTAATTGGGTAAGGAGGATCGTTAGATGTGTTATTTGTTGGTGGTGAAGGAACCGTGGTTGGGGGTGGTGTGGGAGGTGTAGGTTCGGGTGTATTGGTGGATCTGGGAGTTGTTGGGTTTGGGTGAGAAGATGTAGAGTTGGAGATAAAAATGGAATACTAATTAGAGTTAGTAAATATATGTTGGTAATATATACTTAAATATGAATGGTCATGACGTGTGTTAAAGCGTTTAGTAGTCGGGGTTCGACTACGCCAAAATGTGGCTTTAGCCACACATTTCATAAGATCTCCTTGACACACTTTTGATTAAATGTGTGGCTAAAAGTCAGTAATTACATTTCAAAACCTTATAGCCTACTTTTAGTCACACATCTTATTTATTTAAGTGGCCATTGCATAATAGTTAGCCTCACTTAAAAAATAATTGTGGAATTTAGTAGTCACATTAGAAAAAGTGTGGCCATTTTTGTTCATATGACTAAAAATACATTAGCTCGAAACCTTTAGCCACACTTTAGGTAAAAAAATGTGACACTTAGTAGTTACACTAGAAAAGTGTGGTGATCTATAGCCACAGTCTTTGTTTGATGGTGTGGCTAAAAGCTAATGCAATGGCCACATATATTATTGTGTGAGCATATGCTAGAAAATAACCACACTCAAAATTACAAGTTTTCATGTGGGTTTACATTAAAATCATCACACCGTCTTCACTGTGTTTATTTTTGTGTTACGGAATGATAGCAAATGTCATGAAAAATTATATGTGACCAAAGTTAGAAAATAGTCACCCTAAAAGTTACAAAAATTTATGTAGGTTTACATAACTATTAGCCACACTAATGTCATTGTTTATTTTTTGGGATGAAAAGATAGCAAATGTCATGGAAAAAATATGTGTGACCAAAGTTTAGACAACAGTCATAGTTAAAATTGTAAAATTTTATGTAGCTTTATATAACTTATCAAACCTTTAAAATCAACCTAAACTTAACTAATACAACTAACTATCATGGGGTTCGTACGGCTTCTGGTAGTCCCGAGCTAAATACAAGGCAATGAAACCGGTAGCGAGACAGATCCTTTGGGTTTCTGATATCCAAACCTGGCTCTAAGCAATGGCTTTTGAAGTGGACTAGATCCTGGTGACAAGTTTCTGGTTGTTACCAGATGTGTGAGTGACTTTCTTGGCAAAGGGGGATTCCCTATGGGTGCACCAGTGATCTTCGGATTGCACACCTTTAGGATTATGTTCCACCTTTGTTAAGGACTTCATTCATAAGTCTCGGGGGTTAAGGGTTGGATTTGTTAAGTAACATAATCACTATACCAAACTTAAATTTATCTAATCAATAAATTGTTAAGTTGACACTTTTAAAAGATAAATAAAACAAGGATACTTTACCCAGCTCTCGTTAGTACAAGGCCGTTAACTTTTTAGAGGGTCCCCCATCATACATGATGATGGCATGTGAGATCCTTCGGTACGGAAAGAGAGAGTTGAGAGAAGTGGAAGGAATTCCTGGTCGGAATTAAGGCTCTACATAAATTTAAGAAGGTAAATTAGAGAACCCATGCTTAAATGAGTGTCTTTGTGGTGGTTTGGAAAGTGCCTAATAAGCAGGACTCAAACTTTCCAAGAAGCTACACGGCTAGTGTGAGTTAGGTAACACCACACTATCAACCAGGAGAAGACCGGCTTACGGGCCAGCAGTCTGAAGACACCCTTATGGGGACTTGTACACCTCCCCTATGTGTGACCCATAGAGTTGTCAAAATGTCATCCCTTGTTTATTTCTTTTCTCATCTCCTACTTTAAAGGGACCATTCACAGCCATTCTCCGCACCAATAATTAAACTTATCACTACTTTTAAATATAAATAGTATACTTATACAGAGGGTCCTCGAGATGTGCATGTTTGCTATGCCTACTATTTTTATCTTTTTAATTTAAAAACCAACACCTTTTCAAAAACCATTTTCTTTTAGAACCCCTCCGTTTTATTTTCTTTTTCAAAACCCGATTAATTAATGTGATCAAAGGTTGAGTAGGGGAATGTGTGTTCTCTGGAATACGATACTTGGTATTTACCCTAGAAATCTATACTATACACGACATGTTATCTGTCTATATGTTGGTTTTAGTTTCTAAGTAATTATCGTTTACTTATAAATTTAGAACTTGTTTAACGGTTTAGTCAAAATTCATCTTTTTCCCAAAACCAAGGTTTTAAAATTTAAACAACAAGTTTTTGGCACTGGGAAAAATGATATCTTTTCTAATTACTAAAACCAGGCACATCATTTTTTGTCCGAGGTCTTTCATAGCATGCATAAGACCTGTTACATCCATAGAAAAACAATATTCCGATAACTTAGGACAATCATCATCATCATCATCCTCCTCAACCACATGTACCTTTATGTTACCAGGTTTAGAATAAGGCTTAGGCTTATATGGCTCATATGTAGGTGTGGATTTCCGATTTGGATTGTTGTATCTTGAGCATGCTTCTATCCTCTCTTGAATCTTCTTGTCATCCTCAAGACGGATGAACCTTAGAGCCATGTTCCTGACTTCGTCAAGGTTCCTACAGGGGTTCATCACCAATTCTTGGTAGAATGGTGAATCCTTTTGTAGTCCCATCTTGAAGGCTTGTATTGCAGTTGTGACATCCAGGTTCGGGATGTCAAGCGATTCCTTCCCAAACTTTGCGATGTATTCCCGGAATCAAACGTTCAAAGGTTTGACTACAAGAGAATTGATTGTTGAATATGTTCATCTGGTGTTCGTGTTACCATATACAGATCCTTGTCAAACGTTCAAAGGTTTGAATACAAGAGAATTGATTGTTGAACATGTTAATCAAATGGGAAAATGAAGTAATAGAGTAAGGGGGACACTTAGCAGCCATTTCAAAGCTGGACCAGTAAGGGTGGACACCAAACCTTTGCATATAGAGGCTTCCTTCAAATGAATTGGGATGGGATTTATTTCCATCATCTCTCTGTATTGGGCCACGTGCTCCTTAGGATCTATGGATCAGTCATACAACTTCATGCTTGGTGTTTGAAATCTATTAGGGATTTCAGCATCATAGATTGGGGGGGGGGGGTTGCAAATCAGGATATCCTGTGACAGGCTGAGGATACCTTAGGGATAGGTTGTACTATCCCAGGCACACTCGATACCATGTCCCTCAACTTCTGGAGTTCCTTTGCAAATTGAGGGCTGATACCTATATCCTTCATAGAATAAAAAGGATTAGTAGCAAAAGTATTGGTATTCACATTGTTACCAGTGTTACATCCTTGGGATGGTTTCGTCGTATATCCGGGTTATCTAGGTGTTTTGATCCTCACTGCTGGGTTGCTTCAGAAATTGTAGACCTGGATTGCATGGGAAGAAAGTCTCCTTAATAGCTGTCCCCAGTAGCGATCGAGTTGAAGTCCAACACTCTGGGATTTAACGGTTTTAGCATATCCTCCAGTGGCATTTTTGAGGATGCCTCCATTGACTGGATCTCCTTCATCAAGATCTGGTTGGTCTCCTATTGCCTCTTCATCTAATTCTTGACCATAGTAAACATGGATAAGATCTCTTCGTTTGAGATCAAAATAGGAGTTGTTGAGCCAAATGCACCAACTCTATATCTGAAACTAGTTTGAGGAGCATTCTTGGTTATTGAATCTAGAGGTCTTGAGGATGTATGTGGTGGTGGCAAAGGCACATTCGGAACAGAGGTTGAGATAGCATGGATGAGGATACAGACTTTGGGTTTGAGACCATAGTTGTTAAGATTTTTGAAATAAGTTGATTGAGAAGAAATTTTAACAAAGTTTTTATTAAAAATAGCACCACTTTCCCTACGGTGGGCGCTAAATTGTTTGGTCAAAAATTAACAAACAAAAACTAACTTTGTATTCCAAATTAGAAATGTGAGGTAGTGTGTGTTGGTGGTGAAATCCTCAAGATATTACTAACTCATATTTATCCTTTGACATCCTTAGGATACTAAGGCAGAACAGGGTTCAGGATGTAACTGTATATTTTCCTATATAAATCCTGAGGATGGACTAACGAAATATCTTCATATTATGTGAATGCAGGTATACTTAAACAACATCAAGCCTTATGACAATGCTCTAACGGTTCTATTGACCTATTCTAAATTAGAGAAGAAGAACATAATGTATAGAACAAGTCTTTGATAAAGAAAGGGTCCAAATGTAACCGTCCAAGATTGATTATAGGCGAATATCTCGGAAAGCAGTTATGTAACGGCTAGAACTCATTTAAAGAGAGGAACGTTGAGCTGAAACAGTCAAGGCATAGCTGAATTGTATGGATATTTTGTTTAATGTTGATACTATAAATAGGGATGTGATGGACGAGCTTAGGACACTTCTCAGCTACTTGAACTCTCACTTTCCATAAGTCTACACACACAACATTGAATTGTATTCATAGCATCTCATCCATCCCATTTCCAAAGTTGTAATTATTTTCCTTATTAATATTAACAAATAAAGGCAGGGGCTTAGACTCCTTCTGAGGTTTTGTGCCAGTGATAATCATTGATCAAGGGTTTGCCTCGTACATCGAGTGTTCTTATCTTGTTACATTTCATTTATAATCGTTTTGTATACCTTTGTGTTAGACAGTTCCATCCTCTGGAAATAACTGTGCATCCTGACCATTTCTTTTGTTATCCTGAACATAGTTGTCAATAAGTATTTCTTTGATATTCTAAACGTGACATCCTTAAGATATAACTGATTTTCAAACATAACAAACATTTTTAGCACTCTACTTCACACTTCTAATTTGGAATAAAAAATTGTTTTTACTTAATAATTTTTTACCAAAACAATTTGGCGCCCACCGTGGGCAAGTGGTGCTATTTTTAACAAAATCTTTGTTAAAATTCATTCTTAATCAGTTTATTTCAAAAATCTTGACAACATTACCATATCCCCCTACATTTTCCAAGAGTTCTGATCATGTTGTTCGAAATACTCCTGAAACTAATCCTAGATCTGGGATAGGCACATCTGTATCTACTCCTCCTGTTTTTGTGTCAAATAATGAACTCCTTTCCATGTTTACAATTGTAAAGGATCAAATGAAGAAGCAGCAGGAAACTAACCAAATGTTGATGAGGGAAATTCAATCTCTCAAAACATCCGCAAAGTGACCAGTTGAGGAAGTAGTGACTCCTATACAACCCAGGAATTTGAATTTCAATTCTGCGATCTCTGGGAGCAATCATCAGGGAGATTTTATCTCTATGAACCCAGGATCTACTGCTCCTGAGATCACTTCGACAGTTAGGATGACAACTACCAGAGATCCAGGATGCACAATTGAACCATCTCGAGGATGCAATTATGGTAACAATATGAATAGTAATACTTTTACTACTAATGATTTTAGTTCCATGCAGGATATAGCTATAAGCACTCAATTGGCAAGAGAACTCCAAAAGATCAAAGACATGATGTCTAGTGTACCAGGGATAGTACAACTCATCCCTAAAGTATCCTCAGCATGTCATAGGGTATCTCGGTTTGCACATATTCGCTGAAATCCCTAAGAGGTTCCAGACTCCAGGTATGAAGCTCTATGATGGATCCGCAGATCCTGAAGAACATGTGGCTCAATATAGGGAAAGGATGGAGATAAATCCCATTCCTGCTAACCTTAAAGAGGCATGTTTGTGTAAAGGCTTCGGGTCCACCCTTACTGGTCCAACCTTGAAATGGCTGTTGAGTGTTCCTCCTTACTCTATTACTTCATTTTCTCATTTGATTAACATGTTTAATAACCAGTTTTCATGCAGTCGTACACTTGAACATTTAACAAGTGATCTATACATGGTAACATAGCCACAGGGAGAATCATTGAGGGAGTATATTACTAAATTTTGAAAGGAAGCACTTGACATCCCAAACTTAAATGTCACAACTGCAGTACAAGCATTCAAGATGGGACTACATAAGGATTCACCATTCTACCAAGAATTTGTGATGAACCCATGTAGGAATCTCGATTAAGTCAAAAATAGAGCATTGAGATTCATCCGTCTTGAGGATGACAAGAAAATTCAAGAGAGGATAGAAGCATCCTCAAGATATAATAATCCGAATTGAAAGTCCACACCCACATATGAACCTTACAAGCATAAACCTTATGCTAAGAATGGTAATAAGAAGGTCAATGTGGTTGAGGATGATGATTATAAGGGATTGTTCTAAACTATCAAACTATTGTTTTTCTGTGGATGTAACATGTCTCATGTATGCTATGAAGGATCTTGGTGATAAAGCAAGATGGCCAAGGAAGAATGACAAAGCTGGATGGAAAGACAAGTCCAAATGGTGTGCTTTCCATGAAGACATTGCTCACGTTACTGAGGATTGCATTGCCTTAAGGAAGGAGTTTGCATATCTTTTTAGCAAAGGACATCTCAAAGATCTTATAGGCAAGAAGAAGGCTAAGACTCAGGATAGCACTACCATCCTGGAAAGAGCAGCTTCTACCCCTAGAGATGCCGGCATTATCAATTTCATCTCTAGTGGCTCGGATATATGTGGTACATCCTACTCAGCAGCAAAAAGACATGCTAGGGAAACTAAATCCTAAAAAGGGAAGAGACCTATAAAGAACACCACGCTGACAAGTTCAAGGGTGATCACCTTTGAAGAAGATGATCGAGAGAACATCTTAGATCCACATCACGATGGTTTGGTAATCACTGTATATATTGCTAACCATTTTGTTCGCAGGATATTAGTAGATGGAGGAAGCTCGGTCAATATAATTCAACTTGAAGCCCTAAAAAGGATGAATATCCCTGAAACTGAGATAGTTTTGAAGTCATCCATCCTTGTTGGTTTCAGTGGAGAAACAAAAAGTATAGTGGGGAGATTAAACTTCCTATATATGTCGAGGGGGTAAACTCTATACAACGATTTTGTGTTATAGATTCTATATCCTGCTTTAATGTTATTCTAGGTAGGCCATGGATACATGACATGAAGGCAATCCCATCAACATATCATCAATGTGTGAAGTTACCCACTCCTTGGGGAGTTATCAAAGTAAACAGCGACCAACAGGAAGCCAAAGATTGCTATACAACATCAATGGAGGCATCATCCCAATCAAGAGAAGCATAGCAATTACAGTAGGATGCAAGTGATATTCTGAAGGATACAAAGCACATACCGATCAGGATGTAAAGGCAGTTTGCATCGATGAAGATAATCAGTATATCACAGTGCAAATCGGTATAAACATTCCTAAAGATATTGAAAAACATTAAATTTCGTTTTTGAAGTGCAGGATGTCAACATTCGTATGGAAACATGAGGATATGACTGGAATTTCCAAGGATGACCTTACACATAAGCTTGGAATTGATAAGAGCTTTAAACCAGTGCAACAAAAATGAAGGAAGTTTCCACTTGAAAGAAACATTATCATTCAAGAAGAAGTCGATAGATTATTAAAGTCCAAGATGATAAGGGAAGTTAAATTCCCAAGATGGTTGGCCAATGTTGTGGTGCAAAAGAAGAATGGAAAATGGAGAGTATGTGTAGATTACACAGATCTCAATAAAGCTTGCCCTACGGATCCATTTCCTCTTCCACACATCGACTCAATGGTAGATGCCACAGTAGGCCATGAAATGTTAACTTTCATGGATGCATCCTCAGGATTTCAACAAATCCAAATGGAACCAGATGACCAAGAAGATACTGCATTCATGACACCCTCAGGTATTTATTGTGTTATATAGCCATGCCTTTTGGACTAAAGAATGCAGGTGCAACATATCAAAAGATTAGTCAATATGATGTTCAAAGACAAGATTGGGGACAATATGGAAGTATACATCGATGATATGGTGGTCAAGTCTAAAAGAGCAAAGGATCATCTTCAAGATCTCAAAGAGGCATTTGAAATCCTGGATGCATAAAACAAGAAGTTGAATCTAGCCAAGTGTCATTTTGGGGTTGGTGCTGGCAAGTTTCTTGGATACTTGGTAACCATGAGGGGTATAGAAGCCAGTCCAAAACAAATTAAAGCCATCCTAGATCTTAAATCCCAAACAAATATCAAGGATATGCAAAGGTTGACTGGCAGGATAGCAGCCTTAAATAGGTTCATTTCGAAATCCTCAAAAAAATGCAAAGAATTTTACGACATTTTGAAAAAGAATAAAAGATTTGAGCAGGGACAAAAACATGAGGAAGCATTGCAAAGATTGAAAGAATACCTAGCAGCAGCTCCACTCTTGATGATACTTGAGGATGGTGAACCTATTTCGTTGTATCTTGTTGTCTCTGGAAATGCAATCAGTGCAGTCTTCGTAAAAGACCTTGAAACTCAACAACATCCTATATACTATGTAAGTAAAACTCTATTGGATGCTAAAACCAGGTACTCACATCTTGAAAAATGAATTTTAGCTTTAATAATGGCATCTACCAAGTTAAGGCACTATTTTGAAACACATAGGATTTATGTTAAAACTAACTATCCTATTAAAAATGTACATAAGAAACTAGAAATGTCAGGAAGGATGACAAAATGGTCTGTAAAATTAAGTTCCTATGACTTGGTCTATGAGCCTAGAAATACAATCAAATCACAGGCTTTAGCTGATTTTGTGGCTGACTTCAGTAGTTACATCCTAAGTGAAGTAGAATTGGAAGTACAACAATTAAATGAAAATATGGAAAAATGGACATTATATATAGATGATGCTTCAAACATAAGAGGCACTGGATTAGGGATACTACTGAAATCGCCACAAGGGGACATAATACCCCAAGCAAATAGATGTGAATTTCAAACAACCAATAATGAGGCTGAGTATTGGTTTGGTCAAAAATTACTTGATAAAAATAACTTTGTATTCCAAATTAGTAAATGTGAGGTAAAGTGCTAAATGTGTGAAAAATGTTAAATACTTAGTGCTATTTTCAAGATGGTAGTTTATAATAACAAAAAAACAATAATATGATAACTATGCTTAGGATGGCAAAGGTATATGATTCAGGATGGACAGTTATATCTAAAGGATGTAACTGTCTGACACAAGACTAGTGTAACTGAATGTAAATGAAAGAAAGCAAGCCAACAACACTTGATGTACGAGGAAATCCCTTGATCACTTGATGATCACCGGTATAAAACCTAGGGAGGAGTCTAAGCCCCTGCCTTTTTGTTAATATTAAAAATGGTAAAAAAAAAGGTTACAACTTTGGATGATTGATGAACGACTAAGATTACAATGATTGTGTAGTGTGTGTGAGTATCAGGTTTTCAGCTAAGTATCCAGTGAACCAGAAGTGCCCTATTTCGTTCATCAATCCCCTATTTATAATTACACGAAAAGTAAATAAGAGATCCCATGATATCCGCCGTCTTCAATGGGCTTGTGGACTGTTTCAGGTGACCGTTTAAGTCAGTTTCAACCAATATGGATGTTAGAATAACAGTTTCCTTGTTTCTCGCCTATTATTAATGCTCGTCAGTTAGATGTTTGACTTTTTCTTTAAGCTTGGACTTGCCTTACACGTACAACTCTTGCATCCTCAGCTTCTTTGACTTAGTAAGAAAATATAGACGTTGGAGAAGAGCTTTAAGTCTTCATAATTAATTGATTGTAAATGCGATAATGTTACAACAAAATAATTCGTTAGTCTATCCTCAGGATGCACATAGGTCAGAATGTTGTTATATCCTGAAGTCTGCTTAGTCCTTCAGTATCCTGAGGATGTTACACAAAATGATTGAGGTAAATCCATCTTGAGGATTTCACCACCGACAATTGTCGCCAAAAAATATGTTACCGTTATCATCTCACACGGTTGTAATATTTTTTAATCGAAAATCTTATCTGATGACTCTGATGTGACGTTTTGTCAGGATAACAATGGCTATTTTCTCGGCTGTAATTATGTGATGACCATTACATAACATCATCTTCTGCCATCTATATCTAGACCTTGTTTCTTTCTTTATAATCACACCAGATTATCAAAGAAGGTAATCTTTCTCTTCTCTTTATCTTTTCTTCTTTTAATCCCGCAAAACTTTTTGAAAAATTCTGAGGATGGGTAAGAAAATAACAAGGGCTTCTAGGAGTGTAGGAGTCTCAAAAGATTTCGTTCCCCAAAGCTTGTTAAGAAATCCTGATCAGGAAATTTGTTCTTTCAATGATAGGGACATCCAAGCTCTAAAGGACTCAGGGGCCTTCCCTAGTTCTGCTGAGTTTCGTCCCTATGATCTAAGTGCAAAATTTAATTTTGCATCCTCCATATGGGTCTGTTTCATGTACCTGCCTTTCCACTTGGGTTTAAAATATCCATTCCCCCAGTTTATCAAAGAGTTCTTTGACATAACTAGAATGGCTTATGCCCAAGCCATGCCTGAGATCTGGAGGATCCTGATGGTGTGTAACAAGATCATTGAGAACCATGGCATCCATCTTCAGATAGGGGATCTGTCTCATATATATATATATATATATATATATATATATATATATATATATATATATATATATAGGGGAAGTATATGGAAGAAACCCACTTTAGATGAAAAACTCTAATAAACCCAATGCATGGTTCTTATGGTGCCACATCATCCAAACCAATCTCACTCTATATTATATTAATAAGGGTATAATGGACAATTCAATTTCAACCCTTCTCTCTCTCCTTATATATATGTTTCCCCCTCTCTCTCCATATCATTTTTTAAAAACAAATTCAAATTCAAATCCTCTCTACCCTCCCCCCCCTCTCTAGAAGATGAACCACCATGACCTGACACAACCACCGGCCACCACCTGCATCGCCTCCAACCACTAGAACAACCACCATCGTCATCAAAATAACCTTCAGTTGAAAACAGAGCATCAAAGACGGAGGTGAAAGAGGGCATCGACAGAGGGCATCGATTCCCAAACACAGATCTGTGTTTTCAAAAACATAATATTGGATTGAGGAAAAGGGAACGACGACGTTTCAGGTTCGGTTTTGAGTTTTTTGTTGTTGTTGTTATTATTATTATTATTATTATTATTAATATTATTATTATTATTATTGATGGATAAAAATAAAAACAAAACAGATCCGGTCGGTTGAGTTTTTTGTGGATTGATTGTTTTTTTTTTATATATAAATAAGCTTGGGTCATAATGAAGAAGCTTGCCTCGAAAACAGAGGGCTTATGTGTGCTTCATAGAGCTTGAAGAAGGTTGTTAAGGTATTTTTTTTTTCTATTGCTTTTCATTTTTTTTTTTTTTTTGAGGTTTATGGAAGAATATGTGTGATCTGTGATGTTAAAGTTGTTTTCCTGGAAGTCTTCAAGTTAGAATTGTTAGTTTTTTAAATGAAAATTTCCAATTATTTAGGGATAGTTTTTGTCGCATACCAAGTGTTCGATCAAATGCTTGAATGAATAAAAAACTTATGTTAACCTTTTTTATTTTTTTTTATTATTATTAATTTGTTTATGTTAGATTTTTATTGGATTGGGGACATGAAGTTGATAGATCACATGTGATTGATGAATAACACATGTTAGTGATGCCCCATTATGTGTTTGAGGATCCCAAACTAACATGTGTATCTGTTCCAGTGTTGGTTTTCACGAGTAGGCTATTGGAAGAAGGCGTCGTTGGTGATGTGGCTGTGGTAAGTGATGTTTTTTTATAAAGATTATAAATTTTTAATCTTTTGGTGAATAGGGTGTTTAAATAATTTTTGTATTTTGTTTAATAAATTTTTGGCAAGTGATTTTTGTGTCGAGCAGGAACCACTTAGAATTGTGTCTATTTTTTGCAGTCCGAGTCTTGTATGCTCACACACGATAGTGATGCTAACACATGCTAGTATATGCCCAACTAACAGGTGTTAGGGTCCATATGATATACATTAGTTTCAGTTAAACATATGTTTTAGAATATGCTAACACATGCTACTGATGTATTGTTGGATTTCAAACCATATTTTAATCGTATTTGAGTAGTTGTATTTACATAGTTGTAAAAATCGCGTTTAGTGTTGTTTATACACATGGCATTGCAGATTTGGTATTGTTTATACACATGTTAGTGATGCTAACACATGCTAGTATATACCTAACTAACAGGTGTTAGGGTTCATATGACATACGTAGTATATGCCTAACTAACATGTGTTAGGGTTCATATGACATACGTTATTTCAGTAAAACATATGTTTATAGAATACACTACACATGTTAGTGATGTCTCATTATATGTTTCGGAGAGCCCAACTAACACGTGTTATCTTTTTTCATTATATGCTAACACATGCTACTGATGTATTATTGGATTTCAAACCATATTAATCGTATTTGATTAGTTGTATTAACATAGTTGTAAAAATCGCGTTTAGTATTGTTTATACACATGTTAGAGTATTATACACTTGGCACTTCAAATTGAGTACGATACACACGGCATTGCAGATTTGGTATTGTATATACACATGTTAGTGATGCTAACACATGCTAGTATATACCTAACTAACAGGTGTTAGGGTTCATATGACATACGTAGTATATACCCAAGTAACGTGTGTTAGGGTTCATATGACATACGTTATTTAAGTAAAACATATGTTTTTAGAATACACTACACATGTTAGTGATGTCTCATTATATGTTTCGGAGAGCCTAACTAACACGTGTTATCTTTTTTGTAGGTGAAGAGATGTTGTGTGTTAAAGATGAAGATGGGTATCAAGAATGAAGCATAGCTAGATCTTTTTTATGTTGTTATGATAGTTTTTTATCATTCACAAATAATTATGTATGTATGAAAACTTTTTTGATACATTTTTAGTATTGATTGTAATGATCGTTTTTATCATTTATTAAATAAATACACATTTTATGTGATCTTTTATTATGTTCTTTTAGTATATGCCTGGTAACACATGTTAGCGATGTCTCACACGAGGTCAGAATTTTGCATCACAACACTAACGTATGTTAATTTTTTGTGCCGGAGAAAGTGCCATAAAGTAGGAGAGAGATGACTTGACAAGTGTCAAATCAACCTTTTTAAACCTAGGATTCAGAAAATTAAAGTGGCCCACTTGCTTTAGTAAGATTACCATATTGCCCTTTATCCAATTTTATATTATAGTGGCCCACTTGCTTTTGATTATTAAATAGAAATTAATCATGGACCATTGATCAAACTTGATCAATGGTCACAATAGAGTTTCTAAGGTTTTTCATGAAGATGAGGTTTCCTTTTTATCCATCCCCTATATATATATATATATATATATATATATATATATATATATATATAAGTTGAAAACACACGGCTCAAACCGTTATAGTCTTCAGCTCATTAATAAAGAACCTCCTTTTCTATTTAATGTTATTAAATCTGAAAGATCTTGGAAGTCAAAGTTTTTCTTTGTGAAGAGGGATTCCATTCCTTTTGGGGATGATATCCCTATGTCTTGGTTAAAGAGTGGTAAAGGTTTTTTAGTATATCAAAGTTTATAAGAAAAATTTATAGTTGTATCCTAAGGAAATTACTAATATTTGAAAACTTTCATGTTTACAGGTGCTTCGTTTGCAAAACTTGCTCCTCCTTTGAACGGCGCTTACTTAAGGTACAAGGCAGTACTTGACTTACCTGCTTCCGCTAGAACCTTTGAAGCAGAAAAGAGTTATACTCTTAGCCAAGCCACCGAGATGCCTGGTGAGTGTTACCTGTCACATTCTGAGGATGTTTTCACCATTTATAATTACCTAACCATGTGTTTTGTTTTTTTACAGCAAAGAAGTCTGCTTCCTTTGATCTAGATGAGATTGACAGTCAGGATGTCAAGGTTACCAAGATCATCTCACCATCTAGTTCCAAGATGACTAGTCTTCCTCCTGCTCCTCCCAAGTCAAGGGCTCTCGCATCCTCTAAGAAGAGGAAGACTGCTACTGTCTCTGCCTCAGCCCTCAAGGTTACCAAGATCATCTCACCGACTAGTTCCAAGATGACTAGTCTTCCTCCTGCTCCTCCCAAGTCAAGGGCTCCTGCATCCTCTAAGAAGAGGAAGACTGCTACTGCCTCTGCCTCAGCCCAAGAAACTACCCCCTTTACGGATTTAGTTTTGAGGATGTCTTGGGCAAGATTTCTCAATTCACTCTCCAAGACCATTGTTATCCCGAGGATGGTAACAAGAGTATTTATAAAAGTAAATGTCAAGGTCGAGATGCTTACCTGTTTTCTTTCTTTCATAGGGACATGAATATCTCTTGAAGTCCCTGGAAGGAGTCTTAAAAGAGCTCAGTGAAACCCAGTCTATACTTGAGGATGTGAAAAAGATTACTCATCATAAGGGCAAATATCTTGAGAAGAAGTTAGATAAGGTAGAGGCTGAGCTGAAACAGGCGAGATCTGAACAGGCCCATATGGTGCTAGATCATGACAAGGAGATGGAAGAGTACAGGCTAGGTTTGATGAAGTCTGCCACTATTTCTGTCCTGCAGGCAAGGGTAAAGATAGCACTGCAAGTTGCAGACCCCAACTTCAACACTGAGGAGTGGGATGTCAAAGGCAGGCAGGTGAAAATCAAGAGCCTGGATGGGAAGGAAGTGGTTCATGAACCTGCTGCTCCTGCAAATCCTGAGGACGCACCTAAGGGGTCTAAGGATGATGAGGTGGAGGAGGCTGAAGCTAAGGTGGCTGAGTTGGTGAAGGAGTTACAAGTGGGCGATGAAGGATATAATGACTAGGCTGGAGCCCACTTTTTTAAATCTTTTGTGGTGATGTTTATGGTAGTAGTCTATGATTAAACAATTTCAAACAATCTTATTTTGGTATGTAATAGTTTAAGACAATGAAAGGTTTGGGGTGGTGGGATCTTGGTTTTCAAGATGAAGCCCCAAATCTTTATCTGACCTGGACCATAGATGTTGACCCCTGGTGGATGGGTCCTGGTTTTGGATGAAGCCAGGGGTTGATATCAATTTTGACTTTGATAAATAAGATGGTAACTCTTTTGACGCTATATCTTTGTGTTCTTTTCTTCATTCTTTTGATATCCTGCAAATATCACCAAATAACAAGTATAAAAGAAGGAGATAAGTTATAAACTTATACCTTCATTCCAATTCAACAATTGGCCTTCAAAATATTCAGATAAGTATGATGAGAACAACCTCAACAATAGTGACATCCTGAGGATGTCCCAAGTTCCTGTTATATCCTTAGGATGTTTCATCATCCTTAGAACATCTTCTAAGTTCTTTCTTTGATACTTCCTAAGATTTCTTCTCATCTTCCTTAGGATGGTGTTTGACATCTTTAGGATGTCCCCAGTATTTAACTTGTTGCATCTTAAAGATTTTTTTTTTTCCTTTTCAAGGAAGGTATAATAGCTTTTGATAGTAACCTGTAGAAAGGTAAACATAGTTATCACACTAGCAACAAGTCCTTACATAAACTGGGGTCAAGCCCATACTGATGTATATTCTTAAGGATAACTGGCGACAAGGCCAAATGTGACATCTTGAGGATAGCTGGCGGCAAGGCCAAATGTGACATCTTGAGGATAGCTGGCGACAAGGCCTAAGATAACTGGCGACAAGGCCACTGGCGACTAGGCCAAATACGAGAATGAGACATTGAAAAATGTCTAAAGCTTAGGGATTCAATGTATACTCCAAAAATTATGAGATTGTCAGCCACTTTTACATGAACTGGTCCCACCATCCTAAAGATATACACGAATAACGTGCGCTCCAGGCGGGGTTGCTAACCCAATGTGAAAGGTGAAAACCTTTAAACCTTAGGAAGGTGTCAGACACCTTAATGTAGGAGAGGGTGGCCAACCCTCTAGTCTTCAAAGTTCCATCTTCAGGATGGTCCTGTAAAATTCTCAGGATGGACTATATACTAGACCATGATATCGTTAGAAAAATTAAATATGAATAAAGTAAGACTGTTTTCATGCCTCATATGTGATAGTACTTTAGGTGGATTGCATTCCAAGATCTTGGTAGAATTTCGCCTTCCAAAGTTGAGAGCCAATATGCTCCTTTGCCAGCCTCAGAATCGATCAAGTATGGTCCTTCCAATTTAGGAGCTAACTTACCATCACTTGGCTTGGTAGTGTTTTGGAAGGCTTTTCGTAGAACCAAATCTCCCACTTGGAATCTTCTAATCCTTATATTCTTGTTTAAAGCTTTGGCAATTCTCTGTTGATAGGCTGCTATCCTCAGTTTAGCAGCATCCCTAAGCTCATCCACAGTTTCAAGATGTTGTAGCAACGCTTCTGAGTTGGTAGTTGCATCCTGGAGATGTCTTCTGGCTGTGGGCATTACCATTTCTCTTGGGAGCATTGCTTCTGTTTCAAAGACCAAGGAGAAAGGTGTTTGGCCAGTTGCATTAAGTGGTTCTATCTGCCCAAAGTACAAATGGAAGTTCTTCTGCCCATTTTCCTTTCTTTTCTCCAAGTTTCTTCTTCAAGTTGTTGACGATGATCTTATTGGAAGATTATGCTTGTCCATTAGCTTGAGGATGGATAGGTGTTGATGTTATCATTTTGATTCCCCAGCTTTCACAAAAACTGGTAGTCGTTTTGCTGATGAACTGAGATCCACTGTCACATATAATCTCAGTTGGTATACCAAATCTTGTAAGGATGTTTCTCTTGATGAAGGATACTACTTCTTTGTCTCTGACTTGCACAAATGCTTCGGCTTTAATCCATTTTGAGAAATAATCAGTCATGACCAACATGAACTCCTATCCACCAGGAGCATTAGGTAGTTTTCCTACTATATCCATCCCCCATTTCATGAAGGGCCATGGTGAGATAATAGGATGTAACGGTTCAGCAGGTTGGTGGAGGATGTTGATATGTCTTTGACAAGGATCACATTTTCGAGACTCCAACATGGCATTCTTCTTCATGGTTGGCCAGTAGTATTATGTCCTTAGAGTCTTTGAATATAGAGCTCTTCCTCCTGCGTGATTTCCACAATCTCCTTCGTGGATATCCTTGAGAACTTCTTTTGATTCTTCCTTGTTGAGACATCTTAGGTATGGACCTGCAAGAGATTTTCTATACAATATATTGTTTATGATAATAAATTTAGATACCTTCAACCTAAAAGCTCTAGCATTTTCCCCCATCAGGGATGTGACCACCCTTATGATACTTTATGATAGGAGTCATCCAGGATGTATCATCTTGATCCTGAGTAGCGAGGACAGTGTTATCCTTAGGATGTACAGTGCTATCTTCAGGATGCATAGTGTTATCCCCAGGATGCAATTCTACAGTTGCTGGCTTCAGTATGTGAATGATAGGAATCTTGGATCCTTCTCATAAATTTAAGGAGATCCTAAGTTTGCCAAGGCATCAGCTTCAACATTTTCTTCCCTAGGTATCTGTTTTGGTCAAAAATTACTTGCTAGAAATAATCTTGTTTTCCAAATTAGTAAAAGTGAGATAGAGTGCTAGTATGATAAAAACCTAGTGTTATTTTCATGATAGTGACTTATAAGTGTAAATGAACAATAATATGGCAACTATACTCAGGATGGTCAAGTTAAAGCTGAGGATGGGCAGTTGTATCCCGAGGATGCAACTGTATGGTAAATCGAATAAACGGATAATCTAAGCATAAGTACACAAAGAACAACACACGATGTACGAGGAAAGCCCTTGATTAGTTATAGATCGCTGGCATAAAGCCACGGGAGGAGTCTAGGCCCCTACCTTTGTATGTTAATATTAATAAGGTAAAAATGATACAACTTTGGATGGATGATGGACGAGTATTCTATGATTACAATGATTTGTGCTAAGTATGTGTGAGTTTCTCTATGAGTAGAAGAGTATTCGTGTTGTTTAGGTGAATGGGTTATGTATCAAGTGTCCTATACTCTTCATTCATTCCCATATCTATAGTACATGAACGTAAACAAAAGATCCCGTATGATCCGCTAGTTAGTTAAGTTCCTTAAAGGCTTTAAGTGACTGTTGTGGTTGTTTCATCTCAGGTAGACGTTGTAGCAACGGTTTCCATCTTCTTCGCCTGTTTTTAATAATTGTCAGTTACAACTTTGACTCCTTCTTCTAGCTTGGACCTTGGCTTGTAAGTGTAACTCTTCCATCTTTAACTCCTTTGACCGAGTATTATAATATAGACATTGGAGAACGTTACAAGTCCATTTTATAACTTAGTTGTACCTGCAATCATGTCATTAAATGATAAATTGTTAGTCCATCCTCAGGATGTGCATATGCTGAAATATAGTTACATCCTGAAGTTTGTCGGGTCTATTAGCATCCTGAGGATGCTACACTAAGGATATGAGGTAAAGTCATCCTGAGGATTTTCACCACCAACAATTGTCCCCAAAAATATGTTACCGTTAATATCTCAACGGTAGAAATATTTTTCGTAATCGAAGAGTTTCTTGGATAAGCATGCTTTGACTTTCTTCGAGGCTACAACGGCTATTTTATAGGCTGAATCCTTGTGATGACCGTTACACCTCATCATATCCTATCGCCTATATCTAGGTTTTTCTTCCTTCTTTATAATCAAACAAGATTATTAAAAAAGGTAATCATTTTCTCTTTGTTCTTGCTTTCTTCTTTTCTTTGATCATGCAAAGTTTTTCTAAAACAAATATTTTAAGAATGAGTAAGAAGCTAACAAGAGCGTTTGGAAGTGTTGGAATCCCTAAGTATTTCACACCTTAGAACTTGCTCAAAGAACCTGATCAAGAGGTCTGCACTTTTTATGATAGGGATATTCAAGCCCTTAAGAACTCTGGGGCCTTACATAGTTCGACTATTTTCCGTCCCTATGATTCTAGTGTGAAATCTGATTTCGCCTCTTCTGTTTGGGTTTGCTTCTTCTATCTTCCCTTCCAACTTGGTCTCAGGTATCCATTCCTAGAGTTCATCAAGGAATTCTTTGATACAACAGGAATGGCTTTTGCCCAGGCCATGCCTGAGATATGGAGGATTTTAATGGCCTGCAACAAGATCATTAAAATCATGGCATAAGATCTGACAATAAGCAACCTCCTCTCCTGTATAATGTCATAAGATCTGACAGGCCTTGGAAGTCTAAGTTCTTCTTTGTGAGAAGGGACTCTATTCCTTATGGGAATGACATCCCTATATCCTGGTTAAAAAGTGGTAAATACTTTTCTGGGTAAAAAGAAAAATAATAAGAGTATCCTGAGGATGTTATTATTATTCTGATTTTTGTTTCGCAGGTGCTTGCTATGCAAAACTTGTCCATCCCTTAGACACTGCTTTTATCAAACGCAAGGAAATAATAGAGTTACCTCCCTTAGCAAGAACTTTTGAAATAGAAGAGAGTTTTACCACAAGCCAAGCTACTGAGATGTTTGGTTAGTCTTACTTGTTACATCCTGAGGATGTTTATAGTTTGATTCATGTATGAACCTATGTTTTTTATCCTATTCAGCAAAAAAAAAACCTGCCTTCTTTGATCTTGATGAGATTGACAGTGTGGACATTAAAGCTCCACAGATCACTTCACCCTCTAGTTCCAGGATGACAACCCCCCCCCCCTTGCAGCTAAGCCTAATGCTCATGCTACTTCTAAGAAAAGGAAGGCTGCCAGCTCCTCTGCTCAAGAGGCTTCTCCTTTTGAAGATCTTAGTTGTGATGTTGTTTTGGGCAAGATCTCACAGTTTATCCTCCAGGTATGCTGTTATCCTAAGGATGGCCACAATAATAATTTTTGAATGTATAATAAGCTTAAATACTTACCTGTTCTTGTTTATATTTGCAGGGTCATGAATATCTTCTGAAGTCTCTGGATGACGTCAAGAAAGAGTTTCTTGATACTAAGGCTAGGCTTGAGGATGTGAAGAAGTTTGCCCTTGACAAGAGTAAACAGCTTGAGAAGAAATTGGCCAAGGTGGAAACTGAACTGAAGTTGGTGAAGTCTACTCAGGCTAAGAGCATGCAGGACCATCAAAAGGAGATGGAGGAATACAAGTAGGGTTTAATGCAGTCTGCTACGATCTTAGTCTTCCAGGCTAGGGTGAGAATGGGTTTGCAGGCTAAGGATCCCAATTTCAAGCTGGAGGATTGGGATGTTAGAGCCTGGCAAGAGAAGATCCTTAGTCTAGGTGGAAAAGAGGTGGTGCCTGAATCTTCCCCTACTGCTGATCCTGAAGGTGTAGCAAAGGAACTTGAGGTGACGGAGGCTGAGGTGACTAAGGAATTTCAGGCTGAGGAACCAGTGGGCAATGAAGGATATGATGACTAGCCCAGAGCCCACTTTTTTAGAATATTGTGTGGTGGTTTTTAGGATGGTTGGTTTGTGAACAATTCGAACAATTTTATTTTATATTTGTATGAACAATGAAAGTTTTTGGGGTGGGGGGATCTTGATTATCAACACGAAGCCCCAAAATCTTTCCCTGACCTGGCCTTAAAATGTTGACCCCTGGTGGATGGGTCCTGGTTTAGGATGAAACCAGGGGTTAACATCATTTTTAATTTTGATAAATAATATAACTACTTTCTTTTTGAAGCCATATCCTTGCGTTCCTTTCTTTTGCTCTTTTTGTTATCCTGCAAACACTAGCAAATATTAAGTATGAAGGAATAATATAAATGATACCTTCATCTTCTTCCATCATGTAGTCCTCTTAGATCAATGTCTTGAAGATGTCTTTAATTCTTCGTTGTCATTCTCAGGATGATACTTATTATCTTGAGGATGTCCCCAATTCTTCTTCCTTTGTCATCCTCAGGATAGTCTTCGTTATTCTGAGGATGTCCTATCTTCTAGATAGACTTTGAGATTTTTTCTTTTTTCAAAGAAAGTTTAACAATAACCTGTATAAAGGCAAATATTATTATTATACTGGCGACTAGTCCTTTAAGTGAACTAGGGTCAAACCCATTTAGATTAACTTAGTGACAAGACCAATACGTAGCATCTTGGTGACAAGGCCTATTGTAACATCTTAGGAATAGCTGGCGACAAGGCCCTGGCGACTAGGCCAAATACGTAAGAGACATTGAAAAATGTCTAAACCTTAAGAGTTCAATATATATCTCAAAAATGATGAAATTGTCAGCCACTTTTACATGGACTGGTCCCACCATCCTGAAAATATACATGAACAACGTGCTCACTAGGCGGGTTTGCTAACCTAATGAGAAAGGTGAAAACCTTTAAACTGTAGAAAGGTGTCGGATACCTTAACGGAGGAGAGGGTGGCCAGCCCTCTATTCTTCAAAATGTTCCATTTTCAGGATGGTACTGCAAAATTCTCACGATGGACTATTTCTAGACCATGTTTAGTAAAAATATAAGAGATCGAAATAGGTTAAAATAAATACTTACATATGGAAATGATTCATCTCTGTCATCCTTCACCTTCATCCTACCAGTAATCCAAACCATGGTTTCTCTTCCAGAGAGATCAGTCACATGCAATCTTATACGTGGTAATATTTCAAATGAGTTGCATTCCATGCTCTTGGTAGAATTTCTCCTTCGATCGTCGATAGCCAATATGCTTCTTTTCCAGCTTCGGAATCTATTAAGTATGGTCCTTCCCATTTAGGAGCAAGCTTGCCATTACTTGGTTTTGTTGTATTTTGGAAGGCTTTTCTTAGTACCAAATCTCCTTCTTGAAATCTCCTTATCCTTATATTTTTGTTGTAGGCTTTAGCAATCCTTTGTTGATGAGCTGCCATCCTTAATTTAGCAGCATTCCTGAGTTCATCCACAGTTTCCAAATCCTGCAATAGTGCTTTCGAGTTGGTAGTTGCATCCTGAAGATGTCTTCTGGCTGTAGGCATGACCATCTCTATTGGTAGCATTGCTTCGGTTCCAATGCTTTAGCTTCGATCCATTTTGAGAAGTAATCAGTCATTACCAACATGAACACCTTCCCACCAGGAGCTATGGGTAATTTTCCTACTATATCCATTCCCCATTTCATGAAAGGCCATGGTGAAATAATAGGATGTAATGGTTCAGCAGGCTAGTGGAGGAGGTTACTATGCCTTTGACATGGGTCACACTTTTGAGAATATGACATGGCATCCTTCTTAATGGTTGGCCAATAATATCCTGTCCTTAATGTCTTCGAGTAAAGATATCTTCCTCCTGTGTGGTTTCCACAATCTCCTTCATGGATGTCTTTAAGAACTTCATTTGCTTCTTCCTTGTTGAGACATCTCAAATATGGACCTGCAAGGGATTTTCTATACAAAATATTGTCTATGATAGTAAATTTTGATACCTTCATCCTGAAAGCTTTTGCATTTTCTCCATCGGGGATGACATTCTCTTGTAAATATTTTATTATAGCAGTCATCTTGGATGAATCGTCATGAACCTGAGTAGTCAGAACAGTGTTATCCTTAGGATGCACCGTCTTATTTTCAGGTTGTTCTGTGTTATCCTCAGGATGTGCCTTGCCATCCTCAAGATGCCACTCTTCAATTGCTAGCTTCAGGATGTGGATAATGGGAATCTTGGATCCTTGAGGCAAATTTAATGAAGATCCTAGATTTGCCAAGGCATCAGCTTCAGCATTTTCTTCCCTAGGTACTGTTTTGGTCAAAAATTATCTAGTAAAAATAACTTTGTATTCCAAATTAGTTTTTGTGAGGTAGAGTGCTAAATGTGTAGAATTATGTTTGTAAATCAATAATATTCTTAAGATGGTGTATCCAGATGTTTAATAAGCAAAAATATAACAACTATGATCAGGATGGCTTAGGTTAGTTTTGGGATGGACAGTTATATCCTCGGAATGGAACTGCTAAGAATGAACAAATAAAATGATAAACAACAAGAACAACACACGATTTATGAGGAAAGCCCTTGATCAATTGTAGATCGCCGGCATAAAACCACGGGAGGAGTCTGGGCCCCTGCATTGTTTGTTAATATTAAAATGGTAAAAAGATACAACTTTGGATGAGTATGTGGACGAGTGTACTATGATTACAATGATTGTGCAAGTGTTTTGTGATCAACTAAGTGTATGTGTGTAGCTATAGTGTGAGCAATGTGTATGTAAGTGTCCTATACTCGTCCAATACCCCCATTTATATAGTACATGAAATCAAAAAAAATATCCCTTAAGATCCGTTAGGTAGTTAAGTTCCTTCAATGTCGGTTGGAACTGTTTAGAGTGAATGTTGGGTGAGTTTCAACTGAGATAAAGTCGTTGTATCAGCTGTTTCAGCTCAAGTGGACGTTATGGTAACGGTTTCCACCTTCTCCGCCTGTTTTTAATGCATATCGGTTACATTCTTGACTTCTTCAAGCGTAGACCTTGGTTCGCGAGTGTAATTCTTCCATCAATAGGTCTTTTGACCAAGTCACTACAATATGAACGTTGGAAGTCAGTTTTAAGTCCATATTAAAGATAGTTCATTAGTATATCTTCAGAATGTGCATATGCTGAAAGATAGTTATATCCTGAAGTCAGTTAAGCCCTTCAGCATCATGGGGATGGTACGTTAGGGATGTGAGGTAAAATCATCCTGAGGATTTTCACCCACAACAATTGTCCCCAAAAAAATATGTTACCGTTAATATCTTTCAAGGTTAATATATTTTTTAATCCATAATATCTAATATCTTATCTGATGATTGATGGGACGTCTCGTCAGGATAGCAACGGCTATTTCTTCGGCGGTATTTATGTGCTGACCGTTATTTGAGATCATCTTCTGCTCTCTATATCTAGAGCATATCTCCTCCTTTATAATTACTCTTGATATCTCTCAGAAGGTAATTTCTACTTTATCTTGCTCATTTTTCTTTCACCTGCAAAATATTATTAATATTTCGAAGATGGCTAAAAGATCTATAAGAGCTTCGGGGAATATAGAAACATCAACTGGCTTCATTCCCCAAAATCTCTTGAGCCATCCTAAACAAGAGACCTGTTCTTTTGACAATAAGGACATTCAAGCCCTAAAGAACACACAAATTTTTCCGAAATCTGCTGAATTTCGTCCTACTTGGGTCTGTTTCCTGCACTTACCATTTTCTCTAGGGTTAAGGTATCCTTTTCCCCCATTCATCAAAGATTTCTTTGATATGACAAGGATGGCTTATTCTCAAGCCATGCCTGAACTCTGGAAGATATTAATGGTTTGTAGCAGAATCGTCAAAAATCATGGTGTCAATCTTCAAGTGGGGGACCTGTCTCAAGTTTATAAGTTAAGGACGCATGGTTCTCAATGTTTTGTCCTTCAACTTATAGAAAAGGATCCACCCTTTTTGTATAATGTGATTAAGTCTGAGAAAAACTGGAAAACGAAGTTTTTCTTTGTAAAGAGAAGCTCTATTCCTTATGGGGATGAGATTCCTCTTTATTGGTTAAAAAGTGGTAAAATTTTTCCAAAGTCTTTATGAAAAAATTTCAATTGCATTCTGAAGATGTTAACATCCTGAAACTTTTGTTTGACAGGTGCTTCGTTCGCCAAGTTTGCTACTCCTCTGAACGAGGCTTTTCTGAGGTGTAAGGCTGTCTACGATTTACCTGTTTCAGCAAAGACTTTTGAAGTAGAAGGAAATAACACCGCTAACCAAACTTCCGAGATGTCTGGTAAATATCCTCATATAGTATGCTAAGAATATTTTTTATTTTTTCTAATCATTTACCCTGTCTTTTGCCATTTCTTTAGTAAAAAGCCTGCTTCCTTCGATTTGGATGACATTGACAGCCTAGATGTCAAGGCAATCAAAGTTATTTCAGCATCTCCATCTAGCTCTAAGATGGCTAGTCCCTCTGTTAACCTTCCCAAGTCCAGGGCTTCTAGTGCCTCGAAGAAGAGGAAAGTTAGTGCTACGACTACCCTTGCTCATGAAATCACCCCTTTTGAAGGATCAAGCGTTGATGATATTTTGAACAAAATTTCTCAGTTTGTTCTTCAGGTATGGTCCTATGCTGAGGATGGCATTGAAACGTTAGTGGTAAAAATAATTTCTAATGTGAAACACTTACTTTTCTTTCGTTTTCTGCCAGGGCCATGAATATTTGCTGAAATCTGTGGATGCTCTTGCCAAAGATCTTCATGACGCTCAAACTAAAATTGAGGATGTTCAGAAAATTGCTCATGACAAGGGTAAATATCTTGAGGGAAAGTTGGCAGAGAAAGAGACTGAACTGAAGTGGGTGAAGGCGGAACATGCTCAGGCAATGTTGGATCAGGAGAAGGAGATGAAAGAATATAGGAATGAACTGATGAAATCTGCTAGCATCTCTATTTTACAGGCTAGGTTGAAAATGGCTCTCCAGTCTAGGAGCCCTGGTTTCAAGCAAGAGGACTGGGATGTCAATGCTTGGAGGGAAAAGGTCAAGAGCCTAGGTGGAAAGGATGTGGATTTCAAGCCTGTTCCTGTTGCTGATCCTAAGGATGCACCGAAGGAACCTGAGGATGCTGAGGTAAAGGAAGCAGAAACTAAGGTAACAGCGGTGGTAGAAGATCTTCAAGTGGGCGATGAAGGATATGAAGACTAGGCTGGAGCCCACTTTTTATTTGATCTTTTGTGGTAGTAGTTGGTTGAAGAATTTCAGACAATTTATTATGTAATAACTTAGGATATTATAGGGATTGGGGTGGAGGGATCTTGGTTTCAAGACGAAGCCCCAAATCTTTTATTAAACCCGGACCATAGATGTTGACCCCTGGTGGATGGGTCCTGGTTTTGGATGAAGCCAGGGGTTGACATCAATTTTTGGATCATGATGCATAAATGGTAACCACTTTTGACGCTATACTCTTGTGTTCCTTTCTTCTGCTATTCTGCAAACATTAGCAAATGTTCAAGTATAAAAGAATGATAAGAATAATACCTTATGTATCCTCTTTGTTGAGTAATTCTCCTGATCTTGTCATATTCTTCATAAGTCCTTGTCATCGTCAGGATGGTGTTCAATATCCTGAGGATGTCCCCAGTTTCTTTTTTACACTTGGGATAGTCTCGCATCCTGGGGATATCCCCAGTGTGATATCTTCAGAATAGACCTTATAATCTTTCATAAGAAAGACTTATGTTTTGATAATATCCTACAAAGGAAGATTTTATGATACTGGCGACTTAGGCCTTTGGTTTAATCTGGGATCAAAAAACCCTTTTGTTATATTTTGGTGATAAAACAATTATGTATGATCTTGAGAATAACTGGCGACAAGGCCTTTAGTAATAACTGGCGACAAGGCCCTTAGGAATAACTGGCGACAAGGCCCAAAGAGACGTTGAAAAACGTCTAACCATTAGAGACATTGAAAAATGTCTAAACCTTAAGAGCTCCATCGTATATCTCAAAGATAACAAAATTGTCAGCCACTTTTACATGGACTGGTCCCACCATCCCGAGAATATACATGGGCATCATGCGCTCTAGGCGAGGGTTGCTAACCCAATGTGAAATGTGAAAACCTTTAAACCTTAGGAAAGTGTCGGACACCTTAACGGAGGAGAGGGTGGCCAGCCCCCTATTCTTCTAAGCATTCCATCTTCAGGATGGTACTGCAAAATTCTCAGGATGGACTATTTCTAGACCATGTTTAGTGAAAATATAATCGATCGAAATAAATCATGGATAAGTACTTACATATGGAGATGATTCATCTCTATCAGCCTTCACCTTCATCCCACCTGTGATTCGGATCATGGTTTCTCATATGCATCCTTAACCATGGTAGTATTTCAAGTGTATAGCATTCCAAGCTCTTGGTAGAATATCTTTTTTCCATTGTTGACAGCCAATATGCTCCTTTTCCTGCTTCAGAATCGATTAAGTATGGACCTTCCCACTTGGGAGCTAGCTTACCATCGCTTGGTTTTGTTGTATTTTGGAAGGCTTTTCTCAATACCAAGTCTCCCACTTGAAATCTTCTTATCCTGGTGTTCTTGTTGTAAGCTTTAGCAATCCTTTGTTGATATGCTGCCATCCTTAATTTAGCGGCATCCCTGAGTTCATCCACAGTTTCCAAGTCTTATAGTAATGCTTCAGAATTAGTAGTTGCATCATGAAGATGCTTCCTTGCTGTAGGCATGACCATCTCTGTTGGAAGCATTGCTTCTGTTACAAAGACCAAAGAGAAAGGCGTCTGACTAGTAGCATTCTTTGAAGTAGTCCTATAATCCCAAAGTGCAAATGGAAGTTCTTCTGCCCATTTTCCTTTCTTTTCCCAAACCTTCTTCTTCAAGTTGTTGACGATGATTTTTTTTGAGGATTCCGCTTGTCCATTAGCTTGAGGATGGACTGGTGTTGAAGTTGCCATCTTGATCCCCCAACTCTCACAAAAGTCAGTTGTTCTTTTACTAATGAATTGAGAGTTATCTATAACTTGCACAAATGTTTCAGCTTCAATCCATTTCGAGAAGTAATCTATCATCACTAGCATGAATACCTTTCCCCCAGGAGCTTTGGGTAGCTTTCCTACTATGTCCATTCCCCATTTTATGAAGGGCCATGGTGAAACAATAGAATGTAGTGGTTCAGCAGGCTGGTGAAGTATGTTGCTATGTCTTTGGCATGCATCACACTTTTGGGAATACAGCATGGCATCCTTCATCATAGTAGGCCAATAGTATCCCGTCCTCAAAGCCTTCGAGTAGAGAGATCTTCCTCCTGTATGATTTCGACAATCTCCTTCGTGGATGTCTTTGAGTACTTCGTTTTCTTCATCCTTGTTGAGACATCTCAAATATGGACCTGCAATAGACTTTCTATACAAAATATTATCTATAATTGTAAATTTAGATACCTTTATCCTGAAAGCCTTTGGATTTTCTTCATCAGGAATGACATCTTCTTGTAAATATTTGATTATGGTAGTCATCCATGATGAGTCGTCTTGTTTCTAAGTGGCCAAAACAGTGATATCCTCAGGATGGTCTGTTTTATCCTCAGGATGTGCCTGGCCATCCTCAGGATGCCACTCTTCAATCGCCGGTTTTAAGATGTGAATGATGGGAATCTTGGATCCTTCTAGTAAATTAAAGGAGGATCCCAGATTTGCTAGGGCGTCAGCTTCAGCATTTTCTTCCCTAGGTACCTGTGTTAGTGAAAATTCTACAAAAGAAGTAGAAAATTTTTTAACGATTTCAAGATAAATGGCTAACTTTTGTCCTTTTACTGCATATGATCCATTGAAATGGTTAGTGTTGTGGGTGAAAATCCTCAGGATGATTTTACCTCACATCCCTAATATGTAAGTAAAACCCTCCTAGATGCTGAAACCAGTTATTCACATCTCAACAAACTCATTTTAACTTTAATAATGGCTTCTACTAAGTTAAGGAATTATTTTGAAACACATAAAATATATGTTCAAACTAACTATCCCGTTAAAAATGTATTAAGAAAACCTGAAATGTCTGGAAGAATGGCAAAATGGTCAATTAAATTAAGTGCCTATGACTTAGAGTATGAGCCTAGAAATGCAATCAAGTCACAGGCCCTAGCAGACTTTGTGGCTGATTTCAGTAGTGACATCCTGAGTGAAGCAGAGTCTAAAGTTCAACAACTAAATGAAAATTTAGGAAAATGGACTCTATACACTGATGGTGCTTCAAATGCAAGAGGCACGGGTTTGGGAATACTACTAAAATCGCCACAAGGGGACAATATACCCCATGCCATTAGATGTGCATTTCAAACAACCAATAATGAAGCTGAATATGAAGCTCTCATTACTGGTTTACAACTTGCTAGAGATTTACATATTATTAAAATTGAAGTCTTTCTTGATTCTTTGTTGATTACTAACCATTTCAATGGATCATATGCAGTAAAAGGACAAAAGTTAGCCATTTATCTTGAAATCGTTAAAAATTTTGCTACTTCTTTTGTAGAATTTTCACTAACAGAGGTACCTAGGGATGAAAATGCTGAAGCTGACGCCCTAGCAAATCTGGAATCCTTCTTTAATTTACCAGAAGGATCCAAGATTCCTATAATTCACATCTTGAAACCGGCAATCGAAGAGTGGCATCCTGAGGATGGCCAGGCACATCCTAAGGAAAAAACAGACCATCCTGAGGATATCAGTGTTTTGGCCACTCAGAAACAAGATGACTCATCTTGGATGACTCACATAATTAAATATTTACAAGAAGATGTCATTCCTGATGAAGAAAATCCAAAGGCTTTCAGGCTAAAGGTATCTGAATTTACAATTATAGACAATATTTTGTATAGAAAGTCTCTTGCAGGTCCATATTTGAGATGTCTCAACAAGGATGAAGCAAACGAAGTACTCAAAGACATTCACGAAAGAGATTGTGGAAATCATACAGGAGGAAGATCTCTCTACTCGAAGACTCTGAGGACGGGATACTATTAGCCTACTATGAAGAAGGATGCCATGCTGTATTCCCAAAAGTGTGATGCATTCCAAAGACATAGCAACATACTTCACCAGCCTGCTGAACCACTACATCCTGTTGTTTCACCATGGCCCTTCATGAAATGGGGAATGGATATAGTAGGAAAGCTACCCAAAGCTCCTAGAGGAAAGGTATTCATGCTAGTAATGACAGATTACTTCTCGAAATGGATTGAAGCTGAAGCATTTGTGCAAGTTAGAGATAAAGAGGTGGTCTCATTCATCAAAAGAAACATCCTGACACAATTTGGAGTACCATCTGAAATCATTTGTGACAATGGTTCTCAATTCATTAGCAAAATCCTCAAACAAGATCATCGTCAACAACTTGAAGAAGAAGCTTGGGGAAAAAGAAAGGAAAATGGGCTGAAGAACTTCCATTTGCACTTTGGGCTGATAGGACTACTTCAAAGAATGCAACTTGTCAGACACCTTTCTCTTTGATCTTTGGAACAGAAGCAATGCTCCCAACAGAGATGGTCATGCCTACAGCAAGGAAGCATCTTCAGGATGCATCTACTAATTCTGAAGCATTACTACAAGACTTGGAAACTGTGGATGAACTCAAGGATGCTGCTAAATTGAGGATGGCAGCATATCAACAAAAACATCAGGATAAGAAGATTTCAAGTAGGAGACTTGGTATTGAGAAAAGCCTTCCAAAATACAACAAAACCAAGTGATGGCAAGCTGGCTCCCAAATGGGAAGGTCCATACTTAATCGATTCTTAAGCAGGGAAAGGAGCATACTGGTTGTCAACAATGGAAGGAGAAATTCTACCAAGAGCTTGGAATGCTATACACTTGAAATACTACCATGCTTAAGGATGCATATGAGAAACCATGATCCGAATCATAGGCGGGATGAAGGTGAAGGCTAATAGAGATGAATCATCTCCATATGTAAGTACTTATCCTTGATTTATATCGATCGATTATATTTTCACTAAACATGGTCTAGAAATAGTCCATCCTGAGAATTTTGCAGTACCATCCTGAAGATGGGATGCTTAGAAGACTAGGGGGCTGGCCACCCTCTCCTCCGTTAATGTGTCCGACACCTTCCTAAGGTTTAAAGGTTTTCACCTTTCACATTGGGTTAGCGACCCTCGCCTGGAGCGCACGATGCCCATGTATATTCTCGGGATGGTGGGACCAGTCCATGTAAAAGTGGCTGACAATTTCATTATTTTTGAGGTATACGATGGAGCTCTTAAGGTTTAGACATTTTTCAATGTCTCAAATGGTTAGACGTTTTTCGTCGTCTCTTCGGGCCTTGTCGCCAGTTATTCCTAAGGGCCTTTTCGCCAGTTATTACTAAAGGCCTTGTCGCCAGTTATTCTCAAGATGTCACATATTGGTCTTGTCACCAAGATTATTTCAAAAAAGGGTTTTGATCCCAGTTAAACCAAAGGCTTTGTCGCCAGGATAATAACAAAGTCTTCCTTTACAGGATATTATTAAGATTCAATTCTTCCTAAGGATTATAGACTTGGAGTCTATGCTGAAGACATTACACTGGGGACATCCTCAAGATGTAGGACCATTCTAAGGATGAAAAAAGAGACTGTGGACATCCTCAGGATAATGTGGACCATCCTCACGATGAGGATGACTTGTGAAGAATATGACAAGGTCGGGTATTATTTTTTATTCTTTTATATCACTAAGTGTTTGTTTATGTTTGCAGAACGACAAAGAAGATAAAGAACACATGAACAATAGCGTCAAAAGTTGTTATCATATTATTTATGCATCATGATCAAAATTTGATGTCAGCCCCTGGCTTCATCCAAAACCAGGACCCATCCACCAGGGGTCAACATCTATGGTCCAAGGTCAACAAAAAAGATTTGGGGCTTCGTCTTGAAACCAAGATCCCTCCACCCCAAACTTTATAATATCCTAGATTATTACATGCCAAAATAAATGTTCGAAATTGTTCAACCAACCACTACCACAAAAGATCAAATAAAAAGTGGGCTCCAGCCTAGTTAATACATCCTTCATCGCCCACTGGAAGATCCTTCACCACCTCAGCAACCTTGGCCTCCGCTGCCTTCACCTCTGCATCCTCAGGATCCTTAGACACACCCTCAGGATGAGCAATAGAAACAGGCTCATAAACCACTTCTTTGCCACCTAGGCTCCTAATTTTTTCCTTCCAAGCCTCAACATCCCAAGAGTTCTGATCAAACCCTCGATCTTTGGCCTGGAGAGCCATCTTCACTCTAGCCTGGAACACGGCAACAGAAGCAGATTTGATAAGCCCATTCCTGTGATCCTCAGCCTCCTTCTGATAAACCACCAAGGCCCCAGCATGCTCAGCTTTCACTTTCTTCAGCTCACTCTCAGTCTCTGCCAGTTTGGCCTCAAGAAATTTTCCCTTCTGCTCAGAAATATTCGGAACATCTTCAAGCTTGGTTTGGGCTTCATGAAGCTCTTGAGTGACTGCATCCAGAGATTTTGAGAGATACTCATGGCCCTAACAGGAAAAAGGAGAAGGTAAGTACTCTTAACTATTTTTCATTAACAAAAATAATGTTATCCTCGGGATGGGACCATACCTGGAGAGTGAATTCAGAGATCTTGTTGAGAATCTCATTACAGTTAAAACCATCAAAAGGGTTGATCTCCTGAGCGGCGACAGTAGCAGTACTCCCCTTCCTTTTCTTTGAAGCAACAGCAGCCCTAGATTTAGAAGGGTTAGTAAGAGGGGTAATCATCTTGGAGCTTGAGAGAGAAGGAGAGGCAATTTTGATAGCCTTAACATCCATGCTGTCAATGTCATCCAGATCAAAAGAAGCAACTTTCTTGGCTGAGGCTAATATAAAAACAGAATTAGTGAATAAAATAATAAACATTCTCGGAATGCAGCATGACATGCTCACCAGACATCTTAGAAACTTGGCTGGTGGTATGACTATCTTCAACTCCAAAAGTTCTTGCTGATTCAGGTAACCTGTAAATAACTTCACACCGGAGAGTAGCGTCGTTCACAGGAGTAGCAAACTGAGCAAGGGAAGCACCTGTTAAACAAAGAATTTTCAGGATATTAACATCTTCAGGATGTAACCAGAAAAGAAAAGTTTTTCATAAAAACATTAAGAATAATTTTACCACTCTTTAACCAATAAAGAGGGATATCATCCCCTTGGGGAATAGAACTCCTCTTAACAAAGAAAAACTTAGTCTTCCAGTTTTTCTCTGATTTTATCACATTAAAGAGAAAAGGTGGATCCTTCTCTATAACTTGAAGGATATAACGATTGGAACCGTGTGTCCTCAATTTATAGATATGAGCCAGGTCTCCCACTTCCAGTTGGACACCATGATCCTCAACAAGCTTGCTGCAAACCATCAGAATCTTCCAAAGTTTAGGCATGGCTTGGGAATAAGCCATCCCAGTCATATCAAAGAAATCTTTGATAAACTTGGGAAAAGGATACCTCAACCCTAGAAGGAATGGTATGTACAGGAAGCAGACCCAACTAGAAGATGCAAAATCTGATCTTGCATGAGGATCGTAAGGACGAAACTCTGCAGAACTTGGGAAGATTTTCGAGTCTTTCAGGGCTCGAATCTCTTTGTCATCAAAAGAACAGATGTCCTGTTCAGGATGACTCAAGAGGTTTTGGGGAATGAACTCACTAGAAGTTCCCACATTCCCAGAAGTTCTTGAGGATCTTTTTGCCATCTTCGAAATATTGCTAATTTTTTGCAGGTATGAAGAAAAAAGTAGAAGAAAGAAGTGAGAAATTACCTTCTTAAAAATCAGATGTGATTATAAAGGAAGGGATAAGCTCTAGATATAGGGTGTAGAAGATGATGCTTGTAACGGTCATCACGAAATTACCGCCGAGAAAATAGCCGTTGTCATCTTGACAAGACATCCCATCAGTCATCAGAAGAGATATTTAGATCAAAAAATATTTTTACCTCAAAAGATATTAACGGTAACATATTTTTGGGGACAATTGTTGTGGGTGAAAATCCTCAGGATGATTTTACCTCACATCCCTAATATGCCATCCCCAGGATGCTGAAGGACTTGACTAACTTCAGGATGTGACAGTATTCAGCATATGCACATCCTGAGAATGAGCTAACGACTAGATTCTCCTATGTATGATTGCAGGTACAAATAGGTTATAATATGGATTTACATGCTTGGTAACATCTATATTATGACCCTCAATTAAAGAAGTCAAGGATAGAGATACAACTCGTGGTCAAAAGAGAAGATATAGTCAAGATGGAGTCAAAACTGTAACCGATATACATTTAATATCGGCGATAAACAAGGAAACAGTTGGATCATTGACTAACTAAGGAGAAACCGTTAACCAATGGCTACTTTCTGTTGAAGAACCCCAACGTTCACCTGAAGAAGCTGTTATGCAACATTGAAGAATTTAACTACTTAGCATATTTCGTGGGGTTGTTTTGTTAACTTCATGTACTATATAAAGGGGGTATTGGACGAGTATAGTACACTTACATGCACATTGCTTACACTACAGCTACACACATACACTTAGGTGATCACAAACACTCACACAATCATTGTAATCGTAGTACACTTATCCACATACTCATCCAAAGTTGTATCTTTTTACTATTTTTAATATTAACAAACAAGGCAGGGGCCTAGACTCCACCCGAGGTTTTATGCCGGCGATCTACAATTGATCAAGGGCTTTCCTCGTAGATCGTGTGTTGTTCTTCTCGTTATTTACTTTATTTGTTCATTCTTAGCAGTTCCATCCTAAGGATATAACTGTCCATCCTGAGGATATAACTGTCCATCCCGAAACTAACCTAAGCCATCCCGATCATAGTTGTTATATTTTTACTTATTAAACATCCTGATACACCATCTCAAGAATATTATTGATTTACAAACATATTTCTCCATATTTAGCACTCTACCTCACATAAACTAATTTGGAATACAAAGTTGTTTTTACTAGATAATTTTTTACCAAAACAGTTAGTAATCAACAAAGAATCAACAAAGATTTCAATTTTAACAATATGTAAATCTCTAGCAAGTTGTAAACCAGCAATGAGAGCTTCATATTCAGCTTCATTATTGGTCGTTTGAAATGCACATCTAATGGCATGGGGTATCTTGTCCCTTTGTGGCGATTTTAGTAGTATTCCCAAACCTATGCCTCTTGCATTCGAAGCACCATGAGTATGTATAGAGTCCATTTTTCTAAATTTTCATTTAGTTGTTGAACTTCAGACTCTACTTCACTCAGGATGTCACTACTGAAATCAGCCATAAAGTCTGCTAGGGCCTGTGACTTGATTGCATTTCTAGGCTCATACTCTATGTCAAAGGCACTTAATTTAACTGACCATTTTGCCATTCTTCCAGACATTTCAGGTTTTCTTAATACATTTTTAATGGGATAGTTAGTTTGAACATATATTTTATATGTTTCAAAATAATGCCTTAACTTAGTAGAAGCCATTATTAAAGCTAAAATAAGTTTTTCGAGATGTGAATACCTGGTTTCAGCATCTAGGAGGGTTTTACTTACATAATAGACAGGATGTTGTTGCCCTTCGAAGTCCTTTACCAATACAGCACTTATTGCATTCCCAAAAACTGCAAGATATAGCTTGAGAGGTTCTCCATCCTCAGGTTTCATCAACAATGGAGCTGCTGCAAGATAATCTTTGAGCTTCTTTAATGCTTCTTCATGCCTCTGTCCCCAGTCGAATTTGTTATTCTTTTTCCGGATGTCATAGAACTCTTTACATTTCTCTGAGGATTTCGAGATGAATCTATTCAGGGCTGCTATCCTGCCAGTCAGCCTTTGCACATCCTTAATATTTCTTAGGGATTTGAGATCAAGGATGGTTTTTATTTGTTTAGGGCTTGCTTCTATCCCTCTTTTTGTTACCAAATATCCAAGACATTTCCCAGCTCCAACTCCAAAATGGCACTTTGCTGGGTTTAACTTCATGTTGTAAGCATCCAGGATGTCAAAAGCTTCTTTGAGATCCCGAAGATGATCTTCTACTTTCTTGGATTTTATTACCATGTTATCAATGTAGACCTCCATCGTGTCCCCAATCTTTTCTTTGAACATCATGTTCACTAGCCTCTGATAAGTGGCACCAGCATTTTTTAATCCAAACGGCATGGCTATATAACAATATATACCTGACGGTGTCATGAATGTTGTGTCCTCCTGATCATCCAGTTCCATTTGTATTTGTTGGAATCCTGAGGATGCATCCATGAATGTCAGCATCTCGTGGCCTGCTGTAGCATCCACCATGAATCTATGTGTGGTAGTGGGAATGGATCTTTAGGACAGGCCTTGTTAAGGTCTGTGTAGTCCATACACACTCTCCATTTCCCATTTTTCTTTTGGACAACCACAACATTCGCCAGCCATCTTGGGAATTTTACTTCCCTTATCATTTTAGACTTTAGCAGCCTGTCTACTTCTTCTTGGATGATGATATTTCTTTCTGGAGCAAACTTCCTTCTTTTTTGCTGAATGGGCTTGAAACTCTTATCAATCCCAAGTTTGTGAGTAATGACATCCTTTGATATGCCGGTCATATCTTCATGTTTCCAAGCAAAAGTAGACATCCTACATTTAAGAAAAGATACTAGTGATTGTTCACTATCATGTGGGATATTCTTACCGATTTGCACAGTGATATCCTTGTTGTTGTCGTCAAGGCAGATGGCTTTTACATCCTGATCAGGATATGCTTTAACATTCTGAGGATGGCACTGTGCATCCTGCTGTAATTGCTATGCTTGACAGGATGAGGCCTTCATTGATGTCGTGTAGCAATCCTTAGCTTCTTGTTGATCGCTGTTGACCTTCACAACTCCCCAAGGTGTGGGTAGTTTCACACATTGATGATATGTTGAAGGCACTGCCTTCATATCATGTATCCAGGGTCTCCCCAGGATGACATTGTAGCAGGATAGGGAATCTATCACACAAAGTCTCTAGATAGAGTTCACCCCTTCTACATATACTGGTAGCTTGATGTCACCCACTGTGCTCTTGGTTGAAGCCCACCAAAACTGATGACCTGGAAACTATCTCCGATTCCGGGATGTTCATCCTTTTGAGGGCCTCGAGCTGGATGATGTTTACTGAACTTCCTCCATCTACAAGAATCCTGCGAACAAAGTGGTTAGCAATATATAAAGTAATAACCAAACCGTCATGATAAGGATCAAGGATGTTTTCTTTTTCTTCTTCCTCAAAACTTATCACTTTTGAGGTTGTTAGGATGGTCGTCTTCGTTGGTCTTTCTCCTTTTTCAGACTATGTTTCCCTCGCATGTCTTTTAGCAGCTGAGTATGAGGTTCCACAAATGTCTGACCCTCCTGAAATGAAGTTGATAATGCCAGCATCCTTAGGTGGGGATGTTGCTCTGATCGGGATGTTTGTGCCATCCTGAGATCTTGATTTCTTTTTGCCCAGGAGATCCGTGAGGTGACCCTTGCTTAAGAGATATGTTATCTCCTTTCTTAGTGCAATGCAATCTTCAGTGATATGGCCAAAATCTTCGTGAAAGGCACACCATTTGGATTTGTCTTTCCATCCTGCCTTGTTGTCCTTCTTTGGCCATCTTGCTTTGTCCCCTAGATCCTTCATGGCATACATCAAACCTGTTACATCCACAGAAAAACAATAGTCTGACAATTTAGGGTAGTCATCCTCATCGTCATCCTCTACCACATTGACCTTCTTATTATCAGGCCTAGCATATGGTTTATGCTTATATGGTTCGTATGTGGGAGTGGATTTTCGATTGGGATGGTTATATTTTGAGGATGATTCTATCCTCTCTTGTATCTTGTTATCATCCTCAAGTCGGATGAATCTTAAGGCTCTGTTCCTGACTTCATCTAGGTTCCTGCATGGATTCATCACCAACTCTTGGTAGAATGGAGAATCTTTCTGCAGTCCCATCTTGAAATCCTGAACCGCTATTGTGACATCCAGGTTCGGGATGTCAAGTGCTTCCTTTCCAAACCTAGTAATGAATTCTCTTAGTGATTCCCCCTGTGGTTGAGTCCCCTGTACAGATCACTTGTCAAACGTTCGAACGTTCGACTACAAGAAAACTGATTATTAAACATGTTAACTAAATGTGCAATAGAAGTAATAGAATAGGGAGGAACACTTAGGAGCCATTCCAGGGCTGGACCAGTGAGAGTTGAACCAAATCCCTTGCATAAGCATGCTTCTTTTAGGTTGGTAGGGATTTGGGAAGTGGAACTTCTTGAAAGTGTAGGTGGAGGTGGTAAGGCAATATTTCGGGTAGAAGTTGATGAAGGCATGGATGAGGAAACATTTTTCTGGGAAGGCGACATAGTTGTCAAGTTTTGTAAAAAAGAAGTAAATGAAGAAAGTTTTTAACAAAGTTTTTTGTTAAAATAGCATCACTTGCCCCACGGTGGGCGCCAAATTGTTTTGTTCAAAAATTATCTAGTAAAAATAACTTTGTATTCCAAATTAGTTTATGTGAGGTAGAGTGCTAAATGTGTAGAAATATGTTTGTAAATCAATAATATTCTTAAGATGGTGTATCAGGATGTTCACTAAGCAAAAATATAACAACTATGATCGGGATGGCTTAGGTTAGTTTCGGGATGGACAGTTATATCCTCAGGATGGAACTGCTAAGAATGAACAAATAAAATGATAAACAACAAGAACAACACACGATCTACAAGGAAAGCCCTTGATCAATTGTAGATCGCCGGCATAAAACCTCGGGAGGAGTCTGGGCCCCTGCCTTGTTTGTTAATATTAAAATGGTAAAAAGATACAACTTTGGATGAGTATGTTGACGAGTGTACTATGATTACAATGAGTGTGCAAGTGTTTTGTGATCAGCTAAGTGTATGTGTGTAGCTATAGTGTGAGCAATGTGTATGTAAGTGTCCTATGATCGTCCAATACCCCCATTTATATAGTACATGAAATCAACAAAATATCCCTTAAGATCCGTTAGGTAGTTAAGTTCCTTCAATGTCGGTTGGAACTGTTTCAAGTGAATGTTGGGTGAGTTTCAACTGAGATAAAGTCGTTGTATCAGCTGTTTCAGCTCAAATAGACGTTATGGTAGCGGTTTCCACCTTCTCCGCCTGTTTTTAATGCATATCGGTTACATTCTTGACTTCTTCTTCAAGCGTAGACCTTGGTTCGCGAGTGTAATTCTTCCATCAATAGGTCTTTTGAACAAGTCACTACAATATGAAAGTTGGAAGTCAGTTTCAAGTCCATATTATAGTTTAGTTATACGTGCAATCATGTCATATAAAGATAGTTCATTAGTATATCTTCAGGATGTGCATATGCTGAAAGATAGTTATATCATGTAGTCAGTTAAGCCGTCCAGCATCATGGGGAAGGTACGTTAGGGATGTGAGGTAAAATCATCCTAAGGATTTTCACCCACAACAGGTACCTGTGTTAATGTCAATTCTACAAAAGAAGTTGATAATTTTTTAACTATTTCAAGATAAATAACTAATTTTAGACCTTTTACTACATAAGATCCATTAAAATAATTAGTAATCAATAAGGAATCAACAAATACTTGTAAATTTGAAATGTGCATATCCTTAGCAAGTTGTAAACCAGCAATGAGAGCTTCATATTCTGCCTCATTATTGGTAGATTGAAATGCACATCTAATAACATGGGGTATTATGTCCCCTTATGGCAATTTTAGTACTAATCCTAACCCTGTACCTCTGGCATTTGAGGCACCATTAGTGTATAGAGTCCATCTTCCTAAATTTTCATTTAATTGTTGAACCTCAGACTCTACTTCACTTAGGATGTCACTACTGAAATCAGCCACAAAATCTGCTAGAGCCTGTGATTTGATTGCATTTCTAGGCTCACATACCAAGTGAAACGCACTTAATTTTACTGACCACTTTGCCATTCTTCCTGACATTTCAGGTTTTCTATGTACATTTTTAATAGAATAATTAGTTTGAACATGTATCCTATGTGTTTCAAAATAATGCCTTAACTTGGTAGATGCCATTATTAAATCTAAAATGACTTTTTCAAGATGTGAATACCTGGTTTCAGCATCTAATAGAGTTTTACTTACATAGTAGACAGGATGTTGTTGCTCTTCATAGTCTTTTACCAAACAACACTTATTGCATTTCCAGAAACCGCAAGGTAGAGCTTGAGAGGTTCACCACCCTCAGGTTTCATCAGGAGTGGAGCTGCTGCAAGATATTCCTTCAATTTCTTCAATGCATCTTCATGCTTCTGTCCCTAGTCAAATTTGTTGTTCTTTTTCAGGATATCATAGAACTCCTTGCATTTTTCTGAGGACTTTGAGATGAATCTGTTTAGAGCAGCTGTCCTGCCAGTTAGTCTTTGTACATCCTTAACATTTGTTGGAGATTTGAGGTCAAGGATGGCCTTTATTTGTTCAGGGCTGGCTTCTATCCTTCTTTTAGTTACTAGATATCCAATAAACTTTCCAACACCAACTCCAAAATGACATTTGGCTGGATTTAACTTAATATTATAGGCATCCAGGATGTTAAAGGCTTCCTTGAGATCCTGAAGATGGTTTTCTGCCTTCTTGGATTTAACCACCATGTCATCGATGTATACCTACATTGTATCCCCAATCTTTTCTTTGAACGTCATATTCACCAGCCTTTAGTACGTTGCACCTGCATTTTTTAGTCCAAATGGCATAGCTATATAACTATAAATACCTGATGGGGTCATGAATGTTGTATCCTCTTGGTCATCCGGCTCTATTTGGATTTGTTGAAATCCTGAGGATGCATCCATGAATGTCAACATCTCCTGGCCTGCTGTAGCATCCACCATCGAGTCTATGTGTGGTAGTGGAAATGGGTCTTTTGGACATGCTTTGTTGAGGTTTATGTAGTCTACACATACTCTCCACTTCCCATTTTTCTTCTGTACCACTACCACGTTTGCCAGCCATCTTGGGAATTTTACTTCCCTTATCATCTTGGACTTCAGCAATCTGTCCACCTCCTCTTGTATGATGGTATTCCTTTCTGGTGCAAATTTTCTTCGTTTCTGTTGGATGGGTTTGAAACTTTTATCAATCCCAAGTTTGTGGGCAATGACATCCTTCGAGATGCCTGTCATATCTTCATGCTTCCATGCAAACGTTGACATCCTGCATTTTAGAAATGAAATTAGTGATTTTTCAATATCATGAGGAATGTTCTTACCAATTTGCATAGTGATATCCTTGTTGTTGTTGTCAAGGCAAACAGCCTTTACATCCTGGTCAGGATGTGCCTTGACATCCTGAGGATGGCACTGCGCATCTTTCTGTAATTGCTATGCTTGTCTTGACGAAGCCTTCATCGACGTAGTATAGCAATCCTTGGCTTCTTATTGATCGCTGTTGACTTTAACAACTCCCCATGGTGTTGGTAATTTTACACACTGGTGATACGTTGAAAGGACTGCCTCTATGTCATTTATCCAAGGTCTCCCTAGGATGACATTATAGTAGGATAGAGAATCTATCACACAGAATCTCTGGACAGAATTCACTCCCTCTACATATACCGGTAGCTTTATATCACCCACTGTACTCTTAGTCTCTCCACTAAAGCCAACCAAGACTGGCGATCTGGAAACTATTTCAGATTCTGGGATGCTCATTCTTTTGAGGGCTTCTAGCTGGATTATATTGACTGAGCTTCCACCATCTACGAGAATCCTGCGAACAAAGTGATTAGCAATATATAAAGTTATAACTAAACTATCATGATGAGGGTCAAGGATATTTTCTCTGTCTTCTTCTTCAAAACTGATCACTTTCGAAGTTGTCAGGATGGTAGTCTTTGTGGGTCTTTCTCCTTTCTCAGAATTCATCTCTCTTGCATGCCTTTTAGCAGCTGAATAAGATGTTTGATGTATTGTAAAATACATCTATTTCCTGTGTAAAGTTTGTACAGTTTTCGAGTCATTTAGATAGTGTTTTCATTAGTTTTAGGCTTGTAGTTGTCTATTTTAATTAGTATAGGTTTTTATATATTTTTATTAGTTTTGTGTCATTTTTATTACTTTTGTATTCATTTTATATTTTATAGATGTTCATGGACGTTGGAGCGTAAACGAGCAATTTTGGTCCAGTCAAAAACATCCGAGTCAAGAGCATGGAGCTAGAATGCTATATATAATAATAATAATAATAATAAGAAAATTGAAAAAAGCCACGAGGCTTAGCATTAGGAAAAGCCCAATGTTTTACTTATAAAAAAATATATCAAAACCTAAACACGGGGGGATTTTGGAAGCGACACTTTATTTGGCAAGCAATATTATTTTCGTGGAACACAACGAACAGCCGTAAGAGGCATCGCAAATCAACAGCAAGCATCTTAATTAATCATGGAGAATTTTTGAAGAGGAGAAGGTCTCGGGTGCACTAAAGATATATTATTCGAAGACCCGGTGGTTTGTTTTATCGTTTTTATTTATTTAGAGACATGTTTATCATTGTTTTTCGAAACTTTTTGACCATGTTTCTGATTTTAATTAGAGTTAATTGCCAATTTAGTCCCTGAGGTTTGTCAAAAATTGCCACTTTCATCCAAATCTTTTTTTTGTTACATCTGTGTCCTTGAGGTTTCATTTTTTTGCCATTTTAGTCATCAGCACTAACTTAGTTAACTAAAACCCAGTTAAGTCAAGGGCATTTTTGTCCATACACACCAAACTTTTTCCTTTTGCCATTTTCATCCAAACAATATTTAATTAATAAAAAAAATAATAAAAACATAAAATTTGGTAAAAAAAATAAAATAAATATCATAAAACAATTATTCAATTATTATTTACGTAACCAAACGCTCCCTATCTGTTGATAAACTCGCAGTCAAACACCTTGTGCAATCCTAAAACCTGCTGCCAAACATCCTTATATCCTGTTGTTATACTCGTTCCCAAACACCCTGAATTAGAGATGGACTATATACACCTCCTTCTCTTCTTTGTCTGATAACTCACAAGATCACACACCCTTGTGTGTGTCTATCACAACCAAAGCAACAACATCAGAGCTCCTCCCCGATGACCGGACAGCCATGGCCGGCCGCCGCCCACCACCGCCATCACCACCTAAACCTAACACCAACCTGCAAAACTCACCACCGTCGTTCACCACCAGTCCACCACCATCTCCACGGCTCACCAACATCATCCCCACTGTTCACCTCAACCTAATCAACGCCCACCATCACGATACCCGTCGTTCGATCTAGCCACCGGACCTGCAACCCGTTGCCGGCTTCTGGTTCCGTCGTTCGATCTAGCCACCGGACCTGCAACCCGTTGCCGGCTTCTGGTTCCGTCGTTCGATCTAGCCACCGGACCTGCAACCCGGTCCCACCAAACGACAGACGCAGAGGTTGGGTTCAAAACAGACGCAGAGGAGAACATGGGTGTGCGTTTGATTTCAGCGAAACAATAGAGATGGAGGAGATGGTTCATCGGAGAGGAGAAGCTTACCGGAAAGAATAGCGGCGGCGGCGGCGATTCCGGTCACTGGTGAAGGTGGCCGGTTGTTTTGATAATAACACACAAGTGTGTGTGTTTCGTGATTCTGTGCAGCCAAAGAAAAGGAGGGCTTTATATAATAGGTCTCAATTAAGGGGTGTTTGGTAACTAGGATAGCAGCTGGCTCAAGGGTGTTTGGTACCGGATATAAGACTGCACCAAGGGTGTTTGGTGCTGAGATTAACTGCAGATTATGGAGCGTTTGGTCACGAGAAAGAAACTTGGAACAATTTAATTTATACAATCGGGTGTGACCCGACCCGTTTACGAGACCCGTGTTACGACGGGGTGTTACAATATAATATCTAAAAGAAAATCAAAATAAATTAAAAAGGGTTTTGGATGAAAATGGCAAAAGAAAAAAGTTTGGTGTGTATGGACAAAAATGCCCTTGACTTAACTGGGTTTTGTTAACTGAGTTAGTGCTGATGACTAAAATGGCAAAAAAAAATGAAACCTCAGGGACACAGATGTAACAAAAAAAAGATTTGGATGAAAGTGGCAATTTTTGACAAACCTCAGGGACTAAATTGGCAATTAACTCTTTTAATTATGAACTAGACTTCCATGGTTGCTTAGCTTTATGAACTAGACACGTAATACACAGTATTTAATGATTTTTGGTTTTTAATTTGATGTGTAGAATTACATGATTTTAACTTTTATTGTTGGATTCAATATATGTGTGTTGGTGTTGATTTTATTTGAAGTTTGTTTATTGGTTTTGTGGAGCTAGACATGTAGAGATACCCCGTAGGTCTTAAGTCTGCTTCATAGTTAGAAGGTTTCGGTCTAGGAGAGATTGTAACGTGATTTCTATGGGATTTCGGTACGCTAGGGCGATCCGGATCCATCTTAGCATTTCTACACTTGTCCTGCCTTGAGTTTAGTGAGCCATCCTTGACAGGAGGTTTATTAGATAACAATAGGGTCTCAAGTTAATAACCAAATTCAGGATTTATTGCTAGTGTCTAGGGATTATACCTAAGTAACCAGCCTTCTTCCTACCTGATTTCTCCAGTTCTTTAAGTTCGTATTAGTTATCGAGTTAAGTTAAGTTTAATCAATTTAGTTTAATTAAGTTTATAATTAGTAGTTTAAAATACCCCCCCCCCATTTAAGTATATATTTATTTAGGCTAGTATTCGGTAGAGGTTGTGATCTAGAGTTGCATTCGCGTCTTTGGGTTCGATACTCGGTCTTATCTGTTTACTGCTTTGCGACCGGTACACTAGCCGTGCGTGTGTAGTTTTTAGGTGAGTCGTTTTAATTAAAGCTTGTGTTATATATATATATATATATATATATATTATATATATATATATATATATATATACATCAGCACACATCAATGTTCCACAAATGTCTGAACCACCCGAAATGAAGTTGATTATGCCAACATCCTTAGGAGGTGATGCTGCTCTTTCTGGGATGTTGGTTCCATCCTGAATCCTTGGCTTCTTCTTGCCTAGGAGATCCTTAAGATGACCTTTGCTTAAAAGATATGTTATCTCCTTCCTTAAGGCGATGCAATCTTCAGTGATGTGACCAAAGTCTTCATGGAAGGCTCACCATTTCGATTTGTCCTTCCATCATGTCTTATTATCCTTCTTTGGCCATCTTGCTATATCTCCAAGATCCTTCATGGCGTACATCAATCCTGTTACATCCACAGAAAAACAGTAATCTGATAAATTAGGACATTCATCCTCATCGTCATCCTCTACCACATTGACCTTTTTTATTATCAGGTCTAGCATATGGTTTACGCTTGTATGGTTCGTATGTGGGAGTGGACTTTCGATTGGGATGGTTATATCTTGAGGATGCCTCAATCCTTTCTTGTATTTTCTTATCATCCTTAAGTCGGATGAACCTTAGAGCCCTATTCCTGACTTCATCCAAGTTCCTGCAAGGATTCATCACCAATTCTTGGTAGAATGGTGAATCTCTATACAGTCCCATCTTGAATGCTTGTACTGCCGTTGTGACATCCAAGTTCAGGATATCAATTGCTTCTTTTCCGAACCTAGTGATATATTCTCTTAGTGATTCCCCCTGTGGTTGAGTCACCCTGTACAAGTCACTTGTCAAACGTTCGACTACAAGAAAATTGGTTATTAAACATGTTAATCAGATGTGCAAAAGAAGTAATAGAATAGGGAGGGTGGAACCGAATCCTTTACACAGGCATGCTTCCTTGAGATCAGCAGGAATTGGATTTATCTCCATCCTTTCGCTGTACTGAGCCACAGGCTCCTCATGATCTGTAGATCCATCATAGAGCTTCATGCTTGGAGTTTGAAACCGCTTTGAGATCTCTGCATCACATATGGGAGGTGCAAACCAAGACACCCTATGACATGTTGAGGATACTTCAGGGATATGCTGCACTATTCCTGGCATGCTTGACACCATATCCTTTATTTTTTGTTGCTCCTTTGCTAGTGGAGGACTTATACATGTATCCTGCAAAGAAGCAACATCATTAGCAGTAAAAGTACTAGAACTCAAATTGTTACCGATATTGTTATATCCTCATGATGGCACGGGTGTATATCCTGGATCCTTGGTTGTTGTCATCCTGGGTGCTGTGATAGTTTCAGGAGCAGAGAATCCAGTGCTCATGGGGGTGAAATCTCCTTGATGAACGCCCTCAGAGATGCCAGAATTAAAATCCAACACCCTGGGTTGTAATGGTGTCCCCATGTCTTCGGTTGGCCTCCTTGAAGATGTCTTGAGAGATTGTATTTCTCTTATCAGCAGCCAGTTTGTGTCTTGTTGTTGTTGCTGTATTTGATCCTTCATTAATGCAAACATGGAGAGGAGTTCATCGTTTGACACAAAAACAGGAGGAATGGATCCAGATGTCTCCATTGATGGTCTAGGTGGGATTTGAGAAGTAGAACTTCTCAGTAATGCAGGTGGGGGTGGCAGTGTTGTATTTCTGGTAGAGGTTGTAGATGGCATAGATGAGGAAACAGATTTTTGTGAGGAAGACATAGTTGTCAAAATCTGTGAAATGAATAAATTGAGAAAACGTTTTAACAAAGTATTTTGTTAAAATAGCACCACTTGCCCCACGGTGGGCGCCAAATTGTTTTGGTCAAAAATTACTTGCTAGAAATAATCTTGTTTTCCAAATTAGTAAAATTGAGGTAGAGTGCTAGTGTGATAAGAACTTAGTGTTATTTTCAGGATAGTGACTTATAAGTGTAAATGACCATGAAGGAGACTGTGGAAACCATACAGGTGGAAGAGCTCTATATTCAAAGACCCTCAGGACAAGATACTATTGGCCAACAATGAAGAAGGATGCCATGTTATATTCTAAAAAATGTGATGCATGCCAAAGGCACAGCAACATCCTAAATCAGCCAGCTGAACCATTGCATCCCATTATCTCACCATGGTCTTTCATGAAATGGGGGATGGATATAGTGGGAAAAATACCTAAAGCTCCTGGTGGAAAGGTGTTCATGCTAGCAATGACTGATTACTTTTCTAAATGGATAGAAGATGAGGCCTTTGTACAAGTTAGAGATAAAGAAGTAGTATCCTTCATCAAGAGAAATATCCTAACCAGATTTGGTGTTCCAACTGAGATCATTTATGACAATGGATCTCAATTCATTAGTAAAAGGACAACCAGTTTTTTGTGAAAGCTGGGCGATAAAGATGACAACTTCAACACCTATCCATCCTCAAGCTAATGGACAAGCAGAATCTTCTAACAATATTATTATCAACAATTTGAAGAAAAAGCTAGGACAAAAGAAAGGAAGGTGGGCAGAGGAACTTCCATTTGTGCTATGGGCTGATAGAACTACTTCTAAGAATGCAACTGGCCAAACACCATTTTCTTTGGTTTTTGATACAGAGGCTATGCTTCTAACAGAAATGGTGATACCCACTGCCAGGAAACATCTTCAAGATGCAACTTCAAACTCAGTAGCCTTGTTACAAGATCTCGAAGTGGTAGATGAACTTACAGATGCTGCTAAATTAAGGATGGCAGCTTATCAACAAAGGATAGCTAAGGCATACAATAAGAACATAAGGATCCGAAGGTTTCAAGTAGGAGATTTGGTTCTAAGAAAAGCTTTTCAGAATACAACAAATCCAAGTGATGGTAAGCTAGCCCCTAAATGAGAAGGACTATATTTGATTGATTTCGAGGCTAGTAAAGGAGCATATTGGCTTTCAACCATGGAAGGTGATATCCTCCAAATATCTTGGAATGCAATTCATCTAAAGTACTATCATATGTGATGTATGAAATTGTTTATCTTTATTTTCATATCTCTTTTATGACAAATATTATAACTAAACATGGTCTAGAAAATAGTCCATCCTGAGAATTTTACAGAACCATCCTGAATATGGAGCTTTGAAGAATAGGGAGTTGGTCACCCTCTCCTACGTTAAGCTATCTGATACCTTCTTATGGTTTAAAGTTTTTCACCTTTCTCCCGATTTGGGTTTATACACCCCGCCTGAAGCGCACGTATTCATGTATATCTTCAGGATGGGGGGACCAGTTCATGTTATAGTGACTGACAAATTCATCATCTTTGAAATATACATTGAATCCCCAAGGTTTTGGCATTATTCAATGTCTCTAATATTTGGCCCAGTCACCAGTCATCCTTAGGCTATAACGCCAGTTATCTTTGGCCTTGTCGCCAGAATATCATCTTTGTTTACCTTTCTACAGGTTATTCTTAAGTATTATTGGTAAAGCTTATTATAAAATAGAAAAAATGTCTCAAGTCTATCTTGAGGATATAATAGACTAAACACTAGGGATATTCTGAAGATGATAAAGTACATCCTAAGGATGGATAGAAGAAATCTGGAGAAGTATCCTAAGGATACAACAGAGATTATACACTCGGGACATCCTCATAATATTATTGTTTAAACAAAAGCTAAGGCATTTCTTAAACTCTTATTATGGTAATTTGAAGACTTATTGCTAAACTGGAAATGAAGGTAAACTTCTATAACTTGTATTTTCTATTCTATTCTATGTGCGTTATTCAATAACATTGCAGGATGATAAAGAAAAGTAACACAAGGATGTAGAGTCAAAAGATTATCATTCTTATTTATTTATAAAAGGATGTCAACCCCTGGCTTCATCCAAAACCAGGACCCATCCACCAGGGCTCAACATCTTAGGGCCAGGTCAAGTGAAGAATTGGGGCTTCGTCTTGAAACTCAAGATCCCTCCACCCTAAATCTTCTATTTTTCAACATGCATAAAAAGTAAAATTGTTCAGGATTGTTTACAACCAAACTACAACCAAAAAACAACCACAGTTAAAAATTCTAAAAAGTGGGCTCAGGCCTAGTTATCACATCCTTCATTGCCCGCTGTTGCTTCCACCTCCTTGGCCACCTTAGCCACATCCACCTCAGGCTCTGTAGCAGCATCCTCGGGAGCTTCAATCTGCAGAGGAATGGGCTCATAGATAACCTCCTTTCCATCCAAGCTCTTAATTTTATCCTGCCAAGCCTGGATATTCCATTCATCTTGGTTGAAGTTAGGATCCTTGGCTTGGAGGGCTATTTCAACCCTGGTTTGTAATACGGAAATGGTGGCAGACTTGATGAGCCCTTGCCTGTAATCCTCTACCTCCTTCTCATGCCCCTCAAAGATCTTGGCTTTCTCAGCCTTCACCTTCTTCAGCTTTGCCTCCATCTTGGACAGCTTCTCTTCAAGATGTTTCCCTCTTGCAAGGGAAATCCTTCTGGTATCCTCCAAGGTTATCTTAGGTTCTTGGAGTTCAACAGCTATTTCATCCAGGCATTTGAGCATGTACTCATGACCCTGAAAGAACAAGAAAAACAGGTAAGTTGACTATCTTATATTTTATCAACAAAATACTAATGATATCTTCAGGATGACACTATACCTAGAAAATGAAGTGTGAGATCCTGGCCAAGACATCTTGAGCTGAGAGACCTTCAAAAGGAGAAGCTTCTTGACCTGAGGAAGCCACAGCAGTCTACCTCTTTTTCGAAGATGTAGCCTTTGGCTTGGGAGGAGGACTGGTCATCCTAGAGCAGGACGGAGAGGTGATCTTGGCAACCTTAGTGACATCTTGGCCGTCAATGTCATCTAAGTCAAAGAAGGCTGGCTTCTTGGCTGAAAATAACAAAGAACAAACTTAGTAACTGTAAAATAACTAAAGCATCATCAGGATGTAAAGAGAGACTTACAAGATATGTCAGTGGCTTGGCTGGTGGAATAGCTTTCCTCTGCCTCAAAGGTCCTTGTTGCCTGAGGTAAGTCAGTAACCTCCTTAACTCTAATGAATGAATCATCGAGAGAAGGATCATCTTGGTAAAAGAAGCATATGTAACACAATAAAAATTTTAAAATATTAGTGATATTCTTAGGATATAACTACAAACCTTTTTCATCCTAAAAATATTTATCACTTTTCAACCATGACATAGGGATATCATCTCCGTATGGAATAGAATCCCTTCTCACAAAGAAAAATTTTGACTTCCAAGACCTTTTTGGCTTGATGACATTGTACAAGAAATGGGGGTTTTGTTAATAAATTGAAGAACAAAACGGTTTGACCCATGTGTTTTTAGTTTATAAACATAAGACAGGTCCCCTACTTGCAGCTGAATGCCATGGTTCTCAATGATCTTGTTACAGATCATTAAGATATTCCACACCTCAGGCATAGCCTGAGCATATGCCATTCCTGTTACATCAAAAAACTCCTTGAGGAAATCAGGGAAAGGATATTTCAGGCCAAGATGAAAGGGCAGGTACAGGAAGCACACCCAAACTGAGGATACAAGATACGACTTAGTATTCTGGTCTGCCGTCTCAGAGAAGATCCCTGAGTTTTGCAGGTTTTGGATGTCCTTGTCTGTGAAGGTACAAACTTCATTGGTAGGTTCCTTTAAAAGGTTTTGTTCTATGAAGTCCATATGGATTCCAATGCTGCTAGATGCCCTTGCAGATTTTTTTGCCCATCCTGAAAATCTTGGTAAGAAAAATTATGGATTGGTAAAAACAGAGAGAAGGAGGAAGAAGATACCTCTCGAAATAACCTTGATGTGGTTATAAAGGAAGGATCAAGGTGTAAATTTAGGCGGTGAGAGATGATATGTGTAACGGTCATCCCGAAATTATTGGGTAGGATATATCCGTTATCATCCTGTCAGACGTCAAATCAAGCTCATCAGATAAGATTCTCAAGTAAAAATATTATAACCGTTGAGATATTAACGGTGACATATTTTGGGGACAATTGTTGGTGGTGAAATCCTCAAGATATTACTGACTCATATTTATCCTTTGACATCCTCAGGATACAAAAGGCAGAACAGGGTTCAGGATGTAACTGTATATTTTCCTATGTACATCCTGAGGATGGACTAACGAATTATCTTCATATTATGTGAATGCGGGTATACTTAAACAACATCAAGCCTTATGACAATGCTCTAACGACTCTATTGACCTATTCTAAATCAGAGAAGAAGAACATAACATATAGCACAAGTCTTTGATAAAGAAAGGGTCCAAATCTAACCGTCCAAGATTGATTATAGGCGAATATCTCGGAGATCAATTATGAAACGGCTGGAACTCATTCAAAGAGAGGAACGTTGAGCTGAAACAATCAAGGCATAGCTGATTTGTAGGGATATTTTGTTTAATGTTGATACTATAAATAGGGATGTGATGGACGAGCTTAGGACACTTCTTAGTCACTTGAAGTCTCACTTTCCATAAGTCTACACACACAGAACATTGAATTGTATTCATAGCATCTCATCCATCCCATTTCCAAAGTTGTAATTATTTTCCTTATTAATATTAACAAAGGCAGTGGCTTAGACTCCTCCCGAGGTTTTGTGTCGGCGATCATCATTGATCAAGGGTTTTCCTCGTACATCGAGTGTTCTTATCTTGTTACATTTTATTTATAATCGTTTGTTATACCTTTGTGTTAGAAAGTTCCATCCTTAGGATATAACTGTCCATCCTGACCATTTCCTTTGGTATCCTGAACATAGTTGTCAATAAGTATTTCTTTGATATCCTAAACGTGACATCCTTAAGAAATAACTGATTTTCAAACATAACAAACATTTTTAGCACTCTACCTTACATTTCTAATTTGGAATACAAAATTGTTTTTACTTGATAATTTTTTATCAAAACTGTGTGCTAAGGATGTTTGTTTTGTGTAAAATCAGTTATATTCCGATAATGGTTTAGTTTAAGATGCAAAAGAATAGAACTAACAACTATGATTAGGATGGCTGCTGCTCGTGATCAACAGAAAAGCTACGCTGATAAGCGTAGGAAACCTTTGGAGTTCCAGATCGGGGACAAGGTACTATTAAAGGTGTCACCTTGGAAAGGAGTCATACGCTTTGGAAAACAGGGAAAGCTGAACCCGCGATACGTTGGACCATTCGAGATTGTTGAAAGGATTGGTCCGGTAGCTTACAGGTTAAACCTGCCTGATGAACTCAGTGTAGTGCACAATGTATTCCACGTATCAAATCTAAAGAAATGCCTATCGGATACGACACTGGTAGTGCCACTGGAGGAGATCCAGGTGGATGACCAGCTACGGTTCGTGGAAGAACCAATGGAGATTATTGAGCAGGGCATCAAGAAACTCAGACAGAGCACTATACCTATTGTTAAGGTACGATGGAATTCCCATCTAGGACCGGAATATACGTTGGCGCGCAGAGATCAAATGCGGCTCAAATATCCACACCTCTTTACTGAACTTGAACCTGTGCTTAGCTCAAACGTTGAACATAAAGTAGCTCGCTCAAAGTGAATTTTGGGGCGAAATTCCTTTCAACTTGGGGATGATGTGACATCCGGGAACCAAGCACACATTATTAAGCTGGCTTTATTGTTTACTTACTGAATTTCGGGACAAAATTATTTTCAACTTGGAGATGATGTGATACCCCGCAATTTTAGGTTCTCACTTTAACTAAACTCTAGTTACATTCTTTGCATTCTACTTAACTAGGGTTAGCTAGATAGGTCACACGTTGCACAGTTATAGGTTAATAACTGCATGAAGTGGTAATTCGGGGAATTACCAGACTATGTACATGAGTAGTGAACCTCGGACGTTGGTGAACGATGAAATTAGATAATTGTGAATTAATTGATTGAGATTGATTGCAATTACGTGCTTCTATGAAACTATGTGAAACTATGTGCAAACTATATGTGATTACGTGAACTTAAACCGAAAGCGTTAATAAAAATCGTAATGGGTGGACCATTAGGATGGTTAGGGTCTTAACACATGGGGTTACACTTGTTATGGTCCAAAATAGCGAAAACATCGAAGAAAACACGCAGTACAACGAAACAGGTCACCCGAAGCGGGCCGAGGAAGAGTGAGTGGCCGCTCACTCCCTCTGCGCGGCCGCTCGCGGGAGACTGACGCAACCTAACCGACTTAAACACCTATTTAAACAATATTAAGCCTCATGTATCCCCTAAACTCAACCCTAATCGCCCCCTACTGCCTAGTTACGAAAAATATTAACCCCAAACACCTGCTAAGGCTCAAGAACATCGATCGGGAAGCTTGGAGAGCAATCGGTTGATAGTTTTGAAGTGCTTGCGGTATAATATTCAATCTCTTGTGTGATTACTAATTGATAGGTTGCATGGTATGCATGTTTATGATGTTTTAGGCTTTTAGGGTTTATGGTTGATGATGTTTAGCATGTATTGTGTAAGGGTTTGATCATGTTAAGGTCTTATGAATGTTGTATGATGTTTGTTGATCGATTATATGCATATATGAGTAGTTTTAATAGGAGTTTATGCATGACTAAAATCTGGACAGAATGTTTGGGTTGACTTGTAGGATCTGTTACATGAATTAAAAATACTAGTTTTGATGATTTCTTTGCATGGTTGTATTATACATAGTCTTAGCTTTTCATAATGGGCAAAATCATCTGTTTTGGACGTCGTTTGATAGGTTTTTGGAATTTTCTTTGACTAAAGGTCATATCAGATTTTCGGCTTAGTAAACTGAGTCGACTTTAAACAATCATACCTTGAGTTTAAAAAGAATTAAAGTATGAAATTTGGACAGTAGGTCAACATTGGAATAACTTGGCTTTTCCAAGTAGATTCATCCTGTTTGGATGAATACACGATATTTGGGAATTTTTCTACTAATCTGATCTGTTGTGTGTATTTTCTGGACATAGCTGTATTATATGATTTTTCATAATTTTTGTGTATGGTTTTATCACAAACTAAAAATATAGACTTATCCGGTAGACCCCATGGAATATTTAGTAAACTTTTGGGAGTCTAATTCATAGTCACAAGATTCGCTAATCTACCTGCGTACCGCGAATCCAATCGTGCGTATCGGAATCGGGTACATTCGCGTACCATTCGCATAGGATTCGCGATCCGATTCGTAAAATTGAGTGTACCTGATTGTGTAGAATTTCAAACCCAATATCACAGATTCGCGTACCGGATTGTCGAATTCGCTGTCTAGATTCAATGCGATTCGCGAATCGGAATTAAATGCTTCGAAATCTGCAGCAATTACGGTGACTATTATCTTACCATAGCTAAATGAAAAGTCTATTGTTTCCTTATAATATGAACTTGGTTAGTTTGTTTTATGTTTTTGAACTTATAATTATGAACTTTGTTTTGGATTATGATTATGAAATGTTTATCGGAGTTATTTGAAAAAAAATATATATTGTATAATGTTTAGATACGATATGGCGTACCAACTTATAGGGTACACCATACCGCGTACCGAATTGGCGAACCAAATGAACATACCCCCCTCGTACTGAATTTTAGAAATGCGCGAACCGTGTAACCGATTTCGTACCACGAACTGGAGCGTACCGCGATTCATGTGACTATGGTCTAATTCACTGGGAAAGTATTTTTAATAAATTGGTTTTCACAGCGCATAATATGTCCTAAAAACGCATACTGTGTAATGTACATTTATGTGACTATTTGGAGTCTTATATGGTACGTATTTGACATGAACTTGAATGGACACTTATATGAGATGTATATGAAGTGTAAAGCTGATGATAATCAACATATTCACCAACGGGTTCTTAGAGTTTACTTGTGCATGTAGAATCATTAGGTGTCACTTACACGGTTTTGAACTTTTAAACGTCTTGGACAAACGGGTTATATGGTGTAATGATATTACACATATACTCACTTAGTGACACATGTAATAGGGAGTCGGTAGCACATCCTACTTTGGAAGTTTGGATTAATTGCTTGCATTCTAAGGTGAGTTTCACTACTTTTTCTCGAAAGCATGCGTCTTGGGTTTGAGACAACTTTGGTAAATGTTTTCTAGTCTGGTTTGGGACTACTTTTACATCTCGGGTTTTGAGATGCTTTGACTCCTTGTCTGGGTCGGGTTTTACGATTCCTTGTGTGGATCCCGCTTTTATCAGTTTACATCTTTTGCTGTCCTTTATTAACTAAACACACTCTATCACTTAAAGTCCTTACATATTATTGGGTTAATCGCTGGAGGCGAATGGGGTATTAGTTGATAGCGTTATTAGGTTGTGCAGCAACCTCATGCTTGAGGTGCTTGTGTCACAGGCATGAACTTCTGACCACATCTTTTCTACTAGTGTTAATAGACACAAGTACTAGGCAGTTTAACGTATGTTAACACATTACTGAAGGTTCCCAATAATCACTTGTCTAGTTACAATGTGTGGGCTAGCTACCCCTGACAAGCTTAAACTGATGACACTTTAACATTGGGTTTTTGACCACTTTATACTTGTTATCCAAACTGTGAACTCACCGACTTTATGTTGACACATGCTAGCATGCTTTTGCAGGTAATTAGGTATGGAGCACGAGTAGGGCATGCATCATGTAGTGTCATTGGGATATGAACACTTAACTGATTTTCAAATATTTACTTTTGCTTTTGGGCGCCGTGTTTTGCGCATACTATTACTTAACTGTTTTCTATTTCGCTTCCGCTATTACTTAATTGGTTTGGTTAACTTTTAAATTTGGTTTTTCAATAACGAACTAAATGGTTTGGGCATTTAGAGTCGTTCATGTGACTTATGGCTATGGGATCCTGGTTTGTCATGCGCCTCGCGGTATAAACCCCGCAGTGGAAATTTGAGGGTGTGACAACACATAAGACAATACATAGTTATATCTTGGATTCAGTATAATCTTTAATATCCTGAAAATGTATATTCAAAATGCAGGTAAATTATATCCTGAGAATTTCACCACCAACATCCACAAACCAGGACCTATCCACCAGGGGATTAATTGTCACACCCAGAAAATCACAGCGGAAATTAAGCGTGGGTGGTGGTACAAAAGCCAGTGACAGTAATGATATAAGCAAACATAGATAGTCATTTGGGTATCAAATTATTAAAAGATAGTAGTTAAGTACACAAAGTAGTCTTTAAAACATATTTTATTTTAAACTTGTTTAACAAAAACAAGCTTGCAACACACGGTCCCCTTGATCGTCGATACCCAAAGACATTCCCATGCTTGCCCCAAAAGCTACCAACATCCCCATACCGTCTATGTACCTGAAAAACATGCATAGATTTGAAAAGTATAGTTAGCTTAAAGCTAGTGAGTTTCACAGGTTTTTATATATAAGAAATAAGCTTTTCTCAACAAACAAAATTATGGTAATACTAAACATATGAACCGTTCATAGATTAGCTAGATCTCCCGACATGATAGCAACCAAAGCCCATAATCAACCCAAAACAAACAAGTGGTCCCCCTACTAATGCCTTTCAAAATATATTTCCCCGTCTAGACGACCAGCGCGACTGATCACGAGGTGGGTGGTCAAACCCGATAGATCTACCAATATACCATGCGGTTCCCTCCAAGAACTAATGATTATGACTGCCGTGGGAGACACCGTACACAAAATGCACAGGAAAATAGCACTTACTCTGGCCATCATTTGGTTACGAAATGTACTAGCATACTTACCATAATTATAAAAGCATGTTAATCCCCAATGTTTAAAAAAAACATTAAAACCAATAAAAGGGGCCGTGAAAACTCACCTCAAAGCTTGATAGTTTAGCAAAGTCCAAGTTTATTTCCGACCTAACCGTTCCCTATACAAATGGGACACTTTTATGGTCAATTAATAAGTCATCCACGTGAGTTATCACCTAACTCACTTGATTATCAAGTCTATTTCCGCAAGTTATTCACGTCAATTTGTTAGACTTTAAAACATTTATTTTTCATAGAAAAGACGTTTAACCTTATTTGACACGTTGGAGATCCGAACTCTTGGTTATATACTTTGTAATTATAAGTGACCTTGTTTATTTTAGTTAATTTTCTTAGCACCAAAATATAATTCAAAATATATGTATTATACATATAATTCACATATGTAGTACAAGTATATTTATACTTGTAAAATATCCAAGTTTACCATTTTTGCATAATAATACATTATTATTATATCTCGAAACAACAAATATATATATTATCAAAATATACATATTAATACTTCTAATATTGATTATGAAGTGAAAATTCATAATTTAATTAGTTTGGCTAGAAATTGCGTAACGGCGCGATTTCTAGTCGAACCGTAGTTTCCTACGCGTCAGTTTACACATTTTCATAAGTATAAACATTAAAATACTTATTATCATTTTAAGACACTTATTTTAAACATAATTTAGGTCCAAACTTGCTGATCTAAATCAGCTTCCAAAAACTTATGATTTGAGCTTTAAATTAATGTTTTAACGCCTAGCTTTGCGTTTAAGTCGTGTATAAAACTTATTATTTACTTAAAAATATCATTTTTATACTTAAAATATATTTTTATAAGCTGATTATGATCAGTTTTGAAATCATAAGGTTTCAAGTGCCGAAAAGTTGCGAAAACCGAACTTTTTACGCATAGAAATCGGTTTTAAATACATTGTTTTAGTTCTAATCTTTATCATAGATTATTTTGGTCATTATAAGGCCAAAATAACCTGAATATTGCTGATCAAAATAATATTTCCAAAATCTCTTATTTAAATGTCATAACTACCATTTTAAGTCATTTTTAAGCATTTTGAGCTGTGCTAGCATGACCCTATGATAGATTTTTATGTTTTCATCCAAAAACACAATATTTACATTATCATATATCATATTTTAAGAATCCAGATCAGATCTGAAAATGCATGTATAAACTTATATTTTGATTATCATAACTTGAATTTTTGAACATAGAGTCATAAAATAAATCCATATTCAAGTCAAGAATCATAACATGCATTTTGTTATAAGTTTTTAACCATCTTTTATATTTTACATCAGATTTGTTTTTATCCTTTAAACATGGAAAAACATTTATAAAAACATACATTTTTATCAAATAGTTACTTACAAATATCAAGTTTTCAAGAACACCCAATACCCACACATACTAATACATACATACGACACACACATTCATATATATTACACCATTCTTATCCATTTTTATTAACCAAAGTTGGTTTTTAAGTCTCCTTTTAGAAAGATTAAAGATGTTGGTGAACATTCTTACAAAAACCCACTTAGAAATAGATTCAAAAATCAAAGAAGATGAAACTAAATAGAGTTCATACCCTTGAAAATCTTGAGTTTTTGAGAGAGAAGAAAGATAGATTTTTCTTGTTCAAGCTTCTTACAAAACTTAATAATGCTCCAAAACTCCACAAAATCACCAAGTAACTTTAAAATAGAGAGGATAGAATTGGATGTGTTGGTTTAATATTTGAAAGAAAAAGAATGTGAAGGGTTGGGGTGATGGTGGACGGAATTAAGGAAAGAAGGAAAGGAGGTTTAGTGTTTTGGGAATGGAGATGCATGTAAGAGAAGGATTATAAGAAGGATCCCTCATGATTACCTAGGTTGTAGACTTTACACTTGGGTTATTATGGCCTAAGATGAGTGTCCCAAGCATACACTAATCAGCCCCTTTTTTTTAAAAAACCGTAAATGGGTGGGTGGTATAGAAGGGTTGGGTTAACTTTTATAATTAGGGGGTATTTTAGGTGGTTTAGGGGTATAAAAATGATAAAAATACACTCTAAAATAATTTCTTTTAACCCAATAAATTATGGATTATTAATACCCATTAAATCTTATAATTTTTACTGTATAATAAATATTTTATGTGCTGGACGCTTAATTAGATCGAATTTGTCGGCTAAAAGCGCGCGTACGCACTGTACCGGACGCTGCGCGACAAAAACTTTAAATCAGCGTTTTTATTCGTTTTAACTAAACTTCCACTTATAAAATATCATTTTATGCTATTCCAAGCATATAGGACCATTTCTGGATTTTAAAAGCTTACCGTGTCGTCACCAACGCTTAATTCGGTTAATTTATCGCAATGCGACGTCGTATTTTTCTAAAATTTAACAAATACAAATCCATGTATTTAGGGACTTTGCTAGACTATAAAGAGACTTTAATTTATCAAAATTAAATCTTATTCAAGCTTAACTTATTAATACATTTTATTACAGTACGGATTAAGATCTGAAAATTACGGGTTGTCACAGTCTCCCCGAGTTGAAGGAATTTCGCCCCAAAATTAAACCGACACCTTCAAATTCGGCTTAGCAGGAAACAAATGGGGGTACTTTCGCTTCATCTGGTCTTCTCGTTCCCATGTAAACTCTGGTCCTCGCTTAGAATTCCATCTAACTTTGACCAATTTGATGCGACTGCGACGAAGTTTCTGAATCTTCCAATCCGAAACCTCGACTGGTTCTTCAACGAAACGGAGCTTATCATCGACTCAGATCTCATCGGGTGGTATGATAAGTGTCTCATCTGATATACACTTCTTCAGATTAGACACGTAAAACACATCATGCACACCTTCCAATTCTTGAGGCAATTTGAGTCGATAAGCTACTGGGCCAACACGAGCCAAAATCTCAAACGGCCCGATGTAACGGGGATTGAGCTTCCCACATTTACCAAACCTAACGACTCCTTTCCAAGGTGAGACTTTCAACAAAACCCTGTCTCCAACCTGGAATTCTAGTGGCTTCCTCCGGTTATCAGCATAACTCTTTTGCCTGTCCCTTGACGCTTTCAAAATATCTCTAATTCGAAAGATTTTGTCAGTGGTTTCCTGGATAATGTCTGGTCCAGTCAGTTGAGCGTCACCAACCTCTACCCAAGAAAGAGGTGAACGACAATTCCTTCCATAAAGGGCTTCAAATGGTGCTGCTTTGATACTGGTGTGGTAGCTATTATTGTAGGAAAACTCAACTAAAGGTAGGTGAGCATCCCAGCTTCCACCAAAATCTAAAGCACAAGCACACAACATATCCTCAAGAGTTTGAATGGTCCTTTCACTTTGACCATCTGTCTGCGGATGATATGCGGTACTCATATCCAACCGGGTACCTAAAGCCTTCTGTAATGATCTCCAAAACCTGGAATTGAATCGACCATCTCTATCAGAAATAATCGAAATCGGGACTCCATGACGAGCTACAACTTCCTTCAAATAAAGCTTTGTAAACTTGTCCAATTGGTCAGTTTCCTTAATCGGGAGGAAATGAGCAGACTTAGTCAACCTATCAACAATCACCCAAATAGTATCAAACCCACTAGACGTCTTGGGTAACTTTGTTATGAAATCCATAGTAATACACTCCCACTTCCACTGAGGGATCTCAGGTTGACGCAAAAGCCCAGACGGCTTCTGATACTCTGCTTTAACCCTATAACAAGTTAAACATTTACCCACATAGGTTGCAATCTCAGCTTTCATATTCGGCCACCAATAAAGCTCCTTCAAATCCTTATACATTTTATCCGATCCTGGGTGAATCGAGTATCTAGATTTGTGTGCTTCATCCAACACTAATTTACGCAAATTACCTGTCTTTGGCACCCAAATACGATCCATGAAATACAACACTTCATCAGACTTTGAAGTCAACTCGTCTATCATACCGCGCAAACCTTCAGTCTTCAAATTCCTCCCTTTAAGAGCTTTTTGTTGTGCATCATGAATCTGAGCTGTGAGGTTCGTATGAATAGTCAATCGTAATGCACGTACTCTTAATGTTTTAGCTCTTTCCTTTCTGCTAAGAGCGTCTGCTACTACGTTAGCCTTGCCAGGATGATAACGAATCTCGCAATCGTAATCATTAAGCAACTCCACCCATCTACGTTGTCTCATGTTTAGATCCTTCTGATCAAAAATATGCTGAAGGCTTTTATGATCAGTGAAGATCGTACACTTCGTACCATATTTAGAATAATGTCTCCAAATCTTGAGTGCGAAAATGACAGCTCCCAACTCTAAATCGTGGGTGGTATAGTTCTTCTCGTGAATCTTGAGTTGACGGGAAGCATAAGCTATGACTTTATCATTCTGCATCAAAACACAACCAAGACCAAGTCGAGACGCATCACAATAAACCACGAAACCTTCAGTGCCTTCTGGGAGAGATAGGATAGGAGCACTACACAACTTTTGCTTCAATAACTAAAAAGTTGCTTCTTGCTTATCACCCCAGTCATATTTCTTATCCTTCTGAGTCAACAACGTCAAAGGTTGCGCTATCTTTGAGAAGTGTTCGATAAATCTTCGATAATAACCTGCCAATCCTAAGAATTGACGTACCTCCGTCGGGGATTTAGGCGTATCCCAATTCTTAATAGCTTCAATCTTCACAGGGTCAACATGTATACCTTTTTCATTGATGACATGCCCAAGAAAATGAACTTCTCGAATCCAAAACTGGCATTTAGAAAACTTGGCATACAGTTTCTCATTCTTCAGCAACTCTAGAATCAACCTCAAATGACTTTCATGATCTCTTTTGGTTCTTGAATAAATAAGTATATCATCAATTAACACTATAACAAATTTATCCAAATATGGTTTGCAAACCCTGTTCATGAGATCCATGAACACAGCTGGAGCATTCGTTAACCCAAACGGCATAACTAAGAACTCATAGTGTCCGTAACGTGTTCTGAATGCTGTCTTTGGAACGTCTTCTTCAACTACCCTCAGCTGATGATAGCCCGAACGCAAATCGATCTTCGAGTAGAAACTCGAACCTTGGAGTTGATCAAATAAATCATCAATTCTCGGTAAGGGATACCGATTCTTGATAGTGAGTTTATTCAACTCTCTATAGTCGATACACATTCGAAATGTTCCATCTTTCTTCTTGACAAATAAGACTGGTGCTCCCCAGGGTGAGAAGCTAGGTCTTATAAATCCTTTATCCAATAACTCTTGCAACTGATTGGATAACTCTTGCATTTCAGATGGTGCTAAATGGTAAGGAGATTTAGCAATCGGTGCCACACCTGGTACAAGATATATTCAACCTGTCTTGCTGGCGGTAATCCAGGTAAATCTTCAGGAAAGACTTCTGGATATTCACGAACAATAGGTATGTCTTCAAGCTTTTCGTCTTCAGCCTTTGTATCTACAACACTGGCCAAGAAAGCTGGATACCCTTTACGCAAGAACTTATGCGCCTTCATAATGTTGACCATCTTCAGAAAAGTTCTCTTAGATTCCCCTCGAACTATAAGATTCTCGTCATTCGAAAGCGGAAGACGAATAATCTTTTCAGAACAAACAACCTCGGCATGGTTTTTAGATAACCAGTCCATGCCCACGACAATATCGAAACTACCAAGTTCGACGGGTAGAAGATCAATGTTATAAGAATGGTTCTCTAAACACAACGTGCACCCTCTAATAATATCACCAGTTTCAATAATCTTTCCATTAGCTAATTCTATGGCATAGCTTTTATCTAGTTCATTTGATTTCATACCAAGCAAATCCTCAAAGTCTCTCGAAACAAAACTCAAGTCGGCTCCGGTATCAAATAGTATAGATGCAGGTTGATTATTAACAAGAAACGTACCGGTAACAACTGATGGATCCTTACGAGCTGCACTAGCGTTCATCTCGAACGCTCTCCCTCTGGCGTTTGTCCCTTTCAGCTTCAGACAATCTTTCTTGAAATGTGCCTCCGAACCGCATTCAAAACAACCTCTATTAACTTTCTCAGAATCTCCTGCCAACCTAACCCGACAAGTCTGAACTTGATGACCTGGTTTTCCACACCTTGAACACACTCCACCTCTACAACCACCAACATGCTGATTGTTACAAATAGTACACTTCTGCGGTGCACCCCCAACTCCTTTGGGTTCTGATGTATTAGCGGCATACATTTTACCAGAACCCTGATTCCTATTTCTCTTATCACCAGATTGATTTCGGAAATTCCCAGACCTCTTTCGCTTGTTGTCAACCTGTTTCACTTCTGTTTCAACCACATCTTTCTTAACCTGGTCCACTGGTTTCTTTCCCGAGTCTCCCTTCTTAGCCAGAGTACCCATCCGAACTGCATCATCGGTCAATGACTGTGCTAAAGTAATAGCTTCGTGCATACTGGCAGGTTTCGATGCTGTAACCATTCCTCTAATCTGTGGCACCAACCCATAGAGAGACCTCTAGATTCTTGCATATTCAGGAGTGACTAAACATGGAACAAGTCTGGCAAGTTCATTAAATCGAGTAGTATAGGCTCTAATTTCAGCACCTACCATACACAGCTTCCAGAACTCTTCTTTAATATTTTGCAACTCAGTCCTCGGGCAATACTCTCTTAGTAACATTTCTTTCAACCTATCCCAAGTGAGATTATATGCAGCAGTCTCACCAAGGGATTGAATCTGGGTGTTCCACCAGGTCAGGGCTTCATTCTCGAAAGAACAGGTGGCATACTTAACCTTTTGATCGGCTGAGCACCCACTGATGGCCATAACAGCTTCCATCTTTTCTATCCATCTCACAATATCAATTGGACCTTCAGCCCCAGAAAAGATCCTCGGATGGCAGGATTGAAATGTCTTGTAAGTGCATCCATGAGTACGGTTCCCTATTTATTTGTTAAAATCAAGCATTAGCGAAATGATTGAACTATAAACAGTAACCCTCAAAAATCACATAAAGAGCATTTTCAAATGTTCATTACCTGATGAACCACTAGTCTGCACTCTGCCCGACCCTGACTGTGGTATACCAGCATCGCGCTGGTTCATAGCATTATTAACATGCTGAGCAATAAGAGCGGCTAGTTCTTCTGATGATGTAGGTAAACCATCACCTTCGGAGCGAGTATTTCTTTTTGGTGGCATGATCCTTCTATTATCAAAATAGTAATAAAGGGATTTAGACAATATTCATGTAATAAATAAAGTCAAGTGCATGCGAATTATCTAAATAATTACAACAATGCAACAACCAAAAGATAAAATACCACATAGCATTCATATTTTTGGAATAGTGTCAATGTTTAGATAGGCCTAACATTTAAACGATCACCAAAAGTAGAGTTTCCAAAACATAATCATGCTAAAGGGCACAGCCCGCCCTTATAGGCATCACCAAAAGAAAAGAAACCACCAGATCACATATACTGGCCGGGGAAAAACACAGCATATGCTACAGACATAGCAAACATAGCGATAGCCCGAACCGCCTCGAGTCTCTGTGTAGCCTGCACCAGCACCTGCTGTGTCAACAGGAGACTGGTCTCAGCTACACTCATCCTCGTATCTGCCAACTCCAATCTAGCGGTCAAGTCCATAATCCTAGCCTCTAGACTGTCAATCCTAGCTGCCTGCTAACCAATCATCTGCTCCTCCATGAATCTCTCACTATCCATCGTCTCCATCCTCTTCTCTAAAGCATCTAAACGCTCCACACCCTCTACGGCCCGACTTTTCAGTGACAGGATATCACTCTCATACATCCCACACCGTCCAGTCAAGGACGTAACCATCTGCTGTAACGGACCACCCGCACGAACGGGGCTCCGTGATGATGACTCCCCAAGCTCATGTGTAGATGGTATGACATCAACCCTGGCCCTCTTGGGTGGCGGCTCCTCTTCGACCACCACAACAGGCTCTTCGGTACATCTTACACCCCGGGGTACCCTACCCCTATGGGTGTAAACAAACTGAAAATCTCGCGGGGGCAATGGAGCTGGTGCCACCAACGGTAAAGTCTCCTCTAGTGCGACTAGAGCAGGAAGGTCATCATCTATGTCGCGCAACCATCCATCATGAAGATATATGGTACAATGAGGATTCCCACAAGGGGGAATAGTCATCGATGGAGCGGAGTCTTCGACTGCATCAGATACTGGGATAACGGGAATGGAACTCGACATTTGTACACAGATATATCTGTACCATAATTAATTTTATGCATTAAAGATAAAATAAAATATCTTAACTACACATAAAATTTTATCCAAATGTAAGCAAATAGTGGCATCATTTTTCAAGTACATATCACGTATGATTTGCAAGCATGTACGCATCATGGGGAAATAATGTTGCTTTTGGTTTCCAAAAATATTTATTTTTGATTATAGTCTAGTTTCTTTTTCAAAAAGTTTTTCTAGTTCGCTATAATCATTGCTCCGATACCAACTTCTGTCACACCCCGAAAATCGCAGCAGAAATTAAGCGTGCGTGGTGGTACAAAAGCCGGTGACAGTAATGATATAAGCAAACATAGATAGTCATTTGGATATCAAATCATTAAAAGATAGTAGTTAAGTACACAAAGTAGTCTTTAAAACATATTTTATTTTAAACTTGTTTAACAAAAACAAGCTTGCAACACACGGTCCCCTTGATCGTCGATACCCAAAGACATTCCCATGCTTGCCCCAAAAGCTACCAACATCCCCATACCGTCTATGTACCTGAAAAACATGCATAGATTTGAAAAGTATAGTTAGCTTAAAGCTAGTGAGTTTCACAGGTTTTTATATATAAGAAATAAGCTTTTCTCATAAAACAAAATTATGGTAATACTAAACATATGAACCGTTCGTAGATTAGCTAGATCTCCCGACATGATAGCAACCAAAGCCCATAATCAACCCAAAACAAACAAGTGGTCCCCCTACTAATGCCTTTCAAAATATATTTCCCCGTCTAGACGACCAGCGCGACTGATCACGAGGTGGGTGGTCAAACCCGATAGATCTACCAATATACCATGCGGTTCCCTCCAAGAACTAATGATTATGACTGCCGTGGGAGACACCATACACAAAATGCACAGGAAAATAGCATTTACTCTGGCCATCATTTGGTTACGAAATGTACTAGCATACTTACCATAATTATAAAAGCATGTTAATCCCCCAATGTTTAAAAAAAACATTAAAACCAATAAAAGGGGCCGTGAAAACTCACCTCAAAGCTTGATAGTTTAGCTAGCAATTTAAAGTCCAAGTTTATTTCCGACCTAACCGTTCCCTATACAAATGGGACACTTTTATGGTCAATTAATAAGTCATCCACGTGAGCTATCACCTAACTCACTTGATTATCAAGTCTATTTCCACAAGTTATTCACCTCAACTTGTTAGACTTTAAATCATTTATTTTTCATAGAAAATACGTTTAACCTTATTTGACACGTTGGTGATCCGAACTCTTGGTTTTATACTTTGTAATTATAAGTGACCTTGTTTATTTTAGTTAATTTTCTTAGCACCAAAATATAATTCAAAATATCTATACATCTAATAAAACAAAGTCCATGAGGACACTTGGCACTCCCTCATTTCACCTCAATTCCTCTCTCTTCCCATATTGTGCCACGTGTCCTGCCTCTTGTAATTTATAAAATTTTCTTTTTTTTAATAAAAAATAAAAGAAAATATAAAACCCAAAAACATAATCATCATCCATAACCTAAACCTAAATCCGCCTTCATCTTCTAGGCGATTCTTTGGGCGATTCCTCTATCGCCATCCGCGTTTACACATACCATCATCATCGTTCATCTTCTTCGTGTATATCATTAAAGGTAACGATTTCTTCACTCTATTTGTACGATTTGTGTTAAATATCGTTGATTCTTATAAGTATTTACTGATTTAATCGATTTTCTGTGTTTCTCTGTTTCTTTCTATGTTTCCAGCACCGATCATTCCTCTTCCTCTATATCTCATTCAAGGTAATCATTGTTTCAACTTTCTTGATACGATTCCTTTTATATATTGTTGTTTTTTGTAATTATTTTCAGATTTAAGTGATGAATGATATTGGTTCTTTCTTTTTTCTCTAATCATCGCCTATTCATATTCTAATATTTCATTCAGATTGTAATATTAAACTTTTATTTTTGTATTCTTGATGGTTTTTATTAATTTTACAGATTTGGGGCTTTATGTTTGTTGTTCTCAAAAATTATGAGATTTTAATAATTTTCAATTTTGTGATATGATCAGTATCATTGTTTAGGTATTGTTATTTGTTTTCATTTACTAGGTATGTGTTTGTTGTTTTCAAAAATTATGAGGTTTTAAAATTTTTCAGATTTGTCATTTATGTATTCATCTAATGATGCAATTTTAGTTATATGAATTCATGTTTTAATTTGTTTTTAATGATAATACAAGTGGTTCATAGGTCGTCTCAGAATGGTGTCCGGATTTTGGGTCAAATCAGAGGGCAAAGAACGTCTATGTATGGTAAGCGACCTTTGTTATGCGTAAAAAATCCGTTGGTTGTTAATATATGTTCATTGATCAGTGCACTGTGTTTGATATGTATCATAAATCATTCAACAAACTTATTTGTTGGATTTCAGTTTATCGTCATAAATTTGCTCATCGGATGGAGAACACCAAACTGAAAATCCAATACATTATATTATAATCAACTGTTTTTGGTATTGATTTGTAGGCCTTGCCTGGCGAATATAAAGAATGGATTACGAAGTATGGCTTCCCTACTGGCATGACCAGAATTCATACTTTATATGAGAGATCATTTGAAGTTAAAGTCATGAATATAGCTGGGAAATGGTTTTTTTACAACGGCTGGAAGCATATGATAACCACGCTAAATTACCCAAGTGGTTGTAACTTTGTTTTTGAGTTCGAAGAAATGCTCAACTGTTTTAATATGTACACTTTTCATCAGGATGCCATAGCTGCACCAGGCAAGTATTTCTACTGCAAACTTGATGACCCACTCAGTGATGTGAATCGCCTGGTATGTTTTTGAACTTCTGTGTAGAACCATGACATAACGCATTAAATAAATTAATATGTAGTAATGTTTCAACATTGTTTTTCAACTTTCCAGCATATAAGTTGCTTCGTTCATCATGGTTTGTACAATCGAAACCCTCCAATGGAACCGATTATGGTTAGCTCATTTCCAGGTAATGTCATGTATATAATTATTTATTAGATAATGATTTACCAATAAATGAGAGTTTTTTAAATCTTGATGTTCATAATGATAACAGTTATTACATATTGATCTTTGGGCAGGGCATGTTTTCCAGATACAACTTGAATACGATGGTGATGAGATTTTCATTACTCAGGGATGGCCGTACATGAAACAGAGGTTTAAGATAACAAAAGATCATCTGATGGTCTTTGAAATTTACAATGAGGTTTGTTTGTCGATTCTAAATTTCAATAAATATCATTAATTTTCTTTGAAATTTACATCATTAATTTGTACACTTTTCATGTTTTTCATTGTAAAACTTAACAGAAAACATTGGAGTTGTCCATCTTTGAGAAAAACAAGCTCACTCTGCCTCCCGAGTTGTGGGAGGACGTTGAACAGCCCGAGGATGATCACCATAATGATGAGGAAATAATTGTTGTTTCCGATGATAATGGAGAAGAGGAATCAGATGGAGATGATATGGAAGCTGAGGATGATGAATCTGATTCGGATGAAGATGTATCTGATATAGAAGATTGGGTCGTTCTAGTTGTGTTTGTGGTTGACAAGCATTTTGTAAGTCTTATATGTTAAAGCAATATATTATAATCATATTGATGCTAAATAAACCTGTTTTTAACAAATTTCATGTATGGTTATTGTTTTAGCGGATGAAGACAGAATGGGCGAGGGCCAATGGCTTGAACAGGTCGAGGTCATTGACAATTAAGGATGGTGAGCAAAATAGTTGGGGTGTTTCTGTTGGTATTGAAGACAGGGGATCCAGTAAGCGTTACTACATCAAAGGTATGTCTGTGTTTGTTGCTGATATGGATTTGCAGGCTGGTGATCAGGTGCATTTCCGTTGGTTTGAAAAACGAGGTCTGTTCAAGCTCTCTAAAGTAGTTAGGGTTGATGGTAATTAGTTATCTTACTGGTGGTAGTTTTTTGGATCTGAATCACATACTTTTGCTCCTAAGTGGTGGTGGTTTTTTGATCAATATAGTGGTTGTGGGTAACTCTTAGCACCTTGGTTATGGTGGTTTTTGGGATGATGATTAACTGTTAGTGGTCACATACATTGATGTGTTTTTTGTGTTGATATGTCTTTTGAAAAATATATTTGTGATATGGTTTGTGTTTAAGACATATGATCTTCTATGGCTTAATAGTTGTTAGCAATGATTTGGGAAATATGTTTTTTTTAGAATTAGGTAAATATGCTTAATATGATGTGATTGCTATAATGAGAATTAAAATTTAGACAAGTTTAGATGTTAACTGTTGACTTTGTTAATATTGTTGATAAAACTTAAATTTGGTAAATTAAATGACATTAACATTAATCATTCTCATTATTAAGAAACTTAAATTTCGTACAAAAAACTTTTTGTATAAGAATAGCTTAACAAAGTAAACACGATCCATGTATGAATGATTATGTCAAATTTTAACATTTATTTGAAAATTTTCCAAATGTTTATATCTACCATTTTAAAAGAAATATATATGTTTTTTAATATTTTAAAGTCAAAACTAATTAATAATTTACAAATTCAAACCGTTTTATGTTGACAAACAAGATTTTTGGAAAGACAATCAATTAACGATGTGTAATTGAATACTTTTTATGGTTACAATTGTAACACCCCAACCGATGGCGGAAACATCGGGGTGCCACGTATTGATGATTGTTCAGTAGCTCATGGTGAATAATAAATTCCATTAAATGATTTAAGTGAATTACATACAATTGTTCTAGAATTTGTACATCAAATTGAATAAAACTATACACATATCTTCAAGCATCAATTCAAATCTTCAAGCAAATAGAACCTGAAACATGTTAAGTTGAAAAGGTTTTGGGTCAACAAAAGTTGGTGAGAATTACATAGGTTTTTGATAATTGAATAAAATTGTTGTGCAATTCATGTGTCATGTCAATCTAGTCCATATGTGAGAACATACTAGAAATAAATCGAGTGCATAACCAAACCTGATGACTGTTATAATGTGGTACCTCCCATACGCTCATGGTTCACCTAAATATGTTATACGATAACAAACACCCACGCTACCTTTGTAGGAGGCACGTATCCGGGTGGGATTGTCAGTCCAATAGATCTATCAATGTATACCGCCGGCTGATCAATGTTAATGATTATGCTAGAATGGTGCTTACTCTAATCATGCTCAAGACATAATGCAACATAGAAAACACATAGACACATTGATGATTGAATAGCAATGATGATGTTATAAACATGTTTCACCCCAAAAATGGTGATAAATAGAAAAGGGGCTATGTAAAACTCACCTTAGCAAAATGTTATGTCTCGTAAAAAAAATAGAATAATGTGTTGTGAATGTATGCGAGGCGAATCCCAAAGACTCAACAACGTAGCTAGTCCAAATTGAAGAAAACGAAAAAGAAAGAATATCAAGCTTCCAATTCACCAATTACAAGAGCTTATAATCAAAGCTTCAATTGTAGAAGTAATCGACTATAGAAGAAAGGTATGAGGGAAAGTTTAATCGGATTGAAACAATCGATTTAGAGGTGCAAAGTATGATGGGTCATAGGTGGGTTTTTATACTAGTTTGGAGTCAATTAGCCATTAAAATTGGTCAACACCATAAAGTAAGATTTTATGATGAATTGACTATTTGACTAAGACTTTGACTGTTTGACTAAGACTTTGACTAGGACTTTGACTATTTGACTCAAGGCTTTATTTAAAAAAAAAAATCTTGTATGTGAAAAAAAAAAGAATTTAGAATCATATTATTATTATTATTTATATACATTTATGTATGTATATAAGTTGTGAGTTAGGATAAATAAAGACTTAGGAACATTTGTATAATATTAATGATAAAGGTGTAATAATATATATATATATATATATATATAAGGGCTTTTTATGTATTAAAATTTTGGGGAAAATTTTGCGATGTTACAGTCTCCCCTACTTTTGGAAACTTCGTCCCGAAGTTTATTGAAAACACAGGGTTGTAGGTGATTGGGTAGAAATTAGGACAAGGGTGGTTTGGGAAGTTTCGAGTTAAGGCATGACATAAATTTATAGGTAACAGAATAAACTGTTTCGAATAATTTGGGTAAGAGTTTTGATATGTGTGAGTTTTAAGGGTTGGATTAGGTTCATCTGAAATAGCAAGGAGAATAAGAATCTTAAGTTTTAGGACTCCTAAAAGAAATGCATGAGTTGATTGACTATAGAAAGACTAAATGAACTACCAGATAAATAAGGTTTATAATTGGTCAACTACCGAAAACCTTGATAGAATTTCACACTACCTTAACGTACCTGTAAATTCATGATTACGTTCCGGACCGCAATCACCAATTTACCTTACATTAGGGTTTTGTATCCTTCTATAACTCTAGACACACATGTAAAATAATATGATTAACCATGTATCCAAAAATGAGTCCAACTGTTGAGCAGGAAAAAGACTTCTACCAGTCAGTGAGTAGGAACCTCTACCGATTGTTGAGCAGGTATGATAGCCTCTACCAGTCGTTGAGCATGTTGTAGGGCCTCTACCGACTGTTGAGCAGGCATGATGACCTCTACCAATCGTTGAGTAGGTTATTTTGTACTCTACTAACTGTTGAGCAAGTACTTCATCCTCTATTAGTTGTTTGATTAAGTGTATCAATTATTACACACATGAATTGCAAATTGATAATATGTACATGTAAGCAATCAAGTATCAAGTATAGCATACGAGTTGTAATAGAGTTTCCCTAGATAAGGTTAATGACTCTAGGTGTGTCTATAGTAAATAGTTTATATTCCATGAATTCTAGTTTCAAATGTTCAAATAAGGCAAATAGTCGAATCCTCATGTATAACTAAGGATTATGTTTGATGCAACACACAATCAAGTTTCAATAGTTTGGTTATCATGGGTAACTAGCTCATGTGTGAGAAGGTGAAGGATATGAATTTAGTTCTTGAGAGGATGATGAAAAATTCTTGAAGCAGAATCAAAGTTATGAGAGATAGTGAATATGAAGATAGTTGATAAAGAGTTTATTTTATAGTATGGAGATTATATGATTTGGGTAGGGTGTTGGATATTTAAAAAATGGCTAAGATGGTAAGATGAAGTGTGATTGTGAAATCCATGAGATTGATTTAAGCTGTAAAATTTTGAGATTTTAGAGCTTAGTTAAGGAAAGTGAATGTAATCATCTATTCATTAATTAAAACGAATAAATGAAAACGTTGACTTATCAAAGATTCTAGATTCTAATAACACAGTGAAGACATGCTTTAGCCTATAAGTGAACACTCATCCCGAGAATTCCCAGGTAGGCATCCGGGTCCCTCGTCTGATTGGGATATATGCGCAATGCCAGCCTAGACAGAAGACTCAGAATACAGGCGTTCACCCTTCCAGATTGCACGTGTTCGTTATTAAAATCTAGAACTTCGACGAGATCTCAAGGTGGTTCAGGTTAAACCTGAGGATTTTGTCTTGTTAGTCTAAGAGTGGATCCAGTGATGGAGAGCAATCTTCTTTGTAGGGATGAAAGTAGAGATAAGAAGTAGGAGGGGGATAGAGAATAGGAATAAGTAGAGAAGCAAGTAAGAGAAGCAAGTACCGGTTAAATCCTATGGTTATAGACTAGATTATTTTTCTAATAACCTAATTCCCTATAACCATGGCTCTGATACCAATCTGTAACACCCCAACCGATGGCGGAAACATCGGGGTGCCACGTATTGATGATTGTTCAGTAGCTCATGGTGAATAATAAATTCCATTAAATGATTTAAGTGAATTACATACAATTGTTCTAGAATTTGTACATCAAATTGAATAAAACTATACACATATCTTCAAGCATCAATTCAAATCTTCAAGCAAATAGAACCTGAAACATGTTAAGTTGAAAAGGTTTTGGGTCAACAAAAGTTGGTGAGAATTACATAGGTTTTTGATAATTGAATAAAATTGTTGTGCAATTCATGTGTCATGTCAATCTAGTCCATATGTGAGAACATACTAGAAATAAATCGAGTGCATAACCAAACCTGATGACTGTTATAATGTGGTACCTCCCATACGCTCATGGTTCACCTAAATATGTTATACGATAACAAACACCCACGCTACCTTTGTAGGAGGCACGTATCCGGGTGGGATTGTCAGTCCAATAGATCTATCAATGTATACCGCCGGCTAGACCTGGCAATTTCAACCCATCTAGTTGAGTTTGGGTTGTTTTGGGTTTAAAATTTGACCTTGTGGGTTAAAATGGGTTTAGTATAATTTTCAAGGGGGTTAGGATGGGTAATTTTAATTCTAGGAAATAAGTAAGTGGGTCAGGATGGGTATGTCAAAAAAAATAAATGGGTCAGGATGGGTATTTTTAGATAATCATATACAAATTTGAATTAAAACTCACCCAACATCAAAAGTGTTGGTGCCTGATAGAAATCAATGCCACTAAAAACAAAAAAATATATCTTTTGAATTTGTTGATAACCCAGTCGGTTAGAAATCGTTCGGGTCGTTAACGGATGACCATGTCGAAACAACACGAATCGTTAACGAGACCAACCTCATCGAAACGGTTCGAGTCGTTAGCAGGCTTAATCGAGTCCAAACGGTCTGGGTTGTTGACCGGCCCATTCGGTTCGAAATGGTCTGGTCGTTGACAGGCCCGGTCGGGTCGAAACGGTCCAGGTTGCAAACGGGATCGGTTGGGTCAAAATGGTCTGGGTCGCTACCGGGCCCAGCCGGGTCGAAACTGTCCGAGTCGATACGGGACAGGTCAGGTTGAAACGGTCTGGGTTGTTACCGGCCCCGGTCGGGTCGAAACGGTCCGGGTCGTTACCGGGCCCGGTCGGGTTGAAACGGTCCGGGCCGCTACCGGTCCCGTCGGGTCAAAACGGCCCGGGTCGTTACAGGGCCCGACCAGGTCGAAACGGTCCGGGTCGCTGTCGGGCCCGGCCGGGTCGAAACAATCCAGGTCGATACGGGACGGGTCAGGTTGAAACGGTCTGGGTTGTTACCGGCCCCGGTCGGGTCGAAACGGTCCGGGTCGTTACCGGGCCCGGTCGGGTTGAAACGGTCCGGGCCGCTACCGGTCCCGTCGGGTCAAAACGGCCCGGGTCGTTACAGGGCCCGACCAGGTCGAAACGGTCCGGGTCGCTGTCGGGCCCGGCCGGGTCGAAACAATCCAGGTCGCTACGGGACGGGTCAGGTTGAAACGGTCTGGGTTGTTACCGGCCCCGGTCGGGTCGAAACGGTCCGGGTCGTTACCGGGCCCGGTCGGGTTGAAACGGTCCGGGCCGCTACCGGTCCCGTCGGGTCAAAACGGCCCGGGTCGTTATAGGGCCCGGTCGGGTCGAAACGGTCCGGGTTGTTACCGGTCCCGTCGGGTCGCTACGGGACGGGTCGCTACCGGGGCCCGGTCGGTTCGAAACGGTTTGGGTCGCTACCGGTCCCATCGGGTCGAAACGATCCGGGTCGCTACCGGGCCCGGCCGGGTCGAAACGGTCCGGGTCGCTACCGGGCCCGGCCAGGTCGAAACGGTTCGGTTCGCTACCGGTCCCGGCCCGGTCGAAACAATCCGGGTCGCTACAGGACGGGTCAGGTCGAAACGGTCCGGGTCGTTACCGGGCCTGGTCGGGTCGAAACGGTCCGGGTCGTTACCGGGCCCGGTCGGGTTGAAACGGTCCGGGCTGCTACCGGTCCCGTCGGGTCAAAACGGCCCGGGTCGTTACAGGGCCCGACCAGGTCGAAACGGTCCGGGTCGCTGTCGGGCCCGGCCGGGTCGAAACAATCCGGGTCGCTACGGGACGGGTCAGGTTGAAACGGTCTGGGTTGTTACCGGCCCCGGTCGGGTCGAAACGGTCCGGGTCGTTACCGGGCCCGGTCGGGTTGAGACGGTCCGGGCCGCTACCGGTCCCGTCGGGTCAAAACGGCCCGGGTCGTTACAGGGCCCGACCAGGTCGAACGGTCCGGGTCGCTGTCGGGCCCGGCCGGGTCGAAACGGTCCGGGTCGCTACCGGGCCCGGGCCAGTCGAAACGGTCCGGGTTGTTACCTGGCCCGGCCCGGTCGAAACAATCCGGGTCTCTACGGGACGGGTCATGTCGAAACGGTCTGGGTCGTTACCAGGCCTGTCGGGTCGAAACGGTCCGGGTCGCTACCGGGGCCCGGTCGGGTCGAAACGGTTTGGGTCGCTACCGGTCCCGTCGGGTCGAAACGGTCCGGGTCGCTACCGGGCCCGGCCGGGTCGAAACGGTCCGGGTCGCTACGGGGCCCGGCTAGGTCGAAACGGTTCGGTTCGCTACCGGGCCCGGCCCGGTCAAGACAATCCGGGTCGCTACGGGACGGGTCAGGTCGAAACGGTTCAGGTCGTTACCGGGCCTGGTCGGGTCGAAACGGTCCGGGTCGCTACCGGGCCCGGTCGGGTCAAAACGGTTCGGGTCGCTACCGGTCCCGTCGGGTCGAAACGGTCCGGGTCGCTACCGGGCCCGGCGGGGTCGAAACGGTCCGGGTCGCTACCGGGCCCGGCCGGGTCGAAACGGTCCGGGTCGCTACCGGGCCCGGCCCGGTCGAAACGATCCGGGTCGCTACGGGACGGGTCAGGTCGAAACGGTCTGGGTCGTTACCGGGCCCGGTCGGGTCGAAACGGTCTGGGTCGCTACCGGTCTTGTCGGGTCGAAACGGTCTGGTTCTTTACCGAGCCCGACCGGGTTGAAACGGTTCGGGTCGCTACCGGGCCCGGCCGGGTCGAAACGGGACGGGTCAGGTTGAAACGGCCGGGTCGAAATGGTCCGGGTAGCTACGGGACGGGTCAGATCAAAACAGTTCTGGTCGCTACCCGGCCTGGCCGGGTCGTAGCGGTCCGGGTTATTTTCCAGCCCGATAGGGTCGAACCGGTCCGATTCAAAATGAAATACTTCAGATCCCCTAAAATTTTATATTTAAGTTTTTTTTTTCTTTTTTTTAATTTTTTTTATTTACTTTTTAAATTTTTTATTGCTATTTTTTTTTTTTAAATTTTAATTTATTTTAATGTGAACCTATCTTAATCCAAACCATCCATACCCAAACCCATCCGTACCCAAACCCATCCTGACCCAACCCATCCTAACCCATTTTTTTAATCTACCCATCTTGACCTATACCCATCCTAACCCAAACCCATCCTGACCCAACACCCAAACCCACCCAACCTACCCATTTTGCCACCCATACCGCCGGCTGATCAATGTTAATGATTATGCTAGAATGGTGCTTACTCTAATCATGCTCAAGACATAATGCAACATAGAAAACACATAGACACATTGATGATTGAATTGCAATGATGATGTTATAAACATGTTTCACCCCAAAAATGGTGATAAATAGAAAAGGGGCTATGTAAAACTCACCTTAGCAAAATGTTATGTCTCGTAAAAAAAAATAGAATAATGTGTTGTGAATGTATGCGAGGCGAATCCCAAAGACTCAACAACGTAGCTAGTCCAAATTGAAGAAAACGAAAAAGAAAGAATATCAAGCTTCCAATTCACCAATTACAAGAGCTTATAATCAAAGCTTCAATTGTAGAAGTAATCGACTATAGAAGAAAGGTATGAGGGAAAGTTTAATCGGATTGAAACAATCGATTTAGAGGTGCAAAGTATGATGGGTCATAGATGGGTTTTTATACTAGTTTGGAGTCAATTAGCCATTAAAATTGGTCAACACCATAAAGTAAGATTTTATGATGAATTGACTATTTGACTAAGACTTTGACTGTTTGACTAAGACTTTGACTAGGACTTTGACTATTTGACTCAAGGCTTTATTTAAAAAAAAAATCTTGTATGTGAAAAAAAAAAAGAATTTAGAATCATATTATTATTATTTATATACATTTATGTATGTATATAAGTTGTGAGTTAGGATAAATAAAGACTTAGGAACATTTGTATAATATTAATGATAAAGGTGTAATAATATATATATATATATAAGGGCTTTTTATGTATTAAAATTTTGGGGAAAATTTTGCGATGTTACAACAATCACGCTATAATTTATCTTTTTTTCATCCTAATTTATGTCGTTGACTTTTTTTTCGTGAATATAGTGGTGGTGTGTAACTGTTAGCACCTTGGTATGGTGGTTTTTGGGAAGGTGATTAACTGTCACACCCTCAAAATCCACTTGCGGAGTTTTACCGCGAGGCGCATGACAAACCAGGATCCAAACCAACGATCACAATAAACAATTCTAAATGAATATAAATGCAATTTCAAAACATAGTTTAAAATCCCCGTTTACAGCGGAAGCTTATTCAAAACAATTATTCAATAATAAACCAATGTTCAATGTTTGTAAATCATGCAACTCTAGCTAGACGCCGTGCAGACGCGTGCGCCCTAGTTCCATTCGTGCTACCTTAGCGACCTAAGAAAACATGTAAAAGTTTACGTCAGCACAAAAATGCTGGTGAGTTTACAGGTTTGTATCCAAGTACCAAGTCCACCTGTCCATACTATAATAATCGAAAACCAGTATACGCTAGCTAGGCGTACGTTTTGTTACTACCACGATTGGAAAACCATTACTAACGCGAATACCAAAAGTATGCCCGATGTAGTTCCTGTTGTTCCTGTTGTTCCTGTTTGAGACAATATGCACCCGCCGACCCTCCAAGTCGACGAGCGGGGTTGGTCACTCCCAATAGCGCTATTCACATTTCCCCGTTGTGCAAACCCGCACATTCATGGTTCCCCCCGGGACTTCCAAAGATCGTGTAGTACACAATAGAAAACCCATAGTATGACAGTAGTTACCAACAATCGTTTTAACACATGTTTTCTCCCCCGAAAAGTGTAAACCAGTTTAAAAGAGGGGCCGTAAACTCACCTTAAGTTGCGTTACTCCTTAACCCGAGTAAACCCAGCTGCTATGCTAGTCCCGTAAGCGGCGACCTAACATACGACAGTTACAAGTACTTAGACTAATAACCCGCAGGCTAATTAGTCCCTAGATGTCCAGACCATAACCAAGTTCTTTTGAAAACACCGTGACTGTTTAACCGACCCAAAGTACAAGACTCGACATCCCATTGGTGACCCGAGACTCCCCGTGTTATGTTTACTCTCCAAAACATACAATAACGCAAGTACACTTAACATACGTTAACGCACAACAAGTTATAGCACATAGTTCACGTATCACCGAAATACATCCAAATATATGTTACCAAGTTATTAGACATGTTACGAGGTTCCTAGCATGTTACTACATGTTAAATCGGGTCTCGGAATGCTAATTTACACTTACAGCAGCAGTACACGCGATTAGGGAGGCTAATCGCATGAATGATCACACGACCAGGGATAATCGCCCCTAATGTCACGCGACTGGGGCTACTCGCCCCTGATGTCACGCGAGTAGGGCTACTCGCCCTTGATGCCACGCGAGTGGGGCTACTCGCCCCTGTTGTCATGCGAGTGGGGCTACTCGCCCCTAATGTCATGCGAGTGGGGCTACTCGCCCCTAACACAGGCGATTAGCAAGGCTACTCGCCTGTAACCTTGCTGTTCCGGTTTTTCGCGCGTTTAACGCTCCAAATCAGATCCAGAACGTGTGTAACTACCCAATATCATCCCAATAACTATTCTAAACATGTTTAAACCAAAATCCTTCGTTTAACCACGTATAATCAGTCCTGCATGAAATCAAGTAATCCAAACATATACACATAGCATGCAATCATCATACTAACATGCATAACAATGACCCTAATAATCAATTACTGAGATTCCTATCATCATAATATTAATATCAACACTGATCTATCATAATATCATATCGAATCATCATCATGAATCATAAAAACCCTAGCTTTCTAATCATACACACTCATATTGCATGCATATTAGTTATAATCCGATCAACAACCCTTATTGACGATTTTCAGAAAGCTTTTTCGTTTAACAACAGGTCTGGACCCTTAGGGATTGATTAAAAACGTTTATAAAGAGTTATGGATGAAAATCAAAGCTTAGGATTATGAAAGAATGATGATTAAAGCTTGAAACCTTGTGTTTTGATCAAAAATCGCCTTCCAGAGGTTGTTTATGTGTTTGGGCGGGTTATGGGACGACTAGGGTTTGTCTAATGAAGTTTAGGAGGTTAAGTAGGGTATTTATAGTCGTTTTTAGTCGTCCAGCCCGTAACTAGCGATTGTGCAGCTCCTATACGCGATTAGGAATGCTAATCGCATGAAGGTTCACGCGATTAGGCCTAATCGCCTATACCTTCACACGATTAGCCACCCAATCGCCCCATATGTGGCCTACTCGCCTCCCCTATGGGCGATTAGGCTTCCTAATCGCCTGTAGGGGTTAATCTCGTGTGTTTTGCGCGTTAAACCCCGTTTTAACATATGTTAATGCATATTCACGTACCGACAAGTCACATAATGATTGTAAACACATAACACAAGTAAATACACATTTTTACACTCGTTCACCAATTCCCGGGACTCGTATGTTCCGTATGCCCTGACGATCCCACCGATCGTCACCGTTTGTACACTTGGTTAAGGACTGACATCTAACGAACCTCTAGACCAACATCCAATGATCTTCTAGACTAACCAATAGTTCCCGAACCATAACCCGACTTAACTAACCCAGTTAAGTACAATATACGCGTGACTCGCTAAGGTAGACTTTCATCTAGACAACGTTGTTAACCAGAATTTGCCGGGTGTCACATCATCCCCACGTTAAAAGAATTTTCGTCTCGAAAATTGCACAAGTACCAAAAGAACAAAAGAAATAACGAAGGAAGCAAAACAAAAAGATAGATACCAAGAGAGAGATTTACCCGAGTTGTCACATCATCCCCACGTTAAAAGGAATCTCGACCCGAGATTCATTCAGCTATCGAAGAGACATGTCTCGACTCGAACGCTTCCTTAGGAAAAAGATGAGGATACTTAGACTTCATCTGATCCTCCCGTTCCCATGTATATTCCGGTCCCCGGTCCGAGTTCCACCGAACCTTAACGATACGAATCTTGCTGTGACGCAGGCTGCGAATCTTGTAATCAAGGATCTCTACAGGTTCTTCCACAATCCGAAGACGATCATCAACCTTGATCTCTTCCAGTGGAACGATGAGAGACTCGTCAGCCAGACACTTCTTCAAGTTTGACACGTGAAAGACGTTATGTACGTTACCGAGCTCCGTCGGTAGATCAAGTCGATATGCCACCGGCCCAATCCGTTCCAGGATCGTAAATGGGCCGACATATCGTGGATTGAGTTTGCCACGCTTTCCAAAGCGTATGACGCCCTTCCACGGTGAGACTTTTAGAAGTACCTTGTCATTGACTTGGAATTCCAGGGGTTTGCGACGCTGATCAGCATAACTCTTTTGCCGGTCCCGTGCCGCCGCCAACCGATTACGAATCTGTACGATCTTTTCCGAAGTTTCGTACACTAGTTCAGGCCCAGTGAGTTGACTCTCACCCACTTCAGCCCAACAAAGAGGAGAACGGCATTTCCGTCCGTACAATGCTTCGAACGGAGCCGCCTTGATGCTCGTGTGATAACTGTTATTATACGAGAATTCTACCAACGGCAGATGAGCTTCCCAACCCTTGCCAAAATCGATCACACACGCCCGCAGCATGTCTTCTAAAGTTTGAATCGTACGCTCACTCTGACCGTCAGTCTGTGGATGGTAAGCCGTACTCATGTCTAGTTGGGTACCCAAAGCCTTGTGCAAAGACTTCCAGAAGTGAGAAGTAAAATGGGAGTCACGATCCGAGATAATAGAAACTGGTACCCCGTGCTTAGAAACAACTTCTTTCAAGTAAAGACGAGCCAAACGATCCATGGTGTCGGTCTCCTTAATAGCAAGAAAATGAGCTGATTTCGTCAACCGATCGACAATCACCCATATCTTGTCGTTCCCGCTTGGTGATTTAGGAAGTTGTGTGACAAAATCCATAGTAATCCGTTCCCATTTCCATTCCGGAATTTCAGGTTGTTGCAGGAGACCCGACGGTTTCTGGTATTCCACCTTGACCTTAGCACAGGTCAAGCATTTGCTCACGTATGAGGCTATGTCCGACCTCATGTTTGGCCACCAGTAAAGCACCTTCAGATCTTGGTACATCTTATCCGAACCAGGATGAATAGAATACCGGGACTTATGAGCCTCATCAAGGACAAGCTCCCGTAGTCCCCCGAATAAAGGAACCCATATACGTTCTGCGAAATAGTGCAGGCCATCAGGCCTTCGCTCTAGGTGCTTGTCGGCACCGTGCATAGTTTCAGCTTTAAGGTTTTCCTCCTTCAAAGCTTCTAACTGGGCAGAACGGAGTTGATCAGGTAACGACGAATGGATAGTGAGCTGCAACGCCCGAACGCGACTGTAACGCCCGTCTATTTTCTAAAAGTTTATTAAAACATTATATTCGCGTAACGTTTTTAATTCGTTAACGAGAAATACATTCTTGTTCGATAACAATTAATAATAATTACTATTACTAATATTCTATATGAATATATATATATATATATATATATATATATATATATAACAGAAATCACTTTTTATCAATCCATTTTATATGTTTTTAATACATTACCATATATACATTACTTTGATAAATCCCCTATACAGTCAACCCGACCAATTTACCATTTGAACCATCAAAGAGAATCTAACCACATGTGCATGTGCTCCCTGTTAAGTCAAGGTGCATGCTCTGCACCCATTCCTACGCATTGACTGTGTTTGAACTAGATATTACCGAGTTTTGCATCAAAAGATGAACCCATCTAACAAAACCCCAACTATAAAAACAACTCAACTCCCTATCCTTATCATTTCTAACCCTAGCCTCCATCTCTTCCAAACCTCCTTCCACCTCTTCTTCCTTTCTCTACACAATCCTTCCCCACTCACACCCACATATAAAAAGATTGAAGCTATAGACAAACCGGAGGAAACTCGATGTCACTAGGGAAGCCCCGGTAACCGGCCGACCAACCCACATCGTGCAACCCTGCCCTCGCCAAACAACGACAACCACTCCAACTCACTCTAATGCTCACAAACCCAAACCATTCAAATGCTCTTACATTCTATGTCACTTCCTCTCATTTTGTTTGACGCCAAATTGGCCACACACAACCAAAGAGAACAAACTCGCCATTGGGTCTTCATCTTGTTACTGTGAAATATATCCAAGCCACCACCATACCGTTACGGTTTATATATACGCGCCACCTTGATCTGCTACCATGCGTTTTCATTAACCAACAACCGGTTCTATTGTCTTGACGCTTTTCGGAAACCATTCGTACACCGTAAGGTAAACCTTTGACAATCGAGATTTAACACTTATTTTTTTTTTTTTTTGGCATGCGTATTTCCTGAATCAACTAACATACATTGCTCAAACTGGTTTTATAATAATCTCTGGTTTGTTTTCATATGGTTATGGCTGTTTGCAAGTTATTAACCCCACCATATACTTGGTGGGTTCTTCATTTAAAATTCTTTGACCCGAAACACCAGTTCATATTATATGAATCACTAATAAATGATTTTATTATAATTTGCCTAGATAAAGTAATTAGTTTACTTGCAATATTACTATGACACAAGTTCCTAAAGTCAACTTACAAGTTTTAGTAAATATTCGTATAAGACTTTGTTTTAATAAACAATAATAATTTTTGCTAAACCATTTTATATCTAGTAAAAAAAACGGTGACGTACCCATATTCGGAAAATTAATAAATCATTTAGCCAAATTATTTCTCATACACTTTAATAATTAATATATAGGTTCATACGTAATTCATTCATTCTCACTGATTTACTGCAAGTCTATCGTACGATCAAGGTGAGTTCATACTTGTCCCCCTTTTTTTATTCTTTATTCTTTGGGGCTCAACATGTATCACTATCAAAACTTAAACGATTTCATACTCTTAAACTATTATGCTCAATCTAAATGCTATTATGCTATGCCATGCTAGAATTCAAAGTCTTACATACAAATGTACGATTAGTTAACAACTCACCTTACATGTATAGCGCTATAGGTTGACACGCCGCCCCCTTTATGGGTCATGATAAGATGAAGTCTTTTGTGTTATCGAGTGTTGTTGCCGTTTGTATGGTTCTACGAGCATATGCCTATAACATGATGATTTGAGTAAAACTTTCTTATACTATGTACGTAGGTCAAAACTAGTATGCTCACCAATACTTTATGTGTTGACGGATATTTTATACATGTTGCAGGAAAAGCTTGATGAGATGATACAAGAAACATCATTTAGGATTCGGCCTTAGAAACAAACGAAACAATCTTTATTTTACTTCATGTTCAAGTTAATGTATTTTGCTCATGAACAAATTGTATACTTGTTGAATCTTAGATACGAATGAAATCTATTTTAATTTATTGTCACAATTTAGTGTTATGAAGTCTTTGAACAATCTATCACAAGTCTCACCTCGATGTTTCCGCCATCGGTTGGGGTGTGACAGATTGGTATCAGAGCCATAACTATAGGGAATTAGGAAAATTGCCATGATTGACCTAGTCTATAGTTAAGAACCTTTATTTGACTACTTCCTTTATATGCTTGAAATACTTGATTTTCCTACTTGCTTCTTATCAATCTCAAATCAGCTTCATAAACCTTAAAGATGCAAGCCTTTCCTAAGGCAACATATACTCCAATATAAAGACACTCGTATTTCACAAAAGAAAGAAACTCACTAAAATAGGCGTGAAACCCTTACTTTGGTGACAACTTTCAATCCGTTTTATTCCTTTTAAATTTTTGAAATTTCACCATCGAGATAGGAGTGATTTCTTTACCTTGATGACAAATTCACTCATCTCATTCTAGTGAAACCTTACCAAAGAGTTAGGATTAACTTCCTTTACTCTATGGATAAGTACCAATCCACAATTCGAAGACGACATCATCGAGTTAGGAGTGATATCCACATCTTGATGACTAGTTTCATATTCCCTCATCTTGTAGAAGCTCTACTACCAAGTTAAGAGTGAATTCCTTTACCTTGGTAGCGCTTCATTTCTATACATTAACATAACAACTTTATCATCAAGCTAAGAGTGATTCTCTTTACCTTTTGTGTTTTGAAAAAACTACACCAAGATAGGCGTGATTTCCTTACCTTGGTGGAAATTTCACAAATCCTCATTCTAGTGGAAACTTACCAATAAAATGTTGGAATTAATTTTCCTACCTCGTTGGACAAGTGCAAAAATCACACTCAAGAGACGACACCGCAAAGATAGGAATGAAATCCGCAACTTAGCGACTAGTTTCAATCCTCGATTTTTTTTCAATCTCTCCAAAGTCTCAAACTTTTGATTGATAATGGACATGTAGTAACTGGAAGGGTGAATACCGTTAACCGAAATCTCGGCGAGAGTATCCCACCTATTAGGCCAAAGCATGTTTCCAAAACTCAAAAGAATTTTTGACCACTTTGGTTAGTCGTAGTTCCGTTCAGGAACAATCCAAGTCTTGTGTAAATCTCTTTTACATTCTGCAATCAGCTTCAAGTCCATTTTATTAAATGTGCTACTTAAACATCTCTCACTTCTGCTTGATCCTAGTTTTGAATTTCTCAAAAGTATCGATAAACATCATTATTTCTGAAAATATTTAATTTTTAATATCTTCAAATATTTAATCAAATATTATCTAATAAATCTGGTTTCATATTAAAGTGCTTTATTATCGAGTATTTTCGATTATGCACTTTACAAGTTTTCTCCAACCTTATACATCGATTGGCAATTGATTCTATAAAACGTTATAATTTTGAACAAACCGAAATTTTCACATTTATGACAACATGTTCAAATAAAACATCGAATAAATATTTTCGAGTATTATAAATTATTGTAAATATTCAGCATCATGCATTAAAACCTTAACATCATGTATTTTTATTATCATACTTCACATTTTGTTCTTATTTACGTTACGTTATACAAAATCAATTTTAAAACAAATTAATACTTCAATTATTATTTTATACCTTCTAACATTCGTTAACGTCTAAATTACAGAAACGCATGATACCAATTATTATTTTACATTATTCTACTTATGACATATTCAATCCAAAACAAATGATTCTTCTCACAGTATACTCAAAATTTTTAACAAATATTTACCTATATTTTACGATTTCATTATCTTTCGCACTTTTTGCTACCGTTCTAAATCTCCCTTGTATTTTCTAAAACCAATCTTGTTCGAAACAGGTACACAATTATTTCCGTTAAGTGTGATTTAGTAATGCTAAAAAAAAAATTGCGAATACGAATTTTTCTTTCATGAAACATGAAGTCCTTTTATTTAACTAGTTCACACCTGGTTTACAATTGAAAACTTTCGAGAACATATGAAACTTGACCTTCTTATATATGGGTATAATAAGAATCACAAGCTCTTTCGCAAGAAAACGTCTATGAATTATTAATTCTTATTTTTGCAAAATCAATCATTTTCATAAACTTGATTTCATGTCAACTAGTCTATACCCACATATCTACAAATGTGCAGGCTTAATGAGCTAAACTATTTACCAACAACATTTTCATTTTCCACAACCAAGGTTTAAATTTCAACTGTATTCCATATACATCATTCCCTACGAAATTTGATTATTTATCGACCAAAAACTTCATTTTTCCAATTCCTTATCATCCATCATCCAATTACGATATGTGTTCTCCATTTTTTTTTTACAATCATCGACTTACATTGACTTACATATTGTTAATATTCTCCAACACATTCTACACCTCCATCTCCTACAAAGCATCATTACTCATTAATTACTCTTGCCAAGAGAATGACTATTTCATTTTTTTCAATAAACTCAAGCATAATTTTCCATAATAATTGTATGTAGATGTTTATCTATATACGATACAATCGGAACTACCTCTACACATACGTTTACAATTGCATCTTAACACTTTTGCAAATACACTTCAATTTTAATACATTTATCTACCCAACAACAAGTAGAGGTCTATGTGCCCTCTCGACAGTTGGATACATTTCTAGATACGCCTTCTTAGATACAATCATACTTATAATACATTACTTGATATGTTTTGATACACATATATCTCTTCATAAACTATGATACCTGAAACTTGAAATTCGATGCATATTCTATACTACTTGAAAATTTCATCATACATGAAACTTGCTTATCCATGAAACCTAAGAATTAATTACGCGTAAGACTAGATTTTCCTATGATATTGAAAATGGATATTCTATAATACTTATAATATTCTATAAACTTAATTTTTTTTTCACTTAATGCATATAAATCGGCATAAAAACATTCTATCCACAAATTTGAACTCGCTTATACCTAAAACTCAAAACTTCCTAGTACTCATGTTGAATCTCCTTTAAACTTGGAAAAGTAAACGATCCCTTTCTATTTCAATAAATGCATAAACATTACTTCATAAATTACGCTTACAACAATTATAGGAATACATCTCCTTGGGATGTAGCCTTCCAGGCAACCAGTTTTGGTTGTAGCCCATACCTAAATTCATACGTGCTTATATTCATATACAAGCTTTGTTTCGTTAATACTTGCTTGCCTACTTGCATACATCATCATTACATTACTAAGTCGTCGCAAATCATCGTGTTCGTTTCACAAATATAATGACTAGCTCTTAGAGTAAGGAAACATTTACGCCATACCCATCGCTTTATTTCGAGTTAGTGTCATAGAAAGACATAACACCTTAATGTAAGGTAAATTGTGATTGCGGTCCGGAACGTAATCATGAATTTACAGGTACATTAAGGTGGTGTGAAATTCTATTTAGGATTGTTGGTAGATGCTCAGTACGAATTCGAGATACCAAAGGTGTGGTGGGTTAGTTGCGGTACACCCTATATATAAACGCTAATGGTGCATCGAAGACGCGACTGAGGGCGGACCAAGGACCAACTCTAGTCAAGCTGACCAAATCACAGCAAGTAAAGCAAATTTAAACCATTCTTCGTTTTGTACAGAAGCTTGTTACTCATCTAAAATCAATAACACAAACTATATCTCTTACAATTCTATCCTTCCATGAGTTCACAACGGTACTTAATAGACAATTATAAATAAATTTCGAGACGAAATTTCCTAAAGTAGGGGAGACTGTAACGCCCGTCTATTTTCTAAAAGTTTATTAAAACATTATATTCGCGTAACGTTTTTAATTCGTTAACGAGAAATACATTCTTGTTCGATAACAATTAATAATAATTACTATTACTAATATTCTATATGAATATATATATATATATATATATATATAACAGAAATCACTTTTTATCAATCCATTTTATATGTTTTTAATACATTACCATATATACATTACTTTGATAAATCCCCTATACAGTCAACCCGACCAATTTACCATTTGAACCATCAAAGAGAATCTAACCACATGTGCATGTGCTCCCTGTTAAGTCAAGGTGCATGCTCTGCACCCATTCCTACGCATTGACTGTGTTTGAACTAGATATTACCGAGTTTTGCATCAAAAGATGAACCCATCTAACAAAACCCCAACTATAAAAACAACTCAACTCCCTATCCTTATCATTTCTAACCCTAGCCTCCATCTCTTCCAAACCTCCTTCCACCTCTTCTTCCTTTCTCTACACAATCCTTCCCCACTCACACCCACATATAAAAAGATTGAAGCTATAGACAAACCGGAGGAAACTCGATGTCACTAGGGAAGCCCCGGTAACCGGCCGACCAACCCACATCGTGCAACCCTGCCCTCGCCAAACAACGACAACCACTCCAACTCACTCTAATGCTCACAAACCCAAACCATTCAAATGCTCTTACATTCTATGTCACTTCCTCTCATTTTGTTTGACGCCAAATTGGCCACACACAACCAAAGAGAACAAACTCGCCATTGGGTCTTCATCTTGTTACTGTGAAATATATCCAAGCCACCACCATACCGTTACGGTTTATATATACGCGCCACCTTGATCTGCTACCATGCGTTTTCATTAACCAACAACCGGTTCTATTGTCTTGACGCTTTTCGGAAACCATTCGTACACCGTAAGGTAAACCTTTGACAATCGAGATTTAACACTTATTTTTTTTTTTTTTGGCATGCGTATTTCCTGAATCAACTAACATACATTGCTCAAACTGGTTTTATAATAATCTCTGGTTTGTTTTCATATGGTTATGGCTGTTTGCAAGTTATTAACCCCACCATATACTTGGTGGGTTCTTCATTTAAAATTCTTTGACCCGAAACACCAGTTCATATTATATGAATCACTAATAAATGATTTTATTATAATTTGCCTAGATAAAGTAATTAGTTTACTTGCAATATTACTATGACACAAGTTCCTAAAGTCAACTTACAAGTTTTAGTAAATATTCGTATAAGACTTTGTTTTAATAAACAATAATAATTTTTGCTAAACCATTTTATATCTAGTAAAAAAAACGGTGACGTACCCATATTCGGAAAATTAATAAATCATTTAGCCAAATTATTTCTCATACACTTTAATAATTAATATATAGGTTCATACGTAATTCATTCATTCTCACTGATTTACTGCAAGTCTATCGTACGATCAAGGTGAGTTCATACTTGTCCCCCTTTTTTATTCTTTATTCTTTGGGGCTCAACATGTATCACTATCAAAACTTAAACGATTTCATACTCTTAAACTATTATGCTCAATCTAAATGCTATTATGCTATGCCATGCTAGAATTCAAAGTCTTACATACAAATGTACGATTAGTTAACAACTCACCTTACATGTATAGCGCTATAGGTTGACACGCCGCCCCCTTTATGGGTCATGATAAGATGAAGTCTTTTGTGTTATCGAGTGTTGTTGCCGTTTGTATGGTTCTACGAGCATATGCCTATAACATGATGATTTGAGTAAAACTTTCTTATACTATGTACGTAGGTCAAAACTAGTATGCTCACCAATACTTTATGTGTTGACGGATATTTTATACATGTTGCAGGAAAAGCTTGATGAGATGATACAAGAAACATCATTTAGGATTCGGCCTTAGAAACAAACGAAACAATCTTTATTTTACTTCATGTTCAAGTTAATGTATTTTGCTCATGAACAAATTGTATACTTGTTGAATCATAGATACGAATGAAATCTATTTTAATTTATTGTCACAATTTAGTGTTATGAAGTCTTTGAACAATCTATCACAAGTCTCACCTCGATGTTTCCGCCATCGGTTGGGGTGTGACAGCGACGAGGTTTAGTAGATTCCTTCCTGCTCAAGGCGTCTGCTACAACATTCGCCTTGCCAGGATGGTACTTTATGGCACAATCATAGTCGTTCAAAAGTTCGATCCAGCGACGCTGCCGTATGTTCAAATGTTGTTGGTCGAAAATGTGTTGGAGACTCTTGTGATCGGTGTAGATGGTGCATTTGGTACCGTACAAGTAATGTCTCCAAATTTTCAACGCGAATACCACTGCACCCAACTCTAAATCATGAGTTGTGTAGTTCTTCTCGTGCACTTTGAGTTGACGAGAAGCATACGCAATCACTTTCTCGCGTTGCATCAACACGCAACCGAGTCCATGAATGGAAGCATCACAGTAAACAACAAAATCATCAGGACCCTCAGGTAAAGACAAAATAGGAGCAGAACACAGTTTAGACTTCAGTTCTTCAAACGCTGACTCTTGTGGTTCACCCCAGTCGAACTTCCTATCCTTCTGAGTGAGAATGGTGAGGGGTTGAGCAATCTTCGAGAACCCCTGAATGAAACGACGATAATAGCCCGCAAGGCCTAGGAATTGCCGCACCTCAGTTGGCGTCTTTGGTGCTCCCCAGTCCTTGATTGCTTCGATTTTAGCGGGATCGACATGAATCCCTAGTTCATTAACCACATGTCCTAGGAATTGAACCTCACGTAACCAAAAGTCACACTTTGAGAACTTGGCGTAAAGTTGTTCCCGTCGCAAGAGTTCCAAAACTAACCGCAGATGTTCCCCGTGTTCGATCTCGTTCTTGGAGTAGATCAGAATGTCATCAATAAACACAATGACGAACTTGTCCAAATATGGTTTACAGACGCGGTTCATCAAGTCCATGAAAACCGCCGGTGCGTTCGTGAGACCGAAAGGCATGACCAAGAATTCGAAATGGCCATAACGTGTTCGAAAAGCAGTCTTTGCAACGTCAGCCTCCCTGACGCGCAGCTGGTGATAACCGGACCTCAAGTCGATCTTGGAATAATAACTAGAACCCTGAAGCTGGTCGAATAGATCATCAATACGTGGAAGAGGATAACGGTTCTTGATGGTCAATTTGTTCAGTTCTCTGTAGTCTACGCACAATCGGAAACTCCCGTCCTTCTTCTTAACAAATAAAATCGGGGCTCCCCAAGGGGAAGAACTTGGCCGGATGAAACCCTTGTCCAAGAGTTCCTGTAACTGACTAGACAATTCCTGCATCTCGGGAGGTGCAAGACGGTAGGGGGCCCGAGCAATAGGAGCAGCCCCTGGTACAAGATCAATACCGAACTCGACTTGACGATGAGGAGGAAGACCAGATAAATCATCGGGAAAAACATCAGGAAACTCGCGTACCACCGGAATGTCGTCGATCTTCTTTTCATCACCAGAGGAAACAGATAAAAGCGCCAAGACGGCTGGATAACCCTTTCGAAGACACTTAAGGGCTTTCATGCTAGAGATGATGTTTAGCGGAACACCACCCTTGATACCGTACACAGAAAGGAATTCTCCATCAGGGAGAGGAATCCGAATAACCTTATCGTAACAGACAATCTCCGCGCGATACAAAGATAACCAATCCATTCCTACCACAACGTCAAAACTACCCAAAGGTACCGGCATAAGGTCGATGGGGAACGATAAACCCGACAACTCTAACTGACACTCCCGAAGGACACTAGTAGCTTCAATCGTTTTACCGTCAGCCAACTCAATAATATACTTGGTCTCTAATGGTACGGGTACTACATCTAGCAGTCGACTAACATCCATGGATACAAAACTCTTGTCGGCACCAGAATCAAATAACACGCTAACAGAACGATTATTGAGAAGAAACGTACCGGTGACTGTGTCAGGGTCCTGCCTAGCCTCAGCAGCTCCAATGACGAAGGCACGTGCATTTCTGCCGCCGCCCCCGTTGTTCCCATTCCCGTTGTTTCCACCCTGCTTCAATTTTGGGCAATCCTTCTTGTAATGCCCAGTGTCACCACAGTTGTAGCATCCTTGTTTCCCTGTAGTCCCCTGAGTAGTCGGAGCTGAACTGTTAGTCGGAGCCTGTGTCGATGGAAGTGTAGCCCGACAATCCTTAGCATAATGCCCTGTTCGCTGGCAGCGGTGACAACGGTTACTGTCGCAGTTCCCTTGGTGATGGCGTCCACACTTGTTGCATTTGGGCAGTTTTCCCGCATAACCACCCTGCTTGTTACCCGAAGAAGATGAACCCCCATTATCAAACCTTTTACCCTGCTGTGCAGACCCAGATCCTTTCCCGTCGTTTTCCCACTTGCGCTTGTTGTTCTCTGGAGCCTTAACAGTCGAACCTTTCGCAGGCAAAATCCCCTCATTCACCTTTAAGTTGGTCATCCTATGGGCCGATCGAACTACCTCTGCATACGTTGGATGATTTCCCGCAGCCACTAACCCCGCAATTTCCGGTACTAACCCTGAGACATAGTGTTCAATCTTACGATACTCTGGCACGTGCAGATCGGGACACAGCACTGCCAATTCGCCTCCAGAGGTTGTTTATGTGTTTGGGCGGGTTATGGGACGACTAGGGTTTGTCTAATGAAGTTTAGGAGGTTAAGTAGGGTATTTATAGTCGTTTTTAGTCGTCCAGCCCGTAACTAGCGATTGTGCAGCTCCTATACGCGATTAGGAATGCTAATCGCATGAAGGTTCACGCGATTAGGCCTAATCGCCTATACCTTCACACGATTAGCCACCCAATCGCCCCATATGTGGCCTACTCGCCTCCCCTATGGGCGATTAGGCTTCCTAATCGCCTGTAGGGGTTAATCTCGTGTGTTTTGCGCATTAAACCCCGTTTTAACATATGTTAATGCATATTCACGTACCGACAAGTCACATAATGATTGTAAACACATAACACAAGTAAATACACATTTTTACACTCGTTCACCAATTCCCGGGACTCGTATGTTCCGTATGCCCTGACGATCCCACTGATCGTCACCGTTTGTACACTTGGTTAAGGACTGACATCTAACGAACCTCTAGACCAACATCCAATGATCTTCTAGACTAACCAATAGTTCCCGAACCATAACCCGACTTAACTAACCCAGTTAAGTACAATATACGCGTGACTCGCTAAGGTAGACTTTCATCTAGACAACGTTGTTAACCAAAATTTGCCGGGTGTCACATTAACTGTTAGTGGTCACATACATTGGTGTGTTTTTTGTGCTGATATGTCTTTTGAGAAATACATTTGTGATATGGTTTGTGTTTAAGACATATGAATGCTTATGTAAAATTTTACCGTTTTATTTGAAAATGTTAAATGTTTTCTAATACCATTTTAAAAAAAAAAAGAAAATGTTTTTTAATATTTTAAAGTCAAAACTAATTAATAATTTACAAATTAAAACCGTTTTAATTTGACAAACAAGATTTTTGGAAAGACAATAAATTAAGGATATCTAATTGATTACTTTTTATACTTATTATATAATCACGCTATAATTTAGCATTTTGATATCCTAATATTAGTCGTTGACTTTTTTACAATAAAGTTTCGGAAACAACAATTATTTTCATAATTTCGGAAACTTTTACCACTTAAGTTGATTGAAAATGTATTATGGAAACCTTTAAACTTAATCAATTAGATTACCATTTCATATTTCGTTTCCTATTTATATAATCTATACTAAAAATACAACATTTCTTCCTTATTTATGATAGCTATACGAAATTATAAATAGATGTACAATTCAATCCATTATCATTCAATCTTTTTCTTCTACACTTTCGCAGGTAGCATATACTACTTAACCTTCTTACATTGTTTATTTATATATCACAAAAGTACTAACATTTTTTAGTTCGCGGTTATTTGTGATAAATATTACACACGTGCAGGAAGATGGATCCAAATAATGTAACATTTTTGAATGACATAACATGGCGGCTGAGTCAGTACACAATCAAAGTTAAGGTACTTAGACTTTGGAAGAGAGCAAATCGAAAGATACCAGGTGAAACTCTTGCTATTGATATGGTTGTTATGGATGAACAGGTTAGATTTGATATCATCATTTCCTTTGTCACATATATGTTACACGACTGCATTTAATATTATTTCTGATCAAACTACGTTTTCTAATTATATATTTTCACGCAGGGTTCTAAAATGCAAGCGATTGTGTGGAATAGATACATGAAGAAGCATGAAAGATTTCTACGTGAAAATGAAGCATATTATATCTATAGACCACAACTAGCGGATAACAAATCTGTTAAACACTTTTCTAAAAATGACATATTATCGTTTACTTTTGAAACAAATCTTACAAAGTGTAACAGATTTGATGGTGGCCAATATGGTTTTAATTTCTCTTCTTTTGAGTCTATTAAGTCTGGTAACCTTTCTCAGGAACAGAGGATTGGTAGTTTTCCAAACCTCAATCTTTTATATATATTTATTCTTATAATTTTTCTTCTTATATATTAGTTGAAATAACATTTTAAATATTTTAGATTTCATTGGGTTTGTTGAAGAATGGAGTCCACCCGAGCCTCTAGAAACAAAAGCTGGGTTGAAAATGAAAATGAACCTTATCTTGATTGATCTAGAGTATGTGTTTCATTTTTTCGAATCATAATTTATTATCTCATAATCTTTAATGTTATATTCATGTGTCATTTCTATGATCAATAATTAGGAAGACATGTTTGAAATTTATGAATGATCTAATAAAAAATGTATTGTATGTAGTGGGGTAAAAATGTCATGTTCTTTGTGGGATGAATATAGTGAGCAGATGTTCGAGTACATCAAGCAGAATGAAGCTGAAGTCCATGTTGTTCTCATTGTTCAATTTGGTAGCTTTACCAATTATAAAGGTTTGTCATTTCTTACAGTTTGTATTACATTAGACATTTTTATTACTTTTTTTAAAAAAATAACGCTTGCCTTTTTTTTATGTTTAAAGGTAATATAAGTTTGCAAAATGGGTTCAATATAACTCGACTGTTTATCAATGAAGATATTGACGATATTCGTGCTTTTAAGAAAAGGTGATATGTTTAAATTATCCTGTAATTATTTACATATATCTATATATTTGAGTTATGATATATATGTTATATTAATTTTTTTTTTACTTACAGTTATATTGAAAAGTTTTTTTCTACGGAATCATCTTCTGTACAACGATCTCTTGGATCGTCTGGTAGTATGAATATTAATGATGAATTCTTGAATAAAACCCCTTTCAGCACTATTCGTGATCTTCCTTTGATAACAGAGGTAAGACTCAATTGATTTATCATATCATTATATACAAGTTTTATTTAAAATTCATTTTTAACCGATTCCTGTTTCTTTTGTAGGTTAACAAACAGGTCATTGTTCTTGGAACCATTAAGGGTGTCGATGATAAGGATGAGTGGTATTATTTGGGATGTGAGCACTGTAATCATAAGGTGGAGCCTACTTTAAGTTTACCTGATGATAATGAAGAAACAGATGTTACTTCGTTTAAACAGGTGTTAGTTTGCCCCAATAAAGAATGTCCAAAGCACATCGTCTCTGCTGATCCAGTGTAGGCTTTATCTTAAATATGTACATCTTAAAGTAAAACACTATTAAATTTGTTTAATAATATTTTGTTATTTTTAAATGTAGGTTTAGAATTCCATTAAGGGTTCAGGATTTTACTGGTATTACATCCCTTACTTTGTTTGATCGTGAAGCAAAGAAATTGCTGGGAATGTCAGCAATGCAGCTTTTAGAAAAATCTAAGCAGGTAAGTTGTTTATATTCAGTCCAAAACAAGTTACTTATTTTACTTTATATTATGTATGTCATTTGTTATTAAGGTTTCTGGTGAAGAAAAAACAACTCCAACTGAGTTTCATGCTCTTGAAGACAAAAAGTTTGCGTTCAAAATTAAAGTTGGTCAATTCAATATTGACAAGCACCTAGACGGATATAGTATACGTAAGTTTACGAATGAGTCATCGATAGTTTCTTCACTAGAACAAAAGTTCTCCGATATTCAGGTTTTTATTCCCGTCCTATATTCCTTTATAAGTTGATTTTATAAATAATTCTTATTGTTTTACTATATAATCTGACACATACAAATCCTTTAATGTTTTTAGGTGGATCAACCTGGATTTGAAAACTTTGATGGAGTTGAATCGTCTACACAAAATGCAGTCTCTCTTAAGGTTGTTTTCACCTCTTAAATCACTCACGCAATTAAATTTAAATTGCTATTATTATCAAACTTTTTACCTTTCATTTACTTTTGTAGGATTCTGTTGGAGATAACAACACTCCAGAATCATCTTGCAGAGTTAGTTTTGTCCATGACGAGCAGGAAGTGAAGCGTAGCCTTGACAAAGTTTACGGTCTAGAAGATGATGCAAGTGAGTCTACTACCAAAGTGCGTAAGGGTGATAAGAAAGTTTGCACTGACAAATCAGTTGAGATCCCCCTGTTGATCCCAAAGCTTGAAAAATAAGAACATTTATCCGTTTGTTTACTATTTTTTTTAATTTTCCGGATGTTTGTTTACGGTGTGAGACAATTTGATTTATACGTTATGTTGAATTGTTTATAAGAAGCATAACATTATTTATAAGTCAACCTATATATAATTCACATTTTTTTATCATATTTATATTATTTACAAACAATTGATCAAACATAAAGTTCTAATACATTCAATAACATTATTCAACAAAGTCTGACTAAAATTTAATTATATTCCGTGTATACATATTTTTTTAAAATAATTTTTTTTAAATTACTTTAATATAAAATTGTAAGTACTAAATTTAAAAGATTATGTTAAAATTACAAAGTTGTTATACTACAATTAAATTAAACAACTGTATTGTAATTACACACTTAATAAAAAAAAACATAAAAAAATAAATATAATTAAGTTGAATTTTTCGTTTACTTTAAAATATAATTACACCAAAAATTCAAATAGTAACATTTCTTTAATAATGGTAAGTATTTAAGCGTATTAATTAACATTTTTAATTAAAAATTCTTTGTAATTACACACCTACTAAAAATAAAAAAACTTGAAATCTGCATAAATTCAAATTTTCGAAAAATTTGAATTATACTTACACCAAAAATTCAAATCCTGAAATTTCTTTAATCATGGTAAGTAATTAAGCATATTAAATAACTTTTTTGACTACAAATTTAATTTTGAAAAATCTATAAAAGCCTACTACTCTAAATCAAAACAACATGTTTCTCATAAAGTAATCCATTCAGTCTTACAAACAAATCAGAACACTCAAATATTCAAGAGTTCATCTTTGCTTTTTTCTGTTTTCTCTACTGTTCTATCAAACAAGTTGAAGGTATGTAATTCTTTTATTTCAATATTACATATTTTCGCATAACATGATTATCTACATGTTTTGTTTAGTTTGTTGTATTATATATTTCTTAGTAATACTTGATTATTTGTAGTTTATGTTGATTTATAATATATTGTTAGTTAAGTATTATATATCGTTGAATGTTTACATATATATAAACTTATCATCCATAATTTTAAGTTTGTTTATATTTTGTTAAACTCTTATGATGCATTTTATGTAGAATTGCCTCCTTTTAGTTGAAATGGGACGTAAAAGACTATCTAACAGTTCGAATGGTAATTTTTTTGGCATAAATATACAATGTATTTCTATTTGTATTATTTTTGATTTGTCATCTAATTTTTCGATTTTTTATAAGGTGATGACAAACGAACGCCGTTATCTAATATCTCAAACGGTACACTTATTTCGTAGTTATATATGTCTTTATTTATATTAGCGTTTAGTTATGTAAGTAATACATAATTCTTCACAGTTATCTCCCATGAAGAAAAAGTTAAGCACGCGGCCGAGTGTCGTAAATATAGAAAATTACAACTGGATGCAAAGAGATGCAAGGTGAACAATCATAATAATGGAATTCAAAATGTGTCGCCAACTACAATATTTAATCGTTACTCCGTTGAACGTTCCAACCATTATATTCAGCAAAGCTCATCTTTCCAAAGTACATTGAATGTTTCTACACCCGATAAACCAACGAATAACACTTTTTACTTTTAAGTCTTTCTATACAGTCTGAACTTCCAATCCACATTTATAATTTAAGTCAATTTTATTTGTTCGTCTATTTTTATAGGACAATTGCAACAAAATCCTTTGTCTACTTTATCAAATGGTATTTTTATTTATTTAAACTACATGTTTTACTGTATAAGAATATCCTAATTTCTTATTGACTGCATTATAAAAACTAATAGTATTTCATACGTTGTTTCTACGCTTGAAGTCAATAAAAATATTGCAACGGAGTGTCGAAAATCCAGAAAACTACAAATGGATGCTAAGAGACTCAATGCTAAACAATGTCAAAATTTAAACTCATCAACATCCAGAAGTACTTTAGTTTCAATCGATATGTCATCCTTTAAATCAAGCTTCAACAACCCATTTAACGCATCCTTTTCTGGTAATAAATTTGTATGACATTTAAAAATTCGATAGCTTTACTTTTTAAATTGATGACAAATTTTTTACTCTAACACTGTCTCTTTGTTATTTCATTATGTATTATCAGGTTCTACACAACGAACTCCTTTGTCCAATATTACAAACGGTATCATAATTATATGTTATACAAGTTTTTTTTTTATATTAGTCTTTTATTTTAACACTAAACGTTCATTGAATATACAAACTGATATTATTTTTATCCATAGTTTCCGTCCCTGAAGTCCAAAGACACAAATCTGCAGAGTTACGAAACTTTAGAAAAGCACAACTTGATTCAAAAAGACGTAAAGTTGGTTCTGTTACTAGAGCTCGAAAACAACCCACTGTTGCACATGAGTGTTCAAATGATAACACGCTTAGAACTCCTACTTATCCAACCCCATCTGGTGCAATTTGCTTTGTGTCGATTAATCTAATGAATTTCTGAATCTTATTAATACTAACCTTGAAATGTTATGATTAATTACAGGTGGACTTACTGATGTTAATACGGTCTCACTTGCATCATCTTCTGCTCAAAGAGAACCGATTAATACATCAAGGAATAATCGACGTTGCATCTCACCTGTCCGAATGGTTAGTTTGTCTGACGAAGAAAATGTGGAACCTTAAACAATTGAAGGCTTGCAATTTAAGGGTGTCTCTAAAGGTAAATATTAAATTTACAAAACATTTAAAAGCTTTTTTTTTTTCTTTTATAAGTTAATGTTATTTTATTTATTCTGTTTGCAAGATTATCTGGATCATGGTGATCAAACGGTTGTATGTCAAATGTGTAATGCAAAATTGTGGAGATCAGAAGCTCTTAGAAGCGTAAATGTTGGTGGAAGAACAAGCTATATGCTATGTTGTGGTTATGGAAAGGTACAACTTCCAGATTTCAAAGAGAGCAATTTAGATTATCAGAACCTTTTCAAGAACATAGAATTAAAGAGCAAATATTTCTTAAAGCACATTCGCCGCTTCAATTCTATGTTTTGTTTTACTTCAATGGGAGGGAAGGTTGATTCAAATATCAATAGTGGAAAGGCTCCCTTCATATACAGAATAAGTGGTGAGAATTATCACACGATGGGTGGTCTTCTTCCTTATGATGGTTCGAAACCGAAGTTTTCTCAGTTATATATATATGACACTGAAAATGAAGTTTCAAACCGAAAAAACATTTATAGGTAATATTCTAAAAATTTTATTCTACTTTTTTTTAGCCCTGTATATAAATTTTAATTTATTAAAAATTATTTTTACATTCATTTTAGTAAGGAAAAGGAAAAGTGTAAGGATATTTCTAACCTCCTTGACATTGAAATCATTCAGTACCTGAAGTCGATGTTAGACTCAAATAATCAGCTTGTGAAAAGTTATAGGAGTGTACGAGATCGATTTCATGAAAATCCTGAAGTTACCCTTAAGTTGCGTCTTATTGGTAGGAGAACTAAAGATGGCCGAACATACAACCTACCAACTTCATCAGAAATCGCCGCTCTTATTTTTCAGACAATGATGACCAGCTTGACAATAGAGATATTGTCGTGGAATCAAGATCAGAGGGACTTCAGCGTATATCTGAACTTCATCCGTCGTATCTAGCCCTGCAGTATCCATTGCTTATTCCGTTTGGAGAAGATTGTTATAGGGTTGATATACCACATAGGGAAGAGAGGAAATCTAAAAAGAAGGTAGATTCAAAGTGTTCAATGAGAGAGTATTTTGCATATCATATTCAGGACAGAGTTGGTAAGTTCTCATTGATTTTGAATGCAAGGCGGCTTCTTCAACAGTTTTTGGTTGACGTTTATACAATGATTGAGAGTGAGCGCTTATTTTATGTCCGTTTCCAGCAAAGTAAACTTAGGTGTGAAAGTTATACTAATCTTCAAACGTTGAACCAAAATGGACCTACTGACTTGGCAAAAGTAGGGACACCTGTGATTTTACCCTCTTCTTTTACTGGTGGTGCACGCTACATGAGGGAAAATTATCTTGATGCAATGGCTATTTGTAAAAGGCATGGATACCCTGATTTTTTTATTACAATCACATGCAATCCAAAATGGCCTGAAATTAGACGGTTTCTTAGAGACAAGAAGACAAATCCAGAAGACAGGCCAGATATTTTAGCTAGACTATTCAAAGTTAAGCTAGACTCAATCATGAAAGATTTACGTGAAAAAGCACTGTTGGGCAAAACTTCAGCAGGTAAAATTCATTACGAAAAAAAAACTTCCAATATATATTCATATATTAGCATCTTTATTCACTTATACTAATACAATTTTTATTTGTTGTTTCTAAATAGTACCGTGTTTTTATTAATTAACTTTCTAACTATATTGTTTTACTTTATGTTTCAGCGGTCTATACTATAGAGTTCCAAAAACGTGGACTGCCCCATGCTCATATCTGTCTGTTTCTTAAAGAAGCCAGTAAGCTACCCACAATTGAACACGTTGATCGTTTTGTTTCGGCTGAAATCCCTGATAAGAATGTTGATCCGGAGTTGTTTAGTCTTGTGAGTGACTTTATGATTCATGGACCATGTGGACGTGAATATCCGAACTGTCCGTGCATGCTTGACGGTAAGTGCTCCAAGAAATTTCCAAAGAAGTTTTCTTCTGCTTCAACGTTAGATTCAAATGGATATCCGGTTTATAGAAGAAGAGAGTCAGGGATATTTGTTGAAAAAGGAACTGCTACGTTAGACAACAGACATGTGGTCCCTTATAATGCAAAACTTTTAAGGCGTTACCAAGCTCATATCAATGTTGAATGGTGTAACCAGGCTGCTTCAATTAAGTATTTATTTAAATACATTAATAAAGGACCTGATATGGCTAAAGTTGTTTTTGTAGAAGATAATGGAGAAGGTGAAGAAGTGATGCAAAAAGATGAAATCAAAAAACATTTTGATTGTAGGTTCCTTTCAGCATGTGAAGCTTCGTGGAGAATATTTAAAAATGAAGTGCATTACAGATACCCTCCAGTTATAAGGCTTCCATTTCATCTGCCCGGTGAGCAAAGTGTTGTATATGGTCCAAAAGAAAATATTCAAAATGTTCTCGACAAACCAACGGTGGCTGCAACAATGTTTCTAAAATGGATGGAACTGAACCAAAACGAAGTTGTGGCACGTGAACTAAGTTACATTGAAATCCCAAGTAAATTTGTCTGGAAAGATGAAGAAAAAAAATGGGACTTTCGAAAGATGGGTAAGGCAATTGGTCGTGTTCACATGGTTAATCCATCTATGGGCGAGGCGTATTTTTTGAGAGTTCTTCTAAATAAAGTAAAAGGCCCTAGATCATTTGAGGAGATAAGAACGGTCAATGGAGAAATCTTACCAACATTTCGTGATGCATGTTATGCTCTTGGCCTCTTAGACGATGACAAAGAATATGTAGAAGCTATTGAAGAGGCTCATTATACAGGTTCTGGATATTCTCTTCGTAATTTGTTTGCGATGATGTTGCTGTCTAATACCTTATCTAGGCCTGAGCATGTTTGGGAAAAATCATGGAAGTATCTGTCAGATGGTATTATGCGTAGACACGAAGACGTATTCCAAATTGAAGGTAACAAATTTTAATTTCGAAATTTAATGAATTTATTTTTTTAATGTCCCTTTTCTTTTAAATTGAATGTTCCAAACTTTTTCGTTTTTAGGTTTGTCTCTTCCTGATGAACAAATAAAGAACCTTACGTTGCTTGAAATTGAGAAACAGTTGCTTCAGAATAACTCAAGCCTACGTAGGTTTCCTTCTATGCCTTATCCGGATAATGATTCGATATCATCTGCAAATAACCGTTTGATTCTTGATGAGCTGAATTATCAAGTAAGTACGTTGGCTGAGGAATTTCATACCCATTCACGTTCTTTAACTGATGAGCAACGTTCAATTTTTGATCAAATCATTCATGCGGTTGATGGTAACAAAGGTGGGCTATTCTTTGTTTATGGTTTTGGAGGAACTGGTAAAACCTTTTTATGGAAAACGTTGTCTGCTGCCATAAGATCTAAAGGACAAATTGTTTTGAACGTTGCATCCAGTGGTATTGCTTCTCTGCTGTTATCTGGTGGAAGGACAGCGCATTCTAGGTTTCGTATACCTTTGAATGTTACTGAACAATCATTGTGCGGTATAAAGCCCAATAGTGATATTGCTGATTTATTGAAGCAAACTAAGTTAATTATTTGGGATGAAGCTCCAATGATACACAAGCATGCTTTTGAGGCACTTGATCGTACAATGAAAGACGTCCTGCAGTCAAATTCTTCACCTAATTCTGATTTGCCTTTTGGTGGTAAGGTTATGGTTTTGGGTGGTGATTTTAGACAGATCCTTCCGGTTGTTCCAAATGGTAGTAGAAGAGATATTTTAAATGCATCAATAACTTCTTCTCCTATTTGGAATAGTTGCAAAGTCCTTACTTTAACAAAAAACATGAGGTTAACGTTGGGTAACAACACGTGTGAATCCGATGAAACAAAGGCATTTGCAAACTGGCTTCTTGAATTAGGTGAGGGTAAAGTTGGTGAGTCAATTCATGATGATGAGTTTGATGTGGACATTCCAGATGATCTTCTTATTAAGGGTACATCAGATCCGATTTCTAGATTAATTGACTTCGTCTACCCTTCACTTATCCAACTTTACAAAGATAAAGATTACTTTGGAGAACGAGCAATACTTGCACCTACAAATGAAGTCGTACATGATATAAATGAAAGGCTTCTTGTATTGTTTCCTGGAGATGAAGTCGAGTATCTGAGCTCTGATAGTATATGTCAGATTGAGAATGGTAATAACCGTTCACAGGAAGACTTATACTCTCCTGATGTCCTTAATGGTTTAAAAATTTCTGGGTTACCTAACCATCGTTTAGCACTTAAAGTTGGTGTACCCGTCATGTTGTTGAGAAACATAGATCAACAAAATGGTTTGTGCAATGGAACGAGATTACGAATCACCAGACTTGCAAAGCGTGTTATTGAAGCCGAGATCATATCAGGTGGAAACATTGGTACCAAAACTCTTATTCCAAGAATAAATTTGATACCATCTGATATCAAGATTCCAGTAAAGTTCCAAAGGCGTCAATTTCCAATAAGCGTATGTTTTGCAATGACCATCAATAAAAGCCAAGGACAGTCTTTATCGAAGGTTGGATTGTATTTAAGAAACCCTGTATTCTCACACGGCCAGCTTTATGTCGCATTATCAAGAGTTAAAAGCAGGGCAGGCGTGAAGTTACTTATACTGGATGCTGATGGGCAAGTGATGACTAAAACAAAAAATGTTGTTTATAAGGAAATTTTCAGCGATATTTGAATAAATGTGTATTCGTTGCTTTTTAATTTTAATAAAATTTATATACTTTATTTTTCTTATATGTTATACTACTCCAAATAATCGTACGTTGGTAAACTGCGTGTCAACGCGGGCAAATATCTAGTATGTATTATACATATAATTCACATATGTAGTACAAGTATATTTATACTTGTAAAATATCCAAGTTTACCATTTTTGCATAATAATACATTATTATTATATCTCGAAACAACAAATATATATATTATCAAAATATACATATTAATACTTCTAATATTGATTATGAAGTGAAAATTCATAATTTAATTAGTTTGGCTAGAAATTGCGTAACGGCGCAATTTCTAGTCGAACCGTAGTTTCCTACGCGCCAGTTTACACATTTTCATAAGTATAAACATTAAAATACTTATTATCATTTTAAGACACTTATTTTAAACATAATTTAGGTCCAAACTTGCTGATCTAAATCAGCTTCCAAAAACTTATGATTTGAGCTTTAAATTAATGTTTTAACGCCTAGCTTTGCGTTTAAGTCGTGTATAAAACTTATTATTTACTTAAAAATATCATTTTTATACTTAAAATATATTTTTATAAGCTGATTATGATCAGTTTTGAAATCATAAGGTTTCAAGTGCCGAAAAGTTGCGAAAACCGAACTTTTTACGCATAGAAATCGGTTTTAAATACATTGTTTTAGTTCTAATCTTTATCATAGATTATTTTGGTCATTATAAGGACAAAATAACCTGAATATTGCTGATCAAAATAATATTTTCAAAATCTCTTATTTAAATATCATAACTACCATTTTAAGTCATTTTTAAGCATTTTGAGCTGTGCTAGCATGACCCTATGATAGATTTTTATGTTTTCATCCAAAAACACAATATTTACATTATCATATATCATATTTTAAGAATCCAGATCAGATCTGAAAATGCATGTATAAACTTATATTTTGATTATCATAACTTGAATGTTTGAAAATGACTAACAATCCTTGTCGTTTAAAACTTTTTATACAGGTCAAGTCTAACTGAATTACTAAAGACCATGTCTTGCTTGAATCTCGGAGCTTCAGTTGATACTCGCTAGAAAAAATGTGGAAGAGGAAGATTTATAACGGCTAATTGGACTTAGTAAAAGTAATCCTGGATTTCTCAGGATGTTAGTTATTTCATTTTATAGTATAAAAGGGACCATGGACAATCATTTAGGTCACTTAATGCTTTCTACTTTTATCTAACACTCATTTTACTCACTCACAATACACCTACCGATTGTAATACTTACTTTATCGATCCATCATTTCCGAAGTTGTATTCTTAAATCTTTTTCAATAAAACAAACAAGGCAGGGGTGATTGTCTCCTCCCGATGTTTTATGTCGGAGGTTTTAATTGATTAAGGTTTTATGCCGAAGGTTTTAATTTGTTTTATCCTGAGGATATCATTATTATAAAGACTGTCATCACTTGTAGTGATTTTGAGGATATTAATCTATAGTTAGGTAGTGTTTGGGATTGATTATTCAAAACAGATTATGCGTTTTGGAAAAGCAGGGTGGAGCTGCTTATAGATTATTGCGTTTTGGTAGCCTAAAAAACTGATTATCTGTATTTTCAAAACGCAATCCAAACACCAAAAACCGATTATCTGCGTTTTCGAAACGCAATAATCTAAAAATTAGATTCAAAACGCAATCCCAAACACCCTCTTAATTAAAGTTTTGTCATTATATTTACATTAACATTTTTTCTAAAATATTTACAATTTTATTACAACAAACTTATTAAAAACTTAAGTAACAAAAGGCTAGCCGTAAAAGAAAATCTATCCTCACCTAGTAATTGTCCATCACGTTGAATGCTTTTAAGGTTTTACTTGCAAACGTTATTCTCATATAAAACGCGAAACCCAATTTCCACAACAAACAGCTATCTTCAAATAATTAATTAATCCCATTGAAATCACCGATAATAATTATATAATAATAATATTAATAATAATAATCTCTATAAATAACACTCAATCCTTCACTATCCTATCAACTGATTCAACAACCATTTCCATTTCTCACAATGGAGGTTCGATCCAGAGCTCCCGGAAAGATCATCCTCGCCGGAGAACACGCCGTCGTTCATGGTTCCGCCGCCGTCGCCGCCTCCATCGGCCTTTATACCTCCGTCTCAATTCGTTTACCTTCTCTTAATGGTAATTTACTACCCCCTTCATCTTTTTTATTTTTATTTTTATTTTTGGGTGTTAGTGTAATGATCACCAGGTGTTTGATGAAATGACCCAATGAATAATAAGGTAGTAATTAAGATAATAGGTTTTAGATATTTGAAAGAATAGTTGTTGAATTGATCTTAAATATTCCTTCTGATGTCAATTATTTTTACTCGTGTTGACTGTATATTACAAAGGGGTAGGGTAAAGAAAGTTTCTCCTTAGGGGTTGATTGGATTAATAATAAAAGCATGATGATTAGTTTTTTTTATTCATAATAGTGTAACATTAATGAATTATAATTACATTAGGATACTTTTTCTCCTTGGAGTTGTGGTCCCCAAAAGTTGTGGAGAAACAAATACTAATATGACAATAAGCTAGTTGTTTCAACATTTAGTTAAGATCAGGTGAATTAATATGACAATTATATAATCTTTCCTGCCAAAAAGTTTGTTGTGTAGTTATGTTAAGGTGTTCCTCCCCGAGTGGCATGGTTTTAAAAAGCACAAGGCGCACAAAAGCGAAGAGGTCTAAAATCGAGGCGCAAAGCTCAAAAGTGGTGGGCTTTTTGTATCCGAGGCGCAAGATGATTATATAATTTTTTTTAATATCCCATAGGTTTTTAAATATCCCTACCCAATATATAGCCATAAATAAGGTCTATGTGATTTTACCTACATGTAGGCGCGCTTTTTAAAACCAAGCCGAGTAGATGAGGGTTCCAGTCCCATGGTGGACATTGATGTAGATTTAGAAGTAAGTATTGAGGATGTGTGAGTAAACTGTTCTAGAAAATATATTATCTTTCCTTTGATAACATATTTGTGAATCCTCCTTCTTTATGTATTTTTATAGATAATGATGATACCCTCGTACTCCATCTCATGGATGCGGGCCTAGAATTTTCATGGCCTATTGGAAGAGTCAAAGAGATGTTACCTAACTCGGTCAATAATGACGCATCCTTGCCAAAAACGTGCTGTGAAGAGACCATCAAACTCATTTTGACTGCACTTAAAGATTTTAATATTCCAGATGCAAAAATTGGGATCGCTTCCGGAGTTATTGCTTTTCTCTGGTTGTATACCTCTATTCTAGGGTATGCTTTTGGTTGGATTTTCTTATGATATGCACTTTTTTAACTAGAGGCGGAAAATGGTTAATAATTCTTTGGTATGGATCCAAAGGGTTCAGGTTAACGTGAGCATTCTGTAATTTTTTTTGGTAACTTAGTCCGTCAAATATGATTACAAAATAATGATATAATTTAATTGATAAAATGATTTAAAATGCATTGATTGAATGATTTAAGGTGCTTTTAATGCATTTTCAATTAGCTGGACCAATTTGACTTTATTAGCAATCTTATTATTAATTTACCAGTTTGCGACAAAACAGAACCCTAATGGACCCACTCATAAGTAAATGGGTCAAAACTGCCACGTCTACAGTTAACTTACTTTATGAACCAGCTAACTGATTTATTTCTGATTCAGGAATAAAGCCGCAAAGGTTATTGTCTCTTCAGAACTTCCTTTGGGTGCAGGATTGGGATCATCTGCAGCATTCTGTGTTTCACTCACGGGTGCCTTGTTGGCATTATCAGATGCTGTAGCAGTTGACTTTGACCAAGAAGGTTGGGTTTCGTTTGGAGAAAAAGATCAACAATTGGCCAACAGATGGGCTTTTGAAGGCGAAAAGATCATTCATGGGAAGCCATCTGGGATAGACAATACAGTCAGCTCATTTGGTATGTCATCTTTGATAACAGCTGCCTTAAATCTGATGCCTGTCATTATTTTCCGGGGCCATGCCTGCTGAAAAATGTGACAGTTGACTATCTATTAGTATATAAAATGGCACTTAATTAGGACAAAACAAAAAATGGGAATTGTTGAATATTTTGTGTCGAGGGAATACTAGATACGCATGCAAAGGTTAATGACGCCCTGTAACATTCTGACTTGTTTAAATCATTATAATGCCTTGGTTTACAAGTTAAAACAAATATTAGTAGACTAATAATAATGGCAAATTGGGTAGGTTAGGCAGATTAAATAACGTGTCAAAACTGGGTCAAGGCAAAGCAGTTAACTTTTTAGTACGGGTTTGAAACGGGTGGGCTTGGGCTGCTACACAAACCCGTTTCTCTTTTTTTTCCGTAAATAATTGAACTGTTATATATTGTTTTTTAAAATAATTTAGGAGATTTCATGCGTTTTGATTACCCTTTGGGGTGTTCGGCAACTTTCAATATATTTAACACGTTCAATTTCCCTTGCATTTTTAGCTAATAAACAAAATATTTTTTCCTCGTTAGATAAATCGACCTATTTACCAATAAATGGGTTTGAGATCGCCAGATCCAAGTCAAATGGTATATACAAAACCGTATGCTAGTGTCTGTAATCTGTATCTATCCATCTATATGTAATGCATATATGTTTCCGTATTTATATACCATATTGCTCGGAAGTTTGTGGCATGGTGGCCTCATTTTCATGTAACTGAATTCATCACAGGGAATATGATAAAGTTCAAATCTGGTGTTTTGACATGCATCAAATCCAATATGGTACTTAAAATGCTAATTACCAACACAAAAGTTGGAAGAAACACAAAAGCACTAGTTGCGGGTGTATCAGAACGTAAGAATAGGCATCCTGATGTTATGACATCCGTCTTTGCTGCTGTTGAATTTATCAGCAATGAATTCGCTTCAATAATCCAATCAGCATCATGTTCCGATGATGAAGCTGCCCAGAAGGAAGAGAGGATTCGAGAGTTAATGGAAATGAATCAAGGTTTGCTCCAATGCATGGGAGTCAGCCATGCATCCATTGAAACGGTTCTACAGACAACACGTAAATATCAGTTGACTTCCAAATTGACAGGAGCCGGCGGAGGTGGATGTGTTTTAACTCTGTTACCAGCACGTATCCTTTCTGCCCTTTTACTTTAAATTGTTTTTCTAACCTTTGGGATCAAGGTTAGACATTTGATCCCAAAGGTTGACAGATAGCCAAACACTTGTGTTCAACTAAGTATGGAGTCAAAGGTTGCAATTTTTGTTAGACTAAAATTGTGGTGTAATTTTCTAAAATGTCACCAAACCTAACACATAATTTGCTGATTTGGGTTTCGTCAATGGGTTCGAGTCGAACAAGTGAACACATGTAGCTAAACGGGTCATGTTTGTCTCAATCCAACAGGTTAACCTTTTTAACACATTAATTTGTTTTTTAAATGTATTTCGTTTTATGCCTTTAGTAGTTAAAAAAACTAGCATAGTTTAAAATAATTGCTTCAAAACAAATAAAAATATTATGTAAAAAAATCTGAACAGTTTTTTACAGTAACCTGGGCTGTGCTCATGTCTAGCCGTGAATACACATTCCGTGTTCAGGTGTGTGTTGTGTTAAGAGTTTGACCCGCCAGGAGCACGACCTGTTAAGTAGACTTGCGTTTGTTTATCCGAAGTGATGTTTTCCCTTAACCATTGACAACAGTATTGTCGGCAACAGTTATGGACAAAGTAATCAGGGAGCTTGAGCAATGTGGATTTCAGTGTTTGATTGCTGAAATCGGTGGAAACGGACTTGAATTCTGCTTTGACGGGCGGTCATAATATTTTTCCATTGATGACCATCTTATATGCAACAGATATATGTAGCGATGGTACTATTAATTCTTATATTGGAACAAATTTCACTTGGTTGTTGTACACTAGTTTATGCCGTTGTGTGATTTAAGCTCTACTTCGTCTCAGTTTTTGTGTTGTTTCAAGTTAAATAAGTGTGATATATGTATTTAAATCCACTTTTTATCTATTATACCAAGCCTTGGTTACATACAAGTCTTATCTATATCTATATTTATACTATACTAGATTATACCCCAGGAGCGTCCCGGGTTGAAAAATTTAATATGATACATCAATTTTATATATGAAATAGACTGATGTATAACTCTGATATTAATATCTAACCTAAAACAAATTAACAATGTACAACTCCAATGCTAACACCTAACCTAAAAGAATGTAGAACTTTAATGTAACTCTAATATTAACACTTATCCTAAAGACTAAACAAATGTACAACTCTAACATACTAATATTAATACCTAACTTAAAACAACGTATAACTCTATTAACCTATTCGACTCTGGTTGAAAAAAAAAATTCATATTTACTGATTTAAACATAATTAGTGACTTGTCTATACATGATTAATGATTTACCTGAACACTTTGTGTTTTTTTTCCTGTATGAACAAAACCCCACAAAAAAAATTCTCCGTTTTTTATATAGCACTATGGTACTCGTTGGAAAGATAATAAAACGCTCGTTAATTTGGTGTAATTTTTTTCTTTAAAAAATCTCGTATATTAAAGATATTAACGTTTAAAAATTATGGGAGGAAACATGAGGGTGAAAAATGCAATTTTGTTTTTAAATTATTTTTTTCCTAAAATATCTTAATGCCACATGGGATGACACATGGCACACTTAAAGAAGAGAATGCCTCTTTGAGTGACATGTCATTAAAATGGCTTTGGTTTATTATATGTATAGATAGATAATGGGTGATGGACGGATAAACTTATCATTTCACAGTATAAGGTTATATTGGAAACCCTTGTTATATGGTAAACTCTGGAAACTCTAAATTTCCGACTTTTTTTTATATGAAAATGTAGAGGTATGGTGCTTGACCCGACATACCGTCTTTATTACTTGTTATATTATTTACTAATATTGGGGTGTGGAGGTAACCCCCTAACTGGGCTTGGTGCCAATGGGCTATGTGCCCATATAGTTAGGGGTCCATGATGTCCGGCCCATGAAGGCCCATGAGAAACCCTATATAAGAGGTCTTCACCTCTTATTAGGGCACAAGTTATCACACATGAGATTACCCCCTGATAACACATGGCTGCCGCCAGAGCCGCCATCACTTTTTGTGTCTGTACGTTGGACTCCACTCGTGGTTTCCTAGCAGTCACCTCCACCCCCACCTCTCATTTCTCTTCGCAGGTTTGGATCTCACCGGAGAAGACGAAGACCGAGTTGTGGTTCCCCTATTCAACACCGTCGAGGCATACACCGGCCAGTTGTGCAGGTTATTGTTTCTTCATTGGCGCCATCCGTGGGACCGGCAACGAACTACACTCGGTTTTCTCATCTCCAAACCTCCAGATCTGTTCTTCTCGGGGGCTTACTGGTGACTCCGAACAAAAAATCCCGGATCTGGGTTTTTTCTGTTGAGTTTTACATTGGGGGTTTCTTACCTAAACTTCAAGGCTTGTGCTTATTCAAGCTACAAGTATAAACTTCGATCCAAAAACCTCCAGATCTGTTTTTCCAAGGGGCTGACAGGTGATTCCAAGCAAAAATTCTTAGATCTGGGTTTTCTTTTGAGTTTTGCATGGGGGGTTTCTTATAAAAGCTTCAAGTTTTGTGCTTATTCAAGCTTCAAACGGAATCTTGATCCTAAATCCTTAGATCCCTTCAAACTTGTGTGTCTATAATATTCTTTTTAAAACTGTACTCCCATTCAGAAAAGAAAAGGACAAAAAAAAAAAAAAAAAAAAAAACAGGGAAAGGAAAGGGGGCCTCTGTTACAAAAGCAAGAAGATAACTAATGGTGGAAGTACACATCTTTAAACAAGATGTACAACATCCTTCACCTTTTTGTCTACACTTTCTGAGGCTTGACACTTTGTCTCATATCCTCTAAGGAAAAACCATCTACATTCAATAGTCTCATCAAGCGCATGACATAAGATGCCGCCCCGCCTTGCTCTGCCATTCCACTCTTACCGGACTCCTAGTCCACCAATGAAGCTCTTGGCGCACCCCGCAGGAACATGACTTTCTTTCGCTGTGCGCATCCGCGGAAACATGACATTCATCCGCTACACAGTTCTCTACACAACCCAGTAGAGCACGGCTCGCATCCGCTGACACAGCGCACAACGCCAACCTCTTCTCACATCCGCGGAGCACTTCTTCCGCCCGATCGTGCTTGCACCCGCCGTTCATGAACTCCTCCGCCAAAGTCAAGCTCACCGCACAACCTGCTGGAGCCTGACACCCGTCCGCCAACTTAAGCTCTTCGCGCATCCATGGTGCATGGGTATCATCCGCAACTCAAAGCGTTCCGCGCAGTCTCCGCGGAGCATAGCTTTTTCTGGCGGGCTCAAAATCGGCATCTCAGCGGACGGATCTCCGCTCATTCATGGCATGCATTCTACCATGAGGAAGCTCAGATAACAATGAGCTCGGGATTAACTCCACGCTACGGGTGACCCTGCTTGTCGGTAACTCCCTACGCAACGGTAACCCCGCGCAGAGCCGGTAACTCCACGCTACGGGTAATCCCGCTTGTCGGTAACTCCCTACGCAACGGTAACCCCGCGCAGAGCCGGTAACTTCACGCTACGGGTAACCCCGCTTGTCGGTAACTCCCTACGCAACGGTAACCCCGCGCAGAGCCGGTAACTCCACGCTACGGGCAACCCCGCTTGTCGGTAACTCCCTACGCAACGGTAACCCCGCGCAAAGCCGGTAACTCCACGCTTACGGGTAACCCCGCTTGTCGGTAACTCACTACGCAACGGTAACCCCGCGCAGAGCCGGTAACTCCACGCTTACGGGTAACCCCGCTTGTCGGTAACTCACTACGCAACGGTAACCCCGCGCAGAGCCGGTAACTCCACGCTACGGGTAACCCCGCTTGTCCGTAACTCACTACGCAACGGTAACCCCGCGCAGAGCCGGTAACTCCACGCTACGGGTAATCCCGCTTGTCGGTAACTCCCTACGCAACGGTAACCCCGCGCAGAGCCGGTAACTCCACGCTACGGGTAACCCCGCTTGTCGGTAACTCCCTACGCAACGGTAACCCCGCGCAGAGCCGGTAACTCCACGCTACGGGTAACCCCGCTTGTCGGTAACTCCCTACGCAACGGTAACCCCGCGCAGAGTTGGTAACTCCACGCTACGGGTAATCCCGCTTGTCGGTAACTCCTTATGCAACGGTAACCCCGCGCAGAGCCGGTAACTCCACGCTACGGGTAACCCCGCTTGTCGGTAACTCCCTACGCAACGGTAACCCCGCGCAGAGCCGGTAACTCCACGCTACGGGTAACCCCGCTTGTCGGTAACTCCCTACGCAACGGTAACCCCGCGCAGAGCTGGTAACTTCACGCTACGGGTAACCCCGCTTGTCGGTAACTCCCTACGCAACGGTAACCCCGCGCAGAGCCGGTAACTCCACGCTACGTGTAACACCCCAACCGATGGCGGAAACATCGAGGTGTCACGTATTGATGAGTATACAGTAGCACATGGTAATCCAATTTTAATTGAAATAAATATTAAATTGTAAATATCCAAAAATTGAAATACATAAGAGTTTGAATGTGGAAATCTAATACATCACACAAGAATCAAGCATGCATAGACTCCTTATTTCTTCATAAGTACTCTAATCTTCAAGCATCATTATCACCTGTTGAGTTGTAAAAATGGGGGGGTCAACTAGAAGTTGGTGATAATACATAATCCATGTTAAGCATATAGTTTAAGTATAAAAGTCTAGCAATTCGTACGTCTATCGTAAATTTAAGTCTACATGCATAGTATAATATGTTGACATAATCAAACCTCCGACTAGTTTAGGTCCATCCCGTCATCTACGGTTCACCTTAGTAATATGTTGAACGATAACAATCACCCACGTGACCTATGTAGGAGGTACACGTATCCGGGTGGGGTTGTCAATCCAATAGATCTATTATTGAGTATCGCCGGCTTGGCCATAGCTAATGATTATGTAAATGTTGAAACTCGTTGAAACTCGTTGAAACTGTTGACTAATACATGAGGCAATAAAGTTTACTTCTAGACATATATGTTGAATTGCTTAAAATTGTTGCAAGTATAAAGAATCGCATAAACAGGATTACGTAAACTCACCTTGGTATAGTTTTTGGTATTGAGATATAGTAATAGAGTAGCCCAATAGTTTGCCAAGTGTTACCCTATGTATAAGGCAACAAATAAGTCTAAGTCTAACTAGTTTATAAGTATATCCTAGGGTTTCGATTTGGGGATAACCAATTGTTGAATTTAAAATAAAATGTTAAATAAATAAAGGGAAAATTTGATAATTAATAAAAGAAAGTCTTTTTATAAAATTTGAATTTTGAATGTACACATTAAAGTGTTTGGAGTATAAAAATATTTTTTATAAAATTATTTTATTTAAAATAGATTTTTAAATCTATTTATTACAAATTGCCAACAATTAACATTAATATTCAAAAATACTAAAATTAAAGAATTTCTATTTTAAAAATCATATTTCTGTTCTAAATATATAAAAATAAATTGTGTAAAATTTTGGTGCAAAAACAATGAAAATTGAATTTATTATGATTTAATTATGATTAAATCTAAAAAAAATTGATTAAAAATATAAAACAAATGATTTTACTGAATTAAAAATTATTTCAGTAAAGTTTAACATTGTATAAACATTGGATAATTTTTGTAGAATTTAATAAGGTTGTTTTGATATTTTAATGGATTTTTATAAATATAATAGTATAAAATTGATTTAATTATTATAAATATTAAATAAATGAATTTTTGAAAAATAAAAATTGTGAATAACACTTTTAACTCAGATTTAATAAATGTAATTTTTTTAGAATTTATAAAAAGGTTTTATTATTTAAAAATGAATTTATAAGTTTTATAAGAAATATATATATATATATGTGTTTGCTGTTTAAAAAGAAAAGAAAAGAAAAGGAAGAGTCAGAGCCGGGACTCGAACCCGGGTGACTGCTGTGGTAGGGCTGGCAAATCGTGTCCCTAACAGGTTAACAGGTCTCTGACGCGCGCGAACAAATAAAGTTCTAAACATGAACACGACTCGTTTAACTCATTTATATCTCATGTTTATAACACAGTTTTATGTTTTATGTACCAAAAAAGGGAAATGAAAGATTTTTCCCTCTTAATTCTAAGTATTAAAAAAAGTCAAAAAATCAAATAGTGTACTTTTCAGTCAAACAGGTCTTATCGTGTCTTAACAGGTTACCCATTGCCAGCCCTATGCTGTGGCAAGCCTTGGTCACAACCACTTGGCCTAGGCCAGTGGTTGTGATGAAAGCCGTTTAATAATAATTATATACACAGAGGCCAATTCAATTTATCCCCAAATTCGATCATACGAACCCTAAATTCTGCAATAATGCAATTCACTCATCATTGGCCCAATTGATGTTAGGGCTTTTGATGAGTGAACGCCGGTGATCAAAACCCATATAGAACATCAAACTTACAGTGGGAATTCGTAGATAATTGTCTGGTCAAAGACCAAAGTCAAACGGCGTTCAAAATCGTAATTACAGAGGTGTTTCAGAAGAATTTGAGGTTAAGAGAGATAAGTGAGCGAGTTGTTAAGGTTCGTAGCCCATCTATTTATACTGAGGATCAATGGTGGGTTCAATTGGAAGGTTTGACCTAGGTTTAATGTCATACGCGTAGGGTTTTGAAATTGGTCAATGATTAGCTGTTAATTGACGTGTAATCGAGTCATATAGGGCCGATAATCACAATAGTTTGCCAATTATAGATCAATCAAAAGTTAATTTGGTTTGATTATACAGACGCGTCAAGACAGTTGACTTTCCAAGTCAAATTGTAGGTTTTTTAAAAACGCGTATAAGATTAAAATGTATCCGAGTTTATTCCAAGAAGATTGCCAGCCCAGTTGGTTGGATGGTGGTGTGTATGTGACCCGGTCTTGGCGCGGGTTCGAATCCCGGCCAAGACATTTAATTTTTTTTGATACATTTCAAGGTTAAAACATATAATAATTATAATATATATAGTATTAGGGTTCCACAAACGCGACAAAAATAATCAAAGCACACTAGAATAACGAAACTTGACGTTTTATTAAATGTGATGGTGTAACGTACAAGTTTAAATTCGAAATGTTACACTACGGGCAACCCCGCTTGTCGGTAACTCCCTACGCAACGGTAACCCCGCGCAAAGCCGGTAACTCCACGCTTACGGGTAACCCCGCTTGTCGGTAACTCCCTACGCAACGATATCCCCGCGCCGCTACGTCTCCTTTTCAGGAACGTGCTACGACGTCATCACGTCTCCTTTTCAGGAACGTGCTTCTACTTCGCGCGCGTCTCCTTTTCAGGAACGCGCCGCCACGTCTCCTTTTCAGGAACGTGCTTTAACTTCGCGCGCGTCTCCTTTTCAGGAACGCGCCGCCACGTCTCCTTTTCAGGAACGTGCTTCTACTTCGCGCACGTCTCCTTTTCAGGAACGTGCTTCAACTTCGCGCGTGTCTCCTTTTCAGGAACGCCCCGCCACGTCTCCTTTTCAGGAACGTGCTGCAACTTCGCGCGCGTCTCCTTTTCAGGAACGCGTCGCCACGTCTCCTTTTCAGGAACGTGCTTCAACTTCGCGCGCGTCTCCTTTTTAGGAACGCGCCGCCACGTCTCCTTTTCAGGAACGTGTTACAATGCTGCGCGACTCCTTTTCAGGAACGCGCTGCCACTGCGTTGAGTTGACGTAATACTTTATAAGACGTTCTCCGCGGATTGCTTCCATCCGTCAACAGCAAGCACTTCGCGCAATCAATGGCTATCATATGCCACCGCAAAGCACTTCACGAATATCGTGGAGCATTGCTTTTGACTGGCGTACGCCCTAAAAAGGCGTCCTTCGCGGAGCATGCCCTTGCCTACTTAAAGCAATCCGCGGACGATAACTTTGGCGCGTCATACGATCCATTGGCGAAGGATAATCTTTTTATAAGTTCAATGCTCCTAAGCATTACACTTAGCAGCAATGAACTGGGGGAATGGCATGGTATAACACCACTTTAGAGGGTTCTCATACCATGATGCGCCGTATGAATCCACCCCCCAAGAGAGGTGTTGTTAGTTCACCGCGTGCTATAACATCTGCACGCTATAACATCCGCACGCGCGCCATAGCATTGGTCGCTCAAGGTTTTGGTACAACCTTTTTATATTTAGCGTTATTTACTAACAACTTATTACAAGTTAAGAAATACTAATACAAGGTTGGGCGCCTCATAATACACCCATATTATATGATTGAGATACTTGCAGGTCTGGCAACAAGCCACACTAGCACCTGCAACTACTGGACGCTCGCGCGCCGGTGAAAGTTAGCCTAAAAGGTGACACTTAGCCGATAACAAGCGTAACGAGCAACCCTCACATGCGTCGGTGACAGTTAACTTAGAAGGTGACACTTAGTCGGTAACAAGCGCAACGAGCAACCTCCCACACACATCGAAACAAGAAGATGAAACGTTCGAGTCATTAGCCCACCGAGAAGATAAAGCTTTTAATCTTCGTTCCCGAGCACTACTGGTTAGTCTAGCACTCCACCCACGCTGACACGTAGGAGCAGCACTAGACTAAGGGGACTTGTAGAGGTATGGTGCTTGACCCGACATACCGTCTTTATTACTTGTTATATTATTTACTAATATTGGGGTGTGGAGGTAACCCCCTAACTGGGCTTGGTGCCAATGGGCTATGTGCCCATATAGTTAGGGGTCCATGATGTCCGGCCCATGAAGGCCCATGAGAAACCCTATATAAGAGGTCTTCACCTCTTATTAGGGCACAAGTTATCACACATGAGATTACCCCCTGATAACACATGGCTGCCGCCAGAGCCGCCATCACTTTTTGTGTCTGTACGTTGGACTCCACTCGTGGTTTCCTAGCAGTCACCTCCACCCCCACCTCTCATTTCTCTTCGCAGGTTTGGATCTCACCGGAGAAGACGAAGGCCGAGTTGTGGTTCCCCTATTCAACACCGTCGAGGCATACACCGGCCAGTTGTGCAGGTTATTGTTTCTTCAGAAAATTTTAGGGTATGTAATATACATGATTTTAAGCATTTTGAGCCAAAAAAATCAAAAAAGCGCCGAGCCGATTTTTTTATAAAAATAAAAAACCGTCTTCGGGTAACAAATGGTTAACACGTGTTAGTTTCGCTTAACATGTGTTAGTCGAAAGTTTATTTGTTTTTTTTTTTAAGTACTCGGCGCTTTTTTTTATTTTTTTTGCTCAAAATGCTTAAAATCATGTATATTACTTGCCCTATTTTTTTCAAAAAAAAAAAAATATTGAAGTTAGAGTTTCCAGAGTTTACTGTATAAGGATGGGTTTCTACATTATCCTTACCCTCATTTCACATTCATATATAAGGACAAAATTGTAACTTCATTGAAATTGCAAGATAAATTTAATACTACAATTAAACTATATTGATTAATACTTAAGGTTTAAAGAAAAAGGCAAAAAAAAATTTAAAAAAGAAAAGAAAAGAAATCAATGGTTTATTAATAACAACAATTAAAATTGATTGATTAATACTTGAAATTTAAAAAAAAAAAAAAAAGGAACAAAAAAATCTATCTATCTATACATATAATAAACCAAAGCTATTTTAATGACATGGCACTCAAAGAGACATTCTCTTTCTTGAGTGTGCCATATGTCATTCCATGTGGCATTGAGATATTTTAGGAAAAAAATAATTTAAAAACAAAATTGGATTTTTCACCCTCATGTTTCCTCCCATATTTTTTAAACGTTAATATCTTTAATATACAAGATTTTTAAAAGAAAAAAATTACACCAATTTAACGAGCGTTTTATTATCTTTCCAACGAGTACCATAGTGCTATATAAAAAACGGAGAAATTTTTTTGTGGGGTTTTGTTCATACAGGAAAAAAACACAAAGTGTTCAGATAAATCATTAATCATGTATAGACAAGTCTTTAAATCAGTATGAATAGGTTAATTGAGTTATACGTTGTTTTAAGTTAGGTATCAATATTAGTATGTTAGAGTTGTTCATTTGTTTAGTATTTAGGATAGGTGTTAATATTAGAGTATCACCATAAAAAGTATTTGAAAATTCAAACCAACGAAGCCAGCGGCACATCGATTTCTTTTTTTTTTTTTTTTACTGATCATCTGTATCATCAACACTGATTCATCTTGTTAAATGCAATTCAATCATGTAATAAAAGGTACTAATCACCACACAAAACAGATTTGAATCTTAAGTTTATGATGGTGCTTATAACCCATCTCCTCCCCTCAGCTCTCTCCCTCTACACTTACCTTTTTTCAACCAAACCACCACCTAAGAAATAGAGTGTATTTAGTTTTTTTATTTAATGCTTAAATATTATAAGTTATTTGAGTTTTTAAATTATCGAGAAATAGTAGTTAAGAAATAAAACAAATTGAAAAATTAAAATAGCAGACAAATGGTATGTTGACAAGTGGCAGGGGAATGAAGCCAAATTTTGGTTTTTTGTCGTGACCTTGGTTGGCCTACCAATCGGGTCACGCAATCTCATTTCTTTTTTTTTTTATTTCACGTAAACCAATATTATGTTGCCAGGTGGCAACCAACCTATACAAAGGTCGCTAATGGAGATAGTCTTAGAGAAAAAATAAGAAAGGAACAGACGCATAGTCAACAAGTAAAAAAATATTTTATTCTATTAATTAGTTAGTTGGTTTGTGTTTACATATAATACATTAATATCTTGCATGTGTGTGATATGTTAATGTTGATTATATGGATGTACTGTGTGCATGTAAATACAATATATTATAATATATTTAAAAGCCAAACTCACAATATTTTGATGATTAAAAACCTAAGTCAAAGGAAACTCATATCCCAACTTCCACACCAGCCCTCAACAACAAACAACAATTACCTATCGAGACTGACTAGCACGAGGAATTGTGGACAGTCAATATGAAAAATATAATAGAGATGTACAAGCATATGAAACAACCTAAGGTTAATTGTTGTTGGCCTGAAGGCTATGCTTCATTTAAAGTATTTAACTACTTTTTTATTTACCGGGGACGGAAATCTTTTCTTCTGCTTCAAGTTTTCATTATTCTTCACTTATGTCTTTTGTGTTTAGAGAACTTTATGGTGTCATCTTCACACTTTTGGTTACTTTTACATCGCATGATAATTTATTACAACTTAGCATCTTACTCTACTTTAATGTCTACACCATTTCTTACTAAAATTGTATATCCACCGATCATATGTTACACATTATTGACCAAACACAGCCGCAAAACACAGTACATCCCCGCCGCAACGCGTGGGTTCCTGCTAGTATTATTAAGGAGGAGTGATGTACAACTTTGTAATTTTTATTTCCGTACAACTTAAGAAGCTACATGTACAACATATTTAAGCAAGAAATTTAAGGGTATTATGGGGATAGTTGTGACAATTAAGACACTTAAAAGGGTAATGTAGACATTTTACCCACCTCCTTCTTTACAATATCAAAACACTTTTACAATACTGCCCCTTATGTTCCATCCTTACCCTTATGTTTTCATCATTGCCCTAAAAGCTGAAAATTTATTCCCTCTCTGCATAATACTAATCGATTCATGTGGTTTCATTCTTTAACTGTTACAAATTGAAGGCCCTCCTTAAATCATTGATACACATAATCCCTCTTGAAGCATGGGATAGAAATCAACTTCAATTTGGAGGAGATCGAATCCGCTACTTAGTACTTTTCAGATGCTAATTTGTTAGGAAGAAGTAAGTTTTTTTGCTGTGTACAAAGGAGTTTTACGGGACAGATTGGTTGTGGCAATAAGGAGCGTGAGCGTGACGAGCTGTAAAGCTGATGAAGCCGAGTTTACAAAGGGGTTGAGCTTATTAACCTCTTTAAAACATAAGAATCTACCTAGGCTTAGAGGGTTATGTTTTTCAAAAGGCAGAGGTGAATGCTTTTTGGTGTATGATTTTGCATTTAAAGGGAATCTATCACAGTATGTTGATGTTGAGGATAGTAGAAGTAGCCATGTTCTTGACTAGCCCAAAAGGGTATCCATCATCAATTGCATAACCAGAGGTTAGTTAGTTTTACTTTATGGGGTAAAAAAACAATTTCGTGCGCTCTTTGTAGGCAAAGCGGATAATATTGGTTGGTACAAATGGTCTGATGCTACATTTTACATGAGGCTTATTTATGTTCCCAATATTTCTCAGGTCTTGCATACCTACACAGAGAAGACGCAGGAAAGCCTGGGATGATTTACCGAAACATATCAATGGAAAATATTCTAATTGATCAGCAATACAACTCGTTGATCACGGATCCAGGCATGCTGAAGCTCCTAGCTAATGACACTGTGTACTCGGCGCCCAAAGTCAATGCAGCTTTAGGCTACATGGCTCCTAAGTATATTACAACATGTAATTTTACGGAAAAGAGTGATGTGTATGCTTTTAGAGTTGTAGTTCTTCGGATACTTTCAAGTCAAAGTAATTTTGTCGGGTCAATACGGGCTGCTGCTGCAGACAGAAGGTTTGATGACTTTATAGATAAAAATCTTGAGGGGAAGTTTTCAGAATCAGAAGCGGATAAGTTGACCCGAATAGGGTTGATCTGCGATCGATCAAATCTTCGGTAGCATCTCACTGCCAAAATTCAGGCCATCAGAGAATTTCGGAACTTGATTTGACATCACAAATCCTTCGATAAGATTCGTGCCAAATTCTACAACGCCGGCGTTATTCAACTGCTCGTAGAATATAGGCGCCTTTTATCGATGGATTGCTTGAAGCAACCTTATATCCATCTCGTGCACCAAAGGCACTCAAAACAATAACTTTATTATTCGCACTTTTTGTACCATTTTTAGTCTCTGGTGGCATGTTTATTCGATTAGGAGGAACACTTGCTGGTATGGTTGTTCGTCTTGACAGGTATTATATGGCATTGTAATAATATTGTTTTCTTCTTCTAAAAATTGGAAGTTTGACATGAAAAGTCAAAATTACCTAAATCTTTTTTGTTATCTTTTGTTAACCAATTTTTTATATGCTTTGAATTCAGAGACTTACTGCAGTGTAAATGATTAATAGTAACTGTAGTCACTTGCCCTATAAAAAGTGTCCTATAAATTTTAATCAAAGGGTTAGATTTTAGTTTTAGTGTTGATTTTATATGGATACAGGAATCCCGGAGGCAGTCCTGAGTGGTTAAGGAGTGCAATGGTTGCTGTGTACATATCGGCTGTCAAATGTCTTAAATTGGTGTATATTCTTTCATATATCCACATATCATGTTTCTTTTTTATATTCTGCTCCTTTTTTTTGCAATATTGATATCTAAAATTACTCCTAAAGATCCTTATTTGAATTTTGAAAGTTGGAGACTTTTTTCGACACTTAGATGGATATGACTCCTTTGACTTCATATTAATTTGACATTTCTGAGTAGTTCCATTTACTATTAAAATTCAAATGAAAAATAACTACCATAAGCTCTATGAGCATCACCATGGATGATTGTGATCACTGAATAACTTCTGATTTAGCTTAGTGGTTGACCGTTTTATAAGTTGAATACATGTGAATTTTAAGTTAATTTCATTATATCTTTTGGTTTGTTTGTTAGGAGTGTTTGGATATTTCTTTATGTACGCTTGAGAACAGTCGGTGACTTTACATTCATAAATTGTTACTTGTGACTATCACCTTTGGCACCAACTGTCCTTTCACTGGGATATTCCATCATATTCATAAATATTTAAAACTGCACTGCGTCATTTACGCCTTGCTATTAGAGCATCCAATGGTGGATGTTTAAGGATCATCTTCAAGTTCGACAAGAATAGTTGGTATGGTGTTTGATCTTTTTCTTCTCAGTTTCTTTTTACTTTGCCTAGGTATAAGGACTTATGCGTGCTTGTGAATTAGTGTAGGTTGTTCAAACGGTTCCTCTAATGGATCATCTGCTTAAATTGAAAAATCTTGATTTACATTTAACACCATACATGGTTTTAGCCATGGGACATGATGAGGGCATGCTGGAATTCATACTATCCAAGTCTCTAGCTCAGGTGTGACTATCTTCGTCAATTGACACCTTGATTATAAATTTTGTAGTTTATTTACCTTTTTTTTGTATATTGTTCAGTTGTGCTAAATTGCTTATAATGACAATTATTCTTTAATTGTGTTACAGAATGACAATGATGGTTTTCTCTAATATATGTTAATTTGGTTGTCTTGAAACATTCATCAAAACTTGTGCAGGATACTCAGTGATCGCATACATACTCATCATTGGAGACAGGCGACTCTTTTATATATGTTCTAAGAGGTGGCAAGGTGTCTTCAAAACTTCGAATTTAAAATCATAACGTTGTATATGATTTATTGACTCGAAATTGAATTGAATTGAATCCGATTTTATGATAATCGGATAAAATTCTTGATAATCGAATCGAACTAAGTCAAATTTCATTTTTTTTAAACCAACTCGAATTTTAAACACACTTGCATATACCCAAAACCGGATAAACCCAAATCGAAAACGGGTCAGTCAGATTTCCCTTATATCTCCAATCCCCTTATTAATTCAAGAAGGTTGTGGTGTGGTTAAAGAACACTCTCGTATACGTTGTCCATTCATCAAAACACAAACTTTACCCAAAACCCCCCATCCATCCGTCAAAACCTTAAAGAATCAGCAATGGACGCATATACAGCTTTCGAGTTGGTAAAGAAAGGGTCTTATCTTCTTTTTCTTGATGTTCCTCAACACACACTTCTTGGCATTGATACTCAGGTACCCATTTTATTATTATTATTATTTACTTTCTCAGTTGCAAAAAGAAGGTTAAGTTGTTGCACAGAAGTTTGCAGTTCTTACAATTCTTATCTGTAAGTGTACCGGTAGGTACTCATTGAAAATTAGGTTGTGATTATCTTGGATTGGTAGTGATCATTGTTAGTTTCGTTATTAGTGGTTGCCTAAAATTGAACAGTAACTTTGCAATAAGTCTTGCCTGCCACATTTTCATTGTACCTCCTTTCTTAAAGCAAGTTGTATACACGTGTTGCACTCTACACCTTCCTTCTTTACAGCTGTATGTGTCGTCTTTAGCCAGACTACACGTGTATTCCTCCACCTCTTCACTTTTCTCTCTCTCTCTCTCTCTCTCTCTCTCTCTCTCTCTCTAAACCTCTCTCTCTCTCTCTCTCTCTAAACCTCTACTCATTCACGGTAGTTCCTCGAGGATCACATTGTCCAGAAGCTCCTCCTTCTTCATCTCGAAATCATCGACAAAACCGACTCCAAGGGTAAGATCTTGCCCGAAATGATCTTGATTTGCCATAACTTGAGTAACAACCTTCAGCACCCCACCTGCAATAATAAAGAGAGAAATGAGGTGGTCGGTGGCCTCTACTCATGTCTTACCCTGTTGTGTGTCAAAGCCTTCATCCGTTCCGGTAAAAGAGAGATGGAGATAAAAGAGGTGGGGCGATGACCGAATGATCACCGCTCTCACACCACCATGAAGAAGGAGAGAGAAGGTAATAGGTCAGGCGAACGGAGATTCACCACCGTCAACCCACTACCGTAGAGAGAGAAGGGGACGACAACCCTCTTTCGGTCGTCTTCGGCAAACATCAGTCGGCTCGTGTAGGATTTCAGGTTGTGTTCCAGGCACGCCTTATGTGTTGTTTGACTTTCCTTGCTTTAATGTTTTTTTTTATTTCTAATGTTTTATATAGTTTCATGTGTAATTGATGGGTGGAGCAGGTGGTGGGTTGAAGAAACTTCGACAAGTTGCTCGGAAATTGCTGCATCCCTGCCGCTTATTCTCTTTCCGGCAACCTCAAATTGACTTCAATGTCGTCTTTTATTTAATTTATTTTATAATCTTTGTAATTTTGTATGTTACCTATCAATTTTAGTTTTAATTTGAGAATTGTGGGTTTCTGTGTTGTTGTTGAAGGTGATAATTTTAGGTTCGATTGATGATCCTCCGGCAACTGATCACGTTAATTTTGATGATGTCACGGAAACGATTGCTGACATAGATCTGAGCAATTCATCTTCTAAGGTAATGTTAACTGTGTGGTTGTAATTGTAGTTATATGAAATGTGGAATTACTTGAAGATAATTAAGGTATGTAGTGTTAACTGTGTGTGTCAATTTTAGAAGCCCACACCTTTTAGTTTGGTCTTTTAAATTTGGAATTGGTGATAAGTATTTTCTTCCCTCTTGAAAATATATAAATTTTATTGAGTTAAGATAAAATTACACCAGGTATACCTATATTTCATTTGACATGTATAAACTTTAATTTAAGTTATCTAATGGTTTGGGATATTAACATTCATTGCCTGGTTCGATTTTATTCTATAGTCTAAAATTTGGATGTTATATTGTAGAACAATTGGTTCGGTTGAATTTGGTTTCGGCCGATATTGTTGCAGTAGGCGTTTGATAAACCTGTGTTTCTTTAACGTTTCATATTTCCTGGGTTTACCACCCTTCTTAAGGGTCTACCTTATTTAGCGTTGCAATTGTGTTTTGTTGTCGCTTTGGTCTTCTCCTTCGTTGTCGTATATTTGGTCGTGATTGTGTAAGTGAAAGTCAAACTTTTTCTTGCAGTTTGTGTGTTATGCAGGTTGGCCCCAGCCTACCGGTTTTTAGCTACAACGTGTTTATGACGGTACATAAAGTCTATTTTCCCCATTCCTTTGATATGCATGTGCTTTCGTATGCAAACCACTGTATATGTTTTAAGTGTGGTTTTCATGTGGGTTATGTGTAACAAGAATGAAGCAGACAATTTACGAGTAGGTTCACTTTGCTTTTGTTATTAGTGGCGAGAAAGAACATGCTATTTAACTTCTATTAAGTGTGGTTTTAGCTTTACTATGCTGGTGATTATTGTCTATTATGATTTTAAGACAATAAATTATTTCTAATAGTGTGATTTTAACTTTTAGTATTTCAAATTTCACATTATTAAATTATTTATCGAATGTTGATAAGGTTTTAATGTCAAAGATCATTAAGAAAAAGCAAAAAAAAAAAAAAATTCTTAAAGTAGTTGTTATTAATATTTTTTTATATACTGCTACAATAACAACTTGCAAATGTAGGCCCTCTCACAATCTAGCTTGAGATTTTTGTCGAGAGTATAATGATATCGGGATACTCATTTGAATGTGCAGAGTTAAAACTTCAACTTGACAATGCATTATGTGTATTACAAGGAACATGGTGATGGGTTTCTTGCCTAACCGTATAAAATGCTTAAACGCCTACTTTAATAGGCATCTCTGGGCACAGGCGAAACACGAGTAAGCGCGAAAGCGGCTACCCGAATAGGAGCGTGGGCTAATAAAGTTCCTAGGTGCCTAAAAACCGTTTTTGGAGCCAATGTAGAATCGATTGTTGCAGCTGTATACAGCGATTGTGGGTTCAAGTTAGAATGGTTAGTTCCTATACTTATGTTTATTGCAAAAGAATATATTTTCACTTGCAGAGTAAAAAACTGATGTATGTGTCCATTCCCATAATTATAGGTGAAATCGGCTAGAGCAATATGTCAGGGCTTTAATCTACAATGAACATGTGGTATGCTAAAAAGGAAAATAGAAGATCACCAAGTTATCCAGGTATGCATTCACCTTAACAAGTAAAGAGGTAACTCTTGCATTATGTTGTGTCTTGGCATATAGCATGTGCATACATATGTGGCTGTATATTGAGGGCATTTAAAATGATTTACAGAGTAGGTTTAAAGCCGAAAAACTACAGTTTGAAGGGTGTATTTGAAGAGTATCCATTTTGGTGTGGGCGCGCGAATGGGTGTGCGCGCGCTTTAACCTCTTCATGACTTTTTTGAATACATGTGTGCTATTTTTATACATTGTTCATTATTTGGCTAGAATCTTTTAAGGGACAAAGTCCTGGTGTTTGTGTTATACAAGAAAGAAGCCTTCCATTTATCCATAACATCCTAAATTGCACGTGAGGTCGCAACCACAATAAGAGGCAACTGGCGTAAAAGGTAGACAGCAAGCAGCAACCACACTTTGGAATATGCTTTTCTGGATCCAACTAAAAGTATATGTTGTCATTAATATTATGTGGATTAAATGTTCTGCAACTGTTTTGTGTATGTTTGTTGCAGGTGAGGCTGAGATGCATCAATGGAGCCAAACCTAGGCTTAAATGGACACCGGATCTTCATGAACAGTTCATATAAGCCGTCAACCATCTTGGAGGAGCTAAAGAGTCATCTCCCGGTATAAAAGACATTCCAATCATAATACTTTTAGTTATAATTAGGTAACGGCTTGGGTTGGGTATATTTTTTTTTTACAAATAGTTAGTGTGTAAGACAAGATTTAAAAATTCATAGCATAAATGATTTTGGCGGTTTTAAGTGTTATACATAGACATTAGGCAACCTTTGACCCGTTTGACCCGTTTCCATTTCATATATATGCAATGACTTAAAACATGCAAATAAGAAGTACAGGCTGAGTAAGAATCAATATACAGCTACTTGAATTTGGTGGACAAAAGGGTGGATGGGGAATGGGTCAGAACTCAGAAGATTTGGGGGTGAAAGTTGAATCGGGTCAGTTTCAGGTAATGGTTAAAATGGACTAGGTTGGGTCGACCAACCACTATTTTTTGTTCATAACTTTCATATTAAAAACTAATAATAATTGTGTTAAATAAGGTTGTGAAAATAATATTATGACAACAATAAGGTACCTTATGATTTGATAATAACTATCTTTATGACACATTTGTGAAGGCTAAAATGCGGAGCGGGTCTTGGTGGGCCCAGTTTTTTGTTCAGGCAAGCCTTGAGGAGAACGAAACAGCCGCTAAAAAGTTTGAGCAGGTTGCTGCAAAGAGTTCATATAAGCCAAAGTGCCAAGATTTCCTCTTGAATTCATACCATTGATGTTGAGATGCTAACGATTTATAATCGTCTTAGTTGGGCTCTTTTTTAGCAAAAAGTAAGACTTTTAGTTAGTTGTAAGAATATTTGGTATTAACAACTATCCTATTAAATCTTGCACTAACATAAATTGAATTTTAAACTTTGGTTGTTAATATTTTATAAACTCTTTTTTAGCAAAAAGTAAGACTTTTAGCTAGTTGTAAGAATATTTGGTATTAACAACTATCCTATTAAATCTTGCACTAACATAAATTGAATTTTAAACTTTGGTTGTTAATATTTTATAAATCATATTCTAATCTTTAGCTGTTAATAGAGCATACATTTTTCTTTTTTCATCTTTCATCAATTGTCTTAACATAATAATGTCTTTACGTATTTATCTAAAGATTGTATAGGGTGCACATTGCGCACCCTTAAAACACACTAGTTATTTTTATGATTGGTTTTTATTACTTTTAGGTAAAGTTTATATCTTTAATTGTATTGGTTTTAAAAAGCGATAGGTGCACAAAAGCGACGAGGTATTAACTTGAGGCATGAAGCGCAAGTTAATTTTCCTACCCGTGGCGCAAGTTAATTATCTTATAGGTTTTGACACACCGATACTATGAAGAAAGTCTTCAATGCTAATGTTGCCATTAAGGATGCGACTGAGAAATGATTGTGATATGAACGAAGACCAATTTCCATTAGGCCAAAGTGTTTCGGAGAGTATAAATGTGGGATTCTAAATAGGTTTTTTGATTTTGAAGATAAAGAGTGTACTGATTCTAAAGAGAAACCTTGTATTTTAATAGGTTTTCATCATGCTTGCTAGAATGCCAATTGCATTTGCAGCAGATATGATAAAGAAAAATATCACTAAACTGGTACCGAAAGTACCGGTTCGGTACCAGTACCCAATACCATTTACTCATTCCTAGAGAGAAAAAACAATACCAGGTACTATATACACTCATCCTATTAAAAAACTTGGGTGTACTATTGAATCTGCATTTTTGCGTTTCTATTAATGTATTGCCAAACATTTTTTTGGATCCTAGAAGTGTAGTGTAGATTATTTATTTATAAGAAATTTGTGTTAATAATTTTTGTACACACATTTGATATTACATTAAATTGAATTTTACGTTTCATCCATTTATGTTTCATTTTTAGACATCAAAATTGAATCTGATATCACTCGGGACACCCGCCGCAACGTGCGGGCATACAACCTAGTAGGTTATGAATGAAAAGTATGATTTGAGTCTAGATTCTCTCTAAATATTCTCCTAGCTTCTCTATATTTTTTTTGGATCAGTTGATTAACGATTAGGTTAATTCGTAACATTTAATTCATGCGAACATTTGTAATGAAATTTTAATATTATTTTTTTGTTTGTTTCAGAGGGTTGAGGATGTTTTGAGAACGGATAAGCCTAGAATGAAAACTCGTACCAAAATAGCGCTGATAGCATTAATAGTAGTCATTATTTGCTACATCTATATAGCCACCAACATTTTGGAGAAGGAGCATCCGCATCTCAAAGAGATTGAAATAAAAAATGTGTTGGTGAATGATTCCAAAACTGACACGAAATCACTTGAAACCAGTATTGGACTTCAAATAAGTTTTGATGTGCCAAGTAACCTTAAGGTATACCCTAAACTGGGGACTTTCGTTCTTAGTACATTGGTAAATAAAACCCACCTCTATCGTGGGTTCTCTAATAGCAAATTCAATATATCCAAATATGATCAACTCGTGGTGCTCAACTTTCAACTTAGGGATCTTCAAAAGAACTTATACGACCATCAACTCTTGTGATAAGGCTCGGTGGGGATTTCAAAATGCTGGCCAAGTTGGCAAGGTTTCCGCTCTTTCCACAAGCTTACAGGCATGTATATTTTGCTTACGATGTTGCAATCAGAGCTCTCCAAGTTGATAAAATATACTATAAACAATGTGCGACATCTCAAGTACCTACTATACTCTAGGGGTGTTCAAAACTGGATTATCTGGTTTTCGGATATCCGAAAATCGAATAGTCAAAAATTTCGGATAGTGAATATTGATATCCGAATCCATATCCGAAATTTCGGATATCCGAAAATCGGATATCCAAAATTTTGGATTCGGATGCGGATTATCCAACGGATATCCGAATCTAAAACACCAAAAAAAAAAAGCAATAACCTGCTTATATTAAGACCAAACCAAACCTACTTAATTCAAAGATTCAAACTAGCATAAACATTCAAAAACAATTCAAAGTTTCCAACCACAAACATTCAAAACAAATACAAAGGCAAATCAGACGAAAACATTGCTTTAATCGGTGGATCCACTTCTATATGATTTTATATGTTGTACTATCAAAATTACACAAGCCAATAATATGTAATACCAATAATATAGTTATGATTTTATATTCGGAAACAGATGAAAGGATTTGTTGATGGCCGATGGTTTTATATTTGTCGATGGTCGATAATTAAACACAAAAAGAACTTACAGATCTACCCGATGGTCGGAAGTCGGGACGATGGAGGATGGAGGGTGGCTGCCTGGTTGGTGGGAGGAAAAGTCAGACATAAATAGAATGGATGCGCCTGGAGGAGACGAGAAGTGGAGGGGGTGTTGTTTGTTATTAGGGTTAAGGTTAGATTTGAGATAAAAATTTATATATATATATATATATATATATATATTAAGATTTCGGATTCGGATATTTCGGATATCCGAAAATTTGAAAAAGTCATATCCGAATCTGAATTCGAAATTTCGGATTATCCGATTTTTGGATATCCAAAATTTTGGATATCCGGAATTTCGGATATTTCAGATACGGATTATCGGATATTTCAAATTTGAATTCGTATTCGGATGTTTTTGAACACCCATACTATACTCTAATACATTGTGTTATTAAGGAATCTTATTCTACTTCTTTTAAAGTATATCAATGGTATATCATCCAACTTACAGTTCTATTATGTAAGAAATTTGCATTCACAATAATATGATAAAGTAGTGTGATAATCAACCTATTACATGCATAGTTCTTTCTTAAGTATTATCTCTATCTCTATCTCTCTTACCTTATTAAGGAGCAAAGGTGGCTAACATGGTCATTTTATCACATTTTTAAGATGGGAGTCCAAAAGTCTCATGCTTTAAACCCTGAATGTCATGTAAAACTTTCCTATAGTACCCTTGTTATTGCATTATCCACTTGTACAATGGTATGAATATATCAATTAGTGACTCTCTGCATACATGTATTTATATGATGACTCTTCATATGTTTAACTCCTATATTTTTATTACTCTTGTATTTATGTAAGGCCTATGATGCTCAATATGCTTAACTCCTATATTGTCTCTATAAAATGCACAAATGTACTTGATATGAGGATACAACAGGTACTAGAACAACACTCATGTTTCGATGATTCGCAAATTTTAATTACAATACTTTGGTAATTCATTAATGTACTCGTGTTCCTACTTGCTTTCCTTTGTAGAAGATGATAATAGAGATCAACATCCTTTTGATGAGGAGTTCGAGTTCAATAAAGGTAATTCGTTTTGTTTTGTTTTAATATTTTATTTCATTTACTTTATTGACTTTTGGTGATTAACTATATGGTTATGAATTTGATAGTTTAAAGTAGTATATTTGTTCTCTGATGCTACCTTATCCGACATATATGTATCATTTGAAAGTTTATATTATAACTAATACCATTTCTATTGTTACGTACTACACGTGTGATTATGTACTCACATTTAATTTTGAAGCTTTTAACCTTATTAACTAAATAATCACAAGAAATGATAACTAAATATGTAATTAGAGCATTTGTTACTCTTCTTGATTTTTTTTTAAACTATTCTCATGCTTTAAACCCTAAATGTTATGTAAAACTTTCCTGTAGTAGCCTTGTTATTGCATTATCCACTTGTACAATGGCTTGAATATATCAACTAGTGACTCTCTACATACATGCATGTATATGATGACTCTCCATATGTTTAACTCCTATATTTTTATTACTCTTGTATTTATGTAAGGCCTATGATGCTCCATCTGCTTAACTCCTATATTTTTATTACTCTTGTAGTTATGTGTAAGGGTCTCTATAAAATGAAGATATATGCTTGATATGAGGATACAACAGGTACTAGAACAACACTCATGTTGCGATTATTCGCAAATTTTAATTACAATATTTTGGTAATTCATTAATGTACTCGTGTTCCTACGTGCTTTTCTTTGTAGAAGATAATAATAGAGATGAACATCCTTTTGATGAGGAGTTCGAGTTCAGTAAAGGTAATTCGTTTTATTTTGTTTCATTTACTTTGTTGACTTTTGGTCATAAACTATATGGTTATGAACTTGATAGTTTAAAGTAGTTGTATATGTATTTGTAAGTGGTAAGAAGTTTTTAGATAACTAATATAAATGATTATTATTCATATTTAAGAAATGAGGTTTTATATGGTATAATACATTTTAAAATGATTATTATTCATATTTGTAGCAATCCACGTAGTATCCAAATACGTATATGTTTATTTATTTCTCTTTATATTAATCAAAATCAAGTAATACGTGTTTTTTTAGATAATGTTGTACCATGATGCAGCTTGCACCATTTGATCCATCTAAAGGAAGGAGGTTATTTAAGATGTAAATTGTAAGTCATTTTTTGATTAATATAAGTATTTAGTATATATGAATGTGAAGTACATGCATAGAGCTACAGAGGTGACGTTTTTGACCCATTCTCTTATAAATGAGTCAATCTTTAGTGGGTCAAAAGGATAAAATAAAAGATTAGGTTAATAGAATAATATGAAACGAGTCAAATAGAGGTTGAACATGTAAAAATTTCACTGATCGAATACGATGAGTCTATGCCTTCGACTGTGGACAAGAAATGTTTTTAATCATGGGAAAAGAATTACAACAATGGGTAGTACTCAGGATACATTTATACGAGTCATATGTGCTATATATGTTGCTTTCATATGAGCTACAGAAGCGAAAGTGTGTAGAGATTAATATATTGAGGTAATATCTTTACTCCAAGATTTGTTCTTACAACAACCTTAAATAAAGGCATAAGTTAATTATGAAGTATCACTTGGTCAGTTATAAAAATCTACGTTGAAGCTTGGTGATTTTTGTTTCTTACAAAACCTTTGGTGATCTGGTCAACAATGTGAAGTAAAGAAGTGTTTGGCGGATGAATCTTTGGTTGTTCCTCTCGAAGAGATCAAGGTGGATGATCGTCTGCGTATTGTGGAGGAACCGGTTGAAATTCTTGACTATAAAATCCGTAGCCTTCGCCGGAGTAAAATCCTCATTGTTAAAGTCCGTTGGAACTCAAATCGTGGACCGGAGTTCACGTGGGAACGGGAAGATCAAATGAAGGCTAAGTATCCCCATTTATTTCCTAAACACGCGTTCGAATCAAGGCATGTCTCTGCTGAAGCTGAATGAATCTCGGGACGAGATTCCTTTCAACAGGGGGATGATGTGGCAACCGGAAAATTTTTCTTCTCTTTCGTCTCTTCCTTTTTGGCCTTGGGCAATTTTCGGGACGAAAATTCTTTCAACAGGGGGATGATGTGACACCCGGCAAACTCAGGTTAGTAACGTTGACTAAACTAATAAGTCTACCTTAGCGAGTCATGCATATTACGTACTTAACGGGGTCAGTCGAGTCAGTACGATGATTCTGGGATTCATCGGGAGTCGTTACGATGATCCGCGGGATCATCGGGAGTCGGTCCATAACCATGTGTACAAGGATTGGTGATTCGTGGAATCGCCGGGTTTAACGGACACACAAGTCTTGAGTCCCGGGAATTGGTGAACGGATGTAAACGTGTTAGTTATCGTGCATTATATGTTTGAAATCATTATGTGACCTATCGGTATGTGAATACGTGTTTATATATGTTAAAATAGTGTTTAACGCGCCAAAAACCCATTCCAGCATCACAGAGGCGATTAGGAGCCTGGGAAACCCCTAATCGCCTATACCATAGGCGAGTAGGATATGGTTGGGTCGAGTAGGGGCCCTACTCGCCTGAATAGAGCCGAGTAGGAGCCCTAATCGCCTGAAAGGAACTGATATTCGCCTATACTGCTGAGCACGAGTCAAAACACCTATAAATAGAACCCTTGACTCCCCAAACACCACTTGTGCAACCCTAACTGATCCTAAGCCACCCACACACCCTAGAACACCTCTGGAACTTGTTTTGCTACAAAAATCACCATTTCCAAGCTTACACACCTTTCTTTGATAAAATCCAAGGTGTGTTCTTCATCTCTAACCTTTGTAAAGTTGTTGTTTTGGTGCCCCAAAAGTCCAGACCTTGTTTTGCTAAGTTTGTGTCTTTAAAACCCTTTGAAGAGAGTTCTAAAACAAGTCTACACCATAATACTTGCTATATGTGAAGTATTTGTGCATATGATGATTGTTGGTGATTATAACATGAATGTTTCCATGAATTTGTTGTACTTCTGATGTGTAGGTGTTGTTAGGATTCTTATCTATGAGTTTAAGCTCTTGTTATGGTGTTTAGGTGCAAGTATGCATTTTGACCCATTTGGGTAATTCTTGAAGAATAGGATGTTATGAGATGATTCATTGCTTGTTTATGGTTAGAAATCATGCTAGGATGATGATATAACATAGAGATGATGAATTGCAACTTGTAGGAGATGAAATCTGATTGTTTCCATTTAAGGAAAGATAAGGTTAGTTAATGAAACCTAGTATTTTGCCATTTTTGGAAATAATCGCACCGAGCCCGTTAGAGCAGAGATAAATTGGTGGTTTTTGCTTGGAAAGGGTTGGTTAATAGTTTAGTTTTGATATTGGGTGTTTTTACATGTTTCAGATCTGATTTAGAGGGTTTAACGCGCGAAAACGCGCATCAGCAGGCTTGGGGCGAATAGGAGCCTACTCGCCTGAAGCTTGGGGCCAATAGGCCCTACTCGCCTATATACCCCCTCCTACTCACTAGTTGACTTTTCCTAATTGCATGAAGGTTTCCTAATCGCGTGTACTGCTGTCGTAAACGCATTTTGACATCCCGGAACATGATTTGACACCTAGGAACATGATAGGAACCCCGGGATACACCCAATGACTTAGTAACACGTGTTCGGACCTGTTTATGCGTTAATCGGACATTATGCTAGACTAGGTGAACTATTGCGCGTATTGAATGTTTAATTGCATGTGATGCATGATGTCTTGTATTTACCTAACACGTGGGATGTCGGGTCACCAATGGGATGTCGGGTCTTGTCTGGTACGGTCAGTTTAACAGTCAAAGATGTTTTCAAACGTTTATGGTCACGGTCTGGACATTCGGGGACTAGTTAACCCACGGGTTATTAGTCCGGATACTTATACACATCTTATGATAGGTCGTCGCTATTTGGGGCTATCATAGCATAATTACTTAACTGTTTTCAAGTAACGCAAACCAAGGTGAGTTTCACAGCCCCACTTTTACCATTTTACTTTTGGGGGAGAAACATGCTACTTACTTATTAAAGATCATGTTATACTATGGTTACTTTACAAATACTATGCGGCTTTTATGGAAAGTCCCAGGGGGGAAACCATGAATGTGCGGGGATGCACAACGGGGGAAATGTGGATAGATCTATTGGGCCTCACAAACCCCACTCGACGGCTGGGCCGGGCGGGTGCATATTGTCTCTTATTACTGGCTCGCCGAGGCATCGGTTATAGCCAAAACTGCTGGGCAAGCTTCAACAACTTATAAACGTATAGTAATGGGTTCCCAACCGCAGTAGGAAACAAACACTTAACGTCTAGCTAACGTTCTCATAACCTAGTAGTAACGGATATGATCTTCGCAACTTATAGCAACACTTTATAAAAGAAAAACCTGTGAACTCACCAGCATTATATGTTGACATTTTTGGCATGTTTTCTCAGGTCGCTAAGGTAGCAATCAATGGGCTAGGCGCACGGAGTCATGCACAGCGTCTATTATTTTGAAGCATATTAAACAATGTTTTGTAAATAATGATATGTCTTTTGGTTGTAAACAAGAAATGCTTCCGCTGCTGGTTTACGGCTCAAAGCATGATATTTTGGTTTTAAAAATATATATGAATGCATGTTTGTTGTATGTTTATTGTGATCGTTGACTGAGATCCTGGTGTGTCACGCGCCTCGCGGTAAAACCCCGCACGTGGAATTTGAGGGTGTGACAGATTGGTATCAGAGCCAACGGTTATAGTGAACTAGGACTGCATGTAGAGTCTAATCTATAACTGAGTCACACACACTAGACGGTCACAAATAGTCGAGTCTTAACAAGTGGGTAACAACATGACTTGTCGGGGGTGTCGGTGTCATCATCTTCTATGCTACATCACCTGTTAACTCTTTATCATCCCATTTCTCGACTCATCTTTACTATAACTCGATGGCGAACGATATACTATTAAACCTTCTTGACGGCGGTGTACATTGGGGTAGCTTCGGCGTACTCTTGAGATCTGTCCAGGGATTCGGACATCTCCCTTCTATGCCCTAATGGACACGCTTGTTCTTATGCATACTATTTTATACTTATACTTATGATAATACCATGATTGGGCGCTAGTGTTCGGTGACTTGAACTTCAAACTTAAAGCACGCCCGGAGGACCATGTAGAACAGTTTATCATGTCGGGTGCACACGAGATTATAAACTGTGATGCATGGGATCCCTAGTGGACTTTGTGCTTGAACGGATGGACCCGAACTGGGCTCGGTCTAGTTCCTTAAAATTCCTAGTGGGTTACACCACAGGCAAGCCTAAATCTTTTGTTTCATGTTGTGACAGAAGATGTCGGGAGCTCGTGGAGGTCGCAGAGGCGGCCGTGCTGGCGGTCGTGCTGGCGGCCGTGGTGGCGGCGGTGGCCGTGGGAACATTAATATGACCCAAGCGGAGTTGGATAACCTGATGCAGCAGCATGTGAATATTGCCTTGGCTGCGTTCCAAGCCGCTCATAATGCTATGGGTGGTACGTCAATCCTCACTTATCCTATCTTGTTCTTGGGTACTGTACCTTTCCTTGACTTTCGTCTGTGTGTCTGTTCCAGGTGGTGCTGTCAATCCCCCTCCACCCCAGTGCTCTTACAAAAAGTGTATGGATTGCAAGCCCCACAACTTTAGTGGCACTGAAGGGGCAGTGGGACTGCTCCGCTGGTTGGAGAAAATTGAATCGGTTTTCTCGATGTGTAGTTGCCCGGAAGGCGACCGGGTGAAGTATGCTTCTGCGACCCTTGAGGGTCAAGCTTTGACTTGGTGGAACTCCACCACCCAGACCATGGGTATTGGGGAAGCTCACGCTATGCCTTGGACAGAGTTCGTTCACTTGTTGAAAAACGAGTACTGTCCGAGGGATGAGATCCAGAAACTCGAGCACGAAGTCTGGAATCATAATATGGTGGGGTCTGAGATTGAAGCTTACACTGCTAGGCACAATGAGTTGGCGGTGTTGTGCCCTGATTTGCACGCACCAGAATACCGAAGGATTGAACACTATGTCACTAGGTTGGTGCCGGAGATTGCGGGGTTGGTAGCTGCGGGTAATCTCACTGTTTATTCTGAGGTGGTTCGGTCGGCTCACAGGCTGACCAATATGAAGGTGGCTGAAGGGGTCTTGCCTCCTCGAGGCGCTACTGTGAAGGCTCCTGAGAGTAACAAGCGAAAGTGGGAAGCTGTGGGGAGAGGCTCGAGTTCGGCTCAGCCTCAGCAGGTGAGGAAGTCTGATGTTGGGTGATCGTCGTCTGAGCAGAAAACGGGGGGTTATCAGGGGAGGTTGCCGAAGTGTGAACGATGCTGGTTTCATCATACTGGTCGTTGCGACAAGAACCAGTGTCGTCGATGCAACAAGGCCGAGCATGTGGCTCAAGATTGCAGGGTTAATCTTCAGGGTAACCGGAACCAACCTGCTACACCTACTCCGGCTCCTCAGGTTGCTGCTCCCCAGGGAAACCAGGGTAAACAGGGGTGCTACAATTGTGGTGAACTTGGTCACTTCAAGCGTGAATGCCCCAAGTTGAAACAGGGTGAAGCCGGGAAGAACGGATCGGGTAATGGAAACAATGGGGGCGGAGGCAGGAATGCTCGTGCCTTCGTGATTGGTTCGAGCGGGGCTCGACAGGATCCTGACACTGTTACTGGTACGTTTCTTCTCGATAATCGCTATGCTACGGTTTTATTCGATTCCGGTGTCGATAAGAGTTTTATATCTCTGGGGTTTAGCCAATTGCTTGATAGGGTACCTACACCTTTAGAGGCTAAGTACTTGATAGAATTGGCTGATGGTAAGAAAGTCGAAGCGACGCACGTCCTTAGGGAGTCTCGCCTTGAGTTGTCGGGTTATTCCTTTCCTATTGATCTTATGCCAGTGTCCTTGGGTAGTTTCGATGTTGTCGTGGGTATGGATTGGTTGTCTTTGTATCATGCTGAGATCGTTTGTTTTGATAAAGTCATTCTACTTCCTCTCTGTTGGTGCACGGTGAGAAGAGCGGGGTCCCGTTGAGTATCATTTCGTGTATGAAAGCCTATAAGTATCTTCGGAAGGGGTATTCTGCCATTCTGGCACTTGTTTCGGTTTTGTCTGAGGAAGAGAAGAAGATCGAAGATATTCCTGTTGTCCGTGATTTTCCCGATGTATTTCCTGAAGACTTACCTGGTCTTCCGCCTTATCGTCAGGTCGAATTCGGTATTGAACTTGCTCCAGGTGCGGCTCCTATTGCCCGAGCCCCATATCGTCTTGCACCTCCCGAGATGCAGGAGTTGTCTAACGAGTTGCAGGAGCTATTAGAGAAGGGTTTCATCCGACCTAGTTCGTCCCCGTGGGGAGCCCCTATTTTGTTTGTCAAGAAGAAGGACGGAAGCCTATGAATGTGTATCGACTACCGGGAATTGAACAAGGTTACCATCAAGAATCGTTATCCTCTTCCTCGCATCGATGACTTATTCGACCAACTTCAGGGTTCTAGTTTCTACTTGAAGATCGATTTGAGATCGGGGTACCATCAGTTGAGGGTTCAAGAAGCTGACATTCCGAAGACCGCCTTTCGAACTCGCTATGGCCATTTCGAATTCTTGGTCATGCCTTTTGGTCTCACCAATGCACCCGCCATTTTTATGGATTTAATGAACCGTGTTTGCAAGCCTTATCTCGATAAGTTCGTGATTGTCTTCATTGATGATATTCTAGTCTATTCCAAGAACGAAGTGGACCACCAGGAACACTTGCGTCTAGTTTTGGAACTCCTGAGGCGGGAACAGTTGTACGCCAAGTTTTCTAAGTGTAGTTTCTGGTTGCGTGAAGTCCAGTTCCTTGGTCATGTAGTTAATGAGAAAGGAATTCACGTTGACCCAGCTAAGATTGAAGCCATTAAAGACTGGGAAGCACCAAAGACGCCATCTGAGGTGCGGCAATTCCTGGGTCTTGCAGGTTATTATCGGCGTTTTATCGAGGGATTTTCGAAGATCGCTCAACCCCTCACCTCGCTTACCCAGAAGGACAGAAAGTTCGACTGGGGTGATTCGCAAGAGTCAGCCTTCCAGATGTTAAAGGCTAAACTCTGTTCTGCTCCTATCTTGTCCTTGCCGGGAGGCACGGACGATTTTGTGGTTTATTGTGACGCTTCTATCCGGGGTCTCGGTTGTGTGCTAATGCAGCGCGAGAAGGTCATCGCCTATGCTTCCCGTCAGCTCAAAGTTAATGAGAAAAACTACCCCACCCATGATCTGGAATTGGGTGCTGTAGTCTTTGCTTTAAAGATTTGGAGGCATTACTTGTACGGTACCAAGTGCACTATCTACACCGATCACAAGAGCCTCCAGCATATCTTTGATCAGAAGGTGTTGAATATAAGACAGCGTCGCTGGGTCGAGCTTCTTAATGATTACGAGTGCGCTATTAAATACCATCCTGGCAAGGCGAATGTGGTCGCAGACGCCTTGAGCAAGAAGGAAACGGCTAAACCTCGTCGTGTTCGAGTTCTTCAGCTCACCATCCACTCCGGCTTACCTGATCGAATCCGTTCGGCGCAGCAAGAAGCTTTGAAGGAGGAAAACCTCAAAGCTGAAACCATGCACGGTGCTGATAGCCACCTTGAGCTCAGGTCCGATGGTCTACACTATTTCGCTGAACGTATTTGGGTTCCTTTATTTGGGGGCTTACGGGAGCTCGTTCTTGATGAAGCTCACAAGTCCCGGTACTCCATTCACCCTGGCTCTGATAAGATGTATCAAGACCTGAAGATACTTTATTGGTGGCCGAACATGAAGGCGGACGTGGCTTCGTACGTGAGCAAGTGCTTGACCTGTGCCAAGGTCAAGATTGAATATCAAAAGCCGTCCGGCCTTCTGCAACAGCCTGAAATTCCCGAGTGGAAGTGGGAGCGGATTACGATGGACTTTGTGACTAAACTCCCGAAATCGCCCAGTGGTTGTGACATGATCTGGGTGATTGTTGATAGGTTGACAAAGTCTGCGCACTTCCTCGCTATCAAAGAGACCGATGGCCTCGAGCGTCTGGCACGGTTATATCTCAAGGAAGTAGTCTCTCGGCACGGGGTGCCTGTCTCTATTATTTCTGATCGTGATTCTTGGTTCGCCTCTAACTTCTGGAAATCCTTGCATAAGGCTCTGGGTACTCAGTTAGACATGAGCACAGCCTATCATCCGCAAACTGACGGTCAAAGTGAGCGGACAATCCAAACACTAGAAGACATGCTCCGGGCATGTGTGATCGATTTTGGCAAGGGGTGGGAGAGTCATCTACCGTTGGTGGAATTCTCCTACAACAATAGTTACCATTCTAGCATCAAGGCAGCTCCGTTCGAGGCTCTTTACGGGCGAAAATGCCGGTCTCCTCTTTTTTGGGCCGAGGTGGGTGAGAGTCAACTCAACGGCCCGGAACTTGTGTACGAGACTTCCGAGAATATCGTACAAATCCGTCACCGCATGGCAGCAGCTCGGGACCGTCAAAAGAGCTATGCCGATCGTCGTCGCAAGCCTTTGGAGTTTGAGGTTGGCGACAGGGTTTTGTTGAAGGTATCTCCGTGGAAGGGCGTTATACGTTTTGGGAAGCGGGGCAAATTGAATCCTCGGTATGTGGGACCGTTCGCAATTCTGGAACGGATTGGACCGGTAGCATACAGGCTTGATCTGCCAGCTGAACTCAGTAATGTTCATAATGTCTTCCACGTCTCTAATCTCAAGAAGTGTTTGGCAGATGAATCTTTGGTTGTTCCTCTCGAAGAGATCAAGGTGGATGATCGTCTGCGTATTGTGGAGGAACCGGTTGAAATTCTTGACTATAAAATCCGTAGCCTTCGCCGGAGTAAAATCCGCATTGTTAAAGTCCGTTGGAACTCAAATCGTGGACCGGAGTTCACGTGGGAACGGGAAGATCAAATGAAGGCTAAGTATCCCCATTTATTTCCTAAACGTGCGTTCGAATCAAGGCATGTCTCTGCTGAAGCTGAATGAATCTCGGGACGAGATTCCTTTCAACAGGGGGATGATGTGGCAACCGGAAAATTTTTTTTCTCTTTCGTCTCTTCCTTTTTGGCCTTGGGCAATTTTCGTGACGAAAATTCTTTCAACGAGGGGATGATGTGACACCCGGCAAACTCAGGTTAGTAACGTTGACTAAACTAATAAGTCTACCTTAGCAAGTCATGCATATTACGTACTTAACGGGGTCAGTCGAGTCAGTACGATGATTCTGGGAATTGACGGGTGGTTCAAGGAACAACCCTTTATGTTGTTAAAACGCCTATATTAATCACATTTAATCATTATATTGCTTGAAGTTGGATAACTACGGTTGTTATGGATGCAGGTATGATAAGGGAGCTAAAATGGCGGAAAACGGGCTTTTGGAACGGATCGGAAGCATTGGAACGAGGTGGAAAGAAAGAAGAAAAAAATCAAGATTTTCAACAGGCCCACCGTAGGCCTACGGCCTGGCCGTTCCCCTACGGTGGCAGCAGATACCAAATGTTGACCGTAGGGCAGGCCTGACTGGCCGTAGCCATTCCACCCTTGGTCGTACCCCTACGGCCATGCCGTAGGGTTACGGTGGCCCTGATTAATTTTTGTAACTCTTGCATATTAAAGGCTCTTGATGGGAGACTTATGGGGCACTTCTCACTTGGACGTTTCATATCAACTTTTGGGCGAATTTTTGGCTGCAACTTATCATTGGAAACATTATCTAATCATTGTTTTGATGCTTGTAATCCTCATGAACAATTGCTTGAAGATGATAATGATTCACCAAGCTATGTTAGGCTAAACAATTGGTGATCATTCGTGGTGAAGGTTTTTCTACAACTTTTGTGTGTGTTTCTCCTATATTTCTAGAATAATAATTTGGTACTCTGCTTGATGATTATGGTGTATGAACAATTGTTTGTAGTATGTTGGTTAATTTGCTAATTCTTAGTCTTTATCGTTCGTTCTTGGTGTTGCTAACAACCGAGATATCACGGGAAGGATTGGGGTTGGTTATTGATTAATTGGTCATCGGGAAACAACCTCGCGTTAATATAATCCGAGTACTTTGTTCCCTTTTACCACAACAATTGTTTTTACACGAGTTATGTCTATGTAACTCTTTCTAGTGGAAATTCACACATGTGTTTAGAAAAACCGGATCCTTGAATGATCATTATTCCATAATTTGAAGAAACGCTTCTAAGTTTGAATTGAAAATTAGTCGTTAATTTAGTTGAAACCAAAACAATCAAAAATCATAATCATTTACTTTTTGTTGAGTAGTTTAATTTTAGTTAATTAACAAAGCTAGAATTTACACATTTTCCACAAACTCCCTGTGTTCGATACCTTCTTACTACTATACATTAGTTGTAATTGGGAAATTTAACGTGTACCACGACAAGCACGTCAAATTTTGGCGCCGCTGCCGGGGAGTAGTGCGCAACGTGTGTTAAGTTAATAGTTTTGTTTGTTATTTTCGGGTTTACACGGGTTGTGTTTAGTGTGCAGGTACATCAAGTGTATGCATACTAGGGGCTCTCAGGAGTCATCACCACTTTTGTTTGATCCGGAGATTGAAAGAACCTTGAGAAAGAACCGAGTTTTAATTCGAAGAAACAAAGTCATCGATTCACCTACTTCACCGTTCACCCCAAGAAACATAATGCAAGACCCTCACATACCAACAACGGGTCAAACGACCTCACCATTCATGCCTACTTCTTCACACATTTCACCCAACACCACATTACCCAACTTGTCCACCAATCCTGAAACACCAAGCCATACCACTCAACCAAGTTTCACCCAAATTGATCCAAACCTTAACTTTAATCCATCATGTACCATTCCACCATTTTCCCATTTTTTTCCAACTACGGGTCAATCATCTTCTACCATTCCCCACCCACAAGGACAAGGTTCAACAATTGTCCACACCACATCTTCTTATCAACCACCTAACCAATCGGGTTTTTACCATTCATCTTTTCAAGGTGGTCTAAATTCAAGATTTCAAAGAGATGTGTATGACGAGGGATATGACGATGAGGAGCGTAGTGGGTACAATGAAGAGGGTTATTACTATGGAGGACAAGGTGCATATGTGGATTCGCAAGCTCACACGGGTCAAACAAGTCAACCACTTTTACAATATCAAGACCCGTCAAGACTACCGGTTGGTGTGCAACATGTTAGACCACAAGGATTGCAGTTTCAGCATCCCACGCCACTAAATCAAATGCGGCCTCCAAATATGCAAGCTCAACACCAAAGGCCAAATCACCAACAACAACCGATGCATCCGAATCAACATCAACAATTTGCACCACAAGGTGCAATGCAAGGGCAAATGGGTCAACCAAGAGCGCCATTGGGAGCACCTAGAAGACTCCACCGTGATGTTGTACGGGGAATTGAGGCACATTTTCGGCCTATCATCACTAATAATCCATCACCCATAGTGATTCCACAAAATGCAAATGGAAGAACTTTTGAGGTTAGAACAACCGCACTTCAAAGTCTACCAAAGTTCAAGGGGCTAGCAACGGAAGAGCCTTACTTTCATTTGGAAACTTATGATTCCATTTGTAACACTATTGGGGGCCAAGGGTTTACTCCGGATGATGTTAAGTTGGTACTTTTCCAATTTTCCTTGGAAGATAAAGCAAAGAGATGGTTTCACACTCTACCATCCGCATCAATTTACACATGGGCCGACATGCAACAAATCTTTCTAGATGAGTTTTATAGTTCGCAAAAGACTAATGATGCGAGACGAGGCTTGAGGAGTTTCCAACAACAGTCGGGGGAGATGTTTCATGAAGCATTTGAGAGGTTTAACATGATGCTACGAAATTGCCCTCACCATGGTATCCAACTATGGGAATTGTTAAATGCTTTTCATGAAGGTTTGACATCGGAGGATGCACGGGATCTTATGTCCATCACAAATGGTACTTTTGGTACAAACTTTGAACAAGATGATTGGGCATATTTAGAGCAAATGGCAGTGACTTCAAAAAGGAAGGCCCAATCTTCAAGAAGGGCAAGACATGTGATTCAAAGACCACAGGTACATGCAGTTGAGGGAGGTAATGTGCAAAATACTAACCAATTGTATAATGTTTGCAGCACTTGCCAAGAGATAGGCCACACGGCGGAGGTTTGTGGAGTGGGTGTGCAAGAAACACCGAGTGAAGAAGTGAATGCTATTCAAGGGGGTGGGAGAAATTATGACATGAACTCCAATACTTACCACCCCGGGTTACGAAATCATCCCAACTTTAGATATGGGAATGCTTCTAATCAAGCTAACCCGAATTTTCAAGCTGCTCAAGGTAACTTTGTACCTCGTCAACAATACAACCAAGGGAATTATAGAGGCGGATACAATAGTGGCTATCAAGGGCAAGCTCCAACTGGACAACGAAATTCGGGTCATGATTCGTCAAGTGGAAATGAGGTCATGGAAATGCTTAAAGCTATGCAACAAGATATGCAAAGGCGGAATCAACTTGATGAAGCACGAATACAAAAGGATGAAGTTCGTGATAAAAGCATTCAAGCATTAACAACTCAAATGGGTCAATTGGCAACCGATGTGGCGGAGTTGAAGAAAGGTAAAGGCAAACTTCCTAGCGATACGCAGGTAAATCCGTCACATGGTTCGTCACGAGGTAACAATGTTAATGTTAATCATGTAAGTGTTTTGAGAAGTGGGAAAGAATTTAAGGCAGACTTGTCACCAAGTTTTGTCGAGGGGGTGGTTGAAGATGTCACGGGTGAGGAAAGTGACAATGATGAAAGTACACCGGTTTTACAAAAAGAAATAAATGTTAAAAAACCGGAAGTGAGTGAGAGTGATAAAGTTGAAAATGAGCCGAATCAAGTCCCATTTCCATCGGCTCTACTTGACCCGGGCAAGAAAAACTTTATTGCATCAAGAGGTCCCCAAAAAGAAGAGATGTGGGACATGTTTAAACAAGTAAAAATAAATCTTCCTTTACTTGATGCAATAAAACAAGTACCCGCATATGCAAAATTTTTGAAAGAACTATGTACACAAAAGAGGCAACAAAAGAAAAAGATGCCTAAGCGGGTAAATGTCACGGGTCAAGTGAGTGCAGTTTTGAACGGGGAGCTTCCTCCTAAGCTCCAAGATCCGGGCACGCCATTAATAAACATTCAAGTTGGAAATTTTCAAATGGCAAAGGCGTTGCTAGATCTTGGAGCCGGGGTGAGTATTTTACCGGGTGGGTTATATGATCAATATGACTTTGGTCCATTAGCTAGGGTGGAGACAACGGTTGTTTTAGCCGATTTGTCTCATAAGTTACCCCGGGGGATGGTTCAAAACGTCATTGTTAAAATTGATGAATTTTATTACCCGGTTGACTTTTTGGTATTGGATTATTCATCCGCCGAGTCAAAACAACAACAAAATGTCATATTGGGTCGACCGTTTTTGAATACCGCACATGCGGTAATTGATTGTAGATTTGGCACGGTTGACATGACATTTGGAAACCGGAAAATGCGTTTAAATGTTTTTACTAACAATACTAATGATTCCGGTGTTGAAGAATGTTTTATGGCAGATGTTATTGAAGGATGCAACCCAAGTGAGTATGAACAAGATGGAATGGAACTGTGTGCTTGTAATTTTTCTGAACAGGTACATGCTTTGGATTTGGAGATTGAGGAAGAGACGCAAGATGTGTTAGCTTTGAAGGAGGGTCGACCACCATGGTCTCACCAGTTTGATAGTTTGCCAGTGGAGATCGATTCGGGCACCAAACCTTCATTAGAAGTGCCACCGAAGTTGGAGCTGAAGGACTTGCCAAGCCATTTGAAGTATGCTTTTCTAGGGGATAATGACACATTACCGGTCATTATTGCCTCTAATTTGGAGATGGCTCAAGAGCAAGCTTTGTTGGAAGTGTTGAAGGAGAATAAGGAAGCTATTGGGTGGACGATTGCCGATCTTAAAGGAATTAGTCCATCCATTGTTATGCACAAGATCATTACCACCGAGGATGCAAAGCCCACGAGAGAAGCGCAAAGAAGGTTGAACCCGAACCTTAGGGAAGTGGTAAAGAAAGAGGTAATTAAGTGGTTGGATGCGGGAATTATTTATCCCATTTCGGATAGTGCTTGGGTAAGTCCTACTCAAGTGGTCCCTATGAAGTCCGGCATTCAAGTAATTAAAGACGACAGTGGTGACCAAATTGCTACCCGACCTGTCACCGGGTGGCGGGTGTGCATTGATTACCGAAAGTTGAATGCCGCCACTTCCAAGGACCATTTCCCGCTCCCATTTATTGACCAAATTATTGAAAAACTTTCGGGTCAAAAATACTACTGTTTTTTAGATGGGTATTCGGGGTATAACCAAATAGCAATTCACCCGGATGACCAACACAAGACCACCTTCACTTGTCCTTATGGTACTTTTGCCTTTAGGCGGATGCCATTTGGATTGTGTAACGCTCCGGCAACTTTTCAACGATGTATGATGAGTATTTTCTCGGACATGGTTGGAGAGTCGCTTGAAGTGTTTATGGATGATTTCTCAATATTTGGCACTAGTTTTGAATCTTGTCTCAACGAGTTACAAAGAGTTTTAAAAAGATGTGTTGAGAAAAATTTAGTGCTTAGTTGGGAGAAAAGCCATTTCATGGTGCAAGAGGGAATTGTGTTGGGTCATGTGATTTCAGAAAGAGGTATAGAGGTGGATAAGGCAAAAATCCGGGTTATTTCATCATTGCCACCACCAAAGAATGTGAAAGGGGTAAGGTCATTTTTGGGACATGCGGGCTTTTATAGACGGTTTATTAAAGGTTTTAGTGTCATTACCAAACCTTTATGTAATTTGCTTTTGAAAGATGTTCCATTTGATTTTACTAATGAATGTTTGCAAGCTTTCACTGTTTTGAAGGAACACTTGGTCAAGGCTCCTATTTTGCAACCACTGGATTGGTCGAAGCCATTCGAAATAATGTGTGATGCAAGTGACACTACAATTGGAGCAGTTTTGGGCCAACGAGTTGACAAGAAGCCAGTGGTAATTTACTATGCGAGCAAAACTTTGTCCGAAGTGCAACTGAATTACACTACAACCGAAAAAGAACTATTAGCGGTGGTGTATGCTTTAGACAAGTTTCGTTCGTATATTTGGGGGAGCAAGGTGGTGGTATATTCGGACCATAGTGCGGTTCGATATTTGATGGAGAAGAAAGACGCCAAACCAAGATTGATTAGATGGGTTTTGTTGCTCCAAGAGTTTGATTTGGAGATTCGGGATAAAAAAGGAAGCGAGAATGTTGTAGCGGATCACTTGTCTCGAATTCCGACGGAAGGGAGTGACGATATGACTGAAATAAATGAAAGATTTCCGGATGAGCAACTTTTAGCCATATCAACCCAAGCCGCACCGTGGTATGCTCATTATGTTAATTATTTGGCCACAGGTGCTATTCCGGATCATTGGACCAAGAAACGACGACAACAATTCATGGTCCAAGTGAAACAATATATTTGGGATGAACCGGATCTTTTCAAGATTGGACCCGACCAAGTGATTCGAAGATGTGTCCCCGAGGCGGAAGTTAAAGAAATTTTGACACATGCTCATTCTTCCGCGTGTGGTGGGCATTTTAGTGGGCATAAAACTGGCTACCGGGTGCTTTCATGTGGGTTTTATTGGCCTACAATTTTTAAAGATGCTTGCCAGTTCGCCCGAAATTGCTTAAATTGTCAAAGGTTGGGGAGCATATCAAAAAGGGATGAGATGCCAATGCAACCGATTTTGGTTGTGGAAATATTTGATGTTTGGGGCATCGACTTTATGGGGCCGTTTCCTAATTCAAACGGGTTTTTGTATATTTTAGTAGCGGTGGATTATGTCTCCAAGTGGATTGAAGCAGTTGCCACAAGAACAAATGACCATTCGGTTGTTTGTAAATTTGTTCAATCCAATATTTTTGCCCGGTTTGGTGTGCCTAGAGTGATTATAAGCGATGGTGGTTCACATTTCAAAAATTTTAATTTTGGGAAGCTATTGAAGAGATATGGTGTGAACCACCGGATTGCTACACCGTACCATCCACAAACAAGTGGACAAGTCGAAGTGTCCAACCGTCAAATAAAGGAGATTCTAATGAAGACGGTAAGAGTTGATAGGAAGGATTGGTCGGGGAAATTGGATGATGCTTTGTGGGCGTACCGAACGGCCTACAAAACTCCCATTGGTACAACGCCTTATCGGATGGTATATGGAAAGGGTTGTCATTTACCGATGGAGTTAACGCATCGAGCGCATTGGGCAGTAACGACGGTGAATGCGGATTATAATGAGGCGGGCAAAACGAGGAAATTACAACTGAGTGAGATTGAAGAAATTAGAGATGAGGCATACGAATGTGCATCGGCTTATAAAGATAAACTCAAGAAAGTGCATGATGCCAAGTTGAGAAAGAAAACCTTTGAAGTGGGTCAAAAGGTTTGGTTGTACAATTCAAGACTCAAGATGTTCGCGGGGAAGTTGAAAAGCAAATGGATGGGTCCTTACATAGTTTGCCGGGTTGGTGAGTATGGTGATGTTGAAATTTTGGACGAGGTTACTGGCAAGCAACAAACGGTAAACGGACACCGCTTGAAACCGTATTTGGAGGGCAATGAGATCAACTACTTGGAGATGGATAAATCGGGCTACATTCTAAGCCCGGTTGAGGAGACGTGATCAAGAGGCTCAGGTTTGGTAGTGTAAATAGTAGATTTTTACTTTATCTTATTTTGTTTTATTGTATAAATTCGGTTTTGATCGAAACCCGTGTTCGAAACAAGTGTGGGGACGTTTCGGTCGCGAAACGGTTCTAGCACTGTGTTGAGGACAACACGGGATTTTCGAGGGGGTAGGGTAATTTCCAATGTTTGTAAATTTAAAAAAAAAAAAAAAAAAAAAAAATTGGCCCAGGTCTACCGTAACCCTACGGCCCAGCCGTAGGGGAACGGCCCAGCCTTAAAAACCCAACGGCATTTGGCTTCTGCACTACGGTGAAAAATTTGACCCTTTAGGCCACCGTAAGGGAACGGTGATACCGTACCCCTACGGTGGGTCTGAGGCAGCATCGTTTTTTATAAAAAAAAAAAAAAAAAAAAAAAAAAAAAAAAATTCCTTTAATGCGCTAGATAAAGAACCGGTCCACCTTCATTTTTTTTCACCTACCTTCTTCTTTCTTCTTCTTCAAAAACCCACAAGCACACATCTTCTTCTCATCTTCAAATCTTCATAAAACATTCACTCCTTTATCAAAATCAAAGATTCTTGGGTCTATCTTGGCTAATTTTTCATCTAGTTGCTGATTTTGGGGAGTAACTTGGAAGATAAACACGTTTTGGGGTCCGAATCAAAACCCTAAAAACCGAAAATTTGGGGGTTTTTCTTGTTTCTTGTTTTCTTGTGTTCTAACATCTTATAATCTGAGGTATGTATCTTATTTGTGAATTTTTATGCTACATTGTTAGATTTTTTTAGGTTTATGTTTTTGGCTTAGTTTTGACCCACTTGCTTGTTAATGTTATAGGATGTAAATAGGTTGTTTGATAATAATATGGTAGTAGAAGTAATTTTGAGATGTATTTTGTGAACTTTTGGTAATGTTAAGATTGTAGAGGCGTCATGCCCAATTTTCGTTAAACCAAAGATGATTTTCGTTCACAAATATCTACTACCATAGTAACAAGCAAGTGTGGGGATATTTTGGTTGTTTTTACTGATTTATTTATTTTGTTTTGTTTGGTGTGTTTTGTTTTGTGTTTGTTGTACATTGTATAGGAAATGGCACGTACGGGAGAAGCCGCGGGATCAAGTTCGTCGGCTGCAAAGGCTAAAGGAAAGCAGCCGGCGCAGCAGTATAAAAGAAGAAAGTATGTTCCTCAGAACAATGAATCTGATGTGGAGATGGAGCAAGCACCTCAATTACCTCAAGCACCTCAAGCACCTCAAGCACCGGAGGCTCCAAGGCTAGACCCGGCTGAGAAGCCGGAATGGAAGACTGGGCCATTGAATGCAAAACCAAGAATATGGCAAGCTACGTTATTCCATGATCAACTCAAAAATTTGAAAGATCGAGCTGGGGCTTTTATCTATGAAAGGGAGGTGAGCCGAAAAGATTTCGAGCCATTTGGGGTTTTTGACAGGTTTAAAGCGCTAGGATGGGAAGCTGCGCTTTATTGTTATGATCAAGAAGAAAGAAGGGTATTTTTGGACGAGGTAGAAGAATGGATGGCGACACTACGATGTCCGAGATTTGATTCACCTTCAAAGATGAAGCTGATTGGTGAGGTAAATGGAATAGAGGTGGAAATGTCTTACGAGACATTACGAAGGCTTGCGAAGTTTGACAGTTTACCGGCGAAGGAATATAAGAATCCGAGCATTGACGAATTGTTGCTTAATCCGGACAAGCATCCTCGTTGGATGGATATGTTGAGTGATCTATTTTTGCCGGGTACTTATCATGGTACGTTATATCGAAGAAATTTGAAGATAGAGCCTAAACTGTTGCTGAACTTTACCATCTTGAATATATTACCGAGACGCGCTGATAAGGAACAAGTGCGTTTTTCTGAGGTTCCTATTTTATATGCGTTGATGCACGGTGGTCCAAAATTCTCTTTCCGGTATTTGGTTTTGAATCATGTGTGGATCTGTAGAAATTCACCGGAGAGAACAATCATTCCTTACTGTCGAATAATTACTGGATTGTTGAAGCAACAAGGTGCAATCACTGCTGAAGATGAAGGAAGAAAGAGGAAAAAGTTTAAACCTATTGATCTGGCAATATTGGGTTCTGGTTGGGTGTATTCTGAATCGGAGAGGTACCATAAATTGAAAAGTGGAGGTCAAAAGTGGAGGATGTTGAAGAAAGATGCACGGGTACTTTTGCCCGGTGAGGAGGATGACCCCGAAAGTGGAGCTGAAGCGCCACCAACTGATGATGAAGAATATGAAGATAACCCGGCGGGTGGACATTTGGATATTGGCCAAGGGAGTTCGAGCGGATATCATGGGGGAGGCTTTTATGATTTTACCGAGAGGACATTTGTGGATGGTTGGGCCTTTGGGGGGTCGATGAATGAGGTGATTGAAAGTCAGCGCCCCCCAGCCTCGGTGTTTGATACTTGGTCAGGGTCGGAGCGAACATTATTTGATCATCAAACGATGATGGGAGCTAGCATGGAGCGGAGAATGCATCGTCAAGAATTATGGAACCGTGGACATGCTTACGCTCAGCAAATAGAGATTAATCACAGGTACATTGATGATCAAAACAGGAGAATGAATGATGATTGGCACGCGGGAAGGCCTGTAGTTGCAAATCCACCACCGGTGGATTATGGGTCTTTACCGCCATATGACGGAAGCATCTCCTACCCGACGCCACCAGTCCACCATTCCCAATGGGTCAACCCTCAGCAGCAGCAACCCACAGATCAAGGAGGAAGTAGTGATGGAGCATTCGGCTTTGGCGAATGGAATGATTTGTTCACCTCGGTGTTTGGGCCGCCGCAGCCGCGCTACTATTGATCAGGTCGTGCTTCTTGTACATAGTTTTATATTCTGTTTGTTTATGCTTGTGTTTTTATCTTTGGGTTTTGGGTGGTCGGGTGGTGTATTGAATCATGTGAATTGATGATGAGTTTGGGTTGTGGAAGTTGGATGTGTGTTTTAGAAAAATGAAAAAACTAAAAAAATTAAAAAATGAAAAAATAAAAAAAGAAATTTGTGGTTTGAGTGTACGAGCGTTTCTTTCCAAAGCCATGCATTGGGACAATGCATCCCAAGTGTGGGGATGGGAGGAAATTTTTGGAGATTTTAAAAAAAAAAAATTTGAGGTCAAGTGCAATGTTGTAAAAATCGGAACACCTTGATTTAACCCCCATTAGACACATCGGCAACCCTTAATACCCGTTTCTTTTTCTTGGTGAGAGTTGAAGCCACACATGTAAATAAATAAATTCTTCTTTTGTGAGAGTGGCAACGGGTGGGGTTGGGGGTGCACTAGAACTTGTGCCTGAATACAGCTTGAATCTTTGATTGAACATGAGTGTAAAAATGATAAGGGCATTAGGTAGCCTCATCATGTGAGTGCGAGTGTGGGTTTTGGGGGGTTGGACCTCATACATTATAAATATGAGCAAGGTAGCGAGAGGGGCGGGGGTTTGGACATTTAGTTGCCCATCTTTGAGCCTAAAAGCCTATCGATTGTTAACCCTTTAGCTAGTTCCCTAAATCAATACCCAACTTGACCCGGTCTTATGTGTTTAAATAGAGTGTTAGTGTGTTATTTTAGTATTACAAGTTGAAGTTTTAATTGAGTGTGTTCGTATGTGTATGTATTTGTGTTTCTTGATGTATTGAAAAAAAAAAAAAAAAAAGGAAGAAATTGAGAAAAATGATGAAAAGAAAAATAAAAAAAAACAGAGAGAAAAAGAAGAGCAAGTTAAGTTATGTTTGTGTTTGTATATAGTAGTGTTTCTTGTTCGAGTGAGTTTGTGTTGAAATAAAAGACCGGGTAAAGTTTGCGCTACTTATATATATCCTATTCCCTACCTTCACACCTAGCCAAGTTACAACCGTTAAGTCCCTTTGATTTATATTTATGTTCATGTTTGGAGGATTATTGATTTAGGTACAAGCTTATGGTTGTACAACTACCCGTTTGCCTTTTGTGTGTCTAGCGTATCTTTGCTAGAGCTTATTTGATACCGAGAGGAGAGATATTGTGAGGGGTGTGTTGATTGGGGTGTTGAGAATGGGTTAGTACGAGGATTGCACATTTAACTTGACTTTAAAATAATCGTTTTTGTGAGAAATAGAGTTTTGGTAGATTGCTTGGGACAAGCAATGGTTAAGTGTGGGGATGTGACGGGTGGTTCAAGGAACAACCCTTTATATTGTTAAAACGCCTATATTAATCACATTTAATCATTATATTGCTTGAAGTTGGATAACTACGGTTGTTATGGATGCAGGTATGATAAGGGAGCTAAAATGGCGGAAAACGGGCTTTTGGAACGGATCGGAAGCATTGGAACGAGGTGGAAAGAAAGAAGAAAAAAATCAAGATTTTCAACAGGCCCACCGTAGGCCTACGGCCTGGCCGTTCCCCTACGGTGGCAGCAGATACCAAATGTTGACCGTAGGGCAGGCCTGACTGGCCGTAGCCATTCCACCCTTGGCCGTACCCCTACGGCCATGCCGTAGGGTTACGGTGGCCCTGATTAATTTTTGTAACTCTTGCATATTAAAGGCTCTTGATGGGAGACTTATGGGGCACTTCTCACTTGGACGTTTCATATCAACTTTTGGGCGAATTTTTGGCTGCAACTTATCATTGGAAACATTATCTAATCATTGTTTTGATGCTTGTAATCCTCATGAACAATTGCTTGAAGATGATAATGATTCACCAAGCTATGTTAGGCTAAACAATTGGTGATCATTCGTGGTGAAGGTTTTTCTACAACTTTTGTGTGTGTTTCTCCTATATTTCTAGAATAATAATTTGGTACTCTGCTTGATGATTATGGTGTATGAACAATTGTTTGTAGTATGTTGGTTAATTTGCTAATTCTTAGTCTTTATCGTTCGTTCTTGGTGTTGCTAACAACCGAGATATCACGGGAAGGATTGGGGTTGGTTATTGATTAATTGGTCATCGGGAAACAACCTCGCGTTAATATAATCCGAGTACTTTGTTCCCTTTTACCACAACAATTGTTTTTACACGAGTTATGTCTATGTAACTCTTTCTAGTGGAAATTCACACATGTGTTTAGAAAAACCGGATCCTTGAATGATCATTATTCCATAATTTGAAGAAACGCTTCTAAGTTTGAATTGAAAATTAGTCGTTAATTTAGTTGAAACCAAAACAATCAAAAATCATAATCATTTACTTTTTGTTGAGTAGTTTAATTTTAGTTAATTAACAAAGCTAGAATTTACACATTTTCCACAAACTCCCTGTGTTCGATACCTTCTTACTACTATACATTAGTTGTAATTGGGAAATTTAACGTGTACCACGACAAGCACGTCAGGAATCATCGGGAGTCATTACGATGATCCGCGGGATCATCGGGAGTCGGTCCATAACCATGTGTACAAGGATTGGTGATTCGTGGAATCGCCGGGTTTAACGCACACACAAGTCTCGAGTCCCGGGAATTGGTGAACGGATGTAAACGTGTTAGTTATCGTGCATTATATGTTTGAAATCATTATGTGACCTATCGGTGTGTGAATACGTGTTTATATATGTTAAAATAGTGTTTAACGCGCCAAAAACCCGTTCCAGCATCACAGAGGCGATTAGGAGCCTGGGAAACCCCTAATCGCCTATACCATAGGCGAGTAGGATATGGTTGGGGCGAGTAGGGGCCCTACTCGCCTGAATAGAGCCGAGTAGGAGCCCTAATCGCCTGAAAGGAACTGCTACTCGCCTATACTGCTGAGCACGAGTCAAAACACCTATAAATAGAACCATTGACTCCCCAAACACCATTTGTGCAACCCTAACTGATCCTAAGCCACCCACACACCCTAGAACACCTCTGGAACTTGTTTTGCTACAAAAATCACCATTTCCAAGCTTACACACCTTTCTTTGATAAAATCCAAGGTGTGTTCTTCATCTCTAACCTTTGTAAAGTTGTTGTTTTGGTGCCCCAAAAGTCCAGACCTTGTTTTGCTAAGTTTGTGTCTTTAAAACCCTTTGAAGAGAGTTCTAAAACAAGTCTACACCATAATACTTGCTATATGTGAAGTATTTGTGCATATGATGATTGTTGGTGATTATAACATGAATGTTTTCATGAATTTGTTGTACTTCTGATGTGTAGGTGTTGTTAGGATGCTTATCTATGAGTTTAAGCTCTTGTTATGGTGTTTAGGTGCAAGTATGCATTTTGACCCATTTGGGTAATTCTTGAAGAATAGGATGTTATGAGATGATTCATTGCTTGTTTATGGTTAGAAATCATGCTAGGATGATGATATAACATAGAGATGATGAATTGCAACTTGTAGGAGATGAAATCTGATTGTTTCCATTTAAGGAAAGATAAGGTTAGTTAATGAAACCTAGTATTTTGCCATTTTTGCAAATAATCGCACCGAGCCCGTTAGAGCAGAGATAAATTGGTGGTTTTTGCTTGGAAAGGGTTGGTTAATAGTTTAGTTTTGATATTGGGTGTTTTTACATGTTTCGGATCTGATTTGGAGGGTTTAACGCGCGAAAACGCGCATCAGCAGGCTTGGGGCGAATAGGAGCCTACTCGCCTGAAGCTTGGGGCGAATAGGCCCTACTCGCCTATATACCCCCTCCTACTCACTAGTTGACTTTTCCTAATTGCATGAAGGTTTCCTAATCGCGTGTACTGCTGTCGTAAACGCATTTTGACATCCCGGAACATGATTTGACACCTAGGAACATGATAGGAACCCCGGGATACACCCAATGACTTAGTAACACGTGTTCGGACCTGTTTATGCGTTAATCGGACATTATGCTAGACTAGGTGAACTATTGCGCGTATTGAATGTTTAATTGCATGTGATGCATGATGTCTTGTATTTACCTAACACGTGGGATGTCGGGTCACCAATGGGATGTCGGGTCTTGTCTGGTACGGTCAGTTTAACAGTCAAAGATGTTTTCAAACGTTTATGGTCACGGTCTGGACATTCGGGGACTAGTTAACCCACGGGTTATTAGTCCGGATACTTATACACATCTTATGATAGGTCGCCGCTATTTGGGGCTATCATAGCATAATTACTTAACTGTTTTCAAGTAACGCAAACCAAGGTGAGTTTCACAGCCCCACTTTTACCATTTTACTTTCGGGGGAGAAACATGCTACTTACTTACTTATTAAAGATCATGTTATACTATGGTTACTTTACAAATACTATGCGGCTTTTATGGAAAGTCCCAGGGGGGAAACCATGAATGTGCGGGGATGCACAACGGGGGAAATGTGGATAGATCTATTGGGCCTCACAAACCCCACTCGACGGCTGGGCCGGGCGGGTGCATATTGTCTCTTATTACTGGCTCGCCGAGGCATCGGTTATAGCCAAAACTGCTGGGCAAGCTTCAACAACTTATAAACGTATAGTAATGGGTTCCCAACCGCAGTAGTAAACAAACACTTAACGTCTAGCTAACGTTCTCATAACCTAGTAGTAACGGATATGATCTTCGCAACTTATAGCAACACTTTATAAAAGAAAAACCTGTGAACTCACCAGCATTATATGTTGACATTTTTGGCATGTTTTCTCAGGTCGCTAAGGTAGCAGTCAATGGGCTAGGCGCACGGAGTCATGCACAGCGTCTATTATTTTGAAGCATATTAAACAATGTTTTGTAAATAATGATATGTCTTTTGGTTGTAAACAAGAAATGCTTCCGCTGCTGGTTTACGGCTCAAAGCATGATATTTTGGTTTTAAAAATATATATGAATGCATGTTTGTTGTATGTTTATTGTGATCGTTGACTGAGATCCTGGTGTGTCACGCGCCTCGCGGTAAAACCCCGCACATGGAATTTGAGGGTGTGACAGTTGATGCTCTTTAATAGTCCTTATTCATGAAATTATAGTTATAGATACATACATAAAATAGCTTTTACCAAGTTCTGTCAAATTTATGACTCTTAGGGTGGTATCTCCAACTTCTACATTTACCAATTTCATTTTGTTGGCAAAATACAGGGGACTTAAGAGTGGATTCAAGTATGGAGGTTAAAGTCCAAATTGTGGGTGAAGAACCGGAGAATATAATGCTTTGTTCTCTATGAAGGAAGCACTACTAATATCTATGCCCATAGAAAACATTATGGAATGGAGGTCGCCTAATTCTAATTAAGGCGGTTTTGGAATCTACTATTTTTCTATCTACAAGGATCCAGTTAAGGTTATTAAAGAAATGGAGGGGATTATGAATCGATTTCTTTGGGTCGGTGTTGATGCTATTCGTAAGATACATTGGGTTTCTTGGGATGTGGTGACAACTTCGAAAAAAGAAGGAGGTTTAGGCGTGTCTAAGATGAAGGATGTGAACATCTCTTTGTTAGCGAAATAGGCATGGAGGTATAAAAATGAATATCAAAGTCTTGGTATAAAGTGGTGAATGCGTGTCACAATCGAAGAAGGAACTGGGGTCCTCTTCCTGCTATCAGCAGGTTACCTGGTTGCTGGAAATCGTTGGCTATGTTTTTTAATGGGTTATCGATTCAAGATAGAAACTTAAACTTGTTCATTAAAGGTATGATTGGAAATGGGAAGAGCATAAGGTTTTGGTTAGATTTTTGGACCGGGAACATTATGTTAAAAAACAGATGGCCGCTGTTATTCAGTTTAGCGTCGCAAAAACATTGCAGTATTTAGGAGTTTGTCAACGACTACCAACAAAATCAGCTCAGATGGATCAACTCGTCTCAACAGAATCTTGAATTGCAACGGAAGGAACCTGAATTACAGCTGCAGATAGCAGATATGAATAGTCTGTTGGATATGATTGTTCTTAACAGCAGAGTCGACAAGTGGAGATGGGTCTGCACTCTGCAGTATCGACGGCAAATTTTTAGTTGCTGAAGTGAAGAAAGAAATTATTAAAGTAAGAGGGGATACTCGACAATTTAGTATGAAATGGGTCATGTGTGTTCCTTTGAAAGTCAAAATATTTGTATGGCGAACTGTGATGGAAAGGATTCGGACAAGAATGGCGCTACATAGAAGGAATATTAGTCTTCCGCATTTCAGATGTGAGTTGTGTGATGCAGATCCCGAGACAATAGAACACTTTCTCACTGGTTGCGGGTTTGCTTTTGGTATTTGGGCTGCAGTTGGAAGATGGTGTAAAATCAAACAAGTTTTTGCTTTTCATATCGCAGATATGTTACAGTTAAAAAAGGAGCTGTCTGGCGGGTCGTGGGTTAAGAAGATCATATCGGGCATTGTTATGGTTACTATGTGGTCGATTTGGAAGGCTCGGCACAACAAAGTGTTTGTGGGAAAGGAGCCGAAGATATTATAGACGTGGTGGCTAGCGTTAAATTTGTTTCGTATGTGTGGCTTAGAAGTAGATCTCAATTTAAAGATTTAGTTTGAAAACATTGGGCCGTTTACCCATTGTATATGATGTAATGGTTTTATGGCCGGTCCTCACTTTGAGGACACACCCCGTTTTTTTAATGAAGTTCATCTTTAAAAAAAACATATATGTAACAATTACTTATAAAAAGAGTTGTCAATATTTTTATTGTAATAACTGTAATATCATATATTACATATCTTAATAAAATTAGTTATTACACTAGGTTTTCTTTTCAGGTTGCTTTTAAAATAAGAGAGAGGTGAAAAAAAGAATATATGAATACCATAAAGTTAGTTAAGAATCACTATAATGTACATAAATTTCTAAAAAATCACATATATTTATTTTTTACCCAAATAACAATATATATATATATATATATATATATATATATATAGGGGAGGGTTATCTTGAAAACGCTAAATATCGTGAGAACAAGTAAAAATATCAATCAAAATCAAATTTTTTTAATACAAACCTCATTATAATCAAAATACAACATTAATAAATGAATTTTCTTTCCAAATAATTCATCTTTTCTTACAAAAACACTTTCAAATTAACTTTTTACACATGTGTAAATGAAACAGTTTACACATGTATAAACAGTAAATTTACACATGTGTAAAAACAATTTATTTCCGTATACGTTTGAATTTTTACGCGTAAATTGTGTTTTTGAAATTGTATTTTAGTAATAAAGATAAGTGTTAAAAGAAATTTTGAATTTGAATGGTTTTAGATGCCGTTCTCACGGTTCGTACGATATATATATATATATATATATATATATATAGGGGTAAGTTAATTTGAGAACACCTATATTTCGTGCGAACCGTGAGAACGGCATCTAAAACCATTCAAATTCAAAATTTCTTTTTACACTTATCTTTATTACTAAAATACAATCTCAAAAACACAATTTACGCGTAAAAATTCAAACGTATACGGAAATAAATTGTTTTTACACATGTGTAAATTTACTGTTTATACATGTGTAAACTGTTTCATTTACACATGTGTAAAAAGTTAATTTGAAAGTGTTTTTGCAAGAAAAGATGAATTATTTGGAAAGAAAAATCATTTATTAATGTTGTATTTTGATTATAATGATGTTTGTATTAAAAAAATTGATTTTGATTGATTTTTTTACTTGTTCTCACGGTTCTCACAATATTTAGCGTTCTCAAGATAACCCTCCCCTATATATATATATAGGATAAGTATACACAAAAAAAAACTCATTTAGATGAAAAAACTCAAACAAACCAATCCAATGGTCCACAATGCTCCATATCACCCACTCCAACATAATATTTTTTTTATAACACCAAGGGTATATTAGTCTTTTTACATTTTCCCCCATTTGAAAATTTTGAATCTTTCTTTCCCTACTATATAAACAAGAACTCTCTCTCTCTCTCTCTCTCTCTCTCTCTCTCTCTCTCTCTCTCTCTCTCTCTCTCTCTCTCAGACACACAAACTCACTCTGTACCACCACCATCTCCATCCACCCCTCCACCGTTGTCCACCCCCGTCTTTCGTCCACCCCCGTCTTTATGGGTCTAACCAGAACCACACATATTAAACCACCTAATCTTGTGATATGTATTTTTCTCTTTCAACCATTGATTTGAGAACCTACAAATTCTCAAAACCATGGCAGATAAATCCTTGGAGTTGACCGAGCTAAATAGAGTAGACAACCGGTGCCCGAGATCTAACCAGATCCACACATATTAAACCACCTAATCGTGTGGGTTGTTGTTATTGTGAGAAGGACGAATGAAGTTATGACAGGGAAAGTGTTGGTTGTTGTGTTTGTATTGGTCGCCGAGGAGACAACGGGTGCCAGAGACGTGAACGGCGAGTGAAGGTAACCGGAACTCTCTCTTCATTTTCTCACGCTTTCTCTATCTTATCTCTCTCTCTCTCTCTCTTCTTGATGGCTGACTTCCTGTATGTTTATTTATTTATAATATTATAAGAGGTTGTGTGAAGATTGGGTGATGATTGCTGGACCAATTGAATGTGTTTGTGCAGGTTGTATCTTGTGTGTGCGTAGGATACAAGCAGGGAAAAGAAAGGATTGAATGTGTATAATTTTTAAATTAAAGCCACAAAATTAATTATATCAAAAACTATTTAAACAAATATATTCAAATTTTAAAATCCAAAAAAACTTAATTTTTGGATGTGTTGAGTTTTTTTATATTGATGGTGAATTTTTTATTTTATGTTTTTAAGTATTTTGGGCTATTTTGGTTGAATAATAATGTGGAATTTGATGAATTCGTTATTTATATGATTTGGGTCTAATTTAGACTCTATAGATGTGTGTGAATTTAAATCTAAAAGTATATGGCTATCTCAGTTCGGTTGTGATTTGGGTTGATTTCAGTTGCATATGTTAATGGAAACAAAACTCATTTTTTCATATGGAATTTTTAACATGTATGGAATGAATGTTACCTCTGTTTTCATAAATTACACCTGTTAGGACTAAGTTGGGTTGATTCCAATTACCAATGCTTGATAAGTTATAAGTTAGGACAAAGTTGGGTTGATTCCAGTTGCATATGTTAATCGTAACTGTCATTTTTTCATATGAGTTTTTTTTTAACATGGATGGAATGAATTTACCTCTATTTCATATGTTACATTTGAACTAATTTTTCATATATTACACATGTATGCAGTCTTTATGACCTTTTTTCATATATTTAAGTTTGATTGTCTTGACAACTAGGCTACATATGCTAAACGTTTGAATTTGTAAATTGATGAATTTGTTTTGTTTGCATAGGGTGAATTTTTGTTTGTTTAGTTTGATGTGAAGGTTATGTTTTAATATTGAGTTGTTTCATATGTTTACAGTTGCATATGTTTGATAAATTATAAGTTGCATAGGGTGGATTTTTATTTGTTTAGTTTGATGTGAAGGTTATGTTTGAATTTTGAGTTGTTTCATATGTTACAGTTGCATATGTTTGATAAGTTATAATTTTCATAGGGTGAATTTTTGTTTATTTAGTTTGATGTGAAGGTTATGTTTTAATTTTGAGTTGTTTCATATGTTACAGTTGCATATGTTTGATAAGTTATAATTTGCATAGGGTGATTTTTGTTTGTTTAGTTTGATATGAAGGTTATGTTTTAATTTTGAGTTGTTTTCATATGTTATAGTTGCATATTTTTGATAAGTTATAAGTTGCATAGGGTGGGTTTTTGTTTGTTTAGTTGATGTGAAGGTTATGTTTGAATTTTGAGTTGTTTCATATGTTACAGTTGCATTTGATAAGTTATAAGTTAAATAGGGTGGACTTTTGTTTGTTTAGTTTGATGTGAAGTTATTTTTTGATTTTGAGTTGTTTCATATGTTACCGTTGCATATGTCTGATAAGTTATAAACTAGGACTAAGTTAGGTTGATTTAACTTTGCATAGGTTTGATAAGTTACAAGTTAGGACTAAGTTGGATTGATTCTAGTTGCATATGTTAATGGAAACAAAAGTCATTTTTTTCATATGGATTTTTTAACATGGATGGAAGGAATGTTACCTTCGTTTCATATGTTACACATGTTAGAACTAAGTTGGATTGATTCCAGTTTGCATATGTTTGATAAGTTATAAGTTAGGACTAAGTTGGGTTGATTCCGGTTGCATATGTTAATGGAAACAAAAGTCATTTTTTCATATGTATTTTTTAGGATGGATGGAATGAATGTTTTACTATGTTTCATTTGTTACATTGGAACTAATTTTGCATATGTTTCGCATCTATGCAGTCTTTATGACATATTTTTTTTCCCTATATTAAGTTTGGTAGTCTTGACAACTAGGCTATATACGCTAAACGTTTGAATATGTAAATTGATGAATTTGTGTTTATTTGCAGGTGAAGAGATTCTTGTGTGCAAAGATGAAGATGATTATCAAGCATGAAGCATAGTTTAGATTTTTTTCTGTTATCGTAGTTTTTTTAGCACGTTTGATTTATAATGTTACCTTTGTTTCATATGTTACTATTATTTGTAATTTGTAGGAAACATTTTTGTGTACATTTGAATGTTAGATCTGTAATGTTTTTTTATTAATGTATATATTCTATGTGTTTTTTAAATATATGCAACAATATGTCTGATGCTTGTTATCAATTTTAACATATGCAACAAGACATCACATATGAGACTAGAGTTTGTACAATTTTAACGTATGCAACTCTAGCTCTTTAACGTATACAACAAAACGTCTGACAGACTTGTGAGAGAAAAGATTGAAGAGAGAAAATCAAAAAGTAGGAGAGAGAAGATTGGAGAGATAAAGTCAAAAGGTAGGAAAAAGAAAGATGATAAGATGGAGAGAGAAAAGTGAAATGTATATTGTCGTTTATACCTTTTTTTTGTTTTTTAGTTAATACTTTATATAATAAAATAATATCCATTAAATGAAAACCATTGGGATCTGTTTGGCATGGGGTAATGGAATGGATGAAGGAATCGAATGGACAAGGTAATGGAATGCATCATTACCATTCCATTTCTTGTTTGGTTTCCATATGGGAATAAAACAAAATATTACTTTATGTTGTTGGATAAGCAGGAAAAGACGAATGAATAAAATTAGTGGTGAGTGGCAGTGGTGGGTGGTGATTTGGTGCAGTGATGGTAGGTGGTGTCGTGGTGGTGGGTAGCGACGGCGGTGGTGGCACCAGTGGAAGGTGGAGGTGTGTAACACCCGGCCCCTCTCATCACCAATATTGTCCGCTTTGCCCATCCAGAGCTCACGGATTTGTTTTTGGTTGCCCAAGTGGAGACTTCCCAGGAGGTCACCCATCCTGAAATTTCTCCCACCTGAGCACGCTTAACTGTGGAGTTCTCCTCTCATCCACTAACATTAAGCCCCAAAACGCGTTGGTGATTTAAGAGGCAAGACATTACTTATGAACCAAGGATCTCTCCTGGCCACGGCCGATGTGGGATTTTCCTGGGGTGTCACATTCACCCCCTGTTAGAGTCTCATCGTCCCTGATGAGGTATGCACCCACCATCCCGAACGACACAGGAGTGGCTCTGAGACCATCTGTCACACCCTCAAATTCCACGTGCGGGGTTTTACCGCGAGGCGCATGACAAACCAGGATCTAAGTCAACGGTCACAATAAACGACGCTATATGATACGTAAAATGAAATAAACAACCATCAAGTTTCATAAATCCATTCGCTGCGGAAGCGTAACTTTTATTACAACCCAAAAAGTAAAAGTGCATAAGTCTGAAAAAGATATGATAATGCATATGAAGCCTAGACGCCGTGTGACTCCGTGCGCCTATAGTAAGCTGCTACCTCAACGACCTGAGACAAACATGCTAAAAACGTCAGCAAATAATGCCGGTGAGTTCACAGGTTTTTGATTAAATGTTTAAAGTAATGAAAGCCATCATGTTATCACTATATCAAAAGTAATAGCGTTAGCTAGACGCATGAGTTATACTACTACGACCGGAAACCATTACAGACAACGATATATGATTTTTGCCCGAAATGATTTAGCGTACGACCGAGACAATATGCACCCGCCCGGCTCCCAGCCGACGGGTGGGGTCTGTCAATCCCAATAGATCTATCCACATTTCCCCCGTTATGCTATCCAGCATATTCATGGTTTCCCCGGGACTTTACGTATCGTATAGTATGTAAATGAATCAACCACTAGCATAACATGATAATTTATGTAATAAGTATAAGCATGTGTCTCCCCCAAAATGTAAAGCATAAGACGGGGCCGTGAAACTCACCTGATGCTGCTCTTCGCACTACAATAAGTAAACCTGCTCGATAGACGGCCCCTAATACTGGTGACCTATCATGACGAGCATATAAGGTGTTAGACTAATAACCCGTAGGTTGATTAGTCCCCTAGTAGTCCAGACCATAACCGTGTACATATGAAATGACGTTCCAACGTTTAACCGACCGTACCAGGCAAGGCCCGACATCCCATTGGTAACCCGACATTTCATGTGTTAGACAATACAAGACATCATGCCACATATGCAATTAAACACTTAATACACGCAACAGTTCACCTAGTCTAGCATAATGTCCGTTTAACGCATAAACAGGTCCGAATACGTGTTACTAAGTCATTGGGTGAATCCCGGGGTTCCTATCATGTTCCTAGGCGTCAAATCATGTTCCGGGATGTTAAATTATACATACAGCAGCATTACACGCGATTAGGAATCAAACTAGCAATTAGGAAAAGTCAACATGTGATTAGGGCTAGTCAACAGGCGAGTATAAAGGCTAATCGCCCCTAATGATGGGCGAATAGGGCTACTCGTGTGATTTAGGGGCGAGTAGGGTCATAAGGTATGCAATTCAGGGCTTAACTAGTGATTAGGATCGTAATCGCATGAAATAAAGGCAATTGGACCCCCAATCGCCACTTGTATACACGATTAGGCTGCCATATAGGCGAGTAGGCCTCCAATCGCCTATAACATAGGCGATTAGGATCCCTAATCGCCTATAGTGCAGCTGATGTGGTTATTTGCGCGCCGAACACTCCAAATCAGATCCGAAACATGTAAAAACATCCAATAATCATTCTAACATATTAACAAACATATTCTAAGCAAAACCCCTAAGTTTTCATCATTCCAACAGTCCCGAATGCGAGCGTTTTCCCAAAATGGCAACTTAGCATGTAAACATCACATCAACATGCAAGAACTTGCCCTAAATAGCAAATACTCAGATTTAACCACATAATCACGTTGTCCGATAGCATCCTACTGTTCTAGCATCATCCTAGAGCAAACCCTAACATCACACAAACAACAACACACCTCATATCATCCTTAATCATCCAAAATCCTTCAAACGGGTCAAAACATCAAGTATCAATAATACACCACCAAAACCATTCAAACTCCTAGGACATCATCATACTAACTCATAACAGCAATAAACATCAAAACAACACAAGAATAACCATGATTCAACCCTAAAAATCCTACCTTTAACACATATAACACATATAACGCATGCAAAGGTGTAGGTTTGTTTAAAAAGGGTTTTTAATGGATTTTCAAAGATAAAAACATTTATAAGTCAGGTCTGGACGTTTAGGGAGTGAAACATAATCATTTAAAGGTTTGGGTTTGAAGAACACACCTTGTAATAAAGAGGTGATGATGGAATAAGCTTGAAAATGGTGGTTTTGATGCAAAAACGAGTTCCAGAGGGTGTTTGGGTGTTGGGTTATGTTATGGGACGGCTAGGGTTGTTATTATGATGTTTTGGAGGTCAAGGGTGGTATTTATAGGCGTTTCTAGTCGTCCAGCACGTTACACGCGATTACGCAGACTTACACGCGATTAGGGAGCCTAATCGCATGAACCTTCATGCGATTAGCCCCTAATCGCCTATATGTACCTCCCAATCGCCCCTATATAGGCGATTAGGCTATTCTCCAACTGCCTAATCGCCTGAAGCCTCCCAGTTTGTGTGTTTTGCGCGTTAAACCCCGTTTTAACATATGTTAACACATATTCACATACCAACAAGCCACATAATGATTGTAAACATATAATACATGATAAATGACACGTTCCCACCCGATCACCAATTCCCGGGACCCGAGACTTGCGTGGTTGCGTTAAACCCGGCGATCCCACGGATCACCGATTCTTGTACACGTGGTTATGGACCGACACCCAATGGTTTTTCGAACCATTGTAACGACTCCCGATGATTCCCGAATCATCAATACGACTCACTTAACCCTAGTTAAGTATGATATTAAGTAGTTATTTAAAATGTTTTCGTTGAGATAGACTCGTATGCATGTAAAGTACGAAACGCATGTATGTAAGGTATAAAAGTATTGACCTGAATATGCCGGGTGTCACATCATCCCCCAGTTGAAAGAATTTTCGTCCCGAAAATTAAATGAAGTCCGTAGATGAAGAGACGAAAGGAAGAAAGAAAAGAAAAAAAATTTTCCCCGTTGTTACATCATCCCCCAGTTGAAAGGAATCTCGACCCGAGATTCATTTTTCTTTGGAGGCCACATAGTTCGATTCAAACGCACGCTTAGGAAATAGATGAGGGTACTTAGCCTTCATCTGATCTTCTCGTTCCCACGTGAACTCCGGTCCACGATTAGAATTCCAACGAACCTTAACGATACGGATTTTACTCCGACGGAGGCTACGAATCTTATAATCTAAGATTTCAACTGGTTCCTCTACAATACGTAAATGATCATCAACCTTGATTTCTTCGAGAGGAACTACGAGAGATTCGTCTGCCAAACACTTCTTAAGATTCGAGATGTGGAAGACGTTATGCACGCCATTAAGCTCGGCTGGTAAGTCAAGTCTGTATGCCACCGGCCCAATACGTTCTAAGATGGGGAACGGTCCGACATAACGAGGGTTAAGTTTGCCGCGCTTCCCGAAGCGTATAACGCCCTTCCATGGAGATACCTTCAATAAAACCTTGTCGCCAACCTGGAACTCCAAAGGTTTGCGACGACGATCAGCGTAGCTCTTCTGGCGATCACGAGCTGCCGCCATACGATTACGAATTTGTACGATCTTTTCGGAAGTTTCGTACACCAATTCTGGACCGGTGAGTTGGCTTTCGCCCACTTCGGCCCAACAAAGAGGGGACCGGCACTTCCGTCCATACAGAGCCTCGAACGGTGCCGCCTTAATGCTAGAGTGGTAACTATTGTTGTAAGAGAACTCCACCAACGGTAAGTGAATCTCCCAACTCTTACCGAAATCGATGACGCATGCTCGAAGCATGTCTTCAAGCGTCTGAATCGTCCGCTCACTCTGGCCGTCAGTTTGCGGATGATAGGCGGTGCTCATGTCCAGTTGAGTACCCAACGCTTTATGTAATTGTTTCCAGAAACGGGAAGCGAAACGAGGGTCACGGTCGGAGATAATAGAGACGGGCACCCCGTGCCTGGAAACCACTTCCTTAAGATAGATACGAGACAACCGCTCCAGACTGTCGGTTTCCTTAATAGCGAGGAAATGTGCGGACTTTGTCAACCGGTCGACAATCACCCAGATCATGTCACAACCACTGGGCGACTTCGGAAGTTTGGTCACAAAATCCATGGTAATCCGCTCCCATTTCCATTCAGGAATTTCAGGTTGCTGTAGAAGACCAGACGGCTTCTGGTACTCCACCTTGACCTTAGCACAGGTCAGACACTTGCTGACATACGAAGCTATGTCAGCCTTCATATTGGGCCACCAATAGAGTATCTTTAAGTCCTGATACATCTTATCGGAACCCGGATGAATAGAATACCGGGATTTGTGGGCTTCGTCCAAGACAAGCCCCCGCAAACCCCCAAATAAAGGAACCCAAACGCGCTCGGCAAAGTAATGCAGGCCATCAGACCCAAGCTCGAGGTGTTTATCAGCACCGTGCATGGTTTCAGCTTTAAGGTTTTCCTCCTTCAAAGCTTCCAATTGTGCCGAACGAATTTGGTCAGGCAACGAAGAATGAATAGTGAGCTGTAAGGCTCGAACACGACGGGGTTTGACAGATTCCTTTCTGCTCAAGGCGTCTGCCACAACATTCGCCTTACCAGGATGGTACTTAATGGCGCAATCATAGTCGTTCAGGAGTTCGACCCAACGTCGTTGCCTCATGTTCAATACTTTCTGGTCGAAGATATGCTGGAGACTCTTGTGATCGGTGTATACGTCGCACTTGGTACCGTACAAGTAATGTCTCCAGATCTTCAACGCAAAGATCACCGCACCCAACTCTAAATCATGAGTGGTGTAGTTCCTTTCATGGACTTTAAGTTGGCGAGAGGCGTAGGCAATAACTTTCCCGCGTTGCATTAACACACAACCGAGACCACGAATGGAAGCGTCACAGTACACAACAAAATCATCTGTGCCCTCAGGTAAGGATAAGATGGGCGCAGAGCAAAGTTTAAGTTTCAGCATCTGAAATGCTGATTCCTGCGGTTCACCCCAGTCAAACTTGCGGTCTTTCTGGGTAAGAGAGGTGAGGGGTTGAGCGATCTTCGAGAATCCCTCAATGAAACGGCGATAGTAACCCGCAAGGCCTAGGAACTGCCGCACCTCAGATGGCGTCTTTGGTGCTTCCCATTCCTTAATGGCCTCAATCTTTGCCGGATCGACATGAATTCCCAGTTCATTAACCACATGCCCTAGGAATTGTACTTCACGTAACCAGAAATCACACTTTGAGAACTTAGCGTACAACTGCTCCCGTCTCAAAAGTTCCAAAACCAAACGTAAGTGCTCCTCATGATCTGTCTCGTTCTTAGAATAAACCAAAATGTCGTCGATAAACACGATAACGAATTTATCGAGGTAGGGCTTGCAAACGCGGTTCATCAAGTCCATGAAAACGGCAGGTGCATTCGTAAGACCGAAGGGCATGACCAAAAACTCGAAGTGGCCATAACGTGTACGAAAAGCGGTCTTTGGAATGTCAGCTTCTTGTACCCGCAGTTGATGATACCCAGACCTCAGATCTATCTTGGAATAAAAACTGGAGCCTTGGAGTTGATCGAATAAATCATCAATTCGAGGAAGCGGGTAACGATTCTTGATGGTTACCTTGTTCAGTTCCCGATAGTCAATACACATACGAAGGCTCCCATCTTTCTTTTTGACAAATAGGATAGGAGCTCCCCACGGGGATGAACTAGGTCTAATGAACCCTTTTTCTAACAGCTCCTGCAGTTGGTTAGATAACTCTTGCATCTCAGGAGGTGCAAGGCGGTAAGGAGCTCGGGCAATAGGCGCTGCGCCGGGCGCAAGATCAATGCTAAATTCAACCTGACGGTGAGGTGGAAGGCCAGGCAAATCATCGGGAAACACGTCGGGAAAATCACGAACGACAGGAATGTCCTCGATCTTCTTCTCATCGTTAGATGAAACCGAAACAAGAGCTAAGATCGCGGAGTACCCCTTACGTAAATACTTATACGCCTTCATACATGAAATGATGCTCAAGGGAACTCCACTTTTCTCGCCATGAACCAAAAGAGTCTCTCCATTCGGGAGAGGGAGGCGAATGATTTTATCGAAACAAACGATCTCTGCGCGATACAAGGACAACCAATCCATACCCACTACAACGTCGAAACTACCCAATGACACCGGCATGAGGTCGATAGGAAAAGATAACCCTGATAGTTCCAACTGGCATCCTTTAAGAATATGAGTCGCCTCAATATTCTTACCATCAGCCAATTCTATAAAATACTTGACCTCTAAGGGAGTCGGTACAATGTCTAACAGTTGGCTAAACTCAACAGATATAAAACTCTTGTCGGCACCCGAATCAAATAAAACGGAGGCATAACGATCACAAAGAAGAAACGTACCAGTAACAGTATCCGGATCCTGACGGGCCTCGCCCGACCCGATGACGAAGGCGCGCGCGTTCCTGCCGCCACCCCCGTTGCCCCTGTCATTTCTCCCAGCATTCCCTTGCTTCAGCTTGGGGCAGTCCTTCTTAAAGTGCCCCGTCTCCCCACAATTAAAACATCCCTGGTTACCCCTAGGTGCAGCAGTGGTAGTAGTAGGGGCAACCACCTGTTGCTGAGTCTGAAGATTCACCCTGCACGTCTGGGCCAGATGCCCGTTCTTCTTGCAACGGGTACAAAAACTACAATTTCCCACATGATGATACCCACAACGATCACATCTAGGCAGCCTACCAGTATAACCACCCTGTTTTTGCCCAGAAGACGAACCCGTAGTCTCAAACTTCTTATGCTGCTGCTGCTGCTGAGGCTGCGCTGTACCCTTACCCGTGTTATCCCATTTCTTCTTGTTGCTGTCAGAGGTCTTCACCACAGTACCCTTAGGAGGCAAAAGACCCTCCTGAACCTTCTGTTTAGTCAACCGGTGAGCCAATCGAATAGTATCCCGAAGTGTAGCAGCATCATTAGCGGTCACCAACCCGCGAATCTCAGGCACCAACCCACTGATGTAGAACTCAATAGCCTTATATTCAGGCGTCACAGAATCCGGGCACAAAAGTGCCAGCTCATGGTAGCGAGTGGTATACTCCTCTATCTCAGATCCCACCATCTGATGATTCCACAGCTCATGTTCCAAACTCTTGATCTCGTCCCTGGGACAATACTCCATCTTCAAACGAAACACAAATTCGGTCCATGGCAACGCATGGGCCTCCAGTAAACCAATAGTCTGAACAGTCGAATTCCACCAAGTCAAAGCACGTCCCTCAAACGTCCCCGAAGCATACTTCACACGAAACTCCACAGGGCAATTGCACATGGAGAAAGCAGACTCAACCTTCTCCAACCAACGGAGAAGTCCCACAGCCCCCTCAGTCCCACTGAAGTTATGGGGCTTGCAATCCTGGAACATCTTATAAGTACAGTGGACTGGAGGAGGTGGAGGTGGTGGAGGAGGAAAAGCATCCCCTAAAATCAATAAAACAACACGGTCAGAACACGATCAACACACGATAAAAGATAAGGAATGAGGGTAGGAGTAATTAAATTACCACCATGGCCCTGGTGGGCGGCCTGCTGCGCAGCAATAGCAGCTGCCACGTGCTCCTGGATCAGATTATTCAGCTCCGCCTGGGTCATGCTGATGTTGCCACGACCCCCATTACGTCCCCCGCCATTCCGGCCTCCAACTCGACCACCAACGCGGCCACCACGACGTCCTGCCATCTTCTGTCAAGATCAAAGACAAGACATCAGATTCCAGAACAGATAACAAAGAATCATGAAGAAACCGTAAAATAAGGTGAATCAAGGGATTGGGTTCCATCATAGTCATTAGATCAAACGCAGAGTCCACCAGGATTTCCATGCATCTCAACTTATTATTTCGTGTGCACCCGAAATGATAAGTCGCTCTACATGGTCCCCGAGGCGTGCTCCTAGCCTGACCTTCAAACCACTAGGCACTCATGTCCAAAATATAAACAGCAAGTACAAGTGTGTGATAATGTGTGCAAGCAGGTGTGTCCGTTGGAGTATAGAAATGGGAGACGTCCGAATCTTGGACGAATCTCCGCAGGATGCCGAAGCCACTCCAACGTACGCCACCGCCTGTGCAAGGGTAATAAGGATCCTCGTTTCCAACGCGAAGTTGAAGTACAAGATAGGAGATAAGAATAATAGATAGATGATGTAAGCATAAGTAATAATAACGAATGTAATACGAACACCCCGGCAAATTCCCGTATGACATGACTTTTATGAATGTGACCGTCTAGTGTGTGTGCGACTCGGCTATAGACATGACTCAACATGCAGTCCTAGTTCACTATAACCATTGGCTCTGATACCAATCTGTCACACCCTCAAATTCCACGTGCGGGGTTTTACCGCGAGGCGCATGACAAACCAGGATCTAAGTCAACGGTCACAATAAACGACGCTATATGATACGTAAAATGAAATAAACAACCATCAAGTTTCATAAATCCATTCGCTGCGGAAGCGTAACTTTTATTACAACCCAAAAAGTAAAAGTGCATAAGTCTGAAAAAGATATGATAATGCATATGAAGCCTAGACGCCGTGTGACTCCGTGCGCCTATAGTAAGCTGCTACCTCAACGACCTGAGACAAACATGCTAAAAACGTCAGCAAATAATGCCGGTGAGTTCACAGGTTTTTGATTAAATGTTTAAAGTAATGAAAGCCATCATGTTATCACTATATCAAAAGTAATAGCGTTAGCTAGACGCATGAGTTATACTACTACGACCGGAAACCATTACAGACAACGATATATGATTTTTGCCCGAAATGATTTAGCGTACGACCGAGACAATATGCACCCGCCCGGCTCCCAGCCGACGGGTGGGGTCTGTCAATCCCAATAGATCTATCCACATTTCCCCCGTTATGCTATCCAGCATATTCATGGTTTCCCCGGGACTTTACGTATCGTATAGTATGTAAATGAATCAACCACTAGCATAACATGATAATTTATGTAATAAGTATAAGCATGTGTCTCCCCCAAAATGTAAAGCATAAGACGGGGCCGTGAAACTCACCTGATGCTGCTCTTCGCACTACAATAAGTAAACCTGCTCGATAGACGGCCCCTAATACTGGTGACCTATCATGACGAGCATATAAGGTGTTAGACTAATAACCCGTAGGTTGATTAGTCCCCTAGTAGTCCAGACCATAACCGTGTACATATGAAATGACGTTCCAACGTTTAACCGACCGTACCAGGCAAGGCCCGACATCCCATTGGTAACCCGACATTTCATGTGTTAGACAATACAAGACATCATGCCACATATGCAATTAAACACTTAATACACGCAACAGTTCACCTAGTCTAGCATAATGTCCGTTTAACGCATAAACAGGTCCGAATACGTGTTACTAAGTCATTGGGTGAATCCCGGGGTTCCTATCATGTTCCTAGGCGTCAAATCATGTTCTGGGATGTTAAATTATACATACAGCAGCATTACACGCGATTAGGAATCAAACTAGCAATTAGGAAAAGTCAACATGTGATTAGGGCTAGTCAACAGGCGAGTATAAAGGCTAATCGCCCCTAATGATGGGCGAATAGGGCTACTCGTGTGATTTAGGGGCGAGTAGGGTCATAAGGTATGCAATTCAGGGCTTAACTAGTGATTAGGATCGTAATCGCATGAAATAAAGGCAATTGGACCCCCAATCGCCACTTGTATACACGATTAGGCTGCCATATAGGCGAGTAGGCCTCCAATCGCCTATAACATAGGCGATTAGGATCCCTAATCGCCTATAGTGCAGCTGATGTGGTTATTTGCGCGCCGAACACTCCAAATCAGATCCGAAACATGTAAAAACATCCAATAATCATTCTAACATATTAACAAACATATTCTAAGCAAAACCCCTAAGTTTTCATCATTCCAACAGTCCCGAATGCGAGCGTTTTCCCAAAATGGCAACTTAGCATGTAAACATCACATCAACATGCAAGAACTTGCCCTAAATAGCAAATACTCAGATTTAACCACATAATCACGTTGTCCGATAGCATCCTACTGTTCTAGCATCATCCTAAAGCAAACCCTAACATCACACAAACAACAACACACCTCATATCATCCTTAATCATCCAAAATCCTTCAAACGGGTCAAAACATCAAGTATCAATAATACACCACCAAAACCATTCAAACTCCTAGGACATCATCATACTAACTCATAACAGCAATAAACATCAAAACAACACAAGAATAACCATGATTCAACCCTAAAAATCCTACCTTTAACACATATAACACATATAACGCATGCAAAGGTGTAGGTTTGTTTAAAAAGGGTTTTTAATGGATTTTCAAAGATAAAAACATTTATAAGTCAGGTCTGGACGTTTAGGGAGTGAAACATAATCATTTAAAGGTTTGGGTTTGAAGAACACACCTTGTAATAAAGAGGTGATGATGGAATAAGCTTGAAAATGGTGGTTTTGATGCAAAAACGAGTTCCAGAGGGTGTTTGGGTGTTGGGTTATGTTATGGGACGGCTAGGGTTGTTATTATGATGTTTTGGAGGTCAAGGGTGGTATTTATAGGCGTTTCTAGTCGTCCAGCACGTTACACGCGATTACGCAGACTTACACGCGATTAGGGAGCCTAATCGCATGAACCTTCATGCGATTAGCCCCTAATCGCCTATATGTACCTCCCAATCGCCCCTATATAGGCGATTAGGCTATTCTCCAACTGCCTAATCGCCTGAAGCCTCCCAGTTTGTGTGTTTTGCGCGTTAAACCCCGTTTTAACATATGTTAACACATATTCACATACCAACAAGCCACATAATGATTGTAAACATATAATACATGATAAATGACACGTTCCCACCCGATCACCAATTCCCGGGACCCGAGACTTGCGTGGTTGCGTTAAACCCGGCGATCCCACGGATCACCGATTCTTGTACACGTGGTTATGGACCGACACCCAATGGTTTTTCGAACCATTGTAACGACTCCCGATGATTCCCGAATCATCAATACGACTCACTTAACCCTAGTTAAGTATGATATTAAGTAGTTATTTAAAATGTTTTCGTTGAGATAGACTCGTATGCATGTAAAGTACGAAACGCATGTATGTAAGGTATAAAAGTATTGACCTGAATATGCCGGGTGTCACAAGGTGGATGGCCGTGAGGGTGGGTGGGCGATGATGGTGAGTGTGTGGCGTTAGCGTAGTGGTGGGTAGCAACGGCGGTGGTGGGAGGTGGCAGTGGGTAGAAGTGCATGGCGGTGATGGTGGGTGGGTGACGATGGTGAGTAGTGGCGGTGGTGGGTGGAGGCGGCGGTAGTGGTGGGTAGAGGAAATTGTGGTGAGTGACAGTGACAGGTGGTGGAGGCGGCGGTGGGTGGGTAATGGTGGTGGGCGGTGGCGGCAGCGGCAACGGCAGTGGGTGGGAAAGTGAAGGTAGTGGGTGGCAGTGGTTGGTGCCGCCGACGGTGGTGGGTGGTGACGAAGGTGGTAGGCGATGGAGTTGGTGATGGGAGACGTTGGTGGGTGGTGATGACGGTGGTGGGTGGTGGTGGCAGCGGTGGTGAGCGGTGACGATGGTAGTGGGTGGTGGTGACGATGGTGGTTAGTGGTGAGTGGTGGCTTATGGTGTTGTTAATGAAGGGTGAATAAGGGATGGAATGAAAAAAAACATGAGGGGTGGATGGAATTATTTTGAGGGAATGGAATGCATTGTGGAATGGGTGATTCCATTCCTTTGACCAACCAAACACATTATTTTTCATTACCTCGTAATGGTCCATTCCATTCCCCCTTCCATTCCATCATAACAAACGTTACCTTGATCTTAGAAATTAATGGCTAGGATAAAGTTTATTGGAGTTTCTTCAAATTTTTAAGGTTTCCATTTTATCCTTGCTCTAATATATATATATATATATATATATATATATATATATATATATATAGGGGGGATAAATTGAAAACCCACTCGAGTTAAGAAAACTAAGAAAACCCTTGTAAAAACCATCTAAAAAAAATTATTTTTTTTTGAAAAAAATACACAAGGTAACATACATGTATTAAAGCGTTTTAGGCCAAAAAAATAAAAAAGGCGCCGATTGGATATTTTAAAAAAAATAAACAAAATTTGCGCTGTTACATATGTAACAACTGATGTTACATACGTAAGATAGCTGTTACATATGTAACAGCACAAACTATGTTTATTTTTTTAAAAATATTCTATCGGCGCTTTTTTTATTTTTTTTGGCCCAAAACGCTTTAATACATGTATGTTACCTTGTGTATTTTTTTCATAAAAAAATATAAATTTTTTGATGGTTTTTACAAGGGTTTTCTTAGTTTTCTTAACTCAAGTGGGTTTTCAGTTTATAATTTCCCTATACATATATATATATATATATATATATATATATATATATAGAGAGAGAGAGAGAGAGAAAGAAAGGATATTTTGGAAACCCTCTTGAGTTGAGAAAACCTTTGAAAACCCATGTAAAAAACCATTATTTTTTTTTTTTTGAAAAATAAATAACCAATTTAAAATACATGTTTGCATTTTGGGCAAAAAAAATAACAAAAGCGCCAATGGGATTTTTTTTTTTTAAAATAAACAAAGTTGCTAAAAAAACATATGTTTTCAGTTATTTACCTATGTTTTTAGCAACTTTGTTTATTTACTTTAAAAAAATCCCATCGGCGCTTTTTTATTTTTTTGGCCCAAAACGCTTACAAACATGTATTTTATATTTGTTATTTACTCATCTTCATCTAACTTTCTCTTCTCACCCACCGATTCAGCAGGAAGTGATGACCTCAGTGGAGGAGATTCAGGAACAATTTCCTCACCATCAGAATTCGTTTCCTCACTATCCTCGAAACTTAAACTTGGAATATCAAAACCCCTGGAAGACCCTTCACCTGCATGAGATGTACTTGTAGGACCTGGTCCTTCCAATGCTACATCTAGTTCAGACATAAACAAATCCCCACCATCATGTCTCTCTTCAGCTTGAGCAGGTTGCACTTGAACCTCAACTAGTACTTGTTCTTCTATAACTTTTGTCGGTTGCTGAATAGGTTGTTCAACAACTAGTTCTTCAACCTGTACCTGAGCTTGGGGCTGTTCCTGTTGAACAATAAGACCTGGTTGTTGTAGTTGAGCAGTTGGCGGTTGATGTGCTGTCCCTTGTTCCTGTGGTGGGTCAAACCAATCATCATTTGGTGGGGGTTGATATGCAGGATTAGCCCCAAACAATGCTGTTTCCTGAGGCCTCTTGTTCTCTGATCGCCTCAGGTTTTTGTACGACAGTCAGCAAGAGTCCTTCTGTAGACGGTTCCAACTTGTTCGAATGGCTAAACATCTGGAAAATTAGGAAGCAAATGCTTGATAATCAAAGTTAGAAACCATGGGAAAAGTAATAAATGAAGCTTACCAGTTGCCCGTGTCTGCTTTTCAAGAAAGTACATGATCATTTGAGAGAAACTGAACGGCTTGATGTAGATAAGAGATAGCATGGCAGACTGTATACTAGCACCCATTGCATCTGCCCCAGCCTTTCTAGCAGAAAAACACACAATCATGACATGCATAAGTAAGCATCATTGTCCGAACACGTAACTCTTGACTAACTGATCCTTCTGTATATCTCCAGAGTATCCTATAAGAAGAAAAGCACCATTTGCATTGTAGCTGGAAATTCTGTCGGCCATTTTCCTGATCTACAGTCTCTAGCCGCAAAGCTTGGCGTATAACATCAGCGTTGAACTTGATCACTTGATTGTTAACTATTGCCTGCATCACTGGTGGTTCAACTTGACAATCATATTCAGTTGTGTCTAAGAACTATCTGATATAAGTCAAACAAATAGTAGGAGACTCCGTTAGAGCATATTTGATGCGACATCTCTGTAGAAACTACAGCATATCATCAAAATATTTCGTGTTTGCATCTCCCGGTGCCATCCCAAAGGTGCGATTGTGAACACTATGAAATTGTATTTGTACTTGTGCCATGACCTGCACGCAAAACAAGAACACATAAGTAAAGCTCGGGATACACTAGACGATAGGCTGCTGTGAGACACCTAAGTCCCACAACAGCAAAAATAACGAAGATAGCTGCTAAGTGAAGATGCTCAGTAGCGAAGTTGTTTGAATAGTGAAGATGCTAGCATCCTTGCTAAGGACTCATGTTCGTTATTTAGCATCTTCGTCTGATGAATGCTAAAGAAACACATATTCAGTTCAGTAATGTTTTAAGAAGATCCGAACATCACAACACAAACTAAGAGGTCCGAATAAGCCACAATAAGCAAAAATTTTGAGGTTAAGCACGTCTAAAGGATCAATTGGCTGGTTTATGTATCGGCTCTAAACCCCAATCAAAATCTTATGATTTACGAATGAAATTCGACGTATTATGGCTCATTGGATTCGGATTTTGTTAGAGATTCATAAAGCACGATGAAAACTAAGATCCATACGTGTTTTGAATGTGAAAATCGTAGAGAACAGAATGTGTGGGTGTTTGGAGTATGTTCACTAAGCTGAGTGGTGGGTTTAAATATTTTTAAAAGACGAAGAACTTTGACCGATTAACCCTCTTATACCCCAGTCTATAGCGAAGATGCCCTTTTAGCGAAGATGAGTCATCTTCGCTAGATGTCCAACTTCCCTACGGCCCAACCCTTTTTGTGTAAGACCCGCAAAACCGGTGTCAAACAGTTGGGTTAATATTCTTAATTCTTAAATATACTAAAACATGAATAAATTTTCTTCGAAATAGTATGTTTGAATCAAAGTGTAGGCAGCGGAAATCAATTAAAATAAAACTTACAAAATCCATGAAAATTATTATTCAACTGTAAATCGAATTTAAAATTTATCATGAGTAAACAAAAGTTGTCTTCCACTAGAAATGCCTTCAATTGCCGGGTAACTTCTTGCATCGCCAAGCAATCATCCATCCATCTCTCTTTTAACCTGAAATCAGTCTAACGTGTATGCAAAAGTCAGCTACGCTGAGTGAGTTCATGTTTTATAAATTTATATAAACAAGTAATTTGTCAAAATAAGATTTAACTAAATACCTCAACCTTAGAGTTAACAATAAGCGCAAACCTCTAATTTATTTTCCCCCAAGCAACAATCAAAGTCTAGGATAGGCATACTCTGCCTAATTACCTCAAGACTTCACTTACCAAATATATAATAAGCGCATCCCGCTTATCAACACAAAGTACAATCCAGTCGATTTAAGCTAAACCAAAGATAGAGATTAAAGCAGGCATATCTCACTTCGGTCATAGCTAAATTTATAAAAATATACCTAATATAATTTAAACAGAAGCTAGAGATCAAAGCAGGCATATCCCACCTCTGTCATAGCTTAGTTAATAAGAATGCATATAATATGAACTATGTAACAATCCTGACTCAAAACCAAGACCAGAAATTAGAGCAGGCATATCCCACTTCTGTCATAGCCTAGTTCGACATATCAGGTAGCTCTCGACATAGTCTATTATATATAATAACAAGTGTAACATAAACTAAGCAACAACATTGACACAAAACCAATACCTTAGATCAGAGTAGGCATATCCCACTTCTGTCATAGGCCAGTTTATAAGGTCAGGTAGTCGCCAAACACAATTTATGTGTATATTATTATCCATATAACCTAAACAGGTAGCAGGTCAAAACAATACCCGACCTAACAAGTAAAGTTTCAAATACGTGGCCAATACATTAAGCGCATTCCGCTTATTAAACAAAAACTTAAGCCACACTTTAATCAAGACAACAGTCTATTCATATATATAATAACACATATAACTCAAACCATATATTAACATATTAGACGCATTCTGCCTACTCACGTGCCATGCGAAAATATATATAAGAGTTAATATGGATTCATTCGTACACAAAAATATTTAGAACTTTATAAAATATTTTGTGACTTCATAAAAATAATCTTACTGGTTTAACATGCACGTCAGCCCAAAATATTTAGAAAATAATAACTAAAAGAGTGGGCACAAGAACTCACTGGTTATGAAGCTTTCATTTCACGAGTAAACTGTTTCGAACTGCGTCTCAAACGAAACATGTAACCCAATAGCTTGAAGTCATTCCTCGATTTAAAAACAAGCATACCCGACTAAGCTTCCAAGGCATCCTCCTCAAAAGCCCACAATCAAAACCCACTAAAGAGTTGTCTATCAGAAAACTGATCGGACCCGAGAACCCAAACAAGCTTCTGCACACCTCCATTCCCAAAAAAATAACAAACTTATACATCGTAGACTTCATGCGCCACACCCACTCATCCATGCAATCCATCTTGATGAATGCATGAAGTGGTGTACGTATATAAATATTCATCAAGAACTACAATTCAAATTACTGTTCCGATGTTATATCTTTCACATAACAAGAGTGGTCACCTACTATTCTAAAAGAGTATCACACATAAACAACAATGAAATCCACCCGGTTCGTCTTCACTGCCATCCCATACCTAAACACATAAATAGCAAATCAAGACCCACCAAGATCAAACATGAACGGTTCCAATTGACGTAATCGTAACCGTTGCCTTGACCACCTACCAAACCATCACCTACACCCCGCCATCACCCACAACTCTCACACCGACGTCGCTTACCTCCATCGTCCACCTGCAACAAACATATAACCTTTGCAACAACCGTCACCTTCGTCGGAATCACACAACCACAACCACAACCAATTTTAATTACCATTGAACCTGTCACAGTTGCGTACCGCCACCATAATTAATTAACACAACCGGTCACCACCTTCATCTCTGATTACTATTACCGAAAGCCAGCAACATCGTCTTTATCGACACCGACCATCGTGCTTATCGCAAATGGCAACCGCGCAGAACAAGCACCAATATTTCCCGGCTCCAACCTCACCGGTACCAAGCAATGGCTCGAATCCATGGAAAACAAAACATAGACAAGATAGGTAAGGCTTTACCTTGGTGCGTATAAGGAATTGCCGATCCGAAACCGCCTGTCGCCACCACGTCAACTCCTTTCAGGCTTCATGTTTCTGCCGCACGAACACACCTAGACTACTAGGGTTTTTTTTTTCTTTATAATAAAATAAAGGTTACATAAACACCCTTATAATATCACTTGGAAGATGACTTGCACTCAAAGTTGTATAAAACCAACTTACATAAATTGCAATTTGATCCTTCCGATTCGTTTAAACCATGAATTAAAGGTTGTACTCGTTAAGCGACCCATCAAATAACGTCTTATGCGTCAAAACCCAATGACGGATCCATTTGTTGGACATCGGGAAATCAATTAGTCTAAATAATTATTTAGAGAATTTTCGAGGTGTTACATTTTGGGTTAACCGTATCCCAGTTACATTAGCAAAAACAAGTTTATTCGACTTAGAAAAACTATTTGGTTTGAAAAACGAGGTGTTTTTCCCAAACATTACGAGTTCTCCCATTGAATAACCATTTCCCGTGCATTAAGCACTAAAGTAAAAATAGAAAATCTTTTTGTTATTTTTGAGTTTTTAAAAAGAAATAAAATAAATGAAAAACTTAAAAAGTGAAATAAAATGTAAATATATAAACGCAAATACAAACACTCTAATTTTGTTGAGAGGTCACCTGTGAAAGGATCATATCAGCTAAAACAAGACTGCATGCACACATTAGACTTAGTAATAATAAATTATTAAAACCGCAGTCACAGACCAAGGTGATTACCAATATGTTTGCCCACTTAAACAAAATTACACTTACGTCTTCGAAGCCTCATTGTTAAGATACGAGTTAATTGTAGGTCAATGGAAGGGATCGATGAACAAGATTAGTCAGATTAATCAAAGTGCGGAATCCTTTGATTAACTATTATGAAAAACTGATTATATAACAATCAAGATCGAACACAATGAAATATCTTGTGAGCTGTCGTTCAAATGCCTTTGCACCCCTCTTTGCCATTATCAAAAACTCATGTGGTTGATACATTAATCTGTTAATATATATATATATATATATATATATATATATATATATATATATATATCCATGATAAAAACTTGCATATTTTTTAATCTCTAATTTTAGATCTAATTTTGCACAACAAGGCAGGGATTGTCCACGCTCTAAGCTCACAAGGTGTAAGATTTCAGAGGGTTTGTGTTATATTTGCTATTATATTTGGAAAATACACATAAAATTTACCTTCTCTTTGCAAGTTTGTTTACTGATATGTGGATGCTTGAAGATGTAAGGTCTATAGTTGATTCTCAGGTTATGCACATGTTGAATTTGCCACCCATGATGCAGCGTAAAAGGTTTATTTTAGTCTCTTTTTGATACTTTGTTCCTAATTAAGTTGCATTTTTTTTAACTACCAGGCATAATTCTGTTTGCAGGCCCTTGAACTCAACAATGAATTATGACTCGATCGTGCTGTGAGACTCGACTTAGCAAGAGAATAGGGTGTTTACACTCCTGGGTAATGATTCTTTCTTCTTAAGATTTCACACCTGATTAGGAATTGAAATCTGAATTGACGATTGGATTTATAATGTAGCAATGAGAGGTCTTCACAAAAGAATGGATAATCTCAAGTACGAACTGTATTTGCAAGGGGGATTTGGTGGCGTTGACGGCTTTGACGATGTATGTTTTACATATCATAATTCCAAAAGGGTAAGGCTTTTTAGGATGGCTATTCCTAAATATTTTGTTTCTGAGGGTCCAAAAGGGTAAGTTTTTTAGGTGGTTTATATATAATATTAGTAAAATCTGTGTAATGATTTTTGTTTTAATAAATAAATTTGTTAAATTGTTTATTTTTCGAATAAAGTCTTTGGTAAAGCTCTTGACCTTGGTGGAACTGAGGTTAGTGGATGCACTATAATAGTAAAGGAAGTTAGGCAAAGAGGTGGTGATGGAGTTTCTGGACGAGGTATAGGTGGTGGAAGAGGTGATAGTATAAACAACAATGAGCGTAATGGTTCAACTTGTGTGTTTCATTTATGTACAACACTATATATACAAATACAAAGACAACAATGAGGGAGATAATTGCTCCTCTAAATATGAATAGACTTTGACTCAATACTTTGACTCCAAGAATTATGTTGCTTTGACTCACTAATTATACATAATTTTTTAACTCAATACTTTGACTCCAAAAATTATGTTGTTTCCTTATACCCCCGTCAATGTAAGTCGGTGGAGGTCCAAGACGAAGCATTATTTGAAATCTTTCAAATAACGGATTTGATAAACTCTTGGTGAATATATCGGCTACTTGTTTGTCGGTCGAGATGAATTTGGTGTGTAGTTTTCCAGTGGTTACTAATTCACGGACAAAATGATAGTCGATGTCAATATGCTTTGCTCGTTTATGTGAGATAGGATTTTAACTTAAGAACAAAGCACTCTTGTTGTCACATTGGAGTGTCGGGCGACTCGGTGGTAGAGCATGAAGTTCCCGAAGAAGATTAGTTAACCAAATAATGTCAGCTACCATATTTGCCATTGCTCTATATTCGGATTCACAACTGGATCTTGGCACTGTTGGTTGCTTCTTTGCGCTCCAAGAGACCAAGTTTCCTCCTAAGTAGATACAATAGCCGTATGTGGATCTTCGTGTGGCGATACAACGAGTCAAATCTGCATCTGAAAAACCTAATAAAGTAGTGTTAGGTGGACGATCAAAAGTAAAACCATGTGCTAAAGTGCCCTTAATATAACGAAGAATCCTTTTAACTAGTTGTAAATAAGTGGTTGTGGGAGTTTGAAGGACTTGGCTAGCTTGATTTACGGCATAAGAGAGATCAGGATGGGTGATTGTGAGATATTGAAGAGCACCTATAAGGGGCAATAAAGAGTGGGATCATGAAATGGTTTGCCTTCAGAGGTGAAAATATCTTTGGTTGTTAAAGGAGTGGCAACGGGTTTAGAGTCAAGTGAATCGGCTCGGGTGAGAATATCATGGGCATATTTGGATTGATGTAGAAAAAGACCCGATTTTGTGTGATGAACTTCTAGGCCGAGAAAAAAATTTAGAAAGCCAAGGTCCTTTATTTTGAATTCCTTGTTAAGACAAGATGTGAAGTTGTTGATGAAATTTTCATTATTCCCGGTGATAATGATGTCGTCGACATAAACAAGAAGATAAATTAAGATACCTTGGTGATTGTAAATGAACAAAGATGTATCAGGTTGACTATTTTGAAATCCACGATTAAGAAGGAAGGAGCTTAATCGTTGAAACCAAGCACGGGGTGCTTGTTTTAAACCATATAGAGCACGGTTTAGTTTAGACACATGGTTGGGTCGGTGAGAATCTTCAAAACCCGAAGGTTGTTCCATGAAAATGGTTTCGGTGAGGTGACCATTTAGGAATGCATTGTTGACTTCTAATTGAAGAAGATTCCATTTGTTGATGTTGGCGAGACTAAGAACCACCCGGGTGGTGGATGATTTGACAACGGGACTAAAGGTGTGAGAGAAATCTAGCCTCGGTATTTACGTGAATCCTTGAGCTACAAGTCGTGCTTTGTAGCGGTCAATAGATCCGTTGGATTTATATTTTATTCTATAAATCCATTTTGAGCCAATGATGTTGGTGCTAATGGGACGAGTAACAAGAGTCCAAGTTTGATTTGCATGAAGGGCTTTGACTTTGTCATACATTGCTTGGATCCATTTAGGATTTTTTTTTAGAGCGGTTTTGATGCCTTTTGGGATGTGAGAAGAAAATAGAGAGTGATGTAGAGGATGAGTGGTGAGTTGAGCAAGGTGTGAAAATGTTTTGGTTTGAAAATCCCAGCCTTTGCTCGAGTGGTCATGGGATGAGAGTTTGTGGTTTGGGTAGGTGCGGTTGTTGAATTTTGAGGAGGTTGTTGATGAGTTGGGTTTGAAGTAGATGAAATATGGGAATCTGTTAATGGGTTTGGGACGATTGAGGGAGGCATTTGGTTGGTAGATGGGCCGATGGATGCGGAAAGGGTTTGGGCCGAAGGGGGTGAGCTGTTTGTGGGCTGGAAGGGGTGGAGGTGTATGGGCCAGTTGCGGATGAAGGGGTGGGCTTTGGATTGGACTGGTAGGATCACAAGGTAATGGTTAGGATGTTGGGTTGAGAGGAACACCACAGAAGGGGAGACACAAAGTGGGATGAGTGTATGATGGTGTGGTGGTTGGTGAGGGAATTTTAGTGGTGATGGGAGTGGGTATTTGTTCCTCAAAATTTGTGATAGGTAAATCGGTAGTATTGGTGGATGTGGAGTTGTTGTGAAAAGGTAGAATGTCTTCATCAAATTTGGCATGGCGAGTTGTGTAGACACGGCCCGATGATGGTTTAAGACATCAAAAACCTTTATACTTAGGAATATAACCAATGAATATGCAAGGAGCACTTCTTGGTTGAAGTTTATTTTTTGTATAGTCTCTAAGGTAGGGAAAAACTCAACAACCAAAAATACACATGTTTAAGTAAGTGGGTGGTTGGTTGAACCAAACTTCAAACGGTGATTTGTCGTCTAGAAGTTTTGTGGGTAGGCGATTGATAATATAGGTAGCAGAGGTGAAGGCATCGAACCAAAGAATGGGTGGGCCATTGGCATTGAACATCATGACAAGACCGGTTTTGGTGATGTGGTGGTGCTTCCGTTCGGCTCTACCATTTTGTTCGGGTGTGTGAGGGCATGACAATCTATGATGTATGCCTTGTTGAAAACAGGTTTGAACTTGATGATTGGTAAATTCGGTGCCACCATCACTTTGAAATACTTTAACATTTGTTGAAAATTAGTTTTGAACAAATATTAAGAAAGTTGAGACAATTGCAAAATATTTGGATTTTGCTTTTAATGGGTAGAACCAAGTGAAACGGGAATAGTCATCGATGAGAATAACATAATACCGATAACCATCCTTGGAGGGCACGGGTGCGGGTCTCCAAATGTCACAATGAATTAAGTCTAGAACATGTTGTGCGCGTTTTGGATTTTCAATAAATGGTAGGTGTTTTGCTTTTGATAATTCACAAGATTCAAATAATCCTGGTTTGGGTAATATAGAGGTAACAAAAACACGACCAAGTTTATTTAAAGTAGTAACTGTATCAAAAGAGACATGTCCTAGTCGACTATGCCATTTATTGAATGATGCACGCAAGTGGGAAGCAGAAAGCGCGGCAACGAGAGACTTGTGACCTTGGGTGAGAACATAGAGACCATTTTCGCACGTGCCTTTAGCTAGAACCTCCGCTGTTTTTCGGTCCTGAATTTGGAAAAAATCATTAGAAAACAAAACATCAACTAGAGAATCATTTGTTAACCTACTAATTGAGAGTAGATTTTTTGTTAAATTAGGAACTACTAAGACATTTTGTAAAGTTATGGATTTATTTAATTTAGTGTTCCCAATATGAGTAACGGGTGATGATTTTCCGTTTCCAAAAGTATCACGAAGGTAACCATTGTGAGATTTTGAATTAATTAAATCATTAATGGAGGGCAACATATGTGTTGTAGCACCTGAATTAGCGGTCCAATCGGGAGAGTCGGATGCTATGTTGCATTGGGCATGAAAAGCCTCGGCGAGATTAGCATCAAGAGGAACTGATTTTTGGGCGAAGGTGGCGAGTTGAGGACAAGTACTCGCATAATAGCGGGTTTGGCGACAAAGTTGGCAATGAGGAGGACGTGTGGTATAGGAAGAGGTACGGCCTCATGAGGAAGAGGCGCGACCTCTTCCACGAGAGGAAGAAGATCGGTTGTGAGAAGTTTTGTTTGGGTGGGCATAGAAGATGGCTTGAGGTGTTTGTGAACCATGTAATTGTTGGACAAACATTTCTTGATTCTCAGCATTTGCCAAGAGATCACGAAATGACGGGGCCGAACGAATGGTTCGTTGAAAGGTTGAAAAGTTTTCAAAGGAGGGGCCGAGTCCACAAAGGAACCAATGACGTTTGTCTTTGTCACGTATGGGATGTCCAATAGCCGAAACTTGATCGGCTAAAGCTTTAAATTTTTGGCCAAATTTCGAAACCGAGGATGTCCCTTTTTAAGGGTTTGGAGGGAGTCTTTGAGGTTGTGGATTCGTTCAATAGAGGAGTGACTATAAGCATCGGCTAGTGCTTTCCAAACGGCTTTGGCTGTGATATGACCAATAGTTTCCGCCATGGCTTCTTCGGTTAGGGTAGAGTTTATGAGAAGAAGGACTTTTTGATCGGAAGGTTGTCAAGCAATGAAGTCAGGATTGGGACAGTTTTGTTATCAGAAATGATGGTTTCGGGTGGAGGAGAGTTGTCACCGGTAACATGGTCGGAAAGTTCGAGGTACGAAAGAACCGGAGTACTTTGTTTCTCCCATGGGAGATAGTTGGTGGGGGTTAAATTTATGTTGATAAGGCGACTAAAGGAATAGAGAGGGAGGGATTGTGGGTCGGCAGCCATGGGAACAAGGAAGAAGGCGACCGTAAATGAAGAACAGGAAGAAAGAAGAGATAAAGCTAGAAAGAAAGGATCTTTTTTTTGTATGTTATTAGGCTGATACCATATAAACTTGTAATGGTTCAACTTGTGTGTTTCATTTCTGTACAACACTATATATACAAATGCAAAGACATAAATGAGGGAGATAATTGTTCCTCTAAACATGAATAGACTTTGACTCAATACTTTTACTTCAAGAATTATGTTGTTTTGACTCAATAATTACACATAATTCTTGGACTCAATACTTTGACTCCAAGAATTATGTTGTTTCCTTATAGATAGGTATTCAATAACCCCATCAACTTGACATTTAAAGTTCACACTCTAATTTATGTTCCTTTATCAAAGTTCACATTCTGATTTCTGTTCCATTATCTTAACAGGAAGTGAAGAACCTACTACAAAGAGAGGCCAGCACAGTGAAACGCATGAATTGCAACCGCATGTGCCACCATCGATTATTACTATATTGTAAACTGTCTGTTTAACGCCTAAACTATGTTTATTATAGGTTTTAAAACCGTAAATCAATGGACCCATGTACGAATGGTTTTTGGCAACGAAGGACATAATGATATTTGTTCTAGCTTAATTATCATCTGCTACATAGTAAGTAGGTCTCTAATCACTCACAAACATAATCGAAAGTTGTGCAACGAGCGACGGTGCATCCCACTAGCAATAATAACAACAAGAACAATAATAATACCATGGGCCGTGGAGGGATTAAATGATCTCATCTGCCACATTTCCATGGGCCGTGGGATCAGGTTTTTCAGTCTGAACTCCCTACAAAAGCAGGGAGTTTAGACATGACTTGCCAACTTTTCAACGGGCCGTAGGGGTCTAATCTGCTTTTTCCTTTCCATGGCCAGGGAGGCCTCCACGGCCCGAGGGATCGATGTGTTTGTGTTGTAGTGGATGTGTAGGGTTTTAAAGGGGATGTTTAGATAATATATACCGCTATAATTCACATCTATGTATCCGATACGGATTTAAATAAAAACAATTGCTTGAATAGGTGACTCAAAAACTTTAAAATCTTGAAATTTTGGTAGTTTGCTACCCTGTTAAGGACCTCGGCAAGTACGTTTTGATAGCAGACAGCCTCCATATAGTTTTCATTTAAAACTTCAATGTGTAGTGATCATATAATCTGAAATATTTAATGAGACAACATATTTTTATCTGAAGTTCCCCACTCAAGATATAGCAAACCAGAAAAAGGTAAAAAAAACGGTTTCTAAAGTCGCTAGCTAGTGTCGTAAAAAACGTTCTTTAAAATTTAAAATATATAAGATGGACAAAATGTAGATCGCAGGATCGATTGCAGGATCGGTGAGGGAAATATTTAAGAGAGAATATGTGAAACTAAAGATTCAATACATGTTCAAATGATACAATGTGTCCCCTATTTATACATGATGAAGGGGTGTGTCCCCTTGACTATAAACCGACGTGTCGGTTAAATTATAACTAACATGCCTATTCACTAACTTAGGATATAATATATACTTAGGATATATATAATTGATATAATATGGAAATAAGAATTAATGTCTAACATTCTCCCCCCCCCCCCCCCTTCCTAATTCTTGATTTCCCCAAGGTCTTCAACTCCTATGAGACTTCACATCTCGAGAAATTTTATTCTTGGTAGTGCCTTGGTGAGTATATCTGCTTTCTGCGTCTCTCCACTGATATGATCAACTTGTATCTGCTCGTTCTCTATGCATTCTCTAATAAAGTGATACCTCATGTTGATGTGTTTTGATCTTCCATGAAACACTGGATTCTTCATAAGTTATATTGTTGATTTGTTGTCTACTAGTAGTGTTATCTTATTTGGTTGTTCACCCGTGAGTTCGCTGAGTACACCTTGTAGCCATATTGCTTGACATGTTGCTGATGTAGCTGCCATAAATTCCGATTCGCATGATGATAGTGCTACTGTACTTTGTTTCTGACTTGTCCATGTAATAGGTGAATCCTTGTAGTAGAATATTGTTCTTGTTGTTCCTTTCCATCGTCTTGGTCTCCATAACTGATGTCGCTGTATCCAATGATTTCTGCTTCTTTTCCTTTGCTGTATTGAATTCCATAATTCAATGTGCCTTTGATGTATCTTATCAAGTGTTTAACTGCCTTCATGTGAGTTGTTTTTGGCTTCTCCATAAATCTGCTGACGTATCCAACTGCGTAGGTGATATCAGGTCTGGTATGTGTAAGATACCTTAGGCTTCCAATTAGCTTTCTATATTCTGTCTCATTGACTGGTTCACTTTCATCTTCTTTAGTGAGCTTTAGACCTGATTCCATTGCATATTTTGTTGGATTCCAGTCTTCTAGTCTGGCTTCTTTAATGACTTTCTTCGCGTAGGTTGTTTGCTTCAATTGTATATTTCCTTGTGTTTGACGTACTTCTATCCCTAGATAGTAAGTGAGTGGTCCTAAGTCACTCATTTCAAACTTTCCTTGCATTTCTCTTTTGAAGCTTGATATGTCCTTGATTGAACTTCCTGTCACTATTATGTCATCGACATAAACTCCTATAATTATTGTTGACTCCTTTGAAGTTCTCTTGTATACTACTTGCTCTTGTGGACATCTTATAAATCCAATTTCCTTTAGGATGTTATTCAGCCTTATATTACATGCTCTTGGTGCTTGCTTCAAACCATATAGAGCTTTCTTTAACTTGTTGACTAGATTTTATTTTTCTTTCTTTACGAATCCATTTGGTTGTGAAACGTAGACATCTTCTTTTAATTCACCATGTAAGAATGCTGATTTTACATCTAAGTGATGTACTTGCCATCCTTTCTGTGCTGTCAATGCTAATAGTAGCCTGATTGTTTCTATTCTTGCAACTGGTGCAAATACTTCATTATAGTTTATTCCTTCTTGTTGTACATATCCTTTTACTACTAATCTGGCCTTATATTTGGTGATCTGTCCACTTGCGTCTCTTTTGACCTTGAATACCCATTTTAGACCTATTGGTTTCTGACTTGAGGGGAGTGTAGTCAGTGTCCAAGTATTGTTCTTCTCTATTGAGTCTATTTCGCTTTCCATTGCTTCTATCCATTGTGGGTATTCTGCTGCTTCTTTGTAATTTGCAGGTTCTTCATCATATGCTAAATATAGATGTTCATATTCTTCTGGTCTAAGAGGTTGTGTGGCTGCGTAGATGTCATTAAGTGATCTAAGGGCTCGTACTGGTCTATGTTGGGAGCCTGGTGAGTATTCTAACTCTTGAGTGCTTGATTCAACTGCTGGATCACTTGTCGGCGTTTCTTGAACTGTTATTGGAGTTCGTGTAGCTGTGATTGGACTGCTAAAAAATTCATTATCACTTTCACTCTCTTGATCTTCATTGTACTCATTACTTTGCTCTTGTACATCTTCACTTTCATGATCTCCATAATCTTCGAATCTTGTCCAAGATGGTTCGTCATTGCTTCCTTCTTTTAAGTATTTGTTCCAATCCCATGGTTCGTTTTCTATGAATTGGACATCTCTGCTAATATGTATCTTTTCTTCTACGGGATCATATAATCTATAGGCTTTTGAACCATTTTTATTTCCTAGATGTACCATTTTCTTGCTTCTGTCTTCCAACTTCTTCAAATAGGGCGTTGTTACCTTTTCATATGTTGTGCATCCAAATACTCTAATATTCTTGATATTGGGTGCTTTGCCATTTACTGCTTCGTAGGGTGTCATCCCCTTTAATGCTTTGGTAGGTAACCTATTCTGGATGTAAATTTCTTGTCTTGTTGCTTCTGCCCATAAGTTCTGTGGTACGTTCATAGCCTTTAACATGCTTCTTGAATAATTGTCAACTATCAAGAAGAAATAGTTGTTGCATGCTAATGATGTGGGTGTAATCGGTCCACATAACTCTGCATGTACTAATTCTAGAGGTCTCGTAGCTCTCAAACTTACTTGAGAGGGAAACGGAAGTCTGCTTTGTTTTCCTGTAATACATGCATCACATACTTGAGATGGGTGCTAAATCTTTGGCATTCCACGTGCCATTCCTTTTGTGCTCAATTGTCTTAGTGAATCAAAATTCACATGTCCCATACGTGCATGCCATAGCCATGCAGGTGTATCTATTGTAGCTTGTAAACAAATTGGATTTGTCATTCTGAGCTTTACTTTGTAGAGTTTATTCTTAGCTCTTGGGACTTTCATCAATAGGTTGTTGTAGGCGTCATAGATCCATAGATGTTCATTCTCCATAATTACTTTACATCCTCATTCTGTAACTTGCCCGAGGCTTAAGATGTTTCTTTGGAGTGTTAGAATGTAGTATACTTCTGTGACTAGTCTTTGTTCTCCATTGTTACATTCCAATAATATTGAGCCTTTACCTTTGATGTTGACACACGATCCATCTCCAAATTTTACGCTTCCTGCTATCTTTTCATCTAACTCTGTGAAATAGGAGCGTCTTCCTGTCATATGATTGCTTGCGCCATTATCTAAATACCATACTTCATTTCCATTTTCTTCATTGTGATAGCGTTTTGGTATTATCTTCTTTTCTTCGAGAACTACATTTCTTTCTTCACCAACTGCCATAAGTAATGTGGGATCCTCTTCTTCCATTACTAGGTGAGATTCTTCTTTCTTATTTCGAGATTTAGGACATCTGGGAGCTATATGTCCTAATTCATTGCAGTTGTAACATCTTATACTGCTTGAATCTTTCTTTGGCTTGTAACTGTTGTCATAACGACTCCTAGTGGGATTTCTATCATTTCTCTGATCTTGATGGCCATTTCTGTCAAAGCTCTTCTTCTCATATCTTTGACTCTTATTGAACTTCCTAAAGTTCTGTCTACCTCGATTCTGATTGTAGTTCTTGTAATTGTTGTAAGGTCTTCTCTCTTACCTTGTAAATAACAGCTTCTCTTGATCGGCTGGTCCATATTTCTTCTCATCTCTTGACTTAAGGCGTTCCTCATAAGCTTTAAGTCTTCCAAGCGCTTCGTCTAGCGTCATGGAATCTATATCTGAATACTGCTCTATGGATGCAATAATCTGTAGGAACCTTTCTGGTACGGGGTCCAGCAATTTTCGTACCAAAACTAACTCTTCAATTTTCGTTCCTAGGGTTTTTGACTTTGTACTAATCGCACTTAACCTACCAGCGAACTGGTCTATGGTCTCTGTCTCTCTCATTGTTATCATCTCAAATTTTGTGCGTAATGATTGAAGTCTTGCTTTCTGGACTCGGTCAATTCCAATAAATCATGTCTTTAATGCTTCCCAAATTTCTCTTGCTGTATTATGTGACGCCACCTGCATCACCATATCTTCTGGAATTTTCTGAAATTGATAGGCATCGTTGTCCTATCCTTCTTTACATCTACCGTCAACGTGCCTTCTGTGGGTTTCGCTACTTTCCAAAGGCTATTGGCATTCAATATTGCCTTTCCACGAACAGCCCAAATCGTTTAATTTGTAGATGTCAGCATCGGTGTTTGGAGGCTGAAAGTGAGAGTCTCCTTCGTGACTGTCTCTTTCACTGTCATTGTGGGTTTAACGGGCATCTTCTGCAGACTTTTGTTCATTTTCTTCCCTATTGTCCAAATCTAGTATGGACTACCCACCACTTCTTTAGGAACTTTGTTCGACAATCAATATACTTGAAAATATTATTTGGTTAACAAAGGTTTTGATATTTCGTAGGCGCCTTAACAAAGTATCAAGATCTTCGTTATAATATTTTGTGTATCAATAATGTTCCTCCAACTAATTTCTAAAGTCAATTCTTTTGACTTGATAATCCTCCAACAATTTGATTAGTGTTCTCCAATAACACTCAATCTTTAAAACACCCTTCTAAAACAAACCCCTTTGTTTGTTTAATAATATTTCTAACTTCAACAACTAAATATTTCCTTTTTTTCGATCAGTGAGCAAACCCCAAACGTCACTGATATTATTATTTCCTTTTATAAAACAGCCCTCAACAATATAATATTGTTTTCGTGTATTTGACTTTCGAACAAAAAGTCAACCCTTCTTCTACACGTAAAACTTCTACTGCCCAAAATCTTTATGAAACAACTTTGTTTCAACAGATTCAATGAAACACTAATTTTGTTCCACAATAACTGTTTGGATCCTTTATCCAAATAAAACTATGATCGAATACGAAGAATTTTTCAGAAACCGTTTCGGTCTTGAATTCGAGAAAAAAACTTAATCCTTTGATAAACTTTGATGTTTTTGATAAAAATTTGCAGAAACGATTATGTTTTGTATCAATGAATGTTCGAAGATAAGCTTTGAAGTATAAAAACTTGGTTTTGTTTTATAAAAATTTTGGCGGGGACAAGGAGTCTTCGAACGAAAAACAGAGTAAGAAAAAAAATTTCGATTCTTTTGATTTGGATTAAGATATTTGTATTCGATTAGACTATATACGAGATATAACCGTCTTTTTGCGTTTAAACAATATTCTTCAGTTCCGGTGTCTCGCCGGAGAAGATGAAGTTTCGTCGGAAAACTGACCGGTTCTTTATCTTCTTCTTTAAACGGTTATAACTCTTGTGTATTGAACTTCTAATGATCCTGGTTTGGCCTATGAATGATTGTTCCAACGAATAAACACTTCTGTTTTCATTCTCTGTTTCGTATAAAAACAGGGGACCGAACTTTGATGATATTCTTCTTCATATCTTTGTGATTGATGGAACTCTATGATAAACCGAATGCTCTGATGCCAAATGTAGATCGCAGGATCGATTGCAGGATCGGTGAGGGAAATATTTGAGAGAGAATATGTGAAACTAAAGATTCAATACATGTTCAAATGATACAATGTGTCCCCTATTTATACATGATGAAGGGGTGTGTCCCCTTAACTATAAACCAACATGTCGGTTAGATTATAACTAACATGCCTATTCACTTAGGATATAATATATACTTAAGATATATATATATATATATATATATATATATATATATATATATAATTGATATAATATGAAAATAAGAATTAACGTCTTAACACAAAACAATATTCAAAATACTTTCTTGACATTAAACATTTAAACTTATATAAATCGATGAAAAAGTTTAGATGAGCATGCGGTCGTTGTATCAAGCGGTGGTTGATCAGATAAGTGGATGACATCTTAAAAGAAAACCAAAGGCCATGCATGTTTTACACGTGTCCACCAACATGCCATATTAAGACACTTGTAGTACCACTGTCATAGTCTACACCGACCTCGGACATTAACTGCAGTATTAAACTACAACACATGCAACCTTAGAAATCTGAATATTTTGATGAAAATGGTGTCGATAAGAGTTTGTGTTTATGTTTCTCTAATCTTACATGCCTTCTTCTTGCTTCCCACTCGAGTCTTTTGTGGTAAGCACCTATTAATATTTCTTCTCTAGTTTAACATGGTGAAATTTCGTCGGAATCTCGTTTGTGACAAATTTTACCGACTGATTTCAACCAAGTCTGCCATCATTATTGATAGTTATTTGTTTAGTAGTGAAAGGGTCCACTAGCTTAGTATACAACGTTTTTGTAAAATAAAATAATGTTTGTTCAAAAGTTTAGATTCACTCAGTTTCTTAATTAGAATTTTTTGTATTAGTAGGCGATTTTGGAATGAGACGATATTTTGTGTGTTCTTTGAACTTTGTACTTTGAAAAGAAGTTCTATTAGATGGCAAATCAACTTCATGAAAGTTTTATTATAAACTGGTTAAGTTTTGTAAGATGGAGGACCACCCCACACCGGTCAACCTAACAAAAAAACCTATAGAGATATCACTCTCCTTACTACCCAACCTACTTGAACAAATAAAAAAAAGACCTTGTTTCTCCCCTAACAAAAACCTATAGAAATATCATTCTCCTTGTTACACAACCTACTTGAAAAAAAAAAAAAAAAAAAAAAAAAAACCTTGTGTTTTGTCCCTATGCAGGGCTGTCTTTTAAGGGGTGCGAGGAGGACTCCTGACCCGGGCCTAATTTCTAGAGGCACATTTTAAATAAATATTAAAGTTACAATCCATTTAAAATAAGTAAGTTCTATACAATGGCCTGAAAATTTTGTTAATTTGTAATAGACACCTTATAACTTCAAAGTCCAAAACTAAAACTTATTAGGCTAGCCGGGGTGGTCCGTGATGGCCGTGATACACCGGCCCGCGTGAAAATATCACGGCCGCGATGATGATTTACGTGATACACATCACGGCGATAAATGTAGCCGTTAGCCAACAGTCTCTTGACCGTATTTTTTTTTAAATTATTCCATTCACTATATATACATATCAATACCAAATCAAAATACCACACAATCAAACAATACAATAAAAAAATAAAAGGATCAAGCAAGAAACAATCGGCCACCAAACGAAAGTTTAGACCAAATGTTCGGCCTAACGTAGGCGAACCGGGTCGATTTTTATGTTTTTAGGTTTATTTTTATGTTTTTTATTTAATGTATTTTTATTTATTTAATGTAATGTTTTTTTTAGTTAATGTAATGTTTGTTAATTTAAATAAATCTAATGTTTTTAGATCATTTAAAAAAAAATAGTGATGAAATGTGATGAAAAGTGCACACCACCTCTAGTGGTTAGTGATGAATGTGATAGAATGAGGTGACAGAATCTGATTGGGTGTGTGATAAGATGGTGGTGTGATATTATCACTAACCACCCCATGTAGCCTTAGGCTATTAAGCCAATACCGTTATAGTACAAAATGATAGATAATATAAATGGTAAAGAAATGATCCATTTGATATTAGTTTAATCATGGTATTAAAAATATTTTGTTAAGGCCTAAAGTTTAAGGGGCACCTTTTTTTTGCAGCTCGACCTTGACACGTAAATTTTCAGGGACGGCCCTGTATACAAAAATTCGTTTATATAAATTTGTTTTTTTAAGTAGATGAATAACATACGGTACCATGATTTGCAGATGAAGAAGATAATCTTCTTCAAGGAATAAATAGTTTTCGCCAATCCAGGAACCTCCCAGCCTTGTCAAAGAACGATAATGCCGGATGCATGGCCGACCAAGTAGCCAAAGCATTGGAACACAAAGCATGCAGCAGCATGGCTGGTCCGAGCATCATCTCAAGCACCCAACCGCGGTACGCAGACTATTCGGATATAGTTAAGAAGTGCGATATCGATATCAACACGACAGCCGATGGTGTGATACTGCCCGTTTGTGTGCCTAAACGCGTCCCCACCCTCGTGCTCACTAACTATACGCAATCCTCGTACGCTAGTTATTTGAACAACACGAGATATAGCGGTGTTGGAATCAGCAAGGAAGATGATTGGGTCGTTGTGGTGCTAGCTACCAACACTCCGGCTGGGACATTTGCGAATGTGGGTGCACCTAGCCTTGGTTCGGTGGTGCGCATCAGCTGGGCCATTGTGGCTATTACGTTGCTTTGGTTAGGAATTTGTTAAGTGATGGTTTGTAGATTTGGCTAAAGATGTGTGTTTTGTTGTAATTTACGTGCAAGAATCTAGAAATGGAAGATAAATATGTTTGTATTTGCTCTTTCCTCGCTTCCCCTATGCCTCATCAGCTTTTTCCTTTTTCCTCACTTTTTCTAGTTTTTTTTTTAAATGCATATTGTCCTAGTTTAATCTCCATTATTCTCTAAGGGGCGGTTTGGTAGCCTCTTAATCATTCAGGTCTGAATCATTCAGCATTCAGCCTGTTTGTTTCAGCATCTGAATGGAATGATTAAGTGCTGAACCATTAAGCTAATAAGAGATGCTGAATGATTCAACTCTTAACCATTCAGAGCCTCTTAACCATTCAGATCATCTTAATGATTCAGCACTTAATCAACCAAATAGCCCCTAAGACTATAAGGAGTGGTGGGGGGAAAGAGGGGGATGAAGCGCCATGTGGCACTTGTGGGACCCTTGAGGGGGGGAAAATAATTGTGGGGAGTAGAAGGGGGAAGAGGGGGGAAGGAAATAATATTATATTGTGTTAAAAAAAAACTGACCAATAAAAGCATGCCACCTCACCCCCACCCCAAGCCCCACGCCAATGAAGCCACCCCCGCCCCAAACCCCACGCCCTAATGCGGCGGTGTCCCCCCCCCCCTCCCGCCCCTCTCCCGCCCCCACTCCGTTCAGTCTAACAATGTTTTAATTTTGAATTGAACATTAAAACTTTAACACACATATCTATGGCTTAAAAATACGTATATATATGGCTTAAAAACTAAAATCTTACTAAACATGATACTAAATATTATCTATATATAATAACCCTACTCGCGCGATGCAACTGGGAACACAGACACTAATAAAGGTGTGTGTGGTTCGGTTCGATTATTAGCGTCAACCAAAACTAAAATCAAAGTTATCAGTTAATCGATCTTATTAAACAATCGGTTATTTTGTTCGGTTTATATTTAGTCCGGTTTAATTAACTTTGGTTAATAACAAAAACCAAACTTTGGCTACAATTTTTTGCCTAGAAGTACATGAAATGGTGGCATAAAAGCTAAAAATATATGAACACATGAATGGTTCTGGTTTGGTTGATTTTGGTGAATTAATTGTACAAAAAACAATAACCGATTTTAAGTTAATTGAGTTTTTGGTTAATTCAGTTTTCGATTGCTTTCAGTTCAGTTCTTCTCGGGTTTTTTTTTCGTTCGGTTTCGGTTAAATGTTTAGTTATTGCTCAACCCTAGATATTTATACTATATATAATATATTTGATAGGCGCATTCTAAGATACTCAAAAGTTAAGAGTTAACTTTTATTTATTTAAATAACAGTTACACATTTTCCCCCCTTATTTTAAGCCAACTGGCAACTACCCATACGAACTGTAAACGACCATAATTTTTTCATACGTTAATACTTAAAAAACTATATCATAAAAAACGGGCATTTTATTGTTTATAATTTGAGTATAGTAAATAACAATTCTTTTAATTAAAAATATTGATATGTTATGTTTTTAATATTATCCGTTGCCTGCCTTTGTTTGGATGAACCTCAATATCGTTGATGCAATTTACAATCAGTTGTTACAAAATTGTAAATGCGACACTCAAGTTTTACGTATAAATCTAAAGCAAACTGTCGTATCAATTTACCACCGAACAGAAGCACATTCTTCATAGATCGAAAGCGGTTTAAAGGTACCGATAGTATTTGATTTGCTTATTTGTTTCTTTTCATTGTGTCACTGGTAATAGTGAGAATAATATGATGATTGGAGTACTTAATTATATGTATTGAGGCTCTAAATGTTACTGTTGGTAGAAAGTGAGGTTTTGGTGTTGGTGTTCGCTGATTTACCCCATGGTGAATTGGTGGTGGTAATCTGTCTCTTAGTTTACTTAAGATTGAAAGTCTTCAATATGTATGATCATGATAAAAAATGTTTTCACTTAACAATACTTTTATACGTTTTCAGTTAAAACTAACATGAACATTAATTGCATAGATTGGTAGTGAAAACAATATATAAGCTAGAGATAGACTTGTAATCTGTAAGTTCGAAACTTGTTAGGCTGAAAACTATATAAACTCACCTATTCCATGATAAAGATATAATTATTGTGATATGACTATGGAACCATAACAATCCAATTAAAGTAAACTAATACAATGACTAAATCATCCAAGACAAAAAAAAAATATTTAGTAACAAACTTACAATTATTAATTCAGACAAATACATACTTGCTCATAAAAAATAACTTCTTAAAGCTTTGAAATACCCTGAATACCGATATGATAAAAAAAAAAAAAAAAAAAAAAAAAAAAAAAAACCTTACAATTTGACACACAAGCTATTTTCCTAGCTTAAAAAATGATAGGTAATCAACCATCTTCTACAAATTACATGTACATATTACTAAATTAACTTTGTAATTGATGATGTTAAAACATAGGGCATATCAGCAAGGGGCCCATGACCCACGTTGACTCACTAAGTCATGAATGTCCCTCACAATGTCAAACACGACCACTAGTTGGGCCACTTTGAGGCTGTTTTCATATATTTTCTTGAGCTCCTTTGAGTTGGTGCAGAATCATATAGCCTCAACTCGGGTTGTTTCTTTAGGGCTTTGGTAAATGCAGCCGCACCATTGTTCACCACGTACAGAGAACGTTTTCTTTTTACGTTTGTCCACAATGAAGTTGTTCACCGTCGGCAGATCCTAACGGTTGACAATTGGTAGTTAGAATGTTGTGGTTACACTGCTTAAAGACAAAAATGACATATAAGAACAGGAGAGAAGTAAGCTTGGTAATGATGTATTGCAATCACTATGCAATGGAATTAGAACTAAAAAACTACAAAAGACAAAAATGACATATAAGTTGGAAATTAACCATATAAAAACTTGTTCAAATGATATCTAAACATTTAAGAATCACATGTGTAAGATTATGTAACACCCCAACCGATGGCGGAATCATCGAGGTGTCACGTAGTGACGATTTTTCAATAGCTCATGGACTAAAAGTGTAAATTTGAATACATCGAATTGAATAATTTATTACATTGAAAGAAAATTACAAGATACAATAGTTCTAAAGTGACGAGTCTAGCTAAAATACAACGAAGTCAAAACATAAATATAAATCCAAAAGCTTAAAAGAAACGTCTCAAAACAACCTGAAACATGTACGAAAATAGTATATGTCAATACAAAAATGTATTGGTGAGCATACCCTGATTTGAATACATATAGTAGAAAAAATGTTTAGCACTTCATGTGCGGTAACCATTTGCAATTATGTAATAAGCAGTACCCGGGTCAAAACCAACCCTAAGACAGTGTGACATGAAATTTATACATGCGCTATTGACAGTAATAATGACATACATAACAATGACCAATGTCTCTCAACAGAGTCAACAATGGATATATACCATAGTACTATTCATTGATATGACAAGCCCAAACGATTAATGATTTTTACAAGTCATAGATACACACAACTAACATAAAGCAAAAACTCATGAGAATTGCATTTAGTGAAAGAATTTCATTTAGACATAGTGTACATGAGTAGCCCCAAAAGAGTAAAATATGAAAAGGGGGAAAGATATACTCACATTCGCTAAGCTGAATTATCCTCTAAGTGTTGTGAATGTATGTGAGGCGAATCCCAAAGACTCAACCTAAAGTTTCAAGTTTCCAACATAAGTATCTAAGCTTAAAAGAGTCTAGGGTTCCTAATCTAAGGCATCTAGGATGGCTAGTTTAAATTTGGGGGTTTAAGTTTAATATAAGGATGAGGCGCCAAAACAATTAAATAGTTTATCAGAATCTCAATACACGAATCCACGAAGTAAATCGAGATTATAACTTAGGTTCATATTACAAATATAACTAAGTTAAATAATAAGGGTCATGATGAAAGAAATAAATTTAATAATCTTAAACTATAATTATTCATATTTATTAAATTAAATATAAATAATTATATTGATTATTAATAAGATATGAAAGATAATGAATACTTGAGTTTACAAACTAGATATTTGCTGAGCTTAAAAAATAACGAATTTAACTCAGAAAATATCTTATAATTTATATAAAAGTCTTTGATGAAATTATATACTTAAAATTTAATTTATTCCATAAAAAATGAGATATCATATAAAACAGAGAAAAACTTATGTGAACATTATTCTCACATGATGAAATATTTTTACACAAATTTTCATGTTAAAATAATTAAATTTTGATTTTATATGATTTAAATATGATTAAAACTACATAAATTCAAAATAAAATACAAAATGCTCTTAAAGATCAGAGTTTCTATGAAAACTCTATTTATTGACTTAAAAAGGCTCATAATAAATTTTATATAGTTTTTATGATAAAAATCTATTTATATAAGTATTATTTGTTTAAAAGTAATTTAACAAATAAAAATGAGAGAGCATATAAAACCGAATCAAAATAGAGGGAAAATGGCATGAAAATTATTATAACATAATGAAACATGTTTCTACCAATTTTTATATCAAAATACATTTCATACGATTTTATATGAATTAAACATGACTAAATCATTATAAAATAATTAAAAAATACTAATCGGCTTCAATAAATCCCGAAATAATTTTTAGAACTTCTAATTAGTTGTAGGAGCAAGCATGCCAAGTTTCATAGTTTTTGGATAAGAAATGAGTGAGTTATGAATTTATAAGGTTCTATAAGGTTTATGAGCTTGACTTAGCTTTTGGCTTTTATTTTCCTTGTATGTATGTCTTGTTTGTTGGGTTGTTGGGCCTTGGGCCTTAGTTTGTTTTGTTGTTGGGCTTAGTGCCTTGTTGGTAGGTTGTTGGGCTTTGTGCCTAGTTTGTAATCTCTATATGGTTATTAATAAAAGTTTGCCGGGGTTTTCCCCTTTTTCCAAAAAAAAAAAGGTTCTATAAACTTTTAAATCAAAAATCCTCAAATCACCTAGAACACCCTAAACTCTAGATTATCCAATTGAAACCCTTAGAGACTATAATTGATAAATTAAATAGAGGACTATTGATCTAAAAATATGAATGAAATGTCATGCAAAAATAATTAGAAAAACTCACAACGTAGCTAGTCCAGTTTGGAGAAATAAAAAAACCGAAAAAGAAAGAATATCAAGCTTCCAATTCGCCAATTACAAGAGCTTATAATCAAAACTTCAATTTTAGAAGTAATAGACTATAGAAGAAAGGTATGAGAGAGGGTTTAATCAATTTGAAACAATCGATTTAGAGGTGCAATGAGAATGGGTCACATAAGTGGGTTTTTATACTAGTTATGGATCAATTAGCCATTAAAATTGGTCAACACCATAAAGTCAGGTTTTAAGATGAATTGACTGTTTGACTGGGACTTTGACTAGGACTTTGACTGTTTGACTAGGACTTTGACTGTTCGACTATCTCCGCGGACTGCGAGAGCTAAAAAATCATTTTTTTTTCTAATTTAATCGATTTAAAGTTCTGGACTTGTTTCCTTCGGTTTCTAAGTTGTTTTAGGACCGAAAATTAAGGGTTTTGAGTATCAAGGCCTTAAACATACGTGCTCGGTGTAGATGTGAGTATAAAACGTGCATAATTTTACTTATAAAAATTATAAGTTTTGTTAAATTGTAACTTTTGGTCCTATTAAAATATGAGGGTTAAAATGAAAATATTGAAATAGTTGAGGGACCAATTATGCACATTTATGAAAAGTGAAGGGTGCAGGTTGTCACAGATTACAATTCAATAGAATCCAGGAACTCTATAGCGAGGCATATAGTTTGCGTGAAGCCAGACACAAAGAAGATGGCTTTGAAGAAATAAAGTGAAAATGCGGAATAAGTGCGAGAATAAATGATTCAAATTTTAAAATTTAAAATTTCAAAACCCCCATCTACTTCTTCCACCACTACAATTTAAAAACCCCTCTACTAAGCTTCAAACCATATTATGAGTGTAATTTGCTATATACTTTTAATAAAAAAAACCGGGTTTTACGTGATTAACAATATCTAGAGATGAACAATAATTGAACCCTCAATTGAAATCGAACAAAAAACATACAAAACCAAATAAAAAATTAACCAAAAACCGAGTTAACCTAATATCGGTTTTTTGTACCCTAATTTAACCAAAATTAACAAACCGAAACTAAACCATTAATATATTTATATCTTTTATACAACCATTTCATGTATTTATATATTTTATACATCCATTTCATGTAAATCTAATAAAAAAATTTAACTAAAGTTTGGTTTTGGTTATTAACCAAAACTAACTAAACCGAACTAAAAACGACAATCTAACCAAATAGCCTGATCCAATTAACCGATTGGTTAATAAGATCGATAAACCGATAATGTCGATTTTTATTTCAGTTGAGGCTATTAACCGAACTGAACCTAACCGAGCAACATTAGAAGTGTGTGTGTTCCCTACTATATCATGCGGCATGTTGTTATGAATATATGAATGGTTCCATTTCAGTTTGACTAATTTCAGTTAACTACAAAAAGAAAATGAAAATCGATTTTAAGTTAAATCGGATATTGGTTAATTCAGTTTTCAATTGAATTTGGTTCAGTGTTGTATGTTTTTTGGTTTGGTTTCGGTGTACGGTTTCATATATTGCTCACTCCTAGATATTGCTAATCACGTAGCAGATAAAAAAATTTAAATTAGAAGAAAATTGCAATACTATACTCAGATTAAAGATAATAAAATGCTTATTATTATGATGTATTTTTTTATTAAAGTTTCAACGTGTGAAAAAAATATGACTATTTAAAAATCATGGGGGATTGTCTGCTTAAAATAAGGAAAATAAGTTTAACAATAATTTAAATAAGTAAAGTTGAGTAAAGTTTAAGGGATTAAAGTGTAACTAAGATGAGGTATCAAAGTGTAAAATTGTTTGAATGACCATTTTATCCTCATTTTAGGGTTATTAATAAAAATAAAGTTCTTAACTTTTGGGTATCTTAAACTACCATTGCCTCATGCATTATAATATAGTATAGATTATTAAAAGAACTAGTAGGATAAACTTGTCATTTAAACCATGTACAACCTTAAAAGCAACTTATACAATTAAATTAAGTTTTTTTTATAGGGGCAAAATCATCAATGTGCATTACTTTAAGATGCCAATAGGGTGTCATCGTAATTTTAGAGGGTGTTTGGGATTGAGTTTGGAAATGTAAAAGTGTTTTTGGTCAGAAGTGCTTATTGCCTTAAGACTTTTTGAAAATGAGTTTTAAAAAAAGTGTTTGGATTAGCTTTTGGGATGAGAAACGTCAAAAGGTCAATAGATTGTTTTTTTTAAGTGTTTCGTTTAACTTATTGTGAATATTGGTTGTATGGGTGGTAGATTTGTAATTTTTTCCAAAAGCCAAAAGTCAAAACAGAAAGTGCTTTTAGATTACACAAACAACTTATTGACTTATTGTTGGTGTCACACCACGCCTATGGCGGAAACACGTGGCGCGACGGTTTCAAAGTATTAAGCCAAGATTAATGCAAACCACAATAGTAATTAAGAAAAACGGGCATTTATTCAATGCTAATAATAATCATGTCAAATTATCCGTACATAATTATAAATTGTTTTTGAAATTGATAAGGAGGCTCCTCCCTTTATCCCTAAGTCCATGGAATAAAGAGATGAGACCCTCTTACGATATTCCCAACGCCCAACTTGGAGACATCCCCGACCCTGCTCGCCATGCTATCTTCCATCAATCAATTACCTGAAAGATATGTTTGAAAATCGTCAATATATAAATATTGGTGAGTTCACAGGTTTTAATTTAATAAATCTTTGTAAAGTGGGAATATCCTTGTTATGACATTTATAGGAGTTGCAAAGTCCTACAATTTACTTGAGCCTATAACCAAACCAAGACAATTAATAATGCCCCCACCTCAAGTCGTTACTCGGTATTCCTACGACTTTATTTCAGAATAAGTGCACCCCAGGCATACGCCGATGCATTATCGACGCTATCGATTAGGGGTGGGCCTTGTCAGGCACCAATAGTACTATCCAAATATTCCTTTGGTTTCTCATTCCTGAATTAATGATTATAGTGGGGAGGTCTCAACCCCGAGTGGCGATCTTTACCCAAGTATCCAACCCGTCATACAATCCCAACATATCTTTCCCCCGTAAAACGTTAAATAGTTCAGAAATGGGGCCGTGAGACTCACCTGTAACTGTGCTCGGCTCAAAGAAAATAGTAAAGTTTGTGATCCCGTACCTACAAAGGTTCTAGGCGTATAAGTCACTTACACCTATGGTGTATGTGCCTTGGCAAGTTGTACACCCAACTTCCCGACCACGTCTTTATCCCAATTCCCGTTTAATAGTTTCGTATCCTAGGTTCAATGGCGATGGATTACCCTTTCCTTACAAGTCATATATTATTCTTATTAATATTCTTTATGACTTGTACAATATTATACTCGACACGACTCTACCCAACGTATAATTATTTTCCCATTTAAATAATTATACTTAGGATCGTTTCGTTCGATATAATGTGTTTTCTTATTATCCGACCCGACTTACTTTGCCACATATTTATTTTTCCCATTTAAATAAATATGCTAAGTCTTTGTCGTTTGGTAACATAATCTTAACGCCCGACTAGACTTACCACACCGTACATTTATTTTCCCATTTAAATAAATGTACTAGGATCTTGTCGGTATTCTCGCGTTCGTAGATATATTTCACCTACTCGTCTCGGTTTTCCTTCTCGCATATCTATTTTCCCATTTAAATAGATACACTAGAATTTCGTCGAAAACGAGTACATGTACATATACCATCGCGTGGATGCTACTTGTTAAGTTCACGTGTCGTTTTAGCGTTTTAATTTGTTACGTTATGTTTCTCCTTTTCCACGAATATTCTTTCTACACTTAGGAAAGTGTTACGCACGTTTCACCCTTGTTATATATATATATTTTATTTCCTTAAAATATATATGTACATTTTTATCTCGACGCAATGGTCTTTTCCTCATATGTCCGTTTACGTTGGTTCGTGTAACTAAGTTCGTTAGTTAGCGTTTTTCATATTTATCTCTGTTGTGCGTTCTCATGGAAGTATTGTTCCTACTTCCGATTCCGAACGTTTATTTCTTGGAAAAGTATACTTTGTACGTTTTAGCCCAACTTGTCCAACTTGTTACTAAAAATGTTTCCGATACTTTTATATTCCCATTTATATAAAAGTATCCTACTTTTGTACAAGTCTTCCCAAGTCTTTATTTTATGAAACCTTATCTTATAAAATACTTGCGTTACTCCTTTTATTTTTATAAAACTTCCATTTTATAAAAATATACTTTTTACATAAAATGCTCAAGTAAGCTACTAGTATTTCACCGAATCAACCTTGTAAAATTATTACTTACACTTTTTGACACCAATCTTTCCATTATTGTGTTTTTAGACTAATAGTTTCTAAAATATTTATTTTAGTCCCTCAACTTCCAAAGTTGCCATATTAGTCCTTTAACTTATACTTGTTGCATTTTTCATTTAATCTTACAAAGTTAATATTTTTCTTCCACTTTAGTGGACTTTGAAGAACCATTTTCTTAATTCCTTGTTATTTTACTTCTTTTCACTTTTAATGATCTTCTAATCCATCCTAGATGTCATTAACATGTTTATTCCATATTTTTATCCAAAATATCCATTTTTCACTCATCCAAGTGAGTGGACTTTGAAGATGGAACTTTTTCACCTATGACTTTCTAACTCATTTTAATATTTTTATGACATTATTATATCATCCTATGATGATTAAAGTCATCTTCATCTCATTCAAGTCCTTCTCATTTAATATGCCCAAATCATCATCTTCTCAAGTGTAAGTGTATTTTATCATCATTTCTTCCAATATTTCATTTATTAACATAAATCCAAGACTCATCAATATTATTATTATTCTTCCACTTTTATTCTAATAAAACCCATTACTTTTATAAAACTCATTTTTATTACCCAACAATGTACAACTTGCTTTCATAGCACAAAAATATGAACATTCAAGTAATAAAACAATGCAAGACTTACTACTAGCTCAAGGCTAGGGAAGACAAAATCTTGGATTTGGGTGAGGTTTAATGTGTTCTTCCAAGTGGGTTATGCTCCAAGCTCTTGAACACACAAAAGGGGTTTTGAACAATGATGAACTAGAGGTGATTTAGAGTTGTGAAAATTGAAAGAGAGATGTTGGTGGGGTGGTGCAAGGTCACGGCCAAGAAGAAGAAGAAGAAGATTATTTTGTGATTTCTTCAAGTGTTCATCCAAGTGGTTTTTATTATCTTACCCAATCTTCCAAAGATCATAGATATCTTGCAAGGATTGGCTCAAGATCTTAGTGTAAGATTTTAGTAGATTATGGAAGATTGTAAAAAAAAATCTTGGGGATATTATTAGGGTGTTTGGGCCGAGTTTTGTGAGAGAGAGAGGGAAAAATGTGTTGGTTAATATTCCACCCAATACCTTTATATGCATGCTAATCATTATCAATAATATTATTATGGAAGATTTAAGAAGCAACTTTACACACTCTCCCACTTAAGTGGGCCCTTGGCCGGCCCCCTATAGGGTGGTTGGTGGGGTCCACTTTGCTAATTAACATTCCATAATATGTTTAAGTTAATTCCTTTCGGGTACCGCCCGGGTATTTCTTGAATTTTAACCGCGGTTTACCTTAATATTAAAATACCGTTAATATTCATTAAATTTTGCCTAGTTAAATTACTGATAATTTATTTCGGCTTTTGCCGGGTGAATTTACGTGTTACGCGCGTATCGGGTGCGGTACGCGCACTTTATTCGTTACCGGGAGATTTGTGCAATAAGCTTTCACGTATGGCTTTGGGTTTCCAAAACTCATAATATTTTGTGAAAATATTATTTATTTTATATTCCGGGTGTCCAGAGTTCGTTTCGCTTATTTAAGTTTCACCGGGTAATCGCCAGTGTCCATGCCGGATAGTTTTGCCTGCGCATGATCCTATCATGCTTTGCTATTAAACTTATGCATTCCTATGCATTATTTGGGAATTCCTATCTTTCTAAGGCCTCAATTAAATATTCAGCACATAATTACGGTTAATTACGTTAATCGCGTTTAATTAATTAGTACGGAATTACCTTAATTTTGCCGGTTGTTACATTCTCCCCCCGTTAAGAGAATTCCGTCCCGGAATTCACTTCGAGCTCTCCGGTATAGGGGTCTTCTCGAATAGGGCGGGATACTTTTGCTTCATCCGGTCCAGCCTTTCCCACGTGAACTCCGGTCCACGCTTGGCATTCCAACGCACTTTGACCAATCTGATCTTACTGCGTCTTAGCTTTTGGACCTTCCAATCGGTTACTTCGATTGGCTCTTCGACGAAGTGTAACTTGTCGTCAATGTGGATTTCGTCTGCGGGGATGATGAGAGTTTCGTCGGATAAGCACTTTTTCAAGTTCGACACGTGGAACGTGTCATGTACACCGTTAAGCTCTTGTGGTAACTTGAGCTTGTATGCTACGGGGCCTACTCTGGACAGGATTTCGAATGGTCCAACATATCGTGGGTTTAGTTTTCCGCGTTTCCCAAAGCGCGCGACACCTTTCCAAGGTGACACCTTTAGTAGGACCCTGTCTCCGACTTGAAATTCCAAAGGCTTCCTCCTCATGTCTGCGTAGCTTTTCTGTCGGTCACGTGCCGCTTTGAGACGTTCTCTTATCAGAAAGACCTTATCCGTCGTTTCTTGAACAATTTCGGGCCCGGTAAGTTGCTTTTCGCCAACTTCGGCCCAACATAGAGGCGATCTACACTTGCGTCCATATAGAGCTTCAAAAGGTGCAGCTTGAATGCTCGTGTGGTAGCTATTGTTATACGAAAACTCTACCAGTGGCAAGTGTGTATCCCAACTTCCGCTGAAATCGATTGCGCATGCCCGTAGCATATCTTCCAAGGTCTGGATGGTTCGTTCACTCTGACCATCGGTTTGTGGATGATATGCGGTACTCATGTCAAGGCGAGTACCGAGGGCTTCATTCAAACTTTCCCAAAATCTTGAGGTGAAACGACTATCTCGATCGGAGATGATGGAAATAGGTACACCGTGTTTCGACACAACTTCCTTAATATACAAACGGGTCAGTTTCTCCAACTTATCCGTTTCGCGAATGGGGAGGAAGTGTGCAGATTTTGTCAATCGATCAACGATTACCCAGATCATATCATGGCCGCTTGTTGTCCTGGGCAACTTGGTAATGAAATCCATAGTGATCCTTTCCCATTTCCATTCCGGTATTTCCGGTTGCTGGAGCAAACCGGATGGTTTCTGATGCTCGGCCTTGACCTTCGCGCAAGTCAAACATCGCGCAACATACGCCGCTATATCCCTCTTGAAATTTGGCCACCAGTAAAATTCCTTTAGGTCATGGAACATCTTGTCTGCTCCCGGATGAACCGAATATCGCGAACTGTGGGCTTCGGCCAATACTAGTTCACGCAATCCACCGTACACTGGTACCCAAATTCTATTCATGAAATACAGAGCTTGATCCGCTTTTGACTCCAGTGAATCAACCATCTTCCGCAACCTTTCACCTTTGACATTTTCGGGTTTAAGGGCGTTAGTTTGAGCTTCACGAATCCGGTCAGTCAGGTTCATGTGGATGGTTAGACCCAAAGCTCGGACACGCAGTGGCTTAACCCGTTCCTTGCGACTCAAGGCGTCGGCTACGACGTTTGCCTTCCCGGGATGGTACTTTATCTCACAATCGTAATCGTTCAATAATTCGACCCATCGCCGTTGTCGCATGTTCAATTCCTTCTGGTCAAAGATGTGCTGCAAACTTTTATGATCAGTGAAGATCGTACACTTGGTTCCGTACAGATAATGTCTCCATATCTTGAGTGCGAATACCACGGCTCCTAGTTCCAGATCATGTGTGGTGTAATTCTTCTCGTGAAGTTTTAGCTGTCTGGAAGCATAGGCTATGACCTTCTCTCGCTGCATCAATACACAACCCAATCCCTGATGAGAGGCGTCACAGTAAACCACGAAGTCTTCCGTACCATCGGGGAGTGATAGTATCGGAGCGCCACATAACTTATCCTTCAGCAACTGAAACGCTGCTTCCTGCCTTTCCGTCCATTCAAACTTCTTATCCTTTTGGGTTAGCATGGTTAAGGACTGTGCTATTTTAGAAAAGTTCTCGATGAACCTTCTGTAGTAACCCGCAAGGCCAAGAAATTGTCGTACTTCAGTAGGCGTCCTAGGGGCGTCCCAATTCTTGATTGCTTCGATCTTGGCGGGATCGACATGTATACCCTTTTCATTCACCACGTGGCCTAAAAAGTGAACCTCTCGAATCCAAAAATCACATTTTGAAAACTTTGCATAGAGTTTCTCCTTGCGTAGTACCTCGAGGATTAATCGAAGATGATCCTCGTGTTCCTCCTTAGTGCGTGAGTAGATCAAGATGTCATCAATGAAGTCAATGACAAATTTGTCCAAGTATGGCTTGCACACTCGGTTCATCAAGTCCATGAAAACAGCTGGTGCGTTAGTTAAACCGAATGGCATAACCAGAAACTCATAGTGCCCGTAACGAGTCCTGAATGCTGTTTTTGGCACGTCTTCTTCTTGAATACGCAATTGATGATAACCGGACCTTAGATCGATCTTGGAGTAGAAACTGGATCCTTGAAGTTGGTCAAACAAATCGTCGATCCTGGGAAGAGGATAGCGATTTTTAATAGTTAGCTTGTTCAGTTCTCGATAGTCGATGCACATTCGAAAAGTGCCATCCTTCTTCTTCACAAATAAGACGGGAGCTCCCCAGGGTGAGAAGCTTGGTCTTATGAAACCTTTGTCCAACAACTCTTGCAGTTGTCCAGACAGTTCCTGCATCTCAGAAGGAGCTAGGCGATATGGCGATCGCGCTACCGGCGCTGCTCCTGGAACAAGGTCGATGCGAAACTCGACTTGTCGGGGTGGTGGCAATCCCGGCAAATCTTCTGGGAACACATCTGGAAAGTCTCTGGCTATCGGAATGTCTTCTAGCTTTCGCTCGTCGGCCTTCTTGTCTACCACGTGCGCCAAGAATGCGACGAGACCTTTCCTTAGGCACTTCCTGGCTTTCATGCTGGTAATAATTCTCAATGGCGTTCCACGCCTTTCCCCTTGGATCGATAGGGTTTCACCGCTTGCGAGGGGAACTTGAATTACTTTGTCATTGCACACGACGATGGCGCGGTGTGCGGATAGCCAATCCATGCCAACGACTATGTCAAAGCTACCCAGTACGACTGGCAATAGCTCAATGTCAAACTCATGACCACAGAGATCCAACTTACAATCCTTCGCTACCTCTCGAGTTTCTATAGTCTTACCGTTAGCTAGTTCGATAGAGTATGGTGTGTCTAGCTTACTAGTCTTTAAACCAAGTAATCTTTTAAATTCGACAGATACGAAGCTAAAATCAGCGCCAGTATCAAACAATACTGAAGCATAATGACCATTTAGAGGGAACGTACCAGTGACCACATTAGGGTCTTGTCGTGCGTCACCGGCACCAATCACGAACGCCCGCCCACGGGCTTGGTTGTTAAGTTTGGGGCAGTCCCTCTTCCAATGATCGAGCGATCCACATGAGAAACAGGGCCTCGCTCCACCATTCTTTGGCGCTCCCGATCTGCAGTCTTCTGTCTTGTGCCCCGAACGACGGCACTTACCGCAGATCACTTCGTTCCTGCCCTGATAACCTTGCTTTCCATTATTTCCACGTCCAGTGGCCACGTACCCTTTTCCTTTCTTCCCTGAACCTGATGATCCATCCTTTTTCCTCTCGTCGCGCTTACGCTTCCCAAACCTTGGCCTATTTCCCTGCTCACTTGACCCAACGACTGAACTTGTACCCAGATTCTTACCCTCGACACTGCTGGACTCAGTAAGCTTCAACCCTGATACTTTCCGGATTAGAGTGACCATTCGGATGGCGTCTTCAGTGAGGCTTAAGGCAAGGTCGATAGCTTCGCGCATGGTTGTAGGTTTGGAAGCAGTGACCATGCCGCGTATCTGTGGTGCCAGTCCGAAGAGGTATCTTTCCACCTTCTTGCTTTCCGGGGTGACCAGGCGAGGCACTAACCGGGAGAGATCATGGAATCTGGACGTGTAACCAGCTACGTCCGATCCAACCATGGCGAGGTTCCAGAACTCAGTCTCTAGCTTCTGCACTTCACTTGCCGGGCAGTACTCGGCGATCACTAGTTCTTTCAACTCCAACCATGACAAGGAGTAAGCAGCATCATCTCCCAGTGTCTGCACTTGGTTGTTCCACCAGGTTAGAACTTGGTCCAGAAACAGGTTGGTGGCATACATGACAGCCTGTCGCGGGGTACAGCTGCTAATACGAATCACGGCTTCGGTCTTCTCGAACCACTTGACTAGTCCGACAGAACCTTCAGTGCCGCTGAAGTTCAGTGGTTTGCAGTCCAGGAAAGCTTTAAACGTGCAGCCACGTTCTCGTGAGGCCGTTTCTGCAATAATAAAGCAATATATTATATAAGGTAGGAGTTTTACGAAGGCTCCTGTTGTATATACCCGAAGTCTTCTTACCAGTAGGGGAGGTTTCGCGTCTGTCGCTCCCGGTTCGGTCTCGCGACCTTTCGGTGCGCGTGGCATTGTGTTCTGCGAGAGCTTGGGCGATACGTCCCGAAACTAGGGTTTCAAGCTCCTCGGGTGTCGTGGGCAGTCTTTCATTTCCACTGTTGCTTCTGGTGGCTGGTGCCATGTTTCTTCAATAATCAATATCAAAGGTTAATTTTTGGCGATCATTCATACAATATCGTCACATATACAGTATAAACAACAACACAACATACGAACACAATAATCACCATAACAACATCACACAATCACAATATAAACAGAACAAGTAATAATAATCGTAGACAATCACAACACATATTTTACCATAACAAAATTTTCATTAATTTCAATACCATGAGTACAATGATTTGTTCATAATAACAAAAACCGAGGATACCTTCCTCATACATTGCTCCTTTTGAAATATACTAGAAACATAATGTCATATACCGGCACAATCCCGCTCGGCTAGGCAAAAATGCAGATAGGTGCTACAACCCATGCTGTGCTATCATACTACTACTATTACTATGTCCGTAAGTGATCTCCCAAGCGTCCCTGATGTATCGCTACTGTGGCGGCGGCGGCGGCGGGTGCTGGTACTGGTACTGGGGTGCGCACGTGCTAATGGTCATACTGATCGCCATAATGCGATCGTACAAGAATTGGCGATGCGCAAAGTGTGCGTCGCCCGTAAGGCCACAATGAGCGTCCATGCTCAGCAGCTCCTCAGCATAATGTGCCAGTGCATCCCTGGCATCAATGATCCTGGCCCACATGAGCTGGGCCTGCTGCTCCATCTGACTCACGGTGCGCTGCACCGTGTCGGTGAGAGTCTGGAAATCTCTCTCCAGTGAGATCACCGTGGACCATGCTGGTCCTGACAGTGGGGCCATCCCGTGGGGCTGCGACGGCCCGGGGATGTCAGTATACGTCGGCTGGGACGGTCCGACGATATCAGGTATGGGTAGAGGTGTGAAGGGTGGGGCAAAGCCCGGTAATCCGGTGAGGTAGTAGGGTGGTACTTGGTACGGGTCTCCCGCACCTAGAGCATACGGTGCAAATGGGGGTATCAAAAATGGGGCTCCTGCATCCATAGTGAATGGTGCAGGTGGTGGTGTAGGGAGCATCTCGGGTAGGGGTGGTAGTGTGGGAAAAGTGGTGATGGGTAGTGTCATGGATATGGGTGAGGGGACTATAAGCTCGGCGAGTGGGACCATGAGAGGCTGGGTGACAGCGACCCACTCTGGAGCGGATATCACAGTGGTAGGGGTGGGAGGGCTAGCAGTGGCGTGAGCTGCCAAACCTGCTCTGTGCAGCTCAGAACTACGGGCTGAGCTGCCCTCGAGGATGTGCCCAGTAGAAGCTGGCCCATCCTGCGGTACGGGCTCGGGCATGGCGGGTAGGGTGGCTGGGGTAGTGGTAGCATGCCCTATCATCGGAGCGACGTGCTCCTCCTGGCCTGCTGGTGGGATCGGCACAGCAATGTGCTCCACCGATGCAGTCGACTCATCGTCAGAGTCATCGGATATCCAACCGTTGTGTCCTCGGCAGACAGGCACGAGTCTCATGCCTGAGGGAACGGGGATAGATGGGGTAGGTAAGGGCTCACGATCGACAGGTGCGCGTCGGTCGTATGGAGACTCGACAGTCTCTGACTGGGTAGGGATAGGTCTCGAAGGACCTGCACAGCCTACAGGGAAGTCCCTGATGGCTCGGATGGGGAGTGCTGGCAGTGGTGCTGCCTGGAATGGTACTAGAGGCAAGTCAGCCTCAGCCATCGGTAGGTCGGCCACGGCGGCCATGTCGCCTCCAGCGGGGGCCCACGCTGGGTCCTCGCTCGGGTCTGTCTCGTCGGAGCTATCTCCGTCGGCGCCCTCCATGGCGGCATCAACCTCCATCTCGTCATCCTCTGGATCGAGTATCACCACCTCGATCGGCTCTGCTGGCGGTGCTGGGATGATCTGAAGGCTACTGTCGTAGCTCGGTGCTACGCTCCCTGCGTCTGACATCCTGGCAAAAGAACCGTACTAATATTTAAGTATTATTCGTTAGGTAGTTAAGACACATATCTACGGTACTCTTCCTAACCTTCTAACACAAAAATAATACGTATACTTACCATGGCTAGCTTGGTCGGAATCTCCATATACCCAAATGGTCGTTGGAAAAATTTATTTTATTGCGTTTCGCATTTATTTTGAAAGTTTTTGAACCAAATCCGGTTATAGTTTAGATTTTAAAAATGCTAATTCGCTATAACCTTGGCTCTGATACCACTTTCTGTCACACCACGCCTATGGCGGAAACACGTGGCGCGACGGTTCAAAAGTATTAAGCCAAGATTAATGCAAACCACAATAGTAATTAAGAAAAACGGGCATTTATTCAATGCTAATAATAATCATGTCAAATTATCCGTACATAATTATAAATTGTTTTTGAAATTGATAAGGAGGCTCCTCCCTTTATCCCTAAGTCCATGGAATAAAGAGATGAGACCCTCTTACGATATTCCCAACGCCCAACTTGGAGACATCCCCGACCCTGCTCGCCATGCTATCTTCCATCAATCAATTACCTGAAAGATATGTTTGAAAATCGTCAATATATAAATATTGGTGAGTTCACAGGTTTTAATTTAATAAATCTTTGTAAAGTGGGAATATCCTTGTTATGACATTTATAGGAGTTGCAAAGTCCTACAATTTACTTGAGCCTATAACCAAACCAAGACAATTAATAATGCCCCCACCTCAAGTCGTTACTCGGTATTCCTACGACTTTATTTCAGAATAAGTGCACCCCAGGCATACGCCGATGCATTATCGACGCTATCGATTAGGGGTGGGCCTTGTCAGGCACCAATAGTACTATCCAAATATTCCTTTGGTTTCTCATTCCTGAATTAATGATTATAGTGGGGAGGTCTCAACCCCGAGTGGCGATCTTTACCCAAGTATCCAACCCGTCATACAATCCCAACATATCTTTCCCCCGTAAAACGTTAAATAGTTCAGAAATGGGGCCGTGAGACTCACCTGTAACTGTGCTCGGCTCAAAGAAAATAGTAAAGTTTGTGATCCCGTACCTACAAAGGTTCTAGGCGTATAAGTCACTTACACCTATGGTGTATGTGCCTTGGCAAGTTGTACACCCAACTTCCCGACCACGTCTTTATCCCAATTCCCGTTTAATAGTTTCGTATCCTAGGTTCAATGGCGATGGATTACCCTTTCCTTACAAGTCATATATTATTCTTATTAATATTCTTTATGACTTGTACAATATTATACTCGACACGACTCTACCCAACGTATAATTATTTTCCCATTTAAATAATTATACTTAGGATCGTTTCGTTCGATATAATGTGTTTTCTTATTATCCGACCCGACTTACTTTGCCACATATTTATTTTTCCCATTTAAATAAATATGCTAAGTCTTTGTCGTTTGGTAACATAATCTTAACGCCCGACTAGACTTACCACACCGTACATTTATTTTCCCATTTAAATAAATGTACTAGGATCTTGTCGGTATTCTCGCGTTCGTAGATATATTTCACCTACTCGTCTCGGTTTTCCTTCTCGCATATCTATTTTCCCATTTAAATAGATACACTAGAATTTCGTCGAAAACGAGTACATGTACATATACCATCGCGTGGATGCTACTTGTTAAGTTCACGTGTCGTTTTAGCGTTTTTAATTTGTTACGTTATGTTTCTCCTTTTCCACGAATATTCTTTCTACACTTAGGAAAGTGTTACGCACGTTTCACCCTTGTTATATATATATTTTATTTCCTTAAAATATATATGTACATTTTTATCTCGACGCAATGGTCTTTTCCTCATATGTCCGTTTACGTTGGTTCGTGTAACTAAGTTCGTTAGTTAGCGTTTTTCATATTTATCTCTGTTGTGCGTTCTCATGGAAGTATTGTTCCTACTTCCGATTCCGAACGTTTATTTCTTGGAAAAGTATACTTTGTACGTTTTAGCCCAACTTGTCCAACTTGTTACTAAAAATGTTTCCGATACTTTTATATTCCCATTTATATAAAAGTATCCTACTTTTGTACAAGTCTTCCCAAGTCTTTATTTTATGAAACCTTATCTTATAAAATACTTGCGTTACTCCTTTTATTTTTATAAAACTTCCATTTTATAAAAATATACTTTTTACATAAAATGCTCAAGTAAGCTACTAGTATTTCACCGAATCAACCTTGTAAAATTATTACTTACACTTTTTGACACCAATCTTTCCATTATTGTGTTTTTAGACTAATAGTTTCTAAAATATTTATTTTAGTCCCTCAACTTCCAAAGTTGCCATATTAGTCCTTTAACTTATACTTGTTGCATTTTTCATTTAATCTTACAAAGTTAATATTTTTCTTCCACTTTAGTGGACTTTGAAGAACCATTTTCTTAATGCCTTGTTATTTTACTTCTTTTCACTTTTAATGATCTTCTAATCCATCCTAGATGTCATTAACATGTTTATTCCATATTTTTATCCAAAATATCCATTTTTCACTCATCCAAGTGAGTGGACTTTGAAGATGGAACTTTTTCACCTATGACTTTCTAACTCATTTTAATATTTTTATGACATTATTATATCATCCTATGATGATTAAAGTCATCTTCATCTCATTCAAGTCCTTCTCATTTAATATGCCCAAATCATCATCTTCTCAAGTGTAAGTGTATTTTATCATCATTTCTTCCAATATTTCATTTATTAACATAAATCCAAGACTCATCAATATTATTATTATTCTTCCACTTTTATTCTAATAAAACCCATTACTTTTATAAAACTCATTTTTATTACCCAACAATGTACAACTTGCTTTCATAGCACAAAAATATGAACATTCAAGTAATAAAACAATGCAAGACTTACTACTAGCTCAAGGCTAGGGAAGACAAAATCTTGGATTTGGGTGAGGTTTAATGTGTTCTTCCAAGTGGGTTATGCTCCAAGCTCTTGAACACACAAAAGGGGTTTTGAACAATGATGAACTAGAGGTGATTTAGAGTTGTGAAAATTGAAAGAGAGATGTTGGTGGGGTGGTGCAAGGTCACGGCCAAGAAGAAGAAGAAGAAGATTATTTTGTGATTTCTTCAAGTGTTCATCCAAGTGGTTTTTATTATCTTACCCAATCTTCCAAAGATCATAGATATCTTGCAAGGATTGGCTCAAGATCTTAGTGTAAGATTTTAGTAGATTATGGAAGATTGTAAAAAAAAATCTTGGGGATATTATTAGGGTGTTTGGGCCGAGTTTTGTGAGAGAGAGAGGGAAAAATGTGTTGGTTAATATTCCACCCAATACCTTTATATGCATGCTAATCATTATCAATAATATTATTATGGAAGATTTAAGAAGCAACTTTACACACTCTCCCACTTAAGTGGGCCCTTGGCCGGCCCCCTATAGGGTGGTTGGTGGGGTCCACTTTGCTAATTAACATTCCATAATATGTTTAAGTTAATTCCTTTCGGGTACCGCCCGGGTATTTCTTGAATTTTAACCGCGGTTTACCTTAATATTAAAATACCGTTAATATTCATTAAATTTTGCCTAGTTAAATTACTGATAATTTATTTCGGCTTTTGCCGGGTGAATTTACGTGTTACGCGCGTATCGGGTGCGGTACGCGCACTTTATTCGTTACCGGGAGATTTGTGCAATAAGCTTTCACGTATGGCTTTGGGTTTCCAAAACTCATAATATTTTGTGAAAATATTATTTATTTTATATTCCGGGTGTCCAGAGTTCGTTTCGCTTATTTAAGTTTCACCGGGTAATCGCCAGTGTCCATGCCGGATAGTTTTGCCTGCGCATGATCCTATCATGCTTTGCTATTAAACTTATGCATTCCTATGCATTATTTGGGAATTCCTATCTTTCTAAGGCCTCAATTAAATATTCAGCACATAATTACGGTTAATTACGTTAATCGCGTTTAATTAATTAGTACGGAATTACCTTAATTTTGCCGGTTGTTACAGTTGGCTTTTTGGAAAAGTTAATAAATCAATAAGTTGTTTTGAAACTCAATCCCAAACATTCTCTTACTATGCTTTCATACTCACAACCTCAAAATCTATTCCAATGGGGTGTCATTGTATTTCAGATGGTGTGGTTCATGGGTATGTTTTCGTTGAATTTTACCCGTTAACGATTGTTAGTTATGTTTTTAATTCATTATTCGTCTTTTTATTTTGTTATGATTAATTTTTGTATATGTTCTGTGTTTAGGCTGGATTTTTGTTGGAGTTTTGTTTTATTCAATCAATTTTGTACGGGCGATTTCATTCAATTAGGTATTTAATCGTGATATTTAATGAGGTATTCGAAGTAGCTTAATATGCAATGCTCTCTTTCACAGTATGTTTGCTTAATTGTTAATTGAAGCACATACGGATTGAGTTATGGTACATAGCGGCGGCAAATGGAACTAAGGTTCCGATGACATGGCGACAGTGACAACCAAACTCCGGAAAAGATGGAGATGGTTACGTGTGACATCCGTCACCTCCATCTTTAATCGGTTGTCAAATTTAGCCCCTATACTTTTCAACATTTGCAAATTTATTAAAACGTAAGTTACTTTTAAATCTTTAATTTAAACGTGGAAAGTTTAACAAAAGTTTGAGGAAATATCAATTGTTTTTATTTCAATTTGTCCTAAATAAAAACATAAGTTTATTAAATAAATTGATAAAAAAAATAAGTTTATAAAGTTTTCAAAACATTTTGGTAAATTTATCTTAACATGGTTAGTGTTTTATTAAAGAAACTTAACAAAAAAATCAATTAACCTAACCAATTTAAACTAGAGGGACTATACTTGTCATGTTGTGAAAGTTTAAAAAAAAAAAAAAAAAAACCTTCTTCCCTGTCCTAACTCGGTTTTCCGGCGGGTGGCCTCCGGCCACCGGATTTTTATTCCGGCGAACGCGTAACTAGGTTTTTAAGACTTATAAATCGTTTCTGTTAATTTTGTAACGTTTTCTCCACGCGATGTAACGTATTTCCATCATTATAACGAGCATAATGTCACACCCTCAAAATCCACTTGCGAAGTTTTACCGCGAGGCGCATGACAAACCAGGATCCAAACCAACGATCACAATAAACAAGTCTAAATGTATATAAATGCAATTTCAAAACAAAGTTTAAAATCCCGTTTACAGCGGAAGCTTATTCATAACAGTATCTCAAAAATGAAACAATAGTTCAACGTTTATAAGACCATGCAACCCTATTTAGACGTCGTGCAGACGCGTGCGCCCTAGTCCAGTCGTGCTACCTTAGCGACCTGAGAAAACATGTAAAAGTTTACGTCAGCACAAAAATGCTGGTGAGTTTACAGGTTTTGTAATCCAAGTACCAAGTCCACCTGTCCATACTATAACAAATCGAAAACCAGTATACGCTAGCTAGGCGTACGTTTTGTTACTACCACGATTGGAAAACCATTACTAACTCGAATACCAGATGTTGTGCCCGAAAAGTAAACCAGTTGTTCCTGTTGTTCCTGTTTGAGACAATATGCACTCGCCCGGCCCTCCAAGCCGACGAGCGGGGTTGGTCACTCCCAATAGCGCTATTCACATTTCCCCGTTGTGCAAACCCGCACATTCATGGTTCCCCCCGGGACTTCCAAAGATCGTGTAGTACACAATAGAAACCCATAGTATGACAGTAGTTACCAAATAATCGTTTTAAAACATGTTTTCTCCCCCGAAAGTATAAAACCAGTTTAAAAGAGGGGCCGTAAACTCACCTTAAGTTGCGTTACTCCTTAACCCGAGTAAACTCAGCTGCTATGCTAGTCCCGTAAAGCGGCGACCTAACATATGACAGTTACAAGTACTTAGACTAATAACCCGCAGGTTAATTAGTCCCTAAATGTCCAGACCATAACCAAGTTCGTTTGAAAACACCGTGACTGTTTAACTGACCCAAAGTACAAGACTCGACATCCCATTGGTGACCCGAGACTCCCCGTGTTATGTTTACGCTCTAAAACATACAATAACGTAATCACACTTAACATACGTTAACGCACAACAAGTTATAGCACATAGTTCACGTATCACCGTATTACATCCAAACATATGTTACCAAGTTATTAGACATGTTACGAGGTTCCTAGCATGTTACTACATGTCAAATCGGGTCTCGGAATGCTAATTTACACTTACAGTAGCAGTACATGCGATTAGGAAAAGTAAACTAGCATTTAGGACTGATTGCATATAAAAACTAGCAATCAGGGCTGATTGCATATAAAAACTAGCAATCAGGGCTGATTGCATGTAAAAACTAGCAATCAGGGCTGATTGCATGTAAAAACTAGCAATTAGGGCTGATTGCATGTAAAAACTAGCAATTAGGGCTGATTGCATGTAAAAACTATCAATTAGGGCTGATCGCATGTAAGTTCATGCGATTGGGCCCTAATCGCATGAAAAACTGGCGATTAGTCTCCTAATCGCCTCTAACATAGGCGATTAGGATTGCTAATCGCCTGTAACCTTGCTGTTCCAGTTTTTCGCGCGTTTAACGCTCCAAATCAGATCCAGAACGTGTGTAACTACCCAATATCATCCCAAACACTATTCTAAACATGTTTCAACTAAAACCCTTCGTTTTGCCTCGTATTATCAGCCCTGCATGCAATCACGTAATCCAAACACCATTCCCATAGCATGCAATCATCATACTAACATGCATAACAATAACCCTAATAATCAATTACTCAGATATTATCATCATAACATTAATATTATTCTGATTTAACCTAATAACATGTTAATCCATCATTATGAATCATAAAAACCCTAGCTTTCTAATCATAAACACCCATAACACATGTATACTAGTTAGAATCCGATTAACAACCCTTATTAACGATTATCAGAAAGCTTTTTCGTTTTAGAACAGGTCTGGACCATTAGGGATTGATTAAAAACGTTTATAAAGATTCATGGATGGAAACCAAACCTTAGAATTGTGAAAGAATGAAGGATTATGCTTGAATCCTTGTGTTTTGATCAAAAATCGCGTTCCAGAGGTTGTGTGTGTGTTGGGGCAGGTTATGGGACGACTAGGGTTTGTATAATGAAGTTTATGAGGTCAAGTATGGTATTTATAGTCGTTTTTAGTCGTCCAGCACGTAACACGCGATTATGCAGCTTTACACGCGATCAGGAAGCCTAATCGCATGTAAGTTCATGCGATTGGGGCCTAATCGCATGAACAGTCATGCGATCAGTCCCCTAATCGCCCCTAAGGTCCCCCAGTCGCCCCTCCTATAGGCGATTGGGCTATCCTAATCGCCTATAGGGGCCTGTTCCGTGTGTTTTGTGCGTTAAACCCCGTTTTAACATATGTTAACACATATTCACGTACCGACAAGTCACATAATGATTGTAAACACATAACACATGTAATTACACATATTCACACTCGTTCACCAATTCCCGGTACTCGAGACTTGTATGTTCCGTATGCCCTGACGATCCTACAAATCGTCACCGTTTGTACACTTGGTTAAGGACCGACATTTAATGAACCCCTAGACCAACATCCAATGATCCTCTAGACTAAACCGATAGTTCCCGAACCATAACCCGACTTAACTAACCCAGTTAAGTAAAATATACGCGTGACTCGCTAAGGTAGACTTTCATCTAGACAACGTTGTTAACCAGAATTTGCCGGGTGTCACATCATCCCCACGTTAAAAGAATTTTCGTCCCGAAAATTGCACAAGTACCAAAAGAACAAAAGAAATAACGAAGGGAACAAACAAAAGATAGAAACCAAGAGAGAGATTTACCCGAGTTGTCACATCATCCCCACGTTAAAAGGAATCTCGCCCCGAGATTCATTCAGCTGCAGAAGAGACATATCTCGACTCGAACGCTTCCTTAGGAAAGAGGTGAGGATATTTAGACTTCATCTGATCCTCCCGTTCCCATGTATACTCTGGTCCCCGGTTCGAGTTCCACCGAACCTTAACGATACGAATCTTGCTGTGACGTAGGCTACGAATCTTGTAATCAAGGATCTCCACAGGTTCTTCCACAATCCGAAGACGATCATCAACCTTGATCTCTTCTAGTGGAACGATGAGAGACTCGTCAGCCAGACACTTGACGTTATGTACGTTACCGAGCTCCGTCGGTAAATCAAGACGATATGCCACCGGTCCAATCCGTTCCAGGATCGTAAATGGTCCGACATACCGTGGGTTGAGTTTGCCACGCTTCCCAAAGCGTATGACGCCCTTCCACGGTGAGACTTTTAGAAGTACTTTGTCATTAACTTGGAATTCCAATGGTTTGCGACGCTGATCGGCATAACTCTTTTGCCGGTCCCGTGCCGCTGCCAACCGATTACGAATCTGTACGATCTTTTCCGAAGCTTCGTACACTAGTTCAGGCCCAGTGAGTTGACTCTCACCCACTTCAGCCCAACAAAGAGGAGAACGGCATTTCCGTCCGTACAGTGCCTCGAACGGAGCCGCCTTGATGCTCGTGTGATAACTGTTATTGTACGAGAATTCTACTAACGGTAGATGAGCTTCCCAACCCTTGCCAAAATCGATCACACATGCCCGCAGCATGTCTTCTAAAGTTTGAATCGTACGCTCACTCTGACCGTCAGTCTGTGGATGATAAGCTGTACTCATGTCTAGTTGGGTACCCAAAGCCTTGTGCAAAGACTTCCAGAAGTGCGAAGTAAAATGGGAGTCACGATCCGAGATAATAGAAACTGGCACCCCGTGCTTAGAAACAACTTCCTTCAAATAAAGACGAGCCAAACGATCCATGGTGTCGGTCTCCTTAATAGCAAGAAAATGGGCTGATTTCGTCAACCGATCGACAATCACCCATATCTTGTCATTACCACTTGGTGACTTAGGAAGTTGCGTGACAAAATCCATGGTAATCCGTTCCCATTTCCATTCCGGAATTTCAGGTTGTTGCAAGAGACCCGACGGTTTATGGTATTCCACCTTGACCTTAGCACAGGTCAAGCATTTGCTCACGTATGAGGCTATATCCGACCTCATATTTGGCCACCAGTAAAGCACCTTCAGATCTTGGTACATCTTATCCGAACCAGGATGAATAGAATACCGGGACTTATGAGCCTCATCTAGGACAAGCTCCCGTAGTCCCCCAAATAAAGGAACCCATATGCGTTCTGCGAAGTAGTGCAGGCCATCAGGCCTTCGCTCGAGGTGCTTGTCGGCACCGTGCATAGTTTCAGCTTTAAGGTTTTCCTCCTTCAAAGCTTCTAACTGGGCAGAACGGAGTTGATCAGGTAGGGATGAATGAATGGTGAGCTGCAACGCCCGAACGCGACGAGGTTTAGTTGATTCCTTCCTGCTCAAGGCGTCTGCTACAACATTCGCCTTGCCAGGATGGTACTTTATGGCACAATCATAGTCGTTCAAAAGTTCAATCCAACGACGCTGCCGTATGTTCAAGTGTTGTTGGTCGAAAATATGTTGGAGACTCTTGTGATCGGTGTAGATGGTGCATTTGGTACCGTACAAGTAATGTCTCCAAATTTTCAACGCGAAAACCACTGCACCCAACTCCAAGTCATGGGTGGTGTAGTTCTTCTCGTGCACCTTGAGTTGACGAGAAGCATACGCAATTACTTTCTCGCGTTGCATCAATACGCAACCGAGACCATGAATAGAAGCATCATAGTAGACAACAAAATCATCAGGGCCTTCAGGTAAGGACAAAATAGGAGCGGAACAAAGTTTAGACTTTAGTTCCTCAAACGCTGATTCTTGTGGTTCACCCCAGTCAAATCTTCTATCCTTCTGCGTGAGAATGGTCAGGGGTTGAGCGATCTTCGAGAACCCCTGAATGAAACGACGATAGTAGCCCGCAAGGCCTAGGAATTGCCGCACCTCAGTTGGCGTCTTTGGTGCTCCCCAGTACTTGGTTGCTTCGATCTTAGCTGGATCGACATGAATTCCTAGTTCATTAACCACATGTCCTAGGAACTGAACTTCGCGTAACCAAAAGTCACACTTTGAGAACTTGGCGTAAAGTTGTTCCCGTCGCAAGAGTTCCAAAACTAACCGCAGATGTTCCTCGTGTTCGGTCTTGTTCTTAGAGTAGATCAGAATGTCATCAATAAACACAATGACGAACTTGTCAAGATATGGTTTACAGACGCGGTTCATCAAGTCCATGAAAACCGCCGGTGCGTTTGTGAGACCGAAAGGCATGACCAAGAATTCGAAATGGCCATAACGTGTACGAAAGGCAGTCTTTGCAACGTCAGCTTCCCTTACCCGCAACTGGTGATAACCGGACCTCAAGTCAATCTTGGAATAATAACTAGAACCCTGGAGCTGGTCGAATAGATCATCAATACGTGAAGAGGATAACGGTTCTTAACGGTCAATTTGTTCAATTCCCTGTAGTCTACACACAATCGGAAACTTCCATCCTTCTTCTTGACGAATAGAATCGGGGCTCCCCAAGGGGAAGAACTTGGTCTGATGAAGCCCTTGTCCAAGAGTTCCTGTAACTGGCTAGACAATTCCTGCATCTCGGGAGGTGCAAGACGGTAGGGGGCCCGAGCAATAGGAGCAGCCCCTGGTACAAGATCAATACTGAACTCGACTTGACGATGAGGAAGACCAGATAAATCATCGGGAAAAACATCAGGAAACTCGCGTACAACCGGAATATCGTCGATCTTCTTCTCATCACCAGAGGAAACAGATAAAAGTGCCAAAACGGCTGGATAACCCTTTCGAAGACACTTAAGGGCTTTCATGCTAGAGATGATGTTTAGCGGAACACCACCCTTGATACCGTACACAGAAAGGAATTCTCCATCAGGGAGAGGAATCCGAATAACCTTATCGTAACAGACAATCTCCGCGCGATACAAAGATAACCAATCCATTCCTACCACAACGTCAAAACTACCCAATGGTACTGGCATAAGGTCGATGGGGAACGATAAACCCGACAACTCTAATTGACACTCCCGAAGGACACTAGTAGCTTCAATCTTTTTACCGTCAGCCAACTCAATAATATACTTGGTCTCTAATGGTACGGGTACTACATCTAGCAGTCGACTAACATCCATGGATACAAAACTCTTGTCGGCACCAGAATCAAATAACACACTAACAGAACGATTATTGAGAAGGAACGTACCGGTGACTGTGTCAGGGTCCTGTCTAGCCTCAGCGGCTCCAATGACGAAGGCACGTGCATTTCTGCCGCCGCCCCCGTTGTTCCCATTACTGTTGTTTCCACCCTGCTTCAGCTTTGGGCAATCCTTCTTGTAATGCCCAGTGTCACCACAGTTGTAGCATCCTTGTTTTCCTGTAGTCCCCTGAGTAGTCGGAGCTGAGTTAGTAGTCGGGGCCTGGGTCGATGGAAGTGTAGCCCGACAATCCTTAGCAAAATGCCCAATTCGCTGGCAGCGATGGCAACGGTTACTGTCGCAGTTTCCTTGATGGTGACGTCCACACTTGTTACATTTGGGCAGTTTCCCCGCATAACCACCCTGCTTGTTACCCGAAGAAGAAGAACCCCCATTATCAAACTTCTTACCCTGCTGTGTTGGCCCAGATCCTTTCCCGTCATTTTCCCACTTGCGCTTGTTGTTCTCTGGGGCCTTAACAGTCGAACCCTTCGCAGGCAAAATACCCTCATTCACCTTTAAGTTGGTCATCCTATGAGCCGATCGAACCACCTCTGCGTATGTAGGATGATTTCCCGCAGCCACTAATCCTGCAATTTCCGGTACTAACCCCGAGACATAGTGTTCAATCCTACGGTATTCTGGCACATGCAGATCGGGACACAGCACTGCCAACTCATTCCGCCTCACAGTATACTTCTCAATTTCCGACCCAGTCATCTTGAGGTTCCACACCTCGTGCTCCAGCTTCTGTACCTCTTCTCTCGGGCAGTATTCACGCTTCAACAGTTGCACGAAATTCTCCCATGGCATAGCATATGCCTCCCCAATACCCATATTCTGGGTGATGCCATTCCACCTAGTCAATGCCACATCCTGGAATAACGCAGCAGCATACTTAACCCGATCTTCTGGAAGACAGTTACACATCAGAAATACTGACTCCACTTTCTCCAACCACCTAAGCAAGTTCACCGCACCCTCAGTGCCAGAGAATTCCTGGGGCTTACAGTCCCGGAACATCTTGTAGGTGCACATGGGTGGGGGTGGGTTAACAGGACCACCTGAAATGAAACGTATGAGAAACCACGAAGAATGTAAACAAGGTTCACCAATGAGGCAAAGAAAATGGATAAATCAACTTACCACCACCGTTGTGCCCTAACTGAAAGGCAGCTTGGAGCAAGTTGTTCAGATCAGCCTGCGATAGGTTAATACCTCCACCACGACCACCAGCACCACCGCGACCACCACCACGTCCACCATTGCGACCACCTCCACGTCCTCCTCGTACTCCAGACATGATTCTGGCAGAAAGAACGAGAAAATTTAGTTTCGCAGTTAAAGATAACCACTAATGTTCACAAGATCAAAGCTAGATCCAATCCAGGACTATCCCCTCAAACCCAGAGCTCACTAGGGCTTCCATGCATTTCGGTTTATGATTTTGTGTGCACCCAAAATGATAAACCGCTCTACATGGTCCTCCAAGTGTTCTCCTAGTTCAAAGTTCAAATCACCGAACATAGACTCTTAGCTACACACCGTAATACTACGGTTGTTTATGGCAAGTGTTTCTATTGGAGTACGAAAGGGAGATGTCCGAGCCTTGGACAAATTTCAAGAGCACACGAGTTACTCCAATAGACTACACTGCCTAGAAAACAAGTAACTCAACCTAAGATAGAACGGATGACGTAACGTAGAAAGACCAACGATTTAGAGACACCCCGACAAGACCATACGTAAACCACTATAATGTTTAGTACCATGTGATCGTCTAGTGTGTGCGACTCGGCTATAGACTAGACTCTATATGCAGTCCTAGTTCACTATAACCATTGGCTCTGATACCAATCTGTCACACCCTCAAAATCCACTTGCGGAGTTTTACCGCGAGGCGCATGACAAACCAGGATCCAAACCAACGATCACAATAAACAAGTCTAAATGTATATAAATGCAATTTCAAAACAAAGTTTAAAATCCCGTTTACAGCGGAAGCTTATTCATAACAGTATCTCAAAAATGAAACAATAGTTCAACGTTTATAAGACCATGCAACCCTAGTTAGACGCCGTGCAGACGCGTGAGCCCTAGTCCAGTCGTGCTACCTTAGCGACCTGAGAAAACATGTAAAAGTTTACGTCAGCACAAAAATGCTGGTGAGTTTACAGGTTTTGTAATCCAAGTACCAAGTCCACCTGTCCATACTATAACAAATCGAAAACCAGTATACGCTAGCTAGGCGTACGTTTTGTTACTACCACGATTGGAAAACCATTACTAACTCAAAAGGTCAATAGATTGTTTTTTTTAAGTGTTTCGTTTAACTTATTGTGAATATTGGTTGTATGGGTGGTAGATTTGTAATTTTTTCCAAAAGCCAAAAGTCAAAACAGAAAGTGCTTTTAGATTACACAAACAACTTATTGACTTATTGTTGGCTTTTTGGAAAAGTTAATAAATCAATAAGTTGTTTTGAAACTCAATCCCAAACATTCTCTTACTATGCTTTCATACTCACAACCTCAAAATCTATTCCAATGGGGTGTCATTGTATTTCAGATGGTGTGGTTCATGGGTATGTTTTCGTTGAATTTTACCCGTTAACGATTGTTAGTTATGTTTTTAATTCATTATTCGTCTTTTTATTTTGTTATGATTAATTTTTGTATATGTTCTGTGTTTAGGCTGGATTTTTGTTGGAGTTTTGTTTTATTCAATCAATTTTGTACGGGCGATTTCATTCAATTAGGTATTTAATCGTGATATTTAATGAGGTATTCGAAGTAGCTTAATATGCAATGCTCTCTTTCACAGTATGTTTGCTTAATTGTTAATTGAAGCACATACGGATTGAGTTATGGTACATAGCGGCGGCAAATGGAACTAAGGTTCCGATGACATGGCGACGGTGACAACCAAACTCCGGAAAAGATGGAGATGGTTACGTGTGACATCCGTCACCTCCATCTTTAATCGGTTGTCAAATTTAGTCCCTATACTTTTCAACATTTGCAAATTTATTAAAACGTAAGTTACTTTTAAATCTTTAATTTAAACGTGGAAAGTTTAACAAAAGTTTGAGGAAATATCAATTGTTTTTATTTCAATTTGTCCTAAATAAAAACATAAGTTTATTAAATAAATTGATAAAAAAAATAAGTTTATAAAGTTTTCAAAACATTTTGGTAAATTTATCTTAACATGGTTAGTGTTTTATTAAAGAAACTTAACAAAAAAATCAATTAACCTAACCAATTTAAACTAGAGGGACTATACTTGTCATGTTGTGAAAGTTTAAAAAAAAAAAAAAAACCTTCTTCCCTGTCCTAACTCGGTTTTCCGGCGGGTGGCCTCCGGCCACCGGATTTTTATTCCGGCGAACGCGTAACTAGGTTTTTAAGACTTATAAATCGTTTCTGTTAATTTTGTAACGTTTTCTCCACGCGATGTAACGTATTTCCATCATTATAACGAGCATAATGTCACACCCTCAAAATCCACTTGCGAAGTTTTACCGCGAGGCGCATGACAAACCAGGATCCAAACCAACGATCACAATAAACAAGTCTAAATGTATATAAATGCAATTTCAAAACAAAGTTTAAAATCCCGTTTACAGCGGAAGCTTATTCATAACAGTATCTCAAAAATGAAACAATAGTTCAACGTTTATAAGACCATGCAACCCTATTTAGACGCCGTGCAGACGCGTGCGCCCTAGTCCAGTCGTGCTACCTTAGCGACCTGAGAAAACATGTAAAAGTTTACGTCAGCACAAAAATGCTGGTGAGTTTACAGGTTTTGTAATCCAAGTACCAAGTCCACCTGTCCATACTATAACAAATCGAAAACCAGTATACGCTAGCTAGGCGTACGTTTTGTTACTACCACGATTGGAAAACCATTACTAACTCGAATACCAGATGTTGTGCCCGAAAAGTAAACCAGTTGTTCCTGTTGTTCCTGTTTGAGACAATATGCACTCGCCCGGCCCTCCAAGCCGACGAGCGGGGTTGGTCACTCCCAATAGCGCTATTCACATTTCCCCGTTGTGCAAACCCGCACATTCATGGTTCCCCCCGGGACTTCCAAAGATCGTGTAGTACACAATAGAAACCCATAGTATGACAGTAGTTACCAAATAATCGTTTTAAAACATGTTTTCTCCCCCGAAAGTATAAAACCAGTTTAAAAGAGGGGCCGTAAACTCACCTTAAGTTGCGTTACTCCTTAACCCGAGTAAACTCAGCTGCTATGCTAGTCCCGTAAAGCAGCGACCTAACATATGACAGTTACAAGTACTTAGACTAATAACCCGCAGGTTAATTAGTCCCTAAATGTCCAGACCATAACCAAGTTCGTTTGAAAACACCGTGACTGTTTAACTGACCCAAAGTACAAGACTCGACATCCCATTGGTGACCCGAGACTCCCCGTGTTATGTTTACGCTCTAAAACATACAATAACGTAATCACACTTAACATACGTTAACGCACAACAAGTTATAGCACATAGTTCACGTATCACCGTATTACATCCAAACATATGTTACCAAGTTATTAGACATGTTACGAGGTTCCTAGCATGTTACTACATGTCAAATCGGGTCTCGGAATGCTAATTTACACTTATAGTAGCAGTACATGCGATTAGGAAAAGTAAACTAGCATTTAGGACTGATTGCATATAAAAACTAGCAATCAGGGCTGATTGCATATAAAAACTAGCAATCAGGGCTGATTGCATGTAAAAACTAGCAATCAGGGCTGATTGCATGTAAAAACTAGCAATTAGGGCTGATTGCATGTAAAAACTAGCAATTAGGGCTGATTGCATGTAAAAACTAGCAATTAGGGCTGATCGCATGTAAGTTCATGCGATTGGGCCCTAATCGCATGAAAAACTGGCGATTAGTCTCCTAATCGCCTCTAACATAGGCGATTAGGATTGCTAATCGCCTGTAACCTTGTTGTTCCAGTTTTTCGCGCGTTTAACGCTCCAAATCAGATCCAGAACGTGTGTAACTACCCAATATCATCCCAAACACTATTCTAAACATGTTTCAACTAAAACCCTTCGTTTTGCCTCGTATTATCAGCCCTGCATGCAATCACGTAATCCAAACACCATTCCCATAGCATGCAATCATCATACTAACATGCATAACAATAACCCTAATAATCAATTACTCAGATATTATCATCATAACATTAATATTATTCTGATTTAACCTAATAACATGTTAATCCATCATTATGAATCATAAAAACCCTAGCTTTCTAATCATAAACACCCATAACACATGTATACTAGTTAGAATCCGATTAACAACCCTTATTAACGATTATCAGAAAGCTTTTTCGTTTTAGAACAGGTCTGGACCATTAGGGATTGATTAAAAACGTTTATAAAGATTCATGGATGGAAACCAAACCTTAGAATTGTGAAAGAATGAAGGATTATGCTTGAATCCTTGTGTTTTGATCAAAAATCGCGTTCCAGAGGTTGTGTGTGTGTTGGGGCAGGTTATGGGACGACTAGGGTTTGTATAATGAAGTTTATGAGGTCAAGTATGGTATTTATAGTCGTTTTTAGTCGTCCAGCACGTAACACGCGATTATGCAGCTTTACACGCGATCAGGAAGCCTAATCGCATGTAAGTTCATGCGATTGGGGCCTAATCGCATGAACAGTCATGCGATCAGTCCCCTAATCGCCCCTAAGGTCCCCCAGTCGCCCCTCCTATAGGCGATTGGGCTATCCTAATCGCCTATAGGGGCCTGTTCCGTGTGTTTTGCGCGTTAAACCCCGTTTTAACATATGTTAACACATATTCACGTACCGACAAGTCACATAATGATTGTAAACACATAACACATGTAATTACACATATTCACACTCGTTCACCAATTCCCGGGACTCGAGACTTGTATGTTCCGTATGCCCTGACGATCCTACAAATCGTCACCGTTTGTACACTTGGTTAAGGACCGACATTTAATGAACCCCTAAACCAACATCCAATGATCCTCTAGACTAAACCGATAGTTCCCGAACCATAACCCGACTTAACTAACCCAGTTAAGTACAATATACGCGTGACTCGCTAAGGTAGACTTTCATCTAGACAACGTTGTTAACCAGAATTTGCCGGGTGTCACACATAAACACCCTATAATTCAAGCTTTAAACCGGATTAAAGAGTAACCGACCGGAATTTATTAAATCAAACAAAACGCATGTTCGAGTATCCTAATCTATAAATTATTCTACTACTTCGTTTCTGTATACTAACACCACCAAAACCCACTGCTAACTGCTTCTCAATCACGTCCAGATGGAGTTTAAATTTCGTTTTTTTTTCGGACCTTGCAGGCCGATTGCGAGTGTATTTACGCGATGTGAGTCCTTGTTTTCATTGTCGTTTTGTTTATTAGTTGATTCCAAACAAAACCCCTTTATTACAGATCGTTAATAGTGTCTTGATCGGGTTAATTGGGTTTTGTTCTAGGGTTAGGGTTCTTGGTAGGATTTGGGGAAGAAGATGAAGTTTGATACATAGTTAAATATGTTTTAATCTGAAAGTATTCAACATAATTGAACATGTGGTGTAGTGGTTGTGATGTTGTTGTTCTCCAGCGGGTACCCGGGTTCGAACCCAGGCAACCCCAACTTCATTTTCGTTTTTTTATGTTATTATTTAATTGTTTATTTCTTTTATGAATATTATTATGATCATAAAAATTTATAATATTCATAGTAAATTCAATATTTATCCAAAAATTATGAAAATTTAGGTGTAGCAGCTTGACACCATAAAGAAAATTACCCCACTTTTATTTTCTGAAAAATGTCTTATTTTTATATTTTTATTGAATTTATTTGTTTTAACCGTATTTAATTGAGTAAAAATTCATTTTTAATGATTTTGATCTCAAACTTTTTGGGAATTTATTTATAATTATTATAAACTGAAATAAAAATATTTGGTCCAGAAAACACTTATTTTTATTAATTTCTCCTATTTTTAATCATTTAAACATGATTTAATCTCGTTAAATCAGTTTTAAATATAAACAAGTTTATAAAAATTATGGGAAAATTACTTACATTGATTTACATCAGAAAGTTTTCATTTTCTATAAAAACAATATTTTTGGATCATGTCTTGTATTTATAGTCTTATTTATGTTTAATTAGATATAATTAATCATTTAATTATTTATACTATTAATTATCTATTTTATAAATACTTTTCTTATAAAATAGAAATATTCTTATGGTTGAAAGTCTTTATTACCATTTGTTGGATCACCGTGTGACTCATAATTATTTATTTCAATACTTATGATTATTGCATTTATTTATAATAATTGTAATTAACTAAATTATTCTGTATTAATTATTTAAACATATTTTAACCTAATTATTCAATTGGCAATAATTATATTACCTACACCTCATTTATAAACTTTGGTATATTATTTTTAATATACAACTTTTATATTAATTCGACTTATCGTAAAAACTCTAATTCCCCAAATCGACTTAGCAACCCTAATGCCTTAGACCATAGATACCTTAGACTTTGTAGACTTTTCCTTACTAGTATTCATATACATTTTAGGTTGAATTCCTCGGAATTCCCATTACTTAGCTCACGACCGCTTAAGTGGATTTTGATCGTTTTCGCAAACTATGAGTATATATTTCCCCTTTTTCATGTTTTACTCTTTTGGGGCTATTCATGTACACTATAACTAAATGTTATTCTTTCACTAAATGCAATTCTCATGTGTGTTTGCTTTATGTTAATTTGTATGTCTATGACTTGTCAAAATCATTAACCTTTGAGGGCCTAACATTTCAATGAATAGTACTATGGTATATACCCCTTGTGACTCTGTTGAGAGACCTTGGTCATTGTCTTGTGATTCATTATACTAAAAAAATGTTTTGATTCTTGATACTTGATTCTTAGGGTTGATTTTGAACGGATTTACTTATTACATAATTGCAAACAGTATACAACACGTGAATTGCGAAACTCTTTTTCTACTATATGTATTCAAACAGGGTATGCTCACCAATACATTTTTGTATTGACATGTACTATTTTCGTACATGTTTCAGCATATTATTGAGACGTTTCTTTTAAGCTTTTGGATTTATGTTTAAGCTTTGATTTCATTGTAATCTAGTTAGACTTGACGCTTTAGAATCATTGTACTTTGTATGTTTCTTTCCAATGTAATAAATTATTCAATTCAATGTATCAAAATTTACATTTCTAGTCCATGAGCTATTGAACAATCGTCACTACGTGACACCTCGATGTTTCCGCCATCGGTTGGGGTGTTACATTACGTGTTCTGTTGGTGAGTGTGTTAACATCCGACAACTATCAGAGTATTGAACTTCAGGCGGGCAAGGCAACTCCGGTAAGGTTGTTTAACAATTTTATTCTAGGTTTTTCTTTGTTTCGATTACTGTCTTGAGTTTAACACTTTAACAGAAGAAATATGGTTTCTTATTGAACCAATTCCGATTGTGTTACATATAGATTGTAGTTTGGTTGTCTAATGTGGTCTTTTGATTGTTTGCCTTAGGAGAAATTAATAATAGCTCAGCATAAGCTACACTTAACCAAAAATAACAAATTACTTACAAGTGCTACTAATGGCCTAATTGGATTTTAATATTTTCTTTTAAACAAATACATAAAGCAAGAACCTTCATAAATTTAATGCAGGAAGCTAATATGTTGACTATGTTTATTTTTTGGGCTTCTTTGTAGAAGGTCAGGCCATTAATTTAACTACAAAATTCAGTTGGTTATCCTCCTGTTGTTCAACGTTCATTATAAGTGGCGTTTTGAATTAGGTATTAATCTCTTCCTTTCCAGTTCCATTTTCTTTTCTTCTACGGATTCTGTTGCATGCGATTTACAGCTTTAAGCCAACTACATTTATAAACTTTAAACTGTGGTTCATGTGATCAGATAAGGGGAAGTGCTATATTTTCTTGTATTGTGGTATAGGTTGTAAACAGGTTGATTAGGTCAAACTGAATGACTAATTGAACGTATTGCAGCTGAGTTTTATGTTTATGTTATGTTAAATGTCATCCAAAGCTAACGCGTGGCTACTTTTAGAACTAATTAATAGATTTTTGTTCAGAAAGGGTTGTATTTGACTTGATGTGCAAATGCCTTATTGAGGTTTTTCTAAGTTATTGTTGCCTTCTTGCAGACATTCATGTAAGATTCACCATATCTAAATCACTTCTAGTTGGTAATTGTCCTGCTTCATGTTGTAGACATTCATGTGGGTTTGGTTTGGTCTGATAAGAAAATATTTGGGTTAAAATATCTATCTCAAGCAAATTTAGACACATTATTGAAACTGTATAGTTAAGCAATTATTTACTTGATGAATTAGTTATTATCACTTAAGTTTTGGAATTTGATTTGGTACTCTTAGTTGTTTTATGTTATATTGGAATAAAGTGTTGCATGGCGGTACAATGAACTATTTGACAGCAATGAAATGCCACAAGCCTGTATTTTTACAGCAATAGTAATATACAACATGAACACCCCTTAAATTGGTCGTTATGACAAAAACACACTTGACCCATTAATATAACGTGTGTTCGGGTTCTGGCAATATTAGACAGGAGATGATGGCATTGATAACATCGACCGGTTACTTACATTGCTAAAAATGGACGAAAAATGTTAGTAAGTCAACCCAACCCAACCCGATCCATCCCATATATAAATGGTGTGTTTTGACCCGTTAGCCTACTCAACCAGGTAATACAAGTTGACCAGTTAGGCATTGGATTTTTTGTCCGTTAATTTTTAAAAATAACTGGACAATAAGCAGCATTAAATGGACAAATGGTACAGGGACATAAATCTGTATATGTGATCTATAGTTATGTCTGGGTCGATTTGCAATAATGTCGTCTACCATATCTTATATTGTTGTTTTTCATGTCAATTTTTTTCTTTACTCTATTGCTCTGTTTGTATTCATATATTAGTTGTCTTAAAAAAATTGTATTAAAAATAAATTACATTAAATCCGTCACGCAACGTGCTCATAAAAAAACATAAGGACACGCGGCAACGCGCAAGTAAGGTTCCAAAAGGCGACCAAACCGACGCACCGCAGCAACGCACGGGCATTCCCACTAGTGATAAAGTGAAGTTGAATAGTAAGGGTAGTCTGGGGATTTCAGTTTAGGGTTGATAGGTATTTCGGGTATTTCACATTTACTTCCGGCATCTCTCTTTTATGCCACGTTTGTGAAAAAAGGTTAGGTTTTACCTCTCTTTACTAACGCGTGTGAAGGTGGCCACGCGTCATTCTATATCATCTCACCATCCCCCACCTTTTGCCATCATCCAGCTTCACCGCTTCATAATTTATCCAGAGAAAATGCCATACATCCGCCATCATGTAAGTTGTTTCTTGAAAACCTTTTGGATTTTTTGCTTGGTTGTTTATCTGTTTGAAGGATTTGATGATTCATTTGATTTGGGGAATCATTCATATGAAGAAACTACGAATGAATACGTATACAACACAAGTGACACCAATTGATGCAAAGATGAAGGCAAGATCAAAATTCGCAGTCCCTTTGTAACAATACTATCAATCAAGTCTGAAGAGGAGTGTGTGTGCGGTGAGTAAATGCCTAATATGAAACGCTTAGTAAAGGTACACGTAAATAATGCAAAGTAAACACAATTCCTATAATGTATATATGTGAGTTCTTAGGTTATAATCTAGGTCAAGCCAACATACTACTCTATAATCAATGACTCTAATACCAATCTGTCACATCCCACAAAGTCATTAATGCGAAATGTGATGAATCGTATACATAGTTTTGCTACCACATGTTGATTATATCTTGAAACATTGGTAAGACATAAACCCTGACCATGTAGATTAGATCATGGATAATAAAGTAGACATCACAACATTGAACTTAACCTCTTAAATTATGTAAATTTATTTCAAATTTATTTCAAATTTATTCTATTTTTCTGGCTTTACAACAATTTTAAATTTTTAAAAAAATACAATTCAATCTTTTTCAGCTTTACTCCACAATTTTAACCAATGACGTCTAAGTTTGTTACGATTTACGTGAATGTCACGTGGTTAAAGCGTATCTCGAATCATGAATGTCAACTGAGGATCGTTAAGTGGTTGAACGGAACTTCTTGAATCACCAACTTTGTTGTTCTATCATGAACCGCATCGAGGTCGTAACAATATATATGGCCATCACCACTCAATTCGGGTTGTAGGTCTTCAAGAATTTTTGTTAACGCCTTGCAAAATTTCCTTTGAATATGTTTATTCAAAGTAGAGTTTGAATCGGTTTTCAAAAAAGTACCACAAAATTTGCAACGAGCCTTGGTAGAACTGTCACTCATCTCCGCCAAATCCCAATTGCGCCAAACATCATTACTCCGATTATGCAGAAGAATCCCAATAACGAACGGGGCACTTGAAGAACCAACACCAACGGATGATGTTAATCTTCTTGCCATATGTATAGAGTAAAGTAGAAGAAATGAAGAAAGTGTAGAAAAAAGTGTGTAAGCTCGAAAATGTTAAATGTTAAATGTTAGTAACCAATTTTGGGTTATCAATCAATACATCCCACAACTATTTATACTTGATTTTGGGGGTCAAACCGGTTTCAACGGGTCTTTGACAGTTATATAGTCATTTGTAACGTTCAAAAATCGGTAATAACTGGTTCCTACCTCGTTTTTCAGGTCAGGTAGGACCTGTTCCTACCCCAAAATTAAAAAAGGAAAACCGGTTAACCATTGGGTACACTCAGTGTTGTAAGAATCGATAAGCGCTAGTCGGTCGGTGAGGTATCGATTAGCGATTAATCAGGATTAGTAGGTATTAATCGTGATTGAGATATTATATCTAATTTTCAGTTTTATATATAAACAAGCATTTTATGTAGGCAAACCCTTCCTCAACACATATCTATAAGTATATAGGATTAATCGCTAGAATTTACAGGTTTTGGTTGGAATGGACCGCAATTTACAAATTTTGGTTGGAGTCGCTAGACAGCCATTAACTAGCGATTAATCGTTGTTTACTTGATGAACCTCTAACTAGCAACTAATCAGTTATTAATCAAAGTCTAAACGGGATTTTTACAACCATTGGTACACCAGGACCTGTACTGGTTTCTCCTATCATTGGATAGGTACCGGAACCGGTTCCAGGTTAGGTCCAATCGATTTTTTGTGCACGTCTAAGTACCAGGTCAGGTCCAATAGTTGATGTCACCCAAGTCGTTTATGTCGTCTCCCAAGTCGTTTATGTCGTCTCTTCGTGTACATTGTTGTGCGCGATGATTAGTGCAATTTTAACCTCTTCCGATCAAAGCAACATTGTTAAAAGAAATTTTGGAATTGAAATTACGAATGTGGTAGGAGAATAATTTTGTATTTGAGAGTTGAAATTACAAATGTGGTAGGAGAATAATTTTGTATTTGAGAGTTGAATTGGTAAATATGTGTGTGTATAAGGTAAAAAAAATTATTACTTTTTTGTTGAAACGGTCACATGATAGTGGGCCAACAGCTAACGCACCCATGAAAGCAGTCACGCTCATGATAGATTTTGATCTTAAAGTGGTGGTCACAGCCATTACAGAACACCCATCCCAATCATGGAGATTGGAGAGCCTCGTGTGGCCTAGAGCGCATTTATACTAGAGCGCATCGTTTTTGCATCCTACAATTTAGTTAATTTACCCTCAAAATTGTTCTGTAAATGGTTACTCAGCCGCCAAACACCAATTTCTTCCCTTTTGAGGTTGATCAGCTACAACCCTCCCTGCCTTGTCTTGTTCATCGTTCTCCATTACTACTGTTCTCCGGTTAAACCACCCAGTCTGGTTTTTAAAACCATTCAAAAAATAAGTTGAAACCACCAAAACAACGCTGGTAACCAACCTACATACTTGTTATAAACAAAATCTGTTCTTGTCATCCATACATACCAGATAATACAAAACATAAACATAAACAAACCAATCTCAGAATCATGAGCGTAAACATAATAGCATAGCAGAACAGCTTTATAAGCAAAATTGATCATATTGCCAAAATTTGATTAGATATAACCATCATAAACAACCCATAGTAAACATCAAAGAGGCCATTTTTACAAAACATTGCAAGATGAAATCCATAGCAATCTGTCTAGAACTCTTGAGAAGCAGAACCAATATCTCCTTTCTCCTTGCCAACCTTATGTGGTAGCAAGGTCTGATGAATGTTTGGTAAAACACCACCGTTTGCAATTGTCACCGAGCCCAACAACTTGCTTAGCTCTTCGTCGTTCCTCACCGCTAGTTGAATATGCCTTGGCACAATTCGGCTTTTCTTGTTGTCCCTTGCAGCATTTCCAGCCAACTCCAAAACCTAGTTTCCATTGAGCATAACAATTTTATAAGAATAAACTGAAATCCAAAACCCATAATATTTTTCAACAAATGATTTAGGACAAAATGATCACATACACAATAAAAACAAATTTTTAAGGTTATACTCTACTCAACTCCTAATCCCTAAATTGGATAAAATTGAACAAATAACAACGAATAATTTGGAATATATTTATAAGACAAACCCGAATTCATGTCCATTGAATTGAAGAAAAACAAGTATTATTAATGGAACGTTTTTCAAATAAAAAAATGCCAAAAACCTCATAACATCAAACGAAACCCACAAACCCTAAATTTAAAAACACTGACCCAATTTGAAACAGTTAAAAAAATCAAACAAAACAAATCCATAAAATAAAATAAAATAAAACCAAACACACAAACAATAAACCAACAAAAACTGAACAAATTGTAAACAAATAAAAGTACCTCAGCAGCAAGATATTCAAGAACAGCAGAAAGATAAACAGGGGCTCCAGCACCAACACGTTCAGCATACTTTCCAGCCTTAAGGAACCGAGCAATCCTACCAACAGGGAACTGGAGACCGGCTTTGGAAGATCTGGAAACAGATTTGGTGGCCTTTGATTTGCCTCTGCCTCCTTTCTTTGAATCTGTATCTCCTTTGGAACTCATGTTGTTTGAATGTGATGGATCTTGATAAACCCTAGTTTTTATAAGAAATTAGAACGGAAGAGAAAGAGGGTTTGGTTTGGGGATGGTTGTGTAAGAGGGTACGGATTTATAGGGAAAGGTCTTTTGTTTTTATTGGTTAAAGCAAAGTTAACCTGGATCGCCAGCGTGGCATGATTATCTTTTTTATTTTTTATTTTTTTTTTGGTTTTCCCTCTCGTTGATATTTTTCGCGGGAGATTGTTGCTTATTTTTTCTTTTGGGGGGCATTACGATTTTTATTCATGAATTGTTTTCAGGCGAGACCGTGAAAGAGATTAGATTTGTGTTGTGGGTCGTGAGTCACGGTGTTAGCACATGGATCGCGTACACGAGAACATTCACGCGTCATTGACTACGCAAGCGACCCAATGCGATGGCGGTTGCGTCCGTTAGCGAACACTTGACGATTTGAAATTTAAAAATATTTAATTTTTTTACCTATTTCATTTATTACAATTACTTAATATATATTTACCACCAATCTTCATCTTCAAACCTTCACCCAATTTTCAATTCTTCATCTTCAAAATCATGGTGCAATGGACCGAGGAGGAGGAGCTGGCGTTAATAATCGCGTATAATCAAGTGCACGGTGACGGCGCCTCGACAAGCCGTGGTTCTCAAAGCCGCGGACCACAGTGGGAAAAAGTCCTAGTGGAGTTGGTAGCCTTGTCGGGGGTACCAAACGTACTTGTGATTTGATCTCTCACAAGTACGGAAATCTAAAATCGAAGTGTAAAAACTTCGAAATCACGTATAAAAAAGTCTCTAAAGATCTCCCCGGTGAAACCGAATACCTGCTAATAGCTTTTGCGCACGTTGAGTATCTTTTAGAGGTTGGGCATGACTTTCACCACGTTTCGGCTTGGCAAATGTTACGCTCGAGCGCAACCTTACGTTAGTTTTTTTTTTATTTGTAATGGTTTTTATTTTAGTGTAGTTTTTTAGTGTAATATTTTTATTTTTTAGTGTAACTTTTTTTAATATAATGTTTTTTTTTAGTGCAATGTATTTTTTTTATTTAATGTAATGTTTTAAAAAATGTTTTTAAAAATATTTATGTTTTATATTTATTAATTTGGTAAAAAAATGACCCGCTCACCTTCAGTCACAACGGGATCAAGTGAACAGTTAGTGGTTGCGAGCTGGTGACACGTGGGCGCCTACGTGGCACAATATAATTGGATCAAGTTATGGTTCACCTCTAGCCACAACACAACTAAGTTTTACTGCTAAGTGTTAAGTTGATGAGAAATTTTAATATTGTTTTTATTAAAAAAAATAAGACATAAAAGAGAAAGATAGTAAACTAATGGGTCGTTTGGCTGATTAAGTGTTGAATCATTAAGAAGTCTGAATGGTTAAAGGCTATAAATGATTAAGTGCTGAATTGTTCAGCTATGCACCAAGTTTGAATGGTTCAGCTCTTAACCACTCCACTCAGAGCATTTTTTAGGTTGAAACAAACAGTCTGAATGTTGAACCATTCAGAGTTGAATGGTTCAGAGCCTCATTAGGTGGCTACCAAACAGGCCCTCAAGCTTGTACACACGCAGTTGCCAATAATTGTCGACCTCTCCTGGCATATCTTAATCTTTGAAGATATATGTATCAGGACGCGTGTACACGCGAGTAAATATATCGCGCAAAGCTACACCCACACGTCAACCATTAAGAAAATAATCAATGGAAACTTATGTTGGGGCCCACACGTTACCTAGTATGTGACAACTGCAAAGAGAGAATGAAAAGGACGTCTAGCCAATCAGATGTCAGCATTCCCTGCTCCATAACATCATGTCATCAACAACGACAAAAACGTCGAGTGAAAGGGACATTAAGCCAACCCCAAAATGACAGCGCAAATTCTCCCAACGGTCTCACCTGTGGGACCCGCGCGAATGAACTATCAATCACTATCAATTATGGAGAAGGGGTCAACCATTTTCACACTCGAACACACACACACAATAGCATTCTAAGTTATTGTAAGAAAGATTGGTTTAAATATTTGTCCATTTGATACTCGTTGTAACTGTCACTGCAATCATTAATAAAATCTCTTCATTTCTCTTTACAGTGTAACATATGTAACACTGCAAAAATTATTGTTTTAAAAAAAACGTATGGCGCTTTTTTTTATTTTTGTGGTTCAAAACTCTTATAAACATATATATTACATGCCCTAAAATTTCAAATTAAAAAAAAAGTTGGGAAAGTAGGGTTTTCTAAAAAAATAGGTTTTCTCCCAATACTTAGCTTGTATATATATATATAGGGCAATTCTAAATAGAAAGCCACCATCTTTTATGGAAACATAGAAAACCCTATCTTGTGGTGATGATGCTTCCACGTCAACATACTTATTCATATGCACAACGGTGATTTGGTCTTTGTCTCATAAACCAAATCATGCACATCTATGATGACTTTTTATAAACTCTTACACATAAATACAATGATAATAATCCTCTTCCCTCTCTCTTTTTTTACACCCGTATCCACATAAGTTATATACCATATCACACAAGATTCTTTAAACCACTTCTCTCTTTTTACACTCTCCATCTCTCTTCTTGCATTTCATCTTTAATTTCATTCATTTCTCTTTGAATTCAATTCATCCAAATGGATTCTCCTAGTTGGTGTAATACATGGTCAGGAACTTGAATTTATGCCTTCTCCCATTAATGTCGTCCCACACAATCTTTCACATGTATTTAATGAGGATGTTCCCCACGTAGGCCTCAGTATTCCAGGTATCAAACTCGGTTTTTGTTAACAAATTTTGTGTGGTTTCATTTATGTTGTATTTTTATTTTTGTTTTAAACAGTCCAAATTTTGTTATAAGGAACTGAAGTCAGGATCACGTCATTGGTGGTTTCACCCATCTCCTATCTGAAGGTTAATGTTGTAATAATCATTTTTTTTACTTAAAAGGAGTATATATGAAGATGACCATGAACAAAATGATGTGTCGTACTTAAAGGTTAAATTTTAGTTTTTTTTTACAAAACTGCAAAACACATGTTTATTTTAAATATTTACAGTTTTAACATGTTTTTTTACAAAGGTAAAACACATGTTAGTGCATAAGAGTGTACATTTTAACAATGTTTTTTTTATGTTACGTGTTTTTTGTGACCCTAACACATAACCCGTAACCACACGTTTTTTAAGTTACAAATGTGATACGTTTAATGTTTAATGTGTTATGTTTTGTAGATGCATTTCATACGTGTCTATAGCTTTCGGGTTGGTCGTTACATAGTTTGCCATCTACTTGTGTCAAAGTTTGTAATTTGTAAGTGCCATTCGCATGGACGTGCATGCGAATGGAGTTTGGTTCATGCGATTGGGTTTTGTTAGTTGCCATTCATATGTTGTTTGTCCCATTCGCACAGTTGAGGTTGCAAATGGGCACAACTTATATATATGGGTGTTGGGCAAACGTGGTTAGAGTTTTTGGTCATTTGGTCAGTTGTCATAGAGTGCCAATCCACTCTGTTCGAATATCTAAAAAAGTTTGTTTATCGTATATCGAGTATGTAACCAAGTTTATTGAAGTTAATGATTATGAAAAACATTTAAAATGAAATCTTTTGTGTGATTATCGAGTTATATATCATTTTGCTAGATTGAGAGGGATTCCGCACCTCTTGATTTACATATCATGCAGATTATTGTTTGATTGATCATTCTCGATCCTACAAAGTGGTATCAGAGCCTGGTGCTCAATCTCACGATTGCAAATTGATAAAATTTTAAAGATTTCAGGTCAAAATTGTTGAAACCCTAACTGTTTTCAAAGGTTTTCCAAAAAAAAAAAAAACATGTTTTTTGAGTGATTTAAAGGTCAATTTTATAATTTCTTTCACAAAAGTTAATGTAGAATCATTCCGAATCAAAACCTTTGCATTTACAATCAATTTGGTTAAAATTTCCAAAAATCAGATCAAAATCAGTGTTTTTGAAATTAAGAAGACGATGGGTGTTCGAACAGTGCGAATGGTTGCATTTGACTATGCGAATGAGTTTCTTTGAGTTTCATTCATAGTGTATTTTCAAACAAATAGGTCCATTCGTATCAGTTTTCCAGTCATTCATAATAGAGGTTTTCATTCCCATACACCTTGTTCCCATTCGTACAGTCGTGTGTGCGAATAGATTTTAAGATCTTTCATTCGCATAGTTTGTGTGTGTGAATAGGTGTCTTTGTGTTCCATTCGCATCTTCGATCAGAAAGTTGGAAATTTTTCTAAGTGTTGGAACTTTTTGAACTGTGGATAACATTTGGGGTTTTCCTATGACTCGACCCAACATAACTCAGCAACAACAACCACCGATGAATCCATGGGCTTTCGCAACAGAAAAGAGGAAACAGATTGCATAACCTCCTCAACAACCAATGGTTAACTATTGGGCAGTCGCGACCCTGGTTCAACGAGTTATGCGACCTCAACCTTAACCTACACTGAATTATTGGGGTGTTGCAGCAGCAGTGGCTCAGAATCAAACCACTTCTTGGATTAACTTGTTAATGAATGACTTATATGCTGGAAATGGAAACCGACCACCAAAACTGATGGATATTTTTGAGTATCCATCATGGCACAAGTGATTCAAAATTCATTTGGAAGGTTTGGATGACGGTGAAGCATGGCAGGTTCTGGAACGTGGGTATGTCAGGCCATTTGTGGAGAATTCTACAACTTTAGTTTCTTTGGGTGACATGACCAAAGCCGAGAAGAAGAAGTATGTTGCTGAGAAGAAGGCTTATATCCCAAGCTTTGACACAAGACTTATTGCATCGATTTGGACCATGTACTACATCAAAGCAACTATGGGATGCGTTGCAGAGTCGAAATTATGGGAACGAGAGAACTAAGAGGACCAAGATAGACCGGTTGAAGAAAGAATTCGAGAATTTTAGTTTCATAGGGAATGAGACACTCAAGGAATTGACTACTCGATTCTATCATCTATTGTCCGAGTTGTCTAACTACAACATTTCCTATCCGATGTTTGAATGTGTGGAAAGTTTTGCAAGTGTATTGGAGTCAATATTTGGAAGTGTTGAGGAAATGGACACATTTAATTGTTTGACATTGAATGAGTTCATTCAGAAGTTGGAGAACAAAGATGCCGAGGAAAGAAGAAAGGTAAAAAGAGCACAGATTCCACGGAATCCTGAATTGTACTCATCTTCAGCTGTACCAAATGTTGGTGTTAGTTTGGCACACAAATAACTTTTGTTTCAAGTGTGGAACCGACAAATCCTGTCAACTACTGTGGAATTCCCGCATCTTCCTCGTATGTCACTCCAACAGTCCAACTCAAGCTCCAATGCAGTCTGTACCTTGGTTAGCTGCTCCAACAGTGAATCTGAATCAACAATCACCTTCATCAAATGTTGGACAAAAATCATCGAGCTCGAGTCAGATTGTTCTAGAAAATTTAAACATGGATAATGTGACGGTTGAAGTTGCTCAAAAGCATGTCGCTTTGGTTTCAGCTTTTGTACCTGTGGCGTGTAAAAACCCGCGCATTTATAAGCTAACCTAACCCCGTGCCATTTGAGAGGTGAGCTTACCGGGACAGAATACTCTCACAATAACTTTATGAACATGAATCGTTTAGAGTCTAACGCGGTTATGCTTAGTTTTAAACACACCACTTGAATAAAGGTCTACTATTGTCGCATACCAAGTAAGATCAGATCCTGAAGCGCCACCTTTGTTTTGATATTGTTTTCTCGTATGGTTTAAATCCCTCTTTTACTTTCTTTTTAGCATTTAAAACCTTTTTAGTAATTTCTAGGAAGTTGAATAGTAAAAATCGTGTCATTGGATTCGATACTTAGTACTTGCTCATTTATATACTACGCTCAATAGGTACACTTCTCTATTGTGTGGGGTTTTAGAACGTTAAGCAACTATCGTTTTATTTTATTAATTTAAAAGTTGAAATGTCATACACCAAAATTTTTGCTTAAAATCCACACACATAAAAGCCTACTTATAAAGTTGATGCTATATATTAAACCCTTGATAATAAAGAAGAAAAAATACATTGTTTTTTTTTGGTTGTGTAGTACTTTCTTTTGGATTTCCTGTGACAACCGTCACCCTCGTCTTTTAACAAGTTGTCAATTTTAGTCATTTATCTATTTTGAAGCTTCACCTTTAGTTCTCTTCAAATATTATTATTTTTTTATTTTTTTAAAATGGTGTACGTAAACATTTTGTATACGCACGTTTTGACATACAAAACGTGCTATAATTATTATGTTATCTTATGAAAGTTTTATTTTAATTTAAAAAGTTTAGTTTAAAAGATTTATAATTAATTAGCTAACTTAGTTAAGTTTTTGTAAAGAAAAAAGTTAACTAAAAACATATATACTTAACCAAGTCAACAAGGAGGGACCAATCTTGCCAAAAATCCAAAGTTTCAAATCTGAAATACCCTTCCCTCTTTCCACGTTTTTTCCGGCGAACCAGATCCGGCGGGTCCAAATCACATCAATAAATGTTTTTTTAACCGTTTAAATTATGTCCCATGCGTTTCTTACATAAATGAATACGTTTCTATGTTAACAGGGTCATAAAAACGCGTTTAAAGGAGAGTTAGTCACATCTTGAGTTAGTAACCGCCGGAATTTAGTTTTACATCAATGCTTCGTTTTTTTTTAATCTCACAATTCATCCATTGTTGACTTCATCTCATTTCTGCATGATTCCACAACATCAATCCCATACAAAACATCATAGAACACGTCAAAAGCCTCTGCAAATCGGTTTCAAAGGTCGAACCTATAACCTTCTTTTTCCGATCGTGTTTAGCTGGTAAGTGCCGTGTTCTTTATGCCATTTCGTTGTTTGAATATCACACTTCGAAAGCCCCATCACCATACCTCGTAACAGATATGAATTGATGGTTAATTGAATTGGGGTTAGGGTTAGGGTTCTTGGTTAGGATTTGGGGAAGATGATGAGATTTAATAATTGTTTAAATAACATTCAGTGTCAAATATTTCAACAAAAACCCTTTGTAGCAGAGTGGTTTGTGTGTTTGATGGTTTCAAAGAGGACCCGAGTTCGATTCATGTGGTCAGCGAATTGGTCCTGTTCCTTTTATTTTTTTTGTTTCTTATCCTTTTGCTTTATTTATATATTCACACATATATATACACATGTACATTAAACTTAGAATATTCATAATAAATTCACTTTTTGTCCAAAAATTATGAGAATTTAGGTGTAGCTTCTTGACACAATAAAGAAAACTACCACACTTTTATTTTATGGAAAATATCTTATTTATATATTTTTATTGAATTAAATTTTTTAAATCATAATTAATTGATTAAAAATTTATTTTTAAAGATTTTAATCTCAAACTTTTTGAGTAATTATTTCTCATCATCATAAACTGAAATAAAAAATTATTAGTTTAGAAAACATTTATTTTCATTGATTTTCCTATTTTAATCATTTAAACATGATTTAATCTCATTAAATCAGTTTTAAATATAAATAAGTTTATAAAAATTATGGGAAAATTATTTTAATTACTTTACATCAGAAAGTATCCATTTTCAATGAAAATAGCATTTTTGGATCAGGTCTTGAATTATTAGTCTTATTTATGTTTAATTGGACATAATTATTTATTTATTTATTTATACTATTAAATATCTATTTTATAAATACTTTTCTTATAAAATAGAAATATTCTTATGTTTGAATGTCCTTACTATCATTTGTTGGATTATTGTGAAACACATAATTATTTATTTATATATTTATGATTATTGCATTTATTTATAATAATTGTAACTAACTAAATTATTTTGTATTAATTGTTTAAATATATTTTAACCTAATTATTCAATTGACAATAATTATATTACCTACACCTCATTTATGAACTTTGGTACATTATTTTTAATATACAACTTTTATATTAATTCGACTTATCGTAAAAACTCTAATTCCCCAAATCGACTTAGCAACCCTAATGCCTTAGACCCTAGATACCTTAGACTTTTAAGATATTTCATTTATTAGTATTATTATACCTTATAGGTAGAATTCTTCGGAATTCCCATTTCTTAACTCACGACCGCTTAAGTTGGATTTTGCTCGCTTTCGCAAACTGTGAGTATATCTTTCCCTTTTTTACTATTTTACATTTCGGGGTGACTCATGTACTTACTATCAAGTTTATATTTCCTTTTACTAAAATAGCAATTCTTATGTGTGTTTGCTTGTGTTATTTTGTGTATCTATGACCTGTCAAATCATTAACCGCTGGGCGGCCTGGCATTTCAATGAATAGTACTATGGTTTATACCCTTGTGACTCTGTTGAGAGTCCTCGTCATTGCTATGTATTACATTACTACTAGCGCATACTATATATATCTGCTTTCTTCTCTTAGGGTTGATTGACCCGCATACCACTTATTACATAATTGCAAACAGTATACGACACATGAATTGCAAAACACTTTTCTACTATATTTATTTAAACAGGGTATGCTCACCAATACAATTTTTTGTATTGACCAAATTATTTTGTACATGTTTCAGGTTGTTTTGAGATGCATCCTTTAAGCTTTCGGATTTATATTTAGATTTTGATTCATTGTATTTCATTTTAGTTGGTAGTTAGAATCGTTGTATTTCATTTCAATGTAATAAATTATTTAATCAATGTATTTAAATTTACACTTTAGTCCATGAGCTATTGAACAATCGTCACTACGTGACATCTCGATGTTTCCGCCATCGGTTGGGGTGTTACAGATTGGTATCAGAGCCATGGTTATAGGGAATTAGGTTATTAGAATACCTTTTAGCCTAGACTATAACTAAGTTTACTTTCACGAGTCCTCTCGTGTATATTTCTCTTGTTTCTTATATTTTCTTTCAAGATATTTTCGTTATGATTATTTCTCGTTATTCTTTCGATATTTTGCTTGGCGAAGAAGACACTCGTATTTCACAAACGAATCGATATCAGCAAGTTAAGAGTGGTATCCATACCTTGGTGATTAGTTTCACTCCTTTATATGTTATTTATCTTAGGAATATATCTTTGAGATAGGAGTGACATCCATACCTCAAAGAGTAGTTCCTTCAAAAAGAAGCTTAACCACTAAGCTGGGGGTGATATCCTTAACTTAGTGATTGGTTTCATTCCTCAATTGTTTTCAAATTTGAAATACATCTTTGAGTTAGGAGTGAAATCCGCATCTCAGGGATCTGTTTTACATCTCGTTTTAAAGTCTCGCTAAAGGTTTTGAAATTTACCAGTGACGGGGTATGTGCAATCGGGAAAAATGACCATTCACTCATGGGTTCAAGTACGCTCCCCACAAGTCACTAATAATATTTCAATCTCTTTGGCTAGTCACCAGTTTCATTAGAAATATTTTCAATATCACATTTTTGATATATTTTTCATTTGTTGTTTGAAACTCTTATCATAATTTTTTTTTATAATGAAGTTATTATGTCTTTTGAGTTTTCTCTATTAATAGCTATCGCTATTTGTGCATTTTTCCGTTTTTCATTATTGACTCTTAAGTTTTGTTTAACATTTGGATTTTAAGTTCCATCTCTTGATGTTTTTATATACTCATTAATTATTCGCTTTTGGATTTTTTTCATCATCATTATTAAAACTTTTATCCGCTTTAAAATTTACACTATTTTCAGTTATGATTTGTGACTTCTACACTATTGTCGCATTGACTTTTATCATTCACGTCATTTCTAAATCTTGGTCTTTTGAAAACACATTTGATTTATATGATTTTCGAGAAAAGAAACTTGCGACTGATAATATGCATTTTGACAATTTTCAACTCGACTTCTTGTAAACACATGAAAGTATGTACTCACGAAGTCTTTTCATGTGAACCTGTTTTGAACTTAAAACACTCTTCGATTCCTAAAAAGTTATCCTCATGCATTACTACTATCCTTTCAACTATATCACAAAGTTTGAGCAAACTACGTTTTTGATAAACAGAAATTTATCTTATTACACTCGCACTCTTTCAATCGCAAAACTTTTGGTCTAACAAAATATTGTACATATCCTATCAGAATGTTACTAATTGTCTTATATCATATAGTGTATATATGTAAAACTAAACCCTTATGTCAGTAGACTATACGACTGTTTGCGTACTCTCACTTATCGTAAATTTCATTATTTTATTCTTACACCATTTTATTCATAGTTATTTCTAACACGTTATTTGTGATTTTTTTTTCACACTGCTGGTTTGCAAAAGTTCAACTCGTTTACCTTCATTTTGAGCAACTGTGCGATTTACTCGATTTATATTATACTATTCTTTCAATCAAACTTTTATGCTATACTTATATACTTACATGAACGCATATTTTGTATGCATATGTTTCCTGTTTTGAGCAAAACCCTGTTATACTTTACATTATTTTGTTCATCATCATGGTCAATAAACATACTAATTGATAACTCGTATGAGATCTAAGCCAGTGCCCACGTACGACTCGGATTAGAGTATTTCTTTAATCCGAGGGGAACGGTGTAAATCTCGAAGTTTATCAATATAGGTGTTTAGAGCTCAACGACGTGAACAGAAATTTACGGTTAAAGGGTAAACCCGGAAGGGAATTTCCTCTAACCATGTCATGATTGAGCATTATTTCATAGCAGTATCTATTACCTAATACATATTGGTTGCACGCATTTATTTCTCATTAGTGTTATGGAAAAGCATAACACCCTAGTGTAAGGTAAATCGATGATTACGGTCCGGAACGCAATCATGGGTTTACAGGTACATGAGGGTGGTGTGTAATTCTATTTAGGCTGTTGGTAGACAATCAGTACGAGCCCAAAGTATCGGGAGTGTGGTGGGTCAGCTGCGGTACACCCTATATATAAGCATAAACGATACTGCGGGAATGGACTAGGAGTTTGACCAAGAACCTACCCATTACTTTATAGTTACCTCTTCATTAGATCGTTGACTACTAGCTAGCATTTTCGATTAGAACGTTCTTACACGAGCTTCAATTCGTCTTCTTAGAGTCTTTGTGTGACGACCCGGAAAATTTTTCTTCTTATTTGTTTTCTCTCCTCGACTTCGGGAAATTTTCGGGACGAAAATTCTTTCAACAGGGGGATGATGTGACACCCGGCAACTTTCGGTAACTAACTTTTGAAAACTTAGTAAGTCTACCTTAGCGAGTCGCGCATACGTTACACATAACATGGTCGGTCGAGTCGAATCGTACATCATTAGGGTTTTAACATACGCAAGTCTCGGGTCCCGGGAATTGGTGATCGGGCGGGAACGTGTTATTTATCATGTTTTATATGTTTACAATCATTATGTGACTTGTCGGTATGTGAATATGTGCTAACATGTGTTAAAACGGGGTTTAACGCGCAAAACACACCAACATAGGGGCTATAGGCGATTAGGCTTGGTGGATAGCCTAATCGCATGTTATTGGGGCGAGTAGGAAGATGCTTATAGGCGAGTAGGGCTAATCGCATGAACAGTCATGCGATTAGGCACCCTACTCGCGTATAAACCTGCACACTCGCATGATACGTGCTGGACGACCAAAAACGCCTATAAATACCACCCTTGACCTCCAAAACATCATTTGTGCAACCCTAGCCGTCCCATAACATAACCCAACACACAAACACCCTCTGGAACTCGTTTTTGCATCAAAACCACCATTTTCAAGCTTATTCCATCATTACCTCTTGATTACAAGGTGTGTTCTTCAAACCCAAACCTTTGAATGATTATGTTTTACTCCCTAAACGTCCAGACCTGACTTATAAATGTTTTTATCTTTGAAAATCCATTTAAAACCGTTTTTAAACAAACCCACACCTTTACATGTGTTATATGTGTTATATATGTTTAAAGATAGGATTTTTAGGATTGAATCATGGTTGTTCTTATGTTATTTTGATGTTTATTGCTGAGATAAGTTAGTATGATGATGTCCTAGGAGTTTGGATGGTTTTGGTGGTGTATTGTTGATATTTGATATTTTGACCCATTTGAAGGATTTTAGATGATTAAGGATGTTATGAGGTGTGTTGTTGATTGTGTGATGTTAGGGTTTGCTCTAGGATGATGCTAGAACAGTAGGATGCTATCGGACAACGTGGTTATGTGATTTAATCTGGATATTTGCTATTTAGGGCAAGTTCTTGCATGTTGATGTGATGTTTACATGCTAAGTTGCCATTTTGGGAAAACGCTCGCATTCGGGACTGTTAGAATGATGAAAACTTAGGGGTTTTGCTTGAAATATGTTTGTTAATGTGTTAGGATGATTATTGGATGTTTTTACATGTTTCGGATCTGATCTGGAGCGTTAAACGCGCGAAATTGCATTGTACAGCTACTGCAGGCGAGTAGCACCCTAATCGCATGACTGTATAGGCGATTAGGGGTGTAATCGCCTGAAGGGAAGCCTACTCGTGTGTACATATAGGCGATTAGCCTTGTAATCGCCTGTTGACCCACCCTAATCACGTGTTGACTTTTCCTAATTGCTAGTTTGATTCCTAATCGCGTGTAATGCTGCTGTATGTATATTTTAACATCCCGGAACATGATTTGACGCCTAGGAACATGATAGGAACCCCAGGATTCACCCAATGACTTAGTAACACGTATTCGGACCTGTTTATGCGTTAAACGGATATTATGCTAGACTAGGTGAACTGTTGCGCGTATTAAGTGTTTAATTGCATACGTGGCATGTTGTCTTGTATTTATCTAACACGTGGAATGTCGGGTCACCAATGGGATGTCGAGTCTTGTCTTATGTAGTCTGGTTGTCGGTCAAACATACTTTTCGGACACATAATGGTCATGGACTGGACTTAGGGACTAATGAACCCGATGGGTTATTAGTCTAACTTGACATATATCTTATGATAGGTCGCCAATAGTTGGGGTTATCATATCTCATAGACGGTTTACTCATATCACGCACACGGTTTACTCTTAAACGGAATACGCAACCTAAGGTGAGTTCACGGCCCCACATTTTACAGTTTTTACTTTCGGGGTGAGAAACATGCTTACAAACTCTTTTATGACTTATGGCTCTTTTATGACTTATGACTTGTTATCACGTTATACTATGGCTTATTTATCTTACTATACGGTTCATCGAAAATCCCTAGAAACCACTAACATGGGTATATGGCGGGGAAATGTGGATAGCGCTATTGGGAACTGACAAGCCCCACTCGACGGCTGGAGGCCGTGCGGGTGCATATTGTCTCTAATAAAACAAGGTCTACCGGCGATGACGGTAGCCCGTAGGAATTAAGGGTAACACTCGGCTTAGTCAGCAATGGTTTCACCCGTATGAGTATCTCATTCTGCGCCTAGGTTGGCGTTCTCTTTAGCATAGTAGTAACTGTGATGGTAACGGTTTTTGAAGGATTACTGTAAACATTTAATTAAAACCTGTGAACTCACCAGCATTATATGTTGACTCTTTTAGCATGTTTTCTCAGGTCGCTAAGGTAGCAGCGGTCGGATAGGCGCACGAGGTCGCACTGGAGTCGTCTCGCGTCTAGGGTCTCATCTGCACGTTTTGGAATCATGAACTTTTGAACTTATGTTTCATTTATGCATGACTTTTGTAAACTTTAAATGCTTCCGCACTGTCGAATGTTGGTTTTAAACTTATGCATGGTTTTGTTTACGTATGTTTTTACATTTAGACGTCGTTTATTGTGACCGTTGACTTGGATCCTGGTGTGTCACACGCCTCGCGGTAGAACTCCGCAGGTGGAAATTTGAGGGTGTGACAGATTGGTATCAGAGCCAATGGTTATAGTGAACTAGGACTGCATGTAGAGTCTAGACTATAGCCGAGTCACACACACTAGACGGTCATATACATTTGAGTCGTGTCCTTTGGGCAAACATACTAACCTTGTCGGGGTGTCGGTCTCCTCACCATGCAGTGTCACATTACTTATCTCATTCTTGGCTATTTTTAGCTTCACTTTATTTTTATCTCTGGGTTACAGCCGAGGGGACTTACTTATCGATCTTTTGAGTTAGTTATATCATTCTGGGATGTGGTTATCGGGTGACTTGAAGTTCTAGCTCGGAGCACGCCTAGGGGACCATGTAGAGCGATTTGTTATTTCGGGTGCACACGAAATCACAAATCGAAATGCATGAAAATCTTGGTGGACTTTGTGTTCGGACTAACGGTCATGCTGTAACCGTATTCTGAGTTCGTTTGATCACTTGTAGCTTGGTTTGTTTGTGGTACTGAGTGTCTCGTCTCATGTTTTCGGCAGAAGATGTCTGGTGATCGTGGTGTTCGTAATAGTGGCGAGGGTCGGGAAAACATCAGCATAACCCGAGAAGAGCTGAACAATTTGATCCAGCAAAGTGTGACTGCGGCTCTTACCGCTCAACAGGCCGCTCAGCAAGGCGTCGGTGGGAATACCGTTTGTCCTCCACCACCACCTCCTCTGGGCCAGCAGGTGTGTACTTTTAAAGTGTTCATGGAGTGTGAGCCCCACATTTTTGGAGGATCTGAAAACAACAAAAGGAAACGGGAGAGCGTCGAGAGGGATGTGGCCAAAGCCGAAGTGCAGCAGCAGAAAGTAAAGCTTGAGGCTTTAGGGTCATCGTCTAGGCCGAAGCAAGGAGGCTATGCTGGGAAGATACCAGAGTGCAACCATTGCGGGTACCATCATCGCGGCAACTGCGAGAAGTTTCGTTGCAACCGTTGTAAGCGAATGGGTCACGTTGCCAAAAACTGTAGAGTCAATCTCCAGACAGTTCCACGCCAAATGATTGCCCCTGCACCTGTTCCTCGGAAAAACCAAGGGTGTTATAATTGTGGAGAGACTGGGCACTACAGACGGGACTGTTCTAAGCTGAATCAAGGGACTGCAGGTGGTACTGGGGATGAAGGTGGCGGTCGAACTGCTCCGGCTCGCGATTATGTCATCAGTGCTAGGGAGAACCAGGTGGACCCAGACACTGTTACCCGTACGTATTCTCTCTTATCTCTTGTTACGCTTTGGTCATACTTTTATCCGCATTGTTGTGCGTTCGTGTTTCGGGTGTTTTCTTTGTGGTTTGGTCGCTGTTTCTCATTCTTTGGGTTGATGAGGGTCCTTTGGGGATGCTACTTGGACGGTACCAGTGGATTAGTTATACCGATCATAGTAGGCTCCAGTAGGCTTTCATCGGGGGTCTCTTGTCTCATACTCGCATTGGGGAAAGTGGTTTCCCGGTTGTTACTAGCACGTTTGGTTTATGACCTTCACTCGTTGTATTTTGGGGAAAACGTTACTTGGGCGCAGAGGTCGACACTCATTACTGTTGAAACCGAAAGAATCTCGGGACGAGATTCCTTTCAACAGGGGGATGATGTGACGACCCGGAAAATTTTTCTTCTTATTTGTTTTCTCTCCTCGACTTCGGGAAATTTTCGGGACGAAAATTCTTTCAACAGGGGGATGATGTGACACCCGGCAACTTTCGGTAACTAACTTTTGAAAACTTAGTAAGTCTACCTTAGCGAGTCGCGCATACGTTACACATAACATGGTCGGTCGAGTCGAATCGTACATCATTAGGGTTTTAACATACGCAAGTCTCGGGTCCCGGGAATTGGTGATCGGGCGGGAACGTGTTATTTATCATGTTTTATATGTTTACAATCATTATGTGACTTGTCGGTATGTGAATATGTGCTAACATGTGTTAAAACGGGGTTTAACGCGCAAAACACACCAACATAGGGGCTATAGGCGATTAGGCTTGGTGGATAGCCTAATCGCATGTTATTGGGGCGAGTAGGAAGATGCTTATAGGCGAGTAGGGCTAATCGCATGAACAGTCATGCGATTAGGCACCCTACTCGCGTATAAACCTGCACACTCGCATGATACGTGCTGGACGACCAAAAACGCCTATAAATACCACCCTTGACCTCCAAAACATCATTTGTGCAACCCTAGCCGTCCCATAACATAACCCAACACACAAACACCCTCTGGAACTCGTTTTTGCATCAAAACCACCATTTTCAAGCTTATTCCATCATTACCTCTTGATTACAAGGTGTGTTCTTCAAACCCAAACCTTTGAATGATTATGTTTTACTCCCTAAACGTCCAGACCTGACTTATAAATGTTTTTATCTTTGAAAATCCATTTAAAACCGTTTTTAAACAAACCCACACCTTTACATGTGTTATATGTGTTATATATGTTTAAAGATAGGATTTTTAGGATTGAATCATGGTTGTTCTTATGTTATTTTGATGTTTATTGCTGAGATAAGTTAGTATGATGATGTCCTAGGAGTTTGGATGGTTTTGGTGGTGTATTGTTGATATTTGATATTTTGACCCATTTGAAGGATTTTAGATGATTAAGGATGTTATGAGGTGTGTTGTTGATTGTGTGATGTTAGGGTTTGCTCTAGGATGATGCTAGAACAGTAGGATGCTATCGGACAACGTGGTTATGTGATTTAATCTGGATATTTGCTATTTAGGGCAAGTTCTTGCATGTTGATGTGATGTTTACATGCTAAGTTGCCATTTTGGGAAAACGCTCGCATTCGGGACTGTTAGAATGATGAAAACTTAGGGGTTTTGCTTGAAATATGTTTGTTAATGTGTTAGGATGATTATTGGATGTTTTTACATGTTTCGGATCTGATCTGGAGCGTTAAACGCGCGAAATTGCATTGTACAGCTACTGCAGGCGAGTAGCACCCTAATCGCATGACTGTATAGGCGATTAGGGGTGTAATCGCCTGAAGGGAAGCCTACTCGTGTGTACATATAGGCGATTAGCCTTGTAATCGCCTGTTGACCCACCCTAATCACGTGTTGACTTTTCCTAATTGCTAGTTTGATTCCTAATCGCGTGTAATGCTGCTGTATGTATATTTTAACATCCCGGAACATGATTTGACGCCTAGGAACATGATAGGAACCCCGGGATTCACCCAATGACTTAGTAACACGTATTCGGACCTGTTTATGCGTTAAACGGATATTATGCTAGACTAGGTGAACTGTTGCGCGTATTAAGTGTTTAATTGCATACGTGGCATGTTGTCTTGTATTTATCTAACACGTGGAATGTCGGGTCACCAATGGGATGTCGAGTCTTGTCTTACGTAGTCTGGTTGTCGGTCAAACATACTTTTCGGACACATAATGGTCATGGACTGGACTTAGGGACTAATGAACCCGATGGGTTATTAGTCTAACTTGACATATATCTTATGATAGGTCGCCAATAGTTGGGGTTATCATATCTCATAGACGGTTTACTCATATCACGCACACGGTTTACTCTTAAACGGAATACGCAACCTAAGGTGAGTTCACGGCCCCACATTTTACAGTTTTTACTTTCGGGGTGAGAAACATGCTTACAAACTCTTTTATGACTTATGGCTCTTTTATGACTTATGACTTGTTATCACGTTATACTATGGCTTATTTATCTTACTATACGGTTCATCGAAAATCCCTAGAAACCACTAACATGGGTATATGGCGGGGAAATGTGGATAGCGCTATTGGGAACTGACAAGCCCCACTCGACGGCTGGAGGCCGTGCGGGTGCATATTGTCTCTAATAAAACAAGGTCTACCGGCGATGACGGTAGCCCGTAGGAATTAAGGGTAACACTCGGCTTAGTCAGCAATGGTTTCACCTGTATGAGTATCTCATTCTGCGCCTAGGTTGGCGTTCTCTTTAGCATAGTAGTAACTGTGATGGTAACGGTTTTTGAAGGATTACTGTAAACATTTAATTAAAACCTGTGAACTCACCAGCATTATATGTTGACTCTTTTAGCATGTTTTCTCAGGTCGCTAAGGTAGCAGCGGTCGGATAGGCGCACGAGGTCGCACTGGAGTCGTCTCGCGTCTAGGGTCTCATCTGCACGTTTTGGAATCATGAACTTTTGAACTTATGTTTCATTTATGCATGACTTTTGTAAACTTTAAATGCTTCCGCACTGTCGAATGTTGGTTTTAAACTTATGCATGGTTTTGTTTACGTATGTTTTTACATTTAGACGTCGTTTATTGTGACCGTTGACTTGGATCCTGGTGTGTCACACGCCTCACGGTAGAACTCCGCAGGTGGAAATTTGAGGGTGTGACACTTTGTCTTTAACATCCACACAGAAAACATAAACCTTGTATACCCTTACACTTTCTGTTAGTCAAAATCATGTTGCCTGTCCTTAATAAAGTTCCGTCAGATCCTTTCTAAAGTAGGGGAGACTGCTTCATTAGTACCTCTACCCCTCACCCGTTACACATTCGCAAAACTTTTCCCAATTAAATCCTCAACTTTCTAACTTTGGGTTAACTGTCAAAGATTTTGAAACTTTTACTCTGGATAATAAATAGACAACTACTTTAAATTTTGTCAAATTATGACTGATGCAATTTTTTTTAAAAACCCTTTGACTTTTACAACGCCCCTTGTTTCATAGTAACCTCCACTTGAAGAAAATTTCGAGACGAAATTTTCTAAAGTAGGGGAGACTGTGACAACCGTCACCCTCGTCTTTTAACAAGTTGTCAATTTTAGTCATTTATCTATTTTGAAGCTTCACCTTTAGTTCTCTTCAAATATTATTATTTTTTTATTTTTTTAAAATGGTGTACGTAAACATTTTGTATACGCACGTTTTGACATACAAAACGTGCTATAATTATTATGTTATCTTATGAAAGTTTTATTTTAATTTAAAAAGTTTAGTTTAAAAGATTTATAATTAATTAGCTAACTTAGTTAAGTTTTTGTAAAGAAAAAAGTTAACTAAAAACATATATACTTAACCAAGTCAACAAGGAGGGACCAATCTTGCCAAAAATCCAAAGTTTCAAATCTGAAATACCCTTCCCTCTTTCCACGTTTTTTCCGGCGAACCAGATCCGGCGGGTCCAAATCACATCAATAAATGTTTTTTTAACCGTTTAAATTATGTCCCATGCGTTTCTTACATAAATGAATACGTTTCTATGTTAACAGGGTCATAAAAACGCGTTTAAAGGAGAGTTAGTCACATCTTGAGTTAGTAACCGCCGGAATTTAGTTTTACATCAATGCTTCGTTTTTTTTTAATCTCACAATTCATCCATTGTTGACTTCATCTCATTTCTGCATGATTCTACAACATCAATCCCATACAAAACATCATAGAACACGTCAAAAGCCTTTGCAAATCGGTTTCAAAGGTCGAACCTATAACCTTCTTTTTCCGATCGTGTTTAGCTGGTAAGTGCCGTGTTCTTTATGCCATTTCGTTGTTTGAATATCACACTTCGAAAGCCCCATCACCATACCTCGTAACAGATATGAATTGATGGTTAATTGAATTGGGGTTAGGGTTAGGGTTCTTGGTTAGGATTTGGGGAAGATGATGAGATTTAATAATTGTTTAAATAACATTCAGTGTCAAATATTTCAACAAAAACCCTTTGTAGCAGAGTGGTTTGTGTGTTTGATGGTTTCAAAGAGGACCCGAGTTCGATTCATGTGGTCAGCGAATTGGTCCTGTTCCTTTTATTTTTTTTGTTTCTTATCCTTTTGCTTTATTTATATATTCACACATATATATACACATGTACATTAAACTTAGAATATTCATAATAAATTCACTTTTTGTCCAAAAATTATGAGAATTTAGGTGTAGCTTCTTGACACAATAAAGAAAACTACCACACTTTTATTTTCTGGAAAATATCTTATTTATATATTTTTATTGAATTAAATTTTTTAAATCATAATTAATTGATTAAAAATTCATTTTTAAAGATTTTAATCTCAAACTTTTTGAGTAATTATTTCTCATCATCATAAACTGAAATAAAAAATTATTAGTTTAGAAAACATTTATTTTCATTGATTTTCCTATTTTAATCATTTAAACATGATTTAATCTCATTAAATCAGTTTTAAATATAAATAAGTTTATAAAAATTATGGGAAAATTATTTTAATTACTTTACATCAGAAAGTATCCATTTTCAATGAAAATAGCATTTTTGGATCAGGTCTTGAATTATTAGTCTTATTTATGTTTAATTGGACATAATTATTTATTTATTTATTTATACTATTAAATATCTATTTTATAAATACTTTTCTTATAAAATAGAAATATTCTTATGTTTGAATGTCCTTACTATCATTTGTTGGATTATTGTGAAACACATAATTATTTATTTATATATTTATGATTATTGCATTTATTTATAATAATTGTAACTAACTAAATTATTTTGTATTAATTGTTTAAATATATTTTAACCTAATTATTCAATTGACAATAATTATATTACCTACACCTCATTTATGAACTTTGGTACATTATTTTTAATATACAACTTTTATATTAATTCGACTTATCGTAAAAACTCTAATTCCCCAAATCGACTTAGCAACCCTAATGCCTTAGACCCTAGATACCTTAGACTTTTAAGATATTTCATTTATTAGTATTATTATACCTTATAGGTAGAATTCTTCGGAATTCCCATTTCTTAACTCACGACCGCTTAAGTTGGATTTTGCTCGCTTTCGCAAACTGTGAGTATATCTTTCCCTTTTTTACTATTTTACATTTCGGGGTGACTCATGTACTTACTATCAAGTTTATATTTCCTTTTACTAAAATAGCAATTCTTATGTGTGTTTGCTTGTGTTATTTTGTGTATCTATGACCTGTCAAATCATTAACCGCTGGGCGGCCTGGCATTTCAATGAATAGTACTATGGTTTATACCCTTGTGACTCTGTTGAGAGTCCTCGTCATTGCTATGTATTACATTACTACTAGCGCATACTATATATATCTGCTTTCTTCTCTTAGGGTTGATTGACCCGCATACCACTTATTACATAATTGCAAACAGTATACGACACATGAATTGCAAAACACTTTTCTACTATATTTATTTAAACAGGGTATGCTCACCAATACAATTTTTTGTATTGACCAAATTATTTTGTACATGTTTCAGGTTGTTTTGAGATGCATCCTTTAAGCTTTCGGATTTATATTTAGATTTTGATTCATTGTATTTCATTTTAGTTGGTAGTTAGAATCGTTGTATTTCATTTCAATGTAATAAATTATTTAATCAATGTATTTAAATTTATACTTTAGTCCATGAGCTATTGAACAATCGTCACTACGTGACATCTCGATGTTTCCGCCATCGGTTGGGGTGTTACATTTCCTCACAACTTTTTAGTTAAATTTCAGGTTAGAGCTGATTTGTTAACAAAGCTATGCCTTATGTTTAGGAGTGTAAATACTCGACATTGGATCGGTAAGTGCTTGAATCAAGTCGAGCTTAAATTAACTTTAAATTCGAGCACATTTTGTAAACGAGCCTGAGTAGGCTCACTAGCCTAAGACAAACATATCATGTATAGGATATACTAGTTTTTATTCAATATAACAAGCATATAATTATGATACAAATAAATAAATATTATATATAAGTAATTATTATGTCGTATTTTATAATTTCACATAGTAAGATGATACTAACGGTTTTGAAATACAGAGATCCTTATAACAAATAGCAAAGGTGTTTGAGGTCTCACTGAAAGTCACTGTTCCTGATTAACCAAAAGTGGCACCTCTTATACATGCTTGCTCCCAAAAGGTTGTTGGTGATTACCAATGGTATATGTTGTTATGTCATATTTGTGTATTTTAATTTGTTTCTTTGTATATTTTTAATTTCTTTAATATATACCAAATTTGGTGATTGAAGTTTGGAAAATGTATTAATTTTGTTAATTTTGATGAATTGATGTGGAATATTTGGTACTGTGAAAAGTGTAATTACTAATTTATAGCATTAATCTACTGTTAAGTTGCTACTTAATTCATTTTGCTGATGTATTTGTGTCTTGATTTTAACAAGAATCTGGAGGATTGATGTGTATTGGTCTGGTCCAAAAAGCATACGCGTGACGCGCGCATCACATATTTGGATTCTTCATCAGCTCAGTTTAAATTTGGCTAAATAGACTAATTTACTTACATTCTACCCCATTTATAGTGGACACATGCTAAATAGTGTTGTACTTTGTTATTTCTTACCGTTTTTGGCATGCATTTTTTAGGATATTTGAGGCATCAAAGATTTGACAATGCTATGTGCAGCTATCAATATTGAGGATGTATACCTGGCATATGAACAACTGCAAATCAGTGATTAATCACCATGCTGTACCGTTGCATATGCATTGCTGGTGCTCAGGCTGATGATCAGGTGAAAGAAAAAAAATAACTTAAAAAATTAGCGCATCTTGATTAAACCTATGTTATGCAGGTCAAGGTGTGATGCAATGTAACTTTTGGAACAATGCCTTATTTGCAAAAGCTATTGTATAGTCTTAGAGGATGTAGGGTAAGTTACTTTCATATGACAATTTTACCTATATATTTATATGGTATATTTATTATATAGCATATAATAAATATTGAGTAATTGGTTGCTATGTTTGTAGGTTACATTTTTATGATAACTAAATTTTAAGTTATTGGAACCTATTTGACTTGTTTCCTTATCTTTGTGTTTAGACGACTTATGATAATTAATTCATTATGCTGATTAGTGCTTGTTTTCTGGTACTATGGGAATCTATGCATTTCTCTTATAGAGAAATAGAGAACTAACCCAAAAGCTTATATAAAAGACAACGTTGTAGCTGGAAATATCGGACAATTTATACTGTATACCTGTTTGTTGCTGCAGTTAGTTTTTAGTTATCTCACTACATATGTTGTGAATGGTTTTGATAGGTTTCTAATAAGGCTATTGTCGTTCCTGCTGTGGAAGTTGAGCCAGTTAGATGTTCATACAATCCATCATCTTAAAGTCATAAAGTCAAATGGTTATATTACTTAATTCGATGCCTACATAGTTATTTAATTCAATGGCATGTTTAAGTTATTTACTCTTTTCGTTTGTTACTAATATTAGGTTTTTCAACCTCCAGATCGCTCCCGAGGTATAATCTAGTAAGTTATAAACCATTATGATCAACAAGATACAATTATTAAACCATAAAGACCAATGATAAAAAGATATACAAAGTACAAGGACCAACAAGTAATTAATTAACTCAAGTTAAAAAAAAAAAAAAAAAAAAACACATTCATAGGTTAAAAGGTTAGAATCTCTCTCCAAACCCGAACCCAACACCTCTCTTCTTCTCTTCAATCCCCCACTTGTTTTTTTCCCTCCCAATTACACCCCCTCTCGCCGGAGAAAACCACCGCCTCGCCGTCGCTCCTCCGCCGTCCATTCTTATCACCAACTTTCACACCGGTAACTCCTTTTTTTATATTCACTCGCTCCTCTTTTTATAAATCTTACTGTATTATTTATTCCGATTTATCTCTGTTTTCTATCTACACTAAATATTTTTACCCAATGCTATCGGTTATATAATATGTTTCTTTCTTTTTTATTATGTTTTTGTTCACAGTTTGTTTTATTACTCGAAGTCTCGTGTCTAATCATCTGCACGAAAATAACATTAGCACTAGGTACTCCTCAATTAGTTTATTTGAACTAAAAAACCCTAATTTTGAATTTGAGCAATTGGGTTGTAATTAGGTCTCACATTAGTTCTGGATTTAAGGAATTAGAGGTTGAATTTACAGATTTAAACGTCTGGTATTGTTTTGTTGTTTGACTCGTTTTAAGGACTTAGTATAATTATTATGTTCAGTGTTACAAACCGAATCGTTAACCAATTGATCCAAAGAAAATAGATAGAAGCTTGAGAGAACTTGGAGCTTTTAGGATAGATTAATTCATAATTTCATTCATGATCTTTAATTGAAAATCCTAAGCTTGGCTTTAAAAAGCGCAAAGCGCACAAAAGCGACGAGGTCTAAAACCGAGGCGCAAAACGCAAAAGCGGTGAGATTTTCGTACGCGAGGCGCAAGACGAATATATATATTTTTTATATATGTTATAGGTTTTTAGCATTATTTATCCACAATATAGATACAAATAAGGTTTATATATGATTTAACTTAAATGTACAACATTTTTAGCTACATGTATAACAATTTTAAGCACAAAAACACCCCGTTGCGCTTTTTTTTTTGCCAAAAAAACACGCTTTTCGTACGATGCTCGCCTAGTGTTACATAAGGCGCACAGATTTGTGCCTAGATGCGTTCCGCGCTTAAGCGCGCCTCGGGCTCGTTTTTTAAAACCAAGAACCTAAGGTCTTTAATAGGCTTACAACCATCCTAAAAAGAAGGAATTGAGAGAACATGTTAATATGGAAACTAAATGCAGTACACATTAAAAGAAAATGGGATCGTGGTCATGGATGCATGTGAACGTGGCTGGAAGTTAGTGTGAGGTACACAACATTCAGTTTGTCGTAAACGTTAGACACGTTTGGCTATAGATTTGTCTTCTGGTTGGTTTAGGGGTTGAAAACCGTTTTCTATTGATTGATGTTATTGTAAATATTATGAATTAGAACTACTTTCTATCCACTTTGGCTGGGTCGACTGCAGATTTTATACGGATAATTGCGTCATAAGGAAATTATGGCATCAGGTGTGAAAAGTCGCCTTGTATAGTTCCGGGTCTAAATTGGTAAACATTAAGGTCTGCAGGAGGTTTATGTGTAAACCAATCTAAGTTATGAAGAAATTATGAAAGGTTTACTTGATATATAGGTTTATAAGTTGCAGATGAAAGCTGCAGATTTTTGCTGTAAATAATGCTTATTTGGTTGTATTTGCGCGCCCCATGCCTCGGTTTTTGGGACCAAAATGCTTCGGAGCGCCTTGCAAATTTTTTTTTCAAATCAAGATAGCATGCATGTTATCAGACTTGTAGTGACTGTGAGTGATGCAGTAAACAATGGGCAATTTTTATAGAAATTATGTGTACTTTTTATAGATATCGCTAGAAGCATAGTTGTTAAAAGCCATCGACTCTTGCGCCTAGGCCCATTTTTTAGGCGAGGCGATGCATTTGCGCTTTAATTCTCCAGGTGACGGTTTAGGCACGGATTTCATCAAGATTCCTGAATTCCGGAGAGTTCTAGCCAAATTCGTTAAATTATGGCTCGATTTCAGCCAGATTTCTACTTTTATCTAAGGAACACTACTTCTATACACTAATAGATCAATATTTCAAAACTTTTGATACTAACTAGATGAAAAATAGTATTATTTTAATATATTTTTACTTTATTTTCTTGTTTGTTTTTTTTTTCTTTTTTTTTTTTTAATCTCAGGCCCTTGTTTTTTTTTTTTGCCTAGCGCCTTTGATAACTATGGCTAGAAACAGGATCCTGATTTTTGAATATTAACGAACTTGAAAGTTGAAGTTCACCACATTGAGTAGCAATTATAACATGTAGAAATATAACAGACTAATAGTAACGAAAACATTTACTGCAAGTGCAACCAACCTTAGGAAAAAGAATGTACTTATCAAAGATATTTCCGTAAAAGGCTGTATTAAAAGTTGATAAATTGTAAAGTTACATGAGATTAACAGCTTCTTGTTTTGTAGGTTTTAAGATTTGGAATCTCCTTTTTTTAATTGAGTTCGTTGTAAACATCAGTTAGTTTGCATATCTTTTGAATAAATTTTATTTTAAGGGTGTTGCACTTTTGCAGTACTTTGCATCTAATTCTAGTACAACTTGATGAGTTAGGCTTATTTTTCAAAATAATTCTTTTATCACTTCATTAACTTAACTCTGTTGGTGTAAAATCTTTTTTTAGTCATGTATGTGGAAATACAACTGGCTTACATTCCTTTGTACGTTATAATTGCAGGAAATTTTCACAATTCTGTTTACATATTGCGTTAGGGTTTTCAAGCAGTCTTAAAAAGCATTTCAAATTAAGACACACGCTATGAATGCTCCAATTATAGGTATTATTCTTCCTTTTCTTCCTGCATAAGAAGTTTGCATTTAATGTATTGATCATATTATTGTTCTTGTTTGTGGGGGTGAAGATCCGTTGCAGGGGGATTTTCCAGAAGTGATAGAAGAGTTTTTGGAACATGGTATTATGAAATGCATATCTTTTAATCGCCGTGGCACTCTTCTTGCTGGTAATTAATCATTCAGTTTTATTTTATTTGCTACTCCATTTGGATCTTTGTGATGTGTAGTTTTACTCTGTGTTTTTAATTACGAACTTTAATTGTTGAGTATTAGCGAAGCGCCTAAAATACTATCTAATTAACAGAAATTAAAGACTTTTGTTTATCCTTGATTTTCAGTCGAACATGCACTATTGTAACAAAAGAAAATTTTAAGCAGATGCATTCTTTTCTTATTATCTTCCTTCACAGGGGTCTATTTAGGATTGTAGACTCAAAACCAAATTTTGCAAATCCCACTTTGTATAATTTATTAATGGTGTGCCATTTTGGGGTTCATTTTGGTTTATAGCATCATCTGCCATGTCATCTGTGCTTAACCTTTTATTGATAACCGCCTACACCTATAATTTTTGTAAAAAAAATTGAATTGAGTGATAAATAAAAAAACACAGTCAAGAACTAATATTTCAAAAGAGCATAATTTATTTCTTTGCAAATTGAACCCTCCATGTAATTGATATAGGCCAAAACTGTTTGTTACTTTCATGGAATAGTTTAGAAATTTAGACTTGAAAGGCTGTTAAAGCATTTTCATACTAATCTAGTAAAATTACCATTATCACCTCCATGAATCGTGTAAACTTTAGTCTTGATTTGAGCCCATAGCTCATCCATCATTTGACATCATTTAATGAATGCTAATGTTGACTTGCTTAATACTGGGCGGTGTGTGGATGCTTGTTTAAAACTATTATTACAACCTGAAGTTGCAATAATTAGTTTTGTGTGTTTGGGTGAAAGCGATCATAGTTTTTTTTTTTTTTTTTTTTTTTTTTTTTTTTTTTTTTTTTTTTTTTTTAATGAGTAGGTTTTTGCACCTAAATACCACATAACCTTGCACTTTCAGGGATTTGAACCCACACCACTTTTGTTGGGGTCAAGCACCCTACCACTAGGTCGTGGGTGAAAGTGGTTGTAGTTACGATTATGATTTTCTTTCTTTTCAAAATTATGTAGGATCAAAGTGTCAAACCAATCAGATTTAAAGAAGTTTGTAACAAGCTGTAAGAAAACTTTAACTATAAAAATATTTAATTATCTAGCTATCCTTGGCTCTAACCAACTAATCATCTGGTTCTGATCTGATCACTTCCATTACGCACATCCATTCACCTTTAATGTATTAGTGTAATTAGTTTCTGCTTCTTTATTTTAACAAGTACCATCATCTGGTATCTTTGTGGACTTTTCTCATCAGGTATTGATGTATCAAAGTGTTTATCATGCATTTTTTTTTAAAGTTTTTTAATTGTATTATTTAAAAGTCTATTATTCTTTTCTTTCCAGCTGGGTGTTCTGATGGAAGTTGTGTTGTTTGGGACTTTGAAACCCGAGGAATTGCAAAAGAACTCAGAGATAAAGACTGTTCTGCTGCCGTAACTAGTGTTTGCTGGTCAAGAAACGGTCATAACATTCTTATTTCTGCTGCTGATAAATCTTTAACTCTATGGGATGTTGTAAAAGGAGAAAAAGTTTACCGAATCACACTACAACAAACCCCGTTACAAGCTCGTTTACATCCTTTAGACTCAACACTTTGCCTAATTTGCCCTTTTTCATCTGCTCCCATTATTGTCGATTTACGCACGGAAACCACAATAACACTTCCCATATCAATGTCTGAAAAACCTGCCCCTATTTCAAAAAACAAATTTTCAGATGCATCAGCACAATATACACCAACAGCAGCCTGTTTTAACAAATATGGGGATCTGGTTTATGTCGGGAATTCAGTTGGTGAAATTCTTGTAATCGATCACAAAAAGAATCAGATTTGCGGGATTGTCGCGATTTCGGGTGGTACAGTGATAAAGAATATTGTATTCAGTAGAGATGGACAGTTCCTTCTTACAAACTCCAGTGACCGTACAATCAGGATATATGAAAACCTTTTAAACCAACAAGATTCACATAAAGTTTTTCTTGACGAGGATTCACAAAATGATGTTGAAATGTTAAAGGCTGCTGGAAAGAATTGTTTGTCACTTTTCCGGGAGTTTCAAGATTCCATCACGAAAGTGCACTGGAAGGCACCATGTTTCAGTGGTGATGGTGAGTGGGTGGTTGGTGGGTCCGCTAGTAAAGGTGAACATAAGATCTATATTTGGGATAGACGGGCTGGGCATCTTGTGAAAATTCTTGAAGGTCCGAAGGAAGCTTTGATGGATTTGGTGTGGCACCCTGTTCATCCCATAGTCGTTTCCGTCTCTTTAATGGGTTTGGTTTACATTTGGGCAAAAGACTACACCGAGAACTGGAGTGCATTTGCCCCAGATTTTAAGGAACTAGAAGAAAACGAGGAGTATGTTGAACGTGAAGATGAATTTGATTTGATGCCAGAAACTGAAAAGGTAAAATTTGAGGTGACAATTTTCGACTGATTTGACCTAAAGTATTAGACTAAACATTATAGAAATATTACTTTTGTCATCATTATAATACAATTATAAAACATTAATTACTCATTACAGAAACCAAATAGTGTTGATGGGTCAACCCATTGTGGCTTGTAACCCAATCTGGCCCATTATATTATACATGAGTGATCAATTATTATCATTGCAGGTGAAAGAATTAGAAACAACCGAAGATGTTGAAGTTGACATTACAACAGTGGAAAGGGATTCAACATTTAGTGATTCAGAGGAGGAACTATGCTTCTTGCCTGCTGATCCATGTCCTGATCCTGATGCTTCTGGTGATAAACACACCGGACGACCTGATAATTCCTCCCCTCTTTCAGAAGATAACAACGGGTATTCCAATCAAGTTGAAGGTAATAATTAGTAGTGTAAATGAGCCAAGCCTGGGCATGCCTTATTTTAGCTCTATATCTAAAGCTTTAGCTCGAGCTTGGCTTGTTTATCATTTATTAGTTGTTTAATTTATTTATTTATATACATTTATGGCTGTATCTATGCATATTTATAATTATAATTCTTAAAGATAACATAATATATATTGTTTAGTTATTTTTATTATAATTTATTATGTAATGATTATCTAAGTTTATGTTAAATATTAAATTAAAAATATATAAATTATAGGCTCCATGTTACCATGTATGAAGCTCCCGCTCTAGCTCGTTTATTAAATGAGATCCAATATAGGCTCGAGCTCGATTAGAACTATTAGTGAGCCGATCTCAAGTAGCTCATGAGCACCTCGGCACATTTACATTCTTAGTAATCATATTCTATTTTGATATATGTCAAGAAAAAGAAAAAAAAGAAACATTATAATTACAATCATTGAAGAATGTGTGAAATTTTGATTCAGGACCGGAGAATTCAGGTGGTGAAGATACAGGTGGCGTGGGGCATATGAAAAGGAAGAGAAAACCGTCTGAAAAGGTGTTGGAACAGCAGGCACAGAAGGTGCAGAAATCGAAAGCTTTAGGTAAATCTTTAAAACCTAAAAGTAGAATGGGGGATGAAGAAGAAGAGGAAAATGATATGAATCATTTTGGAGATGAGAATGGGTTTGATGATTAGTTAAAAATGTAACCTATCTAACTTATTGTAGCTTGTTAATGATTTTGGATCAGATTTTATATAGTTGCAGCCTCAGTTTGACATTTTCTTTGGTTAAAACTTGAAGTGACTAATTTTAATAGGGTACAGGTTGGGTTGATTATTTACCACCTAGCTATAAAAGATATATTGTTATGATATAAAATCTGAATTCTTTTGTAATTGTTCCATTTATTTTTACATATGTATGTATGTATGTTTATACCTGTCATAGTTAATTACTGTTTGAACAGTTGGTCATGGCCATTTCTTCTATTTGTTCCTTTTGGCAAATTACAAATGTCATCAAATTTCAATATTATTTTATATGTGAAAGTTAGGTTTATGTGCTTATTTACATGAAAACAATGTAACCAAAGAAGGGGAAGGTTTAGTTTTGTAGTCCTATATGGTTAACGCAGTAGCATAGGGAAACTCACCGATATAAACATTGACCAATTCATAATTACCAAAATAAACATATAAAACGTCTTAAGTTTAGAGACTTTATACTATCCAATACTATTTAGAATCTGACATGTGTACCAAGAATCTTAAATAAAGACTCTTTAGCTTGTACCGGTCTCACAAACCAACCAATTAAATAATGACACGTGAGTGAAAATGCTACTAGACGCTTGAGTTTTATAGAGTCTTTATCCTGGATGCCAACACTGAAGAGTCTTTAAGAAACTCTGAAACGTCTACATCAGTCTTAGCGTCTTAGTTAATACGCTATAGTTGTCTAGAGTCTTAGTGTTGTACGGATTAGTCTTTGTTTTGTACGAAAAATCTTAAAAATGTACGAACACGTCTATAGTTGTCTAGATTCGTAGCTAAGACGCTAAGACGGACATAGACCTTTCAGAGTTTTTTAAAGACTCCCCAGGCTTGGCGTTAAGGCTCTACAAAACTTAAGCGTCTAGTAGCTTTTTTCACCCACGTGTCATCATTTAATTGGTTGGTTTGTGGGACCGGTACAAATTTTTATTTAAGACTCTTTGTACACATGTCAGATTCTAATTAAATAGTATTGGATAGTGTGAAGTCTCTAAACTTAATACCTATCATATGTTTATTTTGGTAATTATACATTAGTCAATGTTTATATTGGTGATTTTCCCTTTTAAATAACCTATTAATTTTCTATAAAACATTTAAAAACTTAAATTTGACTTCTTGTGAGTTTATGATATTTTCAACAAGTCTTTTGGAAGTATAATATGGAATGTTAACGATCTAGATCTTTCTAGTATTTTGAGTTAATCTTTTCTTATATATTCGTGTGATTTTTGTAAAATCTTTACAAATATAATGTATGCTAATGCTAATTACACGAGTTGCAAAAAAATAAAATAAAATGTTTGTAATCTTCATGTGCTCTGCATGTTGAATTTATTCTCCGATCTTTGATTTTGATTGAAGTGCTTTGATCTTCCGAATGACTGAATATTCTACTAAACTGCAACATCTGACTGTCTTTACGTTTATGTGAAATCCAATCCTTTGATGCGTTGGAAGATGTTCTAAAATTTAACATGGAGCTTTTGACTTAGAAAACGTAGGCCAATGAGTATTTGACTTGCAAATTCGAGCTCCATGAATTAGCAACATCAACATATATGATTTGTACAGTATACAAGAAGATTTTCATGCAACAAATATTGGACAATAAACATAAGCAATATAAAATAAATAACTAAGGGGTACATGGATAGCGACCTTATATTAAATATGCGATGAGGGCATTAACATGAAATCATGTGAGACCTAATTATTTTCTATAAAATATTTTTATATTGAGACTTATAAATAGGTAAATTGTTAACTTATAGTACTAACTAGTGGTAGTTACCCGCGCGTTGCCGCGGGGCGTGTTGGCCCGCGCTTCGCCGCAGGCTCGACTATTGTGTATACATGTTTAGTAGTACGTTTTATTTGAAGGCAAAGTTAGAAAAAAATGTGTCAATGCCTAGCTAAAAAGTGGCATCTTACGTGGACCAATAGAAACATAATATGTGGACGGCCTGACGATACATCTACTCGATATATCAATTGAATCATCTAGATCACTATACTGGTATTGAAGTATTAGTCCCGAAAAGCGGCAAAATTTGTTGCCGGTAACGATAACGAAGTGCACAAATTACGTTAACGATCGCGCGTTGAGGGTTTGGTGGACGTTAAACATCGCGCGTCGCTGTCGGAGCTTCTGTTGCGTGGACAGTTTCGTGGACATAAAAGATAATATTAAGTTACTGTTATTCTCGCGTGGGCTTTAAAAAAATACTTGCGGCTAAAAGCTAACAGTTTGGTGGTCAAAGTTAGAAAAAAATGTGTCAATGCTTAGCTAAAAGATGTTGCGGTGGATGTGGCTGTAATGCAACTTTAAAGAAGTTGGGTGGTCAAAGTTTAAAATCCTAAAAGCTAAAAGTTTGGTGGTCAAAGTTTGAAATTTAAAAGCTAAAAGTTTGTTGGTCAAATAAGTTAGTAAGAAAGTTAGTGATCAAACTGCAATTATAATATAACAATAAATTATAAAGTAACAAAGGTCTAACACCAAAATATTCATTTTGCCCACCAAAAAAAAGTTTTCTAAAATAACCACGCTGAAGGAATCAAACCTGGTTGTATGCTATAGAGGTCAACCACATCAACCACCTAGTCTACCAAACTTTTAGTGTATTCTTTTTGTTTAATATTACATATAATTTAAACATTGCCTAATAAAAAAAAAAAAAAAGATAAGTAGTGGATGTCATTTGGCATCTATCTATTGGGCACCGTAATTTCTAGCCAATAACATCATGTCACTATAGAAATGTCTTTTAATTGATATATAAGGTAATATTTTATTATTGAGACTTAGAAATAGGTAATTTGTGGAGTTATGGTAGTCAACAACAACAACAACCGAACCCAGGAAATCCCACGAATAGCGACGCTATTAGTAGGGTCTGGGGAGGGTAAGATGTAGGCAAACCTTACCCCTATCTTTAGAGATAGAGAGACTGCTTCCAGAGAGACCCCCGGCTCGAAAAGAACAAGTGCACACTATATATTTATGGATAATTAGGCAATCACAAAACACTAAAAAATGTATAACATACTATAACATACAAATATATTTATATACATCTATATACATACATGCATAGGGACCATCCCTAATTCCTAAGAAATCTAAAATCCTAAAAAATTTTTAACTTTAATCCTAAGCCTCTACGAATTCCTATCTTGGACCATATCCTCAGAGAGGTGTAATTCTAACAAATCTTGCCATTTTTGTCTTTGGTGTTTCCAAACCATGTTAGTTTAATTCAAAAACATAACTGTTAACTTTGATTGTTACATGAGGGATAAAATGTTCATTTTTAATAGTATTTCTTTCTATCATTTGATGAAGAAAAAAATGGAAAATAAAATAACATGTAAAATGACTTTTTACCCCTCTTTTAATGACTATTTTTAATAATGGTTAACTTTTTGAATTAAAGTATTAAACTGATCACATGTTTTGAAAACGTGAGACGAAATATTTTTTGGATTGAAATGAAATTTTTCATCAAACTATATAGACGAAAATGACATTTTACTCATAATTAAATCTTAATATTTACTATGACATAGATAAGTATGGTAATATATTACAGTTACTTTACTAATCAGTAAACTTTATATAGCACGAAAATAGGGGTTTAACAATTTAAAATGAAGCCAAAATATCGTTCTGAATGTGTGGACTAAACGGATGTCGCTAATTCCCTCTCACTTTTCCCTTGATCTTAAATACATACTTAGCTAACTTAGTTTTTTTTTGAATGTTAACTTTCACTAAAACACACGGGGGCGACCTCGAAATGAGGACTACACCCCAAAATTTACAACAAATACAAAGGGCTAATACACTAATCCTTCCAAAGGAGGTCGATGAATTTAGACTTATATTTTAACCACAGAAACGACATAGTTTTGACACTACCAACGACAACCGAGACTTTTGGCTCTATACCCCGAAAAGTTTTCTCGTTTCTAGCTCTCCAAATCATCCAAAGTGTCACCAAAATTATCCCGTGCACGATCCTTTTGCCCCACTTTCCTCCTGGCGCTAACTTGTATAAGGAGAGGAAATCTTGTGTATGAAAAACAAACATTGTGTTTAAGCCGCACCATTTCCAAATATTGTCCCAAACACCATACGAAAACCCGCAACCCGAGAAAAGGTGCTCTGATGTCTCAAAAACGGCATCACACAATTTGCAACGATCATTGGGGAAGAAGATATTTCTTTTACTTAAGGCTTCGACAGTGGGAATCCTATCCAGCTCAGCCTACCATGCAAATACCTGGCACTTCAACGGAACCCAACTAACCCATTTTAGCTTAAAGAAAATGTCGGGCTCCCTATGCTTCTTTACGTGGGCCTTAACTTCCGCAACCGAAAAACAAGGGGATCCGGCCCATTCCCATGAATCTTTTCCATCGGACAAATGGGCCTGCATCAATAAATCAAACAACACGGCCCATTCTTGGACCTCATCCAATTTCATACTCTTAGAGTAATCCACTGGACACCATGTATCATTATATCTGCAATCCTTAATGAGCTTTCTTTTGGTAGCCGAAACCCGATAAAGAAAAGGAAATTTATGCATTAAAGGAACATCTAATAACCAAATATCCTCCCAGAACCGAATACGACTACCGTCTTCGATTTTCCCTTTCAAAAGCTCTAGGAAAAACTTATCCCCGCATTTAAATCTTTCACAATTCAAAACAATAGCGGACCAAACTCCCCCTTTACCTGCGATACGAGGGAGCCCGGACCACCTACTCCTACCATTATGACACGCCATGATGATCATTTTCCATAAAGACCCTTCCTCCGTACGATAACGGCAAGCCCACTTCGCAAGAAGAGCATCATTGACATCTTTAAGACGATTAATCCCCAACCCCCCTTTGTTTTTGTCTCGAGTTACCCTATCCCACGCAACCCAATGAATCTTATTTTTTTCACTTGAGGCCGACCAAAGAAATCTTTTCATAAGACTCTCTAACTTATCGATCACCCCTACCGGGGCCTTGTATAAGGAGAAAAAATAGATACGCAGGCTTTGTAAAACCGATTTAAGCAAGGTTATTCTCCCTCCAAAAGAAAGAAGATTCACCTTCCAAGAAGAAAGCCTAGCCTCAAACACTTCAACAATTTTCCGCCAACCATTGATCCTATTCATATTAGCCCCTACTGACACCCCCAAGTAATCGAAAGGAAATGAGCCAAACCGGCAACCCACAGCCGTAGCCAAGTGTTCGACCTCTTCTTTCTCAACTCCCACACCATATAAGAACGATTTGTGAATGTTGAATTTGAGACCGGAGCAAATGTGAAAAATCCGGAGAATTCTCGCCGCCACCAAGATATTATTCGCCGACCAATTACCCATTAAGAGCGCATCATCGGCGACAAATAAATGGGATACCACCGGACCGGTATTCGCTAAAGCCACTCCTTCAAAAACTCCTAACTTGCTAGCTTTGTTGAACATACAAGTAAGAGCTTCCATAACGATTAAAAACAAAAACGGCGAAATAGGATCACCTTGGCGTAACCCTTTATGACACTGGAACTCAAAGGTAGGCGACCCATTAACAAGAACCGCCGATCTAGCCGACGCTAAAATACCCTTAATCCACACACACCACTTCTCCGGAAAACCCATTTGGTCAAGAATAGATAAAATAAAAGACCAATTGATGTTGTCATACGCCTTCTCGAAATCTATCTTCATAAAGAAAACACGTTTAGCCCTCCTTTTACACCATGAGAGAATCTCATTCGCTACTAAGGGGCCGTCTAGAATATTTCTTTCGCTAAGAAAGCCCGTTTGATTATCCGAAATAATAAACCCAATAACCTTCTTGAGTCTCACAGACAATACTTTAGATAGAACCTTACTGATAACACCCACCAATGTAATTGGTCTAAAATCTTTGAGATCAATAGGATTTTTTATCTTTGGAATAAGTGTGATAAACGAAGAGGCACATCCACGGCTTATAGTTCCCGAGTCAAAAAACTCCGAAATTTTTTTCAGAAAATCGTCTTCAAGAATCGGCCAGAAATGACGAACGAAAGTAAAATTATACCCATCCGGCCCCGGAGCTTTGTCCTTACCGCATTCGAACACCGCAAACTTGATCTCTTCTCTGGTAAAAGGCGCAATGAGACCATCCACCAAGTTACCCGGGATTTTCTTCAACTCATCACATCGAAGGACCGGTCTGAAAGGAAGTTTTTCTTTAAAGTGGCTACTGAAAAACCTCAACACCTCCTTTTTAACCAATTTCGGGTTCGATTCCCACCCCCCATTTACCATAAGGCCTTGAATCGAGTTCGACGCCTTTCTACCATTTATGATTCTATGAAAATAGGCCGTATTATCATCTCCGTATCTAGCCCAATTCACCCGGGCCTTTTGTAACAGGTCTTTGGCATGAAAAAGCTCGTGTTCCTCTATACCCTTCTTGCACTCCTGCCATACCCACTCTTCTTCTTCTAATAAATCTCTATGTTCCATATCAATTTCAATCCGCTCAAGATCATTTTTCAACATTTTGAGCTCTTCGCCCTCTTTAGCTTCTACCTGTTTCTTCCATTATATTAAAATCGATTTTAAGTACCTGAGTTTAGAAGAAAAGACGACATCCGCAGCCCCTGTCATATGAAATTCCAATAAAGCCTTGGACACCACCGCATCGAAACTGTCCCTATCCAACCACGAGTTAAACCATCTGAACGGGCGCGGACCAAAATTTTCATTAACCACAGTCAAGAGCAACGGATTGTGATCAGATAAAAATCTCGGTAAGGCCCTCAAGCAAGCTTCATGCCATCGATTAAAGAAATCCTGATTAACCAAGACCCTATCTATCTTGCTTAATTTCAGCTTAGATCCTTTTTTAGATAAACAAGTGAACAGACCACCTTTCATACCATACTCAAAGAGACCTGCTATGTCAATAAAAGTATTAAAAATGTTAGCATCAGTTTGGTCAAAAAAACAACCTTTTCGATCCTCAGCGAACCGAACGGAGTTGAAATCCCCAAGCAGACACCAACACCCAGGACTACTGTTGACAATATTCGACACATACTCCCAAAGAGGCCGTTTATCGACAAGCTTGTGCGGAGCATATAAATTAAGAATATTAACTAAAGTCCCATCTTCTTTAAAAATCCCCTTGACCAAAATAAAGTGCTGATGCTTAATGGAAGAAAGTTTAGTGAACTTATTTGGATCCCAAAAAGATACCAAACCACCCGAACGCCCCTTAGCTTCAATGAATTCGACCTCCACAGCCGAGTTACCCTAGAACTTAGCCCAATTGAAACACGACATATCCCGATATTGAGTTTCCTGTAAAGCGACAAAAGACACTCCATTTTGCTGTTTTAGGCGTTTAACCCACGAATCTTTACCAGACACACCCAAGCCCCTAATATTTAGAGAAAGAAGATTCATACCGTCACTTTTTGTAACCCTTCTTGTGAAACAAAATCACTAACCAAACGGGATTCATCTTGCAAATTGGCTCCCAGTACTACACCAAGTTTAATTGTTTCATCCACCTCTGAAACTACCTCCGGAGACATCACCACTTCATTCAACTCGGGACTGAGATGTTGTCTATCCAGCATAGCAGCAACGTGAATTCCTCCTGCCATCGAAACACTCTCCTCCTCCATATTTTCCATCAATTGCTCAAAAGAAGGAACAGGGTCCGATGAGTGTCTGTCCACATTCACACCAATCTCAACAACCTCCTGGAAAGAACCATCATGACACTGGCCCACTGGAGAAACAATATTACGTCTTTGGGCTAGAACATCCACAGGATCCATTGGCCCAATTAGATCATTCAAATCAAACGGATCACTACAATTGGGCTGACTTCTATTTTCCTTTTTTAGTGGGCCAGAGTTTTGAGAGGATCCACTACCTGATCTTTTAAAACGAAAAATCTTCCTTTTTTTGGACAAAACACATAAAACCCCCTTCTCTTTTTACTTTTATCGCATGCAGTCCCTCCATAACCTCCCTTGCGAACTTCCTAATCTTGCATATTACCCATATCTCCGAAAAATCCTCTGCAGCATTATTATCCTTAAACTGACGAGAGGAAAATCCGCTATTATTGGGAGTTACCAACAATTCCTCAATCCCATTAATGGTTTCCAAATTTACTTCTCCGGTGGTTTGACCGTCATCTACTGTTGTTGAAGCCGGTGACTCATCAACGTTACCTGAAGCTGTCTCCGATTCAGATGAATTGCTACCTTGCACATTAACAACTTCCTCTAAATCCGGGACCCAGTCTCCTTGCTCCTCCGAAACCCAAATCCGATACTTCTGATTCTTCCAATTGATGGTAATTTCATCAAATACCCTCTTACCATCCCCAACAAGGATTACAATATATTCAAAAGACAAATCCCGATCCCTCTCGGACATATTTGCTTTATGAACTATCCGGCCAAACAAACCTCCAATCAAATAAAAAACAGCATTGGTGCAAAGATGTAGGGGAACTCCCTGTATCTTTAACCAAGCTACCCTTTCATATCCAAGAGATTGTCCTTCCCAAAAGGAAATGGAAGCAGATTGGTCTTTCAAAAGAATGGCCGCCTCAAAAACCTTTAAGGTCTGTTCTTTATCTTTGAATGATATTAAAACATCCAGCCCACCTAAGTACCGAACAGAACCCACACCCGGGCAAATGGTATTAAGGGTGACAAACACTTTCTTCACAGCTTCAACATTCATCATCTTAGCAACAAGGGCTTTCCCATGCAAAGCAGAGAAAGCCGTTACATTACTATCAATGGTTACCGACTTACTGTAACACCCGAGGTGTTACGGGTCTCTTAAACGGGTCGGATCGTACCCGACCACCCGATTATTTAATAAAGTATTCAAGTTCGAATCTCGCGACAAACCGTTTCAACCGATTATATAGATAATAATTATTAAATTTTTATTATCTCGGTTAAACGCTCCTTATCTGCTATTAACTTGTTGCCAAACGCCTTTTGTTCGGTTGTTATAACCATTACCAAACACCCGAATTCCAGTTATTATCCCCGTTGCCAAACACCCTCTATTTTAATTTTCCTATAAAAACCCTTTCTCTCTCTCTTACCTCTCGCTACTCTCCCTCTCTGTACATTATAAACACACAAAGTGTGTGTTTTGATTACAAACCTCAGACAAAGCAGAAGCAGCAACCGGACAGCCATGGCGGCCGTCGCCGCCTCCGCTGCTGTTTCCGGCCACCGCCTCCCTCATCTCCGGCCGCCGCCCTGCGTCTTTCTTCTTCTCCGGTAAGTTATATATCTTCCAGTAATAATCAATAACCTTTCTGTCCTATCGAGCTACTAACGAATTGTTAACCATCTTTGTGTTCGTTTCCCTCTTTTAGTAGCCGGACAGTCACCGGGTGGTGGTGACTGTCGTGAATCCTTGTAAACCATCGAGTTCCACAGCGTTAACCACCACCATCCCTTCGTTCCTGTTACAGCCGAACCCAACCTTGTTTCTCTATGAATCCCGATAAACGGTTGTTTGCAATTGTTGTTGTTATCATCGGGTCTTAACCAAGCATTCTGTTCAGATTTGTACTCGATAAACCACCCACGAACCCGACACCTTGTTCCTCCGTTTTGAATCGTAACCGGGACCCTCTCGCTCTTTTGAATCTGTACTCAATAAACTGAGCATACTTCCTTTCTGTCATCAGTTGATAATCAGCGTTTAAGCTTTGAAACACCCGATTGGGTTCCTCCTTATGAACCGATTGAGATTGGTTATTAATAATTATCTTTTGATTATTGTTATTGACCGATTTGTAATTGTTGTTATAGGGTATCAAATCTGGAAGACGGGTCCGATACCCGGTTCTATACAAATCCCGGTCAACTTCCAGTCATGTTCCGATAATTATCCGGTGAGGTCCGGTTACTTATTTGGTAATATGTACATATATTCTATTGGTTACAATCATATAATCTAATACTAATATAGTGATTATGTTGATTGTGCAAGGTACCGTTAACCGTATCGAGAAATAGAGTCGTTACCGAGTCGACTCAGTGACTCGATCAACACTCGGAATAGAACCCTACCATAGCTAGACGAGGAATATTATTGGAATTATACTAATATATATATATATATATATATATATATATATATATATATATATATATAATACGGATAACGTACGGACTTGATAATAATAATAAGAGAATAATAATTATATATAAAATATATACGTTTATATATACACAATTTAATATATTGACGATATACTAGACTCTGGTTAATAATAATATGCTCCGCCGAGCCATCATCCGGGTAAGTTCGTGTCTAGAGTTCTTTAGGTTCGTGTGCCAAGCTGTAATGGCCAGCTAGATTTAGGATGTCCGTGTCGTGTCAATAATAAACCCCGAGTTTAGGACTATCTAATATATACTGAATTCTATATATATAAATTATATATATATGATATATATCCTAAGTATTACAGTCTAACAAGTCCCACGCGTAACACGTATCAATATATATATGAAATATAATTGTAATAAGAAGATTAGCTAGAGATTAACGTAAACCTGTGAGTATCGTGAACTCCCCACTTTTACTGTTTTATTAAGTGTTTTCGGGGGAATACATATCATTTATAAGAAAACATAATAATGCTTTACATAAAAGAATGATTACTAATAAAAGTTATATAAAGGGGGTAATAGAAACGACAAGGACAGTACTGGACGGTATCACCATTTCCTTTCTTGTCCAACTAGAGGACAAGAACCAGTTTTACCCGAGTAAAGGGTAGAAATAATTATATTTATCACAAGCAGAGTGATACCATAGATAGGAATGGCAACTAATAGAATATAATCGGAATAATATATTAGAATTAACATATAATCGAATTGATATGATAGAATATAATTCCCTTCCAGAAGTTATAACTGTAAAGCATGTTTATAAAAGAATATTTTAAATAAAAGAATTATCAATAAACGAACTGGCCATTCACTTTATAAAATACACGACCTCACCAACTTTATGTTGACAGAAACTATTTTTGGCATGTGTTCAGGTAACCCAACAGATATGATGACGTGGATCCTAGAAGACTAAAGACTGTTATTATCCTGAGTTCCGCTGCGTAGCTCCGATAACCCGACCCGACGACCCGGCTCCGACAGCCAGGGTCGTTACACTTACCCACAAGAAGATCTTTAAAAGTTGTTGCACCAGTGACAAACGTCCCTCCATTGTTTCCCTGCTTCCCCTCATCCTCTCTGTTGAGAGTAGTACTATTATCATTATTTGTGTTCTTATATTTCCTCTCATTCTTTTTAGTGTTTATATTATTATCATTATGATTAGATCAACCCTCCCTATGATTGTCGATCTCTCCCTCTTCTAACACAAACCGAGCCAGATTAAACCAAAGTTTTTCCTTGCCCATCCGAATCCCACGAAGATTATTTAGTAACTTCGTTCTATCTTTCACATCTAGACTTGAGATGAAACCAAAACGGTTGCCACTTTTGTCACGTTTATGTGCAATATACAAATCGAAGATCTCTCCGAAAGGCCTAACTTGAGTTGCTAAATCATTCCCACTACACCCCTCCGGAAGATTAGAGACGAACAGTTTCGTTATGCGTACCTGGATGTTCTCCGGGATCGGCACTCGATGTTCGTAGAAGCCTTGATGCCTTTAATGAAAGAGTTCGCGTAATTAACGTTAACGAACTGGCATCAATGAAAATTGGTCAAAGTAAGGCTAATATATGTAAATACAACATGTATTTACTATTGATACGATCGGACGTGAATTCGGCGCGAAAAACGGTAAAAAACGCAGCGTCTTGGAGAACGCAGAGAGGAACTGACGTGGGGATCAGATGTCAAAATGTGTGGTTTTAACCGTTATCGAACTTTCGGAATAATTATTTATTATAAATAATGTCATTTGTTTAGTTTCGAAAGTGAATGGATCGTTTAGACGAAGGATAGCACGACCAAATCGATTAACGCGATTTTAACGCATGTTCTGATTTAACGCGTTGGGTGACGAATATAATAATTAAATTGCTCGGTTTAGTGTTATTTGTGATTTCGAACAAAACCGACTAATTTTGTAATTAATTATTGATCCTAAAATAAAACCGAGATGTTTTACGTTATAACGGGTTCGACACGCGGTGTCCATCTACCTACCAACAACCCTAGCTATAAAAGCTAACACTTTCTTCCTTTCTTCTCATTTGATCAGCCGTCACACCTAAAATGAAACCCTACCCACCTCTCTCTCTAAACCACCGTCTATCTCATCGATCTCTCTCTCCTCCTCCCCTTTTCAGCGTCGGCCGGCACCACCTAACTCGGTGGTGGTGGTGCAGTAGTTTTGAAGCCTGAAAGGGCTGTGTTGGTAGTTTTGTTCAACAGATCCGACGGGGATGGGGTTTTTGGTGGTGGTTTCTTGATGGTGATAGTCGAATGGTTCACTTCGGGTCGGTTTGGTCGTGGTGGAGGTGATGGGGTCGAGTGGGATGGATGGTGCATGTGTTGTTGTTGGTCGATAAGGGTGGTCGGGTTACGGTGGTGAGTTGGTTGGCTTTGTGATGATTCATGACGAGGATGATGTGATGGTGACGCTCGGTGATGGTGGTTGTCGGATGGAAAGGAGCTGATTGTAGTGGTGTAGGTGGTCCGATGGTGTTGTTTCGGCTATGTAGGTGGTGGTTGTTTGTTGGTTTCAGATGGTGGTTGTGGTGGAAGAAGATGGTGACACTGGTTCGAATGAGTTTATGGTGGCCGATGGTGGTTGTGGTGGCCCAATGACGGTGGTTATGGTGGTATAAAGGGTAGTAGCTCACAATGGGACAATGTTCGGGTCTTGGGTCCAGGATTGATGTCCGGGTCAGGTGGTCAAGCTCTGTTGTTGATGGATTTTATGCTCGGGTCAGATTCAGTTTTGGTTCGAATTCTGGGTCAGATCATGGTTCGAGTCGTTCGGGTCACGGCTCGGACCTGGTCAAAGCGGGTTCATATCCAGTCAAACTGGGTCAACATGGTCAACCCAGTCAACGGGTCAACTCGATCCATCAATTCAGTCAGCGTGACGTTCGAGGCGGCTATGGGTTACGCGCGAAATTTTGGTATAATTAGTTCGTATTTACTATTGTTTTTGTTTATAAATACATAATTATAAACTATACGAACGAAGATTGTGTTAGCTCGCAAAACGAACTGAAAATATATAAAACGACAAATATGGATCGTAGTTTGTTAACGAAGCGTGACTTTGTGTTGTCGTTGGACTATATGTATATATATGTATGTTTATAAAAATATGTATATCTATATAAGTTGTCGAAACGTGTAACTATCTTGTTAACGGAAATTGCGGATAAATGAACTCGATGTCTTGTGTTTGGAAATTGATTTGGGGAAATTTGTAGACAACTTGTGTTGTCTGGTTTGTACAAAAACAGAAGAAACTCTGCCGAAATTTTTATAAAATCCGAAGCACAACAAAGTAGACATCGTTGTGTATGTTTTTATATACAAATTCTCCAAGTGTTTTGACAAGTAAATTTATACCAAATCGAAGCGTCTTCCACAAATGGTTATTTATAACACTTAATGGTAAATCTGAGACAATATTTCCAAACAAATATATACTATTGAGCGTCAAATGTGTCGATTCCAATGCTTTTCAGTAATTAAACAATGTTCATTGTTCGGATCTAAAGTACATAAACGTTCCATTTTTGGTAACAATTTTATGGAAAATAATGTTTCGAAACACTTAAAACACTTGGATTTTGGGAAAAGAAATAACAAATGTTATTAAACGGATTTAATAACTATATTGTATTTCCTAAAAAGTATATTTTCCTAAAAATAAGTATAAACGGATTTAATAACTATATTTTATCTGAGTTACGAGACGAGCACGACTCGGGATAAGTTATACGTTTCGTGCGATTAGTCCAACGTGGTTACTATGTCGTATGTTAACATATGAATTATGATAAGTCACGATCGGTTCGTCGAGTTAAAACACTTAAGACTCGGGTTAGTACACATGAGTCTAGATAGTTGAATAAACTATCTTTTAACCGGAAAATAAGCTAGGCTTATATGTGATAGACTTTTAAGGTGTCATTTGTTGGTAATTAGGGCACCAGGAATTCGGTCAAAGCTTTGGGCTTTGTTTGCTAGCTAAGCAAGGAAATTAAGGTGAGTTTCACGGCCCCTTTTTACTGTTTTTGTTGTAGGGGAAAGATATGTTTTGTTAAATGTTTTTGCATGTCAAAATGTTTTTAAATGTTAAAACGTATTAAGTGGCATGATGAGTACTTGGGTTTGTTGTTTTACGCCACTCAGGGTGAGTCATCGCTACTGTAACCATTTACTCGTGTGTAGTGTGTGTTGAAATCGAGAACCGAAGGAATATTTGGATAGCGCTATTGGTGCTTGACGAGGCCCACCCCTAATCGATAGCGTCGATTATGCAACTGTGTTTGCTAGGGGTGCACATATTCTAAACCAAGTTGTTATTTTTCGAGAAACAACTACTGCTCGCGGGGCATTATTAGTAGTCTTGGTTTGGTTATGGGCTCAAGGGATTGCTCGTCAGAGTTTGTAGGAGTTAGCTACTTTTACAAAGGTCACTGCTTGTGTTCGTTCCGCACATGTTTTTATTGTTAAAATGTTGTTGTTTAATGTTGTTGTTATGGAACTATATCCTGTGAACTCACCAATATTTTATATATTGACGTCTTTTAAACATATCTTTCAGGTAACTAAGTGCTGCAGAGATATGAGGCTAGTACGGCTGAATTTGGGATGTCGAACACTGGTTGGGGGTTTCATCTATTGTTACCATCGGGTTGGGACATAAACGAAAACATCCCATATTGGAATGTAATGTTTGTTGCTTTATGTAATGTTTGAAACAAGGTACTTCTTTTTCGACATCTTAATAAATTGGTCTTTTCTAATTAAATACAGTTTGTGTTAATCTTGACTTTGATATGCTTACGAGCGTTGTTCCGCCATTGGCGTAGTGTGACAAAACCAATGAGATTTTTTCTTCTATTTTTTTATCTTTTTAATTTATTTATTTAAGTAATATTTTAATGGATGATGGATAATGAAAACTTGTAAAACCAATACACAGTAAAGTTTAAAACGGACGAGTAAGAGCTCAAAAAAGTGTTGCAAAGACTTCAAAAATGTGATAATACATGTGATCATAGTGGCAGAGCTGACGGGCCCATGTACAGGATGGGCAGCCGCACAGGGCACACAGTCATGGGGGTTGTAACACCCCAATCGATGGCGAAAACATTGAGGTGTCACGTAATGATGATTATTCAAAAGCTCATGGTACTAAAGTGTAAATATTATTTAAATTCATGATTAATAGTTAAACGTCAAAGTCAAACCAATACATCAAGTCTCAAAACAAAACGATACATAAAGCTTGTTTATTATGCCTAAGTCCAAGCCTAAGTGACAATCTTCAAGCGTTCCCTGAAACATGTACAAAATAAAACGTCAACAATACTGCTGGTGAGTACACTTAATTTTGTGTACATATAGTATAAGTATAAAAATGTTTACAATTCAAGTGTCATGAATCCTTCAAGGCAAATATGGAAAACACGTAAGTACATAATACGGGTCAAAATCAAACCTCTTATGTGACAAAGTTTAATACATTAACAATGACCTAAGACTTCCCACCACTATAGGTACTTTCCACTAGGCGAGTTGTCAATTCAAATAGCGCTATCTATTGTTAAATTCGGCTAGCTAAGTTAGTGATTTTGTAATGATTGCAAGTATACAACGTTTATGTTTAAGCACAAAGCACAAGAATTCAAAGCATAACACGTGTATGAATTGTATGTGAAAACGTTTATGAATATGTCTAAGTCTAAGTTTCATATGTGTACATGTTTCACCCCAAAAGTGTAAGAACACGAAAAAGGGGATAAGTGTACTCACAGTTTTGCTAAGCGCAATAAATCCAAATAAACTCGTCACAAGATAAAACTTGAGAATTCCGAAGAACTCAACCTATTCGAATAAGAATACTAATGAGGGAAATGACTTACAAAAATCTAAGGCATCTAAAATCTAAGGCATTAGGGTTTGCTAGACTAGTTGAGGAAGATGAGTTTTATAATTATTCGAAAATAATAATTTCGTATTCAAAATGTATAACATGATTTAAGTTCAAACACATGACTAAGAAATAATTATTTATATTTGAATATTTTGAATAAAAATATTCTAAATAATGTATTCAAAGATTTTAGTTAATCAATTAACTAAATTATATAATTACAATAATTGTAATTAATTACATAATTGCATACATATAAGTAAAATATTAAAACTTATGTGTTCTACACTTGAGAAATTTATGTTTTATAAATAAAATATTTATAAAACAGATTTTATAATTTATATAGAATTAAATGATTTAATATAACTAATTAAGTATAAATAAGGCTAAAAATACAAGATATGGTCCAAAAATAATATTTTTGTGAAAAATAATTACTTTCTGATGTAAATACTGAAAATAAATTTTCCATAATTTTTCTCAATTTATATGCATTTAAAACGGATTTAATGAATTTAAATCATATTTAAATGATTAAAATGGGAAAAAATATAAAATTTTTTGAGTTCTAGACCAATAAATTTTTATTCAAGTTTATCATTTCAGGAAATAATTACCCAAAAACTTTGAGATTAAAATCTTTAAAAATAAAATTTTAATCAATTAATTATGATTAAAACAATTTAAATTAATAAATTTATGAAAATAAGATATTTTCCAAAAACTAAAAATATGATAATTTTCTATGAGGTGTCAAGAAACTACACCTAAATTTTCATGATTTTTGGAGCGAAAATGAATTTTCTATGAATAATTAAAGATTAAAGCATATATATATATATATATAATAAAATAATAAAACGAAAATAAAAAAATAAAAAAATTAAGAAAAATGAATCAGCCCTGCAGGCTAATGGAGTCAAACCCGGGTCTTTTATGCATGTACACACAAACACAACCACTACACTACATGATTTATTTGTTGAAAAGTTTGGCAACAAATTATATTTATATATACATAATACTTCATCTTCTTCCCCTTCTAACTCAAGCGAAAACCCTAATCCTAACCAAATCCGATTAACCCGATACAGAATAGATTAGACATCATATTCATGGGGTTAATGATCGACAACAACTAACCAACATAACGGCAAAACAATAAACGACTTACAAGTTTGATTATAGACCGAATAATAAGAAAGAGAAGCCGAGACTTATGAGCACCGATTATGAGAGTTTCTAAACACGATTCATATGTTTAGAGTGTGAGTTTTTGATGGGTAAAGGTCCGAGCATGACCTAGGATGCTTAATTTATAGTGCCATGACTTGGAAACGTAAAACATTGATGATCATAAAGGGTTGACGGTTTCACCATGAACACATCATTAATCTCGATTTAAACCATGTTTAATACAGATATTAAGTGGTGTAACGGATTGTATTTGATGGAGAAGACCAACTAAATCAATAAAGCTGGTCAAAAGCGACATAAAAACTGGTTTATTATGGCTGCCGGAATTTTTGGTCGCCGGCGACAATCTTGCCGACCAGAAAACTTGGGGAGGAGAGAAGGAATTTCTGATTTGAATCTTTCTAAAAATGGCAATAATGGTCCCTGAAGTTCTATATTAATATATTATGAAAAAAAACTTAATAATTTCATTTACAAACCTTAACAAAGTTTATAATTTTAAATTTTTATAAATTTAGAAAATTTTAAACAACCAATATGAAACCTTTTGTATAATCTCGATAATGGTTTAGTTTTAATCTTTTCAAACTTGAAATATATTAACATATTTATTCTTTTAAAGCGCAATTAATAGATGTTAGGATCTGAGTTTGATTGTTTTGATTATGTTTAACTAAGAATGATAAGATTGATATGAATATAGATGGAAAGTGCAGCGGAATAATAAACCATTAATCAAAACACGAGAGTAATTGTTTTCTGATCGAATGCTTTCATTTATCTAAAAGATTAATCATACAAGTACTCCCCCTCAGCCTGATCACACAGTGATTGTTTGTCTGAGAGAATGTTTGTGTGTGTGATGCAATAGAACAGTACAAGCACTGTTCTATTTATAGACAAACCTAAACCACTGATGACCTAGGCTGACGTCACCTAAGACAGTGACCTCTAACAGAATAACAAACATAAAACATCTGCCTATTACAAACTACTGTTACATTGAAAACACTGAAAGTAAACAGCTGTTGTAGGAAAACTCTGATGGTCTTGTATCCTCTGCTGGAGCCTAAGTGCTGTTTGCTCCAGCAGTGCTTTAGTCTTCAGTACTTGGATCAGCAGTTGTTCTTCATCAGACCTTTGGTCAGCAGTTGTTCTTCATCAGTGTTTATTCAGCAGTCTTTTGTATCAGCAGTTGTCATAGCAGTTGTTTGGATAGAACAGTTGTTAGAGTCAGCAGTCTTTTGGGAGAAGTATGTTGTAAGGACTGTTTATTGAGAGGATCAACTGTTAGCATATTTTGGCTTTCCAATCATCTGTTCTTCTCCAGGTCAGCAGACCCAACAATCTCCCCCTAGAACAGATGATGCCAAAACTCAGCTTTATTTACTGATCTTTATTCCTCATCAGACTTTCTCTGATTTGACCTTTGAATTGTAGTTCAAAGTCCAGAGCAAATAAGTCTTCTTCATCTCTTTCAAGTTCTAGATTTAACAATGTTTGAAGATCTTCTGCACATAGGCTGTAAGCATCATCCATGTTAATCTTCTGAACCCTTCCATCTGACCTGAGCAGAGTCAATTCATGGTTGTCTTTGTTGACTTTCCATTTTAGAATTTTTGAGTCAGTGGATTTGCTGAGATGAACTTTTATTTGGGATGAGTTAGGTGATGGAGGTCTTCCAATGAGTTCCCTGAGTTTCTCTGTTGTAGGATCAGAGAAAAAGTGTACCTGATTGAAGAGCCCTTCCTTGATAAATGTATCAGCAAACTTCTTCTGACATTTCCTTCTGTTTCTTGAACTGTCTTCTTGCATCAGTTGATAGATCAGAAGTGTCAAGTAAGCTGTCCAAGGTAAAAGTCTGCTAGGGTCTCTTCATCAGTGGCTCATCAGTATAGACAGGTTTTCTAGGTAGGCTGGGATCCTTCTTTCTGTTTTCTTCAAGACTCTTGTATGTCTCAACCAGCCTCAGCTCAGACCATCTAGAGACAGACCTCATTTCCCCATAGTTAGCTGCTACTATCTCTTGTCTCATTCTTTTAACCTTTAAGGCTCTGACTGGGTCTCTGCCTTTGCCAAAATTAGGAGTAGAGACTTTAGCCTTGGGGTCTTTGGCCATTTCTTCTATTCTGAGAAGTTCTTCTCTTAGTGCATGTGTGGTCCAACCATTAAACTGCTTCTTGGTTGCTTTATATGGCTTGGTTGCCAAGATCTGTTCCAGAAGAGAATCCCTAACCTCCTTTTCCAAGTCACCACTGAGAGGCATGGAGGACATGGAGTTGCTCAGGTTCTTAGCAAAATCTTCAATCCTTCTGAGTTTGCTAAGCTCTGCTGAATGGATGCCCTGAGCAGTCATGTCATCCTTCCCTTTGCATTTCTCCTTAATGATGGCATCTACCTGTTCACCCTTGTATTTTAGATATGTATCAATGTTTAGGGGAACAGGAAAATTTGGGAGAGATGGGAAGGATCTGTCAGATGGTTGTTCAGTATTGTAGAAGGATTGTAATTCCCCCTTGAGTAGATCAAGTTCAAGGGGATACTGAACAACCAATGGTGTAATGGTTGGTGGTGGTCTATGGGAACTAAATTTGGATATGTGTGGTGAGAATGATGAAATTTGAATAGCTGTGATAGGAGTGGATTGTGCAGTTGATGTGGTGTTTGGTGATGTGTGTATGTTTTCATCATGTACAACAAAGGTTGATTTTCTCTTCCTTGTGTACATGATTTTAGGGGATGGTGATTTGGTAGCAGTGGTTGGATTAACATCTGTTGGCCTTTTAGTAGGTCCAACAGATGTTTGGGATTTGGTTGGTGATGTAGGTTTGGGTGTAGGTTTGGTGGTTGTATGTTCAGATGGTTTAGGTACAGTGTTTTGGGAAGCAGTGTTTTGTGTGGTTTCAGTGTTTTGGGTGGCAGTGGTTTCAGCAGCAGTGGTTTTGTCAACAGAGGTGTTTAGCTTGGATGGTGGTTTTCTGACATGCTTAGCAGGCCTTTTCATCCTTTTTGAGGATCCCACATCTTCAATTTCCTGCTGTTGTTTTTTCTTGAGGTTTACTAGCGACTCTGCTTTAACTTCCAAGGTGTCAGCCCTTTTCTGTTTGTCCTGAGCAGCCTTTTCAGCTTCTATGTTTGCAGAGTTGTCCACTGCTTTGTTTTTGTCAGTAGTTTGTTGTGGTGCTGTTGGTTGTTGTTGTGGTGCTGTTTGTTGTTGTTGTTGTGGTGCTGTTTGAGTAGCCTCTGGTTTGTTGGCAGACATAGCATTTCCCTTTTTAGAAGGAGAACAGCCAAAGGGATCTAACTTTGGTAGCCTATCTCTGCCACTCTCCCCCTTTTTGGCATCATCAGCCGTGAAGACATCATCATCTTCATCCCTGAGAATGGTGGTAGGGGCAGAGCCAGTGGACTTCAGCAGGTGATCTTTGATGGCTTTAATGTCTGCATGTGTATCTTTGTACCTTGCATCCACCATGTTTCTGATCTCATCCATATAAGTTTCATGTGTCTGATCAGCTAGTTTCCTGTGGGCTATGATGATGGGGGAAACGGATTTCCATAGCTCACTAGCTATATCAGCTGTTGATGGTTGACTCTTGGAAAGGTCTGCTATGGAACCCAGTATAAGCTTGACATCAGATTTGATGTCTGCTACAGAGGTTTCAATTGCATGAACTCTGTCCGTCAATTCTTGGTATTTTGACCCATCTCCTAAGTTAATAGGATCATCTGAGTCCCTACCAGTGGTAGTTGTACCTGATTCAGTCCTAATAGGTGAATCAGATGCCCCTTTTTCTTGGTACTGGGGACTTCCAACTGTTTTTGGAGACACTATAGTGGCTTCATCAGTTGTTGCCTTCAAGGGAGTCTTAGCAATGTAATCATTGTCCTGATGTGAGACAATGGTCTCTACATCAGTAGTGGCTGCTCCACTTGAAAACTCACCTAGAGTTGCATTGAACTCAGGTGGTGTAACCTCCTCTACTGTTTGTTGGATAGCAGATTGAGTGTTCTCGAAACCAGTCACTTGTGGGGGTATGCTCTCAGTGATAGGTAGAAGAGGGGAACTGGGATCTTCCTGAGATTTCTCAATTGCCTCAAACAGAGGTTTCATGGTTTGTGGAACATGATGTGATGGTGAGGGTGGAGGAGTAACAAGAGAATTATCCCTGGGAGAGGGGCTTGTGAACATTTGGCCAAGTGACTCAAATGTATCATGATGTGTTTCCCCTTGGCTTACAACATGATCCTTTTGGGAGGATTCATGAGGAGTTTGGTCAGGTGGAGGTATGTCCAGCTGTTGTGAGGAAGTAACAACAGTGGTTTCATGTTGCTTTGGTGGTGCAACAGAGTTTTCTTCTGGTACCTCATCATCCAGAAGTATCATTTGTGGTTGAATGGTGGTTTTTGTGGATGGATGTTTCTTTTTAGAAGTGGCTGGTGTGGGTTTCACAGCACTGGATGTAGTGCCATGATCACCAGGAGCAGTGGGCTCAACAACAGAGGTTTTGACAACAGTTGTTGTCTTTGTCCTCTTTGTTTGTGTTTTAGAAACTTTGGACACTTTTGACACTTTTTCTTGGGTGCTTCCACCCAGCATTCTAGTGAAAGTTTCATCAGTTAAGCTTTTCATTTGCATTGCCTCACCCTTTTTGAAAACTTTTTCTGGTAAGACCTTTTGTAGGATTACACTAAGAATTCTTGGGTAAATTAGAAAAGCATTGTTAGACCCAGACTTAATTGCTTTCACATTTAACACTAAGTCCATGAACAATCCCTGGGAAAGATTGAAGTCAGAGTTTGACAACATGGCATAACCCAGATATTGCATCCTTAATGGGATTTCATTGAAGGACGTGGACTTAGCTGAGACACACAGAAGAAGGGTATGGAAGAAAAATTTCATGACTGGTGAGAAAAACTTTTTGAAAAGAGTTGATCCAGTCATCTGACCATCATACCCTCTTTCTTGGAACTCAGTGTAAAGCTCTGTTTTTGTGAAGGAGTCCTTACCTGCCAGGTCATTCAGTGAGAAGGTTGTGGATATGATTTTAGGGGTAATGACGATACTAGTTTCTCCAATTTTGGAAATAATGGAAGTAGGCTTTTTGTCTTGCAAAAGAAACTCAGCATTCAACCAGAACTCTTGGAGAGTATCGATATTGATGGGGGCGTCAGCGGTTAAGATGGGTAAGTATTTGGAGTTTAGAAGAATGTCGATGGTGGAATGGAATGAGACGTTGTCATCTGTTTTAACCAGATATGGGAGACAATTGTGGGTGGCTTTGGCTTGAAGATCCATTTTAATGGATTTCGAAGGTGAAGATGAATGAATTTTGATTGAGGGTTTGAGAATGAAGAAGGCGGTTTCAGTATTTTGAATACAATGAGACAGTGGAACATCTGTTGTGGTAAAACAGGGTTTCTTATAGTCTCAAAAGAAACCGCTGATGTGGCCAAACCTCTGCTTGTATGAGCAGACGTGGCAATCATCTGATGGATGAAACATCTGGTGGAGAACAGCTGTTTTGGCAAACAACTGATACAAATAGCTGATGGAACCAACTGTTTTTTTTATTATTATTATAGATATAGTATTATATAGCGAAACAGTTGTTTTATCTGATCAGATGTTTGAAACAGATTTTTCAACCAAACAGCTTTTTTTTTGAAAAATTTTGATTTTCTGAAACATTTTATTATTATAAAAAATTTATTTGTTTAATCCATGTTTAACATACCAATTCTGGAAATCAGATTTGTAAAGGTAGATGTGTCTAAAGCTTTTGTTAACACATCTGCCAACTGATCCTCTGTTGGGACATGGTGCAGAGAAATTAAACCTTTTTCATAGCTGTCTCTGACAAAATGATGTCTGATGTCAATGTGTTTGGTAGTGGAATGAGAGACTGGATTCTTGATGATATTTTCAGCAGCTTGACTGTCCAACATGAGTGGAGTCTGTAGTGTAGTTATCCCAAAATCCAGTAATTGATTTTGAAGCCACATGAGTTGGGTTGTACAGCTTGCAGCAGCAATGTATTCAGCTTCAGCTGTTGAGGTTGAAACAGCTGCCTGCTTTTTGCTTTGCCAAGAAACTAAGGCATTCCCTAGAAATTGGCACCCTCCTGATGTGGATTTTCTTGTGGTGTGACAGCCAGCAAAGTCACTATCTGAATAACCTGAAAGCTCAATGTTTCCATTAGCAGGATACCAAATACCAAGTGTGGGAGCACCTTTGAGGTATCTGAATATCCTTTTCATAGCAATAAGGTTTGACTTTCTGGGTGAAGCCTGGGATCTTGCACAGACACAGGTAGCAAACATAATGTCTGGCCTAGATGCAGTTAAGTACAGTAAAGACCCAATCATGCATCTATAGTGTGTTTGATCAACCAGTTCATCCTTGTCATCAATAGTGAGCAGCTTGACTGTACTCATGGGTGTACTACATGGCTTACAATCATTCATCTCAAATCTGGTTAATAAATTCTTTACATATTTGTTTTGGTGAATGAATGTGCCATTTTGCAGTTGTTTCACTTGAAGACCAAGGAAACATTGAAGCTCACCCATGGCACTCATCTCAAACTCTGCTGTCATGAGTTTTCTGAACTCTTCACACATTTGGTTACATGTGGATCCAAAAATGATGTCATCCACATATATTTGAACAATCATTAAGTGTTTCCCTTTCCATTTAAGAAATAAGGTTTTGTTTATTTTACCTCTTGTGAAACCAATGGATAAGAGAAATGTGGAAAGAGTTTCATACCAGGCCCTTGGTGCTTGTTTGAGGCCATACAAAGCTTTGTTGAGCTTGTAGACATAGTCAGGATGGAATGTGTCTTCAAAACCAGGTGGCTGACATACATAGACCTCCTCCTGAATTTTGCCATAAAGGAAAGCACATTTGATGTCCATCTGATACACCTTTATGTTGTGGTTGACAGCAAAGGCTAGAAATAGTCTGATGGCTTCTAGTCTTGCTACAGGAGCAAAAGTTTCATCATAATCTATTCCTTCTTCTTGTCTGAAGCCTTGAACCACAAGCCTGGCTTTATTCTTGACAACAATACCCCTTTCATCAGTTTTGTTTTTGAAGACCCACTTTGTTCCTATAGGACAAACATCCTTAGGTAGTGGTACAAGCTCCCATACTTGTTGTCTTTTAAATTGAAGGAGTTCTTTTTGCATAGCTTCTACCCAACTGTTGTCTTTTAGTGCCTCTTGGTACTTGACAGGTTGTGTGAGAGATAGGAAGCCTGCAAAAAGACAGATATTGGAGGATTGGCTTCTTGTGAGCACACCCTCTCTGATGTTGCCAATGATCTGATCTGGTGGATGAGCTCTTAAGTAAATAAGATCTCCCTGATATGGTATGATGGCATTTTGGGGTGATGGACAGAGGTTTGGTGACTCTGTTGGTGTAACATCTGTTGGTACTTCTGTAGTGCCATCAGATGTTTGGAATGGTAATGGAGGAATGGGTCCAAGTGGTGTGAAACTGGACTGACTTTTGTCAACAGATGATTGACTTTTGTCAACAGATGATTGTTCAGTGGTTGTGAGAGGTGAAACAGTGGTTTGAGGATAAGACTGGTCAACAGTGGTTGACACAGCTGTGGCAGAGTTTTGACAATTGTTTTGAACAGCTGCTTCCTCTGAGGCAGAATAGATTTTGTAGTGACTGGGGATCACAACATCTGTTCTGTAATCTTGTTGTGGAGACTGTGGAATACCTGCATTGTTAGTTTTAACAGTGATATCTTCAAATTTGAATTTATCTAAATCAAATAGTTAAGCAGGATTTGCAGGGATTTTTAGAGATGAAAGTTCATTGAACTTTACATTCAGAGTTTCTTCTATTGTCTTGGTCTTTGTGTTAAACACTTTATAGGCCTTGGCAGTAAAAGAATATCCCAGAAAATAACCACAGTCTACTTTGGCTGCAAATTTTGAAATGGAATCTTTGAGATTTAAGATGAAACATGGGCAGCCAAAGATTTTGAAAAATGAAATTAGTGGTTTGATTTTGAACAAGATTTCATAAGCAGTTTTTTGATGTCTGGGGTTGATCAAAACTCTGTTTTGAACATAGCAAGCAGTGTTTACAGCTTCGGCCCATAAGGACAGAGGCAAACCAGAATCTGCTAGCATGGTTCTTGCAGCTTCTATAAGAGTTCTATTTTTCCTTTCAACCACCCCATTTTGTTCTGGTGTTCTTGGGATGCTGTACTGCCTCACAATCCCTTTTGACACACAGAAATCATCCAACTCCTTATTTTTAAACTCTGTTCCATTGTCACTCCTGAAGACTTTTACTGGCAAGTCATATTGTTTTTCAACTTTGGTGACAAAGTCCTTCAATATACCTGCAGTCTCATCCTTAGAATGTAAAAAGTAAGTCCATGTAAACCTAGAAAAATCATCAACTATGACAAGACAAAATCTTTTTCTTCTTAGACTCATGATTTTAACAGGGCCAAACAAGTCCATGTGCAACAATTGTAGACACTGACTGGTTTTGGACTCATCAATGGATTTGTAAGAACTTTTATGTTGTTTCCCTTTTAAACAAGAAACACAATGCTCATCACATTTGAATTCTTTTGATGGTAAACCTCTGACAAGGCTTTGTTTGGAGAGTGTGTTGATAGTGTTAAGGTTGGTGTGACCCAATCTCCTATGCCACAATTCTGTCTCCTTTGTGAAGGCAGCAGAGAACAGACAGACATTTGCCATAGGATTGGCCTTTAACATATCAACAACATACACATTGCCACTTCTATGAGCAACAAGTTGTGCTTTGCTCTCAGCAATGATGGTATCAATCTTTTTCACCACTTCTGGCCCAATAATCTTGCAAGTTTTCTTTGTGAAGAATGTGCCATAACCTTTGTCACTCATTTGTGAAACACTCAGAAGATTAAACTTGAGATTATCAATAAGATTGACATTTTCAAACTTGAGTTTTCCAGCTTGTACAGTCCCTGACCCCAACACCTTACCTTTTGAATCATTACCAAAGGATATATCACCCACTCCATGAGCCAAGAAGTCCAGAAGAAGGGCTCTACATCCTGTCATGTGCCTGGAGCCTCCACTATCTACATACCAAAGACTATCTAAACAAGCAGAAGCTCCCTGCACATCAGTAATGGATTAGTTTTGGTGAGTGTCCAAAGCCAAGTTGGCTTTGGATGGGTCCTTAGAATTTTCAGACTCAAGCTTTGGAAGATGATCAGTGGTTTGGACTAATTTTTGAATTAAGTTCAACAACTGCTGCTGACCATTTGCCAGTGCTTGAATGTCAACACTTGGGGCAACAGTTGTTTGATCACTTCCAGACAGATGATAATACCCATATGGATTTCTGTTCACTCTTGGTTTAGAGGGTCTTTTTGGCTCCTCATAAACATGTGGCAGACTATGACATGGTGGTTGTCCATAACCTCTTGGGTATTTGCTTGTGGGTGGACATCTGTTACTTGGACATCTTTAGAAGCAGATGTTTCAAGTCTTTTAGTAACAGATGTTTGGACAGGGGTGAAAGTCTGTTTGGGCTTTCCTTTTGAAGTACTAACCACAGGATTTGCAAGAGTTTTAGCTTTGTATTCTTGTATTTTTACATCAAAATTTTTGAGATACAAGCACTCTTTGGTCTTGTGATTCTTTTTCCCACATATTGAACATGTGGCTTTGGAATCACATTCACTTGTTCCTTTGTTAATGTCATATGCTTTTAGAAGAAAACAGTTTTTAGTGACATGATTCTTCTTCTCACAGAAATCACAGAACAAGTTGACAGTCTTTTCTTTCTTCTTCCCCTTTTCAGCCTTCTTTTCAGTAGATGTTTGAGCATCTGCTGGAAGGTTTTTCAGGGGAATGACTTTTGCCTGAGGAGCTGTCTTTCCTTCAGGTGTTTTGAAATCAACAGGTTTAAAATTCTCAAGAGTATCACACTCATCAGACCAGGTAGGTTTAAATTCATACTTTTCAAGTTCAGTAAAAGATGAGGAACCTTCTGGTTTTTCAAGAACAATTTTCTTACCATTTGGTTCAGTGATTTTAATCTCTTGACCCTGTAGGTTTGTTGGAACTATCTCAACAGACTTTTGACTCTTTTTGTCAGTGTTTTCAAAAGCTGGAGCAGTGGTTTCAAAACCAAAACCAAACTTCACATGACTTTTGGTTTGTTTGTTGAGTAGCATCTCAAAACCTCTACATGATTCCACCCATTTCTCACATTCAACTTGGGTGGACTCAAGCTCACTTTTACAACTTTGATATTTTGCTATCATAGTTTGGAGCTGGTCTTTGGTTATGGTTGCTTCATGTTTTAAGCTGCTTATTTCAGACTCTTTTTCAGTTAAACTTGTTTTTAAATCTTTTGAAAGTTTCTCAAATTTAACTTCATCATCTAAAATTTTCTTTCTAAGGTTTTCATTCACCTCTTTGATGTTAGCAAATGCAATTACACATCTGTCTGAACACAACTCTTTAAGAATTTGAGGAGATACCTTAGCAGTAGCCATCAATGCACAATCACACTTGCACTCACAGTCATCAGATGCACCCCAGGGATCTGAGAGATTCACAACCTCTTCTTCAGGTTTTTCACCTGTAACAACTTCATCAACAACATCATTAGTCACAACATCAGATTCAGTCACCACCTCCTCAGATTCAACTTCATCAACCATAGCCATGAAACAAAAGTTTTCTGGTTCATTTTCAGCTTTGGCAACTAATGCAAAATTTTCATCTGTTAACTCATCAGGTAGACTGCTCCAATCAACAAAGCCTTGTGTAAAGAAGCTCTGTTGACTGGTCTCTGCAGGAGCAGAGGATGAAGCAACAGTCGTTTGCACAGGTGCTTGAGTAACAGGTGTTTGCACATAGTGGATCTGAGGAACAGTGGTTTGGACATACTGGACAGGAACAGTGTTTGAGGACTGTGCAAAATGAGCAGTGTTTTGCACATTTGGTCCAGGGGTATTATAGGAATTCTGATAAGTGTTGGTCTGTGGTCTTTGATTTGGATAGGTGATTATAGGTGTACCATGTTGACTCCTACATTCCCTAGAAAAATGACCAAGTCTGTGACATTTGTAACACTTTATCTTTGATTTATCCAACCCAACCTTTGATCTGCCAGTTAACCCTGGAAACTTTCTCCCAGTTTTCTTGTAAAAATTGTTAGTTCTTACACTGAGAAGGGCCAATTGGTGCATAATGTCCATTTCTTCCAAATCATCAGGGTCAAAGTATTTCAGGTCATCATACTCAAAGGATATATTGTCAGATGCCTGGATATCACCACCACTTGCTGTGAAGGCATAGTTTGGTGAATAAGAATCAGAGTTAAAACCTGAGTTAAAACCTGAAGTTATGTCAATGAAATGATCATAACTCTGATCCTTAGTATTTCCAGGCACCTCATCATGACCCAAAAGTGCTGTATTCCCAAATACATAATCATCAGACACTTTTCCAGAGTCCTGGAGCTTCTTTTTCTGGTTAAGCTCTCTCTCATAGGTCAAGAGCTTACCATGAAGCTGGGTCAGTGATAGGTCTTTGAATCCAATTGAGTTTCTCATCACAATAGCAATAGTGTCCCATTTGTCTGGTAGTGATCTTAAAAACCTATGGTTCAGGGTTGAATGAGGGTAAGTAAGACCAACCAATTTTAGTTCACTAATTAAACAATTAAACCTCTCAAACTGTTGAGTTAATGACTCTCCTTTGACATGACTGAATGTTTCATATTGTTGGTTAAGTATTTCACGATTGTTTTCAATAACCTCCTCAGTCCCACCAAATTGTTCTTTCAGTGCATCCCACAACTCCTTTGCACTGTTACAGTGTAACAACCCAGCATATATATCATTGGGTAGAGCCATGGCCACAATACTAAAGGCCTTAGCATCTAACTCAATTTTCTGAAAATCCTGGTCGGAGTAGTTTTCAAGTTTCTTTGGCTCTTGAACCTTGGGATCTTCAGTACTCGGCACCATCGGAACATGTGGTCCGAAGATAACCGACTTCCAACACCCAGTGTTCTGTTGAGCTAGAACATGGCTCATCCGACGTTGCCAGATATTGTATTCAGATCTGACAAGCATCGGTGGCTTGTTGTTTGTGCCAGTGTTATGTGGATCGTGATTGATTGAAGCCATTCTCTGATTTTTCAAAAAACAAAGTCTGTTTAAAAACGGTTGAAACGAAATTAAACTATTACTCTGTTTTCAATCCAACAGACAAACGATATCAATAATTGTGAGCTGATCTGTTTATATTAAATTGATTTGTTAGATCGAATTTAATTGACCAAGCTCTGATACCAATTGTTAGGATCTGAGTTTGATTGTTTTGATTATGTTTAACTAAGAATGATAAGATTGATATGAATATAGATGGAAAGTGCAGCGGAATAATAAACTATTAATCAAAACACGAGAGTAATTGTTTTCTGATCGAATGCTTTCATTTATCTAAAAGATTACAATCATACAAGTACTCCCCCTCAGCCTGATCACACAGTGATTGTTTGTCTGAGAGAATGTTTGTGTGTGTGATGCAATAGAACAGTACAAGCACTGTTCTATTTATAGACAAACCTAAACCACTGATGACCTAGGCTGACGTCACCTAAGACAGTGACCTCTAACAGAATAACAAACATAAAACATCTGCCTATTACAAACTACTGTTACATTGAAAACACTGAAAGTAAACAGCTGTTGTAGGAAAACTCTGATGGTCTTGTATCCTCTGCTGGAGCCTAAGTGCTGTTTGCTCCAGCAGTGCTTTAGTCTTCAGTACTTGGATCAGCAGTTGTTCTTCATCAGACCTTTGGTCAGCAGTTGTTCTTCATCAGTGTTTATTCAGCAGTCCTTTGTATCAGCAGTTGTTTGGATAGAATAGTTGTTAGAGTCAGCAGTCTTTTGGGAGAAGTATGTTGTAAGGACTGTTTATTGAGAGGATCAACTGTTAGCATATTTTGGCTTTCCAATCATCTGTTCTTCTCCAGGTCAGCGGACCCAACAATAGATTCTTGCAAATGTGCTTGAACTTTTATTTAATTGCGAAAGACGAAAAGTATGAGGTCTTAAATTGTAAATAAATACAAGGACTAAAGTTGTAACAATGAATAAATAGAAGGGACGGATGTCACAGGGGTTATAATTGTTATTGTTTTAAATAAAAAAATATACTTAATATATAAAGACTTTGGATATTGGTACATCCCCTCATATAATTGCACATCTCTGCCCTCTATGCGTCGCGTATAAGTCTTAAACATGACTTTGACCGATGAGCATTAGTTATACACCCATGCCTATATACACCACGTATAGGTCTATAAGCGGCATATAGGTATGTGACATGACTTTAACTGTTGGGCATTAGTGACACATGAAAGTTTGTGCCACTCCTATACTATATACGCCACGTATAGCATTATACGTGGCGTATAGAGGGTGTGAAAATAAATTTGTTTTGTTTAAAACAAAAATGTTACAAAATATGAAAATGACTTGCTTATTATTACTATTATTTTTCTTTGCTTGTATTGGGCTTTGGAATTGCAACATAACTGATAAGATTGTCAAATTATATATCACCTCTATCTATACTTACTATAATAGGAGAGTCGTGAGTAACATAAGAAAACTGAGTTGTCAAGCGCAGAGATAGGCCAACAATGCCTGTGTGATGCGAAAAATAATATCATTAATCAGCTTAAAATATTCAGATAAATATGTGGGCCACTTGAATTTATCACTGTTGAGCTTAAAGCATCTGTTTGTTAGCCTCTATTAACGAACAACTATTCAGACCAATAATTGACCTCTTTTAAGCATCTGTTTCTATAAGTAGATGTTATGAACATCTGTTGAGAACTTATTCGGCCCTTAAATTTGAAGTTTTAAGAGGGAAATTTTGAATTAACATAGGGAAGTGTGATTTTTGCAGGTATATATGTAACAACCGGCAAAAATAAGGTAATTCCGTACAATTAATTAATATATGATTAACGTAATTAAATGCAATTATGTGTGATTTAATTATCAAGGCCTTAGGGAATAGCAATTTCCAAATAGTGCATAGGAATGCATACGTTTAATGGTAAAGCATGATTGGATCATGTGCGAATAAGCTATCCGGTACGGATGTTGGCAATTACCCGGTAATAATTAAATAAACGAAACGAATCCCGGACACCCAGGATATAAAATAAAGGGTATTTTCATAAGATATAATGAGTTTTGGAACTCCAAAACCATAAATGAAAACGTCTTGTACAAATCTCCCGGTAACGAATAAAGTGCGCGTATCGCACCCGATACGCGTATAACTCGTAATTTCACCCGGTAAAAGCCTAAATAATCAATCAACGCTTAAAATAGACTATATTTAAGTGTTATTAAAGGTATATTTAATGTCCGGATAACGCGTGATTAAAACCCGAAAAATACCCGAACGACACCCGAACGACGGGGGATTAAACATAACAAACAATGGGTAAATAATTGAAGTTGTGGACCCCACTTACACCCATCAAAGGGCCGGCCAAATGGCCTTGGTGTATCCATATATTGTGTTAATAATAATAATTATAAGATCTTACATGGAGCATGCTTTATACAAAGACAAAATGTGTAAGAAAGGTATAAGTGGACACTAGTACAAAAGGCAAGCACTTTCTTGTCCCCTTGGCAACATTTTCGGCCATAGGCCACTAAAAGCCAAGGCAAAACTTAGCTAATCATGGTCTAAGAGCATACACATGCATGGTTAAATCTTATATAAAGATATGATGGTTCATGAAGGATTTACCAAAGATTGCAAGCAACCTCCCATCCTATATGCATACATACGGCCACCTTCATACACACACATATTTTACTTATCAAAATCTTCCAAGTACATCCACATAATCTCCATAAGATCTCTCAAATCTTTAGCATTATTACATGAGTTGGATATATAATAACATGTGTTAGAGACTTGAAGCATCAAAGCAAAACAATCCTTCCTTCTACTCCCTCTTGGCCGTGGGTTTTCACATACACATACACATTGTTCTTTCAAGTTTTTACAACTCCAAATCACTTAAAAGCATCCATCATCCAAACCCCTTTTGTGTGTTTCAAGAGCTTGGAGCTAAACCACTAGGAAGAACACACTAAACCCCTCTCAAATCCAAGGTTTTTGTCTTCCCTAGCCTTGTGCTAGTAGTAAGCTTCTTAATCTTGTTTTTGATTGTTATTTTTCATGTATGTGTTCCTAGTAGCAAGTTGTACATGAAGGGTTTCAAAATGGTTTTGAACATAATCTTTAATAGGTTTTCATGTGTAAAATGAAAGGTTAAAGACATAGAAATAAACCATGGATTTGATGATGATGATATATTAGTCTTGAAAATATATGAAGTGTACATATAAGGCTAAGTAGGATGATGTTTTGGTTAATATTTTGAGATGAACTTGAATATGTTAAAACTAACTTTAATTCATCTTATTATGATCATTTAAGTAATAATATGTGGTAAAACATGTTAGAAGTTCATAAATGAATAAGATGGAAAATTAAAGTTAACTCACTTGGATGGATGAAATTTTGATAAAATGGACAAATACATAAAACACACATATAATTAGTCTTTCATATGGAATATAAGACTAACATAAGTGTTTGATACAAAAATAACTTACCAATAAAAAGTTGAATCTTCAAAGTTAACTATTTTGAGTGAAAAATGCCAACTTTGAAAGTTAGAATAGAAAAATGCAACTTTTGTAAGTTAAGGGACTAAAGTTGTAACTTTGAAAGTTAAGGGACTAAAATGAACATTTTAGAAACTATGAGTCCAAAAATACAAGTATGGAAAGTTTGGTGTCAAAAATGTAAGTATTAAAGTCTAAGGATGATTTTTGTAAATACTAGTAGAAATACTTGGGTATTTTGTATAAAAGTGTATTTTTGAAAGTTATAAAAATATAAAGGGTTTTAACATAAGGATTTTTATAAAATAGAGATTTTATAAAAATATTAAACAAACTTGGGAAACTTATACAAAAATAAATACTTTTATATAAATGGGAATATAAAAGTGTTGGAAACATTTTTGTAGTAAGTTGACAAGTTGGGTTAAAAATACATAAGTATTTTAACCATCCAAGTAACATGTGAAAATAGGAAGAAATATGGTTAAATATTTCTATAAAATACATGTTGGGAAAAACTTGGAAAAATTAACTAATCGAGTTAAGATATCGAGCTAAAACGCGTTAACGAACCATAACCGGACAAAAATATGAGAAAAATGCCATTGCGGCAAGATAAGAAAAATATATATTTTAAGAGGTAAAATATATATATATACCTTGGGTGAAAATAAATAAACACTTTCCTAAGTGTTGGAGGATTAATTCGTGGGAGAAACACTTGACGTAAACAAATAAGACGTTAAAAACAAACGTATATACTTAACAAGAAAAATTACACATTTATATATACTTGTACGCTCGTCTCGGTAAAATTCTAGTGTATCTACTTAATGGGAAAGTAGATGTGCGGGAAGGAAAGCCGCGACGAGAAGACAAGGACATATATATGTGTATGTCGTATCAACGAAATCCTAGTATATTTATTTGAATGGGAAAATAAATATACGGCGTGGTGAGTTGAATCGGACGTTAAGAATATACGATCGAACGACAAAATCTTAGCATATTTGTTTAAATGGGAAAACAAATGTGTGGCAAAGTGAGTCGGGTCGAGGATTGAAATATATATTATATCGAGTGATGCGATCTTAAGTATAATTATTTAAATGGGAAAATAATTATATGTTAAGTGAAGTCGAGTCGATGATAATAAGATACAAGTTATGGAAATATTAACCAGAGTAATATATAACTTGTAACACAAAGGGTAATGTAACGCCAACGGAACCTAGGATACACGCATAATTAAACGGGATTTGGAACAACTTGTGGTCGGGAGTTGGGTGTACAACTTGCCAAGGCACATGCACTATGGGAATAGTGACTTATACGTTTAGGACGTTGTAGGTGCAAGACCACCCTTTGCTATTCACCTTATTGAGCCAGACGCAGTTACAGGTGAGTTTCACGGCCCCATTTTAAACTACTTTTACGTTTTTCCGGGGGAAAGATATGTTAGGGATAGTGTTTGACGGATTTAATACTTGAGGTGTGACCGCCACTCGGGGTTGAGTCCTCGCTTCTATAATCATTTGTTCAGGGAATTGAAACCGGAGGAATATTCGAATAGTACTATTGGTGCCTGACAAGGCCCACCCCAAATCGATAGCGTCGATTATGCATTAGGTTATGCCTGGGGTGCAAATATTCTGAACTTAAGTCGTGGGAAACCGAGTAACGACTTGGAGCGGGGCACAATTATTATATGTCTTGGTTTGATTATAGTCTCAAGTAGATTTATAGGAATTTGCAACTCCTATATATTGTCATAACATGGTATTCCCAAGTATTCAAGTTTTAGAAACTGAAAACCTGTGAACTCACCAATATATTTATATTGACGAAACTTTTTAAACATATCTTTCAGGTAATTAGAAGATGAAAGATCAAGCAGGCAGGGTCGGGGAATCTCCAATGCAAACGTCGAGCTTTTGTGGGGTTTTACACTTATTTCCCAAGGCATTTGGGATATACATGAGAAACCTCTAAGTTTATTTCAAAAACAATTATCTTTTGTGTAATGTTTGAAACTTATTCGACGTCATAATAAACGACCCATTTTCATAAATTACTTGTGTTTAGCCATAACCTTGACTTTATGCTTTTGAACCGTCGCGCCACGTGTTTCCGCCTTTGTCGTGGTGTGACAGAACGTGGTATCAGAGCCAAGGTTATAGCGAACTAGAGTATTTTCTTTAAAAACTAGACTATAACCGGATTTGGTTCTAAAGATAAAGTTTTCAAAAGAAAAGGTACATGGTTTTAAATAAAAGTAATTTTCAAGAAGCATTGGGCATGAGGAGATTCCGACCAAGCCAGCCACGAGTATTGTAACGTAGAAATTAGAAGTTAGGAAGGTTACTATAGAGTACGCCATAACTGTCTAATCTAAATAAATCATATATATATGTACGGTTCTTTTGTCAGGATGTCGGACGCGGGAAGTATAGCGCCTAGTGTTGACAGCAGTATCCAGATTATACCCGCACCTCCGCCGGAGCCAGTCGAGTTGGTTGTACTCGATGCGGAAGAAGACGACGTAGAGATGGACGTCGCAGGAGGGTCAGACGACGACTCAGACGAGACAGATCCTAGCGAGGATCCTGACTGGACACCGGCCGTGGTCGACGCACCACAGCCCATCGTACCGGCCGCACCTTTGGCCGTACGCCCCGTTCGTGCCATCAGGGACTTCCCTGACGGCTGTGCCGGTCCTTCGCGACCAGTTCCCGCCCAGTCAGACGCAGCAGAGTCTCCTTTCCAGGCTCACGCCGAGCACGAGCCGGCACCGGTACCCCACATTCACGTACCTGCTGGTATGAGACTCCTACCCATTCCCCGTGGAAGAAACGGATGGATATCCGACGACTCAGATGACGAGTCGGTAGGTTCAGTAGGGCACATGCTGGTGCCCGAGATTCAGGCTGCCCAGGAGGAGCCAGTGGCTCCCATGCTAGAGGACGCCCCAGCGGACCCCATAGCCCCACCAGCACCCGAGCCCCTACCCCAGGAGGAGCCAGCACCAGCCGCACTTATACACGAGGGTAGTCCCGCCCGTAGCTCCGAGCTACATAGGGCAGGCTTGGAGGCCTTCGCCACTGCGAGCCCTCCCACACCCCCTGTAGTGGTGTCCACTCCAGAGTGGGCCACTGTTTCTGAGCCACTGATAGCCCCCCTAGCTGAGCCCATGCCACCACCCACCATTGCCATGACTATGCCTATCCCCACCATACCCAGCATGACACCTGCACCATACCCTCTAGGTGCAGGGGACCCCTATCTGATGCCACACCACTTTTCCATCAGACCACCCAGTTTCTTACTGCCCCACATACCAGTACCATTCCCCTTCGGGCCATTCCCATCCACACACCCAGACATACCCGGACCATCCCAGCCACCCAGGACGACACCCTTGTCTGGACCAGCATGGTCCACTGCCATCACACTAGAGCGGGATTTTCAGACTCTCGCTGATACGGTGCAGCGCACCGTAACACAGGTGGAGCATCAGACACGTCTGATGTGGACGAGGATGATAGATGCGCGGGATGCTTTGGCGCATTACGCGGAGGAGTTGCTGAGCCTGGACGCTCAGTGCGGTATCACAGGGGATGCGCACTTTGCGCATCGACATTTCTTGTACGAGCGTATCATGAAGATCAGTATGACGATCAGTACGCACGCGCCGCAGTACCAGTACCCCCCGCCACCGCCACAGTAGGATATATTGGGGATGCACTGAAGACGCACCAGATTATGTACATACTAGCAGCACTATGGTAGTACAGCACGGGTTATGACACTCGTCTGCATTTTGCCCAGCCGTACGGGTATTACGGCGTATGATATGATGTTTTATTATTTCAAAAGCAATGTGTTGTATGAGAAGTATTCTCCATTTTGTATTATGAACAAGCATTGTAATGACATTATTGAAATTAATGAAAAATCTTATTATTATGGTGAAATATGTTGTTGTCTATGATTATTATTGCTTACTCCATGTGTTGTGGTTTGTATATTTGTGTGGTGATGTTGTGTTGATTCCTATTTATATTTATGTATGATGTGTTGGTATGTTGTGTGATGATATGGTGTTGATTATTGTGTTCATGCTTTGGTTTGTTATTTATGCTTTGTATTGTATAAATGTTTGCCAAATTAACCTTTGATAATTATTATTGAAGAAAATGGCACCTGCCACCCGAAGCAACAGTGGTGCAGACGGACTGCCCACAACACCAGCTGAGCTCGAAACTATGATTTCTGAACGAATAGCTCGTGCCATCGCTGAACACGAAGCCGCACGCTCTGAACACTCCCATGACAGGACAGGGAGTGAGCGACGTGAGACCTCCCCCAGTGGTAAGAGGTTTATAAATAAATGAAAAAGCAATGGGAGAATATTTCACAAACTCCCATCCCATAATAACATACTATGTTACTATTACAGGGACAGCCTCGGGAGAGCGCGGCTGCACTTTTAAGGCTTTCTTGGACTGTAAGCCACTAAACTTCAGCGGAACTGAGGGATCCATAGGCCTGGTCAAATGGTTCGAAAAGACCGAGGCAGTTATCCGCATCAGCGGGTGTACCCCTCGACAGTCTGTCATGTACGCCACTAATCTGTTCTTGGATCAAGCGCTAACTTGGTGGAACGGCCAAGTACAGTCTTTAGGGGATGATGTTGCATACTCTCTATCATGGGCGGCACTGAAAGAATTGATGACAGCCGAATACCGCCCGGCAAGTGAAGTTCAGAAGTTGGAAACCGAATTCTGGAACCTCACCATGATAGGAGCAGACGTCACTGGGTATACGTCAAGATTTCATGATCTCGCACGACTGGTACCTCGCCTGGTTACACCAGAGAAGAACAAGGTGGAGCGATACCTATTCGGGCTAGCACCACAGATTCGCAGCATGGTCACCTCTTCCAAACCCACGACCATGCGCGAGGCAATTGATCTGGCACTAAGTCTGACTGAGGATGCTATCCGCATGGGTACCTTAATCCGCCAAGTTTCTGGGCTGAAGATTTCTGAAGCAAGTAGTGTTGAGGGCAAGAAACAAGGACCAAGTTCAGCGGTTACAACTAATGATCAGGGTAACGGGCAAAGGTTTGGGAAAAGGAAGAGAGATGAAGGGAAAAGGGATCGAGCATCGGGAAGCTCGAACAAGAAAGGAAAGGGTTATGCCGCCACAGGACGTGGTAACAATAACAACAACAAACAGGGAAACCAAGGGAGGAACAATGGATTGACTTGCGGGAAGTGTCACCGCAACGGGCACAAGACTGAAGAGTGCCGATCTGGAGCACCAAAGAACGGAGGGGCTAGACCCTGTTTTGCATGTGGGTCGTTGGACCATTGGAAGAAAGATTGCCCCAAAGTCAACAATCAGGCCCGTGGCCGGGCATTTGTTATTGGAGCCGGTGACGCACGGCAAGACCCCAATGTGGTCACTGGTACGTTTCCTCTAAATGGTCATTATGCCTCTGTATTATTTGATACCGGTGCTGACTTTAGCTTCGTATCCATTGAGTTTAAAAGACTACTTGGTTTAAAAACTAGCAAACTAGATACACCCTACTCTATAGAACTGGCTAATGGTAAAACTATTGAAACGAGAGAGGTAGCTAAAGATTGTGAGTTAGAACTCTGTGGGCACGAGTTTGGGATTGATCTATTACCGGTCGTATTGGGAAGTTTTGACATCGTTGTTGGCATGGATTGGTTGTCCGCACACCGTGCCATTGTGGTTTGCAACGATAAGGTTATTCAGGTTCCCCTCGCAAGCGGTGAAACTCTCTCAATTCAAGGGGAAAGACACGGGACGCCACTAAGAATTATCTCGAGCATGAAGGCTCGTAAGTGTCTGAGAAAAGGGCTTGTCGCATTCTTGGCACACGTAGTGGACAAGAAGGCCGACGAGCGAAAGTTGGAAGACATTCCAGTCGCCAGAGATTTTCCGGATGTATTTCCAGAAGATTTGCCGGGGTTACCACCACCTCGACAAGTCGAGTTCCGCATCGACCTCGTTCCCGGAGCAGCTCCTGTGGCACGATCGCCATACCGCCTAGCTCCATCAGAGATGCAGGAACTGTCCAGCCAGCTACAAGAATTATTGGACAAAGGTTTTATAAGACCGAGTTTCTCACCTTGGGGAGCTCCCGTCTTATTTGTGAAGAAGAAGGATGGCACATTTCGCATGTGCATCGACTATCGAGAGCTGAACAAGCTAACCATCAAGAATCGCTATCCTCTCCCCAGGATCGACGATTTATTTGATCAGCTCCAAGGTTCCAGCTATTACTCCAAGATCGATTTGAGGTCAGGCTATCACCAGTTGCGTATACAAGAAGAAGATGTACCAAAAACGGCCTTCAGAACCCGGTATGGACACTATGAATTTTTGGTAATGCCGTTCGGCTTGACCAACGCACCAGCGGTTTTCATGGACCTAATGAACCGCGTGTGTAAGCCATACCTGGACAAATTCGTCATTGTCTTCATTGACGATATTTTGATCTATTCACGTACGAAGGAAGACCACGAGAATCACCTTCGGTTAATTCTTGAAGTATTACGCAAAGAGAAGCTCTATGCTAAATTCTCGAAATGTGACTTTTGGATTCGGGAAGTTCACTTTTTAGGTCACGTGGTAAACGAGAAGGGCATACACGTTGATCCAGCCAAGATCGAGGCAATTAAAAATTGGGAAGCACCTCGAACTCCTACCGAAGTACGACAATTTCTAGGCCTCGCGGGTTATTACAGAAGGTTCATCGAGAACTTTTCAAAGATAGCGCAAGCTTTAACCATGTTAACCCAAAAAGACAAGAAATTTGAGTGGACGGAAAAGCAAGAGGCAGCATTCCAGTTACTAAAAGACAAGTTGTGTGGCGCTCCGATACTGTCACTTCCTGACGGTACGGAAGATTTTGTGGTTTACTGCGATGCCTCGCATCAAGGTTTGGGTTGTGTATTGATGCAGCGAGAAAAGGTAATAGCTTATGCTTCCAGGCAACTGAAAATCCATGAGAAGAACTACACTACACACGATTTGGAATTAGGTGCAGTGGTATTCGCTCTCAAGATATGGAGGCACTATTTGTACGGAACCAAGTGCACGATTTTCACTGATCACAAAAGTTTGCAGCACATCTTTGATCAGAAGGATTTGAATATGCGACAACGGCGATGGGTGGAATTATTAAACGATTACGATTGTGAGATAAAGTACCATCCCGGTAAGGCGAACGTCGTAGCCGACGCCTTGAGTCGCAAGGAACGGGTTAAGCCATTGCGTGTTCGAGCGTTGGGATTGACTATTCACACGAATATGACTGAACGAATTCGTGAAGCTCAAGTTAACGCCCTCAAACCCGAGAATGTCAAGGGTGAAAGGTTACGAAAGATGGTTGATTCATTGGAACCAAAAGCGGACCAGACATTGTATTTCATGAATAGAATTTGGGTTCCAGTATATGGTGGATTGCGTGAGCTAGTATTGGCCGAAGCTCACAGTTCTAGATATTCGGTTCACCCGGGTGCAGACAAGATGTTCCACGATTTGAAGGAACTTTATTGGTGGCCGAATTTCAAAAGGGATATAGCAGCCTATGTTGCGCGATGTTTGACTTGCGCAAAGGTCAAGGCTGAGCACCAGAGACCTTCCGGTTTGCTCCAGCAACCGGAAATACCGGAATGGAAATGGGAACGAATCACCATGGATTTCATTACCAAGTTACCTAAGACGACAAGCGGCCATGACATGATCTGGGTAATCGTAGATCGATTGACGAAATCTGCACACTTCCTCCCGATTCGCGAAACGGACAGATTGGAGAAACTGACCCGTTTGTACATTAAGGAAGTGGTATCTAAACACGGTGTACCTGTATCTATCATCTCCGATCGGGATAGTCGCTTCACTTCCAGATTTTGGGAAAGTTTGAATGAAGCCCTCGGTACTCGCCTTGACATGAGTACCGCATATCACCCCCAAACGGATGGTCAAAGTGAACGAACCATCCAGACATTGGAAGATATGCTACGGACATGCGCGATTGATTTCGGAGGTAATTGGGATACGCACTTGCCATTGGTAGAATTTTCTTATAACAACAGTTATCATACGAGCATTCAAGCCGCGCCGTTTGAAGCTCTATATGGACGCAAGTGCCGATCGCCATTGTGTTGGGCGGAAGTTGGGGAAAAGCAACTCACCGGGCCCGAAATTGTTCAAGAGACCACGGATAAGGTCTTTTTGATAAAAGAACGACTCAAAGCGGCCCGGGACCGCCAGAAAAGCTATGCTGATATGAGACGAAAGCCTTTAGAGTTTCAAGTCGGAGACAGGGTCCTATTGAAGGTGTCACCTTGGAAAGGTGTCGCGCGCTTTGGGAAGCGCGGAAAGCTGAACCCGCGATATATTGGACCATTCAAAGTCTTGTCGAGGGTAGGCACAGTGGCATACAAGCTCGAGTTGCCTCAAGAGCTGAGTGGAATACACGACACGTTTCATGTGTCAAACTTGAAAAAGTGCCTATCCGACGAAACTCTCATTATTCCTGCTGACGAGATCCAGATTGACGACAAGTTACATTTTGTGGAAGAACCAATCGAGGTAACTGATTGGAAGGTCCAAAAATTAAGGCGCAGCAAGATCAGGTTGGTCAAAGTGCGCTGGAATGCCAAGCGTGGACCGGAGTTCACGTGGGAAAGGCTGGACCGGATGAAGCAAAAATACCCCGCCCTATTCGAGAAGACACCTGTACCGGAGAACTCGAAGTGAATTCCGGGACGGAATTCTCTTAACGGGGGGAGAATGTAACAACCGGCAAAAATAAGGTAATTCCGTACAATTAATTAATATATGATTAACGTAATTAAATGCAATTATGTGTGATTTAATTATCAAGGCCTTAGGGAATAGCAATTTCCAAATAGTGCATAGGAATGCATACGTTTAATGGTAAAGCATGATTGGATCATGTGCGAATAAGCTATCCGGTACGGATGTTGGCAATTACCCGGTAATAATTAAATAAACGAAACGAATCCCGGACACCCAGGATATAAAATAAAGGGTATTTTCATAAGATATAATGAGTTTTGGAACTCCAAAACCATAAATGAAAACGTCTTGTACAAATCTCCCGGTAACGAATAAAGTGCGCGTATCGCACCCGATACGCGTATAACTCGTAATTTCACCCGGTAAAAGCCTAAATAATCAATCAACGCTTAAAATAGACTATATTTAAGTGTTATTAAAGGTATATTTAATGTCCGGATAACGCGTGATTAAAACCCGAAAAATACCCGAACGACACCCGAACGACGGGGGATTAAACATAACAAACAATGGGTAAATAATTGAAGTTGTGGACCCCACTTACACCCATCAAAGGGCCGGCCAAATGGCCTTGGTGTATCCATATATTGTGTTAATAATAATAATTATAAGATCTTACATGGAGCATGCTTTATACAAAGACAAAATGTGTAAGAAAGGTATAAGTGGACACTAGTACAAAAGGCAAGCACTTTCTTGTCCCCTTGGCAACATTTTCGGCCATAGGCCACTAAAAGCCAAGGCAAAACTTAGCTAATCATGGTCTAAGAGCATACACATGCATGGTTAAATCTTATATAAAGATATGATGGTTCATGAAGGATTTACCAAAGATTGCAAGCAACCTCCCATCCTATATGCATACATACGGCCACCTTCATACACACACATATTTTACTTATCAAAATCTTCCAAGTACATCCACATAATCTCCATAAGATCTCTCAAATCTTTAGCATTATTACATGAGTTGGATATATAATAACATGTGTTAGAGACTTGAAGCATCAAAGCAAAACAATCCTTCCTTCTACTCCCTCTTGGCCGTGGGTTTTCACATACACATACACATTGTTCTTTCAAGTTTTTACAACTCCAAATCACTTAAAAGCATCCATCATCCAAACCCCTTTTGTGTGTTTCAAGAGCTTGGAGCTAAACCACTAGGAAGAACACACTAAACCCCTCTCAAATCCAAGGTTTTTGTCTTCCCTAGCCTTGTGCTAGTAGTAAGCTTCTTAATCTTGTTTTTGATTGTTATTTTTCATGTATGTGTTCCTAGTAGCAAGTTGTACATGAAGGGTTTCAAAATGGTTTTGAACATAATCTTTAATAGGTTTTCATGTGTAAAATGAAAGGTTAAAGACATAGAAATAAACCATGGATTTGATGATGATGATATATTAGTCTTGAAAATATATGAAGTGTACATATAAGGCTAAGTAGGATGATGTTTTGGTTAATATTTTGAGATGAACTTGAATATGTTAAAACTAACTTTAATTCATCTTATTATGATCATTTAAGTAATAATATGTGGTAAAACATGTTAGAAGTTCATAAATGAATAAGATGGAAAATTAAAGTTAACTCACTTGGATGGATGAAATTTTGATAAAATGGACAAATACATAAAACACACATATAATTAGTCTTTCATATGGAATATAAGACTAACATAAGTGTTTGATACAAAAATAACTTACCAATAAAAAGTTGAATCTTCAAAGTTAACTATTTTGAGTGAAAAATGCCAACTTTGAAAGTTAGAATAGAAAAATGCAACTTTTGTAAGTTAAGGGACTAAAGTTGTAACTTTGAAAGTTAAGGGACTAAAATGAACATTTTAGAAACTATGAGTCCAAAAATACAAGTATGGAAAGTTTGGTGTCAAAAATGTAAGTATTAAAGTCTAAGGATGATTTTTGTAAATACTAGTAGAAATACTTGGGTATTTTGTATAAAAGTGTATTTTTGAAAGTTATAAAAATATAAAGGGTTTTAACATAAGGATTTTTATAAAATAGAGATTTTATAAAAATATTAAACAAACTTGGGAAACTTATACAAAAATAAATACTTTTATATAAATGGGAATATAAAAGTGTTGGAAACATTTTTGTAGTAAGTTGACAAGTTGGGTTAAAAATACATAAGTATTTTAACCATCCAAGTAACATGTGAAAATAGGAAGAAATATGGTTAAATATTTCTATAAAATACATGTTGGGAAAAACTTGGAAAAATTAACTAATCGAGTTAAGATATCGAGCTAAAACGCGTTAACGAACCATAACCGGACAAAAATATGAGAAAAATGCCATTGCGGCAAGATAAGAAAAATATATATTTTAAGAGGTAAAATATATATATATACCTTGGGTGAAAATAAATAAACACTTTCCTAAGTGTTGGAGGATTAATTCGTGGGAGAAACACTTGACGTAAACAAATAAGACGTTAAAAACAAACGTATATACTTAACAAGAAAAATTACACATTTATATATACTTGTACGCTCGTCTCGGTAAAATTCTAGTGTATCTACTTAATGGGAAAGTAGATGTGCGGGAAGGAAAGCCGCGACGAGAAGACAAGGACATATATATGTGTATGTCGTATCAACGAAATCCTAGTATATTTATTTGAATGGGAAAATAAATATACGGCGTGGTGAGTTGAATCGGACGTTAAGAATATACGATCGAACGACAAAATCTTAGCATATTTGTTTAAATGGGAAAACAAATGTGTGGCAAAGTGAGTCGGGTCGAGGATTGAAATATATATTATATCGAGTGATGCGATCTTAAGTATAATTATTTAAATGGGAAAATAATTATATGTTAAGTGAAGTCGAGTCGATGATAATAAGATACAAGTTATGGAAATATTAACCAGAGTAATATATAACTTGTAACACAAAGGGTAATGTAACGCCAACGGAACCTAGGATACACGCATAATTAAACGGGATTTGGAACAACTTGTGGTCGGGAGTTGGGTGTACAACTTGCCAAGGCACATGCACTATGGGAATAGTGACTTATACGTTTAGGACGTTGTAGGTGCAAGACCACCCTTTGCTATTCACCTTATTGAGCCAGACGCAGTTACAGGTGAGTTTCACGGCCCCATTTTAAACTACTTTTACGTTTTTCCGGGGGAAAGATATGTTAGGGATAGTGTTTGACGGATTTAATACTTGAGGTGTGACCGCCACTCGGGGTTGAGTCCTCGCTTCTATAATCATTTGTTCAGGGAATTGAAACCGGAGGAATATTCGAATAGTACTATTGGTGCCTGACAAGGCCCACCCCAAATCGATAGCGTCGATTATGCATTAGGTTATGCCTGGGGTGCAAATATTCTGAACTTAAGTCGTGGGAAACCGAGTAACGACTTGGAGCGGGGCACAATTATTATATGTCTTGGTTTGATTATAGTCTCAAGTAGATTTATAGGAATTTGCAACTCCTATATATTGTCATAACATGGTATTCCCAAGTATTCAAGTTTTAGAAACTGAAAACCTGTGAACTCACCAATATATTTATATTGACGAAACTTTTTAAACATATCTTTCAGGTAATTAGAAGATGAAAGATCAAGCAGGCAGGGTCGGGGAATCTCCAATGCAAACGTCGAGCTTTTGTGGGGTTTTACACTTATTTCCCAAGGCATTTGGGATATACATGAGAAACCTCTAAGTTTATTTCAAAAACAATTATCTTTTGTGTAATGTTTGAAACTTATTCGACGTCATAATAAACGACCCATTTTCATAAATTACTTGTGTTTAGCCATAACCTTGACTTTATGCTTTTGAACCGTCGCGCCACGTGTTTCCGCCTTTGTCGTGGTGTGACAATATAATCATTACCGAAGATGCTTTCCTTATACACAACCATTTTCTCATTGAAATTAATTCATAAAATCAGCTTTCAAATTCTTTGTTAATATCATCTCAATGGACGTTGATAACAAAATTTATAGTTTTGTTTGTGATCTGAACCCATCCAAAGATATCTGTATTCTAAAGGTTTGTATTATACGAAAGTAGAAAGAAAGTTTTAAGATGGTAATGATATTGATTGATGAGCAGGTAATGTATGTTTTCTCTAAAGTTATTTTATGTTGTTATTGATTATATAAATATAAATATTCTGTGTGTTATGTTTTTCGTTTACTTTATGTTATTCAAGTTGTTGTCGTTGATCTTGATATTTTGTTTATGTTTATTTTAAGGGTGATAAGATTCAGGCCTTCATAAAGAGTCCTTTGATACACGTTTTTTACCATCAACTTGAAGAGGATGATGTCTCTATTCTATCTAAGTTTGGGGTCGGTGAAAACAAGGACCCATACAAAGTTCTAGCACATGATTATAAGATTAACTTTTATCGTTATACCACTGTTAGCCGTATTGTTGGTTAGCAATGTGTTGAGTATGGATATAATTTCATGCCTTTTAAAGATATTCTTAAAGATGAAGCAAATGAACTTTTGACTGCTAGTTTGTCTCTTACTTTACCTTTAATATGTAGTTTATTTTGATTTTGGTAGTGTCATTTGGTGTGGAGGTCTGGATATGTTTGGACGATCTCCAAAAGAAACTAAAAGGATGAATTTTGATATTCAAGACTTGGAGTAAGCGTTTCCCTGATTTTTGTTTGTAAAGTATTGTTGTTAGTTTCATTTCTTTGTGCACGTCATTTAATGATGTAATAAATTAACCAAATCATTATTGAGTTTAATATGTTTGTATATATATATATATACACCTCCAAAATTATATTGTTTTATGCAGTGGTACAATTTTGCGATGTACTTTGTGGAATGGTTATGCAGAACAGTTTAAGAAATTCATTTCTCAAAACACTGCTAATGAGCATGTGATGGTTTTTATACAACATGGCAAGGTTAAGGAGTCAAAATGTAATTTCTTTTATATTCCTGTTATTAATATTGCTATTATTAATAGTTTGTCAGTTGATTGGGGTTCAATATATATATAAAATTAATATTGTTATATTTAGATCAATTTATAGTTGAAAGTGACAAGTTTGGAACTAGGGTGTTCTCAATGTAGAAATAGACGAGGTCAAGCAGTTAAGAAGGAGGTACAATGTCAATTTATTATCTATTTATATTTATATTAGAATTTTTTTTCTTTCTTTTATTAATTTGTTCCATTTTTAGTCTTATATTGAAGCAAGGACAACAAGCTGATTCTACTTCTCAAACACTACTTTCCGACCAGTATGTATGCCCATTGCTTAAGGAATTCATTGTTGGATCTGAAAAGAAACGTGTTGACGAGCTTACCGAGATTGATAGGGTTTTAATATTTTTTACTTATCATTAATATTTGTTGACCTTATTACACTTTTTTTCTTAAGTAATATAGGTTTTATATATTTTTTCCAGGCAATGTCTTGTGTTGTTGTTGCGACAATAAAAATTGTCCAAGAAAGCTATGGTTGGTTTTATGATGCGTGTTGCAGATGTGTCGGGAATATGGTAACTAAATTAGAATTCTTACAGTTTCATGAAAACATTATTGAAGAAACTCTGGAATTGCCTGCTTCTGCTTTGTTTTGTTCCAAGTGTGACTGTCAGTGTATATCCGACACTACAAAGTAAGTAGAGATAATTATGTATAGTTTATTGTTTATATAACATGATTCTTTTCAATGATTAGTATATATGTTTTTTTGATAAGTTTTTCGTCTATATGTTTTAGGTTCAAGGTGCATGTCATGGTTCAGGGTGAGTCTCGTATTGTATCCTTTGTGATGTTTGACAGAGATGTTATGAGAATTGTTGGATCATCTGTAAGTCGTATAAGAGAAAAGCAGTTGAAGCTTAGTAATAGTGAAAGTTTGTCTCAAAAATTGTTTCGGTTGGTTGATAAGATGTTGGTTTTTAAAATTGATGTTTCTGAATACAATCTTACAAACGACTACCATGTTTACACAGTCATGAAAGTATGTGATGATCCAGTCATAATTTCTGAGTTGATTGCGGTTAATGGTAATGGATATTATAATGTGGATGAGGTACTAAATTAAAGTCATTTGTAGGAATTGTTGAGTATCTGTTGACTTTCAAACCTTCCTCAAAAGTTAAGTTTTGTATTTTTGTTTTGTATGAGCACTCCTTAGGTCAGCCAGGCACATGTTTGCAAACACAAGAGAAGAAACTGATTGTAGAGATCAAGAAAAGTGCCAAACAAGGCCAAATGGTAAATACAATATATATATTTCTTCGCTTAGTCATCAGTTTTTTTGAGTTTTAAATCATGGGCTTTAGTTAATTTTAAAATTTGATGATCCACGGAGCTGTTAAGGAGACGGAAAAAGACCGTATTAGAACACGACATCAGATTGAGAAGTTTTAGAAGCTTAAATCCCAACTGCAGGGTGTTTCGCTTAGAATCTAGGTAGGGTTTTCTTGTGCAAATCATATATTGTTGGTTTTATTACGTCATATTAGATTTTTCAACACCGGGATGCTTCTGGGGTAAACAAGTAATTAATAACGCAAATTAGACCGTGAAGAGTTTTTTTTAATTTCTTTACGGCAAAACAATTTATATATATAAAGATAGCAAGAAGCTAGGAAACATCAAAACACCATAACACCAAGGAACAAACAAAACATAAAAAATTACAAGTACTTGACTACATCAAAGAGCATCCAATCTTCCCACGTCATAACATGAAATTTTGACCGATTAACAAGCCAAAACATGCCTCTTCTTTAATCAAATCTGTAGTGACCAGAACAGTCTCGAAGCGATCCTCAAAAACTTTAACATTCCTAGCCTTCCATATTCTCCAATTCGTCGCTATGAAAACCGTATGAATAATCTTCCCCCATGTCTTTGATCGCGGAATCTTCTCCACAAATGAAGCTAACTCTGCAAAATTAGACAGGTTCGGAGGCCACGTTATTTTCAGCCATCTAAGTATATTCCACCAAATAGCTATCATCCAAATACACGAAACAAAATCGTGATTATGGTCTTCATTGAACTATCGGAGATACCACATCGCTTGCATCTCGTATCTGAAAAATTGATCTTACGTCTAACCAGCTCAACGTTCGTAGCGACTTTGCCTTCCAAGACACGCCACGTTAAAAAATTAGCTTTGAGAAGAGCCCAGTTTTTCAAGGTATAACTCGGTCCCGAATTCACTTGGTACACCGATGAAGCCACCTCTGATCTTAACACCTTCACCGAAAATAAAGGCATATCACAATTGCCCAGACCCATTTATCCAAACCCCCTCCAAAAGTTACTTGGCCCAATAAACTATGCAGCAAATGAAGATGCAATTTTTTCAAGTCAGAAGAAAGATTTTTTTTTCTATTTCGAATCCCATACTTTAGCGGTACGAGCTAAACATAAGCAATCCTTCACCCAAACATTTTTTCAGCCATGATTTTGAAAAGATCATGGAACATGTCTTTAAATGAAAGCCCTGTTAACCAGTGATCTGTCCAAAATTTCACTCTGGACCCGCCACCAATCGAACCTTCAACTTTTCATCGATCCGGATTCCTTTTCTAAGCAAAATCCCCTTCGAGCACCAGATGTCTTTCCACAAACCAGAGATAGAATTATTGATCAGAATAAGACCTTTGCCTTAAGCCGAGCCATGAATAGAAGAAACCACTTTAACCCACAACTGCGACGAATCAATTTTAAACCACCACCACCGTTTAACTAACATGGCATCATTAAATTCTTCAATCCCTCCGACTCCTATGCCCTCGCACGACTTTTGTTTGATATTTTTCTCCCATTTTATCCACCGGATTTTGCTTTTGAACCCGTTCTAGGTGAGTCGTGTGATTTTTGTAAGTATTCAAAATAGATTATTTTGCTACAATAGGTTTGTTCTCTTTAAGGCTATGTCATATGTGTAACATTCTTAGCATGGTTTTCTTATTAGGTTATAATTGTAGGGAATGCGTGGACCAAACAGCTTAATCCGTGACACCCATCGAATTCCTAGGTCCAGATGCATACACGCCCTTAAAACTATGTCATTTTTATTGTGCATTAGACATTATTACATTAACTATGTATCAAAGCCCAAACAATTTCAGGAATTCATTACGTTTTCCAACAACGTCCATTTACGCATGCAACATCCGATTAACGCGAAACAATTAGCAATGAACAATCGAGCCAATGACACGTTCAACATAGAGCAACAGAATGTCCAATTATTACGTACAAATGAAACAAGATTACGCGTAACAATATTAGATTTGGAAACTATTCAATTCCACACAAAATCCGAGTATTTGTAAGAAATTTATGAATATCCGACATGTGAATTCATAGAGTTTTATAATGGATAAAATTCCAACTAGATACATAGGTAAATATGAGTTATTACACAAGTACAATCTTATGTAAACTATGTTTCTATTTCACATTCACATATGTGTTATCAATAGACAAACACGACTTTATATATATATATATATATATATATATATATAGATTTTATGGAGTTCAATAAACTTATACACATCTACGATTTCAAACCATAAATCTTTTCAAATGAACAAACAACGATATGTAATAATCGTCACGTGTATGGACCATAACACCACGTACATATAGTCCAATGACACACAAATCGAGTGAACAACTTGCATGGTAAAAATCCGAGTATTTGTAAGAAATTTATGAATATCCGACATGTGAATTCATAGAGTTTTATAATGGATAAAATTCCAACTAGATACCTATGTAAATATGAGTTATTACACAAGTACAATCTTATGTAAACTATGTTTCTATTTCACATTCACATATGTGTTATCAATAGACAAACACGACTTATATATATATATATATATATATATATATATATATATATATAGATTTGATGGAGTTCAATAAACTTGTACACATCTACGAGTTCAAACCATAAATCTTTTCAATGGAACAAACAACGATACGTAATAAGCGTCACGTGTATGGACCATAACACCACGTACATGTAGTCCAATGACACACAAATCGGGTGAACAACTTGCATGGTAAATAATCGAGTACAAAGACTTAAGTTGTCCTTGACATTCTAGGGCACTTTCAATCGGACTCTAGTCACCCGAGCTTTTTCATTTGCTAGAATACTCGCACAGACACCAATATACCTTATATGTACAAGCATATACATATATATATGATATATAAACACACATGAATAAAAATATATACACATATACAATGTTGTATATGTACACATACGTGTATGTGTGTGTATAGTGTTATATATGTTAACCATCCTTTTTACATAAGATCATTAACGTGTGTTAACATGAGATAACATATGGTAACTTGTGAACGTGGTTTTGACAAGATTAGTTATAATTACAATTATAAACAAACGGATCTAACGAGGATTTACAAGATCTACGAGTTCAAACCATAAATCTTTTCAAAGGAACAAACAACGATACGTAATAATCGTCACGTGTATGGATCATAACACCACGTACATGTAGTCCAATGACACACAAATCGGGTGAACAACTTGCATGGTAAATAATCGAGTACAAAGACTTAAGTTGTCCTTGACATTCTAGGGCACTTTCGTTCGGACTCTAGTCACTCGAGCTTTTTCATTTGCTAGAATACTCGCACAGACACCAAGTGAGTTTCACGGCCCCGTTTGACTGTTTTCATACTTTCGGGGGGGGGGGGGGGAACATGTTGCATATTTGAAGTTACAAACTGTTTAGAGTGAATTCTATCATGACTACCATGTGAAACATGAGACAATCGGTTCATGAGCTCAACAGTCCTTGTAGATATATTCCACTGTAACCATTAGCTAAACAGTTAGCCATGGAACACTTAAATAGATATATTAGGTTTGACACCCCCACTCTTAGTTAGTCACTTTAACCTGTTACATACAAAAGCGTGCTAGTTTTCTACGATTCTTACATTGTCTTTACTGTACAATGCGCGAGGCACAACAGTCAAGAGGTTTGGTTATGGGACTCATTTTGGCATAGTAATCATTGGCTTAGCTAGCTTTGATTGGTCACACACGAATTTCACTAAACTTTACTTTGCGTACATTTAAACCTGTGAACTTACCAGCTTAATGTTGAAAAATTGTTTATGCATTTTTTCAGGTAATTGATTTGCATGAACAAATGGGACTTGATAACCGGTTTGAGCTTGCACTATGTGGTACTATCATTTGTGGGTCTTGTCTTAAACATTTAAACAATTATGTGTTTTTATGGGGTTTTACCTGCTTTCATGTTTTGTAAAACGATTTATGTGTTTGGTATCAAATCTATCAATTTCTTATGTGTTTGCTCAAACATTATGTTTGAAAACCTTTCGATGTTACACTCCCGTGTTTCTGCCTATGCGGGGTGTGACATAATCTCCTTTATTTTTTCTTGATCTTGATGAAATAGTTATTTTACTTCTAATTAAGTGATTCTTAAGTGGTGGAGATTAGGTCTAGTAGTAAAATCTTTAGAGTTAACATTTTTTTAACTAATTAGGATACGAGATTCCAATAATATCCAACTTTCATTTAATTTATTAACATTTTATTATTTGCAGACCGAACCGATACCAATTAAACTTCTATCGCGTAGCGCGAAGGAATCCCGTCCAATATATCTCATGGACATGACAAACTCGTCCTCAAATAGTTACAACAATTGATAAGTATTTCAATTGATTAACACGTAAAAAGGAAAAAAAAAAAAATCCAATCAAATATGATTTGTAGGGGAATGACTTAAAATAGTGGCTATGTGTAATTTTTTTATGATAATTTTTTAAATAGAAAAAGACAAAAAAAAATATATAATATTAATATTAGATTGAAACAATGATCGGTGCCATCGAGGGATTATCCCCGTTCTGGCTGAAATCAAATGGGGGAGGGGTGGATTTCCCCGAGAGGGAGACCCCCACATCACCCCACCGAAGATCTTTGCCAAACCACACCCAAAACAAAACAATATAAAAATAGTTTATAAAAATATAAGTGTTATGTAAAACACCTTATACCCATTGGCTGCTTACAAATGCTCACGTATCAAGGTAGCGTAAACCTATCTTATAACATCATCAATTTGTATTGCTTTCACACATACATAACAATGAGGCTATATCTTCTAATTCTTCTAACTTATAAGTGTCACATTAGCGTCATCTTATTTTCCTCATTTTCTCTCTAAAGTTTAAAAATGGTTTCCTTCAATTCTTCCATTCCCCCTTACCACAATATTTCAAAGTTCAAATTTTTCCAACCAATCAGAGCCTTCGGTACAAACGGTGGATTATCACCAAATTTCCTGAGATTTTTTTGGGAGGGGCGGTGTTCCCCTACCCACCGAAACTCCGAAAGACACCTCATCTCCCAAAGCTCCCTCACCGATACCACATCAAACAGTCTGATAATACTTCAAATGAGAATAAAATATTTTGTAAGAAAAAAAAGAACAAATTCTAACTAATAGGAAACTTTCATTTAATAATTGTATTGAACTAGGGGATTAACCACGCTTGGCAGCGGTTTTTGGTTGGTATCACGTCAGCTCAATATATTAACGGTATCGATGTTGTTCGTTCGGTGTTAGTTTGGCTCATCACGGTACCGTTTTCGTACCGTCATTCGCTATAACATACGGTACCAAAAAAAAACCTACTCTATTGCGATTACAACTTTTTCAACGAACTTTATACCGTGACATCATAAAAATCTTCAAAATGACCGCGACATCATGAAAATCTTCAAAATGAATACGTACCAATACCTATGTTCAAATGACATCGGTCCGGTTCCTCGTGATAAAGAATAAAATACATATTTAACATGTTCAAATAAAGATATAAGCGAAAACAAAATATGCTTAAAAGTAGTTATTACAACAAATGATAAATAAAATTAATTATCATAACAATATGATAAAGAAAAACTAAAAGTTAAAAAGAAAACAATAATAAAACCTTTGTATGTCAAGTGATCTAGTTGAATTAAAGAGATAAACTAAACGACCTAAATAAGAAATTGAGACTACGGAATTGTTTAAGTAACATGCATATAATAACCACTATTCCATGTAACTAAAAAACCACAAACCTATATAAAACTATCCGCCAATGATCTCCAGCCCAACTGGTTTGAGGTAGGGTGGGTTTTCCTTTAGGGGTTCCCATCCTGGGGGTAGGTCACAGGTTCGATCCATGCAAACCACAAAAAAATTCCTCGTGACGATTTGAGCTTAGGCAAGGAGGACATCGGTGTGTGGGTAGGGATTCGAACTTGAGACCGCTAAGTTAGGGTTATACAAGGATTTCCACTAAACTAAGCCTTTAAAAAAATATAAAACTATCCATACATAATAATATAATATACAATCCATTAATTAATGTTTGTTATGATTTCTAAAATTTTGTGCCTTTTAGTCTCTAAAGATGCCATTACATAAACATTGAAAAAAATAAAAAAATCATTGAGCCACATGTACCACTAATAAGTTACTGTTAACATCAAATGAAATTGTTATATATAGAATGTTAAATTGATTATTATTTTTGTAGTCCTCTCTAAATTAATTAAATAAATGAAACTCATAATTCATTTTTAAAATATATTCTTCCAAATCAAACCTTATTTAGAGTGAAAGATAATTTCATATATGTAAGACTAGCTGATTACCCCGGGAGGGTCCCGGGGTTGAAAAATCTAATTTTATGTGATAACCTTTTGCAAATGGCTCAAGTTAACTAACCACAAAATCTCTCAATCATTGCATGTTCATAGTATTCTAATCAGTAATAACTCATATTCCCTAATCTAAAACCTAATCAGTAATCATCTAAAGAATCACTTTGTAAGCTGCAACTATTAAAAAACTCATCACATCTCTCTAATTTCTCACATTCTAATGGCTCTTATAATTCCTACCCTAATCAACTAAACAAACACTTAAGTTGGAAGTTGTAATCATTGCATCTCATTATGCCACGTGGCATAATCAAGAGATGGTTGAGGCCACCATTGAACGTCACGTTAGCAACTATCAATTCTTTCCGGGAGCGTCCCGGGGTTGAAAAATATAACCATTCTAATAATACTAATACTAATAGTAATAATTATTACTCTTGTAATTAAATAAATAAAAAAATAACCTTGCTATAAGGTGACACCATGTGTTGCAGTGTTGCGCGATTCTTTCTCCTAACTTCTTTTGATGAAGTTGTAACACCCCAACCGATGGCGAAATCATCGAGGTGTCACGTAGTGACGATTGTTCAAAAGCACATGGTACTAAAATGTAAATATATTATTGAATAATTTAAATTGTCTTACATAGATGAAATGGGAAAAAATACAAAAGTCTGAAAGAAACATGAAAACTGAAATAACTTATTAAAAGCAAGCACTAAAATCCAATGCAATGGAACTAAGATCAAACTGCACCTGAAACATGTACAAAATAGGTTTTGTCAACATAAGAAATGTTGGTGAGCATTCCTAGTTTTAATACATATAGTAATTTGGAAAATGGTATACAATTCAAGTGCAAGCTACGGTGCAATTATGTAAACTATGTATCATACAAATGAGCGAAATCAATCCTGTGACTGTATAAATGTACTAAAATGAACGGCGGTGTACTTATCCAATAAATGGATAATAACTTAACAATGACCACGGATTCTCCGATGAAAAGGGGGGAGAATCAACCTAGGCGGGTTGTCAATCCAATAGCGCTATCCAATGTTAAGGTCGGCTTGTACAATGTTAATGATTTCACTAAGTACAAATGTATTCTACATGTAATGTCTAAGCATAAAGCACGTTTGTAAGCAAATGCACATAGTACTAGAATTGTATTGTAAAAATGTGAACTTGTATTTGTAATTTGTATAAGTGTACATGTAACACCCCAAAAGTGAATAAAAGCAAAAGGGGGATAGGAAATACTCACATTCGCCAAATGACTAGATGACTAAGCGAGCGTGAAAATGCGAGCAATTCAAAGGTTCAACAACGAAACTAGTCCAATTTAGAAGAAAAGAAACCGAATAGGAAAAAAATATCAAGCTTCCAATTCGCCAATTACAAGAGCTTATAATCAAAGCTTCAAATGTAGAAGTAATATACTCTAGAAGAAAGGTATGAGGGAGAGTTTAATCGAATTGAAACAATTGAATTAGAGGTGCAAAGTGTAATGGGTCATAGGTGGGTTTTTATACTAGTTTTGGATTCAATTAGCCATTAAAATTGGTCAACACCATAAAGTAAGGTTTTATGATGAATTGAATATTTGACTAGGACTTTGACTGTTTGACTAAGACTTTGACTAGGACATTGACTGGGACTTTGACTGAGACTTTGACTGAGACTTTGACTATCATTTTTTTCTAATTTAATCAATTTTAAGTTTTGGACTTGTTTCCTTCGATTTCAAAGTTGTTTTAGGACCGAAAATTAAGGGCTTTGGGTATCAAGGTCTGAAACATACGTGCTCGGGTGTAGATGTGAGTATAAAACGTGCATACTTTTACTTATAAAAATTATAAGTTTTATTAAATTGTGAATTTTGGTCCTATTAAAATACGAGGGTTAAAAATGAAAATTTTGAAATAGTTGAGGAACCAATTATGCACATTTATGAAAAAGTGAAGGGTGCAGGTTGTCACAGTCTCCCCTACTTTAGAAAATTTCGTCCTAAAATTACTTTCAAGTGAAGGTTTCCATAAAACAAAAGACATTTGTAAAAGGCAAGTAGATTTTAAGAAATGCATCAACCATGATTTGACAAAGTTTGAAGTACTTGTTTAATACCCAAAATAAGAGTTTGAAAATCCTTAAAGTTTAACCCAAGGTTAAAGAATTAAGAGTTTATAATGAGCATGGTTTGGGAAAAGAATGTAACTGGTGAGGGCAGGGCAGTATTATAGTAGCTTCCCTTACTTTAGAGATGTTTCTGACCGAACTTTATTAAGGACGTGCAACAGGATTTCGACTAACAGAGAGTGTAAGAGTATACAAAGTTTGTGTTTTCTGTGTGGATGGTCCAGAGAAAGACTCTAGGAAGTCAAATTGAAGCTCGTGTAAGAACATTCTTATCGAAAATGCTAGCTATTAGTCAACGATCTAATAAAGAGATAGTAATGGGTAGGTTCTTGGTCAGACTCCTAGTCCGCTCCTGCAGTATCGCTCGTGCTTATATATAGGGTGTACCGCAGCTAACCCACCACACTACTGATACTTTGGACTCGTACTGATTGTCTACCAATAGCCTAAGTAGAATCACACACCACCCCCATGTACCTGTAAATCCATGATTGCGTTCCGGACCGTAATCATCGATTGACCTTACACTCGGGTGCTATGCTTTTCCATAACACTAACATAAGTAATACAAGAAACAATGCGTACAACCTAAATGTGTTAAGTAGTTGATACTGCTCAAGTATAAGATGCGGTTAGAGGTTCTTCCGCTTTCAGGTTCACCCTTTAACCGTAATGATATTAATGTGTAAGTATAAGACATGATTAGGGGTTCTTCACCTTTCGGGTTCACCCTTAACCGGTAAATTTCTGTTCACATCATTGGGCTCTAAACAACCATATTGATAAACTCTGAGGATTACACCGTTCCCCTCGGGTTAGAGGAATACTCTGAACCGAGTCGTACATGGGAACTGGCTTAGATCTCATACAAGCTATCAATTAGCATGTTCGTTGGCCATGATGATGAACAAAATAATGTAAAGTATAACAAGGTTTTGCTCACAAAAAAAATATATATATATGCATACCAAATATGCGTTCATGTAAGTATATAAGTATAGCATAAAATTTCGATTGAAATAATAGCATAACTTAAATCGAGTAGATCGCACATTTTGCACAAAATGAAAGTAAACGAATTAAATTAATGCTCAAAACTAGTGTTGTAAGAATAACCACTAATAACTAGTGCGAGAATAGTTGCGAATAACGCGTGAAAATAACTACCAACAAAAGAATAATACAAAAATAATAAGATAATGTACGAACGTAACTATAAATATAATGGTGTAAAAAAAATAATGAAATTTACTGTAAATGAAAGTGCGCAGAACAGACGTATAGTCTACTGGTATGAGGATAACTTTTTGGAAACCGAAGGATGTTTTAAGTTCAAAACAGGTTCATTTGAAAAGATTTCGTAGGTACATATTTTCATGTGTTTACGAGAAGTCGAGTTTGAAAAGTGTTATAAGGTATATTATTAGTTGCAATTTCCTCCCGAAAACATATATTGGATACGTTATATGAAAACATGCAGATTTGCATTTGATTTGTAAAATATGCAAATGCAAGTTTATAAAATGCAAGATGAAACCATTTCATGAAGTGTGTGTAAATCTAATGTGTTTCGAAAGACCAAGATTTATAATGATGTGAAGGTTGTGAATAATCCCAGATACCTTGATGAATTTTGGAAAATAATTTTTTTTTTTTTTTTGTATTTAAACATTTCTTTAACTCGTGAGTTGAAAAGTCAGAAATTTTTAATTGTTATGAAATGTTGAGAACATCGAAGTGTTACCCGTTAAGACTGGGTAAACTTGAAACCTTTTAAATTTTCAAACTTTTACGAAATTTATACATTGAAAGATCATTTATTTGCAGGATCGTTAAGGCATCTCTTTGGGCTCATAGCGGGCTATTTGTTTCAAGGCACAAGGTGTATGAAAAGTGTGTTCTAATTTGGCGAATAGGCTTTGTGAAAAGACTTATAGAATAAGTTGTCAAATTAATCGTTTTAGAGAGTAGTGTACTAGTGCGTATCGTGTAGGTAGGTATTTATGTATGAGTTTAGTCTGACTAAGAAGTTCTAACTAATGGTAGTTGGCTATGGCTTAGGAGACTGGGTGCAGCAATATTAGTATTAGGTATATGAGGATATACTGTGACTTTGATCAAGTAAGTTTGTAAACATGAAGGTATAAAACAGGTTGAAATAATAAGTTTGGAAAAACCATGTTCATTTTTAACTGTGTGATGACGCAACATTCCTAAAATCAGGATGTGATCAAAGTTAAACACAGAGTTTAAAACTTAAGTCATGGGTAAAAATGTTTTAACGCAAAACGAGTAATACCTTATAGTGTAAAAACCATGAGGATAAGTGAAATAGTGAAAGCTTTAATGCGATAATATATCGAACAAAAGTTTTAGTAATGATGATAAGGGATTCAAAAACGAATGATCAATGAATAATGACATATGAAACATCAAGTGATTAAATGGAATCTTCAAATGATAAACAAACATAAATATTAATGATATAAAACATTGGAATTGTTTCCATAAGAAACTTCGACCAACTCAAGTATTTGAAATTTTCTAGTGACTTGTGGGGGCGTACTTTAGCCTATAAGTGAATGCTCATCCCAAGAGTTCCCAGGTAGGTATACGGGTCCATCGTCTGATTGGTATTTATACGAAATACCAGGCCTAGATAGAAAACTCAGGATAAAGGCGCTCGCCCTTCCAGATTGCACGTGCCCCATCACTAGTGAATTCCAAAACTTTAGCGAGATTAAAAACGAGATGCAAAAATAGATCCTTGAGATTTGGATTTCACTCCTAACTCAAAGATGTATTTCAAAATTGAAAACGATTGTGGAATGAAACCAATCACTAAGTTAAGGATATCACTCCCAGCTTAGTGGTTAAGTTCCTTTTTGAAAGAAATACTCTTTGAGGTGTGGATGTCACTCCTATCTGAAAGATATATTCCTAACATAAATAACATATAGAGGAGTGAAACTAATCACCAAGGTATGGATGTCACTCCTAACTTGGTGATATCGTTTCGTTTGTGAAATACGAGTATCTTCTTCTTTAAACAACACGCCGAAAGAATAACGAGAAAGAATCATAGCGAAAATATCTTGAAAGAAAATAATAGGATAAAGAGAAATAAACACGAGAGGACTCGTGAATGTAAGCTTGGTTATAGACTAGGCTAAAAGGCATTCTAATAACCTAATTCCCTATAACCATGTCTCTGATACCAATCTGTAACACCCCAACCGATGGCGGAATCATCGAGGTGTCACGTAGTGACGATTGTTCAAAAGCACATGGTACTAAAATGTAAATGTCACACCCTCAAATTTCCACCTGCGGAGTTCTACCGCGAGGCGTGTGACATACCAGGATCCAAGTCAACGGTCACAAAAAAACGACGTCTAAATGTAAAAGCATACGTAAACAAAACCATGCATAAGTTTAAAACCGACATACAACAGTGCGGAAGCATTTAAAGTTTACAAAAGTCATGCATAAATAAACATAAGTTCAAAAGTTCATGATCCCAAAACGTGCAGATGAGACCCTAGACACGAGACGACTCCAGTGCGACCACGTGCGCCTATCCATATGCTGCTACCTTAGCGACCTGAGAAAACATGCTAAAAGAGTCAACATATAATGCTGGTGAGTTCACAGGTTTTAATTAAACGTTTACAGTGATCCTTCAAAATGTTACCATCACAATTACTACTATGCTTGTGAGAACGCCAAACCAGGCGCAGAATAAGATACTCATACGGGTGAAACCATTACTGACTAAGCCGTGTGTTACCCTTAGTTCCTATGGGCTACCGTCATCACCGGTAGACCTTGTTTTGTTAGAGACAATATGCACCCGCACGGTCCGACCGTCGAGTGGGGTTTGTCAGTTCCCAATAGCGCTATCCACATTTCCCCGCCATATACCCATGTTAGTGGTTTCAAGGGATTTTCGATGAACCGTATAGTAAGATAAGTAAGCCATAGTATAACGTGATAACAAGTCATAAGTCATAAGAGTTTAACAAGTCATAAGTCATAAAAGAGTTTGTAAGCATGTTTCTCACCCCGAAAGTAAAAACTGTAAAATGTGGGGCCGTGAACTCACCTTAAGTTGTGTAATCCGTATGCGTGATATGAGTAAACCGTTTATGAGATATGATAGCCCCAACTATTGGCGACCTATCATAAGATGTGTGTTAAGTTAGACTAATAACCCATCGGGTTCATTAGTCCCTAAGTCCAGTCCATGACCATTATGTGTTCGAAAAGCATGTTTAACCGACAACCAGACAACGCAAGACAAGACTCGACATCCCATTGGTGACCCGACAATCCACGTGTTAGATAAATACAAGACAACATGCCACATATGCAATTAAACACTTAATATGCGCAACAGTTCACCTAGTCTAGCATAATATCCGTTTAACGGATAAACAGGTCCGAATACGTGTTACTAAGTCATTGGGTGAATCCCGGGGTTCCTATCATGTTCCTAGGCGTCAAATCATGTTCCGGGATGTTAAAATATACATACAGCAGCATTACACGCGATTAGGAATCAAACTAGCAATTAGGAAAAGTCAACATGTGATTAGGGCTGGTCAACAGGCGATTACAAGGCCAATCGCCTGTTATACACACGAGTAGGCCTCACCTACTGGCGAGTACACCCCTAATCGCCCTTAGCATCATGCGATTAGGGTGCTACTCGCCTGTTGCAGCTGGACAATGCAATTTCGCGCGTTTAATGCTCCAAATCAGATCCGAAACATGTAAAAACATCCAATAATCATTCTAACACATTAACAAACATATTTCAAGCAAAACCCCTAAGTTTTCATCATTCTAACAGTCCCGAATGCGAGCGTTTTCCCAAAATGGCAACTTAGCATGTAAACATCACATCAACAAGCAAGAACTTACCCTAAATAGCAAATATTCAGATTTAACCACATAATCACGTTGTCCGATAGCATCCTACTGTTCTAGCATCATCCTAGAGCAAACCCTAACATCATTCAATCAACAACACACCACATAACATCCTTAATCCTCTAAAATCCTTCAAATGGGTCAAAATATCAAATACCAACAATACACCACCAAAACCATCCAAACTCCTAGGACATCATCATACTAACTTATCTCAGCAATAAACATCAAAATAACATAAGAACAACCATGATTCAATCCTAAAAATCCTACCTTTAACACATATAACACATATAACGCATGTAAAGGTGTAGGTTTGTTTAAAAATGGTTTTAAATGGATTTTCAAAGATAAAAACGTTTATAAGTCAGGTCTGGACGTTTAGGGAGCAAAACATAATCATTTAAAGGTTTGGGTTTGAAGAACACACCTTGTAATCAAGAGGTGATGATGGAATAAGCTTGAAAATGGTGGTTTTGATGCAAAAACGAGTTCCAGAGGGTGTTTGTGTGTTGGGTTATGTTATGGGACGGCTAGGGTTGCACAAATGATGTTTTGGAGGTCAAGGGTGGTATTTATAGGCGTTTTTGGTCGTCCAGCACGTTACACGCGAGTATGCAGATTTTATACGCGATTAGGGTGCCTAATCGCATGACTGTTCATGCGATTGGGGCCTAATCGCATGAACAGTGATGTGATTAGTCCCCTACTCGCCAGTAAGTCCCTCCAATCGCCCCTATACAGGCGATTAGGCAAGCCTAATCGCCTGTAACCCCTGTTTTGGTGTGTTTTGCGCGTTAAACCCCGTTTTAACACATGTTAGCACATATTCACATACCGACAAGTCACATAATGATTGTAAACATATAATACATGATAAATGACACGTTCCCGCCCGATCACCAATTCCCGGGACCCGAGACTTGCGTATGTTAAAACCCTAATGATGTGCGACTCGACTCGACCATGTGTAACGTATGCGCGACTCGCTAAGGTAGACTTACTAAGTTTTCAAAAGTTAGTTACCGAAAGTTGCCGGGTGTCACATCATCCCCCCGTTGAAAGAATTTTCGTCCCGAAAATTTCCCGAAGTCGAGGAGAGAAAACAAATAAGAAGAAAAATTTTTCCGGGTCGTCACATCATCCCCCTGTTGAAAGGAATCTCGTCCCGAGATTCTTTCGGTTTCAACAGTAATGTGTGTCGACCTCTGCGCCAAGTAACGTATCCCCAAAATACAACAAGTGAAGGTCATGAATCAAACGTGCCAGTAATAACCGGGAAACCACTTTCCCAAATACGAGTATGAGACAAGAGACTCCCGATGAAAGCCTACTGGAGCCTACTGTGATCGGTATAACTAACCCACTGGTACCGTCCTAGTAGCATCCCCAAAGGACCCTCATCAACCCAAAGAATGAGAAACAGAGACCAAACCACAAAGAAAACACCCGAAACACGAACGCACAACAATGCGGATAAAAGTATGACCAAAGCGTAACAAGAGATAAGAGAGAATACGTACGGGTAACAGTGTCTGGGTCCGCCTGGCTCTCCCTAGCACCAATCACATAAGCATGAGCACGAGTCCACCGGCCACCGCCGTCCTTGTCCCCTTCCTTCCCTGTAGTCTCTGTGCCCCCCTGATTCAACTTGGGACAGCTTCGCTTGAAATGCCCCGCTTCCCCACAATGGAAGCAACCCTGGTTCCCCTGTGGAGCAGGGGTAGTAACAGCAGCAGTCTGAGTCGTCCCGGAAAGGTTGACCCTACAATTCTTGGCAAGATGCCCCGTCTTCTGACAACGCTCACAGCGAAAGCTCTCACAAGTACCAAAATGATGAAACCCACAACGTCCACACTTAGGGCTTTTCCCAGCATAGCCCCCCTGTTTCTGGTCCGATGCTGACCCAGAAGCTTCAGTCTTCTTCGCTGCCGGTTGTCGTTGAGTCCCCGATGAACCCTTATCCACGCTCTCCCACTTCCTCTTGTTCTCAGCCGGCGCCTTCACAGATGTGCCCCTAGGAGGCAAGACACCCTCAGCAATCTTCAAATTCGTCATCTTAGTAGCTGACCGCACAGCCTCTGACATAGTAGTAGGATCCCTAGCAGACACCAGTCCCGCAATCTCTGGCACCAAACCCGCAAGATACTGCTCTATCCTCCTATACTCTGGTGTAGACAAACCCGGACACATCACTGCTAGCTCGTTGTGCCTGATCGTGTACTCCTCAATCTCAGAACCAACCATCTTAAGATTCCCATATTCCTGTTCCAACCTCTTAATCTCCTCACGCGGGCAATACTCCTCCTTCAACCTACTCACAAAATCTGCCCAAGGCATGGCGTTGGCCTCCCCAAGACCAAGTGTCTGTGTGACGCAGTTCCACCACGTCAAGGCGGCTCCTACAAAAGTCCCCGAAGCAAACTTCACCCAATCCACCGCTGGAGTCTCACATAAAGCAAATACCGACTCCGTCTTCTCCAACCACCTGAGTAACTCCACAGCTCCCTCCGTACCCTGGAAGCTGAGAGGCTGACAATCCTTAAACCGCTTATAGGCAACACCTGCCTGAACTGGAGGAGCAGCAGCACCCATGAAAGTCTGCTGGGCTGCCTGAAAAGCAGCTAGTGCAACGCCCAACTGTTGCTGCATCATCTCATTAAGCTCATCATACGTCATAGTGATGTTACCACCACCTCTACCCCCACCACGGCGTCCACCTCCGCCACCACGGCGTCCACCTGTACGTCCACCAGCGCGACCAGACATGTTCTGCCAAAACATGAGACGAGACACTCAGTACCAAAACAAACCAAGCGACAAGTGACCAAACGAACCCGGAATACGGTTACAGCATGACCGTTAGTCCGAACACAAAGTCCACCAAGATTTTCATGCATTTCGATTTGTGATTTCGTGTGCACCCGAAATAACAAATCGCTCTACATGGTCCCCAAGGCGTGCTCCGAGCCAGAACTTCAAGTCACCCGATAACCACATCCCAGAATGATATAACTAACTCAAAAGATTGATAAATAGGTCCCCTCGGCTGTAACCCAGAGATGAAAATAAAGTGAAGCTAAAAATAGCCAAGAATGAGATAAGTAATGTGACACTGTATGGTAAAGAGACCGACACCCCGACAAGGTTAGTATGTTTGCCCAAAAGACACGACTCAAATGTATGTGGCCGTCTAGTGTGTGTGACTCGGCTATAGTCTAGACTCTACATGCAGTCCTAGTTCACTATAACCATTGGCTCTGATACCAATCTGTCACACCCTCAAATTTCCACCTGCGGAGTTCTACCGCGAGGCGTGTGACATACCAGGATCCAAGTCAACGGTCACAAAAAAACGACGTCTAAATGTAAAAGCATACGTAAACAAAACCATGCATAAGTTTAAAACCGACATACAACAGTGCGGAAGCATTTAAAGTTTACAAAAGTCATGCATAAATAAACATAAGTTCAAAAGTTCATGATCCCAAAACGTGCAGATGAGACCCTAGACACGAGACGACTCCAGTGCGACCACGTGCGCCTATCCATATGCTGCTACCTTAGCGACCTGAGAAAACATGCTAAAAGAGTCAACATATAATGCTGGTGAGTTCACAGGTTTTAATTAAACGTTTACAGTGATCCTTCAAAATGTTACCATCACAATTACTACTATGCTTGTGAGAACGCCAAACCAGGCGCAGAATAAGATACTCATACGGGTGAAACCATTACTGACTAAGCCGTGTGTTACCCTTAGTTCCTATGGGCTACCGTCATCACCGGTAGACCTTGTTTTGTTAGAGACAATATGCACCCGCACGGTCCGACCGTCGAGTGGGGTTTGTCAGTTCCCAATAGCGCTATCCACATTTCCCCGCCATATACCCATGTTAGTGGTTTCAAGGGATTTTCGATGAACCGTATAGTAAGATAAGTAAGCCATAGTATAACGTGATAACAAGTCATAAGTCATAAGAGTTTAACAAGTCATAAGTCATAAAAGAGTTTGTAAGCATGTTTCTCACCCCGAAAGTAAAAACTGTAAAATGTGGGGCCGTGAACTCACCTTAAGTTGTGTAATCCGTATGCGTGATATGAGTAAACCGTTTATGAGATATGATAGCCCCAACTATTGGCGACCTATCATAAGATGTGTGTTAAGTTAGACTAATAACCCATCGGGTTCATTAGTCCCTAAGTCCAGTCCATGACCATTATGTGTTCGAAAAGCATGTTTAACCGACAACCAGACAACGCAAGACAAGACTCGACATCCCATTGGTGACCCGACAATCCACGTGTTAGATAAATACAAGACAACATGCCACATATGCAATTAAACACTTAATATGCGCAACAGTTCACCTAGTCTAGCATAATATCCGTTTAACGGATAAACAGGTCCGAATACGTGTTACTAAGTCATTGGGTGAATCCCGGGGTTCCTATCATGTTCCTAGGCGTCAAATCATGTTCCGGGATGTTAAAATATACATACAGCAGCATTACACGCGATTAGGAATCAAACTAGCAATTAGGAAAAGTCAACATGTGATTAGGGCTGGTCAACAGGCGATTACAAGGCCAATCGCCTGTTATACACACGAGTAGGCCTCACCTACTGGCGAGTACACCCCTAATCGCCCTTAGCATCATGCGATTAGGGTGCTACTCGCCTGTTGCAGCTGGACAATGCAATTTCGCGCGTTTAATGCTCCAAATCAGATCCGAAACATGTAAAAACATCCAATAATCATTCTAACACATTAACAAACATATTTCAAGCAAAACCCCTAAGTTTTCATCATTCTAACAGTCCCGAATGCGAGCGTTTTCCCAAAATGGCAACTTAGCATGTAAACATCACATCAACATGCAAGAACTTACCCTAAATAGCAAATATTCAGATTTAACCACATAATCACGTTGTCCGATAGCATCCTACTGTTCTAGCATCATCCTAGAGCAAACCCTAACATCATTCAATCAACAACACACCACATAACATCCTTAATCCTCTAAAATCCTTCAAATGGGTCAAAATATCAAATACCAACAATACACCACCAAAACCATCCAAACTCCTAGGACATCATCATACTAACTTATCTCAGCAATAAACATCAAAATAACATAAGAACAACCATGATTCAATCCTAAAAATCCTACCTTTAACACATATAACACATATAACGCATGTAAAGGTGTAGGTTTGTTTAAAAATGGTTTTAAATGGATTTTCAAAGATAAAAACGTTTATAAGTCAGGTCTGGACGTTTAGGGAGCAAAACATAATCATTTAAAGGTTTGGGTTTGAAGAACACACCTTGTAATCAAGAGGTGATGATGGAATAAGCTTGAAAATGGTGGTTTTGATGCAAAAACGAGTTCCAGAGGGTGTTTGTGTGTTGGGTTATGTTATGGGACGGCTAGGGTTGCACAAATGATGTTTTGGAGGTCAAGGGTGGTATTTATAGGCGTTTTTGGTCGTCCAGCACGTTACACGCGAGTATGCAGATTTTATACGCGATTAGGGTGCCTAATCGCATGACTGTTCATGCGATTGGGGCCTAATCGCATGAACAGTGATGTGATTAGTCCCCTACTCGCCAGTAAGTCCCTCCAATCGCCCCTATACAGGCGATTAGGCAAGCCTAATCGCCTGTAACCCCTGTTTTGGTGTGTTTTGCGCGTTAAACCCCGTTTTAACACATGTTAGCACATATTCACATACCGACAAGTCACATAATGATTGTAAACATATAATACATGATAAATGACACGTTCCCGCCCGATCACCAATTCCCGGGACCCGAGACTTGCGTATGTTAAAACCCTAATGATGTGCGACTCGACTCGACCATGTGTAACGTATGCACGACTCGCTAAGGTAGACTTACTAAGTTTTCAAAAGTTAGTTACCGAAAGTTGCCGGGTGTCACAGTAAATATATTATTGAATAATTTAAATTGTCTTACATAGATGAAATGGGAAAAAATACAAAAGTCTGAAAGAAACATGAAAACTGAAATAACTTATTAAAAGCAAGCACTAAAATCCAATGCAATGGAACTAAGATCAAACTGCACCTGAAACATGTACAAAATAGGTTTTGTCAACATAAGAAATGTTGGTGAGAATTCCTAGTTTTAATACATATAGTAAGTTGGAAAATGGTATACAATTCAAGTGCAAGCTACGGTGCAATTATGTAAACTATGTATCATACAAATGAGCGAAATCAATCCTGTGACTGTATAAATGTACTAAAATGAACGGCGGTGTACTTATCCAATAAATGGATAATAACTTAACAATGACCACGGATTCTCCGATGAAAAGGGGGAGAATCAACCTAGGCGGGTTGTCAATCCAATAGCGCTATCCAATGTTAAGGTCGGCTTGTACAATGTTAATGATTTCACTAAGTACAAATGTATTCTACATGTAATGTCTAAGCATAAAGCACGTTTGTAAGCAAATGCACATAGTACTAGAATTGTATTGTAAAAATGTGAACTTGTATTTGTAATTTGTATAAGTGTACATGTAACACCCCAAAAGTGAATAAAAGCAAAAGGGGGATAGGAAATACTCACATTCGCCAAATGACTAGATGACTAAGCGAGCGTGAAAATGCGAGCAATTCAAAGGTTCAACAACGAAACTAGTCCAATTTAGAAGAAAAGAAACCGAATAGGAAAAAAATATCAAGCTTCCAATTCGCCAATTACAAGAGCTTATAATCAAAGCTTCAAATGTAGAAGTAATATACTCTAGAAGAAAGGTATGAGGGAGAGTTTAATCGAATTGAAACAATTGAATTAGAGGTGCAAAGTGTAATGGGTCATAGGTGGGTTTTTATACTAGTTTTGGATTCAATTAGCCATTAAAATTGGTCAACACCATAAAGTAAGGTTTTATGATGAATTGAATATTTGACTAGGACTTTGACTGTTTGACTAAGACTTTGACTAGGACATTGACTGGGACTTTGACTGAGACTTTGACTGAGACTTTGACTATCATTTTTTTCTAATTTAATCAATTTTAAGTTTTGGACTTGTTTCCTTCGATTTCAAAGTTGTTTTAGGACCGAAAATTAAGGGCTTTGGGTATCAAGGTCTGAAACATACGTGCTCGGGTGTAGATGTGAGTATAAAACGTGCATACTTTTACTTATAAAAATTATAAGTTTTATTAAATTGTGAATTTTGGTCCTATTAAAATACGAGGGTTAAAAATGAAAATTTTGAAATAGTTGAGGAACCAATTATGCACATTTATGAAAAAGTGAAGGGTGCAGGTTGTCACAGAAGTATACCTAGTAAAATTCCAATGATAACATGGCGATTGGGCTGATTTTCAACATCGTAGATAAGAACCTGATTTAAAAGAAAAAAAACATGATTAATGAATAACATGAATACTTTGTGTGTTTTTTTCTTGTATGAACGAAACCCCACAAAAAAATAGTCGATTTTTCTCCGTTTTTTATATACGACTATGGTACTCGTTGGAAAGATAATAAAACGCTCGTTAATTTAGTGCATTTTTTTCCTTTAAAAAATCCCGTATATAAAAGATATAAACGTTTAAAAATTATGGGAGAAACATGAGAGAGAAAATTTTAAATTTATTTTTAAATTCTTTTTTCCTAAAATAACTCAATTTAATTTAGGGTTTTATGTTTATCTTTTTTTTTTAATTAAAAAATATAATAGTTAAAAAACACTAAAATCTTTCAATTTTGATGCCACGTGACACTTTCAAGGGAAGGTTGAGGGCTCCATTGCACGCCACGTCAGCATATACGTTTTCTTTTATATATATATATATATATATATATATATATATATAGAGGGTAGGGTTCGTGTAAAAAGTCCAATTTTTCTAAGAAATGTAAGAAGTCCATGTAGGCATTGTGTTTTATTTCTTAGGAGCAACATTTTATATTCTTTTGGTATTGTGTTATATAGAAAAACAACAAAAGTAAGAATTTAAAACACAATTAAATGTAATCTAAGCATTAAATCTAAAACACCTTGCGAAGAAATATAATCAGTGTGTTCTAAAGATAATCAGTGTGTTTTACAATTTAATGCTTAGAATACTTGTGATTGTGTTTTAAATTGTTACTTTTGTTGTTTTTCTATATAACACGATACCAAAAGAATATAAAACATTTTTCCTAAAGTTTAAATCACAATACTTACATAGACTTCTTACACTTCTTAGAAAAAGTGGACTTTTTAGCCAACTCCTTACCTATAGATAGATATCTCTAGGATGAATTTTTATATGTGTATGATAAACATAGGATAATCTCATATGATAATCTATATCTATACTATATTATAATGCATGAGACAAGGGTAGTTAAAGATACCCAAAATTTAGGAACTTTATTTTCATTAACAACCCTAAAATGAGGGTAAATTAGTCATTCAAACACTTTTACATTTTGGTACATCATCTTAGTTACACTTTAATCCCTTAAACTTTCTCAACTTTTGCTTATTTAAATTATAATTAAACTTTTTTCCTTATTTTAAGCAAACTATCCCCTATTATTTTCAAATAGTCATTATTTTCATACCTTAATACTTTTATAAAAAAAACTTACATCATAATAATGAAATTTTATTATCTTTAATTTGAGTATAATATTACTATTTTTTTAATTATTTTTTTATGTGCTACGTGGTATTAACAATATCTAAGACTAAGCAATAACTAACCGTTCACCAAAATCAAACAACAAAAACAAAAAACTTGAACCAAAATCAATTGAAAACTAAACTAACCAGCTTCCGATTTAACTTAAAATCGGTTATCGTTTTCTTTTTGTACCCTTAGTTTACCGAAATCAGTTAAACTGAACGGAACCATTCATATATTCATAATAGTGTGCCCGCGCGATGGAGTAGGAAACAAAGACACTTCTAATGGTGCATGGTTCGGTTCGGTATGGTTATTAGCCTCAACCGAAACAAGAATCGACATTATCGGTTTATCGATCTTATTAACCAATCGGTTAATTGGTTCAGCCTATTTGATTAGATTGTCGTTTTTAGTTCGGTTTAGTTAATTTTGGTTAATAACCGAAACCAAACTTTGGTTAAAAATTTTTGTTAATAACCGAAACCTAATCATAACATAAGTTGCAAACCCTACCCACCACAATCTCTCCTACCTCTCCCCCCTTTTTATCTCCCGTGTGTGACGAAGGGGGCCACCCCCTTTGTGGTTGTCGACCACTACCACACCTCCCCGTCTTGTCTCATGATCGTGCGAGTGTTGATTCAAGGAGTTGATTCAAGGTTTCAGGAGTATTCGTGTTTGATTTTCTAGCGGAACTGTTTGTCAATCTATCGTGCTACAAATTAGTGTTTCATTTAGGTACAACTAGGTTATGTACCCGTGTGATACACGGGTTGAACAATTTAAATTATATATATTATATATAAATTTAAAATATAATTAAGAAAAATTAGATTACATATTTTATTTAAAATAAAAAAAGTTTCTTGTACAATCGAAAAAATATTAAATATTCATGAACCCCTAAATGATTTCTTGTAAAAAAACATTTTTATTCACATAAATTTTTTTTCAAACATTCCAAAATATATCTTCCATACACAGCTATTACCTTGTAGACTGCACGTACAACAAAACAAAACAAAAATAAAAAAGTAATAAAGGTAAATCTGTTTAGGCTAAGATATAAAAAAATGAAATTAATTTAAAAATATCTCCTCATCCGTTAAACCATCCCAATCGAGTATTGTTCATTTTTGAATTTGACTTCAAGTTTCTTCAAAGCCAAAGTATTTCTAACCTTGAGTGTATAATCATTTTTTTTTCTAACATCAAGGTCCTTAAACATAATGACATTTATTGGTTCAATTTTATTGTATTATAAAAAAAAATTGTGTAAATTAATAGCCTGAAAATAAAGATTGAAACGAATTAGTAATGCAAAGACTGTTTAGATATTGCATTTCTCTATTGAAGTAACTTGAAAAAACAAAGTCAATGAAGATTTCAATTAATGATTTTTCATATATAAAATGTATTTTATATATCAAGCTATTATAATACGAAAATATCCAAACATATTTAGTTTTGTATTGAATCAAATATTTAATTAATGTGGATTGATTTGTTTTATTTTATTTGTTTAGAATATTGTAAGAAATATAGTTTTAAACTTAGAGTGAAAGACCACATACTAAAAACACGTTTTTAAGATGCACGATTTAAATTTAATAACATATAATACATTATCTTAAAAAAATAAATAATTTTTAATAAAGATTACTTTTGTTAGTTCATAAACATTTTCAAATTATGGCTATTAATTTATTTCTAATTTTGTATTAAAATATAATTATATTAATTGATTTACAAAAACATAGAATATATATATATATATATATATATATATATATTAAACTGAATTCCAGTAATTATATTAATAATTATAATTGTAACAAATAAAAACTGAATAGGTAATAATTATTAAATAAAGAAACAAATTAAAATAAATGTATTGTTTGAAATAATAAAATGGGAGGCTTTATAATGGAGTTTTATGTACTCCATGTGTTGTCTTTTATTACTATAGATAAAATCAATTAATGTTGATTGATTTATTTTATTTATTTGTTTTGAGCAATATAAAAGTCTCACAAAAAAGCTTGACTAATTGCATTGTGTTATAATTAATTTGTTTATTTGACTTTTGAACTATTTTAAGCATTTAAAATTAATATGTAATTGCTGAACATAGTTTAACATCTAAAACAATGACTAAAATAATAAAACTTAATAATCATTTGTCAAATATTGTAACAAAATTAATTTTAAACTTAGAATAACAGATTAATTTTTTTAAAAATGGGTTAATTTAAGGTACATGATTTAAATTCAAAGTTAATAATATAAATATAAATATGTTATATAAAAAAGAATCATGTGTTTTTTTTAATGATTTCAGTTACAACTATGATTATTAATATAATCACTAAAATTTAATTTAATAAACTTATATGATGGTTTTGCAAATCATTACTATAATTAAATTTGAGTTTAATGTATTAAATAATAAAATGAGAGAATTTATGAGGGAGTGCCATGTGTCCCTCATGTGTTTTCTTTTATTATTTAGTGTAGATGTAGATGTAGATGTAGATACTAAACATCCTATGGTGTAATTTAATTATTTACATATGTTTTGCAATTGAATTCTATGGTGGAAATCTATCGGTTTTGTGTTTTTGTTTCCACTCAATTAATATATTAATATTAATATTTATGAAATATGATTTTATAAATAAAATTAAAACCAATATGAAGATTTCCAACAGTATTAATGTGTGAAAAAATTATGGTCGGTTACAATTCATAGTGGTAGTTGCGAGATGGCTAAAAATAAGGGGAAAATGTATAACTTTTATTTAAATAAAAAAAAGTTAATTCTTAACTTTTGAATATCTTAAGTGCCCTTATCAAATATATTATATATTATAGATAGATATCTAGGGTGAGCAATAATTGAACATTTAACAGAAACCGAAACAAAATACATAAGAACTCAACCGAGAGCAATCGAAAACTGAATTAACCAAAAACCGAATTAACTTAAAATCGGTTATTTTTTTGTACACTTGGTGCACCAAAATCAACCAAACTGAAACAAAACCATTCATGTATTCATATATTTTAAGCTATTATACCTCTATTTCAATCATTTATACCTCCATTTCATGTACTTATAGGCGAAAATTTTTAGACAAAGTTTTGTTTTTGTTATTAACCAAATTAACTAAACCGGACTAAAAACCGATAATCTAACCATATATACCGAACCAAGTAACCGATTGTTTAATAAGATCGATTAACTGATGACTTTGGTCTTAGTTTCGGTTGAAGCTAATAATCAAACTAAACCGAACTATACACATCCTTAGAAGTGTTTGTATTCCCCGATGCATCGCGCGGGCACCCTACTAGTTTTAATATATGTAGGATGAATTTTTATATTTGTAGTGCAAATTTTAATAATGTGTAAAATAAAGTGTTAATGACTAATTAATTAGATAGATGATAATTAATGTAAGAAGAGTTAAACTATTTAATGTTTAATTATTATTTAACTTCCTCATTTTGTTCTTACATGAAGTTTCTTCTAATTTGATCATAACATGATAATATTACCCTACAAATCCACGTTTTCCTTTCCGATTCCACTAAATGTGTCTAACTATCATGTTATATACATAATTATTACAAAATATGGTATTCATCTCTGAGAACACTAAAATTTTTTTGAGCCCCAGGGCGACAAAAAAAACTTTGGCCCAAAATTTTGGTAAAGAGAAATAAATTAAAAAATAAATAGAATTTGGTGTTAGAGTCAAGACTTGAACTTGAGACCTCTGCATAATGTATAAAAACAAATATACAACAAAAATATAGAGTTTAATATATACATACACACACACACACACACACACACATATATATATATATATATATGTAAATTTAAAAAAATTTCAGCCCATTAGGTGACCGGGTCTAGAGTCGTCGACCACCCCGCTCACCCTTTGGGCCGGGTCTAAGATATGCCACTTATAGTCTATATGAGCTCTCAGATCCAGCATACTACTCTTTTAGATTGAAATCTCCTGTTTGAGCTATAACATTGGTATTAGAGCCAAACTTATAGTGGTGCCCAAGAGATAACCATAGGTGATCAATGTGGTCGTGACCAATGATGCTTAGAGTGGTGGCCTTGAGGAAGCCAACCGTGACCACCGTGCCCATTGGCCTTAAAGGAAGGTCGATTGTTACATATTAAAACCATTGCAATGTATAAAACTTGTTTCACATTAATTGTATAAACAACATATGAATGGTGTGTAGTCTAAATGAACTCTCTCACACATCAAACGAGTCTTTTACATCGCAAACAAGTCTTTTTCATCACACAAGTCTTTTAGTTTAAACTGTTCCATTTAAAATATAACATTAAACACAAATACATTTATATACCATTTTCACCTCCAAAACTGACTCTTTATCAAACACATTTCTATACTTAATTTATATTTTTAGGTGTCACATTACATTACCCTAGTAGGGTTAGGATCAAATACACAAGACACTTTTTCTAGGAAGAGTAAAAAGGATTGTGATCCATTGATCATATATTTGAAGGGTTGAGATTAGTTTGTTTGAAAAAAATAAATAATAAATTAGATGAAGGACATATAAAAGGAAAACCACATTTATTGACTTTCTCTCTCCACATGCAATGCACATGTTAATTCCCTCCATCATTTTAAAACGTCTATAACTTTTTCATACGACATTTTTTTTTTCAAAAAAATTCACCATATTAACGAGCGTTTTTTTATCTTTAATATGAGTACCACATTGCTGTATTAAAATTGAAATTTTTTTGTGCTAAATGGGTTTTCTTCTCCGTTGTGTCTTCTGCTCGTTCATTGTGTTATAGTATGCATGTGTGCTTTATAAATATGTTATTTATGTTTTTTAGTCTACACATGATTTAACTTTGTCCATTGTGTTTTTAGTATGCTTTTCATTGTGTTTTACGCAAATGAGTTTTGTATTTAGGTGTACATTGTGTTTTATTATGTTGTTCACTGTGTTTAAGTCTATTATTCATTGTGTTTTAGTCTTCTGTTCATTGTGTCTTTAATATGTCGTCCATTGTGTTTTATTAGACTGTTCATTGTGTTTTATACCCTATTGTTCATTGCATATTTAATTGGTACTCATTGTGTTTTACGTTATCTCCATTGTGTCTTACGCAACTGGGTTTTCAACTTTTTTTTCAAAAGTATTCATTGTGTTTTAATCTTCTGTTCATTGTGTCATTATGTCGTCCATTGTGTTTTACACAATTGGGTTTTTAACTTTTTTTTTTCAAAAGTATTCATTGCGTTTTAGTCTTTATCATTGTGTCTTTAGTATGTTATCCATTGTGTCTTACGCAACTAGGTTTTCAACTTTTTTTTTCAAAAGTATTCATTGTGTTTTAGTCTTCTATTCATTGTGTCTTTAGTATGTCGTTCATTGTGTTTTACTAGACCCTTGATTATGTTTTATACCCTATATTTAATTGGTGCTCATTGTGTTTTACACTCTATTGTGTCTTACGCAAGTGGGTTTTGAATTTTTTTTTCAAAAGTATAACAATATGGTACTCATATTAAAGACAAAAAGACGCTCAATTTTATGGTATAATTTTTTTTTAAAAAAAGATGATGTATAAAAAGGTTACGGACATTTAAAAATGAAAGTGGAAATGACATGTGACTTGCATGTGCATATGTTTTTGACAAAATTACCCCTCCCACTTGTTTAATCCTTTAGACATATGTTATTTTCTAGTGGGTCTCACTCTTCTCATTTTTTTTTTTTTAGATTTTGTAGAATAACCAACCCTATCCTAGTAAACCATATATAAAAACCGGAGTAAAACACATTTAATAATAGTAAGCCCATAAAAGTAGAAGTTTGAGAGAAAAAGAGATAACGGAATTGGTCCATCCACACTCCTACTTCCTACTTGCTTCCCATCAAAACATTGACCACACCACCTAGGGTTACCTTAACCATACCATTCCATACCATACCAACCCATCACAAAACACACACAAACCCAACAACAACAATAATAATATTCCATTTCCATAATAATAATAATAATAATAATAATAATAATAATTTCTTCATCCAATTCAATCACAATCAAACTCCTACATATTATCTGTTATTATTATGTCTCTCCCTTCATCAGATCCGATGTTATTCCGTTGTTAGGTCATGGATTTGGACGAATTTCGAGCGCTTTTATCCAACTCAACATCTGATGTTTGGGGACTCATTGACGCAGCGATAACCGTCGCCTCAACGGAATATTCCGGCGAGCTTAAGCGCCGGCGAGACGGAATCGTGCAGCGGCTATACTCCCAACGGTGTGGTAATTGCGACGGAATTGCTGGTGATGACGTCAGAGCTGGTGGTGATAACGTTAGAGCTGCTGATGGTGACGACGTTAGAGAGGAGGATGAAGAAGATGAAGAGTTAGATCCGTATGGAGGTTTGTTTGATGATGATCAGGCCAAAGTTTTGAGGATTAAAGAGCAGCTAGAGGATTCAGACCAGGTATAATATTGTTTTTTCAGTGAATTATATGTGTTTATAGTTATACTGTATATTAGATTAGATTGTTAAGTTGACTTTATATTATGAATGATGATGTTGTGTGTTTAGAGTGATGATGTTATTGCTGAATTGCTGCAAACGTTGGTTGATATGGATCTGACTTTCACAGTTCTTAAGGTGAAAAACATCATATTTGTTCTGCTGTTTACTATCATATTGATCTTGCTGTATATCGGTTACGGTTACGGTTACGGATACTGATTGATAATGATAATTAAATTAGGAAACTGATATAGGAAGGAATGTTAATCGACTTCGAAAGCATCCTTCGAATGAAGTAAGAGGACTGGTGAAGCAATTGGTGAGGTTAGTAAGATTAGGAGTGTTTTGGAATTTAATATTGGGAGAAAAGGTCGTATTGTGGATTTTTGTTGAGGTTGTTTTGTGTTTTGTATATGATAATAGGAAATGGAAAGATTTGGTGGATGAATGGGTCGGGTCGAAGAACAGTGAGCATGCTACTCTCACAGGTAGTATTTGTTATTTGCTTTTGTTTAATGAGTACATACGGTTTTGGTTTTTTATTCTTTGTTGTTGCAGATGGTGATTCGCCTTTGGTGCAGAATGTATCAAGGGGTACCCAAAATGGATATCAACAGGTACGAGAATGAATCTAATTAACGTGTTTGAAAAATAGTGAAGTACGTGTATAATTATGAATTTTGAAATATATCTTGGTGTTTTTATGAGATTTGAATTTGTGTTTTTCAGGGACCTGATTTCGGCTATTCTCCTAACCCACATAGTTAAGTATTGAATTCAATTAGAATCTTCCATTTTCTTTCCATACATTTGTTGTGGAGTGATTTTTGATGAATTCCTTACACCAAATGAAACTGTAGATGGGAGTTCTGGTTCTGAACGGAATAATTCTGAACCAGAGCAGAATAGGCCGAAACCAGTCGTTTCTAAAAAGGCAACACCTTCGAGACCACCGCCCCAGTCACGCCCTGCAATGGTTGCTTCTGCCTCTGCCCCTCAATCAAACGTATGCTCTCTTTAAATTATTGTCGTTTGCTTGTGAATTTATTTGTCTCTAATTGTTAAGCGGTGAACTCAAAAGTAAGTTAAAAGGAAACGGGTCAAATAAGTTGAACTAGTATAAAGTGTCCCAAAGTATCTTTTTATACAACCAACCTCCCAAAATTGTTTTACTCTAATTATTATCGTTGAAGTAAATACATTTACTTTCTAAAAGACCTAAGAATATTTTAAGACAAGTGTTCCGAGCCCTCAAATTGCCTGTTTTTGCCATTATACGAGTTAAAAAATGGTTGATTTTGGCAGCGAACACAGAGGGAAGAAGGTATTGACCTAGACCGACTGGCTTCAGCTCGGAAGCGTCTTCAGGAGAACTATCAAGAAGCCCAAAATGGTTAGAATGTTGAATTGAAGCTTTGACTTGTGGGATCTGTTTTGATAAACATTTTTTTCTTAAATTTTATGTTTCTAAATGTATGTTTTAATTGTTTATGAAGCTAAAAAGGAAAGGAAAATACAAGTGATGGACATCCATGAGATACCCAAACCCAGGAATGGATTCATTGCCAGAAACAAAGGCAACTTTCATGGGAGGCAAAATAGATAAGGATCTTTTACATTTTCTTCTTGGTGGGTCCACTTTTCATAAAATTACTCTCTCATGTCATATACCACTGCTACTGCTTTGCTTTTTATTTTATTTAACTTTCTTTTTTGTATCCAATTATGTTTTCTTATTAAGAAATCTCTCCTCTTTAAATATCATATAAGTAATAATTTTAGTTGTTTGGTTTTAGTTTACAATTGTCAAACTATACCCTGAACACCCCTGATTAAAACGGTAGTAATTTATTACTTTTTGTTAACTTAAATGGTTTTGATATTCATTTTCTGTACAAGTCAAAAGATGGTTAAGGCTCTTATGTGTCTTGGATTCGTATTAAATGTGGCTAATCTCAATTTTGTAACATTTTCTGTCTTTCTTTTTTCTTTTTCTTTTTTTTTTTCTTAATTCGGGGTGTTAGTTTTTTTTTTTTTTTTTTAAAATTTAATATGCAGAAATGGTGTCTATATTTTTCAACTAGCACAAGTGGAATGACATAAATACCCCTTGCCGACAAACAAGTTTGGCACACAGTTTGCCGTGAATAATTATGGATGTCAATTTGCATTTCTCTTGACCGTATTTGTTCTTTTTAGAAGAAGCTTTTTGGCTTTTAAATTTGAACTTTTAATAAAACCTTTTCGTGTATTAACATTTATAATTTTAATTGGTTTTCCATTTCTGAAAATTTAACTACTAAAAATCTAATTGATATAATTACTCTTTTCCAATCGATTGTTAGTCTATCCATTTACTCTGTTTAATTCATAAAAAAAAAAAAAACTATTCAATTTATGTTTTCTAACCTGTATTTATATATATAATACATTATAAAACATTTTAGATTGATATAATTTTACACCATTTGTAACTTAGCATGAGCCATTGGGGTTGGTGGTCCAGTGGTAAGTCAAAGCCTTTTAATACACTAAAAAGTGTGAGGTCTTGAGTTCAAGTCTCACAAGGAGCAAGAAATTCGTCTTAAAAAAAAAGAGGCCTTAGTATAAATTTGTTACTCTTTATGTTTCATCCCTTACCCATCCTTCTATAAGTATAAGACCATGTGTAGTGGGAGGCTTTATTTATAAAACCCCATCTTTCTGATTGGTCCACGTGGCAGCTGAGTCAGCATGGAGAGAGAAAATGAAAAAGAGGTGTAGTGGTAGGGGCTTTATTTATAAAGCCTCTGTTTTTGATTCGTTGTTTATTTTATTATTTTTTTTAATCTTTTAACTCAAAATAATTAAAATAAAAGACAAATAAATATAAAAAAATTACAAATAATATTAAAAACAAACAACTAATATTAATTAAATTAAAAAAAAAAAACAACTTAAAAAAATTACAATACCAAATTAAAAAAAAACACAACATAAAAAAAAGCGAAACACACCAGAGGTTATATTTTGCAAGAATTTCTTGCCTATGAAGTAGTGCAAGGCGTAGGGCTTCTCCGTCGAGGTGGTCCATCGATTTGGACAAAAACTCAATATCCTTTTCCCTTTGCCTCGCCTCTTGAATGTCGACGAACCTTTTATTCTCGGCCACTCTCTGGTGCATAGTTTCCAAACGTCTATGGCCGAGGTCGCGAATATCCCGTAGTCGTCGATTCATTCCCTCAAAATCCTTTCTCAATGCACCACCTCCTGTCGAAGACGACTCCGCCTTGCCACCCTTTTTTGATCTTCTACCGGGTGGTCTTGGAATATCCTCCTCCTCCTCCAAATCAAATAGGATCATCTAAACTCACAAAGCGAGGATCGGATGACGGTGTATCCGGATCTCGCGACGTGGAGGTGGTTTGCTTCGTTTTGATGGTCCTCCTGATCCTCCTCCTCTTCCTCTCCTGATTTTGCGCCCACTACCCGACCCCATAAGCGGTACGTTAGCCCACTTAGGACTTTTTCTCAACATCTCCCAAATCCTCAAATACGGGAACAACCCGCGGGTTTCTTTCATCTCGTCCAACGCTCTTGCCAACAAACCGTCATCACCTTCCCCACTGCCCCTGTTGTCCTTACAACGTTGGTAAACCTCCGCAAACGAGTGACATCTATTATTTATGTCCGACCACTTTCCCGATATCGAATCGTTGTCTCGATACTGCCCTCTACCCATCGCGCCAAAAAACAGCTCTCGAATCCGGGTCCAAAACAACGGGCTATGTTGATAGTTCGCTACAAAAAAAATATTATACGAATAGAAAGTATATAAATACAAAAAAAAAATAAAATTACTAACCAACATTATATAGATACATACATAAATACAAAAAAAAATACTATATATATATATACACGATTAATTATATATAAATACAAAAAAAAAAAATACTAACCAACTTCGGGATCCTCCGATATGTCGAGCCAGGCCCGCGCTAAAGCATACTCCTCGTCTTTTTGCCAACGTTCTTGTTTCTTTTTTTGACGAGGAACAGTAGCATCTTTCCTTTTATGCGAGCGTCTCCCGCGCCCCCATTGAGAACCCTCGGATTGACGTGGTTGGTTGGTCTCGACTTGAGTTTCTGGCACGGACTCAGGCTCCTCTTGAGAAGCTTGGACATAGTTTGGTGGAGAAAAAATTGACCCGCCATGTTTGGTGGAGGAAAAAATTGACCGGGCATGCTAAGAAGTTGCGCATATTGCATTGTGTTCGCGTCAAAGTCGCCCCAATTGGATGACAGCTCAGTAGTAGTGTTTCGCCTCGCAGTGTTTCGCCTCGCACCCGGGCGACCCGGGACCCCAAACGGTGCACCATATGGAAACATGTTTGTGTTTTAGTTTGATGTTTGTGTTGTGGTGTGTAGTTTTTAGTTTGTGTTGTATATATAGTTTCCTCCGTTATCTTCTTTCTCGCCATTTTGAGGGTGGGATGTCATCAAAGGTGAACTGTTGCCTCGAATCTGTGGAATTTGGAAACTTGCTTTCTTCTTGTGCTGCTTGAGAGGCCATATCATCGACTTTTGAAGTGTAATATTCGTTTCTTTCTGTTTCTTCTGGTTCAGCCATGAAAAAATGTTCAAAGGCATCTGTTGGAGGGATTTCGTCATAGGGCAACTGAGAATCTTCACTGTCAGAGTCTGAGGGTGATTGGTGTTTCGGGCTAAGATCAATAACAGGGGCTATGGTCGGTAAAGGGTTTTTGCTTATAGGGTGTGTATATATATAAAATCTCAAAAAAAAAAAAAAAAATATTACCGTTCAAAAAATTAAAGAGGCAACGGTCAAAAAATTTGACCGTTTTTTCCCCCTCGCCACGTGTCAAAAGATGATTGGACGGTGCAAAATTGATCCGGCGTTATATATATAACGCTTGGTTGTGTTTGGAGGAAATAGCGCCTTCCGTTTCGGTGTTTGGGGTGCTATTTTTCAATTTTTTGCCCATATCACGCCCTACTACGGTGGGTCTAAGGTAATGATGGAATGATGATGTGTATTGAGAATGACTTGAAATCTAAATTAAAGATTATTTTATCAACAAATTTAATAACGGAGGTTAGTTTAATTATTTAACCGGCCAATACATTTCAAAATATATACTTTATGATGAATGTAATTATTTTGATTATCTTTATGTGTTGTGAACTAATAATATTTGTTTATACAAATATATTAAGTGGAAAATTTAGTTTAATTTGGTTTTAGAATTCGATATATTGATCTCATATATGCGTAATACAACAAATTTGTAAAACTATTGTTTAAGTTTGTAATTACATGACAATTGTTTGACCATACTTGTAGTAATCACAGAATGTGATGCGACCATGTCTTTATTTTTTTTTCCTTCTTTAAGTAAAAAAAAAAAAAAAACAACTAAACCATGTGGTCTAGGCGTGCAAACAAATCAGAGGGGACTAGGTGCTACATGAATTGTTCACCGGTATCAAGTACCAGCACGGTATCACCGCTGTCATACATGCTGGTCCCGTGAACCGTTTTGCTGGTGCTCTTTACTGTGCTGGTACCGGCTGTTTTTGTGGTTTGTATAAATGTCAAGTTTTCATTTTACCCCCCCCCCCCCCCCCCCCCAACCCCCCCCCCCCCGGTATGTTTTAGTGTTGTTTTATTTTAACCGTTTGTTTTATGTTAACCGTTTAAAGAAATAAAAACATAAATAAAAAACATTTCATTAAAACATAAAAATTAAACAAATAATATTAAACATAAAATAAAAATACATTAAAACATAGATTAAAAACTTAAAGTTGGCGCAACAATCGCCATGCTTCGACATGGTCGAAATCATTGCCGTATCGCGTTTCATACTCATAGTTAGTGAAGCCGATAGCCAAGTCCTCATCAAGCTCCGGATCATCTCTCACCGTTTGCTCGTAGAGGGTGGTCCATCTCTCACACTTGATGTTGAGGTCGGCCCACTTGAGCTGAAGGTCTTGGACGGTCTTGATTGTGTTGCCACCAATTTGCTCGAGGAAGTCGCTATAAACCCGATCCCAAAACCCCTCTGGGGGGTTGTTGGACCCTTCCTCCCGAGGGAGTTGTTGAATCTCCGGGTCGTTCGACGCATCCTTGTGGCTAACCACAAGGGCCATCTCTTCCTCGTCGGTCCACGGGTTCATTTTTGGTGTGTTTGGTTTTTTAAACCGTGGTAAGTTGTGACTTTTAACCCCACTGTTTGATCACTTATATACAACGACGGTGGCATGGTTGGAATAGTGTAATTAATTTACTGACCGTTTGGTGAGCAAAATTCAATTAACTCGACGGTTTTCAAGATAATCACTTAAATTTGGTCAACCGTTTGGTGGAACGGTTGAAATAGTAATATTAATTGTTAAACCGTGTAAAAATGTAAAAAAAAAAAGTTTGGGTATTAAAATGAAAATGAATAAAAAGAATCAGTAAAGTGCTGCCTACAAAAAGGTGTTTCAGTGAAGTAAATCAGTGAAGTGATGTGGCAAAACATAATTGGTTAAAATCAGTGAAAGTAAAAAACTTTACTACAAGCACCCTTTATACCCTCGTATGAACGTGAATTCGGGTATGTTTGTGATCATTCATTTAACCTTAATTGAACACATAATTGAATGTTTTTCTTTTGTTTATTAAGAAAATAGTCATGCTCAGGTTTGTTTATATTTATTCGTTTAAGCCTAAACGTCCCATAATATCTTAAGGTTAATATTTAAGGAAACCACAAGGTCTATGTAAAATAATTATAAAAAAACTAAAGGCATCAAGTGTAAATGTCATATTAATTCTATGAAGTTCATCCCCTTTGAAGTTGCAGATCGGAAGCAAAAAGAAAACCAAGAATGTCGCAACCCGTGTAACGATATCTGATAATCATTATTAACGAGTAAGATCGGGTCTCGCAAGTTCAAACACACCATATGCATCTCACCAATTTTGATTCTGTTTTTGACTCGGTCGTGTCACCGTCGCACAATATCATTGTGCCTCAAAATATCACCGCAACGGCCATGGTCTTTTATTGATAGAAACAGAACAGAAAGAGAGAGAAGCTCAACAAATCAATCGGTAGTTTATCAGTTACTCTTCCCGCCAATATATAGACAGGTAAGATCAGTTACAACTTTGACACAATTACACTTCTAGTTAGTGGCGGAGCCACCCACAATCTATGGTGGGCCGGTGCCCACCGTACGATCGAGATTGCCTTCATGTTTTCTACCTGAAAAACCCAGTGCCCACTCATTTGAGAAGCCTAGTGCCCACCCTGATGAAAGCTCGGTGCCCACGATTGAAAAGCCCAGTGCCCACTGTTGAAAGCCCTGATGAACGCCGGTGCCCACCCATTTGAGAAATGAGAAGCCTATTGCCCACCAAATAGAGACCAATATTTATAAGAATAAAGATATCAGAGCTTTATTTATGGTAGGTGGCGAGCGGTGGAGAAGCCTGGCTCATACACCGGTTGTACCTTTTGATGGGGAGCAAAAAAAAAGGGAAGATGATAAAGAATCCAATTTCTTATTAAATAATATTATGGGTTCTTTCTTCAGGACAATCACACTATGCAATTTCTTATTTTCTATCAACTTTCATTTATTTATTATTAGTTTTACTTATTCTACATATACATAGTACATGAATTTAGTGATTTTATTTTATAAAATAATTGATTTATTTTGGTGATTGGAATTCGAGCCGACATTGCCAGTGGCTCTGTGGTATAAAATCTTGTATAACTTTTAAAATTATAATTGATTTGTGTTAAAATCATATTAATACAAACTATATGCTAATTTTTTGTTCAATTGTTCAGATAATATTAATACAAATTATATGCTAATTTACAAATATACGGATTATAATTTGTGGCTATGAGTTGGATTGTTGATTAGCTGGTGATTTAATCATTTATTATGTCTTCGAATAAAGTTAAACAATGTGCATATTTTTACCCTTTTAAGCAAGTTGTGAATTGTGACTTATGTTTTCACACTAGTATTAATGATGATCTCTTGAACGCTTTTGTAATCTGTGTTGTAGAAGTGCATGAATATCTTACTGTTACTGTTACTAATGAAGATGTAATTTAGTGTTTCTAAAAGGTGAAAACACGTTGAGGACGATTGTAATGGTATGCCCTTATTTCATTAAAATATTCAATGAACTAAGTTATTTTATCTTTGTTTTTACGCATTTTTTAACCGACCCGTATTGTGCCCCCTGTACAAAAAATTTCTGTATCCGCCACTAGTTCTAGTCCTTCTATTATTATTCTATTACACATTCAGCTCTAATACTAATAACTATTGTATCAATACTTCCCCCTTTAAAACAACAGTCTTGTCCTCAAGACTCAAGGGAAAACATAGGAAATCTAAGCTTGAATTCTAATAAATCCTCCCATGTAGCATCAATAGGAGATAAGCCAGTCCAATGAACCAAAACTTGAACAACACCTCTATTACCTTTCTTGACCCATCTCCTATCAATAATAGCAGCCGGCTGATACTGAAACCTGGGCTCTCTAGGTAAAGGTATGACAGTCGTGGGAGGTCCATATGCTTGTTTTAGTAAAGAAACATGGAAAGTGGGGTGGATTAAAGCATCTTCAAGGAGGTCAAGTTTATAGGCTACAGGTCCAATCTTTTCCACAATTAAGAATGGACCATAATATTTGGGTGAAAGTTTGGAGTGTTTAGAGGGTCTAAGAGAATTTTGACAATAAGGGTGCAACTTTACAAATGCCCAAGAGCCCACTTGGAGAATTCTTTCAGTTCTATGCTGATCTGCCTGCTGCTTCATTCTGTTGCTGGCTTTTTGCAAAGAGTGTTTCAAGACATTGATCATTTCTTCTCTATCCCTGTATAATTCATCTACAGCAGCTACTCTTGTGTCACCAGGTATGTATGGAATGAAAACGGGAGGTGGATAACCAAAGAGGGCTTCAAAAGGTGACATCTTTATTGTAGAATGATAACTTGAGTTATATCACCACTCAGCAAGAGAGAGCCACTTAGACCAATTCTTAGGTTTCACCATGCACATACACCTAAGATAAGATTCCAAGCATCTGTTTACAACTTCAGTCTGCCCATCAGACTGGGGGTGATAGGCAGTGGACGTTGCAGAAAAAGGATGGGAGAGGGGTATGAAATGGGCAAACTTTGTTAATCTGTCCACTACCACAAAGATAGAGTCTTTACCACTTGACTTAGGGAGACCACTGATAAAGTCCATTGTAATATCAGTGAAGATGTGAGTAGGAGTTGGTAGGGGTTGTAACAAGCCAGGGGTAGCAATGGTTTCATCTTCCCTCTTTGACAAGTATCACAATCTCTGATAAACTGCCTGACATTTTTGGTAGCCCCTTTCCATATAAAAAACTGTTTAAGCCTTTGTAAAGTAACATGAACCCCTGAATGGCCAGAGCTAGGAGCAGTGTTGTAGAACTCGTTAGGCGCTAGTCGGCCAGTGGGGTGGGGACTAGCGATAAATCGGAATTAATCAGGATTAATCGGGATTAATCGGATTGGGGTTTTTATATGTAATTTTCAGTTTTTTATATATACACACACATTTTTATAGGCAACTATTTTAAATAGACATGTTTTAACCCCTCATTGACCCATTTTTTTATGTATACATGACTAATCACTAGAATATACATCGTTTGATTAGAAACTTGCCGGAATTTACAAGTTTTGGCCAGAATTTATCCGGAAGTTGGCCGGAATTACAGATTTTCACCAAAATCTTGCTAGAATTGTCTATTTTTGGCTGGCCGACTAGGGCCGATTAGGTCGATTAGGCCCGACTAATCCCAACTAGGCCGACTACCGCTTAATGGACCGATTAACGAAAAATTACTCAGTAACCTACCGACTAGCGATTAATCGCCGATTAATCACCGATTAATCCCGATTTTTACAACACTGGTTAGGAGTACTATGACATAAGTGAAGAATGTCATGTCTCAAAGCTAAATCCTGCCCAATTACCAACCTATTCTTCTTAGTCAGAAGCTGACCATCCCAATTAAAATTTTTGACTATTTTGCCCTCCTTTAATAAATTCAAAATCTGCTGCAACTTTACATCAGTATCCCATGAGGCTTTGATTCTATTCAAAAGGGTAGGATCATAGGTGGATAGGGTAATTGGTAGAAGGGTAGGGCCATGCACTCTTGACAATGCATCAGCCACTAAGTTTTCACTACCCTTCTTATTGACTATTTCATAGTCTAAACCTAGCATTTTTGAAAGCCAAACATGCTGAAGAGGAGTGTTAACTTTCTGCTCCAATAAGAACTTTAAACTCTTTTGGTCAGTCCTTATTAAAAACTTCTTATGAGACAAATAATGCTTCCAATACTTAACTGCAAACATTATAGCCATAAGTTCTTTCTCATACACAGACAAGGTCTGTTGTTTTGGTGAAAGACCCTTACTTATGAAAGCTATGGGATGAGCTTCTTGCATCAAAACTGCCCCTATGCCCATTGCTGATGCATCAGTTTCAAGTGTGAAGGGTAGGGATAGGTTTGGTAGGGCTAAAACAGGAGGAGAGCTGAGTGCATGTTTTAAGGTTTCAAAGGCTAGGGTGGTCTGATCAGTCCACTTAAAGGCATCCTTTCTTAGTAAATCAGTTAAGGGTCTGGCCATAATTCCAAAGGATTTCACAAATCTTCTATAGTACCCAGCTAAGCCCAAGAATCCCCTCAATTGTTTCACATTGGTTGGAACAGACCAGTTGACAATTGCTTCAGTTTTCTTAGGATCTGTAGCTACCCCATCTTTAGAAATCAAATGTCCCAAATATTCCACAGTTTTACCCCCAAAACTACACTTTGATTTTTTAGCAAATAGCTGATGCTTTTGAAAAAGTTTAAGGGTTACCTCAAGATGAATCAAATGCTCCTCCAAAGAACTACTATAGATGAGTATATCATCAAAAAATATTAGGATGAATTTCCTCAAATGTTGCTGAAAAATGGAATTCATCAGGGACTGAAAGGTAGCAGGGGCATTAGTGAGCCTAAAGGGCATCACAAGGAACTCAAAGAGGCCTTGATGAGTCCTGAAAGCAGTCTTTGCAATGTCATTCTCATACATCCTCACATGGTGGTACCCTGATCTAAGATCAAGTTTAGAGAAAATGCATGAACCTTGCAACTCCTCAAACAATTCCTCCATCAATGGAATAGGATATCTGTTTTTTTACAGTAGCACTGTTAAGCTTCCTGTAATCTATACAGAGTCTCCATGTTCCATCCTTCTTTTTAACAAGAACAACTGGTGAAGCAAAGGGACTAGAACTAGCCCTGATTACCCCAGTGTCCATCATTTCCTTCACTGACTGTTCAATCACATCTTTCTGAACAGCATGATACCTATAGGGCTTCTCATTAATAATCAGTTTGTCATCCTGCAAATTGATCCTATGATCACACTCCCTTCTTGGTGGCAGACCTTTGGGGGTTTGAAACACATCATCATATTTGAGTAACAAGTCATTAATGGCCTTGTTGATCTTGTCATCTCCATCTGTTTGCCTAACCACAGCTGAATGTTGGAAGTGATCATCATTCCCGTTCACTTGCAAACTCAGCAGTTGGGCTGCAACAACCTCATTCTCTTGTTGTAACAAGTGGTCCATTTTTTCTGCTGTACACAACTTAACTCCATTGGCTACATACCCCTTTAATTCATGCCATTTGTCATTGATCTGATACCTCATGGTCAGATCTTTGAAATTCCAATTAATGTCCCCTAAGGTCATCAACCACTGAATTCCCAGAACCATATCATAGTTCTGTAATGGTACCACTAACACATCAGCTTTGTACCATAGACCTTGCATTGACCACTGAAAGTTAGGACACATTTGTACACATTCAATAACTTCTCCATTGGCTACTGAAACTTTCATTCCAGTTATCTTAATCAACTTGTACCCCAACTTTTTAGCCAATTTCTCATCAATGAAGTTATGGGTGGAACTAGAATCCACCAAAATGTGTAACTGTTTAGTACCCATTGTACCAATAACTCTCATAGTTGAGAATGAAGGGATACCTTGTCACACCCTCAAATTCCACGTGCGGGGTTTTACCGCGAGGCACGTGACAAACCAAGATCCAAGACAACGGTCACAACAAACGACAACTATATGATACTTAAAACAACATAAACTGCCCATTAAGTTTTCAAAATATATCCATCGCCGCGGAAGCGTAAAACTTTATTACAAACCAGAAGTAAAACATAAAAGTGTGACATCCGTCACTTTTCTTTTTATCTTATTCTTTATTTTAATAATAATAATAATAATAATAATAATAATAAGTAATAATGTTAGTCTAGTCCAACCACACTTGAGCCCAAAACAATAACCAACCATCCATTAATTATTCCTTTAAAACATGAGCCCACCTTCTTTTTTTTTTTTTAAAAAATAAATTTTTCGTAGCCCAGCACAAGGCCCAGAACCAAGCCCAATCCTCCTTCCCTTCACTTATTTTAAAAAAAAATATATATACCTGCTGATGCCCGGACTTGAACCGGTGCCATCAGCCGGGTTCAAACCACACAGACGCAAAGCCAGCTAAGCTACGGCTCGTCACTGATGTTATCCCAGCTCGAAATAAATATAAGCCATCTAAACCGTAACCTTCTTCTTCCCTTTTCCTTTTGCTGCTATGCGACGGGTTTGACCAAGAAATTGGCCACGAATCTTGCATCAATCATCACTAATTATTGCCTTAAATTGAACGACTAATCTATTACATGTCATATACACGAACAATTACCTTTAATTCGTCCCCAATCTTACCTATTAACGCGTCAACCATTCAAAACGAAGTCAAACCTTCCAATTCAACGACCCAAGCCCCATCCCTATAAATTGGACCTCTCACATCAGTCCATACTCGCCGAACACTCTTTCTCAACCCCCAATTTCTGAATCAATTCCACTGTTCTCGATTTTTGGCTCCGCGTTTGACTTTCTTGGTTGACCGAGCAAGTATCGCGAATTCGTATTTGTAAGTAGTGTTTTTCTTGTGGGTTTTATTCATCGGCCATCTACAAACAATAACCCTATGATTAATCGGGTTATTGTTTGTTAGATTTGATTATTGCAAAGCTAGGGTTTCATTCGAATAGGTTTTGGGGAAGAAAGCTCTGTCGCGTACCATTTAAGTTCAAAACGAAACATAATTCATCACCAACTGACTCACAGATCAGTTGGTGATCCCTTGTTGTTTAAAACTGTGAACCGGCCAAGGGCCCAGGTTCGACCCCCACCATCAACAACCATCTTCTTTTTTTTTCAAATTCCTTATAATTATGTATTTATATTTGATAATTAACTATTAAATTAGTTTTAAAATATCAAAGTTGATTTTTAAATTCTATAAAAATTATACTCTGATTTACAAACTATAAATTTATTCTTACAATTTTTATTTTCAGAAAATATATTTAATTTATATATATAATAAATATTACAAGTTTATTCATTTAAAACTATAAAATTCTATAAAAAATACCTAAACGATTTTATAAAATTCCACAAAAATTATTCTAAACTTGTATATCAATAGGCATTTCAGAAATAATTTTTATTTCAGAAAAATCATTCGTTTTATATTTTTAATCGATTTTTATTACTTTAAACCATAAATAAATCATAATAAATTCATTTTTCAATGTTTTTGCACCAAAATTTTACATAAATTATTTCTATTCATTTGGAACAGAAATACAATTTTTAATTTAAAAATTCTTTAATTTTAATATTTTTAGATATTAAAGTTATATTTTGACAATTTGAAATAAATGGATTTAATATTCTATTTATAAGAAAATAATTTTATAAAACTTATTTTCACACTTAAAACTTTATATTGTGACCACCTTAAATTTAAAATTTACAAAAAGACTTTTGTTTATTTAATTATCAAATTTCTCTTATTTATTAAACGTTTAATTTATTAATCAAAACGAATACTTATCCCCAATTCGGAACCCTAGAAAGTACTTATAAACTAGATAGACTTAGACTTATTTGTTACATTATACATAGGGTGATACTTGGCAACGTTGGATTACACTTATTCAATTCCACAAGACTTACCACCTTGCTAAGGTGAGTATTACTTATCCCCTTTTTCGCTTTTACAACTTTTGGGGTGATTCATGCACAAGTATACAAAACTTTCATATTTATTTACACATACATTTTTCTTCATTTACAATTCATATACGTGTCTTGTTTATCGTTGTGCTTTATGTTTGAACATGAACGTAGCTTACATACAAAATCATACATCTAGACATAACTTATGTTATGGTGCTCTTTACATATAGACGTAACTTATGTTACGGTGCTCATTTAGACATAACTTATGTTATGGTGCTCTTTTAGACTTGACACGTGTTATGGTGCTCATTATCAATTTCAACTTATCAACTTTACATTTGATCTTTGTCTTGTTTGGTTACTTGCGTGTTTACATAATGCCTTGGTGATGCTAGACACATGAATTGTACTACTTTTCAAACTTATACTATATGTACAAAGCTAAGTAGTACTCACCAACATCATATGTTGACAAAAATTTATTTTCGTGCATGTTTCAGGATAAGCTGCTTGACGCTTCATATAGGACTTTGGACTTAGACTAAATAAATCAACTATCTCAATTTTTGCTATGTATTCATTTTCATATGTTGTAAAACGATATTCAATAATCGAATATTTACATTTTAGTACCATTAGCTTTTGAACAATCGTCATTACGTGGCACCTCGATGATTCCGCCATCGGTTGGGGTGTTACAAAAAGTCTGAAAGTACTAAATGACATGCAAGTGAATCCTAGACGCCGTGAGACTCCATGCGCCTAGACTCGATGCTGCTACCTCAACGACCTGAGAAACATGCCAAAAATATGTCAACATAAAATGCTGGTGAGTTCACAGGTTTTATAATAAGCGTTTCGTAAATCCTTTGAAAACCGTTACCGTTACTACTATGTTGTGTGAACGCTAGCTAGGCGTTAAGTTAATTACTACTACGGTTGAAACCATTGCTGACTGTGTTTGTTACTGTGTGATACCCCTCGGACTACCGTCATCCCCGGCAGGCCCTGTGTGTTTGAGACAATATGCACCCGCCCGGCCTCCAGTTGTCGAGTGGGGTTTGTCAGGCCCAATAGCGCTATCCACATTTTCCCGCTACATACCCGTATTAGTGGTTTCCTTGGGATTTAGATGAGCCGTATAGTAATATAAAGATAGCCATAGTATAACTTGAAATCATGTGTTAATAGTGTGTAAGCATGTTTCTCCCCCGAAAACAAAACTAATAAAAGTGGGGCCGTGAAACTCACCTTAGGTTGCGTCTAATGTGTTAAGAAAGATCCGACACGCGTGTGATAGCCCCAACTAGTGGCGACCTATCAATGAGTTTACATAAGTGTGTTGACTACTAACCCGAAGGCTAATCAGTCCCCAATTGTCCAGACCGTGACCGTGTATGTTGAAAACATGTTTAAACGTTAAACCGACCAAACCAGACAAAACCCGACATCCCATTGGTGACCCGACATCCCATGTGTTAGCCACATACAAGATATCATGCAACATATGCAATTAAACACTTAGCATGCGCAAACATTCACCCTATCTAGCATAGCGCCTAATTAACGAATAAACAAGTCTGAACACGTATAACTAAGTTATTGGACATGTCACGGGGTTCCTAACATGTTCGTAGGTGTCAAACCGTGTTTCAGGATGTTAAAATGCACATATGACAGTAGTACACGCGATTAGGAATCAAACATGCAATTAGGAAAAGGCAACTGGTGATTAGAAGTGTAATCGCCTGACATACTAGCGATTGGGCTCCCAATCGCCTCCTGTTACACGCGATTGGGGCCAATCGCCCTTACTATAGGCGATTAGGGTTCCCTAATTGCCCCTGCTGCTCTGTGTCGTCTTTTTGCGCGTTTAACCTTCCAAATCAGATCCGAAACATGTGGAAACACTCAATATCAAATCCAAAACATTAATCCAACTATTTCAAGCAAAAACCCCAAATTTAATATCATTCTAGCCGTCCCGAATGCAAGCGTTTTCCCAAAATAGCATAACTTAGCATGTAAACATCACATCAACATGCAAAACTTACCCTAGATGGCAAATATCCAGATTCCATCACATAATGACGTTGTCCAACACTATCCTACTGTTCTAGCATCATCCTAGAGTAAACCCTAACCTCAAACAATCAATAAAACACAACATATCATCATCAGTCCTCCATGATCATTCAAACGGGTCAAAACGCCTAATATCAATAATACACATCAATGAACCTTCAAACTCCTAGGTTAACATCATATCAACTCATTTAGATTAGAAACATATCAATAATACAAGAACAACCATGTTTAAACGATAAAAATCCTATCTTGCATCAATACATCACATATAGCAAGCATAGAGGTTTGGGTTTGTTTAGAAACTGATTTTAATGAGTTTTCAAAGACACAAATGTTTAGAAACCAGGTCTGGACCTTTAGGGATCAAAACAATATCATTACAAAGGTTTGGGATGAAGAACACACCTTGAAATTGTAAGATTATGAGGTGTAAAGCTTGGAAATGTGTTTCTTGATCAAAAACGTGTTGCAGAGGTTGAATAAGGTGTGGGGTGGCTTAGGGGGTGTATTAGGGTTTCACAAATGATGTTTTACAACATAAAGGTGGTATTTATAGGCGTTTCTAGTCGTTTGGTACACGTCAGGCGATTGGGCAGCAGCTACAGGCGATTAGGATGTCTAATCGCGTGTGCCCAATCGCGTGTAACTACTGGCGATTAGACCAATCGCCTATAAATACTCCTCCAATCACCCATCTTACTGGCGATTAGGATAATCACCCCTTATTTACATGCAATTACACCAATCACCCCCTATTTACATGCAATTACGCGTAATCACCTATAATGTCATACAATTACACGTAATCACTATTTTAACACATATAAACACGTATTCACATACCGACAAGTCATATAATGATTGTAAGCACATAATGCATGATAACTAACATGTTCCCATCCGTTCACCAATTCCCGGGACTCGAGATTTACGTGTGTGCGTTAAACCCGACGATTCTACAAACCGCCAATCCGTGTTCACATGGTTATGGACCGACTCCCAATGATCCCGTGGATCATTGTAACGACTCCCGATGATTCCCGAAACCATCATAACGACTCAACTGACCTAGTTAAGTATGTTTGAAAACGTTTTTCGCTAAGGTAGACTTATGTGTTTTATAAAATGTTAACCTAAACGTGCCGGGTGTCACATACCTGTAATATCATGGATTGAAATTTATGGTTCTTGATGTTGCCTTTCCATCACATTGACATTTAGTGACTCTAATTCCTCTTCTAATTCATCTTCCAATTCTAACAAGAACATTTGCTTGTTATTACATTGGTGAGTGGCTGAATATTTCTCATTACAACCAAAGCACTCACCTCTGACCCTCTTTTCATTCATTTCCATTCTTGATAGGCTTTTGATATTGTAAGGTAGTTTCTTGGCATTAAGTGGTGTAGGAGTAGGTAATAAAGGAAGATGTTGAGTATTAACAGGTGGTTTAAAGGTGTTATTAGTGAAAGTTTTATTGTAGTGATTGGAATAACGAAGAGAAGGTTTGACAGACAAAGACTTGTTTGTTTGGTTCTGAATTTTTGCTAAATGGTAGGCTTGACTCATAGTGGTTGGTTGAAACATTTTAACAGGGCCACCAATTTCTGGTTTCAAAGCTTTCAAGAAAATGCTAACAACATATGGTTCAGGAATGGAAACCTTGAGTTGTAACATTCGTATTTTTCGTATTTTCCATTCTAGTCCTTGTATTCTTGTATCTTGTCATTTTTACACCCTTGTAATCCCGAGCTTATGATCAATGAAAAAGTATTTTGTCAATTGCATTTAATCTTAATCTATTTCATTCATTCATTCTATAAATTCTATGTGACGCAAACTTTATGTAACATCGCGTGATTTTTAGTTTTGCATATGTTCTAAATTCTATACTTAACAAATTCCAAGTTCGCCTTTACTCGCTTCTTTTATGCTCTTACCAATTCGTGACGGGTCGTCATTATAATTTATCCTAATCAATTTAGGCGTTATAACAAGAAACTCATTTAGTCAAGATCCTAATATATATATGTATTTAATTTTTTTTAAAAAAACATGTATGTTTATAATAATAATAATACTAATAATAATAATGATAATAATAATAATAATAATAATAATAATAATAATAATAATAATAATACTTTCATATAAAAAAAACAACAAACGTCACTTTATTTGACTTTGTTGTCCACTACACAACAAACAACATAATGTTGTTTCATTCATTTTTTTAGTCGATGTACAACAGACAAGCCAGCACCATCCCATATTAATCAAGTTTAACCCATTAAACTCTTCCTAACTACACCATTAACTCTATTTAATACCCAACCAACTTAACCCACCTATAAATACAACCCCTCCTTACACCTTAATCTCTTGTTCATCTCATCTCTCCCTAAAACTCTCTCTAATCCTCAAGGTTTTTGAGCAAACTTCCTGAAAACACATCAGTAAGTTTCTAAGCTCAAACCTTCAATTCTTTTCTGTTTTTCATTCTCTTTTTCATCTAAAACTCCTTAGAGAAACCTCTAGGATCTTCCCCATATTTATCCACAGAAGTGTGATAAGGGTAGAGCACCTAAAAGAGGTTCCAAAGGTGGTTGTTTTCTGAATTATATAATAATATAAGCATATACTTTCAAGTTTCTATCTTACTAGCTTATTATTAATCCTTGGAAGGTTTGTGGTTACACCCTACCTTACCAACTCTATTGACCCTTCTTGTGCTACGGATTTATCCACACTAGAAAGGGGAAATCCCGTGTCTAAAACCCACGTTTATCCCATAAACGAAGTGGTTATGACATGAACCTATCAAATGGGTTCATATTCCTAACTTTATACCATCTGAATCATCTAGGATGATTTTGTGCTTAGTCTAACTTAATCTCATGACCATCCGGATTGCCCTAAAGGCAATTTGTGCTTGGTTTGCCTAAAAGGCTTGCATGACTCTTGTGAATCTATACTCTAAACCCGATCCTAAGACCCTTTATTCTTTAATTCTAGATAACCAAGGCTAAAGCTAAACCTACCAAGACTTACCTTTTTGGAACTCTATCAAACACATCCAAAGGTGAGTTCATACTTGTCCCCCTTTTATTCTTTATTCTTTGGGGCTCAACATGTATCACTATCAAAACATAAACGATTTCATACTCTTAAAAACTATTATGCTCAATCTAAATGCTATTATGCTATGCCATGCTAGAATTCAAAGTCTTACATACAAATGTACGATTAGTTAACAACCCACCTTACATGTATAGCGCTATAGGTTGACACGCCGCCCCCTTTATGGGTCATGATAAGATGAAGTCATTTGCGTTATCGAGTGTTGTTGCCGTTTGTATGGTTCTACGTGCATATGCCTATAACATGATGATTCGAGTAGACTTTTCTTATACTATGTACTTAGACTCAAAACTAGTATGCTCACCAATGCTTTATGTGTTGACGGATATTTTATACATGTTGCAGGAAATGTTTAATGCAGGTTTATCAAGAAAACTACTTAGGATTGGACTAGAAACTCGCAACTAGTTTAATTTTCTATGTTTTGATGTTTTACTTTCCTTTTCATGAAACAATTTGTATTTCGTTATCTTTTAGACAATGATTATGCTATGAATGAAATTTTATCTTTAAATTATATTGTCACGAATTCTAGTGTCATGAAGTCTTTGAACAATCTATCACAAGTCGCGCCCTGATGTATTCCGCCATCGGTTGGGGTGTGACATGAGTAGGTAAGAGTGAAAGAGTGTACAGAAATCTTCTAGGGAGTCTTCTTGCACAATAGAAGTAAATGTACCCATAGCATCTTCATAGAGAATATCTGAAAACCTAGAAACAATGGTTTCAGAATATTCTTTCCAATTAACCTCATTAATTGGTACACCTTTAATCTTCATAAAAGATTGGTGCCATTTCACTGCACTTCCTTCCATATGAAGGGCTGCATATCTCACTTTACAATCATCTGGTGTGTCATCAATGGAAAAGTAGTGCTCACACCTATAGATCCAGTCATCCATATTAGTGCCATCGAATTAGGGAAATTCGATTTTACCAAGTCTATGAGTTCTGTAGGATCCATTATTATCAGTTACCACCATTGTTTTTGCACCATTATTGGACGTTGTCCTAGAATTGTTATTCAACTTAGAAATTTCTTCAGTCAACTTAGCCAACACCAGATTAATGTTAGCTATATTCTGATCATTTTTCTAGAATTGTGCATTATTCTTTTGCAGTTGGGATTCAATCTTGATCAAAGTCGATGAATGTTCATCAAGGGTTTTCTTGAGTGTATTATCAGGATCTGAATCAGAACGATTTTGAGTTGTCATCGTTTGTAAAGAAACATGCTGATAGGAGTGAAATGAATTGAAACAGTGATTTGATCACAAATTGATCAAATCAGGAACAAATTGTTATGAAATTGAATGATCGAGTCACAAATTGACCAAATAAAGGAGTAGATTAATCATAATTGATTAATCTTTGGTAAAGAAATGAACTGAAGATGAGTAGAAATGAAACAAGAACAGGATAAGAATTCACCGGAGACGAAGGATTCACCGGAGAAGATGGTGGCGGAACGGTGGTTAATGGTGGTTGAAGGTTGTTAGATGGTTAAGAACAGCCGAGAACCGGACTGCTCTGATACCACTGATAGAAACAGAACAGAAAGAGAGAGAGAAGCTCAACAAATCAATCGGTAGTTTATTCAGCTACTCTTCCCGCCAATATATAGACAGGTATGATCAGTTACAACTTTGACACAATTACACTTCTAGTCCTTCTATTATTATTCTATTACACTTTCAGCTCTAATACTAATAACTATTGTATCATTTATGGTCTTTTGTCGTCCTAAGAAAGTCCCCGACACCAGATTTACAGTTAGATCTACTTATCTTGAGCTATATAGTATGGAATGTTTTTTGAACGACCAACAAAACATCTTTATTTCAAAAGTTGCAAGGAGCTATCAAAAATAGTCCAAGTACATCAAACCAAAAGTTCGAAAAAAACTCCAAACAACACTAGAACACTACCCCATTTTTGTCATATCAAAACTGCACCAGGAATCCCAAGACATATCCACCATCTTCGCCTTGTTTTTTATCCACAGAAAACTCATTACCTTTGTCTCCTCCATAATGGTCCGAACGAAAACCGGCTTTTGGTTGTAAACAATCTCATTACGCAATCTCCATATACTCCAAATGGCCGTCATGATAACAGTATAAAACGCCTTGTGAGTGCGAACCCCATCCATCACTAAAGAATGTATATCCAATAAGTCCTGAACATGAAAAACAAAAAAACCCGAAACCTTACACCACAACGAAATAAGCTGCCAAACTTCCTAAGTGTCAGGACATCCTGTAAATAGATGTTCAGCTGATTCATTCTGTATGCCGTAGAGTTTACAAAAAGGAGAGGCCACTTGAATTTTCCTCCTAGCTAAAGCTTCGGCTGTTGGGAGCCGATCTTGAAATGCTCTCCATGCTACTTGAAGAAACACGGATCCTAGATCACCGGGTAGACGCTGATCTCAATATTGATTCTACGGGGGTTTATAAAGAAGTGTGTTTATAAAAGTGTGCGGGTCTAAGGACAAGACCAAGGAGTTTAAGAGACTACTGATTAGAAGAGTTGAGCCTCTAAACGTTAGTATAATAAACAAGGGGTTGAAAAAGGTACGAAGGAGTTCGTAGTCTTTTTGATGAAAGTCTAGTGCATATCGGATGCCGACAAAAGGAGAAGGAGCTCCTCCTTTTATAGTACCTCGACATACAACTTTCTCAGCCCATCCTCTACCCTTAATGGGGCCTGGCCCAGGTAGAGGTGTCTCTAGATTTCCGGCCCAAGTCCCTAAGCCCAATGGTGCAAGTGGGTTTGGTAAAAAGAGGGAGTAAGGGGGGATGTTACCGTCCTGACGAGAGTATACGTGGCGTCCGTCAAGTGGACGCTGGTGGGCGGCGGACACGTGGTGTCCGCCTACTGGCTGGTCCAGGGCAGTGGGTAATCATCCTCTTTCTTGAAACCCGAGACAAGTTGAAGGGTTGAAAAAGTCTTATGTCAGAGAGATATCTTGGCTGGGAGCCGCCACGTCATCGTCCTTTCTGAGTGTCAGACTGAGAGCAGCCTTCGATTGGCCGAGAACTCTGACGGGCAGCCTGTAGCGTCAGGAATAGTTGCCTGGGGCAGGAGCGTGTGTCCCGAGGTTGCCCTGAAAGGCATCTTTCAGTCGTGTCGACGAAGCTTTGTCTAACTTGCTGAAGAAGCTTCGAAGTGTATTCGGCCCGCCGACGTAAAACGGGCGGGCGAGTCTGCGTCCGTCATCGGATGGACGCTGAACGTTCCGCTGACATAAAACGGGCGGGCGAGTCTGCCTTCCGTGATTTGATGGACGCTAGACGTTCCGCTGACGTAAAACGGGCGGGTGAGTCTGCGTCCGTTCTCTGATGGACGCTAGACGTTCCGCTGACGTAAAACGGGCGGGGTCTGTTTTAGCTAGGCGTTGTTTGTGGGTTTGTGATATGGTATTTGCTAATGTTTAGGTACCATATCCCTTCACTACTATACAAATCTTCTTCGAGACCCTACGATCATTTGATTCCTCAAACAATAGACGTTTTACACTACCAACCGAGAAGTCATTTGACCCAGAATCTGTCCACTTCCAATTATCTAAACCTATGTAAAGCTGAGCTCCAGCAATGAGTTGAAGAAGACCCTCGAGCTCCGCATTCTCTTCCAAAGTAAAAGATTGTCGCCTCCATTTCCAATTGAACCATGCAGCATGCGAATCCATCAGGATGCGATTCGTAACTGAACAATATCTTCTCTTTTCCAAGGAAAATAACAACGGAAATGTAAACGCTAAAATATCATCACCAACCCACCAATCAATCCAGATCTGAACCTGAGAACCAGAACCAATGCTCCCTTTGATTAATCGCTAGGAATAAATGTGCAGACCATTTAGCAAATCTGGAATTCGTGCGATCTGCTTCCATGGTCCCCTAATCGTAAGTTTAACCAGAATATAGTTCCAGCCCCAATTGCTACCATGAATGGCCCAAACAACCTTCTTCCAAAGACAGTTTTGATCCACTTTGAATCGCCACCACTACTTGGACAAAAGGCTATGATTAGAATCTCCAAGAGATCCTAAACCAACCCCCCCATATTTTACCGGCACAACAACGGGCTTCCAAGCCACCCAACTCATTTTGTCAAGCTCGTCAGTACCTCCCCGAAAAAAGTTTCTTCTCATCCGCTCCAATCTCTTCACCACAAAAATCGGTGCCCGAAAAAGAGAAAAGTAATATAATGGTAAGGCGTTTAGAACTGACTTTAATAAGGTAATCTGACCCAGTGACCCCCATATGACAATGTTTTTGACTTCCAAATCGATAAACTCTTCTGGAACTTTTCAACAATTGGATCCTAACTTTTAATCAAGTTCATGTTTGCCGCTATCGGAACTCCTCTTCTAAGGCCAGAAACAAGGTAAAAACCACGCATCAACCTTTTCAAAGTTTTCGCATTGCTATCCGGCCATTCCCCACAGAAAACGACATCATCCGCGTAACTTAAATGGAATTTAAACACTAAATTCACCTACTTGTTGCAGACTTTAGACATGAAGAATGGCAGGCAGAAGCAGTCTTGAGAGATTTAAATAAATGATGAAGTACATGTCGTGGGAAATTTACTCCCGCATTCCAGTTTCATATCTAGCTACTGTTAGTTATTCAAGAGGACTTGGAATCGAAATCAAAGTATAGACTTTATACGTGTTATAGTATTGTAAATATATACCTCTTGTTACACATATTTATATGGATGTATAATCTCACATATCAGATCTGACTCATAGAAATGATTCATGATTAAAAGCCTTAAAAGGTTGCATTTCTGAATTGAAACTGAATCATATAGACTCTATAGACTTAATAACTGGCGGATATGATAATTTGGAATCATCCATGAACGTTCCTGTACTCAATCCACTCATCCTCCGCCTATCTCGAAGCTGAAGACTGATAGAGACTCCACCCAGCAACCGAAAGGAGAAAGGCTACCCGATCAGTAACTAGGAACCCCTTCTATTTTTCTAATCCAAATAATCTAGGCCACTTGTTTTTGAAACACTCCTGTCCGAACGACACATCCAACCATAACCAGATGTTCCTACCATTATCGATAACGCCTTTAAACCAACCAATCAAATCGTTGCCCTCCAATTTTAAATTGTTGCCCAACTTTACAATATTGCTCCAATAGCCCCGCACATATTTGTTAACCGACACTATAGTCCAGTCCTTAGCTGACTTATGACACACCATAATCACTCGTTTCCAAAGACTATCTTCCTCACACTTGAATCTTCAGATCCATTTAACTAATGCTGCATCATTAACCTCCGAAAGCTTTTTAAAACCCAAACCACCAAACTTCTTAGGGGTTGTAACCCGATCCCAAGCAACCCATCTAATTTTTATTATATCGGTTGACATTGACCACAAAAAATTCCACATGATACCCTCTAACTTCTTAATGATCTACCCGGGGCTTTATAAAGAGAGAAATAATATATAGGCAAGCTCTCAAGCACTGCCTTTATTAGCGTGACCCTCCCTCCAATGGATAAAGTTATCTCTTTCCAAGATGCCAACCAAGCCTCAAAAACTCCAATCACCCTGTTCCAGTTACAACATCTATTCATATCCGCTCCCGCCTTGATACCCAAATAATCAAATGGAATCTCTCCCACCCTACACCCAATAATCGAGGCCATATTGTTAACCTCTTCCCCGCTCAATCCGATGCTGTTTTGGTAAATATTTTTTTACCAAAGTAACTTAGTGTAGAGGTATGGTGTCTGACCCGACATACCGTGTTCATTAATTTATTACTTGTTATATTATTTACTAATATTGGGGTGTGGAGGTAACCCCCTAACTAGGCTTGGTGCCAATGGCTATGTGCCCATATAGTTAGCGGTCCATAGTGTTTGGCCCATTAAGGCCTATAAAAGTCCTATATAAGAGGTCTTTACCTCTCATTAGGGCACATGTTATCACACATGCTTACCCCAGATAACATATGGCCGCCACCATCACTTTTTGTGTCTGTATATGGACTCTACTCGTAGTCTCCTAGCAGTCACCTCAACCCCCCATGTTCCAGAACCGCTTGAAGATTTGAAATAGAAGATCAAAAGTGTTAGAAAATTTACTACATATAGGGAAAGGAAGATAAAAGTTAAAGACACTTACCCCGTCGACGTCAGTGGTCATCACCCATCGGAGGGACTCCTGCGTCTTCTCCTAAGCGCTGGTGGCTTGCTCCAGCAGATACTTTGCATTCTCCGCTTCCGTCTGCACGACGGTTTGGCCCCCCTCCAACGAGTCCCTCTCTTCCTATAAGGCCGCCTTCTCCTTCAGCTAGGCGGACTTCACCGGCTACACGATGGACAGGCGGGAGGCCACTGTCATGAGCTCCTTATATTTGTTTTGGAGCTCAGACCTCGCCTCCGCTACCTTGGAGTCCTTCTCCCCCAACACCTTGGCGTGACATTCGGTGGTGGCACGAAGTTGGGAGGTGTCATTTTGAAGCACTTTAACTTGCTCCCCCAGCTTCATCATGTCAACATTGATGACCTTGCATGAGTCGGTCCACCTTTTGTTGGCCACCGCATGATCAGCCTCCAAGGTCTTCACCTTATCCTTTGCATTGTAGGCCCGACCGCGGTACCCGTCAATTTCGGAGCGCAACTTCTTCTCTGATTCCAGGATGTGCTCCTCCCTCCAAGCCACCGCGGCCTCAGCCTCCTTCAAAGAAGCCATGCTACGCTGAATTTCTTCATCCCTTCGTTTAAGGGAGTTCAGTGCAGCAAGTTGGATGACTGCATTAACACAAAGCTCACTCATGAGCTCGAGCCGTTCCAACCCATCTTGATACTCCATTTCCCTGGTAGGAATGACCAAGGAAACAAACTCCTCCATAAGGAGGGGGTTGGCAAACCGGGAATGCTTCCACAAACTCCAGTGAGGGTGGAAAATTTTGTCGCCCTCGGAGTAAGTCATCACCGGCTTCGCCGGCTTCACAACGTTCCCCACAATGCCTTGCGGATAGGGTTCCTTCAAAGTTTGAGATCGAGTGGTCTCCATCTCAAAAGGACCAGACATTATCTCGCCTGTCTGGCCCGCATCACCATCATTCCCCCCAATGCCTCCCGTTAGGGTGGCTTCTTAAACAGGCTTCTTGCCTTGAGATTTTAATAAGGCTGCGTTGGCCTCTCCGCCTTTGCCGCCGCCTCCTTCTTAAGGCGTAACCTCTACGCCTTCTCTTAAGCAGCTTTCTTGGCATCAGCATCAACCGCCGCTTTCGCTTTGGCCACTGCCTCAAACTCTTTCTTTTTGGCTGCCTCAGCTACGGCTTTCGCCGTGGCAGCCTCCTCCTTCCTCACCCTCTCCTCCTCCAACTATTTCTCCTTCAGCCCATGCTCTAGCTTTTCTTGCGTGCACTTTTGCGCAATCTCTTCCTCTGTAAGAGTGAGTAGAGAGGTAGGAATGATTTTTGGGGCGGTAGGAGCTACAAAAGAAACATACGTATAAACATTACAACTATTAAGGCGTGCATGAGGAAATGAACAAGAAAATAAACTAAGTCAATTACCCGATGTCTTCTTCACCGTTTTCTGCATTAAGGGCCGACGCTCTGGAGGTGGCACGATGGTGATGGAAAACGGCGCCGGCTACGTTTCCTTGTCACTATCCTTCGGGGGAGGGGGACCAGATTTACCAGTCCGACCCGTTCCACCTTCCCCGCCTTCCGGCTGGGTCTTAGGCGTTGGGGTGACCTTCTTCTTCTTCTTCTTCTTCTTCTTTTATCCGAAGAGGTTTCAGTATCCTCTGGGTTGGAAGATGAGGACTCCTTTCGCTTCTCTGAGATGCCAACTGCACTCAAAGCCGCCGACTCAAAAAGTTTTACAAAATCAAACTTTTTATACGAATGAGTTCTGGGCGCCATTTTCCAACGACCACGAGCTTCCGAAGGGGGATGGACCAGCTCTTCTGAAGACCCGGTTAACTCCTCGTCCCAAATGATTGTGCACGAGAACCCTTCCGGCGCCCAGCACGACAAAGGATCGGGGTTTATAGGACTCTCACCCGTGGCACGGAAGTGCAAAGGCGCGTTCTCCAATTTGGGCAGATAGAACAGCATCTCCTCCACTATGGAAGGATGATCCGCTGGGGGCCCTCCACCTCAACCTCACTTTATTACATGCCAAGAAGGCGCCAAACTTCGTCACACCTAGAGAGGAGCAAACAGTTAGTTCTTTTTTCTTCAAAAAGATAAAAACAATAATATAAGAGATTCAAAGAAATACAACTTACCCTCATCAAGGATGTACGGCTCCTGCCCTGGAACTAACCGCTGTCGGCTCCTCCCCAGCATTACCAGCAATGCCTCCTGACATACATTGGCATCACCCGGGGGGGGGGGGGGGGGGTTCGAGGTTAAGGTTACAAACCACTCCAGGTCCTTGTAACCTTGCATCACTGGGTAGGTGGGGAGCTTCTAGCGCCCCCCAATGACTTTCAGTCATGCATTGACTTGGGAAGATCAGTTCCAACAACCTGCACCTTGGAGCGCAGGGAAAAATTGAACCAGGACTATTCCCTGGACATCACATAGAAGACGTTGAACGGCTCAAAAGTTGGTTCAACGTCCAAGGAACGAAAATAGGCCTCGAAGTGTACGAGCCTGAGCATGCCAAATCCACTCAGTTAGGTGACATGAATGCCATAGGCCACCCATGTATCGATTTAAAACTTGGTGGTCGGAAGACGGAACTCACACTTTGTGAAGTGGGCTCCATCAAGCAATCTTGCCCTCAGGATTTGTCAGGTACATCTTCCCTAACTCCGGCAACTCCGGCTCCCAAGCCGGATCTATCTTCATCTCCTGGATAAACTCCTTGAAACTCGTCTCGGCCGACTTAACATTGGTGTTAACCAACGTCTTTGTCGTCTTCGTCTTTTCTACATGCTGCTCGGTGGGATTCTCGTGGGAATTCTCCTGAGTCTAAGAAGATTCAGACATAAGATGGGAGTTGAAGAAATCTGGGAATATTCGCCTGAAAACTTGAAGGAAGGTCGGAAAACTTTGACACCGGTCGGAAAAGATGAATATCTGCCGGAGAACTTGAAGATTGGAAGAAAAAAATTGAGAGAAAATTTGAACAAATTTGGGAAAAGTGAAGTGAGAGAGGATGGAAAAGAAGTATTTATACCCAACGCATTAAATGCGGTCCCAGCTGGAAGTAACGAACAGTCGAATCTTCATCTTCATCTGGACGCTCAGGATCATGCCACATGTCCCACTCGCCACCTAGACGCAACACTCGTGCACGAGGTCTCCCACGCACCTGACACACGATGTCTGGATCCACCACGTGCCATCATCCTATAGAATGCCAGCTACCTTAAAGCGTGTGTGTAGGTGCATATGTGCGACTAATGCTTTGGATTGGATAAATCATATGTTTTTGTTTTCTGTCGTTGGTGCGAAGGAAGGTTTTGGATGGTGCGAAGGAGAGTTTTTAAAGGTGCGAAGGAAGAATTTTGGGCGAATGAAGACTGTTTATTATGTAGTTTGGTTCGACCGTTCACAATGGGCGAACCTGCACATTCGCACGAACAAAGTGGGCGAATGTGCAGTCTATAAATAGGCAAACTCAGTTTTTGTAGTTAACTTTGAGTCATTTATTTCCCGCCACTTTCTGAATTCTCTCTGTAACTTTTTATAAACTTGTTTTGCGTCTAATCCTTGATTGTAATCACTTTTCTACGTGTATTCAAGTTTGATTATTAATGAAAACGTTTGAAAATGATGATTTGTGTGTGTTTATCTGATTAGTTATCATTTTGTGCTGGTTTTGGGGATTCCGCACCCAAAACTAAATTGTTTGATTGTCTTTGTAGCTTATCGATCCTTTCACGCGCATACAAAGTGGTATCAGAGCCATTCTGAATCAAACAACCACAAATTGATAGTTTCTCAGTTGATTTTGATCCAAATTTGATCAAAAATTTTCTGTTTTAAGTGAACAAACTGAAATGATGTGTTTTTGATTGATTTCACCTTGATTTCGAGTTTGAATTGGATAATTCACTTTATTAAAGTTGTTTCAAATTTCATCCGATTCAAAACCTGATTAAGATCATCAAATTCCATCAACTTTTGATAAACATGATCAAATATAACTGATTTTCAAAGAATAACCGTTTTTGAAATCACAGGGGTCGAACGAGAGAATTCGGTCGAAAGTGGGAGTGTATTAGGTCGAACGAGTGTTTTTGTGGTCGAAAGAGTGATTTTAGTGGTCGAAAGTGAACTCTGATTGCTTATATTTTTCATTCGCACTATTGTGTCTCATTCGTATAATCGTTCGGTCGAAGGAGATTAGTAGAACGGTCGAAGGAAGATTTAAGCGGTCGAAGGAGATTTGATATTTGTTTTCCACATTCGTATCAGATTATTTGGTCGAAAGAGAAGATTTTTTTTCATTCGTACCTCCGATCATACGAAGGAGATTTCTGTTTTTGGAAAAATTTTAATCGTTTCGTGTTTGTTTGTTTGATTGTTTGCAGGATACAATGTGGAACTTTCCAACAACCCCTAGACCTACTCAAGCACCACAACAACAACAAGTCCAAGATCCATGGACAGTAGCGGCACAAAAGACTAGTCAACCATCACAGCCGATCAATTATATGGCTATGACTAGTTCGGCACCACAACAAGTTGTTCAATCAGTACCACAACCGATTGATAACTATTGGGGAGTTGCCGCAGCAGCAGTCCATTCCCAGACGACCAACGCTATTTCTACTCTTATTCATGATCTATCTTCTGGAAGCGGCAATCGTCCACCAAAGTTAATGGACATGAAGGAGTATAACACTTGGAAGACGAAGTTCAAGATTCACGTTGAGGGACAAGGACTTGAAGGAGCAGAAGCATGGCAAATGATTGTGAAGGGTTACGTTGCTCCCATTATAGAGAATACTGGAGAACCAATCCCTTTGGAGAATTTGGCGGATGACGAGAAGAAAAGGTTTGCTATAGAAAAGAAAGCATTTTCTCAGCTATCTCAGGCGATCAACACTGATCTATTACATCAGTTTGGATCGTGCACTACATCAAAACAACTTTGGGATGTGCTGAGAAATCGTCATGATGGAAATGAGAAGACCAGGAAGCTTAGGATGGAGGAGCTTCGAAAGGAGTTTGAAAACTTCAGTTATATGGGTAATGAGACCCTAAAAGAGTTGGTTCCAAGGTACTGCCATTTGCTCACCGAATTGACGAGCTATGAAATCAGCATTCCAATGACGGAATTAGTTGATAAATTTGCTGATGCATTACCACCCTATTGGAATCAACATATTGAAGTGTTGAAGGAGAAGGATGCTTACCAGTATTGGACCATTAATGAGTTCATCCAAAAGCTGGAAAACAAAGAGATGGAGGAAAAGAGAAAAGCTAAGAGAGCTCAGATTCCACAGAATCCTGATTTATATGTGAGTGGAACATCTAACTCTCTTTCTGCTTCAAGCACCACATCTACTGTTGCACCTCACATAGCATGTGTGTCTAATATTGTTGAACCAACAAAAGCACCCATTAACTACCTTGCTCAAACTTCATCTTACACACCATCATACCCACAACAACCATATCAAACACAAAACTTTATTCCACCATTTTCACCATTACAACAAGCCGCATGCTATACATCAAGTCAACAGCAACAACAACAATATCCTCCTCAAGTGAACCAGATGCAGATCACTCAAGCACAATCAAGTCTAAATCCGATTGTGTTAGAGACATCAAACCTTAACAATGTGACTGTTGAAATTGCTCAACAGCATGTTGCTCTAGTATCTGCCATGGTTGCTTCTTACAACGGTTTGGTAGCAAGTCAGATTGGTAACAATAATCTTACCAATGAAGACTATGCTCAAATCGATAAAGAGGAAATGGAGTTGATGGACATTCAGTGGGCTTTTGCAAGCATTATGAGGAGAGCCACTGATTTCATTCAGAAGACTGGCAGGACTGATCTCTCAACCTCTCCCAATACCACATATGGATTCAACAAAGCAAAGGTTACTTGCTTTAACTGTGGTGAAAAGGGACATTTTAAAAGGGAGTGCACACAACCAGCACAACAAGGTAACCGAAATCCTTTCAATTCTTCATACCAAAACCGACAAAACCAAAACCAGAATCAAGTGTCTTACAACAATCCAAACATATTAAGCTTTCAACCACAAAATCAAAATACTTACCAGAACCGTCAACAAAACAACAACACCAGACAATCCACAGCACAAAATCAACCTCAACAAAACCCAAACCGAACTATTGTTCCTATTTCTACACCCAACACACAAAACCAAAACCAAACTGATACTCAAAACCAAGCACTTGTTATTCAAAAGGATGAAGGTTTTGACTGGACTGGTATGCAATTGGGGGTAGAGGAAATCACTGCTGGAAATGTTGCATGTGTGGCACAGCAGATGAAGTTGGATGAGAATGAGGAAGTTGAAGAAGAGGTTGTGATTGAAAAAGTGTCAGAGTTGAAGATTGAAGAAGTGAATGATGATGTGATTGTTGAAGGTGATGACAAGAGATCGGGAATGATTCTTGATTCTGTCACCGATGTTGGAGATCAATATGACTCAGCATACTCGGATATGGAGAGCGAATCTGACTTAGAGACTAGTGTGAATTCACTAGATGATGATATTGACCAATTGCTAGCTGAAGCTGACTTCCTGATGACTCGCAAGTCATGTATGGTGGATGATGCATGCACCAAGATTGACTACTCCAAATTTTTTGCAGGAAAGGAAGCTCATTTTGCTCTAATGGCCATGACAGAACCTCCTAAACCGGTAAGTTCTGAAACTCAATCTTGTGTTAAATGTGATAAGTGTGCTGATTTTGAAAAACTGACTGATGAAAATAAGCTTCTCAAGGTTCAACTTGAGAGTGCAAAAATCAACTGTCAGATTTATCAAAAGGACTTAAAAGATTTCAACAAAGTTCTTGATGGTTATAAAAAGGATGTGTCAGAATTGAAAAAGACATTATCTATTAAACAACTTGCCATTAATAATTACATAAATGAAATGGAAAACACTAAATTAGAAATGGCAACCATCAAGTGCTTTGCGGAAAAAGTTAACAAGAAACTAGAAAGTTACAAGCATATTGCATACGTAGTTGATCATATCATTGAAGAACCCTCCCAGACAAATAGTGCAAACTATAAGTCAGTTCCATCTCCGGTATTGTTTGAGAATCACACTTTACATGCAATACCACCGGAGACTTTAATTCATCCTGATCCCACACCAGAAAATGAACCTAACACTTCCAGTGTCGGGGATCCATATTCTGATGTGAGACCAGTATTGGGAAATACAGAGGGTGTGGTCGCTACGGATGATTCAGATGAAGAAGATGAATCATCTGAGACGGTTGAAAGTGATAGTGATATCCCTGATGAAAATCATATAATCACTACTGAGCCAGTCTCACCGTCTCAGATAATCCATCCAATGGCAAATGCTCATCGCAAACATGAGAGTAAGAAAAATGATAAATTTGTTGGTAAAAGTTTTGAAAAGGAAAAGGTTAAGAATGTTAAAAAGAAAGTTGAAATTAAAACTGAGAAAAATATTGAAAAACCGGTTGAGAAGAAAAATGATTTAAATGTGAGCAATGAAGTGTGTGATAAACCTGTCAAAATCTTCTATCGGATGCAAGGCTCCGATAAGATTTTGTCTGATGATGAGTTTCCGATTAAGTTTGTCAATTACACAAAAATCGAAAAGATCTGGCAGGAAAGTACGATTTGGTTCCCAAAATCTGAAAGGACCAACGACATTCCTCAAGAGATTTTAGACAAAATTTATTCGGAAAAGGATGCAAAGGTAAATGTCACACAGTTTGTTTTGCCTGTACACAAAGAAAATAGTTTTATTGAACCGACTTACTCGAAGGATCCAGCTCCTGAGAGTTTAAGGAAACAATGCATGGTCGATCGATATCCCATTGCTAGTTTTTCCAAGTCGCCGATCAAGGAAAACTACGAGGAATACCGTGCGTGTTATAAGTGTGGGGAACGGGGACATTTACTTGCCGCCTGCCCATACGTACGACACAAAAGGCACGAGGTGGAAATGAGGCAATATCATGAGTATCCGGTTGACAATTATGGCTATCAACAGAGGCGGCATTTTTCCCAACAACATTTTTATAATCAAAACAATTTTTACAACAAAGGGGAAAATCGACCGATGACGTATGATAAGCACAACCGGAAGATCACTGATAAATCTAGTAAGAAACCTCAGATGAACTCAACTGCTGATACCAAAAAGGTTAATTCTAAACTTAATGGTACTCAATCAGTTGGACCTGTCTCTGTTAAATCAGAGAAGGTAACCAAGAAGGTTGCTTTAAAGGAAGAAGTAAAGAAACCGACTGAGACTTCAAAATCTCAGATTCGGATCTTGAAAAGATCTGAGCAATCTTGGTCATCTAAGGAATCTGAAGGAGCTTCTACTTCACAAAGCAAGAAGAATGAGAAAGAGAAAGTTGTTAGTAAGGAGAAAGGGGTTGAAGTAACTCAAGTTGTTTGTGATTCAAAAGACTCTTTGAAACAACCTGTTCAAAGACCCAAGACCAACCAGGCTTGGGTCCCCCGAAAGAACTAATTGATCTACTTTAAATGTGCAGGGAGCTCCAGCTGGCCCTGTTAGCAGTCTATGGATTGTTGACAGTGGAGCTTCTGGTCACATGACAGGGGACCTCGCGCTACTCTTTGACATCAAAAACATTAACGGAGGTTATGTGGCATTTGCTGGAAATAAGGGAGGTTACATCACTATGGAGGGGAGTGTAAGCAATGGGGTCGTAACATTTGAGCGGATTTCTTATGTGAAACAAATAGATTATAATTTGCTCAGTGTTAGTCAGATTTGTGATAAACAATTTTCAGTGTATTTTGATGACAAATCCTGTTATATCTTGAAACCTGGGTTTGAGTTACCAAAAGAGTGGGTGATGCTGAAGGCACCGAGAGTTAACAACTTGTATATTCTCGACATGTCTAAAGCAATGACCACCCATGGCCAAGTCACGTGTTTTCTCTCCAAAGCTACAGAAAAAGAATCCATTATGTGGCATAGAAGAATGGGACACATCCATTTGAGAAAGATGAATCAGCTTGTGAAGAATGAACTTGTCACGGGAGTTAATGTCAAACACTTCCATCTGAATGACAAGTGTATCAGTTGCAAGAAGGGCAAGCAGCACAAACAATCCCATAGACCAAAGAAAGTTAATTCTGTTGAGCTGCCACTAGAACGTTTGCATATGGATTTATTCGGTCCAGTCAGACGTAAAAGTCATGCCGGAGAGTTATACTGTCTTGTGGTGACTGATGATTATTCTAGATTTTCATGGGTAATGTGTTTGCATCAGAAAAGCGACACTTTTGACAACTTGAAGGTTCTGTTTACACGTCTGGAGAATTTATATGGTCTGAAGATCAAAAGAATCCGGAGTGACAATGGGACGGAGTTTAAAAATGCTCAGATGGAGGATCTTTGTGCAAACAAAGGAATTCATCATGAATATAGTGCTCCGTACACACCCCAGCAGAACGGTGTCGCAGAGAGAAAGAACAGGACTCTTATAGAAACGGCGAGAACTATGCTTGCGGATTCAAATCTTCCAGTCATGTTCTGGAACGAAGCTATTTACGCGGCATGTTATACTCTTAACCGTGTTTTGACAGTGAAGAAGTTTGGCAAGACTTCTTATGAGCTGTTGAACCGTCGCAAGCCGAATCTTGAGTATCTAGAACCATTTGGTGCCCCATGTACAATGTTGAATCCTTCGGAAAAGTTTGCACCAAAGGCTGAAGAAGGTTATTTTGTTGGATATGCAACCCCATTAAAACGGGTATTCAATAAAAGAACTAGAAAAGTCGAGGAGTGGGCTAATGTCGAAGTTCAAAGATATACACAAAATGTACAAGGTGGAGGACCAGATTGGATGTTTGATTACAAAGATTTCTTTGAATCATTCAATCTAGATAGTTTGGTTGAAGAAGCTGTACTTCGATTATACTACGAGGTCGAAAACGCCGTAACTTCACCGTTAGTGCGTCCGATCACGGTAAACCCCCAAGCAGCTTCTAATGATGCCACTGCTCCTGTATTGGAAGAAGAGGTGTTCCAAGAAGCTTCTACATTGCTTAATTCATCCGAATCAGAATACGAAGACGATGATGCAACAAGTGAAGCTATTCTGGACAATGCTACAGTGACACCAACAGTGAACCCATCTACTAATGATGCTTCAACATCGAATGTGGGTAATGATCTGGATTCTACAGAGAATTTGACAACTCAGACGGGAGTACAAGTACCTGATTATCCGGAATCTCGGATACATCGGATACACCCGCTTGAACAAGTTATTGGTGATCCTGGTAGCAGTGTGATGACAAGAGGACAGCTGAAGAATGCTCAAGCACCAGAAAACATTGGCAATCTTGCTTTATATGCCAAAATTCAGAAATCTGGTTTTCAAAATGACTGGTCATTTGCTTGTTATGTTTCGCAGGTCGAGCCGCGGACATACAAGGATGCTCTTTTGGATGACGCCTGGGTGGAAGCAATGCAGGAAGAGTTATTACAATTCCAGAAACTTGGTGTATGGACCCTTACTGATTTACTTCCTGGAAGGAAGAAGATAGGCACTAAATGGGTGTTTAAGTGCAAGAAAGATGATAGAGGAGTCATTGTGCGAAACAAAGCTCGTTTGGTGGTTCAAGGTTTTCATCAGGTTGAAGGAATCGACTACAATGAAATCTATGCACCGGTTGCACGCTTGGAAGCTATCAGAATGTTCCTTGCGTTTGCATCATGGAAGAAATTTAAGGTGTATCAGATGGATGTAAAGAGCGCATTTCTTTACGGTGTGGTCAAAGAGGAAGTTTACGTAGGTCAACCACCGGGCTTTGAAGACCCAATCCACCGGGATAAGGTTTATGTTTTAAACAAAGCACTGTATGGTTTGCACCAAGCTCCGAGGCAATGGTATGAGGAGCTGAGCACGTATCTTCTCTCGAAAGGATTCAAACGCGGATTAGTTGACTGCACCCTGTTCACGAAAAGATCAGGAGATGACTTGCTTCTAGTACAAATTTATGTTGATGACATTATTTTCGGGTCTACTAACGAACTTCTGTGCAGGGAATTTGAACAAGTTATGCAGGAGAAGTTTGAGATGAGCGCTATGGGGGAAATGCAGTTTTTCCTCGGCTTGCAGGTGGAGCAAAGACCAACGGGGATCTTTATTCACCAAACCAAATATGTTTCTGAAGTCTTGAGCCGGTTCCAGATGAACGATTCCAAGCCGATGGATACCCCGATACAACCCAATCACGGGATTGGAGTTGACCTTAAGGGGGAGCTGACAGATCCATTTACATTCAGAGCAATCATCGGATCTCTGATGTACCTAACAGCGTCTAGGCCTGATATAATGTTCGCGACATGTCTTTGTGCTCGTTATCAATCGAAGCCGAAACAAAGTCATTTAGCAGCCGTGAAGCGTATCCTTAGATATCTGAAGGGTTGTCCATCAAAAGGACTATGGTACCCTCATGATGATAATTTTGACCTAATCGCTTTTAGTGATGCAGATTGGGGCGGCTGTGACAAGGACAGCAAATCCACAACGGCTGGATGTCAGTTTATGGGGAGCAGGCTCGTGACCTGGCAATGCAAGAAACAAACCGCAGTTGCACTATCCACATGTGAAGCAGAATACGTTTCAGCATCAAGCTGCTGCTCACAGGTTCTTTGGATCCAACAGCAGATGGTGGATTACGGTTTGCAATTTCTTAAAACCCCTATTTACTGTGATAATGAGGCCGCAATCGCATTAACAAAAGACTTAGTAAATCACTCAAAGGCTAAACATATTCGGATTAAATATCATTTTATCCGTGATTGTTATGCTAAAGAGTTGATCGATATGGTCAAAATCCACACTGATTACCAACGCGCAGATCTTTTTACCAAAGCTTTTGACAAATCCAGATTTGATTATCTTTTAAAAGCTAATGGTATTAAAGAAAAACAGGACTGATTACCACCTCAGTCTATCATTTTTTTATTTTAAGTTTTTACTGCTTTTCAGAAAAATTAAAATCCATAAAAAAATTAGAAAATTTCTTTGCTGACTGCTATATCTTCTTCCCTTAGATTAATGCAGTCAGATTTCTGTGAACAAATGATATCTGGGCAGTCACATATTTGAGATGCTCCAGCTTATCCTTGGGAACAGTAAATTCGAAAATTTATAAAAATCAGAAAAATTCTAAAATGATTTCCTGGAGTATAAAGGGAAATGATAGTACATCAGTGGGGATCTGACACATTCTAAATAATGTAATGCTATATAGGGCGTGTGTTTGAGTCTGTGCGATGTGCTGATAGGCTTCGTAGACCTATTATTGCGTGTCTGATACTTTCATATCAAACGATTTGTTGTGTGGATGAACTCCTCATGGGCATATGGTCTTAGTACCGTAATTTCGTTTGATAGGGTATCTGTACAAAATTCGGAGGTTTAGGGTCGTTATGTTATTAGTTGTCTGGAGATAGCCTCTCTGATTTTCTGCTGTAAGTCATTACGGACCTAGATCAGACAGGGTGTCTTTATAAAAGAGCTATATGCCAAATCCTAAAGTTACCGAATTGAGGAACTTTTCATGTTATATGATGATCAAAGATTATCTATTACATCGTATTGATCACTGATGCAAATCATGATTAATATCAGTCCTCAACCTGGTATAGTGCATATGTTACTTTGCTGCATTAATTTGCTGACCTGTATACCTCTATGCATTATATCTTGTACAATTACAGACAACAAAAGCATAATCACGCTTTACAATGAGTCTTTGTGCATTTACTTCTTGATACGGGAGTATGTCGTGTGCGTGGGAACCACAGACAATTGCGTTTATATTATAAATATCAGTATCAGTATAAAGCACAGCATAAAAGTCTGCATGTGAGTTTATGTGGATCACAATATCAGCAGTTGCCAGATCACACATTGTCTTTAATGATAATAATTTCAAAAAGATCAACGGTGTGATCAGATTTCTCATAAACTGATATGATCCCTTTTCCGGAATCACAAAAACATTTACAGTTTTTCATTTACATTTTCGCATTTTACTTTACTGTCAAAAAAAAAAAAAAAAAAAAAAAAAAAAAAAAAAAAAAATTACAAAACTCAAAAAGATTTTAGGTGTGTTTTAACATAAACTTTAGAAAATCCAAAAAGATTTTGCTTTTTCATCTTATTTTTTGATAACTGATGGTGGTTGATGTCGATTTTCTAAAACCTGGTACACCACTTGAGTTTTGTGATCTTTATAATGTGAAAATATGATGATTGGATGCTTAAACGATGAGAAATAATTGAACTGGGATTCGTTTTTGAGATTTGGAAAATATTCAAAAATTTCATTTTACATTCGTCCATTCGTTTGGTCGAATGAGAAATTTTTCAAGCTCTTTCGAACGAATTGAACGGGCGAAGGAGAGAGTTCATGCACTGATGTTCATTCGAACCCTTTTGCCTCATTCGAACCCTTTCAATAGGGTCGAAGGAGACAAAAGTTTCTCCTTCGTATGGTCAAAATGGGCGAAGGAGATTGCTTATATAAGTCCATCTGCACATTCGAACCTTCATTTATTTTTCTCAGAATTTTTATCATAGTGTCACCTTGTTGCTCGTTTTCTTTACACTTTACCATTGTCTTCTACTTGTTGCACTGATCCTTTTACCCTTATTAATACAGGTAAACAACAAGGATTCAGGGTTTAATCGACGTTTGAACATCTCGAACCCTAGTTTTCTAAAACTTGCTTTAACGTGTTTAATTGTTCAATTGATTGTGTGTGTTCATTCTCTGTATGTTTTAGGGGGAGAAAATCCATCAAACAAGGTTTAAATAACATCAGAATGATGTGTTTGATAAAAACCCACATTCGAACCCTTGTTTTGATCAGAAAACATACAAAGAATGATTAATAATGTTTGTTGACTGTTGTAAAAGTTTAATCGGTGTGTTTAGTATCTGTTCTGATCAAATGATCATGTTTTTAATGGTTAAAATTCAGAATTGAAATTTTGAAATGTTGTTTCACTCTCGCCTGTTTACGAGTGGGCGAAGGAGCCTTTTTGGTCGAATGAAAACATAAGAATGGTCGAATGAAAAACTTTTTGTTTAACATTTTACATTCGTACCAACTAGTCACATTCGAACCATCTAAAACACTCATTCGCACCCCCGATTGGGCGAATGAGGAAGTTTTACCAAAATTTTCAATTTTTTGAAATTTTACGATTTCTAACTTGTGTTTTTGATTTGTTTTGCAGATTCTAAACATGTCTGAACAGGAGAAAACCACAGAGCAAGCCGGATCTTCTTCCCAACCAGCTAAGACGAAACAGTTGGACTTTGAGAATGCACACAACTGTTGTGCGTATTTGGGAGATGTAAAGAAGCACGTTGAATTTACCGAGATCATTGATTACTTCAAGAGATGCCGAGTACTTGACGCAATAGCTACACCTGCCGTCATTTACAGAGACATTATGCAAGAGTTTTGGGAGAATGCTAAGCTGGACTTCTGGAAGTGCGAATCTTGTTTGATAAGCAAAGTCCAAGGTCAGAGAATTATCGTATGTGAAGATGATATTAGGGAGGCGTTGAAGTTGAATGATGAGAAGACGGATCCTAAAGAGTTGGAATTCATGGAACAGCGCAAGTGTTTCTTGAGGATGAAATACAATGGACCTATCACTGATGGTTCATTACATAAGGGAAAACTGTGCCCTCAGTTTAAATATTTGGCACATGTTTTAATTCACGTTTTTGGATCGGCTGCGGGTGGATTTGACTTAATGAGGAAAAGCATAAGCTCGATGATGGTGGCTTTAATATTGAACAAACCGTTCAATGTTTCTGGGATGCTTATGAATCATCTACTAGAGCCAGTTAATGGAACAAGGACACTAAAGTTTTTATTATATCCTCGGTTTCTACAGATGGTGTTTGATAATAAGTATAAAGACTTGAAGAAGGATCCAAAACAGATTGTGGTTCAAGAGCATATGACATTGAACACACTTGCCAGGATGAAAGCCTACAAAGGCTTATCTGCTGATGAACGTCCTCCAGTTAGGCGTTTATTTGGTCATTTGGCGAATATAGACTATGAGGATCCAGGAAAAGATGATCCAGGGAAAGGGAAAGTGAGACACGATGATAGTAATTCTGATGCTGATAATCCTTTGCATCACATTGATCCTGATGCAAAGAGAAAGAGACAGGTGGTAAATGTGGGAGCTAAGGGTGGCAAGATGAAAAAGAAGGAGGTGACTATTAAGGTTGTTGAACCTGAGAAGGAGAAACAGAAGTCTGCTCCAAGGAGACAGAAGAGTAAAGCTCAAAAGGGTTTACATTTAGTAGATGAAGTGTCTGTCGATTCTGAAGAGACACAAGAAGACGAGAGATGGAATTCGGATGCAGAAACTGTAGAGACTACCATGCCCAAGGCCACTGAGGCTGGTGTGTCTGCTGGTGCTGAAGATGAAGGTGTTAGGAGTCCAGTTGAGGACGATTTTGTTTTGAATGTTGAAGAGATTGAAACTGGTTCTCCTGTTCAAGCAAAGAAAAAGAAGAAACAGGAGAAACCAAGTTTGAAGAGAAAGAAAGAACTAGAAATGTTGATGGCTGGAAAGAATTTACCACCAGCTACTAGTTCAAAGTCACCGGTTGCTGAGCAGGCACAGAAGAAACAGAAAACCACAACAACTTCAAGCACACCACAAACAAAAGGAATTCCAATGGATGATGTGAATGAAGCATTGGATAATGTGCTGAAGAAAATGAGAAAAGGCAAAATGCAAGAAGTTGTTGAACAACCTGTTAAGAAAAAGGTTTCTGTTGATAGTGATGTTATGGATGCTGTTAATCAACGACTGACTAAAATGATGAATATCATTAACAAACAGCAGAGTGAGATTGAACAGTTAAAATCGACTGACAAAAAGATGTTAGAGGTTGTAGTCACATCAGCGGATGATAATGCATTGATGAAGAAAACCATTAAGAGGTTGAAGAGGGAAAACAGAAAGTTGCTAAAGCATGAGCAACGGAATACAAGAAGAATAATGGCTTTGAAGGAGGAGAACAAAGAACTAAAGAAGAATAACAAGAAGATGGATAATCTGATTCAAGACTTGTACAATCGAGCTCCTCAACTTCAAGCTGGTGAGGAAGACAAAGAGTTAGATGAACAACAGGTTGATTATGAACCATCAGATGAAGAGGAAGATGATGAATTAGATGAAGATGCTGGAAATGATACTAAGAAGAAGAAGAAAGACGATAATGATGGTGATGATGATTCGAGTGATGGTTCAGGTGAAAGCGGCTCTGCTTCTGATGATAGTGATGATGATAATGATGACGCTGAACAGTTTTCATATGAAAAGCGTGAAACAGATAAGGGTGGAGAATCAAGTTCGAAAGCTCAGGGAGAGAATGTAGATGATGATGATATTTTCTGGAACGAAAAATTAAAGTCATTGTCTGAAGAAGATAAAACTAAGTATCGTCAGATGTTAACCGATAGAGTCTGGACGATAGACATGACTAGCAGGTTTCCTGAAATATTTGAATCTGATAATAAACTCTTCGAATTGGAATATGATGACCCTGATCTTGAAGATGGGGAAGTGTCTGCAGCTATTTCAAAAGAAATTTTGGAAGGTTTAGCAAAGCAAGTGGGTAAGACGTTAGAAGAATTACTTGCTGATAATTTTATTCCTCAGATTCCTGAGAAAGAAGCTGGAAATCACTCAGATGATCGTGATGTTCCTGCATTCGAGGAAGTCGAGATGGAAGATATTACGAGCGATGAATATCCACAATATTTCAGAACAAATCAAGAATGTGGATTTTCTTTCTCAGACGAATTGCTAAACCATGCTGAGAAAATAGCCAAAGAGAAGAGTAAGATATTTGAAGATCAAATCTTTGAAGGGCATGAGAAGCCTCGGTTCGAACAAACAGACAGTTTGAAGGAGTTGTTGGGGAAGCTAAAGGAGAAGGAGAATAACCGCCCTAAAGCTGATATTCAGGGAAGCTTCTACAAACTTCATAGCAGTATGTTCAAAGGCCGTGCCTTGGCCTGGAAGTTTGTCAAAGAGCTTAGGTGTTTTGCAGTGAAATGGGAGAAAGGTATTCTATACTTTGAGAAGTTTCATCACTTAAAGACTCTTCCTTACTGGGCAATCAGGGATATTTGTCGTCACCGTCTAACGGGAGCGCCAAATAGTCAGATTGATTATTTTGCTGAGAAGATGACCCGCGAAAGTCGAACCGAGTGGAATCTGTTTAGACCTCAGTATCCAAAAAGGATTGAACACAAGAAGGAGATTAACGAGATAACTGGGTTGCCCAAGGTTACTTTGAAGTATAAACCACCGCGAGTGCTGAAGAAAATTCCGTTGTTGCATATTCCTCAGCATTTCGCTAAAGATTTTATCTGGTGGTACTATGATTGGAAGAGAGCAGAGGCCGTGATTGTGTTAAAGGATGGTGAGAAGGATTATAAGAAAGTGCTTATTTTTGATCCTATGTGGCTAATCAATTGCTCACATGAGGATATCATTATGTTATTCTATAATCCTATCTACTCAGACGCAAAAGATGCTGAACAAGCAGGAAAATACCAACGTGTGGTATTTCTATGCTTTGCGTATGACATCAACGCTGGATGTGATTATGAGCAGAAGTTGGGAAAGACTGTTGAGAAGGTTGTGCCTGTGAAGAAATTAAAGAAGAAGACAGTTCAGGAACCGGTACTGACTAGAGAACAAAAGATTATTCGACACATCAGAATAATGAACAAGCACATGGATGAACAAAGAAGATTACAATCCAAGCAATAGTCGAGGGGGAGTTTGTAGGTGCATATGTGCGACTAATGCTTTGGATTGGATAAATCATATGTTTTTGTTTTCTGTCGTTGGTGCGAAGGAAGGTTTTGGATGGTGCGAAGGAGAGTTTTCAAAGGTGCGAAGGAAGAATTTTGGGCGAATGAAGACTGTTTATTATGTAGTTTGGTTCGACCGTTCACAATGGGCGAACCTGCACATTCGCACGAACAAAGTGGGCGAATGTGCAGTCTATAAATAGGCAAACTCAGTTTTTGTAGTTAACTTTGAGTCATTTATTTCCCGCCACTTTCTGAATTCTCTCTGTAACTTTTTATAAACTTGTTTTGCGTCTAATCCTTGATTGTAATCACTTTTCTACGTGTATTCAAGTTTGATTATTAATGAAAACGTTTGAAAATGATGATTTGTGTGTGTTTATCTGATTAGTTATCATTTTGTGCTGGTTTTGGGGATTCCGCACCCAAAACTAAATTGTTTGATTGTCTTTGTAGCTTATCGATCCTTTCACGCGCATACAGTGTGGCTTCCCACATGCGTGACACAAGACGTGTTGCAGTCGCCACGTGTCATCATCCAGAGGCTTCATAGCCCCACTCGTGCAGGTGGACAAACACGCGCCTGCAACAGACAAAATTTTCCTCTGTCATGTGACTGATGTGATGACCATCATGATGACATGCCTTCTGTCATCTAACACGTCTACCAACCTCCTCGACTTCCTCAACACACCTCCTTGGTTTTTTCCCCAAATTTATGACAACTTTTCAAATTTTTGGCGCATTTACTTCCAATCATTCCCATATTAAATAATAAGACGACGGCGTATTAACTCCACTAAAAAGGGGAGACATGTCATCCACCTGGATTAACTTCAATAACTAGGTCTGCCACGTCATCACATGGCGCTGGTTTGACGTAAATTCGAAAAGACGTTCTCCATCTTATTTAACTTCACCAACCAGGCCTGCCACGTCATCACATGGCGCTGGTTTGACGTAAACTCGAAAAGACCTTCTCCGCGTGATTCCTCCCCAGGATCACCCCTGCTACATCACTAGTCGTCGATCGATTGACGTAAGCTTGAAAATATGTTCTCCGCGTGATTCCTCATCAGGATCACGCCTGCCACGTCATCACTTGGTGGTCGATTGACGTCAACTCGAAAAGACGTTCTCCGCGTCATTCCTCATCTAGATCACGCCTGCTACATCATCACTCAGCAATCGACTTACGACAACTCATGCGCGTTAAACGAAAAATGAAAAGGATTTTTTCCTTCTCATTATTCACATCATCCACATGCGCAAAAATGGAAATAATGGTTTTCCTATTCCGGAAGCTAAAGGAACATATGGAAAATAATGGTGCGCTTTTATCTTGATATATGTTAAAGAGCTACAATGAGCACTTCTTAGCATACATTTGACAATAAGCAATAAGCGGAGCGTCGGATCCTCGCGAAAGCACTTGGGATTCCAACTAACAAACCTGTGTTTTAAAAAGTGCGCCTCATGCGCGCTTAAGCGCGAGGCGCACTGAGGCGCCAGGATTTGCGCCTCATGTAACCCAAGGCGCACCTTGTACAAGAAGCGCAGGAAAAGCGCGATTTTTTGCCAAAAAAATCCCCTGAGGCGCGCGCTCTTTGTACGGGAGGTTTTTTTATGCTTAAAATTGTTATATATGTAGCTAAAAGGGTTGTTAAATTGTGACACCCGGCATGTTCGGCTTAAACATATTAGTAACATCTAAGTCTACCTTAGCGAGAAACGTTTATAAACAAACTTAACTGGGTTAGTTGAGTCGGGTCAAGTTAGGATTGTCCAGGGTACAATGATCTGGAGGATCATTGGGAGTCATTTTGGTAATACACTAGTACCGGGTTCCGTTGTTGGTGACATTACATGAACTAATCAAGTATATGTGTAGATTATGGGTCGTGTGGTGGATTATATACATAGATGTGTTTAAATGATGTGTAAATGATTATCTGTGCTTAAATGTGTTAAATATAGACTAAGGATGCATGCTTATGTGTTAAGATGTGTTAGAATGCGTTAAACACGACAAACTGGAAAACTAGTTAAAAAGGGGTTCTGGTTCAACCACTTCGATTGGTCGAAGGAGAAGAAAAGTGTCCGGTTCGACCCATGTAAGTGGGCGAACCAGGGAAGTGGAATTTGAGGAATTCCCTTCGACCAAACAGGGCTCATTCGACCCTGTGAAAGGGGCGAAGGAGACCACCTTCGACCAATGAATTGGGGCGAAGGAGGATTAGTATAAATACCAACCTTTGTCATTTTTCATCATTTCACAAACCCTAACCGTCCCAAAACGCTCTCAAACGATCTAAAACACTAAGGAAGGAGTTTTTGCTCTTCTTTTTCATAATCTAACCCATCTACAACATCTAAACAAGAATCCAAGGTGTGTTCATAATCCTAAATCTTTTAAAAGCATTTTAATTCGTTTTCATCTAAACCTAATTGTCCGGATCTGTTCTATGGGTGTTTTCATGATTAAAAACCTTTTAAACATCTTTCTAAATCAAAACATGATCATTTAACATAGGTTTTCATAATGAATAACATATGTAAATTGTGTATTATGTGGTGATATGTGTTGTTCAATGATTTGCTGCTATATCTATGATAGAAACATGATATAGGATTGTTGTTAAAGATTGGAATATTGTTGTCTAGGGTTAGGATTGGATATAGTGATATTTGGGGGTTTTATTGGATTAATACTTGATGTATGAATATTTATGATCAATAGAATGAATAAGAAAGATCGGATAATCGACAAACCGAGTATTTTAAGCTAAACATGAATCGATTTCAAAAGTTCCCAAATTGGGTAAATAATTCATGCATGAAAGTGATGTTTCCATAATCTTTACCATTTTGGGAAAGGGCTGAAACGGACGTATTATCGGGGGAAATCGATGGGGTTTTGTAGGGATAAGTTATCCATGCTTGACTGCTGTGTTTGATGATGTTTCGGGTCGTTTTGAATGTGTTTGAAGCGTTTTAGGAAAAATTATACAACAGGGGCGAACCTGGCCTCCTTCGACCAGTCGATGGTGCGAAGGAGGGATCCAGGGTCGAACCTGGGTTTATATTGGACGAATGTGATAAAACGGGCGAAGGAAGCATCAAACGGTCGAACGAGATGTAAAACGGGCGAAGGAGACAAAAAGGTGCGAAGGAGACTTAAAACTGACTAGTTCGACCGTTCTGATGCAAAAATGAGATTTTTGATACAAACTAAGTGTTTTATGCTTGAACCTTGTGTGTAATCTATGTGTACTTGATTAGTTAGAGTAATGGGTCACCAACGGGATGTCGGGTCGGTCTAGTGTGTCGGTTAAACATTTAAACACGTTTTAAAACATACTTGGTTACGATCTGGACAATCAGGGACTAGATAACCTTATGGTTATTAGTCGGAACACTTATGTGAACATTTTGATAGATCTCCGGTAGAGGGATTATCAAGGGCTAAACATCTTTACTTATATTTGAAGAACGCTACTTAAGGTGAGTTCACGGCCCCACTTTTACTGCTTTAACTTTTGGGGGAGAAAACATGCGCTAAACGGTTTTGGTAACTTATGTCATACTATGGTTTTAACTTATATTGCTATACGATCTTTTGGAAAGTCCCGGGGGAAACCATGAATGTGCGGGGTTGCACAACGGGGGAAATGTGGATAGATCAATTGGGCGTGACCTGCCCCACTCGTCGGCTTGGAGGGCCGGGCGGGTGCATATTGTCTCGAACAGGTACATTGGTATCATGCTGAACATACGGGCTGCTTAAACATGCTGAACATTGCTAAACGTGTCTAGTAATGGTTTCCAATCGTAGTAGTAATGAAACATACGCCTAGCTAGCGTACTTGGTAACATTGATATAGTATGGACATGGTAACGTTTTGGTAACATTTTTAACAAACCTGTGAACTCACCAGCATTATATGTTGACATCTTTTTGGCATGTTTTTCTCAGGTCGCTAAGGTAGCAATGAACGGAACTAGGCGCACGGGTCTGCATTGGCGTCTAGACTTAGTGCATGTTTTGTAATAAAAGTATTTTGAACAACTTTTGAGATGATAGCATAGTTGATTAAATGCTACTGAAACGCTTCCGCTTATTAAATTAATGGTTATGTCTGTTTACGTTTTTCATATAGAGTTGTTTATTGTGATCGTTGACTTGGATCCTGGTTTGTCATGCGCCTCGCGGTAAAACCCCGCAAGTGGTAATTTGAGGGTGTGACATAAATAATGTATAAACCTTATTTGTATCTATATTTTGGGTAAATGATGCTAAAAACCTATAGCATATATAAAAAATATTATATAATTATCTTGCGCTCCGCGTAGGAAAATCCCACCGCTTTTGCGCTTTGCGCCTCGGTTTTGGACCTCGTCGCTTTAGTTCGCTTCGTGCTTTTTAAAACCAAGTAACAAACGTGGATGAGTAGTCATCCATCTCACCAGCTTATTGTCCAGCGCCCCACCAGACCTTTCCGCAAGACCGGGAGAGACACTAACCAGGGAACTTGAAGGGGTAGGGTCCCAATTCCTAGCGCATTGGCGGACCCTACACACAACATCATCAACGTAGGACCTTCGTTGAGAAGCAACCATTCAGAATGGTTAAGTATGGGAAGATGACATAGCCCTGCGGAGCCTCAACCTAGGCGGAGCCCAATGTTCACAGAGATCACACGTGGAGTGCAATCCACCCGCGTGGGCCTGGCACCCATCTAAGCGATTGTCTCCCGTGGACAATTCACAGCCTGATGTGCTTTAGGCCTCAAGAACCATCCTGGCGCGTCAGCAGGGAAGGTGTAGCCCCCCATGAGCCCCCTTGTTGCACAGTTCCCTTGGTGTTAGGCGTCACTTCAGTCAGTCTTCCAGAAGGAGCAGACTGCATTCGCCAGACACAATATCACGCAGAGTAGAAAGATCCCTTCCTAGACAACGACAACGTGCCACGTGTACCAATGGCAGGACGATACTCCTTTCTCTCCCCTTATCTAATTTACTTTATCTAACTCTTAGTCCAAATCTAACTATTTGGGCCGAAAGGTTGGCAAGCCCATAACCCGGGCCCAAGCCCATTATCGAGGTTATGCGTAAATGGTCTTAGGTCCGCGTAATCGCTTCTAAATAAGAGGTCGCACCTTCTTGATTCGGATTCGAACTCCCCGAGAATACACTTACACTTACCGGTCCAAACCACCATTTTTGTGTCTGCTATCACGGGTCTTTTCAGACTCTATGCGGTCGCCACCTTTCGTACGACCCTTTGTTCATCTACAGGTCACGGAGCAAGCCTCGGAGTGGAGCAAATGATTATATCCTGCAGCAAACACAAGTCGCCACCCCACGAACCTCTTGTGAGCTAAGTACTTACATACTCGTTGTTTCTTCACTTAGTCTTTGGTTTATCATCATCTTTTGTTTACTCTTGATGACGTGACACAAAATTGGCCATAAGCGAAAACTAGGTATTTCAAATACAAAGCAAGTATTGATAACGATTGTCTTTGTCTTTTATTTATCATCATCGTGAGTCATACATATAACGAATTGTTTTTATTGAAATTGGAACATAATTTTCTTATTTAAGTTAAATAAAAAATAAGGCATTCAAATAAAAATGATAGTTTTCGAAAGCGATAATAAAATTCGGAAAATGACATAAACATAAACAGTTGTTCGAATATTATAACATAACAAAGAAATAAGTCAAATATGAAAACATTTTATTATTGTGTCAGTTATTAACAAAGAAATACATTATTACAAACTAACCCCCTACAACACATCTTTACTTATATTTGAAGAACGCTACTTAAGGTGAGTTCACGGCCCCACTTTTACTGCTTTAACTTTTGGGGGAGAAAACATGCGCTAAACGGTTTTGGTAACTTATGTCATACTATGGTTTTAACTTATATTGCTATACGATCTTTTGGAAAGTCCCGGGGGAAACCATGAATGTGCGGGGTTGCACAACGGGGGAAATGTGGATAGATCTATTGGGCGTGACCTGCCCCACTCGTCGGCTTGGAGGGCCGGGCGGGTGCATATTGTCTCGAACAGGTACATTGGTATCATGCTGAACATACGGGCTGCTTAAACATGCTGAACATTGCTAAACGTGTCTAGTAATGGTTTCCAATCGTAGTAGTAATGAAACATACGCCTAGCTAGCGTACTTGGTAACATTGATATAGTATGGACATGGTAACGTTTTGGTAACATTTTTAACAAACCTGTGAACTCACCAGCATTATATGTTGACATCTTTTTGGCATGTTTTTCTCAGGTCGCTAAGGTAGCAATGAACGGAACTAGGCGCACGGGTCTGCATTGGCGTCTAGACTTAGTGCATGTTTTGTAATAAAAGTATTTTGAACAACTTTTGAGATGATAGCATAGTTGATTAAATGCTACTGAAACGCTTCCGCTTATTAAATTAATGGTTATGTCTGTTTACGTTTTTCATATAGAGTTGTTTATTGTGATCGTTGACTTGGATCCTGGTTTGTCATGCGCCTCGCGGTAAAACCCCGCAAGTGGTAATTTGAGGGTGTGACAGATTGGTATCAGAGCCAATGGTTATAGTGAACTAGGACTGCATGTAGAGTCCGGTCTATAGCCGAGTCGCATACACTAGACGGTCACATACTTTGGGTCTATTAATGGGGTATGTACTAACGTTGTCGGGGTGTCCTTACATCATCATCATGCTTCTCCGTTACATCATCCGTTTTTATTTGGGTTCTTACCTACTCTTGTCTTCTTCTTCTGGATTGAAGGAGGAGGGGTTGATTTGTTGATTCTAGCACACACATGCCTTCTTACACTTGCACCTATTGCCACATAGGCGACAATGTTCGGTGACTGGGGTCTAGATTAGGGGTACATCTGGAGGACCATGTAGAGCAGTTTATCATTTCGGGTGCACACGAAATAATAAACTGGAATGCATGAAAATCCCGATGGACTTCGAGTTTGGATGTATAGTCCTGGATTGTCCCTAGGTTAACTCTTGTAAATTTCTAGTGGTTGACACTGGAAGTGAATCTGAATCCCTCGATTTCTTGATTTGTTAGATCATGTCTGGTGCTCGCGGAGGTGGACGTCGTGGTGGCGGCGGTGGCCGTGCTGGCGGCGGTGGTCGTGCCAGAGGCGGTGGTCGTGGGAACATCAACATGACCCACGCTGAACTGAACAACTTGCTCAAGCAGCAAGTAAACATGGCTATGGCTAATTTCCAGGCTGGAATTAATGCCATGGGTGGTGAGTTGATTTCTGTTGACCTTGCCTCATTTTTGGGTTTCGTGTCCTTTCGTCTGTGTTTTATTCGTGTACCGTGTTTCAGGTGCTGGTGCCAATCCACCCCCACCTCAGTGCTCTTATAAGAAGTTTAGGGACTGTCAGCCCCATAACTTCGCTGGAATTGAGGGAGCGGTGGGACTGCTCCGATGGCTGGAGAAGGTGGAATCTGTGTTTGTTATGTGTAACTGTCCTGCTGGGGACCGAGTGAAGTATGCTACTGCGATATTTGAAGGGCCTGCATTGTCGTGGTGGAATGCTACTACACAGAACGTGGGATTGGGAGAGGCTATTGCGATGCCTTGGGCGGAGTTTGTGCAGCTTTTGAGAGGTGAGTACTGTCCGAGGGAGGAGATACAGAAGTTGGAGCATGAGGTCTGGAGTTACAAGATGGTTGGATCTGAGATTGAGGAGTACACTGTGAGGAGGAACGAGCTGGCGGTGTTGTGTCCTGACTTACACACACCCGAATACAGGAGGATCGAGCACTATGTGTCTGGACTAGTGCCCGAGATTGCTGGGTTGGTGGCTGCTGGGAATCTTCCCACTATTGCTGAAGTTGTCCGATCAGCTCATCGGATGACTAACCTGAAGGTGGCGGAAGGCGTTTTGCCACCCAAGGGTGCTACTGTGAAGGCTGCTGAGGGGAACAAGAGGAAGTGGGAGAGCGTGGGGAAGAGTGTGGTGCCAGCTCAGCCGGCAAAGAAGTTTGAGTCATCTGGGTCTTCTTCTGGGTCGAAGACGGGTGGGTATGCTGGGAAGCATCCCAAGTGCAACAAGTGTGGTTTTCAACATTCTGGGAGTTGTGATAGAGCTCGTTGTCATCGGTGCCATCAGTTGGGGCACCATGCTAAGGATTTCAAGGTGGCACTCACCCCAACTCAGACTCCTGCGGCTACTCCTGCTCCTGCTGCTCAGGGGACTCAGGGGAGGCAGGGGTGTTATAACTGTGGTGGCACGGGACATTTCAAGCGTGACTGTCCCAAACTGAAGCAGGGCGATAATGGAAGGGGCGGGAACGGTAACGGGAACAACAACGGCGGAGGCAGGACTGCACGTGCGTTCGTCATTGGATATGCAGAGGCTAGGCAGGATCCAGACACAGTTACCGGTACGTTCCTTCTTAATGATCGCTATGTTTCTGTCTTGTTTGATTCTGGTGCCGATAAGAGTTTCGTATCTTTGGATATTAGTCGATTGCTAGATATAGTACCCACACCTTTAGAGGCTAAGTACTTAATAGAATTGGCTGATGGTAAGAAAATCGAAGCGACACACACCCTTAGGGAATGTCGCTTGGAACTGTCGGGTTTGTCTTTCCCCATTGACCTTATGCCGGTACCTTTGGGTAGTTTTGATGTCGTAGTTGGCATGGATTGGTTATCGTTGTATCGCGCGGAGATCGTTTGTTTTGACAAAGTTATTCGGATCCCTCTCCCTGATGGAGAGATTCTTTCGGTTCGTGGCGAGAAAAACGGTGCTCCGCTGAGTATCATTTCTAGCATGAAAGCCCGTAAGTATCTTCGGAAGGGCTGCTCGGCCATTCTGGCGCTTGTTAACGTTTCTACTGACGATGAGAAGAAGATCGAGGATATCCCGGTGGTTCGTGACTTCTCTGATGTGTTTCCTGATGATTTACCTGGTCTTCCTCCCCATCGTCAGGTTGAGTTTGGTATTGATCTCACTCCGGGCGCAGCTCCTATTGCCCGAGCTCCGTATCGTCTTGCACCTCCCGAGATGCAAGAGTTGTCCAGCCAGTTACAGGAACTCTTGGAAAAGGGTTTCATTCGACCGAGTTCTTCCCCGTGGGGAGCTCCTATTTTGTTTGTGAAGAAGAAGGACGGAAGTCTTCGCATGTGTATTGATTATCGTGAGCTGAACAAAGTGACCATCAAGAATCGTTATCCTTTTCCTCGCATTGATGATCTTTTTGACCAGCTTCAGGGCTCTAGCTACTATTCGAAGATTGATTTGCGGTCCGGTTATCACCAGTTGCGCGTCAGGGAAGCTGACATTCAGAAGACTGCTTTTCGCACTCGTTATGGCCATTTTGAGTTCTTGGTCATGCCTTTCGGTCTCACTAACGCACCGGCGGTGTTCGTGGATTTGATGAACCGCGTTTGCAAGCCTTACCTTGATAAGTTCGTCATCGTGTTCATTGACGATATTCTGATTTACTCCAAGAACAAGGCGGATCATGAGGAACATCTGCGGTTGGTCTTGGAACTTTTGAGACAGGAGCAGTTGTATGCTAAGTTCTCGAAGTGTGATTTTTGGTTGCGTGAAGTTCAATTCCTACGACATGTGGTGAATGAACTGGGAATTCATGTCGATCCGGCTAATATCGAAGCCATTAAAGACTGGGAAGCACCAAAGACGCCATCTGAGGTGCGGCAATTCCTAGGTCTTGCGGGTTATTATCGTCGTTTCATTGAGGGATTTTCGAAGATCGCTCAACCCCTCACTGCTCTTACCCAGAAGGACCGAGAGTTCGACTGGGATGAACCACAAGAATCAGCATTTCAGATGCTTAAGCTTAAACTTTGTTCTGCACCTATCTTATCCCTACCTGAGGGTACGGATGATTTTGTTGTGTACTGTGACGCTTCTATTCGTGGTCTCGGTTGCGTGTTGATGCAGCGCGGGAAGGTTATTGCTTATGCTTCTCGTCAACTCAATGTTCATGAGAAGAACTACACTACTCATGACTTGGAATTGGGTGCGGTGGTCTTTGCGTTGAAAATCTGGAGACATTACTTGTACGGTATCAAGTGTGAAGTATATACCGATCACAAGAGTTTTCAGCATATTTTCGACCAGAAGGTGTTGAACATGAGGCAGCGTCGTTGGGTTGAACTCCTAAACGATTATGACTGTGCCATCAAATACCATCCTGGCAAGGCGAACGTTGTGGCGGACGCCTTGAGCAGGAAGGAGTCTGCGAACCCTCGCCGTGTTCGAGCCTTGCAGCTCACCATTCATTCGTCGTTGCCTGACCGGATCCGTTCTGCACAGTTGGAAGCTTTGAAGGAGGAAAACCTTAAGGCTGAAACTATGCACAGTGCTGACAAGCATCTTGAGCTCTGGACTGATGGCTTACACTATTTTGCGGGACGTGTTTGGGTCCCATTGTTCGGGGGATTGCGCGAGCTTGTTCTGGATGACGCTCACAAATCCCGGTATTCTATTCACCCTGGCTCCGATAAGATGTATCAGGATTTGAAGATACTTTATTGGTGGCCGAACATGAAAGCTGGCATAGCTTCTTACGTCAGCAAATGTTTGACTTGTGCTAAAGTCAAGGTGGAGTATCAGAGGCCGTCTGGTCTCCTGCAACAACCAGAGGTTCCAGAATGGAAGTGGGAACGAATCACGATGGATTTCGTCACCAAGCTGCCAAGGTCACCTAGTGGTTATGATATGATTTGGGTGATTGTTGACCGGCTGACGAAATCGGCACGTTTTATACCTATTAAGGAAACCGATGGACTCGAGCGGTTGGCTCGACTTTACCTTAAGGAGGTGGTTGCTCGGCACGGAGTGCCTGTTTCTATTATCTCTGATCGTGATTCTCGTTTCGCTTCGCGTTTCTGGAAGGCTCTGCACAAGGCTTTGGGTACTCAGTTGGATATGAGTACGGCTTATCATCCGCAAACTGATGGACAGTGTGAGCGGACGATTCAAACCTTGGAAGACATGCTTCGGGCATGTGTTATCGATTTTGGCAAAAGTTGGGAGATCCACCTACCGTTAGTGGAGTTCTCCTACAACAACAGCTATCACTCTAGCATCAAGACAGCTCCGTTCGAGGCTCTTTACGGACGGAATTGTCGATCACCACTTTGTTGGGCCGAGGTGGGCGAGAGCCAGCTCACTGGTCCGGAACTCGTGTACGAAACTTCGGAGAAAATCGTACAGATCCGTCAACGTTTGGCTGCTGCACGGGATCGTCAGAAGAGCTATGCCGATCGCCGTCGAAAACCTTTGGAGTTCCAGGTTGGGGACAAGGTACTTCTGAAAGTTTCACCATGGAAGGGCGTCATACGCTTTGGAAAGCGTGGCAAGCTTAACCCTCGTTATGTCGGACCGTTCGCAATCTTGGATCGGATTGGACCGGTGGCATACAGACTTGACTTACCGGCGGAGCTCGGTAATGTACACAACATCTTCCATGTGTCTAACTTGAAGAAGTGTTTGGCTGATGAATCTCTCATTGTACCACTGGAAGAGATCATGGTTGATGATCGTCTTCGCATTGTGGAGGAACCTGTCGAGATTCTCGACTACAAGATTCGTAGCCTTCGTCGGAGTAAAATCCGCATCGTTAAAGTCCGTTGGAACTCGAACCGTGGACCGGAGTTCACATGGGAACGGGAGGATCAGATGAAATCTAAGTATCCTCATCTCTTTCCGAAGCGCGCTTTTGAATCGAGGCATGTTACTGCTGAAGCGGAATGAACCTCGGGTCGAGATTCCTTTCAACGTGGGGATGATGTGACATTCGGTAAGTTTCTTTTTGTTCTGTTCTTCTCGTTTCTTTCTTTTTGGGCTTTGCGCAATTTTCGGGACGAAAATTCTTTCAACGTGGGGATGATGTGACACCCGGCATGTTTGGCTTAAACGTATTAGTAACATCTAAGTCTACCTTAGCGAGAAACGTTTATAAACAAACTTAACTGGGTTAGTTGAGTCGGGTCAAGTTAGGATTGTCCAGGGTACAATGATCTGGAGGATCATTGGGAGTCATTTTGGTAATACACTAGTACCGGGTTCCGTTGTTGGTGACATTACATGAACTAATCAAGTATATGTGTAGATTATGGGTCGTGTGGTGGATTATATACATAGATGTGTTTAAATGATGTGTAAATGATTATCTGTGCTTAAATGTGTTAAATATAGACTAAGGATGCATGCTTATGTGTTAAGATGTGTTAGAATGCGTTAAACACGACAAACTGGAAAACTAGTTAAAAAGGGGTTCTGGTTCGACCACTTCGAGTGGTCGAAGGAGAAGAAAAGTGTCCGGTTCGACCCATGTAGGTGGGCGAACCAGGGAAGTGGAATTTGAGGAATTCCCTTCGACCAAACAGGTCTCATTCGACCCTGTGAAAGGGGCGAAGGAGACCACCTTCGACCAATGAATTGGGGCGAAGGAGGATTAGTATAAATACCAACCTTTGTCATTTTTCATCATTTCACAAACCCTAACTGTCCCAAAACGCTCTCAAACGATCTTAAACACTAAGGAAGGAGTTTTTGCTCTTCTTTTTCATAATCTAACCCATCTACAACATCTAAACAAGAATCCAAGGTGTGTTCATAATCCTAAATCTTTTAAAAGCATTTTAATTCGTTTTCATCTAACCCTAATTGTCCGGATCTGTTCTAAGGGTATTTTCATGATTAAAAACCTTTTAAACATCTTTCTAAATCAAAACATGATCATTTAACATAGGTTTTCATAATGAATAACATATGTAAATTGTGTATTATGTGGTGATATGTGTTGTTCAATGATTTGCTGCTATATCTATGATAGAAACATGATATAGGATTGTTGTTAATGATTGGAATATTGTTGTCTAGGGTTAGGATTGGATATAGTGATATTTGGGGGTTTTATTGGATTAATACTTGATGTACGAATATTTATGATCAATAGAATATATAAGAAAGATCGGATAATCGACAAACCGAGTATTTTAAGCTAAACATGAATCGATTTCAAAAGTTCCCAAATTGGGTAAATAATTCATGCATGAAAGTGATGTTTCCATAATCTTTACCATTTTAGGAAAGGGCTGAAACGGACGTATTATCGGGGGAAATCGATGGGGTTTCGTAGGGATAAGTTATCCATGCTTGACTGCTGTGTTTGATGATGTTTCGGGTCGTTTTGAACGTGTTTGAAGCGTTTTAGGAAAAATTATACAACAGGGGCGAACCTGGCCTCCTTCGACCAGTCGATGGTGCGAAGGAGGGATCCAGGGTCGAACCTGGGTTTATATTGGACGAATGTGATAAAACGGGCGAAGGAAGCATCAAACGGTCGAACGAGATGTAAAACGGGCGAAGGAGACAAAAAGGTGCGAAGGAGACTTAAAACTGACTGGTTCGACCGTTCTGATGCAGAAATGAGATTTTTGATACAAACTAAGTGTTTTATGCTTGAACCTTGTGTGTAATCTATGTGTACTTGATTAGTTAGAGTAATGGGTCACCAACGGGATGTCGGGTCGGTCTAGTGTGTCGGTTAAACATTTAAACACGTTTTAAAACATACTTGGTTACGATCTGGACAATCAGGGACTAGATAACCTTATGGTTATTAGTCGGAACACTTATGTGAACATTTTGATAGATCTCCGGTAGAGGGATTATCAAGGGCTAAACATCTTTACTTATATTTGAAGAACGCTACTTAAGGTGAGTTCACGGCCCCACTTTTACTGCTTTAACTTTTGGGGGAGAAAACATGCGCTAAACGGTTTTGGTAACTTATGTCATACTATGGTTTTAACTTATATTGCTATACGATCTTTTGGAAAATCCCGGGGGAAACCATGAATGTGCGGGGTTGCACAACGGGGGAAATGTGGATAGATCTATTGGGCGTGACCTGCCCCACTCGTCGGCTTGGAGGGCCGGGCGGGTGCATATTGTCTCGAACAGGTACATTGGTATCATGCTGAACATACGGGCTGCTTAAACATGCTGAACATTGCTAAACGTGTCTAGTAATGGTTTCCAATCGTAGTAGTAATGAAACATACGCCTAGCTAGCGTACTTGGTAACATTGATATAGTATGGACATGGTAACGTTTTGGTAACATTTTGAACAAACCTGTGAACTCACCAGCATTATATGTTGACATCTTTTTGGCATGTTTTTCTCAGGTCGCTAAGGTTGCAATGAACGGAACTAGGCGCACGGGTCTGCATTGGCGTCTAGACTTAGTGCATGTTTTGTAATAAAAGTATTTTGAACAACTTTTGAGATGATAGCATAGTTGATTAAATGCTACTGAAACGCTTCCGCTTATTAAATTAATGGTTATGTCTGTTTACGTTTTTCATATAGAGTTGTTTATTGTGATCGTTGACTTGGATCCTGGTTTGTCATGCGCCTCGCGGTAAAACCCCGTAAGTGGTAATTTGAGGGTGTGACAGATTGGTATCAGAGCCAATGGTTATAGTGAACTAGGACTGCATGTAGAGTCTGGTCTATAGCCGAGTCACATACACTAGACGGTCACATACTTTGGGTCTATTAGTGGGGTATGTACTAACGTTGTCGGGGTGTCCTTACATCATCATCATGCTTCTCCGTTACATCATCCGTTTTTATTTGGGTTCTTACCTACTCTTGTCTTCTTCTTCTGGATTGAAGGAGGAGGGGTTGATTTGTTGATTCTAGCACACACATGCCTTCTTACACTTGCACCTATTGCCACATAGGCGACAATGTTCGGTGACTGGGGTCTAGATTAGGGGTACATCTGGAGGACCATGTAGAGCAGTTTATCATTTCGGGTGCACACGAAATAATAAACTGGAATGCATGAAAATCCCGATGGACTTCGAGTTTGGATGTATAGTCCTGGATTGTCCCTAGGTTAACTCTTTTAAATTTCTAGTGGTTGACACTGGAAGTGAATCTGAATCCCTCGATTTCTTGATTTGTTAGATCATGTCTGGTGCTCGCGGAGGTGGACGTCGTGGTGGCGGCGGTGGCCGTGCTGGCGGCGGTGGTCGTGCCAGAGGCGGTGGTCGTGGGAACATCAACATGACCCACGCTGAACTGAACAACTTGCTCAAGCAGCAAGTAAACATGGCTATGGCTAATTTCCAGGCTGGAATTAATGCCATGGGTGGTGAGTTGATTTCTGTTGACCTTGCCTCATTTTTGGGTTTCGTGTCCTTTCGTCTGTGTTTTATTCGTGTACCGTGTTTCAGGTGCTGGTGCCAATCCACCCCCACCTCAGTGCTCTTATAAGAAGTTTAGGGACTGTCAGCCCCATAACTTCGCTGGAACTGAGGGAGCGGTGGGACTGCTCCGATGGCTGGAGAAGGTGGAATCTGTGTTTGTTATGTGTAACTGTCCTGCTGGGGACCGAGTGAAGTATGCTACTGCGACATTTGAAGGGCCTGCATTGTCGTGGTGGAATGCTACTACACAGAACGTGGGATTGGGAGAGGCTATTGCTATGCCTTGGGCGGAGTTTGTGTAGCTTTTGAGAGGTGAGTACTGTCCGAGGGAGGAGATACAGAAGTTGGAGCATGAGGTCTGGAGTTACAAGATGGTTGGATCTGAGATTGAGGAGTACACTGTGAGGAGGAACGAGCTGGCGGTGTTGTGTCCTGACTTACACACACCCGAGTACAGGAGGATCGAGCACTATGTGTCTGGACTAGTGCCCGAGATTGCTGGGTTGGTGGCTGCTGGGAATCTTCCCACTATTGCTGAAGTTGTCCGATCAGCTCATCGGATGACTAACCTGAAGGTGGCGGAAGGCGTTTTGCCACCCAAGGGTGCTACTGTGAAGGCTGCTGAGGGGAACAAGAGGAAGTGGGAGAGCGTGGGGAAGAGTGTGGTGCCAGCTCAGCCGGCAAAGAAGTTTGAGTCATCTGGGTCTTCTTCTGGGTCGAAGACGGGTGGGTATGCTGGGAAGCATCCCAAGTGCAACAAGTGTGGTTTTCATCATTCTGGGAGTTGTGATAGAGCTCGTTGTCATCGGTGCCATCAGTTGGGGCACCATGCTAAGGATTGCAAGGTGGCACTCACCCCAACTCAGACTCCTGCGGCTACTCCTGCTCCTGCTGCTCAGGGGACTCAGTGGAGGCAGGGGTGTTATAACTGTGGTGGCACGGGACATTTCAAGCGTGACTGTCCCAAACTGAAGCAGGGCGATAATGGAAGGGGCGGGAATGGTAACGGGAACAACAACGGCGGAGGCAGGACTGCACGTGCGTTCGTCATTGGATATGCAGAGGCTAGGCAGGATCCAGACACAGTTACCGGTACGTTCCTTCTTAATGATCGCTATGTTTCTGTCTTGTTTGATTTTGGTGCCGATAAGAGTTTCGTATCTTTGGATATTAGTCGATTGCTAGATATAGTACCCACACCTTTAGAGGCTAAGTACTTAATAGAATTGGCTGATGGTAAGAAAATCGAAGCGACACACACCCTTAGGGAATGTCGCTTGGAACTGTCGGGTTTGTCTTTCCCCATTGACCTTATGCCGGTACCTTTGGGTAGTTTTGATGTCGTAGTTGGCATGGATTGGTTATCGTTGTATCGCGCGGAGATCGTTTGTTTTGACAAAGTTATTCGGATCCCTCTCCCTGATGGAGAGATTCTTTCGGTTCGTGGCGAGAAAAACGGTGCTCCGCTGAGTATCATTTCTAGCATGAAAGCCCGTAAGTATCTTCGGAAGGGCTGCTCGGCCATTCTGGCGCTTGTTAACGTTTCTACTGACGATGAGAAGAAGATCGAGGATATCCCGGTGGTTCGTGACTTCTCTGATGTGTTTCCTGATGATTTACCTGGTCTTCCTCCCCATCGTCAGGTTGAGTTTGGTATTGATCTCACTCCGGGCGCAGCTCCTATTGCCCGAGCTCTGTATCGTCTTGCACCTCCCGAGATGCAAGAGTTGTCCAGCCAGTTACAGGAACTCTTGGAAAAGGGTTTCATTCGACCGAGTTCTTCCCCGTGGGGAGCTCTTATTTTGTTTGTGAAGAAGAAGGACGGAAGTCTTCGCATGTGTATTGATTATCGTGAGCTGAACAAAGTGACCATCAAGAATCGTTATCCTTTTCCTCGCATTGATGATCTTTTTAACCAGCTTCAGGGCTCTAGCTACTATTTGAAGATTGATTTGCGGTCCGGTTATCACCAGTTGCGCGTCAGGGAAGCTGACATTCAGAAGACTGCTTTTCGCACTTGTTATGGCCATTTTGAGTTCTTGGTCATGCCTTTCGGTCTCACTAACGCACCGGCGGTGTTCGTGGATTTGATGAACCGCGTTTGCAAGCCTTACCTTGATAAGTTCGTCATCGTGTTCATTGACGATATTCTGATTTACTCCAAGAACAAGGCGGATCATGAGGAACATCTGCGGTTGGTCTTGGAACTTTTGAGACAGGAGCAGTTGTATGCTAAGTTCTCGAAGTGTGATTTTTGGTTGCGTGAAGTTCAATTCCTACGACATGTGGTGAATGAACTGGGAATTCATGTCGATCCGGCTAATATCGAAGCCATTAAAGACTGGGAAGCACCAAAGACGCCATCTGAGGTGCGGCAATTCCTAGGTCTTGCGGGTTATTATCGTCGTTTCATTGAGGGATTTTCGAAGATCGCTCAACCCCTCACTGCTCTTACCCAGAAGGACCGAGAGTTCGACTGGGATGAACCACAAGAATCAGCATTTCAGATGCTGAAGCCTAAACTTTGTTCTGCACCTATCTTATCCCTACCTGAGGGTACGGATGATTTTGTTGTGTACTGTGACGCTTCTATTCGTGGTCTCGGTTGCGTGTTGATGCAGCGCGGGAAGGTTATTGCTTATGCTTCTCGTCAACTCAATGTTCATGAGAAGAACTACACTACTCATGACTTGGAATTGGGTGCGGTGGTCTTTGCGTTGAAAATCTGGAGACATTACTTGTACGGTACCAAGTGTGAAGTATATACCGATCACAAGAGTCTTCAGCATATTTTCGACCAGAAGGTGTTGAACATGAGGCAGCGTCATTGGGTTGAACTCCTAAACGATTATGACTGTGCCATCAAATACCATCCTGGCAAGGCGAACGTTGTGGCGGACGCCTTGAGCAGGAAGGAGTCTGCGAACCCTCGCCGTGTTCGAGCCTTGCAGCTCACCATTCATTCGTCGTTGCCTGACCGGATCCGTTCTGCACAGTTGGAAGCTTTGAAGGAGGAAAACCTTAAGGCTGAAACTATGCACAGTGCTGACAAGCATCTTGAGCTCAGGACTGATGGCTTACACTATTTTGCGGGACGTGTTTGGGTCCCATTGTTCGGGGGATTGCGCGAGCTTGTTCTGGATGAAGCTCACAAATCCCGGTATTCTATTCACCCTGGCTCCGATAAGATGTATCAGGATTTGAAGATACTTTATTGGTGGCCGAACATGAAAGCTGGCATAGCTTCTTACGTCAGCAAATGTTTGACTTGTGCTAAAGTCAAGGTGGAGTATCAGAGGCCGTCTGGTCTCCTGCAACAAGCAGAGGTTCTAGAATGGAAGTGGGAACGAATCACGATGGATTTCGTCACCAAGCTGCCAAGGTCACCTAGTGGTTATGATATGATTTGGGTGATTGTTGACCGGCTGACGAAATCGGCACGTTTTATACCTATTAAGGAAACCGATGGACTCGAGCGGTTGGCTCGACTTTACCTTAAGGAGGTGGTTGCTCGGCACGGAGTGCCTGTTTCTATTATCTCTGATCGTGATTCTCGTTTCGCTTCGCGTTTCTGGAAGGCTCTGCACAAGGCTTTGGGTACTCAGTTGGATATGAGTACGGCTTATCATCCGCAAACTGATGGACAGAGTGAGCGGACGATTCAAACCTTGGAAGACATGCTTCGGGCATGTGTTATCGATTTTGGCAAAAGTTGGGAGATCCACCTACCGTTAGTGGAGTTCTCCTACAACAACAGCTATCACTCTAGCATCAAGGCAGCTCCGTTCGAGGCTCTTTACGGACGGAATTGTCGATCACCACTTTGTTGGGCCGAGGTGGGCGAGAGCCAGCTCACTGGTCCGGAACTCGTGTACGAAACTTCGGAGAAAATCGTACAGATCCGTCAACGTTTGGCTGCTGCACGGGATCGTCAGAAGAGCTATGCCGATCGCCGTCGAAAACCTTTGAAGCGGAATGAACCTCGGGTCGAGATTCCTTTCAACGTGGGGATGATGTGACATTCGGTAAGTTTCTTTTTGTTCTGTTCTTCTCGTTTCTTTCTTTTTGGGCTTTGCGCAATTTTCGGGACGAAAATTCTTTCAACGTGGGGATGATGTGACACCCGGCATGTTCGGCTTAAACGTATTAGTAACATCTAAGTCTACCTTAGCGAGAAACGTTTATAAACAAACTTAACTGGGTTAGTTGAGTCGGGTCAAGTTAGGATTGTCCAGGGTACAATGATCTGGAGGATCATTGGGAGTCATTTTGGTAATACACTAGTACCGGGTTCCGTTGTTGGTGACATTACATGAACTAATCAAGTATATGTGTAGATTATGGGTCGTGTGGTGGATTATATACATAGATGTGTTTAAATGATGTGTAAATGATTATCTGTGCTTAAATGTGTTAAATATAGACTAAGGATGCATGCTTATGTGTTAAGATGTGTTAGAATGCGTTAAACACGACAAACTGGAAAACTAGTTAAAAAGGGGTTCTGGTTCGACCACTTCGAGTGGTCGAAGGAGAAGAAAAGTGTCCGGTTCGACCCATGTAAGTGGGCGAACCAGGGAAGTGGAATTTGAGGAATTCCCTTCGACCAAACAGGGCTCATTCGACCCTGTGAAAGGGGCGAAGGAGACCACCTTCGACCAATGAATTGGGGCGAAGGAGGATTAGTATAAATACCAACCTTTGTCATTTTTCATCATTTCACAAACCCTAACCGTCCCAAAACGCTCTCAATCGATCTTAAACACTATGGAAGGAGTTTTTGCTCTTCTTTTTCATAATCTAACCCATCTACAACATCTAAACAAGAATCCAAGGTGTGTTCATAATCCTAAATCTTTTAAAAGCATTTTAATTCGTTTTCATCTAACCCTAATTGTCCGGATCTGTTCTAAGGGTATTTTCATGATTAAAAACCTTTTAAACATCTTTCTAAATCAAAACATGATCATTTAACATAGGTTTTCATAATGAATAACATATGTAAATTGTGTATTATGTGGTGATATGTGTTGTTCAATGATTTGCTGCTATATCTATGATAGAAACATGATATAGGATTGTTGTTAATGATTGGAATATTGTTGTCTAGGGTTAGGATTGGATATAGTGATATTTGGGGGTTTTATTGGATTAATACTTGATGTATGAATATTTATGATCAATAGAATGAATAAGAAAGATCGGATAATCGACAAACCGAGTATTTTAAGCTAAACATGAATCGATTTCAAAAGTTCCCAAATTGGGTAAATAATTCATGCATGAAAGTGATGTTTCCATAATCTTTACCATTTTGGGAAAGGGCTGAAACGGACGTATTATCGGGGGAAATCGATGGGGTTTTGTAGGGATAAGTTATCCATGCTTGACTGCTGTGTTTGATGATGTTTCGGGTCGTTTTGAATGTGTTTGAAGCGTTTTAGGAAAAATTATACAACAGGGGCGAACCTGGCCTCCTTCGACCAGTCGATGGTGCGAAGGAGGGATCCAGGGTCGAACCTGGGTTTATATTGGACGAATGTGATAAAACGGGCGAAGGAAGCATCAAACGGTCGAACGAGATGTAAAACGGGCGAAGGAGACAAAAAGGTGCGAAGGAGACTTAAAACTGACTGGTTCGACCGTTCTGATGCAGAAATGAGATTTTTGATACAAACTAAGTGTTTTATGCTTGAACCTTGTGTGTAATCTATGTGTACTTGATTAGTTAGAGTAATGGGTCACCAACGGGATGTCGGGTCGGTCTAGTGTGTCGGTTAAACATTTAAACACGTTTTAAAACATACTTGGTTACGATCTGGACAATCAGGGACTAGATAACCTTATGGTTATTAGTCGGAACACTTATGTGAACATTTTGATAGATCTCCGGTAGAGGGATTATCAAGGGCTAAACATCTTTACTTATATTTGAAGAACGCTACTTAAGGTGAGTTCACGGCCCCACTTTTACTGCTTTAACTTTTGGGGGAGAAAACATGCGCTAAACGGTTTCGGTAACTTATGTCATACTATGGTTTTAACTTATATTGCTATACAATCTTTTGGAAAGTCCCGGGGGAAACCATGAATGTGCGGGGTTGCACAACGGGGGAAATGTGGATAGATCTATTGGGCGTGACCTGCCCCACTCGTCGGCTTGGAGGGCCGGGCGGGTGCATATTGTCTCGAACAGGTACATTGGTATCATGCTGAACATACGGGCTGCTTAAACATGCTGAACATTGCTAAACGTGTCTAGTAATGGTTTCCAATCGTAGTAGTAATGAAACATACGCCTAGCTAGCGTACTTGGTAACATTGATATAGTATGGACATGGTAACGTTTTGGTAACATTTTGAACAAACCTGTGAACTCACCAGCATTATATGTTGACATCTTTTTGGCATGTTTTTCTCAGGTCGCTAAGGTAGCAATGAACAGAACTAGGCGCACGGGTCTGCATTGGCGTCTAGACTTAGTGCATGTTTTGTAATAAAAGTATTTTGAACAACTTTTGAGATGATAGCATAGTTGATTAAATGCTACTGAAACGCTTCCGCTTATTAAATTAATGGTTATGTCTGTTTACGTTTTTCATATAGAGTTGTTTATTGTGATCGTTGACTTGGATCCTGGTTTGTCATGCGCCTCGCGGTAAAACCCCGCAAGTGGTAATTTGAGGGTGTGACATAAATAATGTATAAACCTTATTTGTATCTATATTTTGGGTAAATGATGCTAAAAACCTATAGCATATATAAAAAAAATTATATAATTATCTTGCGCTTCGCGTAGGAAAATCCCACCGCTTTTGCGCTTTGCGCCTCGGTTTTGGACCTCGTCGCTTTAGTTCGCTTCGTGCTTTTTAAAACCAAGTAACAAACGTGGATGAGTAGTCATCCATCTCACCAGCTTATTGTCCAGCGCCCCACCAGACCTTTCCGCAAGACCGGGAGAGACACTGACCAGGGAACTTGAAGGGGTAGGGTCCCAATTCCTAGCGCATTGGCAGACCCTACACACAACATCATCAACGTAGGACCTTCGTTGAGAAGCAACCATTCAGAATGGTTAAGTATGGGAAGATGACATAGCCCTGCGGAGCCTCAACCTAGGCGGAGCCCAATGTTCACAGAGATCACACGTGGAGTGCAATCCACCCGCGTGGGCCTGGCACCCATCTAAGCGATTGTCTCCCGTGGACAATTCACAGCCCGATGTGCTTTAGGCCTCAAGAACCATCCTGGCGCGTCAGCAGGGAAGGTGTAGCCCCCCATGAGCCCCCTTGTTGCACAGTTCCCTTGGTGTTAGGCGTCACTTCAGTCAGTCTTCCAGAAGGAGCAGACTGCATTCGCCAGACACAATATCACGCAGAGTAGAAAGATCCCTTCCTAGACAACGACAACGTGCCACGTGTACCAATGGCAGGACGATACTCCTTTCTCTCCCCTTATCTAATTTACTTTATCGAACTCTTAGTCCAAATCTAACTATTTGGGCCGAAAGGTTGGCAAGCCCATAACCCGGGCCCAAGCCCATTATCGAGGTTATGCGTAAATGGTCTTAGGTCCGCGTAATCGCTTCTAAATAAGAGGTCGCACCTTCTTGATTCGGATTCGAACTCCCCGAGAATACACTTACACTTACCGGGCCAAACCACCATTTTTGTGTCTGCTATCACGGGTCTTTTCAGACTCTATGCGGTCGCCACCTTTCGTACGACCCTTTGTTCATCTACAGGTCACGGAGCAAGCCTCGGAGTGGAGCAAATGATTATATCCTGCAGCAAACACAAGTCGCCACCCCACGAACCTCTTGTGAGCTAAGTACTTACATACTCGTTGTTTCTTCACTTAGTCTTTTGTTTATCATCATCTTTTGTTTACTCTTGATGACGTGACACAAAATTGGCCATAAGTGAAAACTAGGTATTTCAAATACAAAGCAAGTATTGATAACGATTGTCTTTGTCTTTTATTTATCATCATCGTGAGTCATACATATAACGAATTGTTTTTATTGAAATTGGAACATAATTTTCTTATTTAAGTTAAATAAAAAATAAGGCATTCAAATAAAAATGATAGTTTTCGAAAGCGATAATAAAATTCGGAAAATGACATAAACATAAACAGTTGTTCGAATATTATAACATAACAAAGAAATAAGTCAAATATGAAAACATTTTATTATTGTGTCAGTTATTAACAAAGAAATACATTATTACAAACTAACCCCCTACAACACATATCAACCTAAACAAGCTCGTAACTTAAGGTTGAGAGATACAAAAATCTAAAGTTAATTGGAAATATCTTAAACATTTAGCAATTATTAAATCACAAAAGTAAAGAGTTTTAATATTGTGAAATTTAGAAACAATAATTTTTATTTCACATGAATTTAAAAAAAAAAACCAAGCTAATTAACTATTCAATTACGTACAAATTAAATTCATATTTTAAAATTTTTTGTCCCAAAGTTTCTGATTTATTTCATAATTAAAAATTTTATTTATCATAATTTATTTAATTTTGAAAAGTGATATTTTGATTAGATGAACCAATAGAGGTAATTTAAACTATTTAAATTTGGTTTGATTTTAAAGTTTGAAAATTTAATTATATAATTTTACAGTACGATAAATATTTTTTAGTTTTATAATTATAAAGAGTTTTTAGAAATGAATAATTATATTTGATGAGATTGAATTTATCAAAAAAAATGTTTGTCTTCTAATATTTTTATACTGATTATTAAAAACAATAATGAAATTAATTTAAATACTAGTTGAATAAACTTATTGCTTTGAATAATTAATGTGAGACTTTATGAAGAAGTGACATGTGTCCCTCATGTGTTTTCTTTTAGAGAGAATTACACAAATTGTCCTTTAGTTATTAGTGAAATTGCACCCTCTGTCCTTGTTTGTAAAATTTTCACTCCTTTTATCCTTTATTTTATACATTTGTTACACCAATTGTCCTTTAAGCTAACTTCCGTTAAAAAACTCGGTTTAGTTGAACATGTGCCCCTCACGTGAGGGGCAATTCTGTCATTTCGCCTTTATCTCTCTCTTCATTCACATTTCTTCTCAGTCTCTCGATCACTCTTTCCCTCTTTTCTCTCTCCCTCTCTCACTCTCTTGTTTCTTCTTTCCTGTTAATTTTTCTCTCCCATTACAACTCAAACCACCATAAGCCACCATTACCCTCTCACCTAAAACACATGTTGCCTTCACTTGCCACCAACAATAACCACTCTGTACCTGCAACCACAACTCCAAACCCTAGATTTAGAAATAGAGCCAATTTGTAGGAGATGGTATTAGGCAAAGAAGATGATGGTAAAAAAAAAACTTCATCAAAACATCAAAATAATAACCACTCTATACCCGCAACCACAACCACTGTACTTGCACCCGTCGCTGTGATACCATCATCGTCTCTGTCTCTGTCTTCTCGGACTAAAAAAACATCATCAAAACGAATGACGTCATTTACATCTTCTAAAAATCTGTCACACCCTCAAATTCCACTTGCGGGGTTTTACCGCGAGGCGCATGACAAACCAGGATTTAAGTCAACGGTCACAATAAACAACACTATATGCATAACACAAAACCCAAAAGGTATAATTATAAAAGCATAAACTGTAGCGGAAGCTTTAAATGTTTACAACCCAAAAGACATAGTTCAAATGTTTAATGAAGACCATGCTCTAAACCCTAGACGCCCGTGCCGACTCGTGCGCCTAGATCCAGTTGTTGCTACCTTAGCGACCTGAGAAAAACATGCCAAAAGATGTCAACATATAATGCTGGTGAGTTCACAGGTTTGTTCAAAAAGAGTTACCAAGTGATACCATGTCCATACTATATCAACACTACCAAGTACGCTAGCTAGGCGTATATTTTATTACTACTACGATTGGAAACCATTACTGGACACGTTTAGCAATGTTTAGCAGCCCGTAATGTTCAGCACGATAATGTTCCTGTTCGAGACAATATGCACCCGCCCGGCCCTCCAAGCCGACGAGTGGGGCAGGTCACGCCCAATAGATCTATTCACATTTCCCCCGTTGTGCAAACCCGCACATTCATGGTTTCCCCCGGGACTTTCCAAAAGATCGTATAGTAATATAAAGTTAAAACCATAGTATGACATATGTTACCAAAACTGTTTAGCGCATGTTTTCTCCCCCAAAGTTAAAGCAGTAAAAGTGGGGCCGTGAACTCACCTTAGATAGCGTTCTTCAATTATAAGTAAAGATGTTTGGCCCTTGATAATCCCTCTACCGGAGATCTATTAAAATGTTCACATAAGTGTTCCGACTAATAACCATAAGGTTATCTAGCCCCCGATTGTCCAGATCGTAATCAAGTATGTTTTAAAACGTGTTTAAATGTTCAACCGACACACTAGACCGACCCGCCATCCCGTTGGTGACCCATTACCCTAACTAATCAAGTACACATAGATTACACGCAAGGTTCAAGCATAAAACACTTAGTTTGTATCAAAAATCTCATTTTTGTCAACGTAGAATCGAATGTAGTTCCGGGTGGTCGAAGGTGGCTTGTAAGTGGTCGAAGGTGTCTCTGTTTGGTCGAAGGTGTTCCTCAAATTCCACCTTCGCCCCTTTTCCTTCCACCTTCGCCCCTTTGTAGCACATTCGCCCCTTTGTCTTCCACCTTCGCCCCCCTGGAATCCACCTTCGCCCCTGATGTTAGATTTTTCCAAAAACGCGTCGAAAAACATCCGAAAACATCACGAAACATCACGAGTTACAGCAGTCAAGCATCATTAGTATATTCCTACGAAACCCTACCAATTTTACCCCAAAATCTATCCGTTTTACAAGTTTCCTAAAATGGTAAATTATGGAGATGTCACATCACCATGCATGAAGATATTACCCAATTAGGAAACTTTCTGAATTCGATCAATAATCAGTTTATCATACTCGGATCATTATGAACAAGAAACCCCTATCATAACCTTATCATAATCATCCCAAAAACATCCCTAAATCTAACTAAAAACCCCCTTTAATCATCAAAACACCATCAACAATCAAAGGTAACATATTTCAATCATAACCCATCATTAATAACAGCCCTAAGTTGTTGTCATATCATCTATACAACAAGTAATCATCAAACAATGCATAATATCATACTAACACATGTTTATTTGCATAAAAACTCATTGTTTATGAATAGGTTTTGGTTAGGAAAGGTTTTTATTCATAAAGTAGGTTGATATCAGATCTGGACCCATTGGGGTTTAGATTAAAACAAGCCAAAATTGTTTAAAAAGGATTTGTAATGAAGAACACACCTTAGATCTTCACTTGTAATGATTTAGAGAGTTAGGTTATGAAAAACAAGCTCAAAAACTCCTTCCCCAATGTTAATAGCTGATAGAGAGTGTTTAGAGGCGTTTAGGGTTTGTGAAATGGTGAAAAATGGCTAAGGATGGTATTTATACCAGCTGCACGTTCGCCCAGTTCATGGGGTCGAATGTTGAACTTTTCCACATTCGCCCCTTTTTAGTGGTCGAATGTGGAACTCTTCCACATTCGCCCACTTTTTAGTGGTCGAATGTGGAACTCTTCCACATTCGCCCACTTTGTTCTACGTTCGCCCACTTTTCAGATCCCATTTCCACATTCAGGTCATCAGCACTTTTTAACACATGTTAACAGCACTTTTAACACATGTTAACCTTTTTCCAGTTCATCGTGTTTAACGCATTCTAACACATCCTAACACATAAACAAGCATCTATAGTCTATACTTAGCATGTTTAGGCACGTATAATCATTCGTACATCATTTAAGCAAGTGTAAGCATACAATCCACCACACGACCCGTAATCTACACATATACTTAATTAGTTCATGTAATGTCACCAACGACGGAACCCGGTACTAATGTATTCCCAAAACGACTCCCAATGATCCTCCAGATCATTGACCCTGGACAATCCTAATTGACCCGACTCAATTAACCCAGTTAAGTTTGTTTATAAACGTTTCTCGCTAAGGTAGACTTAGATGTTACTATTATGTTTAAGCCGAACATGCCGGGTGTCACATCATCCCCACGTTGAAAGAATTTTCGTGAACATGCCGGGTGTCACATCATCCCCACGTTGAAAGAATTTTCGTCCCGAAAATTGCACGAAGCCCAAAAATGAAAAAGACGAAAAGGAAGAAAACGAAAAGAAAGGTTACCGGTTGTCACATCATCCCCACGTTGAAAGGGAATCTCGCCCCGAGATTCACTCTGCTTCAGCAGTAACATGCCTGGACTCGAACGCGCGCTTCGGAAAGAGATGAGGGTACTTAGCCTTCATCTGGTCCTCTCGTTCCCACGTGAACTCCGGTCCACGATCCGAGTTCCAACGAACTTTAACAATGCGGATTTTACTCCGCCGAAGGCTACGAATCTTGTAATCCAGAATCTCGACAGGTTCCTCCACAATGCGAAGACGATCATCCACCTTGATCTCTTCCAGTGGTACAATGAGAGATTCATCAGCCAAACACTTCTTCAAGTTAGACACATGGAAGACGTTGTGCACACTACCGAGCTCCGTCGGTAAGTCAAGTCTATATGCCACCGGCCCAATCCGATCCAGGATTGCGAATGGTCCGACGTAACGAGGGTTAAGTTTGCCACGCTTTCCAAAGCGTATGACGCCCTTCCATGGTGAAACTTTTAGAAGCACCTTGTCCCCAACCTGGAACTCTAGCGGTTTGCGACGGCGATCGGCATAGCTCTTCTGACGATCCCGCGCAGCTGCCAAACGGTTACGGATCTGTACGATTTTCTCCGAAGTTTCGTACACCAGTTCCGGACCAGTGAGCTGGCTCTCGCCCACCTCGGCCCAACAAAGTGGTGATCGGCATTTCCGTCCGTAAAGAGCCTCGAACGGAGCTGCCTTAATGCTAGAGTGATAGCTGTTGTTGTAGGAGAATTCCACCAACGGCAGGTGAATCTCCCAACTTTTGCCAAAATCGATGACACATGCCCGCAGCATGTCCTCCAGTGTTTGTATCGTCCGCTCACTCTGCCCGTCAGTTTGCGGATGATAAGCCGTACTCATATCCAGCTGAGTACCCAAGGCTTTATGAAGAGCCTTCCAGAAACGCGAAGCAAAGCGGGAGTCACGATCAGAAATGATAGAAACAGGCACCCCGTGCCGAGAAACCACCTCCTTAAGGTAGAGCCGAGCCAACCGCTCGAGTCCATCCGTTTCCTTAATAGGTAAGAAGTGTGCCGATTTCGTCAACCGGTCGACGATCACCCAAATCATGTCGCAGCCACTTGGTGATCTCGGTAGTTTGGTGACGAAATCCATCGTGATCCGCTCCCACTTCCATTCTGGAATCTCAGGTTGCTGTAGGAGACCAGACGGCTTCTGATACTCCACCTTGACCTTAGCACAGGTCAAGCATTTGCTCACATAGGAGGCTATATCAGCCTTCATGTTCGGCCACCAATAAAGTATCTTCAGATCCTGATACATCTTATCGGAGCCTGGATGAATAGAATACCGGGATTTGTGAGCCTCGTCCAAGACAAGCTCCCGTAATCCCCCGAGTAAAGGAACCCAAACACGCCCAGCGAAGTAGTGTAGGCCATCAGACCTAAGCTCAAGGTGTTTGTCCGCACTGTGCATCGTTTCGGCCTTAAGGTTTTCCTCCTTCAAGGCATCCACCTGAGCCGAACGGATCCGGTCGGGTAAGGAGGATTGAATGGTAAGCTGCAAGGCTCGGACACGCCGAGGCTTCGCCGACTCTTTCCTGCTCAAGGCATCCGCCACAACGTTCGCCTTGCCAGGATGGTACTTAATCGCACAGTCGTAGTCGTTCAAGAGTTCAACCCAACGACGCTGCCGCATGTTTAACACCTTCTGGTCGAAAATATGCTGGAGACTCTTGTGATCGGTGTAAACTTCACACTTGGTACCGTACAAGTAATGTCTCCAGATTTTCAACGCAAAGACCACTGCACCCAGTTCTAAGTCATGAGTAGTGTAATTCTTCTCATGAACTTTGAGTTGACGGGAAGCATAAGCAATAACCTTCCCGCGCTGCATCAACACGCAACCAAGACCCCGTATGGAAGCATCACAGTACACAACGAAATCATCCGTACCCTCAGGAAGGGATAAGATAGGTGCAGAACAAAGTTTAAGCTTCAGCATCTGAAATGCTGATTCCTGTGGTTCGTCCCAGTCGAACTTTCGGTCCTTCTGGGTGAGGGCAGTGAGGGGTTGAGCGATCTTCGAAAATCCCTCGATAAAACGCCGATAGTAACCTGCAAGACCCAGGAATTGCCGCACCTCAGATGGCGTCTTTGGTGCTTCCCAGTCTTTAATAGCTTCGATCTTAGCCGGATCGACATGAATTCCCAGTTCATTCACCACATGCCCTAGGAATTGAACTTCACGTAACCAAAAATCACACTTTGAGAACTTAGCATACAATTGCTCCCGTCTCAAAAGTTCCAAGACCAACCGCAGATGTTCCTCATGATCCGCCTTGTTCTTGGAATAAATCAGAATGTCATCAATGAACACGATGACGAACTTATCCAGGTACGGTTTACAAACGCGGTTCATCAAATCCATGAACACCGCCGGTGCGTTAGTGAGACCGAAAGGCATGACCAAGAACTCAAAATGGCCATAACGAGTGCGAAAAGCAGTCTTCTGGATGTCAGCTTCCCTGACGCGCAATTGGTGATAACCGGACCGCAAATCAATCTTCGAGTAGTAGCTAGAGCCCTGAAGCTGGTCAAAGAGATCATCAATGCGAGGAAGAGGATAACGATTCTTGATGGTCACTTTGTTCAGCTCACGGTAGTCAATACACATACGAAGGCTCCCGTCTTTCTTCTTCACAAACAGAATAGGAGCTCCCCACGGGGACGAGCTCGGTCGAATGAAACCCTTTTCCAAGAGTTCCTGTAACTGGCTGGATAACTCTTGCATCTCGGGAGGTGCAAGACGATACGGAGCTCGGGCAATAGGAGCTGCGCCCGGAGAAAGATCAATACCAAACTCAACCTGACGATGGGGAGGAAGACCAGGCAAATCATCAGGAAACACATCAGGAAAGTCACGAACCACCGGGATATCCTCGATCTTCTTCTCACCGTCAGTAGAAACGTTAACAAGTGCCAGAATGGCCGAACAGCCCTTTCGAAGATACTTACGGGCTTTCATGCTGGAAATGATACTCAGCGGAGCACCGCTTTTCTCGCCATGAACCGAAAGAATTTCTCCATCGGGGAGAGGGATCCGAATAACCTTGTCAAAGCAAACAATCTCTGCGCGATACAACGATAACCAATCCATGCCCACAACGACATCGAAACTACCCAAAGGTACAGGCATAAGGTCAATGGGGAATGACAGACCCGACAGTTCCAAGTGACACTCCCTAAGGATATGAGTTGCCTCGATGTTCTTACCATTAGCCAATTCTATCAAGTACTTAGCCTCTAAAGGTGTGGGTACTATATCTAGCAACTGACTAACATCCACAGATACGAAGCTCTTATCGGCACCAGAATCAAATAAAACAGAAACATAGCGATTGTTGAGAAGGAACGTACCGGTAACTGTGTCTGGATCCTGCCTAGCCTCCGCAGACCCAATGACGAAAGCACGCGCAGTCCTGCCTCCGCCGCCATTCCCGTTACCGCTACCGTTTCCGCCCCTCCCATCATCGCCCTGCTTCAGCTTGGGGCAATCACGCTTGAAGTGCCCCGTGTCACCACAGTTGTAACACCCCTGCCTCCCCTGAGTCCCCTGAGCAGCAGGAGCAGGAGTAGCCGCAGGAGTCTGAGTTGGGGTGAGCGCCACCTTGCAATCCTTAGCATGGTGTCCCAACTTTTGGCACCGATGACAACGAGCTCGATCACAATTCCCCGAATGGTGAAAGCCACATTTGTTACACTTGGGATGCTTTCCGACATACCCACCCGTCTTCGCCCCAGAAGAAGACCCAGACGTATCAAACTTCTTTGCCGACTGAGCTGGCACCACACTCTTCCCCACACTCTCCCACTTCCTCTTGTTCCCCTCAGTAGTCTTCACAGTAGTACCCTTGGGTGGCAAAACGCCTTCCGCCACCTTCAGGTTAGTCATCCGATGAGCTGATCGGACAACTTCAGCAATAGTGGGAAGATTCCCAGCAGCCACCAACCCAGCAATTTCGGGCACTAGTCCAGACACATAGTGCTCGATCCTCCTGTACTCGGGTGTGTGTAAGTCAGGACACAACACCGCCAGCTCGTTCCTCCTCACAGTATACTCCTCAATCTCTGACCCAACCATCTTGTAACTCCAGACCTCATGCTCCAACTTCTGTATCTCCTCCCTCGGACAGTACTCACCTCTCAAAAGCTGCACAAACTCCGCCCAAGGCATAGCAATAGCCTCCCCCAGTCCCATATTCTGAGTAGTAGCATTCCACCACGACAATGCAGGCCCCACAAATGTCGTAGTAGCATACTTCACTCGGTCCCCAGCAGGACAGTTACACATGACAAACACAGATTCAACCTTCTCCAACCATCGGAGCAGTCCCACTGCCCCTTCAGTACCAGCGAAGTTATGGGGCTGACAGTCCCTAAACTTCTTATAAGAGCACTGAGGTGGGGGTGGATTGGCACCAACACCTGAAACACGGTACACGAGTAAAACACAAACGAAAGGACACGAAACCCAAAAATGAGGCAAGGTCGACAGAAATCAACTCACCACCCATGGCATTAATCCCGGCCTGGAAATTAGCCATAGCCATGTTCACTTGCTGCTGGAGCAAGTTGTTCAGCTCAGCTTGGGTCATGTTGATGTTCCCACGACCACCGCCTCCGGCACGACCACCGCCGCCACGACCACCACCACGACGTCCACCACCACGAGCACCAGACATGATCTAACAAACCAAGAAATCGAGAGATTCAGATTCACTTCCAGTGTCAACCACTAGAAATTTTCAAGAGTTAACCTAGGGACAAATTCAGGACTATACATCCAAACTCGAAGTCCATCGGGATTTTCATGCATCCCAGTTTATTATTTCGTGTGCACCCGAAATGATAAACTGCTCTACATGGTCCTCCAGATGTACCCCTAATTTAGACCCCAGTCACCGAACATTGTCGCCTATGTGACAATAGGTGCAAGTGTAGGAAGGCATGTGTGTGCAAGAACCAACCAATCAACCCCTCCTCCTTCAATCCAGAAGAAGAAGACAAGAGTAGGTAAGAACCCAAATAAAAACGGATGATGTAACAGAGAAGTGTGATGATAATGTAACGACACCCCGACAAAGTTAGTACATGTTCCAAACCGACACAAGTATGTGACCGTCTAGTGTGTGCGACTCGGCTATAGACTAGACTCTAAATGCAGTCCTAGTTCACTATAACCATTGGCTCTGATACCAATCTGTCACACCCTCAAATTCCACTTGCGGGGTTTTACCGCGAGGCGCATGACAAACCAGGATTTAAGTCAACGGTCACAATAAACAACACTATATGCATAACACAAAACCCAAAAGGTATAATTATAAAAGCATAAACTGTAGCGGAAGCTTTAAATGTTTACAACCCAAAAGACATAGTTCAAATGTTTAATGAAGACCATGCTCTAAACCCTAGACGCCCGTGCCGACTCGTGCGCCTAGATCCAGTTGTTGCTACCTTAGCGACCTGAGAAAAACATGCCAAAAGATGTCAACATATAATGCTGGTGAGTTCACAGGTTTGTTCAAAAAGAGTTACCAAGTGATACCATGTCCATACTATATCAACACTACCAAGTACGCTAGCTAGGCGTATATTTTATTACTACTACGATTGGAAACCATTACTGGACACGTTTAGCAATGTTTAGCATGTTTAGCAGCCCGTAATGTTCAGCACGATAATGTTCCTGTTCGAGACAATATGCACCCGCCCGGCCCTCCAAGCCGACGAGTGGGGCAGGTCACGCCCAATAGATCTATTCACATTTCCCCCGTTGTGCAAACCCGCACATTCATGGTTTCCCCCGGGACTTTCCAAAAGATCGTATAGTAATATAAAGTTAAAACCATAGTATGACATATGTTACCAAAACTGTTTAGCGCATGTTTTCTCCCCCAAAGTTAAAGCAGTAAAAGTGGGGCCGTGAACTCACCTTAGATAGCGTTCTTCAATTATAAGTAAAGATGTTTGGCCCTTGATAATCCCTCTACCGGAGATCTATTAAAATGTTCACATAAGTGTTCCGACTAATAACCATAAGGTTATCTAGCCCCCGATTGTCCAGATCGTAATCAAGTATGTTTTAAAACGTGTTTAAATGTTCAACCGACACACTAGACCGACCCGCCATCCCGTTGGTGACCCATTACCCTAACTAATCAAGTACACATAGATTACACGCAAGGTTCAAGCATAAAACACTTAGTTTGTATCAAAAATCTCATTTTTGTCAACGTAGGGTCGAATGTAGTTCCGGGTGGTCGAAGGTGGCTTGTAAGTGGTCGAAGGTGTCTCTGTTTGGTCGAAGGTGTTCCTCAAATTCCACCTTCGCCCCTTTTCCTTCCACCTTCGCCCCTTTGTAGCACATTCGCCCCTTTGTCTTCCACCTTCGCCCCCTGGAATCCACCTTCGCCCCTGATGTTAGATTTTTCCAAAAACGCGTCGAAAAACATCCGAAAACATCACGAAACATCACGAGTTACAGCAGTCAAGCATCATTAGTATATTCCTACGAAACCCTACCAATTTTACCCCAAAATCTATCCGTTTTACAAGTTTCCTAAAATGGTAAATTATGGAGATGTCACATCACCATGCATGAAGATATTACCCAATTAGGAAACTTTCTGAATTCGATCAATAATCAGTTTATCATACTCGGATCATTATGAACAAGAAACCCCTATCATAACCTTATCATAATCATCCCAAAAACATCCCTAAATCTAACTAAAAACCCCCTTTAATCATCAAAACACCATCAACAATCAAAGGTAACATATTTCAATCATAACCCATCATTAATAACAGCCCTAAGTTGTTGTCATATCATCTATACAACAAGTAATCATCAAACAATGCATAATATCATACTAACACATGTTTATTTGCATAAAAACTCATTGTTTATGAATAGGTTTTGGTTAGGAAAGGTTTTTATTCATAAAGTAGGTTGATATCAGATCTGGACCCATTGGGGTTTAGATTAAAACAAGCCAAAATTGTTTAAAAAGGATTTGTAATGAAGAACACACCTTAGATCTTCACTTGTAATGATTTAGAGAGTTAGGTTATGAAAAACAAGCTCAAAAACTCCTTCCCCAATGTTAATAGCTGATAGAGAGTGTTTAGAGGCGTTTAGGGTTTGTGAAATGGTGAAAAATGGCTAAGGATGGTATTTATACCAGCTGCACGTTCGCCCAGTTCATGGGGTCGAATGTGGAACTTTTCCACATTCGCCCCTTTTTAGTGGTCGAATGTGGAACTCTTCCACATTCGCCCACTTTTTAGTGGTCGAATGTGGAACTCTTCCACATTCGCCCACTTTGTTCTACGTTCGCCCACTTTTCAGATCCCATTTCCACATTCAGGTCATCAGCACTTTTTAACACATGTTAACAGCACTTTTAACACATGTTAACCTTTTTCCAGTTCATCGTGTTTAACGCATTCTAACACATCCTAACACATAAACAAGCATCTATAGTCTATACTTAGCATGTTTAGGCACGTATAATCATTCGTACATCATTTAAGCAAGTGTAAGCATACAATCCACCACACGACCCGTAATCTACACATATACTTAATTAGTTCATGTAATGTCACCAACGACGGAACCCGGTACTAATGTATTCCCAAAACGACTCCCAATGATCCTCCAGATCATTGACCCTGGACAATCCTAATTGACCCGACTCAATTAACCCAGTTAAGTTTGTTTATAAACGTTTCTCGCTAAGGTAGACTTAGATGTTACTATTATGTTTAAGCCGAACATGCCGGGTGTCACATCATCCCCACGTTGAAAGAATTTTCGTGAACATGCCGGGTGTCACATCATCCCCACGTTGAAAGAATTTTCGTCCCGAAAATTGCACGAAGCCCAAAAATGAAAAAGACGAAAAGGAAGAAAACGAAAAGAAAGGTTACCGGTTGTCACATCATCCCCACGTTGAAAGGGAATCTCGCCCCGAGATTCACTCTGCTTCAGCAGTAACATGCCTGGACTCGAACGCGCGCTTCGGAAAGAGATGAGGGTACTTAGCCTTCATCTGGTCCTCTCGTTCCCACGTGAACTCCGGTCCACGATCCGAGTTCCAACGAACTTTAACAATGCGGATTTTACTCCGCCGAAGGCTACGAATCTTGTAATCCAGAATCTCGACAGGTTCCTCCACAATGCGAAGACGATCATCCACCTTGATCTCTTCCAGTGGTACAATGAGAGATTCATCAGCCAAACACTTCTTCAAGTTAGACACATGGAAGACGTTGTGCACACTACCGAGCTCCGTCGGTAAGTCAAGTCTATATGCCACCGGCCCAATCCGATCCAGGATTGCGAATGGTCCGACGTAACGAGGGTTAAGTTTGCCACGCTTTCCAAAGCGTATGACGCCCTTCCATGGTGAAACTTTTAGAAGCACCTTGTCCCCAACCTGGAACTCTAGCGGTTTGCGACGGCGATCGGCATAGCTCTTCTGACGATCCCGCGCAGCTGCCAAACGGTTACGGATCTGTACGATTTTCTCCGAAGTTTCGTACACCAGTTCCGGACCAGTGAGCTGGCTCTCGCCCACCTCGGCCCAACAAAGTGGTGATCGGCATTTCCGTCCGTAAAGAGCCTCGAACGGACCTGCCTTAATGCTAGAGTGATAGCTGTTGTTGTAGGAGAATTCCACCAACGGCAGGTGAATCTCCCAACTTTTGCCAAAATCGATGACACATGCCCGCAGCATGTCCTCCAGTGTTTGTATCGTCCGCTCACTCTGCCCGTCAGTTTGCGGATGATAAGCCGTACTCATATCCAGCTGAGTACCCAAGGCTTTATGAAGAGCCTTCCAGAAACGCGAAGCAAAGCGGGAGTCACGATCAGAAATGATAGAAACAGGCACCCCGTGCCGAGAAACCACCTCCTTAAGGTAGAGCCGAGCCAACCGCTCGAGTCCATCCGTTTCCTTAATAGGTAAGAAGTGTGCCGATTTCGTCAACCGGTCGACGATCACCCAAATCATGTCGCAGCCACTTGGTGATCTCGGTAGTTTGGTGACGAAATCCATCGTGATCCGCTCCCACTTCCATTCTGGAATCTCAGGTTGCTGTAGGAGACCAGACGGCTTCTGATACTCCACCTTGACCTTAGCACAGGTCAAGCATTTGCTCACATAGGAGGCTATATCAGCCTTCATGTTCGGCCACCAATAAAGTATCTTCAGATCCTGATACATCTTATCGGAGCCTGGATGAATAGAATACCGGGATTTGTGAGCCTCGTCCAAGACAAGCTCCCGTAATCCCCCGAGTAAAGGAACCCAAACACGCCCAGCGAAGTAGTGTAGGCCATCAGACCTAAGCTCAAGGTGTTTGTCCGCACTGTGCATCGTTTCGGCCTTAAGGTTTTCCTCCTTCAAGGCATCCACCTGAGCCGAACGGATCCGGTCGGGTAAGGAGGATTGAATGGTAAGCTGCAAGGCTCGGACACGCCGAGGCTTCGCCGACTCTTTCCTGCTCAAGGCATCCGCCACAACGTTCGCCTTGCCAGGATGGTACTTAATCGCACAGTCGTAGTCGTTCAAGAGTTCAACCCAACGACGCTGCCGCATGTTTAACACCTTCTGGTCGAAAATATGCTGGAGACTCTTGTGATCGGTGTAAACTTCACACTTGGTACCGTACAAGTAATGTCTCCAGATTTTCAACGCAAAGACCACTGCACCCAGTTCTAAGTCATGAGTAGTGTAATTCTTCTCATGAACTTTGAGTTGACGGGAAGCATAAGCAATAACCTTCCCGCGCTGCATCAACACGCAACCAAGACCCCGTATGGAAGCATCACAGTACACAACGAAATCATCCGTACCCTCAGGAAGGGATAAGATAGGTGCAGAACAAAGTTTAAGCTTCAGCATCTGAAATGCTGATTCCTGTGGTTCGTCCCAGTCGAACTTTCGGTCCTTCTGGGTGAGGGCAGTGAGGGGTTGAGCGATCTTCGAAAATCCCTCGATAAAACGCCGATAGTAACCTGCAAGACCCAGGAATTGCCGCACCTCAGATGGCGTCTTTGGTGCTTCCCAGTCTTTAATAGCTTCGATCTTAGCCGGATCGACATGAATTCCCAGTTCATTCACCACATGCCCTAGGAATTGAACTTCACGTAACCAAAAATCACACTTTGAGAACTTAGCATACAATTGCTCCCGTCTCAAAAGTTCCAAGACCAACCGCAGATGTTCCTCATGATCCGCCTTGTTCTTGGAATAAATCAGAATGTCATCAATGAACACGATGACGAACTTATCCAGGTACGGTTTACAAACGCGGTTCATCAAATCCATGAACACCGCCGGTGCGTTAGTGAGACCGAAAGGCATGACCAAGAACTCAAAATGGCCATAACGAGTGCGAAAAGCAGTCTTCTGGATGTCAGCTTCCCTGACGCGCAATTGGTGATAACCGGACCGCAAATCAATCTTCGAGTAGTAGCTAGAGCCCTGAAGCTGGTCAAAGAGATCATCAATGCGAGGAAGAGGATAACGATTCTTGATGGTCACTTTGTTCAGCTCACGGTAGTCAATACACATACGAAGGCTCCCGTCTTTCTTCTTCACAAACAGAATAGGAGCTCCCCACGGGGACGAGCTCGGTCGAATGAAACCCTTTTCCAAGAGTTCCTGTAACTGGCTGGATAACTCTTGCATCTCGGGAGGTGCAAGACGATACGGAGCTCGGGCAATAGGAGCTGCGCCCGGAGAAAGATCAATACCAAACTCAACCTGACGATGGGGAGGAAGACCAGGCAAATCATCAGGAAACACATCAGGAAAGTCACGAACCACCGGGATATCCTCGATCTTCTTCTCACCGTCAGTAGAAACGTTAACAAGTGCCAGAATGGCCGAACAGCCCTTTCGAAGATACTTACGGGCTTTCATGCTGGAAATGATACTCAGCGGAGCACCGCTTTTCTCGCCATGAACCGAAAGAATTTCTCCATCGGGGAGAGGGATCCGAATAACCTTGTCAAAGCAAACAATCTCTGCGCGATACAACGATAACCAATCCATGCCCACAACGACATCGAAACTACCCAAAGGTACAGGCATAAGGTCAATGGGGAATGACAGACCCGACAGTTCCAAGTGACACTCCCTAAGGATATGAGTTGCCTCGATGTTCTTACCATTAGCCAATTCTATCAAGTACTTAGCCTCTAAAGGTGTGGGTACTATATCTAGCAACTGACTAACATCCACAGATACGAAGCTCTTATCGGCACCAGAATCAAATAAAACAGAAACATAGCGATTGTTGAGAAGGAACGTACCGGTAACTGTGTCTGGATCCTGCCTAGCCTCCGCAGACCCAATGCGAAAGCACGCGCAGTCCTGCCTCCGCCGCCATTCCCGTTACCGCTACCGTTTCCGCCCCTCCCATCATCGCCCTGCTTCAGCTTGGGGCAATCACGCTTGAAGTGCCCCGTGTCACCACAGTTGTAACACCCCTGCCTCCCCTGAGTCCCCTGAGCAGCAGGAGCAGGAGTAGCCGCAGGAGTCTGAGTTGGGGTGAGCGCCACCTTGCAATCCTTAGCATGGTGTCCCAACTTTTGGCACCGATGACAACGAGCTCGATCACAATTCCCCGAATGGTGAAAGCCACATTTGTTACACTTGGGATGCTTTCCGACATACCCACCCGTCTTCGCCCCAGAAGAAGACCCAGACGTATCAAACTTCTTTGCCGACTGAGCTGGCACCACACTCTTCCCCACACTCTCCCACTTCCTCTTGTTCCCCTCAGTAGTCTTCACAGTAGTACCCTTGGGTGGCAAAACGCCTTCCGCCACCTTCAGGTTAGTCATCCGATGAGCTGATCGGACAACTTCAGCAATAGTGGGAAGATTCCCAGCAGCCACCAACCCAGCAATTTCGGGCACTAGTCCAGACACATAGTGCTCGATCCTCCTGTACTCGGGTGTGTGTAAGTCAGGACACAACACCGCCAGCTCGTTCCTCCTCACAGTATACTCCTCAATCTCTGACCCAACCATCTTGTAACTCCAGACCTCATGCTCCAACTTCTGTATCTCCTCCCTCGGACAGTACTCACCTCTCAAAAGCTGCACAAACTCCGCCCAAGGCATAGCAATAGCCTCCCCCAGTCCCATATTCTGAGTAGTAGCATTCCACCACGACAATGCAGGCCCCTCAAATGTCGCAGTAGCATACTTCACTCGGTCCCCAGCAGGACAGTTACACATGACAAACACAGATTCAACCTTCTCCAACCATCGGAGCAGTCCCACTGCCCCTTCAGTACCAGCGAAGTTATGGGGCTGACAGTCCCTAAACTTCTTATAAGAGCACTGAGGTGGGGGTGGATTGGCACCAACACCTGAAACACGGTACACGAGTAAAACACAAACGAAAGGACACGAAACCCAAAAATGAGGCAAGGTCGACAGAAATCAACTCACCACCCATGGCATTAATCCCGGCCTGGAAATTAGCCATAGCCATGTTCACTTGCTGCTGGAGCAAGTTGTTCAGCTCAGCTTGGGTCATGTTGATGTTCCCACGACCACCGCCTCCGGCACGACCACCGCCGCCACGACCACCACCACGACGTCCACCACCACGAGCACCAGACATGATCTAACAAACCAAGAAATCGAGAGATTCAGATTCACTTCCAGTGTCAACCACTAGAAATTTTCAAGAGTTAACCTAGGGACAAATTCAGGACTATACATCCAAACTCGAAGTCCATCGGGATTTTCATGCATCCCAGTTTATTATTTCGTGTGCACCCGAAATGATAAACTGCTCTACATGGTCCTCCAGATGTACCCCTAATTTAGACCCCAGTCACCGAACATTGTCGCCTATGTGACAATAGGTGCAAGTGTAGGAAGGCATGTGTGTGCAAGAACCAACCAATCAACCCCTCCTCCTTCAATCCAGAAGAAGAAGACAAGAGTAGGTAAGAACCCAAATAAAAACGGATGATGTAACAGAGAAGTGTGATGATAATGTAACGACACCCCGACAAAGTTAGTACATGTTCCAAACCGACACAAGTATGTGACCGTCTAGTGTGTGCGACTCGGCTATAGACTAGACTCTAAATGCAGTCCTAGTTCACTATAACCATTGGCTCTGATACCAATCTGTCACACCCTCAAATTCCACTTGCGGGGTTTTACCGCGAGGCGCATGACAAACCAGGATTTAAGTCAACGGTCACAATAAACAACACTATATGCATAACACAAAACCCAAAAGGTATAATTATAAAAGCATAAACTGTAGCGGAAGCTTTAAATGTTTACAACCCAAAAGACATAGTTCAAATGTTTAATGAAGACCATGCTCTAAACCCTAGACGCCCGTGCCGACTCGTGCGCCTAGATCCAGTTGTTGCTACCTTAGCGACCTGAGAAAAACATGCCAAAAGATGTCAACATATAATGCTGGTGAGTTCACAGGTTTGTTCAAAAAGAGTTACCAAGTGATACCATGTCCATACTATATCAACACTACCAAGTACGCTAGCTAGGCGTATATTTTATTACTACTACGATTGGAAACCATTACTGGACACGTTTAGCAATGTTTAGCATGTTTAGCAGCCCGTAATGTTCAGCACGATAATGTTCCTGTTCGAGACAATATGCACCCGCCCGGCCCTCCAAGCCGACGAGTGGGGCAGGTCACGCCCAATAGATCTATTCACATTTCCCCCGTTGTGCAAACCCGCACATTCATGGTTTCCCCCGGGACTTTCCAAAAGATCGTATAGTAATATAAAGTTAAAACCATAGTATGACATATGTTACCAAAACTGTTTAGCGCATGTTTTCTCCCCCAAAGTTAAAGCAGTAAAAGTGGGGCCGTGAACTCACCTTAGATAGCGTTCTTCAATTATAAGTAAAGATGTTTGGCCCTTGATAATCCCTCTACCGGAGATCTATTAAAATGTTCACATAAGTGTTCCGACTAATAACCATAAGGTTATCTAGCCCCCGATTGTCCAGATCGTAATCAAGTATGTTTTAAAACGTGTTTAAATGTTCAACCGACACACTAGACCGACCCGCCATCCCGTTGGTGACCCATTACCCTAACTAATCAAGTACACATAGATTACACGCAAGGTTCAAGCATAAAACACTTAGTTTGTATCAAAAATCTCATTTTTGTCAACGTAGGGTCGAATGTAGTTCCGGGTGGTCGAAGGTGGCTTGTAAGTGGTCGAAGGTGTCTCTGTTTGGTCGAAGGTGTTCCTCAAATTCCACCTTCGCCCCTTTTCCTTCCACCTTCGCCCCTTTGTAGCACATTCGCCCCTTTGTCTTCCACCTTCGCCCCCTGGAATCCACCTTCGCCCCTGATGTTAGATTTTTCCAAAAACGCGTCGAAAAACATCCGAAAACATCACGAAACATCACGAGTTACAGCAGTCAAGCATCATTAGTATATTCCTACGAAACCCTACCAATTTTACCCCAAAATCTATCCGTTTTACAAGTTTCCTAAAATGGTAAATTATGGAGATGTCACATCACCATGCATGAAGATATTACCCAATTAGGAAACTTTCTGAATTCGATCAATAATCAGTTTATCATACTCGGATCATTATGAACAAGAAACCCCTATCATAACCTTATCATAATCATCCCAAAAACATCCCTAAATCTAACTAAAAACCCCCTTTAATCATCAAAACACCATCAACAATCAAAGGTAACATATTTCAATCATAACCCATCATTAATAACAGCCCTAAGTTGTTGTCATATCATCTATACAACAAGTAATCATCAAACAATGCATAATATCATACTAACACATGTTTATTTGCATAAAAACTCATTGTTTATGAATAGGTTTTGGTTAGGAAAGGTTTTTATTCATAAAGTAGGTTGATATCAGATCTGGACCCATTGGGGTTTAGATTAAAACAAGCCAAAATTGTTTAAAAAGGATTTGTAATGAAGAACACACCTTAGATCTTCACTTGTAATGATTTAGAGAGTTAGGTTATGAAAAACAAGCTCAAAAACTCCTTCCCCAATGTTAATAGCTGATAGAGAGTGTTTAGAGGCGTTTAGGGTTTGTGAAATGGTGAAAAATGGCTAAGGATGGTATTTATACCAGCTGCACGTTCGCCCAGTTCATGGGGTCGAATGTGGAACTTTTCCACATTCGCCCCTTTTTAGTGGTCGAATGTGGAACTCTTCCACATTCGCCCACTTTTTAGTGGTCGAATGTGGAACTCTTCCACATTCGCCCACTTTGTTCTACGTTCGCCCACTTTTCAGATCCCATTTCCACATTCAGGTCATCAGCACTTTTTAACACATGTTAACAGCACTTTTAACACATGTTAACCTTTTTCCAGTTCATCGTGTTTAACGCATTCTAACACATCCTAACACATAAACAAGCATCTATAGTCTATACTTAGCATGTTTAGGCACGTATAATCATTCGTACATCATTTAAGCAAGTGTAAGCATACAATCCACCACACGACCCGTAATCTACACATATACTTAATTAGTTCATGTAATGTCACCAACGACGGAACCCGGTACTAATGTATTCCCAAAACGACTCCCAATGATCCTCCAGATCATTGACCCTGGACAATCCTAATTGACCCGACTCAATTAACCCAGTTAAGTTTGTTTATAAACGTTTCTCGCTAAGGTAGACTTAGATGTTACTATTATGTTTAAGCCGAACATGCCGGGTGTCACATCATCCCCACGTTGAAAGAATTTTCGTGAACATGCCGGGTGTCACATCATCCCCACGTTGAAAGAATTTTCGTCCCGAAAATTGCACGAAGCCCAAAAATGAAAAAGACGAAAAGGAAGAAAACGAAAAGAAAGGTTACCGGTTGTCACATCATCCCCACGTTGAAAGGGAATCTCGCCCCGAGATTCACTCTGCTTCAGCAGTAACATGCCTGGACTCGAACGCGCGCTTCGGAAAGAGATGAGGGTACTTAGCCTTCATCTGGTCCTCTCGTTCCCACGTGAACTCCGGTCCACGATCCGAGTTCCAACGAACTTTAACAATGCGGATTTTACTCCGCCGAAGGCTACGAATCTTGTAATCCAGAATCTCGACAGGTTCCTCCACAATGCGAAGACGATCATCCACCTTGATCTCTTCCAGTGGTACAATGAGAGATTCATCAGCCAAACACTTCTTCAAGTTAGACACATGGAAGACGTTGTGCACACTACCGAGCTCCGTCGGTAAGTCAAGTCTATATGCCACCGGCCCAATCCGATCCAGGATTGCGAATGGTCCGACGTAACGAGGGTTAAGTTTGCCACGCTTTCCAAAGCGTATGACGCCCTTCCATGGTGAAACTTTTAGAAGCACCTTGTCCCCAACCTGGAACTCTAGCGGTTTGCGACGGCGATCGGCATAGCTCTTCTGACGATCCCGCGCAGCTGCCAAACGGTTACGGATCTGTACGATTTTCTCCGAAGTTTCGTACACCAGTTCCGGACCAGTGAGCTGGCTCTCGCCCACCTCGGCCCAACAAAGTGGTGATCGGCATTTCCGTCCGTAAAGAGCCTCGAACGGAGCTGCCTTAATGCTAGAGTGATAGCTGTTGTTGTAGGAGAATTCCACCAACGGCAGGTGAATCTCCCAACTTTTGCCAAAATCGATGACACATGCCCGCAGCATGTCCTCCAGTGTTTGTATCGTCCGCTCACTCTGCCCGTCAGTTTGCGGATGATAAGCCGTACTCATATCCAGCTGAGTACCCAAGGCTTTATGAAGAGCCTTCCAGAAACGCGAAGCAAAGCGGGAGTCACGATCAGAAATGATAGAAACAGGCACCCCGTGCCGAGAAACCACCTCCTTAAGGTAGAGCCGAGCCAACCGCTCGAGTCCATCCGTTTCCTTAATAGGTAAGAAGTGTGCCGATTTCGTCAACCGGTCGACGATCACCCAAATCATGTCGCAGCCACTTGGTGATCTCGGTAGTTTGGTGACGAAATCCATCGTGATCCGCTCCCACTTCCATTCTGGAATCTCAGGTTGCTGTAGGAGACCAGACGGCTTCTGATACTCCACCTTGACCTTAGCACAGGTCAAGCATTTGCTCACATAGGAGGCTATATCAGCCTTCATGTTCGGCCACCAATAAAGTATCTTCAGATCCTGATACATCTTATCGGAGCCTGGATGAATAGAATACCGGGATTTGTGAGCCTCGTCCAAGACAAGCTCCCGTAATCCCCCGAGTAAAGGAACCCAAACACGCCCAGCGAAGTAGTGTAGGCCATCAGACCTAAGCTCAAGGTGTTTGTCCGCACTGTGCATCGTTTCGGCCTTAAGGTTTTCCTCCTTCAAGGCATCCACCTGAGCCGAACGGATCCGGTCGGGTAAGGAGGATTGAATGGTAAGCTGCAAGGCTCGGACACGCCGAGGCTTCGCCGACTCTTTCCTGCTCAAGGCATCCGCCACAACGTTCGCCTTGCCAGGATGGTACTTAATCGCACAGTCGTAGTCGTTCAAGAGTTCAACCCAACGACGCTGCCGCATGTTTAACACCTTCTGGTCGAAAATATGCTGGAGACTCTTGTGATCGGTGTAAACTTCACACTTGGTACCGTACAAGTAATGTCTCCAGATTTTCAACGCAAAGACCACTGCACCCAGTTCTAAGTCATGAGTAGTGTAATTCTTCTCATGAACTTTGAGTTGACGGGAAGCATAAGCAATAACCTTCCCGCGCTGCATCAACACGCAACCAAGACCCCGTATGGAAGCATCACAGTACACAACGAAATCATCCGTACCCTCAGGAAGGGATAAGATAGGTGCAGAACAAAGTTTAAGCTTCAGCATCTGAAATGCTGATTCCTGTGGTTCGTCCCAGTCGAACTTTCGGTCCTTCTGGGTGAGGGCAGTGAGGGGTTGAGCGATCTTCGAAAATCCCTCGATAAAACGCCGATAGTAACCTGCAAGACCCAGGAATTGCCGCACCTCAGATGGCGTCTTTGGTGCTTCCCAGTCTTTAATAGCTTCGATCTTAGCCGGATCGACATGAATTCCCAGTTCATTCACCACATGCCCTAGGAATTGAACTTCACGTAACCAAAAATCACACTTTGAGAACTTAGCATACAATTGCTCCCGTCTCAAAAGTTCCAAGACCAACCGCAGATGTTCCTCATGATCCGCCTTGTTCTTGGAATAAATCAGAATGTCATCAATGAACACGATGACGAACTTATCCAGGTACGGTTTACAAACGCGGTTCATCAAATCCATGAACACCGCCGGTGCGTTAGTGAGACCGAAAGGCATGACCAAGAACTCAAAATGGCCATAACGAGTGCGAAAAGCAGTCTTCTGGATGTCAGCTTCCCTGACGCGCAATTGGTGATAACCGGACCGCAAATCAATCTTCGAGTAGTAGCTAGAGCCCTGAAGCTGGTCAAAGAGATCATCAATGCGAGGAAGAGGATAACGATTCTTGATGGTCACTTTGTTCAGCTCACGGTAGTCAATACACATACGAAGGCTCCCGTCTTTCTTCTTCACAAACAGAATAGGAGCTCCCCACGGGGACGAGCTCGGTCGAATGAAACCCTTTTCCAAGAGTTCCTGTAACTGGCTGGATAACTCTTGCATCTCGGGAGGTGCAAGACGATACGGAGCTCGGGCAATAGGAGCTGCGCCCGGAGAAAGATCAATACCAAACTCAACCTGACGATGGGGAGGAAGACCAGGCAAATCATCAGGAAACACATCAGGAAAGTCACGAACCACCGGGATATCCTCGATCTTCTTCTCACCGTCAGTAGAAACGTTAACAAGTGCCAGAATGGCCGAACAGCCCTTTCGAAGATACTTACGGGCTTTCATGCTGGAAATGATACTCAGCGGAGCACCGCTTTTCTCGCCATGAACCGAAAGAATTTCTCCATCGGGGAGAGGGATCCGAATAACCTTGTCAAAGCAAACAATCTCTGCGCGATACAACGATAACCAATCCATGCCCACAACGACATCGAAACTACCCAAAGGTACAGGCATAAGGTCAATGGGGAATGACAGACCCGACAGTTCCAAGTGACACTCCCTAAGGATATGAGTTGCCTCGATGTTCTTACCATTAGCCAATTCTATCAAGTACTTAGCCTCTAAAGGTGTGGGTACTATATCTAGCAACTGACTAACATCCACAGATACGAAGCTCTTATCGGCACCAGAATCAAATAAAACAGAAACATAGCGATTGTTGAGAAGGAACGTACCGGTAACTGTGTCTGGATCCTGCCTAGCCTCCGCAGACCCAATGACGAAAGCACGCGCAGTCCTGCCTCCGCCGCCATTCCCGTTACCGCTACCGTTTCCGCCCCTCCCATCATCGCCCTGCTTCAGCTTGGGGCAATCACGCTTGAAGTGCCCCGTGTCACCACAGTTGTAACACCCCTGCCTCCCCTGAGTCCCCTGAGCAGCAGGAGCAGGAGTAGCCGCAGGAGTCTGAGTTGGGGTGAGCGCCACCTTGCAATCCTTAGCATGGTGTCCCAACTTTTGGCACCGATGACAACGAGCTCGATCACAATTCCCCGAATGGTGAAAGCCACATTTGTTACACTTGGGATGCTTTCCGACATACCCACCCGTCTTCGCCCCAGAAGAAGACCCAGACGTATCAAACTTCTTTGCCGACTGAGCTGGCACCACACTCTTCCCCACACTCTCCCACTTCCTCTTGTTCCCCTCAGTAGTCTTCACAGTAGTACCCTTGGGTGGCAAAACGCCTTCCGCCACCTTCAGGTTAGTCATCCGATGAGCTGATCGGACAACTTCAGCAATAGTGGGAAGATTCCCAGCAGCCACCAACCCAGCAATTTCGGGCACTAGTCCAGACACATAGTGCTCGATCCTCCTGTACTCGGGTGTGTGTAAGTCAGGACACAACACCGCCAGCTCGTTCCTCCTCACAGTATACTCCTCAATCTCTGACCCAACCATCTTGTAACTCCAGACCTCATGCTCCAACTTCTGTATCTCCTCCCTCGGACAGTACTCACCTCTCAAAAGCTGCACAAACTCCGCCCAAGGCATAGCAATAGCCTCCCCCAGTCCCATATTCTGAGTAGTAGCATTCCACCACGACAATGCAGGCCCCTCAAATGTCGCAGTAGCATACTTCACTCGGTCCCCAGCAGGACAGTTACACATGACAAACACAGATTCAACCTTCTCCAACCATCGGAGCAGTCCCACTGCCCCTTCAGTACCAGCGAAGTTATGGGGCTGACAGTCCCTAAACTTCTTATAAGAGCACTGAGGTGGGGGTGGATTGGCACCAACACCTGAAACACGGTACACGAGTAAAACACAAACGAAAGGACACGAAACCCAAAAATGAGGCAAGGTCGACAGAAATCAACTCACCACCCATGGCATTAATCCCGGCCTGGAAATTAGCCATAGCCATGTTCACTTGCTGCTGGAGCAAGTTGTTCAGCTCAGCTTGGGTCATGTTGATGTTCCCACGACCACCGCCTCCGGCACGACCACCGCCGCCACGACCACCACCACGACGTCCACCACCACGAGCACCAGACATGATCTAACAAACCAAGAAATCGAGAGATTCAGATTCACTTCCAGTGTCAACCACTAGAAATTTTCAAGAGTTAACCTAGGGACAAATTCAGGACTATACATCCAAACTCGAAGTCCATCGGGATTTTCATGCATCCCAGTTTATTATTTCGTGTGCACCCGAAATGATAAACTGCTCTACATGGTCCTCCAGATGTACCCCTAATTTAGACCCCAGTCACCGAACATTGTCGCCTATGTGACAATAGGTGCAAGTGTAGGAAGGCATGTGTGTGCAAGAACCAACCAATCAACCCCTCCTCCTTCAATCCAGAAGAAGAAGACAAGAGTAGGTAAGAACCCAAATAAAAACGGATGATGTAACAGAGAAGTGTGATGATAATGTAACGACACCCCGACAAAGTTAGTACATGTTCCAAACCGACACAAGTATGTGACCGTCTAGTGTGTGCGACTCGGCTATAGACTAGACTCTAAATGCAGTCCTAGTTCACTATAACCATTGGCTCTGATACCAATCTGTCACACCCTCAAATTCCACTTGCGGGGTTTTACCGCGAGGCGCATGACAAACCAGGATTTAAGTCAACGGTCACAATAAACAACACTATATGCATAACACAAAACCCAAAAGGTATAATTATAAAAGCATAAACTGTAGCGGAAGCTTTAAATGTTTACAACCCAAAAGACATAGTTCAAATGTTTAATGAAGACCATGCTCTAAACCCTAGACGCCCGTGCCGACTCGTGCGCCTAGATCCAGTTGTTGCTACCTTAGCGACCTGAGAAAAACATGCCAAAAGATGTCAACATATAATGCTGGTGAGTTCACAGGTTTGTTCAAAAAGAGTTACCAAGTGATACCATGTCCATACTATATCAACACTACCAAGTACGCTAGCTAGGCGTATATTTTATTACTACTACGATTGGAAACCATTACTGGACACGTTTAGCAATGTTTAGCATGTTTAGCAGCCCGTAATGTTCAGCACGATAATGTTCCTGTTCGAGACAATATGCACCCGCCCGGCCCTCCAAGCCGACGAGTGGGGCAGGTCACGCCCAATAGATCTATTCACATTTCCCCCGTTGTGCAAACCCGCACATTCATGGTTTCCCCCGGGACTTTCCAAAAGATCGTATAGTAATATAAAGTTAAAACCATAGTATGACATATGTTACCAAAACTGTTTAGCGCATGTTTTCTCCCCCAAAGTTAAAGCAGTAAAAGTGGGGCCGTGAACTCACCTTAGATAGCGTTCTTCAATTATAAGTAAAGATGTTTGGCCCTTGATAATCCCTCTACCGGAGATCTATTAAAATGTTCACATAAGTGTTCCGACTAATAACCATAAGGTTATCTAGCCCCCGATTGTCCAGATCGTAATCAAGTATGTTTTAAAACGTGTTTAAATGTTCAACCGACACACTAGACCGACCCGCCATCCCGTTGGTGACCCATTACCCTAACTAATCAAGTACACATAGATTACACGCAAGGTTCAAGCATAAAACACTTAGTTTGTATCAAAAATCTCATTTTTGTCAACGTAGGGTCGAATGTAGTTCCGGGTGGTCGAAGGTGGCTTGTAAGTGGTCGAAGGTGTCTCTGTTTGGTCGAAGGTGTTCCTCAAATTCCACCTTCGCCCCTTTTCCTTCCACCTTCGCCCCTTTGTAGCACATTCGCCCCTTTGTCTTCCACCTTCGCCCCCTGGAATCCACCTTCGCCCCTGATGTTAGATTTTTCCAAAAACGCGTCGAAAAACATCCGAAAACATCACGAAACATCACGAGTTACAGCAGTCAAGCATCATTAGTATATTCCTACGAAACCCTACCAATTTTACCCCAAAATCTATCCGTTTTACAAGTTTCCTAAAATGGTAAATTATGGAGATGTCACATCACCATGCATGAAGATATTACCCAATTAGGAAACTTTCTGAATTCGATCAATAATCAGTTTATCATACTCGGATCATTATGAACAAGAAACCCCTATCATAACCTTATCATAATCATCCCAAAAACATCCCTAAATCTAACTAAAAACCCCCTTTAATCATCAAAACACCATCAACAATCAAAGGTAACATATTTCAATCATAACCCATCATTAATAACAGCCCTAAGTTGTTGTCATATCATCTATACAACAAGTAATCATCAAACAATGCATAATATCATACTAACACATGTTTATTTGCATAAAAACTCATTGTTTATGAATAGGTTTTGGTTAGGAAAGGTTTTTATTCATAAAGTAGGTTGATATCAGATCTGGACCCATTGGGGTTTAGATTAAAACAAGCCAAAATTGTTTAAAAAGGATTTGTAATGAAGAACACACCTTAGATCTTCACTTGTAATGATTTAGAGAGTTAGGTTATGAAAAACAAGCTCAAAAACTCCTTCCCCAATGTTAATAGCTGATAGAGAGTGTTTAGAGGCGTTTAGGGTTTGTGAAATGGTGAAAAATGGCTAAGGATGGTATTTATACCAGCTGCACGTTCGCCCAGTTCATGGGGTCGAATGTGGAACTTTTCCACATTCGCCCCTTTTTAGTGGTCGAATGTGGAACTCTTCCACATTCGCCCACTTTTTAGTGGTCGAATGTGGAACTCTTCCACATTCGCCCACTTTGTTCTACGTTCGCCCACTTTTCAGATCCCATTTCCACATTCAGGTCATCAGCACTTTTTAACACATGTTAACAGCACTTTTAACACATGTTAACCTTTTTCAAGTTCATCGTGTTTAACGCATTCTAACACATCCTAACACATAAACAAGCATCTATAGTCTATACTTAGCATGTTTAGGCACGTATAATCATTCGTACATCATTTAAGCAAGTGTAAGCATACAATCCACCACACGACCCGTAATCTACACATATACTTAATTAGTTCATGTAATGTCACCAACGACGGAACCCGGTACTAATGTATTCCCAAAACGACTCCCAATGATCCTCCAGATCATTGACCCTGGACAATCCTAATTGACCCGACTCAATTAACCCAGTTAAGTTTGTTTATAAACGTTTCTCGCTAAGGTAGACTTAGATGTTACTATTATGTTTAAGCCGAACATGCCGGGTGTCACATCATCCCCACGTTGAAAGAATTTTCGTGAACATGCCGGGTTCAGACAATTACTTTATAGAAAACCCGAAGCCTACACCTGATCATTCCTCGATTAATATTCCACTTCTTAAAGACCCAATACCTACACGCGTCATCGGTCAACAGAAGCTACAAATAAAATCCCTACAAACCGATGCTTATCTATGGACGGCCCATGAATAAACACATCTAAGAAAATAGTGTTACATAGTTTGGAACAGAGTTTGAGTAGTCCCACTAGTTTAATCGGAGGGACTAGAATAAAACATAGAGGAATGGAACGGTCTTATTTGGGTAATGTGAGGATAACGTCGGTGTTGAATGTTCCGGGGTGTTCTTTTGAGGGGGTTTCAGATGTTTAATTCGCAGCAGAGACGTGAAGATGACTCTGTTGAATATGGTATGTTCCAGTAACTCTGTGTCGGTGTTGTTGACGAGGCCTTTGTACTGTTTAGTTGTTTTGGCCTTCGTTGACTGTTGAATCTGGTGGTGATGATTGTTGCTTTGGAAGTGACGATTCGTTGGGGTTCTGGCGGTGGAGGTGGTTGTGGGGAACAAATGGCGGATGTGGTGGAGAGGTGATGGGTGGCTGAAAAAAATCCTATAAATATGGGTTTTATAAGTTAAAAAACTATTTAATTAAGGTAAAATGACATATTTGCCCCTCATATGGGGGGCACATGTTCAACTTAACCAAGTTTTTTTAACAGAAGTTAGCTTAAAGGACAAATGGTGTAACAAATGTATAAAAGAAAGGACATAATGAGTGAAAAATTAACATAAAGGATATAAGATGCAATTTCACCAATAACTAAGGACATTTTGTGTAATTCTCTCTTTCTTTTATTAATACTAGGTGAGATCTAGTGTGGAAACACACGGGAGGAGTCGCCTAACCCTTATCTGCTGTACGCTAACCACTAACGCGTTAGTAGACCAAACCCTGCAAAACACTCCATCTATCGGTAAAAGAAAAACTGTATTTTGTAACGTCTGCTCATTTCACAACATCAGTTAATAATACACTGAGGCAATAGATCGTTTGTTACTAAACGGTTTGTAATTCAATGTCTGTTTGTTTCGCAACTATGTTCATTACATCAATTAAGCAGGTTTTTTTAAAACACCTGGTTGCAAAAAACTGTTGATTCAAACAGTTGTCAATTCAACGGTTTCTTTCAAACAGTTGTTGCATTAACCACCGACTGACCGACACGTCAACAGTGCAAACATCTGCTGAGAGAACCGCTGTTTCGCAACGACTGTTTATATCTTTTAACACTGATCAGATGTTTAATAACTGAAAGGTAACAACTAAGAAACAAAAACTCTACAGACGGATTAACATCTGTTTATACATATGAATATATATTAGGAATTAATAAACTTAACTTAATCAACTTTAAACAAAACATATCTAATCAACGTTAAACAAAACAAATATAATCAACTTTAGGCATCAATATACATTATGAATTCCATCTTCATAACATCTGTTTATACACATGAATATAAATTAGGAATTAATAAACTTCATCTTCAATTCCTTTGTAGGTACAATTCCTTTTGTTCTTGAACTTTAAGCACTTTAGGCATATGAAACTCAATATACGTATTAACTCATTGATATGCGATGGATGGTATCCACGGCTAGTTAAAGGAATTAATAAACTTAAGCTTCAATTCCATTGAAGCTTCAAGCTGTGCGTGTAGATCTTTGAATCTTGCCAAAAGTTCTACATCCTTAATACCGGACTCTGAATTGCACAACAACGACAAATCAAATCTTCAACTCCCTTGTATTCTTCAAATCTTGATAGTATTGTCGTGTAATTTGATTAAGAACAAATTCCTTCATTTCATCTTCACGGTTAACACTTGGGGCTGCCATTAATACAATTGGTGAGCACTGAAAATGTAAATGTTCATATATTAATTAAAATCGTTTATGATAAACTTTCGAATGTCTTTAGTATTTTATAGACTGACAACGCGTGAAGATGAAAGGTCATACGGTAGAATATTTATTATACTTGGGTTAACGTGTGAACCATAAATGCACGAAGACTTTGGAAAACGAATAGACGAAATAATTTATCTATTAATTCCACACATTACATATTCTAAAATTATCTACAAAAATGGCAAATAGATCATACTACCATTTTGCTGATACGTCAGTTGCTAAGTCTTTATCCAGCGCTTGGTCACTAACAGAAAAGAGAAAAGAAGAAAATATTTGCAATGAAGTAGAGAAGATCGAAGAAAAAATTAAGGAACAATCTTGGGAAAACATTGCCTTGCTAGATATGGTCTTGCATGAACCGGCAAGTGCTTTAAGAGACAAGATAGAAGACTATTTGACGCAACAACTACAAATTAAAAACAACATCAAAGAATCCTTGACGGAATTAAAAGAGGATCTTTCAAGGAAGATACTGAAAAAGAAACAAAGAATTTTTGAAATTTTAATTAAGTAGTTTTGTATAGTAGATATGATTATTATTATTATGTACGTTTTAATTTTAAATGTTAACCTCTGTTTATTAAAAACAACATTATTTATCCCATCGTTTGTTGTTTTGAGAACATCTGCTTATTACCATCTGTGTGTATGTTAGAAACAATTAGTTTAAGGTCTGTTTACTAAAAACCAAAAAAAATAAAAAAAAAAATAAACAAAACAACTGTTATACTCTGTTTGGTAAAAATCAAATTAAAGAGTCAATCTAGTGTTTAAAATAAAAACTGTATTTTGTAAGGTCTGTTCCATTCACAATGTCAGTTATCCTCATCAATGTCTTCATGGATAGTTTACAAAGAAGAACCATGCTTTATCTAATTAATGAGTCAACATTTATTAAGTAGAAAATATTAAAACAGATTCACCTATGGGAAATATAACATGGACTTACCTACACAACTTATCAGATGGAACCTTCTGCATCGATCCTCTCTGTCCCTAACTGCGATTGTGATCAACCTGCTATGCAGCTCCTTCCACTCGCTCTAAACCTCAGCATTAGTCATTTGATTAGTCCACGGGATGATCCAGCAACCAATATTTCCCACAATAGCCCAATTGTCTTTCATCATGTTATCTTTGCGCACAGCTAGTTGAAAGGTTAGAAAACTTACATTTTAAAGGTTCATTGAATAACCACACAAAAATAATGCGGATTAATATCTAAAAAAATAGCCTTTGAAGATCATAAAGTACTGATTGATTAATAATATCCAATAACTATAAAGATCACAAAGTGTTCATCAGTTGATTGAGTCTTAATCAACACATAAAGGTTCAAACTTATTGTTGAGTTGGTTTTCAACTTTATTATTTGCATTTCAAGAAACTATAAAGTCGGAAGTTAGTTATCGAAATTTTAATTTATTTTTTATAGAATGAAAGATAACTGCAAACACAATAATAATAATAAAATAATGTTTTCAATAAAGTTACTTCAAAACCGTAATCATTATTTTTGGGCTGTTGATATGGCTGGTTATTGATGCTTATGTGTCTGCTATAAGTAATCTATGATTATTAATGATACAACTATTATAACAAACAGTTGTTGCTTAAAAATAAACTTAATGAATAATATATCTTTTTATAATACAATTATTATAAACAAAATATAAAAAACATAAACAAACCAAAGGCTATGATCTGTTTACTGAACAACAAATTAAAAAAATCAAAAAGTTGTTATAGAATTCAACTTTATATTATTACAACCGCATAAGAATTCTAAGAAAAAATCCATACCGATACAAAACTCACCAAAATATAAAAAACGAAAGAATTCTAACAAAGGTATATACAATATCCATATCGATACAAAAGTCACCAAAATACAAAAAACGTAAGAATTCTAAGAAAAAAAATCCAATATCCATACAAAACTGAAGTAATGTTAACTATGACATTCAATACAAAACGTGAAATAATATTTCAATGACAAACTTTTTTAAGAAATGACATGAAATATACTTAATATAACAAATATTTTTATATATGTAAACTGAATATTTACATATAAGTCAATTAAGTTATTATAACCATCTATTTAAATTATAAATATAAATATTATAATTATGTTCAATGTCCTAACAATCACTTTGGCAACTATAACACATTTACATTTTTAATATTTCATTATGAAACACCAAACATCTGTTGATTTTAACAGTAGACAATTTTGTTTTTTGACCAACCAAACCCACCGAGTGACCACCAGTGGTAAAGACAGGGACACTACATATCAATAATTAATCTGCGCTTTTCAACACTTCCTAAAATTTGTTTACATCTCTTTAATAAAGTTTCTTTAAAACAACTGTTATACGATTCAATCATATTATTACAATTAAATAATTTGAGTTAAATATTTAATTTAACAAAAATAAACACAAAATGGAAGATTTATAAAAGAAGAAACTCAAATATGTTTAAAAAACTACTTTAATGACAACATAATTACAATATATGAGCTTACAAAAAAGCACATAAAAATACAACGAAACATAAAAAAATCCTTCTAGCAAACAAACCCTAGAGAATGATATTTCTTCCCAGGATCATCGGATAAAAAATATACTAATTAAAAGAATATTGGGAGTTCATCCCCTTTTATAGAATAAAAAATATACTAATTATTCATAAAGTTGGTTTTCAACTTTATCAGTTAGATTTCAAGTAGACCTAAAGTTGGAAGTTACCTTTGATATTTTTTATTTATTTTTGATATAATGAAAGACAATTCAACACAACAAAAATAATAAAAATAATGTTAATATCATTATCCATATATCATGGCCAGTTCTAAACTGAAAATAGTTCTTTTCAAATCTAAAATTAGAAAATGAATATTGCGATTTTCTTAACTTTTTATACGGTGAATAAACCAACAACTCCTAATGTTTATTACATCTTTATAGTAACTGTAATTTGGAAAAAAAAAGTAGTTTTGAATTAAAAATCCTTGAAAAATGTAAATCTTATACATAAATATAAACATATATTATCCTTTTTAAATTATATTGCATTTTACAAAAATATAGATCAAATAAAAATGAAATTCAATAAATGATGATAACATTTATTTTACAGAACATATATTATAAACAAAAAAACGATAACTTTTAAAATCTTTATATTTAACTTAATTTATTATTATCTTTTAATTAATAGAAATATGTATATATTCATTTTTGATAAATAAATATAAGTAAAAAATATCATGTCACTTCAAAATTCGAGTTTCAAGGTAATAATTATTACAGCTAGTCAATAGCCTTAAAGCACTATAATGATCACTATATAGTTCAACAATGTAGATGGAAACTTGCAAAATACGGCGGTAATTAATGGTAGATGTAAATATTTTTACTATTATAAAACAACTAAAAATGATTACCATAAATTTATATTTTATTCTTAAATTAAACAAACAAACTTATTGTTCTTAAACTTTGAAATATATATATATATATATATATATATATATATATAGTCAATAACAATAAAACTTGTAATAAAATATCTAAGATCACCAAATCTAATTTCTTTACAAATCAATTCTTTGTAATTAATTTTTATACTTGATTCAATGATTAAATTTGAAATTCGAACTTCTTTTTATATAAAGTTATGCTCATTTTATTGTATATAATCTGTTTTAAAACATCTGTTGAATGATATCCAGCTTTATCAAACAACCGTCAATCAATACAATTTTACAATTAAAGATTACAATAAATATACAATTTTACATCACTCTTTTCAAATTCATAATAATCACAAAGAGTTTTCATCGGTTGAAAATTAATGAAAATAACATTTTTATCATAATAAATTGATAAAAATAACTATAAATTTAAATTACATCACTCTTTTAAAATTCATATTAATTTAATAATAAAATTTTAATAATATTATTTTATCATATAATAAGATGAATAAAAAAGTAAGAAAATAACTATATGGAAAGTTAATTTTCAACTTGATAAGTTGCATTTCAAGTAAATATGAAGTTGGAAACTACTTTAGGTCCTTTCAATAGAGTGGAAGAAAATTGCAACACAATAATAATAAAATAATATTGTTAATAAAGTAGCTTAAAATTAGTAATCATTACTTTTAAACCTTTGTATAATATTTGTTAACATCCCAACAGTTGTTATTAAAAAAAACTTTGTAAAGACAGGGACACTACTTATCAAGAATTAATCTGCGGTTTTCAACACTTACTAAAATCTTTTTACTTCTCTTTAACAAAGTTTCTTTAAAACAGCGGTTATACGATTCAATCATATTATTACAATTCAATAATTTGAGTTAAATATTTAATTTAACAAAAATAAACAGAAAATGGAAGATTTATAAAAGAAGAAATTCAAATATGTTTAAAACAACTACTTTAATGACAACAGAATTACAATATATGAGTTTACAAAAAAGCACATAAAAATACAACGAAACATAAAAAAATCCTTCTAGCAAACAAACTGTCAGACCCCGACTTTTCCCTCGTCGGTTGTGACGTTTGGTAGCTTTGCCACGCAGCGGAAAGATGCATCTAAGACTCTTATTTCCTGAACGCCATTGCTAACTCTCTAGGATCCCCGATCCCAATACGTCGACCACTACAACCGTGCCGTTACCAAAGTTTAAACCTGAAAGATATACTTAAAAAGTCAGCATAAAGCTGGCGAGTTCATAGGTTTTACAAAAGAGGTTTCCATAAATTTGAAAAGATCATTCCCGTTAATACTATGTTATAAGAACGTTAGCTAGACGTTAAGTATTTTTACTACTACGAGTGGGAAACCATTACTGGCACGTTTTCCGGTTTTTGCCTAGCCGTGAGCAACTGTCATCATCGGTGACCCTGGAAGTAGAGACAATATGCACCCCGCCGGCTCCCAGCCGTCGAGTGGGGTATGCCCGTCCCAATAGATCTATCCATATTTCCCCGATATGTGTTCCCACATACTCATGGTTTCCCCTGGGACTCCCTGATGAAATGTCCGTATAGTAAATATCCATAACGATAGTATAACATGACCTTTAGAATGTAAGTAAGTAGCATGTTTCTCCCCCGAAGGCAAAATAGTAAAGCGGGGCTGTGACACTCACACACCCATTTCATTTCTCAAAAACTTGTTCGCTTTAAATTCGTCAGGTTTTCATAAAAGAAGCATGTCTCCCCCCCAAAAACATTTATAAAACAGTAAAAAGTGGGGTCATGAACTCACCTTAATTTTCTTGCTTAGCTAGCAAACAAAGCCCGAAGCTTTGACCGACTTCCTCGTGCCCTATTACAACACATGACACCTTAAAAGTCTATCACATATAAACCTAGCCTATTATCCGGCTAAAAGATAGTTTATCCAACTATCTAGACTCGTGTGTATTAACTCGAGTCCTAATATGCTTTAACTCGACTAACCGATCGTGACTTATCTTACTTATGCGTTAACACACGACATAGTACCCAAGTTGCGCACTTGTTACTATTCGTGTGTACACCACGTTGGACTAACGCCTCAAAATGTATAACTTATCCTGAGCCGTAGCTCGTCTCGTTAGTCGGATAAATGCATTTGTCTTATACGTTTATTTTTAGGAAAATACACTTTGCAAAATATAATTCTTATTGTTATAAATTTCCAAATAATAATAAATGCTATATTAATTCCCAAAATCCGACATTTAAAGTATTCAAAACTTTGTTTTGCATAAAGCTTTCCCAAGTAAATCAAACGTTTATATATTTTTGAATACGAACAATAAACATAGTTTCGTTGTCAAAAACCTTTCAAATGCTCGTCATACTTGATGTTTGGCAAAACTATATATATTTGTTTCAAAATATTGTCCGGGATTTACTTATTATTGTTACAAATATCTTTGTGAAAGCGTCGCGATTTTATATAAATACCTTTATTAAGACACTTGGAAATTCATTTATAAAAACATACACAACGGTATTAACTTAGTCGCGCTTTGGATTTTATAAAATTTCGGCAGAGTCTCCTCTGTTTTTGTACGAACCAGACAACACAAGTTGTCTAAAAATTCCCAAAATCAACTTCAAAACACAAGACTACAATTTGTTTATCCGCAATTCCCAATCAAACGAGACTTGTATGTTTTGATGCTTTTATATAAACTATACTTATTTATATTTATATACTTTTATAGTCCTACCAATTTAGTCCAATATCGAAATTATAAGTCACGCATTTTAGCCACTATTACTAATCGTCCGATTTAATATATAGTTACCGTTTATTATTAAAGTCGGTTCGTTCACGAGTTAATACCATTTACGTTTGTATTTATATTTTTATAAAAATACAATGTTTACAAAAATGAAATAATGAAACAAATACGAGTTTGTTATACCGAGATTTCACGCGCGCAACCCGAAATCTGACCCGCAAGACGGTTGAACAGATCTGAACAGAGCCAACCATAATCGCGACTGAACCTGAACCGAACCAAATCTGACCAGTAACTGAAATCCTGAGCCGAACCTGACCAACCACCATAATCCAGATCTGACTCGAACCAAGACCCGACAACAAAACGAAACTGATCGAAATCAGACTCGAAACAAGATTCAAACCACATCCGTAACTACAAGATACCCCGAGCATATCTGACCCGAGACAAACTCTACGATCAGAAATCGACTGGAACATCCAAGCTGTACAAATCGGGCCCAACCCAAGATCTGACTCGAAACGAAACCATGAGCCCGAGACCACGACTGGAACCAGATCTGGCCATTCTTGACAGAGCCGCTTATCAACCAAACCGAGCCTTGAGTCTCAAAATGTGACCAAATCATCAAAAACCACAAAGCGAAGCCCATAATCCACCGACATGTCGAAACCGACTAACCCGACCACATCTATAACCGGACTGGACCATAACCATACTGATCGGAAACGAGCCTGACTAACAACTTGGCCACCTACCAGCCGAAACCCATCATAATCAGCCAAACAAACCGTCACCATCAACCACAACCCGCTGACCTTCACCAACAACCACGACAGGCACTACCCCATCATCTTCGCGAACCATACCCCCTGAAACCACCCTTGACTTGCTGCGTATTGAAGATGTTTTCGGGGCCACATCCCTGCGCCGCCACCACCCAAGCTTTGGTGGTGGCCGGCTGCTTCTGAAACAAGGACAGGAGAGGGAGGCGAGAGAGATTGAGAGAGAGAGGTTAGAGAGAGAGAGGGGTCAGATCTTAGAGAGAGAGAGAGAGAGAGAGAGAGAGAGAGTGGGAGAGGGTTTGTGGCTGCTGCAAAGATGAAGGAGAGGAGAAGATGTAGCTTTTATACCTAGGGTTCATTTGGTAGGTGGATGTCGCGTATATGAACCCGTTTAAACGTATCGCGCCTCGGTTTTATTTTAGGCCTGATAATTAATTATGAAAAAGTAGTCGGTTTTGTTCGAAATGTAAAACACAACTAAACTGAGCAAAAATATAAATATTTTCGTAGACTAGCACGTGCGTTCGACGCACGCGTTGACATCACGCACGCGTTGACATCGCGTTAATTAAATCGGTGGCGGTTTTCATTGTTTAGACGATCAGTTAACTTCCGAAACTTAATAATTAACACTATTTATAATAAATAGTTATTTTTTTATAATAAAAAACCACATCAGTATAGATCGGAAGTTGCCGGTTGTCACACAAACCCTAGAGAATGATATTTCTTCTCAGGATCATCGAAACAAAAACATTAAAATGAATTACATGACAACACCTACTATATAAATATGATCCAGTTCTAAAAGCCCTAAAGATTAAAAAGACATATCTTTTTTCTTCTTCGTCAGCAAGATAGCAACATCGAACTTATGATGTCTTTGTTCCAATGGAAATATTGAACCCAACAAATTACAAGAAAATAATCTCTCGATAGCTTCCTTTGATTGTAAGAATCTTTCGAAACTTTATGGAAATACATTTGAGAGTAAATATCATTATGAATATTGGATTGGACAGATGTATAAAGATGAAAATGAAATATTGACAGTTCCACCCCTTTTATAGAATAATAATAAATATACTAATTATTCGTAAAGTTAGTTTTCAACTTTATCAGTTACATTTCAAGCACACCTAAACTTGGAAGTTACTTTTAATATTTTTAATTTATCTTTGATATAATGAAAGACAATGCAACACAATAAAAATAATAAAATACGACGGTAATTAATTTTATAAAATATTTTTACTATTGTAAAACAACTAAAAAAGGTTACCATAAATTTACATTTTTATCTTAAATTAAACAAACAAACTTATTGTTCGTAAACTTTAATATATATACTAGTATGGTACCCGCGCGATGCGGCGGCGATAATTTAAAGCCCGCGAGATATTGGGGCGGAAATAATTTACAATGTGTACTAATTTTCTGCTAGTTTATCAATTATTTTGCGATTTATTGAAAATAGTATTTTTGTTTGTTTTCTTAGTTTTTCTTCAAAGGTTTTTTAAAATTTCATTAAACTGAGTCAATTTTTTTACGGATGAAGTCCACAATTTCAAGAAAAAAACATACTAAAGTTACATACTTAGAAAAAGTTTGATAAGAATCATTTCCATAATTTTCTATTAGCAAGATGGTACATTATCTTGTTAAAACTGCTATTGATACCTTTGCTTTTGACCACCTAGCAATTATAATCCTCTCCCGCAAGTTGCATGTCACCTTTTTATAAGTGTAACCCGACCCAAATGGGTACCGACATTATTTAGTGATTGACTTCAAAGTCAAACTTATAACATTCCGACACTTTTTTATTTATTGATTGACTTTCTGTTTCATTCGGCTTGTTATGTTGCCATCACTCGTTATAAAAACCAAAAACGAACATCCCAAAAGAAAATCATATTATATTTGACCCAACTTAGTTCTAGAGCTATGCAACTTAGTTCTCGAGCTATGCGGCAAAAACTTTGGGGGGTTCGGCTTTCGCTTTAGCAATCTGTTTTAGCTCATTACATTACCAACACTCACTATATCCAAAGGTATATTATATTTAGAAAAAGGTATATTATATTTTCAACGAAAGAAACCAAAGAGTTAATTGGAAAAAGACAACAAAAAGTAAGCAAAAGACTAAACCCAAATTATATTATTAAACTCAATCAAATAAATAAATTGGTAAAAGAAGTGTCCATTACATCGTCAACTGTAATCAACCATTTAAACTCTATCATGAGCTATCATTCCAACATACTATTTCAAACACAACAATGAACTAAAGAATTGAGACAAGCTTCAGATATCACAATTCTTTTCCAAACACAATTAGTGCTTTGTGAATTAGCCACAAACTGATTTTACACTTGCAAAGCAATATGAGATCAACTGGTTTTGGACTTACAACACCATAGATAAGGTAAACTCACGTTGCGTACGACACCCAAGTCAATGGTTGTCACTCTACGATGAACGTAATGCATGCATACATGAAGTTGTGGTCCATTAAAAATAAAACTGCAAACTTGAAATGAGAACACTACAAAATCAGTGTTTGTAACTTCCAAATACAATGACAAAATGAATGCAACTTGAACCACAAGTCCACGATTAAGTGCAACTTTAGAATGAGTATGTTAACATTTTTTCCTCCAACACTTTGAAGATCATGTCAATTTTTTAGTTGAAGCTCAACTCGTTCAGAAAAGAACACCAAAGAACATCTGCTTGATTTTGGAACGAATGAACATTTTAAAAACTTAAGAAAAATAAATGAATTTCACAATTTCAACCAAATACTTCTGAATAATAGCCGGATAGTTAAACAACTTTCAGTTTTAACTCAAAATTGCCAAAATTAAGGCAACCACAAATCATTACTTTACATGATTTCTCATGAAATAAAAAAGAGTATATTAACTGCAAACAATAAGCTCACTTAGAGAGCAGTTTTATATTTTCTAAAATTTAACAATTACTTGGACAAAAGACACAGGTTGGAACAATGTCATTCTCAAACACATTAGAGAAAATATCTAGGGCAGCAACACTGCACTGTCTATGTTGGACACGTTGGACATCGTCATTTGCGCTAGCCATGTTGGACAACAAAACCTACCACATAAGCAATCAAATCTGTTCTATCAGATGCAATCCATAAACAAATAAAAATATGCTGATTAAAACCACAAAAAAAATATAAACCGCAACCACAAACTTTGCGTAAACAGAATATGAACTTAGTTTAAAAAAATAGCGCCTCAGGAGCGCCTGAGGCATGAGGAACTTATCGAGAGAACACCTCAGTGATTTGAGGCATTACTTCAGGACTTCTGGGTCAAAATTGGTCAAAACTGGGTTCATAGGAGGGTAATACATAGAAACAACAAAAGGGATGAAGAGATAATAAATGTTTTACATGATAAAAAAAGTTCCGCATGTAAAAGGAATGAGACATGTAGCTTTTGAATGTACTCCAGGATTTTTTGGTTGTATATAAAGCAAACAACTCACATATGTGAGGCTCTCGCCTCATGCCTCCCGCCTCGGATTTTGAGACCTAAACACCTCGGAGCACTTCATGCTTTTTAAACCAAGATCAAGAAATTATAACACCTAAATTAAGCTGCTAGATAAATAAAAACCTGAATCACAAAATCGCAAACAAAAAAGGAACCACAAATATCATGAGTATCATGCAAAGTAAAAGATTCAAAAAAAAAAAAAAAAAAACAAATCGGAACCAATAGATGTTACAAGCATACAATGCTGGTGAATAATCAGAAATTTTCTTTGATTGGGTGCCCTCTTCTATGCCTAAAAACTTAGGTGGAATAAATTAGGGGGTTTTGATTATGAAGAGGTGGATTTCAGCCCAATCATCATATGACCAAAAGCAAAATTTGATTAGTGAGTAGTGACCATAAACAACAACAAAAGTGATAGTTAATAGGTATCAAAGAACGTAATGAAATCGGGTAATAGTAAAGCGAAACTGGAAGGCAAAAGAAATCAGACTAAGAGAGGTGAAAACCTAGTTAAGGATTGAAGGATTGAAACGCGAGCTTGAAGATAAGCGGGATTGAAGAAGGAAGTGTAGACCCATCAGTAGAAATGGCTAATGACTGCCAGAAGTAACAGTAACTAAAGGCTCAAGCACCATTCCCTACAAAATAAATAAACCATCAAACATTGGACCTAAATCGGAACCCAAACCATTGAAACATTGAAACCAATAATCTCCAGTAGTAGCATGTTCTATGATATGAAAATTTGGTCATTTGAATTTGCCCTAAATCAACAAGCCAATAACCCACAAACACAAACAATCAAAGGTAGAAACCCTAAATTTGACATTACACTAAGTAAAAATGGTTAACCCCCTGCAACCTAGGTTCTTCTTTCAAACCATCTTCATAGTAGAATAGACCTGACAAAAAAAAAAAAAAAAAAAAAAAAAAAGAAAAAGAAAACTAAAACGACTTATGAAAAGGATGGTTTACATAAAAGAGCAAATTTCATGAAAAGATGAAGGGTGATTAATATCTTTCTTGAAGTTGTGTTCTTTGTAATTTGATTTATGTTTTCCTTCAGTGATAATGATTTCAAAATATTTCCAAAAAATTAAGAAAACCTAAGAAATCATCAACTAATCACAGAATCAAACAAATAGTCCAAAAATTTCACAAATGTATACAATATCTTTGGTAATGAAACCTATTCTAAGTTCAAGTTATATATTATTTCATGAGTAGTCAAACGGAAGTTAACAAACAACTGTGATCAATTACAAATTTCAACTAAAGAATGATGTCACCAGAGTTTTAAAACAGACTTTGCAATAGTTAAGTTATAATAAATATTTAACAAAACAACTATAAATTTAAATTAGATGAGTCTTTTCAAATGCATAATTACAAACAGTCTTCACAGCCCTAAATGCCTTTGAAGACCAATGTACAAACGAAGGATCTAGATGGAAAGATACCATATCATTATAATGTTATTATTTTATATTAATAAAACAATTAAAACTATTGTTCTTACAAATAATTTGAACTCTTTTATTGTTCATGTATCTTTAAAAAATGAACATATATTTATATCAATAAAAATTCTACAAAAATATCATCATCTATAAAAGGTGTAATAATAGTTTTTATTGACAACTTATTATGTTTTAAATAAATAATATTTCCATAACAAACTTTTTTAAGAAATGACATGAAATATACTCACTGTGACTAATATTTAAACATATATCTAAACTTCAAATTTACATATAACTCAGTTAAGTTATTATAACCATCTGTTTAAATTATTAAGATGAATATTATCATTATGTTCAATGTCCTAATAATAACTTTGATGACAACTGTACAAACGAAGAATATAGATGGAAAGATATCATAAATATAAATATTATTATTTTTTATATTAATTAAAGAATTAAAAGTATTCTTCTTACAAATGATTTGACAAAATAAATATGATAAGAAAAAATTACACCATTAGTCCTTATGATTTCCACCAAATTTCAATGTAAGGTATTAAGGTTTTATTGTTTCAATTTAAGGTATTAAGCTTTTAATTTGTTTCAATGTCAGGTATTAGGGACTAACATAGTTAAAACTTAACTGAGTTTGAGAGTATTATGGTCCATTCACCTTTTTATGAAGAAACAAAATAAAAACCAAAACCCAGTTGTACAAGACTCGAACCTGGGACCTTGGCTTATTAAAAGAACAGGCAAACCAACTGATCTAAGCTACTAGATGGTTATTATTTCGATCAGAATCTTTATAAATGAAATCGATGCAGGTCATCTTCCCCAATTCAACCCAAACCAATCCCTAACCCTCGAACCTTGATCAATAAGATCCACTTCATCGATTGATGATTGATTGGTGACCGACACAATTATCCTTATCATTGTAAGCGAAAGATTTTGACAAAAACAGGATAATATGATCATACAAGTCACAAAACCAGGTGCGGAAACCCTAGTTCTGAACAAAATGATAAAACTCTAATCAAAACACAATCAAGATCATTTTCAACATCTTTTCATAGATTAACTTTGTCAAATAAGCTTTTACAACGACTCACACGTTAATCTAGATCAAACACACACTATCACAAAATGACCTCGAACCTGACCTGAACACATACACAACTGACAACTCTCTTACATTCACAAAAACACAAATTCTATATATAGGCTCTGCACGTTCGCCCCTTTTCAATGGTCGAATGTGGAACTTTTCCACATTCGCCCATTTGTAATGGTCGAATGTGGAATCTTTCCACATTCGCCCACTTTGTTTCTACATTCGCCCACTTTCTCAGGTTCCATTTCTACATTCGCCCACTTTTTCCACTTTCAGGTCATCAGCACTTTTTAACACATGTTATCAGCACTTTTTAACACATGTTAACTTTGTAGATCCAATCACTAGTCGCAATACGTGCATCTACAAACTCCCCCTCGACTATTGATTGGATTGTCTTCGTGTTTAAGTCTTGGTCGTTCTCTGATAATCTGAACCTTCGACATTCTGTACCGGATCACTAGCTAGGGACATACATGAATAATGCACTAACAATCTCCCCCTTGGACCTAGCTAGTGATGTACCAAAGCAGAAAGTTATCGATTCTTCAAGTCTTGATTGAAAACTTTCCATCTTCATGCACGTTTGTGTCGACGTTCCTATCTATCTCTTCCAATAAGCTTTGAAATCTCAGACAGACTCAAGAAATCTTGGCTTTGTCATTTGTTAATTCAGAGATGAAAATAGACGATAATCTTGAATTTCTTCAATCTTCAGTCATTGCTTTAATAACCTCTTACTAACTTCTGTTGTTCTGGTAATCTTGATGTTCAGGTTTGGGTCTTGTTCTAATACACAATTTGTCGATGATTCATGAGTAGTGCACCTGTTGTATTTGATTCTGCAGAAAAATTTACTAAAAACTGCACAAACTACAACCGGCGTTAAACACGACAAAAATCTCGGAAGTACTCTTCACATTCCTTTTCACCCTCAATAGTTCTCCCCCTGAACTTTACACCATTTTCAATATGTACCAGAAACTTGAAATTTTGAAAACTTTTTCAACTTTTAAGTATCTGAGCATTCTCATTCAGTATCCCAACATCGGTTATCGAAAATAAAGTTGAAACAAAACTTTTTGATTTTTCAAAGTTTAAGCTAAAACACACCAAAAATCTTTTTGAATTTTCCAATGTAATTGCATAAAAGTAAATTCAACATATTTTTGTGAATTTTCCGGTTAAGAGGATCATATCAGTATTGAAACAGTCAGTCATAACTCTTTTTGATCAATTTTCTGTTTTTGTTATTGAGCATCCTACAACCATTACCAGTATGTTTGTCCACTTAAACTCAAAATCATCATTCATTGCTCAGCAATTTAGATACATCATGGTAATATTAGATACTGAAAAATCTATGGTCCCCGCATTCGCGACACATTCCCGTATCAAGAATTGAGCAAAGTTTCATTGTAACGCGTGATTATACTGTAGTTATCTGTTAGTTACAAGGTATGAGGCACAGTGGTGACAGGTCAGCAAATTAATGCTTCAAAGCGACTTGTGCACTCTACCAGGGTGAGGACTAATATCAATCATGATTTGCATCAATGATTGGATACGATGCATTAGATAATCTTTGATTATCATCACACATGTTAAGTTCCTCATTCGGTAACTTAAGGTTTTGTCATTAAAGATCTTTTAATAAGATACCCTGACTGATCTAGGTCCGTAAATCAATACGACAAAAGATCAGTTAGGCTATCCCCAGATAACTTTCAATATAACGACCCGAAACCTCCGATTTTGGCAATCTATCAAACGAAATTTCGGTACTAAGACCATATGCCAACGATACGTTGATCCACATGATTATCAGTTATTGATTTTAAATTTATATCACCATGCTGAACTTTAAATTTTGATTTCAAGCCTACCAATATATAATTGTAGTGGCTACTCAATGTTTATCAAATTATTTTTGTTTTTAGAGTAGTCTGACAGTCCACTGATGTACTATCATCTCCTCTTTTTCTCCAGGAAAAACTCATTTTTGATTTTTTTAATTTTTTTATATTGATTTTTCTGAAATTTTCTCCCCCTAAAAATCTAAAAATAAGCATATTTTTGGATTTTTTAAACTTTTTGAAGAAAAACAAAATAAAATGATATCCGATGCGGTTTACCCACTGAGTTTTAAAAACCATTTTCCACTCAGATTACTAAACTCATTAAGATTTTTCAATTAGCAAACCATTTTGTCGTATCTGTTATTGAAATCCAACACCTGAGAGCAATTGCAAGAGATTGCAACTTTCTCCGGCTTCACAGATTGGAGACAGACTACAAACACTCTCCTCTTTGTTGAAATCAGGTTTTCCTTCTTCAATAACCCTTCCTTGACCTTCACCTCTCCAATAAATAGTGTGTATACAGATGCTCCACTATCAACTTATCAAAGAATAGCTAATAGGTCTGTCTGGAACAATCTGCACACTTATTAAACAATTAGCATGAAAGAGGCACCCATCCCTTCACAATGATGGGTCGTCCAAGGTCATCAATTCTCGGAACATCAATCCATTCTCCTTTTGAAAAATCAATTGGTTTTTCAATGGATTGATTTGAAGTAGAAATTGCTATTGACTTAGAAAGTGATTTGGGTTTCCAAACACGTTCAGAGTTTATTTTAGATTTTGTTGAAATCGTTTTGATTTTTGACTTTTCAGGTTTCATGTTTGACACCTGCTTCTGAACTTTGTTTGGAATCTTCTCAGACTTAACTGATGAAGACCCAGGTTTAGAGTTATTCTTAGACTTAGCCTTAGAACTCCCCCTTACCTTAGCAACCCTATCATAATCTCCATTTTTATTCAAGGCAATTTTGTTACGATTGTCATACACAACCTATTTCCCCTTTTGCTTCTTGATTGGTTTTGGGGATACAGGCTTTCTGACATTGCCTGAATTTCTAGCAAATTTCACTTCTGTCTTTTTCTGTTTAACATACGGACAGTAAGCAACTAAATGCCCACATTCTCCGCAGTTATAACAAGACCTATACTCTTCAAAATCACATGCATACCCGTCATCCCAATACCAATAGGGACAATGAGCAGCAATATGTCCAACTTCACCACATTCAAAACAATCTCTCCATTCAACATAACCATGAGAATACTGTGGTGAGTTGTTTCCCCAATAACCATCAAATCGAGATTTATATGAATAATCATAATAGTCATATGATCTAGATGAAAAATTTCTTGAATTCTTTTGATAAGAATTTTTCATCTGATCATTTCCTTTCGATTTGTTTGGTTTTGATTCCTTTACTTTAGGACCATTCGTATTTTCAACATTTTTCTTTTGATCCTCTTTATTCTCATGTTGGTTAGGACTGAGTTCAAAATGAAGATGATCAAATTGATTTCTAAATTGATTTAACAAATCAAGATTATCAACATAAATACATTTAAGTAGAGATTGTTCGATATTCTCAATTAGAAAATCTTTGTTGAAAATCAATTTGTCATGTCCTTCCAGCATGTAGGATCCTTCAACTCCTTCAGGAAAACTGAATATGGGTTTTTCTTCAGATTCAGATTCTGAAGTTGTTTCAACATTTTCAGTTTTCTGTTCAAACACTTGTTTCACTTCAGAATCAGAATTAACAACGCAAGGTGTTGTGATTTCCAACTCTGAAGTGGAAGTATTCTTTGAAACACTTTTATTCATTTCTAACATTTCTTTCTTTAAAGATTCAATTTTATTTAACAAATCTTTTTCATTCTTTTCAAAAACTTTAATTTGGTTTTTACAATTTTCTAGTTCATTTGCTAGTTTCTGTTTGTCCTCAATAAGTGTCATCAATTCACAATTCAACTTGACACATTTAGAACAACTAGCACTTACCTCATCATCTGATTTATTACCATTATCAGATTTTGCATCACCATTTGAAATATCACTCTGTTCTGATGTACTTTGTTCTGAACTCGTATCAGAACTCAAATCACTCTTTGACAATTCACTGGAATCATCATGTCTCATTTGTTTGACTAAACATACAACATTCCTATGAACACCTTCTCTGTTAACACACTTGTTAACGTGTACCATTTCATCAGTTGGTTTCGGTGTCATTGGAAATCTCCAAATGTAGTCAGCTTGAGAATTTTGTCTCTGTAATTGTTGTTGCTTTGATCTCCTCATCCGTTCTACATACGGCCATGTAATTAATCATTTTTCCAACAAAAATCTTCGAAATTTTTAGGCACTAAATTCTACGTTCGCCCCTGGTAATTCTACGTTCGCCCCTTTTGATTTCACATTCGCCCAAAAGTATCAGCCGAATGTAGAATAAACACCAGAATGTAGAATATCAAAATTCAAATTCCACGTTCGCCCAAAAATGTCTACGTTCGACCACTTCTATTCCACGTTCGCCCAAAAATTTTCAGGTTCGCCCACTACAGTCCAGGTTCGCCCAAAAAATTCCAGGTTCGCCCAAAATGATTCCAGGTTCGCCCATTGTATCTCCAGGTTCGCCCAGTACAGAAATTTTCAGATTTTGAAAAACGGTTACACTTTGAAAAACGGTTATTTTGATCTCTGATTTTCAAAAGTTTGTGGATTTGAATGATCTTAATCAGGTTATGATTCGGAATTGATTTGGAGCAACTTTAATACTTGGAATTTTGAATTTTAACCACAAAAACAACTTCAAATCAATCAAAAACACTCAAAAACCATTTTCATGCAAAAACAGATGTATTTTGATCAAAAATATGTCCAAATCAGCTCTGAGTTTATCAAATTTGTTGTTGTATGATCCGTATGGCTCTGATACCACTTTGTAAGCGAAAGATTTTGACAAAAACAGGATAATATGATCATACAAGTCACAAAACCAGGTGCGGAAACCCTAGTTCTGAACAAAATGATAAAACTCTAATCAAAACACAATCAAGATCATTTTCAACATCTTTTCATAGATTAACTTTGTCAAATAAGCTTTTACAACGACTCACACGTTAATCTAGATCAAACACACACTATCACAAAATGACCTCGAACCTGACCTGAACACATACACAACTGACAACTCTCTTACATTCACAAAAACACAAATTCTATATATAGGCTCTGCACGTTCGCCCCTTTTCAATGGTCGAATGTGGAACTTTTCCACATTCGCCCATTTGTAATGGTCGAATGTGGAATCTTTCCACATTCGCCCACTTTGTTTCTACATTCGCCCACTTTCTCAGGTTCCATTTCTACATTCGCCCACTTTTTCCACTTTCAGGTCATCAGCACTTTTTAAGACATGTTATCAGCACTTTTTAACACATGTTAACTTTGTAGATCCAATCACTAGTCGCAATACGTGCATCTACAAACTCCCCCTCGACTATTGATTGGATTGTCTTCGTGTTTAAGTCTTGGTCGTTCTCTGATTATCTGAACCTTCGACATTCTGTACCGGATCACTAGCTAGGGACATACATGAATAATGCACTAACAGTCATTGCCAGCCATCAATTTTGATATTACGACCATATTCATGGTTAGTTATAACGATTTCAAAAGCATTTTTAAAACCTTCCAAAAACTCGATTCAATCATCATAAATCCGTCGTCATTTCCAAACATTTATACACCCTATATATTCAGACCTGTAGCGCGACCAAAACGCATCCAAAATTTCTCTCTATCACATCCTAAATCTCTCCCAATCGAAGTTTTTGTATTTCGGCTCACTTGTGCTCATTTACACCATCTCCAGTTCGGTATGATTCAATTACTTTTTGCTTTAGAGTCGATTTATAGTTTAGAACAAAAGCCTCATGCTTTTTTCATCATCTGTATCGTTTTCTTATTCAATTGATTGTGATAAGGGTTAGGGTTCATATGATATAAGAATTGGGGATTTTGTTTTAATCTAGTTGTTTATAAATATCAAATAGATTCCTTAAAATCAACAAACACCCACCCAGATCAACTGGTCTGGGCGTGAGTCCATCACAGACCAGGTCTAGGGTTCGATATCTGCCAAGGCCGATTTTATTCCTTTTTTTCTTTGTTTCTTTTTTTATAAACAGGTGAATGGACCATAATACCCCTCAAACTTAGTTAAGATTTAACTAGGTTAGTTCCTAATACCTGACATTAAAACAAATTAAAAGCTTAATACCTGACATTAAAACAAATTAAAAGCTCAATACCTTAAAGTGAAACAATAAAACCTTAATACCTTACATTGAAATTTGGTAGAAACCATAAGGACTAACGGTGTAATTTTTCTATGATAAATTACAATTTTCAACTAAAGAATGATGTAACTAGAGTTTTAAAAACAGACTTTCAAAACTTAACTTGTAATCAATATCTAACGAAATACCTATAAATTTAAATTAGATCAGTCTTTTCAAATTTATAATTACAAACAGTCGGTCCAGCCCTAAAAGTCTTTGATGAGCACTGTACAAAAGAAGGATCTAGATGGAAAGATACCATATCATTATAATATTATTATTTTATATTAATAATATTTTATATTAATAAAACAATTAAAACTACAAATAATTTGAACTCTTTTATTGTTCCTATATCTTTAAAAATGAACATATATGTTATATCAATAAAAATTCTACAAAAATATCATCATCTATAAAAGGTGTAATTATAGTTTTTATTGACTACTTATTATGTTTTAAATAAATAATATTTCCATAACAAACTTCTTTAAAAAATGACATGAAATATACTAACTATAGCTAATATTTTAATGGGAAGACATAACGTATAAAGCGTCTTAACGTAAGAAGCGTAAGAAGCATCCTGAGCCATTGGATTTAGGCGGTGGCAAGATGGTAATTAACAATCCTAATCATACTTTAGTTAAGCTCACCACGGGTAATTTAGGGAAAATGCGTTTTAATTTCCAGAAAATCCTAAGAACAGGGATTCACAATTGATCGAAACGTAACATCAAAACAAAATTATTTCAACAATTAAACAAATAATTGAAACCGATTAAATGTTCCGAATCATTAAACAATCAAAACACATTGATTTGAATAAAAAAGAATTACTGATTTGCAAAAAAAAAAAAACAGAGAAATGCATTCAATCGTTTAAAATCACATTAATCGTAATTAAAAAATCAATCAAACGCATATAATATTCACAAAAACATACGATTTTGATAAATATAATTACAATTAAAGAAAAAATGGATTTCAAAAAGATTCAGATTAAGAAACACTTGAATACGTAAACAGGCGCACTCATGTAAAATAAGGTGCGTCTAAACAAGGCATTAAATACTGGGTAAAAATTATATAAACAGATGCACTCATGTAAAATCAGACGCACTCTTGAAAATTCAGACACCTTAAATATCATGTTTTGGACGCACTTATAAAAACAAAAAATGGAAAACAGGTTATGTTCACTTTTATAAAATTGTAAAAGTAATGATTAACTTCTGCAACTTGCATATCTTATTAATTATACAAGATAATCTGACAAAAAATATTACATGCTTATTTTAATAATAAAAAACTAAAAAAATCTAACTATCTGATAAATATGATTTGACTAGTAATAAATTTAAATAAAATCTTTAACTTAAATATTCAACTACCACCTAATTAAATTTCAATTTTAGCCTATATAAACACTAGAGAAAGAAGCATGCAGATACAACCAAAAACACAAAAAACAAATAAAAAATGGCTGCAAACGACATAGATAATGCAATAAGCAACATGCAGGTGAAAACTTTAGTTCTGGTTGACTGCATTTCAGAAGTGCAGGATGACCTAAACTCATCTTGTGTAGTACTGTCTGCACAAAATGAGATTCAGACGCAGTATATGAAGAACCTTGATCTCATAGAGAAGCTGCTGAAGGAGGAGAAAACAACATTCACAGATGAAGCTATTAAGCACCTACATAATCAGGCATCTTTTGACAACCTCATCTGTGAGTCACTTAGCAACACACAAGCATGCATTCTGAAAAACATGGAATCCAAACAAAAGGCAAAGGATGCAATCTTGGGTTCCCAGTGATGTTGATGGTTTTATAATAGTTGTTTTGGGGTGGTGGTTTTTGTAGATCTTTTAATAGTTTAAGTGGTTGTTATGTGGGTAGTGGTAGTGGTAGTGGTAGTGGTGGTTGTAATGGTAATGGTGATGGTGTTTATGTAACTGTTTTTCATGTTTTTAATATTAATGATATAGACGCACTAATAGTTGTGTTATGAACGCACTTGTTATTTTATTTAAAAGCACTAATGTTTAAAACAGACGCACTCTTGTTTACTTGTATAATGTTCAGACACACCCTGTGTATGTCACACCCTCAAATTCCACGTGCGGGGTTTTACCGCGAGGCGCGTGACACACCAGGATCCAAGTCAACGGTCACAATAAACGACAACTATATGATTCGAAAACAACGTAAACTACCCATTAAATTTTCAAAATCTATCCACCACAGCGGAAGCATAAAACGTTATTACGATTCAAAAGTAAAACTAAGAAAACGTTTGATAATACTGAATAACATGCAAGTGAATCCTAGACGCCGTGAGACTCCGTGCGCCTATCGACTGCTGCTACCTCAACGACCTGAGACAAACATGCTAAAAATGTCAGCAAATAATGCCGGTGAGTTCATAGGTTTTATGTTAAACGTTTAAGTAATGAAAGCCATCATGTTATCACTATGTTAGAAATGATAGCGTTAGCTAGACGCATGAATAATACTACTACGACCGGAAACCATTACAGACAACGATATATGATTTTGCCCGAAACGATTATGCACTACCATCCCCGGTAGTGTTAGGATCTGAGTTTGTTTTGATTGTATTTAACTAAGAATGATAAGAGTGATGTGAATATAGATGGAAAGTGCAGCGGAATGATAAACTATTAATCAAAACATGAAAGTAATTGTTTTCTGATCGAATGCTTTCATTTATCTAAAAGATTACAATCATACAAGTACTCCCCCTCAGCCTGATCACACAGTGATTGTTTGTCTGAGAGAATGTTTGTGTGTGTGATGTGATAGAACAGTACAAGCACTGTTCTATTTATAGACAAACCTAAACCACTGATGACCTAGGCTGACGTCACCTAAGACAGTGACCTCTAACAGAATAACAAACATAAAACATCTGCCTATTACAAACTACTGTTACATTGAAAACACTGAAGGTAAACTACTGTTGTAGGAAAACTCTGATGGTCTTGTATCCTCTGCTGGAGCCTAAGTGCTGTTGGCTCCAGCAGTGCTTTAGTCTTCAATACTTGGATCAGCAGTTGTTCTTCATCAGACCTTTGGTCAGCAGTTGTTCTTCATCAGTGTTTATTCAGTAGTCCTTTGTATCAGCAGTTGTCATAGCAGTTGTTTGGATAGAACAGTTGTTAGAGTCAACAGTCTTTTGGGAGAAGTATGTTGTAAGGACTATTTATTGTGTGGATCAACTGTTAGCATGATTTGGCTTTTCAATCATCTGTTCTTCTCCAGGTCAGCAGACCCAACAATCTCCCCCTAGAACAGATGATGCCAAAACTCAGCTTTATTTACTGATCTTTATTCCTCATCAGACTTTCTCTGATTTGACCTTTGAATTGTAGTTCAAAGTCCAGAGCAAATAAGTCTTCTTCATCTCTTTCAAGCTCTAGATTTAGCAATGTTTGAAGATCATTTGCACATAGGCTGTATGCATCATCCATCCTAATCTTCTGAACTCTTCCATCTGACCTGAGCAGAGTCAATTCATGGTTGTCTTTGTTGACTTTCCATTTTAGAATTTTTGAGTCAGTGGATTTGCTGAGATGAACTTTTATTTGGGATGAGTTAGGTGATGGAGGTCTTCCAATGAGTTCCCTGAGTTTCTCTGTTGTGGGATCAGAGAAAAAATGTATCTGATTGAAGAGCCCTTCTTTGATAAATGTATCAGCAAACTTCTTCTGATCTTCTTCTGACATTTCCTTCTTTTTCTTGAACTGTTTTCTTGCAGCAGCTGATAGATCAGAAGTTTCAAGTAGGCTGTCTAAGGTAAAAGTCTGCTGGGGTCTCTTCATAAGTGGCTCATCAGAATAGACAGGTTTTCTAGGCAGGCTGGGATCCTTCTTTCTGTTTTCTTCAAGACTCTTGTATGTCTCAACCAGCCTCAGCTCAGACCATCTAGAGACAGACCTCATTTCCCCATAGTTAGCAGCTACTATCTCTTGTCTCATTCTTTTAAACTTTAAGGCTCTGACTGGGTCTCTGCCTTTGCCAAAATTAGGAGTAGAGACTTTAGCTTTGGGATCATTGGCCAATTCTTCTATTCTGAGAAGTTCTTCTCTTAGTGCATGAGTGGTCCAACCATTAAACTGCTTTTTGGTTGCTTTATATGGCTTGGTTGCCAAGATCTGTTCCAGAAGAGAATCCCTAACCTCCTTTTCCAAGTCAACACTGAGAGGCATGGAGGACATGGAGTTGCTCAGGGTCTTAGCAAAGTCCTCAATCCTTCTGAGTTTGCTAAGCTTTGCTGAATGGATGCCCTGAGCAGTCCTGTCATCCTTCCCTTTTCATCTCTCCTTAATGATGGCATCTACCTGTTCACCCTTGTATTTAAGGTATGTATCAATGTTTAGGGGAACAGGAAAATTTGGGAGAGAAGGGAAAGATCTGTCAGATGGTTGTTCAGTATTGTAGAAGGATTGTAATTCCCCCTTGAGTAGATCTAGTTCAAGGGGATACTGAACAACCAATGGTGTAATGGTTGGTGGTGGTCTATGGGAACTGAATTTGGATGTGTGTGGTGAGAATGATGAAATTGGAATAGCTGTAATAGGAGTGGATTGTGCAGTTGAGGTGGTGTTTGGTGATGTGTGTATGTTTTCATCATGTACAACAAAGGTTGATTTTCTCTTCCTTGTGTACAAGATTTTAGGGGATGGTGATTTGGAAGCAATGGTTGGATTAACATCTGTTGGCCTTTTAGTAGGTCCAGCAGATGTTTGGGATTTGGTTGGTGATGTAGGTTTGGTGGTTGTATGTTCAGATGTGCTTGTAGGTTTAGGTGCAGTGGTTTGGGAAGCAGTGTTTTGGGTGGTTTCAGTGTTTTGGGTGGCAGTGGTTTCAGCAGCAGTGGTTTTGTCAATAGAGGTTTTTAGCTTGGATGGTGGTTTTCTGACATGTCTAGCAGGCATTTTCATCCTTTTTGAGGATCCCACATCTTCAATCTCCTACTGTTGTTCTTTCTTGAGGTTCACCAGCAACTCTGCTTTAGCTTCCAAAGTGTCAGCCCCTTTTTGTTTGGCCTGAGCAGCCTTTTCAGCTTCTATGTTTGCAGAGTTGTCTACTGCTTTGCTTTTGTCAGTGGTTTGTTGTGGTGCTGTTGGTGTTGCTTGTTGTTGTTGTTGTGGTGCTGTTTGACTAGCCTCTGGTTTGTTAGCAGACTTGGCTTTGCCCTGTTTAGAAGGTGGACAACCAAAGGGATCTAGCTTTGGTAGCCTATCTCTGCCACTCTCCCCCTTTTTGGCATCATCAGCCGTGAAGACATCATCATCTTCATCCCTGAGAATGGTGGTAGGGGCAGAGCCAGTGGTCTTCAGCAGGTGATCTTTGATGGCTTTAATGTCTGCATGTGTATCTTTGTACCTTGCATCCACCATGTTTCTGATCTCAGCCATATATGTTTCATGGGTCTGATCAGCTAGTTTTCTGTGAGCTGTGATGATGGGGGAAACGGATTTCCATAGCTCACTAGCTATATCAGCTGTTGATGGTTGACTTTTGGAAAGGTCTGCTATGGAACCCAGTATAAGCTTGACATCAGATTTGATGTCTGCTACAGAGGTTTCAATTGCTTGAACTCTGTCCGTCAATTCTTGGTATTTTGACCCATCTCCTAAGTTAATAGGATCATCTGAGTCCCTACCAGTGGTAGTTCTACCTGATTCAGTCCTAATAGGAGAATCAGATGCCCCATTTTCTTGGTACTGGGGACTTCCAACTGATTTTGGAGACACTATAGTGGCCTCATCAGTTGTTGCCTTCAAGGGAGTCTTAGCAATGTAATCACTGTCCTGGTGTGAGAGAATGGTCTCTACATCAGTAGTGACTGCTCCACTTGAAAACTCACCTAGAGTTGCATTGAACTCAGGTGGTGTAACCTCCTCTACTGTTTGTTGGATGGCAGATTGAATGTTTTCAGGACCAGTCACTTGTGGGGGTATGCTCTCAGTGATAGGTGGAAGAGATGAACTGGGATTTTCCTGAGATTTCTCAATTGCCTCAAACAGAGGTTGCATGGTTTGTGGAACATGATGTGATGGTGAGGGTGGAGGAGTAACAAGAGAATTAGCCCTGGGAGAAGGGCTTGTGAACATTTGGCCAAGTGACTCAAATGTATCATGATGTGTTTCCCCTTGGCTTACAACATGATCCTTTTGGGAGGATTCATGAGGAGTTTGGTCAGGTTGAGGTATGTCCAACTGTTGTGAGGAAGTAACAACAGTGGTTTCAGGTTGCTTTGGTGGTGCAACAGAGTTTTCTTCTGGTACCTCATCATCCAGAAGTCTCATTTGTGGTTGAGTGGTGGTTTTTGTGGATGGATGTTTTCTTTTGGAAGTGGCTGGTGTGGGTTTCACAGCATTGGATGTAGTGCCATGATCACCAAGAGCAGTGGGCTCAACAACAGAGGTTTTGACAACAGTTGTTGTCTTTGTCCTCTTTGTTTGTGTTTTAGAAACTTTGGACACTTTTGACACTTTTTCTTGGGTGCTTCCACCCAGCATTCTAGTTAAAGTTTCATCAGTTAAGCTTTTCATTTGCATTGCCTCACCCTTTTTGAAAACCTTTTCTGGTAAGACCTTTTGTAGGATTACACTAAGAATTCTAGGGTAAATTAGAAAAGCATTGTTTGACCCAGACTTAATTGCTTTCACATTTGACACTAAGTCCATGAACAATCCCTGGGAAAGATTGAAGTCAGAGTTTGACAACATGGCATAACCCAGATATTGCATCCTTAATGGGATTTCATTGAAGGATGTGGACTTAGCAGAGACACACAGAAGAAGGGTATGGAAGAAAAATTTCATGACTGGTGGGAAAAACTTTTTGAAAAGAGTTGATCCAGTCATCTGACCATCATACCCTCTTTCTTGAAACTCAGTGTGAAGCTATGTTTTTGTGAAGGAGTCCTTACCTGCCAGGTCATTTAGTGAGAAGGTTGTGGATATGATTTCAGGGGTAATGACGATACTTGTTTCTCCAATTTTGGAAATAATGGAAGTAGGCTTTTTGTCTTGCAATAGAAACTCAGCATTCAACCAGAACTCTTGGAGAGTATCAATGTAGATGGGGGCGTCAGCGGTTAAGATGGGTAGGTATTTGGAATTTAGAAGAATGTTAATGGTGGAATGGAATGAAATGTTATCATCTGTTTTAACCAGATATGGGAGACAACTGTGGGTGGCTTTGGCTTGAAGATCCATTTTAATGGATTCCGAAAGTGAAGATGAATGAATTCAGATTGAGGGTTTGAGAATGGAGAAGGCGGTTTCAGTATTTTGAATACAATGAGACAGTGTAACATCTGTTGTGGTAAAACAGGGTTTTTATAGGCTCAAAAGAAACCGCTGATGTGGCCAAACCTCTGCTTGTATGAGCAGACGTGGCAATCATCTGATGGATGAAACATCTGGTGGAGAACAGCTGTTTTGGTAAACAACTGATACAAACAGCTGATGGAACCAACTGTTGTGATGATTTTTTTTGTATAGATATAGTATAGATATATAGCGAAACAGTTGTTTTATCTGATCAGATGTTTTGAAACAGATTTTTCAACCAACAGTGGATATGAATGAAACAGTGGTTGTTTTATCTGATCAGATGTTGGAAACAGATTTTTCAACCAAACAGCTATTTTTAAGAAATTTTGATTTTCTGAAACAAATTATTTTTATTTTTTTATTTTTAATCCATGTTTAACATACCAATTCTGGAAATCAGATTTGTAAAGGTAGATGTGTCTAAAGCTTTTGTTAACACATCTGCCAACTGATCCTCTGTTGGAACATGGTGCAGAGAAATCAAACCTTTTTCATAGCTGTCTCTGACAAAATGATGTCTGATGTCAATGTATTTGGTAGTGGAATGAGAGACTGGATTCTTGATGATATTTTCAGCAGCTTGACTATCCAACATGAGTGGAGTCTGTAGTGCAGTTATCCCAAAATCCAGTAATAGATTTTGAAGCCACATGAGTTGGGCTGTACAGCTTGCAGCAGCAATGTATTCAGCTTCAGCTGTTGAGGTTGAAATAGCTGCTTGCTTTTTGCTTTGCCAGGAAACTAAGGCATTCCCTAGAAATTGGCACCCTCCTGATGTGGACTTTCTTGTGGTGTGACAGCCAGCAAAGTCACTATCTAAATAACCTGAAAGCTCAATGTTTCAATTAGCAGGATACCAAATACCAAGTGTGGGAGCACCTTTGAGGTATATGAATATCCTTTTCACAGCAATAAGGTTTGACTTTCTTGGTGAAGCCTGGGATCTTGCACAGACACAGGTAGCAAACATAATGTCTGGCCTAGATGCAGTTAAGTACAGTAAAGACCCAATCATGCATCTATAATGTGTTTGATCAACCAGTTCATCCTTGTCATCAATAGTGAGCAGCTTGACTGTACTCATGGGTGTACTACATGGCTTACAATCATTCATCTCAAATCTGGTTAATAAATTCTTTACATATTTGTTTTGGTGAATGAATGTGCCATTTTGCAGTTGTTTCACTTGAAGACCAAGGAAACACTGAAGTTCACCCATGGCACTCATCTCAAACTCTGCTGTCATGAGTTTTCTGAACTCTTCACACATTTGGTTACATGTGGATCCAAAAATGATGTCATCCATATATATTTGAACAATCATTAAGTTTTTCCCTTTCCATTTTAGAAATAAAGTTTTGTCTATTTTACCTCTTGTGAAGCCAATGGATAAGAGAAATGTAGAAAGAGTTTCATACCAGGCCCTTGGTGCTTGTTTGAGACCATATAGAGCTTTGTTGAGCTTGTAGACATAGTCAGGATGGAATGTGTCTTCAAAACCAGGTGGTTGACATACATAGACTTCCTCCTGAATTTTGCCATAAAGGAAAGCACATTTGATGTCCATCTGTGTGACATCCGTCACTTTTTCATTATATATATATATATATATATATATATTTATAATAATAATAATAATAATAATAATAATAATAATAATAAAAACTTTACAAATTATATTTAGATATAAACACACTCACTTGTCTAACCCAAACCATAACCAAACCATTAGCCTAAACCCAAATGCCCCTTGTGGATTCCTGAGCCCAAACATTTCGGCCCATTAGCAGAAGCCCAACACTCCCTTCACCTTCCCCTCCCCTTAGCTGTTTAAAACAAAAAAAAAAAAAAAAAAAAGAACACAGACCACGGGACTCGAACCCGGGTCTGTGTCCATGCTACCACGTACAACAACCAACCGGGCTACCCCTCACACCTGATCTTATCCCAACCCACATTATATAAAAACCCAATCTCGCTGCCCTTTTCTCCTTTCCTTTTCCTTCTGTTCGAGCAGCAGCATCAGATATGTTTTTTTTTATTTTATTTACTTCTTTTCCTTCTCCTTTGACCAACTAATTGGCATGATTAACGCATAATAATCAAGGGATTGACTTGGATTCGTGATGTCCGGCCTAGAACGAGTTGATTACGCATCAATTAACCTTCAATTCTTACCTTTTTTTGTTTTAAACGCGTCAAACATTAAACCCGAGTCAATCCTTACCATTTCAATAATTGGGAATATGGCACTATAAATTGTTCATTTCTGGACAATCACAACTCGCCACTAATCCTTCCTACACCTCCAATTTCTATCTATAAGCTTCTGATCTTGATTTGCGAACGAGTGTTTGACTTTTTGGTTGACTGTTCAATCGAGCTCGAAACGTTATTGTAAGTCTAATTTTATTTGTGGGTTTCGTTAATCGGCACTTGCTCAGTATTACCCTAAGATTAATTAGATTAACATTGGGTAAATCGTTTGATTGGGAAAGCTAGGGCTTGTAATCTTGATTTGGGGATAAAACTGATTTAATATAGTATATTTATCTTATCTAAACAGGGTTAAATCACAACCACAGGCCTATGCCAAGTGGTTGTGATCAATGTTTATAACCTAGGGCACCCGGGTTCGAGACCCGGCTGGGACGCCCTTTTCCTCTTCTTTTTTTCATCTTTTTAAATAAATCAATTATACTTATATATTATCTTTAAACCTTGTAAATTCATTTTTAAATACCAAAACCCTTTTATAAATTCTACAAAAATTATATTGTGTTAATCTGATGAAAAAGTTCAACACCCAATTTTTAGTTTTCAAAAATTTATTTATTTAATATATATAATAAATAAATCAAGTTTATTCTATTTTATTTATAAAAATCTATAAAAATATCAAAACGATCTTATTATTTTCCACAAAAATTATCCTAAGTCTTTATAACTTTAAACTTTTCAGAAATGATTTTTATTTCTGAAAAACCATTTATTTAATATTTTTAATCAATTTTTGTTAGTTTTAATCATAAATAATTCATAATAAATTCATTTTACAATATTTTTGCACCAAAATTTTACATAAATTATTTCTATCCATTTAGAACAGAAATAAAATTTTTAATCTAAAATTTCTTTAATTTTAATATTTTTAAATATTAAAGTTATATTTTGCCAAATTGAAATAAATAGATTAAATATACTATTTTCAAGAAAATAATTTTATAAAAATTATTTTCACATTTAAAACTTTATATTGTGACCATATTTGATTTAAAGTTTACTCAAAGACTTTTGTCTATTTAATTACCAAATTTCTCTTATTTATTAAACGTTTAATTTATTAACCAAATAAATACTTATCCCCAATTCGAAGCCCTAGAAATACATATATCCTATAGTTATTTCCCTTACACATTATCAAATTCTTTAGGTTGATTCTTTGGAATATTTCCAACGCATATTTCGTTGTCCAGTTCAATTACAAGCTATTACGTATACAGTGAGTATTCCTACCCCTTTTTGCATTTATACATTTTTGGGGTGTTACATGTACACTATTACAATTTCAAATACAAGTTTACATTTTTACAATACAATTCTAGTACTATGTGCATTGCTTACAACGTGCTTTATGCTTAGACAATACATGTGGATTACATTTGTACTTAGTGAAATCATTAACATGGTACAAGCCGACCTTAACATTGGATAGCGCTATTTGGATTGACACCCCGCCTAGATTGATTCTCCCCCTTTTTCATCGGAGAATCCGTGGCCAGTGTTAAGTTATTATCCATTTGTTGGATAAGTACACTACAGTTCATACAGTACATTATACAGTCACAGGGTTGATTTCGCTCATTTGTATGATACATGGTTTACATATCCACACTGTAGCTTGCACTTGAATTGTATAACTTTTTGACCTACTATATATATCAAATCTAGGAATGCTCACCAACATTTCATATGTTGACCAAATCTATTTGTACATGTTTCAGGTGCAATTTGATCTAGTGCTTTAGCAAGGAACATTTAGTGCTTTATTTCAATTCAGTTATTTCAATATTTACAATTCATTTAGACAATGTAATTTCCATTTCCATGTAAGACAATTTTGGATTATTCAATAATATTTACATTTTAGTACCATGAGCTTTTGAACAATCGTCACTACGTGGCACCTCGATGATTCCGCCATCGGTTGGGGTGTTACAGATTGGTATCAGAGCCATGGTTATAGGGAACTAGGTTACTAGATGAAATAGGCCTAGACTATAACCGAACTTCAACTTTCATGCATTATATTTCCTGAATTACCCTACCCCTCATTTCCCTCTACTTTCCTTCTTCTATCTCTCCCTTCTTCTCTCTCTCTCCATTCTCCTCATCTTTCATCATGGTGCATAGAGATGGTGTTCCACAAGGAGTAGAAAGTCTATATCATTATGGAACAGGGACAGTACCTTTTCATGAAGACACTCTTAGGCATAATGCCTACTCTTACTTTACTCCTTCGAAGTTGTTGAACTTTAATGAGTGTGATAAGGACACGTGCAATCTGGAAGGGTGGACGCCTGTACACTGGGTTTTCTGGCATAGGCAAGCATAGCGCATAAATCCATTTACGGACCTGTTATGCTTACCTGGGGATTCCTGGAGTGAGTGTCCACTTATAGGCTAAAGCACGTCTTCTTTGATCACCATTGGGTTCAATTCCTTTGAAAAGTCAACGTTCTTGTTGGGCTTTACAGCTAGACAAGGGCACTCCAAGCATTTTATACAAGCTTTTTCAATAATACTCTCTCGGTTCATATACAATATTTTGTATTTTACGATTTTCATATATTGCTTACAAGTTCATACTTTCATAACCATCTATGGATTTCACAATCACACTTCACCTTACCCTCTTAGCCACTTTTAAAATATTCAACACCCTACCCAAATCATATTATGTCATTTCACCACATGTCATTTATTTTAAAAAAAAAAAAACTATAACCTCATACTTTAGCATAAACTAAAGATTTTTAAAAACTTGTTGTATTACCTAGTAACTTTACAAAGTACATATTTTCCTCAAACTTAAATTCAATTGATTTATTTATTGACGTAACAAACGATTTTCTATATAATGTTTTAAACTATTACAAAGCCTACTTAGCTTGTACTAATTAACAACTTTTGCCTTATGTACAAAACCAATTTTGAAAATATTTATTTTTTTGGAATAATATTTGGTCTCTAGATTCTCCATCAACACTCACTCATTTCCAACTTGTTCAAATTTTTACAATATTTGGCATATACCACAATCATGTTTTCTTATACACTTGATTATAACCTTTGGTCCAAACCCCAAAATTTACACTGCTATATAACCTCCTCACTATAAAATAAACTCTTTATCAACTACCTACACATTCACTACCTCTCACAACCTTGATTCTGCTTAAAGATTTCTCATCATCCTCTCCAGGACTAAATTCATACCCTTCACCTTTCTCACACGTGAGCTAGTTACCCATGATAATCATACTACTAAAAACCTGATACTTGATTCTACATGATTTTTTTTTTTTTTTTTTTTTCCAAAACATCATTGTTTGTGAAACTTGATTTGACTATTCACTGGACATTTAATTATTCATGATACTCGTGTTTTCATTTTCTTGATCTTATTATCATTTTGTACCCAATTATGTCATACTCATAGGCATACAACATCTAGAGATTTCCTTGCATACTATTATGTACGAAAACAAATTGGTAATCTATCATATTGGTTACGTTATCGTACACTTACATTTATTTGAAACATTTGGACTTGATACTTGATCTTACAGATGCTTTTCTAAGAAAACATCATTGGTTATTACATGAAACTAGATTTTTTTTCCCTTAATTTGACTACGCATTGAACATCTAATTATTCATGATATTCGTAAACATTTAATTATTCATGATAAATGGTAGTGGTACTTACAAACTTGCTTGCACAAACATACTATCAATTTGCAATCTATGTGAATAATAGAGGTCATCATGCCTTTTTCAACAGTCGGGAGAGGCCCTACAACCTGCTCCACGACTGGTAGAGGCTATCGAACATACTCAACGATTGGTAGAGGTCACTATGCCCTTTCAAACAGCCGGGAGAGGCCCTACAACCTACTCCACGGCTGGTGGAGGCTATAGAACCTGCTCAACAATCGGTGGGGTCATAGAAGGACGCAAAACCTTAATGTAAGGTAAATTGATGATTCCGGTCCGGAACGTAATCATGAATTTACAGGTACATTAGGGTAGTGTGAAATTCTATTAAAGTTTTTGGTAGGCGTCCAGTACGTTTTCAAGGTATCAAAGGTGTGGTGGGTTAGCTGCGGTACACCCTGTATACAAGCACTAATGATGCATTGAAAGTGAGACTGGAAGTCGGACCAGAAACGAACTCTGTTTACTTGGTAGTCTTTCTGTAGTCAATCAGCTCGTACATTTATCATAGGATTCCTAAAACTTGAAACTTAGTGATTCACTAGATCCTTACTTCCCTTGTTATTCGAGACGAACCTAATCCAAATCCTTAACTCACACCTATCAAACCTCATACCCAAATCATTTTCCAAACCACAGTTATCTTGATGTTTACCCAAGCATTTATAACCCTATGTTTTTAAATAACTTCGGGACGAAGTTTCTAAAAGTAGGGGATGCTGTGACATCCGTCACTTTTTCATTATATATATATATATATATATATATATATATATATATTTATAATAATAATAATAATAATAATAATAATAATAATAATAAAACTTTACAAATTATATTTAGATATAAACACACTCACTTGTCTAACCCAAACCATAACCAAACCATTAGCCTAAACCCAAATGCCCCTTGTGGATTCCTGAGCCCAAACATTTCGGCCCATTAGCAGAAGCCCAACACTCCCTTCACCTTCCCCTCCCCTTAGCTGTTTAAAACAAAAAAAAAAAAAAAAAAAAGAACACAGACCACGGGACTCGAACCCGGGTCTGTGTCCATGCTACCACGTACAACAACCAACCGGGCTACCCCTCACACCTGATCTTATCCCAACCCACATTATATAAAAACCCAATCTCGCTGCCCTTTTCTCCTTTCCTTTTCCTTCTGTTCGAGCAGCAGCATCAGATATGTTTTTTTTTATTTTATTTACTTCTTTTCCTTCTCCTTTGACCAACTAATTGGCATGATTAACGCATAATAATCAAGGGATTGACTTGGATTCGTGATGTCCGGCCTAGAACGAGTTGATTACGCATCAATTAACCTTCAATTCTTACCTTTTTTTGTTTTAAACGCGTCAAACATTAAACCCGAGTCAATCCTTACCATTTCAATAATTGGGAATATGGCACTATAAATTGTTCATTTCTGGACAATCACAACTCGCCACTAATCCTTCCTACACCTCCAATTTCTATCTATAAGCTTCTGATCTTGATTTGCGAACGAGTGTTTGACTTTTTGGTTGACTGTTCAATCGAGCTCGAAACGTTATTGTAAGTCTAATTTTATTTGTGGGTTTCGTTAATCGGCACTTGCTCAGTATTACCCTAAGATTAATTAGATTAACATTGGGTAAATCGTTTGATTGGGAAAGCTAGGGCTTGTAATCTTGATTTGGGGATAAAACTGATTTAATATAGTATATTTATCTTATCTAAACAGGGTTAAATCACAACCACAGGCCTAGGCCAAGTGGTTGTGATCAATGTTTATAACCTAGGGCACCCGGGTTCGAGACCCGGCTGGGACGCCCTTTTCCTCTTCTTTTTTTCATCTTTTTAAATAAATCAATTATACTTATATATTATCTTTAAACCTTGTAAATTCATTTTTAAATACCAAAACCCTTTTATAAATTCTACAAAAATTATATTGTGTTAATCTGATGAAAAAGTTCAACACCCAATTTTTAGTTTTCAAAAATTTATTTATTTAATATATATAATAAATAAATCAAGTTTATTCTATTTTATTTATAAAAATCTATAAAAATATCAAAACAATCTTATTATTTTCCACAAAAATTATCCTAAGTCTTTATAACTTTAAACTTTTCAGAAATGATTTTTATTTCTGAAAAACCATTTATTTAATATTTTTAATCAATTTTTGTTAGTTTTAATCATAAATAATTCATAATAAATTCATTTTACAATATTTTTGCACCAAAATTTTACATAAATTATTTCTATCCATTTAGAACAGAAATACAATTTTTAATCTAAAATTTCTTTAATTTTAATATTTTTAAATATTAAAGTTATATTTTGCCAAATTGAAATAAATAGATTAAATATACTATTTTCAAGAAAATAATTTTATAAAAATTATTTTCACATTTAAAACTTTATATTGTGACCATATTTGATTTAAAGTTTACTCAAAGACTTTTGTCTATTTAATTACCAAATTTCTCTTATTTATTAAACGTTTAATTTATTAACCAAATAAATACTTATCCCCAATTCGAAGCCCTAGAAATACATATATCCTATAGTTATTTCCCTTACACATTATCAAATTCTTTAGGTTGATTCTTTGGAATATTTCCAACGCATATTTCGTTGTCCAGTTCAATTACAAGCTATTACGTATACAGTGAGTATTCCTACCCCTTTTTGCATTTATACATTTTTGGGGTGTTACATGTACACTATTACAATTTCAAATACAAGTTTACATTTTTACAATACAATTCTAGTACTATGTGCATTGCTTACAACGTGCTTTATGCTTAGACAATACATGTGGATTACATTTGTACTTAGTGAAATCATTAACATGGTACAAGCCGACCTTAACATTGGATAGCGCTATTTGGATTGACACCCCGCCTAGATTGATTCTCCCCCTTTTTCATCGGAGAATCCGTGGCCAGTGTTAAGTTATTATCCATTTGTTGGATAAGTACACTACAGTTCATACAGTACATTATACAGTCACAGGGTTGATTTCGCTCATTTGTATGATACATGGTTTACATATCCACACTGTAGCTTGCACTTGAATTGTATAACTTTTTGACCTACTATATATATCAAATCTAGGAATGCTCACCAACATTTCATATGTTGACCAAATCTATTTGTACATGTTTCAGGTGCAATTTGATCTAGTGCTTTAGCAAGGAACATTTAGTGCTTTATTTCAATTCAGTTATTTCAATATTTACAATTCATTTAGACAATGTAATTTCCATTTCCATGTAAGACAATTTTGGATTATTCAATAATATTTACATTTTAGTACCATGAGCTTTTGAACAATCGTCACTACGTGGCACCTCGATGATTCCGCCATCGGTTGGGGTGTTACAATCTGATACACCTTTATGTTGTGGTTGACAGCAAAGGCTAAAAATAGTCTGATGGCTTCTAGTCTTGCTACAGGAGCAAAAGTTTCATCATAATCTATTCCTTCTTCTTGTCTGAAGCCTTGAACCACAAGCCTGGCTTTATTCTTGACAACAATACCCCTTTCATCAGTTTTGTTTTTGAAGACCCACTTTGTTCCTATAGGACAAACATCCTTAGGTAATGGTACAAGCTCCCATACTTGTTGTCTTTTAAATTGAAGGAGGTCTTCTTGCATAGCTTCTACCCAACTGTTGTCTTTTAGTGCCTCTTGGTACTTGACAGGTTGTGTGAGAGATAGGAAACCTGCAAAAATACAGATATTGGAGGATTGGCTTCTTGTGAGCACACCCTCTCTGATGTTGCCAATGATCTGGTCTGGTGGGTGAGCTCTTAAGTAAATAAGATCTCCCTGATATGGTATGATGGCATTTTGAGGTGATGGACAGAGGTTTGGTGACTCTGTTGGTGTAACATCTGTTGGTACTTCTGTAATGCCATCAGATGTTTGGAATGGTAATGGAGGAATGGGTCCAAGTGGTGTAAAACTGGACTTGTAGATGCAAAAGTGCGACTAGAGCTTTGGATTGTAAAACACATTTTGGTTTGTTAATATCGAAGGTGCGAAGGAAGACTGTAGAGGGTGCGAAGGAGGATATAAAGGTGCGAAGGAAGATGTTTATACGAATGAAGACTTAGATTATGGAAGAACTTGGTTCGACCAGTCAATGTGGGCGAACCTGCACATTCGCATGAATGATTTGGGCGAATGTGCAGGCCTATAAATAAGTTAAGTTCATTTTTGAATGTAACTTTGATGATTATTATTCCCTCCTCTTTCTGAAAACTCTCTCTAGATTTTGTTAAACTTGTTTTACATTTAAACCTTGATTGTAATCATTATTCTAAGTGTAATCAAGTGTTTTATGAATGAAATTGATTGAAAATGATGATCTGCGTGTTTGAATCTGTTTGATTATTACTTTGTGATAGTTTTAGGGTTTCCGCACCTGAAACTAACTTGTTTGATCAAACTTTGTTTGTTTTCGATCCTAATACGCACATACAAAGTATGTGGATTTTCTTTCTCAGACGAACTGCTAAACCATGCCGAGAAGCTTGCAAGAGATAAGAGCAAAGTCTTTGAAGATGAAATCTTTAAAGGGCACAACAAGCCACGGTTCGAGCAATCAGACAGCTTAAAAGAGTTGTTAAAGAAGCTGAAAGAAAAAGAAAATAATCGTCCAAAACCAGACATTCAAGGCAGCTTTTACAAACTTCATAATAAAATTTTCAAAGGTCGTGCATTGGCCTGGAAGTTTGTTAAAGAGTTGAAGTGTTTCGCAGTAAAATGGGAGAATGGGATCTTGTATTTTGAGAAGTTTCATCACTTGAAGACCCTTCCGTATTGGGCAATCAGAGACATTTGTCGTCACCGTTTAACGGGAGCGTCAAATAGTTAGATTACTTATTTTGCTGAAAAGATGACTCGTGAAAGCCGAACCAAGTGGGACTTGTTTGAACCACAATATCCGAAACGAATTGTTCATAAAAAGGATATTGATCAGATAACTGGTACGCCCAAAGTGACTTTGAAATACAAACTACCGAAAGTGTTGAAAAAGATTCCTTTGATGCCTATTCCGCAACACTTTGCCAAAGACTTCATCTGGTGGTATTATGATTGGAAGATTGCAGAGGCCGTGATCGTTTTGAAGGATGGAGAGTCGAATTATAAGAAAGTGCATATCTTTGATCCCATGTGGTTGATAAACTGTTCACATGAGGATATCATCATGCTATTCTATAATCCGATTTATTCAGATGCTAAAGATGCTGAGCAAGCAGGAAAGTACCAACGTGTGGTATTTCTGTGCTTTGCGTTTGATATTAATGCCAGATGTGATTATGATGTGAAGTTGGGAAAGTATGTGGAGAAGCAAAAGGTGCCAGAACTGAAAACGAAGAAACAGAAACAATTTCAGGAACCGGTGTTGACCAGAGAACAAATGTTTCAAAGGCATATCAGAATGTGGAACAAAAGGTTGGACGAAGAACGACGAACACAATCCAAGCAATAGTCGAGGGGGAGTTTGTAGATGCAAAAGTGCGACTAGAGCTTTGGATTGTAAAACACATTTTGGTTTGTTAATATCGAAGGTGCGAAGGAAGACTGTAGAGGGTGCGAAGGAGGATATAAAGGTGCGAAGGAAGATGTTTATACGAATGAAGACTTAGATTATGGAAGAACTTGGTTCGACCAGTCAATGTGGGCGAACCTGCACATTTGCATGAATGATTTGGGCGAATGTGCAGGCCTATAAATAGGTTAAGTTCATTTTTGAATGTAACTTTGATGATTATTATTCCCTCCTCTTTCTGAAAACTCTCTCTAGATTTTGTTAAACTTGTTTTACATTTAAACCTTGATTGTAATCATTATTCTAAGTGTAATCAAGTGTTTTATGAATGAAATTGATTGAAAATGATGATCTGCGTGTTTGAATCTGTTTGATTATTACTTTGTGATAGTTTTAGGGTTTCCGCACCTGAAACTAACTTGTTTGATCAAACTTTGTTTGTTTTCGATCCTAATACGCACATACAGGACTGACTTTTGTCAACAGATGATTGACTTTTGTCAACAGATGATTGTTCAGTGGTTGTGAGAGGTGAAACAGTGGTTTGAGGATAAGACTGGCCAACAGTGGTTGACACAGCTGTGGCAGAGTTTTGACAATTGTTTTGAACAGCTGCTTCCTCTGAAGCAGAATAGATTTTGTAGTGACTGGGGATCACAACATCTGTTCTGTAATCTTGTTGTGGAGACTGTGGAATACCTGCATTGTTAGTTTTAACAGTGATATCTTCAAATTTGAATTTATCTAAATCAAATAGTTCAGCAGGATTTGCAGGGATTTTTAGAGATGAAAGTTCATTGAACTTTACATTCAGAGTTTCTTCTATTGTCTTGGTCTTTGTGTTAAACACTTTATAAGCCTTGGCAGTAGAAGAATATCCCAGAAAGTAACCACAATCTACTTTGGCTGCGAATTTTGAAATGGAATCTTTGAGGTTTAAGATGAAACATGGGCAGTCAAAGATTTTGAAAAATGAAATTAATGGTTTGATTTTGAACAAAATTTCATAAGTAGTTTTTTGATGTCTGGGGTTGATCAAAACTCTGTTTTGAACATAGCAAGCAGTGTTTACAGCTTCTGCCCAGAAGGACAATGGCAAACCAGAATCTGCTAGCATGGTTCTTGCAGCTTCTATAAGAGTTCTATTTTTCCTTTCAACCACCCCATTTTGTTCTGGTGTTCTTGGGATGCTGTATTGCCTCACAATCCCTTTTGACACACAGAAATCATCCAACTCCTTATTTTTAAACTCTGTTCCATTGTCACTCCTGAAGACTTTTACTGGCAAATCATATTGTTTTTCAACTTTGGTGACAAAGTCCTTCAATATACCTGCAGTCTCATCCTTAGAATGTAAAAAGTAAGTCCATGTAAACCTAGAAAAATCATCAACTATGACAAGACAAAATCTTTTTCTTCTTAGACTCATGATTTTAACAGGGCCAAACAAGTCCATGTGCAACAATTGTAGACATTGACTGGTTTTGGACTCATCAATGGATTTGTAAGAGCTTTTATGTTGTTTCCCTTTTAAACAAGAAACACAATGCTCATCACATTTGAATTCTTTTGATGGTAAACCTCGGACAAGGCTTTGTTTGGAGAGTGTGTTGATAGTGTTAAGGTTGGTGTGACCCAATCTCCTATGCCACAATTCTGTCTCCTTTGTGGAGGCAGCAGAAAACAAACAGACATTTAGCATAGGATTGTCCTTTAACATATCAACAACATACACATTGCCACTTCTATGAGCAACAAGTTGTGCTTTGCTCTCAGCAATGATGGTATCAATCTTTTTCACCACTTCTGGCCCAATAATCTTGCAAGTTTTCTTTGTGAAGAATGAGCCATAACCTTTGTCACTCATTTGTGAAACACTCAGAAGATTAAACTTGAGATTATCAATAAGATTGACATTTTCAAACTTGAGTTTCCCAGCTTGTACAGTCCCTGACCCCAACACCTTACCTTTTGAATCATTACCAAAGGATATATCACCCCCTCCATGAGCCAAGAAGTCCAGAAGAAGGGCTCTACATCCTGTTATGTGCCTGGAGCCTCCACTATCTACATACCAAAGACTATCTAAACAAGCAGAAGCTCCCTGCACATCAGTAATGGATTAGTTTTGGTGAGTGTCCAAAGCCAAGTTGGCTTTGGATGGGTCCTCAGACTTTTCAGACTCAAGCTTTGGAAGATAATCAGTGGTTTGAACTAATTTTTGAATTAAGTTCAACAACTGCTGCTGACCATTTGCCAGTGCTTGAATGTCAACACTTGGGGCAACAGTTGTTTGATCACTTCCAGACAAATGATAATACCCATATGGATTTCTGTTCACTCTTGGTTTAGAGGGTCTTTTTGGCTCCTCATAAACATGTGGCAGACTATGACATGGTGGTTGTCCATAACCTCTTGGGTATTTGCTTATGGGTGGAGCATATGTTACTTGGACATGCCTAGAAGCAGATGTTTCAAGTCTTTTAGTAACAGATGTTTGGACAGGGGTGAAAGTCTGTTTGGGCTTTCCTTTTGAAGTACTAACCACAGGATTTGCAAGAGTTTTAGCTTTGTATTCTTGTATTTTTACGTCAAAATTTTTTAGATACAAGCACTCTTTGGTCTTGTGATTCTTTTTCCCACATATTGAACATGTGGCTTTGGAATCACATACACTTGTTCCTTTGTTAATGTCATATGCTTTTAGAAGAAAATAGTTTTTAGTGACATGATTCTTCTTCTCACAGAAATCACAGAACAAGTGGACAGTCTTTTCTTTCTTCTTCCCTTTTTCAGCCTTCTTTTCAGCAGAGGTTTGAGCATCTGCTGGAAGGTTTTTCAAGGGAATGACTTTTGCCTGAGGAGCTGTCTTTCCTTCAGGTGTTTTAAAATCAACAGGTTTAAAATTCTCAAGAGTATCACACTCATCAGACCAGGTAGGTTTAAATTCATACTTTTCAAGTTCAGTGAATGATGAGGAACCTTCTGGTTTTTCAAGAACAATTTTCTTACCATTTGGTTCAGTGATTTTAATCTCTTGACCCTGCAGGTTTGTTGGAACTATCTCAACAGACTTTTGACTCCTTTTGTCAGTGTTTTCAAAAGCTGGAGCAGTGGTTTCAAAACCAAAACCAAACTTCACATGACTTTTGGTTTGTTTGTTGAGTAGCATCTCAAAACCTCTACATGATTCCACCCATTTCTCACATTCAACTTGGGTGGACTCAAGCTCACTTTTACAACTCTGATATTTTGCTATCATAGTTTGGAGCTGGTCTTTGGTTATGGTTGCTTCATGTTTTAAGCTGCTTATTTCAGATTCCTTTTCAGTTAAACTTGTTTTTAAATCTTTTGAAAGTTTCTCAAATTTAACTTCATCATCTAAAATTTTCTTTCTAAGGTTTTCATTCACCTCTTTGATGTTAGCAAATGCAATTACACATCTGTCAGAACACAAATCTTTAAGAATTTGAGGAGATACCTTAGCAGCAGCCATTAATGCACAATCACACTTGCACTCACAATCATCAGATGCACCCCAGGGATCTGAGAGATTCACAACCTCTTCTTCAGGTTTTTCACCTATAACAACTTCATCAACAACATCATTAGTCACAACATCAGATTCAGTCACCACCTTCTCAGATTCAACCTCATCAACCATAGCCATGAAACAAAAGTTTTCTGGTTCATTTTCAGCTTTGGCAACTAATGCAAAATTTTCATCTGTTAACTCATCTGGTAGACTGCTCCAATCAACAAAGCCTTGTGTAAAGAAGCTCTGTTGACTGGTCTCTGCAGGAGTAGAGGATGAAGCAACAGTCGTTTGCACATGTGCTTGAGCAACAGGTGTTTGCACATAGTGGATCTGAGGAACAGTGGTTTGGACATACTGGACAGGAACAGTGTTTGAGGACTGTGCAAAATGAGCAGTGTTTTGCACATTTGGTCCAGGGGTATTATAGGAATTCTGATAAGTGTTGGTCTGAGGTCTTTGATTTGGATAGGTGATTATAGGTGTACCATGTTGACTCCTACATTCCCTAGCAAAATGACCAAGTCTATGACATTTGTAACACTTTATCTTTGATTTATCCAACCCAACCTTTGATCTGCCAGTTAACCCTGGAAACCTTCTCCCAGTTTTCTTGTAAAAATTGTTAGTTCTTACACTGAGAAGGGCCAATTGGTGCATAATGTCCATTTCTTCCAAATCATCAGGGTCAAAGTATTTCAGGTCATCATACTCAAAGGATATGTTATCAGATGCCTGGATATCACCACCACTTGCTGTGAAAGCATAGTTTGGTGAATAAGAATCAGAGTTAAAACCTGAGTTAAAACCTGAAGTTATGTCAATGAAATGATCATAACTCTGATCCTTAGTATTTCCAGGCACCTCATCATGACCCAAAAGTGCTGTATTCCCAAATACATAATCATCAGACACTTTTCCAGAGTCCTGGAGCTTCTTTTTCTGGTTAAGCTCTCCCTCATAGGTCAAGAGCTTACCATGAAGCTGGGTCAGTGATAGGTCCTTAAATCCAATCGAGTTTCTCATCACAATAGCAATAGTGTCCCATTTGTCTGGTAATGATCTTAAAAACCTATGGTTTAGGGTTGAATGAGGGTAAGTAAGACCAACCAGTTTTAGTTCACTAATTAAACAATTAAACCTCTCAAACTGTTGAGTTAATGACTCTCCTTTGACATGACTGAATGTTTCATATTGTTGGTTAAGTATTTCACGATTGTTTTCAATAACCTCCTCAGTCCCACCAAATTGTTCTTTCAGTGCATCCCACAACTCCTTAGCACTGTTACAGTGTAACAGCCCATCATATATATCATTGGGTAGAGCCATGGCCACAATACTGAAGGCCTTAGCATCTAACTCAATTTTCTGAAAATCCTGGTCGGAGTAGTTTTCAAGTTTCTTTGGCTCTTGAACCTTAGGATCTTCAGTACTCGGCACCATCGGAACATGTGGTCCGAAGATAACCGACTTCCAACACCCAGTGTTCTGTTGAGCTAGAATATGGCTCATCCGACGTTGCCAGATATTGTATTCAGATCTGACAAGCATCGGTGGCTTGTTGTTCGTTCCAGTTTTATGTGGATCGTGATTGATTGAAGCCATTCTCTGATTTTTCAAAAAACAAAGTCTGTTTAAAAACGGTTGAAACGAAATTAAACTATTACTCTGTTTTCAATCCAACAGACAAACGATATCAATAATTGTGAGCTGATCTGTTTATATTAAATTGATTTGTTAGATCGAATTTAATTGACCAAGCTCTGATACCAATTGTTAGGATCTGAGTTTGTTTGTTTTGATTGTATTTAACTAAGAATCATAAGAGTGATGTGAATATAGATGGAAAGTGCAGCGGAATGATAAACTATTAATCAAAACATGAGAGTAATTGTTTTCTGATCGAATGCTTTCATTTATCTAAAAGATTACAATCATACAAGTACTCCCCCTCAGCCTGATCACACAGTGATTGTTTGTTTGAGAGAATGTTTGTGTGTGTGATGTGATAGAACAGTACAAGCACTGTTCTATTTATAGACAAACCTAAACCACTAATGACCTAGGCTGACGTCACCTAAGACAGTGACCTCTAACAGAATAACAAACATAAAACATCTGCATATTACAAACTACTGTTACATTGAAAACACTGAAGGTAAACTACTGTTGTAGGAAAACTCTGATGGTCTTGTATCCTCTGCTGGAGCCTAAGTGCTGTTGGCTCCAGCAGTGCTTTAGTCTTCAATACTTGGATCAGCAGTTGTTCTTCATCAGACCTCTGGTCAGCAGTTGTTCTTCATCAGTGTTTATTCAGTAGTCCTTTGTATCAGCAGTTGTCATAGCAGTTGTTTGGATAGAACAGTTGTTAGAGTCAGCAGTCTTTTAGGAGAAGTATGTTGTAAGGACTGTTTATTGTGTGGATCAACTGTTAACATGTTTTGGCTTTTCAATCATCTGTTCTTCTCCAGTTCAGCAGACCCAACAGGTAGCGTTATGACCGAGACAATATGCACCCGCCCGGCTCCCAGCCGACGGGTGGGGTCTGTCAGTCCCAATAGATCTATCCACATTTCCCCCGTTATACTGTCCAGCATATTCATGGTTTCCCCGGGACTTTACATATCGTATAATATGTAAATGAATTAACACTAGTATAACATGATAATTTATGAAATAAGTATGAGCATGTGTCTCCCCCGAAATATAAAACGTAAAGTGGGGCCGTGAAACTCACCTGATGCTGCTCCTCGCACTAAGACAAGTAAACCTGCTCAATAGACGGCACCAAATACCGGTGACCTATCATGACGAGCGTATAAGGTGTTAGACTAACAACCCGTAGGTTGATTAGTCCCTAGCAGTCCAGACCATAACCGTGTACATATGAAATGATGTATAAACGTTTAACCGACCACATCAGACAAGACCCGACATCCCATTGGTGACCCGGCATCTCACATGTTAGCCGAAAGCAAGATATCATGCAACATATGCAATTAAACACTTAATGCGCGCAAGAGTTCACCTAATTTAACATAACAGTTAATTAACGCATAACAAAGTCCGAACACGTGTTACCAAGTCATTGGACATGTCCTGGGGTTCCTAACATGTTCCTAGTCGTCAATCCGTGTTTCGGAATGTTAAAATGCACATACAGCAGCAATACACGCGATTAGGAATCAAACTAGCATTTAGGATTGTAATCACTAGTAAAAGTGGTGATTAGGATTGTATTCGCTAGTTGTTGAGGTGAATAGGGCTCTATTCGCATATATATAAGCGATTAGGACTTGTACTCGCATGAACATCAGGCAATTAGGAGCTAATCGCCTATAACACTGGCGATTAGGCTCCTACTCGCTAGTACAGAGCTGTTACATCCCTTTTGCGAGTTTAACCCTCCAAATCAGATCCGAAACATGCGTAAACACCCAATACCCAACCCAAAACATTAACCCAACTATTTCAAGCAAAAACCCCTAATTTATCATCACCCTAGCCGTCCCAAATGCACACGGTTTCCCAAAATAGCATAACTTGCTTGTAAGCATCACATCAACATGTAAAACTTACCCTAAATAGCAAATACTCCGATTTCATCACATAACGACATTATCCGACATTATCCTACCGTTCTAGCATCATCCTAGAGTAAACCCTATCCTTAAATAATCAACAAAACACAACATATCATCATCAATCCACCATAATCGCCCAAACGGGTCAAAACGCCTAATATCAATATTACACATCTATGAACCTTCAAATCCCTAGATTATCAACATATTAAATTATCTAGATCAGAAACATATCAATAACACAAGAACAATCATGTTTAAACGATAAAGATCCTATCTTGCAAGAATACATCACATAAAACAAGTATAGATGTGTGGGTTTGTTTTGAAACCGATTTTAATAAGTTTTCAAAGACACAAACGTTTATAAATCAGGTCTGGACCTTTAGGGATCAAAACAATACTATTATAAAGGTTTAGGATGAAGAACTCACCTTGAAATGGTGAGATTATGGGTTGTAAGACTTGAAAATATGATTTCTTGCTCAAAAACGAGTTACAGAGGTTGGATAAGGTGTGGGGTGGCTTTGGGGTGTATTAGGGTTTCACAAATGGTGTTTTAAAACATAAGGGTGGTATTTATAGGCGTTTTTAGTCGTGACCTGCAGTATAGGCAAGTACGGGCTGTTATTGGCGAGTAGGGATCCTATTCGCTAGTGACAACTAGCATTTAGGCCCTATTCGCTAGTAACAACTAGCATTTATCCCTACTCACTAGTAACAACTAGCATTTAGCCCCTAATCACCCCAAGGGGCTTCCTACTCGCCTATAGCCTAAGTACCCGAGTTTTTGGTGCGTTAAACCCTATTTTAACATATGTAAACACGTTTTCACATACCGACAAGTCACATAATGATTACCAACATATAATGCACGATAAATAACACGTTCCCACCCAATCACCAATTCCCGGGACCCGAGACTTGCGTGTGTGCGTTAAACCCCGATCCTTGTACACATGGTTATGGACCGACACCCAATGGTCCCTCGGACCATTGTAACGACTCCCGATGATTCCCGAATCATCGATACGACTCGACCGACCTGGTCAAGTATGATATTAAGTAGTTGTTTTCAATGTTTTCGCTGAGGTAGACTCGTATGTATGCAAAGTATGAAACGCATGTATGTAGAGTGCGAAACTTATGTATGTAAAGTATGAAAAGTATTGACCTGAATATGCCGGGTGTCACATCATCCCCTAGTTGAAAGAATTTTCGTCCCAAAAATTTCCCTAAGTCAAAGAGAACGAAACGATAAAAAGAAAAATTTCCCCAAAAATTTCCCGGTCGTCACATCATCCCCCTGTTGAAAGGAATCTCGCCCCGAGATTCACTCTTCGACAGTGATGAGTGTCGACCTAACCCAAGTAACGTTTCCCAGAATGTAAACGAAAGGATAACAACGAACGAAGAATGATAGCAACGGTTACTCTATGCCGGGGAACCGCCCTCCCCAAAGTGAATACAAAACAATGAATCCTCCTGATCGAAGGCCTACCAGAGACTACTGTGATCGGTATAAATGATACACTGGTACCGTCCAAGTAGCATCTCTAAAGGAACCACATCAGACTGATGAATGCAAAACGATGATCAAATACCAAACTAAATGCACACAATGAATACGAATCGCCAAGCAATGTGAATGAAAATGAATACAAGTATAACGAGAATCAAGAAAAGAATACTCACCAGTAACAGTATCAGGATCCTCCTGGTTCTCCCTAGCACCGATGACATAAGCACGAGCCGGAGCAGTTCGACCGCCCCCCTCGCCTTGCTTCACCTTGGGACAGTCCCGCCTGAAGTGCCCAGTGTCGCCACAGTGATAACATCCCTAATTTCCCCTGGGTGCAGCAGTGGTTGTAGTAGCAGTAGTAGGGGCAACCACCTGTTGTTGAGCCTGAAGATTTACCCTGCAGCTCTGGGCCTGATGCCCGTTCCTCTTACATCGGGTACAATAACTACAATCCCCAAGATGATGGTACTCACAACGATCACACCTAGGCAGCCTCCCAGTATACCCACTCCGCCTTTGCTCAGAAGATGCACCCGTAGCCTCAAATTTCCTCGGCTGCTGCTGCTGAGGCTGAACTATACCCTTTCCTGCGCTCTCCCATTTCCTCTTGTTGACATCAGAGGTCTTCACCACAGTACCCTTAGGAGGTAAAACACCCTCCTGAACCTTCTGCTTAGTCAGCCTATGAGCCAACCGAATGGTATCCCGAAGTGTAGTAGCATCATTCGCGGTCACCAACCCGCGAACCTCAGGCACCAACCCACTAATGTAGAATTCAATAGCCTTATATTCAGGTGTCACAGAATTCGGGCACAAAAGTGCCAACTCATGGTAGCGAGTGGTATACTCCTCTATCTCAGATCCCACCATCTGATGATTCCACAGCTCATGCTCCAAAGTCTTGATCTCATCCCTGGGGCAATACTCCCTCTTCAAACGAAACACAAACTCGGTCCATGGCAACGCATGGGCCTCCAGTAAACCAATAGTCTGCACCGTCGAATTCCACCAAGTCAAGGCACGTCCCTCGAATGTCCCTGAAGCATACTTCACACGATACTCCTCTGGGCAGTTACACATGGAGAAAGCAGACTCGACCTTCTCTAACCAACGAAGTAGTCCCACAGCTCCCTCAGTCCCACTGAAGTTATGGGGCTTGCAGTCCTGGAACATCTTGTAAGTACAGTGGACTGGAGGAGGTGGAGGTGGTGGAGGTGGAAAAGCACCCCCTGTTACAACAAGCAACACGGGTCAGAAAACAAACATCACACGACAAAAGATAAGGAATGAGGGTAGGGGTAATTAAATTACCACCATGGCCCTGCTGGGCGGCCTGCTGCGCAGCAATAGCAGCTGCCACGTGCTCCTGGATCAGATTATTCAGCTCCGCCTGGGTCATGCTGATGTTTCCACGACCCCCATTGCATCCACCGCCATTCCGGCCACCAACGCGACCACCACGACGTCCTGCCATCTTCTGTCAAGGTCAAAGACAAGACATCAGATTCCAGAACAGATGACAAGAAATCATAAGTAACAAGGTCAACCAGAGAACTGGATTCCATCATGATCATTAGATCAAACACAGAGTCCACTAGGATTTCCATGCATTTCAACTTATTATTTCGTGTGCACCCGAAATGATAAGTCGCTCTACATGGTCCCCGAGGCGTGCTCCTAGCTTGACTATCAGACCACAAGGCACCCACATTCAAGAATAGATAAGAACTCCTAGGTGATACAACACCCAATATGTAGAACAACAAGTACAAGTGTGAGATGATGTGTGCAAGTGTGTCCATTGGAGTATAGAAAGGGGAGATGTCCGAATCTTGGACAAATCTCCGAAGGGTGTCGAAGCCACTCCAATGTACGCCACCGCCGTGCAAGGATAGTAAGCCTCTTCGTCTTCAGTACGAGATGAAAGATAGAATAAGAAATAAGAATAATAGATAGATGATGTAAGCATAAATGATAACAACGAATGTAATACTAACACCCCGGCAAATCCCCATATGGCATGACTTATATGAATGTGACCGTCTAGTGTGTGCGACTCGGCTGTAGACTTGACTCAATATGCAGTCCTAGTTCACTATAACCATTGGCTCTGATACCAATCTGTCACACCCCTCAAATTCCACGTGCGGGGTTTTACCGCGAGGCGCGTGACACACCAGGATCCAAGTCAACGGTCACAATAAACGACAACTATATGATTTGAAAACAACGTAAACTACCCATTAAATTTTCAAAATCTATCCACCACAGCGGAAGCATAAAACGTTATTACGATTCAAAAGTAAAACTAAGAAAACGTTTGATAATACTGAATAACATGCAAGTAAATCTTAGACGCCGTGAGACTCCGTGCGCCTATCGACTGCTGCTACCTCAACGACCTAAGACAAACATGCTAAAAACGTCAGCAAATAATGTCGGTGAGTTCACAGGTTTTATGTTAAACGTTTAAGTAATGAAAGCCATCATGTTATCACTATGTTAGAAATGATAGCGTTAGCTAGACGCATGGATAATACTACTACGACTGGAAACCATTACAGACAACGATATATGATTTTGCCCGAAACGATTATGCACTACCATCCCCGGTAGCGTTATGACCGAGATAATATGCACCCGCCCGGCTCCCAGCCGACGGGTGGGGTCTGTCAGTCCCAATAGATCTATCCACATTTCCCCCGTTATGCTATCCAGCATATTCATGGTTTCCCCGGGACTTTACGTATCGTATAGTATGTAAATGAATTAACACTAGTATAACATGATAGTTTATGAAATTAGTATGAGCATGTGTCTCCCCCGAAATGTAAAACGTAAAGTGGGGCCGTGAAAATCACCTGATGCTGCTCCTCGCACTAAGACAAGTAAACCTGCTCAATAAACGGCACCAAATACCCGTAGGTTGATTAGTCCCTAGCAGTCCAGACCATAACTGTATACATATGAAATGATGTTTAAACGTTTAACCGACCACATCAGACGAGACCCGACATCCCATTGGTGACCCGACATCTCACATGTTAGCCGAAAGCAAGATATCATGCAACATATGCAATTAAACACTTAATGCGCGCAAGAGTTCACCTAATCTAACATAACAGTTAATTAACGCATAACAAAGTCCGAACACGTGTTACCAAGTCATTGGACATGTCCTGGGGTTCCTAACATGTTCCTAGTCGTCAATCCGTGTTTCGGGATGTTAAAGTGCACATACAACAGCATTACACGCGATTAGGAATCAAACTAGCATTTAGGATTGTAATCACTAGTAAAAGTGGTGATTAGGAATGTATTCGCTAGTTGTTGAGGTGAATAGGGCTCTATTCATATATATATAAGCGATTAGGACTTGTACTCGCATGAACATCAGGCAAATAGGAGCTAATCGCCTATAACACTGGCGATTAGGCTCCTACTCGCTAGTACAGAGCTGTTACATCCCTTTTGCGCGTTTAACCCTCCAAATCAGATCCGAAACATGCGTAAACACCCAATACCCAACCCAAAACATTAACCCAACTATTTCAAGCAAAAACCCCTAATTTATCATCACCCTAGCCGTCCCAAATGCACGCGGTTTCCCAAAATAGCATAACTTGTATGTAAGCATCACATCAACATGTAAAACTTACCCTAAATAGCAAATACTCCGATTTCATCACATAACGACGTTATCCGACATTATCCTACTGTTCTAGCATCATCCTAGAGTAAACCCTATCCTTAAATAATCAACAAAACATAACATATCATCATCAATCCACCATAATCGCCCAAACGGGTCAAAACGCCTAATATCAATATTACACATCTATGAACCTTCAAATCCCTAGATTATCATCATATTAACTTATCTAGATCAGAAACATATCAATAACACAATAACAATCATGTTTAAACGATAAAGATCCTATCTTGCATGAATACATCACATAAAACAAGTATAGATGTGTGGGTTTGTTTTGAAACCGATTTTAATAAGTTTTCAAAGACACAAACATTTATAAATCAGGTCTGGACCTTTAGGGATCAAAACAATACTATTATAAAGGTTTAGGATGAAGAACTCACCTTGAAATGGTGAGATTATGGGTTGTAAGACTTGAAAATATGATTTCTTGCTCAAAAACGAGTTACAGAGGTTGGATAAGGTGTGGGGTGGCTTTGGGGTGTATTAGGGTTTCACAAATGGTGTTTTAAAACATAAGGGTGGTATTTATAGGCGTTTTTAGTCGTGACCTGCAGTATAGGCGAGTACGGGCTGTTATTGGCGAGTAGGGATCCTATTCGCTAGTGACAACTAGCATTTAGGCCCTATTCGCTAGTAACAACTAGCATTTAGCCCTACTCACTAGTAACAACTAGCATTTAGCCCCTAATCACTAGTAACAACTAGCATTTAGCCCCTAATCACCCCAAGGGGCTTCCTACTCGCCTATAGCCTAAGTACCCGAGTTTTTGGTGCGTTAAACCCTATTTTAACATATGTAAACACGTTTTCACATACCGACAAGTCACATAATGATTACCAACATATAATGCACGATAAATAACACGTTCCCACCCGATCACCAATTCCCGGGACCCGAGACTTGCGTGTGTGCGTTAAACGCCGATCCTTGTACACATGGTTATGGACCGACACCCAATGGTCCCTCGGACCATTGTAACGACTTCCGATGATTCCCGAATCATCGATACGACTCGACCGACCTGGTCAAGTATGATATTAAGTAGTTGTTTTCAATGTTTTCGCTGAGGTAGACTCGTATGTATGCAAAGTTTGAAACACATGTATGTAGAGTGCGAAACGTATGTATGTAATGTATGAAAAGTATTGACCTGAATATGTCGGGTGTCACAGTGTACATTCAAACGCACTTATTAAAAACAGTAAGATTTGCAAATCAAAACATCATACAACTAAAAAAGACATCTAAGACAACTCATGATCATCATCAGAAACTTCTAGATAAATGTCTTCATTATGATCAATGTGTTCTTCCACAATATGATCATTTTGTTCACCTTGCGGCTCGGTTGAAACACCCTCCTTCGTGTTTTTTCGTCGATCATGTCCACTCTCCCCGCATATTGCACATTTCCTCTTCCTTTTGCCGAATCGACTAACCTGCTTTTCCTTGCTGGACTTTATGCGCTTCTGCTTGCCACGACCTTTGTTCTTGATACCATTCGGAAGTCGAATGGTGGGTTCAACATTTGATGGTTTCTCATAACCAAGAAGAGAAGCATACCTATCATGCTTATTCTGATGACTAGGTCTCTTAAACCTGCCCTCATCAACCTTCTTAACCAACTCTTTGATTTTATCATTAACCAAAGTCAACTCGGATAAATCTGTAATTAGTGTGTTTGCAAGATATTCATCGCCCAAAACTATCTCCCATGTAATACGTCTGGCTTCTTTCATCTTGTCATCACCAAACTCTCCTGTTTCAAATGAATACTTGATTTCTTTGGTACAACATCTTTTATCCACCTCCTCAGAATGTATCTTTTCGGGAATCTATAAACTTTCATCAACCTTAATATATAAAAAAATATGCCTACACAGCAACCCGTACTGCTCGAACCTCTTACATGAGCATAATGTGGTCACATCCTCAGCACCATCAACAACTTCCTTTTTGAACAGAACCTGTAAAGAAGGTAAAAAACTATAATTGTGACTTTAGACGCACTCATAAGTAGGTTCAGATGCCTTAAATATTTAAAAACCAAAATTTATATTAGTAATACTTTTGGACGCACTCATAAGTAATTTAAACGCACTAATAATAAAAAACCAAAAAAAATTACCTCAATAAAGCCTTAACCATATGCTTGTGGATCATCAACAAAAATCTTTAAAAACCTTCTTCATCAGCCCTCTGCATATGAACACTTATTAATCCTTCATAAGTGGCATATATTTCTTCTTGAATATCAAAGAAGATAGTTCGTGTAAATATTATAGCAGCCTCTTCCTCCATAGGGTTCGTAGTCAAAAGATCAGGGACGGTATGTCTGGAATCATGGTCATTCTTCATGTGATTGAATCTCTGACCTTCAAGGGACGTTTCAAAATGGTTGAAGAACTCAACAAGAGTCAACTGAGAATTTTCCACTTGCCAAAAAAATGATTCTCACTCTCGGATCTTGATGTTGTCCTCATTAGCCCAGACATAGGTTCATCCCGGTAAAAGGCAGGAATCCACATTGACCTCATATTAAACATATCCGTCAACCAATCGTTATCATTTAGCTTGTACTCGAAAATAAGTACACCCCACTCAAAATCAAATGTCTCCGGACTGATGGAGTCTGTCCATACAATTGAACAAATACTCCTTTTGAACTCATCATCACTGCATAATGCACTACCAACCTATAAAAAACAATATGGAAACAAACGCACCAACAGGTAAGTTTGGACGCATTCACAATATTATATCCAAAACAACAGAGTATTTAAATGCACTAATGTTAAACAGACGCACTCTTAAATTAAAATAAAAATTCATGCTGACCTTATCAGAAACCTTCTTCATGATATGCCACATACACAATCTATGTCTGCTATTTTGAAAAACCAACTGTATTGCATTTTTCATAGCATCATCTTGATCAGTTACAACCACTTTGGGGTGCTTCCCAAAACATTTGGAAAACGATTGTAACAGCCATGTGTATGATTCAGTTGTCTCGGATGACAACAATCCTGCACCAAGTGTGACTTTACCGACAATGGTTATCAATTCGGGTAAATGGTACAAAGACCATCTTGTACCTGTAAAAAAATTAAAAAAATTAAAAAAGCTATAAACATGTAAAAGTTGAATTTCAAAAAGCCTGTAAAAATTAAAAACATACTTGTTAGTGTTAAATGTTGCATCAAACGAGATCACATCTCCAAATTCCATATAATTCCTCTTGCATAAAGCATCAGCCCAAAATAATCCAGTTAATGCATTCTTTTGATCCACAGAATACTCAAATGAAAAATCTGGAAGGAACTTCTTCTTATCCCTAAGCCTAGTCACAATCATATCTGCATCATACTCACCAATAAAGGTGTTTAATCCACCTTTAAAGTTCTTACAATCAGTTGCAGTTGCAGTTGCACCAACATGCTCAAAACCTCCATACTTAGTCTTCATGATGTTAAAAGTTTTGACAGGACCCATGTTCAATGAAGACAATTCACATATCATCTCTTCTTGAGTATGTGTCAGCTTCCTATTTGCTGCTAGAAAATGAATGTCATTCTCATGAACAAAAGGATGATTATAACCTTCATTAAAGCCATAAACCATGAATTTTTTTCCACCCTCAGAGGTTAGCCTAATATATGCAGGACATCCAGTCCGGATGGAAGGCATTTTCCTTGACTTAAACATCTTTGTTAGATCTTTCTTCACCTACCTTGACTAGCTTAAAACCATCCTTATAGCATACAAAGTATCTAAGTCTTAGAACACCTTTTCGCACATCTGACGTGCCCTTTCGAATAGAAAAACCACCAACCTTTGCATATTTTGCATAAAACTCTCGTGAATGGTCAATACTAGGAAACTCCATGTCCTTTGTAGGTTTTAGAGAATTGGGTACATCAGGGATGTATGTGTTACTGGCTTGGTCATCAACAGGAACATCAGTTGCAACACCTTTCAAAAAATAACAAACAAACGCACTTATTGACTATTCAAACGCACTTAGTAAAATAAAAGTTTGAAAAATCCAAACGCACCCTCTGATAAAAATAGACGCACTAATATACTATCAGTACCAGCAATAATCAACTACAATTTAAAAACAGACGCACTCGTATATAACATCAAACGCACTAATATAAGGTAACAAGTTAAAACTATAACATACCTTGAACTCTGAATTCATTGATGAGGTTCAAACTATGAATATCAACATCCTGGTTAGTGTTTTCGATCAAATCTGAACACACATAAAAACATTCATGTTAACAAATCTATCTAAACACATATCTCTGTTTTTTGACTAAAAACAGAGGATGATGATAATACCATGAAAAGCATTATAATCAGGCAATTGATTCGAATTCTCAGCAGCAACTCGCTGCTCTTCAACAGATAAGTTTAAATCTGATAACCAAAAACAAAAATTAAACAAAAAACTATTGAACAATGGATTATTTAACTACGAATACACGTACCGAACATGATGAATTGATCGATTAAACTGTAATCGTGTTAATCAAATGGAGTTTGAATCGTAATTGGATTGAAACGTAATGTGTGTGTGAGATCGTCTGTAGAATTTAAAATTATGATTTGAAAATATCGTTTAAAAAAATAACTACCGTAATTCACGTAATCAGTTACGTGTGGTTAAAGTCTGTAATGCCCTTGTGTTAAACTGATGTTAAAAGTAATTATAGTTTGTTAGGTTAATTGGGGTTTGGTTAATAGGACACTTGTCATCCTCTTGTGGCTTCTTATTGCTTCTCACGTTAACACACTTTATATTGTATACTTTCTCTATTTTAATATTTGTAAACTGAATAGTTATATATAACTCAGTAATGTTATTATAAACAACTTTTTAAATTTTTAGTATAAATATTATTATTATGTTCAATGTCCTAATAATAACTTTGGTATAGAAATCTACTCTAAATTCAAGTTATAGAGTATTTCATGAGTTATCAACGGATGTTGCAAACAACTATGATATATTACAATTTTTAACTAAAGGATGATTTAAACAGAGTTTAAAAACAGACTTTCCAAACTTAACTTGTAATCAATATCTAACAAAATACATATAAACTTAAATTAGATCAGTCTTTTCAAATTCATAATTACAAACAGTCCGTAGAGCCTTAAAAGTCTTTGATGAGCGCTGTACAAACGAAGGATCTAGATGGAAATATAACTTAAATTTAAAGATTATTATTTTATATTAATTAAACAAATAAAAGTATTGTTCTCAGAAATGAATTGATGTCTTTTATTTTTCCCATGTATTTAAAAAATGAACATATACTTTATAGCAATAAAAAATCTACCAAAATATCACCATCTATAAAACGGAAAATTATAGTTTTTATAGAAATCCATGACACTTTTTTAAGAAAGTTAAGAAATATAGTCATATTAAGTAATAATTTAATATATGTAAACTGAATATTTACATATATCTCGCTTAAGTTATTATAACTATCAGTTTAAATTATTAATATGAATATTATCATTATGTTCAATGTCCTAATAATAAATTTGATATGGAAACCTATTCTAAGTTCAAGTTATATAATATTTCATGAGTAGTCAAAAATATGTTAACAAACAACTGTCATAAAATTACAATTTTCAACTAAATAATGATGTCACCAGAATTTTAATACAGACTTTGCAATAGTTAACTTGTAATCAATATAATATCTAACAAAACAACTTTAAATTTAAATTAGATCAGTATTTTCAAATTTATAACTACAAATAGTCTTCACAACCCTAAATGTCTTTGATGACCACTGTACAAACGAAGGATTTAGATGGAAACATAACATATCATTATAATGTTATTATTTTATATTAATAAAACGATTAAAACTATTGTTCTTACAAATAATTTGAACTCTTTTATTGCTCTTATATCTTTAAAAATTGAACATACATTTTATATCAATAAAATTTATACAAAAATATCATCATCTATAAAAGGTGTAATTATAGTTTTTATTGACTACTTAATATGTTTTAGATAAATAATATTTCCATAACAAACTTCTTTAATAAATGACATGAAATATACTAAGTGTAGTTAATATTTTAATATATGTAAACTGAATAGTTATATATAACTCAGTAATGTTATTATAAACATCTTTTTAAATTATTAATATAAATATTATTATTATGTTCAATGTCCTAATAATAACTTTGGTATAGAAATCTACTCTATAGAGTATTTTATGAGTTGTTAACGGATGTTGCAAACAACTATGATACATTACAATTTTCAACTAAATGATGATTTAAACAGAGTTTAAAAACAGACTTTCCAAACTTAACTTGTAATCAATATCTAACAAAATACCTATAAATTTAAATTAGACTAGTCTTTTCAAATTCATAATTACAAACAGCCCGCAGAGTCTTAAAAGTCTTTGATGAGCACTGTACAAACGAAGGATCTAGATGGAAATAAATAAAAGTATTGTTCTCATAAATGAATTTATGTCTATTATTGTTCCTATGTATTTAAAAAATGAACATATACTTTATATCAATAAAAAATCTACCAAAATATCACCATCTATAAAACGGGAAATTATAGTTTTTATAGAAATCCATGACAAACTTTTTAAGAAAGTTAAGAAATACAGTAACTATAAGTAATATTTTAATATATGTAAACTGAATATTTACATAGAACTCACTTAAGTTATTATAACTATCAGTTTAAATTATTAATATGAATATTATCATTATGTTCAATGTCCTAATAATAAATTTGATATGGAAACCTATTCTAAGTTTAAGTTACATAATATTTCATGAGTAGTCAAACGGATGTTAACAAACAACTATCATAAAATTACAATTTTCAACTAAATAATGATGTCACCAGAATTTTAAAACAGACTTTGCAATAGTTAACTTGTAATCAATATAATATCTAACAAAACAACTATAAATTTAAATTAGATCAGTGTTTTAAAATTTATAATTACAAACAGTCTTCACAACCCTAAATGTCTTTGATGACCACGTACTGTACAAACGAAGGATCTAGATGGAAATATAACATATCATTATAATGTTATTATTTTATATTAATAAAACGATTAAAACTATTGTTCTTACAAATAATTTGAACTCTTTTATTGCTCTTATATCTTTAAAAATTGAACTTATATTTTATATCAATAAAAATTATACAAAAATATCATCATCTATAAAAGGTGTAATTATAGTTTTTATTGACTACTTATTATGTTTTAAATAAATAATATTTCCATAACAAACTTTTTTAAGAAATGACATGAAATATACTAAGTGTAGCTAATATTTTAATATATGTAAACTGAATAGTTATATATAACTCAGTAATGTTATTATAAACATCTTTTTAAATTATTAATATAAATATTATTATGTTCAATGTCCTAATAATAACTTTGGTATAGAAATCTACTCTAAATTCAAGTTATAGAGTATTTCATGAGTTGTCAACGGATGTTGCAAACAACTATGATACATTACAATTTTCAACTAAGGATGATTTAAACAGAGTTTAAAAACAGACTTTCCAAACTTAACTTGTAATCAATATCTAACAAAATACCTATAAATTTAAATTAGATCAGTCTTTTCAAATTCATAATTACAAACAGCCCGCAGAGTCCTAAAAGTCTTTGATGAGCACTGTACAAACAAAGGATCTAGATTGAAATATAACTTAAATTTAAAGATTATTATTTTATATTAATTAAACAATTAAAAGTATTGTTCTCACATATGAATTGAAGTCTTTTATTGTTCCTATGTATTTAAAAAATGAACATATACTTTATATCAATAAAAAATTACTAAAATATCACCATCTATAAAACGGGAAATTATAGTTTTTATAAAAATCCATGACAAACTTTTTTAACAAATGATAGAAATATAGTCACTGTAAGTAATAGTTTAATATATGTAAACTGAATCTTTACATATAACTCACTTAAGTTATTATAACCATCATTTAAATTATTAATATGAATATTATCATTATGTTCAATAATAAATTTGATATGGAAACCTATTCTATGTTCAAGCTATATAATATTTAACGAGTAGTCAAACGGATGTTAACAAACAATTGTCGTAGAATTACAATTTTCAACTAAAGAATGATGTCACCAGAATTTTAAAACAGACTTTGCAATAGTTAGCCTGTAATCAATATCTAACAAAAGAACTATAAATTTAAATTAGATCAGTGTTTTCAAATTCATAATTACAAATAGTCTTCACAGCCCTAAATGTCTTTGATGACCACTGTACAAATGAAGGATCTAGATGGAAACATAACATATCATTATAGTATTATTATTGTATATAAATAAAACAATTAAAACTATTGTTCTTACAAATAATTTGAACTCTTTTATTGTTCCTATATCTTTAAAAAATGAACATATATTTTATATCAATAAAAATTATACAAAAATATCATCATCTATAAAAGGTGTAATTATAGTTTTTGTTGACTACTTATTATGTTTTAAATAAATAATATTTCCATAACAAACTTCTTTAAGAAATGACATGAAATTTACTAACTGTAGCTAATATTTTAATATATGTAAACAATGATATCACCAGAGTTTTAAAACAGTCTTTGAAAAGTTATTGTTAGAACAGATATTGCATAACAGAAGTTAAAACAGATGAGGATGACAAAGTAACATAACATCCACGCAAACAGATGTTAAACAACAGTTGTTAACTAAAATATATTCATACCAAGTTGTTAAAGCATTGTGTACAAATTTAACATACATATCTTTTAACTTCAAAGATGTTAACAAAAGCTTACAACTCGAAAAACTTAACAAACATCTGAATACGTTAATAATAACTTCTTAACTTTTAAATCTAGCTGCCTTCTTCTTCTTCAATCTTTTGCCCCTAGAAGTTTGATCACTAAAATTTACATTACAACAATCTTCAAGACTTCTTTTTCCATTGGGACTTGTGGTAGTATCAACAAACGCATCAACACATACAAGATCCTTCAAACAAACCAGGAAACAACTAATAAAATGTTATATAAGAATACAAGATGTAGAAACAACCTAGACATACTTGCACAAAGATATAAGTACCTTAGAAGTAACTTGAAACCCAAGTTGCGAAGATTCTAAAGGCTTAACAGACACTTTTTGACAAACTTCCCGAATGACCTAAAAAGTGCTCAAATATAAAGAAGCATAACAGATTTAAACGTCTATTAAAAATAAATGTTTTTTTTTTTAAATAGAATAAATACCTCGACAGATGTACCATGTACATTCTCATATCCATCAACCAACTCTTGATTTATAATACGCTGACAATTAATCTTAATGACAATGTACACATGGTACTCATTTACAAGACTGTAATAACAAACCTCAAGATTAAAAGTTAGTTTGTTTTCAACAACTGGAGAAAATGCAATTCGATTATCATCATTTGTGCTGCTTTGCTTCAACACCCTTTCCCTAATATACCATGCAGCAGCTCCAATGATCATCATCACATCTTTATCAAACATCACAAATGATACATCTCTTGATTCATCTTGTACCCTTATCTGCAACTTCAACCTAAAACAAATAAAACATAAAAAACAGTGTATACATAAAAAACATGAATGAAATGAAATGAAAATTCTGGAGAAAAAAAAAACAGTGTATACATCTACTGATTTACATACTTTGTGGTAATGGAAGTACATTCCCAATCGCATTTTCCACAACCCAAAGTAGTAGCAGGCAATTTGAGAACTGTTTCACACACTTCTTCAGCATTTTGCAAAAACTCAGATTTACTTAAAACTTTATTGTTACAATTGCAGCAGACAGCATAAAACCAACCATAGCTTTCTTCAACACTTTTTTGATACAACAACAACAAAAGACATCGGCTGCACACACAATGTATATTAAACATACACTTTTAAACAATACAAAAATATAGTAAAGTGAAGATATATAAATGATACGAATAAAATATTGAAACCTCTTGAAGTCCTGGTACAATGACTTCATCAACAGGCTTCTTCTGTGTCCCAACGGTTTGAGAACTACAACCACACTCTTCTTCTTGTTTCAACATCAAACTCCGCAATGGATAAGCCCTCTTCCACTTTCTTATAACTCGAGCTTTCGTGTACCACATGTCTTTGGCTGGATACAGATCACAACGGCTTTCTTCATCGTATATTGAGGTGGATATTGTTTTAAGTTTTAAAAGGGAAATTTGAAAATCTTTTTTAGAAAATTCAAAGCTGATAGAAGAAATGGGTGCATTGGTTATGTGCTTATATATAGGGAGCTGATGAGGCACGTTTTCCTACGTGGATTTAAATTTTCCCCGTTAAAATTCAAAAACTTAGGGCCTAAAACAGTTGAGAGGTTATATTAGTAAAGGTCTGCTGTTGGTTGGCAGACGCAGGGATTGAGGACCGCTGTTGAGGGCAACTGTGACACCCGGCATATTCAGGTCAATACTTTTATATCTTACATACATGCGTTTCGTACTTTACATGCATACGAGTCTATCTCAACGAAAACATTTTAAATAACTACTTATTATCATACTTAACTGGGGTCAATTAAGTCGTACTGATGATTCGGGAATCATCGGGAGTCGTTACAATGGTTCGAGAAACCATTGGGTGTCGGTCCATAACCATGTGTACAAGAATCGGTGATTCGTGGAATCGCCGGGTTTAACGCATCCACGCAAGCCTCGAGTCGCGGGAATTGGTGATCGGGCGGGAACGTGTTATTTATCATGCATTATATGTTTACAATCATTATGTGGCTTGCCGGTATGTGAATATGTGTTAACATATGTTAAAACGGGGTTTAAAGCGCAAAACACACGAACATAGAGGTTACAGGCGATTAGGCTTATGGAGAATAGCCTAATCGCCAATAATGGGGCGATTGGAGGGGAGTTTTGGGCGAGTAGGAGGCTACTCGCATGAAGGTTCATGCGATTAGAAGCCCTACTCGCATATAGGTCTGCATACTCGCCTGATTTGCCCCAAACGACTAGAAACGCCTATAAATACCACCCTTGACCTCCAAAACATCATTTGTGCAACCCTAGCCGTCCCATAACATAACCCAACGCACAAACACCCTCTGGAACTCGTTTTTGCATCAAAACCACCATTTTCAAGCTTATTCCATCATCACCTCTTGAATACAAGGTGTGTTCTTCAAACCCAAACCTTTAAATGATTATGTTTTACTCCCTAAACGTCCAGACCTGACTTATAAATGTTTTTATCTTTGAAAATTGATGCGTGGTTGGAAACCTCGCCTCTATTAAATCTAAAAAGATGTTTTTATTTGATTATTTGAGGTGGGATATAGCACTTTGATTTGATTTGATGTTTCAGGGTAAAAGCGCTTATTGAGTGAATTTTACACAATGCTAGAGCAAAAGATTGGAGTTGAGAAGCATTGAGAAAAAGAAGGCCATGAAAAGTACAATGAAGGTTCTGACCGTCTTTGACGGCAAACATACTGTCTTTGACGCCATCGCCGTACCTGACGGCAGTCATGCCGTCTCTGACGGTGCCATATGACAAGTGGTCAACACATAATTTAATGCAATCATCAAATGCTTTGAGGAGTTTTCTTTTTGACTAGAGATTCTTGGGGGGTCATGAATTTTATTTATTATCATTATCATTCATCAAAAAAAAGATATAACACACCATTCTCTAAAATCATACAATTTTTTCCAAGCTTATTACACAATTTCTTTGAAGATTGAAGATCATATTTTGAAGATGATGAACACCATAGCTATGTTTGGCTAAAACTCTTGTATTACACTAGGGATGTAAGTTTTTGGTACCTAGGGCTTTAACATTTGGGCATTGCTTAAACTTTTGATTAATGTTTTTATGTACTTGAATTACTTGTGTTGACTAGTGATTAATCTTATGTTGAAATCATTTCTAGTTAATTGATCTTGTGCCAATTTCTAAATGATATGAACATGGTTCCTTGCATCAACACTATCATAGGATTGTATGTTCTAAATGATAAAGTATAGTTTAGTCCATTGTGAATGTTGATGAAACTTGATACCTAAGTTTATTGAACAATCAATCCGTTAGTACCAATTGCATTATCTTTGTTTATCCAATTATGCCTAATTGTTGAAAGCCTTAGTGTTCAATTGCCCAAATCCTTAGTGTAATCATCTTTATCTTATTGTTTACAAGTCTTGTTAATAATTTCTTACACATTCAATTTATACTTCATATTAATCAACAAACCTTTCAATCAAATTTCTAAACACCAATTCATAATTTACATAAATAATTAGCACCTTCATAAACAACAAATTCAAAGTTAACTAGGAAATACTCACTAACCACACGCTCCTTGGATTGATACCCTACTTACCCTATCTATTTAGGTTATTTAGGTTTTGTATGAACCGTGACGACCGGTTCATCAAATGGCGCCGTTGCCGGGGAGCTAGTGCGCTTAGTGTTTAGTTTTTAGTTGATTATTGTGATTAACTGTTTAATTTGTCTTTGTTACTTCTTTTTGTTCGTTTTGACGCGTGGTGTGTGAAGTGTGCAGGTGACAGATAATGCATGCATGCCACTTGTGTAAAATCTGAAGATTGGGAATTTAGCAAGACTTGATCGTCATCATCACAATGTATTGGGAAGATGATGATAATACTTGTCCTTGTTGTGGGAGCCCATATCATTTGTGGCAAGATTGTCCAGTGGCCCGTAAGAAAATGGAAGCATTTAAAGAACGACAAGATCGTATTATTTTTGGGCTCGAAAAACCTGGAGGTTCACATTTATCTTCTTCACATCGTCAGTCACGTTATTCAAACTCCCAAGGCTATTATCAGTTAAATAACAGGTATCAAGGGAGTTCATTTAGCCAAAGGACGCAACAATGTCAAAACCATGAGCAATATAATGACTATTATCTTAATCAACCTCAACCGGCATACGAAGACCCTCGAAATTCAACACATTCTAAGCTCGATGCTCTTGCGATCATGATCAAAGAATACCATGATAATATCAAAGATATGAAGAGAGCAAATGAAGTAAGAGACAAAGCTCATGAAGCTTTGGTGATTCAAGTGGGTCAACTAGCCGAGGAATTTGCCCAACTTAAGTGTGAGCAAAACGAGTTAGCCAATGGTATTATGGTAGAGGATGATATAGATGAAGATACTGCAAGTCTTTCTGAATGGTTAAACCCAACTGAAGACTTAGCATCTCATGAAGAGTTGGTGGCTAAGGTGAAAGTTCCTCACGAATCGCATCCCGTGTTGATTAAGGCACCTAACAAAGAGGAGGATGAAGGTTCAAAGATGAAGAAGAGGAAGGTGAGCTGGGAGGACATTGGGCAATTTATTATAAAATGGCCCCGCAACAAAAATCACCCAATTCTCATGCCAATAATTGAGAATCGATTGTGGATTTGGCATGTAGACTACCGAGTGCATGTTGGAAACTCGGTAGGAAAATGTGGGATAAAACTTTCATGCATATATTTGATGAACAAGTGGAAGGAGAAGGAACAGATTGGGGAACATAAAGTAAACTACCGAGCTTATCTTGGTAACTCGGTAGGAAAATGTTCACTTCGACCACCGTGAGTAAGAGGTACTTGTTAGTTTTTGTATATTTTTGTATTTTTTTTTCTTTTTGTTCGTTTTTTTTGTTTGTTTGTTTGTTTGGTAGGTAAATAAACGTTGTGGGTGTGTTTCCTATATAACCCTCACGAGACCTCACTCGTCCTCATAACCGGGCTACCGGGAGGTTTAAAGGATCTATCTTAGTTAGTGTATATTTTGTCCACTGATCAAAATTAACAAAAAGATTACTTGGTAATGCTTTTCAACAAAAAGTAAAACCGATAACTCTTAATGTTTTTGTGAGAAGCTTGCTTCTACACACTTGCGAGTTGCAGGTTTATTTATGATGGAAGTGGAACTATTTTGTTGAAGAACACATGGAATTGAAGAATGAAGAACAACCAGGTGCATCTATTTCCATCTCTTTAATTTTGATCGTTTACTTAGATTTACTAAGTGGATTGTAAACTGTATATTGTTGATTGGGGTGAATTCTTTGGTTTGGCTTTATCTCATTCCCGTAAACAATTTGAAACTTTCCCTACACATTGAGAACAATGTGGACTTTAAGTGTGGGGAGAGGGGAAAAATTTAAACATTTTGAAATCCACCATTTAAACACTACACATTGAGGACAATGTTGGACTCTAAGTGTGGGGATGGGGGAATAGCCATTTAAATGAAAATTTTTAAAGACCCTCAAGCTTAAACTTTAAGAAAACCGTTTCTTTCACCATGGTATTGGATCACAAAATTCGACCCCTAGTCATGGTCATAATTCTTTAAGTTCCTTGATGTGTTTTTCCAAGGATGGTTTTTGCAAAATATGGATTGCCTAGTTAGAAAAGACTAGGGAAGAGTATAACATTTTTTGCATATCGGAAACCTATTCTCCCCTTCATGTTCATGAGAGATTATTGAGCCACCACAACATGCTAACACCCGATAAAATTCCACATCTATTGGCATGTTGTGTTCATTTGAATTGAGTGCGCCATTATAATCGCATAAGGTAGAACTTGCAACTCTTGATACGCTTGCCACCTTAGATCAATTGTGACACAAGAATGATTTAGGCATTAGGTTTGGCCTTTTTATTTTAACACCATTTTGATATCCTTGACCCAAAAAAAAAAAAAAAAAAAAAAAAAAAATCCACCTTAGTTGAACAAGTTTGAGCCTAAACCTCTCATTTGACCACCCATTTCAACCCGTTTGACCCGTTAGCCTTTTCAATGTTAAACCCAAGTGATGAAAATTCGATTGTAGGATTTTGTTTTGTTTGTAAATAGTTGTTTGCATAAAAAAAAAAAAAAAATTGGAAAGCATGAGAACAAATCTGCTACAAACAAATGAAAGTTCTCATTAAAAAAAAAAAAAAAAACCCTATGCTTTAGTTAGTGTTGAATAAAAGGCGCAATACTGCCTTATGTTTGTGTAGCTGTGTTTTTGTAATAAAAGTCGAATTTTCATCACCATAGTCACTTTTAAATATCTCATTCCATACCCTTCGCCTAGCCCCATTATAACCCTTTAAAGACCTTTTGACTTGTGTTCGCTTTTGAGTAATCTGGTGAAAAGCGATTGAGTTGCAAGCCTATACTAACATGCTTTATAATCGGTTTTGAGTGATTAATATGAAATACTAGCGCATTACACGCTAGTCCAGATATTAAACCGAGTAGAGTGAACCATTGTGAGGGGTGTGCAAAAATGTGAAGTCGGATCTAGTTGGATGTGGCTAGGCAAAATTTTTTAGTAATATTTAAAACCTTGGAATGTAAATCTACTGATAGGTGTAAGTCTTGTGAGTTAGGGTATGACTAGGGACCGTTTTTTGAGAATCAATAAAGATGTTGGAATTGGTTTGAATTGTTGATTGGGTAAAGTTTAGTGACTTGCTTGAGGGCAAGCAAAAGATAAGTGTGGGGATGTGATGCGTGGTTGGAAACCTCGCCTCTATTAAATCTAAAAAGATGTTTTTATTTGATTATTTGAGGTGGGATATAGCACTTTGATTTGATTTGATGTTTCAGGGTAAAAGCGCTTATTGAGTGAATTTTACACAATGCTAGAGCAAAAGATTGGAGTTGAGAAGCATTGGGAAAAAGAAGGCCATGAAAAGTACAATGAAGGTTCTGACCGTCTTTGACGGAAAACATACTGTCTTTGACGCCATCGCCGTACCTGACGGCAGTCATGCCGTCTCTGACGGTGCCATATGACAAGTGGTCAACACATAATTTAATGCAATCATCAAATGCTTTGAGGAGTTTTCTTTTTGACTAGAGATTCTTGGGGGGTCATGAATTTTATTTATTATCATTATCATTCATCAAAAAAAAGATATAACACACCATTCTCTAAAATCATACAATTTTTTCCAAGCTTATTACACAATTTCTTTGAAGATTGAAGATCATATTTTGAAGATGATGAACACCATAGCTATGTTTAGCTAAAACTCTTGTATTACACTAGGGATGTAATTTTTTGGTACCTAGGGCTTTAACATTTGGGCATTGCTTAAACTTTTGATTAATGTTTTTATGTACTTGAATTACTTGTGTTGACTAGTGATTAATCTTATGTTGAAATCATTTCTAGTTAATTGATCTTGTGCCAATTTCTAAATGATATGAACATGGTTCCTTGCATCAACACTATCATAGGATTGTATGTTCTAAATGATAAAGTATAGTTTAGTCCATTGTGAATGTTGATGAAACTTGATACCTAAGTTTATTGAACAATCAATCCGTTAGTACCAATTGCATTATCTTTGTTTATCCAATTATGCCTAATTGTTGAAAGCCTTAGTGTTCAATTGCCCAAATCCTTAGTGTAATCATCTTTATCTTATTGTTTACAAGTCTTGTTAATAATTTCTTACACATTCAATTTATACTTCATATTAATCAACAAACCTTTCAATCAAATTTCTAAACACCAATTCATAATTTACATAAATAATTAGCACCTTCATAAACAACAAATTCAAAGTTAACTAGGAAATACTCACTAACCACACGCTCCTTGGATTGATACCCTACTTACCCTATCTATTTAGGTTATTTAGGTTTTGTATGAACCGTGACGACCGGTTCATCAAAAATCCATTTAAAACCGTTTTTAAACAAACCCACACCTTTACATGTGTTATATGTGTTATATGTGTTTAAAGATAGGATTTTTAGGGTTAAATCATGGTTGTTCTTGTGTTATTATGATGTTTATTGCTGATACAAGTTAGTATGATGATATCCTAGGAGTTTGAATGGTTTTGGTGGTGTATTGTGATACTTGATGTTTTGACCCATTTGAAGGATTTTTGATGATTAAGGATGATATAAGGCATGTTATTGATCGTATGATGTTAGGGTTTGTTATAGGATGATGCTAGAACAGTAGGATGCTATCGGACAACGTGGTTATGTGATTTAATCTGGATATTTGCTATTTAGGGCAAGTTCTTGCATGTTGATGTGACGTTTACATGCTAAGTTGCCATTTTAGGAAAACGCTCGCATTCGGAACTGTTATAATGATGAAAACTTAGGGGTTTTGCTTGAAATATGTTTGTTAATGTGTTAGGATGATTATTGGGTGTTTTTACACGTTTCGGATCTGATTTGGAGGGTTAAACGCGCGAAAAACCACTTCAGCTGCACTATAGGCGATTGGGCATCCTAATCGCCTATGTTATAGGCGATTAGAGGCCTAATCGCCTGAATGGGAAGCCTAATCGCATGTATATGGGCGATTGGAGTCATAATCGCCTCCATTTCATGCGATTGCGATCCTAATCACTAGTTAAGCCCTGAATTGCATACCTTATGACCCTACTCGCCCATAATACACACGAGTAGCCCTAATCGCCCATCCTAAGGGGCGATTAGCCCTTGTAATCACCTGTCGACCAACCCTAATCACATGTTGACTTTTCCTAAATGCTAGTTTGATTCCTAATCGCGTGTAATGCTGCTGTATGTATATTTTAACATCCCGGAACATGATTTGACGCCTAGGAACATGATAGGAACCCCGGGATTCACCCAATGACTTAGTAACACGTATTCGGACCTGTTTATGCGTTAATCGGACATTATGCTAGACTAGGCGAACTATCACGCGTATTAAGTGTTTAACTGCATATGTGGCACGATGTCTTGTATTGTCTAACACCTGAGATGTCGGGTCACCAATGGGATGTCGGGCCTTGTCTGGTACGGTCGGTTAAACGATGAAACATCATTTCATATGTACACGGTTATGGTCTGGACTACTAGGGACTAATCAACCTACGGGTTGTTAGTCTAACACCTTATATGCTCGTCATGATAGGTCACCGGTATTAGGGGCCGTCTATTGAGCAGGTTTACTTGTCGTAGTGCGAAGAACAGCATCAGGTGAGTTTCACGGCCCCGCCTTACGCTTTACATTTTAGGGGAGACACATGCTTATACTTATTACATAAATTATCATGTTATGCTAGTGGTTGATTCATTTACATACTATACGATACGTAAAGTCCCGGGGAAACCATGAATATGCTGGATAGCATAACGGGGGAAATGTGGATAGATCTATTGGGATTGACAGACCCCACCCGTCGGCTGGGAGCCGGACGGGTGCATATTGTCTCGGTCGTACGCTAAATCATTTCGGGCAAAATCATATATCGTTGTCTGTAATGGTTTCCGGTCGTAGTAGTATAACTCATGCGTCTAGCTAACGCTATTACTTCTGATATAGTGATAACATGACGGCTTTTATTACTTTAACATTTATTTTAAAACCTGTGAACTCACCGGCATTATTTGCTGACGTTTTTAGCATGTTTGTCTCAGGTCGTTGAGGTAGCAGCTTATCATAGGCGCACGGAGTCACACGGCGTCTAGGTTTCATATGCATTATCATATCTTTTTCAGACTTACGTACTTTTACATTTTGGGTTGTAATAAAAGTTACGCTTCCGCAGCGAATGGATTTATGAAAACTTGATGGTTGTTTATTTCATTTTACGTATCATATAGTGTCGTTTATTGTGACCGTTGACTTAGATCCTGGTTTGTCATGCGCCTCGCGGTAAAACCCCGCACGTGGAATTTGAGGGTGTGACAGCAACAGCGGTGGTTTCACGTGGCCCACCCCTTTTTTGAATTTTTTAATGGGATTAATGACGTCAGTTTTTGCATCATACAACCATTGGTGGCCAGTCTCCCCGGCTGACACATCAGCTTTCTGACGTCACTCACGCTTCTCATATTATGGAAAGTATAGATAGATAGACTAGGTTATCCCCCGGGAGCATCCTGTGATAGGCAAATCCAATATAATGTGGCAAAATATGTGTACTATAAAAGTAATAGGCTGTTTTTTCAGAAAAAAAAAAATTGTAAAGAATTTGGTATCAAATGATATGTCATGATGATGATGATAGACAATTCTAATGTGTAAGTGAGCATTTGTTAAAGAATGACATACATGTTCAATTTTTATTATGGATACACAATCAATCATTTTTTTCATGTTTCCTGAATGTTTTCTTCACTCATACATAATTTAAATATCTATTTCAATAATCACCATATAAAAAGTGGTTTTTTTTTTGTTTTTTGTATAGCACTATGGTACTTGTTGAAAAGATAATAAAATGCTCGTTAATTTGGTGTAATTGTTTTTCCAAAACAATGTCATATGGAAAAGTTATAAGCATTTGAAAAACATAGAGGAAAGTGAGAGAGAAGTAATTTTTTTTTTTAATTTTAAATCACTAATTATATGGCATGTCACATGACTACTCAAAGGGGAGGCTGCCTCTTTAAATGTCATGTAAGATTTTAATCTTTCGTTTATTATAATAGATAAATTAATACCGTAGCATAATGTAAAGCTCTCTTTTAAATTTATTTATTTTGTTTTTTAATAAAATCTATTTCTATATTATCTTAAAATTTAAAATATGGTAATTAATATCTTTTTCTTATTTTCCTCTCATTAATTATTATTTTATAATTTCAAATATGTTAATTAATATTTTTATCTTTATTTTTTTCTTATTTTCCGCTCACAATTTTTAAACGTTAGTAACTTTTATGTATGACATTTTTTTTAACAAAAAAAATTTACACCAAATTAACGATCATTTTATTAACAAGCACCATAGTGCTATACAAAAAACGAAAAAAAAATGTTTTTTTAGTGAGTTTTTGTTCACGCAGAAAAAAAACACAATGTGTATAGGTAATTTATGATAGGTGTTAGTATTAGAGTTATATATTCTTTTAGGATAGGTATCAATATTAGTATTGTGAGACTTGGTACATAGATGTGATAAGTTTTTTAATGGTTACAACTTTCAACTTAAGTGATTGTTTAGTTGATTAGGTTAGGAATTACATGAGCCATTAGAATGTGAGGTATTAGAAAGATGTGATGAGTTTTTGAATAGTTTCATCTTACATAAGTGATTTTTTTGATGATTACTGATTAGGTTTTAGATTAGGGTATATGAGTTATTACTGATTAGAATACTATAGACATGCAATGATTGAGAGGTTTTGTGGTTAGCTAACTTGAGCCATTTGCAATAGGTTATCACGTAAAATTTAGCTTTTTTAACCCCGGGACCCTCCCGGGGTAATCAACTAGTAAGAAACATATATAAAAACACATTATTGTTATTCAACTCACAAATTCGGCGTAAGCTACAAAACGCAAAACATCTTTTAAACATAATGAAAAAAATTGAATGCTAGAAGAATGTTAAAAAAAAAAAAATGAAAAAATTGAATGCTAGAACCATTGTGTATCAAATATCAGCATATATAGCACTTAAATATGATCAAGAACATGTTAAACACTAAGGTAATACTTATTGTGCAAGCCCTAATCCTAATGTACAAGAAATGTAAATGGTTTAGGTAGAGACAATAAGAATCCATTGGAAACAAAACAAATACAGAAAGACAGTAATAGTTTAATTAAATCACCCCAGATGATAAATTGCATATGGATTCACCGTAGGTAAGAAATACTTATTTTTTTAACGGTCAACAAACATTTCTGCCTGACTATCTAGGGGAGTCCCCACACTATGGACAGACCCCCACGACCAACCCAATGGAGGGTCCATACGTACCTCGGGCGGCTGGTGTAGTCAGGCCCGCCCGGACAGTTCCCGAAACCGGGGAAAACCCAACCCCTCACTCGCCCATAGGTACGACGGTGAAGGATTGGTAAAACCAAGGCGAGATCAGGACTCGAACTCATGACCATAGGCCAGGTGTCATCCAACATTTCTCACTATGTCTCTCGTGGGAATCGAACCCGGGGCACCCAAATAGGATCCTCGGTCCATTCACCAACTGAGCTACCCGTAAAGAACAGGAAATACTCATTTATTAATTATGTGATAACTCATAAACAACATATAATAAATTTAGATACATAATAAAAAAGTATAAAATACACTCTCATCGAACTAAAATTCCAAAGGCAGAGTATACGTACAATGGTAAGATAACGAAAGTAAAGTCAAAGCATAGAACAAAAATGCTTTGGAGTTCAGCGATACAAATTATGATTGAATGAACAAATTAGAAAATCATATTACAATAATATGAATTTAAGGTCTTTCTAATAATTGGGAGACGGGACACATGAATCATTATGGGGTCTTAAAATGAAATGAGGTGTAGTGGAGGCTTTAAATTTAAAGCCCCCATTATTATTTTATTTTATTTTATTTTATTTTTTAAATTTAAAAAAAAAATAAAAATATTACAATAAGAGGAGAGATGGTGTGATGATGTAGTAGGTGGCAAGTCTTGATTGGGGCTTTGATTTCCATGTCCAGCGTTAAATCTTTAAAATGAAACGAGGTGTAGTGGGAGACGGGACACATAAATCATCATGGGGTCTTAAAATGAAACGGGGTGTAGTGGGGGTTTAAAATTTTTTTTTGAAAAGATAACTTCATTAACCTCAACTCAAAGAGTCCTCAAAGAAAGGACCTAAGAGCGAAAAAACCAACAACATCAATCCAAAGGATAATTACACCACACTTTCCAATCTAATTCTTTATGTCTAGACCTATGACGATACCAAAAAAACGACGTAGTTTTTACAATCTCAACAATCTCGATAGGTCTACGGTTTTTGTTGTTGAAAATCCGATTATTCCGCTCGTTCCAAATCACCCATACGGTCGTGTAGATAATACCTCTCAATGTCTGTTTTGCTTGTTTGGAATTGATACAAATGACTGGTATCTTCATGAGGTCTTCCACGTGAAAAGCGAAGCTATGAGGGAGCCTGCACCAACGTTCAATTCGAGCCCATACCTCCTGTGAGAAAAAACAGCCGGTATACAAGTGTAGGGCTGTTTCCGGCTCCTCGTTACAAAGGCTGCATTCTTGTCGCGGGACGTTTACTCCACGCTTGATCAGTTCGACAACAGTAGGCAACCGATTAAGCATCAACCTCCAAACCATAATCCTGCATTTTAGAGGGACCCATGTTTTCCAATGAACTAGCGATCTGTTAGCTCCCGTATTGTTACCAGAGATAAGCTTTTTTGCCGAAGCTACAGTAAAGATACCGTCCTTGTCCGCTTTCCACTTCCAAAGATCGATGCCTTCTTTCCGTGGGATATCGTGAATGTCGTTCAGAAGAAGAAAAAGCTCTGAAACTTCCTCGGCTGAAGTTGGTTGCGAACGCCAATCCCAATTCATCACCTTATAGTTACCATCCCAAAGAATACGGTTCGATACCAAAACCCATTTCTGTTTTTCTAGACGGAAAAGATTAGGATAGAGAACCCGGAGAGGAGTATCCCTTAGCCAGATATCACACCAAAAGCTTAAAGAGTGTCCGTCCCGAAGCTCGCCAACGAAGTGAGAATTAAGCGTCAATCCGTTTGATAATTTTTTTTCTCCCACTTTTACTATATATTTCCAACACCCACGTAAATCCGTGTTACAAGGGAGCATCGCCCATGGTCTAGTTGTCCCATGGCATCCCAAAATAATTTTCTTCCATAAAGCGTCACCACCTTTTTTATATCTCCACGTCCATTTTAACAATAACGCCTCGTTAACCTCTTGTAAGCTAGACACCCCCAAACCTCCCTTACTTTTCGGAGTAGTCACAACATCCCATGCCACCCATGATATCTTTTTATCCACACCTACCCCCGCCCATAAAAATCGTCTCATAATTGCTTCAATGGAATCTATAACCGACTTAGGCGCTTTATAAAGAGAGAGGTAGTAGATGGGTAAATTCTCCAATACCGACTTAATAAGAATCAAGCGACCACCAATCGAGAGAGTTCTAGCTTTCCAAGACACTAGTTGGTTTCTAACCACCTCAATAACATGAGTCCAACTACTAACTCGGGACATCTTGGCGCCGACTTGAATGCCAAGATAGTTAAAAGGAAAGCTACCTCTTTTGCACCCCAAGAACTCTATCATGTTATCCACCTCTATGTCCTCCACGCCAACTCCAAAAATGTTAGATTTATGAAGATTGATGCGAAGGCCCGAACATAAATAAAATATGCGAAGGACTCGGGCTATGCTTTGAATATTGTCGCGAGACCATTCACCCATAATGAGAGCGTCGTCGGCATAAAAAAGATGGGACAAATCGGTGTCATCAATATCTAGGCCAACGCCTTTAAAGGCATCAATCGCTTGAGCTTTTTTCAACATCCAAGAAAGGGCTTCCATGACGATTAAAAAAAGAAAAGGAGATAAAGGATCGCCTTGTCTAAGACCCTTTCCACAACTGAACTCGAATGTCGGCGAACCATTAACCAAGACCGTGGCTCTAGCGGAGGAACAAATACCTTTAATCCATTTACACCACAACGGATGAAAGCCCATTTGTGATAAAATAGATAATAAGAAGCTCCAATTGACATTGTCATAGGCCTTCTCGAAATCTATTTTAAGTAAAAACGCTTTTTTGTTTCTCTTCTTCAACCATTCCATCACTTCATTAAGCATAAGAGGACCGTCGAGAATGAATCTATCAGCTAAGAAAGCCGATTGAGCCTCGGAAATAACTTGACCCATCACCTTTTTAAGTCGGTTCGCAAGGATTTTGGAAATTACCTTGTTAACCATCCCAATAAGGGTGATTGGCCTATAATCTTTTAACCCCATTGGTGACTTCATCTTCGGAATTAATGTTATAAAAGCCGTTCCACACCCCAAACTAATTGAACCCGAAGCATGAAATTCCATCATGATTTTAAAACAAATCTTCTTCAAACAAATTCCAAAACCGCTTGACAAAACGGAAATTAAATCCGTCAGGTCCCGGCGCTTTATTAGAACCGCACTCAAACACCGCGTCTTTTATTTCTCGTCTAGTGAACACGTTAACTAAGTTCGAGCTGTCGAGGTCGTTTAATTGTTTCAACCCGCTACATATAAGAGCCGGCCTCGATGGACATTCTTCTTTAAAATGATTTCTGAAAAACCTCATCATTTCCTTCTTGACAAGCGTTGGCTTTGTAACCCAATCGTCATTAATTAGAATGCCCGGAATGGATTTTGTCGCCTTTCTACCGTTCACCACATTATGGAAAAAACTTGTATTCTCGTCTCCCAATGACGCCCATTTGACCCGGGATTTTTGACGAATATCCCGAGCCTTGAAGTGTTCAATTTCTTCTAAGGCCGCCTTGCATTCCGACCATATCCATAGATCTGTTTCATCAAGTTCGTTGGTTTCCATGCTTCTTTCGTGTTCCTCCTTTTCTTCTCTAAGCCGTTTCTCAGCTTCCTTTTCTTTTTCGCTGCACCCATTATACCATTCTTTTAAAGAAAAACGAAGCCTTTTGAGTTTATTGAGGAGGTTACGATCTGCTGGGCCATTATCAACCCAATTATCCCACACCTTATTAATCACATCAACACTCCCTGGTCGGTCCAGCCAAGAGTCAAAAAACCGAATGGTTTTGGCCCGATGTTGTTGTCTATAATTGAGAAAACCAAAGGTGAATGATCCGAGAATTCCTTTTTCAACACTCGAACATAAGCATTCGGCCACCTGTTAAAAACATAATCACACACAAAAAATCTATCAATTCTACTCCATGTACACACGCCGCGTCTATGAGACATGTAAGTAAAACGAGATCCTTTTAAGCCATATTCTCTAAGACCCGCAGCATCGATGAACTCGTTGAAATCATGTGAGCAAACCAAATCGTATGCTGAACTCTTCCTTTCATCTCTGTTTCTGACCGCATTAAAATCTCCGAAAACTATCCACCAACCATCGCCTGATTGGATTAAGTTAACAAGTTTCACCCATAGTTCTCTTTTTTCAACGTTCGTTTGTGGAGCGTAAACATTAAGAAAATTAATGCGTGTAGCACCAACCAACAATGTACCCGCCATGAATAAAATTCCTGTCTTTATTAACCACCTCTTTTTTAAACACTCGAGGGTCCCAAATACTAACAAGACCCCCCGAGTTCCCAACCGCATTAACCCAATCATATTCAAATCCTGAACCGCCCCAGAATCTAGAAACCAACGACGGTTGAATGTCACTGGTTAAAGATTCTTGCAAACCTATAAAGGATACCCCATGATCTTGTTTTATTTTTTTAATCCAACCCGCTTTACCGCTGACCCCAACCCCACGAATATTAATGGATAAGCAATTCATTGAAAACCAACTTGTACCCCTTCTGAAGCTATCGAACCATGGACCAAATTATGAGCATCACTCAAATCTGCTCCCAACTTTCTCCCAAAACAATTGTAGCATCAATCTCTTCAGCTATAATACCGTTCATATTCAGATCAGGAACATCCATGAAACTTGGGCCTACACCCTCCTGATTTTCTACCGAAGTAGGCCCATGCGAATCATTTTGAGTAGGCCCAACCGGATCCTCATGGTTTTCTACCGGAAGAGGCCCAACTGAATCGGTTTGGTCCAAAAAGGGATCTAATCCAAAAAATCCTCAACTTCCTTGGGCTTCTTGCCTACCTTAGTCTTCTCAAGACTACTGGAATATGCAGGATTGGGCCTGTCCAGGGAGCCCAATAATGGTTTCTTTTTTCTCTTGAGAATTGAAATAGAAGGCCCATTGGTGTTATTATCAAAAGTCAAATCTTTTTCAAAATTGTACATGTGACCAGGCACAAAATTCTCGGTCAAATTATTATCATTCAAAAATTCCTCCACAATTATGGGAGAATTTAATGCCTCATTATTGTGACGCGGAGTTTCCAAATTATGCAATCCTTCCGGCGCCGCACCATCCTTACCGGAATTAACGAACCCCGGCTCTGCTTCTACATCCGTCTTGTCTGTCTCTTTCAGTCTCGTCAATGTCATCTTCCGAAGGATTATTACTATCTTCGTTTGATGACACCTTATAGAATTCCGGTACCCACTCTCCCGCAACTTCGGAAACCCAAACAGTGAATTTTCGATCCCTCCAGTGCAGTGTAACTTCCTCGCTGACCCTCTTACCTTCTCCGAGCAAAACTCCGATGAAGTCATAAGACAAATCAGCGTCCAGATCGGATCTCGGGGCCCTGTGAATAATTTTTCCAAAAACATTCCCGATTGCGTCTATCACCTCATTGGAAATTAGTTGTAACGGTATGCCGACAATCTTGAGCCAAGCAAGCCTCTCATATCCAAAGGTCTGACCTTCCCAAACATCTAAGGATGAGAACCTCCCCACAATCTCTCTAGCACCATTAAGAAAACCAATCGCCAAGTCATGATTATCAAAAGACAGAAGAACCGTTAACCCTCCAAGATATTGTATCTTACACCCTTCTGGACATAAATCATTAGCAATCAGATAAATGTTTTTAAGGCCATCCAAATCAATCATACGTGCTACAATCGCCTTCCCATGCAAATCCTTGAACTGGTTAACCTGGTTATTAATCGTTACCGATTTACCTCCTTGTTTTCCAGTGAGCATGTCCGAGAAGGAGCGAGTATCGTTGAACACCGAAGCCTGATATGGGATAGATCTCTCTTCCTCCCGTGTATCTTTGTGTGCGTGACGTTTCTGTTCAACATTGTCTGTGCGGATCTCGCCTTCTTCCAAACTGAATCTTGCTATGTTCGCCTTCAACCAACAATCCCCTATTCTCTTATTACATAACTGTCTAAGTAAATCCTTGATGTTCTTCACATCGATAAAAGAGACGAAGCCAAACCGATTCCCCCATTTGTCCCTTTTTCGAGCGATGTACAAATCATAAATGTCTCCGAAATGCCTTATGAACTCGGAAAGATCGTTACCACTACATTTTTCAGGCAAATTAGTGATAAAAACCTTTGTGATTCGACTTAGGATAGTAGCCGGAATAGTTTTAAGGCCTCCATTATTATTTTATTTTATTTTTTAAATTAAAAAAAATAAAAAAATTACAATAAGAGGAGAGATGCTCTGATGACGTAGTAGGTGGCAAGCCTTGATTGGAGCTTTGATTTCCATATCCAGCGCTAAATCTTTAAGGCCCTAACCATTTTGTAACTTTAAGACCCCCTTAATGGTGTTGGGGGCGCTGAATGGTCTAAGATTGGGGGGGAGGGGGGGAGGGGAATGGATGTGTCAAGTGATTATTGATACATTTAAAAAAAAAAAAGAAAAAAATTACTATATAACCGTTAGGGTGTTTAAAAAAAATTTAAAATATTAAAAGACTAACCCTCATTAAATAATAATAATAATAATAATAATAATAATAACCAAAAAATAAAAATATTTTTTTAACATACACCGTTTTTATATATTAAAACATACATTAACTTTAATTAAAACATTACATAAACTTAAAATAAAACATTACAAACACCTAAATTAAAACATTTATTAAACATAAATTACTTAAACACACCTACGGAGACATGTTATCCCAATATTCTAGAGTGTACTCCGGAGACGACACGTCATAATCGCTAGCACGACCATCTGACCTAGCGTCCGAACGGATGCATCCGAAGTCAGGACTTGGAAGACGATACGGTTCATCATCCATATTGAAATACTACGCACCAGTGTCAGTTTCGTACCCTTCAGCCTAGCTAGGTATGACTTGTGTTGGACGGAGATTTGGAACGGGAGCAAGAGGGTTTGGGGTGAAGTTTGTTTGCATCTCCCCAACTTGTAGTTGACTCAATCCCAACATAGCCATAGTATAGTCATGGGCCTAGATAAATTCCTCATCTGTAACAGGAGCACCTGGATCCATAGCTGTTTGACTTGGTAAAAGAAGAGGGATTATTAGTTGGTTTGGAATGTTGAGTCAACGGGAAGTACACACTGGTTGATGAGTGTATACTGGTTGAGGAGGATGAGTGTACACTGTAGAAGGCGGAGAAGACGACACTGGTTGTGAACATCGGCGACAAGAATATTGCCTGAGGTTGGAAGGTTCGATTGCTTCGTTATGATAACAACCACCCATATCTTTGATTGTTTGTGTATAGATTGAATTGTGAGTGATAATTGTGACAGACTCTTGGTTTTCTATCTTGTATTTATAGGGTTAGAAAACATGCCGTTTGAAAAGTAGCTGTTGGCAAAGTATCCGTTTGAATATTTTTTTTATTAAATATTTAAATATTTATTTAAATATTATTATTATTATTTATTTAAGTAATTTATTAAATTTAATAAATTTATTATAAATGGATTTACATTTTGTATGCTTTTAATTATTTTTTTAAAGTTTAATATAATTTTCAATTAGTTTATAAAAAAAAAAAAAAAATATCACATGACACTTCATGCTCACTTTTTCTCCTCCACTCCCCACTATTTTGAGGGGTGAAAAGTGAGCCCACAAATACCACTAGTAATTTGATGCCCTCTATTCCCCCTCCACTTTTACCCCCTCCAATCCCCTTAGTCTACAATTCAAATCCTTATCACAGTAAAAAGGTTATCATGCTTATCATATGCGATTTGATGCTTCTAGTCTTATGCTCAACTCTTCAACCAAGACATTTTACCTTAAAGTAATTATAATATCATGAGTTTTTTTGCTATGTGAGTGATTATTAATGTCATAATCTAAGTCAGTGTACATCAAAAACTGGAAATACCAATATTCGTGTATACAATCAAAGTAGGTAAATTAGAACTGTTCTCAAGTTTGTGAAGAGTATTGGAAAAATGGAGCATTGACCTTACCCTGTAGAAGTTTTTTATTTTATTTATTTATTATTATATATTTTACAAACAAGATACGTACATGCGTATGCGTACCATGTAGGATATGCCATTAATTAATTACTTGTACTCCAAACATGTTGCTCCACCAAAATGGTTCAATGCTTTAGTCACATGTTTTGAGACCCACATGCATTCACATATATCATGTTAGCTTAACTATTAATCAAGTTTGAATGAAAAATTTAGTGGGTCAATTATATAATTTAGTTGATATTTATGTAGTCTAAGGATCAAACAGATAAACTTGTAAATTAGAAACTGATTTAGTATAGGGGTGTGTCGATTAGCGAATCTACGCACAAGAATGTGTAACAAACCCATTGAAATTAGTCAATTAATTAATGTGTTTCGCAACATAATAAACCTTGGTTTATATCCAGTCGACTTGTAACCATGTTTCTTATGATCAAGCTACTCCTCTTTGATTGAACATTGTTGTACCCATAGCCATGGTCCGTGGGTCGAATCATGGAGATTGTTTTGATTATAGAGGAATTTGAGGAGCTATAATTCCAGGGAAACGAAGCTGGGTAAACTCGTTGGAAATTGAAGAGGCAAACACGCTTGCCCTTGACAAGAGCTACTTTATAAGTTGTGCTCACGGGTTGGCTGGTTGTATCAAACACGAACCAAAAATTCGTGTCACACACATGAATCCAAACACCACAAGAATATTTACGTGTTGACAAAACATCACCATTTTAACCAAATATACTTATTTAAATACTTTTTGTATGTTTTTACTTTAAAAGATCTAACTTTACATATTCTTTTCATATTTTAAAGAAGACAAAAGTTCAAATACAAACAGTTTTTTCCGTACGAACTGTACGAATTGAAGGAAAAAACACGCTAGTCGTTTATAACTAGAGTAATTATATAATTACTCTAGTTATAAACGGCCCGCGTGTTTTTCCTTCAATTCATACAGTTCGTACCGAAAAGCTGTTTGTACGTGAACCTACTCCTTTTAAAGAAATTTTGCTTAAAATATGCCAACTTATTTTTATACTCTTTAGTTTAATTTTTTTTTTTTTTTTTTTTTTTTTTAAATAAGAAGTTTTCATTAAAACAAAATACGGAAATTACATCACAATAGAAGGTAGGCGGGAAACAAGCTGCGCCGCCAACCCTTTCTGAATTGCGAACCCTAGTCTACCAAAGACATATCCTTGCCCCCCTGGAGATGAACTGTTGCTGTGGACGACCCGTTGGACCCTGGTCAAGAAACGAATAGCTTCTGGCGCTAGGGTACATAGGGATCATCAACCGGTACTTGAGGATAGCCCTGTACTCCACTGCAGACATGCATTGACCTAAACCCCCAAGTGGTTTAAGTTTTACACAAACACATTAAAAAGATAAAATTATATAAACAGGTTAAATAGGTCAACCCACAAACTATCCGGATTTAATGCACACTAACCGTTAAACTAAACGTGTTTCCAGGTTCGATTGAACCTGGCCTGAACTAACCAAGGGTAAACCTAAACTGGTAAAATTTGTATTTGCTTAGTGTCATGTTTTCTTTTGTATACGCAGTTGGCACTCATTCGACTATTAAACAATTGCAACACAGAGGTTCTGATAACATCTTAATTAACCATAGTTAATCAATTTTGAATATAAATACATGTCACTATTTTGACATTACAATGATAACATAAATAGAAAACTTTAATCACGTACAACACATGGCTTTTGCCACTTATTCACTATAATTAACAATCTCACACTTTTAGCGAACACACAAATTAATATTTAAGGAGCCCAAATGTTTTTATTTTTTACACTTACTTTGAGTGGATTCTTCTTGGTTGGTATATTCTCCATCTTCTGTGCTAGGACCATATTACCTTTTGCATCTCTTTTAACATCTTTTTCATGAGACATTGGTTTAGTAGACTTGTCACTTTTATTTACAATTGGTTCTGATCGAAGTGTGCTTTCCCAGTTGAACTTCTTCTTTTTCGAAGGAGCTGGAGTCACTGTTCGTTTGATATCTGCTGATGTGGAACGTGGTACGCGTATTCCATCCTTCGTCTCTTTTATTTCTATTTTGGTACCATTTTCCATCCTTATGTTTATGTTGAGCTCTGAAAGTATCTTATTCTTTGCATGTTGTGGATCTTTCATGTGAGGTTTAGATGAGTCACTTTTGTGCCTCTCCTTCTGGTGTTGATACAATCGATGAAGCCTCAAGGCAAGACGATAAATATCATCTTTGATCTCTTCTTCTAGATCTCTCTCCACATCCTTTTCGAGTTCTTTGAATATGTTGAGTTCATCCATTGACATTATTAGTGCGACACGTACCTGTCACAATGATTTCATTAGTCATCGGTTGATTAATATATGATAGTGTTGCTACAACAAATAATAGCTTAACGTTAGTTCCGAGTCACAGAAGGGTTAAAGGGTTTAAATCTGCCTAACGCAGGTCGTGGTGTCCTCCTACGTTGCAAAACGTAAAAGGAGGTTCAAGATAATATTGTTTTTGAGTATTAGAATTCTGGTTAGAGAGTGACTCAAGACCAGAATTGATATTCTAAAACCCAAGTAATGTGTTCGTGTGATGGAGATATTCTCCTCACGTGTGTGTAGACCAAAAGAATAGAAGATTGAGTGTAAGAGAGAATAATCAGGGGATGGATCAGATCTGTGGGATTGATCCTGATTATATAGAGAAAACATCTTCTAATTCAGGTAGGGATATTATCTTGGAACATGATGCAACAAGAGGACAAGTCACTTTAAGCCGGTGGTGGCTTTGGACCTGCGGTCCGAGCAGTGCAGTGTCTATACGACAACTGCTTTGGGCTGGCCGAGGAAAAGATGACAAGACAGGTCATCTTTTGATCTGTGCTTCTTCGTCCTTTGAACCTTCGTAGGTTTTAACACTTCAAGCGTAGGTTTGTGATAGTTATTATTCTTTTTGCCTTAGGCTACCCATGTCATCAGATTGTATTTGATTCTTCCTTTTGGTGCTCAACCTTTTGGTGCTTAAAGCTAATTCTAAGTCAGGTTAAATAAATTATTATTATTAATTTTTTGCATAGTATCATAACACGTGGGAAGTATGCATTTTTTAAAAGACACAAATGAGAAAGTTTAAGAGATTTAGAGCTTATGGAGTTGTGAGGGGAGAGGAAGAATCAAATGTAAATCTAATTTACTCAAACGATTAAAAAGCTGATGGCCCCTGTATACAAGAGTCCAAACTTGGATCTTATTTTTTTTTGGATCATGTTATTTGCACCTGGTTTGTTTTTAGGGTTGCTAACCCCTCTACAGTTTGTAGAGGCCTCTACTGACCGAACAGGGTGTCAATACAATTGCTGCTCTTTAAAAAACACATCTATACGGCCAGTAGAGGCTTATACAGGCACACATGTATTCAAACCAATGATTGGAAATCATTGCCAATGATTGACATTCATTTGGAAACATATACGGCCAGTAGAGACCTATACGGACCATATGTACCCAAACCAATGATTGCCAATAATTTGGAAAGGATGTGCAAATAAGAGCAAACCACATGCAAATAAGAGGAGGCTTTTTTTTTTTTATTTCTATTTTTACAGTCAAGCCGTTTATATACACATAAACTACTTTATATAAATTTTCTGTGGCCCATTCCATGGACATCTAATAAAAGTTCATATGATATACCTTGTAAAAGTAGTTTTGATGTAGCGAATCCAAGCACAAGAAAATAGCCACACCAAAAAATGAAATAAAAAAAATTAATATATAGGCAAAAAGTTCAGAAGACACACTCCCTCACATACGAAAACATCTGAAATATAGCATATGAGCAATGATGCTTCATGCTGTCTTTGTTTTATATATGCTATTCACCAACTTGATACGATTGATATGGACAATTGGTTTAATAGTCCCCATCTCATAATATGGCCGTTTAGGACGTTATATGTGTTCTCTTTATTTGAACTTAACATCACATAGATGTTTACTTATGAGTTAAAATTTAATTACTTTTTGATTTGGTTACTTGATATATGTAAAAATTGTACAAAATGGATGTTATTAAATTTATGGTTGTACTTTACGTGGAAGGAATGATGGGCCTGATTCTATCGTGTTGGCCTTGAAGTATAAGGTAAACCACAGACAAGTGTATTATTGAAAAAACAAAATAACATGGTAAAAACTAGGAATGAGATTTTTTCCTGAATATTCGTATCTATACTTGTATTGTATCCGTACTGATTTTCTTTTTCGGTACATGTACTAGTATCAAGTTTTTAAGATTCAGTATCGTATCAGTATTAATACCGGTACTTTTTTTTTTTTTTTTTATAAGAATGACATTGGTATCAAATTTTATATTATCCTTTATTTTCGTATATGTGGTGTTATGGTTTCTTTAATACCGACACATGTACCAATTTAGCCTATTTGCTACCCGTACCTTATTGGTACTCATATCGATTTAGCTTGTTTGGTACCCTTAGGGGTGCTCGTACCAAGATCAATGGAGTGTACGAAAATTGAAAATAACAAAGTGGTACTTGTCACACCCTCAAATTTCACTTGCAGGGTTTTACCACGAGGCGCGTAACATACCAGGAACCAAATCAACGGTCACAATAAACATCTATATGAATAAAACAACGTAACAAACCATGCAACCAAAATCATAGCGGAAGCATAAAAATAAGTTTACAAACCAAAATCCAAATTAAAGTAGTTCGAAACAGTTTAATGTTCAACATAGACCAATCTGTAGTGAAGGATGTTTTGGACTCCAGTGCACTCAAGACCCATGCTGCTACCTTAGTAACCTGAGAAAACATGCAAAAATGTGTTAACATAACAATGCTGGCGAGTTCACAGGTTTTTCCAAAAACAGTTCCATAACCATGAAAGATCATATTCGTTATTACAATGTTATATGAACGTTAGTGACGTATTATGAAACACACCTTATTTAATATTAATTATAATAAAAATGCATTTAAAATGATTTTAATGGTTACTTTTATTTCCTAGGTTACACGAAAATTAATTTAGATATTCAAACAAGTTATTTAGTTTTATTTAAAGTCTTAGGCTATGGGGTATTGAGACATGAAAAAATTCATGTCTTCATGCCACCTAGGATGTCACCTCATTTACCTTTATTTTTCTCTTACTTGAGACATGAGTGGGGTGTGAAGACACCAAAACTCCATGTCTCATGCATTTATTAGTTAATTTATTATTTTATTATTAATTTTAATTATATATAAAAGTAACATATAAACAAAATAATGTTAAAATAAATACTAGATTTAATAAAAAAAAATTACAAACCATACTAAAATTAAAAAACAAATTACAAACCATACTAAAAATTTTTAAAAACTACTTCCACTTTTGAAGAATTTTGTCTTGCATTTTCTTCAACGCGGCGCGTTGTTCTTTGGAATAAGTAGAGATGTCGGTCGATATAATTTTCCACTCTTCCACTGCCTTCGCTTCCTCTATCAACCTAAGCTTTTCCTTCTTGATTTTTATTTTTTCTTGGTTAGCTTGGTTGAAAGCGTCCATTTGTGCCGATAAAGTGTCAAGCCTTGAAGCGCTCCCGCTCGTGCTACCCGATGCCATTTTCTTTCCAGCCGCCACTTCCTTTCGAGCCTTATCCCGGCCGACATTTAGTACTCAAAACGTAAACAATTATGTAAAAAAAATTCTATAAATTTATAAACCTATGGGGCGTGGCTCCTCCTCAAAATGTGGTAGGTCAAACTCGGGCTCCTTGTTCATATCAATATCAATTGAAACGGAAACACCTCCTTTTTGAACTTTTTTTCCTCGTTTGGCCCGTTGAGCCTCGTTTGGGACCGTCGTCCATTTTTTGTTCTTTTTTCAAGACCAACCAAGCCCTAATCATCGAGAAAGATTTGTTATACTCATTTTTATACCTGCTCAAAGCCTCCTCGAAAATATTTTGCTCATTCTAACCACTAGGCGGGTTCGACTTAATTTGGTTATGAAAACCATTAAATCGACCACAATCCATGTTGATCTTTCTCCACTTCGAGCTACAAGCATCTTGTAGTCGATACGGCTCGACTTGCATAAACAAATGAAAGTTTTCAACAACTTTTTCCCATAACGCCTCTTGCGTTTGGGCGGTACCTATGATTAAAAAAAATAATTAAAATTGTTAAACTATATATATATATATATATATATATATATATATATATATATATATATATATATATATATATATATATATATATATTGCGCAAGTATAAGACTAGAGGAAAAAATTATTACCAACTGCGGCGTGTTTTGACGAAGCAACCCACGCCTTAGATAACGCCCATCTTCAATATCGGACCATGGCTTGGCTATTTCATCTTTCAGATTACTACGTTCCGTACCTTTTTCTCTAGCTTTACCTTTGCGTTTTCCTTTAGCTTTTTTTTGTGGGTGGTGGAGCTTGAGTTTCGGGAATTATTTCATCATTGTCATCCTCCACGTCTACGGGTTGAGACGGACCGATATGTGTTGTTGCGGGAGGTGATTGTGGAGAAAATTGTTGGCTAGTTTGAAACGATTGTTGCATTTGCATGTATTGCATTGAGTTGAATTGAGAGAAAGCTATCGGGTTTTGTTGCATTTGTTGGATCACCGTTAATGGAGGTACTTGTTGCAAGAGTGGTGGATCCATTACCGGGGTGTAACACATCATTGGATTCGGGCTATTTGGGTTGTTTTGGTTGAATGGGTTGAATGAATCCATGATATATTTTTTTATAAAAATAGAAGTGTTTATAAACAATATTAGATAGAAAAGGGATTAAGAGAGTGTATTGGAGTGTATTTGGTATTAAAAAAAAATGAGGAAAATGGTATGATTTTATAATTGAAATAAACTATTTTTGTTAAATCAGACCGTTTCAAACGGTCAAGAAGCCAACGTTCAAAAAAATAAATGCTCACACCCTATTGGTGAGTCCCGGGCGTCCAGGGGGAGATGGGGACGGGGGGAGGGGTGTTGAGACGGGGACGGGGGTGTGCGCGTCTCCATACTGGGCCGCTTAAGAAATTCATGTTTGCTTTTTCGTAGGTTGCATGACAATAACCATTTTTGAGAATTTAATTGGATTTATGTTTTTTTTATTCATGAACTAACATGTTTATGTCATACTAGTGGGTTTACCCGCGCGTTGCAGCGGGGTCAATAAATAGGTTGCAATACAACATTATGATACTTAGGTTTTTGCCGCAAGTTCCACAAAAAGAATAGAAATGTGCACACTATGTTTTAACAAGTACTCGTAGAAAGAAAAGAAAAGAAATGTGTACCGTAACGTAAAACTGATTGCAGTTCACCACAAAAATCATGTAGTCATTATTGAACAAATCTTAATAAACCAAAGGTATGTTACTGTAAAAGACCAATATGAACATAAACATCACTCTTGTGTAAGATGTCCGGTCACTGCATATCTACATAACCGTGCCATTGAAGACACATTGTTAAATGATAAAGTTCATTTACATGACAAAAGCATGTACTAATAATATGATATTGTATACACTATCGTATGAAGGTTATTGTCCATTTAGAAATTAAAAGTTGTGATTTGTAAGTTTGTAATAGACTTGTCCAATCTGACCTAGCAGCTAAAAAATTGCCCAATGTAGTTAGTGAGCCGAACCATCCCGTCCACTTTGCTGCTGGGTAGACGCATGTATATGAAAATGGTTTATAATATAAGTATTATTATGGTAAATTTTTAAAACTCATACAAGTTTAGCTGAGATAAGATTATTCATTGTAGAAACATAAATTATTATCTTTCATCGCCATTATATGAAATTTGTTCAAAAATATTGTTATCCCATGTGTTTATTTAGTTTGGGTGAGTTCCATTTTCATATAAAAGTTGATTATCTTCTAAGGGAATTTAGGGAAGAAAAGTGGTAAAATTTAGGAAATTGCAAAGAAACCCTTGGTATGCCATCTTAACTTTGAACAAATTAAACATATTTGCCCATGCCTCCTCCTTTATAACGTAGTATAGATGTGGGCTCAATTATTATATTGACCAATTCATTTATGTTTGCTGCTACTTAAAGAAATTAGAATGAGTTATGATTCATTTTTGGGCTTTATATTTCATCAATCAAATTTATTATGTATTGGTTAGAATGAAACCATCAAATATTATGGGCCTATATTTCGTTGGGCAGATGTTGGGCTTTAGTATAACCAGTTGACACAAGCAAATAATTGGTTGGAATTTTTGGAGGGATCGAAGCCCATTACAAAAGAAATAAAGAGAAAGATAGGGGGATGACAATCATGAACGGCTAGTCTCCTTTGAAGTTCACCCGATATAACTTGTAAGAATTAGGGTTGTTAATTAATTGGGTATTTTTCTATTTTAATTGTATTTAATCATTTGAACAATTTAATTAATTTGATGCTTTAATCTTGTTTTGGATTCATGATTGTTAATTTCCCCTCGCACTAATAACGTCATGAAATGAATTCTTTATATGCTCAATTATGATTTAGGGTTTGAATGTTCTTGAGTGATAAAGTGTGTAATTGTCCATTGTTGATGTTGACGATTATTGGCACCTAAGTCTTGTAACAACAACCCCGTTGGTGATTTGTACAACCTTAATTGTTACCCAATTGTGATAGGACCCGTATCTTGCTTGTGAAGTCGTGTGTAACCTTTTCATTTTTATATTGTTTACCACTCCAATTTATAAATTATTCTCTTTGAAATTCAATTCTTACATTTTACTAAACAACCAAACTCTATCAAATCATCTCAAGGAAAAACTAGCAAGCTTCATAAAAGCCAACTTCATAATACAACACTACATCTTCATAATTAACTAAACAAACAACTAGTGTAACGCTAACCACATGCTCCTTTGGATTTAATACCCTACTTACCCTAGCTACCTAGGTTATTTAGGTTTTGCATGACACGTGACGACCGAGGTCATCAGTTAGCTAGACGTTAAGTATGTTACTACCGCGATTGAAACCATTGCTGATTGTGTTGTTCCTTATAAGTGTGTACCATTCGGACTATCGTCATCCCCAGTAGGCTATGTGTGTTTGAGACAATATGCACAGGTCGAACCTACAGTTGACCCGGGTGGGGTTTGTCAGGCCCAATGATCTATTCACATTTCCCCGCTATATACCATATTAGTGGTTTCCTTGGGATTTAGATGAGTCGCATAGTAAACAAATGATAACACTAGTAATAAAGGATCTTCAAGTAACCAAATGTATAGCATGTTTCTCCCCATGAGAAACCTATAAAAGTGCGACCGTGAAACTCACCTTAGGTTGCGTTCTTCTTAAACAGACTACTGACCATGTGACGATAGCCCCTAATACCGGCAACCTATCATAAAATGCTTATAAATGTTTTGAACAATAACCCGTAGGTTAACTAGTCCCTGATTGTACAAACCATGACTGTGTATGTTTGAAAACGTGTTTGAATGTTTGACTCGACCATATAAGACCCGACACCCCGTTGGGGACACGATATACCCATGTTAGTAAAATACAAGTAAGCAAGCAGTTACATGTTGATATGCACCATATACGAATAATAGTTCACAAACCTAACATATAGTTCACATAATGCACGTAAGAGTCATAACGCGTGTTACGAGGTTCCTAGACATGTTACGAGGCTTACAATATGTTACTAGGTGTCAAAACATGTTACGAGGCTCCAAAACGCATTTCCGACATTAAAACACACGACTTGCCACTAAAACACACAACTTGCATCAAAACAGACGAGTATGAAAGATACTCGCCTAAAATCCACACGAGTAGCACTCATACAGGCGAGTATGAATGCTACTTACCCCCAGACCAGGTGACTATGATTCATAGTCGCCTACTCTGCAGGCTGATGTTCATTTTGCACGCGAAACGCTTCAAATCAGATTCGAACCATGTTGTAACACCCCCAATCATCAAACAACCCAACCCTATCAATAATCTCCCAATTATCATCCGTTTATCATACTAATTGTAAGCATTTACCAAAATGGAATAATATTATGAGTAAGTCACATCATTGCATGAAAATATTACCCCAAATGGCAAATAATCAGATTTCACCACACAAACACATTTCATTCATCATCAAGCTGTTGTTACATCATTATAGCATAAACCCTAACAAGTTTTAATCATCAAATCATCATATCTCATTCTAAATCCTTCTGTCATCCTCAAACGGGTCAAAACTCATATTATCTATATAACACATCAAACAATCATCAAAATCTGGGATACTCTTACTAACAACTACCCTATATCATTAACATAACAAATACAAAAGAATGTCGATGTTTTAGATCATCAAAAACCATTTTAATTTTGTATCTTTCATTAAAAACCTATATTAATGTTTAGATCTAGTTTAGAACTGTTTCTCAAAGGTTTTCAAAGATAGAAACACAAAAAAACCATTGGACCTTTAGGGTTCAAAATAACAACTTAGTAAAGGTTTAGGATGAAGGACATACCTTAGATCTTGCTTGAAAATGATATTTAAGCATGGAAATGATAGATTTAGGGCAAAAACGGGTTTCAGAGGTTAAGGATAGTGTGAGAGCACTTTGGGGTAAGTTAGGGTTGCACAAATGATGATTTACAAGTCAAATATGGTATTTATAGGTGTTTCTAGTCATGCCAGACATTCTGGGCGACTACGGGCTGCAACAGGCGTGTATGAATTCATACTTGCCCTAAATCACACGACTATGGACCATAGTCGCCTCCTTTCAAGAGACTATGACTTCATAGTTGCCTCCTGCAGGGCAGTTTGGTTTTCAGCGCGTTAATCGCTAATTTAACACATTAATTCACGTATCCATATATCAACAAGTTATATAATGATCGTAAAACATTTATTATTCGATAACTAACACGTTTACGTTAATTCAACAACTTTCGGGACTCGAGACTCCTGTGTGTGCATTTTACCCAGTGATCCTCTAAATCACCAATCCCTGGACATATGTGTGTAATCGACTCCCAATGATCCCTCGGACCATCGAACCGACTCCCAAAAATTCCCCAAATCATCGAACTGTTAACTTAAGTTAAGTATGTTTTATAAATATTTTTCTAAGATAGACTTATAAGTTTGGTGAAAGTGTTAACCTAAGTTTGACGGGTGTCACATCATCCCCCTGTTGAGGAATTTTCGTTCCAAAAATTGCTCGAAGTCGAAAGGAAAGAAATAAATTTTTTTTTCCGGTTGCTACATCATCCCCCTGTTTAATAGAATTTCGCCTCGAAATTCAGTTTGCTTTAACAGTGACAAGTGTTGGTTTCGGGAATAAATGAGTGTCTCATCAGCCAGACACTTTTTGAGATTAGAGACATGGAAAACATTATGCATGCTACTGAGTTCAGCCAGTAAATCAAGTCTCTATGCCACCGGTCCAATCTGTTCCAGAATTGCGAACGGCTTGACATAATGAGGGTTCAGTTTACCATGCTTTCTAAAGCGTATAATGCCTTTTCATGGAGAGACTTTCAAAAGTATCGTACACAAGTTCCGGACCAGTGAGTTGGCTCTCACCCACTTCAGCCCAACAAAGTGGGGATCGACATTTTCGTCCATAAAGAGCCTCGAACGGAGCTGCATTGATGCTAGAATGATAACTGTTGTTGTAAGAGAACTCCACCAACGGTAGATGACTCTCCCCACCATTTCCAAAATCGATAACACACACACCCAAAGCATATCCTCCAATGTTTGAATTGTTTGCTAACTTTGACCATCAGTTTGTGGATGATTAGCCGTACTCATATCCAACCGAGTACCTAAGGATTTCTGCAAAGCTTGCCAGAAATGAGAAGCAAAACAAGAATCATGATCCGAAATAATAGACATAGGGACCTCGTGCCTAGAAACCACTTCCTTAAGGTAGATGCGAGCCAACCGCTCCATCTTGTCATTTTCTTTGATAGCCAGGAAGTGTGCAGATTTGGTCAACCGATCAACGATCACCCAAATAGTATCACAACCACTTGGTGACTTCAAAATTTTGGTCACAAAATCCATGGAGATCCGTTCCCACTTCCAATCAGGAATTTTAGGTTGCTGGAGAAGACCAGACGGCTTTTGATATTCAACATTGACTTTAGCACAAGTCAAGCACTTGCTCATGTATAAAGCTACATCAGCCTTGATGTTTGGCCACCAATATAGTATCTTCAAATCCTGATACATCTTATCGGAGCCAGGGTGAACAGAATACCGGGATTTATGAACTTCATCCAAGACAAGCTCTCGCAAATTACCGAATAACGGAACTTAAACACGCTCTGCAAAGTAATGTAGGCAATCGGACCTAAGCTCGAGATGCTTATCAGCACCATGCATAGCTTCAGCTTTAAGGTTTTCTGCCTTCAAAGCTTCTTGCTGCGCAGAACGGGTTTGGTCAGGAAAACCATAATGGATGATGAGCTGCAAAGCTTGAACACGACGAGGTTTAATGGAATCCTTCCTATTTAAGGCGTCTACCACAACATTCGCCTTACCAGGATGGTACTTAATCGCACAGTCGTAATCATTAAGAAGTTTGATCCATCGACGCTGTCGCATGTTCAAATCCTTCTGATCAAAGATGTGCTAGAGACTTTTGTGATCGGTGTAAATGGTGCTTTTTGTACTGTACAAGTAATGTCTCCAGATTTTCAAACCAAAGATAACCGCACCCAATACTAGATCATGAGTGGTGTAATTCTTTTCATGGACTTTAAGCTGGCGAGAAGCATAAGCAATAACCTTCTCGCTTTGCATCAACACGCAACCGAGATCCTGGATGGAAGCATCGCAATAAGCAATAAAATTGTCCATACCCTTAGGAAAGGATAAGATAGGTGCAAAACAGAGTTTAAGCCTCAGCGTCTGAAACGCCGACTCTTGAGAAACACTCCAGTCAAACTTCTTATTTTTCTGGGGAACAGAGTTTAAGCTTCACCACATGACAAGGAATTGGACTTCACGCAAAGCCGTTCTTTTCTAAGGAGTTCCAAGACTAGACGCAGGTGTTCCTCATGATCCACCCTGCTCTTAGAATAAATCAGAATGTCATAAATCAAGAAAATGACGAACTTATCAAGATAAGACTTACAAACACGGTTCATCAAATCCATAAATACTGTTGGGGCATTGGTGAGACCCAAAGGCATGACCAAGAATTCAAAATGGCCATAACGAGTTCGAAAGGCAGTCTATGTAATATCGACTCCATGCACTCTATGCTGATGATAACCGGACCTCAAATCTATCTTCAAGTAATAACTGGATCCTTGAAGCTGGTCAAACAGATCATCAATGCGAGGAAGAGGATAACGATTCTTGATCGTCACCTTGTTAAGCTCACGGTAGCCAATGCACATGTGAAGGCTTCCGTTTTTCTTCTTCACAAATAGGACAGGGGCTCCCCACGGGGATGAACTTGGCCGAATGAAACCTTTCTCCACTAACTCCTGCAGTTGGTTGGATAATTCAGGAGGTGCAAGACGATAAGGGGCTCAAGAAGTTGGAGCTGCACCAGATGCAAGATCAATACGAAACTCAACCTGACGTCGAGGCGGAAGACCAGGAAAATCTTCAGGAAATACATCAGAAAAATCACGCACAACAGGGATGTCTTCCATGTTCTTCTCTTCAGCAGATGATACAGAAACAAGTGCCAGAATGGCGGTATATCCTTTCCGAAGATACTTGTAGGACTTCATACTCAAAATAATGCTCAAAGGAACGCCACTCTTCTCACCATATACAAATAAAATCTCTCCATCAGGAAGTGGAAGTCGAACCATCTTATCAAACAATCTTGGCTTGATACAAAGATAACCAATCCATAAGCACCACGACATCAAAACTACCCAAATTAACCGGTATAAGATTTATGGGAAAGGCACACCCAAGAGTTCTAGGCGACACTCCTTAAGAATGCGTGTGGCCTCGATTTGTTTACCATTAGCCAAATCTATCAAGTACTTAGCCTTTAAAGGTGTAGGTATAAATGTAGCAGATATGAAACTCTTATCGGCATCTGAATCAAATAAAACCGAAGCATAGCGATCGTTAAGAAGAAACGTACCGGTAACTATGTCTGGATCTTGTCGGGTGTAACACCCCAACCGATGGCGGAAACATCGAGGTGTCACGTAGTGACGATTGTTCAATAGCTCATGGACTAAAAGTGTAAATATTGATACATTGATTAAATAGTTTATTACATTGAAATGAAATACAACGATTCTAAATGTCACCTAAACTGAAATACAATGAATCAAAATCTAAATATGAAACCGAAAGCTTAACGAATGCATCTCAAATAACCTGAAACATGTACGAAAATAGTTTTGTCAATACAAACATGTATTGGTGAGCATACCCGTTTGATACATATAGTAAGGAAAATTTAGCAATTCATGTGTTATTTTGCAAAATGTAATAAGTGGTATCCGGGTCAAATCAACCCTATGAAAGGAAAGCAGATATATATAGTATGCGCTAGTAGTAATGTAATACATAGCAATGACGAGGACTCTCAACAGAGTCACAAGGGTATATACCATAGTACTATTCATTGAAATGCCAGGCCGCAACGGTTAATGATTTGACAAGTCATAGATACACGAAATGACATAAGCAAACACACATAAGAATTGCTATTTTAGTAAAAGGAAATAGAAACTTGATAGTAAGTACATGAGTCACCACAAAATAGTAAAACGGTAAAAAGGGGAAAAGATATACTCACATGTAAGAGAAAAGCAAACGCAAGCATATAGCAACCATGTAGCAAAGTTTGAAGATGTATATGTGCATCACGCTACCCGTGCCCTAAAGTATACATTATCACTTTAAGATCTATATGAGTGTTTCTAGCGTGCATGTTGGTTACGTATCCTATTCACCCAACTAAACTGATCATGATTTACTAGTTATGTTTCCAAATGTTTTAACTCAACGACTGTTGAAATATAGTGTAAAACTTCTTGAAAATATATATTTATATGGAATATATATATACATACGATTATATGCTAAAATGTCGTAACACAAACTTGTACTCTTGTGTATGAATTATGTTTGGAGTTTATTTATTTATTTAACAACTAATAATATTTATTTTAACCCGAGTCATAACTCGCATAAAAGACATCAAGGTTTCTTCATTTTCTTTAACTTTTAACATCATGATTTACATATAGAAGTTTATAGAAAACGAAGAACTTATTTTTATAAATTTGACCTTGCATGAATAAATAAAACAATTAATCCATATGCCAAGACTTTTGTAGTTTGTCTAAAATCATGTATAATGTTTATATATATATATATAAATATATATATACACCAAAAAATGGATAAGTGTAGTGAATCAATATTTAGTTCCTATAAAAATTAGGGCCACCAAACGTAAGGCCACTATGGTTGGTGAGTCTGAATCTTTGAACAAGTCGATTGAAGAAGCTGAGAAAAGAAAGAAGTCTGTTGAAGATGAAAGTCTAGGTGTTGACTTGGCAGAGTTGAGTGTTGGAGAGACTGTGGTTGTAAACCTGCCCAAAGCCAAGCACAAGACTATGTCTAAGAAAACCAGTACTAAACAGTTGAGGGAGAAAGAGTTAGCTCAATTGTTGAAAGGGAAAAGAGTGCCCGATGCTGGTACATCATCAAAGCTATCTTCACCTGTCGCCAAGAAACAAAAGAAATCCAAAGAGGCAGAACCAATATCAGCTGATCAACTTAGTGTTGCACTGGACAATGTACTTGACATGTTCAGAAAGCCTCAGAAAGAAAAAGAAGTTGAGCCATCCAAATCCAAATCCAAAAGAGTCACTGTAGATGATGATGTGATGAAACAGGTGAACAGGAAAATGGATGACATGATGAAAATGATTGTAGCTCAACAAGCTGAAATAGCCAAGTTTAAGCAAAATGAAGAGAAAATGCTTCAGATCGTGGTTGCTTCTAAATCTAATCAAGATGAGATCAATGAAAAGGTTAAGATGCTTGAAGCGAAGAATGAGAAGCTTGAAGGAAAGTGTGCAAGAAACAAGAGCAGGATTAAGCTGATTAAAGCAGACAACAAAGAACTAAGGGCTGAGAACTAACGCCTTAGTGATTTGATTGATGATTTGTATAACACTGCACCCAAGTTGAAGGAGGGTGAAGAAGATAAAGAAGATGAAGAAGAAAAAGTTGATTATGAAGATTCTGAATCGGATGAAGAGAAAGATGATGATGAAGATGATGATGAGTCAGATAAAAATGATGATGAGGATGATAATGATGATGATGATAATGCTGAAGGATTTGGGAGACAGAGAGAGGATGATAGTGAGAGTAATGATGATGATGATGGAGGTGATGATACTTCAAAGTTTACATTTGAAGAAAGGACATCCAAAAAGAAGAGTACTGGAGAATCAAGTTCTAAGAAGAAAGGTGAGAACGTTGATTCTGATGAAAGTATCTTCTGGAATGAGAAGGTGAGGTCTTTATCTGATGATGCTAAACAGTTGTACAAAGATATGTTGGAGAAAAGAGAATGGACCATTGAGTTCACAGGATGCTTTACTGAAATATTCCAAACTGATGATATGCGATATGAATTGGAATATGAAGATCCTGATCTTGAGGAAGGAGAATTACCTGCATCTGTGGCAAAGGAAATTCTAGATGGGCTTGCACAGAGGGTAGGGAAGACTTTTGAGGAGTTTTTAGTGGACGAGTCGATTCCAGATATTCCTGAAAAAGATATTGGAAGTCACTCAGATGATAAGCAGACTCCTGAAAACGATGAAGTGGAAATGGAAGATATAACACATGAAGAGTTTCCTCAGTACTTCAGACAAACTGATGAAGAAGAGGTATTTCCTGATTTTACTGAGGTACCAAACAATTTAGCGAAGCAGAAAGCTCAGCAAAGGAGTGCAGAGTTTGTGGAAAAGGTATTTGGTGCGGATAAGCAAGGACCTTCAAATCAATCTGATGAGTTGAAGAGTTATTTGAAGAAATTGAGGGAAATGGATGAGAACCGACCGAAGCCTGAAGCTCAAGGTAACTTTTATAGGTTTCACAATGCCAAGTTCAAAGGCAGAGCTCTCGGGTGGACATACTTAGGCAGGCTGAAGTGTATAGCTGCTAAATGGGAAACAGGAATCTTGTACTTCAATAGATTCTGTGATTTGCTTACTCTACCGTACTGGGCGGTCAGAGATTTATGTAGATTCCCAATGTCAGGTGCAGAAGTGAATGGTTCGCATGTTGGTTGGTGCGCAGATAAGTTGGTTTGGGAAAGTCGAACAAGATGGAAAAGATTCCAGCCTCAATATCCTCGAAGAAAAGTTCATAGGGATATTGATCTTCAAACCAATATGAAACGGGTTACGTTGATATATAAAGCATCTGAAGTGATGAGAAAAATACCTTTGATGCCTATGCCACAACATTTCAGTGCTGATTTTATTTTCTGGTATTATGATTGGAGAAAGGCTGAAGCGGTGATTGTGTTGAGAGACGGGAAGGATAAATACAAGCATGTTCATGTATTTGATCCTATGTGGTTGATTAATTGCACGTTTGAAGACATCATCATGCTTTTCTACAATCCGATTTACTTTGAACCGAAAGACTTTGCTCAAGCAAGAAAATATACTCAAGTGGTTGGAGTTTGTTTTGCTTATGACATCAATGCGGGAAGCAATTTGGAGAATAAGCTTGGTAAGAAGGTGAAGATAGGGAATGTGTCTAAACCAGTGAAGGGAACATTTGAGCCTCCAATGACTATTGAGCAGAAGAAACAGCTCAGAATCAAGTTGATGAACAAAACAATGGACCAACAGAGAAAACTATCCAATCAATAGTCGAGGGGGTTTGTTGATGCGTTTTGCGACTAATGATTGGATAACTAACATATGTTAAGATTTGTTAATATGGGCGAAGGTAGAAAGTTTTGGGCGAAGGTAGATAAAAAGGGGCGAAGGTAGACTGGAGCTGATCAGAAGACACATTCGTACCATTGAAGTGGGCGAATGTGGAAACCTTCCACATTCGACCAGTGCAAGTGGGCGAACGTGCAGCATCTATATATAGTATTTGTGTTTTTGTGAATGTAGTAGAGTTGTCATTTGTGTATGTGTTCAGGTCAGGTTCCAGGTCATTTTGTGAAAGTGTATGTTTGATCTAGATTAACGTGTAAGTCGTTGTAAAAGCTTATTTGACAAAAGTTAATCTATGAAAAGATGTTGAAAATGATCTTGATTGTGTTTTGATTAGAGTTTCATCAATTTGTTCATAACTAGGGTTTCCGCACCTGGTTTTGTGACTTGTATGATCATATTATCCTGTTTTAGTTAAAATCTTTCGCTTACAAAGTGGTATCAGAGCCATACGGATCATACAACAACAAATTTGATAAATTCAGAGCTGATTTGGACATGTTTTTGATCAAAATACATCTGTTTTTGCATAAACATGGTTTTTGAGTGTTTTTGATTGATTTAGAGTTGAATTAGTGGTTAAAATCAAGTTTTCCAAGAATTAAAGTTGCTCCAAATCAATTCCGAAGCATAACCTGATTAAAATCATTCAAATCCATAAACTTTTGAAAATCTGAGATCATAATAACCGTTTTTCAAAGTGTAACCGTTTTTCAAAAGTGTAATCTAGGCAAAATGGGCGAACCTGGAACCTGAGTGGTCGAACCTGAGTGTTTTTGGGCGAACCTGAGTAGTTGTTTGGACGAACCTGAAAATTGTTGTTGAAGTTTTCACTTTCGGGTAAACTTTTCCACATTCGACCGGTTTAATTTGGGCGAAAGTGGAAGTGTGTTAGATTGTTTTTACTTTGTGGTGAATTCTACTTTCGGGTGTTACTGTTTGGGCGAACCTAGAATCAGAAGGGACGAAAGTGATAGATTTTGGGCGAACCTAGGACATTTTGGGCGAACCTAGGATTTTCTTTGAAAATTCTCTAAGTGTTGAAGTTTTCTAAGTTCGTGATCATGTGGCATTTTCAAAATACTCCGAAACCAGCAACGACACAACCACAACAGCAAACGATGGATCCATGGACAGTGGCAGCACAAAAGATGAACACACGGTCTTCGCAACCGATTAACTACATGGCAACGACGAGTTCGATGCCTCAAAGCGTAGCACATCCAGCACCACAATCTGACTACTGGGGAGTAGCAGCAGCGGTGGTAAATACTCAAACTACTAATGCTATTTCTACTTTGATTAAAGATTTGTCTTCAGGTAGCGGGAATCGGCCACCGAAGCTCATGGAGATGTAAGAATACAATCAGTGGCATACCATGTTCAAAATCCACTTGGAAGGCATGGGAGTAGAAGGAGCAGAGGCATGGAGAATGATTGCTACAGGATACACACCACCAGTGTTGGAGAATACCGGTGAACCAGTTCCATTGGAGAGTATGTCTGAGGAGGAGAAAAAGAAATTTGCGGTGGAGAAGAAAGCTTTTTCCCAATTGACACAGGCAATCACAAGCGACCTGTTGCATCAGTTTGGGACATGCACCACATCTAAGCAACTATGGGACAAGCTTAAAAGGAAGCATGATGGTAATGAGAAGACTCGAAGCTTGAGGATGGAAGAACTGATAAAGGAGTTTGAGAATTTTTCTTTCATTAATAATGAAACTTTAAAAGAATTAACTCCTAGATATATGCATTTGCTATCTGAATTGTCTAGTTATGGTGTACAGATTCCTATGACTAAGCAGGTGGATAAGTTTGCAGATGCTCTACCACCTCAATGGGATCAACATGTGGAAGTTCTTAGAGAGAAGGATGCTTACCAGTTCTGGACTATTTCAGAGTTCATTGAGAAGCTGGAAAACAAAGAAATGGAGGATAGGAGGAAAGCTAGAAGATCACAGATTCCTCAGAATCCTAGCTTATATTTTGGAGGCACTTTAGTTCCAGTCAGTAACTCAAGTTCAGGAGGTGTAGCACCACATGTTGCTTGCATTTCCAATGTTATGGCATCACCAAAACCAACCACAAACTACATGACTCAAACATCATCCTACTCACAACCATCATACACACCACCACAATACAACAATTCCTACATTTCACCAATCTCCCCAATGCAACAAGCAGGTTTCTACACTGTTAACCAATCACAACAACCAATGAACCAAGTTACTCAACCTAATCAACATCCGGTGGTTTTGGAGACTTCTAACTTGGGCAATGTGACAGTGGAAATTGCTCAACAACATATTGCACTAGTCTCAGCAATGGTTTCATCCTACAATGGACTTGTTGCTAGTCAAATTGGGAATAACAACTTAACCAATGAGGACTATGCACAGATCGACAAGGAAGAGATGGAACTCATTGATATTCAATGGGCTTTTGCAAGCATCATGAGAAGAGCAACAGAGTTCATCGAGAAAACAGGTAGAACAGATTTGGCAACTTCTCCCAACACAACCTATGGGTTCAACAAGGAGAAAGTTACTTGTTTTAACTGTGGAGAGAAAGGTCACTTTAAAAGAGAATGCACCCAGCCACCAAAACAAGGTAATAGAAACCCATTCAATGCAAACTACCAGAACCGTCAACAACAAAACCAAGTTTCTTACCAAAATAACAACTACCAAAACCGACAGAACAATTTTAACAACCAAAACAGACAACCAAACACATCAAACCAGATTCAAAACCAATCTCCTAACAACACTAACCGAACAGTTATACCAATCACTACACCAAATGAGACACAACAGAACACAAGTCAGAATCAAGCATTGGTGACTCAACAAGATGAAAGGTTTGACTGGTCGGGTATGCAAATAGGAGTGGAAGAAATTACTACTGGTGGAAATGTGGCATGTGTTGCTTATCATGTTGATATTGAAGAGTCGGTAATGGAGGAAGAAAAGAAAGAAATTGAGGAGTGTGATAGTGATGATTCTGAGACTGAAATGGATGTGGAGAATGAACCTGTTGAGGTTAAGGCTGAGGAACCTAATTCTGGAATGGTGATTGATTCTGTTACCGATGTTCCTGAGGAGTGTAGATCAGTTTATTCAGACTCGGACAGTGAATCGGACACAGAGGCAAGTGTTGATTCTTTAGATGATGACATTGAACAGCTGCTAGCAGAAGCTGATTTTCTGATGACGAGGAAGTCGTGCATTGCTGATGATGCTTTCACCAAGATTGACTATTCCAAGTTTTTCACTGGAAAGGAAGCTCATTTCGCATTGATGGCCATGACTGAACCGCCAAAACCTGTAAGTTCTGAATCTAGCACTGATATTAAAATGGATAAACATTGTGATAAATGTGATAGATTGACTGAGGAGATTAAACAACTCCGTATTGAACGTGATAGTGCTATCATGAACAGTCAATCTACTCGCAAAGAGTTGAATGCTTTCAACAAAGTATTAGATGGCTACAAAAAGGACATTTCCGACTTGAAAAATACTTTATCATTGAAACAATTGGCAATTAACAACTATATCAATGAAATTGAAAACACCAAGTTGGAAATGGCAGCCATAAAATGCTTTGCTGAGAAAGTAAACAAGAAGTTGGAAAGTTATAAGCACATTGCTTATGTGGTAGACCATATCATTGATGATAACACCACCAATTACAAGTCTGTACCATCTCCGGTTCTTTTTGAAAATCATAACTATCACCAAGTTATACCGGAGAGCTCGGTAAAATCAGACTCATCATCGGAAATGGAATCGAATACCTCGAGTATTGGTGATCCTCATTCCGATGTGAGACCGATTTTAGGCTTGAATAATGAGGGTGTTTATGCTGAAAGTGTGAATTCAGACTCAGAGAATGATGATACTGGTAATGACCAAACTGTTAATGCATGTGAAATTCCAAAAGAAAATCACATCATTACTACTGAACCAGTGTCACCATCTCAACATGTGCATCCGATGGCAACTGCTCATCATGAGAAAAAGTCTGAAAAGAATGAGATTAGAAAGGACCTTGAGAATGAACCAAGTGACAAACCTGTCAAGGTGTTTTATCGGATGGAAGGATCCGATAAAATCATCTCTGACGAGGAATTTCTAATCAAAAATGCTAACTATGCTAAAATTGAAAAGATCTGGCAAGAAAGCACTATTTGGTTCCCAAAACATGAGCGAACAAACGAAATTCCACCAGAAATTTTAAAGAAATTGTTTGTGGATGTTCCTCAAGAACCAAAGGTCCATGTCACAGAGTTCATTCGACCAAATGACAAAGCAAATGGTTTTCATGAGCCCACTTTTTCAAAAGGACCACTTCCTGAGAGTTTGAGGAATCAACAGTATAATGATCAATATCCTGTTAGATCATTTGCTCCACCAAATGCTCATTATGTTTTTGAAGAATATCGAAAATGCTTTAAATGTGGGGAACGTGGGCATTTACTTGCTCAGTGTCCATATGTAAGGCACAAAAGACATGAGGTTGAAGTTAGAAATTCCATGAGAAAACCAATTGATCATTATGTTCCACCACATAGACGAGTTGTTCCTCAACAACAACAGTTTTATAATCAAAACAATTTTCATCATATGAGGAACAATCGTCCAATTCAATATGATCAAAGAAATCGGATTGCTATGGAACAATCATGGAGAAAGCCTGTGGTGAACGCAACAATTGATAGGCAAAAGGTTCCACAAAAACCGATTGTCAAATCAAATGTTGGACCTAAGTCTGTTAACTCAGATAAGGTAGCCAAGAAAGTTACTTTTGTTAACAATGTTCAGAAACCGATTGAGAAACCAAAATCTCAAATTCGTATTCTTAAAAGGTCTGAACAATCTTGGTCACCCAATGGTACTCCAGGAGCTTCTACTTCAAAGGTAAGTGAGAAAAAGGAAAATATTTTGAACAATCAGAAAAAGATTGATCCAAAACAAAAAGTTGTTGAAAAAGTTAATGAGGATGTTTCTTTGAAATCCGATGTTCAAAGGCCCAAGACTCAGGCTTGGGTCCCCCGAAAGAACTAAATGATTTACTTTTTGTGTGCAGGGAGCTTCAGCTGGCCCTATTAGCAGTCTATGGATTGTTGATAGTGGAGCTTCAGGCCACATGACAGGGGATCTCGCATTGCTGTTCGACGTGAAAAACATCAATGGAGGGTATGTCGCTTTCGCGGGTAATAAAGGTGGATATATCACAATGGAGGGAAGCGTGAGTAATGGGATAGTGACTTTCGAGCGGATATCTTATGTGAAACAGATAGACTATAATCTGCTGAGTGTCAGTCAAATATGTGATAAACAATTTTCTGTGTATTTTGATGACAAATCCTGTTATATTCTCAAACCGGGCTTCAAAATTCCAAAGGAGTGGGTAATGTTGATGGCACCTCGCGTCAACAATCTCTATATTCTTGATATGTCCAAGGCGATGACATCACAGGGGCAAATAACATGTTTTCTATCTAAAGCGACCGAGAAAGAATCGATTATGTGGCACCGCAGAATGGGGCACATTCATCTGAGAAAAATGAATCAACTTGTGAGAAATGGGCTTGTCGATGGAGTAAACGTGAAACATTTCCATCTGAACGACAAGTGTGTAAGTTGTATGAAGGGGAAGCAACACAAACAGTCCCATAAAGTGAAGAAAGTTAACTCTGTAGAGATGCCGCTTGAGCGATTGCACATGGACCTATTCGGACCGGTCAAGCGCAAAAGTCATCTTGGAGAGCTTTATTGTTTAGTTGTCACTGATGACTATTCAAGATTTTCATGGGTGATGTGTTTGCAGAACAAAAGTGACACCTTTACCAATCTACAAGTTCTGTTCACTCGATTGGAGAATATCTACAATTTGAGGATAAAAAGAATTAGGAGTGACAACGGGACGGAGTTCAAAAACGCCAAGATGGATGAACTTTGTGAAAGCAAAGGGATACATCATGAATATTCGGCTCCGTATACCCCACAGCAGAACGGTGTTGCTGAACGAAAGAATAGGACTCTAATTGAAGCGGCTAGAACAATGCTCGCTGATTCAAATCTTCCGGTAATGTTCTGGAATGAGGCGATTTATGCAGCAAATTATACATTAAATCGGGTTCTAACAGTAAAGAAGTTTGGAAAAACATCTTATGAACTGTTACACCGACGAAAGCCAAACTTAGAGTATCTAGAACCTTTCGGGGCGCCATGCACGATGTTGAATCCAGGTGAGAAGTTTAGTCCTAAAGCTGAGGAGGGATATTTTGTTGGATATGCAACCCCGCTCAAACGGGTATTCAACAAGCGAACTCGTCAAGTGGAGGATTGGGCTAACGTGGAAGTTCAACTATACACTCAAAATTTGCAAGGCACGGGTCCTGATTGGATGTTTGATTACAAAGATTTCTTTGAATCATTCAATCTAGATAGCTTGGTTGAAGAAGCTGTTATCAGATTACTTTATGAGTGTGAAAACGCGGCGACTTCACCGTTGGTGCGTCCAATCACCGTGAACCCCCTACCAGCTTCTAATGATACCAGTGCTCCTATACAAGAGGAAGAGGTGTTTCAAGAGGCTTCAACTTCATTAGACACTTCAGAATCTGAAGATGACCAATTTGAAGAAGCTGTTCTTGAACATGCAGAAGAATTAGAGGCGCAACCAGTGAACCCAACTCTAAATCCAGATGTTGCTTCATCGTCAAACACGGGTCATGATCTGGATGCTGTAGAAAACTTGACTGCTCAGACGGGAGTTATTGTACCTGTTAATCCGGAATCTCGGATTCATCGTATTCACCCGCTGGAGCAAGTTATCGGTGATCCTGGAAGTGGTGTTATGACCAGAGGGCAGCTGAAAAGCGTTAACTCGCCAGAGAGTTTTGGTGCTTTAGCATTATATGCCAAAATTCAAAAATCTGGTAGTCAAAACGATTGGTCGTTTGCATGTTATGTGTCGCAGGTAGAGCCAAGGACATACAAGGACGCTTTGAATGAAGATGCCTGGGTTGAGGCAATGAAGGAGGAGTTATTGCAATTCTAGAAATTGGGAGTTTGGACGCTCACAGATTTGCCGCCGGGAAGGAAGAAAATAGGCACTAAATGGGTGTTTAAGTGCAAAAAGGATGATCGTGGGGTTATTGTTCGCAACAAAGCCAGATTGGTTGTGCAGGGTTTCCATCAAATCGAAGGGATTGATTACAACGAAATCTATGCACCAGTAGCACGAATTGAAGCTATTCGGATGTTCCTCGCGTTTGCTTCATATAAGAAATTCAAAGTCTATCAAATGGACGTCAAGAGCGCATTTTTGTACGGGAAAGTCAAGGAGGAGGTTTATGTCGGGCAGCCACCAGGCTTTGAGGACCCAATCCACCGGGATAAGGTTTACGTGCTGAACAAAGCTTTATATGGTTTGCACCAGGCTCCAAGACAGTGGTACGAGGAGCTAAGTACATATCTCATCTCCAAAGGATTCAAGCGCGGCCTCGTCGATTGCACCCTCTTCACGAAGAAGACGGGAGATGATTTGCTTCTTGTACAGATTTACGTTGATGATATTATATTTGGTTCGACTAACGAACTTTTGTGCAGGGAATTTGAAACTATCATGCAAGAAAAGTTCGAAATGAGCGCTATGGGGGAGATGCAGTTTTTCCTCGGCTTACAGGTGGACCAAAGACCCGACGGGATCTTCATTCACCAGACGAAATACGTATCCGACATCTTGAGCCGATTCCAGATGGAGGACTCTAAGCCGATGCATACCCCGATTCAACCCAATCACGGGATTGGAGTGGACGCTAAGGGGGAGCTGACAGACCCATTTACATACAGAGCAATCATCGGATCTCTGATGTATTTGACAGCGTCTCGACCAGATATTATGTATGCAACGTGTCTCTGTGCTCGCTATCAATCGAAGCCGAAACAAAGTCATCTGACGGCGGTCAAGCGTATCCTTCGATATCTGAAGGGTTGTCCATCAAAAGGACTTTGGTACCCTAATGATGATGATTTTGATTTTATTGCTTTTAGTGATGCAGATTGGGGCGGCTGTGACAAAGATAGCAAATCAACAACAGCTGGTTGCCAGTTTTTAGGGAGCAGGTTACTTACCTGGCAATGCAAGAAACAGACTTCCGTGGCACTGTCTACCTGTGAAGCTGAGTACATTGCAGCCTCAAGTTGCTGTTCGCAAGTACTCTGGATCCAACAACAGATGGTGGATTACGGTTTGCAGTTTCTTAAAACCCCTATACACTGTGACAACGAAGCCGCAATTGCATTAACTAAAAATACTGAAAATCATTCTAAAGCGAAACATATCCGGATTAAATACCATTTTATCCGTGATTGTTACGCTAAGGAATTGATTGATATGGTCAAAATCCATACTGACTACCAACGTGCAGATTTGTTTACAAAAGCTTTTGACAGATCCTGCTTTGAATATCTTTTAAAAGTAAACAATATAAAGGAAAAACAGGACTAATCGGCACCTCGGTTTATCGCTTTTTAGTTTTTAGTTTTAGTTTTAAATTTTTGCTAATTGGGAATTTCTCTTTACTATCATAATCCTCAAAGAAGTTGATGCTTTCGAGGGGATTGTTTAATCCTCAAAGAAGTTGATGCTTTCAAGTGGATTGTTTCTTTCAAATTTTTGTTTTTGTTTTTCAGAAAAATTAAAAACCCAAAAATATGTTCTTTATTTTAGGGGGAGTCATTTTATCAGAAAAACCAAAAACATTGAAAAATTTTCAAAAGACCTAAAAATTAGAAAAACCAAAATGATTTCCTGGATAAAAAGAGGAAATGATAGTACATCAGTGGGGATCTGACACAGGCTAAAGAATTGTATAGTATAATGAGACGTATGTTGATTACGTGTGATATGCTGATAGGCTTCGTAGACTAAATATTGCGTGCATTAGTGATACAAACATAACAAACTACGCGTTCGTGGCTGAACACCTCATGGGCATATGGTCTTAGTACCGTAATTTCGTTTGATAGGATTGCCAAAATCTGAGGTTTCGGGTCGTTATGTTATTGTTATCCGGGATATTCTGATTAAACTTCTGTCGTATTGATTTACGGACCTAGTTTCATCAGAATATTTGCAAAAAGAGCATATTGCCAAAACCGAAAGTTACTGAATTGAGGAACTTTATGTTTTATTGATCAAAGATCATTATTACATCGTATTGACTTTCTGATGCAAATCAGTGGTTAATATCAGCCTCAACCTAGTGTATACGCACATGTTACTTTGCTGCATTTATTTGCTGACCTGTACACCTCTGTGCTATATACTTTGTAAACTTTACGGATAACTCTGGCATAATCACGCGTTACGATGAAGCTTTGTGCAATTACTTGATACGGGAGTATGTCGTGTGTGTGGGAACCACAATGTGTTAGTCTAAAACACCTAACTCGTATCATTTTAAAGCATGGCGTAATTGTCTGCATGTGAGCTTATGTGGACAACAATATCAGCAATTGCCGTGTCACATATTGTTTCTAATGATAATATTAAAACAGATCAACGCTGTGCTCAGATTTCTCAGTAAACTGATATGATCCTCTTACCGGATATCACAAAATGTTTACTGCTTTCATTTACTTTGATGCATTTTACTTTGTTGAATTTTTACTTTTATTGTCAAAAAGATACAAAATCCAAAAAGATTTTACGTGTGTTTTGATAAAAATTCAGAAAACCCAAACGATTCGCATTTCTGCTTTATTTTGGATAACCGGGGATGCTTAATAGTCAATTTCTGCGATTTGATAACACCATCTGGGCTTTGTATCATTCAAAATGTGAAAATTTGAGTTTTGGAAGTTTAACAGATTGAAAAATGTTGAACGGGATTCGAATTCGTGATTTGGCGAAATTTTCAGATTTTTCCATTTCACATTCGCCCCTTAATTGGGTCGAATGTGGAAAAATCTCACTCTCGACCGTTTATGTTTGGACGAATGTGGGTAATTTTCACCTCCGGGTATAAATTCCACCTTCGGGTGACAATTTTCACATTCGGGTCATTCAATTGGGGCGAATGTGGAATCACCTCACATTCGACCATCTAAAACGGGCGAACGTGGACTCTATATATAAGCCATTTCAGGTTCGAGCCTTCATTCACAAAAATTTTTCAAAATTTCTAAGATACCAGACCTTGTTGCTGTGATTTCTTTTGATTGTGATTTTCATTCCCTATACATTCCTGATCATTTCTATAAAAATTTTACAGGTATTGGACTCAAATTCAGACCAGAATCATCGTTTTTCTATTCGGACCTAGGGTTTCACATTTTAGGGTCTAAGAGTCTGTGTTGATGCTTGATTTTGATTCACATTCAATCTTCATCAGTTTTAGGGGGAGATAATATGAGGAATTAGGATAATAACAATGTTTAGTTGATTGATTGATCGATTGAAGCTTATAAACCCTAATTCCACTTTAAAACTAATGAAAATTGAATAATCAGTAAAATTGATGGTACACGAGTGTTGATCGGTCATTGTAGGACATATTTGGATCAAAATGATATGTTAAAAACAACTTTGGCAAATTTTTAAATTTTAGGGATGAACATGTTTCACATTCGGGTCAACAAAACGGGCGAATGTGAATTATTGTGGACGAATGTACCTTTAAACGGACGAATGTGTCTTAATCCCAATACTTTTTCATGTTCGTCCAAAATATTCTACATTCGACCAGATATATTCACATTCGTCCAGTTCAAAAGGGGCGAATGTAGAACCTTTAAAACCTTAAAATTTTTAACTTTTTGTCGTTTTTGCATTTTGACGTGTTTTTCTGTTTTTGATGTGCAGATGGCTGATCAATCCGAAAACGTTGAAGCACCAGTTGAAAATGTTGAAGGTCCAGCAGAGAATGTTGTTCCAGTTCCAGTGCAAGAGGCTGAAGCATCTGTTCCGAGCAGTTGGCCATTCGAACGATCTCACAACTGCTGCGCATATCTTGGTGACGTGGAGAAGAATACAGAGTTCACCAGGATCATAGAGTTCTTGAGGAGGAGCAGAATTGTACATGCATTAGCCACACCGACTATCATATACAGAGACATTATTGAAGACTTCTACCGAAATGCGAAGTATGACTTCTGGGATAATCAGACGATTATTAAGAGCAAGATTCAAGATATGGAGATGTTTTTGACAGAGTCTGATATACGGGAAGCACTGCAGATCAAGTTTGAAGTCAGTGAAGATCCCATAGAGCTATCATGGACTGAGCAGAAAGCTTGTTTCTTACGGATGAAGTACAAAGGTCCGATCACTGATGGATCTATGTATAAAGGGAAGCTGAGCGTGCAGTTCAAGTACTTTGCACATGTTATTATCCACGTATTTGGATGTGTGAGCGGTGGATATGACGTTATGAGAAGAAGTTTGAGTTCGTTAATGGTTGCGTTGACTCTCAACAAACCATTTAACGTAGCTGGTATGATTCTAGACCATATGCTGGAGATGCTGAAAGGTATGAAGAACAAGAAGTTCATGCTATATCCAAGATTTCTGATGATGATCTTTGACCACAAGTATCCAGAGTTGAAGAAGGATCCGACTATGATCCTAGGTCAAGATCACATGAACATTCGTACTCTGGTAAGAATGAAAGGATACAAAGGTGTGCCAGACAATGAAAAGCCACCTCACAGGAGATTATTTGGAGCTTTGGCTAGTCAGGATTACACTGATCCTGGCAAGAACAGAGCGAGACATGATGATAGAGATTCGGATAATGATGATCCTTTAGTGTATGTTGATGCAAGCACGAAGAGGAAGAGACAAGTAGTCAATCCTGGAGCCAAAGGGAAGGGCAAGGGAAAGATTGACCAGGGAAGCTCAAAGCAACAGGTGGTTAGACAAAAATCAACGGCAAAGAAAGGTTCAGGTTTGGTCGATGAAGAGTCAGTTGATTCAGAGGAGACTGAGGTAGACGAGCAGTGGGATTCTGATGCTGAAAACGTTAGGGCCACCAAACGTAAGGCCACTATGGTTGGTGAGTCTGAATCTTTGAACAAGTCGATTGAAGAAGCTGAGAAAAGAAAGAAGTCTGTTGAAGATGAAAGTCTAGGTGTTGACTTGGCAGAGTTGAGTGTTGGAGAGACTGTGGTTGTAAACCTGCCCAAAGCCAAGCACAAGACTATGTCTAAGAAAACCAGTACTAAACAGTTGAGGGAGAAAGAGTTAGCTCAATTGTTGAAAGGGAAAAGAGTGCCCGATGCTGGTACATCATCAAAGCTATCTTCACCTGTCGCCAAGAAACAAAAGAAATCCAAAGAGGCAGAACCAATATCAGCTGATCAACTTAATGTTGCACTGGACAATGTACTTGACATGTTCAGAAAGCCTCAGAAAGAAAAAGAAGTTGAGCCATCCAAATCCAAATCCAAAAGAGTCACTGTAGATGATGATGTGATGAAACAGGTGAACAGGAAAATGGATGACATGATGAAAATGATTGTAGCTCAACAAGCTGAAATAGCCAAGTTTAAGCAAAATGAAGAGAAAATGCTTCAGATCGTGGTTGCTTCTAAATCTAATCAAGATGAGATCAATGAAAAGGTTAAGATGCTTGAAGCGAAGAATGAGAAGCTTGAAGGAAAGTGTGCAAGAAACAAGAGCAGGATTAAGCTGATTAAAGCAGACAACAAAGAACTAAGGGCTGAGAACAAACGCCTTAGTGATTTGATTGATGATTTGTATAACACTGCACCCAAGTTGAAGGAGGGTGAAGAAAATAAAGAAGATGAAGAAGAAAAAGTTGATTATGAAGATTCTGAATCGGATGAAGAGAAAGATGATGATGAAGATGATGATGAGTCAGATAAAAATGATGATGAGGATGATAATGATGATGATGATAATGCTGAAGGATTTGGGAGACAGAGAGAGGATGATAGTGAGAGTAATGATGATGATGATGGAGGTGATGATACTTCAAAGTTTACATTTGAAGAAAGGACATCCAAAAAGAAGAGTACTGGAGAATCAAGTTCTAAGAAGAAAGGTGAGAACGTTGATTCTGATGAAAGTATCTTCTGGAATGAGAAGGTGAGGTCTTTATCTGATGATGCTAAACAGTTGTACAAAGATATGTTGGAGAAAAGAGAATGGACCATTGAGTTCACAGGATGCTTTACTGAAATATTCCAAACTGATGATATGCGATATGAATTGGAATATGAAGATCCTGATCTTGAGGAAGGAGAATTACCTGCATCTGTGGCAAAGGAAATTCTAGATGGTCTTGCACAGAGGGTAGGGAAGACTTTTGAGGAGTTTTTAGTGGACGAGTCGATTCCAGATATTCCTGAAAAAGATATTGGAAGTCACTCAGATGATAAGCAGACTCCTGAAAACGATGAAGTGGAAATGGAAGATATAACACATGAAGAGTTTCCTCAGTACTTCAGACAAACTGATGAAGAAGAGGTATTTCCTGATTTTACTGAGGTACCAAACAATTCAGCGAAGCAGAAAGCTCAGCAAAGGAGTGCAGAGTTTGTGGAAAAGGTATTTGGTGCGGATAAGCAAGGACCTTCAAATCAATCTGATGAGTTGAAGAGTTATTTGAAGAAATTGAGGGAAATGGATGAGAACCGACCGAAGCCTGAAGCTCAAGGTAACTTTTATAGGTTTCACAATGCCAAGTTCAAAGGCAGAGCTCTCGGGTGGACATACTTAGGCAGGCTGAAGTGTATAGCTGCTAAATGGGAAACAGGAATCTTGTACTTCAATAGATTCTGTGATTTGCTTACTCTACCGTACTGGGCGGTCAGAGATTTATGTAGATTCCCAATGTCAGGTGCAGAAGTGAATGGTTCGCATGTTGGTTGGTGCGCAGATAAGTTGGTTTGGGAAAGTCGAACAAGATGGAAAAGATTCCAGCCTCAATATCCTCGAAGAAAAGTTCATAGGGATATTGATCTTCAAACCAATATGAAACGGGTTACGTTGATATATAAAGCATCTGAAGTGATGAGAAAAATACCTTTGATGCCTATGCCACAACATTTCAGTGCTGATTTTATTTTCTGGTATTATGATTGGAGAAAGGCTGAAGCGGTGATTGTGTTGAGAGACGGGAAGGATAAATACAAGCATGTTCATGTATTTGATCCTATGTGGTTGATTAATTGCACGTTTGAAGACATCATCATGCTTTTCTACAATCCGATTTACTTTGAACCGAAAGACTTTGCTCAAGCAAGAAAATATACTCAAGTGGTTGGAGTTTGTTTTGCTTATGACATCAATGCGGGAAGCAATTTGGAGAATAAGCTTGGTAAGAAGGTGAAGATAGGGAATGTGTCTAAACCAGTGAAGAGAACATTTGAGCCTCCAATGACTACTGAGCAGAAGAAACAGCTCAGAATCAAGTTGATGAACATAACAATGGACCAACAGAGAAAACTGTCCAATCAATAGTCGAGGGGGAGTTTGTTGATGCGTTTTGCGACTAATGATTGGATAACTAACATATGTTAAGATTTGTTAATATGGGCGAAGGTAGAAAGTTTTGGGCGAAGGTAGATAAAAAGGGGCGAAGGTAGACTGGAGCTGATCAGAAGACACATTCGTATCATTGAAGTGGGCGAATGTGGAAACCTTCCACATTCGACCAGTGCAAGTGGGCGAACGTGCAGCATCTATATATAGTATTTGTGTTTTTGTGAATGTAGTAGAGTTGTCATTTGTGTATGTGTTCAGGTCAGGTTCCAGGTCATTTTGTGAAAGTGTATGTTTGATCTAGATTAACGTGTAAGTCGTTGTAAAAGCTTATTTGACAAAAGTTAATCTATGAAAAGATGTTGAAAATGATCTTGATTGTGTTTTGATTAGAGTTTCATCAATTTGTTCAGAACTAGGGTTTCCGCACCTGGTTTTGTGACTTGTATGATCATATTATCCTGTTTTAGTTAAAATCTTTCGCTTACACTAAAAACTAGTAGGAAACAAGGGTTTAAGAATTGATACTTAAAGGCTTTGAGCTTAAACTTGTGAACATAAAACTTAAACTGGAAATGGTGAGAGAGACGGGTTCGGTGGTGTGTGTTTGGTGGTGACTAGCTAGACAGGGTGATTGATGGTGCGGCTACGACATATTATATAATGAATCCAAAGATTATAACTAAGAGGAATCCAAGAGACTAATGAGAATATCAAGATTGTATGAGGTAATGAGAATATAAAGACTAATAAGAGTATGAATTCACAATTGTAACATACAATTTAATAGTAAAACAAATTTATTGACGTATTGATGGTCAATTATTGCTTATGACTTGGTGTTAGAAAAAAAAAACCCAAAAGGCATTTGAGAGACTAAAGCTTTGTGTTTTGTTCATGAAATGATCATAATATACCTTAATGGTCATTATGACCATAAAGTAAGCCATGAAACCTACGTGAAACTTCCGGTAGTAATTAAGAATAGGTTGTCAATATTTGACCATCACAATTACTCACGCCTTGACATTTTGTTTCAATATCATATTATTTATTATTTTAACTAAAAATCTATATAAAACATATGATCATTTTTTTTATAAACCAAATTTTATATATCTTGAAAATAGATTGCATTTGTAAATATATATATAGGTTCATTTTGAATGATATTTTAAAATAAAATGAAATAATGATAATAAGGACTGAAAGTGAAAATTAAATATAGTCGAGGGACTAAAAGTGTACATTTATGAAAAGTGAAAGGTCAGGTTGTCACATCGGGCTTCCCCCGAATCAATGGCGAAGGCGCGGGCATTCCTGCCGCCATCCCCGTTGTTACCATTCCCATTCTTCCCACCATCACCCATGCTTCAACTTTGGGCAATCCAACTTAAAGTGCCTCGCTTGAACACAATTATAAAACCCTTGATTTCCCTAAGGAGCAGGAGCAGTAGCAGTATGATTCTGTTTCGGCCGAAGATTAACCTTACAATCCTTAGCCTGATGACCGGTCCGATTACACCGATGACAACGAAACCTATCACAACCACCTACATGATGAAACCCACACTGATTACATTTCGGATTCTTGCCAATATAACCATCCTGCTTCTGACCGGATGAAGATCCTGATGCTTCAAACTTTCTGAACTGCTGCTGAAGCCGAGCAGGAGCGAGGTTCTTACCAGAATTATCCCATTTCCTCTTGTTGCTATCAGGGGCCTTTAGAGCTGCACCCCTTGGAGGTAAGACACCCTCCTCTACTTTCTGATTCGTCAGCTTATGAGCCAAGTGAATAGTCTCCTGAAGAGCAGTGGAATCAGAAGCAATGACCAAACCTCAAACTTCAGGCACTAACTTAGCAATGTAGTGCACAATCCTCCTTAACACCAGAGTGACCAATCCCGAACACATGACAACTAGCTAATGATGCATCAGGATGGCGAAGGTAAATTTGAGGATGGACAGTTATATCCTGAGGATGTAACTATATGGCAGAGTTGAAAAATAAGTAAATAAAGTGCAAATACACAAAGAACGACACTCGATGTACGAGGGAAGCCCTTGATCAGTTGTTGATCGCTGGCACAAAACCTCGGGAGGAGTCTAAGCCCCTGCCTTGTTTGTTTATATTAAAAATGGGTAAAATGTTACAACTTTGGATTATTGAATGACGAGTGTACTATGATTACAATGATTGTGCTGAGTGTGTGTAAGTATCAAAGTATTCTATGGTGAACAACATAGTGCAAGTGTTATTCAGGTGAGTCTAATGTGTCCTATACTCGTCAATCATTCCCCTTTTATAGTTACACGAAAGTAAATAGAAGATCCCACGTAATCCGCTACTTAGTTAAGTTCTTTGAAGGCCTCAGGTGACCGTTGTAGCTGGTTCAACTGAATATAGTCGTTGAGTAAATTTCCTCCTTCTTCGCCTATATTTAATGCTTGCCGGTTACAAGTTTGACTTCTTCTTTGAGCTTGGACTTGGCTTGCATGTGTAACTCTCTTATCCTTGACTTCTTTGACCGGGTATAACAATATAGACGTTGTAGAAGAGTTACAAGTTTATAATATATGCTGATTGTACCTACAATTATGTCATAGAAAGATAAATTGTTAGTCCATCCTTAGGATGTGCACATGTTAAAATACAGTTACATCCTGAAGTCTGTTGAATCCTTCAACATCCTAAGGATGTTATACTAGGGATATGAGGTAAAATCATCCTAAGGATTTTCACCACCAACACCTTCTGTGACATCCATCAATGAATCAGGTCAAGATCCGCACACATTTCACTTAACTATGTCATCTTATGTGCATATTAGACACTCCTAGCACTTACTATGCCATTCCTAATCATCTGTGGATATCAGCACCGAATGGATGTGGATATGTGATGGATATCAATACATTATTTGTTTATGCATACAACCACTGAACTATCCAAAACAATTGGTGTTGATAATCAAGCCAATCACGCGCTCAACAGAGAGCAACCGGGTATCCAATTAGTACGCACGAACAAAACAACAATACACGTGACATTACAAAAGTGGAAAATTACACAAATTTCACTCAAATCATAACAATTCACAATGTGTTTAAGACAATTAACATGAAACACTACCAAGGAACAAACATGTGTTAACATGAGATAATATTATATTCAACAACACATGTTCATCAGCAAATAACATATGTCATCACGGCATGATCAATAATATTTTCATTACCATTACACATATTATTGAAATAATGGATCCCACACACATATGATAACATTCAAAGATTTAATTCCATAGATGATTGATGGATATCAATAACACTTTATATACCTACACATATCCACATCTATTTGGTCATATCCACATATATATGTATACACATTTACACAACAATTCAACCTAGAAAAATAACTTATAAAACCATGTGTTTGTATACACAGAATCTTATATATAGGATTTGGATCAAATGAGAACTCCACTGAGTTGTGAGAACTAGAGAACTCATATGGACCAATCACCAAGTGACACACCATCATCTTTATAGTTTTTTGTATTTTTTAATTTGGGGTAAGAATGTCTTTTTACACACTTTCTTAATGGTATTTTAGTAATAATAACACCCCACCCCACCTCCACCCAAGTTATCTTTTAAATAATAATAATAATAATCATAATCATAATATCTTCTCTCTCTCCCTCTCTCTCTCTCTCTCTCTCTCTCTCAAACACGCACACACCGATCTCTATCTCTCTCTCTATATATATATATCTATCTAACTCTCTCTCTCTCTCACACACACACACACTCTCTCTTTCTCTCTCTCCAAAAAACACACACAGACACTGTTTCGGTCAAAAATTATCTACTAGAGATAGTCTTGTTTTCCAAATTAGTTAAAGTGAGGTAGAGTGCTAGTTTGATAAAAACTATATGTTATTCTCAGGATGGTGACTTGTTAATGTAAACACTATATTATTTGACAACTATGCTCGGGATGATGATGAGAAAATTAAGGATGGATAGTTATATCCTGAGGATGTAACTGTCAGGCTGAGATGAGAATTATGCAAAGATGAATAAATATAAATGAAAGGCTATAAAGAGACGACACTCGATGTACGAGGAAAGCCCTTGATCAATGGTAGATCGCCGGCATAAAACCTCGGGAGGAGACTAGGCCCCTGCCTTGTTTGTTAATATTAAAATGGTAAAAAGAATTACAACTTTGGATGAATGAGTGGACGAGTGATCTAGTGTTACAATGATTGTGAATGTTCAGTAGTTGAGAGTGTGTGTAAAGTTCTAGTAAAAGTAGTGTGTCCTATACTCGTCGTTTATTCCCATATTTATACTACTTGAAAGTAAACAAAAGATCTCATGTTATCCGCTTGTTAGTTAAGCTCCTTGAAGGCTCTTAGTGACCGTTGTAGTTGTTTTGACTCAGGTGGACGTTGCAGCAACTGTTTCCTGGTTCTTCGCCCTTTTTTAATGTTAGTCGGTTACAACTTTGACTCGTTCTTCATGCTTGGAGTTTTATCTCTCGAGTGTAACTCTTCCATTTTAAATCCCTTTGACCGGGTATCATAATATAGACGTTAGAAAGCAGTTTCAAGTCCATATTATAACTTAATTGTACCTGCAATCATGTCATATAAAGATAGTTCATTAGTATATCTTCAGGATGTGCACATGCTGAAATATAGTTATATCCTGAAGTCAATTGAGCCCTTCAACATCCTGAGGATGCTACACCAGGGATGTGAGGTAAAACCATCCTGAGGATTTTCACCACCAACAATTGTCCCAAAAAATATGTTACCGTTAATATCTTTCAAGGTTGATATATTTTTTAATCAAAATATCTTATCTGATGACCGATGGGACATCTCGTCAGGATACCACGACTATTTCTTCGGCGTTAATTAAGTGATGACCGTTACACGACATCATCTTCTCCCCTTTATATCTAGAGCATATCTCTTCCTTTATATTCACTCCTGATCTTCCTAAGAAGGTAATTCCTATTTCATCTCGTGATTATTAATATTTCGAAGTTGGCTAAAAGATCTACAAGGGCTTCGGGGAGTGTAGTAACTTCAAGTGACTTCATTCCCCAAAATATCTTGCTTCATCCTGAGCAAGAGACCTGTTCTTTTGTTGATAAAGACATTCAAACCCTAAACAGCTCACAGATCTTTCCAAGCTCTGCTGAGTTTCGTCCTTACGATCCTTATGCAAGATCTGATTTTGCATCTCCCACTTGGGCCTGTTTTCTGTTCTTACCATTCTCTTTAGGGTTGAGGTATCCTTTTCCCTCGTTCATCAAAGCTTTCTTTGATGCAATAGGGATGGCTTATTCCCAGGCCATGCCTGAACTCTGGAAGATATTGATGGTGTGCAACAAAATAGTCAGAAATCATGGGGTCCATCTTCAAGTGGGAGACCTATCTCACGTGTATAAGTTAAGGACACATGGCTCCCAGTGTTATGCCCTTCAACTTATAGAGAAGGATCCACCTTTTGTGTATAATGTGATTAAGTTTGAGAAGGATTGGAAAACAAAGTTTTTCTTTGTAAAGAGAATCTCTATTCCTCATGGGGATGAGATTCCTCTTTGTTGGTTAAAAAGTGGTAAAATTTTTCAAAGTTCTTGTAAAGAAATTTTTAAGTTCATCCTGAGGATGTTAACATTCTGAAATTTTTTCCAACAGGTACCCCTTTTACCAAGTTAGCTACTCCATTAAACGAAGCTTCCTTTCGGTGTAAAGTTGTGTTCGATTTACCTGAATCAGCAAGGACCTTTGAAGTGGAAAAGAGTTACACCACCAGTCAAGCCTCCGAGATGTCTGGTAAGTATATCATGTTACATCTTGAGGATGTTTATTGTTTTATTTATTTACTAATCCTGCTATTGTTTTAATCCCAGCCAAAAAACATGCTTCCTTTCACTTGGATGATATTGACAGCATGGATGTCAAGGCAACCAAGGTTACTTTAGCATCTCCATCTAGCTCCAAGATGGCTAGTCCTCTCTCCATCCTCCCCAAATCTGGGGCTGCCAGTGCCTCTAAGAAGAGGAAAACTAGTGCTGCTATCACCATTGCCCAGGAAATCACCCTTTTCGAGGGATTAAACTTTGATGTTGTATTAGGGAAGATCTCCCAATTCATTCTCCAGGTATGGCCTTATCTTGAGAATGACATTGAAATGTTAAAAATTATTTTGAATGAAAATTACTTACCCTCATTTTCTTCTCTGTTAGGGTCATGAATACTTGCTGAAATCTGTGGATGCTCTAGACAAAGATCTTCATGATGCTCAAACCAAACTTGAGGATGTCCAGAAAATTGCTCATGATAAAGGAAAATATCTTGAGAGCAAGTTGGCAGAGACTGAGGCTGAATTGAAGCGAGTGAAAGAGGAGCATGCTCAGTCAATGTTGAATCAGGAGAAGGAGATGGATGAATACAGGAATGAGCTGATGAAATCTGCTAGCATCTCCGTGTTACAGGCTAGGTTGAAGATGGCTCTCCAGTCTAAGAATCCTGGTTTCAAGCAAGAGGACTGGGATATTGAGGCTTGGAGAGAAAAGGTCAAGAGCCTAGGTGGTAAAGATGTGGATTTGCCTGTTCCTACTGCTCATCCTGAAGATACGACCAAGGATCCTGAGGATGCTGAAGTGAAGGCAGCAGAGGCCAAGGTTGCTGAGGTGGTGAAGGATCTTCCTGTGGGCGATGAAGGATATGATGACTAGGCTGGAGCCCACTTTTTAAATCTCTTTGTGGTAGTTACTTTGGTAGTCTGTGGTTAAACAATTTCTATTTGGTATGTAATAACTTAGGATATTATAAGGTTTGGGGTGGAGGGATCTTGGTTTCAAGACGAATCCCCAAATCTGTTATTGACCCTGACTTTAGATGTTGACCCCTGGTGGATGGGTCCTGGTTTTGGATGAAGCCAGGGGTTGACATCAATTTTGCCTATGATGCATAAATAATATATGGTAACCACTTTTTTGATGCTACACCTTGTGTTCTTTTCTTCTTGATATCCTGTCATCATTAGTAAATGGTCAGACATAAAGGAATTACATAAATGATACCTTTATCCTTTGAAGATACTCTTCTCAGCTTAATTTCTAGTATATGCCTTTCATTCTGTTTAGTCATCCTCAGGATGATACTATCTTGAGGATGTCCCCAGTTCTTCCTTCTTTGTCATCTTCAGGATGATCTTTCATCATACTGAGGATGTCCCCAGTATAAGATCTTCAAGATGGACTTTAAGATTATTTCCTTTTTCAAGAAATGTTTAAGAATAACCTGTATAAAGGCAATCATTGTTATTATACTGGCGACTAGGCATTTAAATAAACTCGGGTCAAGCCCATTTAGAATGACTTGGTGAAAACCAACATGTAGCATCTTGAGAATTTATGGCGTCAAGGCCTATTGTAATGTCTTAGGAATAACTGGCGACAAGGCCCTGGCAACTAGGCCAAATACGTAAGAGACATTGAAAAATGTCTAAACCTTAAGAGTTTAATATATATCTCAAAAATGATGAAATTGTCAGCCACTTTTACATGGACTGATCTCACCATCCTAAAAATATATATGAACAACGTGCGCTCCAGGCGGGGTTGCTAACCCAATGAGAAAGGTGAAAACCTTTAAACTTTAGGAAGGTGTTAGACACATTAACGGAGGAGAGGGTGGCCAACCCTGTAGTCTTCAAAATGTTCCATCTTTAGGATGGTGCTGCAAAATTCTTCGAAATGGACTATTTTAGTTAAAATAAACGATCGAATTAGGTTAAGAATACTTACATATGGAGATGATTCATCTCTATCAGCCTTCACCTTCATCCCACCTGTGATTCGGACCATAGTTCTCTCTTCCAGAGAGATCAGTTACCTGCATCCCTAGGCATGATAATATTTCAGGTGAATAGCATTCCAAGCCCTTGGTAGAATTTCTCCTTCCATGGTTGACAGCCAATATGCTCCTTTGCCGGCTTCAGAATCTATTAAATATGGACCTTCCCATTTAGGAGCTAGCTTGCCATCACTTGGTTTTGTTGTATTTTGGAAAGCTTTCCTTAATACTAAATCTCCTTCTTGAAATCTTCTTATCCTTATATTTTTGTTGTAAGCTTTAGCAATCCTTTGTTAATGAGCTGCTATCCTTAATTTAGCAGCATTCCTGAGTTCGTGCACTGCTTCCAAATCTTGCAACAATGCTTCTGAGTTGGTAGTAGCATCCTGAAGATGTTTCCTAGCTGTAGGCATGACCATCTCTGTAGGTAGCATTGCTTCTTCTCCAAAGACCAAGGAGAAAGGTGTTTGACCAGTTGCATTCTTTGAAGTAGTTCTTTCAGCCCAAAGTACGAATGGAAGTTCCTCTGCCCATTTTCCCTTCTTCTCCCCAAGCTTCTTCTTTAAATTTTTGACGATAATTTTATTTGAGGATTCTGCTTGTCCATTAGCTTGAGGATGGACTGATGTTGAAGTTATCATCTTGATTCCCCATCTTTCACAAAAGTCAGCTGTTCTTTTGCTAATGAATTGAGAACCGTTGTCACATATGATCTCAGCTGGCACTCCAAATCTTGTTAGGATGTTTCTCTTAATGAATGAGACCACTTCCTTATCCCTCACTTGTACAAATGCTTCGGCTTTGATCCATTTTGAAAAGTAATCAGTCATTACTAATATAAACACCTTTCCACCAGGAGCTACAGGTAACTTTCCTACTATATCCATCCCCCATTTCATGAATAGCCAAGGTGAAATAATAGGATGTAGTGGTTCAGCAGGTTGATGAAGGATGTTGCTATGTCTTTGACACGGATCGCACTTCTATGAATATTGCATGGCATTCTTCTTCATTGTAGGCCAATAGTATCCTGTTCTCAAGACCTTTGAGTAAAGAGATCTTCCTCCTGTGTGGTTTCCACAATCTCCTACGTGGATATCTTGAGCACTTCATTTGCTTCTTCCTTGTTGAGACACCTTAAATATGGACCTGCAAGAGATTTTCTATACAAAATATTGTCTATAATAATGAACATTGTTACCTTCATCCTGAAAGCTTTTGCATTTTCTCCTTTTGGGATGACATCTTCCTGTAAATATTTTACAATAGGAGTCATCCAAGATGAGTTGTCTTGAACCTGAGTAGTTAAAACAGTGTTATCCTGAGGTTGCACCGTTTTATCTTTAGGATGTTTAGTGATATCCTTAGGTTGCACCGTTTTAACTTGGTGGCCAGGAATAAAACGAGACATAGTGAGATATGTGGAAAGGTGCCTGACTTGCCTACAAGTTAAGGCGGAGCATCAAAAGCCATACGGTAAGTTGCAACCCTTGGAAATACCAACATGGAAATGGGAAAACCTTACCATGGATTTGCTCACAAAATTGCCTAGAACCGCGCGGGGATTTGATGCGATATGGGTGGTAGTAGATAGACTAACCAAGAGTGCCCATTTCCTTCCTATTAAGGAAACATATACGTCCGAGAAAATGGCGGAAGTGTACATGAACGAGATAGTGTCGAGACATGGTGTACCGGTGTCAATTGTTTCCGACCGGGACACACGCTTCACCTCCCAGTTCTGGAGGAACTTTCAAGACCAAATGGGTACGAAGCTACTAATTAGCACCGCCTACCATCCCCAAACGGATGGACAAAGCGAGAGAACCATCCAGACGCTAACCGACATGCTTCGTGCCTGCATTATTGATTTCGGAGGTAGTTGGGATACCCATCTACCACTTGTTGAATTTTCGTACAATAATAGTTACCATGCAAGCATCGGAATGCCACCATATGAGATGTTATATGGAAGAAAGTGCCGGACTCCGGTATGTTGGGATGGGGTGGGACCTCGCGAAATTGCGCCAAGGGATGTCCTTAGTGTTACAAATGAAAAGATCGAAGCAATACGTGCACATTTAAAGGCGGCTCAAGATCGGCAAAAGCACTATGCGGACAAGAAACATAGAGCTATTGAATTCCAACCCGGGGATAAAGTCATGCTAAAGGTCTCGCCCTGGAAAGGGATAATTTGCTTCAAAAAGAAAGGGAAAGTAAGCCCTAGATTCATCGGACCCTTCAAAGTGTTGGAACGGGTGGGACATGTCGCATACCGCTTAGAGTTACCGGAGGAACTAAGCGCTATCCACAATACTTTCCACGTCTCCCATTTACGCAAGTGTTTAGCGGAAGAGGCGGTATTCCAACACCTTGACGATCTCGAGATCGATATGAAGCGGAATCTAACCCCAAGACCGGTAGAGATTTTGGATCGAAAGGTTCGAAAGCTCCGCACTAAAACCGTAGTTCAAGTGAAGGTGAAATGGGAATCACGAAAAGGATCGCCCGTGACATGGGAATCCGAAGAAGAAATGAAACGGCTATACCCCTTCTTATATGGTACGTTCTAAGTTTCGTGGACGAAACCCCTTTAAGGGGGGTGGAGTTGTAACACCCAAAAACCAAAAATCTAGTTATCACAATATTAACTTAGAAAGGGGAACGGGTTAAGTAGGGATATTGTTAATCACTACTAAATAAATAAAAACCCAAGTAGTAGGTTGGTGCCTTGAATTGTGAAATAAAAACTCCAAGGGCCATTTCTGCCAATAGACCAAAGATTATTAGTAATAATAATAAAAAAAACTAATATTAGGTGGGTTGGTGATCAGGGGATCGACCAAAACACCACAAAACACACTCCACAACACACACTACTCTTCTTCACCCCTTTTGAAGCTGAATCTTGCTTGTTAAGGGGTTAATCCAACTGCATGAGGGCTTAATCAACTCAATAAACTCATGTAAGCATCTAGGTATCACTTGTTCTATCTAGATTGTTATTTTATAGCTCATTGATGAATAAGATTTTTAGGGTTCTTGATTTGGAAACGAATTTATGAACTTTAAGGAACCTTATGAGAAAAGGATACCTTAAAGTCTTGTAAATTTTGATCCATGTGAATTATCTTACCCTAGAACATAAGGTTTTGGGGAAATTAGGGTGATATGGATTGGTTCCCTCAAGAAGGGTGAAACAACCCTTAGTAACCTTATATAATTACTTGAGCAACTTGAAATTGTGAATTATTAGTCATTAGCAAGAATAGAATAACACCTTGTAATAAGAATATGAGGTGGGTAGTAAGTGGTTGTTTGACCCATTTGGCTAGATTAATTGGGTGAAAAATCATGTATGTTAAGTGTTTGATTAAATGCTCAAAAGAGGTTACTTGTATGGAAATCCATAAAAGTAATGGAATCATTAGTGAAATGTGCTAAATTGGTGATCATACCACTAATTGTATTGACAAACACTTGGATATTCATCTAGGTGAATCAAGTGGAAGTCTTGAAGTCAAGGGCGAACCGGATACTCGTCAAAAAGGAAAGCTTTGAGGTACGTTTGCCTACATTCATTCGTGATATAAATTGTTTAGAATACTTACAAATTGCCATGATAAAAGGATATGTAGAATAGCATGTTGATATGAAAACGGATAACATGGACGCATAAATGATAAGTGGTCCCTAAGGACCCGAAACATGAAACTTGCTTAGACGAAAGCAAATCGTGGGCGCAACTCGTACGATGTGTATGAAGCCTATCGACCATAATGAAAACGGTATCCATTGATGACCCAAACGGGTCAAATGGATGAGAAAGTAAGCTTGGAAAGCGATAAAAGGGAATAAGACCGAGGCATAAACTATCCCGTGCGGATTGTAGAGCCCGAGGCATCCCTAAACATTCTTAAACCAAGGCGAATACAACCCGGAAAGGGGTTGTAGGGGCCAAGGTAGCGAAATTCGGCCTTAACCAAGAGTTAGGCTGTGAAAAAGCAAGAAAACTGCATCTGGAACATTCGAGCGGCCGCTCGGCCCCTTCGAGCGGCCGATCCTACTTTCTGTGAGAAATCTGGTTTTGCCCGCACGCATTCGAGCGGCCGCGCGCCGAGCCCGCGCGAAACGCCCAGTGTGGTTCTTTTTGATCGTTTATCAACTTTTAAGGCTTTTTAACGCTATCTAACTCCGTTTGATGTATGTGTAACAGGTTGGGGATATGATGGACCTCCGGATGGAAGATCAAGCAACCGAAACAAACCGAACGTGTTCTTTGGAACGTCTTTTGTAGGAACTAGCCATAACTTAGCTTAGTTAGACAAGTCTCTTGTTTCCGCTGTGTCTGAATAAAAATACTACTTGGTTGTTGTAAACTTAACCCCATCCGGTTACTTTTGGATATGAAACGTAATTGTAATTAGGTGGTAATCGGTAACTAGTGTTAAAGTCATGATTAAACCCACTTAAAAGCCTTAATTATAACATAGTAGGGGTAGGGTCTTACAAGTGGTATTCAGAGCCAAAGGTTTTCGTTCGGTTTGAAGCTTGATCAAGAAATCCGGAAAAACAATACCCCAACTTGGTAAGCAACAACATAAGTCGAGTTAGATATACAATCCTAATTGTTTGAAACAACTAAAGCATAAGTCGAATCATGAAAAGCGAATCATAAGGCATGCTCATAAGGCATTATAACATATGCATTATGAGACAACCGAGAATAACGAAATGTGAATGAACTTGCCTTATTGCAGTAAACAAAATGTCGGATGAGACTGAACCGGAACCCAACCCCATTACTTGGGAAGAGATAAATGAAAGAATCTCGCAAGAAGTGGGCAAGGCTTTGGAAAAGGGTTTGAAGAACCTAACTGATGACATCCGTGGGGCTGTTTTGGCCACCATGGATGAAAGGATAATCGAGCTGAAAGAGAGCTTCTCTCAAGATAAAGAGAGAACAAGAGAAAGGAAGGGTTGTACTTATGTCAAGTTCGTAGCCTGTAAACCACCACTCTACAAAGGGGAGGTAAACCCGATTGTTTGCCAAAAATGGATCGACGACGTTGAGGGGATATTCGAACGAACCCATTGTGACTCTAGTGATCAAGTGGCTTACACCACGGGTCAACTCCGTGAAAATGCAAAGACTTGGTGGGACGTGGTCAAGGCGGAAAAAGGTACGGAAAACGTACGAAACATGACTTGGGAAGAATTCAAGGTGCTTTTCCTAAAACACCATAGCCCTAGGGCGGTGGTGGGCAAAATCAAGGAGGAGTTTATGAATTTAAGGCAAAAAGGGGAAACTATAGACGTGATCACGGGAATGTTTCTCGACAAGCTAAAGTTTTGCACCGAACTAGTGCAAACTGAAGAGCAAAAGATTTATCATTACCATAACATGCTTAGTGGGGAGTATAGAGAATTCCTAGAGCCGTCAAAGTACGCCACTTTAACCGAATTAGTGGATGCCGCCCGAAACCGGGAGATTGAACTCAAGAGGCAAATTGAAAGAGGGGAAAGAAAGCCGGTTGATGCAAATCCAAGCCCCACAAAGAAACAAATAAAGAATGAAACGCCGGCTAAGGGTAATCCAAAGCAAAGCTCAAGTGCAAGCCCGTGTGATTTTTGTCATCGACCCCATAAAGGGGAATGCTACTTCAAGAACAAGCCATGCCCAAACTGTAACAAACTAGGGCATGTGATCAGAGATTGCCCCACCAAGTCGAATGTGTGCTACAATTGTTATCAACCGGGTCATGTGAAAGCGGCATGCCCCGAATTGTTGAAAGGAGCGGAGGCCAAAGCTAAAGCACCAAAGGAGGAGCCTCCTAAAGCCCGGGCGCGATCCTTCCAACTAACTGCGGAAGAAGCCAAGAATGAACCCAATGTGGTGGCAGGTACCTTTCTTATAAACTTAATACCTGCACGTGTGTTATTTGATACGGGGGCTAACAAATCCTTTATAGCCCACACGTTTGTTCAACACCCGTCATTTAACTTGTCTAAGCTAATAATACCGGTGGAAGTAGAGGTAGGTAACAATGAAAGCTTCATGGTACGTGACATCTACCGAGGATGCAAAATCACTATAGAGGATGAGGAATTCCCCATTGACTTGTTACCAATCGCGATGAGGGAATTCCATGTGGTAGTTGGAATGGATTGGCTATCCCGGTACCACGCGAACGTTAGGTGCTACCGTAAGGAGATAGACTTAACGTCTCCAAGCGGAAAGTTACTAACAGTTTATGGGGAGAGTAATTCGATACCCATTATATGCTCATTCTTGGTAGCAACTAAGTTGGTGCGGCATGGATGTAGAGCATTTCTAGCCTATGCGACCGACACCTCCATGCCAATCCCCTCTATCCATGACGTCCCGGTGGTAAGAGAGTTTGAGGAAGTATTCCCGGAAGAGTTACCGGGAATACCTCCGGCCCGAGAAGTAGAATTCCATATCGAATTAGTTCCGGGGGCCAAGCCGGTTGCTAAGGCTCCTTATAGGCTGGCACCCACGGAATTGCGGGAATTGTTTACCCAATTACAAGATCTCCTTAATAAGGGGTTTATTCGACCAAGCGTCTCTCCTTGGGGAGCACCAGTTTTATTTGTGAAAAAGGAAGACGGTAGCATGCGGATGTGCATAGACTATCGGGAATTGAATAAACTCACTATAAAGAACCGGTACCCTCTCCCAAGAATTGACGATCTTTTTGACCAATTACAAGGCGCAAAGTGGTTTTCCAAGATAGATCTAAGGTCGGGGTATCATCAGTTGCGGGTGAAGGAAGAAGATGTGCCAAAGACCGCCTTCCGGACCCGTTATGGGCATTACGAATTCCTAGTAATGTCCTTCGGGTTGACAAACGCACCCGCTGCTTTCATGGATCTCATGAACCGGGTGTGCAAGCCAATGCTCGACAAGTCAGTGATAGTTTTTATTGATGACATTCTAGTCTACTCCAAAAGTGAAGAGGATCATTCTCGACACTTGCGAGAAGTACAAGAGACCTTGAAGAAAGAGCAACTCTTTGCAAAATTCTCTAAATGCGCCTTCTGGATTCGAGAGGTGCAGTTTTTGGGCCATGTAATTAGCGCCAATGGGATAATGGTGGACCCCTCAAAAATTGAAGCTGTGATCAATTGGGCACCACCAAGAAACCCGTCAGAGATAAGAAGCTTCTTGGGGTTGGCCGGGTATTATCGAAGATTTATTCAAGACTTCTCAAAAATCGCATTACCTCTAACCAAGTTGACCCGCAAGGAAGTCAAATTCAACTGGGGGGAGGAGCAAGCTAATGCATTTCAAACCTTAAAGGCAAAGTTAACCCAAGCACCGGTATTAACCTTACCCGACGGCATTGACGATCTTGTAGTATACTCAGACGCATCACATCAAGGCCTTGGGTGTGTACTCATGCAAAGGGGCAAGGTGATCGCGTATGCGTCAAGGCAACTAAAGATCCACGAGATCAAATACCCAACCCATGATCTTGAGTTGGCCGCCGTGGTGTTCGCATTGAAACTTTGGAGGCACTACCTCTATGGGGCAAAGTGCGTCATTTACACGGACCACAAGAGCTTGAAATATTTCTTCGATCAAAGAGACCTTAATCTAAGGCAAAGAAGGTGGTTAGAAACTATCAAAGACTATGACTGCGAAATACATTATCATCCCGGGAAAGCTAACGTAGTGGCGGATGCACTAAGCCGAAAAGGAGATTATTCCCCGATTCGCGTGAAGTCAATGCAACTAATCGTGACATCGGGATTAATGAACCAGATTCGAGCGGCACAGGTTGAAGCTTGCAAAGAAGAGAACTGGAAAAAGGAAATAATTCAAGGTCAGACAAGAGACCTAGTCGAGAGAAATGATGGGTTGAAAACCCGGTTTGGGAGAATCTGGGTACCCAACACGTGTAGTGTTAAGGAGCTTTTGCTCGACGAGGCTCATAAGTCTCGTTACTCGATCCATTCGGGTGCCACAAAAATGTACCGGGACTTGAAGCGAAATTATTGGTGGCCAGGAATGAAACGAGACGTAGTGAGATATGTGGAAAGGTGCCTGACTTGCCTACAAGTTAAGGCGGAGCATCAAAAGCCATACGGTAAGTTGCAACCCTTGGAAATACCAACATGGAAATGGGAAAACCTTACCATGGATTTGCTCACAAAATTGCCTAGAACCGCGCGGGGATTTGATGCGATATGGGTGGTAGTAGATAGACTAACCAAGAGTGCCCATTTCCTTCCTATTAAGGAAACATATACGTCCAAGAAAATGGCGGAAGTGTACATGAACGAGATAGTGTCGAGACATGGTGTACCGGTGTCGATTGTTTCCGACCGGGACACACGCTTCACCTCCCAGTTCTGGAGGAACTTTCAAGACCAAATGGGTACGAAGCTACTAATTAGCACCGCCTACCATCCCCAAACGGATGGACAAAGCGAGAGAACCATCCAGACGCTAACCGACATGCTTTGTGCCTGCATTATTGATTTCGGAGGTAGTTGGGATACCCATCTACCGCTTGTTGAATTTTCGTACAATAATAGTTACCATGCAAGCATCGGAATGCCACCATATGAGATGTTATATGGAAGAAAGTGCCGGACTCCGGTATGTTGGGATGAGCTGGGACCTCGCGAAATTGCGCCAAGGGATGTCCTTAGTGTTACAAATGAAAAGATCGAAGCAATACGTGCACATTTAAAGGCGGCTCAAGATCGGCAAAAGCACTATGCAGACAAGAAACATAGAGCTATTGAATTCCAACCCGGGGATAAAGTCATGCTAAAGGTCTTGCCCTGGAAAGGGATAATTCGCTTCAAAAAGACAGGGAAATTAAGCCCTAGATTCATCGGACCCTTCAAAGTGTTGGAACGGGTGGGACAAGTCGCATACCGCTTAGAGTTACCGGAGGAACTAAGCGCTATCCACAATACTTTCCACGTCTCCCGTTTACGCAAGTGTTTAGCGGAAGAGGCGGTATTCCAACCCCTTGACAATCTCGAGATCGATATGAAGCGGAATCTAACCCCAAGACCGGTAAAGATTTTGGATCGAAAGGTTCGAAAGCTCCGCACCAAAACCGTAGTTCAAGTGAAGGTGAAATGGGAATCACGAAAAGGATCGCCCGTGACATGGGAATCCGAAGAAGAAATGAAACGGCTATACCCCTTCTTATTCGGTACGTTCTAAGTTTCGTGGACGAAACCCCTTTAAGGGGGGTGGAGTTGTAACACCCAAAAACCAAAAATCTAGTTATCACAATATTAACTTAGAAAGGGGAACGGGTTAAGTAGGGATATTGTTAATCACTACTAAATAAATAAAAACCCAAGTAGTAGGTTGGTGCCTTGAATTGTGAAATAAAAACTCCAAGGGCCATTTCTGCCAATAGACCAAAGATTATTAGTAATAATAATAAAACAAAAAAAAAACTAATATTAGGTGGGTTGGTGATCAGGGCATCGACCAAAACACCACAAAACACACTCCACAACACACACTACTCTTCTTCACCCCTTTTGAAGCTGAATCTTGCTTGTTAAGGGGTTAATCCAACTGCATGAGGGCTTAATCAACTCAATAAACTCAATTAAGCATCTAGGTAACACTTGTTCTATCTAGATTGTTGTTTTATAGCTCATTGATGAATAAGATTTTTAGGGTTCTTGATTTGGAAACGAATTTATGAAATTTAAGGAACCTTATGAAAAAGGGATACCTTAAAGTCTTGTAAATTTTGATCCATGTGAATTATCTAACCCTAGAACATAAGGTTTTGGGGAAATTAGGGTGATATGGATTGGTTCCCTCAAGAAGGGTGAAACAACCCTTAATAACCTTATATAATTACTTGAGCAACTTGAAATTGTGAATTATTAGTCATTAGCAAGAATAGAATAACACCTTGTAATAAGAATATGAGGTGGGTAGTAAGTGGTTGTTTGACCCATTTGGCTAGATTAATTGGGTGAAAAATCATGTATGTTAAGTGTTTGATTAAATGCTCAAAAGAGGTTACTTGTATGGAAATCCATAAAAGTAATGGAATCATTAGTGAAATGTGCTAAATTGGTGATCATACCACTAATTGTATTGACAAACACTTGGATATTCATCTAGGTGAATCAAGTGGAAGTCTTGAAGTCAAGGGCGAACCGGATACTCGTCAAAAAGGAAAGCTTTGAGGTACGTTCGCCTACATTCATTCGTGATATAGATTGTTTAGAATACTTACAAATTGCCATGATAAAAGGATATGTAGAATAGCATGTTGATATGAAAACGGATAACATGGACGCATAAATGATAAGTGGTCCCTAAGGACCCGAAACATGAAACTTGCTTAGACGAAAGCAAATCGTGGGCGCAACTCGTACGATGTGTATGAAGCCTATCGACCATAATGAAAACGGTATCCATTGATGACCCAAACGGGTCAAATGGATGAGAAAGTAAGCTTGGAAAGCGATAAAAGGCAATAAGACCGAGGCATAAACTATCCCGTGCGGATTGTAGAGCCCGAGGCATCCCTAAACATTCTTAAACCAAGGCGAATACAACCCGGAAAGGGGTTGTAGGGGCCAAGGTAGCGAAATTCGGCCTTAACCAAGAGTTAGGCTGTGAAAAAGCAAGAAAACTGCATCTGGAACATTCGAGCGGCCGCTCGGCCCCTTCGAGCGGCCGATCCTACTTTCTGTGAGAAATCTGGTTTTGCCCGCACGCATTCGAGCGGCCGCGCGCCGAGCCCGCGCGAAACGCCCAGTGTGGTTCTTTTTGATCGTTTATCAACTTTTAAGGCTTTTTAACGCTATCTAACTCCGTTTGATGTATGTGTAACAGGTTGGGGATATGATGGACCTCCGGATGGAAGATCAAGCAACCGAAACAAACCGAACGTGTTCTTTGGAACGTCTTTTGTAGGAACTAGCCATAACTTAGCTTAGTTAGACAAGTCTCTTGTTTCCGCTGTGTCTGAATAAAAATACTACTTGGTTGTTGTAAACTTAACCCCATCCGGTTACTTTTGGATATGAAACGTAATTGTACTTAGGTGGTAATCGGTAACTAGTGTTAAAGTCATGATTAAACCCACTTAAAAGCCTTAATTATAACATAGTAGGGGTAGGGTCTTACAAGAATCAACAAACACTTCTATATTAATAATATTCATGTCTTTAGCAAGTTGCAAACTAGCAATGAGAGCTTCTTATTCTGCCTCATTATTGGTTGTCTGAAATGCACATCTAATTGCATGGGGTATTCTGTCCCCTTGTGGCGATTTTAGTAGTATCCCTAAACCTGTTCCTTTTGCATTTGAAGCGCCATCAGTATATAAAATCCATTTTCCTAAGTTTTCTTTTAATTGTTGTACTTCAGATTCTACTTCACTCAGGATGTCACTACTGAAATCAGCCACAAAATCCGCTAGAGCCTGAGATTTGATTGCATTTCTAGGCTCGTATACTAAATCAAAGGCACTTAACTTCACTTACCACTTAGCCATTCTTCCTGACATTTCTGGTTTTCTAAGTACATTTTTAATGGGATAGTTAGTTTGTACGTGTATCCTATATGTTTCAAAATAATGCCTTAATTTAGTAGATGCCATTATCAAAGCTAAAACAAGTTTTTCGAGATGAGAATACCTGGTCTCAGCATCTAGTAGAGTTTTACTTACACAGTAAACAGGATGTTGTTCTCCCTCGAAATCTCTTACCAATATTGCACTTATAGCATTCCCAGAAACTGCAAGGTATAGCTTCAGAGGTTCTCCATCCTTAGGTTTCATCAGGAGTGGAGCTACTGCTAGATACTCCTTTAGCTTCTTCAATGCTTCCTCATGTCTCTGTCCCCAGTCGAATTTACTATTTTTCTCAGGATATCATAGAATTCCTTACACTTCTCTGAGGATTTTGAAATGAATCTGTTTAAGGCTGCTCTCCTGCCTGTTACCCTTTGTACATCCTTGATATTTTTTGGGGTTTTAAGATCAAGGTTAGCTTTTATTTGTTCGGGGCTGGCTTCTATCCCTCTTTTGGTAACTAGGTATCCAAGAAATTTTCCAGCACCAACTCCAAAGTGACACTTTGATGGATTCAGCTTCATGTTGTAGGCGTCCAGGATGTCAAATGCCTCCTTAAGATCCTGAATATGGTCCTCTGCCTTTTTGGACTTAACCACCATGTCATCAATGTACACCTCCATTGTGTCCCCAATCTTTTAGTTAAACATCATATTCACCAGCCTTTGGTAGGTTGCACCTGCATTTTTTAGTCCAAATTGTCACACCCTTAAATTTCCACTGCGGGATTTATACCGCGAGGCGCATGACAAACCAGGATCCCATAGCCATAAGTCACATGAACGACTCTAAATGCCCAACCATTTAGTTCATTATTGTAAAACCAAGTTTAAACGTTTTAACCAAACCAAATTAAGTATAGCGGAAGCGAATGACAAAACAGTTAAATAAAAGTCTGCGCAAAACACCGCGCCCAAAACCAAAAGTAAATAGTTAAATGTTAAAATAGTTTAAATGTTTGTAAACCCATGATATAATATGATGCATGTCCTAGTCATGCTCCATACCTAGTTACCTGCAAAAGCATGCTAGCGTGTGTCAACATAAAGTTGGTGAGTTCACAAAGTAAAGTAAATGAGTATGTAAATGCGCTGGTTTCCAAAACCACGTAAACAAGTAATTGAGTTGGTTCCAAGAACCATGTAAACACTAGTTCATCGCATGTCAAGGGTAGCTAACCCATTCATGATAACTAACACCGATATATCAATCTGCTGATGTACGTGTAGTCACAAATGTGAGCTGCATGCCTTACATCATTGCCTATCAACAATGATAAAATCTGTTAAGTTATAGTTCACTCCCGCACTCCCCGAGCCGGTGTGTGGTTTGTAAGACATAATAGCGCTATCAACTAATAACCCGCTTACCATAACCCGGCAACTCATTCGGTATGTGAAGGACTTACAGATGATAGAGTTGGTTTAGTTCATCAAGGACACCGTTTGCGAACTAGTCAAAAACTGACCCACACAAGGATCCATAGCATCCCAACCCAGGATGTGTAAGTAGTCCCAAACCGGACTAGAAAAAGTTAAGTACGTTGTCTCAACCCGAGACGCATGCTTTTGAGAAAAGAGTAGTGAAACTCACCTTAGTATGCAAGCAAGTAAATCCAAACTCCAAGTAGGGTGCACTACCGACTCCCTAGTATAAGTGTCACTAAGTAAGTATATGTGTAATACTATTACACCATATAAACCGTTTGTCCAAGACGTTTAAATGTTCAAAAGCGTGTAGGTGACACCTAGTGATTCTACATGCATAAGTAAACCCTACGGACCCGTTGGTGAATACATTGGTTACAATTAGTTTTACACTCCATATGCGTCTAATACAAGTGCCCATTCAATTACATATCAAATACATACCACCTAGGACTTCAATTAGTCACGTAAACACCTAATACACAATCTGCGTTTTTAGGACAAATAGTGTGTCACCAAAACTAATTTATTTAAAATATAAATAAGTGAGTTAAACTCCCAAGTTTTTACTGAATATTCCTTGGGATTCATTTAACAACCCATATTTTTTTTATCTCAAAATCAAACACAAAAATTATTAAAATTCGTTCAACACAGCTATATTCAGAAAACTTTCACAACAGGTCAGTTTAGTAGAAAAATTCCCAAAAATTGTGTATTCATCCAAATGGGATGAATCCACTTGGAAAACCCAAACTATTCCAATGTTAATCTTCTGTAAAAATTTCATAACTTAATTGTTTATAAAACTCGAGTTATGATGGTTTAAAGGCGATTCATTTTGTTAACCCGAAATTCTGATATGACATATTTTCAAAGAAAATTCCAAAAACGACTCAAATGGCGTCCAAATCACTCGATTTTACCCATTATGAAAAGCTAAGACCAGGTGTTTTTTAACCATGCAAAGAAAACATCAAAACCATCATGTTAAAGCCACGTAACAGACCCTACAAGTTAACCTAAACATTCTGTCCAGATTTTAATCATGCAAAAACCTTTATTTAAACGGCTCACGTGTGCTCATAATCGATCAACAATCATCAACAATCATTACAAAACATTCCTAAGACCTATTAAGATCAGAATCTATCATAATACATGCAAAAATCATAACCCTAACGATCAAAACATCAACAACTTGCGCAACAAGTAATCTATTATATCACTAATCGCCTATCATCATGTTTAACCCGTTAAATCTTCAAAAAATTCAAGTTTTAATATTTATAAAAAGGTCTCAGACCTGGACAAACTTAGTTATAGGGTTTTTATAACATAATAATAAGATTAAAGCGTAGTAGATTAAGGATTATACCACAAGCTCTTCGAAACAACCAACCGAATGCTCTTGAAGCTTCCCGATCGATGTTATTGCGCCTTAGCAGGTGGTTTGGGGTTAATATTTCGTAGGTAGGGCAGTAGGGGCGATTAGGGTTTGAGTTTAGGTGATACAAGAGGCTTAGGGTTGCTTAAATAGGTGATTAAGTCGGTTTAGTGGCGTCAGACACCCGCGAGCGGGCCGCTTGGTCCCTGTGAGCGGCCGCTCACAGGGCCTTGGCCCGCGTGGGTGGCCTGTTTCGTCACCCGACATGTTTTCCTTCGATGTTTTCGCTATTTCGGACCGTAATAAGTGTAACCCCATGTGTTAAGACCCCAATCATCCTAATGGTCCACCTTTAACGATTTTTATCAACGTATTCGGTTTAAGTTCACATTATCACATATGGTTTGCACATAGTTTCACCGAGTATCACAGAAGCACGTAATTGCAATCAATCCAAACCAATTTATCTCACATATATTAACTTCATTATTCACCAACGTCCGAGGTTCACTAATCATGTATACAGTCTGGTAATTCCTCGAATTATGACTTTATGCAGTTATTAACTTATTACTGTGTAACGTGTGTTCTATCTAGGTAACCCTAGTTAAGTATAATGCAAGGAATGTAACTAGAGTTTAGTTAAAGTGAGAACCTGAAATTGCGGGGTATCACATCATCCCCAAGTTGAAAAGAATTTCGTCCCTAAATTCAGCAAGTAAACAATAAAGCCAGCTAGAAAAGTGTGCGCTTGGTTCCCGGATGTCACGTCATCCCCAAGTTGAAAGGAATTTCGCCCCGAAATACACTTTGAGCGAGCTGCTTTATGTTCGGCATTCGATCTATGCACAGGTTCAGGTTCAGTAAAGAGGTGTGGATATTTGAGCCGCATCTGATCTCTGCGCTCCCACGTGTATTCCGGTCCTAGACGGGAATTCCACCGTACCTTAACAATAGGTATAGTGCTTTGTCTGAGTTTCTTGACGCCCTGCTCAAGAATCTCCACTGGTTCTTCCATGAACCGTAGCTGGTCTTCCACCTGAATCTCCTCCAGTGGCACTACCAGTGTCGTATCCGATAGGCATTTCTTCAGGTTTGATACGTGGAATACATTGTGCACTCCACTGAGTTCATCAGGCAAGTTTAGCTGGTAAGCTACCGGACCAATCCTTTTGACAATCTCGAATGGTCCAACGTATCGTGGGTTCAATTTTCCCCGTTTCCCAAAGCGTATCACCCCCTTCCAAGGCGACACCTTTAATAGAACCTTGTCCCCAACCTGGAACTCTAAAGGTTTCCTAAGCTTATCAGCGTAACTTTTTTGTCGATCCCGAGCAGCAGCCATCCGGTTTCTGATTTGCACTATCTTCTCAGAAGTTTCGTGCACGAGTTCGGGACCTGTTAGCTGGCTATCCCCAACCTCAGTCCAGCATATGGGAGACCTACACTTGCGTCCATAAAGTGCCTCAAAAGGCATGCACTGTATCGAAGTGTGGTAGCTGTTGTTATAAGAGAATTCAATCAAAGGCAAGTGCTTATCCCAACTGTTGCCAAAATCCACCACTCACGCTCGTAGCAGATCTTCCAATGTTTGGATGGTACGTTCACTCTGTCCTTCCGTCTGTGGGTGATAGGCTGTGCTCATATCTAGGCGAGTTCCCAAAGCGTTTTGGAGAGTAGTCCAAAAGTGAGAAGTGAATCGCGTATCACGATCAGATATAATAGAAGTAGGCACCCCATGCCTAGAGACTACCTCCTTGATGTAGAGATTTGCTAGTTTCTCCAGCGAGTCCGTTTCCTTTATTGCCAGAAAGTGTGCCGATTTGGTTAAACGATCCACGATAACCCAAATCATGTTATGGACCGTTGGCATTCTAGGAAGCTTCGTAATAAAATCCATAGAAATCCCGTCCTATTTCCACATAGGGATTTCTGGTTGCTGGAGTAGGCCTAAAGGTTTCTGATATTAAATCTTAACCTTCGCACAAGTCAAGCACTTACTAACATAAGTGGCTATTTCAGCTTTCATGTTTGGCCACCAGTAAAGAGTCTTAAGATCTTGGTACATCTTGTCCAAACCAGGATGTACCGAGTATCGAGAGGTGTGAGCTTCATCAAGCACCAGTTGTCTGAGATCCCCAAAACGTGGTATCCAGACTCGATCCATAAAGTACTGAAGACCATCTGTCTTTAGTTCCAAGTGTTTATCAGCACCATGTAGTGTTTCAAGCCTGATGTTTTCTCCTTTCAAAGCCTCGCCCTGGGCTTCACGTATCTTATTAGGAAGATTAGAATGAATGGTAAGTTGTAGGGCTCGCTCCCGTTTAGGTTTTGTTTCCTTTCGACTGAGGGCATCAGCTACTATGTTAGCTTTCCCTGGGTGGTACTTGACGGCATAGTCGTAATCATTTAGAAGTTCGACCCATCGACGCTGTCACATGTTCAACTCCTTTTGATTGAATATGTGATGGAGGCTCTTGTGGTCAGTGAAGATCGTACACTTCGTCCCATAGAGATAATGCCTCCAGATCTTTAGAGCAAAAACCACTGCTCCTAGTTCCAAGTCATGGGTGGTGTAATTCTTCTCATGAACATTTAATTGACGTGAGGCATACGCGATTACCTTATCACGCTACATCAGCACACACCCTAACCCTTGGATAGACGCATCACAATACACCACGAAGTCCTCTGCACCCTCAGGTAATGATAGTATAGGTGCACTGCAAGGTTTTGACTTTAATAATTGAAAAGCAGATTCTTGGGCATCTCCCCACTTGTAAGTAATACCCTTCTGTGTCAAAGCAGTGAGGGGTTGAGTGATCTTAGAGAATCCCTCAATGAATCTGCGATAATATCCCGCAAGACCAAGAAACTGGCGCACCTCTGTGGGAGTTTTGGAGCCTCCCTCTTTTTAATAGCATCAATCTTGGCGGGATCGACATGTATTCCTGCTTGGTTAACCATATGTCCAAGAAATCGGACTTCTCGAATCCAAAAGTCACATTTAGAGAATTTTGCATACAACTGCTCATTTCTCAAGAGTTCCAAGATCAGCTGCAGGTGTTGCTCGTGCTCTTCCCTGCTCTTGGAATAAATCAGTATGTCATCTATGAACACTATGACGAATTTGTCCAAATAGGGCTTGCACACACGGTTCTTCAGATCCATGAACACAGCCGGTGCATTAGTTAGCCCAAATGGCATCACCAAAAACTCATAATGTCCATAACGAGTTCGAAAGGCTGTCTTCACCACATCCTTCTCTCGGACTCTCAGCTGATGGTATCCTGACCTCAAGTCAATCTTAGAATAGAAACTCGACCCTTGCAGTTGGTTGAACAAATCATCAATACGAGGCAAAGGATAACGGTTCTTAACCGTCACTTTGTTCAACTCCCGATAATCAATACACATGCGAAAACTCCCGTCTTTCTTCTTAACAAACAGAACTGGGGCTCCCCATGGCGAAGAACTAGGTCTAATGAAACCCCTATCCAATAGCTCTTGGAGTTGGGTAGATAGTTCTTGTAGTTCGCCTGGTGCTAGGCGGTATGGTGCGCGTGCAACTGGAGCTGCTCCAAGCGCAAGATCAATTTGGAACTCCACTTGACGAACAGGTGGAAGTCCAGGCAATTCCTCTGGGAAGATATCTGGGAAATCTCGGACTACTGGGATGTCCTTAATCTTGGTTTCAGTTTCAGCTCGAGTGTCAGATATGTTAGCCAAAATGGTTGGACAACCCTTACGAATACACTTCTGGGCCTTCAAAAAGGAGATGATGCCCACCATGGCACCACCTCGATCACCCTGTATAGATAAAAGTTCTCCACTTGGGAGGGGAATACGAACAATCTTCTCCTGACAAAGAATTTCAGCATGTTGCTTGGACAACCAGTCCATGCCAATCACGAGGTCAAAGCTACCTAGGGTGATAGGTAAGAGGTTGATGGCAAACAATTTCCCATTTAACTCGAGCTTACAGTCACGATGTACATGGGTTACCTTGACAGGCTTCCCATTAGCCAATTCAAAAGAGTACGGGGTATCAAGAAGAGTAGGAACCATCCCTAATTGTTTACTAAGTTTTGATGACACAAAACTATAGTCCGCACCAGTATCATATAAAATAGAAGCAAGAGTGTCGTTCAAGGAGCACGTACCCGTCACGACGTAATTATCAGTCCTAGCCTCCCCAGAGCCAATCACGAATGCTCTCCCACGAGCCCCATTGTTGTTGTTCCCGTTATTGTTGTTGTTTCCAGCATTAGTGGTGTTGTTGTTTCCTGCCCTGTTACCACCACCGTTGTTGTTATTACCCCTGTTGTTGCCATTACCATTACCATTCCCATTACCATTCAGCTGTGGACAGTCCCTCCTGAAATGATTCTCACTTCCACACTGAAAACAACCTTTACCATTACTCTGTTGCTGCCCTTGCTGAGCTGTTGGCTGATTTCCACGAAGGTTAGCCCTAAATTCCTTAGCCAAATGTCCCATCCGACCACAGCGATCACATTTGTTATTGTTACATGCCCCAGAGTGATGCCTATAACACTTATTGCACTTAGGTAGGGTTCCCTGATAACCTCCCTGAGAGTTATTGCGGTTGTTACTACCACTATGGTTATCATGCCTCTTATTCTGTTGCTGCTGCTGACTGCCATTTCCTGGGGGTTTGCCAGATGCATTCTCCCACTTCCTCTTGTTATCATTAGTACCAGAAGATGAAGCACCACGAGGAGGTAACAATCCCTCTTCCACCTTCTGATCAGTCAGCTGATGAGCCATACGAATAACTTGCTGGATGGTGTTGAGGTTTGCAGCAGTAACCATGCTCTTGATTTGGGGCACCAAGCCGTTGATGTAAAACTCGATTCTCTTGTAGGGCGGATTGGAGTAATTTGGGCACATCGCCGCCAGTTCATGCGATCTAGTGGTATATTTCTCAATCTCCGATCCCACCATCTTTAGATTGAGATACTCAGTCTCTAACTTTTGAATCTCATCTCGAGGACAGTACTCCTCCTTCATCAGTTCCTTGAAATCCGCCCAAGGTGTTGCGTTAGCTACATCCACACCTAGCATCTGCACTTGAGAGTTCCACCAGGATAATGCCAAATTTTCGAGAGTAGCAGTGGCATATTTCACCCTGTCAGTTGGTGGACAGTTACACTTACACATAGCGAAGCAAGATTCCAGATTTTCGAACCACCTCAGTAGCCCGACAGCCCCTTCAGATCCTCCAAAGTTTTGCGGCTTGCAATCCATGAAGGACTTGTAGGTGCAGACTGGAGGGTGATGCCCAGGTTGACCTGAGTTACAAAAAGTGAAGAAACCACGAATGAATAAAAGAGCGTAACGTTGGAGTCTAGAGGAAAGTTTAGAGCGAGATAGAGTTACCAGCTTGAAAAGCTGCGAGGGCTTCCACCACCCTGTCGTTGATAAGTGCATTCAACTCCGCTTGAGTCATGTTGATGTTGCCTCTCCTGTGTCCTCTTCCCGCCATAGTAATTCTACATTTACACTATACTCATGAGAAAACAATAATATGTCCCACATACAATCGTTCACATAGTACAAGTAAACTAGAATATAAATAACATGCGAGAGAATATAATAAAGAAATCAATTAATAGTAGTAAATAAGAATCCAATAATAATATAAATGATCCTCAAGTCTCACAACGATAAAAACAGAAGTCGTAATAAGAATGTATATGGAATACTAAGATAAAAAGAAGATAAAAAGTAATCAATCATCCCCGCGATCCATGGAGATACATGAGCCCTCATCCTCGCTCTCATCCTCGATCTCTATCTCCAGTGGCTCCTCTTCCTCAGGCTCAAGCTCTTCCTCGAGCGCCGCATCCATCGCTGCCCCGAAAGCATCAAATCCTCCTACTGCAGGCTCTTCCTCTGGATCCTCTTCTGGATCCTCCTCTGGATCCTCCTCTGGGTCCTCCTCTGGTTCTACACCATTTTGTGCTAAAGCCTCCTCAAGCTTGTTACGGACCAAGGTCAACTCCTCCCTTAAAAGTGCTGTCTCCTGAATAGCAATCGACCTCTCATGTCTATCCTCTGCAGCTTCCTTATTAACCCTTTCCAATTCACCAAACAAGTGGTCGATTTCTCTTTCCAAGCGCTTAATAGCCCCATCGGCATTCTGCCTCCAAGACTGAAATTGCCTTACAGCATTATAGGCATTTTCTAGCTCTGTATGCACATGCCTAACCATCCCTCCAAAGACCTCTCCAATGAGTCAATAATGGGAGGGACCTGAGCTGGCACTCCGTACCCTACAACCCACGAGTGCAGCATGTCTGTGAACCACACCCAGCGATTTGTATTCTCATCTGGATTTCCTGCCTGAGCTGGCTGTTCATACAGGTTCAAAGTTGTGTTTTGCGAACTCCCAAGAGGACGATAAGAAGAGTAGTTACGATGAGCAGGGTTAGTCATGTTTTCCTGCAATGCGTTAGATCAGTATACGTATCCAAGAAGTAACAAGTAGTGTGCTTAGGATAGTGAGAGTACTAATTCTTATGCTATGATGATTATAGACTAGATGCAAATCCTAGTTCAATATAACCAATGGCTCTGATACCAATCTGTCACACCCTCAAATTTCCACTGCGGGATTTATACCTCGAGGCGCATGACAAACCAGGATCCTATAGCCATAAGTCACATGAACGACTCTAAATGCCCAACCATTAGTTCGTTATTGTAAAACCAAGTTTAAACGTTTTAACCAAACCAAATTAAGTATAGCGGAAGCGAATGACAAAACAGTTAAATAAAAGTCTACGCAAAACACCGCGCCCAAAACCAAAAGTAAATTGTTAAATGCTAAAATAGTTAAAATGTTTGTAAACCCATGATATAATATGTTGCATGTCCTAGTCGTGCTCCATACCTAGTTACCTGCAAAAGCATGCTAGCGTGTGTCAACATAAAGTTGGTGAGTTCACAAAGTAAAGTAAATGAGTATGTAAGTGCGCTGGTTTCCAAAACCACGTAAACAAGTAATTGAGTTGGTTCCAAGAACCATGTAAACACTAGTTTATCGCATGTCAAGGGTAGCTAACCCATTCATGATAACTAACACCGATATACCGAACTACTGATGTACGTGTAGTCACAAATGTGAGCTGCATGCCTTACATCATTGCCTATCAACAATGATAAAATCTGTTAAGTTAAAGTTCACTCCTGCACTCCCCGAGCCGGTGTGTGGTTTGTAAGACATAATAGCGCTATCAACTAATAACCCTCTTGCCATAACCCGACAACTCATTCGGTATGTGAAGGACATACAGATGATAGACACTACGCCAAAATGTGGCTTTAGCCACACATATCCTAAAATCGCCCTGCCACACTTTTGATTAATTATGTGGCTAAAAGTCATTTGAATCATTCCAAAATCTTCAACCCACTTTTTGCAACACATCTTATGTATTCGTGTGACTATTGTATAACACCTTAAAACCTTTAGCCACACTTTAAGAAATAACCGTGACATATACTAGCCACACTAAAAAAAGTGTGGCAGATGTGATTTGTAGCCACAGTATTTGATTCATGTGACGAAAAATACAACTTTTCAAATCCTTTAGCCACACTTTAAGAAAAAAATGTGACATTTATTAGCCACACTAGAAAAATGTGGCCAATTTTAATCTATAGTCACAATATTTATTTGATGGTGTGGCTAAAATTAATACATATGGGCAAATATATTATTATGTGAATAAAGGCTAGATAATAGTCACACTTAAAATTATAAAATTTCATGTGGCTTTACGTAAACATTTGTCACACCATCTTCACTTTGTTTATTTTTATATGACGAAATGATAGCAAATGTCAATAAAAAAATATATAACCAAAGTTACACAATAGTAACACTTAAAAGTTACAAAAATTCATTAAACACATTGGAAATAACAAAACCAAAAGTTAATAGTTAATGTTCAAACCCTTTTATCTTTGTTAAACGTTTAAATATTTATGGCTTTATCTTATTTTTAAATCTGGTCCAACCGGTAGAACCGGTCCTACGAATTAACTAGTAAGACGTTCGGTTAGTTTTTTGGTCCGGCTTTAAAAATATTGTATTTTTTTTATTTGGATTTATTTTTGGGTAGACAGTCACTACAAACTCTTTTTTTAGTGGCGAAATATTTTAAAATTTGGCAAAAACACGAAGCGGGAACCAAAACCTTGCCCAATTGCCCAAAAACATATAGAGGGAATGAAAACTCATTTGCCACCAAAACTCATATTTTCCTTTACAAGAACCCTAACACTACTGATCCTTCCGCCGCTCCCTATCTCCCAGACTCGTTCAACGCAACCACCCCTCCTTTTTTAATGAAACATACCAAGAAGACGTTTCAAGAATCGTTCCGTCTCATCTTCAATTTGACAAGCAAGTAGCCTCATAGGTCATAACATAACATGTTCTATCATTCGAGTTCTAGGTTTTGAACAAATCCTCCACTATCATCATGGGTTTCAAATTTTAGAAGACTCACTGAGTTTATTTGGAAGCTGTTCAAAACCTACAATTGGTGTATTCATGTTTTTTTTATTTAATTCCTATTCACAAATTTAAAAGCTTTGAAGTTTAAATGTGGCTGAGGATGGCAGAGATGACGTCAGAAGTTGGGGTAGTGGATGGTATCTGTGACGGTTGGACGAGTGACTTCGACGGTGACAATGGTATGGAGCCACTTATATGGTCGAGTGCGGCGGAGGCCCTCTTCGGTCACCGGTCTGAGGTGACCAGAGGTGGTTGGTCTTTGGTGATGATTAAGTGAAGGTTGAAATCTTTCTTATAACCATTTAGTGCAAAATTTCACCATTACACTACCTTGAAGTTCAGTCAATGAATGCTTTCTTTATGCTCTGTTGTCGAAAAGTTAAGTCTTCTGGCGTGTTTTCTGTTAACAATCTGATGAATTGATATATTAATTAAGATTAGTACATGTCTTGGGTGTAATAACTGTGTTGAATTTGTGTTGTGGTGGCAGAACAGAACATTTCAATCTTTTTAATGAGTTTGATTACTTGACCTCTATCTTTGATTTGTAGGATAGCAAAAACCATCACTCAAGTAGCCTAATTGATTCTGAAAAATTTTGTTTTATGAAGGTAAATGTTCTAATACTCTATCCACCATGTATGCAATTACCAACAAATGCTAGGGTAAGATGCAAACATAACTTTCTCCACATTATTCACATGATGTTTCTCTATTCTCGCATTCTTTTGTAAAATGTTGAACTTAGGGGGCATGGGATCATATCATCTTTGTATTTCAGCTTTTTGAGACCCTAGAGCCAATTGTATTTCAGCTTCAAGAGACCCAGAAATGGAAGTTCCAATCTTGGCCTTCTATTACATTAATATTCTCATACATTGTGTTGTTTTGTAGTTCCACAACATGGTGATTGTTCCATTTTCATCTGAAGCTTTTGTGGTTGGATTTGTGGCATATTCTTGGTCCGTGTTGGCCATCCACTGACATGTTGTGATGAGAGTATGGCTGGGGAGCGGAAGGAAATTGGAATGCCGATGATAAAGGTATATATTGTGTAGAAATTAAAGCTTTCTGTTGTTTTGTAGTTCAACATGGCGACTGTTCTTTCGTCTCAGTCTTTTGTTGCTCAAATTAGGCACAATCTTGGTTCTTGTGAGCCATATGGTGATATTGTGTAATGAGTAGGGTAGGGGAGCAGAGTGAAATAGGCATGCCGATGATAAAAGGTATTTCTTAGCGTAGGAATTAAAGCTTTTTATTCACGTTAGATTTTGAGACACAGACATAATACCGTATCATGTGCGAAACAAAAAATTTCTTAGCCAAAAAGACAATCACTAAACCTGTCATGCTGTAACATTCATGTTTTTAAAATTGCTATAAAAACCTGCAAGCTATGATTAAAACAGGTCAAATTTCTATACATCAACCTTAACTGTGATTGTACTGCATATAGAGCTTTAATTTATTATTTTTATGCACGATATTAATTGTCACAGGTGAAATACTAAATGGATCAGAAGTCAGTATTGAGTTGTTTAATATGGGAAATAGTGCTCAAACAAGATCAAGCACTCATTCTGATCCCCATCATAATCTTTTATGTGTGGTCTCTGGAAGCAATGAAGGTGTGGTTTTCTTCACCTGTTAATAATATAAAGTCACACAAAAGAATTCATGAATGCCTCATTTGTTTACTAATATCTTTTTAGACCATTCATGACAATCCTTATATGAATCGTGGATTTCCCAATACAGTGATGATAAATCATATTGCTAATCTTTGACAAAAGTTTTTATAAGGAGAATAAATAACAAAGAAGATATACAAACAAGAATAAATTAACAAAGTTTAGGTTTTATTTAACCAAATATATCTTGAATTTAGTCATGTGTTTGTTAATGTTGTGTTTTTCTTTTATCTAGGCAATGGTTACAAGAGGGCATCTTGGTGCAGAGCTACCTACTAAGAAGGTTCCATTCTTGCAGGTAAAGAGTTTCTCTCAGTAGATGGTAGAGTTGGCGAGATCGGCAGGCTGGGTATTGGACCGGTTTGACTCGCAAACACCTTTATGTCCTCTTAAACGTTCATGAGCCAATCACTTGATTAGAAAAGCTGAGGTTAGTGTTGTTGAGGTTAATGTTGTTGATACTGGTACACAATGTTCATCGTCTCGATCCATGTCCTCAAGAGGCGTTCTCATAAGCTTAAGAGATTTGAGGAGTAGGTCACAAAGCTCATTTTTAGAATTGTCAGTGCTAAATGTTTTGTTACTTTTGTTATTTTCGCTTTTGCTTTGTAAGTTAATTTTGGTATTATGTATGAATTTTGGTTAAATTGTTCTTAATCTCATTTGATTTTAGATTTTCTCATGTTTCTTGTTGTATATATTTTTTAATGTGAGAAATGATATCAAATGTCATGAACAACAACAACAACAACAACAACAACAAAAAAAAAAAAAAAAAAAAAAAAAAAAAAACGTGTGACTAAATATTAGACAATAGTCACACTATCATATCACTTTGTTTTTTGTGTCACGGTTTGATAACAAATGTCATAGAAAAAACTTAACGTGTGGCCAAAGGTTAGTCGATAGCCACACTTAAAATCACAAAATTTTATGTGACTTTACAAACACATTAGTCACACTATTGTCAATTTGTTTTTTTGTTGTGTCACGAAATAATAACAAACGTCATGGAAAAATAAATTATGTGTGACCAAAGGTTAAACAATAGCCATACTTGAATTTACGGAATTGTTTTGTGTGTCTAAAAATAATTTTTAGCCACACTTATGGTTAATTTATGTGACTATATAGCAAAACAAGCCACTCTTACAAGAAATTCATGTGGCCATTGCTACTCTTTAGCCACTTAATGAACAGTATGTTTGATTACAATAAGCCTTTCTGCCACACTTTTTTTCTGTTTATGTGGCTAAAACAATTTTTTTAGTGAATTCATGTGACTATATAACAAAAACAGTTACACTTAGAATAATTTCATGTGGCCACTACTATTCATTAGCCACACATAATAGAGGGAATGCTTGATTCCACAAAGAAATGCTAATACACTTTAGCCACACTTTTTAGTAGTTATGGCCACTAAACGTGAATGTGGCCGTATCATACCTACGATGACTCGATCTTTGGTCACACTTGACCTGGAAAAAATATGTGTGGCGAAAGGCATATGGTCACACTTTTCTGGTGTGGCTAAAGCCTGTTTTTGACGTAGTGAGAGTTGGTTTAGTTCATCAAGGACACAGTTTGCGAACTAGTCAAAAACCGACCCACACAAGGATCCATAGCATCTCAACCCAGGATGTGTAAGTAGTCCCAAACCGGACTAGAAAAAGTTAAGTACGTTGTCTCAACCCGAGACGCATGCTTTTGAGAAAAGAGTAGTGAAACTCACCTTAGTATGCAAGCAAGTAAATCCAAACTCCAAGTAGGGTGCACTATCGACTCCCTAGTATAAGTGTCACTAAGTAAGTATATGTGTAATACTATTACACCATATAACCCGTTTGTCCAAGACGTTTAAATGTTCAAAAGCGTGTAGGTGACACCTAGTGATTCTACATGCATAAGTAAACCCTACGGACCCGTTGGTGAATACGTTGGTTACAATTAGTTTTACACTCCATATGCATCTAATACAAGTGCCCATTCAATTACATATCAAATACATACCACCTAGGACTTCAATTAGTCACGTAATCTGCGTTTTTAGGACAGATTGTGCGTCACCAAAACTAATTTATTTAAAATAGTAAATCAGTGAGTTAAACTCCCAAATTTTTACTGAATATTCCTAGGGATTCATTTAACAACACATATTTTTTTTTATCTCAAAACCAAACACAAAAATTATTAAAATTCGTTCAACACAGCTATATTCAGAAAACTTTCACAACAGGTCAGTTTAGTAGAAAAATTCCCAAAAATTGTGTATTCATCCAAATGGGATGAATCCACATGGAAAACCCAAATTATTCCAATGTTAATCTTCTGTAAAAATTTCGTAACTTAATTCTTTATAAAACTCGAGGTATGATGGTTTAAAGTCAACTCAGTTTGTTAACCCGAAATTCTGATATGACCTATTTTCAAAGAAAATTTCAAAAACGACTCAAACGACGTCCAAATCACTCGATTTTACCCATTATGAAAAGCTAAGACCAGGTGTGATTTTACCATGCAAAGAAAATATCAAAACCATCATGTTAAAGCCACGTAACAGACCCTACAAATTAACCTAAACATTCTGTCCAGATTTTAATCATGCATAAACCTTTATTTAAACGGCTCACCTGTGTGCATAATCGATCAACAATCATCAACAATCATTACAAAACATTCCTAAGACCTATTAAGATCAGAATCTATCATAATACATGCAAAAATCATAACCCTAACGATCAAAACATCAACAACTTGCGCAACAAGTAATCTATTATATCACTAATCGCCTATCATCATGTTTAACCCGTTAAATCTTCAAAAACTTCAAGTTTTAATATTTATAAAAAGGTCTCAGACCTGGACAAACTTAGTTATAGGGTTTTTATAACATAATAATAACTTTAAAGCGTAGTAGATTAAGGATTATACCATAAGCTCTTCGAAACAACCAACCGAATGCTCTTGAAGCTTCCCGATCGATGTTATTGCGCCTTAGCAGGTGGTTTGGGGTTAATATTTCAGAGGTAGGGTAGTAGGGGCGATTAGGGTTTGAGTTTAGGTGATACAAGAGGCTTAGGGTTGCTTAAATAGGTGATTAAGTCGGTTTAGTGGCGTCAGACACCCGCGAGCGGCCGCGCACAGGGCCTTGGCCCGCGTGGGTGGCCCGTTTCGTCACCCGACGTGTTTTCCTTTGACGTTTTCGCTATTTCGGACCGTAATAAGTGTAACCCCATGTGTTAAGACCCCAATCATCCTAATGGTCCACCTTTAACGATTTTTATTAACGTATTCGGTTTAAGTTCACATTATCACATATGGTTTGCACATAGTTTCACCGAGTATCACAGAAGCACGTAATTGCAATCAATCCAAACCAATTTATCTCACAATTATTAACTTCATTATTCACCAACGTCCGAGGTTCACTAATCATGTATACAATCTGGTAATTCGTCGAATTACCACTTTATGCAGTTATTAACTTATAACTGTGTAACGTGTGTCCTATCTAGCTAACCCTAGTTAAGTATAATGCAAGGAATGTAACTAGAGTTTAGTTAAAGTGAGAACCTGAAATTGCGGGGTATCACACAAATGGCATAGCTATATAACAATATATACTTGATGGGGTCATGAATGTTGTGTCCTCTTGGTCGTCTGGTTCCATTTGAATTTGTTGGAATCCTGAGGATGCATCCATGAATGTCAGCATTTCGTGGCCTGCTGTAGCATCCACCATTGAATCTATATGTGGTAATGGGAATGGATCCTTAGGATAAGCCTTATTGAGGTCTGTATAGTCTATACACACTGTCTATTTCCCATTCTTCTTTTGAACCAACACCACGTTAGCAAGCCATCTTTGGAATTTTACTTCCCTTATCATCTTAGATTTAAGCAGCCTATCTACTTCTTCTTGTATGATGATATTTCGTTCTGGAGCAAACTTTCTTCATTTATGCTGGATGGGTTTGAAGCTCTTGTCAATCCCAAGCTTATGGGTGATGACATCCTTAGAGATGCCAGTCATATCTTCATGCTTCCATGAAAAGGTAGACATCCTGCATTTAAGAAAGGAAATCAGTGATTGTTCAATGTCATGAGGAATATTCTTACCAATTAGCACAGTGATATCCTTGTTATTGTCGTCAAGGCAAATAGCCTTTACATCCTGCTCAGGATGTGCCTTGACATCTTGAGGATGGCACTGTGCATCCTTCTATAATTGCTATGCTTGTCGTGACGAAGTCTTCATCGATGTTGTATAGCAATCCTTGGCTCCTTGTTGATCACTATTGACTTTGACAACTCCCCAAGGTGTTGGTAACTTTATGCACTGATGATATGTTGAAGGGACTGCCTTTATGTCATGTATCCATGGTCTTCCCAAGATGACATTATAACAGGATAGGGAATCTATCACGCAGAATCTTTGGATAGAATTTACTCCTTCTACATATACTGGTAGCTTGATGTCCCATACTGTACTCTTAGTTTCTCCACTGAAGCCCACCTGGATTGAAGATCTGGAAACTATTTCAGATTCTGGGATATTCATTCTCTTTAAGGCTTCTAATTGGATTATATTCACTGAGCTTCCACCATCTACAAGGATCCTGCGAACAAAGTGATTAGCAATATATAAAGTTATTACTAAACCATCATGATGAGGGTCAAGGATATTTTCTCTGTCTTCTTCCTCAAAGCTGATCACATTAGAGGTCGTCAGGATAGCTGTTCTTATGGGTCTCTCTCCTTTTTCTGATTTAGTTTCTCTTGCATGCCTTTTAGCAACTGAATATGAGGTTCCACAGATGTCTGATCCTCCCGAGATGAAGTTGATTATACCAGCATCCTTAGGTGGGGATGCTGCTCTTTCTGGGATAGTGCCATCCTGAACCCTTGACTTCTTTTTGCCTAGAAGATCTTGAGGTGACCATTGCTGAGAAGATATGCAATTTCTTTCCTTAAGGCGATGCAATCTTCAGCGATGTGACCAAAGTCTTCGTGGAAGGCACACCACTTCGATTTGTCCTTCCAAGCTGCCTTGTTATCCTTTTTAGGCCATCTTGCTTTATCCCCAAGGTCCTTCATGGCATACATTAAACCTGTAACATCCACAGAAAAACAGTAATCTGATAATTTAGGGCATTCATCCTCATTGTCATCCTCTACCACATTGACCTTTTTATTGCCAGGCCTAGCATATGGTTTATGCCTATTTAGCTCATATGTGGGAGTGGATTTCCGATTAGGATAGTTATATCTTGAGGATGATTCCATCCTTTCTTAGATTTTCTTATCATCCTCAAGTCGGATGAACCATAGAGCCATGTTTCTGACTTCATCCAAGTTTCTACAAGGATTCATCACCAATTCTTGGTAGAATGTTGAATCTCTTTGCAGCTCCATCTTGAATGCTTGTACTGCCATTGTGACATCCAAGTTCGGGATGTCGAGTGCTTCTTTTCCAAACCTCGTAATGTATTCTCTTAGAGATTCCCCCTATGGTTGAGTTACCCTGTATAGGTCACTTGTCAAACTTTCAAATGTTCGACTGCAAGAAAACTGGTTATTGAACATATTAATCAAGTGTACAAAAGAAGTAATTGAATATGGTGGAACACTTAGGAGCCATTTCAAAGCTGGACCGGTGAGAGTTGAACCAAATCCCTTGCATAGACATGCTTCCTTTAGGTTTGTAGGAATTGGATTTATCTCCACCCTTTCTCTATACTGAGCTATATGTTCCTCAGGATCTGTAGATCCATCATATAGCTTCATGCTAGGAGTTTGAAACCGTTTAGGGATCTTTGCATCACATATAGGAGGTACAAATCGAGACACCCTGTGAGATGCTGAGGATACTTCGGGGATAGGTTGTATTATCCCTGGCATGCTTGACACCATATCTTTGATTTTTTGTAGCTCCCTTGCTAGTTGTGGACTTATACCTGTATCCTGCAAAGAAGCAACATCATTAGCAGTATAAGTACTAGAACTTAAATGATTACCGTTATTGGTGTATCCTTGGGATGTCACAGGCGTATATCCTGGATCCCTAGTGGTGGTCATCCTGGGTGTAGTAATTGTTTCAGGAGCAGAAAATCCAGTGCTCATGGGGATAAAATCTCCTTGATGCACACCCCTAGATATACCAGAATTTAAATCTAATGCCCTGGGCTGCAACAGTGTCTTATGTCTTCACTTGGCCTTCTTAAGGATGACTTGAGAGCTTGTATCTCTTTTATCAACATCCGGTTTGTGTCTTGTTGTTGATGTATCAAATCGTTCATTAGTGTAAACATTGAAAGGAGTTCACCATTCGACACAAAAACAGGAGGAGTAGATCCAGGTGCTCCTATTGATGGTCTAGGTGGGATTTGAGAAGTAGTACTTCTTGAAAGTGCAGGTGGAGGTGGCAATGTAGAGTTTTTGGGAGAGGTTATGGATGGCATGGATGAGGAAATAGATTTTTGTGAGGAAGACATAGTTGTCAGAATTCTGTAAAGTAAGTTGTTTTGGAAAAAGAGTTTTAACAAAGTTTTTTTTGTTAAAATAGCACCACTTGCCCCACGGTGGGCGCTAAATTGTTTTGGCCAAAAATTATCTACTAGAGATAGTCTTGTTTTCCAAATTAGTTAAAGTGAGGTAGAGTGCTAGTTTGATAAAAACTATATGTTATTCTCAGGATGGTGACTTGTTAATGTAAACACTATATTATTTGACAACTATGCTCGAGATGAGAAAATTAAGGATGGAGAGTTATATCCTGAGGATGTAACTGTCAGGCTGAGATGAGAATTATGCAAAGATGAATAAATATAAATCAAAGGCTATAAAGAGACGACACTCGATGTACGAGGAAAGCCCTTGATCAATGGTAGATCGCTGGCATAAAACCTCGGGAGGAGACTTGGCCCCTGCCTTGTTTGTTAATATTAAAATGGTAAAAAGAATTACAACTTTGGATGAATGAGTGGACGAGTGATCTAGTGTTACAATGATTGTGAATGTTCTCAGTAGTTGAGAGTGTGTGTAAAGTTCTAGTAAAAGTAATGTGTCCTATACTCGTCGTTCATTCCCATATTTATACTACTTGAATGTAAACAAAAGATCTCGTGTAATCCGCTTGTTAGTTAAGCTCCTTGAAGGCTCTTAGTGACCGTTGTAGCTGTTTTGACTCAGGTGGACGTTGCAGCAACTGTTTCCTGGTTCTTCGCCCTCTTTTAATGTTAGTGGGTTACAACTTTGACTCGTTCTTCATGCTTGGAGTTTTATCTCTCGAGTGTAATTCTTCCATTTTAAATCCCTTTGACCGGGTATCATAATATAGACGTTAGAAAGCAGTTTCAAGTCCATATTATAACTTAATTGTACCTGCAATCATGTCATATAAAGATAGTTCATTAGTATATCTTCAGGATGTGCACATGCTGAAATATAGTTATATCCTGAAGTCAGTTGAGCCCTTCAGCATCCTGAGGATGCTACACCAGGGATGTGAGGTAAAATCATCTTGAGGATTTTCACCACCAATAGACACGATCTGAGAAGATGAAGATGACAGTGGTTGTGGTGCTCGATGGGTTTCTTGGGGGTGGTTCGATGGGTCTTTGGGTGGGTTTCAGGGTGTGGTTTGTTGGGGGTGGTGAGATGGGTTGTTTTCAGTGGTGGGTCGGTAGGTGGTTTTCAGGGGTGGGTCGTTGGGGTGGTTTCGATGGGTGGTTGAGGGGCGGTCCAGACGGTTGGCTGTGGTAGGGGTTGGATGGTTATGGGGTTCAATGAAGATGAAGATGACAATATTTGTGGTGCTCGATGGGTTTCGAAGGTGGTAGCTGGTGGTCGATGGTGGCTGTGGTGGTTGATAGTGGTCTATGGTGGTCGATGATCGCTGATAAAGATGAAGATGATAGTTTTATAGGTATTTTATTATTATTATTATTTTTATTATTATTATTAGGTTAAAATTTGGGTTTTGTTGAAAATTTAGGTTTTTGTTAGGATCTTTTTGACGTTTTTAATGATATTATTGTGAAAAGATAGGATTTTTATGTTGAGAATTAGGAGATGATGCTGTGAAGATAATGATTTTTTTTTTGGGTTAAGAAGATGATGATGCTGTGAAGATGAAGAATGATGGTGTAGTCTGATGTAAGAAAACACTGGTGTAAACACCATTGTAAATACGAATGTATAGATGTTTGGTGGTTATGTAATACGAATAATATAACAAAAATTATAGATGTGAGTAAACACTGGTGTAATTACACCAGTGTAAATCATACAAAAATGATAGATGTTTGGTTATATAGATGTTTGGTTTATATAGGTGTGAGTAAACACATTGTGTAAATATTTACAACGGTGTAAAAACGATGGAACAAACTTTTGAAATATACTCTCACATATACACACGCATGGATACGATGGAACAAAAGACTACAACTCACTTACACTTTTATGGTTATAAGATAAGCCTTTTAATAAACACCTACAAGTCAACACTTTCCCTTCTTATAATTTGACACTATACAATCAGCTAGCAAGAAGAAAAGAAAGACATTATCTTGTCTTTCCATTTCACCAACATGACACACATTTCCAAAGTCCACCTTTACCTTATTTAGCTTAACCAATAACGAACCAAAACTACCTTTTCTTTCCCTATGTTTGGCGGCCGAAACAACAAAACACACACCACAACATGACAACAATCTTATACATATTTGGAAACCTATGAGTGATGACACAACATCCACCGTCACACCCTCAAATTCCACTTGCGGGGTTTTACCGCGAGGCGCGTGACATACCAGGATCCAAGTCAACAGTCACAATAAACGACAACTATATGCTATGCAAAATACGTAGAAATACCAACCACGCAGTTTATAAGTTTGAAAGTAAAACAGACAACGACAGCGGAAGCATTAATGTTTACAAAACCATAGTTCAAATGTATGAATGCAAACCCAACAAGGTTTACTTATGTATGTAAGACCAGACAAAGTGCGACTCTAGTGCGCCTAAGACTCTCTGCTACCTTAGCGACCTGAGAAAACATGCAAAGTTAGACACCACATACAGTTCCAGTGAGTCACAGAGATAAAGTTTGCAAAAGTTTGTAACCATAAGAATCCAGACCCAACAATCCTTACATCTATACCTCATGCTAGCTAGACATCGTTACATGATACTATAGTGTCATGAACTGATGTGTGAAATGTGTAGTAAATAAATCGGTCAAGTTTTAAAAATGGAAAAACCTACAAAACCACACACTAACGGCAAGTGTACCGATTGCAGTGTAGCAGAGCAAGTAAGTCCGAGTATCGAACCATGGACACAATGTGGCGACTCTCGATACTAGACCTCTATCGACTCCTAGCCTAGCAAATTGGATTTTTGTGATTTTTTATATTAATTAATTACTAAAGTAAATAAATTAAAAGGCTTAAATTAAAAGATAGCAGAGGATCACTAAGGAGGAAATCAGAGATGGGAAAGGCAATCACCTAGTTATCGAATCCTACTAATGAAATTGGAACTTGTTGGGTCTAAATTTGGTAGTCTAATGTTATCAACAAGTTAAAGTCATCAAGACAAAGTTCGGTCAACAAAAGTCAAAGTCGAACGAGTCGCACTCAACACGTAAGGCGAGTCGAGAAATTCAGATAATAGATCGACGAGTGAAGCTCAAGTTATGATAGAGAAAGACGCTACGGATAAATAAATATATTTTGTTTAGACAAAATATATTTATTACTTTAAAAGTAGTTTGCTTGTTTAGTGAGAGTTTTAGTATTTAGTTAACCCTAGGGACCTAAATGTAATTAGCCTAAGTGTGTTGGGCTATAAATAGATAGAGATTAGGGTTTTTCTATTAACACACATGCTAGAGATTTTGGGGTTTTATTGTATTCATCTATGCAAATCATCTAGTGGGTTTTTATTGAATATTTAGTGTGTGTTCAACATAATTTTCATCTTTATATCTGCAACTTAATCAGATTCAAGCTCAAAATCGATCCTACAATTTGGTATCAGAGCTTGGTACTCGAATTTGGGATTTAACCATCTACAAATTCGTCGTTTAATCTGATTTTTGTTGAAGATTTTATAGATTGTTTAAAGTTTTTGGATTTTTCGTCAAACTGTGCACTTATTTCATCAAACTGCATACTTATTTCTTGTTGTCTGCACTTAACTCATAAGCTGCAACTTATTTCTTGTTGTGTGCACTTAACTCATAAGCTGCATACTTATTTCTTGTTCTGTGTACTTAACTCAAGTCTTGCTGTGTGCACTTAACACATAAGCTGCATACTTATTTCTTGTTGTGTGCACTTAACTCATAAGCTGCATACTTATTTCTTGTTGTGTGCACTTAACTCATAAGTTGCATACTTATTTGAGCACTTACCAAAGGAAACCATGGGAAACAGTGATTTAGCCTTCTGTGGCTTTATCACAGTGTACTTATTCGTGTGTTCTAGTCGTTATTCTGCCCGAAGTTACTTGTGCCATCTGATCAACAAACCGTTAGTTCTGCATACTTAAATTCTGCATACTCAAATTCTGCATACTCAAATTCTGCATACTTAAAATCTGCATACTTAAATTCTACATACTTAAATTCTGCATACATAAATTCTGCATACTTAAATTCTGCATACTTAAATTCTGCATACTTAAATTTTGCATACTTAAATCTGCGCACTTAAGAACTGCGCACTTAAGGACTGTGGACTTATTATTGGACTTTAAACTTTAAAATCAGAAAATCAAACTTAAAATAAACCTTAATCAATGGCTGGTAACAATAACAACCTAACCATGAATCCTATAACCCAAGCTGAACTGGAAACTGGAATCATGCGGAGAAGGATCTGGTAAAAAGCATTCCTCTTGAAATTAAAACAAAACTGTGCACACCAAGATGTGTCACAGCAGTTGCTTACTGTTTGTCCCACAATCGAAAAGTTTTAAGAGAAAGAGATGATATTCAAAAAATCAACAATGAAATGAAAGAAAATGAGTTGGCATATCAACGAAAGTTAAATGAAACTCTCGCTGAAATGCAAACTCTTAAAGAATTTGTCCTTAGAAAAGATTTTTTAATAAATGATTTAACAGAAAAGTTAGAAAAATCAAGAAACGAAACAAATCATCTTCAAATTATTGTGGACAAATGGAATGTAAGCAAGAAGGCTCAAGCTGATCTAGTGGAGTGTTCAAGGAAATCTTTTGTTAAAGATGGAATTGGATATAAGGATAACAATGGGATCGAAAGATCTTTATTTTTACCCCTGAGCAAAAGCGAGTATATACCAATTCCAATACCTCATCCTAAAAATGATCTGTGTGAAAAGGAATGTGTCAAACCTGAGTCTAGTACTAATATGATTAAAAGCAATGCAGAAGTGACACAAAAGGCAGAGGTTGAAGATGATGACAGTTGTGGTGGAAAGACTTTGGGGTTGGGTCACCTAGGAGCCAGTTACTCAACAGTTAATTGGTTTATTTGGAATAATGAAAAGACTAAAACTGTTTTAAATTTGGATGATAATGTTGATTCGAATGGTATGGTAAATGTTTGTGATAGGCAGAAACCTATCTCACGTTCTGATGTTTGTCATGATGATACTATGCATGAATGTGCTGATTTAAAATCTGCATTTTGTGATGATAAAATTGTTTGTGCTCCACCTGTTTTTGTTCCCGCTCTTGAGAATAACAGGTTTGGAAAGTTCTTAACCGAAGAAATTCCAGACTTTACTCCGTCAACATCATGCAAAGATGATTCACAAAGTGATTCGGAGTTTTGTTCATCCAGAGAATGGGAAAGCTCAAATGACTCGAAAACTTCAGTGTCAGAACTTGATGATAGAGTTGACACTACAAATCAAGTCCATCAAGATTCACTAGAAGAAGATCTGTTTATAGAAGATTGCTCAACTTCAGATGATGAATCAGTGATCAATGGAAATCACACGGGGTCAAAGATCAGAGAGTCAAAAGGTGTTGTAAAACCCAAAGCTTCTCAAGAAGCCGAATCAAGCTCAAAACAATCTACATCCCCAGTTGCTTCACACGGGACAACAAAGCATCAAAAACCATTCAAGGCTTGCTTTAGGTGTGGTAAAGAAGGTCATGTGCTCAAGCAAAGTAAATGCAATGCGGATTGCTTCTTTGGATCAAAGGATAAAATGCACACATCTTTGAATGTTAGGATGACACATATTCCATCAAGATCTCCACATGTGAAGCCGGTTTCACATGATTCAAAGATTAAAAGGACCAAAGCATCAAAACCACAATCTGTTCCTCCAGGTTTTAAACAAAAAATTGTTTCGAAAATTAATTCTTTCACAAACAAATTTTTTGAACCAAAACAGGTTTGGCAAATCAAAACAAAAGTTGAAAAAGAAACTAATGAGGGAAAATGTATGGTGTTTCAAGAAGTTACTTACATTGATGTAAAAGGACAAACCAGGACCACGATGGCCTGGGTTCCACTCTCTAATTAATTTACTCATGAGTGCAGGAACTACCATGGAGGACTGTTAGTAACACGGTTAGTAACAGTGGTTGTTCCAAGAATAGGGTTGGAGCGGAAATTTCACAGGTTTGGTTATGGTATCTAGCCTGATTACACAATTGACACCGTTGTCACACACTCATTTTCTTGCTGATATATGTTTATGTGTGTCTGATGTGGAAGACTTTATTTTTCGTAAATATTATTTTTAAGAAAATACAAAAAACATTAATTACAAAAAAGGGGGTTGTACAAAAATTAAAGTTTAGGGGGAGTATGAAAATATAGTCTCAGCCATGAGATGTGATTAATGCAAATAGACTGATCTTATATGGGAAATGATAGGAACTAACTTGTCTATGTCTGCACATGAATAGGATCTGAAGGACGTTACAACTACAAGTTAATGATGTGTAGGTAGGTTCAGCCTTCAAGTTGAGTAAACTGCTATAAGGTGAATAATAATAAATCTACACGAAAAGCTGGATTCCCACTGTGTTTTAGGTCTGCACAAGCTGAGTCCGGTCATACATAGGTTGAGAGATTAAAAGACACGAAAAATTTTGTGCATATATATTCAAAAGACACCTAAGAGTGCAGGCTACCAATGCGGGGCCAACAAATTAAGTGAGCACCAAAAGACAGGCAATGTTAGTGACGTGCAAATATATATTAATAGCTCAACAATCAAATGATCAACTTCTCTACTTATGGAAACATAGACCTGAAGCTCTCATCATCTGATGGAAATAATGATCATCTTCTCTGCTTATGGAAACATAGACCTGAAGCTCTCATCATTATATCTCGATAAACCTTGAGGATTGGTAGGCTTATACCTAGCACAAGTGGGGTCCACAAAATTTTCATCAATATTACAAAAAAACATGATAATCTCATCACCAAACGTATGCTGAAAGACGAGAGGCATGGACTTAAGAGGACAAACATACCGACAATCGTTCTTGGGTTGTAGCTATCCTCAAGAAAGTTGAAGCGTGGCTAGGCTTTTCAAGTTAGTGTGATCCCATATCTGATCCCTTCTATATCTCGAAGGTTGATGGTTGTATAAAAAAAGGATTAAAACTAAAAAAAAAAATTTATTTGTGTACATTTGTTTTTAAGTCTTCCATGTCACATTATTTGTTTCTCAAGCCGTTTGAGATACTTACTTGATTACGCACCAAGATGAATACGGTTTTGTCTATTTGTTGAATTTGTCTAAAGAAAATTCGGAGTTGTGTTTGTGATTGTGGATAGGCTTCTTTGACTACTTGCTGCAATGATGGCCGATCATCAGTGGAGCAAGATACCAAACCAAAGCACCTGTTTCCTCAAGTTTGCAGAAGACACCGAGTTAGGAATCCTCCTCCTACGTCTTTTAAACCACTCAAGCTACCGAGAGTTGAAAAAGTTTGTTCTTATTTTCAAAGATGATGCATGCAAAAAGGGGGAGATTGTGAGGTATGAGTTCTCAATGAGAAAAGTGACAAGAACACCTTCAGCAAAGAAAATTTGGAAAGCATCAGTTTAGGAGGAGTATTGTTGGGTACTGGATTTGAGACTGAAGCTTCCTAGATTGAAGATTACAATATGTAGAGATTGACGATTCTAAAGATGATACAAGAGATTGATAACATTAGACTAAGGGGAAGATTGTTGGGTCTAAATTTGGTAGTCTAATGTTATCAACAAGTTAAAGTCATCAAGTCAAAGTTTGGTCAACAAAAGTCAAAGTCGAACGAGTCGCAGTCAACACGTAAGGCGAGTCGAGAAATTCAGATAATAGATCGACGAGTGAAGCTCAAGTTATGATAGAGAAAGACGCTACGGATAAATAAATATATTTTGTTTAGACAAAATATATTTATTACTTTAAAAATAGTTTGCTTGTTTAGTGAGAGTTTTAGTATTTAGTTAACCCTAGAGACCTAAATGTAATTAGCCTAAGTGTGTTGGGCTATAAATAGATAGAGATTAGGGTTTTTCTATCAACACACATGCTAGAGATTTTGGGGTTTTATTGTATTCATCTATGCAAATCATCTAGTGGGTTTTTATTGAATATTTAGTGTTTTTCAACATAATTTTCATCTTTATATCTTCAACTTAATCAGATTCAAGCTCAAAATCGATCCTATAGAACTGCCCCGACTTTGGAAACTATGTTAGCAATCAGGATCTTATAATATTCACCCCTAGTATCCTAGTGGCTCCCGGATCATTTACCAAGATTGACCGAAAAAGAATCCTAATTGCTAGTAATCTCACTGATTGGTTAGGTCACCTCTCGGTCTCACTAACTATGCTAAAGTACTCGCTAGACTGGTTTAGATTTCCCACTCTCCAATCACAATACACCCTAAAGTGCAAGGAGTAACCTGTAAAGTCAATCTATGACATAGATAAGCAAATAATACTAGATAACCTAGGAAAACCTGATCTCTCAGCGTTTCTAGCCTAAACCTCTAGCACCAAAGACAAACCTGACTACCAATCACCTCTCGGTCTCAAGAGTAGGAAGAATACTAATTACCTCTAAACTCCCAATTAATGTTCCTATGGAATTCAGGCCTAAAACCATAAAATAAACTACAAGCACAAAGAAAGTAATTCTAACAAGTGTACAAACATGAAAGACATTCACTAAGACACTCGTGGAACATCAAAAGATCACAAATTAGTAAAAAGTACGCACACACATCATAGAATCATAAACAAGTTTCTTACTAAAACATAAATCCAACTATAAAGTCCAAAACCAAAACATAAATCCAAAATCAAAAAGTCATCATGTCAAACCTCAGTGGCCACTAGTGTTTTAGCCAAACATAATATTAGTGGAACAAGATAAAAATATAGGTTCAAAATATAGTAAAGTCATGGTACCAATATTTATAAACACAAAGTAAATAAATATAAAAGTTATAACTTGCAGTGATCAAACCCGAGCCTTCAATACTGAACCATGCCTTCCTCTCCAAAATAATCCTTTCTTGCGGCTGTGTTATATGCTTTGATGTTATAATTGTCTTCAGCGGCTCTCTCTTCGTTTTCAAGTCCTCCCCTAATGGCGATCTATAATATGCCTCCTCTTTTAATATTCTTTTCTCGATATATATATATATATATACTATATTAATATGGAGATAGGAGGGATAGGAATGGTAATTTGCCACTTTTTAAGAGAGTACATGCTTTAAAGCATAATGTACAACACACTAAAGCTACAACTTTCAAGGTTTTATGGGGTACAAATTTTAAAGCATCATTTACAACCCTTTAAGCATCTAAAAACACACTATATATCTTATATAATCCACACCGTCTATTTTTAACACATATCACACGGATCAACACATACCACACGGATCATCATCCCCACCATACATTTTGAAAACTTTCCAGCCCAAACATCCCCGCTTTCCTTATTCACTGTCGTCTTCTCAATTACCCAAATCCCTAACAATAAATCACTTCTCTATCAGATCCAGCGATGGGCCCTCTCCTACCCAAAACCCTAACATCATCCTCTCTATCAGATAACAGATCCAACTATTGGGTTTCACTCCTACCTGAAACCCTAGGGTTCTTCCCCTAGGTTGCCATTTCCAGTTCAGATCTCTGGCGTTTTCTGACAAGCTATGAAGGAGAACACGACGATGGCAAGGTAGTTCATCAGTTCTTGCTTTAGATCCCTTTTCTTTTGTTCATGACTTCTTATTTCAGCATATTGCAGAATCTGTGTGGGCCAGTTATTCTTGGACTTGCAAGCAATTTGGAGTTTATGTATGTAGTGGTTCCAGAATCAGGGTGAGCACAACTTAAACTTGTTTAATCCCATTTCAAATTGTACATTTCACTACAAGTCTTCAATACACACATTAACGATTTCCATATATGTAGATGAAAAAGGGGATATGAAAACAAGCCAGGCACCACGTTCCAGGTCGTTGAAAGTGAAAGGTGGAACAATTAGCGCTTATTAGCATGTCAATATGGTAACTCTATATCCTTCGATTCTCATCGATGTTGATTTTTTTCTTTTGATTTGTGACATCTGAGTTGGATACTCCATGTTATTTTATTGGTTTTCTTAATATGTTGTTTGAGGCAATTTCGGTATTAGAGTTTTTTTATACAACACCAATCGCCAAGTCGCCCAAAGGTTTGAGGCATTTTCTGTATTATTTCGGCAACGGATGTTTATTGGAATAATTGTTTACCTGTTTTGCCCTTAAATTAACCGTTTGCCTATGTGTTTTAGGTCCATATTTGGACTGCAACCTGCATATAATTAATTAACTTATGCTTGATTATATTTTTATATATAAAGATTTATTTTTCTTCTATATATAAAGATTTATTTATTATAAACAACCTATCGTTTAGGTAGCCGGAGCTGCCAACTTCTAACAAAGTTATCCACGCATGAATTGCAGTTTTGTCTTCAGTTAGTAAGATATGGAGATTCAAATCTTATGTTGTAAACACTACCAGAGTATTAGTTATTCATTATACATTACAATTAATTTTCTTTGATTATTGATATGGGATGTCATAAGTGTTGTGATCATGAAGGATGCTGATGGGTCAAGAGGTTTTCGGTTTGTCAATTTTGAGTCACCTGATTGAGGTTTGTAGAGTCCTTCTTAGCTCCATTCTTCAATTAAATGTCTCCTTTTTGGTAAGATCTGTTGACGGTTGAGTGACTATGATGTTGTAGGTCGATCTCTCCAACGAGCAGCCAGATCAAAGGTTGTCAATGACAGTTGACAACATAAACGAAGCTTGTGAGGAGGTAATAACGCACACCGAAACTAATTAAATATTTAAATTGTAAATATAACTTTTGATACTAAATGTGAAAGAGAGTCAAAAGAAAAAAAAATACTTAGTTCGTAAAAATAATTTTAGATAATATATGTTGACAGATTCAGCGACGGGTGGTTGTTTCCAGCAACTTGTAGCTGCCACCAACAAATATTGCTATAGTGAAGAAGTGGCTATACAAAGTGGTGGTTGTTTTTGGTCAATATAGGATTATGCGGGCTTGTTTGGACACAGGTCAACACGGTAAACAAACGGTCAAATTTCGGATCTGAAGGTATCAATTAATTATTAAATTAGTAGAAAATAGGCGTTGTTGTTAGTTTGTTGTTGAAGTAGTTACAAATAGGTGTTTAATGGTAGGCCATTTTACTTCATTGATGCGGTGTATAACCAAGTTCAAAGACCGATTACTTCATTGATTGGGGAAATTAAGGCCTGTAGCTTTCTTTGGATAAAGTCCCATGCCAAGCTGCAAATTCTGGATTGGGTCATTTGGAAGGGCTTCTTGGTGTATTAGCTGGGTTTTTGTTGTTTTCTGACTTGTGTCTTCTGATTCCTTTTGGTGTATAACTGTACTTGGTGTCACCTAGCACCATGCTAGCCGTTTTTGGAATGAAATTTTGTTGGCCGTTAAAAAAAAAAAAAAGGGAGACCACAAAGTGTTGGTTTTTATTTGGATCGTTTGGTCTTTAGTTGAGAGAAATATCATTGGAAATTACTAAATTTTTTATTTATTTATTTATGTTACAAAAGGTGATTTAAAGGCAAATTCATCTTATTGACCGTTTCAAGTTTCAACACTCAAAAGCCCTCACTTTAGTTTAATGGTGTTACCCCCATCTTTTGCACATATTATATTTGGTGCATGTCGTTTTGTTTAATCAAATCTAATAAATGGATTTTGGATTTGTAATTAAACTTTTGAAACTTATGTTCTTATGAAGCAGGTTACAGTTTATATATTAACGAGTATACGCTAACCTGCGCGTTGTGGTGGAAATTGTACGTGTTTCTTAACTGTAAATTGTTTCCTTTAAAAAGCGAGATAAAACTAATTGGTATAATGATAAGGCTATCTGTTGTAATTGGGTTATCACCCGGCGTGACCACCGCTAGACCATCGCTCGCGTGGGTTGATTCAGGTTACCTCTTGATTGATGAAACGCCCTCGTCCATTAGAGTATCGGCTTTAACAATTCGCAATCGCGTCGATCTATTCTTTCATCGTTGTCTCTCTTTTGTTTTCGAATTTTCCGCAGTCCTTCGCTTAATCGATTTGCGATTCAAAGTTTATTAAGATAATTTTCAACAGTCCTTCGTTAAAAAGATATGTTTGATTTCATTTTTTATTTATTTTGATGTCATCGCAGCCCTTCGCCGTATATGTTTTCTGAAATTTGATGTTTCAAGTTTTGCAATGATAGTTCCACGGTATTTTTTCCGGAATAATTTTTGTTGAATGTTTGATGCTTCTGAGTCTGGGAATTCCACTTCGATTCAGAGTTTCGGACAGGCCTTGCCGAAATCGATTGAAGAATTCGCAAAGGGAAGGACTATTGCCATGATTTTGTGAGAGAGTGGTTAAAGATGGAAAGTAAGAACGCTGTTAATTTACTTAAGAAAACGGTGGAATACGGAGAAAAGGGAAAGTGGAAACTCGTGACTTTGAGAAATCTTGTGATGACGGAAATGAAAACTGCCGTTAAGTTAATTTTTTTATAGCGGAAATGAAAACCACTGTTAAGTTACGTTTTGTTTGTATATATAATGTGAAAAAAAAAACCGTTAAAAGAAAAGACTTTACTCATTAATGAAGCACAAATGGAGCAAAAGACAAGAAATTGCATCATTGACTACATGAAATTGTCACTTTCATTTGTGTCTATGTTTTTTTTTATAAATGTTACTACTTTTACTATATTATTTATAATGGTATGTGATTATATGGATGTTATATAGCGTGCTTTGCTTATTATGTCTTATAAGATATATATGTAATTTTATTATACGCATAAATGTACGAATGCACTTGTTAGCGGGGTGTTTGGAGGTCTCCATAAAGTGAATATTACAAAATCAATTTCGAGTCTTTTAGTTAAACCGATTAGTATTATATTTAGATACAAAATAAACGTTTTTGACCGACAGTATTGGCAATACATGTGTTTTAGTTCTGAACGTGGTACCTTGTTTAGCCAATGTATGAAAACTACTAACTTTAAAGAAACAATACAAGCCAAAGGTATGAACATTCACATAAGCATTATGTTAACATCTACAAAGTATTACTACATCTATTCTGACACATTGCTTATAGCGTTGTTATGTGTAAGAAAACAAACATACGTACTATACGATATATTACGAGTGGGTTGATAATGCTAAGAGAAAATGAGTATTGCGTTGTAAATTGTCTTCGCCGCTGCATCGCGCGGGTTTCCCACTAGTATATATATATATATATATATATATATATATAGGGTTGTGTTATTTTGAGAACTAGTGTGAGTTGAGAGAACCATAGGAACTTTTGTAGGCCATTGATCTTATGAATCCAATGGTTGAGATTAAAAGTTGATGTGTTTTGTCTTTACTTGCTAATTAAATTATTATTAAACAAATAATCAGATTAATCTACTGAGGATGATTTACACTAGTGTAATTTTTTTACACCAATGTAAATCTACCATCCACGAAACTACTTCATTCACATTACACCAGTGTAATTATTTTACACTGGTGTAATTATTATACACCAGCGTAAAAAAACAAACATAACATCTATACAATCGTATTACACCAATGTAAATGCCCCACAACAACAACAAAAAACTGTATTACATCAATGTAAAACACCCAAATATCTGTACATTCATACTACAAACCCCATACTACACATAACTCAAAAGTTTTACACCATGGTTTATTTACCTTACACAAAAAAAAAAAAAAAAAAAAAAAAAAACAAAGAAAGAAAGAAAGAAAAAATCCATCATCTTCAACAACATCATCTTCTTTTCACATATAATCCAAGAGAAGATACAATATAGTTAAACTAACTAAATTTGACCATAACTAAAACAAATTTAAATATTCACACAATTATATATAGTTGCTGACATGTATGTTTGCAATCAATATGTTTGCTAATTTGTTCTACAAAGACTACATCTTCGTAATCTGCAAAACAATAATAATAATAATAATAATAATAATAATAATAATAATAATAATAATAATAATAATAATAATATACCGTCACCATCGTCATCTTCAAAAACCCCATTTTCAGATCTGTTTTCGTCTCCACCATCCCACCACCATCATCATCTTCAAAACCCCCATTTTCAGATCTGTTTTCGGCTCCACCAAGAACCATCGCCTCCACCACCACCATCACCATCTTCGAAGCGTCACCATCCCACCACCATCTGCATCATCGCACCACCATCCCACCACCACCACCACCACCATCACCAACAGCACCATAGTCCCCCCTCCTCCGTCACCACAGTCCCTCGCCTCCACCCCACGTTCAGATCCACAACCCTCCACACCATCGAAATTACTGTGAGAGAATAGAGAGAGAGAGAGAGAGAGAGAGAGAGAGACGTGTGTGTGTTAGAGAGAGAGACGTGTGTGTGTGTGAGAGAAGTGTATGTGTGGTGTGTGTTTATTTAAAAAAATCTAATATCTTTATATTATATAGAAGGTTTGGAGTGGGGTGTGGGTGGGGTAGGGATGTGATAAATTACTTTTGTACCCTTCAATATTATAATGTAAGGGGGTATATGTGTCACCTTATCATTCGTGTAGGGGAGTTCTCAAGTTCTTATAACTCAAGGGGGTTCTCACATAAACCCATTCTAATATGTATGTATGTATGTATGTATGTATGTATGTATGTATGTATGTATGTATGTATGTATGTATGTATGCACGTATGTATGTCAAAGTAGGGTTTTTTTATCCTTTTTATTTTTTTTTTGGACTTTATAGGCCCATCTCGAGACCACCATTTCACATTCAAGTTTCCTTTTTATTTCATATTATTATTATTATTATTATTATTATTATTATTATTATTATCATTATTATTATTATTATTAACTCGACTCGGGTGTTCTTGGCTCGACCAAAGTTCTTCGTCTACGCTCCAACGTTCGTGAACACCTACAAAATTTGAAATAAATAAATAAATACTAAAAATGACTCAAAACTAATAAAAATCTAATGAAACGCTAAAATAAAAAAATAGACAAGTACAAGCCTAAAACTAATAAAACACTAATAAAAAGACTAAAAAATGACTACACAATACATAGGAAATTAGATGTGTTTTGCAACACATCAAACATCCCCACACTTAAACCTTTTGCGTCCGGAAAAAGAATTATACAAGATCCCAGACAACATTTTCAACAAAGCACTTAACAAAAACGATAGCATCAAACAGGGTCAAAAGCAAGCTACGAAATCAACAAGCATAGCGGTTTCACAAGACTTACATCGTTCAAAAGGCTGACTAGTCAAGACGATACAATTTTAAAAACAAGGCCTACCTAGTCAAGCTTCACTTACCTTCAAGCAACTGACTATGCACCTGTAAGCACCCCTCACAATATCATTCATCTCTCGGTTATATATTTATTTGGAGTGAATCTCTCAAAACCGAACTATGACGCAAAATTATCATAAGCTTGTACGTCAATCAAATTTCCACCAAATTGCTAACACTAACACAAATCAAGAGGACTTCAAAAGGGTAGGCAAGGGTTAAAGGTAGGAAATTTTATTGGGAAAATTGACTAAAAAGAAAAATAATAGATAAACCAGATAAACATAGAACATATACACTTAACTTTAACTTTTTGGTATTCTCGACCCACAACCTTTGTTCTATTTTTTTTCTTTCTTTTTCATATATCTTTCTTTTTTTTTTCATTTTTTTGCGTCAGCTACTCTTTATGATATATATATATATATATATATATATATATATATATATATATATATATAGGGTCAGGATCCTGTACAAAGTACATTTTTAGTGAGAAGTGTGAGAAGTATTAAAAATTGATACTTAGGCATCATTTTTTGAACATAGTCGTGATGTTTGGATTGTTTTGCCTATAAAAACACCAAACATAACAATTAAAAACCGAAAACAATGTATTTTAGGCTTAAAACTTAAAAAACCATGCTAAGAACATTAGCAGTGTGTTTTAAGCGTTAAGTAGTGTGTTTTAGCTGTTTTTTAAATTTAATGACCAAAATACATTGTATTGTGTTTTAGATTGTTGTGTTTGGTGTTTTTCAAGTTAAAACAACCCAAAACATCATTCCTAAATCTAAAACATGATGTCTACATGTCAATTCTTAGTCCTTCTCACACTTCTCACGAAAAATGTACTTTGTACAGGATCCTAAACCTATATATATATATATATATATATATAGTGTAAGTATATAGAGAAAACTCTTCAAAATGGAGAAACCCCAAGAAACCCATCTCTTGGTCCATGTTGTGCCACATCACCCATTACATTATAAAATTCTATAATATTCCAAAGGGCAATATAGACAATTTCACTTTCCCCCTTCTATCTCTACCTATAAATATTGTTTTCTCTCTTCTCTCTCATCATTTTTTTTTTCAAATTCAAATCAGATTTAACATCCTATCTATATCCTCTCTCTCCCTCTCTCTCTCTCTCTCTCTCTCTCTCTACAACCACCACCACCACCACCACAACAACTTGTTCTTCTTCTTCTTCTTCTTCTTCTGGATCTCCGACAACCACATCTCCGGTCAACGGTTCTCTCTCTCTCTCTCTCTTTCTCTCTTCCCTCTCTTTTCTGGATCTGGATCGAAAGAAGGGATTTGTTTTAATATCTTCATATTATAAAAAAAATGTTGTTATTATTATTATTATCTAAGAATCAAAAACTCTGTTTTATATCTTCAGTTTCATAAGATCTAGATTCAATTCCATCTTCTTACCATCACTCGATTCATAAACTGTTTTAATATCTTCAGATTCAGAAACTCTGTTTGATTGCTTCGTGAAAGCATGGCTGAGTTGTTTTGTAGCTATTTTATGATCTAGAAGTTGGTTGAGGATTATTATTATTATTGTTGTTGTTTTTGTGCTATTTTCGAGGTGAAGATGTCTACTAAAAAGGATATTTAAGCCGCCAACCTTTCAAAAGGCATGTATGAATTTTTTTTTAAATATTGAAGTCAAAGTTCACGTGAAAAGATAATAACTCAAAAGGCATGTATAAATTTTTTTAAAAATTGAATATTACTTCCTTAGTTTTAATTATTGAATATAAAATTGGTTTCAGTGGTGTATATAGCTTTACTTATGAGTGGTTGATTCAGCTTATACTTCATGGGTTTTTTTAATGTTTTTGTTGTGAATATGAGTATTACCTAAATTGTTTTTTTTAATGTTTTTTTAATGTTTTTGGGGATAGTTTTTGTTCGCATACCAAGTGTTCGATCAAATGCTTGAATGAAAAAAAAAACTTATGTTAACCTTTTTTTTTATTATTATTTTGTTTATGTTAGTTTGTTATTGGATTGGGGACATGAGGTTGATATATCACTAATGGTGCATGTCTATTTTTTGCGGTTCGAGTCTTGTATGCTCACACACTTTACTGATGTTAACACACGCTAGTATATGCCCAACTAACAGGTGTTAGGGTCCATATGACATACGTTATTTTCAGTAAAATATATGTTTTAGGATATGCTAACACATGCTACTAATGTAGTTGTATTAAAATAGTTGTAAATTTATACACATGTTAGTGATGCTAACACATGCTAGTATATACCTAACTAACAGGTGTTAGGGTTTTTGTATTCTGTTTAATAATTTTTTGGCAAGTGAAATTGTTATGAACTCGTATAGGGTACATGTCTATTTTTTGCAGTACGAGTCTTGTATGCTCACACACGTTAGTGATGCTAACACATGCTAGTATATACCCAACTAACAGTTGTTAGGGTCCATATGACATACGTTATTTTTAGTAAAACATATGTTTTAGAATATGCTAACACATGCTACTGATGTCTTTTATTATATTATATATTCCATGAATATGAAGATTATTTTTTGGTATATGGATTTGGATTGGTTATGATTTGATTTTTTAAATTTATTATTGTTGGATTTCAAACCCTATTAATCGTATTTGAGTAGTTGTATTAAAATAGTTATAAAATTAAGTATGATACACTTGGCACTACAGATTTGGTGCTTGTTTATACACATGTTAGTGATGCTAACACATGCTAGTATATGCCTAACTAACAGGTGTTAGGGTTCATATGACATACGTTAGTGTATGCCCAACTAACATGTGTTAGGATTCATATGACATACGTTATTTCAGTAGAACATATATATATTTTCTTTCCACATTACATAAATATATAAAATCTGGTAATCAATATAAAATAAAATGGGTGACAAACGAAAGGTTTAGGTTTCTAAAGGTAAAAATGGTGAAACGGGTCAAATAACAAAAACAAACGAAAAGGCTAAACAAAAATGGGTAATCCTAATGCCTCTATCATATTTGTGTCAAGTCCAAGCCTATGGTCTCAAAATGCATCAAAACACACAAGTTCTAAAATAATGCAACAAAGTCGGTATATCACACATGAAACGAAATAGTGAATATTTATATATAATATTTAAAGGCTCAAAACTCACTGTCATGTGGAAATAAGGGTTGCCGATACTAACAAGTGCAAAACCAGTTAACCATCCAGCTTGATGCACTATCCCAGGCACCCCAAACATTTTATTTCAGAAAAACAACCCAGTCAAGCCTACCATCCCGCAACTTAAAGAAACCCGACAATCGACCCCGCTTTTAACCGGCGTATTACATTGAAAAGGCTCGTTTACTACGCGCAAAAAGGATCGGGACTAACACCAAACCAACTTTTTTTTTTGTTTTTTCTTTTTTTCTTTTTTTTATGACTCAACCTACAACTAAGCGAAATAAAAACGAAGTTTCCCATCTCCACACTTAGAAAGGCACAGTGCCCTCAATGTGCTCCAGGATACAACGCAGAAGAAAACTAAAAATACAAAAATAAAGAAGAAACGAAAATAAATAAATATAACAACAAAATAAATGGAACGAACTCCCCTGGAATATGTGGCGATAGCTCGCAGAAAGTGTCCCGTCCGTCCATCATCTACAGCCGTATAGCATTTCCTTCGCGGCCATAGTCGGAATCCTGCAAAAATAAACTATAAAGAAAATGAAAGTAAAATGACTAAATGACAAGTGAGATGCATGTTTACAAAAAATAATTCCCGAATGGAGATTGAGTACGGGCAGGGGAGATCCAACAGTGAAAAGGCCAAGGCAATCCCACACGACTCGATAAACTAAAAAAATTAAATATATAAAAAAATAAAGAAGAATGAAAATAAACTAAAATAAAAATATACTTGGCGGATGATGATACAAAATTCTACACTTGGGTTTTAACCCAGGTTCAATCAGGTGGCTTCTCTTTTATCCACCCTTTATCCAACCCGTTTAATTTAGATCGTTCACCATTGTTCGTCAAAAGACGAATGGTGAATCTAGAAAAACGTTTGAAAAATTCAAACGGGTTAGACCACCTATTCCTACACTTACCTCGACCAAACCTGATATGTGGCATATGATGAGGGGTATGGTCCATGTGACTGTGAACCCTCTCCCGTGATGGTGGCGGCACGAGCCGGAAATCCTAAATATGACGAGGTTTAGTCTTCTTCTTCGTTACCACCTCTTTCTCTTTTTTCTCATTTTCCTCGTTTGGTGTGTCTTTGAACTCCGTGGCTGGTTCCCCCATAAGTAATGTTTCTAAAAAGGTAAGATCACCAACCGGGTCAAATTCTTCTTCTTCAAGAGTTGGTAAATTATCCAACTCATCACCAAACTCTTCCTCCCAAGACGGTACATTTATATCTTCTTCATCCCCCGTCTTGTTCTCCTTCTCACTAACTTCTTCAATCAACCCGACATCTTCTTTAACCTCACTATCACTCAAATCATCTTCAATGGGCTCTTGCTGGACCGAAGGTGGAACTTCTTCGTCCATTATTGTCTCCGGTTCTGGAGTGATATCAAATGGTTTTAAGTATGGATTTTCCCCTTCATACCAATTTACAAAGATCCTTGGTACTGAAGAGGCAAGAAAACTATCGGGCTCCCTCAAAATAGGCATATAGTGATTTTGCATTTGTGTGTAGGTGCCTTCTTCATTGTAACCAGCCTGGTCGCGCTCTCTTATGTAGTCTACTAGAGTCTTTCTTCCACTAGCATCTGGCATCCTAAAAATCTCACTGCAAACAGACACTAAACAAACATATCACAGACACCGGATAGAGAAAATATATAAATAAATAAATAAAAATAAAGAGAAGAAAAATAAATAAAAAATATCTACAAAATAACTAGATCCCCGACTCGGATCGTCCTCGAAAGTGCATTGTGTCCCCGGCAACGGCGCCAAAAACTTGATGTGTGAAATGTGTAGTAAATAAACCGGTCAAGTTTTAAAAATGGAAAAACCTACAAAACCACACACTAACGGCAAATGTACCAGTCGCAGTGTAGCAGAGCAAGTAAGTCCGAGTATCGAACCGTGGACACAATGTGGTGACTCTCGGTACTAGACCTCTATCGACTCCTAGCGTAGCAAATTGGATTTTTGTGATTTTTTATATTAATTAATTTCTAAAGTAGATAAATTAAAAGGCTTAAATTAAAAGATAGCAGAGGATCACTAAGGAGGAAATCAGAGAAGGGAAAGGCAACCACCTAGGTATCGAATCCTACTAATGAAATTGGAACTGCCCCGGCTTTGGAAACTATGTTGGCAATCAGGATCTTATAATATTCACCCCTAGTATCCTAGTGGCTCCCGGATCATTTACCAAGACTGGCCGAAAAGGAATCCTAAAGGCTACTAATTTCACTGATTGGTTAGATCACCTCTCGGTCTCACTAACTATGCTAAAGTACTCGCTAGACTGGTTTAGATTTCTCACTCTCCAATCACAATACACCCTAAAGTGCAAGGAGTAACCTGTAAAGTCAATCTATGACATAGATAAGCAAATAATACTAGATAACCTAGGAAAACCTGATCTCTCAGCGTTGCTAGCCTAAACCTCTAGCACCAAAGACAAACCTGACTACCTATCACCTCTCGGTCTCAAGAGTAGGAAGAATACTAATTACCTCTAAACTGCCAATTAATGTTCCTATGGAATTCAGGCCTAAAACCATAAAATAAACTACAAGCACAAAGCAAGTAATTCTAACAAGTGTCCAAACATGAAAGACATTCACTAAGACACTCGTGGAACATCAAAAGATCACAAATTAGTAAAAAGTACGCACACACATCATAGAATCATAAATAAGTTTCTTACTAAAACATAAATCCAACTATAAAGTCCAAAACCGAAACATAAATCCAAAATCAAAAAGTCATCATGTCAAACCTAGGTGGCCACTAGTGTTTTAGCCAACACATAATAGTAGTGGAACAAGATAAAAACATAGGTTCAAAATATAGCAAAGTCATGGTACCAATATTTATAGACACAAAGTAAATAAATATATAAGTTATAACTTGCAGTGATCAAACCCGAGCCTTCAATACTAAACCACGCCTTCCTCTCCAAAATAATCCTCTCTTGCGGTTGTGTTATATGCTTCGATGTTATAATTGTCTTCAGCGGCTCTCTCTTCTTTTTCAAGTCCTCCCCCAATGGCGATCTATAATATGCCTCCTCTTTTAATATTCTTTTCTCGATATATATATATATATATATATATATATATATATATATATATATATATATATATATATATATGTCAAAGTAGGGTTTTTTTATTCGTTTTAATTTTTTTTGGACTTTGTAGGCCCATCTCGAGACCACCATTTCACATTCAACTTTCCTTTTTGTTTCATATTATTATTATTATTATTATTATTATTATTATTATTATTATTATTATTATTATTATTATTATTATTATTAACTCGACTCAGGTATTCTTGGCTCGACGAAAGTTCTTCGTTTACGCTCCAACGTTTGTGAACACCTACAAAAAATGAAATAAATAAATAAATACTAATAATGACTCAAAACTAATAAAAATCTAATGAAACGCTAAAATAAATAAAATAGACAAGCACAAGCCTAAAACTAATAAAACACTAATAAAAAGACTAAAAAATGACTACACAATACATAGGAAATTAGATGTGTTTTGCAACACATCATGAACCACTGCTAAACATTTAGAATGCCTCAAACCCCGTCACCGGTTCATCACCCGGTGCCGTAAGATATAGGACAAATATGCACCCACCACCGACCTCCAGTCGGCCCTAGTGGGACTTGCCAGGCCCAATAGATCTATTCAGACTTTCCCCGTTATAATTGTCTTCAGTCGGCCCTAGTCTGCATAAGTGTTTTGACTAATAACCCTAAGGTTAACTAGTCCCCGATTGTCCAGATCATGACTAAATATTTTTGAAAACGTGTTTGACTGTTAAATCGACACACCAGACCGACTCGACATCCCGTTGGCGACCCATTACACAAACTAATCAAGTACACATAGATTACATGTAAGGTTCAAGCATAACATACTTAGTTTGGATCAAAAATCGCACATATGAAGTAGTTGGGTCGAATCAGCATGAAAGTGGGTTTGGTTCGACCCCAATACCCTTGGTTCGACCCATTTCTTGTTCATTCGACCCTTTTATAAGTTCATGCAACCTAATACAAGTTCATTCGACCTTAACACATGTTAATTCGACCTTAACACATGTTAATTTGACCTAAATCAAGTTCGTTCGACTAAATCAAGTTCATTCGACCAGTCAGGAGTTTGGTTCGATCTCATGACCCCACATTCGACCCCACGTCAGGTCGAATGGGTCTTGGTTCGACCCAATCTGCTGCAAGTGTTCTAAAACGCATCAAATCACATCGGAACAACCTGAAAACATCACGAAACACAACAGTCATGTTTGAATAACATATCCCCACGAAACCCTACCAATTTTACTCCAAAATCAGTCTGTTTTAATGTTTACCCAAAATGGCAAAATTATGGAAATATCACACCACGCATGAAAACTTTACCCAATTTGGAAACTTTTATGAAATCATTCAATAATTATCTCATCTTGCTCAGATTATTATAGATATGAAAACCCCCAATCATTACACTAACATAATCACCAAGAATCAAACCCTCGATTTATCAAAAATCCCCAAATTAGACAAACCATCACCATCAAACAACTTGTGAGCTAAGATAACGAAAACTCATAATCAATAACAATCCTAGAACATCTCTATATCATCTAATCAACATCCAAACCCAAACAACACATAATATCACATAAAGGATCACTAACTAATGTTAATTTATATGAAAACTCATGTTTTATGATAAGGTTTTGTTTAGAAAGGTTTTCAATCATAAAAACTATCTTAAATCAAATATGGACCTTTGGGGTTTTATGAAAACGAATTAAAATTGCTCAAAAAGTATTTTGGATGAAGAACACACCTTAGATCTTCACTTGTTTATGATATAGAAGGTTAGATTGTGAAAAACAAGCTCAAAAACTCCTTCCCCAGTGATTAAAGTTGAGAGAGACTGTTTAAAGGCCTTTAGGGTTTGTGAAATGATGAAAAATGACAAAGTATGGTATTTATAGTGTTTCCTGGTTCGACCCTTGTAGGGGTCGGATGAGGCTTGGTGAGGTCGAATGGGATTTTTCAAGTAACTTATGTTCTGGTTCGACCCCCCTTAAGGTCGAATTAAACTTGGTCCTTTCCAGGTTTTCCAGTTTTGTCATTTTAACGCATTTAAACACATCCTAACACATGAATATGCAATCCTAACATATGTTAATCATATAGAATCATGTTTAATCATATAAACACCTTTAAAACACGTATCTGCATATATATAACATATACGAATCAATCTATGCATAACACTTAATCTAATTCATGTATTTCACCAGCAACGGGACTTGATACTCGTGTGCACGTAAAATAATACCAATGATCCTCCAGATCATTGAACCCTAGGGACAATACGTAAGATAACCTGACTTAACTGACCCAGTTAAGTACATTAACAAATTGTTTCCCGCTAAGGTAGGCTTATAAGTTTATAATATGTTAAGTTGAATATGCCGGGTGTCACATCATCCCCTTGTTGAAAGAATTTTCGTCCCGAAAATTGCACAAAGCCAAAAAGGAAAGAGATGAAAAGAAAGAAACGAAGAGAAAATTTACCGGTCCACGATTTGAATTCCAACGAACTTTAAAGATGCGGATTTTACTCCGACGAAGACTACAAATCTTATAGTCAAGAATTTCAACCGGTTTCTCCACAATGCGAAGACGATCATCAACCTTGATCTCTTCCGGAGGAAAAATAAGAGATTCATCCGCCAAACATTTCTTCAAGTTAGACACATGGAAGACGTTGTGGACACTACCGAGCTCCGCCGACAAGTCAAGTCTGTATGCCACCGGTCCAATCCGTTCCAGGATTGCAAACGGTCTGACATAACGAGGGTTAAGTTTGCCATGCTTTTCAAAGAATATGATGCCCTTCCATAGTGAAACTTTCAGAAGTACCCAGTCCCCAACCTGGAACTCCAAAGGTTTGCGACGGCGATCAGCATAACTCTTCTGACGATCCCGCGCACCCGCTAAATGGTTACGAATTTGTATGATTTTCTCCGAAGTTTCGTACACAATTTCCGGACCTAAATGGTTACGAATTTGTACGATTTTCTCCGAAGTTTTGTACACAAATTCCGGACCGGTGAGCTGACTCTCGCCCACCTCGGCCCAACAAAGAGGAGACCGACGTTTCCGTCCGTAAAGAGCCTCGAACGGAGCTGCCTTAATGCTAGAGTGGTAGTTATTGTTGTAAGAGAACTCTACCAACTGTAGTTGACTTTCCCAACCCTTGTCAAAATCGATAATACATGCCCTAAGCATATCCTCCAAAGTTTGAATCGTCCGCTCATTCTGACCGTCAGTTTGCGGATGATAGGATGTACTCATATCCAACTGAGTACCCAAGGCTTTATGCAGAGCCTTCCAGAAACGCGAAGCAAAACGAGAATCACGATCAGAAATGATAGCGACAGGCACCCTGTGCCGAGAGACCACTTCCTTAAGATAAATGCGAGCCAAGCGCTCAAGTCCGTCATTTTCCTTAATAGGAAAAAGTGTGCCGATTTCGTCAACCTATCGACAATCACCCAAATCATATCATAACCGCTTGGTGATTTCGGTAGCTTGGTGACGAAATCCATCGTGATCCGTTCCCACTTCCATTCGGGAATCTCTGGTTGTTGCAGGAGACCAGACGGCTTCTGGCACTCCACCTTGACTTTAGCACAAGTCAAACATTTGCTCACATAGGAGGCTATATCATCCTTCATGTTTCGCCACCATTAGAGTATCTTTAAATCATGATACATTTTATCGGAGCCAGGGTGAACAGAATACCGGGATCAAAATGGAAATGTCAACTCTCTAAAATACATATCTAGAAAACTAGAACCTCCCCATTTATCTTGACAACAATTTGCCAAGAAGGAGCCAACCAAGAACCAACTCATTCATTAAAACATACTCCAAAATAGTCACTAGCTTTCTTCATGGATCAACTCTCAAGAATTATCACTTACTTTGTATGAAGATTCAATCACGTGTGATCATCCATCCGATCAGCTATATAAGGAACCCATAACACACTTCATTTTCACACCAAACACTAACAAGCTTACTCCCATCTTCTGTTTTCAATCGTCCCTCACCCAAACACCACCTCTACCCACATTGTTCTTTCAATCAAGCACACAAACAACCCCATTATCGAACCACTAGAGGATCAACAAGGCGTTATCAAGGTTATACAAGGTCAAGAACTCTAGGTATGTTAGATAAATTTCACTACACACTTAATATCCTCTTTATAATCGGCTTGATGATAAACCCGACCCATGACCCTTTTTTATCTTGTATTAACGGCCTAGCTAACTCAAATATAGTATTGTAATGTCACAAATTTTTGATATATTGATCTTTATTTACAAAACTTCTCATATAGTTTGTATATACACTCACATACACACATAAGTAGCACACACATGAATGGATCGGCCCTAGACATGTTAAATTCACTAGGCCGAACGAGTATGTGGGTATTTGGACATGATAATTGGCAAGAAAATCTGGTTTTGAAACTAAACAAAATGAGTAGACACACTTGATACAACTCGGTTTTTAAACCATAAATACACACAATTTTTGATGGTATGAAAGACCTAGATGTTCACAAGTCAATATAGAACCTCATACTAGTCCATAGGAATCGAACACACCACACACGAATTGGATATTGAATCATATATTATACCAAAGTTTTGGCTATATTGCAAAACATATGTTAGAATGGTTTTAACATATGGGAGTGTTCTATAACCCATGATGACATGTGGGGCCCGTTTTGTTAATAATAGATACGTTTTTACAACAATACTCCAGGAATTCACGAAACCGTACACTTTGAAAAAGTACAAATAAAATATGTAGTAATTGTCATGTGCATGAACAAACGCCCCACCTATACCTGCGAGGGTCCATAGTCGGGTGAACAACTTGTATGGTAAAAAACAAGAACGTACAACTTACTATGTCCTTGATAATCATAGGGCACCTTTTGTTGGAAAAGTAGCTATTTCACTTTTCTGGTTTACTAGAACCTATCATCAGTCACTAAGTGAGTTTCATGGGCCTGTTTTACTGTTTTACATTTTTGGAGATAAACATGCTACATCTCTAGTTACAATACATTTGGTGTGAATTTCTATCATGACTACCATGTGAAACATGAGAAATTCGTACTTACATATACATTGTAACCATTAGCTAACAGTAGCCATGGAACACTTTAATAGATCTATTGGGTTGACACCCCCACTCTTGGTTAGTCACTCTAACCGGTTACATACAAAAGAGTGTTAGTATTCTACTATACATACATTGTCATTAGTGTACAATGCGCGAGGCACACCAGTCAAGAGGTTTGGTTACGGGACTCATGGTTTGCACAGTGATCATTCGCTTAGCTAGCCTATGATTAGTCATACGCGAATTACACGAGCACTTTACTTAGTTCATTTAAACATGTGAATCTCACCAACAATATTGTTGACAAATCTTTAATGCATGTTTTTCAGGTAATTGACGATGAGAAGCGGGGATTTGGGAGAGGGGTTCGAGTTGGCACCTAGTGGTACCGTCATGGATTGGGTCTTGTCAGTCATGTGTTATCTCAATGGTTGAGTCATGTGTTTTCAGACAATTTACTATTTTCAGACAATGTTGTTTTAATTTGAATAATTTATGACATCATCCATCCCTAGATGGTATCTATTTTAAATAAATCTATGTGTTTCTTTAACCTTGTGCTTGAAAACCTATCGAAGTCACATCCCCGTGTTTCCGCCTTGGCGGGGTGTGACAGATTGGTATCAGAGCATAAGGTTATAGCGAACTAAGATTCTTTTTTAGTCAACTATAAGCCAAAGCATTTTCGAAACGTTTTCACGAAGTACCACACTGTCTCACCATGCAGCTCTCAAGTCTTAAGCTGCTCTATGATAACGCACAGGTATAGTAGTTCATTTATTTACATACATATTTATTCATATATATATATATATATATATATATATATATGCATGGGTATGACAAGATCATGGCTATCACGGTTGACCTTACCATCTTGTCCGACTCCGAGCCCGACTATCTTGTGGACGACACCCCCGAGGAGGGCGTTCCGCTTACCCAGCCTGCTCCCATACCCTACGAGGCCCCCGATTTCCCCCATCATGGAAGAGGTTAGATCTCCGACTCTAACATGGATGTGGATCCTGCACCCATAGTGAGACGTGTCTCTGATGACGACACTGAGGATGACGCCCCTCCTTCCCTTGCTGACCCGGATGTTCACCCTACAGTGGCACCTCCCACTACTCTTAGTGCCTCGAGTCTAGCCCCTTCTTTCTGTATAGACTATACGAGCCGTACTCTCCAAAGGTATACCCCCCGTAAAAGGGTGCGACAGACGGTGGTCATTGCCCTTCCTGCCCATGCTCCGGTTACCACATTGCCCGCCGACCCTGCCCTGACCGGTGAGCCTGTCCTACCTGCCAACCCTACACCGGAGTTACGTACTATGGAGGCACTCGTGCTGGTGACCAAGCCATACCCGAGGTTGAGGAGGCATTCTCAGGCGCGGAAGCGGCCATACCTCCCCAGTCTCACCGGTGACTTGGCCCATCGGGACGAGGAAGACGATCATGAGGCGATGACATTGGGAGGATCTTCCGGGAGACTGTTCTACACCGAGCACGGTTTTCTACTATCCCATGATGCGCAGCTGGTGGCTATGGGTGTACGCATCCGAGAGCTGGAGGAGCGAGCGACGAAGGCTGAGCGAGGGAGGCTAACGATGTGTAACACCCCAACCGATGGCGGAATCATCGAGGTGCCACGTAGTGACGATTGTTCAAAAGCTCATGGTACTAAAATGTAAATATTTATTGAATAATCAAAATTGTCTTACATGAAAATGGAAATTACATTGTCTATATGAAATGTAAATATTGAAATAACTGAATTGAAATAAAGCACTAAATGTCTCTTGCTAAAGCACTAGATCAAACTGCACCTGAAACATGTACAAAAATAGGTTTGGTCAACATTTGAAATGTTGGTGAGCATTCCTAGATTTGATATATATAGTAGGTTAAAAAGTTATACAATTCAAGTGCAAGCTACAGTGCAAATATGTAAACCATGTATCAAACAAATGAGCGAAATCAACCCTGCGACTGTATAATGTACTGTATGAACTGTAGTGTACTCAACCAATAAATGGATGATAACTTAACACTGGCCACGGATTCTCCGATGAAAAAGGGGGAGAATCAATCTAGGCGGGTTGTCAATCCAAATAGCGCTATCCAATGTTAAGGTCGGCTTGTACCATGTTAATGATTTCACTAAGTACAAATGTAATCCACATGTATTGTCTAAGCATAAAGCACGTTGTAAGCAATGCACATAGTACTAGAATTGTATTGTAAAAAAAATGTAAACTTGTATTTGAAATTGTAATAGTGTACATGTAACACCCCAAAAATGTATAAAAGCAAAAAGGGGTAGGAATACTCACAGTTTACGTAATAACTTGAATTTGAATTTGGATAACGAAATATGAATTGAGATTACTCCCAAATGATCAACCTAAAGTATTCGATAATGTGTAAGAGAAATGACTCTAGGATATATGTATTTCTAGGGCTTCGATTTGGGGATAAATGCTTATTTGATTAATTAATGAATTGTTTATTAAATATATGAAATTTAATAAATAAATAAATAAAAGTCTCTTTGTAAAATCTTAAGTTGAATATAATCATAACATAAGGTTTTAAGTATGAAAATAATTTTTATAAAATTATTTTCTTGGAAATAGAATATTTAATCTAATTATTTCAAATTGCCAAAATATGACTTTAATATCTAAAAATATTAAAATCAAAGAATTTGAGCATTAAAAATTGTATTTCTGTTCCAAATGTATAGAAATAATTTATGTAAAATTTTGGTGCAAAAATATTGAAAAATGGATTTATTATGATTTAATTATGATTAAAACTAACAAAAATTGATTAAAAATATTAAATAAATGATTTTTCAGAAATAAAAATCATTTCTGAAAAGATTAATGTTATAAAAACTTAGGATAATTTTTGTGGAAAATTATAAGATCGTTTTGATATTTTAATGGATTTTTATAAATATAATAGTGTAAAATTGATTTAATTATTATAAATATTAAATAAATGAATTTCAGAAAAATAAAAATTGTAGATAAAGCATTTATATCAGATTTGTTGAAAATAATTTTTTTTAGAATTTATAAAATGGTTTTAATAATTAAAAACGAATTTACAAGATTTAATGCATAATATATATATATATATATATATATATATATATATTGGTTTTTAAAAAAAAGAAAAAGAAATACGAAAAAAAAGTGGTGGCAGCCGGGTTCGAACCCGCGTCTGCAGTGTATCAAACCAACAACACAACCACTTGGTCTAGACCAGTGGTTGTGATTGTTCTCTGTTCTTTAAATATTAATATGTTATGCAAATTAGTGTTCTTCCCCAAATTATGATTACGAGCCCTAGCATTTACAATCGAACGATCCACACATCTATAACCCGATTAATGTTAGGGCTTTCATTGTGTGGATGCCGACCAACAAAACCCACTAAAAATATTATACTTACAATGTGGATTCGTGTATGATTGCCCGGTCAAAGACAAAAGTCAAACAACGATCAGGATGATAATTATCAGTGTGATTTGAGAAGAATTGAAGATTGAGAAGAGAGTATGAGCGAGTTGAAATGTTACACAGAGGTTCAATTTATATAGAGGATCGTTGGATCGTTTAATTGGCAAGGTTGACCACGAATTGAAGTTCATACGCGTATATAATTAATTGGTGGTCAATTGATTTGTAATTGACGTGTAGCTTGGTCAGAAGAGGCCGGCAATCACGTAATCAATCCATATATAATTTCAAGAGTGTTAATTTAGTTGATTGATTGGCCAAAAAGAAGAAGAAAAAAAAGAAAAAAAATAAAACTATTTCATTACTACTGCTGCTGCTGTTTGCGAACCAGGAAAAGGAAAAAGGAGGACAGCGACAAGGGTTAAATATTATCAGGATTGGGATTAAAACACAAAACAGGTTGTGGCTCAATGGTCTCAGCGTGTGTGTGTCTCTGTTCCACCCGGTTCCTGCCCGGGTTCGAGTCCCGGCAGGGGCAAACTTTTCTCTTTTTTTTTTTTAAGGTAAGGGAAGGAGCAGTGGGCCAAGCTTTGTTGGGCCGGGTGTCTGGGCTGTGTAATGGGCCAGAAGAAGGAGAAAGGGGTGGGTTATGGTTTGGTTGGTTAATGGGTTTATAGATGGTGAGAAGAGAATGAAAAGAAAAAAAATATATCTATATAATCTGAATTTTTTTTTATTATTATTAATAATATTATTATTATTATTATTATTATTATTATTAAAAAGATATATATGTATGTATATATATATATATATATATATATATATATATAGTGAAAAGTGACGGATGTCACAGCATCCCCTACTTTTAGAAACTTCGTCCCGAAGTTATTAGAAACATAGGGTTATGGATGCTTGGGTAAAAATTAAGATAACTGTGGTTTTAAAAAAAATCGAATGATTTGGATATGAGGTTTGATGGGATTAGGTTCTTCTCGAATAGTAAAGAGAATAAGAATCTAGTAAATCAATAAATTTCAAGTTTTAGGAATCCTAAGATATATGTACGTGTTGACTGACTATAGAAACACTAAATAAACTATCAAGTAAACAGAGCTTGTTCCTGGTCCGACTTCCAGTCTCATTTTCAATGCATCATTAGTGTTTGTATACAGGGTGTACCGCAGCTAACCCACCACACCTTTGATACCTTGAAAACGTATTGGACGCCTACCAAAAACTCTAATAGAATTTCACACTACCCTAACGCACCTGTAAATTCATGATTACGTTCCGGACCGGAATCATCAATTTACCTTACATTAGGGTTTTGCGTCTTTCTATGATCCCACTGATTGTTGAGCAGGTTCGATAGCCTCCACCAGCCGTGGAGTAGGTTGTAGGGCCTCTCCCGACTGTTTGAAAAGGCATAGTGACCTCTACCAATCGTTGAGTATGTTCGATAGCCTCTACCAGTCGTGGAGCAGGTTGTAGGGCCTCCCCCGACTGTTGAAAAGGCATGATGACTTCTATTAAGTGCAGAAATTATTATTCACATAGATTGCAAATTGATAGCATGTTTATGCAAGCAAGTTTGTAAGTACTACAACCATTAAGTGTAAGTGTTATCATGAATAATTAAATGTTTACGAGTATCATGAATAATTAGATGTTCAATGCGTAGTCAAATTAAGGGAAACAATCTAGTTTCATGTAATAACTAATGATGTTTTCTTAGAAAAGCATCTGTAAGTTCAAGTATCAAGTCCAAACGTTTTCATATAGATGTAAGGTAGAGTCTTGTATGATTAAAAATAAACGTAATCAATATAATAAATTTCCAATCTGTGTTAATACACAATAATACGCAAGGAAATTTCTAGATGTTGTATGCTAATGAGTGCGACAAAATTTGGGTACAAAATGATAATAGGATCAAGAAAATGAAATCATGGGTATTGGATTTCTCGAGTCTTGGGAAGATTTCATCCATAGCTTAACTAGTGGGATTAATGTCATCCTAATCAGTTATTTCGTTGGTATTGATATTGAAAGCTCGTCCATGTGCCACCAGGTTTACATTGTTCAGTTTGGGACATTGAGGTAGCATGTGGTTAGGGTCTCTACAATGATAACATGCTCGACCATTAGTAATCTGTAGTGGTTCTTGGGCAGCTGTTTGATGCTTACTCTGTGTCCCAACCATTACTCGACAAGTGGTAACAAAGTGTCCAAACCTTCCACATCTAGTGCATTGACGGCATGGATGATTTGCAGGGTGATGATATTTGCAGGTGTTGCATTGAGGATGAGTTCCCGTGTAGGCTTTCTTGATAGGAGGTTGAGTCACAGGATCCACAACAGTATGGTTCAGATTATTGCCCATTCGTTTCTTAGAGTTCGAAGCAGTAGTGGCGGCCTTTGCTAAAATAGTCTTAGATTGTTCAACAACATTGGTGGTTTTCTCAGTAGGTGTCTTGGTGCCCTTCCTAACCAAGTTTCCTTTCCTTACGTGTTTGTCTGTTAGTGTGGCTGCAAGTTGGATGGCTTCTTCTACCGTAGTGGCTTTGCCTCCAGTGAAAACGTCTTGAATCAGGTCAGGTAATCCCTCGATATATTTTTCGATTGCTCGAGAGACTGGGGTGACCATGTGTGGAACCAGTATGCTAAGTTCGTGATATCGAGTATTGTACGCAAGATTCTCACCACTGTCTTGTTTCAGTCCATGGAACTCTTCCTCTAGTTTCCTGATTTCGTTCCTAGGGCAGAATTTGGCGATCATGAGTTCCTTAACATCTGCCCAAGGTAATGATAAAGCAATATCAGCTCCTTGATTGCGCTTTTCACCATTCCACCAGGTTAGCGCCCCCTTTTGAAGGACACTAGTAGCATAGCGAACGCGGAGTTCATCAGGACATTCACTGTTCACAAAGGTACTCTCCATGCTTTCAAACCATTGGAGGAGGCCAGTAGCACCCTCCTCACCAGTGAATTTTGTGGGGTTGCAGGAGTTAAAGTGTTTGAAAGTGCACCGAAATTGAGTCGTACTCCCTGTGTTGGCACTGTTACTATTCTGGGTTATCTCGCTGACAAGGTTTGGGATCACTGCAGCAATTTGCTCGGAGACTAAAGATGCGAGGCGACGATCAGAACGTCGTCCAGAAGCACGAACAGGGCGTTGGCTGGCATCATGGAGCATGCGGCGAGCAGACATCTATGAGGTAGTCAATGAATAATCATGAGATTAGAAAATGTAAATGTATAACCGTACAGATGATTATGAAGATATGATCTTGTAAACAATCATGATATGCAAAGTATTGTATATGAAACGAGAGGGTATTATTGGAAAAACTTGTACAAAATGCTTGGAGTGCCCTTGTCTAGCCGTAAAGCTCAACAAGAACGTTGACTTTTCAAAGGAATTGAACCCAATGGTGGTCAAAGGAGACATGCTTTAGCCTATAAGTGGACACTCACTCCAGGAATCCCCAGGTAAGCATAACAGGTCCGTAAATGGATTTATGCGCTATGCTTGCCTATGCCAGAAAACCCAGTGTACAGGCGTCCACCCTTCCAGATTGCACGTGTCCTTATCACACTCATTAAAGTTCAACAACTTTGAAGGAGTAAAATAAGAGTAGGTTTTATGTCTAAGAGTGTCTTCATAGAAGGTAATGTTCCCGTTCCATGATGATGTAAACTTTCCACTCCCTGTAGGACACCATCTCTATGCACCATGATGAAAGATGAGAAGAATGGAGAGAGAGAGAGAAAGAAGAGAAAGATAGAAGAAGGAAAGTAGAGGAAAATGAGGGGTAGGGTAGTTTAGGAAATATAATGCATGAAAGTTGAAGTTCGGTTATAGTCTAGGCCTATTTCATCTAGTAACCTAGTTCCCTATAACCATGGCTCTGATACCAATCTGTAACACCCCAACCGATGGCGGAATCATCGAGGTGCCACGTAGTGACGATTGTTCAAAAGCTCATGGTACTAAAATGTAAATATTTATTGAATAATCAAAATTGTCTTACATGAAAATGGAAATTACATTGTCTATATGAAATGTAAATATTGAAATAACTGAATTGAAATAAAGCACTAAATGTCTCTTGCTAAAGCACTAGATCAAACTGCACCTGAAACATGTACAAAAATAGGTTTGGTCAACATTTGAAATGTTGGTGAGCATTCCTAGATTTGATATATATAGTAGGTTAAAAAGTTATACAATTCAAGTGCAAGCTACAGTGCAAATATGTAAACCATGTATCAAACAAATGAGCGAAATCAACCCTGCGACTGTATAATGTACTGTATGAACTGTAGTGTACTCAACCAATAAATGGATGATAACTTAACACTGGCCACGGATTCTCCGATGAAAAAGGGGGAGAATCAATCTAGGCGGGTTGTCAATCCAAATAGCGCTATCCAATGTTAAGGTCGGCTTGTACCATGTTAATGATTTCACTAAGTACAAATGTAATCCACATGTATTGTCTAAGCATAAAGCACGTTGTAAGCAATGCACATAGTACTAGAATTGTATTGAAAAAAAAATGTAAACTTGTATTTGAAATTGTAATAGTGTACATGTAACACCCCAAAAATGTATAAAAGCAAAAAGGGGTAGGAATACTCACAGTTTACGTAATAACTTGAATTTGAATTTGGATAACGAAATATGAATTGAGATTACTCCCAAATGATCAACCTAAAGTATTCGATAATGTGTAAGAGAAATGACTCTAGGATATATGTATTTCTAGGGCTTCGATTTGGGGATAAATGCTTATTTGATTAATTAATGAATTGTTTATTAAATATATGAAATTTAATAAATAAATAAATAAAAGTCTCTTTGTAAAATCTTAAGTTGAATATAATCATAACATAAGGTTTTAAGTATGAAAATAATTTTTATAAAATTATTTTCTTGGAAATAGAATATTTAATCTAATTATTTCAAATTGCCAAAATATGACTTTAATATCTAAAAATATTAAAATCAAAGAATTTGAGCATTAAAAATTGTATTTCTGTTCCAAATGTATAGAAATAATTTATGTAAAATTTTGGTGCAAAAATATTGAAAAATGGATTTATTATGATTTAATTATGATTAAAACTAACAAAAATTGATTAAAAATATTAAATAAATGATTTTTCAGAAATAAAAATCATTTCTGAAAAGATTAATGTTATAAAAACTTAGGATAATTTTTGTGGAAAATTATAAGATCGTTTTGATATTTTAATGGATTTTTATAAATATAATAGTGTAAAATTGATTTAATTATTATAAATATTAAATAAATGAATTTCAGAAAAATAAAAATTGTAGATAAAGCATTTATATCAGATTTGTTGAAAATAATTTTTTTTAGAATTTATAAAATGGTTTTAATAATTAAAAACGAATTTACAAGATTTAATGCATAATATATATATATATAATTGGTTTTTAAAAAAAAGAAAAAGAAATACGAAAAAAAAGTGGTGGCAGCCGGGTTCGAACCCGCGTCTGCAGTGTATCAAACCAACAACACAACCACTTGGTCTAGACCAGTGGTTGTGATTGTTCTCTGTTCTTTAAATATTAATATGTTATGCAAATTAGTGTTCTTCCCCAAATTATGATTACGAGCCCTAGCATTTACAATCGAACGATCCACACATCTATAACCCGATTAATGTTAGGGCTTTCATTGTGTGGATGCCGACCAACAAAACCCACTAAAAATATTATACTTACAATGTGGATTCGTGTATGATTGCCCGGTCAAAGACAAAAGTCAAACAACGATCAGGATGATAATTATCAGTGTGATTTGAGAAGAATTGAAGATTGAGAAGAGAGTATGAGCGAGTTGAAATGTTACACAGAGGTTCAATTTATATAGAGGATCGTTGGATCGTTTAATTGGCAAGGTTGACCACGAATTGAAGTTCATACGCGTATATAATTAATTGGTGGTCAATTGATTTGTAATTGACGTGTAGCTTGGTCAGAAGAGGCCGGCAATCACGTAATCAATCCATATATAATTTCAAGAGTGTTAATTTAGTTGATTGATTGGCCAAAAAGAAGAAGAAAAAAAAGAAAAAAAATAAAACTATTTCATTACTGCTGCTGCTGCTGTTTGCGAACCAGGAAAAGGAAAAAGGAGGACAGCGACAAGGGTTAAATATTATCAGGATTGGGATTAAAACACAAAACAGGTTGTGGCTCAATGGTCTCAGCGTGTGTGTGTCTCTGTTCCACCCGGTTCCTGCCCGGGTTCGAGTCCCGGCAGGGGCAAACTTTTCTCTTTTTTTTTTTTTAAGGTAAGGGAAGGAGCAGTGGGCCAAGCTTTGTTGGGCCGGGTGTCTGGGCTGTGTAATGGGCCAGAAGAAGGAGAAAGGGGTGGGTTATGGTTTGGTTGGTTAATGGGTTTATAGATGGTGAGAAGAGAATGAAAAGAAAAAAAATATATCTATATAATCTGAATTTTTTTTATTATTATTAATAATATTATTATTATTATTATTATTATTAAAAAGATATATATGTGTATATATATATATATATATAGTGAAAAGTGACGGATGTCACACGATGGCTTTAGGGAGAGCGGAGGCAGAGAGGCGATTGGAGATTGATTATGGAGTTGCTAAAAAATGAGAAGTTGATTTCCAAATTCTCTAAATGCGAGTTTTGGATTCAAGAAGTTCATTTTCTTGGTCACGTTGTTTGCCAAATTCTCTAAATGATCACCAAGAACACCCATGTAGATCTCTATCAACATGAACACCCGAAAACACTAACATGCGAAACGAGGCCACAAAGAACAAGGAACACGACCTAAGGACCCTTTGGTCTGCGCATGTGGCGCATGGTCCGTAGTGGGGTGGCGCGTGGAGGCGTGGGTGGTGGTCGGCCCTAGGATAGCTGTGAGGTGGTGGCGATGTTACGATGATCATGATGATGATGGCTGAAGTTGTAAATGGCGATGATTTGGGGTGATTATGGTTGTTAGGGTTTTTGAATATTATCAAGTATAATAAATATTATGTGGTGGCCAAAACAATTATTAGAGAAGATTAAGGTATGTGTTAAGGTTTATTATATAATAACAAACTTTATAATCAAGTCCCTAATCTGTTGGCTTGTCCTCTAAGGACTTGCCTAATTGCAATTAACAATTCAATTACCTTTTATATTATGTATTAAGATTATTATCAAATAATAATAAGATTATTATTTAAATCTTTAAATAATAATCACGATAATATTAAACCGTCTATAATTGTCATGTCCCGACAATTATCTATTACCACTAATTAATATCAAACAAAAATTATTCGATAATGCCATAATAATTATTCTCTAATAATTATTATATTGTTCAACGCTTTAAATGATTCAATTGATTAATCAGTTTAATCAATCCACTTCCAATCTATTTTTTTCTCCAAACAATAAACACCGATTATTCGTAATAATCTATTTGATAAATATTTCGTTAAATATTTATTTCTCAATCAAAGTTTATTCGTGATTAATAATATTATTAATTAAATATTACTTCTATTTTCGCAGTCCAAAGTGTAACTCTTTTGATCGTATTTTGATAGTCACATTATTAATCGATATTTGGAAACCATTTCCAACAGACTCCCAATTGGAAAAGTAACGATTACTTGGTATAATAATAGAGTTGGGCGTTTAGCTACACCGTACTGTTCCTATCAAAGTATGACACTTTATGTTCGTCAACTATACCTCTCTATACTTTCTCTATTATGAGTGACGCTTTTCTCAATTAAGCATATAGCCATAGTGATAGAAGTTATAATTTATCTTTTCTGTTTCAAGAACTTGTCACACATGAGACTTGGATCCGTTTCATTCTCATATTGTTTAACCATTTCTACTTCATACTGGATTCGATTGTTAATGACAAAATACCGCTAGTTTGAGTATTGCCATACATGTCACACAAGTCTTATCCTCGAGGGCGCCAGAACGTTCTTTTGTCTTGTAAAGAAGTATAGAATTCCTTACACAACATACATCTCCCACTTAACTTTAGTATTGCCTATAACCCAACACCTTTATTGTTATCCTTTTACGGTATAGCGTTCGGTGAGATCAATGAACAACCTTAGGCTAGTAGAGCTAGTATGATTCTAATGTCTTAGAATAAAAGATCATATCACTTTCAAAGCTTCTCTATGACTATGATCCATCAAGAAAGCTTTGAAACGATTTACGTCCAGTATTCATTCTATAATGAACATCTATGAATACTGGATCTCAACTGTTTGAGACTTTCATCATCTATGAACCTCCAACAATTCATAATAGTCTTAATTCAAACTTGATTCCCATGAGTTTATCGACCACGTACATTTAGAATACTTAAGTCAAAGATACTTTAGCCATACCAAAACGTTGGTGTGACACCTGTCAAAATCACAGGTCATATCCATACACCTAGCTACATGTTCACTGTGTGCATAGCTTTACATGATAACATTTGCATCATAGTTAGGCCATACAAGGTTCCAACGGGTCAACATCAAGGCATATAGTCTGACAAGCAGACCCACTAGTTAGTTCAAGGCCTCGGTTAGTTCAACAATTCATGCTAGTCTATAGGAATCCCATGCACAACTCTAACAGTTAGAAAACCATGCAACTAAACATATGTTTCCAAATGGTCACCCCGACAAGGACCAAATCAAATAATGTCCATCTACATGAATTATACACTTGCATTGTCCGACAAAATGATTAAACTTGTATACAAAGGACATTAGTTGGAAAGCATATACTTATATATCGTCCATAGACAAGTTTATATGTAGCAAAATCTAAATTTTATATATGTGTATGCATATTAACGGCCACACACACACACAACACCAAAGTTTCCATGCTTTACATTACAATTTCCCATGGAAACACCGAAGTAGAATGAGGGACACACATTAGCTATACCTTACACTAGGGGTGAGCAAATCTCGGGTCAACCCGATGAAAACCGAAATTCAACCCGAAAAAGACCCGAAACCGAACCAAACCCGTATGTTTCGGTCAGAACTCGGTTTCAATTCTAGCTGATTTTCGGTTTCGGTTTCGGTCTCGGTCCAAGACCAAAAAGAAGCAAAGTAGACCGACCCGACCCGAAACAGTCAAAATACAGCAGTAATAATGCCATTAATCATTCTCTTCGTCAGCATTATCACTTGATTTCTCATGTAAACACCACGTTAGAGAGCTTGAAAAGCAATGAATATTTTGAAATAGTAAAAGAAAAAAGTGGCTTACCTTTGTTCTTGAGAGGAAGATAGACACACAGAGAGAAACTTGATAAAGTAAGAGACTAGCCTAGCCTATGTAAAAGTAGATGTTGACTTAATACATTTTTAAATTAGAAGTACTTATTTGCAATGTATTTATAGTTACAAAGCATTTGAGTGTATTTATATATTTGTATTATATTCGTATACTTCTTTTAAATAAATACTATAACTACTAGCTATAGACCCCACTTACAGTATGTTTGTAGAATTGCAACCTTTGTTTATCATATAAAGTGATATTGTGTATAGTCAATATCAACTCTTCACACACCCATCTATACAATTAATACATATGAAATCAGGAACAATATATGTTTATCAGCACCTCCATGAAGCCACTGTGTATATTTTTTTAAACCCTCATCAACAATGGTGAACGAAAGTTACAAAACGGTGGGTCTTGGTTTTATATTGGTACCAAATCGAAGCTTTTTGATCAGCAAATCGAAGCTTTCTTGTAAAGAGGATTCGAAGCTTTATCTTCGAGTCGGTTTTGGCTTTAGAACTAAGGGAACCATAGGTCCATGGACCGATGACCGAACCTAGCATTAGGGTTTCAATTCGGTTCTTTGTTTACATGCTTTTCGGGTCTCGGGTCGGGTCGGTTCTGTAGCGGGTCGGGTCGGTTCTGGACCAATGCTCACCCTTAGCCGGCGATCTACAATTGATCAAGGGCTTTCCTCGTACATCGTGTGTTGTTCATTGTGTATTTGAGCTTAAACTACCCATTCATTGCTTTCATTATACAGTTGCATCCTCATAATACAGCTGCCATCCTCAGCTTTACCTTAACCATCCTGAGCATAGTTGTCAATTTGTCATTTATTTATATTTATAAGTCACCATCCTAAAAATAACACTAAGTTTTATAATACTAGCACTCTACCTCACGTTTACTAATTTGGAAAACAAGATTATTTCTAGCAAGTAGTTTTTTACCAAAACACTTTGGCGCCCACCGTGGGGCCAGTGGTGCTATTTTAACAAAAAAACTTTGTCAAAACGTTTTCTCAATCTATTCATTTTACAGATCTCGACAACTATGTCTTCCTCACAAAAATCTGTTTCCTCATCCATGCTATCTACAACCTCTACCAGAAATGCAACATTGCCACCCCCACCTACATTACCGAGGAGTTATACTTCTCAAATCCCACCTAGACCATCAACGGGGATATCTGGATCCACTCCTCCTATTTTCGTATCAAACGATGAACTCCTCTCCATGTTTGCATTAATGAAGGATCAAATACAACAACAACAGGGCACAAAACGGATGCTGATAAGAGAGATACAATCTCTCAAGACATCCTCAAGAAGGTCAACTGAAGACATGGGGACACCATTGCAACCCAGGATGTTGGATTTTTATTCTGGCATCTCTGGGGGCGTTCATCAAGGAGATTTTTTTCCCCATGAGCACTGGATTCTCTGCTCCTTAAACAACTGCTACACCCAGGATGACAACCACTAGGGATCTAGGATATACGCCTGGGCCATCCCAAGAATACAACCATAACAGTAACAATTTAAGTTCCAGTACTTTTACTGCTAATGATGTTGCTTTTTTGCAGGATATAGGTATAAGTCCACAACTAGCAAAAGGAGCTACAGAAAATTAAGGATATGGTGTCAAGTGTACCAGGGATAGTACAACCTATCCCCGAAGTATCCTCAGCATGCCATAGAGTGTCTCGGTTTGCACCTCCTATATGTGATGCAGAGATCCCAAAGCAGTTCCAAACTCCAAGCATGAAATTCTATGATGGATCTACAGATCCTGAGGAGCATGTGGCTCAGTAAAGGGAAAGGATGGATATAAATTCAATTCCTGCCAACCTTAAGGAAGCATGCTTGTGCAATGGATTTGGCTCAACTCTCACTAGTCCATCCTTGAAATGGCTCTTAAGTGTTCCTCCATATTCAATTACTTCTTTTGCATATTTCATTAACATGTTTAATAATCAGCTTTCTTGTAGTCGAACGTTTGACAAGTGACCTAAACAGGGTGACTCAACCACAGGGGTATCACTAAGGGAATACATTACTAGGTTTGGAAAAGAAACACTCTACATTGTTGAGGGTGAAAATCCTCAGGATGATATTACCTCACATCCCTAATGTACCATCCCCAGGATGCTAAAGGGCTTAACTAACTTCAGGATGTGACAATGTTTTAGCATGTGCTCATCCTGAGGATGAACTAACGGTTTAACTCTCCTATGTATGATTGCACGTACAAATAAGTTATAATATGGATTTACATGCTTGGAAATGTCTATATTATCATACTCAATTGAAGAATTCAAGGATAGAGGTATAACTCGCGATCAAGATGGAAGATATGGTCAAAGTTGTAACTGATATACATTTAATATCGGAGACAAATGAGGAAACAGCTGAAACATTAAACTGGCTAAGGAGAAACCGTTGCTACAACGTTCACCTGAGATGAAACAACCACAACGGTCATGAGAAAACTTCAAAGAACTTAACTACTTAGCGAGTTTCATGGGATTGTTTATTAATTTCTTGTACTATATAAATGGAGGTATTGGACGAGTATAGGACACATTGCTTACACTATAGCTACACACATACACTTAACTGATCACAAACACTTGCACAATCATTGTAATCATAGTACACTCGTCCAAATACTCATCCAAAGTTGTATCTTTTTACCAGATTAATATTATCAAATAAGGCAGAGGCCTAGATTCCTCCCGAGGTTTTATGCCGGCGATCTACAACTGATCAAGGGCTTTCCTCATAGATCGTGTGTTGTTCTTCTTGTTTATTACTTTATTTGTTCACCACTAGCAGTTTCATTCTGAGGATATAACTGTCCATTCCAAAACTAACCTAAGCCATCCCGATCATAGTTGTCACATTTTTGCTTCTTTAACATCCTGATACACCATCTTCAGAATATTATTGATTTTATAACATATTTCTACACATTTAGCACTCTACCTCACATTAACTAATTTGGAATACAGAGTTATTATTAATAGATAATTTTTTACCAAAATAATTTGGAGCCCACCGTGGGGCAAGTGGTGCTATTTTAACAAAAAAACTTTGTTAAAAGTTTCTCTCATTTAATTCTCTTTTACAAAATTTGACAACTATGGCTTCTTCACAAAAATCTGTTTCAACATCCATGCCATCTACAACCTCTGCCAGAAATACTGCCTTACCACCTCCACCTGCACTTCCAAGAAGTTCTACTTCCCAAATCCCACCTAGACCATCTGGATCTACTCTTCCTGTTCTCGTATCGAATGATGAACTACTTTCTATGTTTGCACTGATGAAAGATTTGATACATCAACAACAAGACACAAACCGGATGTTTATAAGAGAAATACAAGATCTTAAATCATCCTCAAGAAGGCCAAGTGAAGACATGGGGACACCATTGCAACCCAGGGCGTTAGATTTTAATTCTAGCATCTCTGGAGGGGTACATCAAGGCGATTTCATCCCCATGAGTACTGGATTCTCTGCTCCAGAAACAACTACTACTCCCAAGATGGCGACTACCAGGGATACAGGATATGTACTTGTGCCATCCCAAGGATATAACACTAACGGTAACAATTTAAGTTCTAGTGCTTTTACTGCTAATGATGTTTCTTCTTTGCAGGATACAGGAATAAGTCCTCAGCTAGCAAGGGAGCTTCAGAAGATCAAGGATATGGTATCGAGTGTTCCACGTATAGTACAACCCATCCCTGAAGTGTCCTCGGCATGCCATAGAGTGTCAAGATTTGCATCTCCCATATGCGATGCAGAAAATCCAAAACGGTTTCAAACTCCAAGTATGAAGCTTTATGATGGATCGACAGATCATGAAGAGCATGTGGCTCAATATAGGGAAACGATGGAGATAGATCCAATCCCTGCCAATCTGAAGGAAGCATGTTTATGCAAGGGATTTTGGTTCAACTCTCACCGGTCGAGCCCTGAAATGGCTCCTAAGTGTTCCACCCTATTCTATTACTTCTTTTTCACATTTAATTAACATGTTCAATAATCAGTTTTCTTGCAGTCGAACGTTCGAACGTTTGACAAGTGATCTATACAGGGTGACTCAACCACAGGGAGAATCACTAAGGGAATACATAACTATGTTTGGAAAGGAAGCACTTGACATTTCAAACCTGGATGTCACAACAGTAGTACATGCATTCAAGATGGGACTGCAAAGAGATTCACCATTCTATCAAGAATTGGTGATGAATCCATGTAGGAACTTGGATGAAGTCAGGAACAGAGCTCTAAGATTTATCCGACTTGAAGACGATAAGAAAATTCAAGAGAGGATAGAATCATCCTCAAAATATAACCATCCCAATCAAAAGTCCACTCCCACATACAAACCATATAAGCATAAACCATATGCTAGGTCTGATAATAAAAAGGTCAATGTGGTAGAGGACGAAGATGAGGATGACTGCCCTAAATTATCAGATTACTGTTTTTTTGTGGATGTAACAGGATTGATGTATGCCATGAAAGATCTATGGGACAAAGCAAGATGACCAAGGAAAGCGAATAAGGCAGGGTGGAAGGATATGTCCAAATGGTGTGCCTATCACGAAGATTTCGGCCATATCACTGAAGATTGTATCGCCTTGAGAAAGGAGATAGCCTATCTCTTGAGCAAGGGTCACCTTAAAGAACTCTTAGGCAAAAAGAAATCAAGAGCTCAGGATGGCAGCAACATCCCAGAAAGAGCAGCATCCCCACCGAAGGATGCTGGTATTATTAACCTCATTTCAGGAGGGTCAGATACTTGTGGAACCTCATACTCAGCTGCCAGAAGACATGTGAGGGAAACAAAGTCTGAAAAAGGAGAAAGACCAACGAAGACAACAATCCTGATGACCTCTAAAGTGATCAGCTTCGAGGAAGAGTACCGAGAAAACATTCTTGATCCTCATCATGATGGTTTGGTTATTACTTTGTATATTGCTATTCATTTTGTCCGCAGGATTCTTATAGATGGAGGAAGTTTAGTGAACATCATCCAGCTTGAAGCTTTGAAAAGAATGAATATTCCAGAATCTGAAATAGTTTCCAGATCATCAGTCCTAGTGGGCTTCAGTGGAGAAACTAAGAGCACAGTGGGAGACATAAAGCTACTAGTGTATGTGGAAGGGGTGAACTCTATCCAGAGATTTTGGGTGATAGATTCCCTATCCTGCTACAATGTCATCCTGGGGAGGACTTGGATACATGACATGAAGGCAGTCCCTTCAACATATCACTAATGTATAAAGCTACCCACACCTTGGGGAGTCGTCAAAGTAAATAGTGACCAACAAGAAGCCAAGGACTGATATACAACATCAATGAAAGCTTCATCACGACAAGCATAGCAACTACAGAAGGATGCACAGTGCCATCCTCAAGATGTCAAGGCACATCCTGAGCAGGATGTAAAGGCTGTTTTCCTTGATAACAATAACAAGGATATCACTATGCTAATTGGTAAGAATATCCCTCATGACATTGAACAATCACTAATCTCGTTTCTTAAATGCATGATGTCTACTTTTGCATGGAAGCATGAAGATATGACAGGCATTTCTAAGGAAGTCATTACTCATAAACTCGGGATTGATAAGAATTTCAAGCCCATTCAGCAAAAAAGAAGGAAGTTTTCTCCGGAACGGAATGTCATCATACAAGAAGAGATGTATGCAACGTGTCTCTGTGCTCGCTATCAATCGAAGCCGAAACAAAGTCATCTGACGGCGGTCAAGCGTATCCTTCGATATCTGAAGGGTTGTCCATCAAAAGGACTTTGGTACCCTAATGATGATGATTTTGATTTTATTGCTTTTAGTGATGCAGATTGGGGCGGCTGTGACAAAGACAGCAAATCAACCACAGCCGGTTGCCAGTTTTTAGGGAGCAGGTTAATTACCTGGCAATGCAAGAAACAGACTTCCGTCGCACTGTCTACATGTGAAGCCGAGTACATTTCAGCCTCAAGTTGCTGTTCGCAAGGGCTCTGGATCCAACAACAGATGGTTGATTACGGTTTGCAGTTTCTTAAAACCCCTATTCACTGTGACAACGAAGCCGCAATTGCATTAACTAAAAATACTGAAAATCATTCTAAAGCGAAACATATCCGGATTAAATATCATTTTATCCGTGATTGTTACGCTAAGGAATTGATAGATATGGTCAAAATCCATACTGACTACCAACGTGCAGATTTGTTTACAAAAGCTTTTGACAGATCCCGCTTTGAATATCTTTTAAAAGTAAACAATATAAAGGAAAAACAGGACTAATCGGCTCCTCGGTTTATCATTTTTTAGTTTTTAGTTTTAGTTTTAAATTTTTGCTAATTGGGAATTTCTCTTTACTATTATAATCCTCAAAGAAGTTGATGCTTTCGAGGAGGTTGTTTAATCCTCAAAGAAGTTGATGCTTTCAAGTGGATTGTTTCTTTCAAAATTTTTGTTTTGTTTTTCAGAAAAATTAAAAAACCCAAAAATATGTTCTTTATTTTAGGGGGAGTCTTTTTATCAGAAAAACCAAAAACATTGAAATATTTTCAAAATACCTAAAAAATTAGAATAATCAAAATGATTTCCTGGATAAAAAGAGGAAATGATAGTACATCAGTGGGGATCTGACACAGGCTAAAGAATTATATAGTATAATGAGACGTATGTTGATTACGTGTGATGTGCTGATAGGCTTCGTAGACTAAATATTGCGTGCATTAGTGATACAAACATAACAAACTACGCGTTTGTGGCTGAACACCTCATGGACATATGGTCTTAGTACCGTAATTTCGTTTGATAGGATATTTGTACAAAACTCGGAGGTTTAGGGTCGTTATGTTATTAGTTGTCTGGGGATAGCCTATCTGATCTTCTGCTGTAAGTCATTACGGACCTAGATCAGACAGGATGTCTTTATAAAAGAGCTATATGCCAAATCCTAAAGTTACCGAATTGAGGAACTTTCCATGTTATATGATGATCAAAGATTATCTATTACATCGTATTGATCATTGATGCAAATCATGATTAATATCAGTCCTCAACCTGGTATAGTGCATATGTTGCTTTGCTGCATTAATTTGCTGACCTGTATACCTCTATGCATTATATCTTGTACAATTACAGACGACGAAAGCATAATCACGCTTTACAATGAGTCTTTGTGCATTTATTTCTTGATACGGGAGTATGTCGTGTGTGTGGGAACCACAATGTGTTAGTCTAATACATCTAATTCGTATCATTTTAAAGCATTGCGTAATTGTCTGCATGTGAGCTTATGTGGACCACAATATCAGCAATTGCCGTGTCACATATTGTTTCTAATGATAATATTGAAACAGATCAACGCTGTGTTCAGATTTCTCAGAAAACTGATATGATCCTCTTACCGGAAATCACAAAATGTTTACTACTTTCATTTACTTTTGATGCATTTTACTTTGTTGTATTTTTACTTTTATTGTCAAAAAGATACAAAATCCAAAAAGATTTTAGGTGTGTTTTGATAAAATTTCAGAAAATCCAAAAAATTTGCATTTCTGCTTTATTTTTGATAACCGGGGATGCTTGATGGTCAATTTCTGAGATTTGATAACACCATCTGGGCTTTGTATTATTCAAAAAGTGAAAATTTGAGTTTTGGAAGTTTAACGGATTGAAAAATGTTGAACGGGATTCGAATTCGTGATTTGGCGAAATTTTCAGATTTTTCCATTTCACATTCGCTCCTTAATTGGGTCGAATGTGGAAAAATTATTACCTTCGACCATTTTTAATATGGACGAATGTGGAATACTTCACCTTCGGGTATCATTTTTACCTTCGGGTGTTATTTCCACCTTCGGGTCTTACATTTCACTTTCGTGCCATTCATTTGGGGCGAATGTGGATTTCACCCACATTCGTCCATTCTAAACGGACGAAGGTACCTCTTATATATACCCCATTTCAGGTTCGAGCCCATCATTCAAAAAATTTTCAAAATTTCATCCAATACCAGACCTTGTTGCTCGTGTTTCTTGTGATTCACTGATTTGTTCCCTACTTATTCCTGATCATTTTGAGACTAAATTTGTAGGTAATGGACATCATTATAGACAAGAATCGTCGTGATTTTCAACCGGACCTAGGGTTTCAATTTAGGGGTCTTAGGATGTTTAATAATGATTGATTTTGTTTTACAATCAATCCACATCAGTTTTAGGGGGAGAAGATTAAAGGAATTAGGGTTTAAACATCATTTGATTGTTTAATTGATTGAATAGACTGTTTTAACCTAATTTCTCTTTTAAAAACTGATGTAAATTGATATTTGAGGACAATTGGTAATACACGAGTGTTATTCGGCCTTGTTAGAACACATTTAAATCATATTACATGTTAAAATCAACTTTGGCAGAATTTCAAATTTTGGGGGAAAACTTTTTCACCTTCGGTTGATATAAACGGGCGAAAGTGGAATTAATTTGGGCGAATGTACATTTAAACTGGACGAATGTGACTTTCTACTCAGATCATGTTCACATTCGACCATAAGTTTCACATTCGACCATATTATCTCACATTCGACCATTCCAAAACGGGCGAATGTGCAGTATATTTTGACCAGATTTTTTTTGTGATTTTTGTCGTTTTTGTATTTTGACGTGTTTGTTTGATTTTTATGTGCAGATGGCTGATCAACCCGAGAACGTTGAAGCACCAGTAGAAAATGTGGAAACTCCAGCAGAGATTACAGTTCCAGATCCAGTGCCAGAGGCAGAAACGTCTGTTCCAAGCAGTTGGCCATTTGAAAGGTCGCATAACTGTTGCGCTTATCTCGGAGATGTAGAGAAGAATACAGAATTCACCGGGATCATAGAGTTTCTGAAGAGGAGCAGAATAGTTCATGCATTAGCCACACCAACCATCATATACAAAGACATCATTGAAGATTTCTACCAAAATGTGAAGTATGACTACTGGGAGAATCAAACGATCATCAAGAGCAAGATTCAGGATATGGAGATGTTCTTGACTGAAGCTGATATTCGGGAAGCGTTACAGATAAAGTTTGAAGATAGTGAAGATCCCAGGGAGTTGTCATGGACAGAGCAGAAAGCGTGTTTCTTACGGATGAAATACAAAGGTCCAATTACTGACGGATCTATGTATAAGGGGAAGCTGGGAGTGCAGTATAAGTATTTTGCACATGTTCTTATCCACGTATTTGGGTGTGTGAGTGGTGGATACGATGTCATGAGAAGGAGTTTAAGTTCATTAATGGTTGCGTTGACACTCAACAAACCATTTAATGTTTCTGGGATGATTCTTGATCATATGCTGGAGATGCTGAAAGGAATGAAGAACAAGAAGTTTATGTTGTATCCGAGATTTCTTATGATGATCTTTGACTATAAGTATCCTATGTTGAAAAAGGATCCGACTATGATCCTAGGTCAAGATCATATGAACATTAGAACATTGATGAGAATGAAGGGTTACAAAGGTGTGCCTGATAGTGAGAAGCCACCTAACAGGAGATTATTTGGTGCTTTGGCTCGTCCGGATTACACTGATCCTGGCAAGAACAAAGCAAGACATGATAATAGTGATTCGGATAATGATGATTCCTTAGTGTATGTTGATTCAAGCACTAAGAGGAAACGGCAAGTAGTCAATCCTGGAGCCAAAGGGAAGGGCAAGGGAAAGACTGTGGATCAGGGAAGTTCTAAGCAACAAGTGGTTAGAAAGAAATCGACAGCAAAGAAAGGATCAGGTTTGGTGGACGAAGAGTCGGTAGATTCAGAGGAGACTGAGGTTGATGAGCAGTGGGATTCTGATGATGAAAATGTGAGGACCACCAAACGTAAGGCCACTATGGTTGGTGAGTCTGAATCCTTGAATAAGTCGATTGAAGAAGCTGAGAGAAGGAAGAAATCTGTTGAAGATGAGAGCCTAGGTGTTGACCTGGCAGAGCTGAGTGTTGGAGAGACTGTGGTAGTTAATTTGCCCAAAAAGACAAAGAAGCAAAAGACCATGGCCAAGAAGTCGAGTATAAAAGAACTGAGGGAGAAAGAGTTAGCTCAGTTATTGAAGGGTAAAAGATTACCTGATGCTGGTACACCATCTAAGCTATCTTCACCTGTTGCCAAGAAACAGAAGAAAACGAAAGAGGCAGAGACTTTACCAATCGATCAATTCAATGTCGATTTGGATAAAGTGCTCGATATGTTCAGAAAGCCTCAGAAGGAGAAAGTAGTTGAAGTTGAGCCATCTAGATCAAAGTCGAAGAAAGTGACTGTGGATGACGATGTCATGAAGCAAGTGAATAAGAAAATGGAAGATATGATGAAGATGTTAGTTGCTCAACAGGCTGAGATTGCTAAATTTAAGCAAAATGAGGAGAAAATGCTTCAGATCGTGGTTGCTTCGAAATCTAATCAGGATGATATAAATGATAAGATTAAGATGATTGAAGCTAAGAATGAAAAACTTGAAAGAAAGTGTGAAAGAAACAAGGGCAGGATCAAACTGATCAAGGCAGATAACAAAGAACTGCACGTTTGAAGACATCATCATGCTTTTCTTCAATCCAATCTACTTTGAACCAAACGACTTTGCTCAAGCAAGAAAATACACTCAAGTGGTTGGAGTTTGTTTTGCGTATGACATCAATGCAGGAAGCAACTTGGAGGGTAAACTTGGTAAGACAGTGAAGATAGCCAATGTGTCTAAACCTGTGAAGAAAACATTTGAGCCTCCAATGACTACTGAGCAGAAGAAACAGCTCAGAATCAAGTTGATGAACAAGACAATGGACCAACAGAGAAAACTATCCAATCAATAGTCGAGGGGGAGTTTGTTGATGCGTTTTGCGACTAAGGATTGGATAAACATAATTAACATATGTTAGAGCTTGGCCGAAGGTAGACAAAAGGGGCGAATGTAGATAGAAGTGGGCGAAGGTAGATGGACAATGGGCGAAGGAAGACTGAATCTGACATGAAGATACATTCGACCACTGGAAGTGGGCGAATGTGGAAAATGTCTACGTTCGACCAACAGAAAGGGGCGAACGTGCAGTGTCTATAAATAGATTTTGTGATTTTGATTATGTAATAGAGTTGTCAGTTGTGTCTGTGTTCAGGTCAGGTTCAGAGGTGTTTTTGAGATATTGTGTGTGTGTTCTAGATTAACATAAACTGATTGTAAAGGCTTATTTGAAAGAAGTTAATCTATGAAATGATGTTGAAAATGATCTTGATTGTGTTGTGATTTGTGTTTTATCAATTTGTTCAGAACTAGGGTTTCCGCACCTGGTTTTGTGACTTGTATGATCGTATAATCCTGTTTTTAGCTAAAATCTTTCGCTCACAAAGTGGTATCAGAGCCTAGAGGATCATACAATAACAAATTTGATAAGATCAGAGCTGATTTGGACATGTTTTTGACCTAAATACATCTGTTTTTACATAAACATTGTTTTTAAGTGTTTTTGATCGATTTAAAGGTGAATTTGTGGTCGAATTCAAGTTTTCCAAGAATTAAAGTTGCTCCTAATCAATTCCGAAACATAACCTGATTGAGATCATTCTAATCCATGAACTTTTGAAAATCTGAGATCAGAATAACCGTTTTTCAAACAATAACCGTTTTTCAAAAATGAGATCTGATTGTTTTGGGCGAACCTGGAACCTGACCTGTGTTTAGTGGTCGAAAGTGTTGAAAAGTGGGCGAACCTGAGTAGTTAGTGGGCGAACCTGAAATTTGTGTAAAACTTTTCACTTTCGGGTACAAATTTTCACATTCGACCGGGTTTAGTTTGGGCGAAAGTGGAAGTTTGTTATTCTGTTTTACATTCTGGTCAAATCTACCTTCGGGTGTTACTGTGTGGTCGAACGTATAATCAGAGGGGTCGAGAGTGATAAAGTTTGGACGAATATAAGAGTTTCTGGTCGAACCTAGATCATTTTGGACGAACTTAGAATATTTCGGGCGAACCTAGGGTTTTTGTTGAAAATTTTTCTAAGTGTTGAGATTTTTCTTAGTGTGTGATCATGTGGCGTTTTCAAACTACTCCAGGATCAGCAACAGCACAACCACAACAGCAAACGATGGACCCATGGACAGTGGCAGCGCAAAAGACGAACACACAGTCTTCACAACCACTTAACTACATGGCAACGACGAGCACGATGCCTCAAAGTGTAGCACATCCGGCACTACAATCTGATTACTGGGGAGTAGCAGCAGCGGCGGTAAATACTCAAACCACTAATGCTATTTCTACTTTGATTAAGGATTTGTCTACAGGTAGTGGAACTCGGCCACCGAAGCTCATGGATATGCAAGAGTATAATCAGTGGCATACCATGTTCAAGATCCATTTGGAAGGCATGGGAGTTGAAGGAGCAGAGGCATGGAGCATGATTGTTAAAGGTTACACAGCACCGATTCTGGAGAATACAGGTGAGATGATTCCTTTGGAAAGCTTAACTGAGGACGAGAAGAAGAAATATGTGGTGGAGAAGAAAGCTTTTTCCCAACTGACACAGGCAATCACAAGTGACCTGTTGCATCAGTTTGGGACATGTACTACATCAAAGCAGCTTTGGGATAAGCTTAAGAGGAAGCATGATGGTAATGAGAAGACTAGGAGTCTGAGAATGGAAGAATTGGTCAAAGAGTTTGAGAATTTTTCTTTTATTAATAATGAAACTCTAAAAGAACTAACTCCTAGATATATGCATTTGTTGTCTGAATTGTCTAGTTATGGTGTACAGATTCCAATGACTAAGCAGGTGGATAAGTTTGCAGATGCTTTACCACCACAATGGGATCAGCATGTGGAAGTTCTAAGAGAGAAGGATGCTTATCAATTCTGGACTATTTCAGATTTTATCGAAAAGCTGGAGAACAAAGAGTTGGAGGATAGGAGGAAAGCTAGAAGGTCACAGATTCCTCAGAATCCCAGTTTGTATTTTGGAGGCTCTTCAGTTCCAGTTGGTAACTCGAGCTCAGGAAGCATTGCACCACATGTCGCATGTATTTCCAATGTCATGGATTCATCAAAACCAACCACCAACTACATGACACAAACATCATCTTACTCACAACCATCATACACACCACCACAATACAATTCCTACATTTCACCAATCTCCCCAATGCAACAAGCAAGTTTTTACACCGCTAACCAATCACAACAACCAATAAACCAAGTTACTAAACCTAATCAACAACCGGTGGTTTTGGATACATCTAACTTGGGAAATGTGACTGTGGAGGTTGCTCAGCAACACATTGCATTAGTCTCTGCAATGGTTTCATCCTACAATGGCTTAGTTGCTAGTCAGATTGGGAACAACAACTTAACCAACGAAGACTATGCACAGATAGACAAGGAAGAGATGGAACTCATTGACATTCAATGGGCTTTTGCGAGTATTATGAGAAGAGCAACAGAGTTCATCGAGAAAACAGGAAGGACTGATTTAGCAACTTCTCCCAACACAACCTATGGATTCAACAAGGAGAAGGTTACGTGTTTTAATTGTGGAGAAAAAGGACATTTTAAAAGGGAATGCACCCAGCCACCTAAACAAGGTAATCGAAACCCTTTCAATGCAAATTACCAGAACCGTCAACAACAAAACCAAGTTTCTTACCAAAATAACAACAACTACCAAAACCGAAACTTTAACAACCAAAACAGACAACCAAACACTCAAAACCAGATTCAAAACCAATCTCCTAACAACCCAAACCGAACAGTTGTACCTATCACTACACCTAATGAGACCCAACAGAATGCGAGTCAGAACCAAGCTTTGGTGACTCAACAGGATGAAAGGTTTGACTGGTCGGGTATGCAAATAGGAGTTGAGGAAGTGACTACTGGTGGAAATGTGGCATGTGTTGCTTATCAGGTTGATATGGAAGAGTCGGTGACGGTTGATGAGAAGAAAGAAACTGAGGAGTGTGAAAGTGATGATTCTGAGACTGAGATGGAAGTGGAGAATGAACCTGTTGAGGTTAAGGCTGAGGAAACAAGTTCTGGAATGGTGATTGATTCTGTGACTGATGTTCCTGAAGAGTGTAGATCAGTTTATTCAGATTCTGAGAGCGAATCAGACACAGAAGCAAGTGTTGATTCTTTAGATGATGATATTGATCAGTTGCTGGCAGAAGCTGACTTTTTGATGACGAGGAAGTCGTGTATCGCTGATGATGCTTTCACCAAGATTGACTACTCCAAGTTTTTCACTGGAAAGGAAGCTCATTTTGCGTTGATGGCCATGACTGAACCGCCAAAACCTGTAAGTTCTGAATCTAGCACTGATGTTATGAGTGATAAATATTGTGGAACATGTGATAGATTGACTGAGGAGAATAAACAACTCCGAATTTCACGTGATAGTGCTATCTTGAACAGTCAATCTACTCGCAAAGAGTTGAATGCTTTCAACAAAGTATTAGATGGCTATAAAAAGGACATTTCTGACTTGAAAAACACTTTGTCATTGAAACAATTGGCAATAAACAACTATATCAATGAAATTGAAAACACCAAGTTGGAAATGGCAGCCATAAAATGTTTTGCTGAAAAGGTTAACAAGAAGTTGGAAAGTTATAAGAATGTTGCTTATGTGGTAGACCATATCATTGATGATAACACCACCAATTACAAGTCTGTACCATCTCCGGTTCTTTTTGAAAATCATAACTATCACCAAGTTATACCGGAGAGTTCGGTAAAATCAGACTCATCATCGGAAATGGAATCTAACACCTCGAGTATTGGGGATCCTTATTCCGATGTGAGACCGATTTTAGGCTTGAATGATGAGGGTGTTTATGCTGAGAGTGAGAATTCAGACTCAGAAAATGATGATACTGGTAGTGATCAATCTGTTAATGAATGTGAGATTCCAAAAGAAAATCACATCATTACTACTGAACCAGTGTCACCATCTGATCATGTTCATCCGATGGCAAATGCTAATCGTGATAAGAAGTCTGAAAAGATTGATGTTAAGAAAGATAATGTTGTTAAGAATGTTGTTAAAATGAATGAGTTGAATGAACCAAGTGACAAACCTGTCAAGGTGTTTTATCGGATGGAAGGATCCGATAAGATCGTTTCTGATGAGGAATTTCCAATCAAAAACGTTAACTATTCTAAACTTGATAAAATCTGGCAAGAAAGCACAATATGGTTTCCAAAACATGAGAGAACCAACGAAATTCCACCAGAAATCTTAAAGAAATTGTTTTCAGAAGTTCCTCAAGAACCAAAGGTGCATGTCATTGAGTTCATTCGACCAAATGATAAAGTAAATGGTTTTCATGAGCCCTCTTACTCGAAAGGACCACTTCCTGAGAGTTTGAGGAATCAACAGTATAATGATCAATATCCTGTTAGATCATTTGCTCCACCAAATGCTCATTATGTGTTTGAGGAATATAGAAAATGCTTTAAATGTGGAGAACGCGGGATTTTACTTGCTCAGTGTCCATATGTAAGGCATAAAAGACATGAGGTTGAAGTTAGAAATTCCATGAGACAGCCGATTGATCATTATGTTCCACCACATAGACGAGTTGTTCCTCAACAACAACAGTTTTATAATCAAAACAATTTTCAAATGAGGAACAACCGTCCATTTCAATATGATCAAAGGAATCGGATTGCTATGGAACAATCTTGGAGAAAACCTGTGGTGAACACAACAGTTGATAGGCAAAAGGTTCCACAAAAACCAATTGTCAAATCAAATGTTGGACCTAAGTCTGTTAACTCAGATAAGGTTGCCAAGAAAGTTACTTTTGGTAACAATGTTCAGAAACCAATTGAGAAACCAAAATCTCAAATTCGTATTCTTAAAAGGTCTGAACAATCTTGGACACCGAATGGTACTCCAGGAGCTTCTACTTCGAAGGTAAGTGAGAAAAATGAGAGTGTTTTGAACAATCAGAAAAAGATTGACCCAAAACAGAAAATTGTTGAAAAAGTTAATGAGGATGTTTCTTTGAAAACCAATGTTCAAAGGCCCAAGACTCAGGCTTGGGTCCCCCGAAAGAACTGAATGATTTACTTTTTGTGTGCAGGGAGCTTCAGCTGGCCCTATTAGCAGTCTCTGGATTGTTGATAGTGGAGCTTCAGGCCACATGACGGGGGATCTTGCATTGTTGTTTGATGTGAAAAATATTAATGGAGGGTATGTCGCTTTCGCGGGTAATAAAGGAGGATATATTACGATGGAAGGAAGCGTGAGTAATGGGATTGTGACTTTCGAGCGGATTTCTTATGTCAAGCAGATAGACTATAATCTGTTGAGCGTCAGTCAAATATGCGATAAACAATTTTCTGTGCATTTTGATGACAAATCCTGTTATATTCTCAAACCGGGCTTCAAAATTCCAAAGGAGTGGGTTATGTTGATGGCACCTCGAGTCAACAATCTTTATATTCTTGACATGTCCAAGGTAATGACATCACAGGGACAGATAACATGCTTTCTATCCAAGGCGACCGAAAAAGAATCGATAATGTGGCACCGCAGAATGGGGCACATTCATCTGAGGAAAATGAATCAATTGGTGAGAAATGGACTTGTCGATGGAGTAAACGTGAAACATTTCCATCTGAACGACAAGTGTGTAAGTTGTATGAAAGGCAAACAACACAAACAGTCCCATAAAGTGAAGAAAGTTAACTCTGTTGAGATGCCGCTTGAGCGATTGCACATGGACCTTTTCGGACCAGTCAAGCGTAAAAGTCATCTTGGAGAGCTTTATTGTTTAGTCGTCACTGATGACTATTCACGATTCTCATGGGTGATGTGTTTGAAGAACAAAAGCGACACCTTTACCAACCTACAAGTTCTGTTCACTCGACTGGAGAATATCTACAATTTGAAGATAAAAAGGATCAGGAGTGACAACGGGACGGAGTTCAAAAACGCCAAGATGGATGAACTTTGTGAAAGCAAAGGGATACATCATGAATATTCGGCTCCGTATACCCCGCAACAGAACGGTGTTGCTGAAAGAAAGAATAGGACTCTAATTGAGGCGGCTAGAACAATGCTCGCTGATTCAAATCTTCCGGTAATGTTCTGGAACGAGGCGATTTATGCAGCAAATTATACATTAAATCGGGTTATAACAGTGAAGAAGTTTGGAAAAACATCTTATGAACTGTTACACCGACGAAAGCCCAATTTAGAGTATCTAGAACCATTTGGGGCGCCATGCACGATGTTGAATCCAGGAGAGAAGTTTAGTCCTAAAGCTGAGGAGGGATATTTTGTTGGATATGCAACCCCGCTCAAACGGGTATTCAACAAGCGAACTCGTCAAGTGGAGGATTGGGCTAACGTGGAAGTTCAACGATACACTCAAAATTTGCAAGGCACGGGCCCTGATTGGATGTTTGATTACAAAGATTTCTTTGAATCATTCAATCTAGATAGCTTGATTGAAGAAGCTGTAATCAGATTACTTTACGAGTGTGAAAACGCGGCGACTTCACCGTTGATGCGTCCAATCACCGTAAACCCCCCACCAGCTTCTAATGATACCAGTGCTCCTATACATGAAGAAGAGATGTTTCAAGAGGCTTCAACTTCATTAGACACTTCAGAATCTGAAGATGAACAATTTGAAGAAGCAGTTCTTGAACATGCAGAAGAATTAGAAGAGCAAACTGTGAACCCAACCCCAACTACAGATGTTGCTTCATCATCAAACACGGGTCATGATCAGGATGCTGTAGAAAACTTGACTGCTCAGACGAGAGTGATTGTACCTGTTAATCCGGAATCTCGGATTCATCGTATTCACCCGCTGGAGCAAGTTATCGGTGATCCTGGAAGTGGTGTTATGACCAGAGGGCAGCTGAAAAGCGTTAACTCGCCAGAGAGTTTTGGTGCTTTAGCATTGTATGCCAAAATTCAGAAATCTGGTAGCCAAAATGATTGGTCGTTTGCATGTTATGTGTCGCAGGTAGAGCCAAGGACATACAAAGACGCTTTGAATGAAGATGCCTGGGTTGAGGCAATGCAGGAGGAGTTATTGCAATTCCAGAAATTGGGAGTCTGGACGCTCACTGATTTGCCGCCGGGAAGGAAGAAAATAGGCACTAAGTGGGTGTTTAAGTGCAAAAAGGATGATCGTGGAGTTATTGTTCGCAACAAAGCCAGATTGGTCGTGCAGGGTTTCCATCAAATCGAAGGAATTGATTACAACGAAATCTATGCACCAGTAGCACGAATTGAAGCTATTCGGATGTTCCTTGCGTTTGCTTCATATAAGAAATTCAAAGTCTATCAAATGGACGTCAAGAGCGCATTTTTGTACGGGAAAGTCAAGGAGGAGGTTTATGTCGGGCAGCCACAAGGCTTTGAGGACCCAATCCACCGGGACAAGGTCTACGTGCTGAACAAAGCTTTATATGGTTTGCACCAGGCTCCAAGACAGTGGTACGAGGAGCTAAGTACATACCTCATCTCCAAAGGATTCAAGCGTGGCCTCGTCGATTGCACCCTCTTTACGAAGAAGACGGGAGATGACTTGCTTCTAGTACAGATTTACGTTGATGATATTATATTTGGTTCAACTAACGAACTTTTGTGCAGGGAATTTGAAACTGTTATGCAAGAAAAGTTCGAAATGAGCGCTATGGGGGAGATGCAGTTTTTCCTCGGCTTACAGGTGGACCAAAGATCCGACGGGATCTTCATTCACCAGACGAAATACGTAGCCGACATCTTGAGCCGATTCCAGATGGAGGACTCTAAGCCGATGGATACCCCGATTCAACCCAATCACGAGATTGGAGTGGACGCTAAGGGGGAGCTGACAGATCCATTTACATACAGAGCAATCATCGGATCTCTGATGTATTTGACAGCGTCTCGACCAGATATTATGTATGCAACGTGTCTCTGTGCTCGCTATCAATCGAAGCCGAAACAAAGTCATCTGACGGCGGTCAAGCGTATCCTTCGATATCTGAAGGGTTGTCCATCAAAAGGACTTTGGTACCCTAATGATGATGATTTTGATTTTATTGCTTTTAGTGATGCAGATTGGGGCGGCTGTGACAAAGACAGCAAATCAACCACAGCCGGTTGCCAGTTTTTAGGGAGCAGGTTAATTACCTGGCAATGCAAGAAACAGACTTCCGTCGCACTGTCTACATGTGAAGCCGAGTACATTTCAGCCTCAAGTTGCTGTTCGCAAGGGCTCTGGATCCAACAACAGATGGTTGATTACGGTTTGCAGTTTCTTAAAACCCCTATTCACTGTGACAACGAAGCCGCAATTGCAATAACTAAAAATACTGAAAATCATTCTAAAGCGAAACATATCCGGATTAAATATCATTTTATCCGTGATTGTTACGCTAAGGAATTGATAGATATGGTCAAAATCCATACTGACTACTAACGTGCAAATTTGTTTACAAAAGCTTTTGACAGATCCCGCTTTGAATATCTTTTAAAAGTAAACAATATAAAGGAAAAACAGGACTAATCGGCTCCTCGGTTTATCATTTTTTAGTTTTTAGTTTTAGTTTTAAATTTTTGCTAATTGGGAATTTCTCTTTACTATTATAATCCTCAAAGAAGTTGATGCTTTCGAGGAGGTTGTTTAATCCTCAAAGAAGTTGATGCTTTCAAGTGGATTGTTTCTTTCAAAATTTTTGTTTTGTTTTTCAGAAAAATTAAAAAACCCAAAAATATGTTCTTTATTTTAGGGGGAGTCTTTTTATCAGAAAAACCAAAAACATTGAAATATTTTCAAAATACCTAAAAAATTAGAATAATCAAAATGATTTCCTGGATAAAAAGAGGAAATGATAGTACATCAGTGGGGATCTGACACAGGCTAAAGAATTATATAGTATAATGAGACGTATGTTGATTACGTGTGATGTGCTGATAGGCTTCGTAGACTAAATATTGCGTGCATTAGTGATACAAACATAACAAACTACGCGTTTGTGGCTGAACACCTCATGGACATATGGTCTTAGTACCGTAATTTCGTTTGATAGGATATTTGTACAAAACTCGGAGGTTTAGGGTCGTTATGTTATTAGTTGTCTGGGGATAGCCTATCTGATCTTCTGCTGTAAGTCATTACGGACCTAGATCAGACAGGATGTCTTTATAAAAGAGCTATATGCCAAATCCTAAAGTTACCGAATTGAGGAACTTTCCATGTTATATGATGATCAAAGATTATCTATTACATCGTATTGATCATTGATGCAAATCATGATTAATATCAGTCCTCAACCTGGTATAGTGCATATGTTGCTTTGCTGCATTAATTTGCTGACCTGTATACCTCTATGCATTATATCTTGTACAATTACAGACGACGAAAGCATAATCACGCTTTACAATGAGTCTTTGTGCATTTATTTCTTGATACGGGAGTATGTCGTGTGTGTGGGAACCACAATGTGTTAGTCTAATACATCTAATTCGTATCATTTTAAAGCATTGCGTAATTGTCTGCATGTGAGCTTATGTGGACCACAATATCAGCAATTGCCGTGTCACATATTGTTTCTAATGATAATATTGAAACAGATCAACGCTGTGTTCAGATTTCTCAGAAAACTGATATGATCCTCTTACCGGAAATCACAAAATGTTTACTACTTTCATTTACTTTTGATGCATTTTACTTTGTTGTATTTTTACTTTTATTGTCAAAAAGATACAAAATCCAAAAAGATTTTAGGTGTGTTTTGATAAAATTTCAGAAAATCCAAAAAATTTGCATTTCTGCTTTATTTTTGATAACCGGGGATGCTTGATGGTCAATTTCTGAGATTTGATAACACCATCTGGGCTTTGTATTATTCAAAAAGTGAAAATTTGAGTTTTGGAAGTTTAACGGAATGAAAAATGTTGAACGGGATTCGAATTCGTGATTTGGCGAAATTTTCAGATTTTTCCATTTCACATTCGCTCCTTAATTGGGTCGAATGTGGAAAAATTATTACCTTCGACCATTTTTAATATGGACGAATGTGGAATACTTCACCTTCGGGTATCATTTTTACCTTCGGGTGTTATTTCCACCTTCGGGTCTTACATTTCACTTTCGTGCCATTCATTTGGGGCGAATGTGGATTTCACCCACATTCGTCCATTCTAAACGGACGAAGGTACCTCTTATATATACCCCATTTCAGGTTCGAGCCCATCATTCAAAAAATTTTCAAAATTTCATCCAATACCAGACCTTGTTGCTCGTGTTTCTTGTGATTCACTGATTTGTTCCCTACTTATTCCTGATCATTTTGAGACTAAATTTGCAGGTAATGGACATCATTACAGACAAGAATCGTCGTGATTTTCAACCGGGCCTAGGGTTTCAATTTAGGGGTCTTAGGATGTTTAATAATGATTGATTTTGTTTTACAATCAATCCACATCAGTTTTAGGGGGAGAAGATTAAAGGAATTAGGGTTTAAACATCATTTGATTGTTTAATTGATTGAATAGACTGTTTTAACCTAATTTCTCTTTTAAAAACTGATGTAAATTGATATTTGAGGACAATTGGTAATACACGAGTGTTATTCGGCCTTGTTAGAACACATTTAAATCATATTACATGTTAAAATCAACTTTGGCAGAATTTCAAATTTTGGGGGAAAACTTTTTCACCTTCGGTTGATATAAACGGGCGAAAGTGGAATTAATTTGGGCGAATGTACATTTAAACTGGACGAATGTGACTTTCTACTCAGATCATGTTCACATTCGACCATAAGTTTCACATTCGACCATATTATCTCACATTCGACCATTCCAAAACGGGCGAATGTGCAGTATATTTTGACCAGATTTTTTTTTGTGATTTTTGTCGTTTTTGTATTTTGACGTGTTTGTTTGATTTTTATGTGCAGATGGCTGATCAACCCGAGAACGTTGAAGCACCAGTAGAAAATGTGGAAACTCCAGCAGAGATTACAGTTCCAGATCCAGTGCCAGAGGCAGAAACGTCTGTTCCAAGCAGTTGGCCATTTGAAAGGTCGCATAACTGTTGCGCTTATCTCGGAGATGTAGAGAAGAATACAGAATTCACCGGGATCATAGAGTTTCTGAAGAGGAGCAGAATAGTTCATGCATTAGCCACACCAACCATCATATACAAAGACATCATTGAAGATTTCTACCAAAATGTGAAGTATGACTACTGGGAGAATCAAACGATCATCAAGAGCAAGATTCAGGATATGGAGATGTTCTTGACTGAATCTGATATTCGGGAAGCGTTACAGATAAAGTTTGAAGATAGTGAAGATCCCAGGGAGTTGTCATGGACAGAGCAGAAAGCGTGTTTCTTACGGATGAAATACAAAGGTCCAATTACTGACGGATCTATGTATAAGGGGAAGCTGGGAGTGCAGTATAAGTATTTTGCACATGTTCTTATCCACGTATTTGGGTGTGTGAGTGGTGGATACGATGTCATGAGAAGGAGTTTAAGTTCATTAATGGTTGCGTTGACACTCAACAAACCATTTAATGTTTCTGGGATGATTCTTGATCATATGCTGGAGATGCTGAAAGGAATGAAGAACAAGAAGTTTATGTTGTATCCGAGATTTCTTATGATGATCTTTGACTATAAGTATCCTATGTTGAAAAAGGATCCGACTATGATCCTAGGTCAAGATCATATGAACATTAGAACATTGATGAGAATGAAGGGTTACAAAGGTGTGCCTGATAGTGAGAAGCCACCTAACAGGAGATTATTTGGTGCTTTGGCTCGTCCGGATTACACTGATCCTGGCAAGAACAAAGCAAGACATGATAATAGTGATTCGGATAATGATGATCCCTTAGTGTATGTTGATTCAAGCACTAAGAGGAAACGGCAAGTAGTCAATCCTGGAGCCAAAGGGAAGGGCAAGGGAAAGACTGTGGATCAGGGAAGTTCTAAGCAACAAGTGGTTATAAAGAAATCGACAGCAAAGAAAGGATCAGGTTTGGTGGACGAAGAGTCGGTAGATTCAGAGGAGACTGAGGTTGATGAGCAGTGGGATTCTGATGATGAAAATGTGAGGACCACCAAACGTAAGGCCACTATGGTTGGTGAGTCTGAATCCTTGAATAAGTTGATTGAAGAAGCTGAGAGAAGGAAGAAATCTGTTGAAGATGAGAGCCTAGGTGTTGACCTGGCAGAGCTGAGTGTTGGAGAGACTGTGGTAGTTAATTTGCCCAGAAAGACAAAGAAGCAAAAGACCATGGCCAAGAAGTCGAGTATAAAAGAACTGAGGGAGAAAGAGTTAGCTCAGTTATTGAAGGGTAAAAGATTACCTGATGCTGGTACACCATCTAAGCTATCTTCACCTGTTGCCAAGAAACAGAAGAAAACGAAAGAGGCAGAGACTTTACCAATCGATCAATTCAATGTCGATTTGGATAAAGTGCTCGATATGTTCAGAAAGCCTCAGAAGGAGAAAGTAGTTGAAGTTGAGCCATCTAGATCAAAGTCGAAGAAAGTGACTGTGGATGACGATGTCATGAAGCAAGTGAATAAGAAAATGGAAGATATGATGAAGATGTTAGTTGCTCAACAGGCTGAGATTGCTAAATTTAAGCAAAATGAGGAGAAAATGCTTCAGATCGTGGTTGCTTCGAAATCTAATCAGGATGATATAAATGATAAGATTAAGATGATTGAAGCTAAGAATGAAAAACTTGAAAGAAAGTGTGAAAGAAACAAGGGCAGGATCAAACTGATCAAGGCAGATAACAAAGAACTGCACGTTTGAAGACATCATCATGCTTTTCTTCAATCCAATCTACTTTGAACCAAACGACTTTGCTCAAGCAAGAAAATACACTCAAGTGGTTGGAGTTTGTTTTGCGTATGACATCAATGCAGGAAGCAACTTGGAGGGTAAACTTGGTAAGACAGTGAAGATAGCCAATGTGTCTAAACCTGTGAAGAAAACATTTGAGCCTCCAATGACTACTGAGCAGAAGAAACAGCTCAGAATCAAGTTGATGAACAAGACAATGGACCAACAGAGAAAACTATCCAATCAATAGTCGAGGGGGAGTTTGTTGATGCGTTTTGCGACTAAGGATTGGATAAACATAATTAACATATGTTAGAGCTTGGCCGAAGGTAGACAAAAGGGGCGAATGTAGATAGAAGTGGGCGAAGGTAGATGGACAATGGGCGAAGGAAGACTGAATCTGACATGAAGATACATTCGACCACTGGAAGTGGGCGAATGTGGAAAATGTCTACGTTCGACCAGCAGAAAGGGGCGAACGTGCAGTGTCTATAAATAGATTTTGTGATTTTGATTATGTAATAGAGTTGTCAGTTGTGTCTGTGTTCAGGTCAGGTTCAGAGGTGTTTTTGAGATATTGTGTGTGTGTTCTAGATTAACATAAACTGATTGTAAAGGCTTATTTGAAAGAAGTTAATATATGAAATGATGTTGAAAATGATCTTGATTGTGTTGTGATTTGTGTTTTATCAATTTGTTCAGAACTAGGGTTTCCGCACCTGGTTTTGTGACTTGTATGATCGTATAATCCTGTTTTTAGCTAAAATCTTTCGCTCACAAAATGGAACCAGAGGATCAAGAGGACACAGCATTCATGACCCCATCAGGTATATATTGTTATATAGCTATGCCATTTTGATTAAAAAATGCAGGTGCAACCTACCAAAGGCTAGTGAATATGATGTTTAAAGAAAAGATTGGGGACACAATGGAGGTGTACATTGATGACATGGTGGTCAAGTCTAAGAAGGCAGAGAATCATATTCAAGATCTTAAGGAGGCATTTGACATCCTGGACGCCTATAATATGAAGTTGAACCCGTCCAAATGTCATTTTGGAGTCGGTGCTGGAAAGTTTCTAGGATATCTTGTTACTAAAAGAGGAATAGAGGCCAGCCCTGAACAATTAAAGGCCATCCTTGATATAAAATCCCCAAAAAATATCAAGGATGTACAAAGGCTGACAGGCAGGATAGCAGCCTTAAACATATTCATTTCGAAATCCTCGGATAAATGCAAAGAATTCTATGATATCCTGAGGATGAATAGTAAATTCGACTGGGGACAGAAATACGAGGAAGCATTGAAGAAACTGAAAGAATATCTAGCAGCAGCTCCACTCCTGATGAAGCCTGAGGATGGAGAACCACTGAAGTTATATCTTGCAGTTTCTGGGAATGCTATAAGTGCAGTCTTGGTAAGAGACTTCGAGGGGAAACAGCATCCTGTCTATTATGTAAGTAAAACTCTACTAGATGCTGAGACCAGGTATTCTCATCTCGAAAAAATTGTTTTAGCTTTGATAATGGCATCCACTAAGTTAAGGCATTACTTTGAAACACATAGGATACACGTACAAACTAACTATCCAATTAAAAATGTACTTAGAAAACCAGAAATGTCAGGTAGAATGGCTAAGTGGTCAGTAAAATTGAGTGCCTTTGACTTAGTATACGAGCCTAGAAATGCAATCAAATCTCAGGCTCTAGTAGATTTTGTGGCTGATTTTAGTAGTGACATCCTGTGTGAAGTAGCATCTGAAGTACAACAATTAAACGAAAACTTAGGAAAATGGATTTTGTATACTGATGGTGCTTCAAATGCAAAATGAACATGCTTAGGAATACAACTAAAATCGCCACAAGGGGACAAAATACCCCATGCTATTAGATGTGCATTTCAGACAACCAATAATGAGGCAGAATATGAAGCTCTCATTGCTGGTTTACAACTTGAAAAAGACATGCATATTGTTAATATAGAAGTATTTGTTGATTCTTTGTTGATTGCTAATCATTTTAATGGGTCTTATGCAGTAAAAGGACAAAAGTTAGCTCTTTATCTTGAAAAAGTTAAAAATTTATCAATTTCTTTTGTAAAATTTTCTCTAACACAGGTACCCAGGGAAGAAAATGCTAAAGCTGATGCCTTAGCAAACCTGGGATCCTCCCTTAATCTACCAGTAGGGTCTAAGATTCCAATCATCCACATTCTAAAACTAGCAATTGAATAGTGGCATCCTGAGGATGGTCAGATACATCCTAAGGATAATCTGGCACATCCCGAGCATATCACTGTTTTAGCCACTCAGGCACAAGACGACTCATCATGGATGACTCCCATAATAAAATATTTACAAGAGGATGTCATTCCTGATGGAGAAAACCTAAAGGCTATCAGGATAAAGGTATCTAAATTTACAATTATAGACAATATTTTGTATAGAAAATCTCTTATAGGTCCATATCTAAGATGACTCAACAAGGATGAAGCAAATGAAGTGCTCAAAGACATACACGAAGGAGATTGTAGAAATCATACATGAGGAATATCCCTATACTCGAAAACTTTGAGGACAGGATACTATTGGCCTACCATGAAGAAGGATGCCATGCTATATTCCCAAAAGTGTGATCCATGCCAATGACATAGCAACATCCTTCACCAGCCTGCTGAACCTTTACATCCTATTATTTCACCATGGCCCTTCATGAAGTAGGGGATGGATATAGTAGGAAAGCTACCCAAAGCCCCTGGAGGAAAGGTATTTATGCTGGTAATGACAGATTACTTCTCAAAATGGATTGAAGCTGAAGCATTCGAGCAAGTCAGAGATAAAGAAGTAGTCTCATTCATTAAAAAGAATATCCTAACAAGATTTGGAGTGTCATCTGAGATTATTTGTGACAATGGTTCTCAATTCATAAGTAAAAGAATACTGACTTTTGTGAGAATTGGGGAATCAAGATGGTGACTTCAACACCAGTCCATCCTCAAGCTAATGGACAAGCAGAATCTTCAAACAAAATCACCGTCAACAACCTGAAGAAGAAGCTTGGGGAAATGAAAGGGAAATGGGTAGAAGAACTTCCATTTGTACTCTGGGAAGATAGGACTACCTCCAAAAATGCTAATGGTCAATCACCTTTCTCCATAGTCTTTGGAACAGAAGCAATGCTGCCAACAGAGATGGTCATGCCTACAACAAGGAAACATCTTTAGGATGCAACTCCCAATTCAGAAGCATTACTTCAGGATTTGGAAATTGTGGATGAATTCAGGGATGCTGCTAAAGTAAGGATGGCAGCATATCAACAAAGGATTGCTAAAGCTTACAACAAGAATATCAGGATAAGAAGATTTCAAGAAGGAGACTTGGTATTGAGAAAAGCCTTTCAAAATACAACAAAACCAAGTGATGGAAAGTTAGCTCCTAAGTGGGAAGGTCCGTACTTGATCGATTCCGAAGCTGGTAAAGGAGCATATTGGTTATCAACGATGGAAGGAGAGATTCTACCAAGGGCTTGGAATGCAATTCACTTAAAATACTACCATGTCTAGGGATGCATGTGACTGTTCTCTCTGGAAGAGAAACCATGGTCCGAATCACAGGTGGGATGAAGGTGAAGGCTGATAGAGATGAATCATCTCCATATGTAAGTACTTATCCTTTATCTATTTCGATTGATTATATTTTTACTAAACATGGTCTAGAAATAGTCCATCCTGAGAATTTTGTAGTACCATCCTGAAGATGGAATGCTTAGAAGACTAGGGGGTTGGCCACCCTCTCCTACGTTAAGGTGTCTACCACCTTCCTAAGGTTTAAAGGTTTTCACCTTTCACATTGGGTTAGCAACCCTCACCTGAAGTTTATGTAAAAGTGGCTGACAATTTCATTATCTTTGAGATATACGACGGAGCTCTTAAGGTTTAGACATTTTTCAATGTCTCTTTCTCGTGTTTGGTCTAGTCACCAGGGCCTTGTCGCTAGTTATTCCCAAGATATTACATATTGGTCTTGTCACCATGATTATTTCAAAAGATTGATCCCAGTAAAACCAAAGGCCTTGTCGCCAGTATAATAACAAAGTTTTCCTTTACAGGATATAATTAAGATTCAATTCTTCCTAAGGATTAAAGACTTGAAGTCTATACTAAAGATATTTCACTAGGGACATCCTCAAGATGTAAGACCATCCCAAGGATGAAAAAGAAACTGGGGACATCCTCAAGATAATGAAGACCATCCTGACGATAAGAAGGACTTATGAAGAATATGGCAAGATCAGGTATAATTTTTCATTCTTTTATATCACTAAGTATTTGCTAATGTTTGCAGAACGACAAAGGAAATAAAGAAAACAGAGCTGATAGCGTTAAAAGATTGTTACCATATATTATTAGTGCATCATAAGCAAAATTTGATGTCAACCCCTGGCTTCATCCAAAACCAGGACCCATTCACCAGGGGTTAACATCTATGGTCTGGGTTAAATAAAAGATTTGGGGCTTCGTCTTGAAACCAAGATCCCTCCACCTCAAACCTTACAATATCCTAAGTTATTACATACCAAAATAAATTGTTTGAAATTGTTCAACCAACTACTACCACAAAAGATTAAATAAAAAGTGGGCTCCAGCCTAGTCAACACATCCTTCATCGCCCACTGGAAGATCCTTCACCACCTCAGCAATCTTGGCTTCAGCTGCCTTTGCCTCTGCATCTTCAGGATCTTCGGCCACATCCTCGGGATGAGCAACAAGAACAGGCTAATAAACTACTTCTTTTCCACCCAGGCTCTTGATTCTTTCCTTCCAGGCTTCAACATCCCAGGTATTCTGATCAAAACCTGGATCCCTGGCCTGAAGAGCCATCTTCACCCTAGCCTGAAAGACAGAAATACTAGAAGACTTGATGAGCCCATTCCTGTGATCCTGTGCCTCCGTCTCCTGATCCAATATGGCTTTAGCATGCTCAGCCTTCACTCTCTTTAGCTCTGCTTCAGTCTCTGCCAACTTGCTCTCAAGATATTTTCCCTTATCATGAGAAATCTTTTGGACGTCTTCAAGCTTAGCCTGTGCCTCATGAAGTTGTTGAACAACAATGTCCAAAGACTTTGACAGATGCTCATTGTTTTGGTAAAAAATTACCTAGTAGAAATAATTTTGTATTCCAAATTAGTAAAAGTGAGGTAGAGTGCTAAAAGTGTGAAAATATATTAAAGAGTCAATTATATTCTGAAAATGGTGTATCAGGATGCTTAGGAAGTAAAAATATGACAACTATGCTCGGGATGGCTTAGGTTTGCTTCGGGATGGACAGTTATATCCTCGGGATGGAACTGTCTGACGAAATCATGAAATAGGCAAAAATCAATGAATGTAAATGTAATGCAATAAAAGAGAGACACTCGATGTACGAGGAAAGCCCTTGATCAATGTAGATCGCTGACACAAAACCTCGGGAGGAGTCTAAGCCTCTGCCTTGTTTGTTAATATTAATAAGGTAAAAATATACAACCTTGGATGAGTATTTGGACGAGTGTACTATGATTACAATGATTGTGTGTTTGTCTAAGTGTTTGTGTGCAGCTATAGAGTAAGCAAAGTGTATGTAAGTGTCCTATACTCATCCCATACTCCCATATATATAATACATGAGAATAACTAAAGGATCCCACGAAATCCGCTAAGTAGTTAAAGTCTTCAATGTTGTGTAACAGCTTCTTCAGGCGAACTTTGGAGGTCTTTCAACAGAAACTAGTCGTTGGTTGACTGTTTCTTCTTGGTCAGTCAATGATTCAGCCGTTTCCTTGTTTATCGCCGATATTAAATATGTATCGGTTACAAGTTTGACTCCATCTTCAATCATAGACCATGAGTTACACTTCTATCACTGATTTCTTCACTTGAGAGTTATAATATAGACATTGCTTTATCATAAAGTACCATATCATAACTTAGTTGTACCTGCAATCATATAACAAAAGCTAATTCGTTAGTTCATTCTCACGATGTGCACATGCTGAATTACAGTTACATCCTGAAGTCAGCAGAGTCCTTCAGCATCCCGAGGATGGTATATTAGGGATGTATGTTGAAATCATCCTGAGGATTTTCACCCACAACAATTGTCCCCAAAAATATGTTACCGTAAATATCTAGGTAAAAATATTTTTTAATCTGAATATCTTCACTCAATGACTGATGGGATGTCTTGTCAGGATGACAACGGCTATTTTTTAGGCGGTAATTATGTGATGACTGTTACAAAACGTCAGCCTCTATCCTCTATATCTAGGGCTTGATTTACTCCTTTATAATCACATTTGATTCTTGAGAAGGTAATTTTCTCTCATCTTTCTTCCACTTTCTTCCTTATTCCTACAAAAATATTAGTAATATTCTAAAGATGGCAAAGAGATCCAAAAGAGCTTCGGGGAGTGTAGAAGCTTCCGGTGACTTCATTCCCCAAAACCTCTTGAGTCATCCCTGTTCTTTTGATGACAAGGAGATTCGAGCTTTAAAAAGCTCAAGAGTCTTCCCAAGCTCTGCTGAGTTTCGTCCTTACGATTCTCATGCACGATCAGACTTTGTCTCTCCTACATGGGTCTGCTTCCTGTACTTACCATTCTCTCTAGGGTTGAGGTATCCTTTTCCCAAGTTTATCAAAGATTTATTTGATATTACTGGGATGGCTTATTCCCAAGCCATGCCTGAACTCTAGAAGATTCTGATAGTATGCAGTAGGCTTGTTGAAGATCATGGTGTCCATCTTGAAGTGGGTGACCTGGCTCACATCTATAAACTAAGGACACATGGTTCCCACCGTTATGTCTTTCAAGTTATAGAAAAGGAACCACCCTTTCTGTTTAATGTGGTCAAATCTGAGAAAGAATGGAAAGCAAAATTCTTTTTTGTTAAGAGGAGTTCTATTCTTTTTGGGGATAAGATTCCTCTTTATTGGTTAAAAAGTGGTAAAATTATTTTTAATGTTTTTTGAAAAAATTTTAGTTACATCCCGAAGATGCTAACATCCTTAGATATTTTTGTTCAACAGGTGTTTCCTTTGCCAAGTTTGCTACTCCTGTGAACGACATTTTTTTCCGGTGTTCAGCTGTATACAAGTTACCTGAGTTAGTAAGGATCTTCTTAGTGGAAGAAAGTGATACCAGCAGCCAAACCTCCAAGATGTCTGGTATGTATGTATGTTATGTTACATACTGAGGATGTCTTATCTTTCTATTTATTTATTAACCCTGCTATTTTCTTAGCCTCAGCCAAGAAACCTGCTTCTTTTGATTTGGATGATATTGATGACATGGCTACCAAAGTTTCCTCTCCCACTCCTTCTAGCTCCAAGATGATTACTCCCCTTGCCAACCCCCTAAGACTAGGGCTGTTGCTGCTGCTTCAATGAAGAGGAAGGGGAGTACTGCTGCTGTCGTTGCTCAGGAGATCAACCCTTTTGAGGGTTTGAACTGTAATGAGATTCTCAACAAGATCTCTGAATTCACTCTCCAGGTATGGTCCCATCCTGAGGATAACATTATTTATGTTAATGAAAAATGGTTAAGAGTACTTACCTTCTCCTTTTTCTTGTCAGGGCCATAAGTATCTCTCAAAGTCTCTGGATGCAGTTGCTCAAGAGCTTCATGAAGCCCAAACCAAGCTTGAAGATGTTCAGAATATTTCTGAGCAGAAGGGCAAATTTCTTGAGGCCAAACTGGCAGAGACTGAGACTAAGCTGAAGAGAGTGAAAGCTGAGCATGCTAAAGCCTTGTTGGTTTATTAGAAGGAGGCCGAGGATCACAAGAACGGACTTATCAAATCTGCTTATGTTGCTGTATTCCAGGCCAGAGTGAAGATGGTTCTCCAGGCCAAAGATCTGGGGTTCGATCAGAACTCCTGGGATGTTGAGGCTTGGAAGGAAAAAATTAGGAGCCTAGGTGGCAAAGAAGTGGTTTATGAGCCTGTTTCTGTTGCTCATTCCGAGGGTGTGGCTAAGAATCCTGAGGATGCAGAGGTGAAGGCAGCGGAGGCCAAGGTTGCTGAGGTGGTGAAGGACCTTCCAGTGGGCGATGAAGGATGTGTTGACTAGGCTGGAGCCCACTTTTTGTTTGATCTTTATGGTTGTGTTTGGTAGAACAATTTCAGACAATTATTAGTATGTTATTCTTAGGATATTATAAGGTTTGGGGTTGAGGGATCTTGGTTTCAAGACGAAGCCCCAAATCTTTTTTGTTGACCTTGGACCATAGATGTTGACCCCTGGTGGATGGGTCCTGGTTTTGGATGAAGCCAAGGGTTGACATCAAATTTTGACTTTATGATGCATAGTAATATATGGTAACAATCTTTTGACGCTATTGTTTCTGTGTTCTTTTCTTTTAATATGGTGCAAAGATTAACAAACACCTGGGTTGTAAAGAATTCATTTGAAATAATACCTTTTGTATCTTCTCTGTGGAATAATTCTTCTGATCATGTCATATTCCATATAAGTTCTTCTCATTATCAAGATGGTCTTCATTATCCTAAGGATGTCCCCAGTTTCTTCTTCATCTTTGGGATGGTCTTGCATCCTGAGGATGTCCCCAGTGTGATATCTTCATAATTAGACCTTATAATCTTTCATAAGAAAGACTTCTGTTTTGATAATATCCTGCAAAGGAAGATTTTATTATACTGGCGACTTAGGCCTTTGGTTTAATCTGGGATCAAAAACCCTTTTGTTATTGTTTTAGTCAAAAATTATCTAATAAAAATAACTTTGTATTCCAAATTAGTTTATATGAGGTAGAGTGCTAAATGTGTAGAATTATGTTTGTAAAACAATAATATTCATAAGATGGTGTATCAGGATGTTTAATGAGCAAAAATATGAAAACTATGATCGGGATGGCTTAGGTCGGTTTCGGGATGGACAGTTATATCCTCAGGATGGAACTGTTGGAAATGGACAAATAAAGCAAATAACGAAAAGAACAACACACGATCTACGAGGAAAGCCCTTGATCAGTTGTAGATCGTTGGCATAAAACCTCGGGAGGAGTCTAGGCCCCTGCCTTGTTTGTTAATATTAAAATGGTAAAAAGATACAACTTTGGATGAGTATGTGCACGAGTGTACTATGATTACAATGATTATGTGAGTGTTTTTGATAAGCTAAGTGTATGTGTGTGTAGCTATAGTGTAAGCAATGTGCCTCTCCGTTTCCTATACTCGTCCAATACCCCCTATATATAGTACATGAAGTTAACAAAACAACCCCACGAAATATGCTAAGTAGTTAAAGTCTTCAATGTTGCGTAACAGCTTCTTCAGGTGAACGTTGGAGTTCTTCAATAGAAAGTAGCCGTTGGTTAACGGTTTCTCCTTAGTTAGTCAATGATCCAACTATTTCCTTGTATATCGCCGATATTATATGTATATCGGTTACAGTTTTGACTCCATCTTGACTATTTCTTCTGTCTTGGCCACGAGTTGTATCTCTATCCTTGACTTCTTTAATTGAGGGTGATAATATAGATGTTACCAAGCATATAAATCCATATTATAACCTATTTGTACCTGCAATCATATATAGGAGAATCAACTCGTTAGCTTATTCTCAGGATGTGCACATGCTGAGATACAGTCACATCCTGAAGTTAGTCAAGTCCTTTGTTAGGACAAAGAGGATTGGTGAAACCACTTTTGGAAACCTAAGTCTAATTCACTTCTGTCTGAAATATTCTAAGTATAGAACTACTGAAGAAAGAAGACCAAAGTACTGAAGAAGGATTCTACAAGTACTGAAGAAGAAATGCATCGGAAGTTCTGAAGTCCAAACCAGACAGTTCACTGAAGAACTACTGAAGACAAACTACTCATCAGTAGTTTGTCATTCATCAGCACTTGTTCAAGAATCTTTCCACCGCTTTATGTTTCAGTAGTTTATTAGTTTAGTATTACTTTAACTTTTTGTACAAGTTCCAAGATTGCAACTTGTTGCAACTTGTCTCTGAATTTGCTTTTTGGCAAGGTTCATGTATTTGTAAAGTCTATAAATAGATGGGTTCATCCCTCTGTTTTAGACATTGATTTTTAATACAGAAATCCTTCAAAGCTTATCATTGTTATTTTCCATTTCATTTACTGAGAATCTGTTTAACTATTCATTCTCATTCAATGCTTAGATTCTCATTAAATACTTGTCTTTAGTTTTATCAAACATCCAGGGGGAGTAATAACTCCTGTTGATAAGTGTAGCTTTAACTTATATCATTCCGCTGTGCTATTACTGATAACGAACTGGCTAGACACTTAAGTGTTCACTAGCAAGTTCATACAAAGAGCAATACTGATCCAACAATTGGTATCAGAGCACTGGTTTATCTGATCACATATCAATCTAACACATTGAGAATCAGACACAGGCTCTTATTGATATTCAATAAAGGATTAAAAGTTCACTTTTATTAACATCCATCACTTTAAGAGATATTTGACAAATCAATACTCTTTAAAATGGATCCTCATAATACTGGTTCTGCCAATAAACCTGCTATGCTAGTAAGAAATGAATATAATATCTGGCAAAGGAGAATGGCACATACATTATCACAGACCAACACAGGTTGCTGGAAATCTGTGATATATGGTCCTCATAAACCAGTAAATATCAATCTTGAAACTAAAGAGGAAATACCAAAAGACCCAAAAGACTATACAGATGATGATTTCCTAAAACTTGAGCTTGATGCTAAAGCTTTCTCTATGTTGGCAATGGCACTTCCAAATGAAATCTACTCTGGCCTATTACATTGTGATAGTGCCAAAGAGCTTTGGGACTGCCTCAAAGAACAGTTTGGAGGAACTGAAGAGGTGATTGCCAACACCAGAGAAGTTCTTGCTCAACAATATGAAACTTTTGCTCACATTAATGGGGAAACATTAACACAACAATTTGAAAGATTCTCCTCATTAATATCTGAGCTAAAATTAAATGGTCAGACCTACACAACTGTATCTATGCTTCATAGATTTTTAAGGTCATTACCTGAAAAATGGGAAACATACTCTATAGTCTTAAGATCTTCACCAGACTTTAGCTCCCTCACTCTTACAAAACTCCATGGGAGATTACTTACTTTTGAAAGAGAAATTGATCAAAAGAAAAAGTTACAAATTTATGGTAAAACTGCTGATGACTATCTACCAGGTAGTACAACACTATTGGGACAAGACTCACCAACTTGTTCAAATAGTTTTGGATCTTTTGACCATATTGACATAACTGCTGGGATCTCATCTGAAAGATCATTCCCAGGTTATGACAATAATGATTTTAGTCAAACTGCTGATAACATGTGTTTTATCATGGATGATTTAAAAAATTTTAGCAGTGATGACTTGGAAGAAATGGATATTCTACACCAACTGGCCATGTTAAGTTTAAAAACAAACAAATTTTACAAAAGGTCAGGAAGGAAGTTTCCAGGACTCAACAGCTCAACAAAAATTGGTTTTGACAAATCTAAACTTAGATGTCACAAGTGTCAAAAGTTGGGACACTTTGCTAGAGAGTGTAGAAGCTCTAGCTTTAACCAATCTCAGTCTGGAAATAATTTTAACCCCAGTTATAACAGGAATAATGGAACACAAGGGAGTGCACATTTTGTACAGGCACAAGCTCCACAACACCAATATGTGCCACAAGTACAATATGTACAGATGCCTGCTCAACAGATGCAGAGCCAACAATCAATCCCTCCCTTTCCAGCTGCTCAACCACCTCCACAGACTCAGCAACCCTCACAACAAAGTTTATTTACTTCAGGGTATGTTGACTGGAGCCGTCTTCCTTTTGACACTACTGAGTGTAACCCTGATGCAGACAACAAGATGTTTGACATCAACTGGGGAGAGCCTGACAATGGCAGAAAGAACTTTGCCTTGATGGCATTTGAAGGATGCACATCAAAATCTGCCTTGTCATAGTTATCAAAAGAATCTTTGACAAAACTTTGTTCAACTTCTTGTAAAGAATCTTTTGCTCTCATAAGAGAGACTAATGTGCACTTACAAGGTAAAGCAAATGACTCTGAGAGAAAATTCACTCAGATGAAATGTGATTTAGAAAGAAAACTTTCTGCAAAAACAAAAGAAGTTTCTAAATTAACTAATACTGCTATTGAAACCCAAGCACAAATTAAAATCATGATAAATGATCTAGGAAATGTCAGACAAGAGCTTGCTGACACCAAGGTCACTTGTGAAAAATGGGTTGAATCTTGTAAGGGGTACCAACTATTGCTAAACAAACAAAGTGCTTCAAATGTTAGGTTTGCCATAGGGTACAATCACACTGAAACACCAACAGATTTTTCCCCCAAAACTACTGAAGATGGAAGAAAAATTGTTTCAGGTGAAACTTCTGAAGAGAAAGAATGCACATCTTTCCATGAAAACTTTCTAAAAACTCACAAAGAAAGTTCTTCAGAAGTACTGATAAAATCTGATATTAAGCCATCAGTAGTTTCAACTACATCAGGAGTTGAGAACCTGAAAACTACTGATGACCTAAAACCAATCAATACAGTCAGAAACTTATCTTTAAAAGAAAAGACAAAAGAATGTGAAATCTGTGGTCTGTTCAACCACAAGACAGAATTTTGCAGATACAGAAAAGGTATTCAGTACAACAAGAAAATTAAACAACTGGTTGTGGGAAAACAAATCAGAAATGATTTTGTAGAAACTTTTTCTCCCAGAAAACAACAACCAGTAAACACCTTTTCTCAGAAAAAGACAAAATCTCAACATAAATCTTTTTCTCAAAATTCTCTTTCAGTAGTTAGACCTAAATCATCAGCAGTTTCACAAACTGCTGAGATTAAAGATCTCATGAACATGGTACAACTACTGATGACCAAAGTTGATGGTGGTCCTCAAAAGGATACCACCATTTTCTTATTGAAAAATCCATTGCCAAAAAGACATAGATTCCTCAACTTGGTCAAGAACAAACTGTAAATGTTCTCAAGAGCAAACCCAAAGCCAAACTGCCTTGGGTTCCCAAATCTAACTAATTTGCTATCTTGTGCGGAGAGTTTCCAAAGGCTTAAATAGCATTTGGTATGTTGACAGTGGAGGCTCAATACACATGACTGGATGCAGATACCTGATAAACAATTTTATCAGTCAAAGAGAAGGATCTATATCCTTTGGGAACAATGCTAAGGGATATGTGCTAGGACATGGCAATGTCTCCTCTGGCAAAATACAGTTTGACAAGGTCAATCTGATTGAAAACCTTGAGTACAACATGCTGAGTGTGTCACAAATGTGTGATAAAGGATATTCTTCCTTTTTCACAAAGACAGCATGCAAGATTATATCACCAGAAGGCCAGAAGTTGATAGAGAAGATCATTGAAGATCATACTTTGTTGATAGCCAAAAGATGTGGCAATGTCTATGCAGTGGACATTGAAAAGGACAAAGTACCGAACAACGCTGCCTGTATCTTCTCAAAGGCATCAACTTCAGAGACTGATCTCTGGCACAGGAGACTTGGCCATGTGAACTTTAAAACCATAAATAAAGTCACAAAAATGGGCTTGGTCAGAGGTCTACCTTTGAAGGTATACCAGTGTCAAGAACACTGTGTATCCTGTTTGAAGGGAAAACAACATAAGTCCTCCTATAAGTCTATTGAAGAATCAAAAACAACTGCATGTCTTCAACTACTCCATATAGACTTATTTGGGCCTGTAAAAATCATGAGCCTTGGTAAGAAGAAGTACTGCTTGGTCATCATTGATGACTATTCAAGATTTACATGGGTATTCTTCTTATTTTCCAAGGATGAGGCTGCTGAAATCATCAAGTTCTTCATTCTACAAGTAGAGAAACAATATTCTCTATCTGTCAAAGCCATTAGAAGTGACAATGGGACAGAGTTCAGGAACAAAACTCTGGATGAATTCTGCTTGTCTAAAGGGATTATTAGACAATACAGTGTTCCCAGAACTCCTGAACAAAATGGTGTAGTAGAAAGGAAGAACAGAACCTTAATTGAAGGAGCAAGAACAATGTTAGCTGATTCAGGCCTACCATTATATTTCTGGGCTGAAGCAGTTAATACTGCATGTTATGTTCAAAATAGAGTCCTTGTCAACAAGAGACACTCCAAGACTGCCTATGAAGTTCTTCATGGCATAAAGCCCCTTATCTCCTTTTTCAGGGTTTTGGATGTCAATGTTTCATTCTAAACATCAAAGACTCTATTTCAAAGTTTGCTGCCAAAGTTGATTCAGGTTACTTTCTTGGTTACTCTTCCACTAGAAAAGCCTACAAGGTTTTTAACTCAAGAACCAGGATAGTAGAAAAAACACTGAATGTCCAGTTCAATGAGTCAAAACACACTCTTATTCCAGCACATCCTGCTGAACTTTTTGACCATGACAACTTTCATTTTGGACCTGAAAAGACTGTTACTTCATCTAAACCTACTTATTATGGTGATCAAAGGTTTGATGATGAGGATCCAGCACCATGGACTCGTTAAACAGTCATTAAGTCAACTTCCATTCCATCAGAAGTTTCACAAACTTCTGATTCAACAACTACTGATGTACAAACTCAAACATCTGCTACAGCACCTAAAACTACTAAAGATACTGAAACTGCTGAACCAGACATTATTAACCTCAGTGGTTTGTTTGATGAAGTTCAAGAGCCACCTACACCTGTCAGTGGTTTACAACAACTGATTGAACACAAAGATCATCCACTTGAACAAATCATGGGTGATATTGCATCAGGTGTTCTTACAAGAAACCAGCTTTCTAACTTTTGCTTCTTCTCAGCATTCATTTCTCAGTTGGAACCTAAAAAGTAACAAGAAGCCCTCAAAGACAACAATTGGGTGCAAGCCATGCAAGATGAGTTGCTTCAATTCAAAAAGCAACAGGTTTGGGAAATCTGTCCCTTACCACCAAACAAGCAACCAATTGGCACAAGATGGGTTTTTAGGAACAAACAAGATGAGGCTGGTATGATTATAAAGAACAAGGCAAGACTGGTAGTACAAGGTTACTCTCAAGAAAAAGGAATTGATTATGATGAAACCTTTCCTCCAGTTGCAAGGCTTGAAGCCATCAAGTTATTTCTAGCCTATGCCATTTCCAAAAAAAATCAAAGTTTTTCAAATGGATGTTAAAAGTACATTTTTGTATGGAAAAATAAAAGAGGAAGTGTATGTCTGTCAGCCACCTGGGTTTGAGGATCCTTCTCATCCTGAGTGGGTGTACAAACTAGACAAAGCTCTTTATGGGTTCAAACAGGCTCCAAGAGCCTGGTATGAAACACTTTCTAACTTTCTACTCAAAAATAACTTCACAAGAGGCTCCATTGATAAAACTCTTTTCATAAAACATGTTGGAAATCATGTCTTACTTGTTCAAATATATGTTGATGATATCATATTTGGTTCAACAAACACAAAACGGTGTGATGAATTTAAGAAACTCATGCAATCAAAATTTGAGATGAGTACAATGGGAGAACTGCAGTACTTTCTGGGACAGCAGATTAAACAACAAATAAATGGAACTTTTATACATCAATCAAAATATGTTAAAGAATTATTAAACAAATTTTCTTTACAAGACCGTAAATCATGTTCCACTCCCATGACACCAGCCACACAAGTTGAACCAGCTGATCAAGGAAAACAGGTTGATCAAACCATGTATAGATGTATGATAGGTTCCCTTTTATATCTAACTGCTTCTAGACCAGATATTATGTTTTCAACATGTGTCTGTGCTAGATATCAATCAGCTCCTAGGGAATCACACCTCATTGCAGTCAAAAGAATCTTCAGATATCTGAAAGGAACTCCAACACTTGGAATTTGGTATCCTGCTTCAAGCAATACCAAGTTATCAGCTTTTTTAGATAGTGACTATGCAGGGTGTAAAATGTCAAGAAAATCAACATCTGGTGGTTGTCAATTCTTGGGAAACTGTCTAGTGTCCTGACAATCAAAGAAACAAACATCTGTTGCAACTTCAACTGCTGAAGCTGAATACATTGCAGCTGCAAGTTGTACATCACAGATACAATGGCTCCAGTATCAACTTCTTGATTATGGAATTAAAGAGACCAAGACACCATTGCTTGTAGACAGCAAATCTGCCATTAGCATCATTCAAAATCCTGTTCAGTTTTCAAAAACCAAACATATTGAAATCAGGTATCATTTCATAAGAGATTCCTATGAAAAAGGCAAGATTGAAGTGAAACATGTAGCAACAGCTAATCAAATAGCTGACATATTCACTAAACCCCTTGACACATCAACATTTCAGAAGTTAGTATCCATGCTTGGGATGCTAAACTTGTAAGTGTTTCTTTTTTATTTTTCTGCACATATTTTCATTTCACTTACATCTGTTTTTAAGTCTGAAAACTTCTGAAAAACAAACGAGAGAGAAACTACTGATGAACAAAACATCAGTATTGGAATATTTTCTGAAAAATGATGAACAAAACTTCTGATAAAATAACCTTCAGAAGTTATGAATAAAGTATTTATAAAACATTCTCATCAGTTGTTAACAACTACTGAAGAGAAAGTGGGAACTACTGATGATATTTGTTCTTCATCAGCAGTTTGGTCTAAAAGGGTAAATCAGACTTTTCCCACATCAGAAGTTTGACCTAGGCGGTTAAAAACTTCTGATAAATACCTTTTCCCACATCAGAAGTTTGTAGGCGGTTATAAACTTCTGATAAATACCTTTTCCAACACTTATCCTTTCAAAAAGCAAAAATTCCCTTCTTCTCTCTCAAAACACTCTCAAGACCTAAACCTGCAAAAACACTGTTCGATCCACACACACACACAAACCTCATGGCTCTAGTACTGAAACAGGGACACAATCAAATAGGCTACTTCGAAAAACAAGAAGCCTGGTCCCAATACGACGAAATCATTGATTTGGTTGTTAAATCCCAATATTTCACCGCCCTCACCATCGATCCTCAAATCCACACTGAAACTCTAAATGAGTTTTGGGCAAACGCAGAGACGGTGACGGTGAACAACAAAGTGATCTCCCTCAATTCAACCATCCAAGGGAGAAGAATGGCAATCACACCGGCTATTTTGGCAATTAGGCTGGGTTTGGATGATGTAAATGCCCCAGACCAATTTCCAAACTCTCAGATTCACTTAACCATGACAGAGTGTGGTTACCAAGGTACTCTCTCACATGCTACAATTTTTAAGAAATATTTTGAACCAAAGTATAAAATACTGTTTCATTATATTATTATGTGTTTGAGTCCAAAAACTGGATCTTATGATCAGATGCCCTCAACTTTTCAACCTATTTTTCATTCCAAAGTGAATGAAACAAAATTCAAGGCATCATCACTTTTCTTTCATGAGTTGGTGTTACATCATCTCAATACTAAAAAGAAGTTTTTGTTGTACCCAAGATTTATTATGCATTGCATAATAAAGGAACTTGGAGAAGAGGTGCTTGTGGGTAAAACTACAATTTTAAACCCTTTGTCCTCACAAGAATACTCAAGGCACAACAAACCGGCTGCCTGGCCAGAAGATGACCAAGGGGAACCAGAAACAGTCCCCATGGAACCCTCATCTTCCAAACCTACACCCCCAAAGGCCAAGAAACCCAAGCAACAAAAACAAAAACCCACCAACCCAAAAAGAAAGGCAGTTCAGGAAGTTGAGATGCCTGAACTTGCAAATGTGCAATCTGCACTTGATAAAGATGTGACTGAAACATGCTCTCAGTCTCATCCATCTCAAACCCCACCAAGAGCACCAATAACAATCCTTTTCAAAAGAAAGAAATTCAAGAAAACAATCCCAACAGACCCTTCTTTTGAAACTGCTGAACCCATAGACCAAACTACTGAACCAGAACCCCAAACTTCTGAACTAGAAATTGAAATTGCCAAGCTTCTCTCTGGGCTAAAAGAGAAAATCCCATCCGAACTTGTCAGTCCCCAACAACCACATCAAACAGGGGACATAGCCTCACAACTTGACATGGATGTGGACACTCAAAGCCCTAACCAAAGAGATGAGGATGAACCAGGGTCTCTAAGCCCAAACTTAGATACTCTAGGTACATGTGAGGCTGCTACTACTCACATACCACCCAGTGGTGGATCTGAGGAAAGAAGGCTTAATGCCTGAGGTAGGAAATCCTCTGAACCAAGAAAAAGAGGTACATGAGACAACTGAGTTGGGCTCAGCTCATGAAGTAACTGATACTGTCCTTATTGAGGATGTAATCAGGGATTCAGATGATTCCATTGATTTGGATGATGTTTCACAAACAAACATTGAATTGACGGCTGCTAGTGAAGGTCCTGCACCTGGTGTATCTAAGCTCAAAGAGCTGGTCACACCAGATCAGGTTAAAGTCCACTTGATCCCTGATTCCCCTAAAGTGGCATCTTTTGTACAACAAGAAGATCAACCCAAAACACACCCCTCACTACAAATGCCTACCCAATTCCCTGGGTCAACAAGCATAGACTTGAACCAACTATGCAGCCCAGATGGTCCCTTATACCATATGATGAACACACTCATCACCAATCACTTCAGAACCTACACAGCTACTTTGGAGTTGTCTGTCAAGAACCAACTTGAGGTGATCAAAACAAAAGTAAATGATCTGTCAAACAAAGTTGACCACAACTCAAAACAGATCAACATTCTAACTGGTACTTTCTCCAAACCTTCCAAACTTGATGAATCAAAAAGGGGGGAGAAAATTAGGGAACCAAAGGAGTCATTCAAAGCTAGAGTAAAAGCAAGAGTGGCTCTCCAAGAAAGAGAACTCAAAGACAAAGCCAGAAGACAAAAACTGGCTCAACAATTTGGTGTCTCTGAGAAAGAAATAGAAGAAGCTGAAACATCCCAAGGCCATAATGAAGAAACTTCTGATGATGAAAGTCCTGATGATGATTCAGAAAGTACTGAAGACAATCCTTCAGTAGTTGACAAACCTTCAGCAGTTGTCAACACATCAGAAGTTAACACTTCCAATATACAACCAACTGAAGAGCCTTCCAAGACAACTGAACAACTGAACAACAACCAACTCCTATTCCAAAGCCTACTACAACTACAACTACAACAATGACTGTGCTGAACCCTTCTCCTCTATCAATGTCCAAAGAACTACTTGAGAAGAGTTTGATTACAGCCGAAAGAAAGGCTAAGGAAGATGAGATCTAGAATGCTTTGGAAGCAAGGGATGACTTAAGCTACAATGAAAAATTACAAGCTTATGGAGGAGAGTTACAAAGGCAGGCTAACCTTGAAGAAGTTGCTGAAGAAGACAAAAGACAACAACTGATGTCTTACATTACAAAGAATAGCAAGACTAAAGCCTCTTCACTGAAAGGACTCTCCATGGATGAGCTAACAAGAAGAGCTCAAATTGTTGCAGACAAACTTGCAACAAATAAAGATGGAAAAGCTAAGAGAGCTTAGATGATTGAAGAACTGGTGGCAAACAGCTATGGTTCAAAAGCTTCTGTGTCAAGATGGAAAGAAGAAAGACTACTAGACACATACAAGAAGTACAAGGCTGCAAAGGCTGCTAATCCAGAGAAGTTCAAAACTTCTGAAGTATCAACTTCAGTAGTTAGAACTTCTGGTGTTACAAGACCTGCTACCAAGAAGAAGAAGACAGAGGACAATACAAAGACTGACTTCAAAATGGTACTACTAGAAGGAAACACAGTAGTCCATTCAGACTTTGATATTGAAGAAAAGCCTCTGATAACACAGTTTAGGGATCCTTCTACATTTGCCTACCAAATCCAGAAGACCATCAAAGACAAACTGCACACTAAGGTAGTTACTGAACATCACTTGCCAACTTTCAAACTACCTGATGTGATGCAACAAGAAGAAAGAAGTGAATCCCACCTGAGAGTCACTAAAATTGAAAATATTCAACACTCCGGAACTTCCCAAGGGACCAGCATGGTTCCCTATACTTCAGACTTTGACAAGTCTAAAGTGCTGATCATCAGATGGTCCTTTACTGATGACAACTCAGTATTAGTGACAAGGAGAGATCTTACAAGCAAGACCTACAAGTCCTTAAATGAACTGAAGAAATTATCAACTCAGGACTTGCTTACAATTCAACATCTGGAACCTCAAAGGGGATCTCTTACTGATGAGCAGCTTAACCAATTAAAGAATTCCATGTTCAAAGGGATATGGAAGATTATGAATGACAGAAGAAAACAATAAAGAATTAGAAAGGTTTTGGCTTCATCAATCCAGGGGGAGATTGTTAGGACAAAGAGGATTGGTGAAACCACTTTTGGAAACCTAAGTCTAATTTACTTCTGTCTGAAAAATTTTAAGTATAGAACTACTGAAGAAAGAAGACCAAAGTACTGAAGAAGGATTCTACAAGTACTGAAGAAGAAATGCATTAGAAGTTCTGAAGTCCAAACCAGACAGTTCACTGAAGAACTACTGAAGACAAACTACTCATCAGTAGTTTGTCATTCATCAGCACTTGTTCAAGAATCTTTCCACCGCCTTATGTTTCAGTAGTTTATTAGTTTAGTATTACTTTAACTTTTTGTACAAGTTCCAAAATTGCAACTTGTTGCAACTTGTCTCTGAACTTGCTTTTTGGCAAGGTTCATGTATTTGTAAAGTCTATAAATAGATGGGTTCATCCCTCTGTTTTAGACATTGATTTTTAATACAGAAATCCTTCAAAGCTTATCATTGTTATTTTCCATTTCATTACTGAGAATCTGTTTAAGTATTCATTCTCATTCAATGCTTAGATTCTCATTAAATACTGTCTTTAGTTTTATCAAACATCCAGGGGGAGTAATAACTCCTGTTGATAAGTGTAGCTTTAACTTATATCATTCCACTGTGCTATTACTGATAAAGAACTGACTAGACACTTAAGTGTTCACTAGCAAGTTCATACAAAGAGGAATATTGATCCAACATCCTTCAGCATCCTGGGGATGGCATATTAGGGATGTGAGGTAAAATCATCCTGAGGAATTTCACCCACAACAATTATATTTTGGTGATAAAACCATTACGTATCATCTTGAGAATAACTGGTGACAAGGCCTTTAGTAATAACTGGCGACAAGGCCCTTAGGAATAACTGGCGACAAGGCCCTTAGGAATAACTGGCGACAAGGCCCAAAGAGACGTTGAAAAACGTCTAACCATTAGAGACATTGAAAAATGTCTAAACCTTAAGAGCTCCATCGTATATCTTAAAGATAATGATATTGTCAGCCACTTTTACATGGACTGGTCCCACCATCCCGAGAATATACATGGGCATCGTGCGCTCCAGGCGAGGGTTGCTAACCCAATGTGAAAGGTGAAAACCTTTAAACCTTAGGAAGGTGTCGAACACCTTAACGGAGGAGAGGGTGGCCAGCCCCCTAGTCTTCTAAGCATTCCATCTTCAGGATGGTACTGCAAAATTCTCAGGATGGACTATTTCTAGACCATGTTTAGTGAAAATATAATCGATCGAAATAAATCAAGGATAAGTACTTACATATGGAGATGATTCATCTCTATCAGCCTTCACCTTCATCCCACCTATGATTCGGATCATGGTTTCTCATATGAATCCTTAAGCATGGTAGTATTTCAAGTGTATAGCATTCCAAGCTCTTGGTAGAATCTCTCCTTCCATTGTTGACAGCCAATATGCTCATTTTCCTGCTTCAGAATCGATTAAGTATGGACCTTCCCACTTGGGAGCTAGCTTACCATCGCTTGATTTTGTTGTATTTTGGAAGGCTTTTCTCAATACCAAGTCTCCCACTTGAAATCTTCTTATCCTGATGTTCTTGTCGTAAGCTTTAGCAATCCTTTGTTGATATGCTGCCATCCTTAATTTAGCGGCATCCATGAGTTCATCCACAGTTTCCAAGTCTTGTAGTAATGCTTCAGAATTAGTAGTTGCATCCTGAAGATGCTTCCTTGTTGTAGGCATGGCCATCTCTGTTGGAAGCATTGCTTCTGTTCCAATGACCAAAGAGAAAGGTGTCTGACCAATAGCATTCTTCGAAGTAGTCCTATCAGCCCAAAGTGCAAATGGAAGTTCTTCTACACATTTTCCTTTCTTTTCCCCAAGCTTCTTCTTCAAGTTATTGATGATGATTTTGTTTGAGGACCCCGCTTGTCCATTAGCTTGAGGATGGACTGGTGTTAAAGTTACCATCTTGATCCCCCAACCCTCACAAAAGTCAGTTGTTCTTTTGCTAATGAATTGAGAACCATTGTCACAAATGATTTTAGATGGTACTCCAAATCGTGTCAGGATGTTTCTTTTGATGAATGAGACCACCTCTTTATCTCTAACTTGAACAAATGCTTCAGCTTCAATCCATTTCGAGAAGTAATTTGTCATCACTAGCATGAATACCTTTCCTCCAGGAGCTTTGGCTAGCTTTCCTACTATGTCCATTCCCCATTTCATGAAGGGCCATGGTGAAACAATAGGATGTAGTGGTTCAGCAGGATGGTGAAGTATGTTGCTATGTCTTTGGCATGCATCACAATTTTGGGAATGCAGCATGGCATCCTTCTTCATAGTAGGCTAATAGTATCCAGTCCTCAGAGTCTTCGAGTAGAGAGATCTTCCTCCTGTATGATTTCCACAATCTCCTTCGTGGATGTCTTTGAGTACTTCGTTTGCTTCATCCTTGTTGAGAAATCTCAAATATGGACCTGCAAGAAACTTTCTATACAAAATATTCTCTATAATTGTAAATTTAGATACCTTTATCCTAAAAGCCTTTGGATTTTCTTCATCAGGAATGACATCTTCTTGTAAATATTTGATTATGGGAGTCATCCATGATGAGTCGTCTTGTTTCTGAGTGGCCAAAACAGTGATATCCTCAGGATGGTCTGTTTTATCCTCAGGATGTGCCTCGCCATCCTCAGGATGCCACTCTTCAATCGCCAGTTTCAAGATGTGAATGATGGTAATCTTGGATCCTTCTGGTAAATTAAAGGAGGATCCTAGATTTGCTAAGGCGTCAGCTTCAGCATTTTCTTCCCTAGGTACCTGTGTTAGTGAAAATTCTACAAAAGAAGTAGCTAAATTTTTAACGATTTCAAGATAAATGGCTAACTTTTGTCTTTTTACTGCATATGATCCATTGAAATGGTTATTAATCAACAAAGAATCAACAAAGACTTCAATTTTAACAATATGTAAATCTCTAGCAAGTTGTAAACCAGCAATGAGAGCTTCATATTCGGCTTCATTATTGGTTGTTTGAAATGCACATCTAATGGCATGGGGTATCTTGTCCCCTTGTGGCGATTGTAGTAGTATTCCCAGACCTGTGCCTCTTGCATTCGAAGCACCATCAGTGTATAGAGTCCATTTTTCTAAATTTTCATTTAGCTGTTGAACTTCAGACTCTACTTCACTCAGGATGTCACTACTGAAATCAGCCACAAAGTCTGCTAGGGCCTGTGACTTGATTGCATTTCTTGGCTCAACTCTAAGTCAAAGGCACTTAATTTAACTGACCATTTTGCCATTCTTCTAGACATTTCAGGTTTTCTTAATACATTTTTAATGGGATAGTTAGTTTGAACATATTTTTTATGTGTTTCAAAATAATGATTTAACTTAGTAGAAGTCATTATTAAAGCTAAAATAAGTTTTTCAAGATGTGAATACCTGATTTCAGCATCTAGGAGGGTTTTACATACATAATAGACCGGATGTTGTTGCCCTTCGAAGTCCTTTACCAATACAGCACTTATTGCATTCCCAGAAACTGCAAGATATAGCTTGAGAGGTTCTCCATCCTCAGGTTTCATTAACAATGGAGCTGCTGCAAGATAATCTTTGAGCTTCTTTAATGCTTCTTCATGCCTCTGTCCCCAGTCGAATTTGTTATTCTTTTTCAGGATGTTATAGAACTCTTTACATTTCTTTGAGGATTTCAAGATGAATCTATTTAGGGCTGCTATCCTGCTAGTCAGCCTTTGCACATCCTTAATATTTCTTGGGGATTTGAGATCATGGATGGCCTTTATTTGTTCAGGGCTGGCTTCTATCCCTCTTTTTGTTACCAAATATCCAAGAAACTTCCTAGCCCCAACTCCAAAATGGCACTTTGTTGGGTTTAACTTCATGTTGTAAGCATCCAGGATGTCAAAAGCTTCTTTGAGATCCTGAAGATGATCTTCTGCTTTCTTGGATTTTACTACCATGTCATCAATGTAGACCTCCATCGTGTCCCCAATCTTTTCTTTGAACATCATGTTCACTAGCCTCTGATAAGTGGCACCTGCATTTTTTAATCCAAATGGCATGGCTATATAACAATATATACCTGACGGTGTCATGAATGTTGTGTCCTCCTGATGATCCGGTTCCATTTGTATCTGTTGGAATCCTGAGGATGCATCCATGAATGTCAGCATCTCGTGGCCTGCTGTAGCATCCACCATTGAATCTATGTGTGGTAGTGGGAATGGATCTTTAGGAAAGGCCTTGTTAAGGTCTGTGAATTCTACACACACTCTCCATTTCCCATTTTTCTTTTGGACTACCACAACATTCGCCCGCCATCTTGGGAATTTTGCTTCCCTTATCATCTTAGACTTCAGCAGCCTGTCTACTTCTTCTTGGATGATGATATTTCTTTCTGGAGCAAACTTCCTTCTTTTTTGCTGAATGGGCTTGAAACTCTTATCAATCCCAAGTTTGTGAGTAATGACATCCTTTGATATGTCGGTCATATCTTCATGTTTCCAAGCAAAAGTAGACATCCTACATTTAAGAAAAGATATTGGTGATTGTTTAATATCATGTAGGATATTCTTACCGATTTGCACAGTGATATCCTTGTTGTTGTCATCAAGGCAGATGGCTTTTACATCCTGATCAGGATGTGCTTTATCATTCTGAGGATGGCACTGTGCATCCTGCTGTAATTGCTATGCTTGACGGGATGAGGCCTTCATTGATGTCGTGTAGCAATCCTTAGCTTCTTGTTGATCGCTGTTGACCTTCACAACTCCCCAAGGTGTGGGTAGTTTCACACATTGATGATATGTTGAAGGCACTACCTTCATATCATGTATCCAGGGTCTCCCAGGATGACATTGTAGCAGGATAGGGAATCTATCACACAAAATCTCTAGATAGAGTTCACCCCTTCTATATATACTGGTAGCTTGATGTCACCCACTGTGCTCTTGGTTTCTCCACTGAAGCCCACCAAAACTGATGACCTAGAAATTATTTCTGATTCCGGGATGTTCATCCTCTTGAGGGCCTCAAGCTGGATGATGTTTACTGAACTTCCTCCATCTACAAGAATCTTGCAAACAAAGTGGTTAGCAATATATAAAGTAATAACCAAACCGTCATGATGAGGATCAAGGATGTTTTCTCTGTCTTCTTCCTCAAAACTTATCACTTTTAAGGCTGTCAGGATGGTCGTCTTCGTTGGTCATTCTCCTTTTTCAGACTTTGTTTCCCTCGCATGTCTTTTAGCAGCTGAGTATGAGGTTCCACAAATTTCTGACCCTCCTGAAATGAAGTTGATAATGCCAGCATCCTTAGGTGGAGATGTTGCTCTTTCCGGTATGTTTGTGCCATCCTGAGATCTTGATTTCTTTTTGCCCAGGAGATCCTTGAGGTGACCCTTGCTTAAGAGATATGCTATCTCCTTTCTTAGTGTAATGCAATCTTCAGTAATATGGCCAAAATCTTCGTGAAAGGCACACCATTTGGATTTGTCTTTCCATCTTGCCTTGTTGTCTTTCCTTGGCCATCTTGCTTTGTCCCCTAGATCCTTCATGGCATACATCAAACCTGTTACATCCACAGAAAAACAATAGTCTGACAATTTAGGGCAATCATCCTCATCGTCATCCTCTACCACATTGACCTTCTTATTATCAGGCCTAGCATATGGTTTATGCTTATATGGTTCGTATGTGGGAGTGGATTTTCGATTAGGATGGTTATATTTTGAGGATGATTCTATCCTCTCTTGTATCTTCTTATCATCCTCAAGTCGGATGAATCTTAAGGCTCTGTTCCTGACTTCATCTAGGTTCCTACATGGATTCATCACCAACTCTTGGTAGAATGGTGAATCTTTCTGCAGTCCCATCTTGAAAGCCTGAACCACTGTTGTGACATCCAGGTTCGGGATGTCAATTGCTTCCTTTCCAAACCTAGTAATGAATTCTCTTAGTGATCCCCCATGTGGTTGAGTCACCCTGTACAGATCACTTGTCAAACGTTCGAACGTTCGACTACAAGAAAACTGATTATTAAACATGTTAATTAAATGTGCAAAAGAAGTAATAGAATAGGGTGGAACCTCGGGAGGAGTCTAAGCCCCTGCCTTGTTTGTTAATATTACTAAGGTAAAAATATACAGCTTTGGATGAGTATTTCGACGAGTGTACTATGATTACAATGATTATGTGTGTCTAAGTGTTTGTGTGCAGCTATAGAGTAAGCAAAGTGTATGTAAGTGTCCTATAATCGTCCCATACTCCTATATATATAATACATAAGAATAACTAAAGGATCCCACAAAATCCGCTAAGTAGTTAAAGTCTTCAATGTTGTGTAACAGCTTATTCAGGTGAACGTTGGAGGTCTTTCAACAGAAACTAGTCGTTGGTTGACTGTTTCTTCTTGGTTAGTCAATGATTCAGCCGTTTCCTTGTTTATCGCCGATATAAAATATGTATCGGTTACAAGTTTGACTCCATCTTCAATCATAGACCATGAGTTACACTTCTATCACTGATTTCTTCACTTGAGAGTTATAATATAGACGTTGTTTTTCATAAAGTTCCATATCATAACTTAGTTGTACCTGCAATCATATAAGAAAAGCTAATTCATTAGTTCATTCTCAGGATGTGCACATGCTGAATTACAGTTACATCCTGAAGTCAACAGAGTCCTTCAGCATCCTGAGGATGGTATATTAGGGATGTATGGTAAAATCATCCTGAGGATTTTCACCCACAACACTCATGGCCCTAACAAGGAGAAGAAAAGGTGAGTATTCTTAAATTTTTCTTACTAACATAACAGTGCTATTTTCAGGATAGGATCATACCTGGAGAGTGAATTGGGAGACCTTGCTCAGAATTTCTTGACAAGTCAAACCCTTAAAGGGAATGACCTCCTGAGCAATAACAATAGCAGTATTCCCCTTCCTCTTCTTTGAAGTAGCAGCAGCCCTAGACTTGGTAGGATTAGTAGAAGGGGTAGCCATCTTGGAGCTTGAGGGAGAAGGAGAAGCAACTTTGACTGCCTTGACATCCATGCTGTCAATATCATCCAGATTAAAAGAAGCAACTTTCTTGGCTGAGGCTAAGATAATAAACATTTCCGGAAGCAGACCCAGATAGAAGATGCATAATCTTCTAGGAAAAGGGATCTCATCCCACTTGGGAATAGAACTCCTCTTAACAAAGAAAAACTTGCATGAGGATCGTAAGGAAAAGGATACCTCAACCCTAGAAGGAATGGTAAGTACAGGAAGCAGACCCAGATAGAAGATGCATAATCTGATCTTGCATGAGGATCGTAAGGACGAAACTCTGCAGAACATGGGAAGATTTTCGAGTCTTTTAGGGCTCGAATCTCTTTGTCATCAAAAGAACAGGTCTCCTGTTCAGGATGACTCAAGAGGTTTTGGGGAATGAAATCACTAGAAGTTCCCACATTCCCAGAAGTTCTTGTGGATCTTTTTGCCATCTTCAGAATATTGTAAATTTTTTTGCAGATATGAAGAGAAAAGTAGAAGAAAGAAGAGAGAAATTACCTTCTTAAAAAATCAGATGTGATTATAAAGGAAGAGATAAGCTCTAGATATAGGGGTAGAGATGATGCTTGTAACGGTCATCACATAATTATCGCCGAGAAAATAGTCGTTGTCATCTTGACAAGACTTCCCATCAGTCATCAGAAGAGATATTTAGATTAAAAAATATTTTTACCTAAAAGATATTAACGGTAACATATTTTTGGGGACAATTATTGACAGTGAAAATCCTCAGGATGATTTTACCTCACATCCCTAATGTACCATCCCCAGGATGCTGAAGGGCTTAACTAACTTTTGGATGTGACAGTGTTTCAGCATGTGCTCATCCTGAGGATGAACTAACGAGTTAACTCTCCTATGTATTATTGCAGGTACAAATAAGTTATAATATGGATTTACATGCTTGGCAATGTCTGTATCATCATCCTCAATTGAAGAATTCAAGGATAGAGGTATAACTCGTGCTCAAGATGGAAGATATGGTCAAGATGGAAGATATGGTCAAAGTTGTAACCGATATACATTTAATATCGGCGACAAATGAGGAAACAGCTGAAACATTAAACTGGCTAAGGAGAAACCGTTGCTACAACGTTCACCTGAGATGAAACAACCACAACGGTCATGAGAAGACTTCAAAGAACTTAACTACTTAGCGAGTTTCGTGGGATTGTTTGTTAATTTCATGTACTATATAAATGGGGGTATTGGACGAGTATAGTACACATTGCTTACACTATAGCTACACACATACACTTAACTGATCACAAACACTTGCACAATCATTGTAATCATAGTACACTCGTCCAAATACTCATCCAAAGTTGTATCTTTTTACCAGATTAATATTAACAAACAAGGCAGGGGCCTAGACTCCTCCCGAGGTTTTATGTCGGCGATCTACAACTGATCAAGGGCTTTCCTCGTAGATCGTGTGTTGTTCTTCTTGTTTATTACTTTATTTGTTCACCACTAGTAGTTTCATCCTGAGGATATAACTGTCCATCCCAAAACTAACCTAAACCATCCCGATCATATTTGTCACATTTTTGCTTCTTTAACATCCTGATACACCATCTTCAGAATATTATTGATTTTCTAACATATTTCTACACATTTAGCATTCTACCTCACATAAACTAATTTGGAATACAAAGTTATTTTTAATAGACAATTTTTGACCAAAACAGACATCCCAAACCTGGATGTCACAACGGCAGTACAAGCATTCAAGATGAGGATGCAAAGAGATTCACCATTCTACCAAGAATTGGTGATGAATCCTTGTAGGAACTTGGATGAAGTCAGGAACAGGGCTCTAAGGTTCATCCAACTTGAGGATAACAAGAAAATTCAAGAGAGGATAGAATCATCCTCAAGATATACCCATCCTAATCGAAAATCCACTCCCACATACGAACTCTTTTGGTAAAAAATTATTAATTAAGAATAATCTTGTTTTCTAAATTAGTTAAAGTGAGGTAGAGTGCTAGCTTGATAAAAACTATGTGTTATTCTCAGGATGGTGACTTGTTAATGTAAACACTATATTATTTGACAACTATGCTCGGGATGATGATGAGAAAATTGAGGATGGACAGTTATATCCTGAGGATGTAACTGTCAGGGTGAGATGAGAATTATGCAAAGATGAATAAATATAAATAAAAGGCTATAAAGAGACGACACTCGATGTACGAGGAAAGCCCTTGATCAATGGTAGATCGCCGGCATAAAACATCGGAAGGAGACTAGGCCCCTGCCTTGTTTGTTAATATTAAAATGGTAAAAAGGATTACAACTTTGGATGAATGAATGGACGAGTGATCTAGTGTTACAATGATTGTGAATGTTCTCAGTAGTTGAGAGTGTGTGTAAAGCTCTAGTAAAAGCAATGTGTCATATACTCATCATCCATTCCCATATTTATACTACTTGAAAGTAAACAAAAGATCTCGTGTAATCCGCTTGTTAGTTAAGCTCGTTGAAGGCCTTTAGTGACCCTTGCAGCTGTTTCAACTCAGGTGTGCGTTGTAGTAACAGTTTCCACTTTCTTCACCTGCTTTTAATGTACGTCAGTTACATCCTTGACTCTTTCCTTAAGCTTAGACCTTGTCTTGTAATTGTAACTCCTTCTTCAATAACTGTTTTGACTAAGTCATGATTATATAGACGTTAGAAAACAGTTTCGAATCCATATCATAACTTAGTCGTTCCTGAAAATACATCATAAGAGAATTCGTTAGTACATAATCAGGATGTGCACATGTTGAAACATAGGTATATCCTGAAGTCTGTCACATCCTTAGCATCCTGAAGATATTATGCTGAGGATATTTGGTAAAATCATCCCGAGGATTTTCACCACCACAATTGTCCCCAAAAATATGTTATCGTTAATTCTTTAACGTTAGAAATATTTTTTCACAATCAATTTCTTGAATTAATATGTTTCAACCTTTTTCGAGATTGCAACGGCTATTTTTTAGGCTATAACTTCGTGATGACCATTACATCCATCATATCCTATCGCCTATATCTAGGTTTCCCTTTCTCCTTTATAATCACACAAGATTTTCAGAAAAGGTAATTATTTTCCCTTATCTTCTGCTTTCTTCTTTTCTTAGATCCTGCAAAATTTTTCTTAAAACAAATATTTTGAGAATGAGCAAGAAGTCAACAAGGGCATCTGGGAGTGTTGGGATCCCTAAGGATTTCACACCTCAGAATTTGCTCAAAGAACCTGACCAAGAAATTTGCACTTTTAGTGATAGGGATATTCAGGCCCTAAAGAACTCTGGGGCCTTCCCTAGTTCGGTTGCCTTTCATCGCTATGACTCAAGTGTGAAGTCTGACTTTGCTTCTTCTATCTGGGTTTGCTTCTTCTATCTTCCTTTCCAGCTAGGTCTGAGATATCCATTCCCAGACTTTATCAAGGAATTCTTTGATGCAACAGCGATGGATTTTGCCCAAGCCATGCCTGAAGTATGGAGGATTCTAATGGTTTGTAACAAAATCATTAAAAATCATGACATTCATCTTGAAATAGGGGACCTTTCATATTTTTATAATTTGAAAACACATGGGTCAAACCGTTATGTCCTTCAACTTATAAACAAGCAACCCCCTCTGTTTTATAATGTCATAAAGTCTGATAGGCCTTGGAAATCTATGTTCTTTTTTGTCAGAAGAGATTCCATCCCTTATGGGAATGATATCCCTATTTCCTGTTTAAGAACTGGTAAATACTTTTTCTGGATAAAAATAATGATAGGATCCTTAAAATGTTACTAATATATTTTTTTTCATCTTGCAGGTGCTTGCTTTGCAAAACTCGTGCCTCCTTTAGATTCTGCTTTTATCAGACGCAAGGAAATAATAGTCTTACCTTCTGCAGCCAGAACATTGGAGATAGAAGAAAGTTTTACCACGAGCCAAGCTACAGAGATGTCTGGTTAGTTTTCACTTATCACTTCCTGAGGATTTCACATTTCGATCCTCATATGAACCCGTGTTTTTTTGTCTTTTTCAGCAAAGAAGCCTGCCTTTTTTTACCTAGATGAGATTGACAGTTTGGATGTCAAGGCTCCACAGATCACTTCGCCCTCCAGTTCCAGGATGACAAGCCCTCCTCCTACAACCAAGCCTAAGGCTCCTTCTAAGAAGAGGAAGGCAACTAGTTCTTCTGCTCAAGAGACCTCACCTTTTGAGGGTCTTAGCTATGATGCCGTCTTGGGCAAGATCTCGCAGTTTGTCCACCAGGTATGCTTCCATCCTGAGGATGTGTACAATAATTTTTCATCATATAATGGGTTAAACACTTACCTGTTCTGGTTTACATCCGTAGGGACATGAATATCTTCTGAAATCTCTGGACGATGTTAACAAGGAGTTTGCTGAGACTAAGGCCAAACTTGAAGATGCAAAGAAATCTTCCTTTGAAAAAGGTAACCAGCTTGAGAAGAAACTGGCCAAGTGTTAGGATCTGAGTTTGATTGTTTTGACATATTTAAAAGAAGATGAGAATTGAATGATGTAAGTATATATGGAAAGTGCAGCGGAATGATAAACAATAATCAAAACAATAGGAATAAATGTTTTCTTAATCGAAAGCTTTCATTAATTAAAAGATTACAATCAATACAAGTACTCCCCCTCAGCCTGATCACAAAGTGATTGTTTGTCTGAGAGAATGTTTGTGTGTGATGCAATAGAACAGTACAAGCACTGTTCTATTTATAGACAAACCTAAACCACTGGTGACCTGTGCTGACGTCACCTAAGATAGTGACCTCTAACAGAATAACAACATAAAACATCTGCCCTATACAAACTACTGTTGTATTACAAAACACTGTAAAGTAAACTACTGTTGAGGGAAAACTCTGATGGTCTTGCAACATCTGTTGGAGTCTAAGTGCTGTTGACTCCAACAGACCTTTAGTTTTCAGTACTTGATCAGCAGTTGTTTCTTCATCAGACCTTTGGTCAGCAGTTGTTCTCTATCAGTTGTTATCTAGCAGTCCTTTGTATCAGCAGTTGTCATAGCAGTTGTTTGGATGGAACAGTTGTTAGGGTCAGCAGTCTTTTGGGAAGAGTATGTTGTAAAGACTGTTCATTTGTGTGAATCAACTTTTAGCATATTTTGGCTTTTCAATCATTTGTTCTTCTCCAGGTCAGCAGACCCAACAATCTCCCCCTCGAACAGATGATGCCAAAACTAAGCTTTATTATTGATCTTTATTTCTCATCAGACTTTCTCTGATTTGTCCTTTGAATTGAAGTTCAAAGTCCAAGGCAAATAGGTCTTCTACATCTCTTTCAAGCTCAAGGTTCAGCAGTGTTTGGAGGTCATCTGCACACAGGCTATATGCATCATCCATGCTTAGCTTTTGAACTTTTCCATCTGACCTGAGCAAAGTCAATTCATGGTTGTCTTTATTGACCTTCCATTTTAGAATGTTTGAGTCAGAGGATTGGCTGAGATGCACTTTTATTCTTGATGAGTTTGGTGATGGAGGTTTCCCAATGAGTTCTCTCAGCTTATCAGTAGTGGGATCTGAGAAAAAGTGCACTTGATTGAAGAGGCCCTCCTTTATGTAAGTATCAGCAAACTTCTTCTGATCTTCTTCAGACATTTCTTTCTGTTTCTTGAATTGTCTTCTAGCAGCAGCTGATAGATCAGAAGTGTCCAGTAAGCTGTCTAATGTAAAGGCCTGTTGAGGTCTCTTCATCAGTGGTTCATCAGAGTAGACAGGTTTTCTGGGTAGGCTAGGATCTTTCTTCCTGTTTTCTTCCAGTCACTTGTATGTTTCAACCAGCCTCAGCTCAGACCATCTTGCAACTGACCTCATCTCCCCATAATCAGCAGCCACAATTTCTTGTCTCATCCTCTTAAACTTCAAGGCTCTGGCTGGATCTCTGCCTTTACCAAAATCAGGGGCAGAGACTTTAGCTTGGGGATTCTTGGCCAACTCTTCAATCCTTAAAAGTTCTTCTCTGAGAGCATGAATGGTCCAGCCTGCAAACTGTTTCTTGTTTGCTTTATAAGGCATGGTTGCCAAGATCTGTTCAAGAAGGGATTCCCTAACCTACCTTTCCATGTCACTGCTGAGAGGCATGGCAGACATGGAGTTGCTCAGGGTCTTAGCAAAATCTTCAATCCTTCTCAATTTGCTAAGCTCTGCTGAATGGATGCCCTGAGCAGTCCTGTCATCCTTCCCTTTGCATTTCTCTTTAATGATGGCATCTGCCTGTTCAGCCTTGTATTTTAGATATGTGTCAATGTTTAGGGGAACAGGGAAATGTGAAAGAGAAGGGAAAGATCTTTCAGATGGTTGTTCAGTATTATAGAAGGATTGCATTTCCCCCTTGAGTAGATCAAGTTCAAGGGGATACTGAACAGCCAATGGTGTAATGGTTGGTGGTGGTCTATGGGATTTGAGTTGTGAAGTGTGTGGTGAAAATGATGAAAGTGGAATGGCTGATATAGGTGTGGATTGTGTAGTTGAAGTGGTGAGTGGTGAGTGGTGATGTGTGTATGTTTTCATCCTGTACAACAAAGGTTGATTTCCTCTTATTTTGTAAAAGATTTTTGGTGATGGTGGTGTAGAAGCAGTGGTGGTGTTGACATCTGTTGGCACCTTAGTAGGACCAGCAGATGTTTGGGATTTTGGTGGTGATGTGGTTGTAGGTTCAGATGTAGGTTTGGTGATAGTGATGACAGGTTCAGATGTTGTGGTGGTATTAGTGGTTTGGGTAGCAGTAGTGGTTTTGACAGCAGTGGTTTTATCAGCAGTGGTTTTAACAGCCAGTTTGGATGGTGGTTGTCTGACATGTTTAGCAGGCATTTTCTTCCTTTTTGAGGAACCCACATCTTCAACTTCCTGCTGTTGTTCCCTTTTCTGTATTAGCAACAACTCTGCCTTAACTTCCAAAGTGTCAGCCCTCTTTTGCTTATCTTCAGCAGCTTTTTCATCTTTTTCATTTGCAGAGTTGTCCACTTCTTTAGCTTTGCTGGTTTGTTGTTGTTGTTGTGGTGCTGTTTGAGTAGACCCTGGTTTGTTGGCAGACTTTGATTGACCTTTTTGTGAAGGTGGACAACCAAAGGGATCTAACTTTGTTAATCTATCTCTGCCACTCTCCCCCTTTTTGGCATCATCAGCTGTGATTGCATCATCATCTTCATCCCTGAGAATGGTGGTAGGGGCAAAGCCAGTGGTTTTCAGCAGGTGGTCTTTAATGGCCTGAATATCTGCATGGGTATCTTTGTACCTAGCATCTACCATGTTTCTGATTTCTGCCATGTAGGTTTCCTGAGTCTGATCTGCTAGTTTTCTGTGAGCTATGATGATGGGAGAAACAGATTTCCATAGCTCACTAGCAATATCAGCTGTGGATGGTTGACTCTTGGAAAGAGTAGCCAAGGATTCCAATATTAACTTGACATCAGTTTTGATATCAGCAACAGAGGTTTCAATGGTTTGAATGGTTTGGACTCTGGCCGTCAATTCTTGGTATTTTAACCCATCACCTAAGTTAATAGGATCATCTGAATTCCTACCAGTGGTAGTTTTAACTGATTCAGTCCTAGGAGGTGAATCCAAAGGATGAGAACCAGATGCCCCTTTTTTCTTGGTTCTGGGGACTTCCAACTGATTTTGGGGACACTATAGTGGCCTCATCAGTTGTTGGCTTCAAGGGAGTCTTAGTTATGTAACCACTGTCCTGGTGTGAGATAATGGTCTCTACATCAGTAGTGGCTGCTCCACTTGAAAACTCACCTAGAGTTGCATTAAACTCTAGGGGTGTAACCTCCTCATCTGTTTGTGGGATGGCTGATTGAATTTCCTCAGTCCCAGTCACTTGTGGAGGTAAACTCTCATTGATAGGTGAAAGAGAGGAACTGGGATTTTCCTGAGTTTTGTCAATAGCCTCAAACAGAGGTTGCATGGTCTGTTGAACATGTGATGGTGAAGGTGGAGGAGTAAAAAGAGAATTAGCCCTGGGAGAGGGGCTTGTGAACATATGGCCAAGTGACTCAAATGTATCATGATGTGGTTCCCCTTGGCTTACAACATGATCCTTTTTTGAGGATGCATGAGGAGTTTGGTCAGGTTGAGATATTTCCAACTGTTGTGAGAAAGTAACAACAGTGGTTTCTAGTTGCTTTTGCGTTGCAACAGAGTTATCTTCTGGTATCTCATCTTCCAGGAGTCTCTTTTGAGGTTGAGTGGTGGTTTTTGTGGATGGACGTTTTCTTTTGGAAATGGCTGGTGTGGGTTTCACAGCACTGGATGTAGTGCCATGATCACCAGGAGCAATGGGCTCAACAACAGAGGTTTGGACAACAGTTGTTGTCTTAGTCCTCTATGTTGTTTTTGAAACCTTTGACACTTTTGATACTTTTTCTTGGGTGTTTGCACCCAGCATTCTTGTGAAAGTTTCATCAGTTAGACTCTTCATTTGCATAGACTCACCCTTTTTGAAAACTTTTTTCTGGTAAAACCTTTTGAAGGATTACACGTAAGATTCTTGGGTAAATTAGAAAAGCATTATTAGACCCAGACTTTATGGCTTTCACATTTGACACTAAATCCATAAACAGTCCCTTGGATAGATTGAAGTCAGAATCTGACAACATAGCATAGCCCAAGTACTGAATCCTCAGTGGGATTTCATTAAAGGAAGTGGACTTAGCGGAGACACAGAGAAGGAGGGTATGGAAGAAAAATTTCATGACTGGTGGGAAAACTTTTTGAAAAGTGTTTACCCAGTCATCTGAGCATCATACCCCCTTTCCTGAAACTCTGTGTGAAGCTCTGTTTTAGGAAAAGAGTCTTTACCTGACAGGTCATTAAGTTAGAAGGTTGTGGATATCAGTTGAGGGGTAATGACGATACTTGTCTCACCAATTTTTGAGATAATGGAAGTAGGCTTTTTGTCTTGAAGCAAAAACTCAACATTCAACCAGAATTCTTGGAGAGTATCAAGATAGATAGGGGCGTCAGCGGTTAGGATTATCAGGTATTTGGATTTTAAGATGATGTCGATGGTGGAATGGAATGGAGTATTTTCATCTGTTTTTACCAGATATGGGAGATAATTGTGGGTGGCTTTAGCTTGAAGATCAATTGTAATGGATTCCGAAGGTGAGAGTGAGTGGAATTTGATTAAGGGTTTAAGAATGAAGAAGGAGGTTTCAGTATTTTGAATACAATGAGACAGTGTAATGACTGTTGTGATAAAACAAGGTTTTTATAGGCTCTGGTTAAACCGCTGATGTGGCCAAAACTCTGCTTGTAGGAGCAGACGTGGCAAACATCTGATGGTTAAACATCTGGTGGGGGACAGCTGTTTTGGCAAACAGCTGATGCAAACGGCTGATGCAAACAACTGTTTTTTTTTTTGTATTATCATTATTATAGATATTTGTAAATATATATATATATATATATGGATAATAAAACAGTTGTTTTATCTTTAACAGATTTTTCAACCAAAAAGCAATTTTTAAGGATGAATTTTGATTTTCTGAAACATTTTAATGCTTTTATTAAAAACATTTGTGTTGTTTAATCCATGTTTAGCATACCAATTCTAGAAATCAGATTTGTAAAGGTAGATGTGTCTAAAGCTTTTGTCAACACATCTGCCAACTGATCCTCTGTTGGAACATGGTGCAGAGAAATCAAACCTTTTTCATAGCTATCTCTGACAAAATGATGTCTGATGTCAATGTGTTTGGTAGTGGAGTGAGAGACTGGATTTTTGATGATATTTTCAGCAGCTTGACTATCCAACATGAGTGGAGTCTGTAATGCAGTTATCCCAAAATCCAACAATTGATTTTGAAGCCACATGAGTTGGGCTGTACAGCTTGCAGCAGCAATGTATTCAGCCTCAGCTGTTGAGGTGGAAATAGCTGCCTGCTTTTTGCTTTGCCAAGAGACTAAGGCATTCCCAAGAAACTGGCACCCTCCTGATGTAGACTTTCTTGTGGTGTGGCAGCCAGCAAAATCACTATCTGAATAACTTGAAAGCTCAATGTTTCCATTAGCAGGATACCAGATACCAAGTGTGGGAGCACCTTTTAGGTATCTGAATATCCTTTTCACAACAATAAGGTTTGACTTTCTAGGTGAAGCCTGGGATCTTGCACAGACACAAGTGACAAACATAATGTCTGGCCTAGATGTAGTTAAGTACAATAAAGACCCAATCATGCATCTGTAATGTGTTTGATCAACCAGTTCATCCTTGTCATCAATAGTGAGTAGCTTGACTGTACTCATGGGTGTACTACATGGCTTACAGTCATTCATCTCAAATCTAGTTAACAAATTCTTTACATATTTATTTTGGTGAATGAATGTGCCATTTTGCAGTTGTTTAACTTGGAGACCAAGGAAACACTGAAGTTCACCCATAGCACTCATTTCAAACTCTGCTGTCATGAGTTCTCTAAACTCTTCACACATTTTGTTACATGTGGATCCAAAGATGATGTCATCCACATATATTTGAATAATCATTAAGTCTTTCCCTCTCCATTTCATAAATAAGGTTTTATCAATTTTACCTCTTGTGAAACCAATGGATAAGAGAAAAGTGGAAAGAGTTTCATACCAGGCCCTTGGTGCTTGTTTGAGTCCATACAAAGCTTTATTAAGCTTGTAGACATGATCAGGATGGAATGTGTCTTCAAAATCAGGTGTTTGACATACATAGACTTCCTCCTGAATTTTGCCATATAGGAAGGGACATTTGATATCCATCTGATACACCTTGATGTTGTGATTGACAACAAAGGCTAGAAAGAGTCTAATGGCTTCTTACCTTGCTACAGGAGCAAAGGTTTCATCATAGTCTATTCCTTCTTCGTGTCTGAAGCCTTGAACCACGAGCCTGGCTTTATTCTTGACAACAATACCCCTTTCATCAGTTTTGTTTTTGAAGACCCACTTTGTACCTATTGGACAAACATCCTTAGGCAGTGGTACAAGTTCCCATACTTGTTGTCTTTTGAACTGAAGGAGCTCTTCTTGCATAGCTTCTACCCAACTGTTGTCTTTTAGTGCCTCTTGGTACTTGACAGGTTGTGTGAGAGATAGGAACCCTACAAAAAGACAGATATTGGAGGATTGACTTCGTGTTAGCACACCCTCTCTGATGTTGCCAATGATCTGGTCTGGTGGATGAGCTCTTAGGTAGATTAGATCTCCCTGATATGGTATGATGGCATTTTGAGGTGAAGGACAGAGGTTTGGTGACTCTGTTGTTGTAACATCTGTTTGCACTTCTGTAGTGCCATCAGATGTTTGAAATGGAAGTGGGGGAATGGGTCCAAGTGGTGTAAAACTGGACTGACTTTTGTCAACATATGTTTGACTTCTATCAACAGATGATTGTACAGTGGTTGTGAGAGGTGAAGCAGTGGTTTGAGGGTAAGACTGGCCAACAGTGGTTGACTCAGCTGTGACAGAGTTTTGACAGTAGTTTTGAACAGCTGCTTCCTCTGATGCAGAAGAGATTTTATATTGACTGGGGATCACAACATCTGTTCTGTAATCTTGTTGTGGAGACTGTGGAATCCCTGCATTGTTAGTTTTAACAGTAATCAAACAGTTCAGCAGGATTTGCTGGGATTTTTAGGGATAAAAGTTCATTGAATTTTACATTCAGAGTTTCTTCTATTGTCTTGGTCTTTGTGTTAAACACTTTATAAGCCTTGGCAGTAGAAGAATATCTTAGAAAATAACCACAATCTACTTTGGCTGCAAATTTTGAAATGGAATCTTTGAGATTTAAGATGAAACATGGGCAGCCAAAGATTTTGAAAAATGAAATTAATGGTTTGATTTTGAACAAAATTTCATAAGCAGTTTTTTGATGTCTTGGGTTGATCAAAACTCTGTTTTGAACATAGCAAGCAGTGTTTACAGCTTCTGCCCAGAAGGACAGTGGCAAACCAGAGTCTGCTAGCATGGTTCTTGCAGCTTCTATAAGAGTTCTATTTTTCCTCTCAACCACCCCATTTTGCTCTGGTGTTCTTGGGATGCTGTACTGTCTCACAATCCCTTTTGACACACAGAAGTCATCCTACTCCTTATTTTTAAACTCTGTTCCATTGTCACTTCTAAAGACTTTTACTGGCAAGTCATACTGTTTTTCAACTTTGGTGACAAAGTCCTTCAAAATACCTGCAGTCTCATCCTTAGAATGTAAAAAGTAAGTCCATGTAAACCTAGAAAAATCATCAACTATGACAAGACAAAATCTTTTTCTTCTTAGACTCATGATTTTAACAGGCCCAAACAAGTCCATGTGCAACAATTGTAGACATTGACTAGTTTTGGACTCATCAATGGATTTGTATGAGCTTTTATGTTGTTTTCCTTTTAAATAGGAAACACAATGCTCATCATATTTGAATTCTTTTGATGGTAAGCCTCTGACAAGACTTTGTTTGGAGAGTGTGTTGATAGTTTGAAGGTTGGTATGACCCAGTCTCCTATGCCACAATTCTGACTACTTTGTGGAGGCAGCAGAAAACAAACAGACATTTGCCATAGGATTGTCCTTTAACATATCAACAACATACACATTGCCACTTCTATGAGCAACAAGTTGTGCTTTGCTCTCAGCAATGATGGTATCAATCTTTTTCACCACTTCTGGCCCAATAATCTTACAAGTTTTCTTTGTGAAGAATGAGCCATAACTTTGTCACTCATTTGTGAAACACTCAGGAGATTAAACTTGAGATTATCAATAAGATTGACATTTTCAAACTTGAGTTTCCCAGCTTGTACAGTCCCTGAACCCAACACCTTACCTTTTGAATCATTACCAAAGGATATATCACCCCCTCCATGAGCTAAGAAGTCCAGAAGAAGGGCTCTACATCCTGTCATGTGCCTGGAGCCTCCACTATCTACATACCAAAGACTATCTAAACAAGCAGAAGCTCCCTGCACAGCAGTAATGGATTAGTTTTGGTGAGTGTCCAAAGCCTAGTTGGCTTTGGATGGGTCCTCAGACTTTTCAGACTCAAGCTTTGGAAGATAATCAGTGGTTTGAACTAATTTTTGAATCAAGTTCAACAACTGTTGCTGACCATTTGCTAGTGCTTGAATGTCAACACTTGGGGCAATAGTTGTTTGATCACTTCCAGACAGATGATAATACCCATAGGGATTTCTGTTCACTCTTGGTTTAGAGGGTCTTTTTGGCTCCTCATAAACATGTGACAGATTATGACATGGTGGTTGTCCATATCCTCTTTGGTACTTGCTTGTAGGTGGAGCATCTGTTACTTGGACATCCCTAGGAGCAGATGTTTCAAGACTTTTAGTAACAGATGTTTGGACAGGAGTGAAGGTCTGTTTGGGCTTTCCTTTTGAAGTACTCACCACCTGATTTGCAAGAGTTTTAGCTTTGTACTCTTGTATTTTTACATCAAAATTTTTGAGATACAAGCACTCTTTGGTTTTGTGATTCTTTTTCCCACATATTGAACATGTGGCTTTGGAATCACATACACTTGTTCCTTTGTTAATATCATATGCTTTTAGATGAAAACCGTTTTTAGTGAGTTGATTCTTCTTTTCACAAAAATCACAGAACAAGTGGACAGTCTTTTTCTTTCTTCTTCCCTTTTTCAGCCTTCTTTTCAGCAGATGTTTGAGCATCTGCTGGAAGGTTTTTCAAGGGAATGCTTTTTGCCTGAGGTGCTGTCTTACCTTCAGGAGTTTTAAAATCAACAGGTTTAAAATTCTCAAGAGTACCACACTCATCAGACCAAGTAGGTTTAAATTCATAATTTTCAAGTTCAGTGAATGATGAGGAACCTTCTGGTTTTTCTAGAACAATTTTCTTACCATTTAGTTCAGTGATTTTAATCTCTTGACCCTTCAGGTTTGTTGGTACTATCTCAACTAACTTTTGATCCTTTTTGTCAGTGTTTTCAAAAGCTGGAGCAGTGGTTTCAAAACCAAAACCAAACTTCACATGACTTTTGGTTTGTTTGTTGAGTAGCATTTCAAATCCTCTACATGATTCCACCCATTTCTGACATTCAACTTGGGTGGACTCAAGCTCACTTTACAACTCTGATATTTTGTTATCATAGTTTGGAGCTGGTCTTTGGTTATAGTTGCTTCATGTTTTAAGTTGCTTATTTCAGATTCCTTTTCAGTTAAACTTATTTTTAATTCTTTTTAAAGATTCTCAAATTTAACTTCATCATCTAAAATTTTCTTTCTAAGGTTTTCATTCACCTCTTTGATGTTAGCAAATGCTATCACACATCTGTCAGAACATAAATCCTTAAGAATTTGAGGAGATACCTTAGCAGCAACCATCAATGCACAATCACACTTGCACTCACAATCATCAGATGCACCCCAGGGATCTGAGAGATTCACAACCTCTTCTTCAGATTTTTCACCTGCAACTACTTCATCAACAACATCATCAGTCACAACTTTAGACTCAGTCACCACCTCCTCAGATTCAACTTCTTCTACCATAGCCATGAAACAAAAAATTTCTGGTTCATTTTCAGCATTGGCAACTAATGCAAAATTTTCATCTGTTAACTCATCTAGTAGACTGCTCCAATCAACAAAGCCTTATGTGAAGAAGCTCTGTTGACTGGTCTCTGCAGGAGCAGAGGATGGAGCAACAGTCGTTTGCACAGGTGCCTGAGCAACAAGTGTTTGCACATAGTGGATCTGAGGAACAGTGGTTTGGACATACTAGACAGGAACAGTGTTTGAGGACTGTGCAAAATGAGCAGTGTTTTGCACATTTGGTCCAGGGGTATTATAGGAATTTTGATAAGTGTTGGTCTGAGGTCTTTGATTTGGATAGGTGATTATAGGTGTACCATGTTGACTCCTACATTCCCTAGCAAAATGACCAAGTCTATGACATTTATAACACTTTATCTTTGATTTATCCAACCCAACCTTTGATCTGCCAGTTAACCCTGGAAACCTTCTCCCAGTTTTCTTGTAAAAATTATTAGTTCTTACACTGAGAAGGGCCAATTGGTGCATAATGTCATTTTCTTCCAAATCATCAGGGTCAAAGTATTTCAGATCATCATACTCAAAGGATATGTTATCAGATGCCTGGATATCACCACCACTTGCTGTGAAAGCATAGTTTGGTGAATAAGAATCAGAGTTAAAACCTGAGTTAAAACCTGAAGTTATGTCAATGAAGTGATCATAACTCTGATCCTTAGTATTTCCATGCACCTCATCATGACCCAAAAGTGCTGTATTACCAAATACATAATCATCAGACACTTTTCCAGAGTCCCGGAGCTTCTTTTTCTGGTTAAGCTCTCTCTCATAGGTCAAGAGCTTACCATGAAGCTGGGTCAGTGATAGGTCCTTAAATCCAATTGAGTTTCTCATAACAATAGCAATAGTGTCCCATTTGTCTGGTAATGATCTTAAAAACCTATGGTTCAAAGTTGAATGAGGGTAAGTTAGACCAACCAGTTTTAGTTCACTAATGAGATAGTTAAACCTCTCAAATTGTTGAGTTAATGACTCTCCCTTAACATGACTGAATGTTTCATATTGTTGGTTAAGTATTTCACGATTGTTTTCAATAACCTCTTCAGTCCCACCAAATTGTTCTTTCAGTGCATCCCACAACTCCTTTGCACTGTTACAGTGTAACAGCCCAGCATATATATCATTTGGTAGAGCCATGGCCACAATACTGAAGGCCTTAGCATCTAACTCAATTTTCTGAAAATCCTGGTCGGAGTAGTTTTCAAGTTTCTTTGGCTCCTGAACCTTGGGATCTTCGGTACTCGGCACCATCGGAACATGTGGTCCGAAGATAACCGACTTCCAACACCCAGTGTTCTTTTGAGCTAGAACATGTTATGTGGATCGTGATTGATTGAAGCCATTCTCTGATTTTTCAAAAACAAAATCTGTTTATAGACGGTTGAATCGAAAATAAACTATTACTCTGTTTTCAATCCGACAAACAAATGATATCAATAATTGTGAGCTGATCTGTTTATATTAAATTGATTGATTAGATCGAATTTAATTGACCAAGCTCTGATACCAATTGTTAGGATCTGAGTTTGATTGTTTTGACATATTTAGAAGAAGATGAGAATTGAATGATGTAAGTATATATGGAAAGTGCAGCGGAATGATAAACAATAATCAAAACAATAGGAATAAATGTTTTCTTAATCGAAAGCTTTCATTAATTGAAAGATTACAATCAATACAAGTACTCCCCCTCAGCCTGATCACACAGTGATTGTTTGTCTGAGAGAATGTTTGTGTGTGATGCAATAGAACAGTACAAGCACTGTTCTATTTATAGACAAACCTAAACCACTGGTGACCTGTGCTGACGTCACCTAAGATAATGACCTCTAACAGAATAACAACATAAAACATCTGCCCTATACAAACTACTGTTGTATTACAAAACACTGTAAAGTAAACTACTGTTGAGGGAAAACTCTGATGGTCTTGCAACATCTGTTGGAGTCTAAGTGTTGTTGACTCCAACAGACCTTTAGTCTTCAGTACTTGATCAGCAGTTGTTTCTTCATCAGACCTTTGGTCAGCAGTTGTTCTCTATCAGTTGTTATCTAGCAGTCCTTTGTATCAGCAGTTGTCATAGCAGTTGTTTGGATGGAACAGTTGTTAGGGTCAGGAGTCTTTTGGGAAGAGTATGTTGTAAAGACTGTTTATTTGTGTGAATAAACTGTTAGCATATTTTGGCTTTTCAATCATCTGTTCTTCTCCAGGTCAGCGACCCAACACCAAGGTTGAAACTAAGTTGAAGTTGGCGAAGTCTACTCAGGCTAAAAGCACACAGGATCATCAAAAGGAAATGGTAGGATACAAGCAGGGTTTAATGCAGTCTGCGATGATCTCTGTTTTTCAAGCTAGGGTGAGGATGGCTTTGCAGGCTAAGGATCCTAACTTTAAGGTGGAGGATTGGAATGTCAAAGCTTGGCAAGAAAAGATCATTAGTCTGGGTGGAAAAGAGGTGGTGCCTGAATCTTCCCATGTTGTTGATCCTGATGATGCAGCAAAGGAGCCTGAGGTGACTAAGGCTGAAGTGGCTAAGGATTTCCAGGTCGAAGAACCAGTGGGCAATGAAAGATGAGATGACTAGGCCAGAGCCCACTTTTTTATAATATTTAGTTGGTTTTTATGAACAATTCTAAACAATTTCCTTTGTATGAACAATGAAAGTCTTTGGGGTGGAGGGATCTTGATTTTCAAGATGAAGCCCTAAAGTCTTTCCCCAACCTGACCTGAAAATATTGACCCTTGGTGGATGGGTCCTATTTAGGATGAAACCAGGGGTTGACATTGCTTTTGATTTAAATAATACAACTACTTTCTTAATAATATAACCTTGTGTTTCTTTCTTTTGATATTCTTGCAAACATTAACAAATGTTAGATTTAAAGAAATGATATAAATGATACCTCTATCATCTGAAGATAGTCTTTTTAGCTTAATTTCTCGACTATGCCCTTCATTCTGCTTAGTCATCCTCAGGATGATACTATCTTGAGGATGTCCCCAGTTCTTCCTTCTTTGTCATCTTCAGGATGATCTTCATCATACTGAGGATGTCCCCAGTATAACATCTTCAAGATGGACTTTAAGATTATTTCCTTTTTCAAGAAATATTTAAGAATAAACTGTATAAAGGCAATCGTTGTTATCATACTGGCGACTAAGCCTTTAAATAAACTGGGGTCAAGCCCATTTAGAATGACTTGGTGAAAAGCAACATGTACTATCTTGAGAATTTCTGGCGTCAAGGCCTATTATAATGTCTTAGGAATAACTGGCGACAAGGCCCTGGCGACTAGGCCAAATACGTAAGAGACATTGAAAATGTCTAAACCTTAAGAGTTCAATATATATCTCAAAAATGATGAAATTGTCAGCCACTTTTACATGGACTGGTCCCACCATCCTGAAAATATATATGAACAACGTGCACTCCAGGCGGGGTTGCTAACCCAATGAGAAAGGTGAAAACCTTTGAACCTTAGGAAAGTGTCAGTGTAGATGCATATTGTGCGACTAATGCTTTGGATTGCATTTAACATATGTTTTTGTTCTCAGTCGTTTGGTCGAAGGTGTCTCTAGATGGTCGAATGTGGTTTCATGAACGGTCGAAGGAAGATAGCAAGGGTCGAAGGAGAACCAGAGGTCGAAGGTAGTATAGAATTTAAGGTATAGCTTGGTTCGACCACCATGTTTGGTCGAACCTACACATTCGACCAACCTAAATGGGCGAATGTGCAGGCCTATATAAGGTCATGTTCATTTTTGCAATGTAACTTTTGGTCATTTTGTTTTTCCTCCAGTTTGTGTTCTCCCTAGGGTTTTGTGTCAAGTCTGTACACGTCATTTAATCATTATAAACATCTTTTTAACGTGTAATTGAATGTGTTATTGAATGAAATGAAAGCTTTAATGATGATTTCTGAGTTTTGTTGATATTATTATCATTTTGTAACTGATTCAGGGATTTCGCACCTGAATTAGTAGACTTGTTTGATCAAACCAATAGTATTTGTCAAATCGATCCTTCTACAAAGTGGTATCAGAGATTTATAAGAAATTTAAATCAAGTTGAAGGAATTGATTACAACGAGATTTATGCATCGGTTGCACGCTTAGAAGCTATCCGAATGTTTCTAGCGTTTGCTTCTTATAAGAAATTTAAGGTGTATCAAATGGATGTTAAGAGCGCGTTTCTTTATGGTGTGGTCAAGGAGGAAGTTTATGTAGGTCAACCACCAGGCTTTGAAGACCCTATTCACCGGGATAAGATCTATGTTCTAAACAAAGCTCTCTACGGGTTGCATCAGGCTCCAAGGCAATGGTATGAGGAGCTGAGCACGTATCTTCTTTCCAAAGGATCCAAACGAGGTTTGGTAGATTGCACACTGTTCACTAAACGAACAGACGATGACTTGCTTCTAGTCCAAATTTATGTTGACGATATTATATTTGGTTCTACTAACGAACTTCTTTGCAGAGAATTTGAACATGTTATGCAAGAAAAGTTCGAGATGAGCGTGATAGGAGAGATGCAGTTTTTCCTAGGCTTGCAGGTGGAACAAAGACCAACGGAGATCCTTATTCACCAGACGAAATATGTTTCTGAAGTCTTGAGCCGATTCCAGATGGATGATTCAAAGCCGATGGATACCCCAATACAACCTAATCACGGGATTGGAGTTGACGCTGTAGATGTATTATTGTGAGACTAATGCTTTGGATTAACATTAACATATGTTTTGGTGATTGTCGAACGGGCGAAGGAGTAAAACTGTGGGCGAATGAAGAAATTAAGAGGTGCGAAGGAGAGAAAACATACGAAGGAAAGACAAATGGGCGAATGTAGTTTTAATTGTTATGTAATGCTTGGTTCGCACGAAGTGTTTGGGCGAACCTGCACATTCGACCATGTAATATGGGCGAATGTGCAGACCTATAAATAGGTTAAGCAATTTTTGAAAGTTAGTGGTTGGTCATTTTGTTTCCCTCCTGTTTTGTGTCTCTCCCTAGTGTTTTTGTCAGCTTATTTTCACGTCATATCTGATTGTAATCATTATTAAAACGTGTAATTTGAGTTGTTTATGAATGAGAAAAACCTTTGAAAGATGATTTCTGTGTTTTGATTGTTTGATTATCATAATTGTGATTGATTCAGGGATTCCGCACCTGAATCAAACTTGTTTGATCAATCTCTTTGTAGATTTGACGATCCTAAACGCATACAGACGCTAAGGGGGAGCTAACTGACCCATTTACATACAGAGCAATCGTCGGATCTCTGATGTATCTCACCGCCTCCAGACCAGATATAATGTTTGCCACATGTCTCTGTGCACGTTATCAATCGAAGCCAAAACAGAGTCATCTTGCAGCTGTCAAACGTATCCTTAGATATCTGAAGGGTTGTCCGTCGAGAGGACTATGGTACCCTAATGATGATAATTTTGACCTAATCGCTTTTAGTGATGCAGATTGGGGTGGCTGTGACAAGGACAGCAAATCCACAATGGCTGGATGCCAGTTTATGGGGAGCAGGCTCGTGACCTGGCAGTGCAAGAAACAGACCGCAGTTGCCTTATCCACATGTGAAGCAGAATACGTCTCAGCATCAAGCTGCTGCTCACAGGTTCTTTGGATACAACAACAGATGGTGGACTACGGTTTGCAATTTCTTAAAACCCCTATTTACTGTGATACTGAAGCCGCAATTGCATTAACAAAAGATTTAGTAAATCACTCAAAGGCTAAACATATCCGGATTAAATACCATTTTATCCGTGACTGTTACGCTAAAGAGTTGATCGATATGGTCAAAATTCACACTGATTATCAACGTGCAGATCTTTTTACCAAAGCTTTTGATAAATCAAGATTTGACTATCTTTTGAAAGCTAATGGTATTAAAGAAAAACAGGACTGATCACCACCTCAGTTTATCGCTTTTTAGTTTCGTTTTTATTGCTTTTCAGAAAAATACAAAAATCCAAAAACATTGAAAAACCTTCAAAATCCATAAAAATTAGAAAAACCCAAAATGATTTCCTGGAGAAAAAGGGGAAATGATAGTACATCAGTGGGGATCTGACACATTCTAAAGCAATGTAATGCAATATAGGGTGTGTGTCTGAATCTGTGTGATGTGCTGATAGGCTTCGTAGACCTAATACTGCGTGCCTGATACATACATATCAAACGAATTGTTGTGTGGATGAACTCCTCATGGGCATATGGACTTAGTACCGTAATTTCGTTTGATAGGGTATTTGTACAAAACTCGGAGGTTTCGGGTCGTTATGTTATTAGTTGTCTGGGGATAGCCTCTCTGGTCTTCTGCTGTAAGTCATTACGGACCTAGATCAGATAGGGTGTCTTTATAAAAGAGCTTTAAAGTCAAATCCTAAAGTTACCGAATTGAGGAACTTTCAATGTATTATGATAATCAAAAACTATCTATTACATCGTATCCAATCATTGATGCAAATCATGATTGATATCAGCCCTCAACCTGGTAGAGTGCACATGTTACTCTGTTGCATTGATTTGTTGACCTGTATACCTCTGTGCCTCATACCTTGTAAATTACAGATGTCGAAAGCACAATCACGCTTAACAATGAGTCTTTGTGCATTTACTTCTTGATACGGGAGTATGTCGTGTGCGTGGGAACCACAGACAATTGAGTTTATACTATAAATAATAGTATCAGTATAAAGCACTGCACAAAAGTCTGCATGTGAGTTTATGTGGATCACAATATCAGCAGTTGCCAGATCACACATTGTCTTTAATGATAATAAATCAAATAGATCAACGGTGTGATCAGATTTCTCAATGACTGATATGATCCCTTTACCGGAAATCCCAAAACATTTACTACTTTATCTTTACATTTCCGCATTTTATATTTCTCATCAAAAATACAAAACTCAAAAAGATTTTAGGTGTGTTTTAACATAAACTTTAGAAAATCCAAAAAAAAAAATACATTTCTATCTTATTTTTGATAGCTAATGGTGGTTGATGATGATTTTCTAAAATTTGATGGACCATTTGAGCTTTGAAATTTTTAAATGAGAAATAATGACCGTTGGATGCTTAAAAGTTGAAAAATATTTTGAACGGGACTCGATTTTGAGATTTGGTAAAATTTTCAAAAATTACATGTTTCATTCGCCCCTTCGTTGGGTCGAAGGTGGAATTTCATCTGCTCATTCGTATGTTTTAAACGGTCGAATGTGAGAGTTCATGTGAAAATTTCACATTCGAACCCTTTTTCTACATTCGAACCTTTCAGTAGGGTCGAAGGTGGAAAAAGCTTCACATTCGACCTAGTCAAACGGTCGAATGTGGAGTCTATATATATAACCCACATCTGCACATTCGACCTCATTCAAAATTTTTTCAAAAATTTCTGAGATAAGGTCATCTTGTTGCTCGTGATTTCTAGTTTATATCATTGTCTTCTTCGTGATTCACTGATCATTTTTCAGTATCATTTGCAGGTTAATTCCAAGTATCCACTTCATAATCGTCGATTTCTTAACCGTGCCCTAACTGACTTTAAACAATGATTTTAATTTGATAATTGAACGATTTTTTGAATAGGATTCATTGCTTATGTGTTTTAGGGGGAGAATGTCCAAAAACTTATGGTTAAACATCATCAGATTGGATAATTGATCTTTCAAATGCTTCGAACCCTAGTTTTTGTCTAAAAACACATAATCAATGGTTGTTTAATGAAATTGATGTTTGAAATTGCTTAATCGGTAGTGTTAGATGCTAGTCAAATCAAAATGGCAGTTTAAAATGAACAAAATCAAAATCTGAAATTCAAAGGAGATGAACAGTTTCCTTCGCCCCATTACAAACGGTCGAATGTGACTGTTTGGGCGAAGGTGAATGTTTAAGTGGTCGAACCTGGAACAAATGGTCGAATGAAAAAATTTTCAAAATATTTTCACATTCGAACCTTTGTAAGTCCACATTCGTACCTATAATTTCTCATTCGTACCAACGACTGGTCGAATGTAGAAGTTGAAAACCAAAATTTTTCAAGATTGGTTTATTTTGTCCGTTTTTAACATGTTTGTTTGATTTGTTTTGCAGTCTAACGATGTCTGAACAGGAAAGTGCTAGTGTTCCTGCTGGATCTTCTGAACAGGCAGCCGGGAAGGAAAAGATTGTTGATTTACCATTCGAGTCGGCACACAATTGTTGTGCGTATCTAGGTGATGTGAAGAAGCATACTGAATTCGCTAGGATTATAGAGTTTTTGAAGAGGAGTCGGGTTATTGACGCTATTGCTACACCAGCTATCATATACAGAGATCACCAACAGGAGTTTTGTACGAATGCGAAGATGGACTTTTGGGAAGGTGAGTCGTCACTTGTTAGTAAGATTCAGGGGGAGTTGGTGATTATCTCTGAGAACGATATCAGAGAGGCGTTGAAGCTGGAGGATGAGAAGACAGATCCCAGAGAATTAAGTTGGACTGAGCAAAGGAAATGCTTCCTACGGATGAAGTATAATGGACCAATCACTGACGGTTCATTACATAAAGGGAAGTTATGTCCTCAGTTTAAATATCTTGCCCATGTTATGATTCACGTATTCGGATCAGCAAGTGGAGGGTATGATTTGATGAGAAAGAGTATTAGTTCGTTGATGGTGGCTCTTATATTGAACAAACCGTTCAATGTGTCTGGTATGCTGTTAGAACATATATTAGAACCTTTGAGAGGATTAAAGAGCAGGAAGTTTTTGATGTATCCTAGATTTCTTCAAATGATATTTGATATGAAGTATAAGAATTTGAAGAGAGATCCTACAAACATAATTGTTCAGGATCACATGAATCTGAATACGCTTGCTAGGATGAAGGGTTATAAGGGTGTGGCGATGAATGAAAGACCACCGATGAAGAATCTTTTTGGTCATTTGATCAATAAAGATTATAAAGACCCAGGTCGTGATAAGGTGAGACTTGATAACAGTGGACCAGATGAAGACAATCCTTTACATCCAGTAGACACTGATGCTAAGAGAAAGCGTCAAGTGGTTAATGTTGGTGCGAAGTCTGGAAAGGGTAAAGAAAAAGAAGATGAAGCTGAACCAGCTAAGAAGAAAGTTTCGAGAAGAAAGAAGAGTATGGCGAAGAAAGGGTTGCACTTAGTAGATGAGGTGTCTGTGGATTCTGAAGAGACACAAGAGGATAAGAGATGGGACTCGGATAGTGAGACAGTAAAGAGCACCACGCCCAAGGCCACTGTGGCTGGTGAGTCTGTTAGTCTCAACAAGTCATTGGAGGAACAAAGTACAAAAAGTCTTATTCGTTTGGATGAAACTGATGAGGGATTGGGCTTGGGATCAGAAGATTTTGCTGGATCGCCAAAGCAAGGTGAGAAACAAAAGAAACCACAGTTCAAGAAGAAAGAAAAAGCTTTGAGACCAATGGAGAAGAGAGCTAGAGACATTGAGACATTGATTGCTGGTAAGAAACTGCCTCCAGCATCTAGCTCGAAATCACCGATCACATCTCCAGCTGCTAAGAAGCAAAAGACAGCATCAGAGACTGTAAAAGAGACTGAATTACCGGTTGATGAGTTTAATGATGCACTGGATAGAGTGTTGAAGAAGATAAAGAAAGGAAAGTTGCCTGCTGCTGAAGCTTCTACACCCAAGGTCACAGTAGATAGTGATGTTATGAATGCTGTGAACCAGAAGCTTGCTGACATGATGAAAATAATTAATCAGCAACAAGCAGAGATAGAACAATTGAGAAACAATGATAAGAAGATGTTAGACGTTGTTGAAACATCTCATGAGAATCAGGAAGCTCTTGAAGCCAAGATTAAACAACTTCGAAAAGAAAACAAGAAGTTGTTAAAGCATGAACAGAGAAACACCAGGAGATTTATTGCTTTAAAAGAGGAGAATAAGAAGCTGAAAGAGAGTAACAAGAACATGGATAATTTGATTAAAGACTTGTACTCTAGAGCTCCTCAATTGCAAGCTGGTGAAGAGGATAAAGAGCGAGATGAAGAAGAAGTAGACTTTGAACCATCTGATAATGAAGAGGAAGAAGATGAGAAGTTAGATGATGATGTTGGTAATGCTACTCAGAAGAAAAAGAAAGATGATGGTGATGATGATGGTTCAAATGATGATTCAGGTGAAGGTAACAGCTCTGTGAGTTTTGATAGTGATGATGATGATGATACAGACAAATATAAGTGTGAAAAGAGAGGATCTGGAAAAGGTGCAGGAGAATCCAGCTCAAAGACTCCTGGAGGAACTGTTGATGATGATAGTGTCTTTTGGAATGAGAAGATAAGATCTTTATCAGAAGATGATAAGAATATGTATCGCCAGATGTTGACAGACAGAGTCTGGATGATAGAAATGACTGGCAGATTTCCTGAGATATTCGAATCCAGTGACATGAGGTTTGAGTTGGAGTATAACGATCCTAATTTGGAAGATGGAGAAGTTTCTGCGGCTATGTCAAAAGAGATCTTAGAAGGACTGGCAAAACAAGTTGGGAAGACTTTAGAAGAGTTGTTGATTGATAATCAGATTCCTAACATACCTGAGAGAGAAGCAGGAAATCATTCAGATGATAGAGATGTGCCAGTTTTTGAGGAGGTTGAGATTGAAGACATAACGAGTGAGGAATATCTAGAATACTATAAGAAAAACAAAGATTCTGGATTTCATGAATTCACTGATGAATTGTTGAAAGAGGCCGAGAAACTTGCTCATGAAAAGAGTAAGAGATTTGTTGAAGAAGTATTTCCAGATTGTGATAAGCCGAACACTGAACAATTTGACGCTTTGAAAGATTTTTTGAGGAAACTGAAGGAGAAAGAAGCTAATCGTTCAAAGACAGAGATTCAGGGCAGCTTCTACAAGTTACATAACGAGTTGTTCAAAGGCAAAGCGTTGGGATGGAAGTTTGTGAAACAGTTGAAGTGTGTAGCTGTTAAATGGGAGAAGGGGATATTGTATTTTGAAAGATTCCATGATCTGAAGACACTTCCATACTGGGCAATTCGTGATGTTTGTAGACATGAGATGACTAGGTCTCATGTTGCTTATTTTGCTTATCGTATGTCTAGAGAAAGTAGAATGAGATGGAATCTATTTACTCCTCAGTATCCTAAACGGATTGTTCATAAGAAGGATATTGATACTATAACTGGTATGCCCAAGGTGACGTTAAAGTACAAACCACCTAAAGTGTTGAAACACATTCCTTTGATGCAGATCCCTTAACACTTTTCTAAGGATTTCATCTGGTGGTACTATGATTGGAAGACTGCGGAGGCTGTTATTGTGTTGAAGGATGGTGTGAAATATTTTAAGAAGATTCATATATTTGATCCTATGTGGTTGATCAATTGTTCACATGAGGATATTATAATGCTATATTATAATCCGATATATTGTGAAGCGAAGGATTGTGATCAAGCAGGCAAATATCAGCGTGTGGTATTCTTATGCTTTGCTTATGATATCAATGTTGGATGTGATTTCGATAAGAAATTGGGTAAGTTTGTGAAGGTTCAAGAAGTTCCGGAAATCAAGAAGAAGAAACCAAAACAAGTTTTTTGAACCGGTGTTGACCAAAGAAAAGAAGAAGTTATTAAACATAGAGCTGATGAACAAGAGGATGGACGACGAACGACGACTCAAACAATCCAAGAAATAGTCGAGGGGGAGTTTGTAGATGCATATTGTGCGACTAATGCTTTGGATTGCATTTAACATATGTTTTTGTTCTCAGTCGTTTGGTCGAAGGTGTCTCTAGATGGTCGAATGTGGTTTCATGAACGGTCGAAGGAAGATAGCAAGGGTCGAAGGAGAACAGGAGGTCGAAGGTAGTATAGAATTTAAGGTATAGCTTGGTTCGACCACCATGTTTGGTCGAACCTGCACATTCGACCAACCTAAATGGGCGAATGTGCAGGCCTATATAAGGTCATGTTCATTTTTGCAATGTAACTTTTGGTCATTTTGTTTTCCCTCCAGTTTGTGTTCTCCCTAGGGTTTTGTGTCAAGTCTGTACACGTCATTTAATCATTATAAACATCTTTTTAACGTGTAATTGAATGTGTTATTGAATGAAATGAAAGCTTTAATGATGATTTCTGAGTTGTGTTGATATTATTATCATTTTGTAACTGATTGAGGGATTCCGCACCTGAATTAGTAGACTTGTTTGATCAAACCAATAGTATTTGTCAAATCGATCCTTCTACAGTCAGACACCTTAACGGAGGAGAGGGTGGCCAACCCTCTAGTCTTCAAAATGTTCCATCTTCAGGATGGTACTGCAAAATTCTTTGAAATGGACTGTTTAGTTAAAATAAACGATCGAAATAGGTTAAGAATACTTACATATGGAGATGATTCATCTCTATCAGCCTTCACCTTCATCCCACCTGTGATTCGGACTATAGTTATCTCTTCCAGAGAGATCAGTCACATGTATCCCTAAGCATGATAATATTTCAGGTGAATAGCATTCCAAGCCCTTGGTAGAATTTCTCCTTCCATGGTTGAAAGCCAATATGCTCCTTTGCCAGCTTCAGAATCTATTAAATATGGACCTTCCCATTTAGGAGCTAGCTTTCCATCACTTGGTTTTGTTGTATTTTGGAAGGCTTTCCTTAATACTAAATCTCCTTCTTGAAATCTTCTTATCCTTATATTTTTGTTGTAAGCTTTAGCAATCCTTTGTTGATGAGCTGCCATCCTTAATTTAGCAGTATTCCTGAGTTCGTCCACTGCTTCCAAATCTTGCAATAATGCTTCTGAGTTGGTAGTAGCATCCTGAAGATGTCTCCTAGCTGTAGGCATGACCATCTCTGTAGGTAGCATTGCTTCTGCTCCAAAGACCAAGGAGAAAGGTGTTTGATCAGTTGCATTTTTTGAAGTAGTTCTATCAGCCCAAAGTACGAATGGAAGTTCCTCTGCCCATTTTCCCTTCTTCTCCCCAAGCTTCTTCTTTAAATTGTTGACGATAATCTTATTTGAGGATTCTGCTTGTCCATTAGCTTGAGGATGGACCGGTGTTGAAGTTATCATCTTGATTCCTTAGCTTTCACAAAAGTCAGTTGTTCTTTTGCTGTCCTCACACCTCCTCCCAAAATGGTAAGGCGAAACGCAAAATCCGCACCATTAATAACATGATTCATACCCTCCTGGCTCAAGCTTCCCTGCCACCCACTTTTTGGCACCATGCCCTCGAAACAGCAACCTACCTTCTTAACTTCCTCCCAAACAAAAACTATAACTTTAATTCACCCACCTCTCTACACTACAAAGTAACACCAGAATACGAACATCTTCATGTTTTTGGCTGTCTTTGTTACCCCTTTACTCCCTCAAACACCATACACAAACTCAACTACCGATCCAATCCATGTGTTTTCCTAGGCTACCCGTCAAACCATCGTGGGTACAAATGTCTTGACCTTACCACTCATCAACTCATCATTTCCCGTCATGTCCATTTTGAGGAAACCATTTTTCCTTACACTATCCAATCACCAACCAAACCCCCTCCTATGATTTCCTAAATCCCACAATTAACCCACTAGTATGGGACTACCTATCAAAACACCAACCCCCAGCCAACCAACCTTCTGCCCAGCACAACCCCACCGGCCCATCCCTCACCACTAATCCTTCCCCAGCCCACTCCAGCCCAACATCACCTTCGCCCAGCTCGCCTCACCCCATTCCCACTCCCATTGCTACCATATCCAGCCCGCCACATCCTGGCCCACTACCACATTCTGGCCCAACGTCACAGTCCAACTCCTCTGGCCCACTCCCACATTCTGGACCAAACCCTCTTCAGCCCACATCGTCCAACACCCTTCTCAACATCACCAATCCCACCGCCACCACCACTCCCTACCACACGCACCATTCACACCCGTTCTATGAGCGGCATCACCAAACCCAAACAACCTTTTAACCTCCACACCACCACCGTTCAACCGTTGCAAAAACCCTCAGGGTTCCTTATCCACTCCAGAGTGATACAATGCCATGTCCAACGAGTTTAGTGCTCTTATTAAAAATAAGGCCTGGGAACTTGTACCTCGCACATCTGATATGAATATAATATGGTCCATGTGGTTATTTAAACATAAGTACAGGTCAGATGGCAGCCTCGAGCGTTATAAAGATCGGTTAGTATGTGACGGTCGAAAACAGGAACATGGGATTGATTGTGGAGAAACATTTAGCCCAGTAGTAAAACTAGCTACCATTCGCATTGTCCTCTCCTTGGCACTTGCAAAATCATGGAAAGCTTGCCTCTGTTTCATTGATATGAGATTATTTATAATAAAAAGGAGATACAAATCAAGATCCTTAAATCATGGAGACATTAACTATGATTAGTTACATCATATCTAATTACCAAATATACATATTATTAATATTTGCTAATTAAGTCCTTTACATTATACTTTTTTAATTTTATCTATTTTGTTATTTGTGATTTTGTTTACATAGGCATGAGGCATGAATAATTGCAATCCACCGGTTGTTCACCGTGATTTGAAGTCCTCAAATCTTCTTGTCGACAAGAATTGGAGTGTCAAGGTATGCTCTTGTGTATATATATGTTTTAGTACGTTTTTTCAACTAATTATTAATATGATTCTTTTTAGGTTGGTGTCAGGAAAAGGAACGTTACGAACGTACTTATTTTGGTCTGGTTTTAATTTCCTTTTTCTTTTTGTAGCCCCAATGGATGGCCCCAGTAACGAAAACGCAGATGAGAAGTATGTTCCTAGATATCTAATCTGGAAGGAAAATAGATTTTTTTTTTATTTCCTCAAGAATGAATATTAATTTTAGGTCGGATGTATAAAGTTATGGAGTGGCATTGTGGGAAATTGTCACAAGTAAGATCCCTTGGGATGATCTTAATCCGATGCAGCAGGTATGTCATTCTCCAAATCTCAAGTATCAATCAAGCTCAATATATATTGTTGGAATACATGTGAAAATCATTAACCGTGACGTCAAAAACCAACACATGCCTCGCTGCTTGACTATCAACATCAAGCATAACCAATCTGTAGTGTTTCTTAGAAGATTCAAGTTAAAACTTTGTTCGTTTGACCTCAGTGGTACTAAACTGCAATTTGGCTTGGTCTCATTGATGAATATATGACTAATTAATCAGTTGACAAGATGGTTGACTTCTTGTTTCTTATTATTGTATGGTCAGCGATCCACAATCCCCTCGGAAAATTACTATATATATAAACTTGAAGATTTGAAAAAGAAGTTGGCATTTGAACGCATGATGAGATAACAACCAGAAAGTAGTAAGTGTTCAGAGGTTTTGTTCTCCAGATAATTAGGCTCTCTCAATGAGTACATATATAGAATCAAACCAAATTTGAAATAAATAAATATATATATATATATATATATATATATATATATATGTTTAGGATCCTGTACAAAGTACATTTTTCGTGAGAAGTGTGAGAAGGACTAAGAATTGACATGTAGACATCATGTTTTGGATTTAGGAATGATGTTTTAGGTTGTTTTAACTTGAAAAACACCAAACACAACAATCTAAAACACAATACAATGTATTATAGTCATTAAATTTAAAAAATAGCTAAAACACGCTGCTTAACGCTTAAAACACACTGCTAATGTTCTTAGCATGGTGTTTTAAGTTTTAAGCCTAAAATAAATTGTTTTCGGTTTTTAATTGTTATGTTTGGTGTTTTTATAGGCAAAAAAATCCAAAACATCACGACTAAGTTCAAAAAATGATGCCTAAGTATCAATTTTTAATCCTTCTCACACTTCTCACAAAAAAAAAAAACACTTTGTACACGATCTTGACCCTATATATATATATATGGGAAGTATTAGGAGAAAACCCTTCAAAATGAGAAAACTCTAAGAAACTCATCTAGTGGCTAAGATTCATCCACATACCCCATTCAGCAATATATTATTTTATGCCATTAAGGTTAGTTTAGTCTTTTAAACATTCCCCCCTTTTTAATATTTGAATTTTCACCCTCCCACCCTACATAAACAACCATTCTCTCTCTCTCCCTCCCACAACACACATCAGCCACCACCACCAACCACCACCACCGACCACCAGCCACCACCTCCACCACCATCATCAACATCACCCCTGCCATCATAAAAACCACCACCTCCTCCCTTACGACTACCAGCCACCTCCTATCTGCTACCGCACCCAGATCCACTCATCACCCATGTCATCCAGCAACAAAATCCCTAATTTCAGATGCAGACCATATAAAGAAGCTGACTGTTGTAACACCCCAACCGATGGCGGAAACATCGGGATGTCACGTATTGATGATTGTTCAGTAGCTCATGGTGAATAATAAATTTCATTAAATGATCACATACAATTGTTCTAGAATTTGTACATCAAATTGAATAAAACTATACACGTATCTTCAAGCATCAATTCAAATCTTCAAGCAAGTAAAACCTGAAACATGTTAAGTTGAAAATATTTTGGGTTAACAAAAGTTGGTGAGAATTACATAGGTTTTGATGATAGAATAAAATTGTTGTGCAATTCATGTGTCATGGCAATCTAGTCCATATGCAAAAACATACTAGAAGTAAATCGAGTGCATAGTCAACCTTGTTGACTGTTGTAATTGTGGTACATCCCATACGCTCATGGTTCACTCGTTTATATTGCAGTAACAAACACCCACGTAACCTTTGTAGGAGGCACGTATCCGGGTGGGATTGTCAGTCCAATAGATCTATCAATGTATACCGTTGGCTGATAAATGTTTATGCTAGAATTGTGCATACCCTAGTCATGTTCAAGACATAATGCAACATAGAAATACACAAAGACACATTGATGATTGAATTGCATAAATATTGTTGTAACATGTTTCACCCCAAAAATGGTGATAAATAGAAAAGGGGCTATGTAAAACTCACCTTGGTAAAATGTTATATCTGTTGAGAAATTTGAATAATTGTGTTGACCAAATGTATCAAGTATCACCCTAAAATGAGGTAATAAATATGTCTAAGTCTATCAAGTCTACAAATGTACAAGTTCTAGGGCTTCGAATTGGGGATAATTGCTTGTTTGATTAATGTGAAAATTGTTTAATAAATGAGAGAATATTATTAAATAAATAACCAAAATTCTTTTTATAAAATTTAAATTTAGGATAATCACAAAAATGTGTTTGAAGTACAAAAATAATTTTTATAAAATTATTTCCTTTAAAATAGATTTTCAAATCTATTTATTACAAATTGTCAAAATTTAACTTTAATATTCAAAAATACTAAAATTAAAGAATTTCTATTTTAAAAATCATATTTCTGTTCTAAATATTTAAAAATAAATTGTATAAAATTTTGGTGCAAAAATAATGAAAATTGAATTTATTATGATTTAATTATGATTAAATCTAACAAAAATTGATTAAAAATATAAAATAAATGATTTTTCTGAATTAAAAATTATTTCTGAAAAGCTTAATGTTATAAAAACTTAAAATAATTTCTGTGGAAATTAATAAGATCGTTTTGATATTTTTATAGATTTTTATAAATAAAAAGGAATAAACTTGATTTATTTATTATATATATTAAACAAATAAATTTTTGAAAACTAAAAATTGGGTGTTGAACTTTTTCATCAGATTAACATAATATAATTTTTGTAGAATTTATAAAAGGGTTTTGGTATTTTAAAATGAATTTTAAATATATAAATGAATATATATATATATATATATATATATATATATATATATATATATATATATATATAAGTTAAGCCTTAAAAAAAATGGTGCTAGTGGGACTCGAACCTGGCCATCTGGCCGGTTCATGTCTTTGTGAAAGGAGGCCAACCAACTGATCTGTTGATCAGTTGGTGTTGAATATTGTTTCGAGATAATTAAATACACACAGTAGCAGATCCCATTATCCCCAAATCAAAAGTTACAAGCCCTAGATTATCCAATCAAGCGATTCACACATCAATAACCTGATTAATCTTAGGGTTTATGATCTGTGAATGCCGATAATCAAAACCCACAAAAAAAATTCAACTTACAAAGACGTTATGTACACGATTGGCCGGTCAACGAAAAAGTCAAAATTCTATCAAATAACCAATCAGAGTATAATTGTGAAGAAATGGGGGTTGAGAAGAGATTATTGGCGAGTTGAGAAGACTCGCAGAGGTCCAATTTATAGTGTGGGTCGATGGGTTGAAGAAATGGTAAGGTTGACCAAGGTTTAATGGTGGACGCGTTTATGTGTTTAATTGGTACGAATTGGTTTGAATTTGGACGTGAAATGATACATAACAGGCCGATAATCACGTGTCCAAGTCATCCCATGCGTTAATTGTGCCAATTAATTGGTTAAAAATGGAAAAGAAAAAAAAAGGAAAAAAGAAAAAAAAATAATAATAAAACTACATCTACTGTTGCTGCTCGTTGATGTACCAGGGAAGAAGAAAGGGACGCGGGATAAGGTTAATATATAATTTGAGTTGGGTTTAGATCAGGAACGAGCTTGTAGCTCAGTGGTTGCACGTGTGTTTGGTTTGGACATGGTCAGCGGTTCGAATCCGGCTGGAACAAAGGTTTTTTTTTTTTGTTTTAAACAGAGGAGGCAAGGGGGTGTGAGTTGGGCCAGACTTGGGCCTGCTGTTGGGCCGAGCTTTATGTGGGTTAATTTGTGGGCTTTAAACAATTCTTATTATTATTATTATTATTATTATTATTATATATGTATATAAATATATAAGTTGTGTGGTCGGGAAATAAAACTTAGGCATAATATGGAAATAATATACGTTTTTATAATTGAAAATTTGGCGATGTTACAGTCTCCCCTACTTTTACGAACTTCGTCCCGTTGTTAAAGGAAGACACTAGATTAGCAATTGGTCGACTACCGACACTCTTGATAAAATTTCACACCACCTTAATGTACCTGTAAATTCATGATTACGTTCCGGACCGTAATTACCAATTTACCTTACATTAGGGTTTTGTGTCCTTTTACGACTTTACCGATTGTTGAGCAGGTCTGATAGTCCCCACCAGTCGTTGAGTAGGTGGTAGGGCCTCTCCCCGACTGTTGGAAAGACATGATGACCTCTCTCATCGTTAAGTGGATTGTTTTGGTAGTCAACTATTTGTTGTACAAGTAAGCAAGTATAGATATAGCAATCAGTTCACATTCAACAAGCATGCACACAGATGTTATGATAATACTTGAATTTATTATTTGATTCAAAAGTGGCAATACATGAAATTAAAGAGAAAGTAGATATTATTCAAATGATAGGGTTTGCTGTTAAGTAGTTGGAGGGTCTCAAGCGGGATTATTTGGAGCATCAAGAGCGTTTGTAGCAGGGATACGACAAGCATCTGCAAGATGCCCATATCTTTGACAATTGGTGCACTGTCGGCAGGGAACTTGAGTTGGGTGGTGATACTGGCAGGTGTCACACTTGGGTAGCTTCCCATTGTATGGTTTCTTGTTGGGTGGGGCAGTGGTATCTATTGCAAAATTTCTGACCTTGTTCTTTCCGTTGGTTGAGGCCTCAGTTTTGCTTTCAACGGCAGTTTGGGGAGTATCCTTCTTCTTTTCCCCTTTACGAGTTAGGGTTCCTGCTTTCACATGGTTATCTGTTAGGGTGGCAGCCAAACGCTTTGCTTCTTCCAAAGTAGCAGGGTTCCTTCCCCACACCGTGTCTTGAATCTGCATCGGTAAGCCACCAATGTATTTTTCGATCGCAATGGGCAAAGGGGTGACTTTGTGGGGTAGCAGTAAGCTAAGTTCGTGAAAGCGAGTGTTGTAAGCAAGGTTTTCCCCACTGTCTTGAGCAAGATCATGAAATTCGTCTTCCAGTTTCTTGATTTCATTACGAGGACAGAACTCTGCCTTCATAATGTCTTTAGCTTGATCCCAGGTTAAGGCTAGTGCAGCTTCAGCTCCGCGAGTGCGTTTTTCTTCATTCCACCAAGTGAGTGCTCGTTTGTGAAGAACACTCATGGCATAACGGACTTTAAAATTGTCGGGGCACTCACTGTTGATGAAGGTATTCTCAATACCCTCAAACCATTGTAGGAGTCCTGTAGCTCCCTCTTCTCCACTGAATTTTGGGGGATTGCAAGAATTAAAGTGCTTAAGGGTACAGGCTGGAAGTCCATTCTCGTTGTGGTGTCCATTCCCGTTGACGTTGCCGTTCCCGTTTCCGTTCAACTGGATGACTTGAGCTAGTAAGTTGGGAACCAGAGTTGCAATTTGCTGTGCCATTTGTTGAGAAATGATTGCAGCCAGTTGGGCATCAACACCATTATTGTTGTTGTTGTTGTTGTTGTTGTGGTTAGTGTCATGGTTATGATTGTGATTGCTACTCCCTTCATCGTGATTGTTACCACTGTTAAGACGAGTACTGCGACGTGGAGGCATGATCTGTAAGAGACACAATGAAATGAATGAGGTTACAAAAGGAATGTAATCATTTATTCATTAATTAAAACGAATAAACGAAAACGTTGACTTATCAAAGACTCTAGATTTTTATAACATATGAAGACATGCTTTAGCCTATAAGTGAACACTCATCCCGAGAATTCCCAGGTAGGCATCCGGGTCCCTCGTCTGATTGGGATATATGCGCAATGCCAGCCTAGACAGAAGACTCAGAATACAGGCGTTCACCCTTCCAGATTGCACGTGTTCGTTATTAAAATCTAGAACTTCGACGAGATCTCAAGGTGGTTTAGGTTAAGCCCGAGGAATTTATCCTATTAGTCTAGGAGTAGGTCCATTGATGGAGAGCAACCTTTCTTGTAGGGATGGAAGTAGGGATAAGAGGTAGGAGAGAGATAGAGTATAGCAAGTAAAAGAAGCAAGTACTGGTTAAATCCTATGGTTATAGACTAGATTATTTTTCTAATAACCTAATTCCCTATAACCATGGCTCTGATACCAATCTGTAACACCCCAACCGATGGCGGAAACATCGGGATGTCACGTATTGATGATTGTTCAGTAGCTCATGGTGAATAATAAATTTCATTAAATGATCACATACAATTGTTCTAGAATTTGTACATCAAATTGAATAAAACTATACACGTATCTTCAAGCATCAATTCAAATCTTCAAGCAAGTAAAACCTGAAACATGTTAAGTTGAAAATATTTTGGGTCAACAAAAGTTGGTGAGAATTACATAGGTTTGATGATAGAATAAAATTGTTGTGCAATTCATGTGGCATGGCAATCTAGTCCATATGCAAAAACATACTAGAAGTAAATCGAGTGCATAATCAACCTTGTTGACTGTTGTAATTGTGGTACATCCCATACGCTCATGGTTCACTCGTTTATATTGCAGTAACAAACACCCACGTAACCTTTGTAGGAGGCACGTATCCGGGTGGGATTGTCAGTCCAATAGATCTATCAATGTATACCGTTGGCTGATAAATGTTTATGCTAGAATTGTGCTTACCCTAGTCATGTTCAAGACATAATGCAACATAGAAATACACAAAGACACATTGATGATTGAATTGCATAAATATTGTTGTAACATGTTTCACCCCAAAAATGGTGATAAATAGAAAAGGGGCTATGTAAAACTCACCTTGGTAAAATGTTATATCTGTTGAGAAATTTGAATAATTGTGTTGACCAAATGTATCAAGTATCACCCTAAAATGAGGTAATAAATATGTCTAAGTCTATCAAGTCTACAAATGTACAAGTTCTAGGGCTTCGAATTGGGGATAATTGCTTGTTTGATTAATGTGAAAATTGTTTAATAAATGAGAGAATATTATTAAATAAATAACCAAAATTCTTTTTATAAAATTTAAATTTAGGATGATCACAAAAATGTGTTTGAAGTACAAAAATAATTTTTATAAAATTATTTCCTTTAAAATAGATTTTCAAATATATTTATTACAAATTGTCAAAATTTAACTTTAATATTCAAAAATACTAAAATTAAAGAATTTCTATTTTAAAAATCATATTTCTGTTCTAAATATTTAAAAATAAATTGTATAAAATTTTGGTGCAAAAATAATGAAAATTGAATTTATTATGATTTAATTATGATTAAATCTAACAAAAATTGTTTAAAAATATAAAATAAATGATTTTTCTGAATTAAAAATTATTTCTGAAAAGCTTAATGTTATAAAAACTTAAAATAATTTCTGTGGAAATTAATAAGATCGTTTTGATATTTTTATAGATTTTTATAAATAAAAAGGAATAAACTTGATATATTTATTATATATATTAAACAAATAAATTTTTGAAAACTAAAAATTGGGTGTTGAACTTTTTCATCAGATTAACATAATATAATTTTTGTAGAATTTATAAAAGGGTTTTGGTATTTTAAAATGAATTTTAAATATATAAATGAATATATATATATATATATAAGTTAAGCCTTAAAAAAAATGGTGCTAGTGGGACTCGAACCTGGCCATCTGGCCGGTTCATGTCTTTGTGAAAGGAGGCCAACCAACTGATCTGTTGATCAGTTGGTGTTGAATATTGTTTCGAGATAATTAAATACACACAGTAGCAGATCCCATTATCCCCAAATCAAAAGTTACAAGCCCTAGATTATCCAATCAAGCGATTCACACATCAATAACCTGATTAATCTTAGGGTTTATGATCTGTGAATGCCAATAATCAAAACCCACAAAAAAAATTCAACTTACAAAGACGTTATGTACACGATTGGCCGGTCAACGAAAAAGTCAAAATTCTATCAAATAACCAATCAGAGTATAATTGTGAAGAAATGGGGGTTGAGAAGAGATTATTGGCGAGTTGGGAAGACTCGCAGAGGTCCAATTTATAGTATGGGTCGATGGGTTGAAGAAATGGTAAGGTTGACCAAGGTTTAATGGTGGACGCGTTTATGTGTTTAATTGGTACGAATTGGTTTGAATTTGGACGTGAAATGATACATAACAGGCCGATAATCACGTGTCCAAGTCATCCCATGCGTTAATTGTGCCAATTAATTGGTTAAAAATGGAAAAGAAAAAAAAAGGAAAAAAGAAAAAATAAATAATAATAAAACTACATCTACTGTTGCTGCTCGTTGATGTACCAGGGAAGAAGAAAGGGACGCGGGATAAGGTTAATATATAATTTGAGTTGGGTTTAGATCAGGAACGAGCTTGTAGCTCAGTGGTTGCACGTGTGTTTGGTTTGGACATGGTCAGCGGTTCGAATGCGGCTGGAACAAAGGTTTTTTTTTTTTTTTTTAACAGAGGAGGCAAGGGGGTGTGAGTTGGGCCAGACTTGGGCCTGCTGTTGGGCCGAGCTTTATGTGGGTTAATTTGTGGGCTTTAAACAATTCTTATTATTATTATTATTATTATTATTATATATATATATATATGTATATAAATATATAAGTTGTGTGGTCGGGAAATAAAACTTAGGCATAATATGGAAATAATATACGTTTTTATAATTGAAAATTTGGCGATGTTACAACTGTTTTGAGGTATCGTGATCTTTCATCTCACTTTTGTTTATTATTATTAGAAGAGAACACAACAAGATGACAACTTCTTCTCCCCAATGTTTTATGGAATTTTGATGTTTTTTGATGCTGGAATTTTGATGCTTTTTCTATTGATTCTGGAATTTTGATGTTTTTGGATTTTTTAATGCTTCTCTTCTAATGTTTTCTGGATTTTTGATTCTTTTTCTAATGATTCTGGAATTTCCAAGTTGTTTTTGGATTTTTTTTTTTTTTAGTTTCTAGGTTTTAATTATGCATTGATTTGAACTAGAGCAAAAGACATAATTATAAACCTTTGTTTTGAAGAATGTGTGTTGATGAAAATTATGTATATGTAAATGATATTTGTTTGAAGAATTAAACAGTGATTAAATCATAAAGTTGTTAATGGGGATAATGATTTTATAATATATGAACAATTTTGGGGATAGTTTGTTCGCACACCAAGTATTTGATCAAATGCTTCAATGAAAAAAAAAAAAACTTATGTTAACCTTTTTTATTTTCTTCTTCTTATTATTTTTTTATGTTAGATTGGATGTTAAAAAGATCATATTTTTTTGAACTGGGGTAATGTGTTTTTATTGTATATTTTTTGTTTTAAGGTTATTTAGTTCTGAATTATGAGCTGAATCTATCCCAATTAACATGTGTTAGGGTTTAATTAATATGTGTTAAATAGCAGATGTGTTTTCAATTAACATGTGTTAGTGATACTAACACAAGTTTGTATATGGTGCCTACTAATGAATCTATTCTAATTGACATGTGTTAGGATTCAATTAACATGTGTTAGTGATGCTAACACGTGTTAGTATATGCCAAACTAACACGTGCTATGGTTCAATTTAACATGTGTTAGTGATGCTAACACATGTTAGTATATGTCCAACTAACACCCAAATTGACCTAGTTAACATTTGCTAGTTACAAATGTTTAATTATTAAAAATAATTAATGTAGGCGGTTCTATGAACAACCACTGGACTTCAAGCCGGCTATTCCGCATAAGGATCAACTAGAGATAGAGTGCTAAGGATTGAAACATGAAGCCGAAAATGCCTAATAAGGAATGAAGCATAACACCGAAGACGACTATTAAAGAATGAAGCATAATATGTTTTTTATGTTAGTTTATGATAGTTTTGTATCATTTTTTAGTTGTTTAGATTTATATGAAATTAATTTGTTACACTCAATATTGATTGCAATAAATTTTTATCTACATGTGTTCTTTTATGTTGATATACTAGTCCAAAATTAACGTGATAATTATTTGAACCAATTACACATGTTAGTGATGTGTGTGAAAGGAGTTTGTTTGAAGAGAACAATTAACATATGTTAATGGGCTCGTGTGGCATACGTTATTAATAAATCTGAATCTTTAAAGTAATATGTAAAATAAGTGGTAGAGAAAAAAGTAGGAGAGAGAAGGTGGAGAGAGAAAAGGTGGAGAGAGAATGTGATAAGATGGAGAGAGAAGGTGACTCCATTTACTCTTTTACCCTTTTTGTACTTTAAGGGTATTATTTAATTAGAAGGTGGGACGAAATGGTGGGTCCATGAATCACAACCATTGATCATGCTTGATCAATGGTTGTGGTAAGGTTTATAGAGTTTCCTCAAATATTTGAGGTTTCCTCTAGAACCATCCCCTATATATATATATATATATATATATATATATATATATATATATATATATATAGGCTAAGTATTGGGGAAAAATCCTCTAAAATGAAGAAACTATTGCAAACCCAACTAGTGGCCTAGATTAATCCACATAGCTTATTTAGAAATATAATATTTAATGTCATGAGGGTTATAATAGTCATTTTACCTTTCCCCCTCTTCTAATTTTTGAATTTTTTCCTACCCACCCTATATAAATAAACAACCATCCATCCTCTCTCTCTACCACTTCCACCATCTCCATGAAGATTAACTCAGCCACCACTACAACCATCCACCATCGACTAACAACACCACCTCCACAATCATAATAACATTTATTATATTATGTTCACTTTAAATCCACTCTTACGTGCAGGAACATCTCTTTTCCAATAAAATCAAAACCCCAGTAACAAAATCAGTTTTTGAAACAAGCAGTTGAAGAATTCGTACTCGAGGAAGAAGAGTGTGACGGTGAAGCTGGTGTCGCTTGCAGAACCGCCGGTTTTAGGAGGTGTGAACCGGTTTGCTTCCGGTCGGTGGTCGGTGAACTAGGCCGAGGAGATTGATGTCACTGGTCGCCGGTCTTCTGGTTGACAGAGTCGGTGATGACGTGGAGGATGGGTACGTTGACTAAATGGAAGGTTGTTGAGCTGACGTGGATATTATCAGGGAAAATGATTCGGTGTGTTCTGGTACAACGTTTTTTTAATTTTTAACAGTTTTTTTTTTCAATTTTCTGTGGGATAAATGTTTTTTCCCATAGCAAGCTTTGCAAATGTGCTTTTTATCTGCACATTACCACACTATTTTGAATGTAGGTTTTGATGGTTTGTGTAAGCAGATCTGAAGATGACAAAGAAATTTGGGGATTCTTGAAAGTCATGTTTGACTTTTTCTATGTGAAAAAAATATTAACTTTTACAATGATCGAAGAGTTGATTTCTTGATTTATTGTTTTTTTTTTAAATAGTACGGAGTATTTGAAATTCACAATATTCTAGAATGTGATTGATTTGTTTAATGTGAGTTTGTTTTTTTCGATCTTATATCACGGCTTTCAATTTTTTTTGTTTAATGGACTTTTTTTTTTTTTTTTTGATAAATTCAATTTGATAACTAAGAGATTCAAATGATGCTAATTATTTTCATGGTTCGAATGACAATTGTTGCGTGATTATAAACATTCGTATTCTTTCAAATGATGCCATTTTAGTGATGATAGATCGGATTTTTTTTTATTAGTAATAATAATAATAATATTGGTTTGGATATGGATTGGTTAGTATGTTTTAACACGTAGGTTTACATATTAATTAACCTTTTTTTATATACTAATTAAACAAAAGTCACTAATCATGGGATGAAATCTATCTTGCGTCTGTTTCGTATGTAACAGCAGAACTAAGTTGGTATAAATTAGTTTCTGATTTTTTTGGTAAATGGTGATCACCAAGTTTTGATTTTTAATATGATTTTGAAAGGGGTTAGAGAACATTTATTGGTTAGAGTTTGAATTTTAGCTAATTAGTGTTTGGTAATAGGAAGTTTTTTTGTGATGTTTTTGAAAATGTATGTTTGCATCTGTTTCGTATGTCACTCCATAACTAATCATGTTTACACGTAGGTTTACATATTAATTAACCTTTTTTATATGTTATTATTATTAATATGTTTTTTTAATCAAAATTGGTGAATTTTAGTGTCTCTTAACGTATGCAACAATATGTCTGGTTTGTTTTTTTACCAGTATGTGCATGTTTGTATGAGTATTATAATGTGTGGACTATATGTTTGCATCTATTTCCTATATTGCGTCTGTTTCGTATGTAACAACAAAACTAAGTTGGTATAAATTAAACATCGAAATTGATTTTTCGTTTTGTGTTTTATGTTCGTAGTATCAGAATCTTGGTGTTTAGTTATGGTGTTTTTATCGTCTATATTTTCGTATAATCATTGTGTTGAGTTAGGCTGTTTACATGTGTAGCATATCTGTTTTTTGCAGTCAAATTCTGTTATATATTTTCTAGCGTATCAAATTCTGTTCTATGTTTACTGCAGACTACAAAAGTTTTGTCTGTGTTTTTCCTGTTACACATGTAACACTCGTGTGTTTTTGCACCATGTCTGTCTATTTTTTTTTGTTTTCTCATGTATGAGTTTTTTTTATGTTACCTATGTCTTTTTTACAGAATATGTCTGTTTTTGTGTTTTCTCATATAGTCTTATCTATAAGTAAAGACAAAAAATGTGTTGTTATTTGTTTTAAGAATGACTTTTCAGAATGTTGTTATTTGTGTTTTCTCTGTGTTTAGTTAGGGTGTTTTTCTCGTCTATATGGTCGTATCATCTTTGTGAATTTACTTAGGGTGTTTTTTTCTGTGTTAAGGTAGGATGTTACGTGTGTAGCGTATCTGTTTTGCAGTCAAAGGTTGCTTGTAATTCAGTAAAAAATGTATGCTGGGTGCAGACTACAAAAGTTTGTCTGTGTTTCCAGAAAAAAAAATCCTGTTACATATGTAACACTCGTGTTTTTTGCACCTTATCAAGAATGTAATATTGCATATTATAGAGGAAGAATTGGGAAAAAAATTCTTGAATGGAATGTCATTGATCATGGGATGAAATCTATGTTTGCGTATGTTTCGTATGTAACAGGACCACTAAGTTGGTATACATTAGTTTCTGTTTTTTTACTAGATACAAAGTTTTGATTTTTTGATGCTTCTCTTCTAATGTTTTCTGGATTTTTGATGCTTTTTCTAATGATTCTGGAATTTCCAAGATGTTTTTGGATTTTTTTTTTAGTTTCTAGGTTTTAATTATGCATTGATTTGAACTAGAGCAAAAGACATAATTATAAACCTTTGTTTTGAAGAATGTGTGTTGATGAAAATTATGTATATGTAAATGATATTTGTTTGAAGAATTAAACAGTGATTAAATCATAAAGTTGTTAATGGGGATAATGATTTTATAATATATGAACAATTTTGGGGATAGTTTGTTCGCACACCAAGTATTTGATCAAATGCTTCAATGAAAAAAAAAAAAACTTATGTTAACCTTTTTTATTTTCTTCTTCTTATTATTTTTTTATGTTAGATTGGATGTTAAAACGATCATATTTTTTTGAACTGGGGTAATGTGTTTTTATTGTATATTTTTTGTTTTAAGGTTATTTAGTTCTGAATTAAGAGCTGAATCTATCCTAATTAACATGTGTTAGGGTTTAATTAATATGTGTTAAATAGCAGATGTGTTTTCAATTAACATGTGTTAGTGATACTAACACAAGTTTGTATATGGTGCCTACTAATGAATCTATTCTAATTGACATGTGTTAGGATTCAATTAACATGTGTTAGTGATGCTAACACGTGTTAGTATATGCCAAACTAACACGTGCTATGGTTCAATTTAACATGTGTTAGTGATGCTAACACATGTTAGTATATGTCCAACTAACACCCAAATTGACCCAGTTAACATTTGCTAGTTACAAATGTTTAATTATTAAAAATAATTAATGTAGGCGGTTCTTTGAACAACCACTGGACTTCAAGCCGGCTATTCCGCATAAGGATCAACTAGAGATAGAGTGCTAAGGATTGAAACATGAAGCCGAAAATGCCTAATAAGGAATGAAGCAAAACACCGAAGACGACTATTAAAGAATGAAGCATAATATGTTTTTTATGTTAGTTTATGATAGTTTTGTATCATTTTTTAGTTGTTTAGATTTATATGAAATTAATTTGTTACACTCAATATTGATTGCAATAAATTTTTATATACATGTGTTCTTTTATGTTGATATACTAGTCCAAAATTAACGTGATAATTATTTGAACCAATTACACATGTTAGTGATGTGTGTGAAAGGAGTTTGTTTGAAGAGAACAACTAACATATGTTAATGGGCTCGTGTGGCATACGTTATTAATAAATCTGAATCTTTAAAGTAATATGTAAAATAAGTGGTAGAGAAAAAAGTAGGAGAGAGAAGGTGGAGAGAGAAAAGGTGGAGAGAGAATGTGATAAGATGGAGAGAGAAGGTGACTCCATTTACTCTTTTACCCTTTTTATACTTTAAGGGTATTATTTAATTAGAAGGTGGGACGAAAGGGTGGGTCCATGAATCACAACCATTGATCATGCTTGATCAATGGTTGTGGTAAGGTTTATAGAGTTTCCTCAAATATTTGAGGTTTTCTCTAGAACCATCCCCTATATATATATATATATATATATATATATATATATATATATAGTATTAGATGAATGAAATACAAGTATATTCTTGTATTAGTTTAGCACTTTATGTTATTAGCAGGATATGTTTTGTTAACTATTAGTATTTGTACCCTTTAAAATAATCATCAATGTACCCTCTTCATTGGTAGATCCGTTTCTTCCTCTTATCCTTCTCTAAGGATGCATTGTATATAGAAATTGCTTATTTATTTAATATAACATTTTCTGTTGTTGCTGCCCTGAAATCACAGTTGTAGCTGGAGTGTTAAAAACAAATTCAATTTTGCTCAACAAAGTGAGCATGTTATGGCACGATTTCATTATTAACTTGTTACAAAGAAAAGCTAATAACAAAATTATACTATATATATATATATATATATATATATATATATATATATATATATATTAGGGTTAGGATCAAATACACAGTGAAAGAAAAATAGAAAGTCGTAGGAAGGGTATCAAACGGACTACGACTGAACTCATTCAAGCGGCATTGGAATCGTCTTATTGAACCCTACGACATTAGTTTTTAGGTCTTCATCTTTGGGGTTTTAGCTTGTAGTTTTTAGAATATGTGTTATATCATTGTGTCTTTTTCTTAATTTCATCATTGTGTCATTTTTTCAATACATTGTGTCTTTTTTCATCATCATTATGTTATATTTTTTGGCACTGTGTTATACTTTGTGGCTCATTGTGTCATATTTCATGATTTATTGTGTTTTTTGTATCATTCTCACCCTTTTCAGTTTTTTGTAGCCTTTGTAGAATAACTCAACCCATATATATTATTATAAAATTTAGATTATTATTTTTATCCTTTAAAATTAAAAGTGTTAATACAATGGAAACCCTCACTGTACATGGAGAGGAGGATGAGTAGAGGCATGAGGTATGTTTGGCAAAACTAGCTGATGGCTGGAATTTGGTAACTGTAGCGTTTTAAATATATTTTGGTGTTTCGCAGAATAGCTGGAGCTTTTAATAAAATGTATAAAATTACCGAAATGGACATTAACTAAAAGTTTGTATGCATGTTTTTTTATTTTTTTATGATAGAATGGGTATTTGTGTCGTTTACTAATTAAAAGTTTGTAGCTAGTAAGAGCTTTTTCTTAAACGCTAGTACTAGTAGTTTTTCAATATAGAGTTTTTTCTTTTAGCCTAAAAGCTTCAAGCTCCCTCAACCAAACAAGACTAATTATTGAGTATGAGCTTTTGAAGCTCTTAAAAGCTCCTTACCAAACATACCCATGCTTAAATTAATTTGGGATGAATGAATTAGGCAAGATTTGCTAGAATTGGACATCTTTAAGGACTTGGTCTACGATAAAAGTTTGTGAAGATGAAGAATTAATTAAGGTTAAGGAGTTTTTGTCTAAAAGGGTATGGTGCATACAAGACTTGGTCGAAAAATGTAAGGGACATTGTCTCCCTTTTTGTGGCTTCCTTCCTGCTATAAGAGTTGGTCGAAAAATTTTGTGATTTTATTAATTTTTTTGTGGCTGGCTTTTTTTAAGATGTGATTTTATTAACCTATAAGTCGCCTACAATTAATGCCATTCTCTCGTTTTTTAACTGCTTTTTGGGTCAACATTTATAATATAATAGTCTTGTGGTCCGATCCGAACAATCAATCACATATTCCTCCTGTGTACGTACGTAACAACGTACACTTTTATTATAATTTACATTGGACTGCTTTTCACCATTAATCATGCACATACATACTATGAAATTCTATTTGTTATTGCTTTCCGTTTTCTTATTCCATTCCATCCCTCTTACACATTCCCGACCGTTTGTCAGTACTTCCACCAATCCCCCTGTACTCGCACCACGCCTTGAAACATGGGCCCGCGCAATGCAGCTGTCATTTCGCGCCATCTCCGAGCCACCCATGCGAACCCAATTCCCATCCCACTCCTCAACAATGCATGCGTCCGAATCATACCCCCCTTTACCACCCCCCTCTCCCTTCCTAGATGGGAACTCGGAAGTGTTGGCAAAGACCATGAAATCCATTGCGCGCTTGATCAACCTCGTTTCCATTCAAGCTCAAAGGCTAATTTCCAACACCATTGGACATCATGAAGCCAAGGCCCTTGAGATTTGTAAACGCAGCTATGACAACGCGTCTACCAATCTCCAACAAGCGATGGACGCTTTGTTGTCAAAGAACGTTGAACGTATGAACTTGATGCTTAAGGCTGTTTTGTCGGACATTGGAGAATGTAGGCATCAATATTCAGGGAAACTTTCTCCCTTTGCTAATTATGATGATACGGTTACAAAGATGACTAGCAATTGTCTCCTGGTTCTTCGTTTGGCCTCTTCATGATCCCATGTATATTTATGCTTTTACAATTAAATAAATGAGAATTCAATCCAGATATATGTTTGATTTGAGACCGCCATGGTTCATGCTTTTACAATTACATGATCCAAACTCTTGATAAATAGGTGATAACGATATACAACTTGAGTTGATATATTATCAACAACAAACTCGACTAAACATTGAAAGCTATCTTTTAAATCGGTGATGTTGGATCATGAACTTGGCGACCAAATAATCTTATCTATACTACTATATAGTGTATTCTGGACAGGCAACATCGTCATTTCATATTTATTTATATGGGCAAAAATGTAATTTCATTAGATTGGTAAGACAAATTTAATATGAAAATTTAATACAAGTCAAATTTCATTTATAATCTTTTTTTTATTAATTTTGTTTTTGATATATATCATTGATGCATTTTTAAGATGATTCTTTTTCTAATTTGACAAAATTACAAAAGTCATCCTTTATGTTTATAACGAATTGCAAACCATGTCCTTTAGAAACATAAATTACAGAAAACGTACTTTGTGTTTACAAATCTTTACACGTTATGTCCTTTTGACACTAACCCAGTTAGCTTTTCTTGTTAAATATGGCCAAGTGAACCCCATGTGAGGATATATTAGTCTTTTTACCCATTTATTATAAAAATGATCTTTTAATACATAAAACTATACACGCACACACACACACACACAACTTTCTCTTTTCTCACCCTTAAGTTTAATCTTTCCCTCACTCTTTGCCAACTGACACTATCACCCACTACCACTATACCCTCACATGAGGTCCCCTTGGTCATATTTTAACGAGAAAAAATAACTGGGTTAGGGTAAAAGGAGGTAACATGTAAAGGTTTGTAAATACAAAGTACGTTTTCTATAATTTATGTTTTTAAAGGACATGATTTCCAACCCGCTATAAACATAAAGGACGATTTTTGTAATTTACTCTTTTAATCTTTAAGACGCTCATTAACTATGTATATACATGTACATTTACATCGGTTCACCTCCTTTCTAGTGCCTCCTCATTGCAGAAACAACTATTCACCTCATTTCCATCAACACACCCTTTAAACCACCATTGGGTGCGACTGATCACATCTTCAATCACTGTGCTTCATTCGATATCCCTAATCGGTTTTAACCGGAATTTATTTTTCCCTTCCATTTACCAATTGAATCCTACTTTATACCCTTCGCAATAGCATCATGGTTGCTATATGGACAGAGTTGAGAAGAAGACAAGCCGAATCACAGGTGATGTTCATATGTCCACAGGACCACGGCCGGTGGTTGAATTTGAAGGTCCTACAAACCAAATTTTTGGAGTGTAATAAGAACGCATTAACCGTACGGTAATTGCTTTGATTTAGCTACGGTTTTCATGAAGGTTTAATGAAATCTTCTCTTTTTAGGGGTTTGTTTCTTTGTTACAACACATATAGCATATACTTTTAAAAAAAGGTAATAGACAAGATATGGAGCAAAATATTGATTGTAAGTTTCTTAGTTAATTTATATCAAATGTTTTGTTATTGTTAGTTATTGATGTTACCAACCATTTATATTATTGAGAAATTAACAATTTAGTTTAGTTAGGTAGAGGAATCAAATCTGAAATCTTTGTTTAACACATTATAAAACATGTTTAAAACTAAACGTAATTGTTTAAATTCAGATACATGGCCTAAGTGAAGATGCTCCTTCGGCGATTACTAAGTTAAGGCTAGGCAAATTCTTGATAGTAGAGGAATTCCTACGGTTGAAGTTGATTTGTATACTAATAAAGGAATTTTTAGAGCTTCTGCTCCAAGTGGTGCTCATTTGGAATGTAAATTCTCTCATGTTTTGTGATTTAGAATACTTAAATATGTCTGTTATTAGTGGCTGGAATGATGTTTTCGAGTTATTAACATTTGCAAACTTGGTTAAAAATTAAAAATTAGTAACTTCTGTTGAAATGTAAGATGATGATGATGCTTTTATTATTTACTTAATTACTTGCAACATATAAGGAGTCGCTCTGATAAACCAGTGGCCATAGATTTGACCGGATGTCTGACCATGTTAAAAAACATAAGGTGATTGTTATTACATTTTCTTTGATATTGCAGTTTATCTTCTCCCAGAAATAGCTAGAGTGCGAACTTCAATTAGATAGAAGTAGAATTAGAATTATTTTTGTTGTTTAACTTTTGTACATTGACAATTAGTTAATGGATTTTAATTGTTTAACAAGTAAAAAAACGTTTATATTACGCTCACCGAAAGAGGATCGGCAACGCCAGCTGTTGTAAATTATAAATTGTCGACTCCACCGCAACGTGCGAGCTCACAATACAATATCCCGTCCGCATAAACAAATTTTGTACCAGAAACACACACAGGGGCTCGAATGTAACATATTATTACTTGGGTGCTTTAACCAACAGGCATAGATTGTCACTTTACTTTTCTCACCGTTTAGACGGCGCTTCAAATCAAGCAGAAAACAAACAACGAGCCGATAAACCAAAAAACGTACAGTCCCGCTGCAACGCGCGGGCTCCTGCTAGTTAAAAAATAAACGAGTTAGGTTAGGAGATGCAACCTTGTTTTATTTTAATACGACGGACCAGGTTGTTTAATCGGTTTTGTCCATTTAAAATTATAAATTATTATTGGGCCTAGTCACATGTTGACAACTTTTAAATAATTGGGCTTTATTGATTAAGATGGTATATTATTTGGGCCAATTGTTTAAACCAATGAATATAATAAATTGGGCTTATACATGATAACATGGTTTAATGGGATTGGGCCATTAAGGTCTAATGGGTTTTAAAATGAAAAACCATAACCGATTGAAAAATGTATGAGCTATATTACGCATACAAGATTTCGTCGAAGATAAAAAGAATAGATATATCTCGTTGTTAAACGAAATTACATCTAAAACCAAATATCTGTCTAATCCGATAAATCATTGAGTGTAACCTGTATGTAAATGGGTTTAACAACCAATTAAATCACCGGATGCACTCAATCGACCAAATGCATCCCCTCCTCCATAAAGGTCAAAGTTGGATGCATACCCAAGCCACCAATTGTGAGGAAAAACCGCTTGCCTGCAGGTCCATTGTGGTAAAACCCGACTCGAATCGGTTTTAAACTGGCAACCTCTGAATAGGCCTAGTTTTAAACTTCAATGCCATAGTGTCCTTCAAAGTAATGCTAGTGGGAGTTGAACTTGAAACTTTAAAGAGAGAAACCAAGTGACTACTACCAGTTGTCAGGACCTCCAATCAAATTCATAAATTATAAATTTATAACTTTCTACATTCAGAAAATGATACTTAGAGCATTCATAACCCATCCACCAAACCTTCCCCCATTTTTAAAATTTTAAAAAACCTACTAAAAACATACTACAACCCATCCACCATTTTATACCCCATCTTTATATTATAAAAATTTGTCATCTTAGCTTTTCATATATGAAAAGCTACTATTCATCCTCCACCAAATTTGTGTGAGTGCATAAAAACGAGAAATATAATAAAAAATATGTTTGTGAGTAAGATAAAGATAAAAATGGTGGATAGGATGTGGGAAGTTTTTTAAAGTGAGATAAATTTTAAAAAGTATGATTTTTAGTTAAATTGTAAAGTAAAAAATGATGGATGGGATGTGAATGCTCTAATAACTCTAAACATTAATTAAAAGTTTAGTCCTATGTTGAAGGGCTTTAAAAATTGAACCAGGTTTGGAAGTGGGCTGCTATTGCTAGGCCCAAACGATAAAAATGAAAGTTACGAGTGAGTTTAGAAATAACTTATTAACTTATTAGTTTTTTTAAAAATCCAATAAGTTATCTGACTATTATAAAAGTTCTTTTTGTTTTGACTTTTTGGTATCAGTTAAAAAGTTGTTTTTAAAAGCCACAAAATTCTTACTTCTTAAAATGATTTTGGCTATTTGAATTACCAAACTAACCACATTTTACTCTATTTATTTTAGATCAACTAAGGTAAAACAAACACTTTTAAAAAAATAACTGCTTGACTTTTTCCATAACAAAATCTAATCCAAATACTTTTATAAAAAGTATTTTTAGAAAAATTATAAGTTAATAAGCCCTTTTCAAAAAAAAAAAAAAAAAAAAAAAAAAAAAAAAAAAAAAAAAAAAAAAAAAAAACTTTTAGAGGTGTTTGGGATTGCTTATATAAAAGTGTTTTTTGTTAGAGGTGTTTAAAATGAGTTTTTAAAAGGAATAATAGAAATAAATAATCCCAACTATTGACTATTGGTCAAAAACAGTCCCAACTACGAAAATTACCAATAGTGGTCCCAACTTTCGACATATTAGAATATAACGGACCCAAACTAACGGAGGTCTAACTCCGTTAGTGTGGTGCTGACGTGGCATGCCACGTATGATCATTTTGCCACCTAGGATGCCACGTCGGATGCCACGTAGGATCAAATTGCCACCTAGGATGCTACGTCATCATCACACTAACGGAGTTAGACCTCCGTTAGTTTAGGTCCATTATATTCCAATATGTCGAAAGTTGGGACCACCATTGGTAATTTTCGTAGTTGAGACTGTTATTGGCCAATAGTCAATAGTTGGGATTATTTATTTCCATTATTCCTTTTTAAAAAGATGATTGGATTAACTTTTGATATGCGAAAAAACAATAAGTCAATGAGTTTTTTTTTTAAAGTGTTTGGTTTAGCTTATTTATGTAAAATGACCAAAAGGTGCACATGGGCTGTAATAAATGCAAAGAGTGGGTGGATAGATCTGTAATTTGTATTTCAAAAGTCTAAAACAAAAGCCAGGACTTGTGACTCCCCAAAACACCTTTTCAATCTATATCAAAAAGCCAAAACAAAAAGTGTTTCTACCATAGACAAACAACTTATTGACTTATTGGTATTTTAAAAAGCCAATAAGTTAATTAGTTGTTTTCAAATCAATCACAGGTGCAAAGTAGAGGTAAACAAATCAGCTTATCTAAATACCCAGTTTTGGGTATGGAATCAAGTCCAAGTATGATCGGGTATTGGAAAATTGGGTAGTGTAAAAAATCAGGTATGAGTATTTTTGAGAAAAATCATACTCTACGTACCCAAGTAGGATCCAGTTCGTGTATAACCGGGTATAGATCCAGGTATTATTACCCGGTTCTAAAAAAAATAAGTTTTGTAAATTATTTTACACAAAAGTAAATTCGTTTAAAATTTAAATTTGATTTGTAATTTGTAAATGTAATTATTACTATATATTAATTCGCAAACTACTTTGAATAGTAGTTTGCAAATGAATAGTAAAATATTATTATTTTATTTATATTATTATTTTATTTCAAAACTTTATTATATTATATACTATTAAATATTATACCGATCTCGACAATACCGATACCGAACGGTTCGGTATCGGTACGGTACCGATATGGTAAAATACCGATACCATACCGATCCCGTACTGATACCGATAATACCAAAACCGAAAATCCATAAATATGGGTACCGATACCGATTCCGAAACCACTCGGTTCGGTATCGGTTCGGTACGAGATCGGGACAGGACGGGATCGATATTCGGCCTTGTATGCTCATCCCTAATTAATATATTATATACTATTATTTTATTCATATTATTTTATTAAAAAAATTTATTATATTATATACTATTAATATAAATAACATAATCTTATGTGTAGATTTCTTTATTTTTTTAACGTTTACAACCAAAATGGAATCTCGATTGTATAATTCATTGATTGATTAACACCTATCTAAATCTCGATTGTAAAACGCGCAACGCGCGTGATTTTATACAACTAGTTAAAATAAATTACAAAGACATAAATTCACTCAAGTAAAAATTATTTGTTTTGTAATATGCCTTTTTTAAAAACTTAAATATAAAAGTTGTAAACACAAAAAATATAACTTAAAAGTTCGGGTATTTTATAGGGTATTAAAAAAGTAGTATTGGGTATAGGATATAAACCGTTCCTTTTTTTTTTTTTTTTTTTTTTTTTGTATAAATAGGGTATGATTTCAGGTATGAGTATTAAGCTCAAAATATATATAGCATATCGATACCCTATGGTTAGGGTCATGTTCGGTTACGAGTACAAAATACCCGGTACAAAAATAACAAAATGTTTTTTGTTCACCTCTAGTACAAAAGACCAACACCTTGTTCGAATCATCATAAACAAACAACAAACATCAAACCCCAATCATCACAAACAACAAACAACATGACACCTATCAAATGAAATTTGTTGTTTTCTTTACTTGCTTTTTTTACATTAATTTAATTCGAGAAAGCACCTTTACCTTTTTCCTTCAATTTCTTTTAAATTATAGATTCATTGTCATTTATAAGTGTAGACAACTTGTTTGTTTAACTTAAAACGACATAAGCAAGTAGTCTAGTGTATAGTAAACTTTAAACTTTTGTAAAAGATGATTTCAAATGAATGAATCACATGGGTTGCTGGCAGCTATGGAATATTGCTGCTACCAATACATGGAAAAAGGTGAATGCAACAAAAATAGCCATGCAGAAGCAAAAGTTGCTTATTCAATGAGTAATGGCCACTATTATCATTTTCTTTGAATAATTAAAGCTAGCTTTAATTTCATACACATTAATATACATACATATGTAGGTAGGTACATACGGCCATACCTAACTATGGCGAACACAATCGATGATTCAAGTATTCAAGTTCATGATCGTAAAAAAAGGAAGCTGGTGAATTATGCTTCTTCAGCCAAGGTGATTAATGAATCATCTTAATTTATTCTCTGTCTTGTTGGATTTTTTATATATATTTTGCTCATTTTACTTTATTTCTTGGTAGCTTTCAACTATAGCTCATCGGAACGATAAACGGTACGCCATCATTCTCCCTTCCTAGCTCTACAACAGCGAAAAAACCGGATATGTTTGTAGTTTTGTATTAAACAACTTTGTTAGCAGGATGGACGGACATGTGCTTGTTATATTAGTGTTTTCATACTTATAGTCACAAGGTTCTAAAAATCCCGATTAATCACTAGTCCTCACTTTACTGATTAATTTTGGGCCAATTAATCGGTTTGCGATTTATCACCGATTAGTCGGACCAAATCGGTCCTAGTCAGATAGAAATAACTCAAAATTAGGTAAAAAAATAATTCGAACGGGTCAGAAATGGAGCAAATCGATCAAATAAAACAAGTTCTTACCTTAAAATTGGATGATTTAGAACCAAAGTCGATTTAAGTTTAGGTATTTTAATATTTAACCCCCCTCCATATTCATTAATTTATATTTGGCCCCTAAACTTCTAAATTTATACATATAAGGTATAAGATTAACATTATAAATTTGTAAAACGCTCCACTTACGGTGTGCGCATATAATGTATATATGTGTGGCCCTTGGGAGGCAAAAGTAAAGTTGCACTAGTTTTAACGTTATTTTACTAATTTCGTAAAAATAACGTTAAAAACGACGGACGGTTAATCATGCATCATGTGGTGGCGTGGATAGCCAAAAGACAAAGGAGTACATGCACCGATTGGGTTTGTCCCGATTGCTAGGTGTTCTGTGCCTTATGTCCAAGGCTTGATACCAAACCACATCGAGCCGGGGGTCTCACTGGAAGCAGCCTCTCTAGTCTTACGGGTAGAGGTAAGGCTGTCTACATCTTACCCTCCTCAGACCCTACCCCAGCTTTGTTATAGGTAGGATTAACTGAGTATGATGATGATGATGATGTATAAATTTGTAAATATATATATATATATATATGTGTGTGTGTGTGTGTAAATCCAATCCGATTAATCCCGATTAATTCTAATTAGTCCCGATTAATCCCTAGTCGTTACCCCACCAGCCGACTAGCTCTTAGCGAGTTCTACAACACTACTTATAGGCACATAGCATTAGTTTGACTTGTTTAAGTGTTTAATAAATAATAATATTGGGTGAAGCCTCAAAACTGCTTCTTTACATACTTATTTCACATAATGTATGTAGGTACCCGGATCCGGATGTATCAGATGTGGAGTTTGTGCATGGATTTTCACCTAAAGTTGGTTTCTGTGGCAAACACAATCCTTCTGCTATTATTATATGTATGTATAGTATCATAACTAGTTCCTATTTATTGCTTTATGCAGGGGAGTTCTTTCTCTGAACCTGAACCTGATGAAATTAGATACTCTAAACAAATCCTACAAAAAGTTTTCCCTCTTGTCACAACACTGAATCAACACCAGCTGATGGAGAAGGAAATAGAGGCCAAGGTTAAAGGTAAACTCCTTAATTTCGCTTCTTTTTCTATGTATGTTCGACTTAATTTGTATAATTATTATTTTATTCATTGGCAGGTGTATCTGTATCCGAGTTACAATTACAAGATGCTAACTGTGAGGTAGATGACAATATAAACTGGTAAGTCATTAACTGATTACTTAATTTTGTTCAAGTAATGTTGTGGTATTATATATATAAGTGCTCAAAAGTTTTATCTTTTATGCAGTGACAACTGTGGATCATACTCGTTTGACTTTTATAGAAGTTGTGCATGTGGATATGATTTATGCCTTGTGTGTTGCCAAGAGTTGCGTGATGGTCAACTTAAGGGTGTGACTTGTGGGTGGAAATCCCGCATAGATGGTAGCATTCCTTGCCCACCAAAAGATATCGGTGGATGTAATGATGGGACCCTCGAGTTAAAGCACATAATGTGTGTTAATGGGAATGTAAATTTGCTAGAGAAAGCACAACGGGTATACAAAATCAACGATGGTTATGATAGTTCCCAAACTTGTATGGAGTCCAATGCGAGTTATTTGTATGCTTTGAGTGCTAAAGACATTCAACCTCAAAATATGCAGCATTTCCAATCTCACTGGTCAAAAGGTGAACCAATAATAGTCAATGATGTTCTTTCGACTTCTTCAGGGCTCAGATGGGAGCCAATGGCTTTGTGGCGTGCATGTAATCGTCCCCACGCTTATCAAGTGAATGCAATCAACTGCTTGGATTGGAGTGAGGTTAGTAAGATGGATATTTTTATTACACTAAAAGCCGAATATTAGCATAGGCCGCGCTAAGTATCACTCCTGATATGCAGGTCACTCTCAGTCTTAACAGATTCTGTAGAGGATACTCTACAGGCCAATTTATAAGGAAAGGGTTGCCTTTGATTTTGAAGTTGGAAGATTGGCAACCTTCTTTCTTATATCAAGCCAAATGGTCAAGCAATTTTGTTGAATTCATTAACTGCTTACCTTTTAAAGATTACATAGACCCTCGTAATGGCTACCTTAATATGGCTGTTAAATTGCCTGATATGTCATCAAAACCGGACATGGGTCCAAAGATAGATATTGCTTATGGAGTTGAAGAGGGATCGGAATATGGAGACTCTGTTACTAAGCTTCACTATGAAAAATCTGACACCGTATGGTTTCTTTTATACTTCAAATCCTATTTTGTTCAAATATATCTGCTTTAACAAACATAAAATGCTAAGAAATCCAATCAATTAGGACATATAAATATGAATAATAAATAATCATCAATGTTTTACAATAAAGTTTTTGGCTTTGTAATATTAGGATGTCATTGGTTAGAATTTGAAATAATTAATTTGATGTGTCCACATTGTATCTCTTCCTTACAAGATTCTAAATTAATATGTAGGTGAATGTGCTGACACATACAAAAAATGGTGTCATTACACCCACAAATTTCAACAAGAGAAACATGGTGAAACAAAAGCATGATGACCAGCATGAAGCGTTAGTTTGTGAAGCGGGCCCGCAAAGAAACGACCCAATAAAGGAAGGTGCTCTATGGGATATATTTAAGAGGCAAGATGCACCTAAGTTAGAGGAATATCTAAGAAATCACTTGACGGAGTTTAGGCATACTTCTTGTCTTTCAAATGAGCAGGTAATCTAATACTATTGCAAGTTTCCTTCTAAAATGTTTTTGTCTTTTTTTTTGTAAAGTGACTTTCATTCACAACGCCACGAAACGGTCCTCAAAGAAAGGACCCCCGGGCAAAAAAACGGATTACATCAAGTCCAAAGGATAAACATACCAACGTTTCCAATTGACATTTTTGATTCTAGATCTATGCCTAAACCAAAAGAAAGAAATGATTTTGTCTATTGTTATCATTACAAATATTGATGATGTATAGAGATGGCAAGTTGGGCTGGTTGGATAATTGGTTTGGGTCATATAGGGGTGTTCAAAGTCGGATTATCCGATCTTCGGATTATCCAAAATTTCGAATAGTCAATATTGGGATCTAAATCCGAATCTGAAATTTTGGATATCCGATTTTTGGATATAATTTTGGATTCAGATAATCCGAAACCTAAAAGAAAATCCCTTCCTCTTATTCTAAAAGTCTAAAACTAAATCTGCTTAAAATAAATATTCAATATATATATTTTAATATTTCGGATTCGAGGGCGACATATTATGATAGTTAAGGGTTAGGGTTAACTTGGAATGGATTAAATATAGACTACATATGTATATAATATTATATATATAATATTATATATATAATATGGATAATTTTTGATATTTCGTATTCGGATAATCCAATTATCCGATACGGATTTTTGGATATTTCGGATTCAGATTTTTTTTAATACCCCTAGTCATCAGGGGTAACAGGGTAAATTTTTTGTAATGGTTAATAGAGGAATAAATGTAACACTTTGTGGCCGAAAATTATAGCCTTCTTATTGACACTTGCCACTTGGTTATATGATTCAAAACTATATTATCAATAATAATTAAAATACACTTTGGATAACTTTTGCCACCTCTATTCTTATCATGTGTGTAAGTGTAGGACTGTAGTCTTTTGCTAGATTATCCACAATGATTTTGTTCAAAAGGTTATGTGATGCTGCAGGTTCTTCACCCGATACATGACCGAACTTTTTACCTCAACGATAAGCATAAAAGGAAGCTCAAAGAGGAATTTGGTATTTCTTTAACAAACAAGGTTCTGATTTCTTGTCATGTACATATACATATTCATCACCCCTTTTTTATGTTGATTAGGAATTGAACCATGGACCTTCAAACAGAAACTGGGCGACGCAGTTTTTATACCAGCTGGCTGTGCTTATCAAGTTAGAAACTTGAAGGTCAAATTATATACATATATCACTTATGTTATCAACTTATTCCACACTCTTTGTTTGTTGATAAATTTCCTCTTTACAGTCATGCACGAAGGTTGAACTCAACTTTATTTCACTTGAAAGTCTTGATGAATGCATCCGCTTACAAAAAGAACTTCGTATACTTCCCAAAAATCACAGGGCCAAACAACAAAAACTAAACGTAACATATCTTACATTTCTGCACATAAAATGATGATTCTTTATGATAACCTCCAGGTATGTATGTTTTACAGATTGGAAAAATGATGATTTATGCACTAAACCACGCAGTAGAGGAATTGTCAGGGTCTATAGATTCAAATGGCCCCACTGATAATCTTCAAGATCAAATCACCAACATGCCAGAGATCTTGAAAGGTATGTATGTATGTATGTATGTATGTATGTATGTATGTATGTATGTATGTATGTATGTATGTAAATTACAACATCTGAAATCTACCCTATATTGTAACAAACCAATGTGCTTGATTCTCATATTATTACATTAAACCTAGTTGCAGCAGGCGATGGTATGCATATTAACAAGCACTCCAATGGCTGGATATCTGATTCCGACGACGTGGTCCCAGCATCAGATCACCAACCCGCCACCATAGAAGATACTGATTCTTTAGAGGAAACTGTAGGATTATGGCACGGGAACATTGTGGGACAGCCAGCAAAAGAGTTATTACAGGCGGTTAGTCACCGCTATCCGGACACATTTCAAGGGATAGAAATTCGTTCAAAACCATATTGGTTGTCCATTTTGAAAGAACTGCATGTATTCATTAGAACTTTTTTACAGACATCCGTGCATGCATTGTCACAGCATCAATTGACTAGCCTGGAGGCGGATTTAAATGATTTTGAGAAGTTTGGGTTCAATTTGTCATGGGCCCGCAAGAGGCTAAACATGGTGAAAAACCTCAAATTTGGAAATGAACCGTTGAGATTAGAGCTGATGGATGTAGAAGAATCTTTAGAGTTGACATATAAAGAGTTGGTGGAAGCAAATGAGAGGTTGGAGAAGGCTTGGTTAAATTACGATAGTGCTAAAGATGCCCGAAACAAGAAGGTAGATCAGGTGGCACAAAAGTATGGAGTCGAATATGATGACGTGTTAAATAACAAGCTCGGTTTTGGTATGCTACCCGGTTATTAGGTCATCAAGAAATTTAGGTTCTAGGACCGCTTTGTTATATGTACTAAGTTATAGGCCTATGAATTACCCATGTTGATTGCAAATTGTTTACCATCCGCACTTTACAAAAATAAAATAATTAGTAAAGTTATGATTCAATACAGATTGTGGAGTGGTTATGGAGATGTGAGATTATAAGAGTGTGAGAAAAAAGCGAGAATCTTTGAAATAAGGGGTTTATATATGCGCCCCGATTGAAAATAGTCATTGAGAAAGCATATTGAAATAAGAATTTTTGTTAAAATGCCAAGTGATAAAAGTAGTTAAAACGATTATTTCATTGGCGTGCCTTCGGGCAGGAGGATGGTTGAGTTTTTCCCTGGAACTGGTGGCTGGTGGGCCAGGGGCCCCGTCCGTCTGGGTAAGGGCCGGCTAGGGCTCCTTTGGCCCTTGGAAGTCGCGTACGGAGTGCCCGGCTTCTGCTTGGTTGTACATGCAAAAAAAATGAATGATAGATACATAGAAATTAATACTTTGAGTGTGAATTTAGAATTTAACAGTGTACAAATAGATGGAGCCTCAATTCATTTATTTATTAGACCACTAGGTTAGTGACTCGTGAACTTCACGGGTAAAGAAATTTTTAAATAAAATATTTTAAAAGACTTAAATAAAATTAAACAACTTTTATAAGATGGGAAGTAAAAGAAGATATACTTAAAATTATACACATGAACCCTTTAGCTTTGTTTTTAAGGTTATTTTTCTCTTATACATTTGAAATTTGATATGTTATTGTTTCTACAAGTGGGTTTCATGTGTTCTTAATTTGGGACTCAATAAAAATCAAAAAACCCATATAACCCATCTGCAATAACAACCAAAAAGAATCATTGCTTAAAAACAAACCTGGCGGGTTAGCAAAGATCAAAATTTATGATTTTTATCGAGTCCCAAATTAAGAAAACATGAAACCCACTTGTAGAAACAATAATATATCAAATTTCAAATGTATGAGAGAAAAATAACCTTAAAACAAAGCTAAAGGGTTCACAAAGATCAAACTCACATAAAACGTACAATATATATTTTAAGCCCCACCCCAGACGGTGAACCGATCACACCATTATATACCGAACCCATCCCCAAAATAGATCCCCCAACCCAAGAAAGCAAACCCTTCTTGTATCCTTATCATATCCCATAAGTTGGCATACCATTAACAAAAGCCACCAAAACCAAGACACACAAAACTATATAATTTTCTCAATTTAAAGTGGATACAATAAAGAATAAAGAAACATACTATTTGATATCATTTCGTCTCCTTAATAGTTAGAAATAGAAAGTCATCAAATATACTTAATAGTGATTTTAGAAATTCATATATGAGCTTATATCTTACCAAACCCATCAGCTTTGAATGTGTTTTTTAACATTCATAGTATTTTGTTTTGATCCATTTAACTTTCTAGATATGAAACGTAAGAAAAAGGGTTGAAATAGTCACAAAATGTGGGGTATGTTGACTGCATTTAAGGATAATCATTAAAGAAACACAAATTTCAAAACTTCGCCTTTATCGTGTGTTACGTTTAAAAGTAAGAATATTCACATGCCATCTTCTCAGAAGCCACTTCATGACACTGTTGGTCAAAAAAACTTCTGCACCATGTAACCTTTTGACATTAATGGAAGTTCATGTGCTTGCTTTATTATATCTCAGAATGGCTTGGCTTAATTGAAGAACAATATGTCCTTATAAAACAACCAAATCAAATGGCAAACATTGCATGATGACATGATATGGCATCACAAGTTTCTATTCAACTACTTGTTTTCACAAGAAACAAAGATACAATATATTATTGCTAGTTAGTAAACAAATATATAAGAAAAAGAAACCGGTTTCAAAAAAAGTTATTGTTTCTCTTTTGTTGTTTAAACTTCATATTGCTTGTCCAAATCAATATCTCCCATCCCCGTATCTTCTTCCTCTTCATTGTCATCTCCGTCGACTTCTACGTCTGCTTGACTTAGCTTCGCCATCCGTTCAGCCAGCAATATATCCTCGCGATCGCTTACCTGAAACAACCAATCATATCAATCACAATTCTCTCTATCTCTCTCTCTTTTTTTTCTAAAAAGCAACACTTCTTTTGTGAACTCTTTTTGGAGCTGATTTTATGAAGTGGAAGGAGCTTTTGATTTATTTATTTATTTATTTATTTTCTTTTTAGATAAAATGACTAAACCACCCTTCATGTGTGTCGAACATGATGGTGCATGACACTTCACACAAAATACATCGACCTAAAAGACAATTTATGGAACAAATTTCAAAACAAAAAACGATCCATGTAATTTCGAATAGTAACAGACATGTGAAATCCGATTAAACCACAAGATGATTCATCTAAATCGCTCATTTGATATTATTTATCATTTTACCAATGATGACAACATAACCAAATTGTAGTTGTAACTGATAAGAAAATGAGACGTACATTACCAATAATAGCAACCTACGTTGAAAAAAAAAACATACATTAGACCAAAACTTGGGTTGAAAGAAAGGATGTGTCAAATTGGGCTGAAAGAAAAGATGATACATGTCTTAATGGGTTCTGCACTTCTGCCTAAGGATTTCCAAACTGGTTCGTAACCGGGCCAGATACCATATTCAAAACTAATTTGATCCAAACTGGTTTCTGCCTGACCCGACCCGTCAGTTCATATACCTATGGTCATGTATTATGTTTTGGTTTATGTATGTTGAAAGAATGTCAATTTTAGCTTAAATATCAAGCTAAAAATATCAATTATAGCTAGTTAAAAGTTTTGGGAGGGGAGCACCTAGTACTGGTCTGACTCGCTGAACACAAGAAAAAAAACGAATTTAGAAAGATTTATAAATCTGGTCCGACCAGTCTAGTAGAAGAGGTACCCGCCAAATCCCCGGCGTAGTATAAGAGTTATCCACGGAGCCCAGACCAACAAAAAAATGATTTACATATACCGCAGAACTAATGGTTTATCCGGCTTGCAGGGTCAAACCTATGCATCAATAACATACTTCCTCACAAGATTTTATTAAACACTATAACTTTACAATGCCAATAATCAATAACATACCCATTGCTTTAAGAAACCTAAACTCAAACTGATCACCAAACCAATCCCTTGTCTGTAACAAAGGGGTTTTCTAACCTTGGATATTATATCTTTCTGTCCAAACAATCGTCTTTAGCCCATTCTTTACACAAGCACTAGAACTAAAGCATGATATGACATTCCTATAACCAATGCCCTTATTTCTGAATGTGAGCAACAAAACCAATAAGTCTTCTCCGCAACTTAAACTAAGAATCTGAAAAATTCATGTAGTTTAGAAATCTACTACTTGAAGAGCCACAATATAGAACAATAATCCTCCAGATGTAAAGAAATACATTGCAGTATCAAATATCAATATTCACCTGATAGCAATCACCTTGCTGACTCGTACACGTCCCCTTTCATCCCTGTATGTCTCTCAACGTCGCCATTAAATGTTTTTTTTTGGGTTCATTAGTTGTAGACTCTATTGCACCATTTGTAGACTGAATACACATTGCCCGTCTCCGGTGAGAGAAGATGAGAAGATATATTCTCTTTTTGCTCCAAACGTTATCGGCGAAGTCTGAACTCCGACAGCTCCCTTTCCACCAGCTATTTTCTGCACTTTGTTGATATCCCTTCAAAAGGCAACTGTTTTAAGATAAGACTCAATTTGTAATTCAGAAAATCTTGCAGGGCCTGCATAAATAGCAACATGTAGCTCAGAAAATCTTGCTGGAGCAATAGAAAATATAGTCACCAAAGTTAAACAACAAATACCTTCTTCACCTTTTGACACTTTAGTCGGTTCTCTGCCATCAATCGTTCTCTTATTTATTAAAAAATGGTATATAAGAAATACATTAATAAAAAAAGAGATATAGAAGATCAAAGATGTAAGGCACAAACTTATCATTTAAATAAAAAATTTTTTGCGGAAAATGGTTTTAGAATTGTCATGTAAAGTTATTTAAAAACACGTCATTTACACTTCACAAGCAAAGTTCACATGACGTCCTTAATACCAAAATATATATATTTAGAACTAATGATTAATCCCCAATAATATGAACATATGCCCAGCCCAATGGGGCGTATTCCCAGCCATGCACATTAGTAATTTCCAGTCTTCGATGGTTGTATTTCACAGCCCTATATGGCTGTACAACAACCCATGTACAACAAAAATTATTCGAAATACAATACACATTTGACTTACAAACTTCCTCCACCATAATTACCTGAAATACAATACACGGAGACCGGCAGGAATTCGCTCATTTAACCCAATTTAAGCAACGCTATAACAACTGTTCAAACAAAAATTTTCGATTCGAATAATTCGAAAATCCGTTATTCGATTCGTTGAACACCCCTATGACCCAACTTCAACCGTGTTGAGTGGGAATTATTTACAAGATTGTATCAAGCAAGATGCTAACTACATTCATACAATCAACACCCAAATACATCTCCAATACAATCAAACACCTATTAAGTTATGGGTATATTAAACGCTACCCAATTCTCCCACGCCCAACCCGATTGTTTATCTTTATGTTTCACCCAATTAAATGTTGGTTTCCTGTTTTGCATCTTATATACTTGGATTAATGATGAATGATGAACATGAGTATGCACAAGATGTGTGCAGTGACTCGCAAAGATAAACAGAGGGTGAGAGAATTCTAATATTATGCAAACTAACAATAATATCCCACACAAACAAATGATACACATATGAGGGTATTTATACATACATAATAGACGGTTAATTAACTGCCTAATCTTAACCGACACAACTAATATTAACCGACATGTCTATGAGACGCAACTTCTGTTTTGGTGCCTCTTCTGCAAGGTTTGACTTTCTGAAGTCAACCGTATGATATGATTAAGATCTTGATTAAACTCTTTCCAACATTCTCCCCCTTAACCAAGTAATCTTAATCATCTTTACTCTGTTTATGTTCATCCTTAATTGCAGTCCTTATCTTCTTCTCCTGATTGATTTTTGAACCATTCTTCACTATCTTCTTCAACTTTGATGCATGATAAGTCGTCACGACTAATCCCTTCTTGATCCACATGATCTTCTGATGCTTCTCTGACTCGCCTGGTCTAAGCATGATGAGGGATAAGATGGAGAGCACCATGTCCATCTTCTTCTTCTGAAATATGCATCTTTAATTCGATAACTCCCTTAAATCAAATTCTTCTTGGGTATGATCGCCTCTGCGCTTTAAACCCTTAAATAAACACTTCTCGTGTGTTATTAAATGGTTCTTCACTGAATAAAACTTGTTTCGGACATCGCCGGAACTTTGGCCGGAAAAACGGTTTCTATCCGTTTTTGTCTTTGAATCCTTTTCGGCCTATGACTGCACCTTTTCTGATAATAACATAAAATATCCAAGTCTGAATCTGAACAAACAATCTCTGATGTTCGTTTCTTATTTCTTTTGATCTACCGATTGAAATTGCAAAACAGGGTATCGGTTTCTTCTACACAGGTTTCTTCTTCATCTTCCCAAGAGTGTCTCGCTCTGATACCAATTGTTGGTTTCCTGTTTTGCATCTTATATACTTGGATTAATGATGAATGATGAACATGAGTATGCACAAGATGTGTGCAGTGACTCGCAAAGATAAACAGAGGGTGAGAGAATTCTAATATTATGCAAACTAACAATAATATCCCACACAAACAAATGATACACATATGAGGGTATTTATACATACATAATAGACGGTTAATTAACTGCCTAATCTTAACCGACACAACTAATATTAACCGACATGTCTATGAGACGCAACTTCTGTTTTGGCGCCTCTTCTGCAAGGTTTGACTTTCTGAAGTCAACCGTATGATATGATTAAGATCTTGATTAAACTCTTTCCAACATTAAATGCCATAGCTTGAGCTTCCCCGAATACACCTGTGACGTTGACTCTTTTACCGCTGAAAATTAGTTCGTTTCACGCTTTCCATATCACCCAAGAAGCCGCTAAAATAGTAATTCTAGTCAATTTACGCTTCTCCTATGACCCGTTCACAGTCTTGTGCATCTCTAATAAGTCCTTCACATTGAAAGCGTATATCGGAGTGATGCCAAGTTCCTTAGAAGGATTAGAATTATCGCTACCCACCATTTTCATCTTCTGTATGGATAATTGTTCCTGTAGAAGGATTAGAATTATCGCCACATTAGTAGGTTGGCTACATTCAACCAAAAAAAAATTTATTATACCAAGCTATGTAGACTTTCATCACATCAACTATCAAACCTTGAAGTCTTGAGACAAATTTAGACATCATGGTATTAAAAAAATGTTTAGAACTTTAAAATGATATTATATCTCAATAATGCACATAATAATATGGAAAATAAATTCAAGTTGGGCTGACCCTTTTTTATATGTTTGATAACTTTCCATTTAAATTAACTTTTGAAAAGTTCACAGGTTGCACTGACCCATTTTGACCCATAACAAATTGTTTTGCCACCTCTGTTAAGAGAAGAATTTACTTGTGCTTTAAAAACAAAGCAAAAAATGAAAATGAATTTCTAATAATCATCTTCAATCATGAGCTTATAACTTGTGGTATTTATTAGAACAAAATAGAACTTTGTAAAGCTAATAAGCCACTGCTTGTTTCCAAATTACCTAGTTTCGTTTTCAACTTATTGACCAATTAAAGAATAACGTGGCAAGAAAATGAACCAAAAAATTCAGAATTACCAAAATTGTTCCAACAGCAAACAGGAACAGTTTGGGTTGAAATTGTTTAGAACTTACTCATTTGTTCTCAAATCCATTTGTACATGAGCTGCAAAAGAGTCTAGAGCCAGAGAAACTACAGACAAAAAATAGGACCTGCTGCAGAACAATAAGTTCACTACCTTCAATAAAAACAAACAAATGTTCTTGTAAATCGGAAAATACCTTCAGAAAATTGTGATACAAAATAATCACCAAATAAAAACCCAACGCAAGTGTGTTAATTACCAAACCCCGACTCTTCGACGCATCTCCCCAAGCCCTTTTCTTGTGCCTGAACTCTGAAGCAAGAACAACAGAAATCTCCCTACCAGCAAACATACGCGCCTTCATATGATATTGAGCTTCAACATCATCATAAGGCCCTATATACTGCACAAATGCATTACCCAGGCCAAACTCTAACCTGACAAGCACAGCGACAGAAACAGGTGGCGGTGGCAACCAAGACACAAAGCTAGACTACCACCTGCACCATCCAACACTTGAGGATGCGTGTAACAACCGTTCGAAGCCACACACACATACCCACAAATATCGAAAACAACCTGTATTGTAAAGAGAACTACCGTTTGTCCTGATTATGGCAAACAAACCGTCACACAGCCACACAACATCATCACTGTCACTCCCAAAGGAAACATACCATCATCATCATCCGTTCACAGATCTGTAACCAACTGTACCTGAAAATCAAAAGTAACGTAGGTTAGATTACCAAGCATACAACTTCAGTGTGAAAACAACCAAAGGCATAACCGAATATAAGAAATCTGCGTTCCATTTCACGCCTTTCTTCACGTTGAAATTTTTCTTCTTGTCGTTGTCTTTCCCGCATCATGCTTTCTTCTTTCTTCCGTCTCTAACGGTCTTTGTCACACCCCAACCGATGGCGGAATACATCGGGGCGAGACTTGTGTAGATTGTTCAAAGACTTCATGACACTAATTGTGACAATATGATTTAAAGATAAAATTTCATTCATAGCATAATCATTGACTAAAAGATAACGAAATACAAATTGTTTCATGAAAAGGAAAGTATAACATCAAAACATAGAAAATTAAACTAGTTACGAGTTTCTAGTCCAATCCTAAGTAGTTTTCTTGATAAACCTGCATTAAACATTTCCTGCAACATGTATAAAATATCCGTCAACACATAAAGCATTGGTGAGCATACTAGTTTGAGTCTAAGTACATAGTATAGAAAAGTCTACTCGAATCATCATGTTATAGGCATATGCACGTAGAAGCATACAAACGGCAACAACACTCGATAACACAAAAGACTTCATCTTATCATGACCCATAAAGGGGGCGGCGTGTCAACCTATAGCGCTATACATGTAAGGTGGGTTGTTAACTAATCGTACATTTGTATGTAAGACTTTGAATTCTAGCATGGCATAGCATAATAGCATTTAGATTGAGCATAATAGTTTTAAGAGTATGAAATCGTTTAAGTTTTGATAGTGATACATGTTGAGCCCCAAAGGATAAAGAATAAAAGGGGGACAAGTATGAACTCACCTTTGGGTGCGTCTTGATATAGTTCCAAGATAAGTCTTGGTAGTTTAAGCTTTAGCTCCGATTAACTAGAATTAAAGAATTAGAGGGTCTTAGGTTCGAGTTTAGATTATAGATTCACGAGAGTCATGCAAGCCTTTTAGGCAAACCAAAACACAAATCTCATTTAAGGCAATCTGGATGGTCATGAGAATAAGTTAGACCAAGCATAAAATCATCATAGATGATTCGGATGGTATAAGGTTAGGAATGTGAATCCGATTGATAAGTTCATGTCACAACCACTTCGTTTATGAGGTAAACGTGGGTTTTGGACACGGGATTTCCCCTTCCTAGTGTGGATAAATCCGTAGCACAAGAAGGGTCAAGAGAGTTGGTAAGGTAGGGTGTAACCACAAACCTTCCAAAGATTAATAATAAAATAGTAAGATAGAAGCTTGAAAGTATAAGTTTATATTATTCCTTAGTATAGCTAAGATGTTTAAGTAAAGTTTGGGGACTAATTTGGATGAGTCTTGACTCTCCTTTGTCACCCAATACCATAGCACAAATCTCTCTAACATTAGATTGTTAGTAGACTTGGTTGGTTCCTTCACAACAAACTATTATAGGACATAAAAATAATTCAGAAAACAACCACCTTTGGGACCTCTTTTAGGTGCTCTACCCTTATCACACTTCTGTGGATAAATATGGGGAAGATCCTAGAGGTTTCTCCAAGGAGCTTTAGATGAAAAAGAAGAAGAAAAAATAGAATGAAAGTTGAAGTTTTAAGCCAAGAGACTTACTGATGCAAAACATGAAGTTTGGCTTGAAAACTTGATTTTATAGAGTTTTAAAGAGAGTTTTAGAGATGAACAAATGATTAAAGAGTAGGGAGGGGTTGTATTTATAGGTGAGGTGAGTGGGTTAGGTATTAAGTGGAGTAAATGGGGTGGTTAGGAAGAGATTAGATGAGGGTTAAGTTTAATTGTTATGGGATTGTGATAGTTGTAATTGTTTACTGTTGTCATCAAGTTTCAAAACGAATGAACATTTAATCTTGAAATGGTGATATATGTTGTTATTATGTTTGGTGATCAAAGTCAAAGCTCCCACGTTTTTTTTTCCTTTTGTTTTGTTTTGTTATTTTGTTTTTGTTTTTTATGAAAGTATTATTATAAATATATATATATATATATATATGTGTGTGTTATTAAAAATAAATAAATATATATTAAGATCTTAACTAAATTAGTTTCTTGTTATAAGGTCTAAATTGAATAGGGTAAATTATAATGACGACTCGACAAGAATCGGTAGGAGTAACATAAAAGAATCGGATAAAGGCGAACTTGGAATTTGTTAAGAAATTTCATCTCGAAATTTAATTAAGAGTCAACCTTTTGAAAAATAGGTAAGTGGTTTGATATGGGTTTAATAAAAACAAAAACTTGTTAGTTTATTATGCTTAAATCAAATACTGTATCTAGTCACTGTGCGATAATTATGCTCGTAAGAGAAGTACTTTTAAAATTTTAACCCAAGGCTATACGTAGAAATTTGAAAGTTTAACCGATTAAAGCATTTTTGTAAGGTGGGTGGATGGTAGATAAAATTCGCAAGTGTTACCAACTAAAGCATTTAACCGACACAAGGTCGAAAATTTTGTTAGGAAAACTTTTTAGAAGTGATTAAATAAACGAGAAATTGGACTATTTGGAAAACAACTTTTTGGCGAAATAAATAGTAGTATTTAGTTTTGAATCCAGTACATAATTAGTCAACGAAATATATAAAGTGAGAGGTAAATCTTGTTTTACATGTATGAATGCTTTTAGGGATTAAGGACAGAGGTTACGGGACTTAGAACGGGATTTTTGATAATGATAGGATTGCTAATCAAGAAAGGAAAGGCAAAAGGAAAGAAACAAAATTGATGGAGATTACAAGTACAGATTATTCATGGAAAAGGATAATGTTGCATAGTAGAGAGTATGGTTCAAAACAAGGTTATAATATGCATAAAAGATAAATAATGCAAGCGTAATTAGACTAGTAAACTATAACATAAACGGTATCGCAAAAGATAAATAACGTAAGTGTTGGTCAAAATTTAAACTCGACACCCAAAACTTCTCATGGCACGAATAATTCTACTTTTGGTAGTATGATAGGACATTTATGTATAGGATGTACCGGCGGCGTATCCACCATGCCGTTATCATACCTCATCCGTGTTGTTATTCAAGTCATGATAGGTTACACACACCGGGACTTGTTATGTTTTCCATACGCCAATTTGTGTAATTACGTGTGCACCCGTAATTAGTCCAATTGTCGTATGGTCCACATAATTTGTCTTAGTTATGTGTGGGTCGCTAGTGGACACAAAAGATTTATACACAAAGGAAAAGACATTAAACTAAAGCATTAAACAGTTTTGATGTTGTAAACATAGCAAGCAACGTGACATATAAACACATAATGTGAATAAGGCATTAAGCAAGTTTTTTTATGTTGTTAACCGTACTTTTTTTTTGGCGTAGATGTATTGTTTCATGACATAACGGTGTAGACTTGTGCATATGTGGTTACGTTCAGATGTATAAAATCAAACAAAGGAATGGACAATTGGATTCCTAATGGAAATGTGTAAAATGTTTTGACTGAGGGTAACATAAAATTCGAGTTCATTACAAATTGAGTTTATGGGTACGCGAGCAATTTTAGCTTTTCAAGATTAAGGGTCAAGTTTGATGGTAGAAGAACTTAGTCCGTTGGATGTTAAAGAAAAACAGATTTAATTGAAGTGGAGAAATTTTAGTGTAAAAGTTTTATCGAAGATGATCGTTTGATTTATGAAAAATCCATTTTATTAAGCGAGAAAAATAGTTTATTGACAATTTTAGTTTGGCGTTGAAGAATATTTTGACTCGTGATACGATTTCAAGAGAAAAGGTTTTGGGATTATAAAGAAGTAGATTATTTGATTTAGCGTGTCTTTGCTCACAAGTCCTGTTTACAAAAGAAATTGTTTTTTTAAACACTTTTACCATTTAGAATCTTGTTTGTCATACAGACTCGACGGGCACATTTGTTAGTGGTTTGAAGGTGAGGATTTTATAGAAGGATATGCATCCTCTTAGAAATAGTAGGAAGAATTTTGTTCAAAAATCTTGAGAAAAAAAATTGTGCGCGAGAAGAAAAGGGTTTTGCGATGTTTTAATTTTGCTGATAAATTATGATTGTAACCTAAGATAACAATGATATTTCATAATTCATAAAAGAAAATTTCACATCCGAACAGTTTCTTGAAAACATTACACAAAGAAATTCTCTTTTTTTAGAGAAAAGAAAAATCGATCTTCTTTAGTGTGGTGAGTGGGTCTTCCAGCATCGTAGATCACCATGGCAAGTCTTGGGCATTGGTTGCGTTCATGGGTTGGGTCGTTGTTTAGTGGTGTGACGACATGTTTTGGCAAAATGACCATATATACCACAGTTGGCGCATATGCGGCATGGTGAGTGAGTGAGATGGTGAAATTTACAACTATTGCATAGCGGATAGGTTCCACAGTACTACTTATTGTTGGGATTCGGAGTCTTAGGAGTTGTCAAAGTGTGGTTTCGTTTGAGGTTTTTGCGTTTTCGGTTATCCCTTTTCGTTTGTTTGGTAGGGGTATGGGTAGAGGGTTTAGTATCTACATGGTTTGGGTTGTCCTGGATGGTATCGCTGGAGTTTGGAGTTTGGAATTGGGTTTGTTGGTGACTCTAGGTTAGGGAGAATCTTGATCAATTCTTGGGCAATAAGAATCGCCGGTTGGTTAAGATTGATGCTGTTGAGACGGGAAGACATCTACGAGAATCATACATAAGAAGATTTGTATAAGCGTTTTTAAACAAAGTGACTTTTGAATTTAGGAAATAAGTTGCTAGAATTTTGGTTAACAATGAAAAGCTTGTGGGTAAGATTAGATAAGTGAAATTGATGCAAATTTAGATAAGCAAAATACATAAGCTCAAGTTGTTCTCATAGACTTAGTATGTAAGTTCAAGTTACACGTATAGTATGCAAGTTTCACATTGTTCAAATAGCATAGCACGTATGTATAAGCAAGTATGGTGCACTTAGTTAACATAAAGGAGTTTTGATTTATGTTGGTTGCGATTTTTAGTATTGTTTGGAGATCACGAGAGTAGATTGTGAATGCGAGTCTTGAGATTGTATGCGAGTGAAATAAATCGAATATACATTGTGAAAACATAGCATGAAAACAACATTGTAAGTAATATTAACATAAAATGAGAGGCTTGTTTTAAACAAGCAATTGGAGTGTTCCGGAACGGAACTAAGACTAACCAAAGTGATTCGAATTTACCTTTGAGTTTGAAAACATGCTTTGGCCTAATAGGTGGAAATACTCTCGTCGAAACTTTCAGTTACGGTATTCACCCTTCCAGTTACTACATGTTTCTTGTCATTAGTAAATTTGAGACTTTGGCGAGATTGAAAAAAAATATCAAGGATTGAAACTAGTCGCTAAGTTGCGGATTTCACTCCTATCTTAGCGAGGTCGTTTCTTTGAGTGTGGTTTGTACACTTTGTCCAACGTGGTAAGAAAATTAATTCTAACCTTCAATTGGTAAGTGTCCACTAGAACGAGAATTGTGAAATTTCCACCAAGGTGAGGATACTCCTATCTTGGTGTAGTTTCAAAAACACAAAGGATTTAAGCGGATTGAAAGTTATCACCAAAGTGAGGGTTTCACGCCTATTTCGGTGATTTCCTTTCGTTTGTGGTATACGAGCGTCTTCGAGTGTAGAAAGATCCACCCTAAGGAAGGTAATTTTATAGGCCAAAAGAATGGAGTAGAAGCAATTTAGGGAGAACAAGTATTTTAAGCATGATCATGATAAAAGGAATGGTCAAAAAGGTTCTTAACTATAGTCTAGGCCAAACATGTCAATTTTTCCTAATTCCCTATAGTCATGGCTCTGATACCAATCTGTCACACCCCAACCGATGGCGGAATACATCGGGGCGAGACTTGTGGTAGATTGTTCAAAGACTTCATGACACTAATTGTGACAATATGATTTAAAGATAAAATTCCGTTCATAGCATAATCATTGACTAAAAGATAACGAAATACAAATTGTTTCATGAAAAGGAAAGTATAACATCAAAACATAGAAAATTAAACTAGTTACGAGTTTCTAGTCCAATCCTAAGTAGTTTTCTTGATAAACCTGCATTAAACATTTCCTGCAACATGTATAAAATATCCGTCAACACATAAAGCATTGGTGAGCATACTAGTTTGAGTCTAAGTACATAGTATAGAAAAGTCTACTCGAATCATCATGTTATAGGCATATGCACGTAGAAGCATACAAACGGCAACAACACTCGATAACACAAAAGACTTCATCTTATCATGACCCATAAAGGGGGCGGCGTGTCAACCTATAGCGCTATACATGTAAGGTGGGTTGTTAACTAATCGTACATTTGTATGTAAGACTTTGAATTCTAGCATGGCATAGCATAATAGCATTTAGATTGAGCATAATAGTTTTAAGAGTATGAAATCGTTTAAGTTTTGATAGTGATACATGTTGAGCCCCAAAGGATAAAGAATAAAAGGGGGACAAGTATGAACTCACCTTTGGGTGCGTCTTGATATAGTTCCAAGATAAGTCTTGGTAGTTTAAGCTTTAGCTCCGATTAACTAGAATTAAAGAATTAGAGGGTCTTAGGTTCGAGTTTAGATTATAGATTTACGAGAGTCATGCAAGCCTTTTAGGCAAACCAAAACACAAATCGCCTTTAAGGCAATCTGGATGGTCATGAGAATAAGTTAGACCAAGCATAAAATCATCATAGATGATTCGGATGGTATAAGGTTAGGAATGTGAATCCGATTGATAAGTTCATGTCACAACCACTTCGTTTATGAGGTAAACGTGGGTTTTGGACACGGGATTTCCCCTTTCTAGTGTGGATAAATCCGTAGCACAAGAAGGGTCAAGAGAGTTGGTAAGGTAGGGTGTAACCACAAACCTTCCAAAGATTAATAATAAGATAGTAAGATAGAAGCTTGAAAGTATAAGTTTATATTATTCCTTAGTATAGCTAAGATGTTTAAGTAAAGTTTGGGGACTAATTTGGATGAGTCTTGACCCTCCTTTGTCACCCAATACCATAGCACAAATCTCTCTAACATTAGATTGTTAGTAGACTTGGTTGGTTCCTTCACAACAAACTATTATAGGACATAAAAATAATTCAGAAAACAACCACCTTTGGGACCTCTTTTAGGTGCTCTACCCTTATCACACTTCTGTGGATAAATATGGGGAAGATCCTAGAGGTTTCTCCAAGGAGCTTTAGATGAAAAAGAAGAAGAAAAAATAGAATGAAAGTTGAAGTTTTAAGCCAAGAGACTTACTGATGCAAAACATGAAGTTTGGCTTGAAAACTTGATTTTATAGAGTTTTAGAGAGAGTTTTAGAGATGAACAAATGATTAAAGAGTAGGGAGGGGTTGTATTTATAGGTGAGGTGAGTTGGTTAGGTATTAAATGGAGTAAATGGGGTGGTTAGGAAGAGATTAGATGAGGGTTAAGTTTAATTGTTATGGGATTGTGATAGTTGTAATTGTTTACTGTTGTCATCGAGTTTCAAAACGAATGAACATTTAATCTTGAAATGGTGATATATGTTGTTATTATGTTTGGTGATCAAAGTCAAAGCTCCCACGTTTTTTTTTTTCCTTTTGTTTTGTTTTGTTATTTTGTTTTTGTTTTTTATGAAAGTATTATTATAAATATATATATATATATATTTATATATGTTTTATTAAAAATAAATATATATTAAGATCTTAACTAAATTAGTTTCTTGTTATAATGTCCAAATTGAATATGGTAAATTATAATGACGACTAGACAAGAATTGGTAGGAGTAACATAAAAGAATCAGATAAAGGCGAACATGGAATTTGTTAAGCGTAAAATTTAAAATATATGAAAAGTAACAAAATTACGCGATGTTACAGTCTTGTCTCTCTATTTCATTTTTCATTTATTCTTCTTTCTAATACAAGTAAAAGCACAGCAACATAAACTTCAAAATAAGTCCTAAAAATATAATTATTTTAAATGATGTTATACCTTTTTCCTCAAAATATTATTTTTCTCAAGCTCTTTCATCAACCTATTTCCAGAGGGACCATCCCTTCCACCATCTTCACTCTGCAAGAATTAGCCATAAATTAGAACACAAGGTCACATATGTGATTTAGAGTATATACGACAATATCATACCACTTAGGACACCATGTCGGTCCATTTGAGCATCCTCCTCCCATTTCCTCCAACTGTGGATCTGAATAAATTACAACAGTAAAAATATAAAGAACATAACAAATTTCAAATGAAATATATACATTTTAATATTGTAAAAGCCTGTAAAAAAGCTCAGCACCATCTAACAAATTTCAAAGAAATCACAATGTATTAGATTACAGGGCCTCTAAATAATTTTAAGACACATCAGTACAAAACCGACTAACCGGTGGCACGTATATGAAAAAATGCTTATAATCGTGATAATATAATAACTAAAAGACTTAATTTGCATAAAAAAATTGACACAAGTAATTAGTTTGAACTCACCATTTTCTGCCAAGCTTGTCTGTACCAACCTGCCATGTTATCCGGTAATCTGAAAACCAAATACGCCGAATTTGAAAGTAAAATGTATGAAATTATTGCAATGAAGTAAGAAATAAAGAGGGAAAAACCTAGATGCCAATTCCACAAGCACCACATTTTTGTAGCATAAGTTACAGAACACCAGTCAAGACTTTGTCTATGGCGGGGAAAACCAGTAACACACAAAATTTTTAAAAGACGTACCCATAAACAAAGCCTTTCAGTTGCTAAATCTGGGAAAACCTCGGAAATCAAATCGCCAATCGACATAACCTACAAAAACAGATAAGCTAATAGATCTTAATATATAATCGACATAACCACAATAAAAAAAAATTGACACAAGGACACAAACAGACAATCGACCTAAACTACAAAAACAAACAATCGACCTAAACTATAAAAACATATAATCGACATAAACTATAAAAACAGATAAAGTAACAGATCTTGATATATAATCAGAAAAACATATAATCGACATAAGCACAACAAACATATCTTTAAAATCGAAAAAAACTAAATCTGTAACGTAATCGTAATAAAAGGTTTGAAAATCGGATTAATGGAAAGAAGGATATGAAAACAGATCTTGACATATAATCGGATTTAGGGTTTTGATTACCTAAATCCCAAGTATTAAAATCGAAGAAAAGGAAAGATTAAATGTACCTGATCGATTATAGATTATAGAGTTAGGTTTGGAGTTTAGGGTTAGATGAGAATGATACATTGTTTGAAGGAACAGGAGGAGTCGCGTTTGATATACCTGGGTCAAAATTTTAATCGGGTTAAAACATGGGTTTGGATAGTATAATGTATGCTTGCCACGTGGATTTCAAGGGTGGAGCTCTAGTATGGGGACAAGTGTCCCCCTAGCTACTCATTTATTAGTAGAGGTAGATGTGTAATGGCAATGGAATTAGGGCATTTTTGGGTAAAATAACGCCCCAAGGTTATTTGAACACCACCCCCTTGAGGTTTTTTGGGGCGTTTTTTGAGGGGGCGGGGGATTACACCGCGTTATGTTAAATCTTTTGGACAATCAAATTTCATTACTTCCAACGGTCATTTTCTTGAATGGTTATTTTTCTTTTTTTTTTTTAACGGTCATTTTTTTTCTTTTATATATAGGGAAAGGGTAAAACGAAAACCACCCTTTCGTGAAAGAACCATGGGAACCATTTATATCCATTGATCTTACTTGATCCAATGGTTAATATTATGACACGTGGGTTTTTGTCCTTTTGTGCCCACTTGCATTTTTTATTGTATAAGATAATATTAAAATATTATTGAGGGGTAGTATTGTCTTCTTACACCACTCCATCTCTCCTCCTTTTTCCTTCCTCACTTGGCCCCACCTGTCATAGTCTCCCAAAAAGTCAATTCATTTTCTCTCTCTCAAAATTCAATTCATCTTTCCACCATCTCTCCTTTTTTTTCCTTCCCCACTTGGCTCCATCTGTCATAGTCTCCCAAAAAGTCAATTCATCTCCTCTCTCTCAAAATTCAATTCATCTTTTTCCAGAAACTCTTTGCTTTTATTTTATTTTTATTTTTTTATTCATTTTTTTGCCAACAAATCATTCAAAATAAATCTATGTGTACATATTATTTACACCAGTGTAAAAACACCCAGAATATTTATAATTTTAAGGTTAAATAAAAAAAACAAAGGATATAATCCATTTACATCAGTGTATAAAAAAATTACAATTACAACATGGCAAACACATTTACATCAGTGTGAAAAAAAAAAACAAACTGTACCCACCGTGCCAGCAAGACGCGACCCCCTCCCCCGTTGCGCATTTGCCAACACCACCTTTGCGCACATGTAGTCGCATTGGCAGCACCAATTGCCAACACCACACTGCGCACCGGTAGGTCACTGGCGACCGTAGCCTATTCAACCCCAATGCCCAAGTCCGCTGTCGCATCGCCAACACAACATTGCGCACCCGTAGGTGCAAACTTCGTGAACAGCCAGCTGCCTTCCTCCTCCATAACGGACGTATCGTCACTAGTGTTTGCGCTCGTGCCCTCCAATGCAACAGCCTTCCCATCTGGGGTTTTTGTAGGCGGACATTAGTGTAAAACAGTTATTTTAAAAAATGCGACCAAAAACAACAACCGTTTCTCTCGTACCTGCGTTATCACCAGCTGGACGTGCGCGACCGCTGTGCACATCATGCACTACCCTAGAAGGTGGATCGTCATGCATAACAAAACAACCTGTTTACATTGGTGTAAACAAAATGACACAATGATTAAATACAAATGACACAAACCGTTTACATTGGTGTAAACAGCCCCATAACACATACAAAACGTTTTGACTTAAAAATGTAGGAATTTACACCAGTGTTTACATCAGTATTTACATCAAACGTACAATATAACACTGTCAAACATACCGATGTAAAAAAATAAGCAGTGTTTTTTTGTTCATCTATGTAAAAAAAACAGTTTAAGTCACACACTCCTAGAATACAACATCAAAAAACAACATCATCATCGTCTTCTTATATGAAAAAAACCCTATTATTTTACAACAAAAACAAACCATTTCTGCACCATTTTCCGGTTTACATCAGTGTAGACACACAATTTACATTTGTAAAAAACACAGAAACACCAGTGTTTTACAAATATTCCCACTAACAACCTTACACCAATGTAAACAACAAAAAATCACACTCCAAAGCAAAACATCATACCTTGTCCACAACTTGTATTTTGTAATCCGTATTCTGTGCTACGTATCTTTAGTGGATTCACCCATCCATCCATCCTATAATCTTTATTCTTTAACCCACAAAATCACTGCCTCCCCCACCACCGCCACCATCTCCTTCACCACTACTGCCTTCTTCACCACTGTCACCACCATATAGATGCCACCTCCTTCATTTACACCTCCATCTCCTATACCCCACCATCATCCACCTCATCTTGTTTTCGAACAGATTTGTAACACCACTGTCTCCTTCAAACAAAATAATAATAATAATAATAATAATAATAATAATAATAATAATAATAATAATAATAATAATAATAATAATAATAATAATAATAATAATACCTGAACACCATCATCGGACCACCATCGAACCCACCACAAGCCACCATCGAACCCACCACGAAAAATCCCTAAAAACACAAAACCACCACCATAAAAATTCAAAAAAACGAACTTACAGATCTGGATCTAGATCCACACCGACCACCATCCATGTTCCTTCTGCCTTCACAGTCAACCACCGTTCACTTTCCTTCTTCGACCACCATCGCCGGCGTCGTCTTCCTCTCCGGCTTCCTGATCGAAGATCTGTTATTGTTATTATAGATCTGTTGTTGTTGTTGTTATTATTATTATTATTATTATTATTATTATTATTATTATTATTATTATTATTCACATATCTGTTCTCATTATTAATATTATTCATCAAAACCCACCACACCAGCATCATCCTTCTCCCCTTTCCTTCTTCAAACCCGGTGTTGTTACAGATCTGGGTCACCTTTGTAACCTACCTCCATCTCTAGATCGCCTTCGTCTTATGCTTTCTGCCTTCATCTCTTGATCAGATTGATTGTTATTATTATTATTATTATTATTATTATTATTGTTTGATGTTTCTGGATGATGTGAATTAGAGAGAGAGAAGATAGAGAAATGGATTATTGAAAAGAATGAGAGAGGGAAAGGATTATATCTTCAGAAGAAAGAGAGAGAGAGGGTAGGGGTGGGTGTGGGGTCGGTTATTTTATTAATATTAATAATATATTAATGTTCATTTACCATAATACCCCCACTAATAAAACAAAAGCAAAACACATGGCATGATATTATTGGTTTAGATTGGTTTTCTAGTTCTTTCATGAAGGGGTGGTTTTCAATAGAACCTAATCCTATATATATATATATCTTGTATACGGTTTACCAGGAATGATAGGGAGTATAGATTGTTGTAAGTGCATTATTCATGTATGTCCTCAGCTGGTGATCCAGTACTGAATGTCGAAGGTTCAGATAATCAGAAAACGACCAAGAATTTAGCTTGAAGTTACATTCGACCTGTCGGATGGTCGAATGTAGTTTATTACTGGTCGAATGTGGATTGATTGTTGAAGAAGGCTTCATTCGAACCCTTAAAGGGTCGAATGAACACCTTCGACCTCATGAATGGGGCGAAGGTAGGAAGTCTATAAATAGGGAAAAGTTAGTTATTTTGAGAGAGAGTAATCATTTGAGCTTTTCCCTAGTTTGTGTGTGTGTGATATTCTCTGTATTAGGTCTAGTATTTCATGTGTAATCCTTAATACAAGAGTAAAGTTATAGAAATTGCTCGGTGATTCGTTATCTGTTTTCATCACGATCAATTACGTTTATTTCTGAATCATTTTGCACGATCGGAGGGGATTCCGCACCCTACGGTTGGTATTCGTGAGATCACGGTTCGTGATTACGATCCTAAAACGAATTCTCAATTGGTATCAGAGCATAGGCTCGATTTCACGATTGCAAATTGATCTGAATTGATGAAAACAGATTAGAATTCTGGTTTAAAAGTTCAAAACCCTTGAAACTTTAAAGCTTTCATAAAAACATGGTTTTTGATTAAATTGGAGTTGAATTTGATGTTATTTTCAAAAATCCTTTCACAAATGTTTGTCTAAATTCAAATCCGCATAAAACCTATCAAATTTCATTACATTTGGTGAAAATTTTGTCAAAAACAGATCAGATTCGTGTTCTTGAGGTTGAAGATGATGAACAGACCTGAAACGGTCGAATGTGAGATTTGAGGGTCGAACCTAGCTTTTTCTGGTCGAACGTGGAGTGTATTTTGGTCGAACCTAGAAATTTTTAGTGTGTTGTTGTTTATTCGACCATCTGTGTTACATTCGACCAATCAGGTGGTCGAAAGTGGATTAACTTGGTCGAAAGTGAAACGAGTTTGTTACTTTCTACATTCGAGTCTGTAGAAACGGTCGAATCTGGACTAAATTCCACATTCGCCCACACGATCTTGTGGAAATGGTCGAACGTAGAATCTGATTTTCAAAGATTTTCATTCTTGAGGTCGAACCAAGACAGAGGTACATTCGACCCTTGTAAAAGGTCGAATAAGACTATATTTTTCAGGTTCGAACCCACGAATAATTGGATAATATTTTTCAAATTTGGATAATATTTGAAAAAGCCTGTTTTTAGAAAATTTTTGAAATAATTTTTGTTGAAAAATGATAAATTACTTGGCTATGTCAAGAACTGATGATCAGATAAAAGCTGCAATGCAACAAAAGCTAACATGGGAACAAGTTGTTGCATCTATGATTCAACAATCTGTTACACGACCAGCTGTGCAACCAACTGATAAAATGGTTAATGTGAATGATTGTGTTAACATAGAAAGTGTTAAAAATAATGTTGTGTGTCTTGTCAAACAAGTGGGGAATGATGATTCAAGTGATTTGTCAAAGAGTGATTTGAGTTTTGATACGAGTTCAGAACAGAGTGAATCAAGAGAAAGTGATGCATCAAATGTTGATGAAAATTCTGAGAATGGTTTTGAAAATGGTAATAATTCAGATGTTGAGGTAAAATCTAATGCAGAATGTGCTAATTGTTCTGATTGTGTCAAATGGAAAAATGAAGTTATGGAACTTCTTGAGGACAAACAGAACTTAACAAATAAACTTGAAAGATATCAAATTGAAAACAGAATTTTGACAAATAATGAAAGACATTTTTTGAATCAAATTGATTCTTTTAAGAAAAAGATTTTAGAACTCCATGAAACTGTTTCAAAGAATAATTCCACATCAGAGTTGGAAATCACAACACCTTGTGTTGTTGATCCTAATTCTGAGGTGAAATCAAAACTTGAAGTGAAAAATGAAAATGTGATTGTCACTTCAGAAACTGAATCTGAAGAAAAACCCATATTCAAGTTTCCTGAAGAAATTGAAGGATCCTATATGTTGGTAGGACAGGACAAATTGATTTTCAATAAAGATTTTCCAATTGATAATATCGAACAATCGTTACTTAAATGTATCTTTGTCGATAATAATGATTTGATAAATCAATTTAGAAATCAATTTGATCATTTACATTTTGAATTCGGTCCTAACCAACATGAGAATAAAAAGGATCAGCTTGGGAACAAAAAGAAAAATCCTAGGGCAAAAGGACCAAAACCAAACAAATCGAAAGGCAATGATCAGATGAAAAATTCTTATCATAAGAATTCAAAAAGTTCTTTATCTAGAACACATGACTTTTATGATTCTCAAAATCACTCTCGATTTGATGGTTATTGGAGAAACAACTCACCACAGTATTTTCATGGTTATGTTGAATGGAGAAGTTGTTTTGAATGTGGTGAAGTTGGTCATATTGTTGCTTATTGTCCCTACTGGTATTGGGATGAAGGGTATGCATGTGATTTTGTGGAATATAGGTCTTGTTATAACTGCGGAGAGTGTGGGCATTTAGTTGCTGCCTGTCCGTATGTTAAACAGAAAAAGACCGAAGTGAAATTTGCTAAAAATTCAGGCAACGTCAAAAAGTCTGTATCCCCAAAATCAATCAAGAAACAAAAGGGGAAACAGGTTGTGTATGACAATCGTAACACGATTGCCTTGAACAAAAATGTAGATAGTGAACGGGTTGCTAAGGTAAGGGGGAGTTCTAAGGCTTAGCCTAAGAATAACTCTAAACCTGGACCTTTATCAGTTAAGTCTGAGAAGGTTCCAAACAAAATTCAGAAGCAGGTGTCAAACATGAAACCTGAAAAGTCAACAATCAAAACGATTTCAACAAAGTCTAAAATAAACTCTGAACGTGTTTGGAAACCCAAATCACTTTCTAAATCAATAGCAATTTCTACTTCAAATCAATCCATTGAAAAACCAATTGATTTTTCACTAGTCATACTTGTTAATGTGTTAAGTTTGTTATGATATAACATAATGTATTTGCCTTGTAGGGGTATCACAACAGGAGTTTGTTAAAGCCTGCCCTGTTCTGTTTGTTGCCATAATTGTACGTAATTGCAAGGCGTTTTCGCGCCTAAAGTTGGTTTCTGCAGCAAACCCCCCCCCCCCCCCCTTTTGGTCCGTCTATGTGTAGTAACTAGTAAGTAGTTGATTGATATTTATGCAGCAGGCAGGCAGGGGTATTCTTTCTCTAAGGTTTCTTTCCAGCAATTTTATTTACCTATACAATCACCGATCCTATCCTAGGGCTTCTGTTATTTGTTTGTTTTTTGTATATTATTTTGAAATTATTATGTATCTTAAAAAATATTCAATAACTTCTCGTTGCATCCATAATCATCGGATAATATTGAAGGTAGTGAGGATATCTACAAAAATTAGGGTTTGTAATTGATTTCACTGTTTTGGTTAATTGTTTGAATTTCTGGTTTTAAAGCTTGTATTCGTTTTTCAGAATCGAAAAGGTAATGGATGATTATGGTTGGTATGTACAACATTATATTATATTTTTTATTTACCTATAATAATAGATGTTTGAATATCGGGTTTCTTATGGGATGTTCGTTTTTAAAAAAATTATCTTTACTTTATGATTAATTAATGATCATTTGGTTAATTAACTTGTCTTCAGATACTAGCTTATCTGATTTACTCATTATTTTTTTTCATGAAATTATCCCAACTACAAAAAAACCATGCTTAAAATCAGACTCCAAGGATATCACAACTTGCACTCATTAATTAGGTTCAAATAATTAGTCAGTGGTCATGAAAATTGTCTGTCTGGTTTCTAATTCCATTTGTTTTGTTTTGTTTTCTTATCTTAACGGTCCCTACGGTATTATTATTATATTTCTTTCTAACTCAATTACATCAAGGCCACAATACCTGGGAAAAAAAAATAGACTTGTAGTTTATATGAAAGTATAATAAAACCAAAATTTGAAAGCGAAATGTCAATCAAGATGATTGATTATATTTGGATTGCAAGTCTGGATCTTCACTACTCTACTGGTAAAGGTCAACAAAAATCACAATTCAAAAGAAATAACCACCTTCTCCTATAATAAGAGGTATACTTCGAATATAATATAATTTTTTTTAATGATATGAAAACAAAAGAAAGGCTATATTTGTAGGATTCATGCTAAGACTTACCAATTGCAACAGTCTATAATCAATTATAAGATGTATTAAGTGAATTATCTTTAGAAGTGCAGGAACTGCAACAATGTATTTCGATGCTGAATGGGACGCGGCTGCTGCAGAGATCAGCAGATTCTTGGTTCTGGGTCAATCTGTCAGACAACGCCTTCTCACTTACTGCAGCAAAAAACTGGTATGTTTATAAATGGGTGGTCAAGTGGATCCCAAGCAAATGCAATATATTTTTATGTCGTGCGGAACAACATAGAATTCCTACTAAAAAGGTGTTGAAGAGGCGGAACATTCACATTGAAGATCATAGGTGTGGCTTATGTGAGGAATCGATTGAACACTTATTAATTGCATGTGGTTTCTCTTCGGGGGTGTGGGGTTGCTATGATATATGCTTTCTCGGTTCAAGAGCTGATTGAGCTGTATAAACACATAAATGGGTCGATGGTAAAGAAAAAGGTTTTTAAAGGGACTGTGGCGATTACGACATGGTGTATTTGGAAGGCAAGGAACGAAAAGGAATTTTTGAATAATCACAAGAAAGTAGTCGAAGTTGCTTCAGAGATCAAGGCGATAGGCTATTTGTGGTATAAAAATAGATGTACTTCTAATATAGTTGAGTGGGATAAATGGTGTAACTTTGACCTTGTATAATGTTTTGGTTTGGGTCGGCTTTGTCTCCGCCTTGGAGATAGTTAGTCGATGCCGTTTTTAATGAAAGTTGCTTTTCAAAAAAAAAAATGTGAATTATCTTTGAATCTAGATTGATTCCCTATTTTAAGTTTCTATCTAAATTAACTTTTAGTTTTAATGACTTTAAATTAATTGTGTTAGTTTTAATGAGTTATATATGACTTTATATGTTAGATCTTGATATAGTATATTCATAAACTACGTATGTTTTAATAACAATTCAGATGTATGGAGGTGGGAAGGTAATGAAGACGGACAATTCACGGTCGCCGATTGTAAGAAGGTTATGTTAAAGGACACGGATGAGAAGACAAATGAGCATGAGATGGACGTCATGGATTCCTTTGAAAATCAAGATTTTTATTTGGCGGGTCGAGTTGGATCAGATACCTACAAGATTGGCGCTAATTAGGAGACAAATAACCGTTCAGGATCTGAGATGTGTCTTGTGCGAGATGAACAATGAGACTGCAGAACATGTTTTCACGGGTTGCGGCTTCTCATTTGGGATATGGTCTGTCATTAGTTCATGGTGCAGGATCGGGCCTATATACGCGTTTCAGGTTACAGATTTGCTGCAGATGTCGAAGGTTGTTACAGGTTCACAATGTATTTAAGGTAATATGTTCTCCATTCGTAATCTGGTTTACACAAATGGTTTAGATCTGAAACCAGCCAAACGGCCGACTTGCTTAACCTTCTAGATCATCTTTATTAAAAAAAAATATTACCATATATACACTACTTTATTATATGAAACTTAAAATTTTTAACGTAATGTGTTTGGGCTCCCTGGGATACTGGGTGTACATTTTGGTCCACTACCAAATCCGCACATTTTGCCAAGGGAGCCATGACCATGAATATTTCTGAAAATGGTAATTGGTGTGAAATTATCATAGTTAACTCTAATCTATTGCTGCTGCAATCACAAATTACAGGCCAACAACTTTCTTTGGAGTTTGGATGGATTGGTGACTACTGCAAATGGAAGATTATTGACTATAAGCTAATTGTAATTTTTAAAACCAAGAATATACTATTCATCATTCATCTCATGAAATTTATATTCTTTGGTTCATAATTTTATACGTCCCAAAAAAGTGCTATTCATTGAAGGTAATAAAAAGGATGAATTGAATAGTTTTTTTTCAACAAGATTTTTTTTTTTTTTTGAAAAATAACTTTCATTAACAAAACGCAAACACGGTCCTTAAAACAAGGACCGGCTGCTCAAACCACTTTTACAACATTTACAATGGGCATCTACACCAATCCTTCCAAACCACTTTAAAACGTTTATTCCTACTCTTAAACCAAAGAAAGGACCTAGATTTTATACTAGCAATAATATCCGGCACCGATGCTCTCTTCCCATTGAAAATTAAGTCATTTCTAGCGCTCCAAAGGGTCCATAACGTCACCATAATAATACCGTGGACAATCTTCTTTTTCACCTTGTCTCCTTGAATTGTTTTATAGAAAACCTAAAGATCCTTTATGTCAAAAGCATATATAGGCGGGACCCGAAACCATCGACCAATGATATCCCAAACTGAAGATGCAATAAAACAACCGACCAAAGCATGGAACGCCGACTCTTGTCCATCGTCACACCACACGCACACCATATCCGGTAAAGCCACTTGCCTCTTAACTAGTTCCATCTTTGTCGGTAATCTATTCAATTCCGCTCTCCAAGCCATAATGTTACATTTTAACGGGACCCAAGGGCACCATTTTAGCACGAAGTTCACCTCATCCATAGCCCCCTTTTGTAGTAATTCTCTAACCGATTTGACTGAAAAATTGCCGTCTTTACTTCCGTCCCATATCCACTTGTCATTTATATCATAGAGCACCACCTTTTCAATACAACACAATAAGTCCACCCACTGCTGGAAAGCCTCTACCGTTTCAACAAGATGTATTTAATAGTTTTTGGGTGTAAATGAAATTTGATGTATACCTGTATTTATGGTGGGTAGCTAGATTTAAGCGGAATTTAGGGGGTGTTTGGAATTGATTATTCAAAACAGATTATGCGTTTTGGAAAAGCAGGGGTGGAGCTGCTTATAGATTATTGCGTTTTGGTAGCCTAAAAAACTAATTATCTGCGTTTTCAAAACGCAATCCAAACACTAAAAACTGATTATCTGCGTTTACAAAACGCAATAATCTAAAAAGCAGATTCAAAACGCAATCCCAAACACCCTTTTAATCTACTATATTCATGAGACAGATTGTTTATAGGACTCGATTGATGGCTATTGTTTTTATAACGGTTCTAGAAAACAGGAAGATTTAATTCTTATATTAACCGAATGAAACTTTAGAGTTAAATTTTAATCAAAATAAAAGACTTATTATACATACTTTGTTCGTTAATTTATTTTAAAATTATACACTTGAGTACGTGACTACAATCTCTTTGTATAATGCATCTTATAATTGCCATTTGTGATTAAATGTACTTCTAATCAAATGTATGTTTATTGTTTTTTATTCAACATATTGTTTTATGCCTGTACCATATCATATATATTAATATATATAAAATATTCGTACACGTAGTATGAAATGTGTGTTTAGCATAGTTATTTTTACGGCTCGTCTTAAATGGGAAATGTATAAGAATTGTTTTAGTGTAATGTACATATGACTAGAAGAAACAATTATAGTATTTATATATTTTTGCATAATTTCGTTGCACTACCCGTCCAAGGGACGGGTATAACACTAGTTCTTATTACATTGAAAACCTATGGTTAACATGCGTTGCTATCACTCATGATACACAGACAGGTGACTGTAGACCTTAGAAAATTCAGTACGGGATACTCCGCAGCTCACGTTAAAAAGAAGGGATTGCCCTTGATTTTGAAGTTGGAAGATTGGAAACCTTGTTGCTTGCCTTTTAAAGCTTACACGCACCCTCATAATGGCTACCTTAATATGGCTGTGAAGTTGCCTGATCTATCATCGTCGAAACAAGACATGGGTCCAAAGATGAATTGGGATATGGAGACTACTTTGTTACTATGAAAAATCTGATACTGTATGGTTTATTTAATCCTTAAATGCTATATTGTTCTAATACGTGCACTTAAACACGAATATTAGGAATTCAGGGCTATTTTCAGGCTGATTTCCGGCCAAATTCAGGCTAAAAGTTGCATAAACCTCTAAAACATCCTAAAGGAGTCATGAACAAGTCATAAACAACCCTAAAACATCCTAAAGTTGCCCTAAACAAGCTTAAAACATCTCTAAAATCCCTAAAAATGTATTTTATACTATGCGCCTGATTATAAAAAGCCCTCGTTTTGTATGCGCCTTGCGGCTAGGCTCCGGGCTCGGCCTGTGCGCCTTAAGTGCGCCTGGACGCTTTGACAACTATGATAAGAATACATGATGAAAATATACAGAAGATAATTTTACATATAGCATAGCATCCTATAGAATATAACAAATGATATTATCTACACATACAAAAATGGTGAAAGAAAAGCATGGTGACCAACAACACAAGAAACTTTAGATGGTGACAAAGAAACAAGTGTCAACCATATGTAGTTGACCCAATGGACTATGGGATATTTTTCGGAGGCAAGATGTACCTAAATTAGAGGAATATCTAAAAAATCACTCAGCTGCAGAGTTTAGGCATAGTGATCGTCTTTCAGTTAAGCAAAGCAGGTAATGTTATACAATTGCAACAGTTGTTCTAAACTATTGTCTCTTGTTATCATAACAAATTATATTGATTTGGGTCCGTCCAGAAGATCTTATTTTTTCTGTCTGCATTATCTCCTTTGTATTTTTCTCTAGTCTATCTATTATGGTATTTTCTGCGAGCCCTTATTTGCTACTGCCAGACTAGGTAGATCGGGTTGGTTAATAGGTTTGGGTCAACATGGGTAAACTTTTTGTATCAGTTAAGATGGGTTTGGTTGGCTGGGAAATTATACTCTTATTATAGACAGACACTTAGTATGTTGTATATGCTTACAAAATACTATTTCAATAATAACCTGCACTTGTTAAATAACATGATTTAAGTGATCATGTGCATTAAAAAAAATACACCTTGGACAACTTTTGACATGTTCAATGACTCAAATCTGTTTGGCCTCTTTTCTCTGCGTTTTTAACCTGTTAGAGGTGAAACATTACCCAAATCGACCCATTCATAAGTAATTGGGTTGGAATTGCCACCTCTACTAGTATTTGTGTCACTGCTAGATTATTTACAAGAATGTGTTCAAAAGCTTACGTGATGCTGCAGGTTAGGTTGTTCACCCGATACATGAACCTGAACGTTGAACATAAATGGAGGCTCAAAGAGGAATATGGTATTTCTTTAACAAGCATGTTTCTGATTGCTTGTCATGTACCTTCAAACAGAAATTGGGTGATGCGGTTTTTATACCTACTGGCTGTCCATATCAAGTTAGAAACTTGAAGGTCAGAATATATATATATTTATCACTTACGTTATCAGTTTAAACACTCTTTGTTTGCTCTTCCATACAGTCGTCATGCACGAAGGTCGAACTCAACTTTATTTCACCTGAAAGTCTTGGCGAAAGCATCCACTAACAAAAAGAACTCCGTATGCTTCCTAACAATCACAGGGCCAGGCCAAAAAACAAAAACTGAAGGTAAAGTATCTGCACAAAATTCCTATTAATCAAATCAAGAAACTGTTGCCCGGTACATTTTTTTTTTCTTTTACCTAACCTCCTTTTTTATGCTCTATAGATTGGGAAAATGATGATTTATGCATTAGACCACGCTGTAGCGGAATTGTCAGGATTTATAGACCCACTGATGGATGATCTTCAAGATCAAAGCGCCAGAGATCTTAAGCTGCAACATTGAACATATACATACCCTATCATGTATGTAATAACTCAATGTGCTCAATTCTCATATTATAATATTAAACCTGGCTGCAGCGGGCAATGGTATGAACATGAACAATCACACCAATGGCTGGATATCTGATCCCGCCATCAGTTCACCAGCCTGCCTGCCCCTATAGAACATTCTGGTACGTCAGAGGAACCTGTAGGATTGTGGCACGGGAACATTCAAAATCTACCACCCTATTGACCCAACCTAATGTTTTTTATTCTAATTACAGTTATTGTATTTAACTTTAATGCAGGAGGCGATGGCATGGATATTAACAATCACACCAATAGCTAACCATCAACAGCCTGCCACCATAGAAGAAGATTCAGGTATAATAGCAATATATTGTACATTAAAATAGATTGCTTAATTATAGGACACATTATTGTATTTCGGTCCTTCTTCTTGACCGCCGGCCAACCACCATCTTCCGCCCTTCCTTTTTCCTCCTTTCCTGTCCGTCTGCTGCTGCTCCTCACCACCTCCTCTCGTCTTTCTGCCCCTATTTTCTCATGGACACAAAGATTCATCCCGCTATGGCGGTCACAAATATCAAAACCATGATTCCCCTCATTCTTGAGGATGAATCCTCGCACTACTCAACCTGGACAGCCCTATTTGAGGTACACTGTCGTGCCTATCAGGTTTATGAACACTTGCAGCCCCGTCCCCTTGCTGCCACTCCTGCAGGCTCGTCGTCCCCTGATGACGCAGCCGCCGCCATTGCTGCCAGGGCTGAGGCCGATGCCCTATGGGCACGCCTTGACGCCTTGGTTTTGCAGTGGATCTACGGCACTATCTCCAAACCCCTTCTCCACATCATTCTTGTCCCGGGTCAAACGGCTCATGAAGCGTGGCTCGCTATTGAAGACCATTTCAACAGCAACAAAACTGCACGCCAAATCCATCTCCAGCAACAATTCTCCAATGTTCACCTTGAAGCCTTCCCAAATATGGCTGCATACTGCCAACATGTCAAGCATCTTGCGGATCAGTTGAATAGCGTCGGGGCGCCGGTTGACAACCAACGCCTTGTTTCCCAACTCCTTGCGGGTCTCACCGAGGCTTACGAGAGCATATCCACGGTTCTCCAAAACCAAGACCCCCTCCCACCCTTTAATGACTGCCGCTCCCGTTTAACCATGACCGAGTCCACAAAGAAAAATGTTTCCGCCCGCGCTGCAGCCTCGTCTGCCACTGCGCTCGCTGCCACAACTGCCTCTCAGCCCTCGGCTTCTGCTGCGGCATCTGCTCCTCCTTATGGCAGATCCCGTGGTAAAACCCGGGGCCGGGGTCGTGGAACAAATCGCACCAGCCGCCCACCCACTATGCAGCCTCAGCACCCTTACATAGTCTTTCCCAACTCCTGGGCAGCCAGTCAATGGAGCACTCTTATGCAGGGTCAGCAGCCCTCGGGGTCCTCACAGTCTGCCGCACCACCGTGCCCCTACCCGTCCACTCCGCGGCAAAATAACAACTCCGCAGCCGCAGGTATTCTGGGTGCAGCCCCTGATCAGGCATACACAGCTACCTTGTCTCCCACGGACATCCAACAGGCCCTTTACGCCTTGTCCCTCAACCAGCAGGATCCGCACGGAGTCATGGACACCGGGGCTTCGGGCCACATGAAAACTCCTCAAGGTAACAACTTCCTGTCTTCTTTTAATACTTGCACTAACAAAATTATTGTCGTTGGAAATGGTACGACCATTCCCGTAATTGGCCAAGGCAACCTCACCCTACCGCCACCTTTCCCACCCTTTAAATTAAACAACGTCATGTTTGCCCCGAACCTTATAAAGAACCTTATCTCTGTCCGAAAACTTACCACGGACAACTTATTATCCATTGAATTTGACCCTTTCGGTTTTACTATGAAGGATCACAAGACCAAGGCTCACCTCCTGCGATGCAATAGCTCGGGAGACCTCTACCCACTGACAGCACCAATTCCTTCCACCACAACCTCCACTGCTTTTGTGGCTACCACTCAAGACCGTTGGCACCAACGCCTTGGGCACCCGAGCTTCTCTACTTTGCATTCGTTACCGTTATCTGTTTCAAATTCATCTAATAAACATGACAAAACATTATGTCAAGCTTGTGTTTTTGGCAAAAGTGTGCGCATGCCATTTTTTGATTCTTGTAATCGTACTAGTTTACCGTTTGATATAATTCACAGTGATCTGTGGACCTCTCCGGTACCTAGCACCGGGGGTCACCGATATTATGTTTTGTTTTTAGATGATTTTACCAACTTTCTTTGGACTTTTCCCTTAACAAACAAATCAAATGTGTTCTCTATTTTCACCATTTTTAACAACTACATCCACACCCAATTTGGCCGTAAAATAAAACAATTCCAATGTGATAATGGCAAGGAATACGACAACAATGCGTTTCACAACTTTTGTCGTCTCCACGGAATGCACTTCCGGTTTTCTTGCCCTTACACGTCCTCCCAAAACGGTAAGGCCGAACGCAAAATTAGAACAATCAATAATATGGTTCGCTCCTTACTCGCCCAATCCTCTTTACCACCATCTTTTTGGCATCACGCCCTTGAAACCGCCACCTACCTTCTCAATATAATTCCAAACAAACACACTCAATTTCTTTCCCCCACCTCTCTTCTATACAAATGCGATCCCACCTATGAGCACCTTCGCGTGTTCGGGTGTTTATGCTACCCTTTACTCCCCTCCACCACCATAAACAAACTAGCCAACCGGTCCAAACCGTGTGTCTTTCTCGGTTACCCTCCGAACCATCGTGGTTACCGTTGTTTAGACCTCACCACCAACTCCCTCTTTGTCTCTCGTCACGTTCAATTCGAGGAGACAATCTTTCCATTTTCTACCACCCAACCACCCAAGCCCGACTCCTATACTTTCCTAGACAGTGGTCTAAACCCACTTTTATGGAATCAAATCCAACCTCCTACCTCCCCACCATCCAATGACCGGCCCATTCCTTCTAGCCCATCACCGCCTAGTCAGCCCATACCACCCTCTAACCCAGCCCCACCTCTTACATATTCTCGACGGCCGCGGCCCCAAACAGGCCCAACAGCTGGTCCGTCTTCAGCTCCTCCCGCCACTTCACCTCAGCCCAACACCTCCAGTCCAGCCCATCACAGTACCGGACCACCCTCACCTCCTCAGTCCACGGCCCAACCCAATCCCATCCCTGCTCCCACACCACCGCCCCACACGGACACTATTCCTCCACCCACTCGTTCTATGCGCACTCGCGCCATGGACGGCATCACCAAACCCAAGCGCCATTTCAACCTCCACACCACCACTATTATTCCTATCCCTAAGTCCCCACAGGTTGCCTTGTCCTCACCCGAATGGCTTCAAGCCATGACCAACGAGTTTAGTGCACTTATTAAAAATGAGACTTGAGAGTTAGTTCCTCGTCAACCGGATATGAATATTATCAGGTGTATGTGGCTTTTCAAACATAAGTTTCGTTCCGATGGTAGCTTGGAAAGGTATAAGGCTCGACTTGTCTGTGATGGCCGTAGTCAACAGGTGGGCATAGATTGCGGTGACACCTTCAGTCCAGTTGTAAAACCAGCGACGATTCGTCTTATTCTCACACTGGCTCTCTCACGTTCGTGGGCCATTAACCAACTGGATGTCACCAATGCTTTTCTACATGGTAATTTGGAGGAGACGGTATTTATGCATCAGCCCATGGGCTTCCGGGACTCACGTTTTCCGGGTCATGTTTGCCGACTGAAGAAATCTTTATATGGTCTTAAGCAGGCTCCAAGAGCCTGGTACCAATGATTTACTGACTTTGTCTTATTGCAGGGCTTCACACAAAGCAAGTCTGACAACTCCTTATTTATCTATCATAAGGGTCCGGACACTGCTTACCTCCTTCTCTACGTAGACGACATCATTCTCACCACCTCGTCTGACGCACTTCACAGAAGCATTATGCACTCCTTATCTGGGGAATTTGCAATGAAAGACTTGGGTCCTTTATCTCATTTTCTGGGCATCTCTGTAGTCCGCACAGGGGACACCATGTTCCTATCCCAGCAATCTTATGCCAGAGATGTAACACCCCAACCGATGGCGGAAACATCGGGGTGCCACGTATTGATGATTGTTCAGTAGCTCATGGAGTATAATAAATTTCATTAATTGATTTAAATAAATTACATACAATTGTTCTACAAGAATTCGTACATCAAATTGAATAAACTATGCACATATCTTCAAGCAATTCTTCAAGCAAGTAGAACCTGAAACATGTTAAGTTGAAAATGTTTTGGGTCAACAAAAGTTGGTGAGAATACATAGGTTTTTGGAAATAATTGATAACCATAGTTTGTACAACATTCAGAGTTGTATGATGATAGAGTATGATACCGACATGCAACAATGCGTCCTTGTACAACCAAACCTTGTGTCGACTGATGACTAACTCGCAAGTTAGTTAAATGTTATTACTGTTATCGATCATCCCTGAGTCTATGCGGGTGGGATGGGTTTGTCAGACCTATAGCGCTATAATCTAAACAGGCGGCTTGATCATTGTTAATGATTGTACTGTGTCTTTTTGTTACAGTCAAATGATAGAATGATGATGTACTTGAATCACAAGTAAATATGAGTAAATGATAGTATAAAATATTTGAACATGTTTCACCCCAAAAATAGTGAAAATAGAGTAAAAGGGGCTATGTAAACTCACCTTGGTAAAATGTTATATCTGTTGAAAAATTGTGTGTTGCCCAAGTATATCAAGTATCACCCTATAACAAGGTAATAAATATGTCTAAGTCTATCTAGTCTACAAATGTATATGTTCTAGGGCTTCGATTTGGGGATAAGTGCTCGTTTGATTAATATTAAAAATATTCGCCAATTGTGAGAAATTTAGTAAATAAATAACCAAAACTCTTTTTATGAAATTTTAAATTTAAGATGGTCACAAGAATATGTTTAAAGTATAAAAATAATTTTTGCAAAATTATTTTCCTTAAAATAGATTTTTAAAATCTATTTATTACAAATTGTCAAACTCTAACCTTAATATTTAAAAATACTAAAATTAAAGAATTATTAGTTTAAAAATTACATTTCTGTTCTAAATGATCAGAAATAATTTGTATAAAATTTTGGTGCAAAAATATTAAAAATTGGATTTATTATGATTTAATTATGATTAAAACTAACAAAAATTGATTAAAAATATTAAATAAATGATTTTTCTGAAATAAAAATCATTTCAGAAAAGTTTATTGTTATGAAAACTTAGAATAATTTTTGTGGAAATTAAATAGATCGTTTTGATATTTTTATAGATTTTTATAAATATAATAGCATAAAATTGATTTAATTATTATAAATATTAAATAAATAAATTTCAGAAAACAAAAAAATTGTAGGTTGAACTTTTACATCAGATTAACATAATATATTTTTTGTAGAATTTATAAAAGGGTTTTGATATTTAAAAACGAATTTATAAGTTTAAATGTAATATATATATATATATGTTTAAATGTGTAAAACTGAAAAAAATGAAAGAACTTGCCACAGCCGGGACTCGAACCCGGGTGGCTCGGGTGAAATGCAACAGACACAACCATCTGGTCTGGACCGATGGTTGTGTTTGTTTCTTGTTAATCAAATATAAATATCATAGCAAAACCTAGTGTTCTTCCCCAATATTATCAATTCGAGCCCTAGTTTTATAATTGTAACAATTCGACTGTAATGGACAAATTGATTATAGGGCTTTGGATCCCTGATTCAAGACGAACAAAAACGAGTAATTAAAATGAACTCACAGAATGTATAAAGCCCGATTCAGCGAGTCAAACTAAAAGTCAACCAGCCTTGAATTCGGAGATCTGATGAAGCAAACGAAGAATTGAGGGTAGGGGTTTGTTGTTCGGCATTTTCAGATCACGATCCAGCGTTCAATTTATAGCATTTCATAGGAGAGTGACGAAATGGAAATCTTTGACTCGTTTAATGTATGACGCGGCAATGGTATAAATTTGGAATGTATTTGACCAGTTTACCATGTATAATACGCGTATAATTATCACGAAACAATTCACGAGTCCAAATTAGTTGATTACCATGATTGCAACTCTTGCCATTTTTGCTTGATTTAAAAGCGATCGAACAGTAGCAGTGAGGAAGAAGATGGTCAAGCTTAGATGGGTTTATATATAATTGGAGCTAGTATTAATTCAAATGTGAGGTGTAGACCAAGTGGTTTGGCGTGTGTGTTGGGTTTACAAGGTCTCCGGTTCGATCCCGCTTGGAAACAACATTTTTTTTTTTTAACAGATCAGAGGGAGGGGGACAGTTGGGCTTGGGCCGGGTATTTGCTTGGGCTGGGCGGATCTGGGCTGGCATAATGGGGCTTGTTTGTTGAGCTGGGCTAATGATTGCCTCCAAAACACATGTGGGTTAATTGTGGTCATCCAACTACAACATGGTCATTATTATTATTAATATTATTATTATTATTATTATTATTATTATTATTATTATTATTATTATTATAAACCTATATATATATATATATATATATAAGTTGTGTGGTAGGAAAAACTTTAGGCACGTTATATAATGAACGATAAAATACTAAATATATATATAAAGTACGTTTTAGAATTTGGGAAAAATTTTGCGATGTTACAGTCTCCCCTACTTTTGGAAACTTCGTCCCGAAGTTTATTGAAAACACAGGGTTGAAGGGGGTTGGGTAGAAATTAGGACAAGTGTGACCTGACGAATTTTATGTTAGGGCACGACAATGAATAGAGTAACTTGTCTCGAATAGCGTGGATAGGAGGCGCGTTACGCGTGAGTTGATTTACTAAATGAACTACTAGATATCTAGAGTTTACATTTGGTTAACTACCGAAAATTTGATAGAATTCCACACCACCTTAACGTACCTGTAAATTCACGATTACGTTCCGGACCGTAATCACTAATTTACCTTACATTAGGGTTTTGCGTCCTTCTATGACTCTCCGATTGTTGAGCAGGTCTGATAGTCTCCACCAGTCGTTGAGCAGGTGGTAGGGCCTCTCCCGACTGTTGGAAAGACATGGTGACCTCTACCAATCGTTAAGTTGGTTGTTTGGTAGTTAACTAATTGTCGTACAAGCAAGTGTGATTATAGATATAACAATTAGTTCACATTCAGGCAAACATGCACACAGATGTGATGATAATACTTGAATCTATTACTTGAATCAAAAATGCCATTACATAGAATTAAAAGCAAACAACATTTAAATGGTGGAACTTGCTGTTAAGTAGCTGGAGGGTCTTGATCTCGGTTTAGTTTAGGGCATCGGTTACGGTTGTAATTTGGGTTTCCACAGCCATAGCATTGACCATAGTTGAAATTACCAGGACGATTAGGATTAGTAACCTGAGCAGGGTTGTGGATAATTGCAGCCAGTCGGGCATCAACACCTTTGTTGTTTTTTTTTGTTGTTGTTGTGGTTGGTGTTGTGGTTGTTGTTACTTTCCTCTTGGTTTTCACTACTGTTATTGCGAGTGCTACGACGTGGAGACATGATCCGTAAGGGACACAATGAAGGTTCAATGGGGCATGAAATGAATGAGGTGATATAAGGAATGTAATCATTTATTCATTAATTAAAACGAATAAATGAAAACGTTGACTTATCAAAGATTCCAGATTTTTATAACATATGAAGACATGCTTTAGCCTATAAGTGAACACTCATCCCGAGAATTCCCAGGTAGGCATCCGGGTCCCTCGTCTGATTGGGATATATGCGCAATGCCAGCCTAGGCAGAAGACTCAGAATACAGGCGTTCACCCTTCCAGATTGCACGTGTTCGTTATTAAAATCTAGAACTTCGACGAGATCTCAAGGTGGTTCAGGTTAAACCTGAGGAATTTGTCCTATTAGTCTAGGAGTAGATCCAGTGATGGAGAGTAACTTTCTTGTAAGGATGATAGTAGGGATAAGAAGTAGGAGATAGAGAATAGCAAGCAAAAGAAGCAAGTACTTGTTAAATCCTATGGTTATAGACTAGATTATTTTTCTAATAACCTAATTCCCTATAACCATGGCTCTGATACCAATCTGTAACACCCCAACCGATGGCGGAAACATCGGGGTGCCACGTATTGATGATTGTTCAGTAGCTCATGGAGTATAATAAATTTCATTAATTGATTTAAATAAATTACATACAATTGTTCTACAAGAATTCGTACATCAAATTGAATAAACTATGCACATATCTTCAAGCAATTCTTCAAGCAAGTAGAACCTGAAACATGTTAAGTTGAAAATGTTTTGGGTCAACAAAAGTTGGTGAGAATACATAGGTTTTTGGAAATAATTGATAACCATAGTTTGTACAACATTCAGAGTTGTATGATGATAGAGTATGATACCGACATGCAACAATGCGTCCTTGTACAACCAAACCTTGTGTCGACTGATGACTAACTCGCAAGTTAGTTAAATGTTATTACTGTTATCGATCATCCCTGAGTCTATGCGGGTGGGATGGGTTTGTCAGACCTATAGCGCTATAATCTAAACAGGCGGCTTGATCATTGTTAATGATTGTACTGTGTCTTTTTGTTACAGTCAAATGATAGAATGATGATGTACTTGAATCACAAGTAAATATGAGTAAATGATAGTATAAAATATTTGAACATGTTTCACCCCAAAAATAGTGAAAATAGAGTAAAAGGGGCTATGTAAACTCACCTTGGTAAAATGTTATATCTGTTGAAAAATTGTGTGTTGCCCAAGTATATCAAGTATCACCCTATAACAAGGTAATAAATATGTCTAAGTCTATCTAGTCTACAAATGTATATGTTCTAGGGCTTCGATTTGGGGATAAGTGCTCGTTTGATTAATATTAAAAATATTCGCCAATTGTGAGAAATTTAGTAAATAAATAACCAAAACTCTTTTTATGAAATTTTAAATTTAAGATGGTCACAAGAATATGTTTAAAGTATAAAAATAATTTTTGCAAAATTATTTTCCTTAAAATAGATTTTTAAAATCTATTTATTACAAATTGTCAAACTCTAACCTTAATATTTAAAAATACTAAAATTAAAGAATTATTAGTTTAAAAATTACATTTCTGTTCTAAATGATCAGAAATAATTTGTATAAAATTTTGGTGCAAAAATATTAAAAATTGGATTTATTATGATTTAATTATGATTAAAACTAACAAAAATTGATTAAAAATATTAAATAAATGATTTTTCTGAAATAAAAATCATTTCAGAAAAGTTTATTGTTATGAAAACTTAGAATAATTTTTGTGGAAATTAAATAGATCGTTTTGATATTTTTATAGATTTTTATAAATATAATAGCATAAAATTGATTTAATTATTATAAATATTAAATAAATAAATTTCAGAAAACAAAAAAATTGTAGGTTGAACTTTTACATCAGATTAACATAATATATTTTTTGTAGAATTTATAAAAGGGTTTTGATATTTAAAAACGAATTTATAAGTTTAAATGTAATATATATATATATGTTTAAATGTGTAAAACTGAAAAAAATGAAAGAACTTGCCACAGCCGGGACTCGAACCCGGGTGGCTCGGGTGAAATGCAACAGACACAACCATCTGGTCTGGACCGATGGTTGTGTTTGTTTCTTGTTAATCAAATATAAATATCATAGCAAAACCTAGTGTTCTTCCCCAATATTATCAATTCGAGCCCTAGTTTTATAATTGTAACAATTCGACTGTAATGGACAAATTGATTATAGGGCTTTGGATCCCTGATTCAAGACGAACAAAAACGAGTAATTAAAATGAACTCACAGAATGTATAAAGCCCGATTCAGCGAGTCAAACTAAAAGTCAACCAGCCTTGAATTCGGAGATCTGATGAAGCAAACGAAGAATTGAGGGTAGGGGTTTGTTGTTCGGCATTTTCAGATCACGATCCAGCGTTCAATTTATAGCATTTCATAGGAGAGTGACGAAATGGAAATCTTTGACTCGTTTAATGTATGACGCGGCAATGGTATAAATTTGGAATGTATTTGACCAGTTTACCATGTATAATACGCGTATAATTATCACGAAACAATTCACGAGTCCAAATTAGTTGATTACCATGATTGCAACTCTTGCCATTTTTGCTTGATTTAAAAGCGATCGAACAGTAGCAGTGAGGAAGAAGATGGTCAAGCTTAGATGGGTTTATATATAATTGGAGCTAGTATTAATTCAAATGTGAGGTGTAGACCAAGTGGTTTGGCGTGTGTGTTGGGTTTACAAGGTCTCCGGTTCGATCCCGCTTGGAAACAACATTTTTTTTTTTTTAACAGATCAGAGGGAGGGGGACAGTTGGGCTTGGGCCGGGTATTTGCTTGGGCTGGGCGGATCTGGGCTGGCATAATGGGGCTTGTTTGTTGGGCTGGGCTAATGATTGCCTCCAAAACACATGTGGGTTAATTGTGGTCATCCAACTACAACATGGTCATTATTATTATTAATATTATTATTATTATTATTATTATTATTATTATTATTATTATTATTATTATTATAAACCTATATATATATATATATATAAGTTGTGTGGTAGGAAAAACTTTAGGCACGTTATATAATGAACGATAAAATACTAAATATATATATAAAGTACGTTTTAGAATTTGGGAAAAATTTTGCGATGTTACAGTCTCCCCTACTTTTGGAAACTTCGTCCCGAAGTTTATTGAAAACACAGGGTTGAAGGGGGTTGGGTAGAAATTAGGACAAGTGTGACCTGACGAATTTTATGTTAGGGCACGACAATGAATAGAGTAACTTGTCTCGAATAGCGTGGATAGGAGGCGCGTTACGCGTGAGTTGATTTACTAAATGAACTACTAGATATCTAGAGTTTACATTTGGTTAACTACCGAAAATTTGATAGAATTCCACACCACCTTAACGTACCTGTAAATTCACGATTACGTTCCGGACCGTAATCACTAATTTACCTTACATTAGGGTTTTGCGTCCTTCTATGACTCTCCGATTGTTGAGCAGGTCTGATAGTCTCCACCAGTCGTTGAGCAGGTGGTAGGGCCTCTCCCGACTGTTGGAAAGACATGGTGACCTCTACCAATCGTTAAGTTGGTTGTTTGGTAGTTAACTAATTGTCGTACAAGCAAGTGTGATTATAGATATAACAATTAGTTCACATTCAGGCAAACATGCACACAGATGTGATGATAATACTTGAATCTATTACTTGAATCAAAAATGCCATTACATAGAATTAAAAGCAAACAACATTTAAATGGTGGAACTTGCTGTTAAGTAGCTGGAGGGTCTTGATCTCGGTTTAGTTTAGGGCATCGGTTACGGTTGTAATTTGGGTTTCCACAGCCATAGCATTGACCATAGTTGAAATTACCAGGACGATTAGGATTAGTAACCTGAGCAGGGTTGTGGATAATTGCAGCCAGTCGGGCATCAACACCTTTGTTGTTTTTTTTTGTTGTTGTTGTGGTTGGTGTTGTGGTTGTTGTTACTTTCCTCTTGGTTTTCACTACTGTTATTGCGAGTGCTACGACGTGGAGACATGATCCGTAAGGGACACAATGAAGGTTCAATGGGGCATGAAATGAATGAGGTGATATAAGGAATGTAATCATTTATTCATTAATTAAAACGAATAAATGAAAACGTTGACTTATCAAAGATTCCAGATTTTTATAACATATGAAGACATGCTTTAGCCTATAAGTGAACACTCATCCCGAGAATTCCCAGGTAGGCATCCGGGTCCCTCGTCTGATTGGGATATATGCGCAATGCCAGCCTAGGCAGAAGACTCAGAATACAGGCGTTCACCCTTCCAGATTGCACGTGTTCGTTATTAAAATCTAGAACTTCGACGAGATCTCAAGGTGGTTCAGGTTAAACCTGAGGAATTTGTCCTATTAGTCTAGGAGTAGATCCAGTGATGGAGAGTAACTTTCTTGTAAGGATGATAGTAGGGATAAGAAGTAGGAGATAGAGAATAGCAAGCAAAAGAAGCAAGTACTTGTTAAATCCTATGGTTATAGACTAGATTATTTTTCTAATAACCTAATTCCCTATAACCATGGCTCTGATACCAATCTGTAACACCCCAACCGATGGCGGAAACATCGGGGTGCCACGTATTGATGATTGTTCAGTAGCTCATGGAGTATAATAAATTTCATTAATTGATTTAAATAAATTACATACAATTGTTCTACAAGAATTCGTACATCAAATTGAATAAACTATGCACATATCTTCAAGCAATTCTTCAAGCAAGTAGAACCTGAAACATGTTAAGTTGAAAATGTTTTGGGTCAACAAAAGTTGGTGAGAATACATAGGTTTTTGGAAATAATTGATAACCATAGTTTGTACAACATTCAGAGTTGTATGATGATAGAGTATGATACCGACATGCAACAATGCGTCCTTGTACAACCAAACCTTGTGTCGACTGATGACTAACTCGCAAGTTAGTTAAATGTTATTACTGTTATCGATCATCCCTGAGTCTATGCGGGTGGGATGGGTTTGTCAGACCTATAGCGCTATAATCTAAACAGGCGGCTTGATCATTGTTAATGATTGTACTGTGTCTTTTTGTTACAGTCAAATGATAGAATGATGATGTACTTGAATCACAAGTAAATATGAGTAAATGATAGTATAAAATATTTGAACATGTTTCACCCCAAAAATAGTGAAAATAGAGTAAAAGGGGCTATGTAAACTCACCTTGGTAAAATGTTATATCTGTTGAAAAATTGTGTGTTGCCCAAGTATATCAAGTATCACCCTATAACAAGGTAATAAATATGTCTAAGTCTATCTAGTCTACAAATGTATATGTTCTAGGGCTTCGATTTGGGGATAAGTGCTCGTTTGATTAATATTAAAAATATTCGCCAATTGTGAGAAATTTAGTAAATAAATAACCAAAACTCTTTTTATGAAATTTTAAATTTAAGATGGTCACAAGAATATGTTTAAAGTATAAAAATAATTTTTGCAAAATTATTTTCCTTAAAATAGATTTTTAAAATCTATTTATTACAAATTGTCAAACTCTAACCTTAATATTTAAAAATACTAAAATTAAAGAATTATTAGTTTAAAAATTACATTTCTGTTCTAAATGATCAGAAATAATTTGTATAAAATTTTGGTGCAAAAATATTAAAAATTGGATTTATTATGATTTAATTATGATTAAAACTAACAAAAATTGATTAAAAATATTAAATAAATGATTTTTCTGAAATAAAAATCATTTCAGAAAAGTTTATTGTTATGAAAACTTAGAATAATTTTTGTGGAAATTAAATAGATCGTTTTGATATTTTTATAGATTTTTATAAATATAATAGCATAAAATTGATTTAATTATTATAAATATTAAATAAATAAATTTCAGAAAACAAAAAAATTGTAGGTTGAACTTTTACATCAGATTAACATAATATATTTTTTGTAGAATTTATAAAAGGGTTTTGATATTTAAAAACGAATTTATAAGTTTAAATGTAATATATATATATATGTTTAAATGTGTAAAACTGAAAAAAATGAAAGAACTTGCCACAGCCGGGACTCGAACCCGGGTGGCTCGGGTGAAATGCAACAGACACAACCATCTGGTCTGGACCGATGATTGTGTTTGTTTCTTGTTAATCAAATATAAATATCATAGCAAAACCTAGTGTTCTTCCCCAATATTATCAATTCGAGCCCTAGTTTTATAATTGTAACAATTCGACTGTAATGGACAAATTGATTATAGGGCTTTGGATCCCTGATTCAAGACGAACAAAAACGAGTAATTAAAATGAACTCACAGAATGTATAAAGCCCGATTCAGCGAGTCAAACTAAAAGTCAACCAGCCTTGAATTCGGAGATCTGATGAAGCAAACGAAGAATTGAGGGTAGGGGTTTGTTGTTCGGCATTTTCAGATCACGATCCAGCGTTCAATTTATAGCATTTCATAGGAGAGTGACGAAATGGAAATCTTTGACTCGTTTAATGTATGACGCGGCAATGGTATAAATTTGGAATGTATTTGACCAGTTTACCATGTATAATACGCGTATAATTATCACGAAACAATTCACGAGTCCAAATTAGTTGATTACCATGATTGCAACTCTTGCCATTTTTGCTTGATTTAAAAGCGATCGAACAGTAGCAGTGAGGAAGAAGATGGTCAAGCTTAGATGGGTTTATATATAATTGGAGCTAGTATTAATTCAAATGTGAGGTGTAGACCAAGTGGTTTGGCGTGTGTGTTGGGTTTACAAGGTCTCCGGTTCGATCCCGCTTGGAAACAACATTTTTTTTTTTTTAACAGATCAGAGGGAGGGGGACAGTTGGGCTTGGGCCGGGTATTTGCTTGGGCTGGGCGGATCTGGGCTGGCATAATGGGGCTTGTTTGTTGGGCTGGGCTAATGATTGCCTCCAAAACACATGTGGGTTAATTGTGGTCATCCAACTACAACATGGTCATTATTATTATTAATATTATTATTATTATTATTATTATTATTATTATTATTATTATTATTATTATAAACCTATATATATATATATATATATATATATATAAGTTGTGTGGTAGGAAAAACTTTAGGCACGTTATATAATGAACGATAAAATACTAAATATATATATAAAGTACGTTTTAGAATTTGGGAAAAATTTTGCGATGTTACAAGAGACATCATACACCGGGCCGCCATGGACTCCTGCAATCCGGTGGCTACTCCTGTTGACACCGGATCAAAGCTCAGTGCCCACTCATCCGCCCCATTTGATGATCCTACTACCTATCGCAGTCTGGCAGGTGCTCTTCAGTATCTCACCTTTACACGACCAGATATATCCTATGTTGTTCAGCAGATATGCATGCACATGCACTCTCCATCTGATGCTCATTGGAACGCTCTTAAGCGCATCATCCGATATATACAGGGCACTTCTGACTACGGTCTCTATCTCCATCCTGCTCCCAATATTTCTCTTCGTGCATACACCGATGCTGACTGGGCAGGTTGCCCCGACACTCGTCGTTCGACTTCTGGCTACTGCGTATATCTCGGCGACAACTTAATCTCTTGGTCGTCCAAACGGCAACCCACAGTTTCCCGATCAAGTGCAGAAGCTGAATACCGCGGCGTTGCTAATGTCGTTTGTGAAATCTGTTGGATTCGTAATCTGATGCTCGAGTTGAACCGGCCACTTTTCAAAGCTACTCTTGTTTACTGTGACAACGTTAGCGCTATTTATTTATCTGGTAACCCGGTTCAGCACCAACGGACTAAACACATTGAATTGGATATTCACTTTGTGCGAGAGCAGGTACAACGGGGGTGCGTTCGTGTCTTACATGTCCCATCTCGCTACCAGGTAGCGGATGTCTTCACCAAAGGCTTGCCTCGACTATTGTTTGATGATTTTCGCTCCAGTCTTAACGTCCGACAACCTCCCGATTCGACTGCGGGGGTGTAATAGCAATATATTGTACATTAAAATAGATTGCTTAATTATAGGACACATTATTGTATTTCCATTCTTAGGGTCAACACTTGTAATTATATATTGACCAATGTGTAAATGAAAAGATCATTCAGAAAATTCCCTCCATGATTACTCGCTCCTTTAAGGTACATCAGAGGCAAGGGAACGATGTTGGACAAGCAGGCAGGAGAAGAGATATTACAAGCTGTTATGCACCACTACCCAGAGACATTTCAACCGTATTGGCAAGGCAATCCCTTTTGAACGAGATACACCTGTGGATGATGCATTGGCAGAGCCTTGAGTCAGATTTGAATGATTTTGAGAGTTTTGGGCTCGAGTGAAGAATCTCAAATTTGGAAATGACCCACCCGTTCAGCTGGTGGTTCTAGAACTTGTTTACATAAAGAGTTGGTGGAGGCCAAGGCAAGGTTGGAGAAGGCTCAGTTAGATTATGATAGGGCCCGAAACAACAAGGTAGATGAGATGCCACAGAACCTTGGTTTCGGTATGCTACCTGGGTATTCGGAATTTTAGGTTGACTAGTTTGCTGTGCTATATGGTAACAGTAATGTTAACAATGTGATAAATTATAAAACACTGCAATAAAACGGCTGTGTATTTATTTACTTGGTGAGGTGAAGGTATAAAACTTAGTTTTATAAAACTAAACTGAATGTTACAATTACAATGAAGGAAGGGTGGTGGGTCAATCAATATAAGTAGCTTTCAGTCTGTGTTTAACTTATTCACCAAATTGCAACTTAACTTCACACAGGTTGAAGGTTTTCGGGTTAAATACGTGAACCTGAACATAGCCGACTGTCAACTACAGGTCACATGAATGACTGAAAGTTAAAAGTTACAGTGAAGCAAGCCATTGTTGATTGTCATGCATAGGAATAACGAACTAAAAAAACTGTTTTTTGTATGTTTAACCTATAACTGAATCTAATAAACAAAAGGGTCCCAATTAGCTGCAACACTATTATTAGCAGACCCAACAGTACCAGCACCAGCATCCCAACCATAGTCACACTGCACTAGATGTTGACCCAATGGCCAACCCCCTGTTCCTGTTGTTGCTTGGTCAGCGTCTGATGAAACTGGCCACATGGCATCTAGGAGACCAGTGTCAACCAAGCTGCTTGATGGGTTCATGACTTGGTTGCTCGCGTTTGAAGTCTCCAGCCATGGTATTTCCGTAGGCCACGACTCAGTTGCTGCTGGCGGTAGTGGCTTGTAGCACCACTGCAACTCGTCATAGCGGTTGGAACAGCTTGCAAGTTCATTAGCATCAGCAGCGTGATGGTGATCCTGATCAACCTGCACGCGCTGAGTACTTATGGGCTCATGACCGGGATCATGCGTTGGCGTTTTCCTCTTTTTTATATTGGTCAAACACACTGGCTGCAATGGTGTGTTAGTCACTTTGGCATGGTTTGAACCATTCTTTGCATATAACTTAGCCTTGAGTGCACCAAGAAGCCCTCCCTCGTCACCCCCTGACCCACACGCTTCCTCAAACGAAAACGGCTCAGCGTTCTCAGACAAACCACCGCCAACATCACTATCAGGCAGTTCAAAGTTGGTACGTGCGTTAGCCCCACGCAGCGTTCTGGCAGCTTGGTCATACGCTCGTGCAGCATCCTCAGCTGTGTCAAAAGTCCCCAGCCATAACCGAACCTTCTGCATAGTATCCTTGATCTCGGCCACCCAGCGCCCTGATGGCCGCTGCCTCACTCCAACATACTTTGGATGTCCTCTAGAGTTTGGCATCTTCCTTCTGCCCTTAACTCCGAGTGGCGGCACGGTCTGCATCATTGGTCTAGTTAGTAGTAAAGTATTGGATGGATTCTTATAGTGCAAAATGGAGCCTGATGGTATCTAGGATTTTCAAAAGTGGACAAGAAGATGGAACAAGTCAAGATGATATTGATGGTTTTAATAATTGCAGGCCATACTTGATTATACCGACACACAACAAATGACATGTAAATCGAAACATACAAGGTTGATCATCTCCTTTAATAAATAATTTAATATGTTTGTGTAAAGAGATGTGTGTTTTTGTCTTGTTGAGGAGTAATGATCTTATCTGGATTTATACTAAAAACCATTGTGATTTGGTAGGAACGACACCACAATTGCTTCTGTCCCTTGTTACAATATCTTTACTTACATAACAAACACAGCCTAACATTTTTATCTAAGTTCTAACTAGTAAATAAAATCCACATTAACTTTCTTTCAAATTAATTAAAAATAATAATAATTTCAACAGCTTACTTTTTAGGAATTTACAAATTTTATTATAAATAAATCATATGATGAATACGTGAGATGTGTAGGTGTCATATGCCAAAACTTTCCAATCTAAATTAGGGATGACCATATTTCATCCAATACCGATCTCGTATTGAACCGAGGGTGTTCGGTATCGGTACCGGCACTCACATTTAGAGGTTTTTGGTTTCGGTATCAGTATTTTAAGGTAAAATACCGACATCATAACGGTACCGTACCGATACCGAATCGATACCGTACCGTTAAAAGATGAGTATAATTCTTGTTCAATCTAATAAACTAAAATGGTTGAATTGTATGCATTAATATCCACAATCTCTCTCCTTATCACCTAATTCACATTCATTCGTGCACTTTATTCTCTCAAATTATTCTCTCGTGTTTATTAGGCGATTAGGGTTCCAGTTTAAGTCTTGTACTCTGTTGAGGTGTTCTAATCGTGTGTCTAGTGGTGTAGATCATTTGATCTGAGAGCCTGTAATAGCTTGAGAGATTATTGTTTGTATGTTCTTGTAGTTTATCAGTTGTAATCGTTTTAGATCTCAGAAGTCTGTTGTTAAATATAATATTTGACGCCAACACATTTCAACCGTTTTTTGTTTAAATTCAACCATTAGATTAAGAAATAAAGCAGTCGTATAAACTGATCAGTTATGGATTTTAGGGCGGTTATTCAGTACATGTCCCTCCATTTTGATGCCCATTCTCTCTCCCATGATCATAAAATTTCATGCTGTTTTTTAATACCTAATTGGCTAATCACCCAAAAAATAGGAAAGTGAAGCCCACGATTTAAAACATGGTCCCCCACATACGGTTTCTTCCTGTTTCCAAATACCGTTCCCAGTGATTCTAGGCTTCCAGTTTTGGCTTTCCACCCATAAAACTCACCTGCTTTGTTCAAACACCATTCATAATCATCTTCTCAAACTCTCTAATCATAAATCCTCACACCATTTTCTTTCCACCTCCTCAATCAATGGATGCATCACCATCTTGCTGATCCTTCCTCTTCGTTTACCATCCTCCCCTGATTACTCTCCTGACCTCATCAATCGCTAATGGCTATATGACCGTGTTCGACCACGTTACGACAATTCTTTCTTTCGCTTTTCTTTGAATAGTGTAACACCCCGGCCCGGAACGGGCTGACGTGTCACAATATCATATCAGAGACAAAAGACAAAGTTTCATTTATTTAATTATAAAACATATAGCGTTACGGAAGATAGGTGGTTCTTAGTCTTAAGGTTAAAATACATAATATTAAACATAAGTGACAGAGTTCTTCGGGTAGCATCCTATGATTTATTATTCTCTCTTTTATCCCGCCCAAAGTAACCTGTTAACCTGTAGATACAAAAAGTTTACGGAATGAGCTGAAGGCCCAGTACGGAATAATAGGCTCAAATAGTAACGCAATAATTAACTGAAACGTACAACACAAATACTGATTTGAAACGTAACAAGCACATAACTGAACTGAATCATGTAATACAGATGTACCCATAAGCCAAACTGAATTCTATTAGGCGTATTGATATACGGGTAGCTACTCCCGTCTATCAACACATGAAATGGCACAGGTTGGCATACCCGCAACCATTTCCGGAACTGAAACTGAAACTGAACTAGGATCGATCCATACGCCTCCTAATTGCATTGTACCACACCTGTACTTAAGAGACGCCGTGAACTAATCTCTCCGTCACGGGTGGAGCACATGATGTCGATGCCACAACAACATGCCCGCGGGACACTCCACGGGAAGCGGTAGCTTAGGGTAACAGAGCACTGAAAATCTGAGTCATATATTCTGATGCAAATAATAACTAATACTAATAATATCACATACTTTGGAACATACGATAATGAGTGAATTAAAAGTATCGTATGATATATATAATCTACTTCCAATGTTAATTATCTTTAGAACGAGAAGTGAACGGACGGTCAAATGAATTGATGCTCAAAGACGGAGGAGTTTTAATATTTATATATATTATTAATAGGGTTTATATCAATTGAACCAGATAACAAAGGAGAGGGGTAACGATCCGTACCTTTAACGTTCCAATCCAGTGCAACTTGTTTACGGGCTTTAGTAATTATCTACATATGAGTTACATTTTTTTTAGAATTACGTGGTTTTCATAATTTGTTGGTCTTAATATCTATTAATTCTATTAACTCTGATTCTTGGTAAATTCTTTAAGGTTGACTACTTTTATAAGTTTGCTTGTCAAAGATAAATTGTTAATACGTGCGTTTTATTTGCTGAAAATCATAAAACCATTATAATGAGATCATGTCTAAGAACATGGCCTTTCATAACGTCAAATCAAATATTTGCTATTTTATATATTTAAGTTTTAAAAACTGATAATTGTTCTATATAATATTCGTTAAGGCTTTGTGACTAAAATAATACTTTAGAGATAGCCATATTAATTTACGTATAGTTTTGTGTGACGTTTTTCATCGGAAATAATAAAATAATTTACCTCTTCTTTTAACAAAAATATAGTGTGTGTTATATATTATATAGTATAGATGTGTGTAGAAACCAATGGGTTTGCTAAAATGGATATTTGAAGATCTCTTTTTAAAACAATTATATAGATAGATAAAAGACAAAATGTATGACTAATTTGTTGTGGGTGTGGGTCATGGTAAGAACACCATAAACTAATAAAATATTATATCCTCTTCTTCATGAGAGTAAAAATATGCAGTTTCCATGTTCTTGTTTATTCATTATACTTATAGATGTATATGTGTGTGTAAATGTGATAAAAACTTAACATATGGGTTTCCGTTTGTACCTTCTGTTCGAACAAGGGATCATGCTAGCAAAAGGTTGCCGGAAAACAAGCACAGTGATCGGAAAATATTGGTTGCTGGTGCCGTCAATTGTAGTGGTTCAGAGGTGGTGGAAGGTGACTACGAAGTGGTGATAGTTTTCATGTTTCGGTTTCGATTGAAGTTAACCCGAGTTGTTTATTACTTGGAGGAAATTTATGTGGAACAAAGTAGAAAGGAATGAAGGTGAATGAGATGAGAATTATACTGAGTTATAGTCAGGCTTGAAGCTTATCGTCATGGGTGACGTACGGGTTGACATCTAAACAGAGCATACGGTTGGCGTGGGTGGTGTGACGGGTTGGTCGAAGGTTACGAACAAGGTGAAGATAGGTAGTAATAGTATTATTTTGGCGTTTTGGGTTCGTTTTCGGTTCACCGGAAAAATGTTATAGAACAGAGCATAAGATTGAAAGTGAAGGAGATGGGTTGGAGGTGACGATCAGTCGGAGATCCGATCGCAAACAGAGGGTGGTGGTGTTGGTCGGAACAAGGGTTGTGTGTTCGATCGCGGTTCACCGAAGACGAAGAAGGTGACCGGAGAAGATGACAGAGGGTGATCGGAGAAGAGCCAGAGGTTGTCGAAGTTTGGTTATTGGCCGGAGAAGGTGACCGGTGGTATCTCTCTCATCTCTTTCTTTCTCATACGTACTCTCTCTCTCTCTCTCTCACTCTTATAGGATTTTTATCCATGAAGTATGCATGAATGTATGTATATATAATAAGGTGGTGATGATGAAGGTGAGCAGGTGGCAATAAGCGTGAGTTTTAAGCTCACATGTGAGCTGGCCTAAATGTGCTGTCCAATTCTAGAATGTACTTGGTCAAACTTTCATTGGAGGTTTTGACTAATCATATTTTATTATTCTTATTTTGTTCAGTTATTACAATTATCACCCCCTTAAAAGAAATTTCGTCTCGAAATTTGTAGGTTGTATCTAAACGGAAATTATAGTAACACATGTTCTAACAAGATTCATACTTACTTGAATCAAACTTCTTAATGTTCAAACATACTAAGGTATATATAATGAACTAATTCATTTATTTCTTACTACATATATAATTCTAATAAACTTTTGAATTATTAATATATTTGAATATAAACCTAATCTATAAAATAGGAATCCCAAAAGCGCACATTTGTACCTGTAATTCGCAATTATGTTCATGACCATAATTGTTAATTACCTTACAACTGTACTCTACAGGTCCTCCTACCAATCTAGTTAATTACATATCTAATCATGCAGAAACTTAACAGACAGTCATATATAACAAGATGACAATTTGGACTAACATGTCCCATATATATATTTAACCATATCTATTGGCCAGAATAACAGACATATTTATTAAAACAAAATTCATGGTTACCTGGACTAAAGGCTCTAAGACTCGAACAAACTAGGATATACTGAACGAATCGATTCTTCAATTTCCCATGTAGCTTCACGTTCAGAGTGATTCTTCCAAAGAACTTTAACAAACGGAATTACTTTCCTACGCATAACTCGTTCTTGCCTATCTAAGATAGCCTCTGGTTCCTCTTCATATGACAAATCTTCGTGAATCGAAAGTGACGGATAACTAATGACATGGAGCGGATGATAATTATATCCTCTTAACAAGGATACATGAAAAACGTTATGAACATGCGAGAGCTGAGGTGGTAAGGCTAATGGATAAGACACTTCTCCAATTCTTTCAAGAATTTCAAATGGACCGATAAAACGAGGATTAAGCTTTCCCTTGATTCCAAATCTGCGAACGCCAAGGTGATACTTTTAAGAATACGTGGTCACCAACTTTGAATTCAAGTGTTCGTCTATGTTGATCAGCATAACTCTTTTGCCTACTCTGAGCTTCTTTTAATCGTTCCCGAGCTATAGTAACTTTTTCATTTGTGATTTGAACTATCTCTGGTCCTTCAATAATTTTCTCTCCAACTTCTTCCCAATAGATAGGTGCTCGACATTTGCGACCGTATAATAACTCGAATGGAGCCATACCAATACTTGCTTGCCAACAATTGTTGTAAGCGAATTCAACAAGGCACAAGTAGTCATCCCAATTACCACTCCAATCTAACGCACATGCTCGGAGCATATCTTCTAGCGTTTGGATGGTTCGTTCGGATTGTCCATCTGTCTGGGGATGAAAAGCAGTACTGAACTTTAGACGTATACCCCATGCTTTTTGGAAGCCTTTCCAAAATCTTGATGTGAAACGTGGATCTCTGTCTGAAACAATAGAAGATGGCGTGCCATGGAGTCGAATAATCTCTTGCAGGAATATTTCAGATAATTTACTAACTGAAAATCCTTGCTGAATTGGTAGAAAATGGGCCGATTTGGACAATCTATCAACTACAACCCAGATAACATCATTCTTCTTGAAAGTCTTAGGCAAACCAGTAACAAAATCCATGGTGATCTCATCCCATTTTCAAACAGGAATATCCAATGGTTGCAATAGTCCACTTGCCCTTTTGTGCTCAATCTTCACTTGCTGGCAGATGAGACATTTGCTTACGTATTGAGCAACATCTTCCTTCATGCCATTCCACCAAAAGTTCTGTCGTAAGTCTCGATACATCTTTGTAGATCCAGGGTGAATAGAAAATGGTGAGTTGTGAGCTTCGGATAATAATGACTCACGAAGGACAGAGTCATTGGGTACACAAAGCCTTTGCCACACCAAATCACTCCATGCTCGTCTATGCGGAATTCTGATTGCTTGCCAACCTCAAGGTTTTGCACAATTGCCCATAGTTCTCCATCTTGCTTTTGTGCATCCTTGATTCGTGAAATGAGGTCGGTTTCTATCTGCATTCTAGCCAGGTATCCATCAGATTTCCCAACATGAATACCAATGTTCATCCTTTCAAGATCCTGAATAATTCGAGGGTGAATCTGAAGACCAGATACACTCCCAACGTTCTTTCTACTCAATGCATCAGCTACAACATTGGCTTTGCCTGGATGGTATTGTATGTTTGCGTCATAGTCCTTCAGAAGTTCTAACCATCTTCTTTGCCTCATATTTAGCTCCTTCTGAGTGAATATGTACTTGAGGCTCTTGTGGTCTGTAAAGATGTCGCAAGTCTCACCATACAAATAGTGTCTCCAAATCTTCAGTGCAAAGACAACTGCGGCTAACTCTAAGTCATGTGTTGGGTAGTTGACTTCATAAGGCTTCAACTGGCGTGAGGCATAAGCAATAACTTTTCCATGTTGCATTAACACACAACCTAACCCTTTCATTGAGGCATCACTGTAGACTTGATAACCTCCTGAACCAGAAGGGAGTGTGAGTATTGGAGCTGTTACGAGTCGTTTCTTTAATTCTTCAAAGCTCTTATCTTGTTCTTCGTTCCATGAGTACTTCACTCCTTTCCTCAGGAGTTTCGTGAGAGGTAAAGCAATAATAGAAAATCCTTCAACGAATCTTCGATAGTACCCAGCAAGACCCAAGAAACTTCGTACTTCAGTAACAGAAGTGGGTCTAGGCCATTTAGTAACAGCTTCTACCTTTGATGGGTCTACCATGATTCCATCTGCTGATATAACATGACCCAGAAATGCCACTTGGCTAAGCCAAAAGTCACATTTGGAAAATTTTGCGTACAACTTCTTTTGTCGCAACGTTCCGAGTACAGCATGCAGATGTGTTTTGATTTAAGCATTTCAATGATCTCAGACCAGTGAACCAGTGTGATATGAATATGTCTGTAGTCTCTTTTTTCTCCATTGATAAATATGAGCTGCTACCACATCATCTATGTGCACAAATACTACAGTCGTGTTTGGGTATACTTCTACTACCCTTAATTCACTACATGAACCAAAATCTATATTAGCTACTTCAATGCTTTGCTTTAACCAATGATTTGTCTAAAAAGTTTTATAAGTTTAAGAAGTCATAACTCAAGCTCCGATCACATTTCTTCTTTGTATCATAGTACTGAAACAAAAACTTAATAGAATAATTAACTTTCTACATTTGTTAAGTTTGGAGTTTATATCACACTGACCCGTTTTTGTAAATGCTTTTATCCATACATCTTAATTAAGCAGAGTTGGAGTATATATTGTTATTTCTTAATATTTTTCCACATCAGTAATAACTGTGAAAATCTGGAATTTATACAGAAAAAAAAGAAACTGTTTCTGCAGTTAACAACTTACTCCACTCGTATCCCTTTAGGCCTTTACTCTTGTATTATGTCAATGTTCTTCCCTCTATTGTAAGCTACACACTCTTTTACTTATTTCATCCATATAGCTAAATGATTCACCAAGTGTTTTGGACTGCAAATAGTAATTTCTTGAACTAGACTATACTAATATTACATCTTATGTGTGATAGTCAAGTAGTCGGTAAACATTTGCCAATTCACGGGTCCCCATTATAGGGTGTTGTTTTAGGCTTCGTTTACTTCTAATGATAAATCTAGATTGGTCAAGCCATCCATTGTTGCAACGATTGGAGCTGGAGGTGGCAAGGAGGGGTCGGCTACGCAAGGTGACGTGTCCTTTTTGTCTGACCAAACTGGTCTGAGTTATGTTCTTTAAAAAAATAACTTCAATTAATATACTAAAAATCTTTGAATAAAATAAGGTGCACATTAAAAATGGACTGTGGATGCCTTTCAACCAATTTGACTCATTCCCTTATTAAATAATGTGTAATCACTTTTATTGTTCACTCAATCATATTTATTATATAAAAGTCGCCACTTGGCCATCTATAAACTTGCTTGAGTTTTCCTTATTAGAAGGGAATAAGTGCAGATAACTATGATGCAAAAAGCTTTGAGTAAAAAAAATCAGCAAACAGTTGAACAAATCAATAGGTACTACATTCTCAGTCCTCAAAACGCCTCTCCTTTCTCTAAACTGGCGTGTGGTGAATTGTTCTTAGCATAGTTATAATTCAGGAAAAACGGAGATGTATTTTGAAAAACTTTAATTTTGCGGTTTGATAATCTTTGCAACCTCAATGAACCTCTTGACTACTGTTGGGTGTGACACTAGAGCCGAAATCATGACCATCAATGGTGACAACTTCTTTGCAACAGGTACTTTAGAGAGCGACTGCTATAGGTTGTATGATGGTTTATGTTTTGGCTATGGCTGCAAGCAGGTACCAATCCCATCAGGCATGACAAAACTTCGCATCCGCTCACAGAGTAACACAGGGAAAGTTGGGAATTGGGGTTTCAATAACTGCTCATTTGCGTTTATTGTTCAGACAGATCATTACACGTTTCAACAGACAGATTTTGATAACATGCTAAATTGGTCTTTTCAAGTGGTTTTCGAATGGACGGTTGGGAATGATGATTGTAAACACTCGCGGAAGGATAAAAAGAGCTACATGTGTAAAGATAATACTGTATGCATCGACTCTTATTCCCGAACCAGTGGGTATAGCTATCGTTGTGCTCCAGGGTACAAAGGTAACCCATACCTCCCAAATAGCTGTCAAGGTAATTAGTCATGTTGTATGTGTTTAGTTAATACCATTACGAGATTTCAACAAATGATGCACGATTGAGCATGTTTTTTATATCTTTCATTTTTCAGATATCAACGAGTGTGAATGAGCTATACATGATTGCATATATGACTGTGTTAACACGAATGGGAGTCACGAGTGCATATGCCCCTTAGAGAAGATAGGTATTGGTTTTTGTTATAGTTTTTGTTAGATTGTATTAGACAAATAATTAAGCCCAATAAGGGTAGGTGGTTTATGTAGACAGGTATTGGTCTGGGCTTGTTGACTTTTGTATAGAGCCCAACTTAAATAGTTGTATTTTTTTTCTAAATTTATAAAACATCGCCAGATCCGGTCTCTCTTTACCCCCAAAATGAAAAATCCATTAGCAATTTAGCATGGTTACAAAAAGAGCTTGCATGTATACAAGTTTTTATATAACACAATTGTGTTTTTATAATTTTGTCATACTACCCGTCCAACGGATGGGTATAAAACTAGTTGTCTTTGTTGTTGAATCAATAATGTTCTTTCATGTTCTTGATATCATGTATTTTTGACACGTATGTTTTCGGTATTGGTATTAAGTTTGGGGAGTTTCGGGATCGATATCGGTGGTGCCGATACCGTCCCGAGCTCATCCCTAATCTAAATCAACTTTTTACATCGTTTTTTTCTTATTAAATTTAATTGTTATTATTATCTTTTTTTATGTACTTCAAATAATATTTTTATTATTATTTTTTAAGCTTGTTTTTTTTATTGACTCGATCGTTTATGATAAAAATGTTCTTTTGTATATCTTTAATTTATATTTATATTTTCTATTTTGGTTTTTATTAGAGCATCTCTAACGGGAAAATCCGAACGGAGACAGTTTTCAATGTTGGTGTCTTGGTGGGGTTGTTAGGCGGTGTTTGTCTGTGGGTATGTTCGGATAATTAGATGGATCGCTCACGCACAACCAAAGAAATTTTTGCTTAGTGTAACGTGGAGTATAGTAAGGTATTCCTCCTCAAGTGGTATGGTGCTATAGACTGTGTTATTGCAATATATGGGTTCTAATTTTGTGGTCGACATTGATGTATATTTATAAATTATAAACTAGCTGATTACCCCGGGAGGGTCCCGGGATTGAAAAATCTAACTTTACGTGATAACCTATTGCAAATGGCTCAAGTTAACTAACCACAAAATCTCTCAATCATTGCATGTTCATAGTATTCTAATCAGTAATAACTCATATTCCCTAATCTAAAACCTAATCAGTAATCATCTAAATAATCACTTATGTAAGCTACAACTATTAAAAAACTAATCACATCTCTCTAATTTCTCACATTCTAATGGCTCTTATAATTCCTAACCTAATCAACTAAACAAACACTTAAGTTGGAAGTTGTAATCATTGCATCTCATTATGTCACGTGGCATAATCAAGAGATGGTTGAGACCACCATTGAACGTCACGTCAGCAACTATCAATTCTTTCCGGGAGCGTCCCGGGGTTGAAAAATATAACCATTCTAATAATACTAATACTAATAGTAATAATTATTACTCTTGTAATTAAATAAATAAAAAAATAACCTTGCTATAAGGTGACACCATGTGTTGCAGTGTTGCGCGATTCTTTCTCCTAACTTCTCTTGATGAAGTATACCTAGTAAAATTCCAATGATAACATGGCGATTGGGCTGATTTTCAACATCGTAGATAAGAACCTGGTTTAAAAGAAAAAACATGATTAATGAATAACATGAACACTTTGTGTGTTTTTTTCCTGTATGAACGAAACACAACACAAAAAATAGTCGATTTTTCTCCGTTTTTTATATAGGACTATGGTACTCGTTGGAAAGATAATAAAACGCTCGTTAATTTGGTGTAATTTTTTTCTTTAAAAAATCCCGTATATAAAAGATATAAACGTTTAAAAATTATGGGAGGAAACATTAGAGAGAAAATTTTAAATTTATTTTTAAATTCTTTTTTTCCTAAAATAACTTAATTTAATTTAGGGTTTTATGTTTATTTTTTTAATTAAAAAAGGAAATAGTTCAAAAACACTAAAATCTTTCAATTATGATGCCACGTGGCACTCTTAATGGGAGGTTGAGGCCTCCATTGCACGCCACGTCAGCATATACGTTTTCTTTTATATATATAGATAGATGGGTGGTGGATTAGCCTATCTTAAAAAATAATGATAAGACAATTGGTCAAATATGGTGTTCGAAACTTCATAGTATTGGTTGGTGATAATGTAACTTTTGGTTTTGATTTTTGATTTCTGTTTTGTAAGGTGATTGTAAGGTGTATTGCTAGTACCCTGCTAGTTTGGTGAAATAAATTTGTTGATCGTTAAAAAAAAAAAAAAAAAAAAAAAAAAAAAAAAAAAGAGACAATTTGTCAAATATGGTGTTCGAAACTTGTCCCCAAGACTTGAATTTTAGCAAACCATCAACTTATGCCTTACATGTAAGCATATATCACACACTACATTTGCCCAGAAAACCCCCCAAGTCTTCTAATCAATCCCCAAGAAAACTCACATGTTCCTACAATACGAAATCCTGCACCTATGGTACACCAGTAAGCATAGTGTACGTTAGTTACAAGTCATTTTGGCCCTATGATGTTTCAAAACCTGCAATCAACTCAATGAAATTGATAAATTGATATGCAACATATTTACACAAATTTTGTGCACGTTAGTGAGTTAAAGTAGTCCCACCATCTAGGGGTGTTCAGAAAAACCGCAAACCAAATAAAAACCAAACCGTAACAGAAAAAACCAATCCGAACAACGAATTTGGTGTTTGGTTTGGTTTTTGGTTCTACGTTTTTTTATTTGGTTTATTTGGATAACCGAATAAACCGGTAAAATAATTAATTATTAAACAAAAATAATAATATTTAATAACCCATATATAATATATAAGCCCAAAATATTAAAGGGGAGTCCAACCCAAAATAAAGCTCACCAATTTATAGGTAATAATCTGCTTATTAAATCTAATATCAAAGTATATGTTTAGTATTAATATCTCTTTATTTTTCGTATGCAGGTTCATTAGAGTTGGAGAAAGATTTAAGTTTAAAGTTTATATTTTGTGGAATTTGCAAAGACTTATTTACTATTTTTAATTTCTATGATGTTTGTGTTTGCGTGGTTTGATTTATATTGATTGCTATCTTTCTATTCGGATTTCGGAACACAGAGGTAGATAAGTTAGAGAAAAAAACTTCGTTTCAATTTGGTTGAATTTGGTTTGGTTTTCATATTCCTAATTTGGTTTGGTTTTTGGTTTGGGGTACAAAATTTTGAAAACCGAATCAACCGAATCGAATAAACCAAATAAACCGTAAACCAAACCGATAAACACCCCTACCACCATCCAATAGCCATTTATCCACAAATTACTCATTATTGGATTTTAACATTGGGTCACGTTGCTTCTTGTGACCTTACCCTTTATGCAATGATATTGTAAGTCAATGGTATTGATTGTATTGATTGAATAACTTTGTACAATGTCCCTCTTCTTATAGAGATGAATAGGCGAGATATAGAGAGAAATATAGGTAACATATGAAGACCATTGACTCTTCTAGTCAACCTAGCAAAGACCACTGACTCTCCTAATCAACCTAATAAGACTATAAGGAGTGGGGGGGGGGGGGGGGAAGAGGGGGATGAAGCGCCATGTGGCACTTGTGGGCCCCTTGTGGGGGGGAAATAATTGTGGGGAGTGGAAGGGGGGAAGAGGTGGGGGGAAGTGACACTTGGCATTTCTTTTTTTTTTTTTCTTTTTTTTATAATAATAATAATAATAATAATAATAATAATAATATAAACCGAAAAATATATTAAATTAATAAAAAAATAATTAATATTAAATTAATAAAAAAATAATTAATATTAAATTAATAAAATTTTAATTAATATTTAATTTGAAACTTTGAATTTCAAATTTTCCCCCACTGCTCCACACAGTACAAACATTAATTTTTTCCACCCATACGTTTGAATTTGAAATTTTAAATTTGAAACTTTGAATTTCAAAGTTTCCCCCCCACTGCTTCATACTTCTAACCCTATAAATACAACCCCTAACCAAATTCTCATTCACACCTATTCCTCTTCCCTAAAGCAATGAATAACACGGGTGACGGTTTTCAACCTCCTCTCCTGCAGTACTCTCGCCGGGTCCGGGGACGGGGCCGCCCTCAGAGACTACCATTCACCTCCTCTCCTCCTCCTACTGCTGCACAACCTCCACTTTCTCCTCTTCCTCCTCCTCCACAACATTGGTTATTTCCCCTCCTCCTGCTGCTGCTGCACAACCTCCACTTTCTCCTCCTCCTCCTCCTCCTCAACATTGGTTATATCCCCCTCCTCCTCCTCCTGCTGCTGCACAACCAACATCTCCTCCTCCTCCAGCCGATGATGACTGGACGGATGAGGAATTAGTCTGGGCCATGGAGTATGTAATGGCCCAGACAGGTATGGAGCGACTAAGGTTGTCTCCCCCTACCACCTGGGCTGCTTCAGTTCAGGCTACCTCCACCCTCATCCCCCAACACCAGACTACCCCCATCCCCATCCCCATCCCCCAACACCAGGCTACCCCCACCCCCAACACGAGACTTCCCCAACTGAGGGGGACTTGGAAGCCCTCCGGGAGATTAAGGAGGAGGAACTCTACTGGAGCCGACCTACCCCTCCTAGTGAGTACTACTACTTCCCGTCGGATGCGAGATCCGATGGACGGGATAGCTCACGTTCCCACTCACCCGAGTACGTCACCCTCCCCTGGGAATGGGACAACTACTCTCCATAGTGGAGAGATTTAGGATTAAATAAGTAATCTAGGATTTATTTATGTTTAAATAAGTAATTTAGGAATTATTAGGATTATGTAATGGTTATTTATGTAATGGTTATTAAGTAATTTAATTATGTTATTGTTTTTTATTTTTTTTATTTAATTTCTTTTTTTATTTAATTTCTTTTTTTATTTAATTTCTTTTTTTTATTAAAAAACCGGTATATTTTTTTTATTGTGGGTATTATTATTGTGGGTATTATTATTTTTTTTAATAAACAAATGCATCACCCAATACAATGGTGCCACGTGGCAATAAGCCCTCCCCCACGCCGGTGAACTTCCTCCCCCCCCCCCCAGTCCCGCCCCTCTCCACGCCATTAAGCGGCGGTGTTCCCCCTCCCCCCTTCCCGCCCCTCTCCCGCCCCCACTTCGTTCAGTCTAAAGACCATTGACTCTTATAATATTTTACATTTAATTTAATTTTCTATACATCTAATAAATCAAACTCAATTTTAACACCATGGTACTCCCATATTGCACCATCAATTATCTTTCCTTCCCATATTGTGCCATGTGGCCCAACAATAGAATTTGTAAACTTTTCTTTTTTTTTAAATAAAAAATATAGACATTAAAACAAATGGTCAACACCCGTCAACCATTAATCACTTTCCTAAACTCAATTCCTAAACACACAATCATTAATTAAATGTTGTCAATCAATTGTAATTTACCTCTTTCTCAATCAAAGCATATAGGTTTTCTTTTAGAAATAATAGTACATCACTCTTCATTCTGCAAAAACCCTACCTCTCTAAACCACTCTTTCTTCTTTTCTTTTATCCTTTCTCAGTTATTGGTTTCTTCACCTTGCCACCTTGCCGATTTAGAGATTAACCTTTGAACCAACATCTGATAATATATTATGAGATTTTTTTATGAGCCTTGAGCCTATTGTTTCATCTTTTTCATGATCCTCCTCTTCTTCATATTCTTTAGGTTTCTCTCCTGTTCCTTTGCCGATTATATTTTAATGTTTTAATTTAGGGGTTCTTTTTCTAGATTTATATAGCGGATTTATTAGATCCGTAAGTTTTAGTGTCTATATTTTTTGATTTTGTTGTTTTAAACGTGCTTTATGTTTTTAGTGTTATTCGTTTAGGAATTTATATTTCGGTTTTGTACAGATCTGTGTTTGTATGTATGATTATGGGTTTTTTTTTTTTTTGTTAATGTGTGTTCTTTGATCAGTTATGGTTTTTTAGGTTTAGGGTTTGTTGGTTAGAGATGATGGAGACTATGGTTGAAGAAGCAGATGCTGATGTTGATGATAATTATATTGACCCTGATATGGCTCTCTCTTACATTGTAAGAGTTTATTTATATATATATATATATATATATATATATATATATGTATATTTTATTTATTTATTATTAATATTATTGTTTGGGTAAAGTTGTAAGCTTTTTACTTGGTTAAATAAATGGATTGTTGCATATTCATTTCTTCATTAACAATTTGTAGCATGTAGGCATCACGATTTTAGCACTTTTACATGTTTGATGTGTTATTAACTAAAACAAAATACACAAATGTCACTGTCCTATGGATTAAGGGATTTAGCCAGTTGCGGATCTACAAGAAAAATTAACGGTTTCGCGATTTTTTTATTGTTTTTGTTTTACCTACATTCAGCGATATCGTATACATAAAACCGAGTTTTTTAACCCATAGAACCGCCCTTGGAATTGGCAGTAGAATATCACAATACATGTCATAGAGGGGATTTTAAGAGTTCAGGTGCCTGGGAGTTTGATATACAGAATTGATTGGGGTAATGTTTCTTTACAGGATTCAAGCAACGAGGAGAGCTGTTGGAATCCTAATCTGTAAATTATTTCTACGGATCAGCGGCTTTTGAGGTGAGTTTCAATCTTTCTACTTATAGTTATCCCTATATATTGATTCACATTTGTGTAACTGGAAAGCCCAGTAAAATAATAAGGATCGTGAATGTGATTTCTAATGGATTACTAAACTGATGTTTAATATTGATTATGGATTACCTATATATACAACTTCATTCCTTTGCATAATTCTCAACAACGTTCTTGATTTCTTTCAGGAATTTAGAGAACTGAACTTGATTAATTAAATATTATAAGTGTTAATTAATATTTATCCATTCATGGTGATTATCACATATTCGAAGATTAAAGTTCGTGATACGTTGATGCAAAATACAAACTTGCAAGGCTACATTGCAACCTGCAATGAATAAATTACTAAAGATACATTTTTAATAATGATTCTAATGTTTTCATTTGTAGTGAAAAGAAAGAGTTCCATGGAGGCTAATGATCACAAGAGAGGAAGGAGACATAATAATGAGCGCTGCAGGTTCTGGAAATTGTTTTACGGGAGTTGCCTACGAATCGGTATGTCGTTACTTTTAGTTTTGATTGATGCCCTCATGTTTATATAATTACAAAGTGATTAATTATTTGGTTGTAATTTTCATAGGTACTCTCTTTTGGGACCATCATTCTATTCTCCTGATCTGGGTCGTAGACAACCACTTGGTGAGGGTCTTGAAAGTTGGCATGGATTCTATCAGAGCATAAGGCATACACAGATGGGGTTGTCTCTGAACATTGGTTAGTCTGTTAATTTGTTTTTTGATCTATATTTACAGTTTATTATGTATGATAAAGTTTTTACCACAGCTTCTAACCATGTTATTCTGATACAGTGACTGTAAATAAACTGATGCAATGGCATCGTCTGGTAAATTCGACCTGTCATCTGTTAGCCCGGATAGGCCATTGTACAACTCTGCACAGCGCGGGTCCTACTCAGCTGCTTCACTGGACAAATCAGCCAGTTTCCGTGAAAACATGGAAAATCCAATCTTATCATCTCTACCACGCATGTCAAGAAGTACATCAACTGTCACACAAGTAGATGTAACCAATTTTTTTCAATGCTTGTGGTTTGACCCAAAGTCAATGGCTTCTATGGGGGCAGGTGTTGGTAATATGGGCACTCAAAGTCATTCCCTCACAAATGCATTTGACTTTGAGCAGTAGAAGGGCGAAGAGAGGGGTAAAAATGCCATTCCTAACAAACGAACCAGAATTTCAATGGTTGATCAAAGGGTTTGTATGATGTTTGATAATTTGCCATTTTTACTTTGTTTTGATGCAAATCTCACTTTGGGAAATTTATTAATGTCGGCGGAGTTGCGTCCAAACACTCCTGCTAGATCATCTGGGAATGTAGACAGGGATAAAGAAACGCTAAGACTTCCAAATGGCAACACGCTTCAGGGCGAGGACCGTTCATTGCACACCGTAAAAGAGATAGAATGCGAATCACGCATGATCTGAGAACAATCAAAGATTACATTTGAGGAGACTTCTTTAAAGGTTTATGATGTGCCTTATAACATTTTTTCCTTTTCTCGTTTTAGTCATATATGGTCTTTTGTTTTCTGACATTCTGCACTTCAATTGTTCAGGGCCTTAAGTTTCTTGCAGATGCTAATGACTCCGGCTCAAAAGAGAATCTTGTGTTTAGCAAAATCGGTACCAAGATAAACAAAGACCAAGAAAACTCTAAATCAAGATTTCGCAGGCAGCATTTACTAATGATTCTGATATGAGCTTTTGTTTGTATTTTTTGATAATTGTTCCATGATCACCCTCATTGAAGTTGATTTAAGTTTTTGCTGTAAACAAAACATGCTTATTTTAAAAGTATTATCAACTGATTTACATCCTTCGAAGTTTGAACCATGTGTTCATGTTAAAATATAACAAATTGTGTAATGATTATGGATATATGGATATAATCTATGGATTTTATTTTACAATATTGATAATTAAATTTTTTTTATGTACCGACTACCGAGTCTGTTAGTTGTTCAATCAAGTAGTCGGTGTAAGGAATAAAAGTTTTTCATTATGGGTCATGAATGGATAAGCCCAATAATCTATAGAAGTTCAACCCAATTCATAAAAGTTTGTTTCAAAATAAAACTACGTGTCCAAGTCCATAAGTTTTCATCATGGGTCATTATTGGATAAGCCCAGTAGTGTTAGTAGCCATGGGTTTTAGTAAAATTATATTTTGTCGCATCTTCTCTATATTGTCTCTTAACATTATAAAAATTGTTTTAATCGTGTTATATTAATTTGCACTAAGTGGTGACACCCTTTTTAGTTATTGCAACTGGAGTTCTAGCAGAGATGGAGTTAAATTGTTAATACTTAACAAAGAGGGTAAACCACAAACAGAGACAACAAATGTGGTGCACAAGGAGATTTTCTTAAATCTATGACTTAATTTTGTAATTCGTTTCTTTCTTTGGCATAGTAATCAAATTCTTCTAATACTTAATTATTTCTGCCAAATCATCTCTTCAAATCTAATCTATGATAATATATTCCTCATTCATATATTTCATAATACATTTATAATTTGTTAATTTGTTTTATACTTATACATTATTAAAATATTCAACCCCGGGGCGTTCTCGAGTTATAAACTAGAGATATACTAATTAGATATTTCCTAATATATTTAAAATGTAACAAATAATAGGTTTAGTTATAAATTTATCAAATTAGCTACAAGTTAAAATTCAAATTTTGAATACAAGAATTTGAATTGATAGATTTCAGTTAAACTTTATAAATATTCAAATATTCTATTTAAGTATATAATTTCATATTTTAATATCTATAATGGTAACAATTAGATTTAATTATAACATTTAATTCGAATTTTGCATGATCTGACTCAAACAATGTCTTACTTTTAACATTTTATCAGAAATATTTTTCACTACTATTTATTTTTTACTAGATAATACTCTTCAAATACCATTTGATAACAAGATTCCAGTGAAGTTCCAAAGGTGTCAACTCCTAATATCCGTATGTTTCACAATGACCATCAATAAAAACCAAGGACAGACTCTATCGAAGGTTGGATTGTATTTAAGAGACTCCGCATTCTCACATGGCCAACTTTATGTCCCATTGTCAAGAGTTAAAAGCAGGGTATGGGTGAAATTACTTATACTAGATAGTGATGGGAATGTCAAAACTCAAACAAAAAATGTGGTGTATAAGGTTAAAGATAATGCATTTAAAGAAGTGTATACAACCGAAATCGACAACAAATTCTAAGTTTCTTCCACTACTTATAAACTTGTATTTTAGGTTAAAGATACTTATCAAGTATTTTTTTTTTTTCACTTGGCTTAGGGCACGTACCTATTCTCATAGGATGGGAGCAGCCGCCCCACTGAGAAAAAAAATTGGTTTTGTTTTTACGCAAAAAATATCATGGTTTTATTAAGCCTTTTGATTGCCTACCATAAAAAATCATGGTCCGCCACTACTAATGTAAAGATGATTTATACATCTTAGCTCTTTGTCTTTGAACTTCAAGCTTGTAAAAAAAACTATATCCCTCTTGTTGATTTCTTACTCCCGTTGTGACTTACAAATGAGTTTGATATACATCTTAGACAGAACGGAGTGGGGGTTGGGGGGATGGTGTGGAGAAGCTTTCAAGCCCACAACACCACCCCCTGGTGGCGGGGAGGGCTTCACTGGCGTGGGGCAAAGGTGGAGAGGTGTGGAGGGTTTTGATTGGCCAATTTTTTTTAAATCTAACTAACAAACTATAATAAAAAAATAATAATAATAATAATAATAATAATAATAATCCCTCCCCCTCCTTTCCACTCCCCACGTTTTTCACCCTTCAAACACGGTACCCACAAGTACCACATGGCGCATCACGCCCCTCCCCCCCCCCCCCCCTCCACTCCTTATATTCTTAACACCCTTTGAGTTGGTTATTAAATTATGGTATTTAGGAATCATACACCCCTCAATTAGGAATCATACACCATAACCCACATTAAACACCAATAGAATGTATCCCAGAATGTGATATCATGAAATGTATGAAATCCAAAACTCTTAAATTATATATATTTACCCACTTGACAAATATAGATACCTATACTCTTATTCAAAGGAAATTATTAACCCAATATATGTGAAGAATTCCCCAAACCCCCTGTATTATCACTAGTTTCATTTAATCCCATATCAACACAACCAATAAATTATTTATTTATATAATAAACCCAATAATAGATGTTACATTGGGTTCGGTCATAAGATTTTCTTTTTCTTTTGCTCAATGAAAATCGAATTAGATGAAAATGCTTGTTTAAGTTTTAGGGACAAGGGTTGGTGTGAATGGCGGTTTAACATTTTATATATATATAGGGTCAGGATCCTGTACAAAGTACATTTTTCGTGAGAAGTGTGAGAAGTATTAAAAATTGATACTTAGGCATTATTTTTTGAACTTAGTCGTGATGTTTTGGATTGTTTTGCCTATAAAAACACCAAACATAACAATTAAAAACCAAAAACAATGTATTTTAGGCTTAAAACTTAAAACATCATGCTAAGAACATTAGCAGTGTGTTTTAAGCGTTAAGTAGTGTGTTTTAGCTGTTTTTTAAATTTAATGACTATAATACATTGTATTGTGTTTTAGATTGTTGTGTTTGGTGTTTTTCAAGTTAAAACAACCTAAAACATCATTCCTAAATCCAAAACATGATGTCTACATGTTAATTTTTAGTCATTCTCACACTTCTCATGAAAAATGTACTTTGTACAGGATCCTAAACCTATATATATATATATATATATATATATATATATATAGGGGGAAGTTAAATTGAAAACCCTCCCCAGTTAAAGAAACTCTGAAAACTTCATCTTAACCGTTTGTGCAACATGATCTACGGTTCACAACCAAAAGCACTTTATGGATTGTGACAAGATCTTATTTTATTTGTTTAAAGGACAAAAGGGTAATATTGTCAAAACACTTCTTACAAATCTTTTTTGGATTCACTTATTATTCAAAACACTTTTGAGACAAAAAAAAAGCTCCCAACATTCGAGACACATGGACAAAATACATTATTTATTTTTTAACATAAGGGTTAAATGATTCTTTAGTTATTTCTTTCTAATATTTTATTTTCAAATATTCAGCTTATTATTATGACCCTATTACATTGTGTTACAGATATATTACATCCATAGAGTGTTCTTTATATTTTTCTAGTTACATATTTAAATTATTTTATAACATAACATGTAACTTAACATGGTAACTATAACGACAATTGTTACAGCTTTTGAAAATGTGTTACAACTTATACTTCTAGTATGTTACAGCTTTTGTTACTGTGTTACAACTTATACCATAATGTTATATTCATGTAACATGATATGGATTCAAAGAAATAAAAAAACATTAGATTCAAAACAAATTTGTTAATGACTAAAAAAAGTCAAATATAAATCAATATGTCAATCATAAATAAACCCCACTTTATTAGAAGTTACAAAACATTTTTCCGTAACAAGCGAGCTTACTTTTGTAACAAAAAAAAAATCCTTTGTGACAAAGAATAAAAAGAAATAATAGCATGTCCCAACTAAAAATGTTCATTGTAACAAACTGTCTTCATGTTCTTCTCCGCCTTGATCAAAAACCCTACCTACAGAAATAACAAATAACAATACAAATAATTATAATTTTATAATAAATAAAAAATGTAACAAGATTCTAATAAAAATTTGTAATTTTGTTACAAATTTTTATGTTTAATTCATTTTATTTATGTAAAAAAACAACATAAAAATAATATGAATTTACCAAAAAAAAAATTTGTAAAAGCAACATAAAAAAGTAGTCAATCTTGACAACGAGTTTGTGTTACAGATCGAACCTTCACAAATTACACTTATAAATATACTATTAACATTAAAAAATATAACGAAAAGGTATGTGACGTTAGTTATTGCACGTGTGACATACTATTTACATGTTTAAAGGTCTTAAAAAATGAATGTGATATTCGTGTTACACAGTCAAAGAAAATGAGGTTAGCTACAACATTTCCTTGCATCAAAACAAATTTTAGAAACTTACACTGGTTACAAAGTCGGTCACAATAATGGTGACTTGTTTCAAGCTCAAATCTACAATGGTTACAAAGTCGGTCACAAATAAGTGTACAGATCTGAAACGTAGTGTAAGATCTGAAACCGTAGGATACAGATCTGAACTCCTGGTTACTTATTCACAAATGTGATGATGCCACCATTGTCGACCATCGTCTCTGTTAACGGCCACCACAGCCATTGTTGTAATACCCATCATTGATCTTCAACAATCACAAAAAAAAGCTATAAATATTGACGTATGAGGGTTTGGGTAAACTGAAAAATGTGGATATGGATGAAGTTATAGAAAGATAGGGAGGTTGTGAATTAGTGATATTTAGTAATAAATGAAAAATAAGAGAGACGAGAGAAACATTGGTGATTTATTCGAGAATCAAGAAGAGTGAATTTAGCTTTGGAGAATGTGTAGAAAAGTGGTTGGTATCTATTATCAAGAATCTGACAATATGAAATCACAATAAAAAAAAATAATGTACAATTTTAACACATGACTAAACTACCCTTGTAGGAGAGAGACAAGTAACATACGTGGAAGCTTCTCAACCTTTCATTGGGTTTGTAAAGTTTCTTTAACTCAAGAGGGTTTTTTTATTATACTTTCCCTATATATATATATATATATATATATATATATATATATATATATATTTTTGCTTGTTTCTTGTTTTTCTTATTTATATTAACAAAATGATAATAGATTAAAAAAAGAACGTTTTTAAGAATGAATTGTTCAACTGAAAGCTAAATAAACCTGTATTTTAAGCGGTTTTAGTTTAAGAAAGTCTGACAAAAAAAACTACATTATTACCTTATCATATTGTCGTTTTCCCACTTTTTGTTATTTCATTTATTCAATAGTTGACTCGGTGACAAATTCTTGAATTAAACAACATAAAGAATAGGAATGTAGATAGAAGTCGAAGTCGATACGATAAAATTTGAAGGAAAATATTGTTTTACTATTTACGACACTTGATATAGTCCAAGTACATATTTGGGAAGGATATTAGACCGTGGGAAGGCGATTTGTGAGGTGCCAAATCAACATGTCCACATCAGGACCCCCCCCCCCCCCCTGCATTTCGGTGAGCACAAGGGATTCTCCACATTCAAATTTTCACACATTTCAAAAATATTTTATTTTTATTTGAACGTTGGGGTGTATGTGTGTATGGTTTTGAAGTGTGTGTGCGTCTGGTACTCCACCGGAGAAAGCCACTGGAGCAAGGAGGAAGATGGATGTGTGTTTGTGTCTGGTTTTAGAGAGAAAGAAAGTGTGTGGTTTGAGAGAGAGAGAGAGAGAGAGAGAGAGAGAGAGAGAGAGAGAGAGAGAGAGAGAGAGAGAGAGAGAGAGAGATTTGGAGAAGATGGAGGGGGGGGGGGGGGTGTTACAACACAAACAGGAGAACTCATCCCAAAAGACTAGTCTGATGGGAGAGAGAGCCCACTTGGGTTATAACCCCACATTAGTTGCTCATACAATCAATGTGAGACAAGTCTCATACCTTGCAATGATTTCAGTCCATAAAAGTGTGTGTGTCGGGTTATGAAACGTTTTTTTTACACTTAAAAAAAATGAAAGGATGAACTATTTCCCTTATTTGAAGAAGAGGAAAAGAGAAATAATATGGCGTTGATGCGGACAAGGGAGACGAGGGAAAAGGGAACCGCACCCTTAACCTTAGCGATGTGATTCTAGTAACTTCGATATACCACCCTTTTCTCTAAGTCACGTGACAAGCAGCACTCACCGAACGATCAAGGGTCAAATTCAAACAAGGTTGATCCAACGGCTGAGATAACCGCGTCCGATTAAAGCTAACATTGAATCAAAATATTCGGTGGAATATATATTTGCGCCTCTACTTCAAGATTAGGGTCTCTCTCTCAGTTTCAAAACACTCACAACTTTCTTCCCTACTCCGCCTCCTTCATCTTCAACCTCTTTCATTATGGTACGTCTTTGTTTTTTTCAAATAGATCTACCGTTATTTCATTGTTTCAGCTGTTTTAATTTTGTTGTTTTTAGGCTTTGCCCAATCAGCAAACAGTTGATTACCCCAGTTTCAAGCTTGTTATTGTCGGCGACGGTGGAACCGGTAAAACTTCTTTAATCGTTGATCTGAGACTTAATATGATATAGGATTAGAGCTTTATTGTTATTTTGTTAGATCTTCTTTCACGACAGTTAGGGTTTATCCTGCATTTTGTATTCTTCTTTTTTGGTGATGCTATACATAGCTTTTAAATGATACTTTTATTAAAGTGTGATATGTATATAGATTTATTGGATTTAGAGAACATTTTGCTTTTTTCAAAGCCTTAATAATTATGTTTTTTTTTTTTTTGTTTTTTTTTTGTAATTAAGAACAAAATATAGCTGCTGGTTGTTGATTACTTTAGCATGGTTATTAGTTCAATTGAATTGAATAGTGGAATTTGTATATAATTGAGCCTAGGTTTAGAGAAGATTGGTTATATATGTTGATTTGCTTGAGAATATAATATAATATAATATAATAATCTCAGGCATAAGGTTTAGTGTGTTTGTGGACTTGACGCATTTTTCGGTTGCTTCAAAGGTTTTAACTTGTTTGCTTTGGCCCTAAACTCTCTTCAATTTATGAGCTGTGTAGGAAAAACTACTTTTGTGAAGAGACATTTGACCGGAGAATTTGAGAAGAAATACGAACGTGAGTTATTCGTTATGATTGTTTTTTGTTTCGTTTACTTGGATGATTTATAAAAGTTTTGTTTTGTTGTCTTTAGCAACCATTGGTGTTGAAGTTCACCCCTTAGATTTCTTCACCAATTGTGGAAAGATTCGGTTTTACTGTTGGGACACAGCTGGCCAAGAGAAATTCGGTGGTCTTCGTGATGGATATTAGTAAGTATTGTTTTTAATCAGGCTTTAGTTGGTTAGTTTTTATGAATTAGGTGAAGAATATACATTATTTACATTTGCTTTATTGTATGTGTGATGGCTCAACTTTATTATCCGACTTTCTTGCAGCATTCACGGTCAATGCGCCATCATCATGTTTGACGTAACAGCTAGGTTGACTTACAAGAATGTTCCCACGTGGCATCGTGATCTCTGCCGGTATGTATATGATTTCTCTATTTTTGAATATGAATAATCTTTATCAGTTTGTTCTTTCTTGACATATTTTTATTGATCATGTAGTGTTTGCGAAAACATCCCGATCGTACTGTGTGGAAACAAGGTTGATGTGAAGAACCGTCAAGTGAAGGCAAAACAAGTCACTTTCCACAGAAAGAAGAACTTGCAGTATTACGAGATATCTGCTAAGAGTAATTACAACTTTGAGAAGCCTTTTCTTTATCTTGCAAGGAAACTTGCTGGGTAAGTAATCATTAGTGTACTGGTGAATTTGTTGTTGGCTGTTTAAACTGTGGAAGAGACTAGTCCCAACGATGACATGTTCTGATGTTAACTGTGTCTGGTTTCAGGGACCCTAACTTGCATTTTGTTGAGTCTCCTGCCCTAGCTCCTCCAGAAGTGCAAATTGACATTGCTGCTCAACAACAGTAAGACCATTTGTTGCTTTTTGTATCAACATTTTCTAAGTCTGTGCTTTGTATCTAAACCCAAACCAAATCCGTTTCCTAATTTGGTGAGTAATGTTTTTGCAGGCATGAAGCTGAGCTTGCTGCAGCTGCCAGCCAGCCTCTTCCAGATGATGACGATGATGCTTTTGAATAGAGTCTGAAAACGAAGAGTGTGGGGAATTTGAGAAGGTTTTTCTGTTTGTGGATTTTCGGATTTTGAGTATGATTATGATATGTTTGGATGATTTGAAAGATTGGATTGTGGGTGTCGAGTTTTAACAGCTCCCAATATCTTAGTTATGTTGTCATTATAGATTGTGGTGCCGTTTTGTGTTATGTCCATGGTTTGCCTGAGCTTAAGTTGATTGAAGTCATCTCCATTTCATAATGGTCTAGTTGGCATTAATACAATTCGTTAAAAGTTAAATTATATATAGATGATGGTATATGGTGTAATGGGCTTAAACAAAGAAACACAAGTAGCTAACTACACTTTGGTCTAGATCATTATTATTTTAGTTAGCTTAAAATTGTTTTAAGCTTGGGGAATTTGATTTTAATGATTCATACTTTGATTTTAATAATCCATACTTTGCCTCATTTGTTGGCAATAATCTGTACTTAATAAATTCCCCACAACAGTTTCAATTTTTAACATGTTGGCCGACAAATGAACTTTTAAATCTTCAAACTCTTTCAGTTTTGAAAATGGGTTAGTTTTTAGTTAACAGACGTTCATTGACGGCCGCTTTAAAAGTTGGGGCTATCGTAGATAATTTATTAAGTACATATTATTGTTAGCAAACGTGATAAAGTTTGAATTATTAATATCTAATTCCCCTTTAAGCTTAAATGAACTTGGGGTTCAAGAAGAGAATGTCAAGAAAAAACCCCAGTAACAACAGTGATACATGGTGGAGTTAGAAGATGGAAGGCTTTTCCTTGTAACAATAGTATTCCGGGCACGTGGAATTAGATTGTCAAGTTCGGTAATCGGTTGAAGATTAATGACATAAGTTTTGGGAACATGATTAGGGGTGTGGTGGGTGATGGTAAGGATATTAAATTTTGGTTGGACCCTTGGATTTCTAGTCAACCTTTAAAAGATTTATATCCAGCTTTGTATCAGCTTAAGGCGAATAAAAGACGTATTGTGGCCGATCGTCTTTCTGAGCGTCAAGGTTATGGGCCGGTTAGCTGGGCCTGGAATAGGTACCCTTGTACAAATGAGGAGGCCCAACAACTAATTGAATGTTCCAGGAATATTACGGCTGTTTCTATTACTGAGAAGAAGGATTGTTGGGTGTGGAATAATGGTAAGAATGATGGTTACTCGGTTAAGGAGGCTCGTAAATGGTTGGAGAGGTCGAATCAGCCCGAGAGTGATAATGCGTTTATTTGGTGTAAATGGATGCCGAGTAAGTGTAATATTTTCATGTGGAGAGCTTTGATGGATAAGATCCCAACTAAAGATGCTCTTAAACGACGAAATATAATTCATGGAGATGGGCGATGTGTTTTTTGTGGTGAGTATGATGAAACAACGGATCATGTGTTTATGGGATGTAGAGTGGCAGATGGGATATGGAATGGTATTGTATCATGGTGCATGATACCTCCATTGTACGCTTTTTCGGCTTCTGATTTACTTAATAGTGTGGAGCACATGCGTCTCTCGAAGATCAAGAAGGATACGGTATATGGGATTTTAATCTTGGCTTGTTGGAGGATTTGGAAAGCGAGGAACGAAAAGGTTTTTTCTAATTTAGAGCCGAATGTTACAAAAATTGTGTCAGAAATTAAGTATTTGGGATACTTATGGTATAGGAGTCGTCATAAAGACGGTAGGGTAGATTGGAATAGTTGGTGTAATTTTTTGTTTGATCCGATGTAATTCTTGTGTAGAGGTTATCTCTAGCTTAGAGATAGCCTTTTGTTGGTGTTAATGAAATTTTCCTTCCCAAAAAAAAAAAGAAAGAAAAAATCCCAGTTGCCAAACCCCAGTTGCCAAATAGTTCCAACGGGAATATTTGCGTAAATCATGTGGTGTTGATTTTGACTAAGAAAGGAGACACGATAGCTTGAATAGCATTGCAATTTAGTATTTAGCCACCTGTGTTGTTTTGGGGTCGTAAAACTATGCCAAATAGCACCAATGCCACACTATTGTTAGCAACAACCAAACAACCAACACTAAAGTTGCAACGCGTATAATGAAAAATTAGTAAAAACGTTAAAATACACACCTACTTTTCCTTTAATTTAATCTACTAGCTTTTACCCCGGGAGCGTCCCGAGGTTGAAAAATATAACAATTCTAATAATACTAATAATACTAGGGAAAAATTACAGAAATCGTCCTTTATGTTTACCTATTTTTTCAGTAGATGTCCTTAAACTTCAAAAGTGATGAGAATCGTCCTATATGTTTTAAAATCTTTCAAAACTATTCCTTTAGCACTAACGTGGTTAGATTTTCCTATTTAGTCAAGTCACGTGAAGGGCACATGAGGGTATTACTGACATTTCACTTCCTCTTTTGATTCCCCCCCCCCCCCCCCCTTTTAAAACCCTTCCCTGATCACCATTTACCCTATTCGACCAAAGACCAAATTAGGGTTCCATCCTCAAACAATCAGATGTCGAGGCCAGTGTTCTGTGAATGTGGTAAACCAGTAATCATTCTCACATCCTGGACTGATAGAAACCCAGGTCGCCGGTTCTTTGCATGTCCTGATCAGGTAATTTGGTGGTGGTGTATGTTTAAATTAGGGTTCCATCTACATCGATTTCTGATACAATGTTGAATGTTTAAATTAGGGTTCCAGATGTAGATTCATTGGGTGGTGTGAAGACAACTGCCAAAGATGTGTGGACATCATACCTGGTTTCTTAAGATCCAAAAACAACTTGGAAGTGAGTAACACCAATTAGATGCTTGAAAAAATCCAGCTTCAACAGGAGGTCAAAGCTACCAAGGATCAGGCTATCAAACTGAAAAGGTTCCTGACTATTAGTTGGATAGGATTTCTGGTGTATGTGTTGATAATTAGCAGTGTATGTATTAGAAGCAGTATATGTAGCAGATGGATAGGGTAGCCATCTTAATGAAGTAGTATAGAAGCAGTGTATGATGCTGCTATCAGACTTGTTTTGTAAGAACCTGTTTTGTAAGAATCTATTGTGGTAATGAAAGTGCATAAAATGCACATTTTGGTATTAATATGTAGATAATGGGTCAAATGCAGATAATAGGTCAAATGTACATGAGATTGTAATGGGTCAAATGGTCAGTTTTTATAATGGGTCAAATGTACATGAGATTGTAATGGGTTAGATTTTCCTCAGTTTTGATAATGGGTCAAATGGTTTTGTATAATGGCTTAATGGACAGTTTTGACAATTGGTCAAATGGTTTTGCATAATGGCTTGTAAGAATCCCTTGTATTATCCAAAACACATATGGGTCAAATGGTTTTGATATTTGGACAGTTTTCACAAACCACACCCATAATGGATCAAATGGACAAACCATACTAAACATCCAAATGCAGATTATCCATAATATCATTCAGTGCATACCATAAAACAGTTAGTTCATACATAAACATCCAAAAACCATAGATTCAATACATACCATAACTATTATCCAAAAACACATAAAAGACCATAAGACCATACATAATGTCTGAAAACATCCTAAACACATTAAATACCAAAACTAAAAATTAACCCTGCCCCTTGTCACTGTTACCCTGCACTCCCACATCAGCCTTCTTTTTTCTTCCCTTTTTCCCAGCCTTCTTACCCTGAACCTTTTGCACCTTCTCAGTCTGGTCCTTACAAGTCCTTTGGTTATGACCTGGGTTTCCACACTTGCCACAAGTTGTCTTGGTGTTCTTCTTTGATAGTTTTCCTTCATCGTTAGTTCCAAAGACTTGTGACACAAAAAAAAAAAACTCTATTCTCACTTGCTTTTGCCTTTCTAAGTCTGTTTAGCTGTTTTCTCTTAACACTTATTTCATTGTCATCAGATTCTGACCCACTTGGGAAGAAATCATTTTGTAACCCTTCATCATTAATATCCCAATCATCATGTTGATTACCTACATTATCATCCACATCATAGTCAACATGCATTCTGTAATCACTCATATCTACTTCATGATCAGGCATCAAATTGTTTTCATCAACTATGTAGTCTGAGTCACTGTCTTCATTATCATGTGCTTCTTCCTTATCACTCCCATCACCTACTATAACTTCTTCATCAAATACATGTCCATTATCATATATAAACATATCCTGATCAACCCCCAATTCAGTTACACTACACCTACCAACCTTAGCAGAATCTCCAGCATCAGCATTTTGAGTAACACCACTAAACTGCCCACCGTCAACCTTAGAAGATTGACCTACATTAAGGTTTCTTACAACCTTTAACTTTGCAGGGACTATTGCATAAGGTCCAGTTTCATCTATTTCTTCAATGGTAACAGTCCTAGGTTTACTAGGTGACAACAAAAAGTCTTTAATGTTTTCTAAACCATGAATACTATAGACATTGATTATCAATTATGCATTTTCACATGTTTGGCTAAGTTCAAAACATCTTGATCAGAACTTAAATCCTCTAATCCATCGTCTAAATTCTTCTGAGAATTTTGGAAATAGTAGTATATAGCATCAACACTAGAATAACCTAACAGATTTACCATGTCTGAAATTTCATGCATTGATAGAAGATCGATGTCAATGTAGTCCACATAATCTGTGACATCCGTCACCCTCGTCTTTCGTCAAATTTACTAAAATAGCCCTTCAAATATTTCCATTACAGTCCCTGTAAATTTCATCGTTTTCAAATTTAATTTTTTTGAGCAAACTAAAATTTTATCATCTATATTTATTATGGATCGGGTAAAAGTTTTAATCAAAAATGTCTACGCAATGGATTTTATAAAGATTTTAAGTTTTATAAAGTTTTAGAAATTTTTTTTAGTTAAACTAACTTAATTTGGTTAAGTTTATAAAAGGAAAAATTAACTAGGTTATACTAAAAGTAACTCCAGGGGCTGAACTGGTAATTATGTGAAAGATATATTTTGAACACAAGGTCCCGCCCCCCTGTACCTTTTCCGGCCAGCGACCACAGATCCGGCGAAGGATCCGGCCAACTCCGGCGACCCATATAACGACCATTACAACGCTATTAGACACTTAAATTCGATCCCTGTACGTTACTTATCAAGTTTCCAACGTTTTATCATCATAAAATCGGTCATAAACTTGTGTTTTAATGAGTTTTAATCGGGTTTATTGAAGGAAACGGTCGGATAATTAATCTCCTTAAAGCTTGTTTGTTTAATCGTCGGGTATATAAATTAATATTGCCGTCTGTTTTCTGCACCTCTAAGCCTCGAAAAACCACAAAAATACATCCTATTCGCGTGCAGAATGCTTCTAATCGACCCTTATAAGTTGCGGACCTATACCCTTGGTTTCGAGCATCACATCGTTCGTTGTAAGTTTGTTTATGATGCCGTTTTTCTTATTGATAGTGTCCGAACAAAAGCCCTCAAATACAGAGTAGTATTGTGCTCTGAATCGGGTTATTAGTGTTGGTTAGTAGGGTTAGGGTTTATGTAGGATGATTTGGGGAAGATGATGGGTTATAAGTATAGGTTAAAATCTTTCCTTTCAAAAGTTATAACAAAGTGTTAGGGTGGAGTAGTGGTTGATACCCTTGTGTGTGCCATTGGTGACTCGGGTTCGAACCTCACACCCGCCCCCTTTCTATATTTTTTTCAGATTTTTTTGTTTTATCATTTATATATTAATTATATAAATATATTAATCTTATAATATTCATAACTAATTCATTTTTGCTCCAAAAATTATGAAAATTTAGGTGTAGCTTCTTGATAACTTATAGAAAATTATTATACTTTTATTTTCTGGAAAATCTCATATTTTTATATTTTTATCGAATTTATTTGTTTTAATCATATTTAATTGATAAAAAAATCATTTTTAATGATTTTAATCTCAAACTTTTTGGGTAATTATTTCTCATCATTATGAACTGAAATAAAAATATTTGGTTCAGAAAACATTTATTTATTTACACTACTTAACATCTATTTTATAAATATTTTTCTTATAAAATAGAAATGTCTTATGATTGAAAGTCTTTATTATCATTGATGGATCTTTGTGTAACTCATAATTATTTATTTCAATAATTATGATTATTGTATTTATTTACAATAATTATCTAAAGTAATTAACTAAATTATTTTGTTTTAACTATTCAAACATAAATTGTATCTAAATATTAAATTGGTAATATTTATATTACCTAAACCATATTTACAAATTTTGACATATTATTTCGACTTATCATAAAAACTCTAATTCCCCAAATCGACTTAGCAAACCCTAATGCCTTAGACCCTAGTTACCTTAGACTTTTTAGACATTTCCTTATTAGTATTCTTACACATTATAGGTTGAATTCCTCGGAATTCCCATTACTTAGCTCACGACCGCTTAAGTGGATTTTGACCGCTTTCGCAAACCGTGAGTATATCTTTCCCCTTTTCATGTTTTACACTTTTGGGGTGATTCATGTACGCTTATTACTTCACTCACTTAATCATGGTTTATTCTATATTCACAATCGCAATTCTTGTATGTGTTTTACTTGTTGATTCGTTGATAGTGTGTACTTATGACCTTAATCATTAACCGCTGGGCGGCCTAGCATAGCAATAAATAGTACTTAATTATTGTTATGTGTGAACGATTATTCATCGCCTACTATGAGCGAATACTATATATATGTGACTCTTGATTCATTGAACGAAAGGTTTGATTTTGGGTAGCATTTGTACATAGCTTGAACACTAAATTGTAGACAGTATGACACGTGAATTGCGAAACACTTTTTCTACTATATGTATTCAAACAGGGTATGCTCACCAATACATTTTTGTATTGACATATACTATTTTCGTACATGTTTCAGGTTATTTATGAGATGACTTTTAAGCTTTTGGATTTATATTTAAGCTTTGATTTCATTGTAATCTAGTTAGACTGGACGCTTTAGAATCATTGTACTTTGTAACTTTCCTTTCAAATGTAATAAACTATTTAATTCAATGTATTCAAATTTACACTTTAGTACCATGAGCTATTGAGCAATCGTCACTACGTGACACCTCGATGTTTCCGCCATCGGTTGGGGTGTTACATAATCGATCTTACCCCTTTCATAAGTACGTCCTGGACTCTTGGTTAACTTTCCACCATGATGAAGTCGTATGGTGAAGAGACTAGGCATATCATCTGCAAACAACAAAAAAATTCAAATTTTTTTTAAAAATTTGATCTTTTCAGGTAAAAAAAAACCATAGTATACTAGGGTCAGAGACTTACAATAGGGTTTGTAATCATCATCATCTTGATCACGAATATACCATCCTACTATTCTCTCTTGATCATTCGCCATAGATTCAGTGTTTATCGAGTGGAATTGAGGGATGAAAGTTTAAGGTTTATTTTGTTTAGAAGGAATTTGATCGAGGTGAATGTTGATATCAGTATAAGGGAAGGGTTTTAAAGGGGGGAAATCAAAAGAGGAGGTGAAATGTTAGTAATACCCTCATGTGCCCTTCACGTGACTTGACTTAACAGGAAAATCTAACCACGTTTGTGCTAAAAGACTAGTTTTGAATGATTTTAAAACATATAGGACGATTCTCATCACTTTTGAAGTTCAAGGACATCTACTGAAAAACAGGTAAACATAAAGGACGATTTTTGTAATTTTTCCTAATACTAATACTAATAGTAATAATTATTACCCTTGTAATTAAATAAATAAAAAAATAACCTTGCTATAAGGTGACACCATGTGTTGCAGTGTTGCGCGATTCTTTCTCTTAGCTTTTCTTGATGAAGTATACCTATGCATCTTTAAAAGAGTAAAATTCCAATGAAAACATGGCGATTGAGCTGAATTTCAACATCGTAGATAAGAACCTAGTTTAAAAGAAAAAACATTATTAATGAATAACCTGAACACTTTGTGTTTTTTTTCCTGTATGAACGAAACCCCACAAAAATAGTTGTTTTTTTCTCCGTTTTTTATATAGAACTATGGTACTCGTTGGAAAGATAATAAAACGCTCGTTAATTTTGTGTAACTTTTTTCTTTAAAAAATATCGTATATAAAAGATATTAACGTTTAAAAATTATAGGAGGAAAATAAGAGAGAAAAATTTAAATTTGTTTTTAAATTCTTTTTTCCTAAAATAACTCAATTTAAATTTAGTAGATTAAGTTTATATTATTATTTATTTATTTTTAATTTGCCACATGGCATGACACATGACACACTCAAGGAGGAGAATGCCTCCTTGAATGCCATGTCATTAAAATGGCTTTCTTAGGCCTCCAGTGAATGCCACCTCATCAATATTCAATTATTTTATTATAAGTTATAGATTATAGATTATAGATGTAGATATCTAATTTATTAATCTATTTATAATATAATTTATTTAAAGCTAAAATCATATCCCATCATCAATCGAGAGAAACACAAATGCTTCATGCCACCTCATCCATCCAATGCTTTATTCCGTGGAATTGATATGGCACATAAAACGACTGCAAACAAACCCAAGATCGAACAAATCCATAAGAGTAACAAAGTTTTTTTGAAAGAATGTTACGTGATGTGAAATGGATCAATAGGTCGATTACGATTGGGATCGCAGTTAGGGTTTTAGAGTACAAAATAAATACAAAAAAACGTAAAATAAATGCGAGAATCATAAAGATAATCAAACCTTGAATTAGAGGAACACTAATCGTTTGTTATGATTTGAACATATTCAAACATAATCAAATCAGATGTTATGATATTCAACCAAAACAATGAAGATGGATAACTAAGAGAGAGAGAGAGAGAGAGAGAGAGAGAGAGGGGGGGAGATGGATACCGAGTGAAGGAGATGAAGCGACGGATTATGATGGAGCTATACCATGAAGGAAAAGGAGAAATGGATTGTTGAATGAAGAGGGTAGGGTTTTTTTTTTTTTTTTTTTTTTTTTTTTTTTTTGTGAAAATGGGTTATAATAATCGGATATGGTTCCATGGGTCGGGTGCGTGTGTTATGTGAAAGCATTCATATGATTGATATGTGTCAGCTGACTTGGAGTCTATGTGGAGGCTCTAGTAAAGTGCTACGTGTCGCCCGAGTTACTCCTTTATTAGGTAGGGTAGATGTTATTGGACCATCTCCGCATGAAACCACCACCACTTTTCTTGGAGCTAGTAACACCACCTTTGCCTCCAATCACCACATCCTTAAAACACCCCCACCAACAACTATCAGATTTCACCAATTGCACACCTCTCAGCTCAGACCACCCACAACCGTTGCCGACCATAACCTCCATATGACCACCGTGACATTTGCGATTTCGGTTGTTACAACCATTACCTGCTCATCTCGGGTATTGGTTAAGCCACGACCCCGATACCGTGACATTTGTGCGGGCGTTGTTGAATTATATTTAAAAAGATATTTGAGAAAACCTACATTTAGTGACGTGCACCAACTTTTAGAGTTTCACGAAGAAAAACATGGTTTTCCCGGTATGCTCGGGAGTTTAGATTGTATGAAATGGGAGTGGGAAGTTTGTCTAACAGAGTGGCAAGGCCAACACGCGAGCGGTTTTCATAAAAAAGCCGTGTATGATGCTTGAAGCGGTTGCGTCACAAGATCTTTGGATTTGGCATGCGTTTTTTGGTGTGCCCGGTTCGTTGAACGATAGAAATATTCTTAATCAATCCACAATCTTCAACGATCTTGTAAACGATGTTGCACCAAAAGGAACTTTTTTCTTAAACGAGGTAGAATATAAGTACGGGTATCTTCTAACAGATGGAATTTACCCTGATTGGGCCGTGTTTGTAAAATCGTTTACACATAGGACTACGTTAGACCCTAAGAGAAAAAAGTTTAACAAAACTCAAATGGCTGCATGGAAAGATGTTGAGCATGCTTTTGGTGTGTTGCAAAAAAGATGACGCATTTTGTCCATGCCATGTAGACTGTATGAAAAACCCCAAATAAGAAATGTGATGTACGCATGCACTATTTTACATAACATGATTTTGGAGGACGAAGGACGTGCAATATGCGAGTACTTGGGTGAGGAAACGCAACCAAGTCAAGAAAACATTACTGATGAAGAAAGAAACTTCAACAACTCCGAAATCAAGAATAGCTAAACACATCACAACCTTGGAGCGGATCTGGTTGATCATATTTGGAGTATACCAAGAGATTACCCATCTGACGATAACGATAGCGATAACTAAAACCATTTTCGGTTCATATATTTTTTTTAAAGTGCGTGTATGTTTTTTAATTTTCATGTATTTTTTTATTTACTTTGTAGTTTATTTAATGAATGGTATTTAGGTTTCATACACCCTGACCCACATCACACACCAATAGAATACTACCACATACCCCAGAATATGATGTCACACCCCCAGAATGTGATGTCACGTGGTGTATGAAACCAATAACCCTTAATGAATTTATATTTATGGTTTTATAAAATTGTGTTTTTTTATCTATTAATATATATAAAAGAATTGAACATTGCTGACGTGGCGTGCAATGGTGCCTTCAATCTCTCCATGAAACTGCCACGTGGCATCATAATTGCAAGATTTTAGTGTTTTTGAATTATTTCTTTTTTTAATTAAAAATTCTCAATTACTAAAATTAAATTGAGTTATTTTAGGAAAAAATAATTTAAAAATAAATTTAAAATTTTCTCTCTCATGTTTCCTCCCATAATTTTTAAACGTTTATATCTTTTATATACGAGATTTTTTAAAGAAAAAAAATTACACCAAATTAACGAGCGTTTTATTATCTTTCCAACGAGTACCATAGTGCTATATAAAAAAGAGAGAAAAAATCGACTATTTTTTTGTGGGGTTTCGATCATACAGGAAAAAAAACACACAAAGTGTTCATATTATTCATTAATCATGTTTTTTCTTTTAAACCAGGTTCTTATCTACGATGTTGAAAATCAGCTCAATCGCCATGTTATCATTGGAATTTTACTAGATATACTTCATCAAGAGAAGCTAGGAGAAAGAATTGCGCAACACTGCAACACATGGTGTCACCTTATAGCATGTTATTTTTTTATTTATTTAATTACAAGAGTAATAATTATTACTATTGGTATTAGTATTATTAGAATGGTTATATTTTTCAACCCCGGAACGCTCCCGGGAAGAATTGATAGTTGCTGACGTGGCGTTCAATTGTGGCCTCAACCATCTCTTGATTATGCCACGTGGCATAATGAGATGCAATGGTTACAACTTCCAACTTAAGTGTTTGTTTAGTTGATTATGTTAGGAATTATAAGAGCCATTAGAATGTGAGAAATTAGAGAGACTTGATGAGTTTTTAAATAATTGCAGCTTACATAAGTGATTTTTTAGATGATTACTGATTAGGTTTTAGATTAGGGAATATGAGTTATTACTGATTAGAATACTATGAACATGCAATGATTGAGAGATTTCGTGGTTAGTTAACTTGAGCCATTTGCAATAGGTTATCACGTAAAATTAGATTTTTTAACCCCGGGACCCTCCCGGGGTAATCAACTAGTTTATTTAAAAAGAAAATTAAAAAAAAAAAAGAGGAAAAAGTAAATGACACATTTTACTTCCCCACCACTCCGAATAGCAGGTATGGTAATTTCAGCGAGCACCAGGGATAAGATGGTAATTTCAGCGCAGAGGTAGGTTCCACTGCGTTTTTAAGTTAAGTTTAGGTTTCCACCCACACTCATCATCGTCGTGGAAGCAGCGCACGCTAAACAGTCATCATCAGGTACTTACAGAATGAATCTAGGGTTACCGTTTTTTTTTCTATTATATTACTAATAAATAATAATTCATTGAAATCCACCTGTTTACGTAGTCGGTCCAGTCTTTATCTTTGGCAAAACAGCATAGATTCGCAACATTCTTATAATTTCTCAAATAATCGACGTCATTGCCTATTGATTCTCTTCTGAAGCCGACGTTTTGTGATGTTTGTGTTCGATAATTTCACCTTAGGGTTTACGGTATGCCTTTGTTTCTCTAGAATTAGTGCTAGTTATGTGTTATTAATCAACCTAGAAATAGATACTGCTTGCTTTATGACCGAAGACAGTTGTTAAGGTGTTTTAGAATAAAATGCTTGTGTAACCTAAATGATGATCCTTTGTGTTGGTCTTGAGGTTCAGTCATTAACTTAATAAAGTTTGGCTTTTACTTTAGCTACATGTATATGTTTAGAAATATTCCGTCTACGCACTTCTATCTCTTATTTGAAGTTTAGAATATTAATTAACAATAATCAAATGTGGATGTGAAATTTTTTTTAAGGTATCTATAGATTTTACGTTTTTGAACTTAGCATTTTTGTATTGCTTTTTCATATTATGGTTTAGTTATTTGCTAGGCTGGCGATAATCAAACGTGTTTCTTCTTTAATATGTGATGCACAGAACAAGTGATTGACAAATGCTGGATTGACTGGTTTTCAGATACAACAAAGATGAGCAACAAGAACCCGCTTGTATACTTTGATGTTTCTATAGATGGAGACCCTATCGAAAGAATGGTTTTTGAGGTTTTTTTTTCCTTTAATACCTTCTCTTATTTTATCAATTGGCAGTAGGGCTGCAAACGAACTGAACTTTCAACGAACAGTTCATGAACCGTTCGGCGGGAAGTTCGTTTGTGTTCGTTCGTTTTATAAATGAACGAACACGAACAAAAAATTTCGTTCGTTTAGTTAAACGAACGAACATGAACAGAGGCCGCGTTCGTTCGTTTATGTTCGTGAACGTTTGGTAACGTGTTCGTTTATGTTCGATAGTTTCTTAAGGTTTTTAATTTTTATACTTCATTTATATTCTTTTATCTTTATTTATTTTACCCAATAAATAATATATATGAGGTAAATATATAACTATATGAGATCAACAAACCTACCTTTTGTATCCAACATATATTTCCACGTTCCAGCGTTGATGCCCTCCATCTCCAACGCTCTTCTCCAGTACTAAGTATGTTTGGACAATTAGGTTATATTTTGGATGGATCTAGCTAATGTTTTAATGCATGTGAATTCAACGTTATTCAAAAGTTAATATATGTTTGTTTGTGTTTGTTTCCGTTCATGAACATTTGTTTGTGTTCATTACTGTCCGTTTGTGTTCGTTTGCGTTCATGAACAAAATTAACAAACGGACACAAACGAACACGAACATGAGTGTTTTCTTAACAAATGAACACGGACAGAAAATCTCGTTCGGTAAGTGTTCATGAACTGTTCGTGAACACATAATTTTCTTAACAAACGAACACGAACAAGGCCTTGTTCGTGTTCGTTCGGTTCGTTTGCAGCCTTAATTGGCAGGATATAATGCTTACTTTTGGTCTGTTTTAGCATTGCCATTGCTACAATTGTATTTTCTTACCTCAAAGTGGATGTTCACATCGCTGCTGATAACCCATTTTGTATGGTTTTGCAGCTCTTCTCTGATACTGTTCCCAAGACCGCAGAGAATTTCCGGGCACTTTGTACTGGTAAGATGTACAGTTGTACACCATAAGTGGTACACTGGTACTTATGTTTTGAAACTCAAGTGTCGTTTCTGCTGCATAAGCTTCAGATATTTACCACAAAGTACAAACTACTAAGCTTAAGGGATTGCGTTGTATTTTGAAGATTTCTTTAAATAGTCTTTGATGTTTATGATTTGCATAAGTACATTAGTTTCTATTATCTACAGAACTGACCTATATACAGTGTAAAAACTGAGGACTTTCTTATATGTCATATTAGTATATTTTGATCTTGGAATTATGTGTTGGGGAATGTGCAGACCAAGGCACCTTTTGAACATTGGAACTTAATTAGGGCACATGTTTGGACTTGGGTATACAAGATTGGCCTGTCTTTCTTAGTGCAGTAATATTTAGGGGTTGCATAATATAGCATTGTACTTCTTATAGTGTTTCAGTTTAGTACCTGTACATTTCTTGGGCTGTTTTAGTCATTGAAGTAAACCTCTCAAACCAGTGTCCAACTTTAAACATGTATTTATTTTGAAAGAATATTTCTGACATGGCAATAAAAAAATGAACTTTTAATTAGTCTAGCGAATTTTTGTTCAACTTTAAACATGGACTGCGAGGTGACCTATCGTTTTTTACCTTTTTAATGACACATAGGCAATTTTTTTGTTTTTGGAAAAATACATGTGGAATGCCAAGTCACTACAGAAACTATTTACTAGGTAGCCAACTAACCAATTTTAAATGTGCATAGGTTTAAAAACTTGAATGACTAAAATGTGATAAAAAGTACAAGTACTAAAACAGGACACGGCAAAAAGTACGTTGCTATTTTATGACAAATTCTCTATTATTTAATGCGTATTATGTTTTGCATGCTGTGTTGTTGGGCTGATCATAGTTTGTATCATGAACAATGGTTGTTTAAATTTCAGGAGAAAAAGGGAATAGTCAGAAAACTGGAAGACCTCTACACTACAAGGGATCTTTTTTCCATTGCATAATTAAAGGATCTTTGGCTCAGGTATGTTTTCTATCATTTACTTTAGTATATAATACTGTTAGTTCATTTTCCACTTAGGTCTTGGTGGTGGTCTGTCTTTTAGTCAGCTATGCTTGTAACACTGTAGGATACAAGATTGATGGTCACTACTGCTTTTCTTGTTGTGATGTAGTTTTAAGGTTGTACTTGTTTGGTTAAATATCCTCACACATTTCTGAAGATTATTATACAAATCCAGCTTTATGCTATTTTTTAAATTTCTAGTGCCTAGTGGACTAAATCTCTGGTATTTGTTTTGCAGGGTGGTGATTTTTTTAAACGTGACGGTATGTACATTTTGCCTCTGATTTGTAGTTTTGATTTATATTAGCATGTTACATGTTTATAATTTGGACTTTGATTTTTTCATTGAATCTACAATCATCAACCATTCAGCAAACTACCTTATCCTTCATCATATTCTTAATCATAAGTATGTGAACATTTTTGTTTTACTTTTGCAGGAAGTTATGGAGAGAGCATATATGGTGGGAAATTTCCAGGTGAGAGTTATGTCGGTTTACTGCTTCTTGTATCTGTTTCAATTGCTATTGTTTTAATTTGTTCGAAGTGGTTGAGGAATTTCATTTATATTTTCCGAACGGGTATATGAAGGATATTGAAATAAGATTTAACTCATTTCTACCCTATATTATTTAATTACACACTATGCCACATGAATTTGAGAGAAAATGGGTTTCCTTTTTGCATTGCCTGTGAAGGTGGGGGCTGACATTGGTCTTATTCTCGCTGCTTGGGAGCTCAACCCACAATGAAATTGGACAATTGTAATTGTCTTGGAATGGTGGGTTTATGACTATTTTGTGTGCTTTAGTATCTGAATTGGTTTGAAATCTGTGGTTTGGTTAAAGCACAAATTATATGGTTCCGATCAATTATACAGATAACTGTGTCTGATATGTGCTTTTAATTTGTGGTCAATATATTTCCGTTAGTGATCTAATTGGTGCTTTCTCATATGATCTACTTGTATAGTATAACTGTGGAAAACTTGGGCAACTTTAGTCCTTGTTATGTGCATATTTTTTTTTTTTTTCAGGGGATGAGATGAACAGAACCTTTGTAGTATTTAAACGTGTAAAGAAGAAATGGTACCTTGATAGTTTATTCTCATTCTTCTATCTGAAGAATCAGGTTGATGCCCAACAAGGCTTCCTATTTTATAAGAAAACTGAACATGCAACCATCACTTGTCTATTTACTTATTTAGTTAATAGCGTTTTGTAAGCCACTTGATTATTTCGTGGTTGCATAAAAACATTATTGCACGCCTGCAGCTGGTTTGTCGAACTTTCTTGATCAACTTATGCCATTACTCTAATCTGTTCCTGTGATAAGGTTTTGGTTATCCTTTTCACTATTTAGGATTAATAATAACGAACAGTTATGACATTTCAGATGAATTCTCCAAGTTGAAACATGATGCCCCCGGCCTTCTAACAATGGCAATCGCGGATCGTGATTCACGTGGCTCTTTATTCAACATCACCTTTGCTGCTAATCGTCATCTTGACAGGTTTGTTTAAGTTTGAAGTTTCAATATTTTCTTCATTTTTAAAGTTACATTTTTTTTTTCCAATGTTACAAAATTATGGCAACATTCCTTGAACAGGAAGTATGTTATTTTTGGGAAGCTTGTGCAAGGAGTTGATGTACTGAAAAAGATAGAAAATGTGGGTGATGAAGATGGAAGACCAACTGTGACTGTGAAGATCATCTATTGTGGTGAAGTAAGTGAGCGTGAGAACCAGAGTTCTGGTATGTATTTCTGAGTTACCAAAATGCCCTAAAGTTGAACTTTAAACATCCTTATGTTTTTGCCTTTCATATATTTGTTTCCGGTGATGTGATTGTTTTGTTTGTCTTAAAAGTTTTATGCTGTGTTACCGACTTTTATTTAGAGAGGAACGTGGAAGGAAGCAAAGGAAAATATAAATGATATGTGTTTCTGAGTTACCAAAATGCCCTAAAGTTGAACTTTCACCATCCTTGTCCTAAATCTGTCTGGAACGTGAGATGTTTATGAACAGAAGTGTTAAAAAAACTTATCTAATGAGTAATAATTTTGAATTTACCAAAATGCCTGGGAACATTTTTTGTTTAAATTTCTATCCTTTTTCTTCCTTCCAAGTCAAGAACACAAAATTGATGCACAAACTCTCTTTCCGTGTGTGTGTGTCTTCTTGTCTTTTCATTTTTTCTTTTCTTCTCTTCTCTTTTCCATCTATTTATTATTTGTTTACTGCTCGTATAGATAAGAAGACAACAGGCAGAAAAGGTAAGGACGTTTCCTCAGAGGTACACAGTCATGAAGTAAGGCGAAAGGGGAAGCACAAGAAGTCTTCAAAGGATAGAAGGAAGAAGAGAAAACGTTATTCCTCAAGTGATTCAGACAGTTCATCTGAAATGGATTCAGAGTCATCTGATTCTGAAAGCGAGTCTGATTCTGATTTATCAGCATCATCATCATCATCCTCCTCCTCCTCCTCCTCATCTGATCTTAGTTCTTCAAGTGATGATAGGCGTAAGAGAAAAAAGAGACCTTCTAAAAGGGATCGACACAAGCGTGGTAAAAGGAGGGACAAGAGACATGCGAAGAAGCGCAGGAAGCGTGATAAGAAGTCCAAACGCAAATTGAAAAGGTAAATTATTAAATTATAGGCAGTCAAGATTTATAACAGTTTTAGCTCATTAAATATGTCAGTGTTATGTTAACCTAGTTGATGGTCTCGTCTAGACTTATCAATTGTGGATGTAAACTATATTTTGTTGACGTGCCTTTTGTTGGTCCAAAGCTGAAGGAATAATGTATGTGGAGGGCGTTGGCCGCCTAAGCATTCTACTTTTTTTTAATCATGACCACCATGTTTTGAAACTAATTTATAGGCTACTTAAGTGTGTATTGGATTTAGTTTTTAGTTTATACCAAATCTAACCATAAACATGTTGGAATATCATAAAAATCACAACAAAAAAAGAACACAAGTTTTCTAAATTGACTCGTTGCTTATTGATAACTCGATGTGATGATAATTATGTCTTCTCAAATGTTTAAGCGCATTCTTGCATTTTTTTTTCCAGATTTGCTATAAACGAAATGGTGTACATTCGTGGGTGGCTTTGATGAAAGAATGGAATACATGGGTGACTGACCTCCACATACATTATTACTACAATGAAGCATACATGTATGCATAAAACATGTTTCATAAGAATATATTGTTTAAAAATAAATGCAACTTCTCTTGGCATGAAAAGTTTACTATTAGTTGATATCTGAATGCTCCTAAACAATGATTTTTCAATAATAAGTAACGAGCAAAGATTCAATTCTAGATTTTGGACTTCCAAAAGGATATTGTAGCAATGGTCTTATGACACACACCTCATTGTTTTGTACTTGTGTTTAATATTTTTCCTTTACTTCTTGATTCTTTACGCGTGGAAACTGGAAAATCATGTATTTGGCACACTGACTTCATTATTGTCCTTGTTTTAATTTCAGGGGGTCTGATAGTTCTAGTGAGAGTGCAAGTGAAAATGAACATGGTTCTGAAGATAATGGTGATGCTATAAAGCCAAATCAAAAGCATAATAACTCGGCTAAAATCACTGGTATGACGTTTGATGCTTCTTTTTTCCTTTGGCATTCAACTTCATTTTATATGACACATTACCCTTTTTAGAAAAGTAGTTCTGTAGTGAGACCTTGTTATTATGAGTGATCTGTGATTTACAAATTCACCTAGGATTCTAGGAATTTCTGTTTGATGGATTTTATTATTTAATTCCAAACACATACAGATGACAATCAATCTCCTTCAGCTGAAGTTGAAGATGGTTCTGGTCGTCATAAACCAGGAGATGCATTTGAAAGAGAGGAAGTTGAGTTTCCCAAAGAAAATGGCAATCGACCTAGTAATGGTACTGATGTGGTGATGGTTGGAAGACCTGATGTAGCAACTGACCACCCATGCAATTCAAGGTTAGTTACTTATTGCCATTTTTCTGATTGTATAATATTATTATAGGAAATTTTATCTTTTCTTGTTACTGTCTAACAGAAGTATAAGCAAAAGTCCTCGAAGGGCTTTGAGCAAGAGCATGAGTATCAGCCCTAGGAGGAGCCCTAGTATGAGCCCAAGGCGCAATCTGAGCAGGAGCCCGAGTGTCAGTGGATCCCATGGACGTGCAACCTCACTTAAAAACTGGAGCCCGGTTAGAAGCGTTAGCAAAAACAAGAGTCCAGTTAGAAGAATTAGCAGAAGTCCAGTAAGGGGGAAAAACGTTAGAAGCATAAGCCCAAGCCCTGTTAGAGTTCAAATCCGTAAACCCGTTGGCAGGAGTTCTACACCGTCACCATCACCACCTCGAAGTAGAAAATCCTCACGGAAGTCTGTGAGCAGAAGTCCTCTTAGATCTTCTAGAATAAGTTATAGCAGAAGCCCTGTGAGATCTAAACGAAGCTTGAGTGGAAGCCCTGTGAGATCTTCTAAACGAAGCCTGAGCAGAAGCCCTGTGAGATCTTCTAAACGAAGCCTGAGCAGAAGCCCTGTGAGATCTTCTAAACGAAGCCTGAGCAGAAGCCCTGTGAGATCTTCTAAACGAAGCCTGAGCAGAAGCCCGGTGAAATCTTCTAAACGAAGCCTGAGCAGAAGCTCTGGTCGGGCCCCCTTAAGGAGAAGCCTGAGCCGGAGCCCGGTCAGACCACTTGCGAGGAGCAGTCGTCGCAGTCTTTCTAGAAGCCCTGTGGGTGGGCGCAGGGGCAGGTCACCTTCTAGAAGTGTTTCCCCTGATGGGTCTCCCAAACGTATCAGAAGAGGGAGGGGTTTCAGTAATAGATATTCATATGCACGTAGATATCATTCTCCTGATCGTTCACCAGTCAGACCTTATCGCTACGGCAGAAGCGACCATGACAGGTAACAGACATTATTTTGTTGAAAGAGTTCACGTGTAGGTCTAAGTAACAGGTCAAAACGGGTCGGTTTTTTTTCTTTATTTTCTTTGATTTTTGTAGATAATTGTGTCAAGTGTGATTACTTAACTGTATTGCTACAATGATAGTCCCAACTTATTAATATCACAATTTGAGTACAATTTGATAACTTTTTCTCGTTTGAAATTATTGACCGATTGGACCTGTTTCTATTTTGATTCTTCCTTAGCGTAATCCATCTGACCCGTAAGAGATGAAAATCATGAAGCATAAGATGATTTAACCCTTTCACAAAACTCATTAGAAGTGCTTAAGTTATGGAGACACCCCTTTATATGCACATAGCTATAGTGTATTTGACTTCATATGAAACTAGTTTATTTCAATAGACATTTTGTTTGCAGGTATTCAGGCTATAGGCGCCGCAGCCCCGTGAGGGACAGAAGTCCGCTTAGGTATGGTGGAATAGCATAGATCATTACAAGTTCTATGTTTCTGTGATGAAAGGGGATAGCTTTTTACATTTTTGGCGTTTGTTTCATTGATGGTTTTTCTTTGAAGATAATTTAAAAAAATATATTTTAATTTAGATTCATTATCAAGACCTCATATCATTATTGGTGTTTTGTAACGTATTTATTTATATACAGGTACAGAGGTAGAAGAAGCAGGACCCGGAGTCCAAGTGTATCACGAAGCCCGGTCCGCTACCGTCGCCGTTACAGCCGCAGCCGCTCACCTGTTGGGACATCTCGGTACCGGCCTTCACCACCTGTTGAAAGGAGAAGGGCACCACGTAGCAGAACCCCACCTTCTAGAAGCAGGAGCCCTTACGAGCCAAGGTCTTCTTCACCCTCACCAGCTCCAAGGACCAGCAGGTCAAAGTCAAAGTCCAGATCCAGGTCCAGGTCATCTTCTGGAGCCCCGCCTGCTAAGAAAGGACTGGTATCCTACGGAGATGGTTCTCCTGATTCTGGTCAGAAGTGAGAAATGATTGTTGATGACGGTTTCTTTTTTGCTGTGCTTTGGGGATCTGGCAGTAGTATCGAGTGACTAGAGTGTGTTTTGAATAATCGACTGTTTTCTGCATATTTGTTGTTATTTCTTAGACTAGTATGAATGTTCTTCCGAGAGGATTATGTTTTTAAGTTACTGTTATAATCTTTTTATCATGAAAGGTTATAGCTGTTGACAATTGAGCACGGCTTCTTTGATCCCACACACGTGGTTGCTCTAATATAATATCAATCATGTCTTGATCTATGCAACTAGCTAGGTGTGCGTTTGGCCTAAAATATCAGAAAGGTGAAAAGAGAAGACTGAACCAATGCTGGCGGGTTGGTCTTGGCCTTTCTGGTCTGGGTTGATTGTTGATGTTGAACCTTGAGTTTTCGGATCTGGGCTAGGCACCATGTGTTAAGATGATTTTATTGTGGATTGTAATAAATAGATCAGGCCAGGGCCATCCTACTACTTTTAGGCAGCTATGGTTATTCACTACAGGTATATCATTGTTGGATGCTTCAATGTTTTCTTGAGCACCCACTAATCAAATGGACAAAATCAGTCATGAAGTCGATTAACCATAATGTATCTTCAATAATTAATTATGGGATTTACTGGTTGTTTTTTTCAATGAATTAACTGGTGTAGATTGGATATGAACCAGTTATGCTTTACTTCGTATTTATTTGATACTTATATCGATTTTACCTATTTGGTACCACAATAGTATTAATTAATACTCATAACGATTTTACCTGCTTAATTAATACCCATCGTCAAAAGATAAAAATAACAAAGTGGTGTGAAATTAGGCACTGTACCGAAATACCGGTATCGACACATGTACCCGTACCACTATATTTGGTGTTGAATTTTCGTACCGATAACTGTACGGATACGATCCCCTAAACTGAATAAACTTAATAATAATAATAATAATAATAATAATAATAATAACATAAGAATGTTATGAAACTGTACATCTCCAACCAGCCACAGGCAACCATACACTATATTTAGTAAAATGTGAATGTGAGAGGATTCCTACTATTGCAAATTGTACAATAGTTTTGTGCCTGTAGTTTTTCCATGTACAAGTCTTTTTAGCTTGCTGATGTGTTGGTTAAGAAACCTTGTTAATATGTTAGTTTGTATATATTTTAGTCTTTTATTGTTTACTTTTAGTCAGTCTTAGTTATTTATTAGTGTATATATGTTTTATAGGTGTTCGTAAGATATGAGCTTAATACGAAGGAAAATGATCAAGTCACGTATACTTGAGAGCAAACATGGAATTAATAATAATAATAATAAGAATAAGAAACGTGAAAGTGGAGCAGATTTATTATTTTCTTTGGGCCGATCAAAAAGAAATGTAAAAATGGCCTAAGGCCTAATTGATGGCAACATAGGGAATCGCGTTAGGTTGGAATTATGATGTTTTGGTCGGCTGTCAAGACGAACGAAGCACAACAGGAGCCGAAGACAGAAAGAAAAAGAGAAGGCATGCGCGCGATCAAGATGCAAGGCTAATTCTTTTATGACTTCCTCGAGACGAATGGTTCAATTAGGTTTTGCACTTTTTCTATTTATTTTCAGTGTTGGATTATGTTTTGCTTGTGATGACAAACAATTAAAACATTATTGATGCATTAGTTACGCAAACAATTGATTTGTGTTTTGAGTCCTTTCTTTACAACTTGTTCGGTTGATGACAAAACTTAGTAGCGGGTTGGGTGACATAAAGAGGGTTGACTTGACGCTTACAATTGGGTAGATAATAGGGTTTGATGACAAGAACTTATGCTACCGGCTAATTAACTAATTTTCAGAACTATGTCTATGTGGTTCCCAATCTATAAACTGAAAACTGTGTGAAACCTAAAACCTGAAGTTTAGAGGGAGTTACTTCTTTATTATTATTGTTTTCTATTCAAATCAATTAATCAACTTTTTCAAGCACAATAACATTCTACATCATAAGATATTATTTTTAATTAATTAGTTTAATTAATAAAATTGCTATTAACACTAACCACATACTTCTCGTGGTTTGACAACCCTACTTCTTATACTGCAGTTAGTTGTAGTTAAGGAGTAGTTTTTATTAAGTTTTTGATTAGCACTTCGACACGCGATCCCTTGCTCTTCAACTTGCCTACTCTTCTACCCTTTGCATAAGCCACGTGTGGTTTTAGACCAGTTTGACTCATTTGATCACTCCTACCCTCCTTCTCTGTGTCACTTGTCACTCATACATAAATTCACATTATCCATACCCTTCCTCCTTCCTTCCTTTGTCTACACAAAAATTGCATCCTGGAGACAGTAACATCCGGCTCAGCAGCAGCAGCAGAGACTATAAAGTCCAACGACAGTGGGGTTGGTGACGGAAATAGATAGATCACATATGCCCTCATAACAGCCGAGCTTTTGAGGTTGCTGGGGGGCCTTCTTTGGTGGTGTCACATGACAAAATGAGCATGGCAATGAGGATGACGATGAGACGAGCTAATCAATTTCCTTCTCCCTTTCTCAAAATCAATGCAGGTAACCCTACTTTACTTTTACCTTCACTTTTTGTATTCGATGATGAAACATAACCCTTTATTTTATACATGAATTTACTATCTTACTTTCGAGTGTAAAAATAGTAATTTATTTTTTGGTTTGATTAGATATATAATTGGTACTTGAGATGGTGGATCCAAGATTAAGATTTGCTAACTTGGGGTTAAAGAATTGGTGGATGAAGTTCATTCTTACTCTCTTAAACAAAAAAAGAAAGAAAAAGCTCACAAGAATAATGAGAAACAAGGCAATTGGGGCAAAAGTCATCATCGAATTAGGTAATTTAATCGGAAATGTTATTTGATTTGGATTAATATAAGATTTTGGGTCTTCATGTTCATGTTCGTGTGGGGTTTAGATTGTTTGGTAGACCTGCACCTGCATCAGACCTGAAGACTAACAAAAGAGGGAAAGTTATTGGACTGGAGTTTGTCGAGTTCTAATGATGATGGGTGTTTTTTTGGTCATATAGAGAATCTTAATGGAAAAAGACACTGAGAAAAAAAATAAAAATAAAGATGTAGTAAGCAAGAAAAGAAAAGTGAGAGTTAGTTTCATGGCTGATTTTCACATTGTTTGGATGAATATAATGTTTATAAAATTTAAAAGTTGAATGAAGCAGTAGATGGGTGATCATCTAAGGGTTTTTTATTTAAGGGATGTAATGATAGGATCGATTTAGGTAAGCTTTTGTCATTTTGACAGCTTAATTTGACCTCATAGTGCCATTGGTTGGGGCTTTGGTTCACAAACACAATCTTTGTTTACTCCGTCATTAATATGATTTAAGCATTATTTACATCTACATATTATATGAGATCTACACTAAGATTCTAAAGTTCGCCATACCTACGTGATTCAATGGTGATTGTGTTTATCTAATATCATGATCGCATCTCAATTAGTTATGTGCATATTGACAATACCGTGTTTGTCTCAAGGATATACACTTTTTATCGTTACTTTAAGGAGCAGACCTTGATAGTGGTAGGCTGGTAGCTTAAACTAAAGGTTCTAAATGTTCTGAAATGTAGGGGTGGCATGATGGGATAGGGGCTGGAAAAACAAGAGATAAGTGGACTGCTATTTAGTTTCTTTAGCTTTGGGATCTTTTGTCCTACAAGTTTTATCATTTTGGTTTACAAATTTATTGATTTTGGTAAATATATATGAGCCACAACTTTGTCTCTATATATAACTGATAATGTATGCTACCATTGCAGGGCAACGTTTTCATGTGCAATGCCAGGATAATAGAGATTCTCTTAATGAAAAATTGGTATTATAGTACATATCCAGTATACCTGCAAACGATATACAAAAGTGATCAATGGGCATGGCATCAGTGGTGTACCCACACTATAGCCAAGCTGGGCGGGTGCCCCCCTTAAAATAAAAAACTTAGTGTAATTTATAAGCAAAAATCATGATTGCCCCCTTAAAAGTTCGGTTAAACCCTCCGATCGCCCGTGAAGTACAAATCCTAAGTCCGCCATTGCATGGCATGTGCAACTGTTGGCAAAAGCTAAAGCCCATAATACATGAGTTTTGTATAATTGTAAGCATGTTATTTTTGGCAACACAGAAAGTAATAAAAATGGAGGCTCCATTTTTGTAATATGGCATCTTACTTTGGAATGTAATGTGCAACTATTTAAAGCAGCATTTGACTATGTGTCATTTAGGAATTTAGACATCATCATCATCATCATCATCATCATCATCATCATCATCATCATCATCATCATCATCATCATCATCATCATCATCATCATCATCATCATCATCATCATCATCATCATCATCATCATCATCATCATCATCATCATCATCATCATCATCATCATCATCATCATCATCATCATCATCATCATCATCATCATCATCATCATCATCATCATCATCATCATCATCATCATCATCATCATCATCATCATCATCATCATCATCATCATCATCATCATCATCATCATCATCATCATCATCATCATCATCATCATCATCATCATCATCATCATCATCATCATCATCATCATCATCATCATCATCATCATCATCATCATCATCATCATCATCATCATCATCATCATCATCATCATCATCATCATCATCATCATCATCATCATCATCATCATCATCATCATCATCATCATCATCATCATCATCATCATCATCATCATCATCATCATCATCATCATCATCATCATCATCATCATCATCATCATCATCATCATCATCATCATCATCATCATCATCATCATCATCATCATCATCATCATCATCATCATCATCATCATCATCATCATCATCATCATCATCATCATCATCATCATCATCATCATCATCATCATCATCATCATCATCATCATCATCATCATCATCATCATCATCATCATCATCATCATCATCATCATCATCATCATCATCATCATCATCATCATCATCATCATCATCATCATCATCATCATCATCATCATCATCATCATCATCATCATCATCATCATCATCATCATCATCATCATCATCATCATCATCATCATCATCATCATCATCATCATCATCATCATCATCATCATCATCATCATCATCATCATCATCATCATCATCATCATCATCATCATCATCATCATCATCATCATCATCATCATCATCATCATCATCATCATCATCATCATCATCATCATCATCATCATCATCATCATCATCATCATCATCATCATCATCATCATCATCATCATCATCATCATCATCATCATCATCATCATCATCATCATCATCATCATCATCATCATCATCATCATCATCATCATCATCATCATCATCATCATCATCATCATCATCATCATCATCATCATCATCATCATCATCATCATCATCATCATCATCATCATCATCATCATCATCATCATCATCATCATCATCATCATCATCATCATCATCATCAGTTAATCCCACTTATAGCAAAGCTAAGGTAGGGTCTGAGGAGGGTAAGATGTAGACAGCCTTACCTCTACCCCTAAGAATAGAGAGGCTGCTTCCAATGAGACCCCCGGCTCGATGTGGTTTGGTATCAAGCCTTGGACATAAGGCACAAAACACTTACCAATCGGGACAAACCCGATCGGTGCATGTGTACCCCTTTGTCTTTTGGCTATCCACGCCACCACATGATGCATGATTAACCGTCCGTCGTTTTTAACGTTATTTTCACGAAATTAGTAAAATAACGTTAAAACTAGTGCAACTTTACTTTTGCCCCACAAGGGCCACACATATATACATTATATGCGCACACCGTAAGTTGGGCGTTCATTTAGGAATTTAGACATATGTAAGTATAAATGGTTTTATTTGGGTTATATTTTATTGTCGGACGATCTTTGCATGTTGAACAGTTAAAAAAACGTTTACTCACGATTCAAAACATGTGTTATATAAACGTATAACAAAATCACACACTAATCTCACAATCACGTTCGTATTATGTATGCTTGATATGCCACAAGCTTGCGGGGCAACGCCCGCGGGCAAAATACTAGTTATGTTTTTGTTTAATAATTAATTAATTAATAATACACTAGTTGGTGTTTGATGAACAGGTAGGTTATCGTTATGTACTATGCACTGTGCTACACCTCAAACAAGGCTCCAAGGTCTGCCAATACTGCTGATTATTACAAAGCCAACGCATTGGAATCATCACAAAGAGTATATTCCTTTCTTGTATATATAACTTTATTATTATCTTCAGTAAGTAACATTTTAGGAATTAGGTTTAGTTGCTAATTAATAATGGCCGCCACTAATAAGATTAACAACACTATTTCTGACTGCATTTCCCATATACAGTCTGATTGTGATCATCAACTTAAAGAGAAAGCCCTTCAAACCCTAGTTTCCATCACAAAAGCAAGCCCAATAAATAGAAACTTAGTTTTACAGAATAATCAAGTCATGCCCGCCCTGCTTAAGTCATCGTCGTCGTCTCGTACGCTTGAGAAACTCTCACTCTCTGTCCTTTTTAATCTTTCACTAAACCCTAATCTTAAATTGATACTTGCTGACATGGCAACCATTCAACATCTTAATAATATAATCCTCGCTCGTGGGTCCGTCGAGTCTACTAGGTTAGCGGCTTCTTTGATATGCAGTCTGGCAATGCTAGATAAGAACAAAGCGGTTTTTGGTGTGGCGAATACTATCCAAGCTTTGTTGAAGGCGGTTTCAGGGTCGAAAGGGCATGTTACACATCACCTTCTAAGTTCACTTGCTGAGTTGGTGAAGTTTCATGGGAATTGCACGTTAGCCGTTAGAGCGAATGCGGTTAATGTTCTCTTGAGAATAGTGGAGAACAAGGATTGTGAAGATTTGAGTGGGACCGCTCTTGTTATTCTAGGCCTTCTTGCTAGGTTTGATGAAGGGCTAAAGGCTATAATCAATACTCCTTATATTGTTAGTAGAATGGTTGATGTGTTGAAAGGAAGGTGCATGGTGAGCAATGAAGGTGCAACCGAGATATTGATTCGTGTTTTTGATGAAAGTGAGGAATGCTTGAAAGAAGCAATGGGATTGCCTGATATCATGTTTGTGTTGGCTGAGGTGTCTGTGAGAGGATCAACGATAGCTCGGGAGAAAGCTTCACTATTATTAAAAAAACTCGAGGCTAATGAATCTAGTGTTCTTGAAATGGTAAACGGACTAAGATGGTTGTCTTAGAAAAGAAATAAGTAACATAATTAGAGGTTATGTTTGTTTATTGCAGGCTCAAAATAGGCCCCTCCCTGAGTTTAAATGTCTGTAAAAAAGGCAGGTTCATCAGTTTTATGAAAGTTGTTTAAGAAATACCGCTGCACTGCCATTATTATACAAGATAAGCGTATGTTAAGGCCCTAGTAAAGGGTGTTTTTCTTAATTACTTGGAGTTGAAATCACAGTGAGGGAGGGGCATTTTGTATGCAAAACTTGTAGTTACCAATATGGACTGACTGAAAACAAGCATAATAAATTACCTAAGCAAACCAAGGATGAAAGTGTGTATATATATTCTAAGACATTTGCCTTGCCCCCCTTGAATTTGAAAACAAAACAAAACATCATGAGTCTTTACATAACTCAAATATTGTTTTAGAATGTAGCCAATTAGTAGGTGGAGGTGTTGCTGGAAAGTGTTACTCACTTCACTTGCATGATTTAAATTACAGCTATCATTTCGAGCACTTTGTAGATCTTATCCAGCCTAATAACGTATTATAGTACATTGAATATGTAGGGCTATGTTGTCAAAGGCGCAAAGGCCGAGCCCACAACCTAGGCGCTTAAAAATCGAGGGCATTTTTGAGCTAGATGCATAGTATAAATTACCATTTAAGGGGTTTATACATGGATTAACCATGCTTATTTAGGTTGTAACTAGCCTTATTTACAAGGTTTTTTAATTTTTATTTATTTACCATTTTTTGTCTAGAAAAATGCAGCTCCTGAGAGCCCGAAAGCTTGCAATTCTGGGCGCAACACATTTGGTTTGCTGGGCTGTACCTGAGTGCCTACTGCCTAGGGGCCTTTTGACAATATAGGGTTAAACATAGAGAATGACATTGGAGATAGAAAGAATATTTGTTTAGCATGTATATTTGTATGTAAACCGTAAAAGATTTTATTTAGGCATCCTGTTATATATATCATGATCATCAAATTTACTTGATGACATGTTAAGTATACATACATCACACATTTACCCTTCTTGACTCATCAATAAAGAATTTGTTCAATATAGTTAAGGTTATATTCAAACATTTAACTAACTTATTAACACAACTATTCTATCTCAAGTTATTCAGTTAATTGGTTTGAAGTTATAACTTATTGAAGTAGAATTCATGAAACAAAATGAAGGGAAAACAAATTCAAGATTGATGTAAATAAAGCTAAACATATAAAGAAATAATATTATTTGATGACAGTAATTGTATAGCAGTATAAGACTATTTTTGCCTATAGACAAAATGGGCTGTGGAAATAAGGTTTATCTGGTATAGGGCTATACGTTATGAGCATGGACCTAGCCTAACTAGACTAAGCTTTTACCATTTTATATGACGTGTTTTAATTTAGAGTTTTTTAAAAAATTGGGATAATTTTAGAAATTATGAAAGTGTTGTGGCAAAATCTGGTGATTTTGAAAATGTGACATGTTTTAATCATAGCGTGTTGTTTACGAAATGATGTTGTTGCGGCTATTTTGAACTTCTTTACTAAATTTATCTCTACTACCTTATTAAGGAGGAGAAATGAGTAAGAAGGTAATTTCACCATCATTTTAAGATGGCATACAAAAAGTCTCATGCATAAATCTCTAACTTTTACCATTTTCTTCCATCTATGCCCTTATGTTCAAGTCACTAATACAAATCAATTGCACCATTCAATACATTTAACTCATGTATTAACTTTTTGTTACCTAGAACCATTACCAAGTAAAAGATTAATTCATGTAACTTTTTTTTAATGGATTAACTTTTTGTTACCAATGGAATTTGAATTATCACCACAAGAAAAGGCTAAGCCTTATTTATAAACACTTTGTAACCAGTAGGCTAAAGGCTCTTTGGTTCATGTGTGTAACTAAATGTTGCAAATAAAAATCAAGCACGGATCAGATTGGATAAATGATAGTATGGTGTATAAAGTTTTGGCAATTTAAAATGTGAATAAAAATGCATACCCGCGGCAACGCGCGGGCATTCCACTAGTTTCTCTAATTGGTTTGGTTTGGTTTGGTTTGGTTTGGTTTTCATCCATTTCCCCTATCCTCCTCCTCCTCCTCCTCCTCCTCCTCCTAACGTCCGAAAAAACCTGCTACAGAAGGGTCAGCGCGAACGAAGGTCTACAATAACGAAATTCTCCTCCTCCTCCTCCTCCTCCTCCTCCTCCTCCTCCTCCTCCTCCTCCTCCTCCTCTTCTTGCTTACTTTAATGTCTATTTATACCCGCCTACTCAATCATAATGTATAAAACACACGTGCCTTATGCTATATAGTGATTGATGGCTATTGCTTTCTTTTTATAAATATATATATATATTAATTATCTCTACTACCTTATTAAGGAGGAGTGATAGGTAAGAAGGTAATTTTACACAATTTTTAAGATGGGAGTTGAAGAGTCCCTTCACAAATTTCCAATATTTGGTCATTTTGTTCCCTTTATGCCCTTATGTACAACCTATAATGCTCATTGTATATATGTGTAATGCATACTTCATATCCATTTCAACATGTAACCCCAACACCTATTAGGCTTTGTTGGAGCTTATAAACATTGTAGTAATTGGACATTTTTGTCTTTTTTTTGTTTGTTGAATTGTATAACTCTTTAAAGCATGATGTCTAACCTCATATAATATATGTATTTTTTGCCAATAATTCTATCTCCTTTTCTCTGTATATTACAACTAACTAAAAGAAAACTTAATATCCTGATTTATATATATCAAATTTTTTTTTTTCTTTTTTTGGTAAAAAAAAATATTTTTTAACTTAGGTTACCTTTACGTACTTAGTCACGTTTAAAAACCGCCGCAACGCGCGGGGTAATTTACTAGTTAATATTAATGGGCTAAGCTTCATCGATATATACATGATGCTTGTGCAAGGATTCAAATATTTACCTTTTCCTGTATCAAAAAGATATTCAAAGTATGCAAATATACGTAGTGGAGTCTTTGGTTAGCACCCCTTATAACTAAATCTTCAATTTTTTTTATTTGTAGCGAATAAATTGAAAAGTGATTGGCTGCAAGAGGTTGGCACCCTTTAAGGCCTCTATGTAGCGGTGTTGGGGGACGCTAATTTTGTTTTAAGGCCTCATTACACATGGTCTGATAATATCTTATAGGTTTATTATATATCTTTGTGTGCTACAACAGTTATATATAGGGGCGTATTTAGCACAAATCCAATTACGTACTACCTTGTGTATTGTAGTTAAATGAATTAAATGTGCAAGTATATTATATGATTATCATATTTTTCTATTTAAATTGACTATGTAATGAACGGTCATGTACATACACGTGAAGATGAACCTTTTAGCTCATTATGCCAACCCATGGGCCAAGATGAGGTGTACAATTTTAGTTATTATTATGAGTGTTAACTTAATATAGTGGGAATGCCCGCACGTTGGCGCGGGTATTGCAACTGTATATCAAATAACCATATTCTTAAAAAATTCCTACACCCTCTTTGTGCTATTTTAAAAGCCCAAAACTTAAGATATTACTATATATGAGATGGGTATTTAGGCACCGAAAAGATTTTTCTTTTTATTTTTTATTACATCAATGTGCTTCTAGTTTGGATAAAAACATGTTCTATTTTTTTATTACACATAAGGTTATACATGATTAATATTCTTTATACATACACCAATGTACTGATATCCGGCATGTAATGAGTAATCAATTACTCTACGCGAATAGAATTCGGTTTTACAATCGAGTATTTGGCTAGAATTACCAGTGACCCATTACTATCCCTAGACGAGTATGCAACTATGCATATAAAGTTTCTTTTTTTTTTTTTTTTTTCAGAAACGATTTTTTTTAGTTTAACATACACCTAGCCATTGCTGGGAGATTCTTCACTTGAGAATCAACTTGAGATAGAGCTGACTTATATTTACCCACATTTACTTCTTTTTGCAGCATCAACCATGGACTCCTTTAGTAAATCAACAATGTTGCTCATATTCTTGTTCTTCATATGCAGTCACACCTAAGGATATCGATCACATATGTCATCAACCGCATCTTGGAAGTCTTTAACTGTCAGTGTTCCAGACCGGTCCATGCCAGCCTTTTCAAATATAGATGAAATATCCTCTACCAATCAATCTTTCAAAGTAACCTTATTTCTTATATATTGAAACAGAGAGACATGCATATGTTGATGTAAAAATGAATGTACCATGACTTTGCGACATTGGTTTATCGTGGCACAATCTCCTGGTGCATATATGTTGTTCCCTTCAGCTCGAAGCCATTCATCAGTGGCTTAAACACGTCGATTCGCCTATGGAGCACATGACACACATAACATGTAATAATTAATGCCACTCTACGAAAATAATATGTAAAGTCGCCCCACACACAAGAGACGGTACCTACCCAATTTCCCTAGTAAACTACTTCACAACCGGGCGAGTGGCAATGCATGTTGACCATACCACCATCGCAGAGTGTATAGTTGAGATTTTTCCAGTTTTGATCTCTTTTGTTGAAAATGTTACTTCCCAACAAATCTATACATGGAACCAGCTAGAAGCTCTCAAAACTAAGTCTTAGTCAAAGAAGTTAAAATTACCATGCCATATAATTAGGTTTGATGCTTCTGTAACTCGGGATGTAAGTGCTTTTACCTATACCTGGAAATTTCAACCCATTTACCTATAAATGATTTGAATTGAGAGATATTCAATCTTTGACAGGTCAAATGGGATTAGCTACAAATTTTTTAGACACAATGGTTACGAAAAAAATGAATAATACCTCCCATAGCTCAAATCCTGGAATAACACATTTCTTTAAAAAGTAGAGATGGGCTTAAATTATTATATAATTTTTATTATATAACACGGATTTATATTATAGATAAATGAAAATACAAAAATGTATATAATATAAATTATGAAAAAATTACATAAGTTAAGTATTTTCATTACATACAAACCCGAAGATGACATGAGTTTTCATGGGTTGACACGTGCAAGAGCCGCTTAATTTTAATTTTTATTTGAACCTTTTACATATTAATACTCAAAATTAATGTTGGTATCTAAAGATACCAATGTACACAAAATAATTGCATTTAAACTAAACTAGAAAGCTAAGCTAAACTAATCGAATTTACATTTTATGTATTACATTTTGCATAAAAGATAATCGCTTAATTTATAATATATATCAAATGACAGTCCATATTTGCTTACCTTTTTACCAATATCTACAAGCTGCCCATCAAGGTGTGTAATGCTCTTCTCAAAGCCAGTAATAGCTTTTACCTATCAAAGATACAAGAAGCTCGTTAGTTAATGTTTGTTACCATAAAAAAACACAACAACAAACTAATAATATTAAAATAAAAGTTGCCCGACTTTGTGGTGAAAATTACTTAAAGGTTATTGCCAGTGTCGAAGCTTGATTTTTTGGTTTTTTTTTTTTTTTTGGGGGGGGGGGGGGGTGGGTGCATTAACCGAGTTCTATAATAAGGAAAGGAAACAAAAAGCATAACAAAATCAGTATATTTCAAATAAAAAGGGATTAACAGAGACTGTAGATAACATATGCAGACAAACTTACGGAGTGTAGATGCACTTGACCGTCCTCCATTGTTTTCAGCAAAAACGATTTTTCATTCTGCTAGAAGTAAATAAAAAATATATTAAATATTAAATAAATAACTAAATACATGAAGGAATATGTAATATGATATTAAACTAAGTATACATACCACAACAGAGCAAATTCCAGGATACAGGCCATAGTAGATAACTGTCCGAAGGAGATTTTCATCATAACTCCATGTGTTGTAAATAGTTATATTGCCGTCTATAAGACCGGTATCTTTAAGTTGTGATTGAAATTCCTGACGTAGAGAATAAATGGTTTTTTATAGACTGCGCAGAAAGAAAAATTTTCCAACAATATTCATATCCGATGAGTTCATATTCCGCTACTTTCCAACCCTCATACGCCTTCACAAGGGCAATATCGTGCTTTGGCTGCCTCTGCCAACTGTAAAATAATAAAGAACAATATACTTTTCTCTTAACATCTGAGTTACATCCTTCTTGTCTAGAGGTGCCAAAAAAAGGATCTTTGACACTAAGACCAACAACAACTGTGAGTATAGGGTCAAGGCAGTTAAAAGTTGCACCGAGTATAAGCATCTTTCCGAGTTTGGGCTCCACAGGAAGCATTGAGAAATAACGGCCTGTCAATTGTCAAATACAACACAAAAATCTTTTACCAAAATGTACGCCACCTTCATATTAAGAACAAAGCATAGAAAAAATTGCATACCCAATACAGTTAGATTTTCACTCTCATATAAAGCACCAATAACCTTGAGATACTCAATAGCGTTTTGAACCTATGAATGAGTAATTGTAGAAAGTAAATATGATGCATTATTTAATATATAGACAATATATCGAAATATGAGTTGAGCACCTGGCCATTACCGCTAATTGTCACACCCTCAAATTTTCACTGCGGGGTTTATACCGCGAGGCGCATGACATACTAGGATCCCATAGCCATAAGTCATATGAACGAACTCTAAATGCCCAAACCATTTAGTTCGTTTTTAAAACCAAGTTTAGTTAAGCTGCGGAAGCGTAAACCAAATTTAAACCTTTAAAACCATGCGCAAAACAACGCGCCCAAATTAAAACCATATGAAAGAAAATGTAAAAACATAATATGTAATTTAGGTGTATGCCCAAGACCCGAAATACAGTGAAGTGTGCAGTGCTTTCTAATCCTGGCACCGGAAGCTAACTACCTGCAAAAGCATGTAAATCATGGGTCAACAAACAATGTTGGTGAGTTCACTAAGTAAAGTAGATGAGTGTGTAACTGCGCTGGTTTCCAAAACCACGTAAACAAGTAATTGAGTTGGTTCCAAGAACCGTGTAAACACTAGTTCGTCGCATGTCAAGGGTAGCTAGCCCATTCATGATAACTAACACCGAATATACCGAACTGCTATGTACGTGTAGCCACAAATGTGAGCCGCATGCCTGACATCATTGTCTATCCACAATGATAAAGTTTCATTAAGTTATAGTTCACGCCCGCGCTCCCTGAGCCGATGTGAGGTTTGTAAGACCTAATAGCGCTATCAACTAATAACCCGCTTGCCAATCCCAGCAACTCATTCGGTACGTGAGGACTTACAGATGATAGAGTTGGTTTAGTTCATCAAGGACACAGTTTGCGAACTAGCAAAGTAAACGACCCACACAAGGATCCATCAAAGTAAACGACCCACACAAGGATCCATAGCATCCCAACTAGGGATATGTAAGTAGTCCCAAACCGGACTAGAAAAATGTTAAGTAAGTTGTCTCATACCTGAGACGCATGCTTTTGAGAAAAAGTAGTGAAACTCACCTTAGAATGCAAGCAAATAAATCCAACTCCAAAGTAGGGTGTGCTACCGACTCCCTAGTACATGTGTCACTAAGTGAGCATATGTGTAATACCATTACACCATATAATCCGTTTGTCCAAGACGTTTAAATGTTCAAAAGCGTGTAAGTGACACCTAGCGATTCTACATGCATAAGTAAATCCTACGGACCCGTTGGTGAAGATGTTGGTTACCATTAGTTTTACACTTCATATGCATCTCATATAAGTGCCCATTCAAATATATATCAAACACATACCACATAGGACTCCAATTAGTTACACAAACACAAAATACACAATCTGCGTTTTTAGGACAGATTGTGCGTTACCAAAACTAATTTATTTAAAATACTAAATCAGTGAGTTAAACTCCCAAATTTTTACTGAATATTATTTGGGATTCATTTGATAACCCATATTTTTGTTTTGTCTCAGAACCAAACACAAAAATCATGAAAAATCGTACATCACAGATATGTCCAGAAAGTTTCTACATCAGGTCAGGTTAGTAGAAAAAAATCCCAAAAATCGTGTATTCATCCAAACGGGATGAATCCACTTGGAAAAGCCAAGTTATTCCAATGTTAACCTACTGTCCAAATTTCATAACTTAATTCCTTGTAAAACTCGAGTTATGATTGTTTAAAGTTGACTCAGTTTATTAATCCGAAAATCTGACATGAACTTTAATCAAAGAAAATTCCAAAAACATATCAAACGCCGTCCAAATCAGATGATTTTGCCCATTCTAAAAAGCTAAGACCATGTACAATCTATTAATGCAAAGAATCGATCAAAACAATTATTTTTAAGCCACGAAACAGACCCTACAAGTCGACATTCAGATTCTGTCCAGATTCTAATCATGCAATATTATCAATTATATCAAACCCTAGTTGCATATTATCCATCAATAACACCTAATAATCATCAATAACCATTACCAAACATTCCTAATACCTATTGTGATCAGATTCTATCATTATTCATGCAAAGATTACAACTTTAATGATCAAAACTTCAACAACTTGCGCAACAAGTAACCTATGATATTACTAATCGCCTATCATCATGTTTAATTCGTTTAATCTTCAAAAACCTCAAGTTTTAATAATTATCAAAAGCTTTCAGACCTGGACAAACCTTGTTATATGATTTTTATAACATAAAAATAAGATTAAAGCGTAAAGGATTAAAGATTATACCCCTAGCTCTTCGATACAATCAACCGAACGCCTTTGGAGCTTCCCAATCGATGATCTTGAGCCTTTGCAGGTTGTTTGGGGTTTATAATTCGTAAGGGGCAGTAAGGGGGCGATTAGGGTTGAGTTTAGAGGTTGCATGGGGCTTAAGAGTGTTTAAATAGGGGTTTGAGGCGGTTTAGACCCGTCAGTGATGTTCGCGCGGCCGCTCGGGCTGCTCGCGCGGCCGCTCGCAGGCCTTCGGCCCGTGTGAGTGGCCCGTTTCGTTACCCGACGTGTTTTCCTTCGACGTTTTCGTTATTTCGGACCCTAACAAGTGTAACCCCATGTGTTAAGACCCCAATCATTCTAATGGTCCACCTTTAACGATTTTATTAACGTATTCGGTTTAGGTTCACACAATCACATATGGTTTTCACATAAGTTCATCGAATATCACATAGACACGTAATCACAATCAATCCAAATTAGTTTACTCATTATTATTATACTTCATTATTCACCAACGTCCGAGGTTCACTAATCATGTATTCAGTTATTAACTCACAACAATGCAACGTGTGTCCTATCTAGCTAACCCTAGTTAAGTATAATGCAAGGAACGTAACTAGAGTTTAGTTAAAGTGAGAACCTGAATTTGCGGGGTATCACACTAATAACTCAGGTGACTGTAGAGCCTTGGATAAGAATTCAGAAATACTTCCGAGTTTTAAACTTTTGATTTGAAGAAATATTGACTGCAAGGGTGTCCTTAGTATTTCAGGCAATTGATACTCTGCAAAAGCATTATAGACACATCTAGGATATAGATGGTAACACTCTCCAAGTTGAACACGGCCCGCCCGTCCTCGTCTCTGCATAGCAAATAATTAATAAAATAAATGTCTTAGTTATTTATAAAAACGCTAGTTATGTACAAAGAAACTTAATTGTTTGGCAGAAACTTTGGATATCCAAGAAGGAAGTAAACAGGGAGTATTGTTTAAAGCATCATATGATGTCTCTTTAGCTTTTCCACAATCAATAACATAAACCACATCATCAATTGTGATACTGGTTTCAGCCATATTTATAGCCAAAACTATCTTCCTCACCCCACCTTCTGGCTTTTCAAAAATTAATCTCTGTATACACAACACGAAAAGATAAATATAAAAAATCCTTCAAATTTAATCGTAATTTTATCATAATAACATGTACAATAATGCAGATGGGGTTACCTGTTCTGAGCTGGCCATAGAACCATGACATGCAAGTAATAAACACGAGCTGGATCTCCAAAGTGAGGGTGTGCTTGTAGTTTTTCCTTTAGAGAACTTATGTCATCCCACCCAGCAATAAATACTAAAACAGCACCAGGTTTTTCATTCTCACATATCGTGACTAATAAGAATTCTATGAGGTTGAAACCTATACAATCAGGATTCCAACAAGACATAGATCCACGTGTCTGTTGGTTGTCGTTCCTGAAGTCAGCAGATAGAAGTGCCTCCTATTTTCATTTTTTTTTACAAAATAGAGGATCAGAACATAAGCACATGAAGAAATTAAATGATTTGGAATAAGACGATTTACCTTAACAGCAGAGGTATTTGGCTTTTTCTCTTTCTAATAATTTGTTTATTTGATTTCCATGGTCTTTCCTGACCATAATCATCCATTTGATTTTCTGCAGTCAATCTGTATCCAGTTTTTTTTCCAAAACATCCTCAAAAAAATAGCTCTGCACAGGGTGCGTAAAACCCTATAGACGACGAGATATATAGTGGCATTAGATTCTAAGTTAGTAAATCCAAAATTTAAAAAAAAACATCCAAGCACAAATAATGGGCTTTAAGCAACTATTAAGAGGGGTAATTTCAACCCATTTACTTACAAATGAGTCAATTTGGGTTGTGCTTTATCTCAAATGGGTCAAATAAAAAATTAACTAAAAGGGGAACAAATCAAATGGGATAAAAGTCCCAGCTAGAATCATCTTATTCAAATACTTCAGCTATTACTGCTATTATATAGAGTGTTCATTAGTGAATCATAAAAAAATAATAATAAAGCTGGACAAAGAATGTGTTTAGGCTAACACAACCCAAATCGGCCTGTTCCACCACAGCTAAAAATAACCAATTTCAACCTGAACTAAGCATTACCGGAATCTTGACAGATGGAGCACCACCAAAGTAGGATGAAAAGGGGTTTGAATCAAGGGTTGCCTCCTGAATGGAATTGCGGAGTATAAAGGGGGTGGGTCTGGAAATGAAGGGGCGTAATTAAATGGAGTTGTGGCACTTAGAACTATAACATTGAAGATAAAGGAGACGCTTCATTTGCATTCTGCACCAATTCAAGGTGTGTTTCGTGAACGAAAGGATGAAAGGGTTGTACGACATGTATCAATGACTTATACAGGTGCCATCAAATGTTGTACGTAAGGGCATAGAGGGAAGAAAATGATAAAAGTTAGAGATTTATGCATGAGACCTTTTGTATGCCATCTTAAAATGATGATAAAATGACTATCTTAGTCATCTCTCCTCCTTAATAAGGTAACATAAATAATATGCATATATACTATCAAATTGATTTGTATTTTAATGTTGTTGTGCGTGTATAGGTGTGTTGTGTCATGTTTTTATAATCTTGTATCTTACGAATTGGATTTGCATATCATTTTTAGTGTTCTATAACCGTATATCAACTTCTATATAAAATAAGACAATTTGGAAAAACTTAGAAACCAAAAATATAGGTAATATTCTTTTAATCTTGATCAAATAGGATAAACTATAAAACTTGCTCCTCCTCATCCAACTTTGCATGAATCCTAGTTCCTATAGGTTTAGCTAATTAAAGTAAAACATGTTTCTTTATACCTACCACTATATATATGGTTTTAAAAGGGGTTTACTCCTTTGGAGGTTCACACCTTGGAGTACTCAGGTTCGAATCTTGCGTTGATCGAGCTTTGGCCTTGTATGGTCCTGGCCGAGAGTTGTTAAAAAAATCACCCTTTTAAAGATTATTATTATTTTCTTATATTTTTTCCTCTCTCCATGAATACTTTCATTCCAGGATAAAGAAAATTACATCAAGATAACAGGCATGCGGGCAACAAGCTACGTCGTCATCCCTTTTGACGTAATGAGATCAAACTCTTCTAGAATTTGCTATTCATAAAGGGGTGACGATTCGAACACATAAGTAACCAAACAAGACAAGATCACGGTGCTTCTTGTTTCACGGGCTTCACGCCATCACGGAGTACGAACCACCCGGCTGGCCTTACAAAATAATAATAATATCTTCTTTCACTTCTTGCTATTATTTATTTGGCTTTTGGTAATCGTTATTAGTTACAACTGACACTAAAATTAATCATCGATCAATTTTTTTCTATTTATCATTTAAAAGAAAACACTTATGCTAAACAACCCTTATGTTTTATATATATTTGACCTAATTATATACTTTTTTTTGACTAAAAAACAAACTACATAGGCTTACTAATCATAAAATGAGCTAAAAGACTAAACGAACTTTTAAATATATATTAACCTTTTATTGAACTAGGGATATGCCCAAGCAGGCATGAATATATGTGAAAAATGAGGCCTTATGAATTTTCTTAAAAACCCGATGGACGGGATGTCTACCTTACGCCTAGCGAATGTTCTTGTCTTTAGCTGGGCAGGTGGGAAGCACGCTTACTTGGACCTTAATTTCCTTGTTGGCCCATGGGAAAATAGGTTTATGGCCGGACAGGCAGTGCTGGAGGTGGAATCAAGAAAGTCGTGAAGCATGAAAATGCTTGCACTGATAATCAGCATGTTTTCGTTCCTTTTGCATTCGATACTTGTGTTTCTTTGGCTCCCGAAGCTATTGGGTTATTAGATACAGTGTAGAGGGTCGTGCACAACATTTTCTCATCCCCTAGGAACTCGGGTTTGGTTTTCGGTATGCTAGGGTTTTGTAACATCACATATTTTCTCCAAATTTTCGAATTAGTAAAATCACCACTATGCCTATATTATACCTCTTTTGTACAAGTATAATCATGTCTAAATTTTTCTTTTGACTATTTCAAAATATTCTTATATAGTACGGATATTTTAAAGTGGTATAAATTCAAAACGTATACAAAATTTCCCCAATAAACTATCTATGTTTATTCTTTTTTTATTGATGTTATTTATTTATTTATAATAATAATAATAATAATAAAAGTATTAAACATTTCAGATTTTCTTTAAACTAATGAACCTAGACATAATACCATCCAGATTTACAATGAATCTGGACAAACAGTATGTCCAGATACGTTCCAGACGCACCGCCAATAATTTGACCAACTTGGACGCGTATAATCCTCAATTAAATCCGAAATTAGCTGGACTAAATCAAGTCTACCTTCCTATGATAGTTCTACGCGTGAATGATCCATGAATTTCGCTTAATTGAATCAAAGTTTAAAACCCACCATTAAAACGTTTCTAATCAAGTCAATCAACATTCAATTCGCAGTTTATGCACAAAATTAAGAACAACTATATAAGCAGACCTCTATTTCGAATCAAACCCACCAAAAACCACTCTCTTTCACCTTCTAAATCTCTGGAAATCAAAGCTCTTGTGTTCGGCCCTTTTTGCACTCGTTTATACAGCCTCTGGTACGTTAAAATCCAATTAACATTGGCTTTGCAGTCTATTTATAGTACAGATTAAAAGCCCTAACATTAATGTTATAATCAACTTCGTTTTCTTGGTCGATTGACCGGATTAAGATTCTAGGGTTTATAAGGAATGAGGGAACCTGCAGACTTGGGTTTTTAAATTCTGTTTTCTGTTGTAAATACAAACAAGGGCGTAGCCCAGTGGTGGAAATCGTGGTTGTTAATGCTTGAACCGGGTTTGAACCCAGGTTCGATTCCCACGACCCACACTCTTTTTCAAAACTCATTTTTTTTATACTTAACCTATTAATCTTTTTAAATAGTTTTAAAATACCAAATGTGATCTATAAATTCTATAAAAATTATTTTATGATATTCAGGAGGCAAAGTTTATCATACAATTTTTAGTTTTTCAAAACTTATTTAATATATATAAAATATATTACAAGTTTATTCATTTATAAGTTAAAAATTCTATAAAAATAACTAAACGATTCTATAAAATTCCACAAAAATTATTTTAAACTTATAAATCAATAAATATTCCAGAAATAATTTTTTATTTCTGAAAACCGATTAATAAATATTTTTAATTAATTTTTACTATTTTAATCATAAATATATCATAATAAATTCATTTTTCACTTTTTTTATACCAAAATTTTACATAAATTATTTTTGTTCATTTAGAACAGAAATGCAAATTTTAATTTGAAACTTAATTGATTTTAATATTTTTAGACATTAATACTATGTTTTGACAAATAAATATTAATATACTATATATTCGATACTTAAGAAAATAATTTTATAAAAATTATTTTCACGTTTATAACATTAAAGTACAACCAACCTTAATCAAGATTTTTACAAAAGTCTTTCTATTTATTTATTTCCCTAAATTCTTTATTTATAAATTCATTAACAATTTATCTAAATTAACGATTAATTATCTTTCCTCAAAATTAGGAACCCTAGAAATACTTGTAGACTAGAAAGAGTTAAAATTATTTATTACCTTAAACATAGGGTGATACTTGGCAACGTTGGATCACACTTATTCTGTTCCACAAGACTTAACACTTTGCTAAGGTGAGTATTACTTATCCCCTTTTTCGTTTTTACACTTTTGGGCTGATTCATGCACAAGTATACAAAACTTGCACATCACTTACACATACATTTTTCTTCATTTACGATTCATATACGTGTCTTGTTTATCTTTGTGCTTTATGTTTGAACATGAATGTAGCTTACGTACAAAATCATACATCTAGACATAACTTATGTTATGGTGCTCTTTACATATAGACGTAACTTATGTTACGGTTCTCATTTAGACATAACTTATGTTATGGTGCTCTTTTAGAATTGACACGTGTTAGGGTGCTCATTATCAATTTTACCATACCAACTTTACATTTGATCTTGTCTTGTTTGGTTACTTATGTGTTTACATAATGCCTTGGTGATGCTAGACACATGAATTGTACCACTTTTCAAACTTATACTATATGTACAAAGCTAGGTAATACTCACCAACATCATATGTTGACAAAATTTATTTCCGTGCATGTTTCAGGATAAGCTGCTTGACGCTTCACATAGAACTTTGGACTTAGATTAAATCAATCAACTATCTCTATTTTTGTTGTCGTGTATTTATTTTCACATGTTGTAAAACAATATTCAATAATCGGATATTTACATTTTAGTACCATGAGCTTTTGAACAATCGTCACTATGTGACACCTCGATGATTCCGCCATCGGTTGGGGTGTTACAGGTTTGTTATTCAAAACGGGGTTACGATGCAGGTAGTTGCCCGTCTATCTACATCCTAGTGTAATATTACCCTTTATGAATATGAATTACTTAAACTAATATGTGAATTAGGAACGTTTATTGAAAATTTTGTAACAAATTATATCCCAAAAAAATCTTGACGTGTGTTTATTTCGTACTTCATTTTGATTCTCAAATCTCTAAAAAAAACATTAAACAAATATATATATTTAGTGAGATCTCCTTATTTTTGTGTAAAAAATATGGAGAGACTTTCTTAATGTGGAGTTTGGGATACCGTACGGAAATATGCACCAATTGCTATTAGATGTAGTCTCTAAAAGATTACATTTTAGTGAAACAAATATATATATATATTTCTGCCTCGTTTATCTCAACACACTCTCAAAGATGCAATCTATCTATATATATATATATATCTATCTATATATATATTGCAAAGGGATTAATCCTATATGTCATACTCTTATGCAATCTCTCCTTTGAGAAATGCCACATAGAATGTGATGTGGCAACTCTAAACCAATTAAAAAAAAAGAAATAAAAATGATTTAACCTAATCTATTATAATTTTTAACCTAATATATTAAATATCTAATATACTAAATCTAAATATTAAACCTTTATTATTTTATCTCTCGTGTTTCCTCCCATAACTTTTAAACGTTAATATCTTTTATATACGAGATTTTTTAAAGAAAAAAATTACACCAAATTAACGAACGTTTTATTATCTTTCCAATGAGTACCATAGTGCTATATAAAAAATGAAGAAAAAATGATTTTTTTTAATATTTGAATATGATAACTTATGGCAGAGATTTGTTTATAATAATAATAATAATAATAATAATAATAATAATAATAATAATAATAATAATAATAATAATAATAATAATAATAATAATAATATATTTTATTATGTTATATTAGATATTTCAACCCGGGACGCTCCCAGGATAAAAACTAGTATGTTATATGAGAACGACGTGACACGAGAAACAAGAAAATAACATACAAAGTCCTTTAATGTATATTAGTTGATGTCTATCAGGGTTTAAGAGGTGCTTGTAGAATGTGTTAAAACTTTCACTGATTTTAACCAATCATGGTTTGCCACATCACTTCACTAATTTACTTCACTGAAACACGTTTTTGTAGGCAGCACTCTACTGATTCTTTTATTTATTTTCATTTAAATACCTAAGCTTTTTATTTTTTACATTTTTTACCCGGTTTTTACATTTATTTCTACTATTTCAACCGTCCCACCAAACGATCAGCCAAATTTAATTTTTTTTATCTTGGAAACCGTCGACTAGTTTGAATTGACTCAACTAAACGGCCAGCGAATTAAATTTAACAGTGTCACAGTCGTGGTATATAAAGTGATCAAACCGTGGAGTTAAAAACCACAACTTACCACGGTTTAAAAAGACCAAACACACAAAAATTGATTCCGTGGACCGAAGAGGAAGAAAAGGCCCTTGTGGTTTGCCACAAGGACGCCACAAACGACCCCGAAATTCAAAAACTACCCCCCGTATGTGTTTTGGGCTCACGTGTTTAGCGACTTCATCTAACACGTGGGCACCAACACCATCAAGACCATACGAGACCTCCAAGTCAAGTGGGAGGATCTCAATATCAAGTGTGCGAGGTGGACCACCCTCTACGAGCAAACGATGAGGGACGATCCGGACCTCGATGACGAGTTGGCTATCGGCTTCACAAGCTATGAGTATGAGGCTCTTTACGGCCAACAATTCGACAATGTTGAGGCATGGCGCTTGTTGCGCCAACCTTAAGTTTATCTTTCTTTGGTTTATGTAATTTTAATTTTTTATGTTTAATGAAATGTCCTTTATTTATGTTTTTGATTTATTTAAACGGTAAACGTATGAAACAAATGGTAAAATTAAATAACACTAAAACACACGGGGTAAATTGAAAATTTTGCATTTTATAAAAACCAACAAACCAACCGGTACCAGCACGGTAACCATAACCAGCAAAACGGTCCACGGGACTACTACCAGCGTGTATGGCGGCGGTGATACCGTGCTGGTTGTTGGTACCCGTGGACATTTCGGTAGGCTCCCCGTCCCCCTCAACCTCATTGTAGTGATCGAATTAATTAATGTATCAAATTTAGGGATGGCAACGGGTCGGGTTTGGGTCGGGTTTGGCTAATACCATACCCATACCCGATTATAAAATCTCATACCATACCCGTCCCATTACCCGTCGGGTATAGAGCATACCCGCGGGTATCGGGTATACCCGTTATTTGCATGTATATATATATTTTTTTATTTTCTTTTATAGTCTTATGTTTTAAGAAATTTAGAGTATTAAATTGTAATAAGTAACATATATATTATCATCACCATAATAATCTTTGAAACATTTAATATGTAAATATATATTATAGTATGCATTTTGAAAACTATTTATATATTTCATAACATATAAATATAAATAATAATGTTATTAGAATATATATTTTAGACGAAAAGTTTATTCTTCAAATAATGAATCTATTAGAATGAAACACTACTAAAAAATAGTTAAGAATATATATATATAAAACTTAAAAGTATTTGGGTATATATTTCGGGTAGACGGGTATTTAGTTTCGGGTAATCAGGTCGGGTATCACCAGGGCCGGCCCTGAAAATTCAGGTGCCCGGGCCGAGCTGTAAAAATTGTGCCCCTTAACCATAGCTTTAGGTCTTAACGAAATAAATAATGTAAACTAATTTTTTAAGCTACGATTAAAGTAATATTAAATTGATGGATCAAATTTTATCTCGCACTTAGGTTGTAGTTTAACAGTAGAGGGAACAACCCTCTTTGGAGAGGTTGGGAGTTCGAATCACACAAAGTATGAAAATATAAATGGGTGAAAGTTTGCAAATCAAAAAAAAAAATTGTTTCATAACAAAAATAAAAGTTAAAAAGGAAGTCAAAACCAACCGGTAAAAATAAAAAACAACCAAGTATGAGCACTTTTCATTTCATATTCTTCATCATCTCTAGTTTTACACTCATTAATAAACCTGCAATTTTTTTTTTCTCAAATCATTTCATTTTCTTCTTTAGTTCTTAGTCTCTCTTAACATTTTTTTACTTTCTGTTTTATATAAACTATCAGTCACTTTGATTAATACTTGATTAACAATTTTGTGGCTTAAATATACAAAAATCCATCGAATTAAAGATATCATTGTTAAGAAAACTTGGATTGCCGAAGGCTCAATGTGCCCCCGAGAAATTGGGCCCGGGCCGGGAGTCCTCCGCACCCCTTAAGGGCCGGCCATGGGTATCACCTAATACCATACCCGTCCCATACCCGCGAAATATTTTTTTTTCAATTCCAAACCCGTCCTATACCCGTCGGGTATCGGGTATACCCGTCCCAAATGCTTCGGGTTTCGGGTATACCCGTCGGGCTCGGGTTTTTTTACCTTCCCTAATCAAATTATTCTTTTTTGTCCATACGTCGGCTAGCCAACCAAAGTGACTTCCAACAATCGCCACTAACCAAAAACTCACGCCCCAAAAAAAAAAAAATGTTTTAAAACAAAACTAGAAGTGTTTGACTTCATTACGTCAAAGTATTGTCAACTAACACCAAAAATGACACATGAAAATAAAAAGATATTAAAACAAGTGGCTAATCTCGTGGTCATCCACATATTTATTTTATTTATAACTACCTTTTTGTTACAAAATAAAAATACCTCTGTTGCAAAACAAGACTGAGTTGATCAATTACTCTTCGAGTACTCACTTCAGGGTAGGTTCCATGTATAGCCGAGTATTCCCCCGATTAGTCTGAGTACTCGCTCTAGAGTAGGTCGCCGAGTACAAGGCCAAACCGAGTTTTACAACACTGAAAAATACTATATTCTTTTTGTTCTAGTTATTATTTATTTGGCTTTGGGTAATCGTTCTTAATTGCAAGTGACACTAAAATTAGTCATCGACCAAAAAAATTTTCATTAATCAGTTAAAATTAGACCTGGCAATTTCAACCCATTTACTTGAGTTTGGATTGTTTTGGGTTTAAAATTTGACCTTGTGGGTTAAAATAGGTTTAGTACAATTTTCAAGGAGGTTAGGATGGGTAAGTTTAATTGTAGGAAATAAGTAAGTGGGTCAGGATGGGTATGTCAAAAAAAACAAATGGGTCAGGATGGGTATTTTTAGATAACCATATACAAATCTAAATTAAAACTCACCCAAGTATCAACGTTTCGACCCGACTAGGGTGATCAACAAATACAATGATATAATTTTTTGTTTTTATTGACATTGATTTCTATGAGGCATGTCGAAACAACACGGGTCGTTAACGAGACCGATCTCATCAAAACGGTTCAAGTCGTTAGCGGGTTTGATCGAGTGCAAACGGTCTGGGTTGTTGACCGGCCCGTTCGGGTCGAAATGGTCCAGTCGTTGACGGGCCCGGTCGGGTCGAAACGGTCCGTGTTGCTAACGGGATCGGTCAGGTCGAAACGGTCAGGGTCGCTAACGGGCCCGGTCGGATCGAAACAGTACAGGTCGCTACGGGACAGGTCAGGTTGAAACGGTCTGGGTCGTTACCATGCCCGGTCGGTTCGAAACGGTCTGGGTCGCTACCGGGCCAGGCCGGTTCGAAACGTTCCGGATCGCTACGGGACGCGTCAGGTTGAAACGATCCGGGTCGTTACCGGGCCCGGTCGGGTCGAAACGGTCCGGGTCGTTACCGGGCCCGGTCGGGTCGAAACGGTCCGAGTCGCTACGGTCCGGGTCGCTACCGGGCCTGGTCGGGTCGAAACGGGACGGGTCAGGTTGAAACGGTCTGGGTCATTACCGGGCCCGGTTGGGCCGAAACGGTCAGGGTCGCTACGGGACGGGTCAGGTTGAAACGGTCTGGGTCGTTACCGGGCCCGGCCGGGTCAAAACAGTCCGGGTCGCTACGGGACGGGTCAGGTTGAAACGGTCTGGGTTGTTACCGGCCCGGTCGGGTCGCTACTGGGCCCGACCGGAGTCGAAACGGTCCGGGTCGCTATGGGACGAGTCAGGTTGAAACGGTCTGGGGCGTTACCGCACCCGGTCGGGTCAAAACGGTCCGGGTCGCTACCGGGTCCGTTCGGGTCGAAACAGTCTGGGTCGCTACGGGACGTGTCAGGTTGAAACAATCTGGGTCGTTATCGGGCCGGGTGGAGTCGAAACGGTTCCGGTCACTAACGGGCCCAGCCGGGTCGAAACGGTCCTGGTCGCTAACGGGACCGGTCAGGTCGAAACAGTCCGGGTCGCTACGGGACGGGTCAGATTGAAACGGTCTAGGTCGTTACTGGGCCCGGCCGGGTCGAAACGTTCCAGGTCGCTACCGGGACCCGCCGGGTCGAAACAGTCCGGGTTGCTACGGGATGGGTCAGGTTGAAACGGTCTGGGTCGTTATTGGGCCCGACTGGGTCAAAACGTTCCAGGACGCTACCGGGCCCGGCCGTGTCGAAACGGTCCGGATCGAAACATAACAATTTTGTTATTTTAATTTTTTTAAAATTTTAATCTATTTTGATGTGAACATATTCTAATCCAAACCATCTAGACCCAAACCCTTCCTGACCTAACCCATCCTAATCTATTTTTTTAGACTAAATTACAGAAAACAACCTTTACGTATACCCAAAACTGCAGCTTTCACCTTTATCTTTAAAAAGCGCGATAATCAACCTTAACCTTTGTATTTTGTTGCAAAACCAAACCTTTGTCACTAACTGAGTTAGTTTTCCAAGTTAAGTCTCCTCACATGCAAAGCATGTGAGGGCTTTTTAGTCATTTTCTTTGTTCATTTATTAAAATGTTTATTTTAAACAAAAACCTTATAAACATCATCTTCCCCAAACATATACCCTAACCTAACCTAACCTAACCTAACCTGATACCAACCGCAACATCAGCTCCAGCTCCGAAACCACTTGGACCACTGCTACTTACTCCTCTCGCCGCAATTCCACCACCACCAATATTAGAGTGATATGGTGTATGTTAGTAGTTTGAGTTTGTTGAGTAGTTTAGGGTGCATCTTAGCGTGAGGTTAACGGTTAGTTTCTTAGTCCACCGCCTCTTTTCCTCTATATAAAGAGGTGGTCTATAGTTTGTTTTTAATTCAATTAATAAAAATCAATTCTTACAATTTATCATGATGTCAGAGCTTGATGCTCGAAAGAAAAGAGAGAAAAAAGTTCCGATAACATTTCCGATCAACTTCCGGTAAAGATCCGACTACTCTTTTCTTTCTTCTTCTGGATCTATTCCTTCAATTTTTGTTCGATTCTCTTCTTTATCTTTCTATAATCATCTTCCTCATTTCCTGTTCATGTTACAGATCTGTTCTTCATCCAATCTTTTCTGTTTCTTTGATCCCCTGTTCATCTTCTAGTTCTACAATCTTCTTCATCTTCTGAGTCTCGATCTTCTTCTTCTGCTGTTTCATCTTCTTCATCTTATTCCAAAGTAATTCCCATCGTCGTTCGGTGATTATTCATCTCTTCTTTACTGATTTCTCGATTCTACATAAAAAAATTGGCTTCATTCACGTTGATTCTATTAAAATAATAATAATAATAATTGGCTTCATTCACGTTGATTCTATAATAATAATAATAATAATAATAAAAAATATTAGTATTTACCATACTACTTGATCGTTCATTTAAAATAAGATGAGAGGTTAGTGAAGTTTTGCTGGAATTCAGAAGTGGTAGAGTGAAGAACAAGAGTCTTGTTTGTGACAGAGAGATTGAAGTTTTGTTTGGTAGTGTTGAAATCCTAACGACTTGTAATGGCTCAGTTATGGCTTGATCAGATTAGGTCTGGTTTTCCTTATATGTCTGGGGGGAAGATGATGTTTATAAGATTTTTATTTAAAATAAACATTTTAATAAATGAACAAAGAAAAAGACTAAAAAGCCCTCACATGCAAAGCATGTAAGGAGATTTAACTTGGAAAATTAACTTAGTTAGTGATAAAGGTTTGGTTTTGCAACAAAATACAAAGGTTAAGGTTGATTATCGCGCTTTTTAAAGATAAAGGTGAAAGCTGCAGTTTTGGATATACGTAAAGGTTGTTTTCTGTAATTTAGTCATTTTTTTAATTTACCTATTTTGACCCAAACCCATCCTGACTCAACAACCAAACCTACCCAACCTACCTATTTTACCACCCATAGTTAAAATAGAACACTTATGTTAAATCAAAGTATCAAACGAAGTTTATTGATAGCACTTGACCCAAAAGTTTGACTGAAAACAAACTACATGGGTTTACTAATTATAAAAAGAGTTAAGAGACTAATCGCACTTTATAGTTTTTTTTTCTATAACCTTTGGTTAAACTAGGTAAAACACGGACTTTTTTTTATTTTTATTATTATTTTTTTTAAGATGTGAACTTTACTTTAGAGTTTAGACACTATTTGTACTTTGTATTGTGTACCAAATTTTATCCCAAAAATCTCTACTTAATTAATACTTAGTTTTGAATAATAAATAAGGATATCTCATTTATATCAAGGTTCCATGGGAGTTAACACTTAGGTGTTCAACAATCACTAACATCTGTATACTGAAAATGACATATTTGAGACTTGGCAAGTAGGACTGCAAACGAACCGAACGAACACGAACAGTTCATAAACACTTACCGAACAAGATTTTCTGTTCGTGTTCATTTGTTAAGAAAATGCTCTTGTTCGTGTTCGTTTGTTAATTTTGTTCATGAACGTACACGAACACAAACGGACATCCATGAACACAAACAAGTGTTCATGAACACAATTGGACACAAACAAACGCAAATAAGTGTTCATGAATGGAAATAAGCACAAACTGATGTATATTAACTGTCGAATACGATCAATTTCACATTTATTAAGATAGTATCTAGAACCACCCAAAATATGACCTAATTATCCAAACATACTTGATACTCAACATAATATTGGTAAACGCAATAAAGTAGTGTCTTAAAAAACTAAGTTCGTATTTTAAACTTGAAGTCTTTAATAATCTATCTCCTTATTAAAGACTTTTGTAGTTTTCTATTTTGAAATTTCCCTATTGGAGTATTTAGTTGTGCTTGAGTAAATTGATTTGTTATTAAAAATAAAATATCATTATTTTGTTTAGTCAAATAACCAAAATAAACCTGAAGATATCAAACGGACATAGACGAACGAACACGTTACCAAACGTTCACGAATATAAACGAACGAACGTGGCCTATGTTCATGTCCGTTCCTTTATTAAACGAACGAACACAAACGAACTTCCCGCCAAAAGGTTCATAAACGGTTCGCTAAAAGTTCAGTTCATTTGCAGCCCTATTGGCAAGACATCATGTTGACTGTTTTTTTGAGTTTTGATTGTAAAAACAAACCTTTGTAAAATGCCTGGTACATTATATATTTTAATATGCTAGGACTATTTCTTGGAAATTTTGGAAAAAATAAAATATTAATGTAAAAAAGTTAATGATTGCCATACCAGTGTATATGTATTTGGGCATTGATATCATGTAAGACTGCTCAAAGGATTTGTGGTTCAAAAGGTAAAAAAAAAAACTCACTTAAAAGCAGCTGCAATGTTTCCATGCCGAATTATCTATATCTATATCTATTCTACATTATAAAGGAGGAGAGATGACTAAAATAGTCATTTCATGTCAATTTTAAGATGACATACAAAAGGTCACAAGGTAAACAATTATCTTTTTATCAAATCCTTCCCTTTTATGTCCCTATGTACAACATTTGATTACAATTGTACAAATGACTAATGCAAGTCATTAACTTATGCTTAATGAACTAAGAGGGTGTTTGGGATTGCGTTTTGAATCTGATTTTTAGATTATTGCGTTTTGAAAACGCAAATAATAAGTTTTTAGTGTTTGGATCGCGTTTTGAAAACGCAGATAATCAGTTTTTTAGGCTATCAAAACGCAATAATCTATAAGCAGCTCCACCCCTGCTTTTCCAAAACGCATAATCTGTTTTGAATAATCAATCCCAAACACCCCCTAAATAAGAAATTGATGGTTATGTCTAACATATTAATGGCCAATAAACCATTAAAGGTATATTCATAACCTTATCACTTTATCAAAATGTGTATATACAATACATCTTGATGATTATTTTGTGTGGCATGTATAACTATGTGGAAGTTTCATCACGGCATTAATTCTTTTTGTGCTATATTTGGAGCACTCACCTCCACTTTATCATGCGCCACTGGTAATCTCTTCCGTAATGCTCGCTCGTTTGACGTTTCAGCCTATTTTTAACTAGCAAGTTTTATAACATTGATCAAGTTGCAAACTTTTACCCCGCAGCAACGCGTGGGTTTCTCACTAGTCTTATTTAAAATTCGAGTTGAGTTTAGCCAAAGTTAGCTAGTTCAAATATTTTGATTTTATTTTATTTTAACTTTAATTTAGCCTAATATTAAAACTCAATGTCCCAACACACATTAAAACCAATTCCTGAGGCTGAGCTTACTCGCAATATCACAAACAATTAGTTTTGTATAGGTGTACAAGCTTCAGCATCTACAATCCCAAATGAGTGAACATTTACTAAGTTCAACATTACTAATACCAGCCGGCTCCTTTCACTTTCATGATTGACTACTGAATATTCAGCTTTTACAGCTTTTACATTAAAACCAATTCCTGAGGCTGAGCTTACTCGCAATATCACAAACATAGTCCCTATTCCCGACTATACCAGGCAGGCAAGCGTTCAAGTCTAGGGGCAGCATTCTTCTATATTCAGCAACCGGGGAAAAAACATGTTCCCTCATCCAGTATGCCTGCTGCGCCTGACTGACAGGACTGGAACAAAAGAAATAGAATCAGACCCAAAACATGTAATACTGAGCTTGGACATGCTTTTGTACACACCAAGTGTACAAAAAGACATATTTTTAGAATATTCGTGAAGGTGAGCGCTGACTGCTTGCTAACTTGAGAGAAATACACAGTGCTAAGGCAGGCAATATGCCCATCAACAATTTACCTACAATTGTTTGATATCTAACACAAAAGTCTTCTTGTGTGACCAACATGACTGACTGACTGTAAGGCTTGATTTGAATAAAATAGATTACACAATCATTTATATATGTAAGTTCTTCTGATCCACTCTAAAAACACTTAAACTTTTAGTCTAGACCTTACATGTGAGAGAGTGAAAGTTATCCTGTGAATTACCCATCACAGATAGATAGCTCAACACCTTTTTCATGTTACACAAGTTTATGGCTTTACAAATAATAATTAAACTCACTTTGAGTACCATCAGCTTGGTTAGTAATTGATCACTTATCATCTTGAAATAATGCCTTGGAAACCGGGTTACCTATGTTCTGTTGAGTAGAGCATGAAGGTTTGTTATTGTCCGACAATGGAGTCTCACAAACAACACTATAAGTAACCCTACTACGTTTCTTGCTTTTGGGCTCATGTTTGACGACTTTCATGGACTTCAACTGCTTTGGAGCCCAAACCCGTTGCAAATCCGGCATTCGACTAGTGAACCTTCTAGCCCTCTCTCTCCTCTCACGGGCCTCGTTTAACTTCTGGACGTGATCCTCTTTTGTTTCAAGTTCATGACTCTTGTTAAGTTGATGACAAGATTCATCTTCAATAGATAATGACTCTTGAATCATCTTACTTGCTGCTGACATGTCGTGTTTCTCTCTCCATGAGTGATTGCTATCCTCACTGTTGAACATGAAAGCTTGATCTTCATTTTCTTCACCAAATGGCAAGAGGTCCATTTGATCATAGATTTTGTCCACCACATCACCAAGAGTCTGTGAGTACCTGGAAATCGATGCTTTTCATTTTCATATAACCACCCAATTTTCAAATGTTGAGTCTTACCATCTTTACTCTTCAATCAAGTATTCAAACATCTACTTTAACATAGCTCACCCAAGTATGTATTGGTTTTGTTTATACGGCTAAAAACGTGGAGGATTACAAAAATGCCCTTACGTATTTTGGAAAGACAATACTTTTGTCATTTAAAAAAAAACACTGAGGGCATTTTTGTCATGCAGCGTGTTTTCTGTTTGCTAGAATTGGTATATGAAACCGCATACATATTTGTGTGGCTTCTCAATATATAGGCGGCGGCCTTCATGAAAAAAGTTAATTATTTTTGTTTTAGTAACCATCAAAGTTCTGTAAGTCTTTATTTGTAAGCATCAAAATTTTTGGTTCCCAACTATATTTCCATCCACATAACACAAATGACTGGCACAATATGTCAATATGAAGAGTGAGTTACCTGGTCTAAAACTAGATACAAAAACTGTGCCATGATTTGGGCCAATATAAAAAGATATGGATGTGAGTACGGAGTACCTACCTTGTTTTTATGGTTCTCTCAACATAATCATAAAGGCTCACATCACCATGAAATCCTCCTTCCACAAGGTACTGGATGATCTCCAATAGGGAGCAAATTTGTTTCACTAGTTTCGTCTTCACAGACCCCTTCATACTTCCTGCATATTCTGACTGAAGTATCTCCAGACGAAGCAAAATTTGCAGTTCATATCTTAATATTATTAAAGAAAATTAGAGCATACGAGGATATACAATTTAATATAAATAACAGAATAAAACAACTGAAGGATACTCTCGGACTAGGTATTCTGAGGAAGAACCTGAATTATCATCCTTGTGTTCTTTCAAATCTTTGGGCTCGCGTAGTAATAACTTAATGATTTCAGCCACTTGTACGGAACAAGATTCATCGAGATTCTCCATGGCTTCATGCTTTAGGCGTAACCAATAAATGGATGAATTTACAAGTCTCACTGCCAAGATCTTCAAATCCACTCCATCAGATTCAAGCCCGTGTTGAATTTTCCTAGGTAAATTACTGCAAAATGCTTCGACAGTTTCTGGACATGAAACTAAAGCAGCACTATCCTGCATTCGTGACTGATCAGAACAAGGACCCATTGACAGAAGTTCATCGTTTTCTCCGCAGCTTACAGGCAAACCATCATTTATATTTGTCTCTTTCTGTTGATTTGAATCTGGACCCCTTTGGCAGGGTCCATGTGGCATGTTATTTATAGAAAAGATGCGTTTTTTCACTTCTTTCATCCAGCATTTCAAAAACTTCAATTTCTTTGACTTTTTTAAGTCACTGGCAAAGTAAACCTCTGCTAAGTCCACATCTAAAAACTCATATGCTGCCTTACAGAAGGAGCTCCATGTGAGGTCCTGATAGGCATGTTTCTTCATCTTTCTTCTCTTTCCATGAACATATTTCCTTGACGGAGAAGCACCCTTTTGAGTATTAGTGTCACCTTGAGAGAAGTTCTCATTCATGAGACCGGACCTTTGAACGAAGGAAGAGTTATTATCTACAACCAATAGAATAGCTGAATGTATTGTAAAGGGCTTAAGAATTCCGGTGTAAGAATCGCCATTAGTATTTGATAATGACAACAACGCCCAATAACCCTCTCTGTAAAGAAAACTAAGAAAAATCTGCCAAGTTGGAACAGTCTTTTTCTCAGATAACACAGAATTCTCTCCTGCAAGTAGTTCAAGAACCCTATCAACAAAAAGACTGTCTAACCCATCCTTGCCTTTTTTCCCAGATTCTGCAAACCGAACCACGAAAAATTCAGAGGAAAATTTCTCAAAATCTTCATACTCGGTGTACTTCTGAACCGACGTGACATGCAATTTCAAACTTGCATCATTTAAACTATCCAAAAACGAGTTAAAATGCTGAGCTTTTGAGCTCCCAACTTCCCTTGCTCTAGCCTTAAATGATCCTTTCAGACGCAGCAATTCAAGATCACAAAACTTACACTCTAAAGGCTTACCACTAGCATCCAAAATTTCAAGAGTCAACTGCCCCCGAATCGCATTATCTACTCTACAAGAGTCTACCAACTTAGATGACACCGCAATATTCGGATACACCAATCCAAACGAAACAAGAGCCGAACCTAAAACAATCGAATCCGCCGAACAAAACCCCCAACCAAACTTCCTAACATCATTACCAATAATTTCATTAACTCCACGTTCCTCTCCACGGTTACAAACATCAACCCAACAAAAATGAATATCCTTATCATCAAAAGCATCCTTAACCACACGAAAACACTCACGAAACCTCACTCGACAATTATCTAAATCCTTATAACAATAATCAACAGACATAAACTCAGCAACGGGAGACAATAACATAACCATATTCGAGCGAACACCATAATTGTAAAGTTTACCTGAAATGCTGATATTATTAAGATCAAAGTCCCAATCGTTATCGCGAAGAAGCTGAAGCAAAGAGGCAACAGTATGGGAAGAATTTGGAGAGGAATAGGTGGATGGGGTAGAGGAGAAGGAGCGGAGAGTGTGGGATAGGGAAATTAGGGTTTGGGAAGGGGAATTGAAGGAGAGGGAAGGGGAAGAGTGGTCGGGGAGAGCGGAAGCGGAGAGGAGAGGGGAGAGGGAAGAGAAGAAGAGTTTGAAGGAGAAGAGGGAATTAGACAGAGGAGGGAAGGATAAGAGGACATTGGAGATGGAGAGGATGGAGGAGATGTAATTAGGGTTAGGGTTAGGGACTGATAAAGGGTTCAGGTCGATCAGGAGCACGATTCGATGGGTTTTCGAGAAATTCAGGGCCTCACCCATTGAAATCACAGAGATTATTGATGAAGATGAAGATGAAGATGATGAGTGAGTGATGATTGAGCAGATGAGATCCAGGATACACACAGAGACAGACAGAAACAAAGTGTATGGGCGGGAATTTAAAATTTAGTACCTTTCTATTTAATAATATTTATCCTATACATTACATTTTCTCTTTCCTTTACTCACAACCACTTTTAAAAAATTATAAAGGGTGAACAGTGTATCCTCTAAATTTACTGATCAACAGTGTCTCCTCTATATATTTTCTCTCTTCTCTACTCACAACCACTTATACACACTCTATATAATATAGAGGTCCCCTCACATTATTATGGAGCATCTACTCTTAATGCTTGTTAAGAGAGTAAACAAAAATATAAAGTCATGATATCTGAACAAAAGTTATCTAAACATGTTTTACATCAACTAAAAACTATAAATATGAATATTGATAACGGTTCTAATAATATTGATATTGGTACCGATGTTGTTCAGTTGGAATAAGGGTTGTACTGATAATGTTGGGACACTAGTACTAGTACGGTTCGTCATTGGAACTGGCACTTGCTATAATTTACAATATAAAAAAAATATTCTATTCCGTATTTAACTTTGTTTCCAAATAAAATTTACATCAAAACGTAGTCCAAATCGAAACGTGCGTAAAAGAAAACATTTATAAGTGATCGGACTCGTTTTCAAACATTATGTTAAAACATTGACTAACTCGAATTTATACCAACACATACATACAAATGAAAACGTAATTTAGTTGATACTATTTAAACTAAAACATGGTATACGGAAAACAAACTTGTTTTCTGCCTACGTGACATGCTACTTTCGTGCCAACCAGAACATTTTTACACGTCATCTACCACATGGCATGCCACGTAGGCAGAAAACTAATTGGGTTAAACCCTGTTAGTTTTGCCTATTAGATTCCAATTTTTAAGTTGGGATTCTTGCCTTCAAACCCGACAAGGTTATGACTATTTAATTCAAATTCTCCTATATTATATTAAATAAAAATTATATAAATAAAGTTCGCTTAGGCTTGAGCTCAATACGTAAAGCTCGAGCTTAAGTTCTTTTACTATTTAATGTGTCTTGTTAAAAGCTCAACTCAATTTAAGTTTTTAGTAAGCCCATCTTAGGTAACTCACAAGCATTAAGCTAGTTTACACCACATGATAAACGTTTAGTCGGCCTATGAAGTATGAACAGAAACATCATAACGGGTCGAATGTGATTTGTATTAGCCCAAATTCCTACATCTAGAGCATCAATTTTGATTTCCCCAACTATTATAAATTTTATTTCTATCCTACAAAAGAAACCTACCTTAACACAACAACTTCATTAGGTGGTTACATTTTTTTTTTCTTTCAAGCATTTTATGTGTGCCAAAAGTTAAATGTATGCAATAAGGCTATGGTTAGCACCTTGCAGAAACTTTCACCAGAAGTCTTTACATGAACATACCCCATCTCTAAAATGATGAAATCGGTTTCTATCCCGTACTATGATCTCACGATGATAAATCTTCGATAGAAATTTTGTTGCCGAGTGACAATCGCCACAAACACGCAAGTTTTTCACAATTCGTATAGGCGTCCCAGGTGGCGTCTTTAGAAGAGCAAAAGCGATGGCTAGTTTTTCACTATGTTTATTCAAAGCATCTTCTTTATCTTCTTGACCAATGTCAAGCAACACTTCTGATGTAGTAGGAACATATCCAGCCATTTTAATCTTTCTATTCATCTCATCAATCATTTCATGAATCTCTTTGTATAATTCATGTGTTCTATCACCTGCAACAAACTCATATATTATGTTGTCTAGTTCAATCATGCTACTCCCCGGGATCTTTCTCATCCCCTTTTCGCCCATTATGTTTCTAACCGCGCTCTTCTTTTCCCAGTTACACATTTTCCCATAAATGTTGGACAGTAAGACATAATTAGATTCGTGCAATGGTTCGGTTTCAATCAACTGTTTTGTGATGGCTTCCCCAAGATTGAGTTCTCCATGGAGCCGACAAGCAGCAGTTAAGGTCCTCCAGATGACCGGGTTTGGTTCAATGGGCATTTTGTTAACAAACTCTAGTGCTTCTTTGACTAGTCCAGCCCTGCTAAACAGATCAACCATGCACCCGTAATGCTCGATTTTAGGCGTTATTTGAAATTGTATACTCATGGAGTCGAAGTATTTGAGACCTTCATCGACTAACCCTGCATGACTACAAGCTGAGAGCAACCCGATGAAAGTAACATCATCAGGTGCAACCCCGGAACCTTTCATCTCCTCAAACAATGAAGCGGCTTCCAAACCACGCCCATGCATCGCCATACCAACAATAACCGACGTCCAAGAAACTATAGTTTTCCCATCTAATCTTCTAAACAATCTCAAAGCTTTATCCACATCCCCACATTTCGCAAACATATCAATCAAAGCATTACAAAGCTCCAAACTTTTCGTAATCTTTTCCCTTTCGATATAACTCTCAATCCATTTCCCAAGCTCTAAAGCACCTAAATCACTACAAGCCGACAAAACCGATACCATAGTAACTTCATCCGGTGTCACACCAGCAACCTGCATCTCCCTAAACAACTCAACCGCACTCGTGGACATCCCCATTCTCGCATACCCACCAATCATCGCACTCCACGAAACCGAATCCCACTTGGGCATTTCATCAAACACCACACGTGCACTCCCAACACTCCCACGACAACAATACATATGCACCATAGTATTCAACACATGCACATCCCCATCAAACCCAAACTTCACAACACATCCATGAACAGATTCCCCTAATCCCAACCTCCCAACACCAGCACAGGCCTTAAGAACAAATGGGTATGTGAATTTATTAGGCACAACATCATTCCTAACCATGGTTTTATAAATATTAACAGCAATGATTCTAGAACTATATGTCTGGGTGTAAGCTCTGATAACAGTGTTGTAAAGGAAGGTGTCATACAAATGGGTTTTAGCATCCGAGGTGAATAATAATAAAGAAGCATAGTTGATGACATTAAGGTGAGATGATGTTTGTGTGAATTTAGTGAGGACTAATGGGTTGTTTTGTAGACCTAATTTAATGATTTGTGTGTGGATTTGGGTAAGATTAATGAGTGTGTTGCAGGCTTGAAGGAGATGTAAGCATTGTTGTTCTGCGGCTCTTTTGTTGACAAAGATTTTGGAGGGAGCAAAGTTCATTGTGTTCAAAAAATTGCTTCAACTTATTTTAGCCATTTTAAGAGTTAATAAACTGTTTTAAGAAAATTCATAAGCGCCAATGAGATGTAGCTCAACAAGTATATGAGGGGAAGTGAAGATTTGAACTGAAATTCACAGGTCTCAAGTTCAAATCTGATTCCAACCGGGTTGTATCGCAGTGGATCTTTAGGCAATAGGTTTTCTCTGAAATTGAAGATGGTGGGCTTGGGCTATCCACCGCTGTCTACGATCGCAAACATATGGGGTCGTCTTTTTTCATTGGTTACCTGGGTAGCCAACCTATTATTTGTTCGCTTGTTTATAGAATGGCGGATCTTGGGTCGGGGGCATCCCCCCTCAACTTTTTCGCCTAAAAGTGTAGTTTTATGTTTTTTCTCTAAAAGTTTTCATGTATTGAGTCTGATCCCCTATTTTTTTTTAAACCTTTAGTCTAAATATTCCATAACCCATTAACTCTGTTTAGCCTAAAGCACACTAACTCACTAAGGGGCTGTTTGGCAAGTGCTGAACCAGTAAGTGCTGAATCAATAAGAGGTCTGAATGGTTAAGAGGCTCTGAACCAGTAAGTGCTGAATCAATAAGAGCTGTTTGGCTGTATCTTTGAATGACTGTGCAGAATGACTATTTTACCCCTCTGAACTATTATGTACTGAATGAATGTATCTGTTTGGCCAGAGTTCTGAATAGTGTACAAATTGATGAAAAATTGTAAAAGGAAAATACAAAACGTCATAGAAAATCCAAATTAAACATAAATCCTTTAACATCCATGGAAACATACAAAAATCCAAATACAAAATAACACAACATACGAAATCCAAATACAAATAACACAACTCTGCATACAATTTTAATTTGATGAAGCATTTGAAAGCAACTGATTAGCAATCTGGCCACTTAAAGAATTCATATAGTCAATACCTTGTGAACCTCACTCTATGTCATGAACTAATAGACCATCATTTTCCCCACTTTGAGTTTTCAATTTTTCAGCTACATTTTTCCACGACGCTTGTTTAAGACTACTTCCTTCACGTCCATTAACGGTTACTTCATGAAGACATGCTTCAAGAAAGGTTTTTTCAACACCTTCTTGCTTCCAATTAATCCTAATCCTTTTCGCCATTTCTTTGGATATTGGTTCCTAAAGATTAGGGATTTAAACCACCTCAATCATACTAATTATCCAATGTTTCTAATATAACAACTAGTAACAATCAACATACAACATAAAGAAAACATGCATCCTTTTTCATACCAATTATCTAACATAGAACAACCCATTTCTAAAAACACAAACCAATCAACATACAACCTAGCCAAAACATGCATCTTTTTTCATACCAATTATCCAACATAGAACAACCTATTTCTAAAAACACAAACCAATTCAAGCATAATAAATAACAAATTCAGAAAAAAAAAGAAAAAAACTAACTGAAAAAATTTCAGAAAAAATAAACAAATCATAAACTTTTTAATAGAAAAAATAGATCAATTAAAAAAAAACTTGTTTTATGTTAATAAACAACATCCCACAACACCATAAACTTTTTTAATAAACAACATCCCACAACATATTACAAGCATAGATCGATTAAGAGGGTTTTTATATGCTTAATAGAAAAAAAACATGAACTAACCTCTGACGCGAGCAGAGAGATGAACGTGGGAAGAGGAGGGCGGAGGAGGGCGGCGGCGGCGGCCGGCGCTGAGGGAGGAAGGAGTCGGAGGTGGTGAGGTGGGTGGTTGAGGGTTTGGGTGATGAGAGGTGAAAGAAAATGGGTTTGTTTTGTGGTGAGGAGGGTACTCTTGGCAAATATTTCATTCAGCATCTCACAATGTCTGTACCATTCAGACTTAAAGATTTCATTAAGAGGCTCATATTTTTGCAACCAAACAACCTAACCTCTGTCCGAATAAGAGGTCAGCCTCTTAATGAATCATTAAGAGGGTAACCAAACAACCCCTAAATCCATTTAGCCTAAAGCCCACAAACCTATTTATCCTGAAGTCCAATAAATTTATTTTTTTAAGTTAAAAACACTTTAATATGCTAAATGGTGAGGCATTTTTCGTGACAAATAAAAAAATATTATGTTTATAGGTATATCGATTCATGGTAGTTGGGGTTTGATGAAGATGGGTCATAACTCATGTATATTGTCGCTGTGGTGGCGTTGAGACAGCACTTGTTGTGTTCGATGAAATGTCTAAGTTGAAATATGTGTTGTGTGCGCGACGATCCATGGGTATCCCAACTGCTTGAGGAGATGCAAATTGCTGGGGTTACACGTGATGAAATTACTATGGTATGATTTCTAAAACTTTGCCTTTTTTTTTGTTCTTTCATCAAATATAGCATGGAATAGGGCCGAATCAAGAAGGGTCAAGAAGGTCCGTTGATGCTCCAGCCACCGCAATTTATTGGATTTTTTTTGCATAAAATCCGAGTTTCTGTAAAACAAAAAAATCTTGCGATGACCCCGACTAAAGAGTTCTCGTTCAGTTACCCACGAACATAGAATGAACTCCGGAGACCTGTTAAACACAATCAAACGCAAGCCCCTTTATCTATGCACACCAAACAAACATCCTTAAACAACAATCTGGAACACGACCATCTAACTAATGTCTGATTATCATCTCCTTCAGTACTTCAAGAAGAAAACTATCAACAGATACAACAGAGAACGACTAACGACTCGCATTTCACAAGAACCTTGAGAGCTTTTGTTGGATTCAACGTGTGTGTTTCCTTTGCTCATAACTAGTGTAACACCCCAACCGATGGCGGAAACATCGAGGTGCCACGTATGAATGATTGTTCAGTAGCTCATGGTAGTACACAAGTTTAAATAATCCTTTAATACATTACAATATTGAATTACATTAAAGTCTACATCAAGTAATCAACAAAGCTTCAAATATCTCCTCATGCTAGCTCTAGACTTCAAGCATCAGTATTTCCTGTTGAGTTTGGAAAAATGGGGGGGTCAACTAGAAGTTGGTGAGAATACATAAGCCATGTCAAGCAAATAGTTTAAGTATAAAAGTTTAGCAATTCGTATGTCTATCGTAAATTTAAGTCTACATGAATAGTATAATATGTTGACATAATCAAACCTCCGAGTAGTTTAGGTCCATCCCGTCATCTACGGTTCACCTTAGTAATATGTTGAACGATAACAATCACCCACGTTACCTATGTAGGAGGTACACGTATCCGGGTGGGGTTGTCAATCCAATAGATCTATTATTGAGTATCGCCGGCTTGGCCATAGCTAATGATTATGTAAATGTTGAAACTCGTTGAAACTCGTTGAAACTGTTGACTAATTCATGAAGCAATAAAGTTTACTACTAGACATGCATGTTGAATTGCTTAAAATTGTTGCAAGTATAAAGAACCGCATAAACATGGTTACGTAAACTCACCTTGGTATAGTATTAGGTATTGAGGAATAGTATAAGTGTAGCCCAATAGATTGCCAAGTATTACCCTATGTATAAGGCAACAAATAAGTCTAAGTCTAACTAGTTTATAAGTATATCCTAGGGTTTTGATTTGGGGATATCCAATTGTTGAATTTAAAATAAAATGTTAATTAAATAAAGGGAAATTTGATAATTAAATAAAAGAAAGTCTTTTTATAAAATTTGAATTTAGAATGCTCACAATAATGTGTTTGAAGTATAAAAATAATTTTTATAAAATTATTTCCTTTAAAATAGATTTTTAAATCTATTTATTACAAATTGCCAAAATTTAACTTTAATATTCAAAAATACTAAAATTAAAGAATTATTATTTTAAAAATCATATTTCTGTTCTAAATATTTAAAAATAAATTGTATAAAATTTTGGTGCAAAAATAATAAAAATTGAATTTATTATGATTTAATTATGATTAAATCTAACAAAAATTGGTTAAAAATATAAAATTAATGATTTTTCTGAATTAAAAATCATTTCAGTAAAGTTTACCATTGTACAAACATAGGATAATTTTTGTAGAAATTAATAAAATGGTTTTGATATTTTAAGGGATTTTTATAAATATAATAGTATAAAATTGATTTAATTATTATAAATATTAAATCAATGAATTTCAGAAAACTAAAAATTGTAAATAAAACTTTTACCTCATATTTGATAAATATAATTTTTTTAGAATTTATAAAAAGGTTTTAATAATTAAAAATGAATTTACAAGATTAAAGGTATAATATATATAATTGATTTGTTTGTCAAAAACCAAAAAAAAAAAAAAAAAAAATAGGGAAAAAGGGGTGCCATGGCCGGGACTCGAACTCGGGTGGCTCAGGTTTGAAGCATCAGTCACAACCACTTGGCCTAGGCCTGTGGTTGTGATTTATCTCTGTTTCAAAAATATAAATATTATATGCAAAACGTGTTTATCCCCAATCTAAAAACCTTCGAACCCTAATTATTGCAATTGCTTGATTCACACATCAATAGCCCAATTAACCTTAGGGCTATTGATGTGTGAGTGCCGAAGGTCATATCCCACAAAAAAAAAATTGTACTTACAACGTTGATATGAATACGATTGCTCGGTCAGTTTAAAAAGTCAAACGTGCTACAATTATCAAGAACAGAGGTTTGTATATGAAGAATTGGGGATTGGGGTAGGATATTCGGCGATGTGAGATGGTCCAGAAGCCTTTAATTTATAGGTAGATGTCTTGGTGTTCGAATTGGTATGCGTTGACCCATCTTTGAATACATACGCGTATAGGGTTTAATTGGGCATCAATTGATTGTCAATAAACGTGTATCATAGTCATAGATGGCCGATAATTGTGTAATCATTCCATATATAAATTAAAACGCGTCAAATAAGCTGATTTGATTGAGTCAAATTGGGATTGTGGAAGTCAACAGCTGCTCGCTGCTGTTCATCGACCAGGAAGGAAAAAAGAGGAATATTATGTGTGTATTTATATAAAGGGATCTGGAACTAAGTCAATGTACATGTGTGGATCGGGTGGTTAGTGTGCGTGTGTGTGTACGAGGGGTCTCCGGTTCGAAACCCGGCTGGAACAAAACCTCTCCCCTTTTTTTTATTTTTAAATCAGACAGATATGGGTGGGGCTTAGTGGGCCGGACTACATTCCTTGGGTTGGGCTCCGGGTTTTAAAGGAGATAATGGGGTCTTTTTGTTGGGTTAAGGGGGTTTAATCAAACATTATAGTTATTATTATTATTATTATTATTATTATTATTATTATTATTATTATTATTAAAAACCTTTATATAAATATATGAATTTAAGGTTCAAAATGTCACTAAAAAAATAATAAAACTTGTCGTTTTAATCCCGTAACGTATAATTACTAAATGCGAAATGTTACAACTAGAGGTGGAATGCTCTGCTCAAAATGGAAAAAATTACATGGATCAACCATCCCCTTAACCACTGCAAACCTTCTAAAATTGTCCCTAAAATACTTGTTTCCCCACTGCATAGCTTGCATATAACTTGTGTTATCTCCCTTATCATTCAAACCCAAATCCAAATCCCTACAATTCACATAAGCCCCCCTCGGATTCTTCGAAACGCATGGTGTCATATTCTCATACATCCTTTTCATCCAACTTATATGCTTCTCTAAAGATTCACTGCTTCCATCATGCCACTTCTCATAATACTGTATCTTATACAAATACCCTTTTCTATGAGGGTAAGGAGTACTCGTTTCTTCGATTTCATCCATCCTTCCACCGTGCGGTTCCATTATTAGAATCGGTTTTCCACCCTCCAAACACCATTTCCATAATTCTCCTAACCTTTCTTTGGGTATTGGTTCTTTCACATAATCCAATTTAGCATAAAAGTAGCTTTTTGGCTCTGGTTTCCTATCTTTAAGCACATCCATGCTTTCTCCATCATGACCCAAAAAATACATCACTGATTCAATCCAACTCATTTCTCTACTGTCTTTTTCCTGTAAACCCAACTCAGGGAAGCTATCAGTTGCGATTCTTATAAGTGTTGGATAATTAGTGTTTGACCCATTCTGTTCTATGACCGGGTTGCATGGGAATAATACCGTTGCATGAAGAAGTCATATGCACGTTGAAGGCAGTTGAGAATTCAAAGGAATTGACCGAGTTCAGTAGAGTTTATGTTTTGGTTTTCTATTATAAAGAAGGCATGAGATAGCTAGATAGAATTAGTCGAAAATACTTTTCTTTCTCTGTAATCTGTGCCGATTTCATTGAATAAAACATTTGTTCAGTTTCTTGTTATATACTTTCTCACTTTGAAAAATCTTAGAGATACAAACAATTGGTATCAGAGCTCCAAGTTTGATCCTACTACATGCCCAAAATAATCTGATTTGAAAAAATGTCAGATCTCGCCACCACCTCCAACCCAGCCCCCAAAGAGAACCCATTCCCGTTTCAATGTCCGGTAATCACTACAACAAATTACATGATATGGGCGATAAAGATGCAAGCCGTATTAGATGCCCAAGGGCTTTGGGAATCCATTGAACCCGCAGCCGGCGTGGCTGTGGATGAGAAGAAGAGCAAGACGGTGCGTGCGTTCATTTTCCAGCCTATACCCGAAGATATCTTAATGCAGGTTGCAAAGAAGAAAACCGCGAAGGAAGTGTGGGAATCCTTGAAGATAAGATACGTGGGAGTAGAAAGGGTGCAGAAAGCCAAGCTACACACGTTAAAGAGTGAGTTCGAGTCTCTCCGGATGAAGGACGGTGAGTCCATCGACGAATACGCAGGAAAATTATCGAGAATGATATCGAAATATAGTAGTGTGGGAGACGTTTTGACTAATGAAGAGGTTGTTCGGAAGTTTCTTGATACCGTAACTGACAAGTACTTACATTTGGTGGCGTCGATGGAGCAATACTCGGACATTGATGACATGCCATTTGAAGAAGCCATTGGTAGATTGAAGGCTTATGAAGATAGATTAAAGCTTCGTCAATGGGTTTGAACAAGCAGTGATAGTGCCTTATTGTTTACTAAGGCAGAAGGAATAAGTAGCAGCAAGACAAGTCATAAGTGGAATTCTAATCAAGCTCGTGGTGGATCATATGCACGAGGAGGAAGGTTCGGATCAAGAGGTGGACGAGGTGGTCGTGGTAGAGGTGAAAAGGGTGGACATAAGACACCACAAGAGTCAACCTACCAATCAAGAAAGCCGCGTGACAAGAGCAATGTACGATGTTTTGAATGTCAACAATTAGGACATTACGCATCGGAGTGTAAAGTTGGGAAGAAACAAGAACATGAAGCACATCTAGTGAAAGATAATGAAGACGAGCCAGCCTTGCTATTAACCATAGCTGGAGAACCAATTGTAACGGAGGTGTCTTTGGATGAGCAAAAGGTGTTTTTGCAAAGTGAAGATCGGGGTGATCGAAGCAAGGATACGTGGTACCTCGACAACGGAGCAAGCAACCACATGACAGGGGAGAAGGATTTTTTCGCCGAGTTAAATAACAATGTAACGGGTCATGTACGATCTGGAGACGCCTTAAAGGTTGAAATAAAAGGAAAAGGTACACTTTTATTTCCATGCGAAAATGGCGATCAGTTGATGATTCCACAAGTGTATTTCATTTCGGCTTTAACAAGCAACATCCTAAGTTTAGGACAGATGACGGAAGATGGGTATGACATATCCATGAGGAATGAATTTCTCAAGGTTAGAGATGTGGAAGGTAATCTTGTGATGAAGGTACAGAGGTCACAAAATCGGTTATATAAAATAGTGTTACAACACTCTAAACCCATTTGTTTGGCTACAAAAGTGGAAGAAGATGCATGGTTATGGCATGCAAGATTCTCTCATGCAAACTTTCAAATATTAGAGGTAATGGGTAAAAAGGGGTATATGAAAGGACTGCCAGGTATTACCCATCCAAACCAAATATGTGAAGGGTGCCTTATAGCCAAGCAAGCTAGAGGAAGCTTTAATAATGAAGCACATTGGAGAGCTACAAAGCCACTTCAACTAGTACATGCTGACCTTTGTGGGCCCATTGCTCCTCAATCAATAGGAGGTAACTCTTACTTTTTGTTGATTGTAGATGACTTTAGTAGGTACATGTGGGTTTATTTACTAAAATCAAAAGATGAGGCTCTGTCAAAATTTAAAATTTTCAAAACTCAAGTTGAAAAAGAAAGTGAGTTTGAAGTAAAAATGTTGAGAACAGACTGGGGTGGTGAGTTTAATTCACGTGCTTTTGACATATTTTGTAAAGAAAATGGCATAAGAAGGCAAAAGGCAGTTCCCTACACCCCACAACAGAATGGTGTTGTGGAGCGCAGGAATAGGACTGTAATGGGCATGACAAGAGCAATGTTAAAAGGCATGCATGTACCTGACATGTTTTGGGGGGAGGCAGTGAACCATGTTGTTTATGTATTAAACATGGTAATCATTAAAGCAATAAATGAAGCTACTCCATATGAAAAGTGGAAAGGAAAGAAGCCCAACACAGATTTTTTAAGGGTATTTGGGTGCGTCGGGTTTGCTATAAGGTTAAAGGGGCATAAAAATAAATTGGAAGATAGGAGTAGGCCCCTAGTTTACATAGGTGTTGAGGTTGGTACTTTGGGTTACAAACTTTATGATCCGTTGGATAAAAGGGTGATTATAGTAGGAGAAGGGGATGTAAGATTTGATGAAAAGAGATCTTGGAAATGGGAAAAAAATTCATCCGTTACTAATCCTCATGCATGGGTACTTGGGTGTTCACATGGGTCACATGGGGTAGATAATTTTGAAAGTAACTACACTAGCCAAAGTCAAAATGGAGAAATTGAAAGCAAGGAATATGACAGTGGTCCTACTACTCCTATTACACCTATATTATCTAATGCTAATATCTTTTCACAAGATTCTAGTATTGCAGGTACTTCTTTAAATGAAAATGGGGTATCAAGTTCAAGGCAAACAAGTGCCAACACTTCAAATAAAGCATCGAACAGTAGTCTTAATTCATCTCAGTTCGATGATACTCCCATACAAGGTCCTAAAATCTGAATGAAATTTATGACGAGACGGAGGCGATGAGTAAAAAAGACGTACGTGAATTGTATGAACAAGAAGAAGAGTTATTCTTGATCAATGGTGAACACGAAAGTTTTCATGAAGCAGTGATAGATCCGCATTGGAAGGAAGCAATGGAAGTAGAACTCGACTCAATTAATAAAAACAAGACGTGGACCCTTGTCAACTTGCCTAAGGATCATAAGGCAATAGGGTTGAAATGGGTCTTCAAACTAAAGAAAGATGCAACTGGAAAAATAGTTAAACACAAGGCTCAAGTTGTCGCAAAAGGGTATGTCCAACTAAAAGGGATCGATTTTGATGATGCATTTGCTCCGGTAGCACGACTCGAAACCATTCGGTTGCTGATAGCACTCGCCGCTAAAGAAAATTGGCTTGTTCATCACTTGGATGTCAAATCAGCTTTCTTGAACGGGGAGTTAAAGGAAGAAGTATATGTAATGCAACCAAGTGGCTTTGAGGTGAAAGGGAAGGAACATATGGTGTATCAACTTCACAAGGCCCTGTACGGGTTGAGACAAGCGCCTAGAGCTTGGAACATCAAGTTCGACATGTCACTCAAGAAGCTCGGGTTTCGTAGATGTACTCAAGAGCAGGCGGTGTATAAGGTACAAAGTTCTAACTCAATTTTAATCGTTGGAGTTTATGTGGATGATTTAATTGTCACGGGTTCATGTGAGAAGGATGTTGGTGTATTCAAACAAAAGATGAAATCAATGTTCGACATGAGTGACATGGGGAAACTTAGTTACTATTTGGGTATAGAAGTTGATCAAAAGAAAGATGGAATCATACTGAAGCAAGAAGGATATGCCAACAAGATTCTTAAAATGGTGGGAATGCATAACGGCAATGAGACAAAATGGCCTATGGATCACAAATGTAAGTTGAGTAAAGATGAGAAAGGAAGTACTGTGGACCCAACACTATACAGAAAGATTATAGGCAGTCTAAGATACTTGCTCCATACCCGTCCAGATTTGGTATATTATGTTGGATACATGAGCAGGTTCATGCAAGTACCTAAGGAGTGTCATTATGCAGCTGTAAAGCAAATTTTAAGGTATCTAAAGGGCACCACAAGCTACGGGCTGAAGTATAAGAAAGGAGGTGATGGCAGACTTGTTGGTTATTCGGATAGTAGTTATGCAACAAATGTTGATGACGGACGTGGAACTACAGGTGTTGCATTTAATTTGATAACTTGGGCTTCCCAGAAACAATAAACTGTAGCACTTAATTCTTGTGAAGCCGAGTACATGGCAGCCACGTCTGCGGCATGTCAAGCCTTATGGTTAAGGAATCTAGTTAATGAATTAACTAAGAAGAAGCTCAAAAGGTAGAGTTATAGGTCGATAATCAATCTGCCATAGCATTGATGAAGAACCTGGTTTATCATAAGAATACCAAACACATACATCCGAAGTACCATTTTATTCGAGAGTGTGTAGAACGGGAACAAATTGAAGTCAAGCATGTTAGTGGTGATTTGCAAAAGGCAGATTCATTAACTAAAGCCTTACCTCGGATTAAGTTTGCTGAAATGAGGACTCTTATGGGAGTAGAAGATGTCAAGAATGGAGCCAACACTAAGGGGGAGAGTGTTGGATAATTAGTGTTTGAGACATTCTGTTCTATGACCGGGTTGCGTGGGAATAATGCCGTTGCATGAAGAAGTCATATGCACGTTGAAAGCAGTTGAGAATTCAAAGGAATTGACCGAGTTCAGTGGAGTTTCTGTTTTGGTTTTCTATTATAAATAAGGCATGAGATAGCTAGATAGAATTAGTCGAAAATACTTTTCTTTGTTTGTAATCTGTGCCGATTTCATTGAATAAAACATTTATTCAGTTTCTTGTTATATACTTTCTCACTTTGAAAAATCTTAGAGATACCAACAATAAGGCGATCAACCGTTCCAAGATACATCGAGTTGAATACAACTTGAATTGTTCTTTTCCCATTCTCAGCTAAAACAGGCTCTATAATGACTCTAATGAACAACTCTTGACTTAAACTATGTCCTACATACTGCCACTTGTTAAAAAGATTTGAACCACCTTGTTCTAAAATCTTTTAAAGACTAAAAACAATAACTTTATTAGGAACATAAACAAGATTCACCTTCCAAGCTACTTGATGTACTAAAAGTAGTTTAATAAAAATAACTAAATTAAACCTAAAACTAGACACCTAGTAATACTCTAGACTCTCTAAAACTAAACTACTGACAGGCAAGTGAACCTATCGACTCTAGTAAAGCTAAAGTAAGTCCGGATATCGAACCCACGAGACTCTACTGGAAAACGAAAACTAGACTCGATTACTTATCCTAAATATCTATTAAATTAATTTATTATTTTAAAGGGGGGTTTTACGGAAAAATAAATTGCAATAAAATAAAGGTTAACTTAGACTAACTAAATTGAACTAAAAACGAGAACTGAGCTGAATTCAGATGATGACAAGACACTACCTAGACCAGACTCCTAACTATGCCTGATAAGCTTCTATGGTTATGGAACTGAATTGGAACCGGGATCTTAAAATACTAAACATCAAGAATAAACTAGACACCCTCGACCCTTCTCAAGGGGAAACCCTAGAATATTTTTGTGCTGTTAAACTACCGGTTGGAGTACAAACCCTCACAGGTTATCTAACTCTTATGATCGAGTACCCGCTAGACAATCTACCTCACAACGCGAAAGCCTCATTACACTAGGTGCAAGGGGTAATTATTGAAGCCTAGATCTAACTTGATACGCAAGAGTTGAAAGGGCAACTAGGCAGATCTTCTCACAAAGCCTCTAACCTAGCAATTTAACAACCTAGACATACCAACAAGTCCTCACCTCACAGCTATTAAACTTGGAAGAATACCTAAAATCTTCTAACCACCAAATATCACTCCTATGGTAAATTCGCGACTATTGACCATAAACTAGTTGCTACACAAAGTCTGCAACCTAACTAGCACTCATACATGAAAGACATTCACAAAAGTGCAAGTGGAGTGAATAAGTGACAATAAAAAAATAATAAATACGCATATACACCAGATCTAAAGAAATCAAAATCTTTACTGAATCATAAATCCAAAACACGTTCCACAAACCATAGAAAATAAAAACAAATCAAAACATAGTTATTTGTCGTGGCCTAGGTAGCTATTAAAGTTTTAGCCACAAATCATCTTGAAAAGAAAAACAAAGTCAAATAAAAATTTAGCAATCATTATATAGAACAAAGATAATAAAGGAACGAAAACACCGAATGATTAACACCGAATGATTGACACCCGAATAATCGCTGGCTTAGAACCTTTGATCCCTGGCTTGCCTCCCTATTAATATTTTCTTTTGTCTTGTTCGATCCTCCCAAAAGAAAAACAATGTCTCCTGCCTAGGAATGATCGCTGCTCCACTAATAATAATATGCGGCCCTTTTAGAGAATTCGCAGCCTTCAAGAAATATTCAATTCTCTAGATATCTTCTCAATGATGTGCCTCTTATATAATATTCCGAAATCTATCCCCCAAGAGTATTGAAGTGCGCCGCCTTCTAGATATATTATTATTATTTGCGGCTCTTCCTCTGCTTCACGAAATTGCCTTGCCACTTTATGATATTTTGTGCTTTTATAATATTCCCCCAAAAGTAATTATCAATGCCCTATTTGTTTTTTTGGGCTTTGGAATGGAACCGTGAATTGTGACAAAAGTCACAAAAACCATATTCTCTTTTTTTTTTAATTTTCTTTTTAATATTATTGTTATTATTATTATTAAATAAACTATTATTATATATTACATTCTAGCTCCATGTTTTTGACTCGGGTGTTCTTGACTTGCCAAAGGTGCTCGTTTACGCTCCAACGTCCATGAACACCTACAAAATATAAACTAAATACATATGTAATAAAAATGACACAAAACTAATAAAAATATATAAAAACCTATACTAAATAAAATAGACCATTGTAAGCCTAAAACTAATAAAAACATTATCTAACCGACTCGAAAACTGTACAAACTTTACACTGGAAATAGATGTATTTTGCAATACATCAAATATCCCCACACTTATCTTTTTTTCGTCCCTGAAAAAGAATTATGCTATGGAATCATAGTTAGGTTTACATCCAGTTTCAAAACATAGGTTACTTAATTAAAAATCTACTAACGTGTTGATTGCGATTGCAGATATATTGATCCTCTTAAATCCATACCGGTTTCCAAGCCCCTTTTTATTTATGTTAAGTTTATGTTGATTAGACTATCTAGGGTCTCACTCAAAGGAAGCCACAGATCCTCCTAATCCCGCCTCAAGCTTATGAAGCTAAAGGAACGACCAATTGACCATTTCCCAACCGTCTTATGTAAAAAACCAAGAGAATTTAAAATCACTTATTTCTTTTTTTTTTTTCATACTTAACTCAGAGGGTGTGACCAATCCAAGTCGCTATCCCAGTGGCCAGGCACCTTAAGCTTTAGTATTTTTTTTTTTTTTCTTTTCAGCATACTTAACTCAGAGGGTGTGGCCAATCCAAGTCGCTATCCCAGTGACCAGGCACCTTAAGCTTCAGCATTTTTGCTTTGATTTCTAATTTTTTTTAAGCGCAATTAGAAATTCTAACGGTTTTCTACTTATAACGGTGCTTCTTATACTATTTTTGGCGGTTTCGGTCTCCCCGTTTCTCCTAGATGAGAACCCACAAAATAGCCTAACATAATTAATTTATTATTTTTCAAAGGAAACCTTTCTACCGGCCGAGCCTACCCACATATCCCAGATCAGACACGTTTTCAATCAATTTTAATCTCTTATTATACATACTATTTGAAAACCGGACACCTAACTTTACCTATCATTTTCCATATTTTATATAATGCAAACTTCAAAATCAGGGACCTTTTTTTTTTTTTTTTTTTTTTTTTTAGAGAAATCAAAACGACTCTATATACAGACTAAACGACACAGACTAAACGATAGTTTCCCATCCCCACACTTAAACTCTACATTGTCCTCAATGTAGGAATAGAAAACGACTTAAAACAAAAAATAAATTCCGAATACAAAAATAAAAAGAAAATGGCAAATTGGAAAGGACTTAGCTGGTTTATTAACGTGTAAGCTCCAAAAACTCTAGTCCAATCCAGCTCGATCGTATAGCATTTCATTCGCGATCGGCTCTGACACAATAATAAACTCTCGGGTTTGCCTTGATAAATGTTAAACAGCTCCGGAATCACCCGAATGGAGATTGAGTACGGGCGGTGCAATCCAAACCTGCGCAAAATGAAACAAACAAAACCCAAGCATAATACCGAACTACAAATAAAATAAAATAAAATAAATGAAAAGCTAAAAATAAAAATAAATTGACAAACTCTACACTTGGGATTATACCCAAGAACTCAACCATCTCTCATTCTAAGGAGTCTCGAGAGGAGTTTCCTCCTTCTCCGTCGGGTCTAACGGTCCTCCGATATAAATTTTAAGCCTATGACCGTTAACCTTCCAAGTGCTTCCATCTGCATCATTTAGTAATTCAACTGTGCCATATGGGAAAACCTCATTAACTGTGTATGGACCTGCCCATTTGGACTTAAGCTTACCTGCGAACAACTTCAATCGTGAATTATATAAAAGCACTCTATCTCCCTTTCTAAACTCCTTCACCTTCTTGATCCTCTTATCATGCAACTCCTTAGTTTTCTCTTTAATGCTCAACGACCGTGCATATGCTGCATCCCGAAGCTCTTCCAACTCATGAAGCTGGAAAAATCGTCTCCTAGCAGCCTCGGTAAGATCAAGATTAACCGCCTTGAGGGCCCAAAGAGCTCGATGTTCTAGCTCAACGGGTAGATGACACGCTTTACCATAAACAATCATAAAAGGTGTAGTACCTAATGGCGTTTTATAAGCCGTCCTAAACGCCCAAAGCGCATCATCTAACTTGTCGGACCAATCCTTCCGACTTTTCCCAACGGTTTTCTCAAGAATTCTCTTCACTCCTCGGTTTGCATTCTCCACTTGACCGCTTGTTTGGGGATGGTAAGCGGTCGATAAACGGTGAGTGACCCCGTAGCGCGCTAACACCTTTTCCATCATGGTGTTACAGAAATGCGTACCACGGTCACTAATAAGTGCCTTGGGAGTACCAAACCGAGTGAACAACTTCTTCAAAAATTTCACCACCACTCGGGCATCATTAGTAGGTAAAGCTTGCGCTTCCACCCACTTTGAAACATAATCAATGGCCACGAGGATGTACCGGTTCCCTCCAGAAATGGGGAACGGTCCCATGAAATCAATGCCCCAGACATCAAAAACTTCAAGAACCTGAATGGGGTTTTGAGGCATCTCATCTTTGGATGAAATGTTACCGGTGCGTTGACAGGCGTCGCACCGCTTCACGAAATCGAGAGCATCCTTCACCACAGTAGGCCAATAAAAACCACTATCAAAGACCTTTTGCGCAGTGGTGTGATGAGCATGGTGCCCTCCATAGAGACTCTCATGGCAACGCCTAATAATCTCTAGTCCCTCCTCTCTACTAACACATCTCCTCAAAATCCTATCACCTCCTATCCTAAACAGAAAAGGATCATCCCACACATACCTAGTAGCATCTCTCAGGAATTTCTTACGCTGTTGGGTATTCATACCCTCTACCAACATCCCATGAGCAAGGTAATTTGCCAAATCAGTGAACCATGGCATACCTTGCTTCTCAGCCTCAACAAAATCTATGGACTCGTGAGGGAATTTATCTCCAATCGCCTCCTCACGAATCTCCTCTCTACTCGGGTCCTCCAAACGGGACAGGTGATCTGCAGCCACGTTCTCTGCTCCCCGTTTATCCTTAATCTCAATATCAAACTCAGAAAGCAAAAGAATCCACCGAATTAGACGAGGTTTGGCGTCCTTCTTTGCAAAAAGAAACCGCAAAGCCGAGTGATCAGTAAAAACGGTGGTCTTAGAGAGCACGAGATAAGAACGAAATTTATCAAAAGCAAACACAACCGCCAAGAGCTCTTTCTCGGTGGTTGTGTAGTTCTCCTGAGCATCATTAAGGGTCTTACTGGCGTAGTAGATAGGATGAAAGTGTTTGTCACGCCTCTGCCCTAAGACTGCCCCGACCGCGTAATCACTCGCATCACACATGAGCTCAAAAGGCAAGCTCCAGTCGGGTGAAACTAAGATAGGAGCACTCACCAACCGCTCCTTCAAAAACTCAAAAGCCTTAAGACACTCCTCATCAAAGACAAAAGGAACGTCTTTCTCAAGAAGACGCGTCATGGGGCGAGTGATTTTGGAAAAATCCTTAATGAACCTACGATAGAAGCCCGCATGACCAAGAAAACTCCGGATGGACTTGACATTGGTCGGAGGTGGAAGCCTACTAATGGTGTCAATCTTAGCCCTATCAACCTCTATACCATCCCTAGAAATCTTATGTCCTAGAACTATCCCCTCAGTCACCATGAAGTGACACTTCTCCCAATTCAACATTAACTTAGACTCTACACATCTCTCTAGCATCCTCTCTAAGTTAACCAAGCAAACATCAAAAGAGCTACCATAAACTGAAAAATCATCCATGAAAACCTCCATAGACGTCTCAATCATATCCTGAAAGATAGCTATCATGCAACGCTGAAAAGTGGCTGGAGCGTTACATAACCCAAACGGCATGCGGCGATACGCATAAGTGCCATAGGGGCATGTAAAGGTGGTCTTCTCCTGATCCTCTGGTGCAATGGGGATCTGGAAATAACCTGAAAATCCGTCAAGGAAACAGTAAAACTGCTGCCCTGCCAAACGCTCCAACATCTGATCAATGAACGGGAGAGGAAAGTGGTCTTTCCTGGTGGCGTCATTCAGTCTCCTGTAATCAATACAAACACGCCAACCAGTGACAGTACGAGTGGGAATGAGCTCATTTTTCTCATTAGTGACCACTGTCATCCCTCCCTTCTTAGGGACAACCTGAGTCGGGCTCACCCACGGGGAATCAGATATGGGATAGATCAGACCAGCATCCATAAGCTTAAGAACCTCACTCCTAACTACTTCCTGCATGTTTGGATTTAGGCGTCTCTGAGGCTGCACCACAGGCTTATAATCATCCTCCATGAGTATCCTATGGGTGCAGTAGGTAGGGCTGATGCCCTTGATGTCAGAGAGCCTCCATGCAATGGCTTGCTTATGTGCCTTCAACACATCAAGCAACCGACTCTTCTCCTCCTCCGTCAGTTTAGATGAAATAATGACGGGCAAACTAGCATTCTCCCCTAAGTAGGCATGCTCTAAATGAGAGGGTAAAACCTTAAGTTCTAAAGGCGGTGGTGTCTCTAATGAAGGTTTACTACTCTCCTCACGAACCTCACTAATCTCTAATGCCTCGGGAAACAAAGGGGCTTCCTCCCCAACTAACTCTAACTCCTCATCATGGGTCTCAACTACCAAATCACCCCCACAGATGTAATCAAGACATCGGTCCATACGAGATATAAAAGAATTTATGAAGTAAACAGAGTCAGTGGGACCGCTAAAATCGTCTTGACTACCAGGGTGTCTCATGGATTTGACGATCTCAAAGGTGACCGTCTCATCTCCTACGCGTAGAGTGATCTTCCCGTCAAAGACATCAATGAGTGCCTTGGCGGTGCGCAGAAAAGGACGTCCTAGAATTAGAGGTACTTTGTCGTCTACCTCCATGTCAAGAATAACGAAATCCACGGGGAAAACAAATTTATCAACTTTCACTAACAAGTTTTCCACAATGCCCCGTGGATATTTGACCGATCGGTCAGCTAGAGATAAAGTCATGCGCGTTGGGGTCAGGTCACCTAGGTCTAGTTTCTCATAAAGAGAATAAGGCATCAGGTTGATACTAGCACCTAAGTCTGCCAACGCGTGGTTCTGAGTGTCACTACCAAACATACACGGGATTGTAAAAATCCCGGGGTCTGTCAATTTCTCCGGTAGCTTGTTCAAAACCACCGCAGAACATCCCGCAGTCAATGGAATGTTTGAGACCTCCCCCAGCCTATCTTTCCTTTTCAGAAGATCTTTAAGGAATTTGGCATATTTAGGCATATGCTGGAGGGCCTCAATGAACGGGAGATTGATTTTGAGCTGCTTAAACATATCTAGAAAATGTCCATACTCCTTAGCATATTTCTGGTTCCTAAGGCGGGCTGGGTATGGAAGACGAGAAGGATCAATCTCAGGGGTAGGCCTAATCGGTGTGGGTGTCCTACCTACAACCTTCTCTATCTGAGGCTCACTATTTGGTGCGGTACTTGCTGGGACTAGCCTAGGTTGCACCCTACTAGGAGCCTCCATCTCTATTTCCTCATCTATCTGCTCCTCTACTTCACTCTCTACCTGCTCTCTAACTCTCTCTGCCCCTCTACCACTACGAGTGGTGACTGCTTTCAGTTGGGCGGCTGGGTTGGGTTGAGTACTACCCGAGAACTGGCCTTGGGGCCGCTCTTCCAACTGCCTAGCAATGTCACCAACGGTACGCTGAAGATCTAAGAACGCGGAGTGGTGATTTTTAAAGAGCATAGCCTGATTTTTCAGCAAGGTGTCATGCTCTGCTAGAGTTTTTTGGGTGTGGGCATCTTTAGCTACCAACTGGGTTAACAGATCTTTTATTTCACCCAAACCACCCTCAGTACCCGAACCTACATTAGTTCCCGAATTTCCACCCGAATACTGACCCTGCCCCTGGTTATGAGTAGAGTTTGATGAGAAACCAGGGGGATTACCAGAGGATTTCCAGCTGGAGTTTGGATGATTCCTCCAACCTGGGTTGTAAGAATTTCCATAAGAGTTGCTTGACCCGCGGTTCTGACCGCCTACAAAATCCACCTGCTCATTCTGATGAATCAAAGGACATTCAGAAGTAGCATGCCCTCCCCTACACATCTCACACTTTTCAGATTTCAACTTCAACTCCTTCACTTCCTTAGTTAATGCATCTAAAGCAGCAGCCACACTAGTATCCAATGTGACTTGGTGAACACCTCGAGCTGGTGAGGTGGTACTAGGTGCAGGAATGGAATTCCTGAGTAAAACCCGCTGCTCATGGTCTGTTTGGGCAAAACTTTCAAATAAGTCATTGCATTCGGCCGCAGTTTTCTTACCCATCATGTGGCCGCCTGCAGAAGTATCAAAGCGGTTCTTTGCCTCATAAGTTAGGCCATTGTAGAATTTCTCTACAAGGGCCCAATCAGTCAGACCATGTTGGGAGCACCTGCTAAGCAGGTTTTGAAAACGCTCCCATGCAAGATAATAAGGCTCATCAGGTTCCATCCGGAACGAATGGATCTGATCGCGAAGGCGGGATGCCTTGCTAGGTGGAAAGTACTTATTTAGAAAAGCTTCTTTAAGGGCATCCCATGTGGTAAAAGTGTCGGTAGGGTGAGAGTCGAGCCAAGTGGCGGCTCGACCAGCAAGGGAAAAGGGGAAAAGGTGGAGAAATTTAGCATCATCATTGGCACCCTGTAGCTTAAAGGTAGCTAGGATGCGAGTCAGACGGGCTATGTGGGCCGGGGCATCCTCATCATCGCGGCCGTGGAATTGACAGGTGTTATTAATGGCCGTCATGATGTAGGAGGGTATCTGCCAGGACCCATCATTGTTGATGGCCGGAATGGTAATAGGGGAGTTAACTCCCGTAAAACCCTGGGTGGATTGTTGGTGGACAGTACGACGCTCAGCCATTTGAAAAAGGTTTGGTGGTGGACTGGGTGGTGGGGAGGATGACCTAGAAGAACAAGAGCTAGAAGAACTTACCTCTTCAAGCTTAACTTCAGCAGCTGACTTGCTCCGCGAACGAGTAACTGGCATAAAACTGCAGAGTAGTCAATAAAAGAGGTAAGAAAATAACAAATAGAAGAAACTAAGAAAAATATAAAAGACTCGAAATAAAAATAAAAATTAAAAAATAAAAAAAATAAATAAATAAACAAAAAATAAAAATAACAAATAGCACAGATATTTCAGATAAGTTCAATCGACGCTAATTAACGCAATCGCCAAGAGTCCCCGGCAACGGCGCCAAAAACTTGATGTACTAAAAGTAGTTTAATAAAAATAACTAAATTAAACCTAAAACTAGACACCTAGTAATACTCTAGACTCTCTAAAACTAAACTACTGACAGGCAAGTGAACCTATCGACTCTAGTAAAGCTAAAGTAAGTCCGGATATCGAACCCACGAGACTCTACTGGAAAACGAAAACTAGACTCGATTACTTATCCTAAATATCTATTAAATTAATTTATTATTTTAAAGGGGGGTTTTACGGAAAAATAAATTGCAATAAAATAAAGGTTAACTTAGACTAACTAAATTGAACTAAAAACGAGAACTGAGCTGAATTCAGATGATGACAAGACACTACCTAGACCAGACTCCTAACTATGCCTGATAAGCTTCTATGGTTATGGAACTGAATTGGAACCGGGATCTTAAAATACTAAACATCAAGAATAAACTAGACACCCTCGACCCTTCTCAAGGGGAAACCCTAGAATATTTTTGTGCTGTTAAACTACCGGTTGGAGTACAAACCCTCACAGGTTATCTAACTCTTATGATCGAGTACCCGCTAGACAATCTACCTCACAACGCGAAAGCCTCATTACACTAGGTGCAAGGGGTAATTATTGAAGCCTAGATCTAACTTGATACGCAAGAGTTGAAAGGGCAACTAGGCAGATCTTCTCACAAAGCCTCTAACCTAGCAATTTAACAACCTAGACATACCAACAAGTCCTCACCTCACAGCTATTAAACTTGGAAGAATACCTAAAATCTTCTAACCACCAAATATCACTCCTATGGTAAATTCGTGACTATTGACCATAAACTAGTTGCTACACAAAGTCTGCAACCTAACTAGCACTCATACATGAAAGACATTCACAAAAGTGCAAGTGGAGTGAATAAGTGACAATAAAAAAATAATAAATACGCATATACACCAGATCTAAAGAAATCAAAATCTTTACTGAATCATAAATCCAAAACACGTTCCACAAACCATAGAAAATAAAAACAAATCAAAACATAGTTATTTGTCGTGGCCTAGGTAGCTATTAAAGTTTTAGCCACAAATCATCTTGAAAAGAAAAACAAAGTCAAATAAAAATTTAGCAATCATTATATAGAACAAAGATAATAAAGGAACGAAAACACCGAATGATTGACACCCGAATAATCGCTGGCTTAGAACCTTTGATCCCTGGCTTGCCTCCCTATTAATATTTTCTTTTGTCTTGTTCGATCCTCCCAAAAGAAAAACAATGTCTCCTGCCTAGGAATGATCGCTGCTCCACTAATAATAATATGCGGCCCTTTTAGAGAATTCGCAGCCTTCAAGAAATATTCAATTCTCTAGATATCTTCTCAATGATGTGCCTCTTATATAATATTCCGAAATCTATCCCCCAAGAGTATTGAAGTGCGCCGCCTTCTAGATATATTATTATTATTTGCGGCTCTTCCTCTGCTTCACGAAATTGCCTTGCCACTTTATAATATTTTGTGCTTTTATAATATTCCCCCAAAAGTAATTATCAATGCCCTATTTGTTTTTTTGGGCTTTGGAATGGAACCGTGAATTGTGACAAAAGTCACAAAAACCATATTCTCTTTTTTTTTTTATTTTCTTTTTAATATTATTGTTATTATTATTATTAAATAAACTATTATTATATATTACATTCTAGCTCCATGTTTTTGACTCGGGTGTTCTTGACTTGCCAAAGGTGCTCGTTTACGCTCCAACGTCCATGAACACCTACAAAATATAAACTAAATACATAAGTAATAAAAATGACACAAAACTAATAAAAATATATAAAAACCTATACTAAATAAAATAGACCATTGTAAGCCTAAAACTAATAAAAACATTATCTAACCGACTCGAAAACTGTACAAACTTTACACTGGAAATAGATGTATTTTGCAATACATCACTACTACAACACCAAATCTTCCACATCCACCTCCTCTAATTGCCCAAAACAAATCTTCTCCCATAGATTTTATATTAAGAATCTGCCCATTCGCATCAATAATCCGAGCATTGACAATGTTATCCACCGCTAGACCATACTGTCTTATTATAACACCAAACCCTCCTCCACTTATGTGTCCACCACCTCCTATAGTTGGGCAAACTCCAGCTGGGAATCTAAGATTTTACTTTCTTTGGACACCCAATAATATAATTCACCAAGGGTTGCACCAGATTCAACCCATGCAATGTTATTCTTACCCGACTCAATTGTTATGGACCGCAGTTCTTTAAGGTCTAGAACAACAAAAGGGGTATGATCATGATCATGTGAAGTGTAGGAAAGGCCTGCATAGTCATGTCCACCACTTCGGATTCGGATTCGGATAATGAAATGTTTGGAACAAAGTATTGTTGATTGTACATGGGAATATGTTAAGGGTGTGATAATAGCTAATGGTTAGGTGTATTAACAAATCTAAGATTTATGGTTGATGATTGTAGAACATAGGAATATTTTGTGTGTTGTTGAGTGAACACAAATTTTGATTTAGTGGCATTTGTATCTTTTACTAGGCATTGAAGAAATTTGTCATCGACAATGATGAAGCTAACAAAAGCATAATAATAATAATAATAATAATAATAATAATAATAATAATAATAATAATAATAATACCTAGGAGAAATGGTTGAAATTTAGTTTTAGTAAATAGCTCCATGTTTTCTTTTAGGATAGGGAAGATTGTTGGTTTTCTTCCTTCGTTCTAAAAACTAAGGTGCTATATATGCGCGTATATATTGAATGATCTTTTGGTTCATTAATTACCCTCAACTAATAGATAAAATTATAGTATGAAATATTATGTTTCTACACTAAATTTATAATACATTTGAAACAACACATGGATAACAAATCTACACGTCATAAAAGATGCAAAAATGTCATCCTTTAGGTTGTGAACACGTAATTTTATTAACAAATAAATACGAACAAAGCTTTATCATGTTCGTTTGTTGGTTTGCAGCCCGTAGTGAGAAGAACCTTGTATGTTAATAGGTCAACATAAAAGATGAAGAAATCTCATCCTACTAAACTGGTCAAGACGTGTTGGTTATCCTTATCGATAATGACAAACAAGTTGTAATCTGAAGAAGTTAACCAACAAATGTATTCACTCCGTACATGTCCACATTGTCAACTTAATTAAGTTGCCACCAAAACAATAACATGCATTCATAGTGACACGACTTATTCTACTTTACACGTTGTTTTCTATGTCTCCTCCAATTCCATCCCCGTTTTGGTTCGTGAGCGAGGTTTCAGCCTGGTGCTTACCCCAGCCACAACAGCTCTACGCGAACAATCCCGGTGCAAGCACATGCGATTGTGATCGCGTGCATAACGGGAGAAAGTGACATTTGATCGCGCCATTACTCATCCCTAGCCACAACGGAGTCAAGTGACTGGATTACTTGAGAGCCAAGTGTGATGTTCGCGCCTGCTCACAACGGATAGTATAATAATAATAATAATATATAACTTTTTGTGGTTGTTTGAACCACCATTTAAAATAGCAGCCAAACATGCTTCGAAATTTGGCCAAACAAACTTTGAGATTCCAAGTCACCTCACCGCATGAATTCCTACTAACCAAATGCCACCTAAGCAACTGTAGTACCGACGATTCACAAGTGGTGGCAATGCTAGTGTAACACCCCAACCGATGGCGGAATCATCGAGGTGTCACGTACTGACGATTGTTCAAAAGCACATGGTACTAAAATGTAAATATTATTGAATAAACCAAAATTTGTCTTACATGGAAATGGAAAATACATTGTCTAAATGAAATGTAAATATTGAAATAACTGAATTAAAGTAAAGCACTAAATGTCTCTTGTTAAAGCACTAGATCAAACTGCACCTGAAACATGTACAAAAATAGGTTTGGTCAACATATGAAATGTTGGTGAGCATTCCTAGATTTGATATATATAGTAAGTTAAAAAGATATACAATTCAAGTGCAAGCTACAGTGCAAATATGTAAACTATGTATCATACAAATGAGCGAAATCAACCCTGTGACTGTATAATGTACTGTATGAACGGTGGTGTACTCATCCAATAAATGGGTGATAACTTAACAATGGCCACGGATTCTCCGATGAAAAAGGGGGAGAATCAATCTAGGCGGGTTGTCAATCCAAATAGCGCTATCCAATGTTAAGGTCGGCTTGTACCATGTTAATGATTTCACTAAGTACAAATGTAATCCACATGTATTGTCTAAGCATAAAGCACGTTGTAATCAATGCACATAGTACTAGAATTGTATTGTAAAAAAAATGTAAACTTGTATTTGAAATTGTAATAGTGTACATGTAACACCCCAAAAATGTATAAAAGCAAAAAGGGGATATGAATACTCACTGTTCACGTAATAGCTTGAAATTTAACTGGACAACGAGATTTGAATTGAGATTACCCCAAAAATGATCAACCTAAAGAATTTGATAATGTGTAAGGGAATAACTCTAGGATACATGTAATTCTAGGGTTTCGAATTGGGGAATAAACGTTTATTTGATTAATAAACAAATTGTTTATTAAATATAAGAAATTTAATAAATAAATAAATAAAAGTCTCTTTGTAAAATTTTAAGTTGAATATAGTCACAACATAAGGTTTTGAGTATGAAAATAATTTTTATAAAATTATTTTCTTGAAAATAGACTATTTAATCTAATTATTTTAAATTGTCAAAATATGACTTTAATATCTAATAATATTAAAATTAAAGAATTTCTGAATTAAAAATTGTTTTTCAGTTCTAGATAGTTAGAAATAATTTATATAAAATTTTGGTGTAAAAATATTGAAAAATGAATTTATTATGATTTATTTATGATTAAAACTAACAAAAATTAATTAAAAATATAAAATAAACGGTTTTTCTGAAATAAAAATATTTTCTGGAATGTTTAAGAATATACAAATTTAGGAAAATTTTTGTGAGATTTAATAAAATCGTTTAGATATTTTTATTGAATTTTATAAATAAAAATGAATAAACTTGTATTATTAATAATATATATTAAATAATTTATTTTTGAAAAACTAAAAATTGGATGATGAACTTTATCATTTGGAGATCATATGATAATTTTTGTAGAATTTAAAAACTATTTTTAGTATTTAAAAACCATTTTAAAAGATTTAACACATTAAGTATATATATAAAAATGTAAAAAAAAATGTTTGTTGGTTATGGGAATCGAACCCGGGCCTCTGGCCGGTTCGGGTTTTATCACAAGCGTGGCCACCAACTGAGCCACACCCTGAGAACGGATTATTCTGGATTCAAAATAATTATATATGTTAAATGTGTTAGTTTTGATAATAGGTTTATTTAAGAAAAAATAAAGCAATGTTGTGGGATTCGAACCCTGGCCAATGGCCGGTTCAATCTTTACAAACAAGTGGGTAAACCAACTGATCTAGATCAGTTGGTTGTTTATCTTCTGTTCTAAATTAAATATATACGTTATCTGCTTCAAGTATTCTTCCCCAAATCCATATCAATCGAGCCCTAACCATCTAATCCATTCAATTCGTGTTCAATAGCCCCTGATTCTTTGGGGCTATTGTTCACAATGTGCCGATGGTTAAAACCCACTAAAGAAAACGAACTTAACTAACCGTAATCGGGATCGAGGCTTGGTCAAGGAAAAAACGTCAAACGCGATCAATAAGCTTCGATAACAGGTTTAAAACAGAAATTTGAGGTGAAGAAGGGATTTTCGGCGAGTAGTGATAGTCTAGGAAGGTCCAATTTATAGTATTGATGCTTGGGTGAAAGAATGGTAAGTTGACTCGACCTTGATTGCAATGACGCGGACAATTGATGATTTTAGGAATGTTTATCAATAATTATCGCTGTAATTGACGCGTACCAGTCAATGGTGATCAATACCCTTCCAGAATTTGGCTCAAAAACGCGTTAACTGGATTGATGATGATGATCGATGGAAACAGTTGACTTTTTCAAGTCAACTGGTTCATATTAAACATAGTATAAGATAATTATGTGTGGGATTCAAAACAGATTATGATGTAGCTCAATTGGTTGGTGTGTGATGTGTATTGACCCGGCTTGGGACGCGGGTTCGAACCCCATCCCAAGCATTTATTTTTTTGACAAGGTTTTATCTATTATATTATTATTATTAACTTATATTATGATTAAACGAACCCGAATGTGTCACAGAATATTTTTTTAAATGCACGAGAATGATGAAAATGTAACGTCTCATTTATTGTGGTTTAACTTACATAGGATTATTAAAAATAATACAAAGAAAAGTGACGGATGTCACAGCTAGATGCATTGGTGGTGCATGTTGGCTCATAATATATACAAGAAAAAACAGAAATAGACGTTTGACTAATCAAAATTATTACCAAACCTAGCTATAGCCGACCGACCGTCAATGTCAATTTCGGAGAAATGTCGGTCAGATATACTTATTTTGGCAATATTGTGAGAAAATAATGCTCCATGTTAGTTCAAACACAACCAAGGAAAAGGGGCTCTATTATTTTGGCAATATAGCCAACCGGCCGTCAATGTCAATGGGGTTCAAGTATGGTTTGATTCCCTTCAATTATTTGGGAACAAGGGTGGGCGCTAATATGAATCGTTTTACGAATTGAGAGCCGGTTATGAGGTCTAGACTATCGAAGTGGAAGGCGAAAACATTGTCTATAGGAGGAAGTGTCGTCTTAATTAAATCCGTTCTTGAAGCTTTGCCGAGTTATTATTTTTCATTATACAAGGCTCCTGTCGCGGTTCTAAAAAAGTTGGAGTCACTTATTAAAAACCTTATGTGGGGAGGCAATGAGAACGTCCGCAAAATACATTGGGCCTCGTGGGGTATAGTTACTCGCTCAAAGAAGCTGGGCGGCTTGGGTTTATCCAAGCTATTTAATTGTAATAGAGCATTGATTGTTAAATGGCCTTGGCGATATAGAACGAACCCGAATTCCTTATGGGCGAAAGTGGTCACGGCAATACATAATACTAATAGGCGATGGGAAGTGTATCCGGTTAGAAGTAGCTAGCATGGTTAGTGTGTGATCGAATATTGTGAAAGAAGCTACGTCTCTAGTTAGAAATGGGTCGGCTTTCAGCGGATTGATTGGTTGCAAGATTAGAAGTGGGAGTACTTGTTAGAAAAGAAGAGAAAATCAAGCCAAAATTATATGTCAATCCTTTCCCAGAAATCAGTTCCGTAAATCATGAGGGGCTCTTTATTATTTTTCCTTTTTTATATTTTATTGTGGGTTATTTATTCACTCTCTTGTATCTTGTTCAACATACAAAATAATAAGAAAAAACTCTTCTCGATCCTCTCTGACTATCATGGTATCAGAGCAGGATCAAAGATCCTAGTTCTTCCTGCTCATTCTTACCTTGGGCTACCATGTCTGAAATAGGAGGTAACTCAAACCATGACAACCTCTCTGTCCAAATAGCCGATCTCTTGAAAAATGGTCTTACATCTCAAAACCAACAACCAAAACAGATCCTCTCCGATAGCCTAACAATTAACCTAAAACTCAATAGCCAAAACTACGCCTAATGGGCTCGTATGATACAAGTTGCCATATGCGGGAAATCAAAATCGCTCTTAAACCATTTAACCACAGATCCGCCAAAACCGACTGATAATAAATACGATCAGTGGGAGCAAGACGATCTTATCGTGTTCTCGTGGCTTATTCAGAACATCGAGCCTGCCATTGCTAGTAACCTAACCGAGTTTCTGATGTGTCGTAAAACACATCTATTCTCCTATCTATTTTGAGTTATAATTGAGTCTTTTGTATATAGTTTTTAGTAGTTTTAGACGTGTATTCGTTTGTTTGTCTATTTTTCTCTTTGTATATTTTTTATTAGTTTTTAGAACTTATTTATTTATTTTATTATTTTATAGGTGTTCGTGGAAAATGAGCTCAAAACGAATGATTTCTAATCGGGACACGAACACTTGAGAGCAGGTGTTCATGGACGTTGAAGCGTAAACGAGCAACTTTGGTCGATCCAAGAACACCTGATACGAGAGCTTGTAGTATATAATAATAATATTAATAATATAATAATAAAAAAAAAGAAAATAAATAAAGTTACTTGGGCCGTAGCCCAAGCCTACCACAATTTCAAAGTCAAAAGGCGGTGCATTAACATGTGATTTGGAGATAATATATGTTTTGATGGCAAGAGATTTTAAAAGAGAGATATATACACAATTGATTCATTCGACCAAAAGAGATTTATTTCGAAGGCCATTATATTCTTCATTAAAGGAATATATTATAATCTTGATCAGCCGCCTAAGAGCATTCACATTCGGTCCATTAAATGTATGTGAGTGTGTCCATCAAATTATATAGGGTGAGTATAAGTGGTTGTGAGTGAAGGAGAGAGAAAATATTTGGTGGAATCACTGTTCCACCCTAAATATGAAAAGTTACTGTTCACCCCTATATATATTTTAATATTTTTGTAAGTAGTTGTGAGTGAGGAGAGAGAAAATATAATGATAAAAGTATTATTATTTTAATTAGGAGAGAGAAGATTTAGGGGTGAAGTAGTGATTTTTAGTGTAATTTGATGGATGAGATTTGGTGGAGGGGATGAGAATGCTCTAAGGAGGCTTTCGACAAGGGCACAAAAAGATCAACAGAACCAGGAGGTCTTTGAAGGAGAAGGTCACGGGAGCACTAAAGATATATTATTCGAAGGCCCGGTGGTTTGTTTTATCGTTTTTATTTATTTAGAGACATGTTTATCATTGTTTTTCGAGACGTTATGACTATGTTTCTGATTTTAATTATGAACTAGACTTTTATGGTTGCTTAGGTTTATGAACTAGACACGTTTTATGCAGTATTTAATGGTTTTGGTTTTTAATTTTGATGTGTGGAATTACATGATTTTAACTTTATTGTTGGATTTGATATATGTGTGTTGGTGTTAATTTTATTTGAAATTTGTTTATTGGTTTTGTGGAGCTAGGCATGTAGAGATACCCCTTAGGTCTAGAAATCAATCTAGTTCGTCAACTTAGGTTAGCGTGCTAGTATTTGGAGTTGGAGTACGACACAAGTATAACAAACTAATATAATAAATTAACTAAAACGTGCAGTCCATTCTTGAGGGTGAAAAATCTAACTTGAGATTGCTAGGTAACTAACTAGGCTTTGTTCGGTAGTTGACAAGCGCTAGGGCGAGAGTCGCTACTTGTCCGTGTTTAGAGTTTTCCTAGGTTTTCTTCAGTAGATTTTAAGTCTACTTCATAGTTTGAGGGTTTTAATCTAGGAGAGGTTTTAATCTGATTTCTGTGGGATTTTGGTACGCTAGGGCGATCCAGATCCATCTTAGCATTTCTACACTTGTCCCGCCTTTAGTCTAGTGAGCTATCTTTGACAGGAGGTTTATTAGATAAGAATAAGGTCTCAAGTTAATTACCAGATTCAGGATTTATTGCTAGTGTCTAAGGATTTTACCTAAGTAACCAGCCTTCTTCCTATCTGATTTCTCCAAGCTCCTACGTTCGTATAAGAAGTTGAGGTTATTTTATTTATATTTAGTTTCTTCTAAGTTTATAATTATTAGTTTAACCCCCCATATAAGTATATATTTATTTAGGCTAGTATTCGGTAGAGGTTGTGATCTAGAGTTGCATTCGTGTCTTTGGGTTCGATACCTGGTCTTATTTGCTTGCTACAAACGAACGGTACACTTGCCGGTTGGGCGTGGTTTAGTTGAGTCTAGGGTTTTAACTTGTGCACATTTTTATATATATTAGCACGCATCAGTTTCCTACAGCCAAATCACTATGGGAAGCCCTGGTTGCTACCTATAGTAGTGGTAAAGACAAGCTCCAGACGTTTGATCTCCATGTCAAAGCAAACGGGCTCAAGCAAAACGACGTACCTTTGAAAGATTTTTGGATTGTGATGCAGGGGATTTGGGGAGAAATCGATCGGTGTGACCCGAATCCGATGAAATGCCCTGAAGATATCAGCAAGTACAATAAATTAAGGGCAGAACAGAAATTATTCCAATTTTTGAACGCCTTGGATCACAAATATGATCCGATTAAACGTGAAATCTTGAGATGGGATCCACTTCCGTCAGCAGAAGAAGCGTATGCTGCGGTCAGGAAGGAGACGGCTCATTAAAACATTTTAGGAGCAATATCAAGCGACACACATGAGGTTGCTTCTGGCCTGGCCACGGTTGAACCCGGCAGCGGTGACGGGTCAGGGTTGGTTTCAAAGGGGATACGCAGATCTGACCAGGGAACAAACGGACCATCATCGTGTGAAGATAAAACCCATTTGAAGTGTACACACTGTGGAAAAACTAGGCACACTAAAGAACAATGCTTCGAGATAGTTGGATATCTGAAGTGGTGGAATGATATCGGTAAGAAAGGCGGTAAGTCTGGGGAAAAAATGGCGTCACCGGAAAAACGGGTCTGACCGGTGGGAAGTTAGCTGCTGGCGGAAGTGGTTTTGGAGGTATAATGGCTGCTGAGCTTTGTGGAGAAGAAGGGTTGTATGGAGAAGGAGTATCATCAGGTAAAGGACTTGAGGATAACAACTCAAGTCCTTGTTCTTTTTTAATATAGGCCCTTCTACTTTATTTAATCATAGTTTTTTCCCACCTGAATTTTGTGAAGATGTGAAAGACAAATGTTGTAGTAACAGAGGTAAAGTAAATATGGCTAAGCGAAGTGACAAACGAATAGATGCTTGGATTTTCGATAGTGGGGCCACGGATACAATGACTTATGATCCTGCAGAAATCAAAATAGCATCGAAAAAACAAAAAAAAAATATTGTGACCGCTAGTGGAGAATTTATTTCGGTAAAAGGAGGGGGGCCATATACATTTCACCAACTTTGAAGCTATCTAATTGTCTTTATATCCCCTCCTTGTCACACAAACTGCGATCCATTAGCCACATGACCAAAGAATTAAATTGCTCAGTTCTAATTCACCCTACTTTCTGCATTTTACAGGATATCAGGACGGGAGCGATCAGTGGGCGTGGCACTGAACGCCAAGGTTTGTACTATGTGGATGAAGTGACTCCTCAAGGGTTTGTGATGTTGGCTCATGGAAGTACTGATAGAGAGGCATGGTTGTGGCATAGAAGACTTGGACACCCATCCGCTGGTTATTCACATCTTTTATTTCCAAAGTTATTTCCTTCAAATAGTACGTTAACTTGTGAAACTTGTGTTTTGGCCAAAAGTCATAGGCATTCTTATAAACCAAATAATACCAAGGTTGATAACTCTTTTTCATTAATTCATTATGATGTGTGGGGTCCAGCAATATTTGTTGGAGGTCAAAACTTTCTGTATTTTGTTATTTTCATTGATGATTGCACCCGTATGACTTGGATATATTTCTTAAAAAACAAATCTGAAGTTTTTGAAAAATTTACTATTTTTCATGCCATGGTTGAAACCTAATTCCAGAAGCCCATTCAAATCCTTCGATCTGACAATGGAGGCGAGTTTGTTAACGACTCCATGAAGCAGTTCTGTCAATCAAGGTGTAACAACCGGCAAAATTAAGGTAATCCCGTACTAATTAATTAAACGCGATTAACGTAATTAAATGTAATTATGTGTTGATTGTTTAACTGAGGCCTTAGAAAGATAGCAATTCCCAAATAATGCATAGGAATGCATAAGTTTAATGACAAAGCATGATAGGATCGTGCGCAAGCAAATCTATCCGGTATGGACACTGGCGATTACCCGGTAAAAATTAAATAAGCGAAACGAACCCTGGACACCCGGAATATATAATAAATGATATTTTCACAAAATATAATGAGTTTTGGAAACCCAAAGCCATACGTGAAAGCTTAATGTACAAATCTCCCGGTAACGAATAAAGTGCGCGTACCGCACCCGATACGCGCGTAACACGTAATTTCACCCGGCAAAAGCCGAAATAAATTATCAGTAATTAAACTGGGCTAAATTTGAGGAATATTAATGGTATTTTAATATTCGGGTGACACGCGGTTAAAAACCCAAGAATACCTGGACGGTACCCGAACGAGATTAACTTAAACATAATAATATTGGGCAACATTTAACAAAAGTGGACCCCACAAAAATACCCCTTGGGGCCGGCCTATGGCCCACCAAGGTGAGATAACTTGTGTTTAACTAGAAGAAATCATTAGGAGGATCCTAATTGTCACACCCCGACTTATCCCCAAATCGGTTGTGACGTTTGGTAGCTTCGCCGCGCAGCGGAAAGATGCATCTAAGACTCTTACTTCCTGAACGCCAATTCTAACCCTCTAGGATCCCCGATCCCAAGACGTCTCCCACTCCAACCGTGCCGTTACCAAAGCTTAAACCTGAAAGACATGCTTAAAAAGTCAACATAAAGCTGGTGAGTTCATAAGTTTGCGAAACCAAAAGTTGAGTTTAATCCAAAATCATTTCAACCGAAATCTATGTAGTCCAAATCCAGGAACTAGTTGTGTAACCCCAAACCAGGGAATAAAGTTATGTTATTTCAAACCAGGAATAAAGTTTTACAAAAACATTTCCATAAGTTTTGAAAGCCATCATGTTATCACTATGTTAGAAATGATAGCGTTAGCTAGACGCATGAATAATACCACTACGACCGGAAACCATTACAGACAACGATATATGATTTTGCCCGAAACGATTAAGCTTATGACCGAGACAATATGCACCCGCCCGGCTCCCAGCCGACGGGTGGGGTCTGTCAGTCCCAATAGATCTATCCACATTTCCCCCGTTATGCTACCCAGCATATTCATGGTTTCCCCGGGACTTTACGTATCGTATAGCACAAATGAATTTAACACTAGTATAACATGATAATTTATGAAATATGTATAAAGCATGTGTCTCCCCCGAAATATAAAAACGTAAAGTGGGGCCGTGAAACTCACGCAACCCATTTGATTTCCCATGTACGATTTTTCAAAGTGTTTGAATTGTTAAACTTTTCCCAAAACTTGATCACTTTAATTTCATCAGATTTTCATAAAAGAAGCATGTCTTCCCCCCGAAAGCATTTATAAAACGATAAAAAGTGGGGTCATGAACTCACCTTAATTTCCATGCTAAGCTAGCAAACAAGCCTGAAACCTCGACCGACTTCCTCATGCCCTAAATTACCAACAAAGGACACCATAACAGTCTATCACTCATAAGCCTAGCTTATCAATCGCTTACAAGATAGCCTAACCGACTGTCTAGACTCGTGTGTACCAACACGAGTCTCAATACGTTTCAACTCGACGAACCGACAATGACTTATCTTAATTCCCATATACAACATAGCACCCAAGTTGCACACTTGTTACTATTTGTGTATAAACCATGTTGGACTAGTACCCCGAAACGTATAATTATCCTGAATCGTAGCTCGTCTCATAAATCATATAAATGTATTTGTTTTGTGTAATTCTATTTTAGAAATACTTTTTGAGGAGATACAATTGTAGTTATTAAAACCGATTAATAACATTTGTTACTTTTTCTCAAATATTGTTTGGAAATCATCTTTATTGCTACGAATAAATAGTCCTTAACAGCATTTCGATTTGTTTGTCCAAAACACTTAGGGGAATTTATTTATAGAAATAGTAGTTCGTTACGCTTTGATTTTATAAAAATTTGGGCAGAGTTTCCTCTGTTTTTGTACGAACCAGACAACACCCGTTGTCTACAATTTTCCCCAAAATCAACTTTCAAACACAATTCGTCAAGTCCTTTTATCCACAACTTCGATTCACGAGACTGTATATGTTTCGTCACATATGTATAGTTATATATATATATAGAAATATATATAATATAGTCCGACGATATAGTCCAATGTTATTTAGTCCGATGTTCAATATCATAAGTGACGTTAAGTTAACCATTTACCAAATCGTCTAATATAATTACCGTTTATTATTATTCGGTTCGTTCGCGAGTTAAAACTATTTGTCCATATCAATATATTTATAAATTTATAATATTCATAAATATAATAATATTTACAAATATATAACATTTATAAATATATGATATCTATAAATAAGATAATAATAAACACGAACATAAGTATACCGAATCGTACGTGCATAACCGGGAACCGCCTCGAACGCGGCGTTGACCAAACTGACTGTTGACCAGATCTGACCCGTTTGACCCGGGTTGACCAAATCTGACAGGATGCAAAACGAAACCCGGACCATCACGAACTTGTACCAAATCTGACCCGAACAACTACACCCGACTAGAGCCACCTGACCGGACCAAAACTCGAACCCAAAATCTTACCGACTATTACCAGATTCGAACCGTGACTCGAACCCTTGACTCAAAACTCGTGGACCACAACCACCACTCGACACTGACCCATGACCATACCACCACCATCGGACCAAAAACCGAGCAAACACCCGGCACAAGACCACCACAACCATTATCATCAGCCATCAAAACAGCTCTGTTGAACCGGAAACGTCACCCACAACCAGTTGGATAAGCAACGCACCTCTAACCAAGCCACAACCATCACCGTCAGCTACTCCTTCGTGAACCATCACCATCTTGTTAACACCACCATAAATCCACCATAACCAACCAAAATACTCCTGTCAAACAACCAGACCCACCATCGGCTACCACAATCAACGAACCACCGCTAAAACTTGAGGCCTGAACCCAGATCTGAAAACGAGTAATAATAAAGTGCCGCCACCATTGTTGTTTGTTCTTCACAGCGCCGCCACCTTATCACGCCGCCACCACACAAGACGGTGGTGGTCGGACCTGTCTGAGAGAGGGAAGGGATGGTTGGATGGCGAGAGAGGGATGATGTAGAGAGAGGGTGAGCTGAAGAGAGAGAGAGAGAGAGAGAGTTTTAGAGAGAGAGTAGAGAGAGAGAGAGATGAGCGGCAGAAATGGGGAAGAAGAAGAGGGTTAGGAGCTTTTATAGGTAGGGTTTTTGGTAGGTAGGTTAATACCGCGTATCTAACCCGTTTTAAACGTAAACGTCTCGGTTTAGTTTTAGGCTCGATAATTAATTATAAAAAGTAGTCGGTTTTGTTCGAAATACAAAACCGAGCATGAATATAAATATTTCGATGTCCGACGCGTGTTTTCAGAACACGCGTTTAAATCGCGCTAATTTAACCGGTCGCAGTTTCGATCGTAAAAACAGTCAGTAAACTTCCGAAACTTAATAATTAGAAATATTTAAAATAAATATTTAATTTTTAATAATAAAAATCACATCGGCATAAATCGGAAATTGCCGGTTGTCACACTAATCATTTGCTTGCATGGATGTGCATTGGCTAAGAAAATCCACCTCCTTCTCTCTCTATTCTCGGCCAAACACCCTCTTAATCTTCCAAAGATTTTCATTTTGTGATCTTACAATATCCTCTAAATCTTCCATAATCTCATTAAGATATTGGGTGATCTTTACAAGATTTGCAAGAGAGTGTTATAAGCAACTTGAGAGAATACTTGAATCAAATCACAAAAACTCCTTCTTCTTCTTTCCTTGTGGTCGTAAGTTTACACCCCTACATTAACATCTTTCTTTCAATTTTTACACTAACAAATCATCTCTAAATCATCATCCATCAAAACCCCTTTGTGTGTTCAAGAGCTTGGAGCTTAACCCCTTTGGAAAAACACACTAAACCCCATCCAATCCAAGGTTGTTGTCTTCCCTAGCCTTGAGCTAGTAGTAAGTTTTACCTTGTTTGGTTCTTAATGTTCATATTTTGTGCTTTTGAGAGCAAGTTGTACATTAATGGGTAATGAAATGGTTTTATAAAGATAATGTGTTTTGCTAGATTAAAAATGGAAGAATAATAATAACATAAATAAATCTTGGATTTATGTTAATAAATGTAATATTTGGAGAAAATGTGATAAAATGAACATACACTTGAGTTAATGGATGATTTGAGCATGATTGATGAAAAGAACTTGAATATGATGGAAGATGATTTTAATCATCATAAGATGATAAGTTAATGCCAAAAATATATTAAAATGGGTTAGAGAATCATAGGTGAAAAAGTTCCATATTCAAAGTCTACTCACTTGAATAAGTGAAGAGTTGATATTTTGGATAAAAATATGGAACAAACATGTTAATAGCATCTAGGATGGATTATAAGATTATTAAAAGTGGAATGAAGTAAAAATAATCAAGCATTAAGAAAATGGTTCTTCAAAGTCCACTAAAATGGAAGAAAATGCCAACCATGAAAGATAAGATGAAAAATGCAACAAATATAAGTTAAAGGACAAATATTATAACTTGGAAAGTCGAGGGACTAAAATATGTATTTTAGAAACTTTAGTCCAAAAATGCATTAACGAAAAGTTCGGTGTCAAAAGCATAAATAATAGCCTTCCAAGTGTAGTTTTTGATAAACATGAGAAAATTACTTGTGTATAAATTAAAAGAGGCATTTTTATAAAAATGGAAGTTTTATAAAAATAAAAGGGTAACACGAGAATTTTATAAAAATAAGATTTTATAAAATATTAGTGAAGACTTGGAAAAACTTGTACAAAAATGGATACTTTTATATAAATGGGAATATAAAAGTATCGGAAACATTTTTGGGTTACAAGTTGGACAAGTTGGGCTAAACGTACAAAGTATATTTTCCAAGAAATAAACGTTCGGAATTGGAAGTAGGAATAATATTTCCATAGAACGCGTAATGGAAATAAATGTGAAAAACGCTAACTAACGAACTTAGTTACACGAACTAACGTAAACGGACATATGAGAAAAATGCCATTACGACAAGATAAAAATATACATATATATTTTAAGGAAACAAAATATATATATAACAAGGGTGAAACGTGCGTGACACTTTCCTAAGTGTAGAAAGAATATTCGTGGGAAAAGAAAACACAACGTAACGAATTAAAAACGCTAAACGACACATGAACTTAACAAGTAGTATCCACGCGATGGTATATGTACATATGCTCGTTTTCGACGAAATTCTAGTATATCTATTTGAATGGGAAAATAGATATGCGAGAAGGAAAACCGAGAGGAGTAGGTGAAATATATCTACGAACGTGTGAATACCGACAAGATCCTAGTACATTTATTTAAATGGGAAAATAAATGTACGGTGTGGTGAGTCTAGTCGGGCGTTAAGAATATGTTACCAAACGACAAGAACTTAGCATATTTATTTGAATGGGAAAATAAATATGTGGCAAAGTGAGTCGGGTCGGATAATAAGAAATCACATTATATCGAGCGAAACGATCCTAAGTATAATTATTTAAATGGGAAAATAATTATACGTTGGGTAGAGTCGTGTCGAGAATAATAATGTACAAGTCACAAAGAATATTAATAAGAATAATATATGACTTGTAAGTAAAGGGTAATCCATCGCCAATGAACCTAGGATACGAAACTATTAAACGGAAATTGGGATAAAGACGTGGTCGGGAAGTTGGGTGTACAACTTGCCAAGGCACATGCACCATAGGTGTAGTGACTTATACGCCTAGAACATTGTAGGTGCGAGATCACAAACTTTGCTATTTTCTTCTTTGAGCCGAGCCCAGTTACAGGTGAGTCTCACGGCCCCATTTCTAAACTATTTAACGTTTTTACGGGGGAAAGATATGTTGGGATTTGTTTGACGGATTGGACACTTGAGTTGTGATCGCCACTCGGGGTTGAGACCTCCCCACTATAATCATTAATTCAGGAAAGTGAAACCGAAGGAATATTTGAATAGTACTATTGGTGCCTGACAAGGCCCACCCCTAATCGATAGCGTCGATTATGCATCGGCGTATGCCTGGGGTGCACGTATTCTGAAATCAAGTCGTAGGGATACCGAGTAACGACTTGGGGCGGGGGCATTATTAATTGTCTTGGTTTGGTTATAGGCTCAAGTAAAATTGTAGGACTTTGCAACTCCTATAAATGTCATAACAAGGATATTCCCATGAGATAAAGTTTATTAAATACAAAACCTGTGAACTCACCAATATTTATATATTGACGATTTTTAAACATATCTTTCAGGTAATTGACAGATGAAGGTTAACGTGGCGAGCAGGGTCGGGGGAATCTCCAAGTTGGGCGTTGGATGTCATGAAGGGGTCTCGTCTCTCTATCCCAAGGATTTCGGGATATAGGGAGGAGCCTCCCCATTTATTTCAAAAACAATTTTAAGATTATGTATGAATAATTTGACATGATTTTCAACGCTGAATAAATACCCGTTGTTTAATTAATATTGTGGTTTGCATTAATCTTGGCTTAATTCTCTTGAACCGTCGCGCCACGTGTTTCCGCCATAGGCGTGGTGTGACACAAGGGGATAATCCATCAAACCTCATGCTCTCATACTCCTTAACAAAATGGTGTGGCGGAGCGGAAAAATCGTATTTTGTTAGAAATCACTCGTTCCGTAATGATCGAATCCCGAGTCCCTATATCGTTTTGGCCAGAAGCTCTTGCTACAGCTACTTATCTTCTTAATCGTCTTCCAACTAAAGCCCGTCAGCTTAAAACCCCAATAGAAACTTTAGTTAGATTCACTAAGGTTCCTCCTCCACTAACCCTTGAACCTCGGGTGTTTAGGTGCTTTGTCTTTGTCCATTTACCTAAAACTGATCGAAATAAACTTGGCCCGTGTGCAGAAAAATGTGTTTTTGTGGGATATGGGAGAGATCAAAAGGGGTATAGATGTTATAGTCCAAAACGGCGTCACTTGTACACAACAATGGACTGTGATTGGCTTGAAACTGAGTTTTTCTATGACTCACAACTTAGTGGTCAGGGGGAGGATTATAATGACACTCTAAGTTGGTTGAAACGGATTCCATCATCTGAAGAAAGTTCCCACAATACCCAAAATGAGTCACTCACATCTTCACAGCCTGCGACTGAGTCGCCGATCAGTGTCACAAACCAATGTTCTCCTAACCTGGTACCTGAGGTAAGTCAGTCTTCTCCTCTCGATCTGGGTAACGAACAAAATGATGACCATATTAATATACCGTGTACTTCTAATGATCACAACGATACAGTTACAGATCAGGGTGAACAGGTGGCAGAAGAAGTAGAACCGGTTCAAGAGACTACTGCTGAGAGTTATGTTTTGCCCCAAGGGTAAATCGGGGAGTTCCTCCAAAATGGTATTCACCAGAGAAAGAGACTCGGATGTCAAGGTATCCTATGGCAAACATAGCTTAGGGAAACTTGTCTAAGGAAGCCAGGGTATTTGACTCCTCACTATATGCTGAACAAATTCCAAACACTGTAGAATAAGCACTAGCCTCTAAAGTTTGGAAGGAGGCAATGGAAGCTGAGATGAAAGCCTTAATGAAGAATAACACATGGGAGACAAGTAAGCTGCCTACGGGAAAAAAAACCGGTAGGATGTCGATGGGTTTTTTCAATCAAGCGAAAACCTAATGGTACTATCGAAAGATATAAAGCTCGATTGGTGGCAAAAGGGTATACAAAGACATATGGGATTGACTACTCAGAAACCTTCTCTCCTGTAGCCAAGCTTGACCCAATCAGGGTCCTTTTTTCAATAGCAGCTAATAATGAGTGGCCTCTCCACCAATTTGATGTGAAGAATGCCTTTCTGCATGGAGAGCTACGAGAAGAAGTCTATATGGAAACCCCACCTGGGTTTTCAGGGGATTACAAGACAGGAGAAGTGTGCCGGTTAAAGAAATCTCTCTACGGGCTCAAACAATCCCCCCGGGCCTAGTTTGGTAGATTTACTATTGCAATGAAGAAATATGGGTTTAAACAAAGCAACTCCGACCACACTCTATTCCTAAAGAAAAGAGGAAATCTTATAACCTGTTTGATTATTTATGTAGATGATATGATAATCACAGGTAATGACCACATGGAAATGTCACGGCTAAAGGAGAATCTGTTCACAGAATTCGAAATGAAAGATCTTGGAAGGCTTAAGTACTTTCTTGGGATAGAGGTTCTGAGATCAAAACAGGGAATCTTCATCTGCAAAAAAAAGTATATCCTTGATTTATTAGCTGAAACTGGGATGATCGATTGTAAACCAGTTGACACTCCTATAATTGTCAACCATGGATTACACATGGAGGAAGGTGCAAAGCGAGTAGATAAAGAAAGGTACCAACGTATGGTGGGAAAATTAATTTATCTTTCCCATACCAGACCCGATATAGCTTATGCAGTGGGCGTGGTGAGTAAGTTCATGCATCAACCCCAGGAAAGTCACATGGAAGCAGTATGGAGAATCATTAGGTATCTCAAAGGAACAACTGATCATGGCATTGTGTTTAAGTCAAATGATCATCTAGAAATTCAAGGGTACACAAATGCAGACTGGGCTGGAGACAAAGACAACAGGAGATCTACATCAGGGTACTTCACTATGGTGGGTGGAAACCTTGTTACATGGAAAAGGTGGTTGCCCTCTCCAGCGCCGAAGCTGAATTTCGAGGAATAGCTCGAGGTTTAACAGAATTATTGTGGTTACGAAAACTCTTGTCTGAGATTGGTTTCCTCCCTAACAAAACCACAAGGCTTATGTGTGACAATAAAGCAGCAATCCAAATCTCAGAGAACCCGGTTCAGCATGATCGTACAAAACACATTGAACACTTTATTAAGGAAAAAATCGAGACCGGGATAGTTGAACTTCCGTACGTCCGCTCTGAAGATCAACTTGCAGACATTTTAATGAAAGCAGTCAGCGGGAGTGTGTTCAGCAAATGTTTAGGCAAGTTGGGTATTGGGAATCCCACTACTCAACTTGAGGGAGAGTGTTAGAAAAGAAGAGAAAATCAAGCCATAATTATATGTCAATCCTTTCCCAGAAATCAGTTCCGTAAATCATGAGGGGCTCTTTATTATTTTCCTTTTTTATATTTTATTGTGGGTTATTTATTCACTCTCTTGTATCTTGTTCAACATACAAAATAATAAGAAAAAACTCTTCTCAATCCTCTCTGACTATCAGTACTATTCGATTTTGGCTTGACAGTTGGATCGACAATTTGGTGTTAAAGGACGAGTTCCTTAATCTATTCAGATTAGAAAGCAATAAACGATGTTTTGTGGCTGAAGTGGTGCGTTTGGACAATATGGATAATGGATTCACATGGAGATGGAAACATCATCCTGCAGCCGAGGACGAGATTAAGCAAATGTCGACTTTATTGCATCTTATGCAGAACTTTTCAGTCAATAGGTATCAAGATGAATGGAGATGGTTTGGTGCTAAGGACGCCTGCATCTCGACCGCTGCTGTTAAAAATTGGTTAATCGGGGAGCAAGAGGTTAATCGGAGTGAGGTTTTTTCATGGTGCAAATGGATACCGGATAAGTGCAATATCTTTATGTGGCGTGCGTTAATGAATCGCATCCCTACTAAAGCGGCCCTTACGAAGAGGAATATCCATGTGGAAGATACGATGCGTGTGCTTTGTGGTGACGGGGAGGAATCGGTGGACCATGTTTTTTCGGGGAGTGGGTTATCTATAGGGTTTGGGATAGTGTGTCAAAATGGTGCGGTATCCCAAACTTTTATGCATTTAGCCTTAAAGATTATGTTGGAGGTTCATAATGTTCAAGGTATGTCCTCGGTTCGCAAAGAGATTGTTAGAGGGGTGATTATAGTTTGTTGTTGGAGGTAATGGAAAGCTAGAAATCAGTCGATTTTTTAGAACAAAATGGTAAAAGTAGTGAAGATAGTGGCGGATATAAAAGCTTTATCTTTCTTAGACATAGTTCTAGAAACAATAGTAAAGGAAGGATTGGATTGGAAGAATTGGTATAACTAGTATATGATGTAAGGTTTTTGGCGGCCTAGGTGGTTTTCGCTAGCTCTTGTGTTATTGAAGTTCACTTTTCAAAAAAAAAAATCTGCAATAATTTTATCGGAAAGTCAACAAACACCACCATACCTTCACCTTTTAAAAAAGCTTACCGTCTTTAATTTAATTTTAATATTTGGCTAAGATTTTCAATTAGAGAATGACAAAAACATGAATTTGTAAAGATTAATTTAACTTTAAACTTGTTAACATATGACCGACTATATATATAATAACTTAGTAGGCCAACATATATACTACCTCTCGATCATTTTTACATCAAACCTATTCAACTCTATATATTACTTGCATCATAAACCTAGCTATCAAACACATATATATTATTGTCTTGTGTGTAGTACCCAATTAAATGCTTAATTATTAATTACATCAGCTAGTGCAATAAACAAGTTGCATCAGGTCTTGAGAAAGAAGTCGTCCCATAAGCATTGTTGCAATAGGCGGTGGTATTTTCTCCTTCAACGGTGGATGTTATGTTTATTTGATCCAATAAGATACCCAAGCATGCTACATTGTTGCTGCAATCAAAATTTATTGCAGTTGGAGACGATGATGTTCCATTGAATAGTTTGTAACTTATGTTGCTAACTTTCACCGCAGATGACTACATATATATGAGCATTGTGTACGTAAGATTCATAATTTAGTGAATTAATATAATATTGGTTTAAACAATATATATATAATTGATTAATTACGTACGTACCTTTTCAGAAGAACAATTTGTTTTATCTGGACAGTAGTACTGGTCGATAATAATAGGGTTATTAACATTGTGTAGGGATATTTTCTCGAATGTTATATCTCTAGCATACCCCGAGCCTCCCTGCATTCAGCTCCATCGTAGATGACAAGTGTCACACTTAATTCAAGTTAATAATTTGTTTTATATATACAAAACATGCATGTTAATTAAGGTTACTGCTCGTACATGCATTAGCATTACCTGCCATGTTTTAATTCTAGCTCCATTTTGTGTTCCAGAAAACTTGCATTTTCGTACTTTAATACCTTCTACCGTATCATATTGTCCATTTATTCCCAAACTTCCGATACTACAAATTAAAAGAAACATTCCGCCACAAAACAAAAGATTAGGGAAACTCAAACATATGCTACTCATCTAATTGTAGTTGTACATTTTAATTACCTTATACCATGTCCCGGGCCACAATATATGCTAGTAATATTGATTTGAGAGGATCCGTTGCTTAAAGCGATGCAGTCATCGCCTAATTAATGCCCATTTGAAAACACAAATTAAACATGATCATCATCAGTACGTGTTAACTAAGAGCAGGTAAAACCATATATATACATATAACGTAAATTAAGAAAAAAAAAAAAAGTTTTATTTACCAGTTTTGATAGTTGAATTATGAATGCGTACTTGGGTTGAAAGTGATATATCAATGCCATCAGTATTGGGGCTATTGGCGGGTGCAGCTATGTCTAAATGTGAAAGACTTGAATTGTTGCACTGAGAAAGACCAATATGGTTTCTCGGGCTATTCCGATGCTTAAGTTTTCTAAGCCGAACCCCATTGCAACTTTCAAAATGTAATGCCTACATACATATATACATACATGAAATTAAACATCACAACTATATATATAGCTAGCTAGGTTCATTTTCCTTTTCTTTGAATTATTATAAAACAATATCCGGATAACAAGTTTCTTACTGTTGGTGGTGTGGCACATTTAAATTCTTCATTTATCTGCAAAATTAGTTTATATGTATTAATTAGTCCAATTTTAATTATATATCGAGAATGGATCGATCTGTTACGCCAAGATTTAATTAATGGCTGATTTCAAACTTAATTTTGCATCAAGATTAAAATATGTTATGTTAAAAACTAGTTGATTAAAAACTTTTAAAAGTCAAAAGCTATATATATATTTTGTCGGTTGAATGTATTAATTATCCAACATATATACATACATAGGTTGAAGATTTGGTCCACCAAGCGTTGCCACGGCCATCGATGGTACCATCGCCGTCGATAACAAGGCCGTTGACTTTATAAAAGAACAACCATGCTCCAGTTTCACAGCCATTCCAAGAATTAGGGTTTTCAGGAGCGATGATTGTACCCAATATCTGTCCAAGAATGCAGTTTCATTGTTAACGTACGTACTATAAATCACTTGTGAAATTAAATACATATCTTCACTTTATATATTACTTTTCCAATCAACAGTACGTTACCTATCGTACGTGATCAAGATATATCATCTGAAATACGTGAATTGAACTATTTATTTTGTGACTGATAAATACTTGAATTGTTAGTCAAACCATAAAAAAAAAAATAGTATGTATATCAAGACAACAATCATAATAAACGTATTGCATTTTGTATGTATCGAGGAAGTAATTAGAAAGTGAGACAATTTGTAGGATATATTTCTTTGGTTTCCCCCTTAGATATATATTTCTTTGGTTGTTTATATGTTTTATCATATTTTTTTAAGCCCCGCTTACGGCTGCTGTGCGCATTATTAACAACATAAATCAAGTTAAATCTCTTAGTCAACCATTGACTCCATAACATAAATCAAGTTAAGTCAAGTCTTCTAGTCAACCATTGACTCCATGATTTTAGCCATTGTATTATATTGTACATTATACTTAGTCAACCATTGACTCCATAATCTTAGCTAGACTTAGTCATATGTAAGCCTATATAAAGGCCTTGATGTATTGTTGATAGACACACAAAAACATTACATAATACACTTATTCAATACAAATTCTATTGTCTTATATGGTATCGGAGCAATATGAGTTATAGGGAGAGTTTTACCATCACCTAGCACGATCTTATCGGGTCCTCCGTATTCAGAAAGAACGGAAAATTGTTGGTTGTTGTTCGCGGTGTTGTTGGACGCGCCGGTGTCCCACATCCAAGATGGGGTTGTAGCCGTTGGGTGAGGGGTGGTGTAGTTAACCACCGGGGTGGTGGTATTTTGAGGCGAGACATTGTGTTCTCGTAGGAAGCGACCAAGTTTGCGACAATCTTTAGTGTCATGTCCGGGAATGTTACAATAGTAGCAATAGGTGTTATTGTTGCGAGTCGGGCGAGTGTTGGTATTGGTAGTTTGAGATAGCCCTTGGTTTCAGGTTGTGGCGGCGGTAATGTGGGTGATTTGTTTGGCCATGGTGAATCGAAAGAAAAAAAAGGCAAAATGCGGACGGAAGGTGTCTGTCGAGTAAGTTGGGATCGAAGATGGCTCAACGGAGCTTTTAGGCTCTTGATACCAAATAAGACTATAGAATTTGTATTGAATAAGTGTATTATGTAATGCCAAAGGGTTTCACCAACAATATGGAAAAGACTATCATGAAACATGAATTTAGTGATAATAGTGTTGAGATTATTTGCTATGGTGTAATGTTTAATCCCTATAAATCGTATCTTCAACATGAATTTAGTGAATAGGTAATGTAATATCAACATTTATTTCATCTTCTATTAACTTGTGTATTAAATATTTTTAATTTATTTTAAGGATCAGATGCATGAAATTAATAGGAAGAGATCCAAGAGGCTCTCTTAATGGAAATGGAGTCAAGTTATTGATCTAGACAGTTTTGATGAAAATGACAAAGAAGACATAGTTGATGACACTTTAGATAGGAGAAAATGGAGGAAACTCATCCTCACAAAAGATGTAATAATCAAACATGGAGATATACAAGAAATTTCAGTGATCGTTCTTGATGACGAATGGTGGGCAGACAATATAAATGAGATCATGCAAACTTGGAAAGTGTATGACTAAATTGATCTCATGATTCAAGTAGTTCACTAGCTTTTATTTTTCTCAACTTTTATGTTTATTAATACTTTTTTTCCTTTTGTATGTTACTTTATTTTATCAAATGTTTCTTAAAAGTACTTTACAATTTAAATATAAAATCTTTTTAGTTACTAGACATGTGTAACGCTTATGACGTATATCCACCGCAATGATGCCACAACAAATACTATACGAATTTGAAATAAGTACCGAAATAAAAAAGTGTCACTTCTGCTGCATCGCGCGGGTTTCCTACTAGTATATAAAAGAATACGTATATGCTGACGTGGCGTGCAATGGAGGCCTCAACCTCCCCTTGAGAGTGCCACGTGGCATCATAATTGAAAGATTTTAGTGTTTTTGAACTATTTCCTTTTTTAATTAAAAAAAAGATAAACATAAAACTTAAATTAAATTGAATTATTTTAGGAAAAAAAGAATTTAAAAATAAATTTAAAATTTTCTCTCTCATGTTTCCTCCCATAATTTTTAAACGTTTATATCTTTCATATACGGGATTTTTTAAAGAAAAAAATTACACCAAATTAACGAGCGTTTTATTATCTTTCCAACGAGTACCATAGTCCTATATAAAAAACGGAGAAAAATCGACTATTTTTTGTGGGGTTTCGTTCATACAGGAAAAAAACACACAAAGTGTTCATGTTATTCATTAATCATGTTTTTTCTTTTAAATTAGGTTCTTATCTACGATGTTGAAAATCAGCCCAATCGCCATGTTATCATTGGAATTTTACTAGGTATACTTCATCAAGAGAATTTAGGAGAAAGAATCGTGAAACACTGCAACACATGGTGTCACCTTATGGCAATGTTATTTTTTTATTTATTTAATTACAAGAGTAATAATTATTACTATTAGTATTAGTATTATTAGAATGGTTATATTTTTCAACCACGGGACGCTCCCGGAAAGAATTGATAATTGCTGACGTGGCGTTCAATGGTGGCCTCAACCATCTCTTGATTATGTCACGTGGCATAATGAGATGCAATGATTACAACTTCCGACTTAAGTGTTTGTTTAGTTGATTAGGTTAGGAATTATAAGAGCCATTAAAATGTGAGAAATTAGAGTGATGTGATGAGTTTTTTAATAGTTGCAGCTTACATAAGTGATTCTTTAGATGATTACTGATTAGGTTTTAGATTAGGGAATATGAGTTATTACTGATTAGAATACTATGAACATGCAATGATTGAGAGATTTTGTGGTTAGTTAACTTGAGCCATTTGCAATAGGTTATCACGTAAAATTAGATTTTTCAACCCCGGGACCCTCCCGGGGTAATCAGCTAGTTCCATATAAAGGTTTTTATTTACATCCAAGCATAGGGTTTTTTTCATTGCTTCTTGATAAGGTGTTTTCTAATTATATGATAACTAATTGTTCAACTTCAGTGTGTTTTATCGTCATGGGTAGGTGATAGTATCATTACAGTGTGTTTTATCATCATGGTTTGTTTATCAAAATGTGTATTATAATAACAATTTAGTTGGGTTGTTAATAAAGATGTGTTTTATGTTAAGTATTGATTTATAACGGAATATGAATATAAAACACAACCTATTTTCGTTGTGTTGTCATACATGAACATAAAACAGGGTGTATTCTTATAAAACACCATATAATGATGATGATAAAACACACGGGACTGTAGAAACACAAAGTTGATCTGATTATGATAAATCACAATATATTATTTGAAACGATGGTGATAAAACATACTAGATTGTTAAAACACAAACATGATATGATGGTGATAAAAATTAAAAGGTTTTGAACACAAACTCTTGTTGGGTTATCTCTTTATGAAATCGCTAATTTGCAAATAGGTTTTGAACACAAAAAAGTCATCGGAATTATATACTGTTTGTTGTATATTAGGATGATATTTTGAAACATAATTTCCTATAATTGCTTCAATATTGCAGAAAGAATTCATGATATACGTTTGACAAAAAAAAAATTCGTATTTTTAATACATAATCCCCTAAAATCACTCATTTATTTAATAAAGATTAAATTTAATAATTTAATTATTTTAGTATAATTACCTTTGTATCATTTACCATATGGACACTTGTCATGATGAGAGTCTTTCTTACCCTTCTCACAATATTAAGTTTTTGTATAGTAACCCTTACCTAGATATAGATATCTATCTATCTATATATATAAAAGAAAACGTATATGCTGACGTGACGTGCAATGGAGGCCTCAACCTTCCCTTGAGAGTGCCACGTGGCATCATAATGGAGAGTTTTTGGTGTTTTTGAATTGTTTCCTTTTTTAATTAAATTGAGTTATTTTAGGAAAAAGAATTTAAAAATAAATTTAAAATTTTCTCTCTCATATTTCCTTCCATAATTTTTAAACGTTTATATCTTTTATATACGGGATTTTTTAAAGAAAAAAATTACACCAAATTAACGAGCGTTTTATTATCTTTCCAACGAGTACCATAGTGCTATATAAAAAACGGGGAAAAAATCGACTATTTTTTGTGGGGTTTCGTTCATACAGGAAAAAAACACACAAAGTGTTCATCTTATCACGTAAAATTAGATTTTGTGGGGAATATGAGTTATTACTGATTAGAATACTATGAAAATGCAATGATTGAGAGATTTTGTGATTAGTTAACTTGAGCCATTTGCAATAGGTTATCACGTAAAATTAGATTTTTCAACCTCGGGACCCTCCCGGGGTAATCAGCTAGTAGATATAATATATAATAATCGATTTTATGTTTACTAATTAATGTTAAAAAAAAAACTAATCAGTTAGTTGCATATCTTTCCAAATCATTATTATTCCTATTAGATTAAACCACATGAATAACTTGCAGAAGGATTACCTGAAAATGGATGAGGGGAGATTTGCATGGGCCTTGAAAGCTAATGGGGCCCACTAGAAAGGTGTTGGACATTGGTATGGTCAACCTTGAAATTGGCCCAACATCATTACATAGCTCTTGCCAAGCTCTTTCAAACGCCTTGTTTACACAAGTAACAAAAGATCATTATTTAACAACTTAATCCGCGCGTTGCTGCGGGTATGTATTTTTATTCACATTTTAAATTGCCAAAACTTTATACACCATACTGTTATTTATCCAATCTGATCCGTGCTTGATTTTTATTTGCAACATTTAGTTACACACATGAACCAAAGATCCTTTAGCCTACTGGTTACAAAGTGTTAAATAAGGCCTAGCCTTTTCTTGTGGTGATAATTCAAATTCCATTGGTAATAAAAAGTTAATCCATTAAAAAAAGTTACATGAATTAATCTATTACTTGGTAATGGTTCTAGGTAACAAAACGTTAATACATGAATTAAATGTATTGAATGGTGCAATTGATTTGTATTAGTGACTTGTACATAAGGGCATAGATGGAAGAAAATGGTAAAAATTAGAGATTTATGCATGAGACCTTTTATATGTCATAGGGGTGTAAACGAGCCGAGCCCGAGCCTGACTGGGCTCGGCTCGGGCTCGTTAAGGTTTTGTGAAGCTCGAGCTCGAGCTCGGCTCGGTTCGAGCCTACAATCTTGAGCTCGAGCTCGGCTCGCTAGCAAAATCCAAAGCTCGAGCTCGGCTCGGCTCGGCTCGAGGTGATTTGAGAATCTCAAACGAGCTCAAAAGCTCGGCTCGAGCTCGCAAAAGCTCGGCTATAACTTAGGCTCGCGAGCCCAATCGTTAAGGCTATAACTTAGGCTCGGCTGTAACTTAGGCTCGGGCTCGGGTTCGGGCTGTAGCTCGTTAAGGCTCGATTAGGCTCGCGAGCCCAATCGAGCTTTGTATCTAGGGCTCGAGCTCGGGCTCGATAACTAAACGAGCTATATTTCAGGCTCGGGCTCGGGCTCGGGCTCGTTAAGGCTCGGCTCGTTCGAGCTTTTTACCGAGCCGATCCCGAGCCGCTACGTGTCATTTACACCCCTAATATGTCATCTTAAAATGATGATGAAATTACCTTCTTACCCATCTCTCCTCTTTAATAAGGTAGTAGAGATAGAGATTATTAATATTATTATGTATGAAAATATGAGATCGTAACTTTTAACTACTTTCAGTGAACTTCTTAGTTTATATTTTTCTTCGAACAGATAAAATCGATTAAACTAAAAGATTTGATTTAAAAACATGTTAAACAAGCAAAATTGTGTGATGAAGAAAAAAAGTTATAATCAATACTTTATGTAATTACAAAATTAAGAATAAAAAAGACCAGGGAAATGTTTGTAAGTTGGTCAAATTGGTTTGTCACCTAATTTACATAGTTCATGTCTTTTTTTTTTTTTTTTTTTTTTTTCTAATATAAACAACTTAATAAACCAACAACCGGATAACTAAAACTAGGGGTGTAAATGACACGTAGCGGCTCGGGATCGGTTCGGGATCGGCTCGGTAAAAAGCTCGAACGAGCCGAGCCTTAACGAGCCCGAGCCCGAGCCTGAAATATGGCTCGTTTAGTTATCAAGCCCGAGCTCGAGCCCTAGATACAAAGCTCGATTGGGCTCACGAGCCTTAACGAGCTAGAGCCCGAACCCGAGCCCGAGCCTAAGTTACAGCCGAGCCTAAGTTATAGCCTTAACGATTGGGCTCGCGAGCCTAAGTTATAGCCGAGCTTTTGCGAGCTCGAGCCGAGCTTTTGAGCTCGTTTGAGATTCTCAAATCACCTCGAGCCGAGCCGAGCTCGAGCTTTGGATTTTACTAGCGAGCCGAGCTCGAGCTCAAGATTGTAGGCTCGAACCGAGCCGAGCTCGAGCTCGAGCTTCACAAAACCTTAACGAGCCCGAGCCGAGCCCAGTCAGGCTCGGGCTCGGCTCGGCTCGTTTACACCCCTAACTAAAACCTTATATACATACTTGATAGGAAAAAAATAGAAGGTACATACATACCTTTGTATCGTCAACCTTACCATCACCTGTGGCACCAAATTGCATTACATTATAAATAGTGGCTGAACTTCGTTGTAGACAATATAACAACAATGAGACGATAAACAACACTTTCTCTTTACCCTAAGATAGAAATTACATTAAGGACGAATTGCATCATTCTGTTGTAGATGAATATAGAGATTCAAAATCGAAATGAAATAGAACTCACCATGTTTCTTTTGTCTATGGTTAAAGTTGTTATAGGGTTGTGACTTGTGAATGATGATCAAATGTTGATGTATATATATACATATACATGTAAGAATATTGAGTGAAGAGGGTGAAAAACTCAATATTATTGACTTCAAATTTAAAGTTTTGATAATTCCATAATAGTTTAAAAGAATCTTGAATTAACATATCTGAGAAATTTCATAATTAAATGGGATTCTGTGTTTCGACTACCATTCTTGTTTTATTAGTTATTACTCTATTTGTCTAAAATATCCATAAATATATAAAAAAAATCGTTAGGATAACTATACAGTATACTATTTAAAAACAATATATTAATGAAATCTTTTTTAGAAGGAAATTTAATTGAAATGGGATTTTTATTTTGTCATTTATGATAAACCAAAAGAAGTGATCCTTACATTGTTTTTCATTGTTATTTGGAATATAATTTTATTTAATTAGCCTACTAACGATAATTAATCTATGACTCCTTGAACGTTTCATTTAGGCATTATGTACAAATGTAAGATTGTAGGTTCAAATCCTTACAAATACAAGGTGAGATGAAAAAAAAGCGTAATAGAAAAGTTGCCGTTCAAAAAAAAATTAGGCATCATTTATAGTATTGCTTGAGTTTTTTTCTTTTAAGAAAAGTTAAAGACAAACAACAAACAGACGTGTAAAAAATGTTTTTGTTCAAAACTAAACGTGTTCACATAGGCTTGTAAATGTTTTGTCATAGATTTGTGGAGATGAAACTTGTTTTAGGTAACAAATATTACTTTTGTGTTCATGTAGGGCTGGTAAATCGTGTATACCTGACCTGTTAAGACACGAACATGTTAAGACACGATACACGAAACTTGACTACCTGTACACGACACGAAATTTTTCGTGTCTATTTTTTGATACACGAATCTGTTAATTTTTTTAACAGGTATACACGAAAAGTACCTGTAAATACATGTTTGCGAACATTATACTAATCGCATGTTTACGAACCTATTTAATGAGAGAAAATTTCCAAAAATTCACAAAAGACCTAGATAATACCTGTTTGCGTACCTGTTAATACCTATTTACGTACCTGTTTGTGTACATGTTAATATCTGTTTGCGAACATTATACTAATCCATTTTTGGAGTGAGAAGGGATTTAGGGTTTGGGTAAAACTTTTTAAATATATTATTAACTTTAAATAAATTCTAAACAGGTATTAACAGTACCTGCAGGTAAACAGGTATGTTACCTGTTAAGACACAAAAATTAACAGGTAAATTCGTGTCTACCTGTTTAGGACACGAAACCTGTTAAGGACATACCTGTACCTATTAAGATCGTTCAGGTTCATGTCAGATAATCGTATTCGTATACAAAATTGCCAACCCTACGTTCTTGTTGATGTAAGCAAAGTTATAATTTTTTTTTTTTTTTGAACGGCAGCAAAGTTATGATTTACATCCCACAATTAAGTTGAAACGGACTTGGAAACTAATAAAGTTTTATAGTAAAATAAATGTTATATTTTAAACCTTACAAAAACAAAAATTAAAAAGAAAAAATAATAATGTACATTTACTTTTTACGCTCTCAACTTCCTATGTAATCTCATATATGCGAGAAATAATCTTGTGGAGTTTTATTATATACTAGTGTTCATGAAAAAAATATTTACTAAGTTGGTGTTGTTAAAAAAGTATTTACCAAAATAGTATTTTTATGATATATTTGTTTCTCATTCCTAAATTCATTGGATAAGTCCAATTCATTAATCATGTTATTATATCTCTCACCTAAATTTGCCTTTTTCAAGAATCTTACAAAAAAAACAAGTTTTTACGAATCTAAAAATAACCCTAAGATAATGCGGGTGATTTAAATAGCGTACAAATTTTATCATTGTAATCGATAGAAAAACCTGCTATTACTTTTCTTTTAAATTTAGTTCACATTTTTTGATCACCCGTATATTAAAAAGCTTTTCTTTATTTACTTATTGTTTTGTAAAACAAAGTTTGTGGATTAAACTATTAATAATATATAATAATATTTACATATCTATAAATAATGCTCTGACAAAATATTGACAATATATTTTGTGAGAATTAACCCACATTAGCTCATGGTTAATACATATTATAAAGAAAACAAACATAAAACTTTTCACATAATACAAATTTAAGAGGGTATAACGAAATTTGTTTAAATCAAACATTAATTACAATTTTTTCTAAACAAGGTTTTTTTTCAAGTAGGTTTGGTTTTATAAAATAAAGGGATTTATTTTTAGTGGTTTTCTGAAACCAATTAACTCTTTCAAGTGATTGAACACGAAAAACATAATTATATTATGTTTTAAATCAATATAACAAAATATCAAATAGTTATAAGTTCCATTCTCAAATGCAGCTAATTTTTAAGAAAAAACAATAATAAATCTAAGGAATTATAACAATTCGTATGTGCAAGTGAGTTTTTAGTTATTTTTAATTATATACGTTACTGGGAGGATGTTACTAAAGTCCATTCGAATTATACATAGCTTTTTTTATCAACTACAGTTTTAAGATTTTTAAAATAGATATTTTAAACAGGTTTTATAAAAAAATGGTTTTTAGGATTCCTATTAAAAAAGCAAGTTGGTTAAGATTTAGAATACTATGATTAAAATAATAGTCTTTAATGAATTGTATTTATCCAATAAGGTTAGGAGTGAGAAACAAATAAATATTGTAAAACACTATTATGGTAAATACTTTTTCAACAACACTACTTTAGTAAATATTTTTTTCATCAACACCACAATAGGAAAAAACTCAGGTCATTTGGTCTTGTACCCTCCAGAGCTCATGAAGCACTCAGTACCTTTCTTGTTGGCTACTCTATTTATGGCCCCTCCACATTATAAACCCTTCACTTTTGCGACTAAAGTCGGGTAGGTCGATCGGTCTTGCACTTTACAAAGATGAATTTTGTGTCATGTGACATCTTTGTGTAGCTAACTAAATCTCTTGCTTGTGTGTGGTTCCATATTGTTGAACTCAAGTTGCATTATTGTCATCGTCTCAACTCTACTCACAATGTCTCACTTAATAGTTGACATGCATACTAAAAGTAACGTTATAAGAAAGGTTTGAACCTTTTTGACGAAGTCTGCCCCTAGTGCCAACTTCTGTTTTTAACGGCAAAAGAATTTTCTATTATATTATTATACCAACAATATTACCCATGCCTGGGCCTTGTGTAAAAGACATGTCTTTACCAAGTGAGCTAGCCTCACATTGGCGCCGAATCAATGTCGTCCATGAACATAACAAACTAAGACCAAGTTTGTTTTGTCAAACAATTTTATCAAAGCCTAAATGGAAAAGATTCACAAGGCCATCTGATGTGTTTTGAACATACACATTGCTAAAATCCTTCTACATTTAGGATTACAAAATGCTCAGCCAAATACAACATAATCTAAGAAAATTTAACTACTTTAGAATAACCGTTCCTAGAAAAATAAGGTACCAACAACGATTTAAGTGGTTACAAAAAGTCGCTAATAGGTAGGTAAAACATTCAAATTGAGATAAAACAAAACAAGGATCTTGAAATTATCACCACTAATCGTTGCATTAGAATAACCATTGGATCGCACTTCTGCTCCTAAGAAGGCACTGCAGCAAATAGACACAAATAACAGTCAGTTGACTTCAAGTGAATCCATAGCCCAGTATATTTCAAATAGTTTCTAAAAGATAAAAGTCTAAAACATTAATCTACAAAATTAATTAATTAATTACAAACTTTCATAGGTGCTTCAAACATATAATATAGAGCATACTGTATGAAAAAATTGTTTGACAACACAAACTTTCATAGGTGCTTCAAACATATAATATAGAGCATACTGTATGTTGAAGTGTCGATCTGCTCAGGTAGTTCTTTGATATCCACTTCAAATCTCTCTTGAACCTAAAATCACACGCACACACACACACAAAAAAAAAAACTTTTAATCGTCCAGAGACCTGATAGATCGTATATTGTATACACAAAATTATTATGATTACATGTGAATATCTTTATATATACCTACCTGATTAAGCACATCTGAGTCAGCTGATGATGACACAAATGTGATGGCAAGACCCTTGGTCCCAAACCTACCAGCTCTACCGACCTGTCAATCACCAAAAAATGAACAATCAGTGATTTACATATCAAAAATGTCAATAACATAAACAATAATAATAATACTAATAAAACAAGATATTTACACGGTGGAGATATGTGTCAGCAGAATCTGGCATGTCATAATTGATGACAATATTGACACGTTCAATATCAATACCCCTACCAACTAAATCGGTTGCCACTAGAATTCTCTTGTGGCCTTCCTTAAAATTCTTGTATCTTGTCAACCTGCAAACACAGAAAAAAACCCAGCATTAATACAGTATTAAATATATTACAAAATTCATAATAGTTTCATGAATATATGGTTTTCAAAAAACTGAATTAGAATTGTATATCTTTTATGCATTAATAATTAATATACACACTTTGGAATAACATTGACTAATTTGACTTATTTTCTTTTGAAATAACATTTTTTAACTGTTCGTAAATCAGACATCACACAGACCAACCCATTTGTAAGAAGCTTAGTTAAAATTGTTGCCCGTCGCTGTAACAAATACCTTTCTTCTTGGGACATGCCAGAGTGGATACAAATAGATGGAAAGTTACACTCAACAAGCAATTTGTTCAGTTCTGCTGCTCTGCTTACACTTTTAACAAATATCACAACTTGATTAAAATCTAGCGCATCAAGCAGGTCATTCAGTTTACGATTTTTCTCCAGTTCACTCAGTTTAATGTAGTGCTGCAAAAAGAACAGAAGTTATAAGGGATTCAAACTAGAGGTGCAAATCTGCCCTATTTAAACATATTAATCCGGATTATGTTCAGTCACAGGATTCGCGAGTTAGGCTGTGTACCGCGAACCGAATCGCGCGTACCGGAATCGGGTACATTCGCGACCCGTTCACCTAGGGTTCGCGATGTGATTCGTAGAATTGAGCGTACCCGATTTGTGTAGAAATTCGAACCAAATATCACATATTCGCGTACCGGATTGTCAAGTTCGCTGTCTAGATTCACTGCAATTCGCGAATCGGGATTAAAAAGCTATTGCTGCTGCAATTATGGTGACTATTCGCTTACCAAAGCAGATGAGATATACATCCCGAGAATGATTACTTGGAAGGGCCTAGTACTAGTTATGAAGATATGCAATATGACTACCTAGATGGAGGTGAGAATGAAGATTCAAATGGAAAAAGACAAAGGATCAATTAGCTTTGAAGGCTGGTTTGTTTTTTGAGCTTATAATTATTAACTTTGTTAGTTTGTTTTATGTTTTGCACTTTTGCTTGCCTTTAAGGCTGCTTTGTTTTGGATTATGATTATGAAATGTTTATTGGAGTTATTTGAAAAAAATATATATATATATATATATTGTATAATGTTTATATACGATACGACGTACCAACTTATAGGGTACACCATACCGCATACCAAATTGGCGAACCGAATGAACCTACCCCCCCCCCCCCCCCCCAAACCGAATTTTAGAAATACACGAACACTGTACCCGTTTTCGTACCACGAACCGGAGCGTACGGCGATTCATGTAACTATACTTTAATCTCCAACGGACAAGGTACAAAAATGGATTAAATGAAAGAGATGAAACAGGTTACAAGATGTGAAAGGCCGAACATCCATTAAAACTGTACAAAAAATTACTCATGTTGCACAATCTAATACAAACTCTTACCTGTACAAGACCATGTAGGGTCAACTTGGCTTCATCATCCACATAAATTTCCATTGGCTAAAAGAAACATACATCATAACAAAAGTAAATTAAAAAGGCTTATGATTCCTGAAAAAAAAAAAAAATCAAGTGAAATTGGTGGCAGAATATTACATCTTGCATAAATTTCTTGCACACAGGGCGAATTTCTTTGCTAAGTGTTGCAGAAAACATCATAACTTGCTTATCATGAGGAGTCATTTTGAATATTTCTTGTACATCTCTCCTCATATCTTTTTAGCAAAAAACACAACAATTTAATATCAAAAACTAATTTAAAGATTAAAAAATGTCAATAAAAACATACCAAGTGACTCAAGCATCTTGTCACACTCATCAAGTATGAAGTGTCTCACGTTCTTCAATCCAAGATCTTTGTCTCTAGCAAGTGCAAGAACCCTTCCAGGTGTTCCAACAACAATATGAGGGCATTCGTTTTTCAAAAGATCTTTGTGAATTTTAATGTTGACGCCACCATAAAACACTGCAACCTTGATATCAGTTAAGTAAGTGCTGAACCGCTCAAACTCATGACAGATCTGTAGATTGAAACCAACATTTAAGTGACTGAATAAAATGTTCAGTTTTTTCGTAAATAGGGAGAGAATTGAGAAGAGATACGTGCCTGATAGGCTAATTCTCTTGTGTGACATAAAATAAGTGCGGCAACTTGACCAGAAACAGGTTCAATCTGCTGCAATGTTGATAAGACAAAAACAGCAGTTTTGCCCATACCAGATTTTGCTTGACAAATTACATCCATACCCAGAATAGCTTGTGGAATACACTCGTGTTGCACTGATGAAGAATTAAAGAAATTAAACCCTCATGTTTGAAATACAAATTTACAAAACCATTGTACTGCCTCTCCAAACGACGCAAGTAATAGCAGTTATTTACCTGCAAAATTTTAAACGTATGAGTATTAAACAGGCACATTTCAAAATCTTATACAGTACACACCACACCACACACTCAGCTTAACCCTTGCATCTTAATAAAGCATATATAACTACCAGACGAATTTATGCTTCCTAATGAGAAAAATGATTGTAAACGCTTAAAGTCCTGGTATTATCTACAACAAGGTCTTTAGACATGGCATGAAAAGTTTAATAATGTGATTATTATCACATATTAACATGTGGTAAAAAAATAACGGAAATGACAGGATCACACACTCTAAATTTACAAACTATTCTGAAGTAATGGCATGTATCTATTTTATGTTTATAACATCTTTATTATAAACACAAACATGCAAGGAAATGAAGGAATAAAAGTAACGTTAAATTGGCATTTAGCAATGGGTATCTTGTTTGTACATTGTATCAATCCACACAACTCTGCAAATACGATCAAATTATAAACCAAAGAAGCTAACGCCTTGATGTTTATAATAAACTAATGACGCAGAAGGATAGTATACCCTTAAAGATGACGATACTCATCAACAAATCTTAACACTGGCCCTTATAGTATATAAATGTAGTACAACTGTTAGATAATCTAATTTACCCCAAAAAAGCTTAACCATTATAGTAGATACTTTTTTTATAAACAACTAACTCACACACCCTCTATAATCCTCCTCATAAATCTACACCTACGTCCATCATAGGACTTGAACCATCAATGATCAACCAAAAGTGGAGAGACACTTTTCCAGCAAACCTTGCAACTAGGGCTGGCAAATCGTGTCCATAACAGGTTAACAGGTCTCTGACGCGCGCGAACAATCAAGTTCTAAACATGAACACGACTCGTTTAACTCATTTATATCTCATATTTATAACACAGTTTTATGTTTTATGTACCAAAAAATGGAAATGAAAAATTTTTGCCTCTTAATTCTAAGTATTAAAAAAAGTCAAAAAATCAAATAGTGTACTTTTCAGTCAAACAGGTCTTATCGTGTCTTAACAGGTTACCCATTGCCAGCATGACTTGCAACCACTAGGCTACAAGCCCATTGGTCATCAAAATACTTATCCCACTAAGACAATGGAACCTATATAAGACTCAAGTAAAACTTCCAAATGCTTGATATGGGACCGTTGTTTTAAAAAGAGAGAGGCACACAAAGGTGACGAGGTCTAAAACCGAGGTGCAAAGCACAAAAGCGGCTGGCTTTTTTTACCCGAGGCGCATTGTGATTAAGTAAATTTTTTATACATCCATAGGTTTTTGGCTTCCTTTACCCAAAATATAAATAAGGTTTCTCTATAACTTTACCTACATGTACTTACAAGCTAAAAAACCAAAGGTACATCACTTTTCTGAATAAAAACACCCAAAGTACATGAGGCGTACGCCTTTGTTAGGCCAAAAAAAACCCTCCGAAATAACCCTGAAATCTGTGCCTTTTAACCGCTTCTTGTACTTAGCTTAAGAGCTGAGCAAAAAAGCACCGGGACTTGCGCCTTGCGCCTCAGCGCGCTTTTCAAAACAAGTATGGAACAAACAATCGTCAACACCTTTATATAATCAAAAGTGCTTTAGTAGTTTCTACTCCTTAGTCCTTAATCTCCTTACCCAATGCAAGCCAAAGAAAACATTCAAGAAAAATAAATCCTTTAATACATACAAATATTATTATATTATTCAACTTTCTTCACTCGATTCACTTCCTATCTATCAAGAAACAAAAAGAATCACTCTATACCTTCATCCCAAAAACCATCATTCATCCTTTATCTCCAACAAATATCATCACAAACATCCTCCTACATATATCAATAATCAACTAGTCTTACACATGTAAACGTAAGGCTCAAAACCCTTCTACATGTTTTTTAAGTGTGTTTCGACTCCTTTCAACTTCAATGTATGTTTTGATTATGCGTTTTTAAGTGTTTACATGTCTTTTGTAATTATGTTTTTGTGTTTATGATTGAATAACACGTAGAATATGTCGTATTGACATGTATAAATATTTTTTTTATAATACTTCTTTGGCTTGAGGGCCTTGCATACGTGAAGTTGTCGCCTCACGCCTTGGCTTTTATAACCAAAACACTTTGAAGCGCCTCAAGCTTTTTTAAACCAAGGACCATATAATCATATATACCAAAAATCAACAAACATCATTCATCCTTTATCTCCAACAAATATCACCACAAACCGCCTTCTAAATATACCAAATAGTTGTACGTATCTAAACAACTAGATACTAAAAACTAACAATTATCACAACAAGATTAAAACATAAACTCAAACATGAAACAGCACAATCATAAAAATAATATAACTTGCCTTCAGAAGGATGCTCAAAGCCAGAATCCACAATAGCACGGAGCAGCTCTGGCTTTAGTAAAAAATCCCTAAATCCAGAGCTATGAATCCCCACATAACCCCTATTTTAAAGAAGACAATAATTTTAGTTTAAAAAAAATATTATTAACCGTTAATTAACAAGATCTAGGGTTAAAGATACAAACTTTTTAACGGACTCGCCGTTAAGTTTAACGCCGGCGGAGTCAGGAGCCTTGTCTTCGTCTTCTTCGTAGTCTAGAAGCTCTTCCTCGTACTCATTATCCTTAATCTCTGTCTCGCCCATTTGTTTTCTGTTAAAAGTAGAGAGAGATATTGATAGGTTAAAATTAGGGTTTTAATATGAATTTAGATATGATAAAGAGTAGAAATGAGATGAATTGAACCTTGTTTGGATGGATTGATGGAAGAGAAGGTTTAGAATATTATTATTATTAGGGTTTACAGAGAGAGAGAGCGTCTGCAGCAGACGAAAACCTTAAGATGAGAAAGAAGAAGGGTTTTTTTATTAGGGTTTTTTTAGCTTTTGAAGAGCGGGTAAAGGCCACAAACTCAATTGAAATTTATTAAATTAAATTAATTAAATAATATTAATATTAATTGGGTTGTAATAATTTGAGGTCAGGATTTGATTGAAAATTATTATTGAGACCCATAATAATCTCATGGCTCGGCCCAAAAGAGAGGTTGAGACAATGGGTTGGATTACCACTCAGTAGGCTACCAGATTTAGATCTAAATCTTTTAAGTTTTGAAGGGCCAGCCTTAAAACAAATAACCATCCAACAAACATTCACCCCCACATCTAATCGTTGAAAAATATACGACTCCACCCCGGCCCCACATCTTCTTGAACCTTAAGCTACTCCACAAGTGGGTTGTTCAAACCGCTCGACACTCCCTCGTCACTCGCTTGGAAAATGCTCGCTCGGCTGTAAACGAACCGATCAGATCGGCTTGGTTCGGTTTGTAAATGAGTCAAGCATGAGCACAGGTTCGCTCGGCTCAGTTTGGCTCAAATCGATTTTATTAATCTATTGTATATATAATTATATATACATACACAAATTACAATTATATTTTATACATACCACTCTGTTGTGTTTGACCCAATGAATGCAAATAAAAAATAACTAGCTCATTTAACCCAATAAAAAAAACTTAACACTAAGTTCAATAGTAAAACCCTAAGTCGTGAAGTGATAGTTTTGACTTTGTTATCTTAATAGTCGTCTGCCGCCAATCGCCGTTTGATATCACACTACACCAGAATGAGACAATTGTTCTTTGCAATATGCTCATCGTCTCACCATCCTCAACCTAAGCGTCATCCTCGACACTCGGACCTCACCTCAATATTAGGGTTATCATTGGATAGTTCAACCTTAGTCGTCACAAGACAACGAAAACATCGAAGAAAACATCTCAAATTTATGGTTTTCCAAATTACTCTCCGCACGTCGGTCGCTCAGAAAAAATTGCACATGAAAAATGTTCGCTTGGTTGTAAACGAGTTGCTGGGCTTGGTTCGGTATGTAAATGAGCCAAGCACGAGCAAAGGTTCGCTTGGCTCGGCTCGGCTCGTGAACAACCCTATTAACGGGAAACATTCCACCTTCTACCAAAACCGAAACCTCGTAATCATTTTCGTCTCGCTAGAATGACCTGTCCCGAGGTTTATTAGGCTAAGAATTTATCGTCGGTAACTAACGGCTCACCAAGATAACTTTTGTCCGTCGGTATGATTGAGGCAACCCGATATGTGGAACAACATGACATCGACAACATGGATTTATCAAGGCGGTCAAGCAACCATTCACCTAGTCCTTTGATAATCAATCACGGTAAGACTTATCACTCCTTAACTTTACTTCTACGTCTTCGCCAAGTCTAATGTGTTTTTTTTATTTTAATGTATTTTAGTTTAACTGTGTGTACTATGTTACAATGTGTTTATTTCAGTATGTCTTCTGCAAGTGACGAACTGAATGTTTCCGTGCACCTCCAACAAATGTTGGAGGGTGTTGTTTCCAACGATCGTCGAATCACTCAAAAGCTTTATGAGTTAACCGAACGTGTGTGTACCATATGCCAAAAACAAGCAGAATTGCAAGTATCAATTAACGTGCCTAATGCGTGTCATAGATCGGCCAAAAATGCTAAAACGTAAAAAAGCAGTTATGGAGCGACTCTATAAAGTTTGTTTTATACACGCACACACAATCAACGACGTTACTATGTATAAGTTTACTTACTATACATTAGTAAACGTATACTTTAAACGTAAAAAAAAACAATTATGGGGCGGCTCCTTAAAATGCCGTGGCAACACGCAACGAATGGTAAAATTCTAGTTAGCATTAAAAAAATTGAACACGAATGTGTAATTGTTTTTCTCACGATATCCGATATAGATTTTGTTGAATTGCAGTCGTATTTAAAATATAGTATTCTTTAGTGTTGTAAAATGTAACGACTGCTGGTACCGTGACGACCCAAACCGATACTAACATTGGTATCGGTATATATTATCAGAACAGGCACCTGTATTTGTTATAATGGTATTCGATCAATGTAAAATACGTGTCGAATATTGATAAGTCCCAAATTTTGATCTACAACATTAGTGATTGTTTCTCAACAAGTTTCAGATCCAAAAAACCTAGGGTCTGTTTGGTATAGCGTAATGGAATGGATGAGAGAATGGAATGGACGAGGTAATGGAATGGACAAGGTACTGGAATGGATCATTACCATTCCATGTCTTATTTGGTTGCCATGTGGGAATGTGTTACAACCAGCAAATTCTGTACAACGATTAACGTGATTCTATTCATGTTTTAGAAGTAATTAACATGATTTAAGGTTAATTATAGTTAGTTGAGCCGTTACGAGTCCTACGATGTCCTTCTCAAAGTTCGTAGAAGCCTTGATACCTTTAAAGAAAGACTTCGCGTAATTAACGTTAACGAACTGACATCGGTAAAAATTTGTAAAAGTGGACTAACATAAGGCTAATACATGTAAATACAACACGTATTTACTCTTGATGCGATCAGATGTGAAATCGACGCGAAAAACGGTCAAAAGCGCAGCGTTTTGGAGAACGCGGAGGGTAGCTAACGCGGGAATCGGATGTCGAAATGCGTGATTTTAACCGTTATCGAACTTTTGGAATAATTATTTATTGCAAATAATATCATTTATTAAGTTTCGAAAGTAAACGGATCGTTATAACGAAGGAAACCGCGACCTAATCGATTAACACGATCTAAACGCGTGTTTCAAAAGCACGCGTTGGGCGACGAAAATAATATTTAAATTGCTCAGTTTAGTTATGTTTTTAATTTTGAACATAACTGGCTAACTTTTGTGATTTACTCATGAGCCAACAATAAAACCGAGACACGATACGTTAATATGGGTTCGATACGCGGTACACACCCACCTAACCCTAACCCTAGCTATTTAAACAAGTAAACCCTCCCTTCCCCTTCATTTTTCTGCCGCTAACTCCTCTCTCTCTCTCTCTAAACCATACTCTCCCTCTCTCTCTTGCTCGTCTCCCTCCCTCATCCTTCTGTGACAGCAGCCGGCCGACCACCACCTCCCTTGGTGGTGGCGGCGTGGTCATTCTGAAGCTCGGAAATGGCCAGAAACGATACAGATTCAAGGATGGTAGGGTCGGGTTAGGAGATTTGTGGCTGCAGAAGACAAGGGAGGTGGTATTGTGATGGTTTGCAACCCGGGTTTTAAGGGTCAAATCCGACGAGTTGGCCTGGTTTTGGGTCAGACCTGTTACGGTTGTTGCTCTAGGGTGTCGGGAATCGTTGTGAAGGCTGTGGTGGTCCCGAGGGTTTTGATTAGTGGTGGTTCAGGTGGTGGTTCGATAGGTGGTTGGGTGATGGCCCGGAGATGGTGGTTCGTGGGTCAGCAGTCACAGGTTGGTTGAGGTGATTGTTGTTTCAAGGGTTTGGTGGTATAGCTAGACGAAGATGGTGATGGTTGTGTCGCTTGTTGGTGGTCCGATAGAGATGGTCGTGGTGGACCGGTTTTAAGTGGTAGCTGATGGTGATTCTCGGTGGTTGTGCTTGACAGGCCGTGGTGGTTGCCTGATTTCAGGTTAAGGACCGTTTGGTCTAGGTTGTGGGTCACACGAACCAGATCTGGTCAGATCTGGGTCTGGTTATTGCTTCGACGACCGATGGCTACGGCTGGTGAGGATTTTGGTTTGTGGGGGTTATGATTTTGGGCCGACGGTGTGTCAAGACGGTCAGATCTGGTTTAGTTAGAGTTCGATGCGTTTCGGTTCGGGTCAGATCGGGCTCAGTTAGGGTCTTGTTCGGGATGGTTTCACAGGCCATGGTTCAGATCTGGCCAACCCGGTCAGATCTGGTCAACCCGGTGAACATCTGGTCAACTGTGGTCAACTTTGTCAACTTCAGCAAGCGTTTCGGTATAACTAACTCGTGACTATTTTGTTGTATTATTATTTATATATAGGAATAATGGAAATAAATAATCCCAACTATTAACTATTGGCCAATAACAGTCCCAACTACGAAAATTACCAATAGTGGTCCCAATGACATATTGGAATATAATGAACCCAAACTAACGGAGGTCTAACTCCGTTAGTGTGGTGCTGACGTGGCATGCCACATCGGATGCCACGTAGGATTATTTTTGCCACCTAGGATGCCACGTAGGATCGTTTTGCCACCTAGGATGCCACGTCAGATGCCACGTAGGATCATTTTGCCACCTAGGATGACACGTCAGCATCACACTAACGGAGTTAGACCTCTGTTAGTTTGGGTCCATTATATTCCAATATGTCGAAAGTTGGGACCACTATTGGTAATTTTCGTAGTTGGGACTATTATTGGCCAACAGTCAATAGTTGGGATTAATTATTTCCATTATTCCTTATATATATACTTCTAATATATATAAGGAAAAATTACAGAAATCGTCCTTTATGTTTACATCGTTTTTCAGTGGATGTCCTTTAACTTCAAAATTGACGAGAATCGTCCTTTATGTTGTAAAATATTGCAGCTTTCGTCCTTTAGACCTAACCTAGTTAGTTTTTTCGGTTAAGTTTGGTCATGTGCCTTGCACATGAGGGCATAATTGACATTTCACCTTCTATCTTTATTTCCCCTTTATTAAAACATGAAAACACTGATATCCCACCATAAGCCTCCACCGCATCCCACCATAACCTTCCACCATATTCCCTCCACGCATTTGCAACCTGCCACCATCCACCACTGTCACCAAGTTGCACCACCACCTTCACCATTAGACCACAACACCACCGCTACCACCAACCTACCACCACCACAACCTGACATGAACAACACCCCATAGTGCCACCACGAACCTACCACCAACCACAACACCACCGCTACCACCAGCCTACCACCAACTGCCACCACGAAATCCTATATATCCAACAACCACAAAAACCCCACCAAATCCGACACCCCCACCATAATTAACAAACCCTAATCTTAATTCTCCAACAAACCCTAACCCCCAATTCGATTAAGAGTTTTCCCCAAACCATCACCCACCACCCCCTCACAATCTACCACTATCAAAGAGAGAAGTAGATTGTTTACACAATAAAGAGATAGAGAGTATATGATTTTAATAGAGATAGAGAGATAGATTGAAGGTTAAGAACCTGAAGAGAGAGAATAAAGTCGGTCACCCCTTCGACTGTCGTGACCAACGAACATCGACCAGTTCAAGGACTATTCATCTTCATCGACCAGTTGAAGTCTTAGACGAATCCATTGGTGGTGATGGTTTAAGTATCAGGGCGGTAGTGGTGTTATTTCCAGATAGCACAACCATGGTTATGGGAAGGATGAGGATTAGGCTGATGATGGTAGGTGGTGGTGTGATGATTGACCTTGGTGGTGGTGGTGAGTGGTGGTCGGATTTAATAGTGGTGGTGATGAGCTTAGAAAGAAAGAAACAGAGAGACAGAAAGGAGAGGGAATGGGTTATGTATTATTATATTGAATAAATTTACTAACCTACCCTCATGTGCAAGGCACATGACCAAACTTAACCAAAAAACTAACTAGATTAGGTCTAAAGGACGAGAGCTGCAATATTTTACAACATAAAGGACGATTCACGTCAATTTTGAAGTTAAAGGACATCTACTGAAAAACGATGTAAACATAAAGGACGATTTCTGTAATTTTTCCTATATATAAATATAGACGATTAAGTCGCTAACGAACCAATATGAATAATAAACATTAAGTATAAATCGAATGATTTGTGTTTGTGTATAAAGCGTGACTTTGAGTTATTAAATGTCGATACCGGACTAATGTGTTGGACTACGTTGCGTGTATATATATATACACATAGCGTATATATTTATATATGTATACGGGTATGTAAAGTATTTATATAAGTGTTGAGACGTATAAAGTCTCGTCGATTTGGGAATGTATATTGTAGTAATGGATTTATTGTCTTGTATTTGTGCATTGATTTTTGGGAAAATTTTAGACGACTTGCGTTGTCTGGTTTGTACAAAAACAGAGGAAACTCTGCCGAAATTTATAAAAAAAATCCGAAGCGCAACTAAGTTAATGTTGTTGTATATGTTTTTTTATAAATAACTCTTCAACGTGTTTTAGTAAATGTATTTAAACAAATCGCGACGTTTGACATTAATTATTTGTGACAATTAATAAGCAAATCTCGGACAATATATATACATATATGTATATATATATATATATATATATGTAGATTTTACCAAACGTCAAATATGACGAGTTTTGCAGGTTACTGTTAACTAAATGATGTTTGTTGTTGTTCAGATTGAAAAGATGTATAAACGCTCGATTTTATTGGAAAACCTTTCATAAAAAGCAAAGTTTTGGAAGTTGCTAAGATACTCGGATTTTGAAGTGTTTTTAATTGATTTTAATAACCACAATTATGTTTCCTCAAAGTATATATTTTTTCAAAAATAAACGTACAAGACAAATACATTTATGAGATGAGCTATGACTCGGGATGAGTTATACGTTTCGTAGTATTAGTCAAACATGGTTTACACACGAATAGTAACAGGTGCGCGATTTGGGTACTATGTCGTATGTGAACACATGAATTATGATAGGTCACGATCGGTTCGTCGAGTTAAAACACTTAAAGACTCGGGTTCGTACACACGAGTCTAGATAGTTGAATAAACTATCTTATAATCGGAATATAAGCTAGGCTTATATATGATAGATTTTTAAGGTGTCCTTCATTGGTAATTAGGACACGAGGAAGCCGGTCAAAGCTTTGGGCTTTGTTTTCTAGCTAAGCAAGGAAATCAAGGTGAGTTTCACGGCCCCTATTTACTGTTTTTGTTTTGGGGGAAAGATATGTTTTGTCAAAATGTTTTCAAATGTTAAAACGTGATAAGTGGCATGATGAATACTTGGGTTTGTTGTTTTACACCACTCGAGGTGAGTCCTTGCTACTGTAACCATTTACTCGTGTGTTGTGTGTGTGTGTTGAAATCGAGAACCGAAGGAATATTTGGATAGCGCTATTGGTGCCTGACAAGGCCCACCCCTAATCGATAGCGTTAATTATGCAACTGTGTATGCCAGGGGTGCACGTATTCTGAACTAAGTTGTTATTTTCCGAGAAACAACTACTGCTCGCGGGGCAATATTAGTTTTGGTTTGGTTATGGGCTCAAGGGATTGCTCGTTTATGCGTTTAGTTTTAGTATTAAAAAGATGTCATTTTCCACGGTGCCAAAAACTTTGATTTAACAATCCCAAAACAGTGGTTTGGGGGAAAAGACTGGTTTTACTAAATCCTAATTAACAAAGCTTTAAATTTATAAGTAAACAATAATTACTTTGGAAACTAAAACCAACACATAGGCAGAGAACCTGACGTGCATAGTATAGTTTCGGTGGTAAGTATTGAGTATCGTATTCCAAGGTTCACACTTTCCCCTACTCAACCATTCATCAATTGACCGATCGGGTTTTGAAAAGAAAAATAAAATGGAGGGGTTCTTTAAAAGGAGTTTTAAAAAGGTTTGTTTTTTTATAAAAGCTAAGGCGGGACAAAATAATAGATAGATATGCACATCTCGGGACCTTTCGCCTAAGTAGTTAAGTTTACTATTATAATTAATAATTTAATATAGTTAATTGTGTGGAAGAAGAGAGTGATCTCGAAGTGCCGACTCCTTGATAGAGAAGCGAAGGCGACTACTAAGTAGAATGCTAAACCTCGCCAGGGCCTCGCGTATAGCGGGCTCCTCGAACCGCGGTCAAGTCTTCGGGTCTTCTAAATTATCATCTTCTTAAATTGGAGGCTTCACTCTGGCTAGGGACATCGTATACCTCACCTTAGTTCTCGCGTTCCGTACCGAATAGTCTCTTTATCCAGGCAACCACGTATCCCCATTGGTTAACGGTCAAAGCCGAAATATCTCTCTTACGGTTGTCACATGAAGGCGGTCTCTCCATTGGTTAATGGCGTTGTACTAACGAGAACTACATTAAAGAACCTTTATTTTATTTATCCTAGTGACACTTTACAGGCCTGATAAAGTTGGTGAATGATGACTTAATTACCCAACCCATAACCTCCCGAGCTGAATGAAGTCCTTAACAAAGGCGACCTCTAACCCTACAGGCGTATGATACAAAAGATCACTGGTGCGCCCATAGGTGAATCACCTTAGCTAAGAAAATCACTCAACCATCTGGTATGAACAAGAAATGTGTCACTCAGATCTGGTCCACTTCAGAAGCCATTGCTTAGAACCCGATTTGGATATCAGAAGCCCGAAGGATCTGTCTCACTACCGGTTTCCTCGCCTTGGATCTAGCTCGGGACTACCAGAAGCTGATTATACCATTGATTAATTAAGTTAAGGTTGTTATTAAGCTAATCATCATTCAAACCTACTACAAAGATAAACAAACAAAGATTAGAAGAAGATAACACCACAAATAACTAAAAATAAACTACTATTAATAATAATAAAAGTCTACGAATCGAAGCGGGTTCGTAAATACAAGAAAGATACAACCATAGAAATGATCAACACAGGGATCATGGCTGCTCATAGACAAGCTCTCCATCTTCCAAGTTGATGGACGGGGTCAATCACGGTGTTTAAGATGCTTAACTATGTGTTTTTAATGTCGTTTGAGTGTTTATATGCTTTGAATGTGATAACTACGCATTTATGTGTGATTGTAGGATAAACGGCATAATTGGATGGATATGGAAGCTTAAACGTGGTTGAGGTTGAGCTCGGATGGTGAACCAAAGATATGAAGATGCTCGGGAGGTTTTTCGTGTGAGCCGAAGGAAAATGAAAGTCGCATACGCTTGAGAGCGAGCATGGAAAGTAATAGGTGTTCATGGACACTGGAGCGTTGAAGAGGAACCTTGCATAAGCCAAGAACACCCGAGTGAAGGCTTGAATAATAATAATAATAATAATAATAATAATAACAACAACAACAACGAAAAAGAAAAAAAAGGCAAGAATGAAATTGAGAAGTGCAATTAATGCACACAATGACACAAAAGGTAAACATCGAGTAAAAACAAAATGAAGGTCAGAGAGTATCAGCCGTAAAGGGTAATGATGCATCCGTAAGGGACGCCGACATCAGCAAACCATACACCATATAAGCAGAGTTTGACTGCCGTAAGCCTCCTCCTGCTGGCCGTAACTTACGGCGGTCACTCACCTTAATTTTTGGAAAGTTTGTTGTTCCTATATAAAGGTTACACACTTCAACCCTAGGAGGAATCAGCCACCAAGGGACGAAAATAAGCTATCTTTTGGAGCAATTTGGAGCTACAATCATCATCATTCATCCATACTTTCAATTCTAATCATCATGTTCGGTATTATTATTCATATTTTTGAGTTGTTTCTTGTTATCATGAGTGGCTAAACATCTTGTAATCACCTCCGGGTGTATGGTTTAATTGTGAAACTTGAATCTTGTTTACCTTGGTTTATGGATTATTTTTCATTTAGTTGAAGAATATTTGTGGGTTTTATCATTTAAACAATTCACTTGCTTTCAATTGCTTATCTTATTATCATTCACATTCGGTTTTTCTTGTATCGTGAGTAGTTTGATAATTGGGAGGGTAGGTGATACTTGTGGGTTGGTAATTGAATTGTACAAGTTATTATTATAAACTTGTGTTCGGTTATCACTTGATTTGAACCGTCCAACAAAACTATGTCTATGTAGTATCCAATCATTTAAACAAGAGTAGGGTGGATCATTAACCAGAAGCCTGGAGGGGATTACTTCTTTTACATTATTGTTTACAACTTCTTAAATTCATTTTCTTAGAATTCTGAAACAAACAACAAATCAATTAGATTTTTAATTTATTAGTTACAAAACTACTCTTTCCACCAATTCCCTGTGGAGACGACTCAACTTCCATATACTACCATTTTTATTATTTTTGACCGACCCAACGACATCGATCAAAATGGCGCCGTTGCCGGGGAATCGGTGCGCTTAGTTAGATAGTTTTGTTTTAGTTTTATTGCTTTTCTTATTTAAAAAAACCAAAAATATTTTCTTTTTCTAGTCTTTTAGTTTAAGTTTTGTTTTGTTTTGTTTAGTTCAGTATTACGCGTGGTTTGCTTGTTTGTGTCTGTGCAGGTGCTTTAGTTGCATGCATCATACACGTTATTCGGGCAAGACTTCACCGCTAATTTACGAACCGGAAATTGAAAAGACAGCTAGAAAGAACAGAGCCATTCATCAAACCCGACCAACACCAAACATGAGCCATCACAGTAATCAAGATAACCAACCTCCATCGAACCAACCTGACCCAATACCACCACAACAAAACCCATTGGGCGATATGCCTTCACGACCATTTCAAACAGCACCAACTCCAAGACAGCAACAACCATTCCCACAATTTAACCCAGATACGAACGCTGGTGGTTCTAGACAATTTCAGCAAGGCCATCAAGAGCATGACGAGTGGGACGAACATTATGAAAATGATCCAGCTTTGAGGCCCCACAACAGCAATAACAACCCAACCGCCCATTAGCCTTAAATCGACAACCACCACAAAACCGAAACCCAAGATCTAACAGTAATAGAGCAACGGATTCACTTCATGGAGATGACAGTATGCAGGGTGCGGCGGGCACTTTTAATGGTAGAGTTGCTGATTGGGATGGAGGAGTTGCTGATGATGGATACTACATGAATCAGGATCAGTTCGACTATGATGAGTATGATGAGTTTGGTCTGCAATATCAGCAGCAACATCATCGAGGGTTTAATATGAGGGGACATAATCAGGGACAGAGAGGGGTCCCTCAGAATCAACCAAGAAATCAAGTGCGAGGGAATGGGCAGAGGCAATATGTAGATGGAGTACCTCGGGTGAACTACAGACCTCTTGTAAATGGCGTTGGGAGCCATTTTATTCCGGTGGCCACCAAGCACACTTCACCTGTAGTACCACCGCATCAGAACGGAAGGAGCTTTGAGGTTAGACCCCAATATTTAAACCATCTTCCGAGTTTCTATGGTAAGGCAACAGAGGAACCCTATCTACACATTGCGGAGTTTGTGAGTATCTGTAACACCATTGGGGGCCATGGGTTTAGTCAGGATGAGGTGAGGTTGATGATGTTTCAGTTCACCCTCAAGGATCAAGCGAAATTGTGGTACCATTCATTGCCTGCTGGGAGCATATTCACATGGCAAGAGCTTCAACAGCAGTTCTTAGAGGAATATTATACTATGACTCGCACTACTGATGCTCGGGAGGCTATCAGAACCTTCCAACAACACTCGGGGGAACCATTTCATGAAGCCTTCATGAGGTTTAAGGAGTTGTTAAGGAAGAGTCCACATCATGATATACCTATGTGGGAACTGATTAAGTCATTTTATGATGGCTTATTACCCGAGGATGTTAGAGATTTGAATGCCAATAGTAATGGTACCTTTTTGACTAACCATGAGGATGTGGATTGGGAGTATATGGAGAGGTTGGCAGTGACATTGTTAGGATCTGAGTTTGTTTGTTTTGATTGTTTAACTAAATGATGATAATACTGGAATGAAAATAGAATGAAAGTGCAGCGGAATAATAAACTGTAAATCAAAACAAGAGAGTAAATGTTTTTCGATCGAATGCTTTCATTAATTCAAAGATTACAATCGTACAAGTTACTCCCCCTCAGCCTGATCACACAGTTGTTTGTCAGAGAGAATGTTTTGTGTGTGATGCAATAGAACAGTACATGCACTGTTCTATTTATAGACTGACTCAAACCACTGATGACCTAGGCTGACGTCACCTAAGACAGTGACCTCTAACAGAATAACAAACTTAAACATCTGCTATACAAACTACTGTTACATTGAAAGCACTGATAATAAACAGCTGTTAAAGATAAACTCTGATGGTCTTGTATCCACTGCTGGAGCCTAAGTGCTGTTGGTTCCAGCAGTGCTTTGGTCTTCAGTACTTGTATCAGCTGTTGCTCTTCATCAGACCTTTGGTCAGCAGTTGTTCTTCATCAGTTGTTTCCTTAGCAGTTCTTTGTATCAGCAGTTGTTGAGCAGTTGTTTGGATAGAACAGTAGTTAGGGTCAGCAGTCTTTTGGGAAAAGCAAGTTGTAAGGACTGTTTATTCAAGGATCAAATAGATAGCATATTTTGGCTTTCAAATCATCTGTTCTTCTCCAGGTCAGCAGACCCAACAATCTCCCCCTAGAACAGATGATGCCAAAACTCAGCTTTATTCATTGATCTTTATTTCTCATCAGACTTTCTCTGATTTGACCTTTGAATTGTAATTCAAAGTTCAAAGCAAATAGGTCTTCTTCATCTCTTTCCAGATCCAGATTTAGCAGTGCTTGGTGATCTTCTGCACAAAGGCTGTAAGCATCATCCATACTGATCTTCTGAACCTTTCCATCTGACCTGAGCAGTGTCAATTCGTGGTTGTCTTTGTTGACCTTCCACTTTAGAATTTTTGAGTCAGTGGATTTGCTGAGATGAACCTTTATTCTTGATGAGTTGGGTGAAGGTGGTCTTCCTATGAGTTCTCTGAGTTTCTCTGTTGTGGGATCAGAGAAATAATGGATTTGATTGAAGAGCCCTTCCTTTATAAATGTGTCAGCAAACTTTCTTTGGTCTTCCTCTGACATCTCCTTCTGCCTTTTGAACTGTCTACTTGCAGCAGCTGTGAGATCAGAGGTTTCAAGTAAGCTGTCTAGATTAAAAGTCTGTTGGGGTCTCTTCATCATTGGCTCATCATTGTAGATTGGCTTTCTTGGAAGGCTGGGATCCTTCTTTCTATTCTCTTCCAGACTTTTATAAGTTTCAACCAATCTAAGCTCTGACCATCTGGAAACAGACCTCATCTCCCCATAATTGGCAGCTACAATCTCCTGCCTCATTCTTTTGAACTTCAAGGCTCTGACTGGGTCTCTGCCTTTGCCAAAATTGGGAGTGGAGACTTTAGCTTTGGGATTTTTGGCCATTTCTTCAATTCTGATCAGTTCTTCCCTCAAAGCATGAGTAGTCCAGCCATTGAACTGCTTTTTGTTAGCTTTGTAAGGCTTGGTTGCCATTATCTGTTCAAGAAGGGATTCCCTTACCTCCTTCTCCAAATCTACACTGAGAGGCATGGTGGACATGGAATTGCTCAGGGTCTTAGCATAGTCTTCAATCCTTCTGAGTTTGCTAAGCTCTGCTGAATGGATGCCCTGAGCAGTCCTGTCATCCTTCCCTTTGCATTTCTCCCTGATGATGGCATCCACCTGTTCACCCTTGTATTTTAGATAGGTATCAATGTTGAGGGGAACAGGGAAATTTGGGAGAGATGGGAAGGATCTTTCAGATGGCTGTTCAGTATTGTAGAAGGATTGTAATTCCCCCTTGAGTAGATCAAGTTCAAGGGGATACTGAACAACCAATGGTGTAATGGTTGGTGGTGGTCTATGGGATTTGAATTTGGATGTATGTGGTGAGAATGATGTGAGTGGAATGGCTGTGATGGGAGGAGTGGATTGGGCAGTTGAAATGGTGGTTGGTGATGTGTGTATGTTTTCATCATGCACAACAAAGGTTGATTTTCTCTTCCTTGTGTACATGATTTTTGGTGAAGGTGATTTGGTAGCAGTGGTTGGATTAACATCTGTTGGCCTTTTAGAAGAACCAGCAGATGTTGGGGTTTTGGTTGGTGATGTAGGTTTGGTGGTTGTTTGTTCAGGAGTGTGTGTTGGTTTGTGAAGGGGTAGGGACCCAAATTCACTCGGGCCCCTACCCAAAACCAAAAGGCCAGGACATAAGAACAAGGGCCCTAAGCCCAAATAAGCCCAACCAGGAGCAGGTAAACACGCGGGACGCGTATGCGGATTAAATGGCTAATCAGCGGGGATGACTCGTTAAGCCCCGCGGGTTAATACCCCGAGCAGACACGTGGCAGCTGCACATTTGATCGTACAATAAAGCACGATCCAATGAAGGCCCAGCGACGTGAGACAAGGAGCATGTTGCACGATCAACCAGCAGGGGACGCACACGTGTCCAATATCAAACCCGCGGGAGACAACCAGCACACATCATGCACTGATTAGCCAATCAGAATGCACGGGACCACCTCAGTGAAGATCTCCACTAACGAAAGCCTGCAGAGGGGACAGCCGTACATATGAGGACCAATCATATTGACCCAGGCCTGCAACTAACCATATGACGACACGTCACCAAGACAGGTACGACCACCCTCTGTGATTTCCTATCGGCCACATAATATCTCCTGTTGGGCCTAACTATGGGCCGGTGTGGAGGCAAACCCTTAACTGGGCTTCAGCCCACTGGGTAAGTTAAGGGTGAATGTCAAGGTCCGTGTGGAACCTATTTAAGGAGGACTTCGTCTCCTTGAATAGGCCATTCAGAAATCCCCTGAAAAACACACTACGACCGACCACGTTTTTGTGTCTGCTAAGTAGAATCCTCAGGATTCGAGGCGGTCGCCCCCCACCGGAATATTGTCTTTGCAGGTTTCCACCATTGAGAAGTCATCCATCCTTGCGAAGGATCTTCCTTGTAGGAGCATTGTTCATATTAATTCTTAAGGTGAACATTTGTTTCTTCATTGGCGCCATCCGTATCGGCTAGAGCAACAATTTTCATAATCTTTCGACCAAGGATATGGCAACTGAAGGAACTCCGGCAAACAACCAAGAACCACCGGTCACCGAGGATGACCACGAGGAAGGGTCGGAGGAAACCCCACCGGCCACAGTCACAAAGGCAGCCCATAGGCCAGTAAGGAGGATAGCTGTCAGTCAAGCTGCAGCTCACAACACTGTCGACTTGGACGATGACGAGCACGGCGAGGAAGAAGACCCAGACGACTGGCTCTTCAAAAAGCAAGCAGAACTTACTGCAGGATACCAAAAACGGGTATTACAGCAGGCACAACAACGAGTCCAAAAGACACTCAACTTCGACACCACCAACAAGGCTACAGGGGCAACAAATAAAAACAAAACGCCAAGCCGTTCCCAAAAAGAAAACACAGTCGGGAGTCGCAGCGGAGGTCGCGGGAAGGGCTCCCGCAGCCAGGGCAACGCTCCCACAGAGGAAGAAGACGGCTACGAGTCAAGTTCGCAGGCTGAGGGTGATGACGATCTAGTCAAGCCCTACAGACCTAAAGATCTGGCAGAAAAATCTAAATTCTGTGCCCGCGTCGCACTAGCACCGATACCGGCAAAAGCCAAGCTACCGAATAGCATCGGAAAGTACGACGGGATACGTGACCCGGATGATCACGTGCACGATTTCCGTACCGCAGCTCACAGCCAAAATTGGCCAATGCAAGTCTGGTGCCACCTATTTGCCCAAACGCTTCAGGGTGCGGCCAGAGTTTGGTTTGACAACCTACCAACAGGCAGCATCATGGACTTTGACGACTTGTTGTCGAAATTCTCATTGCACTTCTCACACCAGAGGAAACATAAAAAGGATAAGGCCCACATCTTACTCTGCGCGAGAAGAGACAACGAGGCACTCGAAGATTACATTACCCGCTATACGCGGGAAGCAATGCAAATAGGATGCGGAGAAGAACTCACGCGAGCAGCTTTCATTCATGGGGTCCACCACGACGACCTCATGAAATGCCTCACAGGTAAGGACGGAATCCCGGAGTCCTGGGATGAGGTTATCAAGGCAGCCAAGATTTACGCAGCATCTGAGAAATCTTTCCGCCACGCTCGTCACCACCAGTATCCTAACAGTCAAGGAGCCCGAAGGGATAAAGGGAAACAATCAGTTTGGTCCCGCATCACCGGATCCACAGAGGAAGGCAAGTACTCCGCGCAGCAAGACGCCCGTCAGATCATCAACAACAAACATACCCGCGACGGGCGGGGAGGATCTAAGAAAAATACAGAGTGGACCCCGCTGACGAAAACACCGTCCCAAGTACTCGCCACCGAACAACATAACTTCAAGGAACCCCGCCCGCTGGGCAAGCGGAGGAATGTGGACACTAGCAAGCGATGCGACTACCACAATGACTTCGGGCACAACACTGATAATTGTTACAGCTTAAAGATGGAGATTGAATCCGCCTTGAAGTCGGGGCAATTGGGTCACCTAGTCAAAAACGTACAACGTAATGGCCGCGGCCGTGAGAATGACGATCGCGGAGAAGGACCCAACAAGAGGATACGCAACTTGCAAACGCATCTCATAGAACGCCCCTCAAGGTACAGCTGCAACATGACCAGTAAACGCACAAGCGGACAGAAACGAAACAAACATCAACTGACAGAGACGAGTGAAGATTCATGGAAAGAACAACCAGTCGTTTTGCCTATCCCCAAAGGGGGAGCGTCGTCTACATCCCCGCTCATCATCACGGGGGTATTCGGCCATTACCGCACTCCATACATGTTCCTGGACCCGGGAAGCAGTGCGGACATCATGTACGACCAGTGCTTTAACCAGCTCGACGAGGCGGACAAGAAGCGATTGATACCGGTGAGCGAACCGATATCGGGATTCATTCATGAGTCAATATTACCCCGGGGGGTCATCACGTTCCCAGTTACTTGGTCGGATGGTAATTTGTCGCGGACGGAGGAATGCGAATTCATGGTACTCCCAGTAAACTCAGCACATGACCTACTAATAGGAAGGGAGGGACTTGCCAAATTCAATAGCAACGCATCCGCTCCACACCAGGTAGTCGGCTTTCCAACCCGAAAGGGGGTGGCGTTTATCCGAGGCAATCGCCAATGCCACGCAGCAGAGACCAATAAGCCAACTAAATCCGCCAAAAAACCAAGCCCGACCGAGCCAGAGAAGTGGATACTTAATCCCACCTTCCCCGAGCAAACTATAAACATCGGGCCCGCACTGTCAGACGCGGTCCGAACTCACTTAAAACAATTGCTAATCAAAAACAAAGACGTTTTTGCGTGGACACCGGCGGACATGGTAGGAGTCCCCCGAGAAATAGCCGAACACAGGCTCGCCACGTACAAGTCAGTGGAACCAGTGGTACAAAAGAAACGAAGCATGGGGCCGGAAAAAACTAAGGCAATGAACGAACAAGTCACAGAGTTGCTGAACGCAGGCATACTTCGCCCGGTAAAATACCAAACATGGGTCGCCAACCCAGTAATGGTTGCCAAAGCCAATGGAGGGTGGCGTATGTGTGTAGATTACAAGGACCTGAACAAAGCGTGCCCGAAAGATTGTTATCCGTTACCTGAAATAGACCTGAAGGTCGATTCTCTGGCTCCATTTCGTTTCAAATGCTTTCTTGATGCCTACAAGGGGTATCACCAGATTCAAATGGCGAAAGGCGACGAGGACAAAACCGCTTTCCGAACGGACATGGGCACTTTCTGCTACACAAAGATGCCGTTCGGGCTCAAGAACGCGGGAGCAACATATCAGCGACTAATGGACTCAGTCTTCGCCGCACAGATCGGAGTGAACTTGGAGGTATACGTAGACGACCTCGTAATCAAAAGCACGGAGGAGGATCGAATGCTAACGGACATACAAAAGATTTTTGACCAGTTACGCCAAGTCCGCATGAAGCTCAATCCCAGTAAATGCTCTTTCGGCATGGAGGAAGGCAAATTCCTGGGAGTTGTCGTCACGAAGGAGGGTTTCCGCGCGAATCCTGAGAAGGTACAGGCCATAGAGCGTATGCCCTCACCAGCCTCAGTGAAGGAAGTGCAGACACTAATGGGGCGTCTTGTAGCTCTGAATCGCTTCCTGTCAAACTACGCTTCAAGGTCATTTCCATTCGTGAACACGCTGCGCAACTGCTTGAAGAAGACCAATTTCAGATGGACACCAGAGGCGGAAGCCGCGTTTCAGGATATGAAGCAATGCCTCATGAACCTGCCCACGCTAACAGCCCCGCGGCCGAAAGAGCCACTGACATTATACCTGGCGGTTTCGGACAGAGCGGTCGGCGCTGCCTTAGTGGTCGACCGAAAAGGTGTACAAACCCCCGTGTACTACGTCAGTCGAACGCTGTTGGACGCGGAAACACGCTACTCGACCATGGAGAAACTAGTTCTAGCTCTAGTACATGCATCAAGACGCCTACGACGATACTTCCAAGGCCACCCTATCAATGTACTCACAGACTACCGGATTAACGACGTCTTGAAGAAACCAGAACTTTCGGGTAGATTAGCGAAATGGGCAATCGAACTAGGAGAGCATGAAATCTTCTACAAACCACGTCCAGCCATCAAGGGGCAAATTTTGGCGGACTTCACAACAGAGGTACCCGCCAATAAGGTAGCGGAGTGCCTGCTGGAGCAAGATCCACCGCCACCAACGGCTCAGACCGACAAATGGTCACTCTACACTGACGGCGCGAAGAGTGACGACGGTGCGGGAGCCGGCTTGCGGCTCGTCAACCCAGAGGGCGCAGAATTTACATACGCAATCCGCCTAAACTTCGAGAGCACAAACAATGAAGCGGAATATGAAGCCCTACTGGCGGGCCTCAGAATTGCGGACAAGATGGGCGCTCGTTTCCTTGACGCGCACGTAGACTCCATGCTCGTCGCCGCACAAGTAAACGGACAATACGAGGCAAGGGATGCCAAAATGGCCCTATACTTAGAGCAAACTAAAAAGCTCATGCAGCGGTTCACGTATTGCAAAGTCCTCCACATCAATCGGAGTGAAAACAAGCCCGCTGACGCACTGAGCAAGATGGCAGCCTCCGTTTACGAACACATGGCAAAGGACGTCCGAGTTGAAGTCTTGAGCGCACCCTCTGTACCCGCACACCAAGTCAATGTTGTACAAGTAGGCACCCCATCATGGATGGCACCGATAACTGCCTACTTAACGAACGGATCACTACCAGAGGACAAATCCGAAGCACGGAAAGTACAACTCAAGGCCATGCATTATCAAGTGTTGGACGGTACCCTATACAGGAGGTCGTACTTGGGCCCACTATTGAGGTGTGTCGATACCGAAAAGGCTATGTTCCTCATCAAGGAGGTGCATGAAGGGATCTGTGGCCTACATGCAGGACCAAGAATGGTTGTTGCGAAACTAATGAATGCGGGATATTATTGGCCAGGCATGCATGTTGATGCCGTCAAAATACTCCGCAAGTGCTATGCCTGTCAACGCCATGCCCCAAGCACATTACGTCCCAAGAACGACTTAGTACCAGTCACCTCTGCATGGCCCTTCCAAAAGTGGGCAATTGACATAGTGGGTCCGTTCCCGACAGCACCGGGAAATGTTAGATACCTAATCATAGCAATCGACTACTTCACAAAGTGGGTCGAGGCCAAACCACTAGTGTCTATCGACGCCCGCACAGTCAAGCGTTTCATTTGGGAGTTCATCATCTGCCGCTTTGGCCTACCAATGAACATCGTCAGCGACAATGGCTTACAGTTCACGGATGCCGGACTCCAAGAGTGGCTAGCTGGCATGGGGGTAGAGCAAACGTTCACATCCGTCGCCCACCCGCAAGCCAATGGGCAAGTCGAACGCGCAAACCGCAGCATCGTTGACGGGATCAAAGCTCGCTTGAACACTAGGCGATCAGGATGGGTAGACGAGATACCAAATGTCCTATGGGCACATCGCACGTTAACCAAGACCAGCAACGGGGAGACACCCTTCAGCCTAACATACGGCACTGAGGCCATGATCCCCGCAGAAATTGGTTGCCCATCCGCGCGTGTCCTATTAGCCTCAAAAACCGACAACGATCAGGAGCTGCGCCTCAATTTGGACCTGCTGGAAGAGCGAAGAGGGTTAGCAGCACTCAAAGAGGCCAAGTATAAAAGACAGCTGGAACAATACTACAATTCCCGGGTCAAAAAGACAGAATTCCAAGTCGGTGACTTCGTGTTCCGGCTCAACGAAGCATCCGCGGCAGAAGCACCGGGAAAACTCGCGCCGACTTGGGAAGGCCCGTACAAGGTCCAGGAAGTACTGGGAAAAGGCGCGTACGCATTAGAGCGCCTGGATGGGACCGCGGTCCCGAGATCATGGAATGCCGCCCAGCTACGAATCTGTTACATGTAATAGTATGTTAAACCGATGTCATGTAACCATTTAGTGGGTTTCAGGCCCCACAATTAATGAATATTCCAACTGTTGAATTTAAATCGCATGAATATGTTAATGCCAGTAGATAGCAACACCTAAAAGGCATGTTGATGTTTTCACATAACATAGCCACCTTGGCCCGCAAACTTGCTCTCACAAGCAATTGATTGCGGACTAAGCAAACCAAGAGGCATGTTGATGTTTTCACATAACATAGCCACCTTGGCCCGCAAACTTGCTCTCACAAGCAATTGATTGCGGACTAAGCAAACCAAGAGGCATGTTGATGTTTTCACATAACATAGCCACCTTGGTCCGCAAACTTGCTCTCACAAGCAACTGATTGCGGACTAAGCAGACCAAGAGGCATGTTGATGTTTTCACATAACATAGCCACCTTGGTCCGCAAACTTGCTCTCACAAGCAATTGATTGCGGACTAAGCAGACCAAAAGGCATGTTGACGCTTGCACGTAACATAGCCACCTTGGCCCGCAAACTTGCTCTCACAAGCAACTGATTGCGGACTAAGCAGATCAAGAGGCATGTTGACGTCTTCACGTAACATAGCCACCTTGGCCCGCAAACTTGCTTTCACAAGCAATTGATTGCGGACTAAGCAGATCAAGAGGCATGTTGACGTCTTCACGCAACATGGCCACCTTGGTCCGCGAACTTGCTTTCATAAGCAATTGATTGCGGACTAAGCAGAACAAGAGGCATGTTGACGTCTTCACGCAACATAGCCACCTTGGTCCGCGAACTTGCTTTCACAAGCAATTGATTGCGGGCTAAGCAGGTCAAAAGCCATGTTAACGTTTCACGCAGCATAGCCGCATCGGTCCGCGAACTTGCTTTTACAAGCAATCGATTGCGGACAAAGCAGATCAAAAAGGCATGTCAACATTCGCACGTGACATAGCTCCTTCGATCCGCATGATTACTTTCGCGAGCAACTCATCGGCAGAAAGAATCACCAAAATTTAGTAAAAATAAATATGAAATGACACAGATGCAATATAAACAAAGTCATAATATCAGAGTTCATTCCACATTACAAAAATATCGACAAAAAAATCGAGCATCCGGATTCAAGCAAAAAACAACCATGCACTGTAAGAGTGCAACACAGATGCTCGAGGAACCCTAGCCAATACATACATTAACAGAACACCGAGGAGTCAAACCTAATCTAGAACAACAACGTGGGCCCACCCACTGTCAGTACGCCGGAACCGGAGCCTCGGGATAGGCTGATGCACAGCAGGAAGGGCCAGCACCCCCGTCGGCAACCCATTAGAACCGACGGAGGAACCACCGTCGGCGGCAGCAGGCGGCACACGTGCCTCAGCCACCATCTGCACCCGTCGAGCCCCGGCAGCAGAACTCTCACAGTTGACTGAAGCCACGACTCCGGCAGCAGCCCGAGCACATACCTCAGCCAAAGCCTTCATCTTGCTCTCTGGATCCACCAACGAGGGTCTCACCTGAGCCTGGCCGACAGGGGGAACACCATTGTGAAGGCTCAGCAAGCACTCCACAACCAACTTATCTTCAACTTCATCACCGGAACTCCTTGCACGAGACGGAAGACTTGACATTTTGATGAAGAAAAAGATAGAAGCAAAGAGGAGAAGAATGAAATTAGTGAGCACAAATCAAACCACTAAACCTACTTATATACTACTAAGGGGGAGTACTCATGAGTCGCCATTAATACAGCGAGTCACATCAATCGATAGGAGGTGACAAGTGTCACCTGCAGCCGTCTATCACGCCGTCAAAAGTCATTAATGACTGACGGCTGACGCCTAAAATCCCTAAAACAATCATGACAAGGAGGATGAAAGGACGCATACAACGAAATGACTTCCATCACATAAGTGTTAAGACAAAATAACATTGTTTAATACAAGCACATGAACGTAAAGTAACAGAATTAATAACACTCAATCCTCCCCAAAATCAACACGATCAATAAAGTCATCTTCCGCATCATCGGTAGGCGGAACGGACTGAGTGGTCACATCTGTAGGAGCGGACGAGGTACCCTCTCCGCGAAGTGCCGCCGCAACACGAGCAGCCTCCTCCTGGACTTCCTTCTCCTTTTCAGTTTGTAATTCCCTATCAGCCTCCTCAAAAGCGGCCCGGAGTAGCCGCACCCCATCCAGCGACTTCACGCATTCAGCTATCACATCCATCACTGGGAATGAGAGCTCGTCATACGCGGCGACCTCCGCGTCATACTCCGCTTCCGCGTCAACTTCACGATAAGGATTATCCTCCAAGGGACGCCCGCTAAGACAGAAATCAAAACCTTGTTTGAAGCCAAGAACCGCGCCAAACTGCTTTGATTTCTCCAACAAACGCGCAACAGCCTGGACAAGGGCTGGCTCTTCCCACACGCGGGTAAACACCTACAGGCAGAAAGGATGCACATGTAAAAGTAAAAAAGAAAGAAGAAGAAACAACACAAGGTGGAGGGAAATTGGAAATACAACATACCCCTTGTAGCCCAACAGTCATCAGCCAGTTCACATCTCCCAATGCCTCCTCATAGCTCGCCCGAGCAACACGCAGGGATTCCCGGGCGTCGTCGCGGGAAGTAGTGAGACCTTGGATGTCAATACTTAAGGTTTTCTTCTCATCGCGAAGAACATCAACTTCCTGCTTCAACAAAGCAACTTCATTTTCCAAGGCCGACACCTGGGTTGCTTGGACCAACTCCGCTTCCTCTTTCTGGGCCAAGGCAGCACGCGCAGCCGCAAGTTCAGATTTTTCCTTCTCCAGCTCAGACGCTCGCGTTTCCAAGGCTCCCTTAAGGCGGTCCACCTCGTTTTCTAACCCCCGTGCGCGATCGCGCTCCTTAGCTATAAGCGCATTGGTGGTTTCGCACGAGGCTTTCCATTCCTGGAAAGATTTAGCATGGCGTTCCTCGGAGGATTTAGCCTGGGCCAGAGCATCGGATAAGGCCTTGGATTGGGCAACACAATCTTTGTTGTGCTTGTCGAGCACATTCTTGAACGCTGCTTTCCGCGCTGCCAGCTCTTCCTCAGCTTGCCTCAACCCCTGAAACCCGCGGTGAACTTCACTCAGCGTAGCCGCAGCCATGGCCAGACCAGCGGCACCGTCTTGAAGAAGGGCTAGCCGATCTCGTGAGGCAGTGTACGCCCGCTCCGCCGGAGGGATAGAACCTAACAACCACTCTTCACAAGTATCCATCTGGAAGAAGCGGCCATCCTCACGGACAGACCAGTCAGGACGATACACCGGACCTGTCGCGGCATCCAGCCTAAACCCGCCAGATGCAACCCCCGTAGCATATGACTTTTTGGGATTGTGGCCGCCTGCGGACGCAGTCCCCTTGACTGACCCACCACCATCACTACCACCTGCTGATCCGCCGCCCGAGGACAAGTCAACATACCCAGCATCCTCAGGAACACCACTCGAAAACATGGTTTCACGCGGATTACGCCCACCGCTGGGTGGGTCCGAATGCAAACCCACGCCGCTATCATCTCCAATCTCAACCCCCTTGCCTTTCTCTTGTTCCCTACGCCTCATCTCCCGAGCTATTGCAGCTTCCTTGTCGTCCGGGGCCCGAACATCCTCCTGTGGAGGAGGCTGCTGCCTAACATCAGCCCCACTAGGCTGCTCATCAACCCCGCCCTGCGTTGTGACCGGAGGACTAACGGGATTGGAAGGTCGGGAGCCAGACACGTCAGACAATTTAGGCCCCCCAGGGAAAAGCCGAGATACCCCTACAAAGACAAACATGTCAGATAAAGAAGCTACGGAACAAAACCAGAGTCGAGCACGACGCTATACCTGGATTGACCTCCTTCACGATTTTCGAGGCCAGGCGTGGCCGTTTATGGGACGCACCCAACCGAATTTTCAATCCCGACGCGGAAGAATCCCCCTCAGGCACCTTCCGCTTACTGGAGTCCATCATATGAACGACATCCCGCAGCCGTTTCCCTGCACCATAACCACCACTACCCGCATCCGCACCAGGACGACTTGTCTGAGGTGGTGTGTCGAACACTTCAACGTAGTCTACACCCCCTTTGGCAGCCCCAGATGCGGACGGCTGCCGAGAAGCACCACTGCCATGGCTAATACCTGCACGAGCCCGACTCCGGTGAGACAACGAGAAAGACTCATCCTCAACCTCGTCATCAGAGACAGATGTAATATTAACCCCGGCAGCGGAAACCGCCTTCCGGGGACGAGGATTGACGGGAACATCACCTGGAATAAGGGCATGCCCAGGAAAATCTCTAACATTCACCGCCATGAAATTTTTCAGAGTTAGCTCCACGAGTGGCTCCTCATCCGCACGGAGCGGCTCCCAACGAAATTCACCCTCCACACCCGCCACAATGGAATAAAAACAGCTTGTCTCTGTAAAAGAATAGATAAGTCAAATGCACAAGGTCAACAAGCAATAGAACAACGCAAAGGGCAAGAACAACCATACCTTTACCGCCCACATAGAAGTGCGGGTTCTGATCAGCCCTACCACCAACACGGCTGACACCCGCCATCAACAGGGCCTCCGGCCTGACATTGGCCATATCAATGGATGTAACTTGCTCAGTAATTTTGTCATACCAGTCAAAGTCAGCATAATTGATAACTGGGAAATCTTTCAACTTGGCCTTGGCAGACACGGCCAACCACTGCAACGACACCGGCACAACCCCTTGCCGGATGAAAAAGAACTTGGTTTTCCAATCATGCATGCTACGCGGTGGCTCGTTACCAACGGGCTTAATCCGGCTCCGCTGGGCAAATGAGAACCACTGCGGACCCCCACGGGTAAGCCGATAAAAGGCATTGAACATCTCAAAAGTCGGCTCTACCCCCTGAGAACGGCAGACAAACTCAAAGTGAACCATCCGAGTCATACCCAGAGGGGTCAGTTGAGTTAAATAAAGGCCGTACCGGAGAAACAAGTCACACACAAAACGAGTCGCTGGTAACCGGAAGCCAGCCAACTCAAAATGGGCAGCATACAGAGCCATCCTGCCAGGCCCAGCATCGAGAACTGTTTCTCCGTCCGACGGCAAAACCGGACCCCAACTGGCCGGAATTTCATAAAGGTCGAGAAATTGCTCGAATGACTCTCTCTTCCACTTGATAGGAGCATCAGACATACAAACGACCTCCTTCTTTCCCCTAACGTCAGCTTCGGCCATCTTCGATTACAAAAAATGGAGACAGAAATCCCACAGAACTCACAAACGGTGACGGTTGACACAAGAGGATCAGGAAGAAACTCAGGGAAAACAATGGGAGAAAAATGGGCAAATGAAGCTAAGAGCACAATTTATACCCTAAGCATTAATTACGGTGGGCCAGGGAAACTCTGCCAAGCCCACCATCTACACGACACGTGGCCCACTACGCCGGAAATCGAGCCACGCGCCGCGCGTAAAACACACGCGTCTGACACGGTTATCCCAAAAGTCATCTACAAGTAACTGACGGGACAGCGAAACAGTCGTGGCAGACAGGGAGCTTGTCACTTCAACCGTCAAAGCAACTGCCATAATGACAACTTTTCGAATTTCCCACCAAAAAGAAAAAAAAACAAAATGATTTCCGAAACCAACATCAAATATCATACCAAAAGCGGACAACCACCCGCTTGCAACACAAAATATGTATACCGCCTGACGTAAACCGTAACAACCCGCCAACATACATAGCCCGCAAGGTACTAAAAAATAAACCTGGCATAGAAGCTCGCACCCTCTTTTTAATCAGTCCAACGACCCTCATGCTCGTGCTGCACACAACCAAGAGCCCCGCTGGACTAGGGGGACTTGAAGGGGTAGGGACCCAAATTCACTCGGGCCCCTACCCAAAACCAAAAGGCCAGGACATAAGAACAAGGGCCCTAAGCCCAAATAAGCCCAACCAGGAGCAGGTAAACACGCGGGACGCGTATGCGGATTAAATGGCTAATCAGCGGGGATGACTCGTTAAGCCCCGCGGGTTAATACCCCGAGCAGACACGTGGCAGCTGCACATTTGATCGTACAATAAAGCACGATCCAATGAAGGCCCAGCGACGTGAGACAAGGAGCATGTTGCACGATCAACCAGCAGGGGACGCACACGTGTCCAATATCAAACCCGCGGGAGACAACCAGCACACATCATGCACTGATTAGCCAATCAGAATGCACGGGACCACCTCAGTGAAGATCTCCACTAACGAAAGCCTGCAGAGGGGACAGCCGTACATATGAGGACCAATCATATTGACCCAGGCCTGCAACTAACCATATGACGACACGTCACCAAGACAGGTACGACCACCCTCTGTGATTTCCTATCGGCCACATAATATCTCCTGTTGGGCCTAACTATGGGCCGGTGTGGAGGCAAACCCTTAACTGGGCTTCAGCCCACTGGGTAAGTTAAGGGTGAATGTCAAGGTCCGTGTGGAACCTATTTAAGGAGGACTTCGTCTCCTTGAATAGGCCATTCAGAAATCCCCTGAAAAACACACTACGACCGACCACGTTTTTGTGTCTGCTAAGTAGAATCCTCAGGATTCGAGGCGGTCGCCCCCCACCGGAATATTGTCTTTGCAGGTTTCCACCATTGAGAAGTCATCCATCCTTGCGAAGGATCTTCCTTGTAGGAGCATTGTTCATATTAATTCTTAAGGTGAACATTTGTTTCTTCAGTTTGGGTATAGTGGTTTCAGTGGTTTGGGTGGCAGTGGTTTCAGTGTTTTGGGTGGCAGTGGTTTCAGCAGCAGTGGATTTATCAACAGAGGTTTGTAACTTAGATGGTGGTTTTCTAACATGCTTGGCAGGTCTTTTCATCCTTTTAGAGGATCCCACATCTTCAGTTTCCCTTTGTTGTTTCTTCTTGAGTTCAATCAATGACTCTGCTTTTACTTGCAAGGTGTCAGCCCTTTGTTGTTTGGACTGAGCAGCCTTTTCAGCTTCTATGTTTGCAGAGTCATCTACTGCCTTATTCTTTTCAGTGGTTTGTGGTGGTGGTGCTTGATGTTGTGGTGGTGGTGCTTGATGTTGTTGTTGTGGAGCTGATTTGGTAGACTCTGGTTTCTTGGCAGACTTGGCTTGACCTTTTTGAGAAGGTGGGCAACCAAAAGGATCTAATTTTGGTAGCCTATCTCTGCCACTCTCCCCCTTTTTGGCATCATCAGCCGTGAAAACATCATCAGTTTCATCCCTGAGGATGGTGGTAGGGGCAGAGCCAGTAGTCTTCAGCAGATGGTCCTTGATGGCTTTGATGTCAGCATGAGTATCTTTGTACCTTGCATCAACCATATTTCTGATCTCAGCCATGTAGGTTTCATGTGTCTGATCAGCCAATTTTCTGTGAGCTATGATGATGGGGGAAACTGATTTCCATAACTCATTGGCTATATCAGTGGTAGATGGTTGACTCTTGGAGAGATCTGCAATTGAGCTTAAGAGAAGCTTGACATCAGATTTGATGTCAGCAACAGATGTTTCAATAACAGAAACTCTGGCCGTCAATTCTTGGTATTTTGACTCATCTCCTAAATTAATAGGATCATCTGAGTCCCTACCAGTGGTAGTTTTATCTGATTCAGGCCTAATAGGAGAATCAGATGCCCCTTTGTCTTGGTACTGGGGACTTCCAACTGTTTGTGGAGACACTATAGTGGCTTCAACAGTTGTTGCCTTCAAGGGAGTCTTAGCTATGAAATCACTGTCCTGATGTGAGAGAGTGGTCTCTACATCAGTAGTGGTTGCTCCACTTGAAAACTCACCTAGAGTTTCATTGAACCCAGGTGGTGTAACCTCCTCTTCTGTTTGGGGGATAGCAGATTGAATATTCTCAGGCTCAGTCACTTGTTGGAGTATACTCTCAGTGACAGGTGGAAGAGAGGAACTGGGATCTTCCTGAGATTTTTCAATTGCTTCAAACAGAGGTTGCATTGTTTGTGGGACATGTGATGGTGTGAGTGGTGGAGTAAGAAGAGAATTAGCCCTGGGAGAGGGGCTTGTGAACATATGGTCAAGTGACTCATATGCATCAGGATGTGTGTCCCCTTGGCTTACAACATGATCCTTTTGAGAGGATTCATGAGGAGGTTGGTCAGGTGGAGGTATGTCCAACTGTTGTGAGGAAGTAACAACAGTGGTTTCAGGTTGCTTTTGTTGTGCAACAGAGGTTTCTTCTGGTACCTCAACATCCAGAAGCCTCATTTGTGGTTGAGTGGTGGTTTTTGTGGATGAATGTTTCTTTTTGGAAGTGGCTGGTGTGGGTTTCACAGCACTGGATGTAGTGCCATGATCACCAGGAGCAGTGGGCTCAACAACAGAGGTTTTGACAACAGTTGTTGCCTTTGTCCTCTTTGTTTGTGTTTTAGAAACTTTTGACACTTTTGACACTTTTTCTTGGGTGCTTCCACCCAGCATTCTTGTGAAAGTTTCATCAGTTAAGCTTTTCATTTGCATAGCAGCACCCTTTTTGAAAACTTTTTCAGGTAATAATTTTTGTAAAATTACACTAAGAATTCGTGGGTAAATAAGAAAAGCATTGTTTGACCCAGACTTGACTGCTTTCACATTTGATACCAAGTCCATGAACAATCCCTGGGAAAGATTGAAGTCAGAGTTTAACAACATAGCATATCCCAGATATTGCATCCTTAATGGAATTTCATTAAAGGATGTGGACTTAGCAGAGACACAAAGAAGAAGAGTATGGAAGAAAAATTTCATGACTGGAGGCAAAAACTTTTTGAAAAGAGTTGATCCAGTCATCTGACCATCATACCCTCTTTCTTGGAACTCAGTGTGAAGCTCTGTTTTAGTGAAGGAATCCTTACCTGCCAGGTCATTCAGTGTGAAGGTTGTGGATATGATATCAGGGGTAATGACGATACTGGTTTCTCCAATTTTGGAAATAATGGATGTAGGCTTTTTGTCTTGTAATAGAAACTCAGCATTCAACCAAAATTCTTGGAGTGTATCCAGATAAATGGGGGCGTTGGCGGTTAGGATGGGTAAGTATTTGGAGTTAAGGAAAATGTCGATGGTGGAATGAAATGGAGTGTTGTCATCTGTTTTAATCAGATAGGGGAGACAATTGTGTGTTGCTTTGGCTTGAAGATCCATTGTAATGGATTTCGAAGGTGAAAATGACTGAAGATTGATGAAGGGTTTGAGAGTGAAGAAGGCGGTTTACAGTATTTTGAATACAATGAGACAGTGTAACATCTGTTGTGGTAAAACAGGGTTTTTATAGGCTCAATGAAACCGCTGATGTGGCCAAACATCTGCTTATATGAGCAGACGTGGCAATCATCTGATGGATGTAACATCTGGTGGAGAACAGCTGTTTTGGTAAACAACTGATACAAACAGCTGATGGATTCAACCGTTGGTTTTTTTTTTTTTTTTTTTTTTTTTTAAATATAGTATATATATATATGTGGACAGTTGTTTTATCTGAACAGATGTTCTGAAACAGATTTTTCAACCAAACAGCTATTTTAAGAAAATATTTAATTTCTGAACAATTTTATTTTGAAAATTTATTTGGTTAATCCATGTTTAACATGCCAATTCTGGAAATCAGACTTGTAAAGGTAGATGTGTCTAAAGCTTTTGTTAACACATCTGCCAACTGATCCTCTGTTGGAACATGGTGTAAAGAAATCAAACCTTTTTCATAGCTGTCCCTGACAAAATGATGTCTTATGTCAATGTGCTTGGTAGTGGAATGAGAGACTGGATTCTTGATGATATTTTCAGCAGCTTGGCTGTCCAACATGAGTGGAGTCCTAAGTGCAATTATCCCAAAATCCAGTAGTTGATTTTGAAGTCACATGAGTTGGGCTGTACAGCTTGCAGCAGCAATGTATTCAGCTTCAGCTGTTGAAGTTGAAACAGCTGCCTGCTTTTTGCTTTGCCACGAAACTAAGGCATTCCCTAGAAATTGGCACCCTCCTGAAGTGGATTTTCTTGTGGTGTGACAGCCAGCAAAGTCACTATCTGAAAAACCTGAAAGCTCAATGTTTCCATTAGCAGGATACCAGATACCAAGTGTGGGAGCACCTTTGAGGTATCTGAATATCCTTTTCACAGCAATAAGGTTTGACTTTCTGGGTGAAGCCTGGGATCTGGCACAGACACAGGTAGCAAACATAATGTCTGGCCTAGATGCAGTTAGGTACAATAAAGACCCAATCATACATCTATAATGTGTTTGATCAACCAGTTCATCCTTGTCATCAATAGTGAGCAGCTTGACTGTACTCATGGGTGTGCTACATGGCTTACAATCATTCATCTCAAATCTGGTTAATAGATTCTTTACATATTTGTTTTGGTGAATGAATGTGCCATTTTGCAGTTGTTTCACTTGAAGACCAAGGAAACACTGAAGCTCACCCATGGCACTCATCTCAAACTCTGCTGTCATGAGTTTTCTGAACTCTTCACACATTTGGTTACATGTGGATCCAAAGATGATGTCATCCACATATATTTGAACAATCATTAAGTGTTTCCCTTTCCATTTAAGAAATAAGGTTTTGTCAATTTTACCTCTTGTGAAGCCAATGGATAAGAGAAATGTGGAAAGAGTTTCATACCAGGCCCTTGGTGCTTGTTTGAGTCCATACAAAGCTTTGTTGAGCTTGTAGATATAGTCAGGATGGAATGTGTCTTGAAAACCAGGTGGCTGACATACATAGACCTCCTCCTGAATTTTGCCATAAAGGAAGGCACATTTGATGTCCATCTGATACACCTTTATATTGTGGTTGACAGCAAAGGCTAGAAAGAGTCTGATGGCCTCTAGTCTAGCTACAGGAGCAAAGGTCTCATCATAATCTATTCCTTCTTCTTGTCTGAAGCCTTGAACCACAAGCCTGGCTTTATTCTTGACAACAATACCCCTTTCATCAGTTTTGTTTTTGAATACCCACTTTGTTCCTATAGGACAAACATCCTTAGGAAGTGGTACAAGCTCCCATACTTGTTGTCTTTTGAACTGAAGGAGTTCTTCTTGCATGGCTTCTACCCAACTGTTGTCTTTCAGTGCCTCTTGGTACTTGACAGGTTGTGTGAGGGATAGGAAACCTGCAAAAAGACAGATATTTGAGGATTGGCTTCTTGTGAGCACACCCTCTCTGATGTTGCCAATGATCTGGTCTGGTGGATGAGCTCTTAAGTAAATAAGATCTCCTTGATATGGAACAATGGCATTTTGAGGTGATGGACAGAGGTTTGGTGACTCTGTTGGTGTAACATCTGTTGGTATTTCTGTAGTGCCAACAGATGTTTGGAATGGTAATGGAGGAATGGGTCCAAGTGGTGTGAAACTTGACTGACTTTTGTCAACAGATGATTGACTTTTGTCAACAGATGATAGGTCAGTGGTAGTGAGGGGTGAAGCAGAGGTTTGAGGATAGGACTGGCCAACAGTGGTTGACACAGCTGTGGCAGAGTTTTGACAATTGTTTTGAACAGCTGCTTCCTCTGATGCAGAATAGACTTTGTAGTGACTGGGAATCACAACATCTGTTCTGTAATCTTGCTGTGGAGACTGTGGAATACCTGCATTGTTAGTTTTAACAGTGATATCTTCAAATTTGAATTTATCTAAATCAAATAATTCAGCAGGGTTTGCAGGGATTTTCAGAGATGAAAGTTCATTGAACTTAACATTCAAGGTTTCTTCTATTGTCTTAGTCCTTGTGTTAAACACTTTGTAGGCCTTAGCAGTAGAAGAATATCCCAGAAAATAACCACAGTCTACTTTGGCTGCAAATTTTGAAATGGAATCTTTAAGATTTAAAATGAAACATGGGCAGCCAAAGATTTTGAAGAATGAGATTAATGGTTTGATTTTGAACAAAATTTCATAAGCAGTTTTTTGATGTCTGGGATTGATCAAAACTCTGTTTTGAACATAGCAAGCAGTGTTTACAGCTTCTGCCCAAAAGGACAGTGGCATACCAGAATCTGCTAGCATGGTTCTTGCAGCTTCTATAAGAGTTCTATTTTTCCTCTCAACTACCCCATTTTGTTCTGGTGTTCTTGGGATGCTGAACTGCCTCACAATCCCTTTTGACACACAGAAGTCATCTAACTCCTTATTTTTAAACTCTGTTCCATTGTCACTCCTGAAGACTTTTACTGGCAGGTCATACTGCTTTTCAACCTTGGTGACAAAGTCCTTCAATATACCTGCAGTCTCATCTTTAGAGTGTAAAAAGTAAGTCCATGTAAACCTAGAAAAATCATCAACTATGACAAGACAAAATCTTTTTCTTCTTAGACTCATGATTTTAACAGGGCCAAACAAGTCCATATGCAACAGTTGTAAGCACTGACTAGTTTTGGACTCATCAATGGATTTGTAAGAGCTTTTATGTTGTTTCCCTTTTAAGCAAGAAACACAATGCTCATCACATTTAAATTCTTTTGATGGTAGACCTCTGACAAGGCTTTGTTTTGAGAGTGTGTTGATAGTATTAAGGTTGGTATGACCCAGTCTCCTATGCCACAATTCTGTCTCCTTAGTGGAGGCAGCAGAAAACAGACAGACATTTGCCATAGGATTGTCCTTTAACATATCAACAACATACACATTGCCACTTCTATGAGCAACAAGCTGTGCTTTGCTCTCAGCAATAATGGTATCAATCTTTTTCACCACTTCTGGCCCAATAATCTTACAAGTTTTCTTTGTGAAAAATGAGCCATAACCTTTGTCACTCATTTGTGAAACACTCAGAAGATTAAACTTGAGATTATCAATAAGATTGACATTTTCAAACTTGAGTTTTCCTGCCTGTACAGTCCCTGAACCCAACACCTTACCTTTAGAATCATTACCAAAGGATATATCACCCCCTCCATGAGCCAAGAAGTCCAGAAGTAGGGCTCTACATCCTGTCATGTGCCTGGAACCTCCACTATCTACATACCAAAGACTATCTAAACAAGCAGAAGCTCCCTGCACATCAGTAAATGATTAGTTTTGGTGAGTGTCCAAAGCCAAATTGGCTTTGGATGGATCCTCAGACCTTTCAGACTCAAGTTTTGGAAGGTGATCAGTGGTTTGGACCAATTTTTGAATTAAGGTCAACAACTGCTGCTGACCATTTGCCAGTGCTTGTATGTCAGCACTTGGGGCAGCAGTTGTTTGATCACTTCCTGACAGATGATAATACCCATATGGATTTCTGTTCACTCTTGGTTTAGAGGGTCTTTTTGGCTCCTCATAAACATGTGGCAGACTGTGACATGGAGGTTGACCATAACCTCTTGGGTATTTGCTTGTGGGTGGAGCATCTGTTACTTGGACATCTCTAGAAGCAGATGTTTCAAGCCTTTTTGAAACAGATGTTTGGACAGGTGTGAAGGTCTGTTTGGGCTTTCCTTTTGGAGTACTAACCACAGGGTTTGCAAGAGTTTTTGCTTTGTATTCTTGTATTTTTACATCAAAATTTTTGAGATACAAGCACTCTTTAGTCTTATGATTCTTTTTCCCACATATTGAGCATGTGGCTTTTGAATCACATTCACTTGTTCCTTTGTTGATGTCATATGCTTTTAGAAGAAAACAGTTTTTGGTGACATGATTCTTCTTTTCACAGAAATCACAAAACAAGTTAACAGTCTTTTCTTTCTTCTTCCCTTTTTCAGACTTCTTTTCAGCAGATGTTTGAGCATCTGCTGGAGAATCTTTCAGGGGAATGACTTTTGCCAAGGGAATGACCCTTGCCTGAGGAGCTGTTTTTCCCTCAGGAGTTTTAAAATCAACAGGTTTATAATTCTCAAGAGTATCACACTCATCAGACCAAGTAGGTTTAAATTCATACTTTTCTAGTTCAGCAAAAGATGAGGAACCTTCTGGTTTTTCAAGAACAATTTTCTTACCATTTGGTTCAGTGATTTTAATCTCTTGACCCTGCAGGTTTGTTGGTACTATCTCAACAGACTTTTGATTCTTTGTGTCAGTGTTTTCAAAAGCTGGAGCAGTGGTTGCAAAACCAAAGCCAAACTTCAGATGACTTTTGGTTTGTTTGTTGAGTAGCATCTCAAAACCTCTACATGATTCCACCCATTTTTTACATTCAACTTGGGTGGACTCAAGCTCACTTTTACAACTTTGATATTTTGTTATCATAGTTTGGAGTTGGTCTTTGGTAATAGTTGCTTCATGTTTTAGACTGCTAATTTCAGATTCTTTTGCAGTTAAACTTGTTTTCAAATCTTTTGTGAGTTTTTCAAATTTAACTTCATCATCCAAAATTTTCTTTCTAAGGTTTTCATTCACCTCTTTGATGTTAGCAAATGCTATTACACATTTGTCAGAACACAATTCTTTAAGAATTTGAGGAGATACCTTAGCAGCAGCCATCAATGCACAATCACACTTGCACTCACATTCATCAGATGCACCCCAGGGATCTGAGAGATTCACAACCTCTTCTTCAGGTTTTTCACCTGCAACAACTTCACTAACAATATCATCAGTCACAACATCAGATTCAGTTACCACTTCCTCAGATTCAATCTCATCAACCATAGCCATGAAACAAAAGTTTTCTGGTTCATTTTCAGCTTTGGCAACTAGTGCAAAATTCTCATCTGTTAGCTCATCAGGTAGACTGCTCCAATCAACAAAGCCTTGAGTAAAGAAGCTCTGTTGACTGGTCTCTGCAGGAGCAGAGGATGGAGCAGCAGTCGTTTGTACAGGTGGTTGAGCAACAGGTGTTTGCACATAATGGATCTGAGGAACAGTGGTTTGGACATACTGGACAGGAACAGTGTTTGAGGACTGTGCAAAATGAGCAGTGTTTTGCACATTTGGTCCAGGGGTATTATAGGAATTCTGATAAGTGTTGGTCTGTGGTCTTTGATTTGGATAGGTTATCATAGGTGTACCATGTTGACCCCTACATTCCCTAGCAAAATGACCAAACCTATGACATTTATAACACTTGATCTTTGATTTATCCAACCCCACCTTAGATCTGCCAGTCAACCCTGGAAACCTTCTCCCAGTTTTCTTGTAAAAATTATTAGTTCTTACACTGAGAAGGGCCAATTGGTGCATAATGTCCATTTCTTCCAAATCATCAGGGTCAAAGTATTTCAGGTCATCATACTCAAAGGATATGTTATCAGATGCCTGTATATCACCACCACTTGCTGTGAAAGCATAGTTTGGTGAATAAGAATCAGAGTTAAAACCTGAGTTAAAACCTGAAGTTATGTCAATGAAATGATCATAACTCTGATCCTTTGTGTTTCCAGGCACCTCATCATGACCCAAAAGTGCTGTATTCCCAAACACATAGTCATCAGACACTTTTCCAGAGTCCTGGAGCTTCCTTTTCTGGTTAAGCTCTCTTTCATAGGTCAAGAGCTTACCATGAAGCTGGGTCAGTGATAGGTCTTTAAATCCTATTGAGTTTCTCATAACAATAGCAATAGTGTCCCATTTGTCTGGTAATGATCTTAAAAACCTATGGTTCAAAGTTGAATGAGGGTAAGTAAGACCAACCAATTTTAGTTCACTAATTAAGCAGTTAAATCTCTCAAACTGTTGAGTTAATGACTCTCCTTTGACATGACTGAATGTTTCATATTGTTGGTTAAGTATTTCACGGTTGTTTTCAATAACCTCCTCTGTCCCACCAAACTGCTCTTTCAGTGCATCCCACAACTCCTTTGCACTGTTACAGTGTAACAACCCAGCATATATATCATTGGGTAGAGCCATGGCCACAATACTGAAGGCCTTAGCATCTAGCTCAATTTTCTGAAAATCCTGGTCGGAGTAGTTTTCAAGTTTCTTTGGCTCAAACACTTTGGGATCTTCAGTACTCGGCACAGTCGGAACATGTGGTCCGAAGATAACCGACTTCCAACACCCAGTGTTTTGTTGAGCTAGAACATGGCTCATCCGACGTTGCCAGATATTGTATTCAGATCTGACAAGCATCGGTGGCTTGTTGTTCGTGCCAGTGTTATGTGGATCGTGATTGATAGAAGCCATTCTCTGATTTTTCAAAAAACAAAGTCTGTTTAACAACGGTTGAATCGAAATTAAACTATTACTCTGTTTTCAATCAAACTGACAAACGATATCAATAATTGTGAGCTGATTATTAAATTGATTTGTTAGATCGAATTTAATTGACCAAGCTCTGATACCAATTGTTAGGATCTGAGTTTGTTTGTTTTGATTGTTTAACTAAATGATGATAATACTGGAATGAAAATAGAATGAAAGTGCAGCGGAATAATAAACTGTAAATCAAAACAAGAGAGTAAATGTTTTTCGATCGAATGCTTTCATTAATTCAAAGATTACAATCGTACAAGTTACTCCCCCTCAGCCTGATCACACAGTTGTTTGTCAGAGAGAATGTTTTGTGTGTGATGCAATAGAACAGTACATGCACTGTTCTATTTATAGACTGACTCAAACCACTGATGACCTAGGCTGACGTCACCTAAGACAGTGATCTCTAACAGAATAACAAACTTAAACATCTGCTATACAAACTACTGTTACATTGAAAGCACTGATAATAAACAGCTGTTAAAGATAAACTCTGATGGTCTTGTATCCACTGCTGGAGCCTAAGTGCTGTTGGTTCCAGCAGTGCTTTGGTCTTCAGTACTTGTATCAGCTGTTGCTCTTCATCAGACCTTTGGTCAGCAGTTGTTCTTCATCAGTTGTTTCCTTAGCAGTTCTTTGTATCAGCAGTTGTTGAGCAGTTGTTTGGATAGAACAGTAGTTAGGGTCAGCAGTCTTTTGGGAAAAGCAAGTTGTAAGGACTGTTTATTCAAGGATCAAATAGATAGCATATTTTGGCTTTCAAATCATCTGTTCTTCTCCAGGTCAGCAGACCCAACAGACATCAAAGAGACAGGCTCGTGCTAGTAGAAGAAGCCGAACAGGTGCAGCTAAGGGTGTTGATGTAGAAGCTGAAAAGAGAATAGCAAGTTAGAGCGACAGATTGCACAGTTGACAGCTGGTAGAGGCGCAGGAAGGAGTGATGGAGCAAAGGCAGCTAGTTCTTTTACAGTTTGCTCTATTTGTGATGATCTGGGACACATGGATGCTGAGTGTCCTACTCAACAAGTGAAATCTGAAGAAATAAATCAACTTTATGGACAGCGAAAGCCATATGATATGAATTCTAATTCATATCACCCAGGTTTGCGATATCACCCTAATTTTAGTCATAGTAATACTTCTAACCAGTTGAATCCTCCATCACAGTTACCTAATCAAAACAATCAGAGAGGATATTCAGGCCAAGGGAACTACGACAACCAAAGAAATTATCGGCAAGGATCTGGAAGCAATCAAGGGAGTTCTCAAGGCAACTGGAGAAGTCAAGGCAATCAACAAGGTGGGTCCTCGGGGCAGGATGTATCAGTGAAGGATATGTTGACTGAGTTTATGAAGTCAACAGGAGATTTCATTAAGGAGATTTGAAAGGACAACGAAATCAGGGACAAGGAGTACAAGGCCCTTTCGAAGCAAGTTGGCCAGATTGCAGAAGAGTTGTCCATTATGCGTCAAGATCCAGGTAAGCTACCGAGCACCACCACAGTGAATCTTGCACACCAGTCATCCAGCTCGAGACATGGCAAGAATGCAGAGATTAATCAGGTAAGTATTCTTCGCTCAGGTAAGATTTATGACAATAAGGTAGGGTCTCCACCACCATTTGTAGAGGGGGTGGTGGAGGATGTTAGTGATGATGATGATGAGGGGGAATCTGTGAAAACATTTGTTAGCCCTAAAAAGACTAAGAAAGTAACTTTTTTCTGAATCACCAAATAGGGTATTAGAGAATAACAATGAAGCTAGGGAAAAGGGTGTGGAGGGTAATACCATCCCGTTTTCTGAAGCTTTGGTACCACCAGAAACAAAGGTAAAAAGAAGGAGCCCACAACAGGAGGAGATGTGGGAAATTTTTAAGCAGGTAAAGATTAACATACCTTTGTTGGATGCTATTAAACAGATTCCCGCTTATGCTAAGTATTTGAAGGAGTTGTGTACTCAAAAACAGCAAAATAAAGTTCCAAGGAAAATTGATTTTTCAGAAAGTGTCAGTGCCGTTTTGTCGGGTATACTTCCTCCTAAGCTCAGGGATCCAGGAACTCCTTTGATACCCATTCAAGTGGGTGAATGTAGGATAGACCGAGCTTTACTGGATTTCGGAGCTAGTGTTAGCATCTTACCGGGGAGTTTATACGACCAGTATGATTTTGGGCCTTTACAGAAAGCCGACACTACTGTGGTGTTGGCCGACTTGACTTTGAAACTTCCCTGGGGAATAGTATATGATGTCATTGTCAAAATTGAGGACTTTTACTACCCAGTTGATTTTCTAGTGTTGGATTATGTCTCTTCAAATACAACTAAACAACCTAATGTGATACTTGGTAGATCGTTTTTAGCTACTGCAAATGCTTTAATTGATTGTAGAAACGGGACAGTTGACATGGCATTCGGGAATAGGAAAATTCGTTTAAGCGTTTTTTCAAATACATCTAACTCTCTGGTCAGTGATGAATGCTTTATGGCAGACATTATTGACACGTGCCATCCCCATGTCAATGAGGAGGACGCAACAGAGACGTGTTTTGTTTGTGACAGGAAGGATGTTGAATACAGGGTGGTTCTGAAAGAGATGGAGGATGAGTTGGAGGTGATGGCAGTCAAAGAAGGGAAACACTTGGACACATCAGGTGGAAAGCTTACCAGAGCACATTGACACACAGTTGAAGCCATCATTGGAATCACGTCCACAACTGGAACTGAAAGAATTACCAAAGCATTTGAAATATGCTTTTGTGGGTGATAACAAAACTCTTCAGGTTATTATTGCTTCTAATTTGCCTGATGTGCAGGAAAAAGCATTGATGGAAGTGTTGGTGGAGCAGAAAGCGGCGATTGGATGGACCATTGCAAACTTGAAGGGAATTAGTCCATCCATTGTGATGCACAGGATCATTACTGAAGAAGGTGCAAAGCCGGCTAGGGATGCTCAGAGAAGGTTGAACCCGAATATGCGGGAAGTGGTGAAAAGGAGGTCTTAAAGTGGCTTGATGCAGGTATTGTCTACCCAATTTCAGATAGTGAGTGGGTGAGTCCGACACAGATAGTACCCAAGAAAGCAGGTATCCAGATTGTTACAGGTGAGGATGGTGAGAAAATTGCTACCCGGCCCGTGACCGGGTGGCGTATTTGCATTGATTACAGGAAGTTGAATTCTGCAACTTCCAAAGATCATTTTCCATTACCTTTTATTGATCAGATAGTTGAGAAACTCGCAGGTCAGAAATTTTACTGCTTTCTAGATGGTTATTCAGGATATAACCAGATTGCCATACATCTTGAGGATCAACAGAAGACTACGTTTACATGTCCATATGGCACCTTCGCATTCAGGCGAATGCCATTTGGCCTTTGTAACGCCCCGACCACCTTTCAAAGGTGCATGATGAGTATCTTCTCAGATATGGTCGGGGACTCTCTAGAGATCTTCATGGATGACTTTTCCATTCTTGGCACATCTTTTGAGTCATGTTTAACACAACTAACAAAAGTTTTGAAAAGATAAGTCGAAACAAATCTGGTTTTAAGTTGGGAAAAGAGCCATTTTATGGTTCAAGAAGGGATTGTGTTGGGACACGTAATCTCAAGTAGGGGAATTGAGGTGGACCATGCTAAAATTCAAGTAATTTCGACTTTACCTCCACCTACAAATGTCAAAGGTGTCCGTTCCTTTCTTGGACACGCCGGGTTTTATAGACGGTTCATAAAAGGATTTTCTGTTATTACTAAACCGCTATGTAACCTTCTGTTGAAAGATGTCCCGTTTGTTTTTGATGAAGAATGTATGAAAGCTTTTACCACCCTAAAACAAAAACTAATTGAGGCTTCTGTTTTACAATCACCAGACTGGTCCACCCCTTTTGAGATAATGTGTGACGCTAGTGACTATGCAGTTGGGGCGGTTCTGGGACAACGGGTGGATAAAAAGCATGTGGCTATTTACTATGCAAGCAAAACTCTTTCTGATGCTCAGTTAAATTATACCACTACTGAGAAAGAGTTGCTTGCAGTTGTGTATGCATTGGATAAGTTTAGATCTTATTTATGGGGTAGCAAAGTTATTGTTTATTCTGACCACAGTGCTGTCAGGTACCTCATGGAAAAGAAGGATGCTAAGCCAAGGTTGATTCATTGGATCTTACTGTTGCAAGAATTCGACCTTGAGATTCGAGACAAGAAGGGGAGTGAGAACGTGGTAGCCGACCACTTGTCACGGGTGGTGCATGAGACACAAGCACCGGAAGTAGAAATCAATGACACATTCCCAGATGAGCAATTATTATCTATTTCCACTAAACCATGGTTTGCCGATTTTGCTAATTATGCAGTTACAGGAACCACTCCAGAGCACTGGCCAAAGAGGAAGAAGTAGCATTTTCTTTCTCAAGCAAAGTATTACATATGGGATAACCCATACCTCTTCAAAGTTGAACCAGACCAGCTCATCCGACGATGTGTACCAGATGATGAAGTTCAATGTGTGCTGAGCATGGTGCACACATCAGCGTGTGGTGGCCAATTCAGTGGTCAAAAGACGGGCCACAAAGTGCTTTCATGCGGCCTATATTGGCCTACCATTTTTAAAGATGCTTTTGAGTTCGCTAAAAATTGCTTAAGATGTCAACAGATGGGTAGCATCTCAAAACGGAACGAGATGCCCATGCAGCCGATTCTAGTTGTTGACATCTTTGATGTTTGGGGAATCGACTTCATGGGCCCGTTCCCGAATTCATTCGGTAACTTGTACATCTTAGTGGCAGTGGATTACATGTCCAAATGGATCGAAGCCATTGCCACCAAGATGAATGATCACAAAGTGGTGTGCAAGTTTGTCCAAAGTAACATCTTTACTCGCTTTGGAATCCCTCATGTGATCATTAGTGATGGGGGGTCCCACTTTAAAAATTTTTACTTTGGCAAGCTACTTAAAAATTATGGTGTAGACCACCGTATCGCGACACCGTATCACCCACAAACTAGTGGGCAAGTTGAGGTGTCCAATAGGCAGATTAAGGAAATTCTATAGAAAACTGTGCGACCCGACCGCAAGGACTAGTCCACTAAATTGGATGATGCTTTGTGGGCGTATCGCACTGCCTACAAAACGCCTATTGGAACCACACCTTATCGGTTGGTCTACGGGAAGGGGTGTCATTTACCTGTTGAACTTACCCATCGTGCTTTATGGGCTGTTAAACGGGTTAACATGGACTATGATGCTGCAGGAAAGGCAAGGAAGTTGGCATTGGAAGAGCTGGAAGAGTTGAGGAACGAGGCATATGAGAGTGCAGCGACATATAAAGACAAAGTCAAGAAGGTGCATGATGCCAAGATCCGGTTGAAAAACATCGAGGTGGGTCATAGAGTTTGGTTATACAATTCTAGATTGAAATTATTTCCAGGAAAGCTGAGGAGTAAGTGGACTGGACCGTATCAGGTCACACGTGTGGGGAACTATGGAGATGTGGAGATTGAAGACTTTGATGATCATTTGAGGCAAGTGGTGAATGGCCACCGATTGAAACCGTATATTGAGCCGAATGACATCAATGGGCCGGACAAACAGCCAGAGAGCTTCGCTTTAAGCACTCTGACTTATGATTCAGAATGAGTATATGAGGTACAAGTCTGGCTGAAGACTAATAAACTTAGCGCTACCGGGAGGCAGCCCGAAAGTTTTGTATATATTATTGTTTTTGTTTATTTTTCATTTTAACCATTTGCAAGTTGTTGAAGCACGCCCGGTATCTCACACAAGTGTGGGAAAGGTTGACCCGCTCAGGTACGTCTTTAAACTGAACCGAAAGTTGGGGATGACTTTAGAATTTTAAAGGGGGTGGTGGTAAGAATTAAATATTTTTGCAAGTGGATTAATACTTTTGCAATTGAAAAAAAAAATTAAAAAGAAAATTAAAAAAAATAAATAAATAAAATAGAACGTCAAAATGAAAACAAAAAGAAGAGTAAAAGAAAAAATGAAAAAAAATTTAATGTTTCTTAGCTAATACAATTATAAACGTAAAAAAAAATTAAAAATAATTTTAGTGTTGCATTTAATGCACATTGGAGAAAAACCAAAACAAAAGTGAAAGTGCAACAAATTCTTTCTCGTGAAAGGCGTAATGATATTTGGAGCTACGTAAGGTGCGGCGAGAGAAAAACCAACAGCAACAGCAAAGGAGCAGAGATTGTCTCCCGTAACCCCCCTTTTCACCTCCGTAGCTTACGCCGAACCAACCAAATAAATCCAACCAAACTAGAACTTGACCTCCGTAACACACCACTCATCTCCCGTAACCTACTGCAAACACACACATTTAACCCAAGTCAAACTGGTTTAAGTCTGAACCGGGTTTCAAGTTGAACCGGGTTTTCAACATTTTTTTTACTCTTGGAACTGGATTGAGACCTCTACGAACCGGTTCAAGCCTTCTAAAACTTATCAAAAACCCTAATTTTCACCATCTATCATTCTTATTATCACCTTCTTCAACCTTTACCCCTCAAGAACACCATAACCCACCTAAATCTCTAACTTCTTCAAATCTTCACCAAATCATACAAATTTATAGTCCATCTTGCTTATTTTTTCGAGAGGAACAAAACCCTACCATTTGTTTCTCGTGATTTTGCCGCGTTTGAAAGCATTCTGATCGTGCTTGAAGAACCCTAATTTTTCAAATTGGGGCTTTTCAATTTTAAAGCTTAATTGGTGTAATTGAAGCTTAATACAACCCATCTAAACATCAAAGGTACATTCTCTACCTCTCTTTAGGTAGAATATTGCCGGTAAGTGGATGTATGCATGAACATTGTTTAGATATTAAGCTTTTATATCTGAATGCGGATTGATATAAACTCTAGCATGTTGTTGGATATGAGATGTGATGAAAAAAAAAAGTTTCAATTTTGTTATGCTAGACAAGGTTGTTTGGTAGGGATGTGGCTATTATGTGACAAGTAGGGCTTTTTGAACATCACATGTATTCAGAATAATGTTTATATTAAGGTTGTTGGTTATTGGAACTTGGTAACTTAGATAAGTTTTAAATTCTTGTTCAATAATTAATAAAGACGCCTTTTGTAATAGTTTAACAAGCCCGGTAGCCATAGCAACACATAAGTGTGGGAAGGATTGTTAGAAATCCACACTTAGTAGTTGAATGAGATGGGACTAACTTGCTCTGTTTATGTGGTTATGTTTGTGCAGGATGACGAAGTCAAAGTCACATGGTAGCAAAGATAAGGGGAAGGCACCCGAGTCTTCTTCCAATCCTCAACCAAGCGCTACCAAGAAAAGAAAAACCACAGGTCAAAGCATAGTCATTTATGAGGAGGGTAGAATGGAAGGTCAAGAAGAACAAGGAATTGCTGAGCAAACCATAAGAAAGCAGGGGGATATACCGTACAAGCTCGAATGGTCAAAGGGTCCACTTTGGAAAAAACCCCAAGCTTATCAACCAGGGCTATTCATGGCAAAGATGGGGCCACGTAACATTATCCTAGATAACATGTGCTTTGAGAGGGAGGTGCTTGAAGATGACTTTAATGCCATGGGGTTCACAGAGAAATTGTTAGGATCTGAGTTTGATTGTTTTGATTATGTTCAACTAAATATGATAAGAGTGAGACGAAAATAGAGTGAAAGTGCAGCGGAATAATAAACTGTTAATCAAAACAAGAGAGTAAATGTTTTCAGATCGAATGCTTTCATTTATCTAAAAGATTACAATCGTACAAATACTCCCCCTCAGCCTGATCACACAGTGATTGTTTGTCTGAGAGAATGTTTGTGTGTGTGATGCAATAGAACAGTACAAGCACTGTTCTATTTATAGACAGACCTAAACCACTGATGACCTAAGCTGACGTCACCTAAGACAGTGACCTCTAACAGAATAACAAACATAAAACATCTGCCTATTACAAACTACTGTTACATTGAAAGCACTGATAGTAAACTACTGTTGTAGGAAAACTCTGATGGTCTTGTATCCTCTGTTGAAGCCTAAGTGCTGTTGGCTCCAGCAGTGCTTTAGTCTTCAGTACTTGAATCAGCAGTTGTTCTTCATCAGACCTTTGGTCAGCAGTTGTTCTTCATCAGTTGTTTATTCAGCAGTCCTTTGTATCAGCAGTTGTCATAGCAGTTGTTTGGATAGAACAGTTGTTAGAGTCAGCAGTCTTTTGGGAGAAGTAAGTTGTAAAGACTGTTTATTGAAAGGATCAACTGTTAGCATATTTTGGCTTTCTAATCATCTGTTCTTCTCCAGGTCAGCAGACCCAACAATCTCCCCCTAGAACAGATGATGCCATAACTCAGCTTTATTTATTGATCTTTATTTCTCATCAGACTTTCTCTGATTTGACCTTTGAATTGTAGTTCAAAGTTCAGAGCAAACAAGTCTTCTTCATCTCTTTCAAGTTCCAGATTCAGCAATGTTTGATGATCTTCTGCACATAGACTGTAAGCATCATCCATGCTAAGCTTCTGAACCCTTCCATCTGACCTGAGCAGTGTCAATTCATGGTTGTCTTTGTTGACTTTCCATTTTAGAATTTTTGAGTCAGTGGATTTGCTGAGATGAATTTTTATTCGGGATGAGTTGGGTGATGGAGGTCTTCCAATGAGTTCTCTGAGTTTCTCTGTTGTAGGATCAGAGAAAAAGTGTACTTGATTGAAGAGCCCTTCCTTGATGAATGTATCAGCAAACTTCCTCTGATCTTCTTCTGACATTTCCTTTTGTTTCTTGAACTGTCTTCTTGCAGCAATTGATAGATCAGAGGTGTCAAGTAAGCTGTCCAAGGTAAAGGTCTGTTGGGGTCTCTTCATCATTGGCTCATTAGTGTAAACAGGTTTTCTTGGTAGGCTGGGATCCTTCTTTCTGTTTTCTTCCAGACTTTTGTATGTCTCAACCAGCCTTAGCTCAGACCATCTAGAGACTGACCTCATTTCCCCATAGTTAGCAGCTACTATCTCTTGCCTCATCCTTTTAAACTTCAAGGCTCTGACTGGGTCTCTGCCTTTGCCAAAATTAGGAGTAGAGACTTTAGCCTTGGGGTCTTTGGCCATTTCTTCAATTCTGAGAAGTTCTTCTCTTAATGCATGTGTGGTCCAACCATTAAACTGCTTCTTGGTTGCTTTGTAAGGCTTGGTTGCCAAGATCTGTTCCAGAAGAGAATCCCTGACCTCCTTTTCCAAGTCACCACTGAGAGGCATGGAGGACATGGAGTTGCTCAGGGTCTTAGCAAAATCCTCAATCCTTCTGAGTTTGCTAAGTTCTGCTGAATGGATGCCCTGAGCAGTCCTGTCATCCTTCCCTTTGCATTTCTCCTTAATGATGGCATCCACCTGTTCACCCTTGTATTTCAGATATGTATCAATGTTGAGGGGAACAGGGAAGTTTGGGAGAGATGGGAAGGATCTGTCAGATGGCTGTTCAGTATTGTAGAAGGATTGTAATTCCCCCTTGAGTAGATCAAGTTCAAGGGGATACTGAACAACCAATGGTGTAATGGTTGGTGGTGGTCTATGGGATCTGAATTTGGATGTGTGTGGTGAGAATGATGAAATTGGAATAGCTGTGATAGGAGGAGTGGAATGTGCAGTTGAGGTGGTGTTTGGTGATGTGTGTATGTTTTCATCATGTACAACAAAGGTTGATTTTCTCTTCCTTGTGTACATGATTTTAGGGGATGGTGATTTGGTAGCAGTGGTTGGATTAACATCTGTTGGCCTTTTGGTAGATCCAGCAGATGTTTGGGATTTGGCTGGTGATGTAGGTTTGGTGGTTGTATGTTCAGATGTGTTTGTTGGTTTGGGTACAGTGGTTTGGGAAGCAGTGTTTTGGGTGGTTTCAGTGTTTTGGGTGGCAGTGGTTTCAGTAGCAGTGGTTTTGTCAACAGAGGTGTTTAACTTGGATGGTGGTTTTCTGACATGCTTAGCAGGCCTTTTCATCCTTTTAGAGGATCCCACATCTTCAGTTTCCTGCTGTTGTTTCTTCTTGAGGTTTACTAGTGACTCTGCTTTAACTTCCAAGGTGTCAGCTCTTTTCTGTTTGTCTTGAGCAGCCTTTTCAGCTTCTATGTTTGCAGAGTCATCTACTGCTTTGTTCTTGTCAGTGGTTTGTTGTGGTGCTGTTGGTGTTGCTTGTTGTTGTTGTTGTGGAGCTGTTTTAGTAGACTCTGGTTTGTTGGCAGACTTGGCTTGGCCCTTTTGAGAAGGAGGACAACCAAAGGGATCTAGCTTTGGTAGCCTATCTCTGCCACTCTCCCCCTTTTTGGCATCATCAGCCGTGAAAGCATCATCATCTTCATCCCTGAGAATGGTGGTAGGGGCAGAGCCAGTAGTCTTCAGCAGGTGGTCCTTGATGGCTTTAATATATGCATGGGTATCTTTGTACCTTGCATACACCATGTTTCTGATCTCAACCATATATGTCTCATGTGTCTGATCAGCCAGTTTTCTGTGAGCTATGATGATGGGGGAAACGGATTTCCATAGCTCACTAGCTATATCAGCTGTTGATGGTTGACTCTTGGAAAGGTCTGCTATGGAGCTCAGTATAAGCTTGACATCAGATTTGATGTCAGCTACAGAGGTTTCAATTGCAGAAACTCTGTCCGTCAATTCTTGGTATTTTGACCCATCTCCTAAGTTAATAGGATCATCTGAGTCCCTACCAGTGGTAGTTCTACCTGATTCAGTCCTAATAGGTGAATCAGATGCTCCTTTTTCTTGGTACTGGGGACTTCCAACTGTTTTTGGAGACACTATAGTGGCTTCAACAGTTGTTGCCTTCAAGGGAGTCTTAGCAATGTAATCACTGTCCTGATGTGAGACAGTGGTCTCTACATCAGTAGTGGCTGCTCCACTTGAAAACTCACCTAGAGTTGCATTGAACTCAGGTGGTGTAACCTCCTCTTCTGTTTGTTGGATAGCAGATTGAATGTTCTCAGGACCAGTCACTTGTGGGAGTATGCTCTCAGTGATAGGTGGAAGAGAGGAACTGGGATCTTCCTGAGATTTTTCAATTGCCTCAAACAGAGGTTGCATGGTTTGTGGAACATGATGTGATGGTGAGGGTGGAGGAGTAACAAGAGAATTAGCCCTGGGAGAGGGGCTTGTGAACATTTGGCCAAGTGACTCAAATGTATCATGATGTGTGTCCCCTTGGCTTACAACATGATCCTTTTGGGAGGATTCATGAGGAGTTTGGTCAAGTGGAGGTATGTCCAACTGTTGTGAGGAAGTAACAACAGTGGTTTCAGGTTGCTTTTGTGGTGCAACAGAGGTTTCTTCTGGTACCTCATCATCCAGAAGTCTCATTTGTGGTTGAGTGGTGGTTTTAGTGGATGGATGTTTCTTTTTGGAAGTGGCTGGTGTGGGTTTCACAGCACTGGATGTAGTGCCATGATCACCAGGAGCAGTGGGCTCAACAACAGAGGTTTTGACAACAGTTGTTGTCTTTGGCCTCTTTGTTTGTGTTTTAGAAACTTTTGACACTTTTGACACTTTTTCTTGGGTGCTTCCACCCAGCATTCTAGTGAAAGTTTCATCAGTTAAGCTTTTCATTTGCATTGCCTCACCCTTTTTGAAAACTTTTTCTGGTAAGACTTTTTGTAAGATTACACTAAGAATTCTTGGGTAAATAAGAAAAGCATTGTTGGGCCCAGACTTGATTGCTTTCACATTTGATACTAAGTCCATGAACAATCCCTGGGAAAGATTGAAGTCAGAGTTTGACAACATGGCATAACCCAGATATTGCATCCTTAGTGGGATTTCATTAAAAGATGTGGACTTAGCAGAGACACATAGAAGATGGGTATGGAAGAAAAATTTCATGACTGGTGGGAAAAACTTTTTGAAAAGAGTTGATCCAGTCATCTGACCATCATACCCTCTTTCTTGGAACTCAGTGTGAAGCTCTGTTTTAGTGAAGGAGTCCTTACCTGCCAGGCATTCAGTGAGAAGGTTGTGGATATGGTTTCAGGGGTAATGACGATACTAGTTTCTCCAATTTTGGAAGTAATGGAAGTAGGCTTTTTGTCTTGGAGTAAAAACTCAGCATTCAACCAGAACTCTTGGAGAGTATCAAGATAAATGGGGGCGTCAGTGGTTAAGATGGGTAGGTATTTGGAGTTTAGAAGAATGTCGATGGTGGAATGGAATGAAACGAAACGTTGTCATCTGTTTTAACCAGATATGGGAGACAATTGTGGGTGGCTTTGGCTTGAAGATCCATTTTAATGGATTCCGAAGGTGAGGATGAATGAAATTTGATTGAGGGTTAGAGAATGAAGAAGGCGGTTTCAGTATTTTGAATACAATGAGACAGTGTAAAACAGGGTTTTTATAGGCTCAAGGAAACCGCTGATGTGGCCAAACCTCTGCTTATATGAGCAGACGTGGCAATCATCTGATGGATGAAACATCTGGTGGAGAACAACTGTTTTTGATACAAACAGCTAATGAAACCAACTGTTTTTTTTCATATAGATATAGTATGAATATATAAGGAAACAATTGTTTTATCTGAACAGATGTTCTGAAACAGATTTTTCAACTAACAGTTGTTTTATCTGATCAGATGTTTTAAAACAGATTTTTCAACCAATCAGTGGATATGAATGAAACAGTGGTTGTTTTAACTGATCAGATGTTATAAACAGATTTTTCAACCAAACAGCTATTTGAAAAAAAAAATTTGATTTTCTGAAACATTTTATTATGATTTATAAAAAAATTTATTTGGTTAACCCATGTTTAACATACCAATTCTGGAAATCAGATTTGTAAAGGTAGATGTGTCTAAAGCTTTTGTTAACACATCTGCCAACTGATCCTCTGTTGGAACATGGTGCAGAGAAATCAAACCTTTTTCATAGCTGTCTCTGACAAAATGATGTCTTATGTCAATGTGTTTGGTAGTGGAATGGGAGACTGGATTCTTGATGATATTTTCAGCAGCTTGACTGTCCAATATGAGTGGAGTCTGTAGTGCAGTTATCCCAAAATCCAGTAATTGATTTTGAAGCCACATGAGTTGGGCTGTACAGCTTGCAGCAGCAATGTATTCAGCTTCAGCTGTTGAAGTTGAAACAGCTGCCTGCTTTTTGCTTTGCCAGGAAACTAAGGCATTCCCTAGAAATTGGCACCCTCCTGATGTGGATTTTCTTGTGGTGTGACAGCCAGCAAAGTCACTATCTGAATAACCTGAAAGCTCAATGTTTCCATTAGCAGGATACCAGATACCAAGTGTGGGAGCACCTTTGAGGTATCTGAATATCCTTTTCACAGCAATAAGGTTTGACTTTCTGGGTGAAGCCTGAGATCTTGCACAGACACAGGTAGCAAACATAATGTCTGGCCTAGATGCAGTTAAGTACAATAAAGACCCAATCATGCATCTATAATGTGTTTGATCAACCAGTTCATCCTTGTCATCAATAGTGAGCAGCTTGACTGTACTCATGGGTGTGCTACATGGCTTACAATCATTCATCTCAAATCTGGTTAATAAATTCTTTACATATTGGTTTTGGTGAATGAATGTACCATTTTGCAGTTGTTTCACTTGAAGACCAAGGAAACACTGAAGCTCACCCATGGCACTCATCTCAAACTCTGCTGTCATGAGTTTTCTGAACTCTTCACACATTTGGTTACATGTGGACCCAAAAATGATGTCATCCACATATATTTGAACAATCATTAAGTGTTTCCTTTTCCATTTAAGAAATAAAGTTTTGTCTATTTTACCTCTTGTGAAACCAATGGATAAGAGAAATGTGGAAAGAGTTTCATACCAGGCCCTTGGTGCTTGTTTGAGTCCATACAAAGCTTTGTTGAGCTTGTAGACATAATCTGGATGGAATGTGTCTTCAAAACCAGGTGGCTGACATACATAGACCTCCTCCTGAATTTTGCCATAAAGGAAAGCACATTTGATGTCCATCTGATACACCTTTATGTTGTGGTTGTCAGCAAAGGCTAAAAAGAGTCTGTTGGCTTCTAGTCTTGCTACAGGAGCAAAAGTCTCATCATAATCTATTCCTTCTTCTTGTCTGAAGCCTTGAACCACAAGCCTGGCTTTATTCTTGACAACAATACCCCTTTCATCAGTTTTGTTTTTGAAGACCCACTTTGTTCCTGTAGGACAAACATCCTTAGGTAGTGGTACAAGCTCCCATACTTGTTGTCTTTTAAATTGAAGGAGTTCTTCTTGCATAGCTTCTACCCAACTGTTGTCTTTTAGTGCCTCTTGGTACTTGACAGGTTGTGTGAGGGAAAGGAAACCTGCAAAAAGACAGATATTGGAGGATTGGCTTCTTGTGAGCACACCCTCTCTGATGTTGCCAATGATCTGGTCTGGTGGATGGGCTCTTAAGTAAATAAGATCTCCCTGATATGGAACGATGGCATTTTGAGGTGATGGACAGAGGTTTGGTGACTCTGTTGGTGTAACATCTGTTGGTACTTCTGTAGTGCCATCAGATGTTTGAAATGATAATGGAGGAATGGGTCCAAGTGGTGTGAAATTTGACTGACTTTTGTCAACAGATGATTGACTTTTGTCAACAGATGATAGGTCAGTGATTGTGAGGGGTGAAGCAGTGGTTTGAGGATAAGACTGGCCAACAGTGGTTGACACAGCTGTGGCAGAGTTTTGACAATTGTTTTGAACAGCTGTTTCCTCTGAGGCAGAATAGATTTTGTAGTGACTGGGGATCACAACATTTGTTCTGTAATCTTGTTGTGGAGACTGTGGAATACCTGCATTGTTAGTTTTAACAGTGATATCTTCAAATTTGAATTTATCTAAATCAAATAGTTCAGCAGGATTTGCAGGGATTTTTAGAGATGAAAGTTCATTGAACTTTACATTCAGAGTTTCTTCTATTGTCTTGGTCCTTGTGTTAAACACTTTATAGGCCTTAGCAGTAGAAGAATATCCCAGAAAATAACCACAGTCTACTTTGGCTGCAAATTTTGAAATGGAATCTTTGAGGTTTAAAATGAAACATGGGCAGCCAAAGATTTTGAAGAATGAAATTAATGGTTTGATTTTGAACAAAATTTCATAAGCAGTTTTTTGATGTCTGGGGTTGATCAAAACTCTGTTTTGAACATAGCAAGCAGTGTTTACAGCTTCTGCCCAAAAGGACAGTGGCAAACCAGAATCTGCTAGCATGGTTCTTGCAGCTTCTATAAGAGTTCTATTTTTCCTTTCAACCACCCCATTTTGTTCTGGTGTTCTTGGGATGCTGTACTGCCTCACAATCCCTTTTGACACACAGAAGTCATCCAACTCCTTATTCTTAAACTCTGTTCCATTGTCACTCCCGAAGACTTTTACTGGCAAGTCATATTGTTTTTCAACTTTGGTGACAAAGTCCTTCAATATACCTGTAGTCTCATCCTTAGAATGTAAAAAGTAAGTCCATGTAAACCTAGAAAAATCATCAACTATGACAAGATAAAATCTCTTTCTTCTTAGACTCATGATTTTAACAGGGCCAAACAAGTCCATGTGCAACAATTGTAGACACTGGCTGGTTTTGGACTCATCAATGGATTTGTAAGAGCTTTTATGTTGTTTCCCTTTTAAACAAGAAACACAATGCTCATCACATTTAAATTCTTTTGATGGTAAACCTCTGACAAGGCTTTGTTTGGAGAGTGTGTTGATAGTGTTAAGGTTGGTGTGACCCAATCTCCTATGCCACAATTCTGTCTCCTTAGTGGAGGCAGCAGAAAACAAACAGACATTTGCCATAGGATTGTCCTTTAACATATCAACAACATACACATTGCCACTTCTATGAGCAACAAGTTGTGCTTTGCTCTCAGCAATGATGATATCAATCTTTTTCACCACTTCTGGCCCAATAATCTTGCAAGTTTTCTTTGTGAAAAATGAGCCATAACCTTTGTCACTCATTTGTGAAACACTCAGAAGATTAAACTTGAGATTATCAATAAGATTGACATTTTCAAACTTGAGTTTACCAGCTTGTACAGTCCCTGAACCCAACACCTTACCTTTTGAATCATTACCAAAGGATATATCACCCCCTTCATGAGCCAAGAAGTCCAGAAGAAGGGCTCTACATCCTGTCATGTGCCTGGAGCCTCCACTATCTACATACCAAAGACTATCTAAACAAGCAGAAGCTCCCTGCACATCAGTAATGGATTAGTTTTGGTGAGTGTCCAAAGCCAAGTTGGCTTTGGATGGGTCATCAGACCTTTCAGACTCAAGCTTTGGAAGGTGATCAGTGGTTTGGACTAGTTTCTGAATTAAGTTCAACAACTGCTGCTGACCATTTGCCAGTGCTTGAATGTCAACACTTGGGGCAGCAGTTGTTTGATCACTTCCTGACAGATGATAATACCCATATGGATTTCTGTTCACTCTTGGTTTAGAGGGTCTTTTTGGCTCCTCATAAACATGTGGCAGACTATGACATGGTGGTTGTCCATAACCTCTTGGGTATTTGCTTGTGGGTGGAGCATCTGTTACTTGGACATCTCTAGAAGCAGATGTTTCAAGCCTTTTAGTAACAGGTGTTTGGACAGGGGTGAAAGTCTGTTTGGGCTTTCCTTTTGAAGTACTAACCACAGGGTTTGCAAGAGTTTTAGCTTTGTATTCTTGTATTTTTACATCAAAATTTTTTAGATACAAGCACTCTTTGGTCATGTGATTCTTTTTCCCACATATTGAGCATGTGGCTTTGGAATCACATTCACTTGTTCCTTTGTTAATGTCATATGCTTTTAGAAGAAAACAGTTTTTAGTGACATGATTCTTTTTTTCACAGAAATCACAAAACAAGTTGACAGTCTTTTCTTTCTTCTTCCCCTTTTCAACCTTCTTTTCAGCAGATGTTTGAGCATCTGCTGGAAGATTTTCCAGGGGAATGACTTTTGCCAAGGGAATGACTTTTGCCCGAGGAGCTGTCTTTCCATCAGGTGTTTTAAAATCAACAGGTTTAAAATTATCAAGAGTATCACACCCATCAGACCAGGTAGGTTTAAATTCATACTTTTCAAGTTCAGTAAAAGATGAGGAACCTTCTGGTTTTTCAAGAACAATTTTCTTACCATTTGGTTCAGTGATTTTAATCTCTTGACCCTGCAGGTTTGTTGGTACTACCTCAACAGACTTTTGACTCTTTTTGTCAGTGTTTTCAAAAGCCGGAGCAGTGGTTTCAAAACCAAAACCAAACTTCACATGACTTTTGGTTTGTTTGTTGAGTAGCATCTCAAAACCTCTACATGATTCCACCCATTTCTCACATTCAACTTGGGTGGACTCAAGCTCACTTTTACAACTTTGATATTTTGCTATCATAGTTTGGAGCTGGTCTTTGGTTATGGTTGCTTCATGTTTTAAGCTGCTTATTTCAGACTCTTTTACAGATAAACTTGTTTTTAAATCTTTTGAAAGTTTTTCAAATTTAACTTCATCATCCAAAATTTTCTTTCTAAGGTTTTTATTCACCTCTTTGATGTTAGCAAATGCAATTACACATTTGTCATAACACAACTCTTTAAGAATTTGAGGAGATACCTTAGCAGCAGCCATCAATGCACAATCACACTTGCACAACTCTTTAAGAATTTGAGGAGATACCTTAGCAGCAGCCATCAATGCACAATCACACTTGCACTCATCAGATGCACCCCAGGGATCTGAGAGATTCACAACCTCTTCTTCAGGTTTTTCACCTGTAACAACTTCATTTACAACATCATCAGTCACAACATCAGATTCAGTCACCACCTCCTCAGATTCAACCTCATCAACCATAGCCATGAAACAAAAGTTTTCTGGTTCATTTTCAGCTTTGGCAACTAATGCAAAATTTTCATCTGTTAACTCATCAGGTAGACTGCTCCAATCAACAAAGCCTTGTGTAAAGAAGCTCGGTTGACTGGTCTCTGCAGGAGCAGAGGATGAAGCAACAGTCGTTTGCACAGGTGCTTGAGCAATAGGTGTTTACACATAGTGGATCTGAGGAACAGTGGTTTGGACATACTGGACAGGAACAGTGTTTGAGGACTGTGCAAAATGAGCAGTGTTTTGCACATTTGGTCTAGGGGCATTATAGGAATTCTGATAAGTGTTGGTCTGTGGTCTTTGATTTGGATAGGTGATCATAGGTGTACCATGTTGACCCCTACATTCCCTAGCAAAATGACCAAGTCTGTGACATTTGTAACACTTTATCTTTGATTTATCCAACCCAACCTTAGATCTGCCAGTTAACCCTGGAAACCTTCTCCCTGTTTTCTTGTAAAAATTGTTAGTTCTTACACTGAGAAGGGCCAATTGGTGCATAATGTCCATTTCTTCCAAATCATCAGGGTCAAATTATTTCAGGTCATCATACTCAAAGGATATATTGTCAGATGCCTGGATATCACCACCACTTGCTGTGAAAGCATAGTTTGGTGAATAAGAATCAGAGTTAAAACCTGAGTTAAAACCTGAAGTTATGTCAATGAAATGATCATAACTCTGATCCTTAGTGTTTCCAGGCACCTCATCATGACCCAAAAGTGCTGTATTCCCAAATACATAGTCATCAGACACTTTTCCAGAGTCCTGGAGCTTCTTTTTCTGGTTAAGCTCTCTCTCATAGGTCAAGAGCTTACCATGAAGCTGGGTCAGTGATAGGTCTTTAAATCCAATTGAGTTTCTCATCACAATAGCAATAGTGTCCCATTTGTCTGGTAGTGATCTTAAAAACCTATGGTTCAAGGTTGAATGAGGGTTAGTAAGACCAACCAATTTTAGTTCACTAATTAAACAATTAAACCTCTCAAACTGTTGAGTTAATGACTCTCCTTTGACATGACTGAATGTTTCATATTGTTGGTTAAGTATTTCACGATTGTTTTCAATAACCTCCTCAGTCCCACCAAACTGTTCTTTCAGTGCATCCCACAACTCCTTTGCACTGTTACAGTGTAACAACCCAGCATATATATAATTGGGTAGAGCCATGGCCACAATACTGAAGGCCTTAGCATCTAACTCAATTTTCTGAAAATCCTGGTCGTAGTAGTTTTCAAGTTTCTTTGGCTCAAACACCTTGGGATCTTCAGTACTCGGCACAGTCGGAACATGTGGTCCGAAGATAACCGACTTCCAACACCCAGTGTTCTGTTGAGCTAGAACATGGCTCATCTGACGTTGCCAGATATTGTATTCAGATCTGACAAGCATCGGTGGCTTGTTGTTCGTGCCAGTGTTATGTGGATCGTGATTGATTGAAGCCATTCTCTGATTTTTCAAAAAACAAAGTCTGTTTAAAAACGGTTGAAACGAAATTAAACTATTACTCTGTTTTCAATCCAACAGACAAACGATATCAATAATTGTGAGCTGATTATTAAATTGATTTGTTAGATCGAATTTAATTGACCAAGCTCTGATACCAATTGTTAGGATCTGAGTTTGATTGTTTTGATTATGTTCAACTAAATATGATAAGAGTGAGACGAAAATAGAGTGAAAGTGCAGCGGAATAATAAACTGTTAATCAAAACAAGAGAGTAAATGTTTTCAGATCGAATGCTTTCATTTATCTAAAAGATTACAATCGTACAAATACTCCCCCTCTGCCTGATCACACAGTGATTGTTTGTCTGAGAGAATGTTTGTGTGTGTGATGCAATAGAACAGTACAAGCACTGTTCTATTTATAGACAGACCTAAACCACTGATGACCTAAGCTGACGTCACCTAAGACAGTGACCTCTAACAGAATAACAAACATAAAACATCTGCCTATTACAAACTACTGTTACATTGAAAGCACTGATAGTAAACTACTGTTGTAGGAAAACTCTGATGGTCTTGTATCCTCTGTTGAAGCCTAAGTGCTGTTGGCTCCAGCAGTGCTTTAGTCTTCAGTACTTGAATCAGCAGTTGTTCTTCATCAGACCTTTGGTCAGCAGTTGTTCTTCATCAGTTGTTTATTCAGCAGTCCTTTGTATCAGCAGTTGTCATAGCAGTTGTTTGGATAGAACAATTGTTAGAGTCAGCAGTCTTTTGGGAGAAGTAAGTTGTAAAGACTGTTTATTGAAAGGATCAACTGTTAGCATATTTTGGCTTTCTAATCATCTGTTCTTCTCCAGGTCAGCAGACCCAACAGAAATTTAGAAACTTGGGTTGGGAGGCGCTGGTGGATTTCAAGGGGAATGCAACGGGAAGGGTTTATGTCGATAGTATTATGGCATGGCTAAGCACATTAGAGCGGAAAGAAGGGTCCAACCCCCCAAGGACAGTCAAACTCACGGGACGGGTTGGGGATAAAACTATTGTGCTCTCGATTACTACACTGAAACAGCTAGCCAAGTTTGATTCAAAAGGGTTAGCTTTTTACGATTATGTGGGTGAGCCCGATTATTGGAAGCATCCTCATGCATTGGGTGATGAAGACACAATGAGAGCAGCAATATTTCAACCAGGTACGGGTTCTTCGATGAAGAGGGATGACTTGAAGCCGATAGTCAGGGTGTTACTGAAGTTCTTGGTCACGAATATAGCACCCAGAGGAGGTGATATGGTGAATATTAGAATTTGGGAAGTGCCACTTCTGTATGCGATCATGACTGGGGAGTTGCCTTTCTCCTTTTGCCATTTGGTTATTATGCATGTGTGGAAGGGGAGGAATCTCAAACAACAAAAGATGACACCACCTGCGAGGTTGTTGAGTGCTTTGTTGGAGAAGCAAGGGGCCATACTGGAGGATGAAGTGCCCTACGTGAAAAAACATATTATCTTCTCTTTTGCTAACCTGGCGTCAGTAGTTGAAAAATGGAAGTACAAAAGATCCAAATTGTGGCACAAGCTGGATATGGGCAACGGGAACAAAGTAAAGGTGCTACAATGGGGAAAGGAAGCACCAACAAGAGGAGAAATGGATGACGAGGACTCTAGTGATGAGGAGTTGGTCCGAAGGCAGGTAGAAGCGGGGGCAAGACAGCCAGTTGAACTGAATCAGCCGCAAACTGGGGCGGCCGAACATTCGTGGGGTGTTTTTGATGATGATATGCAGGTGTACGTGGTGAGTATGAGACCACCACAATATGATTCGTGGGATTCGTTTCAGCAGAGCCTCTATGATCAGAATTCCAGGATGGAAGAAACCCGCAGGAGGCAACATGAGCAGCTGATGAGAGCTGAACGGGTTCGTCACATTGAAGCGCAAATGGAATTGAACATGCGAGCATTTGATGAAAATCAATATAGGAGGCACCTGGATCTTTGTGTTGGGGTTCCTTACGTTGAGAATCCACCTTTCGTGGATTACAGCAGTATGCCACCACTTGGGCCAGGTGTGCCGAGGCCTCCATCGCCTCAGGTTCACGGGTCGATGTGGCTGCCACGGGAGTATACTGCTCCCCATTTTCAGAGCTCTTACCCATATCGGCCACCACCCTATCAGTACCCGTCCCAGCAGCAGCAGCCGCCTCAATCATCAGCATCATCATCATCACAGCAGCGTCAGGACCAAGGCTTAGGCAGCATTTTTCACATGACAGAATTGTACCAGCTTTTGGGGGGATTCCATGGTGGACCACCCGAGCCATCTTACAGATGAGCACCCTCCTCTTAATCAGGTCATGTGTCGTTCCTCGCCTTGTATATTTTTGTACACTTGCAGTTATTTCTTTGTTTTTCCGTTTTTAGTATGTTTTATTTGATTGTTTTGGGGATGTTAGTCCACCTGGGTTGGTAACATTGAAACTTGAGCATGTTGAGTGAGAGAGGTTGTGAAAAGCATGAAACACCATACATTGAGGACAATGTATCCCAAGTGTGGGGATGGGAACCCGAGGGAAGTAAGGTGGAGTACTTACCTTTGCGAGAAAAATGCGAAATTTTTGAAAAATTTTAATGAAAAATCTTGCAAAATTTGTCCCTTTTCTGCTTAATCAGACACAAAAGCCGAATTTTCAATCATTAAAGAATCTTTTGCCAAATGAAAGTACGAGATCCCCAATCATGGTTATCCCTTTAAGTTTCATGAGAGTGTTTCAGGTGAGTGTTTTTAGAGGAAATGAAAAGAGATGCCTAACTAGGGGTAACATGCTTATAGGACTTGCAGATGCTACATGTCGGCAACCCATTTCCCTACATTGCGAGACCTTGAGCCTATTAGATGTTTAGTGATATAAACGTTTCATTTCATGAAAGTAGGCCAAATGCTTCTTAGTTGCAGAATTTGTGTAATTCGATACATGCTAAAGCTTTAGGCAAAATGTGAACATAGATGAGAAAGGCAATGTAGGAACCCACTCGTTTGTTGATACCCTTGTGTTGTCTGTGTTGACCCGTTTGTTAAACATTACCATTAGTAAACCATGTTGAGCCTAAACTTTTCAATTGTTAAACCTACATGATCACCCAAATTGACCCGTTTACCTTGTAAAAATAAAAATGTTGACATCCAATGTGTTCGTAATGCTTATTGTTTGAGTTATTCAATATTGAAAAAAAAGTGAGAAAAAAAAAGAAAAAAAATTATATATGAAAAAAAAAATATAGAAGTTATTGTTATGGGCCGATTTTGCCCAAGTTTGTGTGTTAGTATGTTTGTGTGATTTATGAATAAGGATGTCAAACAATTGTGTTAAATCCATTATTTCCAAGCCATTTGTGAACCAAATCTATCCTACCTTTACCCGAAGCCCAAAACCCGTAAGTCCTTTTGATATGTGCATGGTTTATAGCTTATGTGTGATTGTTATACAAACCTATGATAACGAAGTCGCATTCTTGGTTTTATGAGTGTTATATACTAGCACATTATACGCTAGTCTAGATATTAAACCGAGAGGAGCGAACATTGTGAGGGGTGTGTAGCATATCTAGATGATAATAAGCATGTTAGTTTTGGATAGGCAAGTCTTGTTTTGAAACTGCGCAACACTTGCTCGCCAGATTGTCAATTTTGATTGTATAAGTCTATGGGACGGGTATGATTGGGGACCTTGGAAAATCGATAGGTGAAGGAATTGGAGGTGATTTGTTAAGTAGGTGAGTCGTGTTTTGAGATGGTTTGATTGGGGACAATCAAAGGTAAGTGTGGGAATGTGATGGACGGGGTCAATCACGGTGTTTAAGATGCTTAACTATGTGTTTTTAATGTCGTTTGAGTGTTTATATGCTTTGAATGTGATAACTACGCATTTATGTGTGATTGTAGGATAAACGACATAATTGGATGGATATGGAAGCTTAAACGTGGTTGAGGTTGAGCTCGGATGGTGAACCAAAGATATGAAGATGCTCGGGAGGTTTTTCGTGTGAGCCGAAGGAAAATGAAAGTCGCGTACACTTGAGAGCGAGCATGGAAAGTGATAGGTGTTCATGGACACTAGAGCGTTAAAGAGGAACTTTGGATAAGCCAAGAACACCCGAGTGAAGGCTTGAATAATAATAATAATAATAATAATAATAATAATAACAACAACAACAACAACAACAACAACAACGAAAAAGAAAAAAAAAAAGGCAAGAATGAAATTGAGAAGTGCAATTAATGCACACAATGACACAAAAGGCAAACATCGAGTAAAAACAAAATGAAGGTCAGAGAGTATCAGCCGTAAAGGGTAATGATGCATCCGTAAGGGACGCCGACAGCAGCAAACCATACACCATATGAGCAGAGTTTGACTGCCGTAAGCCTCCTCCTGCTGGCCGTAACTTACGGCGGTCACTCACCTTAATTTTTGGAAAGTTTGTTGTTCCTATATAAAGGTTACACACTTCATCCCTAGGAGGAATCAGCCACTAAGGGACGAAAATAAGCTATCTTTTGGAGCAATTTGGAGCTACAATCATCATCATTCATCATCATTCATCCATACTTTCAATTCTAATCATCATGTTCGGTATTATTATTCATATTTTTGAGTTGTTTCTTGTTATCATGAGTGGCTAAACATCTTGTAATCACCTCCGGGTGTATGGTTTAATTGTGAAACTTGAATCTTGTTTACCTTGGTTTATGGATTATTTTTCATTTAGTTGAAGAATATTTGTGGTTTTTATCATTTAAACAATTCACTTGCTTTCAATTGCTTATCTTATTATCATTCACATTCGGTTTTTCTTGTATCGTGAGTAGTTTGATAATTGGGAGGGTAGGTGATACTTGTGGGTTGGTAATTGAATTGTACAAGTTATTATTAAAAACTTGTGTTCGGTTATCACTTGATTTGAACCGTCTAACAAAACTATGTCTATGTAGTATCCAATCATTTAAACAAGAATAGGGTGGATCATTAACCAGAAGCCTGGAGGGGATTACTTCTTTTACATTATTGTTTACAACTTCTTAAATTCATTTTCTTAGAATTCTGAAACAAACAACAAATCAATTAGATTTTTAATTTATTAGTTACAAAACTACTCTTTCCACCAATTCCCTGTGGAGACGACTCAACTTCCATATACTACCATTTTTATTATTTTTGACCAACCCAACGACATCGATCACAAATGATACGTATTCTCTCATGATCTTCACAACCCTCGATGTTTTATTGGATAACTACTCTACGATCCTATTCTTGGGCAAGCTAATCAAGGTAGGTCGAAGCCTAACCATTGAGGGATGTTAGGAGGACCAGAAGGCCTCCTAAGGGACCCCAAGATCTCTGGAAGAAGCTTGGTAGTCGGCCTAAGAGAGCACAAGAAGGGATGAACAAATGGTGGGGGTTAGCTTGCTATTGATAGACCTCCAGGGGCAGCACGGCCGTGCCAACATGTGTCAAGGGCGTGCTCGCTGTCTCACGTACGTTCTGTTGCTGCATGGCAGACTCTGTATGTACCTTTGGTCCCCTGCACGGCCGTGCACCTTATGAACTCACCAATATTTTATATATTGACGTCTTTTTAAACATATATTTCAGGTAACTAAGTGCTGAACAGGTATGCGGCTAGTACGGTGGAATTTGGGATGCCGGACACTTGTCGAGGGTTTCAACTATATTTACCATTGGGTTGGGACATAGACGGAAAAACCCCATGTTTGAACTTCATGTATGTTGTTTTGTGTAAGGTTTAAGACAGTGTACTATTTTTCGACATCTTAATGAAATGATCTTTTCTAATTAAATATAGTTTGTGTTAATCTTGACTTTGATATGCTTTCGAGCGTTGCGCCATGTGTTTCCGCCATTGGCGTGGTGTGACAGAATGAAACAAAACATTATTTTATGTTGTTGGATAGGTAGGAAAAGACGAAGGAATAAAATCGGTGGTGAGTGGTGGTCAATGGCGGTGATGGTGGGTGGTGATATGTGGCGGTAGCGGTGGTGGTAGGTGGCGGCGGTAGTGGTGGTGACGATGGAAGGTGGATGGCCGTGATGGTGGGTGGGCGACGATGGTGAGTAGTGGCGGTGGTGGGTGGTGTTTGGTGGCAGTGATGGTATGTGGTGGTGTGTGGCGGTAGCGTGGTGGTGGGTGGTGTGACATCCGTCACCCTCATCTTTATCAAGTTGTCAATTGTAGTCCTCATTTTTTTAAAAATGTTCCTATTTGTGACCTTGTAATCGTTTCAAATTAAATGAAAAGATCAAGTGTGATATTATCATATGAATCATGCCTACGTTTTAATCGCAAACGTATATTAAAACGATATTTAAATGTGACTTTTATAAAACTTCCATTTGAAGTCCGTTAGATTTTGTTAAATTTTAAACGTTTAAAGTTTATCAAAAAGTTTTGGGTAATATCAATTTTTTTAGTTAAATTTTATGAAAACATAAATTTATTTTGTTATTGGAAAATTAAAATAAAAAAGTTTGATTTATATAAAAATATATGAATAAGTTATGTATTAGAAATTAATGTCTTTTAATGTTACAATAAAGTCTAGTTGAATTGTTTTACCGTTTTTCTTTTATACATTCAAAGTGATCAATTCTTCTTAAAAAAGTTTTAACATGCAATTAAACCAAATTCATTTTCAACCTATATATATATATGTATATATATATATATGTAGTTGTCATAATTTTTTTTTTCATCTAATTTCCTTTTTGGCACATCATATGAAACATTTTTTTAAACACAGTTCTTCGTAACTTTCAAGCCCTCCATCAAGCCACCGAAGTTGCTAAACGAAGTTCTAATCTAGTTATTCTTGGTGATTTTGTGACTAATATCTAGATCCAAAGTTTTGAAATGAACCATTTCCAACGTTTGAAATTATACAAATAAGGGTGATTTTGGAGTTACCCATACCGCTATGACTTGTACCAGTCGTGCTTGGTATTCTTCGTAACTGTGAGTATACTTATTTCCCTTTTTATTTTTATACTTTTGGGGTGAAACATGTACACGTATACAAACTTACGCATACACTTACACATAATCTTTTATACGTTTACAATTCATATACGTGTCTCGTTATCTTTGTGCTTTATGCTAGACTTAAGCGTAGTTTACTTACATTGTATGCTTGAAATCGTTATCTAGACTTAACTAAAGTTAATGTGCTCAAATGAACAAATGCTCAAATAGACGTAACTTAAGTTACGGTGCTCAAATGCTCAAAAAGACGTAACACATGCTACAGTGCTCAATTCATTGTGAAACGTGTTAGGATGCTTTATGTGAATCATATTCGTTAGACTTTATTATGTTTGTTTACTATGTGTTTACATAATACCTTGATAGATCTTGACACATGAGTTGTAAAACATATTCTTTAAACTTACATTATATGTATACAAACAAAATATGCTCACCAACATTACTTACGTTAACAAAATATTTTCGTACATGTTTCAGGTTGTTTGTTGAGATACTTCATGTAGGATATGTGGACTTAGTAAAGACTAATCAAGACAACGTGTGAAATATAATTTTGTACTTGATGATATCTGTAATTGTAACTTGAAGCATTAAATAAAATATTTACACATTAGTACCATGAGCTTTTGAACAATCGTCACTAAGTGACACCTCGATGTTTCCGCCATCGGTTGGGTGTTACAGGTGGCGACGGCGGTGGTGGGTGGTGGCGAAGATGGCGATGGGTGGAGGTGGATGGTGGTGATGGTGGGTGGGTGATAGTGGTGGGTGGCGGCGGTGGTGGGTGGGTGAAGGTAGTGGGTGGTGGTGGTTGGTGGCGGCGATGATAGTGATGGGTGGTGACGGCGAGGGTGGGCGACGATGGTGGGTGGTGGGCGACGGTGGTAGGTGGTGGGCGACGGTGGTGGTCGGCGTTGGGTGGTGTTGGATGGCGGCGGTGGGTGGGTGACGGTGGTGGGTAGGTGAAGGTAGCGGGTGGCGGCAACGGCAGTGGTGAGTAGTGACGACGGTGGTGGGTGGTGGCGGCAGCGGTGGTTGGCGACGGTGGTAGGTGGTGGGCGACAGTGGTGGGTGGTGGGCGACGATGGTGGGTGGTAACGGCGGTGGTGGATGGTGACGATGGAGGTGGGTGGTGGTGGTGGTTGGTGGGTTATGATGTTGTTAGTAAAAGGTGAATGGGGGATGGAATGAAAAAAAAAACATGGGGGTGGATGGAATGGTTTTGAGGGAATGGAATGCCTTGTGGAATGGGTGATTCCATTCCTTTAACTAACCAAACACACTATTTTCATTACCTCGTAATGGTCAATTCCATTCCCTCTTCCATTCCATCGTACCAAACGCTACCTTAGAGCTTCCAAATCTTCACATCTTCATTGTCTTCACAACCCAACACTACTATAGGTATACAACGGTCTTTTTAGACCCAACAAATATTGTAAATCGAAGACCCGACACATGATTTACATCAATCGAATATCGTAAAAATGAATACAGGTAGGTACCTGTTATGATAATACATATATAAATTAATAAACATGTGTGTGTATGATTCAACACAAGATTATATTTGGTTTTTTTCTACTAAGGTGACACGTAAGAATAGAATTTATCGCCCTTTTTTCTTGTTCAACTTTTCGTTTTTTACCAAGCTACCATTCCTCGACGATAACAATAAAATATCATTTCATACTTTATATAACCGTCCAATCACTTGTTAAATTCATACAATATCCTTCCAATTATATATATATATACATACCCTTGTTGGTGTTCATCATCAGCGTTGTAATTGCTACATATTTATATAGAACAGGATGAAACCAAAGCTTTTGAAGAAATTAATAGAAGAAATGTCGGCTGATGATAGGTTGCAAGTTATGTCTTATAAGGATCTCAAGAGGCGATTAAAGAATCCAGTGATGATGTTGGCCTTAAACTGACTGCTGAGTACAATAAATCGAACATGCTGAGGAAGTTGCCGCGGCTTTCACTTAATTGTCCCTCGAGCAAATCCACGAGTTTAACAAATTCTATCTTGAAAAAACAAAGCGTCAGCGTCATGTTGAATGATTCCCACATAAAACAACATTCAGACTGTTTGTTTCGACATAAAAAAAGCTCTGAATGGAATATTAAAGAGCTGAACCATTCAGACTTGATGTATAGTTGAACCATCCAGCACTTAATTAACCAAAGTACCAAACAGCCCCTTATTCTTCATAACATATTGGAGCAGATTTACATTTTCATTGTACCATGATTTCTGAGGGTCAAACATAAACATGACAAAGTTGTAAAAAAAAATTAAGTTGGTCAAAGGGTCATCGACCATCGTACCCCGGACCCTCCCTCTCTCGTGGTTTCGCCGATGCGGTAATAGTACAAAAATACATATTTTGGAATATGAATAAAAACACAAACTGAATACTGCTCCGGTTATTATGGTATGGCATAGATTCAATATGGGTAAAAATTGTCCATGTAGAAGCAATTTGAATTTTGGTTTGATGGATTACATATTCACGACTCTAACACAATTTTGAAGGTTTGATTTTTATTTTTTATAGCAAAATATGTTGCAGGCTATAAATATTAATTCACTTTTCCTATTTATCCCAATTGCGATTCGTTTTTAATAGAGTAGGCTTTGCAATTCAAAAGGGGATAGCGGCGCAGCTTGTTACTCGCTTATCCATTATTCAGATGTAAACTTGATTTTTTTAATGAAATAGATATGAAAAAGGAACTGATTTTTTTCCTTAAGTTTGATTAATTCAAATCCAATTAAGTTTTAGAAAATTCCCAATTCTAGTAACTCAATGAGTCAATTCATTGAAGTCCAAAAAATAGTTAGATATACATCGTTGATCGTACGTCTAAATCATACAAAACTAGTTTTATACCCGTCTTAGTACGGGTAGCCCAATGTAATTATACAAAAAGTGTAGAATATATTTTTTTCTTTTTGTTTGCATCCGCATTAAAAAAAGACAGTATTATATATATATAAAAAATTAAGATACAACTGTCAAACTATATCACCTCTTCTAATTAAAATACAAATTATAAAAAAGTTCTCAAGAAACAACATTCTTTGTTAGTTTATTGTTACACTTTTCACACTATTGTTCACATAAAACCATATGTTAGCATCAGACATTGCACGCGATGCAACCATGTAGACCTGACCATGTGCGAATATAGGGTGGATCAGTGGATGGATGTGGTCCGAAACTCAACTGGCTATTTTTTGACAAAACTATGTGCACTACTTACAGTCCGTTGATGCTGCATTTAGAGATAGATGCAATAAAGAACAACAAAATAGAAAAACAATAACAGATTACAATTCCTTATATTTTCCTAACAAACATGGGTTGTAGGATTTCCATAACGACAGAACTCAGTTTGGTTGGAAGCCCTATAACCCTAAACCCGATACAACTCATTACCCCATCTGGTAGTCTGGCACGTTCTGACCCAAACAAAAATGACCACTTTTTAAAAAAATCCATTTTAACCCATACCCAATTTAGTTGGAAGCCTTTAGACCTAAACCTGCTACAACCCGTTACCTCATTTGGCGGTTTGGGCCCATTCTGACCTAAACCAAAATAACCACTTTTTTTAAACAGTCCATTGTGACCCGTACCTAGTCCGGGCCGAACCCATTCAGACCCAAACCCTCTATGACCCATTATCTCAACCGATGGTTTGAACTTGTTTTGATCCAAACCAAAATAACCACTTTTTGAAACAATCCATTTTGATTTGTACCCATTTTGTTCTAAACGCATTCTAAACCGAACCTAGCCGACTTGTTACCCGACCCGTCCATGCATACGTAAATACTAATTGAGACCTATCTTTTCATAAACCAAGAAGCCTTCAAGCTTGCAATAAATAACAAGAGTAACCACCAACAAAAATAAGTAGTAAAGAATAAAATAACACAAATATTTGTCTTATGACATACTCACTTTCACTATTGCAAGCAAAAGACTACAAGCATCTTCTTTCATTAATAAATCCAGTTTTTTAAGTGAATTCTCTTCTGAGTTAGGATGAACCTATTATATATTAGCACAAATCATGGATCATCATCAATCAAGGAAAGTTAACAGAATTTGAAAACCTGTTCAAATGACCAATTACATGCTAGAGTCAATATCTGGTAGTTAATTATTTTATAAATCTCCTTGTATCTATCTCGTGAATATTTCCATTCATTGTAAATACTTGGCCTATAAATGCCAAATACGTCAGGATTACATTTTATTCATACTGACGTATATGACATTTACTAGTGGGTTAGCCCGCGCGATGCGGCGGGTGTCACCAAGTCTCTTTAGGAGAGCACAATCTAACCCGATCTGTCGTAAACACTGATTATATTTGGTATTACTATTGGATAGCGCAATATTTATTTCTCATGTTCTTATAGTATTATCAAGTTTATAAAACTTTAACTTTTATAAAGTAGCTAATTTTATATAAAAGATTATAACAAAGCATGAACCTTTATGAATGGTTTTTTATATGGTTTCTATTTAATGTGTTCAACTTCAAAGTAATTGTAGAGTTAAATGTTATGAGCTCTCATAAACATTTCTTGACTTTTGATTTCTTATTGATTAAATATGGTGTTTAAAGACAACTTTGCCCCTCAAAAGTATTTATTTTATGCATTATAAGCAATTAAACATGTACCTCTTAACTTTTAAGAAGTCCTTGTCAAATGCTTTATAATATAGTATAGATATAGATATGTCAAGTATTTACAAGGAATGAAAACATTCTCGAGAGAGATACAAGGAGAGTTATAAAAGAATTAATTACCAAATATTGATTCTAGCATGTAATTAGCCATTTGAAGGGGTTTTCAAATTCTGTGAATTATCCATGAATGATTATGATCCATGGTTTGTGCTAATATATAAAAAGTCTTTGCATTAGATAGAAGTAACATTAAAAGATAATCAATAAAGCAAGATGAACCTATAAAGAAAAGTCTTTGCACAAGACAAAAATAACATTCGAAGATGATAAAGAAATCAACCTGCAAATTTCAACAGAAAAGTAGCATTATAATCTTCATGATCACTTAAACCCATTTAGGTTCTCACATAAAGACACAAAATCCTAATGTGTTGAGCGGCACACGTCATTCGCAACAACGCGGTGGTTTAGAGATGAAGGTGTTGAGCGGCGCACTTCATAAGAATCTTGCCCGTTATCACAACGTAGTACACTACCTTTAAACATGATTATTATTTATTAATCAGTGAATTATATATTCAACCTAAACATATGGGAAACACAATTAATCTGTACCTTTTGAAGAAATTAAATTCAACCAAGAAAAAATAACTATTTTTCTAAAAGTGATTGAAAAAGATAATAGGTGACATATAACCTTGGATGAGAATGGTGAACGTGCACCTTCTTGAGTAATGTAAAGCTTTAGTATTTCCGGTGAAAGATTTTGCGGATAACCGAAGTCCATAATCTCTACAAAGAGAACAAAATATAGAGCTGAGTGAAACATGATATGGTACGGAAACTAAAGAATTGTGATTCAAACAAAGCACCACATACCATCTAATAAGTCGTATATCAAAACAAAGTTGTTACAGATGGCATCCTCATCAAAAGCACCACCAAAATACGATTTAAATAGATTAACCACCTGCATGAGTAGAAAAATAGCCATATCACATTAATCTGGGGAGTTTCAAAATAAGATTTAATTCACGTGCAGATATGTTTAGTAGTTGCAGGTCTGTTTATGACATGAATGTTGTTGGCATAGCATAGAAAGTGAGAATTGGACAACATAATTTTTGTGAACAAAGGAGAATAACGCATCTATACCTTTTATTTATAGGCGAATATGAAAAAAAAAATTGAATTAAAAAATTAGTGGAAACAGTTATTAAATTCGAATTAAGGACGGTTACATAAAATGGAGGGAACGGTTATTGAGTTACCGTAACTAAACACAAAAACTGTCTAATTTAAACGGCTGAGATCGCTCTAAATCTTAATCGAACGATTAAGTTTAAACCAAAAACGGTTTTTGATAGCCGGCGTCAATAGTATTTTAAATATAAAATCCCTTTCACTAGTATATATACATGAAAGCTGGCCGGCTACGATAGAATCATGGAAAATATTCGTCACCAAAAAATAATTGATCGCATATATAATATACTCCTACATTATATATATTTGTGTGCATATCCATGTCGATAGAATCATGGAGAATATTCGTCACCTAAACTATTGATCATAGAATATACTCTAGATTGTTACAATAAAATATCAAATTCATACTTTATTCTTCCAATCACATGTCAAAGCTCCAATTATATATATTTGTGTACATATCCATTTTCTTTATACCAAATCATTCATCATAGTTGAAATTGCTACAACGTCTTTAGACTGACAAGATGCAATATAGAAAGATTGTAAAGAAGTTGATCGATGACATGCTGCCAGATTGGAGGGATAAGTTTCTGTGTTATAAAGATCTAAAGAAGCAACTAAAGCGTATATACTCCGGACGCGGTGGCACTAATAAGAGGCTGAAATTGACGGATGGCGATAAAGTCAATTCGTTACCGGACCAGAAGGAGGTTGCAGCTTTCGTGAAGTTATGCCGAGAGCAGATCGACAAGTTTAACAATTTCGTTCTTGATAAACAAGAGTGGTATATTATTAGACTCGAGGTAATTTGGATATTGACGAGGGTCCGGTCCTATTATCTACATATGTTGTCACTACTAGAAAACTGAGACTTGTTACACAAAAAAATTGATTTTTCCACTAGTTTTTTCTGATGAAATAATTTTGATCAGAAATTAATCGGAAACACAATATTTTCTAGTAGTGTTTCTAGGGGTGTAAATGACACATAGCGGCTCGAGAGCTATCCGGGATAGGCTCGGTAAAAAGCTCGAACGAGCCCGAGCCCGAGCTTGAAATATGGCTCGCTTAGTTATTGAGCCCGAGCTCGAGCCCTATATACAAAGCTCGATTGGGCTCACGAGCCTAAACGAGCCCAAACATAATTATAAGTTATTTATATATCTCTTATAATTTATAGCCCACACCTCCAAAGCCCAAGTCCTTATTTCATAGGCCCATTTAATAACACTTGCGAGCCGAGCTTTTGCGATCTCGAGCCGAGCTTTGAGCTCGTGTGAGATTGTTCTCAAATCACCTCGAGCCGAGCCTAGCCGAGCTCGAGCTTTTGATTTTTGACGTGTGCGTGTATATACATAATTCTACAATGAAATAACATACGTTTCTGCTTTAATATTTATAAAAATGGTTTAGACCTTAATATTAAAACACGCACAATAGGGCAAGTGTAGCCTGTCATATATGTAGTAATGTACAGATAAGAACCAGATATCAATCCATGGACGCGCACGAAGCAATTGTACTTAAACTCTGTCCTCAATTTACCAGTAGGAAAAGATAGTAAAAGTTTGTTTTAAACTAAATTAATTCTAAAATATCTAAATAACATATGTAAGACTCCAAATACAAAATATAACTATATAAGCTATAATATATCAACCCTAGCATGTCATCTACATATCATATAAAATAAAGGCGTGTGATCAACATTCCCATTTTCCGACAGTTAGTGTCTCTTTCGGGCATCCTAACATGACAACTATACAGAAAGCTAACACGAATACACATGTTAACCACTTCAAGTCGTTTATTAGCAAGCAGCTGATATGATCTCATGCAAATCTTCTAAAGATAAGTTAGTCATCTGTTAAGAGTTTCTAACCTCACTAATCCGGGAAAGCGATACCGAATACACAATACAACCACCTAGACTAGCATAAAGTAGAGCATTTCACAACCTATTCCATTTTACCAACTTTGAACACAGATCTACTAAGATCGCTATTTTTACTAAAATAACTACCAAAGATCATTAACCGTGTCGAAGATCAGTAACGGCACCATTAAGCTTTTAAAACCCTTTTAAGTGCCGGTAAGCATTTTTAATCGTTATTCGACTGACTTTAACCAAAACAATACCCGG